>CM027676.1:0-2898750 GCA_015731905.1 Salix dunnii
CAATCATGCTTGGGGGAAAAGTCTATTACCCATAAATTGAAGTCTAATAACAATTAAAAAGGGCTTGGATATGAACAAGGTTAGAAATCTAAGGCTAATACTCATTTAAATGGGGCTCGTCGAGTCAGGATCAATTTTGTCCGAAAATCCAAGGCTAACACCCCCTCCAAAAACCAAGTTCAATCATGCTTGGGGGAAAAGTCTATTACCCATAAATTGAAGTCTAATAACAATTAAAAAGGGCATGTATATGAACAAGGTTAGAAATCTAAGGCTAATACTCATGAAAATGGGGCTCCTCGAGTCAGGATCAATTTGTCCGAAAATCCAAGGCTAACACCCCCTCCAAAAACCAAGTTCAATCATGCTTGGGGGAAAAGTCTATTACCCATAAATTGAAGTCTAATAACAATTAAAAAGGGCTTGGATATGAACAAGGTTAGAAATCTAAGGCTAATACTCATTTAAATGGGGCTCGTCGAGTCAGGATCAAATTGTCCGAAAATCGAAGGCTAACACCCCCTCCAAAAACCAAGTTCAATCATGCTTGGGGGAAAAGTCTATTACCCATAAATTGAAGTCTAATAACAATTAAAAAGGGCTTGGATATGAACAAGGTTAGAAATCTAAGGCTAATACTCATTTAAATGGGGCTCGTCAAGTCAGGATCAATTTGTCCGAAAATCCAAGGCTAACACCCCCTCCAAAAACCAAGTTCAATCATGCTTGGGGAAAAGTCTATTACCCATAAATTGAAGTCTAATAACAATTAAAAAGGGCTTGGATATGAACAAGGTTAGAAATCTAAGGCTAATACTCATTTAAATGGGGCTCGTCGAGTCAGGATCAATTTGTCCGAAAATCCAAGGCTAACACCCCCTCCAAAAACCAAGTTCAATCATGCTTGGGGGAAAAGTCTATTACCCATAAATTGAAGTCTAATAACAATTAAAAAGGGCTTGGATATGAAAAACGTTAGAAATCTAAGGCTAATACTCATTTAAATGGGGTCGTCGAGGCTGGAATAATTTGTTCGAAAATCCAAGGCTAACACCCCCTCCAAAAACCAAGTGCAATCATGCTTGGGGGAAAAGTCTATTACCCATAAATTGAAGTCTAATAACAATTAAAAAGGGCATGGATATGAACAAGGTTAGAAATCTAAGGCTAATACTCATTTAAATGAAAATCCAAGGCTAACACCCCCTCGAAAAACCAAGTTCAATCATGCTTGGGGGAAAAGTCTGTTACCCATAAATTGAAGTCTAATAACAATTAAAAAGGGCATGGATATGAACAAGGTTAGAAATCTAAGGCTAATACTCATTTAAATGGGGCTCGTCGAGTCAGGATCAATTTGTCCGAAAATCCAAGGCTAACACCCCCTCCAAAAACCAAGTTCAATCATGCTTGGGGGAAAAGTCTATTACCCATAAATTGAAGTCTAATAACAATTAAAAAGGGCATGGATATGAACAAGGTTAGAAATCTAAGGCTAATACTCATTTAAATGGGGCTCGTCGAGTCAGGATCAATTTGTCTGAAAATCCAAGGCTAACACCCCCTCCAAAAACCAAGTTCAATCATGCTTGGGGGAAAAGTCTATTACCCATAAATTGAAGTCTAATAACAATTAAAAAGGGCTTGGATATGAACAAGGTTAGAAATCTAAGGCTAATACTCATTTAAATGGGGCTCGTCGAGTCAGGATCAATTTGTCCGAAAATCCAAGGCTAACACCCCCTCCAAAAACCAAGTTCAATCATGATTGGGGGAAAAGTCTATTACCCATAAAATTGAAGTCTAATAACAATTAAAAAGGGCATGTATATGAACAAGGTTAGAAATCTAAGGCTAATACTCATTTAAATGGGGCTCGTCGAGTCAGGATCAATTTGTCCGAAAATCCAAGGCTAACACCCCCTCCAAAAACCAAGTTCAATCATGCTTGGGGGAAAAGTCTATTACCCATAAAATTGAAGTATAATACCAACTAAAAAGGGCTTGGATATGAAAAAGGTAAGAAATCTAAGGCTAATACTCATTTAAATGGGACTCGTCGAGTCAGGATCAATTTGTCCGAAAATCCAAGGCTAACACCCCCTCCAAAAACCAAGCTCAATCATGCTTGGGGGAAAAGTCTATTACCAATAAAATTGAAGTCTAATACCAACTAAAAAGGGCTTGGATATGAACAAGGTTAGAAATCTAAGGCTAATACGCATTTAAACGGGGCTCGTCGAGTCAGGATCAATTTGTCCCAAAATCCAAGGCTAACACCCCCTCCAAAAACCAAGTTCAATGATGCTTGGGGAAAAAATCTATTACCCATAAAATTGGGACTCGTCGAGTCAGGATCAATTAATCTAAAAATCCAAGGCTAACACCCACTCCAAAAACCAAGTTGAATCATGCTTGGGGGAAAAATTTATTACCCATAAATTTGTAGTCTAATACCAACTAAAAAGGGCTTGGATATGAACAAGGCTAGAAATCTAAGGCTAATACTCATTTAAATGGGCCTCGTCGAGGCAGGATCAATTTGTCCGAAAATCCAAGGCTAACACCCCCTCCAAAAACCAAGTTCAATTATGCTAGGGGGAAAAGTCTATTACCCATAAAATTGAAGTCTAATACCAACTAAAAAGGGCTTGGATATGAACAAGCTTAGAAATCTAAGGCTAATACGCATTTAAATGGGGTTCGTCGAGCCAGGATCATTTTGTCCGCAAATCCAAACCTAACTCCCCCTCCAAAAACCAAGTTCAATCATGCTTGGGGGAAAAGTCTATTACCCATAAAATTGAAGTCTAATACCAACTAAAAAGAGATTCGATATGAACAAGGTTATAAATCTAAGGCTAATACTCATTTAAATGGGGATCGTCGAGTGAGGATCAATTTGTCTGAAAATCCTACGCTAACACCCCCTCCAAAAACCAAGTTCAATCATGCTTGGGGGAAAAGTCTATTACCCATAAATTGAAGTCTAATAACAATTAAAAAGGGCTTGGATATGAACAAGGTTAGAAATCTAAGGCTAATACTCATTTAAATGGGGCTCGTCGAGTCAGGATCAATTTGTCCGAAAATCCAAGGCTAACACCCCCACCAAAAACCAAGTTCAATCATGCTTGGGGGAAAAGTCTATTACCCATAAATTGATACTAATACCAACTAAAAAGGGCTTGGATATGAACAAGGTTAGAAATCTAAGGCTAATACCCATTTAAATTGGGCTTGTCGAGTCACGATCAATTGGTCCAAAAATCCAAGGCTAACTCCCCCTCCAAAAACCAGGCTCAATCATGCTTGGGGAAAAAGTCTATTACCAATAAAATTGAAGTCTAATACAAACTAAAAACGTCTTGGATATGAACAATGTTAGATATCTAAGGCTAATACTCATTTAAATGGGACTCGTCGAGGCAGGATCAATTTGTCCGAAAATCCAAGGCTAACACCCCCTCCAAAAACCAAGTTCAGTCATGCTTGGGGGAAAAGTCTATTACCCATAAAATTGAAGTCTAATACCAACTAAAAAGGGCTTGGATATGAACAAGGTTAGAAATCTAAGGCTAATACTCATTTAAATGGGGCTCGTCGAGTCAGGATCAACTTGTCCGAAAATCCTATCCTAACACCCCCTCCAAAAACCAAGTTCAATCATGCTTGGGGGAAAAATTCTATTACCGATAAAATTGAAGTCTTATACCAACTAAAAAGGGCTTGGATATGAACAAGGTTAGAAATCTAAGGCTAATACTCATTTAAATGGGTCTCGTCGAGTCAGGATCAATTTGTCCGAAAATCCAAGGCTAACACCCCTCCAAAAACCAAGTTCAATCATGCTTGGGGGAAAAGTCTATTACCCATAAAATTGAAGTCTAATACCAACTAAAAAGGGCTGGGATATGAAAACAAAAACAAGGTTAGAAATATAAGGCTAATACTCATTTAAATGGGGCTAGTCGAGTCAGGATCAATTTGTCCGAAAATCCAAGGCTAACACCCGCTCCAAAAACCAAGTTCAATCATGCTTGGGGGAAAAGTCTATTACCCATAAAATTGAAGTATAATACCAACTAAAAAGGGCTTGGATATGAACAACGTTAGAAATCTAAGGCTAATACGCATTTAAATGGGAGTCGTCGTGTCAGGATCAATTTGTCCGAAAATCCAAAGCTAACACCCCCTCCAAAAACCAAGTTCAATCATGCTTGGGGAAAATGTCTATTACAAATAAAATTGAAGTCTAATACCAACTAAAAAGGGCTTGGATAAGAACAAAGTTTGAAATCTAAGGCTAATACTCATTTAAATTGTGCTCGTTGAGTCAGGATCAATTTGTCTGAAAATCCAACGCTAACACCCACTCCAAAAACCAAGTTCAATCATGCTTGGGGGAAAAGTCTATTACCCATAAATTTGAAGTATAATACCAACTAAAAAGGGCTTGGATATGAAAAGACGAACAAGGTTAGAAATCTAAGGCTAATACTCATTTAGATGGTGCTCGTCGAGTCAGGATCAATTTGTCCGAAAATCCAAGGCTAACACCCTCTCCAAAAACCACGTTCAATCATGATTGGGGGAAATGTCTATTACCCATAAATTTGAAGTCTAATACCAACAAAAAGGGCTTGGATATGAACAAGTTTAGAAATCTAAGCCTAATACTCATTTAAATGGGGCTCCTGGAGTCAGCATCAATTTGTCCGAAAATCCAAGGCTAACACCCCTCCAAAAACCAAGTTCAATCATGCTTGGGGGAAAAGTCTATTACCCATAAAATTGAAGTCTAATACCAACTAAAAAGGGCTGGGATATGAAAACACAAACAAGGTTAGAAATGTAAGGCTAATACTCATTTAAATGGGGCTAGTCGAGTCAGGATCAATTTGTCCGAAAATCCAAGGCTAACACCCACTCCAAAAACCAAGTTCAATCATGCTTGGGGGAAAAGTCTATTACCCATAAAATTGAAGTATAATACCAACTAAAAAGGGCATGTATATGAACAAGGTTAGAAATCTAAGGCTAATACTAATTTAAATGGGGCTCGTCGAGTCAGGATCAATTTGTCCGAAAATCCAAGGCTAACACCCCCTCCAAAACCAAGTTCAATCATGCTTGGGGGAAAAGTCTATTACCCATAAAATTGAAGTCTAATACCAACTAAAAAGGGCTTGGATATGAACAAGGTTAGAAATTTAAGGCTAATACTCATTTAAATGGGGCTCGTCGAGTCAGGATCCATTTGTCCGAAAATCCAAGGCTAACACTCCCTCCACAAATCAAGTTCAATCATGCTTGGGGGAAAAGTCTATTACCCATAAATTGAAGTCTAATAAAAACTAAAAAGGGCTTGGATATGAACAAGGTTAGAAATCTAAGGCTAATACTCATTTAAATGGGGCTCGTCGAGTCAGGATCAATTTGTCCGAAAATCCAAGGCTAACACCCCCTCCAAAAACCAAGTTCAATCATGCTTGGGGAAAAAATCTATTACCCATAAAATTGGGACTCGTCGAGTCAGGATCAATTTGTCTAAAAATCCAAGGCTAACACCCACTCCAAAAACCAAGTTCAATCATGCTTGGGGGAAAAGTCTATTACCCATAAATTTGAAGTCTAATACCAACTAAAAAGGGCTTGGATATGAACAAGGTTAGAAATCTAAGGCTAATACTCATTTAAATGGGCCTCGTCGAGTCAGGATCAATTTGTCCGAAAATCCAAGGCTAACACCCCCTCCAAAAACCAAGTGCAATCATGCTTGGGGAAAAGTCTATTACCCATAAATTGAAGTCTAATACCAACTAAAAAGGGATTGGATATGAACAAGCTTATAAATCTAAGGCTAATACTCATTTAAATGGGGATCGTCGAGTCAGGATCAATTTGTCCGAAAATCCAAGGCTAACACCCCCTCCAAAAACCAAGTTCAATCATGCTTGGGGGAAAAGTCTATTACCCATAAATTGAAGTCTAATACCAACTAAAAAGGGCTTGGATATGAACAAGGTTAGAAATCTAAGGCTAATACTCATTTAAATGGGGATCGTCGAGTCAGGATCAATTTGTCTGAAAATCCAAGGCTAACACCCCCTCCAAAAACCAAGTTCAATCATACTTGTGGGAAAAGAGTCTTACCCATAAAATTGAATTCTAATACCAACTAAAAAGGGCTTGGATATGAACATGGTTAGAAATCTAAGGCTAATACTCTTTACATGGGGCTCGTCGAGTCAGGATCATTTTGTCCGAAAATCCAAGGCTAACACCCCCACCAAAAACCAAGTTCAATGATGCTTGGGGGAAAAGTCTATTACCCATAAATTTGATTCTAATACCAACTAAAAAGGGCATGGATATGAACAAGGTTAGAAATCTAAGGCTAATACCCATTTAAATTGGGCTTGTCGAGTCACGATCAATTGGTCCAAAAATCCAAGGCTAACTCCCCCTCCAAAAACCAGGCTCAATCATGCTTGGGGAAAAAGTCTATTACCAATAAAATTGAAGTCTAATACAAACTAAAAACGTCTTGGATATGAACAATGTTAGATATCTAAGGCTAATACTCATTTAAATGGGACTCGTCGAGGCAGGATCAATTTGTCCGAAAATCCAAGGCTAACACCCCCTCCAAAAACCAAGTTCAGTCAGGCTTGGGGGAAAAGTCTATTACCCATAAATTTGAAGTCTAATACCAACTAAAAAGGGCTTGGATTTCAACAAGGTTAGAAATGTAAGGCTAATGCGCATTTAAATGGGGCTCGACGAGTCAGGATCCATTTGTCCAAAAATCCAACGCTAACACCCCCTCTAATAACCAAGTTCAATGATGCTCGGGGGAAAAGTCTATTACCCATAAAATTGAAGTCTAATACCAACTAAAAACGTCTTGGATAAGAACAAGGTTAGAAATCTAAGGCTAATACGCCTTTAAATGAGGCTCGTCGAGTCAGGATCAATTTGTCCGAAAATCCAAGGATAACAGCCCCTCCAAAAACCAAGTTCAATCATGCTTGGGGGAAAAGTCTATTACCCATAAATTGAAGTCTAATACCAACTAAAAAGGGCTTGGAGATCAACAAGGTTGGAAATCTAAGGCTAATACTCATTTAAATGGGGCTCGTCGAGTCAGGATCAATTTGTCCGAAAATTCCTAGGCTAACACGCCCTCCGAAAACCAAGTTCAATCATGCTTGGGGGTAAAGTCTATTACCCATAAATTGAAGTATAATAGCAAGTAAAAAGGGTTTGGATATGAACAAGGTTAGTAATCTAAGGCTAATACTCATTTAAATGGGCCTCGTCGAGTCAGGATCAATTTGTCCGAAAATCCAAGGCTAACACCCCCTCCAAAAAGCAAGTTCAATCATGCTTGGGGGAAAAGTCTATTACCCATAAATTGAAGTCTAATAACAATTAAAAAGGGCTCGGATATGAAAAAGGTTAGAAATCTAAGGCTAATACTCATTTAAATCGGGCTCGTCGAGTCAGGATCAATTTGTCCGAAAATCCAACGCTAACACCCACTCCAAAAACCAAGTTCAATCATGCTTGGGGGAAAAGTCTATTACCCATAAAATTGAAGTATAATACCAACTAAAAAGGGCTTGGATATGAAAAGACGAACAAGGTTAGAAATCTAAGGCTAATACTCATTTAGATGGGGCTCGTCGAGTCAGGATCAATTCGTCCGAAAATCCAAGGCTAACACCCTCTCCAAAAACCAAGTTCAATCATGCTTGTGGGAAAAGTCTATTACCCATAAATTGAAGTCTAATACCAACTAAAAAGGGGTTGGATATGAACAAGTTTAGAAATCTAAGGCTAATAATTATTTAAATGGGGCTCGTCGAGTCAGGATCAATTTTCCGAAAATCCAAGGCTAACACCCCCTCCAAAAACCAAGTTCAATCATGCTTGGGGGAAAAGTCTATTACCCATAAAATTGAAGTCTAATACCAACTAAAAAGGGCATGGATATGAACAACGTTAGAAATCTAAGGCTAATACTAATTTAAATGGGAGTCATCGTGTCAGGATCAATTTGTCCGAAAATCCAAGGCTAACACCCCCTCCAAAAACCAAGTTCAATCATGCTTGGGGGAAAAGTCTATTACCCATAAATTGAAGTCTAATACCAACTAAAAAGGGCTTGTATATGAACAAGGTTAGAAATCTAAGGCTAATACTCATTTAAATGGGGCTCGTCGAGTCAGGATCAATTTGTCCGAAAATCCAAGGCTAACACCCCCTCCAAAAACCAAGTTCAATCATGCTTGGGGGAAAAGTCTATTACCCATAAAATTGAAGTCTAATACCAACAAAAAAGGGCTTGGATATGAACAAGGTTAGAAATCTAAGGCTAATACTCATTTAAATTGTGCTCGTTGAGTTAGGATCAATTTGTCTGAAAATCCAACGCTAACACCCACTCCAAAAACCAAGTTCAATCATGCTTGGGGGAAAAGTCTATTACCCATAAAATTGAAGTCTACTACCAACTAAAAAGGGCTTGGATATGAACAAGATTAGAAATCTAAGGCTAATACTCATTTAAATGGGGCTCGTCGAGTCAGGATCAATTTGTCCGAAAATCTAATGCTAACACCCCCTCCAATAACCAAGTTCAATCATGCTTGGGGGAAAAGTCTATTACCCATAAAATTCAAGTCTAATACCAACTACAAACGGCTTGGATATGAACAAGGTTAGAAATCTAAGGCTAATACTCATTTAAATTGGCTAGTCGAGCCAGGATCAATTTGTCCGAAAATCCAAGGCTAACACCCCCTCCAAAAACCAAGTTCAATCATGCTTGGGGGAAAAGTCTATTACACATAAAATTGAAGTCTAATACGAACTAAAAAGGGCATGGATATGAAAAAACGAACAAGGTTAGAAATCTAAGGCTAATACTCATTTAAATTGGCTAGTCGAGCCAGGATCAATTTGTCCGAAAATCCAAGGCTAACACCCCCTCCAAAAACCAAGTTCAATCATGCTTGGGGGACAAGTCTATTACCCATAAAATTGAAGTCTAATACCAACAAAAAAGGGCTTGGATATGAACAAGTTTAGAAATCTAAGCCTAATACTCATTTAAATGGGGCTCGCGGAGTAAGGATCAATTTGTCCGAAAAGCCAAGGCTAACACCCACTCCAAAAACCAAGTTCAATCATGCTTGGGGGAAAAGTCTATTACCCATAAAATTGAAGTATAATACCAACTAAAAAGGGCTTGGATATGACAACGTTAGAAATCTAAGGCTAATACTCATTTAAATGGGACTCGTCGTGTCAGGATCAATTTGTCCGAAAATCCAAGGCTAACACCCCCTCCAAAAACCAAGTTCAATCATGCTTGGGGAAAAAGTCTATTAAAAATAAAATTGAAGTCTAATACCAATTAAAAAGGGCTTGGATATGAACATGGATATAAATCTAAGGCTAATACTCATTTAAATCGGGTTCGTCGAGTCAGGATCATTTTGTCCGAAAATCCAAGGCTACCACCCCCTCCAAAAACCAAGTTCAATTATGCTTGGGGGAAAAGTCTATTACCCATAAAATTGAAGTCTAATACCAACAAAAAAGGGCTTGGATATCAACAAGGTTAGAAATCTAAGGCTAATACTCATTTAAATTGTGCTCGTTGAGTTAGGATCAATTTGTCTGAAAATCCAACGCTAACACCCCCTCCAAAAACCAAGTTCAATCATGCTTGGGGGAAAAGTCTATTACCCATAAAATTGAAGTCTAATACCAACTAAAAAGGGCTTGAATATGAACAAGGTTAGAAATCTAAGGCTAGTATGCATTTAAATGGGGCTCGTCGAGTCAGGATCAATTTTTCTGAAAATCCAAGGCTAACACCCCCTCCAAAAACCAAGTTCAATCATGCTTGGGGGAAAAGTCTATTACCCATAAAATTGAAGTCTAATACCAACTAAAAAGGGCTTGGATATGAACAAGGTTAGAAATCTAAGGCTAATACTCATTTAAATGGGCCTCGTCGAGGCAGGATCGATTTGCCCGAAAATCCAAGGCTAACACCACCTCCAAAATCCAAGTTGAATCATGCTTGGGGCAAAAGTCTATTCCCATAAATTTGACATCTAATACCAACTAAAAAGGTCTTGGATATGAACAATGTTAGAAATCTAAGGCTAATACTCATTTACATCGGGCTCGTTGAGTCAGGATCAATTTGTCCGAAAATCCAAGGCTAACACCCCCTCCAAAAACTGAGTTCAATCATGCTTGGAGGAAAAGTCTATTACCCATAAAATTGAAGTCTAATACAAATTAAAAGGGCTTGGATATAAAAAGACGAACAAGGTTAGAAATCTAAGGCTAATACTCATTTAGATGGTGCTCGTCGAGTTAGGATCAATTTGTCCGAAAATCCAAGGCTAACACCCCCTCCAAAAACCAAGTTCAATCATGCTTGGGGGAAAAGTCTATCACCCATAAAATTGAAGTCTAATACCAACTAAAAAGGGGTTGGATATGAACAAGGTTAGAAATCTAAGGCTAATACTCATTTAAATAGGGCTCGTTGAGTCAGGATCAATATGTCCGAAAACGCAAGGCTAACAGCCCCTCCAAAAACAAAGTTCAATCATGCTTGCGGGAAAAGTCTATTACCCATAAAATTGAAGTCTAGTACCAACTAAAAAGGGGTTGGATATGAACAAGGTTAGAAATATAAGGCTAATACTCATTTAAATGGGGCTCGTCGAGTCAGGATCAATTTGTCCGAAAATCCAAGGCTAACACCCCCTCCAAAAACCAAGTTCAATCATGTTTGGGGGAAAAGTCTATTACCCATAAAATTGAAGTATAATACCAACTAAAAAGGGCTTGGATATGAACAAGGTTAGAAATCGAAGGCTAATGCTCATTTAAATGGGGCTCGTCGAGTCAGGATCAATTTGTCCGAAAATCCAAGGCTAACACCCCCTCAAAAAACCAAGTTCAATCATGCTTGGGGGAAAACTCTATTACTCATAAAATTGAAGTCTGATACAAACTAAAAAGGGCTTGGATATGAAAAGACCAACAAGGTTAGAAATCTAAGGCTAATACTCATTTAAATGGGGCTCGTCGAGTCAGGATCAAATTGTCCGAAAATCCAAGGCTAACACCCCCTCCAAAAACCAAGTTCAATCATGCTTGGGGGAAAAGTCTATTACCCATAAAATTGAAGTCTAATACAAACTAAAAAGGGCTTGGATATGAAAAGATGAATAAGGTTAGAAATCTAAGGCTAATACTCATTTAGATGGGGCTCGTCGAGTCAGGATCAAATTATCCGAAAATCCAAGGCTAACACCCTCTCCAAAAACCAAGTTCAATCATGCTTGGGGGAAAAGTCTATTACCCATAAAATTGAAGTCTAATACAAATTGAAAGGGGCTTGGATATAAAAAGACGAACAAGGTTAGAAATCTAAGGCTAATACTCATTTAGATGGTGCTCGTCGAGTTAGGATCAAATTGTCCGAAAATCGAAGGCTAACACCCTCTCCAAAAACCAAGTTCAATCATGCTTGGGGGAAAAGTCTATTACCCATAAAATTTATGTCTAATATCAACTAAAATGGGGTTGGATATAACAAGACCAACAAGGTTAGAAATGTAAGGCTAATACCCATTGAAATGGGTCTAGTCGAGTCAGGATCAATATGTCCCAAAATCCAAGGCTAATACCCCCTCAAAGAAGCCAGTTCATTCTTGCTCGGGGGCAAAAGTCTATTACCCATGAAATTGAAACCTAATACCAACTATAACGGGCTTGGATATGACAAGACCAACCAGGTCAGAAATCTAAGGCTACTACCCATTGAAATGGGGCTAGTCGTGTCAGGATCAATATGTCCTAAAATCCATGGCTAATACCCCCTGAAACAAGCCAGTGGAATCATGCCCGAGGGAAAAGACTATTACCCAAAAAAATTTAAGTCTAATACCAACTGAAAAGGGCTTGGATAGGAGAAGACCAACTAGGTTAGAAATCTAAGGCTAATACCCATTGAAATGGGGCCCGTCGAGTCAAGATCAATGTAACAACCCGATTTATATATATATATATATATATATACCTATCAAACATTATGCCACTAATCTGCGAACCTAATCCCTCACATCATCTAAATACAATCCCTACAATCAACATTTCATTTTAAAGTGAATCTTACATAAACACGTAATATTGTGGTTGCATGATTAGAAGTTCATATTAAAAATATACAAACATAGACATAAGTTTACATTCCTATCCTACTAATAGCCATTACGAATTTAAACAAAAGGATCTAATAAAAGTTATACGTTCAGTACATTGTTTCATACAAAATACATTGTGATTTAGAAGGCATCTAATGATTCCTTGCAAAAGTAGGTTCCCGGGTATCAGGTTCCCTAGACATCTCGTGGATGTGACATCCCTGCTGCAGTACAAAACATTTAAGAGAATGTAATTACTTAATAATAATGATGATGATGGTAACTAAACGGTCTGGCAGTTAAATGAAGCTTTAACATTTATAATTTCTTCATGTACTTGGTATAAATAGCTTATAATGCATGTAAATGCACTAGTTTTTCTTTCTTTTTTGCAATCAACCATAATCTTAAACCCGGCTATCCTCTTAAGGCATCACTTGCTGAGGTTAACCGTTCACTCACCCCGATCATCCTTTTTGGATGCCATTAGCCAAAGCTAATCAAATATTCACCCCGGTCATCCATTCGGATGCCATTAGAAGGATCCAGCATGAGATGAAACCTGGATTCATCAACAGAATATGCTGCAATGTGATCGGTCAAAAACCAAGCAAGACTAGACACTGAAACGAGAATATCTTGAGCTTCTAGTTTTGAAATAACATGATTCAAAAATCCAGAGTCATCTTTACATATAGGCCTACAATTTTCATGAAGGATTCAGCGCGAGATAAAACCTGGATTCATAAACAGAATATGCCGCAATGAGCTCGGTAAAAAACAAAGCAAGACTAGACATTGAAACGAGAATATCTTGAGCTTCCAGTTTTGAAATTACATGATTCAAAAATCCAGAGTCATCTTTATGTATAGGCCTACATCTTTCATGATGGATCCAGGGCAAGATGAAACCTGGATTCATAAACAGAATATGCCGCAATGTGATCGGTCAAAAATACAGCAAGACTACACATTGAAACGAGAATATCTTGAGCTTCTGGTTTAGAAATTACATGATTAAAAAATATAGAGTCATCTTTACTTAAATACCTACAACTTTCATGATCGATCCAGGGCGAGATGAAACCTGGATTCATCAACAGAATATGCTGCAATGTGATCGGTCAAAAATGCAGCAAGACCACACATTGAAACGAGAATATCTTGAGCTTTTGTATTTGAAATTACATGATTCAAAAATCTAGTGTCATCTTTACGTATAGGCCTACAACTTTCATGAAGGATCCAGCATAAGATGAAACCTGGATTCAGCAACAGAATATGCTGCAATGTGATCGGTCAAAAACCAAGCAAGACTAGACACTAAAATGAGAATATCTTGAGCTTCTAGTTTTGAAATTACATGATTCAAAAATCCAGAGTCATCTTTACATATAGGTCTACAACTTTCATGAAAGATCCAGCGCGAGATAAAACCTGGATTCATAAACAGAATCTGCCGCAATGAGCTTGGTAAAAAACGAAGCAAGACTAGACATTGAAAAGAGAATATCTTGAGCTTCTGGTTTTGAAATTACATGATTCAAAAATCTAGATTCATCTTTATGTATAGGCCTACAACTTTAATGAAGGATCCAGTGCGAGATGAAACCTCGATTCATAAACAGAATCTGCCTCAATGAGCTCGGTCAAAAACCAAGCAAGACTAGAAATTGAAACGTGAATATCTAGAGCTTCTAGTTTTTAAATTACATGGTTCAAAAATCCAGAGTCATATTTACAAATAGGCCTAGACCTTTCATGAAGGATCCAGCACGAGATGAAACCTGGATTCATAGATAGAATATGCCACAATCTGCTCGGTCAAAAACCAAGCAAGACTAGACATTGAAACGTGAATATCTTGAGTTCTGGTTTTCAAATAATAAGATTCAAAAATCTAGAGTCATCTTTACGTATATTTCTACAACTTTCATGATGGATCCAAGACGAGATGAAACCTGGATTCATAAACAAAACATGCCGCAATGTGATCGGTCAAAAATGCAGCAAGACTAGACATTGAAACGAGAATATCATGAGCTTTTGGATTTGTAATTACATGATTCAAAAATCCGGAGTCATCTTTACGTAGAGGCCTACAACTTTCATGAAGGATACAACGCGAGATGAAACCTGGATTCATAGACAGAATAAGCCGTAATTTGCTCGGTCAAAAACCAAGCAAGACTAGACATTGAAACGTAAATATCTTGAGTTCTAGTTTTTTAATTAACAAGATTAAAAAATCTAGATTCATCTTTACATATAGTCCTACAACTTTCATGATGGATCCAGGGCAAGATGAAACCTGGATTCAAAAACAGAATATGCCGCAATGTGATCGGCCAAAAAGGCAGCAAGACTAGACATTGAAACAAGAATATCTTGAGCTTTTGGATTTGCAATTACATGATTCAAAATTCTAGAGTCATCTTCACATATAGGCTTACAACTTTCATGAAGGATGCAGAGTGAGGTAAAACCTGGTTTGGAGAACAGAATCTATTGCAATATGCTCGGTCGAAAACCAAGCAAGACTAGACATTGAAACCAGAATATCTAGAGCTTTTGGTTTTGAAATTCCATGATTCAAAAATCCAGAGTCATCTTCACATAGAGGCTTACAACTTTCATGAGATAATACCTGGTTTGACAACAGAATATGTAGCAATCTGCTCGGTTGAAAACCAAGTAAGACTAGACATTGAAACAGGAATATCTTAATCTTCTGGTTTTGAAATTACATGATTCAAAATTCCAGAGTCATCTTTATGTATATCCATAAAACTTACATGCAGGATCCAAATCGAGATAAAACCTGGTTTGAAGACCAGACTCTGTCGCAATCTGCTCGGTCGAAAACCAAGCAAGACTAGACATTGAGTGGGAACATCTTGAGCTTCAGGTTTTGAAATGCCATGATTCAAAAATCAACTGTAATCATTATGTATAGCCCTACAACATTCATGAAGGATCCAACGCCATATAAAATATGGTTTGAAGAGCAGAATCTATTGTAATCTTCGCGGTTGAAAACCAAGCAAGACTAGACAATGAAATGGGAATATCTTAAGCCTCTAGTTTTGAAATTACATGACTCAAAAATACAAATTCCTCTTAACGTACAATCCTACAACTTTCATGAAGGTTCCCTTGCAAGTTAAAACCTGGTTGGAAGAATAGAATATATGCTCGGTCAAAAACAAAGCAAGACTAGACATTGAAATGAGAATATCTTGAGCTTCTGGTTTTGAAATTATGTGATTCAAAATTCCATAGTCATCTTCACATATAGGCCTACATCTTTCATGAAGGATGCAAAGTGAGATAAAACCTGGTTTGGAGAACAGAATCTATCGCAACCTGCTCGGTCGAAAACCAAGCAAGACTAGACATTGAAACCAGAATATCTAGAGCTTCTGGTTTTGAAATTACATGATTCAAAAATCAAGAGTCATCTTCACATAGAGGCTTACAACTTTCATGAAGGATCCAGAGCGAGATAATACCTGGTTTGACAACAGAATATGTAGCAATCTGCTCGGTCGAAAACCAAGTAAGACTAGACATTGAAATGGGAATATCTTAATCTTCTGGTTTTGAAATTACATGATTCAAAATTCCAGAGTCATGTTTATGTATATCCATAAAACTTACATGCAGGATCCAAATCGAGATAAAACCTGGTTTGAAGACCAGACCTGTCGCAATCTGCTCGGTCGAAAACCAAGCAAGACTAGACATTGAGTGGGAATATCTTAAGCTTCAGGTTTTGAAATGCCATGATTCAAAAATCAAGTGTAATCATTATATATAGCCCTACAACATTCATGAAGGATCCAACACCAGATAAAATCTGGTCTGAAGAGCAGAATCTTCTATAATCTGCGTAGTTGAAAACCAAGCAAGACTAGACATTGAAATGGGAATATCTTGAGCCTCTAGTTTTAAAATTACATGACTCAAAAATCCAAATTCATCTTTATGTAGAATCCTACAACTTTCATGAAGGTTCCCTCGCAAGTTAAAACCTGGTTGGAAGAACAGAATATCTGCTCGGTCAAAAATCAAGCAAGACTAGACATTGAAATGAGAATATCTTGAGCTTCTGGTTTTGAAATTATGTGATTCAAAATTCCATAGTCATCTTCACATATAGGCCTACAACTTTCATGAAGGATGTAGAGTGAGATAAAACCTGGTTTGGAGAACAGAATCTATCGCAATCTGCTCGGTCGAAAACCAAGCAAGACTAGACATTGAAACCAGAATATCTAGAGCTTCTGGTTTTGAAATTACATGATTCAAAAATCTAGAGTCATCTTCATATAGAGGCTTACAACTTTCATGAAGGATCCAGAGCGAGATAATACCTGGTTTAACAACAGTATATGTCGCAATCTGCTCGGTCGAAAACCAAGTAAGACTAGACATTGAAATGGGAATATCTTAATCTTCTGGTTTTGAAATTACATGATTCAAAATTCCAGAGACATCTTTATTTATATCCATACAACTTACATGAAGGATCCAAATCGAGATAAAACCTGGTTTGAAGACCAGACTCTGTCGCAATCTGCTCGGTCGAAAACCGAGCAAGACTAGACATTGAGTGGGAATATCTTGAGCTTCAGTTTTTGAAATTCCATGATTCAAAAATCAAGTGTAATCATTATGTATAGCTCTACAACTTTCATGAAGGATCCAGCACCAGATAAAATCTGGTTTGAAGAGTAGAATCTACTGTAATCTGCGCGGTTGAAAACCAAGTAAGACTAGACATTGAAATGGGAATATCTTGAGCCTCTAGTTTTGAAATTACATGACTCAAAAATCCAAATTCATCTTTACGTACAATCCTACAACTTTCATGAAGGTTCCATCGCAAGTTTAAACCTGGTTGGAATAACAGAATATCTGCTCGGTCAAAAACAAAGCAAGACTAGACATTAAAATGAGAATATCTTGAGTTTCTGGTTTTGAAATTATGTGATTCAAAATTACATAGTCATCTTCACATATAGGCTTACAACTTTCATGAAGGATCCAGAGCGAGATAAAACCTGTTTTGGAAACAAAATCTACCGCAATATGCTCGGTAAAAAACCAAACAAGACTAGACACTGAGACAGGAATATCATGAGATTCTGCTTATGAAATTACATGATTCAAAAATCCAAGTTCATCGGTGCGTATATCCCTACAACTTTCATGAAGGATCCAACACAAGATAAAACCTGGTTTGAGGAGTAGAATCTGCCGCAATCTGCTCGGTCGAAAACCAAGCAAGACTAAACATTGACACGGGAATATCTTGAGCTTCTGGTTTTGAAATTACATGATTTTAAAATCCAAAGTCATCTTCATATTTAGGCTTATAACTTTCATGATGGATCCAGAGCGAGATAAAACTTGGTTTGAAAACAGAATATACAACAATCTGCTCGGTCAAAAACCAAGCAAGACTATATATTAAGGTGGGAATATCTTGAGCTTCTGGTTTTGAAATTATATGATTCAAAAATACAGAGTGGTCTTTACATATATGCTTACAACTTTCATGAAGGATACAGAGGGGATAAAACCTGGTTTGAAGAACAGAATATGTCGCAATCTGCTCAGTTGAAAACCAAGCAAGACTAGACATTGAAACGGGAATATCTTGAGTTTCTCATTTTGAAATTCCATGATTCAAAATTCCTGAGTCATCTCTATGTATAGCCCTACAAATTTCATAAAGGATCTAGAGCGAGACAAAACCTGGTTTGTAGAGCAAAATCTACCGTAATGTGCTCGGTCAAAAACCAAGCAAGACTAGGCATTGAGACGGGAATATCTTGAGCTTCTGGTTTTGAAATTACATGATTCAAAAATCCAAAGACATCGTTACATATAGCCCTACAACTTTTTTGAAGGATCTAGAGCATGATAAAACCTGGTTTGAAGAGCAGAATCTGCCACAATCTACTCGGTCAAAAACCAAGCAAGACTATACATTGGAACGAGATCCAGAGTCTTCTTCACATGTAGGCCTACAACTTTCATGAAGGATCCAAAGCGAGATAGAACTCGGTTGGAAGAAAAGAATCTGCCGCAATCTGCTCTGTCCAAACCAAGCAAGACTAGACATTGAAATGGGAATATCTTGAGTTTATGGTTTTGAAATTATGTAATTCAAAACTCCATAGTCATCTTTAAGTATAGGCCTACAACTTTCATGAAAAATCCAAAGCGAGATAAAACCTGGTTTGGGGAATAGAATCTGTCGCAATCTGCTCGGTCAAAAACCAACCAAAACTAGACATTGAAACGAGAATATCTTGAGTTTCTGGTTTTGAAATTACATAATTCAAAAATCCAGAGTCATCTTCACATATAGGCTTACAATTTTCATGAAGGATCCAAAGCAAGATAAAACTTGTTTTGGAAACAGAATCTACAGCAATCTGCTCGATCAAAAACCAAGCAAGACTATACATTAAGATAGGAATATATTGAGCTTCTGGTTTTGAAATTATATGATTCAAAAATACAAGCATCTTCACATATAGGCCTACAAATTTCATGAAGGATCTAGCACGAGATAAAATCTGGTTGGAAGAAAAGAATCTGCCGCAATTTGATCGATCCAAAACCAAGTAAGACTAGACATTGAAACGGGAATATCTTGAGCTTCTGGTTTTGAAATTACATGATTTTAAAATCCAAAGTCATCTTCATATTTAGGCTTATAACTTTCATGATGGATCCAGAGCGAGATAAAACTTGGTTTGAAAACAGAATATACAACAATCTGCTCGGTCAAAAACCAAGCAAGACTATATATTAAGGTGGGAATATCTTGAGCTTCTGGTTTTGAAATTATATGATTCAAAAATACAGAGTGGTCTTTACATATATGCTTACAACTTTCATGAAGGATACAGAGGGGATAAAACCTGGTTTGAAGAACAGAATATGTCGCAATCTGCTCAGTTGAAAACCAAGCAAGACTAGACATTGAAACGGGAATATCTTGAGTTTATCATTTTGAAATTCCATGATTCAAAATTCCTAAGTCATCTCTATGTATAGCCCTACAAATTTCATAAAGGATCTAGAGCGAGACAAAACCTGGTTTGTAGAGCAAAATCTACCGTAATGTGCTCGGTCAAAACCAAGCAAGACTAGGCATTGAGACGGGAATATCTTGAGCTTCTGGTTTTGAAATTACATGATTCAAAAATCCAAAGACATCGTTACATATAGCCCTACAACTTTTTTGAAGGATCTAGAGCATGATAAAACCTGGTTTGAAGAGCAGAATCTGCCACAATCTACTCGGTCAAAAACCAAGCAAGACTATACATTGGAACGAGATCCAGAGTCTTCTTCACATGTAGGCCTACAACTTTCATGAAGGATCCAAAGCGAGATAGAACTCGGTTGGAAGAAAAGAATCTGCCGCAATCTGCTCTGTCCAAACCAAGCAAGACTAGACATTGAAATGGGAATATCTTGAGTTTATGGTTTTGAAATTATGTAATTCAAAACTCCATAGTCATCTTTAAGTATAGGCCTACAACTTTCATGAAAAATCCAAAGCGAGATAAAACCTGGTTTGGGGAATAGAATCTGTCGCAATCTGCTCGGTCAAAAACCAACCAAAACTAGACATTGAAACGATAATATCTTGAGTTTCTGGTTTTGAAATTACATAATTCAAAAATCCAGAGTCATCTTCACATATAGGCTTACAATTTTCATGAAGGATCCAAAGCAAGATAAAACTTGTTTTGGAAACAGAATCTACAGCAATCTGCTCGATCAAAAACCAAGCAAGACTATACATTAAGATAGGAATATATTGAGCTTCTGGTTTTGAAATTATATGATTCAAAAATACAGGCATCTTCACATATAGGCCTACAAATTTCATGAAGGATCTAGCACGAGATAAAATCTGGTTGGAAGAAAAGAATCTGCCGCAATCTACTCGGTCAAAAACCAAGCAAGACTATACATTGGAACGAGATCCAGAGTCTTCTTCACATGTAGGCCTACAACTTTCATGAAGGATCCAAAGCGAGATAGAACTCGGTTGGAAGAAAAGAATCTGCCGCAATCTGCTCTGTCCAAACCAAGCAAGACTAGACATTGAAATGGGAATATCTTGAGTTTATGGTTTTGAAATTATGTAATTCAAAACTCCATAGTCATCTTTAAGTATAGGCCTACAACTTTCATGAAAAATCCAAAGCGAGATAAAACCTGGTTTGGGGAATAGAATCTGTCGCAATCTGCTCGGTCAAAAACCAACCAAAACTAGACATTGAAACGATAATATCTTGAGTTTCTGGTTTTGAAATTACATAATTCAAAAATCCAGAGTCATCTTCACATATAGGCTTACAATTTTCATGAAGGATCCAAAGCAAGATAAAACTTGTTTTGGAAACAGAATCTACAGCAATCTGCTCGATCAAAAACCAAGCAAGACTATACATTAAGATAGGAATATATTGAGCTTCTGGTTTTGAAATTACATGATTCAAAAATACAGGCATCTTCACATATAGGCCTACAAATTTCATGAAGGATCTAGCACGAGATAAAATCTGGTTGGAAGAAAAGAATCTGCCGCAATTTGATCGATCCAAAACCAAGTAAGACTAGACATTGAAACGGGAATATCTTGAGCTTCTGGTTTTGAAATTATATGATTGAAAAATCCAAAGGTATCTTCACATATAGGCCTACAACTTCCATGAAAGATCCAGAGCGAGTTAAACCCTAACCCTAACCCTAAACCCTAAACCATAAACCCTAAAACCCGGACCCCGACCCCGAATCCCGAACCCCTAAACCCCAAACACCACACCCCACACCCAAATCCAAAACCCATAAACCCAAAACCCATAAACCCTGAACCTGAAACCCTCAAATCCTAATCTTTAATCCCTAAACCCGAAACCCTCAATCCCAAAACCCTACACCCAAAACCCCAAACCTGAAACCCAAAACCTTAAATCTTAAACCTCAAACCCTACAGTATTTTTTCTTTTTCAAAGTGATTAATTCCATCGTTCATCTCAAATGTATTCTTCTACCAAGCTCTTCAAATGTGTATAACTTTCACGCCAACTCTTCAAATCCAATGGAATGGACTACCGGTCTTGGCTTGTTTTTTGAGCGCACAAGCCAGTTGTTAAGATTTAAGTTTCTAAAGATGGGGTTTAATTTAGAAGTGTTAGGTTCTAACCATAGGATGGTTGGCGTGAAAGTTACTCCTTTTGGGATGGTCTACTCATTAGATCTCGTCATGAAACAGAAAAGAAAAAAGGTGTTCCTAATGTTCATCATGCACGAGAAGCTGCATACCCATATATGCAGGCAGGCTAGTTAATTTCTTCTGCACTCAATTGATTGTCCAACGGGGCGGCTCGCGCTTTAAAGACTTCATGGGCCTAATCTGGTATTTCAACTAGACTCAGTTTTGACAAGTCTCAAAGGTCATGTCCGTAGGACAATAACTAAAGATGCAGCTCGAATAAATTATCAGGTCTAGTAAAAACGATAAAGCCCATGAGCAAGTCTTATTAGTTTTTGCTGTCAATTAAAATCTGTGAACATCCATTGGCTGGACTCATTTTCCGAAAAAGTTGTGGAATGCAAAAATTAAGATGAAAAAAAAACATTCTGAAATTTCATTATATGCTTATATTTGACAGCCAGTAACTTGCACATCGACTCGCTTGAATAGGATTAAGTATTTTCACCGGCATTTGCACAAGAGCAGCACAATTAACATGGTCTACATTTAGTCTTCATCACTCCTAGAATGACTGACATCGTTCCTGTCCTCAGTATTGCTAGGGATTGCTGCATTACCCGCCCTTCATGACTATAAATGCTTCCATAAAATTGAAGAAAACCCTAGAGACCAACCCAGTATGAACGGCCATTGCTGTTGTGAATAGCTGATGAGTTTGGAGATGCCACACACCATTCATACCAAACCTGCATCAAACAGGTCATTTCAAACGTCAAGATGGATCCATGTCTGCTAACAAGGATCTAACTAAAAGATTATTTATATATTAGTCAATGCTAAGCAATAAAAAAGATGTGCGTACACAAATAATATTCATAATAAAAGCAGAGCAATTATGAAACCAATTACATACTGACCTTAGAAGAGCCACAACATCGCCAAAAATGTACTTCCAATGGGGAGCCAGGCTTTATGTAAACTGGTGTTCTGAGAGGGAAGAATATTGCAAACCTGGAAAATAGACAATCACCCGTTTACAATAATATTCAGGCATCATCACAACCAAAAAAATAAAATACAGGTGGCTAATACATGCTGAATTAACTAGCATTCTTTCAACACTTGGAATGCCAAGCACATAAAATACAGGTGGGTATCTTGAAATGATAGAAGGGAATATAAAAATCATGATTGCAGGGGGGCAGTGAAAGGAACACCCATCCATATATACTCATTGAACTAATGAACTGTGGATAAGTAATTCATGCACAAAATCAAAAGTTATACCAGCTGAACATGTTTGGTGTCGCCATTGATGGTTCAATGCCAAGATGAACATCTTTGTACAGCTCTGCGTCAAAATAGCCAGCAAATCCTGTGCAAAAAGGAAAATACAATCATGGCTTTCAAGAAACATATTCATATGAAAAGGTTGAAAGAACTTGTTTGTAGAAGAGGAGCTACTTTCAATAGGTATACCAGAGGATGATTGAACCTCGAACTGAGCACAATAGTGAAGTTATATGATGGTCTACAGTATAGTTTTCAAAGTCCCAACCGCCTAGCTGGTTCTATATTCCTACTATATTTTTAACTAACCTCATGTTAATCCAATCTTTCCTCGAACTATTTGCATGGCATGTTCACTGCTAAGCAAAGTGGAACCTCCATCACAATTAGTTATTTTCATACCATGGCTCTACATTTCATGACAATTTTGACTAAACTTGTGTTGATCCAATCTTTCCTCGAACTATTTGCTTGAGATCTTCACTCTACTGAGCAAAGCTGAATCTCCATTGCATTTAGTTATTTCTATACCACATTTCTATAATGTGCGCACTCAAATTCATACACGTGTGTTCTTAACTTTTATTAAGTTAGGCATAGATCTATCAAAATTCAGAGTTCTCCTACAATGTCCAATTTCTAACTTTGTCATCCACTCAAGGGTTTCAAGATCAGACTCCAAACAACAGCAAATCAAATTAGGAGTAGAAATCAAGCTTCCAGAAATGGTAATCATCTGGTAACACTATCTAACAGTAAGAACTTTATGCACAAAATAGGAATGAGATTTCAGTTACAGCATACCATACACCACAGGTAGCTTCCAGAAATGGTAATCAACTGGTAACACTATCTAACAGTAAAAAATTTATGCACAAAATAGGAATGAGATTCAGTAACAGCATACCATGCACCATAGCTGATCCAGTGTCACTTGGTATCTCAAACTGCAACCTTTTGTGGCGTTGATTGCTTTTTTTGGTTGAGTAATTTGGGTGGGTAAATGTAAAGACCTGTACAGAAAAAGAATACATCAGTAGCTGAAAGCAATTGATCTAAATGTTTTATCAGCTGAGGAAAGATCAGAAAGAACAATGCAGGAAATACATAATTTTCTTAATCAATCATTGCATGAGAATTCATTAATTGCTGAGAATCAACTGATTAGATAAAAGGCCTAGCATGCAATGCAGTGGATTAGCCACTTCGATTTCAAAAGACATGAACCTAAACAGTGCCCAGATATCAATTAGCATGCTGTGAAGTGACTTACAGGTTGGGAGGGGGTGAGCCTTGCTATATTATGCAGCTTGGCAACATATGCAGTCTCAAAGTGTGCAAGATCTTTGTGCGACTTAACCTGCACAAAAAGAAAAGAAAATAAAAACAAGTACATTATTCCAGCAGAGACAGAAAAAGAACTGAGGAGAAAATTCAAAGGACATACATCATTATATAGCTTGGCGGCTGTTAATGGTTGGATAAAACTAGTGTACCTGGAAAAGAAAATTTTGGATCAAGAAGCATTGCACTTCACAATTTATAATTAGAGTCCCAAAGTACTCTTCATGTTGGCTGCCAAACCAGGATTCTAAATATATTTCAAGGAACATCAATGTATAATGTTTAAGGACGTAACTGCTAGGTATTAAACAGATGTAAGGCATTGCGGTCAAAAAGAGGACCTGGCTTTGATTAAGGATCATGTCACACATAATGGTCTGGTTTTGGCTGAGAAACCTTGTCTTTTCTGTAAGTGTTTACAAGGTTCTGGGAGAAAAGTCCCATGTAAGTTCCCGTGACCAATTTATATTTGACATTAACTCGGAGATGATCCATAATAAGGCACACCAACAGATAAGCCCCTTCTACCCTCAAATGGGCAGGATTAACAATTTATCAAGTGAAATTTACGCAGATCAAAGCATCATCATTTTATGCTGCTCAATAAACTGACGATAACATGTCAGGATAAACATACAGAATGATTGGCACCAATGAGGCCCTGGGGGGGGCCACGTAGAAAGATCACTTATTCAGGCCAATAACTATAATTATACTATCTTACCTACATATGTGATGAACTTAAACGTAGGAAACAGGTAATTCACCATAACTCTGTACAATATATTAGAAGAACAAGTTTTAAAACAGTTCAACAAAAAAGATTTTACATACGATGATGGTATTGAGATTCCATCTTGCTTCAAGAACCTTTGGGCACCATCAAGGCATTCAGGTGATAGCTCATTGTCACCAAAAGAACCCAGTAATTCACTAACCTGGAAAGCAAACAAAAGAAGGCACATACGTGCATGAGCAGGTAGTCATTAGCATCCAGAATGATATGTCCAACATATTAACCACAAAATATTGCATACCACGATATCAGCTTTTTCAGGAGCATCCCAGAAACGCATATCACATGAAATTATGGTAACAATATCTTCCCACCCTTCTAGCTTAACCAAGCTCTGTTGCAACAAATACCATGTTAACTCTGAGATCCACAATATTAGAGAAATATGATTAAAAAAAAGCACATGTTTACACATGTCTGAACAGTAAACTAAATTGGATATGTTGTAGTTCATTTCCTGAGGGGTCCTCCAGACTCATATGATGAATGTCTAAGTTGATATTGTACAACAGTTTGCACAAGCCAGCACAATATTTTTGGTAATCATAATCTAAGACATAATAACTACCATTGGAACTCACATGAAGTGTGACAACTGCATTGGGATTTTTCTCCACAGCATAAATTTTCAGCTTACGTCCGGTTTCTTCAGCAGCCTGTAAGCAATTAAAGTGGAGAATGAGACAAGAACAAGAGCACCAACAGGTTACAAGTTGCAGACGGCATAGGAAAACACCTGCAACGATGCCCTCACAAGAGGTCCACGTCCTGCTCCAACAACCATCAGTACCTGACCAAAATTTACAAACACATAAATCATGCCTTAAAATTGCAAGTACATCATGTTCATTTGGTATTATATGTGGTGCAAGAAGATAAACAACAACAAAATAGAAGTGGGCTGTTAGCCAAAATAGAATGTGAAAAGGCAAATGGTAGCTTACAGTGGTTGCACTTGCTTTGTCATCAGGGACCCTGTCCAACAAAGCTTTACTGATTGCCCTTTGGTACTACAAAATACAAGCATGTGATATAAAATTATTACCACTGATAATCTGAAGATGGATACTAGATTAAAGCTTTTATCTTTGACCCATCTATCAATTGGAATATTTATAACCCAATTCAATCTCTAGGTTTTAATCTCTGCAGTGACAATCAATTCAGTACATTAAGCCTGTACTTGTCCATGATTGAACATCCAAAGATGGTGACTATTTCATTGGCATCCCACTAGCATGTCTTACCATGTATATATATGAAGACAAGCAGATGCAAATTTAATATTAATCATACCTGGATGTATTTCATTGAGTCTCTCTCAAATGTCTCGTATGTTTGGGCTTCTAGATTATCCATGAGAGGCTGAATTACAACAGCAGATGCACCCAATAGTTACTTGAGGACAATGCAGGAAGTCACCAAAACGAACAATGCAGAGACTTCACTTTGAGCAAAATGTATACATTGAGAAAGAATATTTAGACAATGAGATAAGACTAGATGTTGTGATGGAAAAGTTCACCTGCAAAGGAGACTGTAGGAAATCCCTGTAACCAAGCTGGAATAAGAGATTAAAACAGTCAAAAAAAATAGCATGGGAAGAAAAGAAAGTAACCATCCCTATCTACCAGGGAAGATGATTTGGAATGGGGTATGTTTGCATGTGCATGTGAAAGCACAAGAGAAAGCAATTTACTTCAAAACGTTCTTGCTCAGGAAGGGGATCCATCCTTTGGAAGAGAAAGCCAACATAGTCCAAATATGGCCTGAGGGGATGTCTTTGTGGACCTATAAACAGAAGCATGGGCTAAGGCTGTCTACTATTGAAAAACATGAGTGTTTACGCACACACAAATAAATAAGAATGATTATTATATATAAAGAGGGATGTCCAGGATGTACTTTCACAAACAAATAAGCATAACAGTGGCAATCATAGACATGTACACAACTTGAAAACCAACGGTAAAACTTACAGTAACTTACTTTCACTGTTATTATCAAAATTATTGGCTGCTAAATCTGAACTTGGTCTGGGAATACTGTGTGCAGGTTTGCCAGAAATTACAATCTGAGAAGATATTTCCGAGGACCATGGTTAGTAAATTTGCATGCTGGCAATTATTTGTAGTATCTGTGACCAATAATAGCAAATTACACGAGAAAAATCAAAAAATAACAGATTAAACTGGAATATAAGTCTTATAAGGTTTCCATGTAAAAGTTGCTCTTCCTATGCAACGAGTAAAATATGTGTAAGTTTCCTAATACCAATCACCTTAAGATTAATCATACCAGGTCATCCATTAATATGGCCATATCTGAAACTCAATTCAGTGGATTAAAATTGATGTACAGGAGTCAGAGATGAAACACTCAAACCACTTTTGAGATATACTGAGTAAGCTATTGTAAGAAATACTGCTACTCGGCATGGAGGGAGAAATATCAGAGCTCGTCAAAAGACGGTAAGAAAAAATTCATATGAGCAATGGAGCCAGTAAATCTTTAATACCTGTATTGAATGATTAAAGAACCCAGTGATCAGTTTCTGATGGCGCTTTGACAGGCATGGGTAACCCCGTCCATTTGTCAGGAAGGACTGGTAAATTAAACAATGCTCCATTTAAAACCCACATGGTTACAGGAGCAGCATGCAATCAATTAGTTTACTGTATAGACATCGAAATATACTCACATCCGTATTGATTATGGCTGCAGCAACAGTTTCTCCAAACCAACGGCCAAGGGAGTTCAATGAAGGCAGGGAACTCCTAGAGAACATGCAATTGTTATCATTAATCAAATAAATATAGTGAAAAAACTGCCAACCATTAAAAACTAATGCAAGAGATTAGACTGACAAGATATCAAGTGCAATCGACAGTTGACTGTGATGTTCACAGAGAAGACGAAATGAGTTCCATAATTCCCAGGAATCGATCTGTGCATGAAAAGAAGAAAAGGAAGTTGAGCAACATAAAGTGTTCTATTAAGTTTTCAGTGAAAATAATCTCATTAGACCACATGATATTCCATTAAAATCTATTTCAATGAGTGCATGAAAAAAAAAAAAGAAAGCTGAGCAACATAAAGTGTTCTATTAAGTTTTCAGTGAAAATATTCCAATTAGACCTAATGGTATTCCATTAAAATTTATTTCAACCAAGCCAAATCATTGTGCTTTGAAGATTTTAAGACCAAGTACAATTGTACAGCAGGAATGTAGAGCATACAGTGAGGAGAGAAGTCAATAAGCTATTTCAAGATATATATATCTTATCATTTAGACTTGGAGTGAATATTATAGATCTAATAAATTGAAAGAAAAAGGCAAATTGAAAAGCGAAGTCACTTACAAAACTAGTAGAGTTTGCATCCATAGCATCATCATCAGTCTTCACCAGTGGAATCCTAAGCCACAACTTTATTAAAGAAGTAATGAGAATAGAGACAATAATAAAAAGAGAACAGAAATGAAATCACTAAACAAGAAAAAAATATTGAGAGATTGATTTGAATGAAGAAAGGTACCTGCATATTATTTAGGCCCTGCAGAATTTGATTTACACACCTGGCATAATTAGCACAGGATGCACCCTTGGGAGGAGGAAGAATGCATGCCTGCAGCAAACAATAAGAGACTTAACACCATAGGCTCTTAAAATGGTTTTCTCAAAGAACCATATCTAGAGCAAAAAAAATTACACAGCACAAACATTAAAGATGAATGAACACCAGGAAGGGGATAAATGTTGCATGATGAGGTACACCAGAAAAGTTCAACCTGTGCCTTTTTTTTTCCTCTAGGACAGAAAAAAGTGGAAAGCCAACTATTGAAGATGCTGAACAGAAGGGTATCATCATCAAAATTTGTCTTGGACAAACTAATTTCTGTATGCTGATACACCTCCTATGACTACCTTCTTATTGAAATGGAACAGAAAAGGATTTGGTTTTTAATCTAAGTTTTTGGTGTCTCCACAATTTTCCAGACAAAGATGTGCCATATGAGGGTAGTAGCAACTGAAATACATAGTAACTTTAGAAGAATGAAGTAAGGAAACAGTTTAGATTCAGGATTAAAATTCACCTGTACAGAGAGATGATTAGCCCATGCTATTTCTTGCTTCAATGTGGTTTCAGAATCCATTCGAAGTGCTTCGTCCTCTGAATCCAAGTCAATCCAAGAGCTAAGTTTTCCTGAGAAAAATCAGGAATTCAGACATGAAACATAGAAAGTTAGAAGGGATGCATGCCATGACAACTAAAAGAAGAAGAAGGAGCAAAATTAAAATGCGGTCAAGAAGATTTGATACCAACAACATGACTGCTCCACTGGGAGGGACTTAAAACAAGGTCTGATGCAGCAAATGGAAGAACCCCATCTTTTTCCAACAAGCTGGGCCGATATGTTGGATTCATCTGTGCCAGCCACCAACCAGGTTGCATAGATATAATCACTATTATAATCCAATAACGTCAAAAGACCTCATAAATTATATAGATCAAATTTTAGAAATGGCTGCTAAACTCATATATTCACTATATAAGTAAGAGCTTAATAACAATAAAAGTATAACTATTAGACGTTAATGTTGGAAGCCAAGCCTAGCGTAGAGCAGCCTAGCCTAGGAGTAGAAGCAGCAAAAAGAATAATGTTCCTGCCTGCAACTGTGAAAAAGGCGAAAGGAGGGGCTGCCGAAACATCAATATAGATGAGCCTACTACCATTCACGCAAATAATAAGAGAAAAAGAGAGAGGGAGAGAGATGTGAATGGCAAACTAGCCACCAGAAATCAAATTATTTTAAATTATATTAAAGGGAAAATAAGGAATTGGACGAACCAGAGGAGCGACAACGAAATCGAAGGAGCCAGTGGAGAGATTAAAATTGAGAAGCTGAGGCATGTCATCGTTGAACTCTGCCTCCACTCCACAGTATCGAGATTGACTCTTTTCAAATCCTGCTTTTTCACCCAGCGGCATTGCTGCTTCTTCTCTTCTCCTCCCGCTACTCTACTCGTACTCGTACTATTACTGCAAATGCAACCTGTGTATTGCAGACCAAAAAGAGTGGACTATATACTATTTAGTTAGGGTTCTAGTAGGGTTTTTTGAACCTGAAACTTTTCAACTTTTAATTAAGAGAACCATGATGGCAGCCACCGCCAACACCACCAAAAATTACCATTATTATATTCTTCAATTGTTTTTTTTTTTTTATGTTTTCATTTTAAAAATATTTTTTCATTTTTTAATTTAATTTCTTTTTATATTTTTATATTCTTTTAATATATTGAAAGTAAAATACATTTTTTAAAAAATAAAATAAAATTTTAATATATTTTTAAATGAGAAATATTTTAAAAAATAAACTTTTATATTTAAAAGATTCAACTTTCTTTTATGGCAAAAACATACTTTTGACAAAATTCAACTTCATGTTATGATATTACAGAAACGAAGAAATCCGTTTATAGATCTTGAAGATATTCAAAAGTAAACCAATATATCATCAAAAATAATAATGATACATCAAGGCCCAATCGAGTCTTGGTGCTCGGTCTGACCAAGGCCCAATCGAGTTCACCTTTTTATCTTTTCATATTATTATTTTTCTTCCTGCTCCTGCATCGGTGCATTGGTCCTCAAGTATAAAATACCCGTTAACAATCGATTAATTTCAGTATCTCCGCTTGTATTCTTAATACATAAATTCATTAGTATTTCCGTATTTACAACCATATTATTGATTACTTGAGAAATTAATTGCCTCTTTCATCCATATATAGTGCAAATATATCCATTAAGAAAAAAGCTAAAACAACTCGGTAAAACACTGTATATACACTCACAAAATATTATGAATTATAACAGTGTATTATCGATTTTATCCCTCAGTACGTCTCAACTCATGCCTTTGTACTAGGGGTATTTTTGAATTTTTCACGAAACTAGTTGGCAATAACAGATTGTTTGGAGTTATTTTTGTATTTTCAAAGTATTTTTCAACAGTAAAGATATTGTCTTAACCCTCCCTTGAGCCTGTGAATAGTAACCAGACCATGGGTAATATTGTTTTTTTACCGATATATGTACAGTGTAATAACAAAAACGCCCACAAATAAGATAAAAAATTGAATTGCCAATGGAGGGTCGTTCGGACAATGCATATTTATGGAAAATGAGTAAATACTAATTTAGCCCTAGAAAAGACAAAAATTCAAAAATGGTTGTGGGGGTCATTTGGTAATTATCCACGTTTTTTTATTGTTTGTATTCTAGCACATTGTTGGCACGTTATCTCTACCTTTTCCCGGCCCGCAATCTTCAGGTGGCGTGTGGCGCCTCAACGGTGTCCAACAATGCCTTTCCGGCATCTCAGAGGCTTCACCTCCATGTCCCCTACATATTGGAGTAGTGTGTGGCATGAACTTATCACCAAAGAAGGGACAGTGGTTGATTGAACGTTTTTGCACTCTTTTCTCTCTCATAAGAGTCATTTTACATTGCAGTCCCCTGGGGTTTATGGTATATTCATTTCCGTCCCTTCTCTTATGATTGTCGTGTATGCTCCTAATTTCAATAATAAAAGTTCTGAATGGTTTTAATTTAGTCCTTTAATTGAATTTCATGATATATTTCGTTTTTATTTCAGTCCTCATTCTTTTAATTTTTGGTTTTCTATTAAATTCTTTAATTTTTTTTTGTTTAACAAGTTGTATTATTTTCAATCTTCTTCAATTAAAATTAATTATATATTCTTTTTCATTTCGGTCCCTATTCTTTTAAATATGATTTTTATTTTAAATCCCTTAATATTTGTGATATACAAATTTGAATTATTATCAATTGAGTCCTTCAATTGAGATCAATTATATATTTTATTTTTATTTTGGTCCTTATATTTTCAATTATTCTTTTCAAATTTAATTTTATTATTAGTATTGATATAGTAATGTATTAATCCCTATTATTTTACATGTTTATATGTATATGTTTTTTGTTTTATTTTTGGTTTCTTTTTTTATCTCTTCTTTTGTTAGGGTTATATTTTTTTTTTATTTAGTCTTGAAATTTTAATTTGTCTTAGTGATCATTTGAAATTTCATATTTCTTTTTTAATTTTTTTTAAGGCTAATAATATTTTTTTTGTTTTATCATTTACTTTATTTGTTTGCTTACTCTTTTGTTATAATTTTGACTTTTTTTATTCTTCAAGGTTCATGTTTTTTTTTTATTTATGTAATAATAGTAAGAATTATTTTTTTAATTTTTTGTGTTGTTTGAATTGCTTTTTTTTTATTTAGTCCTTAAATCTTAATTTGTGTTAATGATCATTTAATTTATTTTTTCTTCAGGCCAAATATTTTTTTAAAGCTAATATTTTTTTTCATTTATTTGATTTCTTTTCTTCCCCTTTTGCTAAAATGTTTAGTTTTTTCAATCTTTGAAGTATTTTTTTTATTAGTTGTGCAATAATGGTAATCATTAATCTATATATTTTCTTCAAAATATTTTTTTAAGACTAATAATATTTATTTTTATTTTATCATTAATATATGTCTTGCATACTCTTTTGTTATTTTTTTCTCTCTTGATTCTTCAAGGTAAATGTTTTATTTTTATTATTTATGCAATAATAATAATAATAATCATTTGAAATGTTTTTTTCAAATGATTTTGTTAAGGCTAATAATATTTATTTTTCTTTTTTTTATTTTTTTATTACTCTTTTGTTATAATTTTGAGTAATTTTTATTCTTCGAGGTGTGTGTATGTATGTGTAGTGTGTGTGTGTGTGTGTGTGTATAATAATTTTTATTATTTTAATAGTATTAATAATAATAATTTAAGGTGTTGTAATCTTGATGATAATTGTGACATTATAAATTATCATAATAATAAAGATTATAATTTATTCTAATAGTTATGGTGCTTATCATGTAGCTTATAATAACTTTGATGGTAATAATAACAGTAACTCATAAAATAATATAAAAATATCAATAATGATAAAAGTAATTATACTAACGATACTAATACTAATTATAATTGAAATATTATTCATAGAAACAACAATATTAATTATCGTGATGATTATTGTCGTAATAAATACAATGATTATAATAATACTATCAGTAATAATCTGAACATTAATTACTTACAACAATTATTATAATAGAAGCTATAATAATTATGATAATTTAAAAAAATTATGATTAAAATATAATAAAAATGAAAATAATTCATTAGTCGATTTTTTTTTCCACAAAATTGACCCGTGCTATTTTTTTTATGTATGGTATGCCATTTTTAATATCACATAACCAAAAAATATACGAAATCAAATTTAAACAAAACGGGTAGGAAAATTGTCGCAAATTATTTACAAGTGTTTCGATGCACATAGACAATTTACCGATTAAATAATTATCCAAACATTCAAACAATAACAACATCTAGTAATTTCAATACACAAAACAAATAACCCGTTTGAAACAGATTTTATTGATGATGATTTAACTAATTATATTTATATTTAATCAATTAAAACATGCCTAGTAATCAATTAGTTTGCTACATCAGCGCTGAGCTTTTTTAATATAACAAACTGATTGATTAGTAGGCGTGTTTTTATTGATTAAATACAAATAAAATTAGTTAAATCATCATCCATAAAATTCATTTCAAATGACTAAAATAGTTAAAACAGAACCACCAATCAAATTGTTTGTTACATAAAACAAATCACTCATCTGTGCTAAAATTCAACGATTGTAATTTTATTATTTGCTAATAAAAGAATTCATGAAACAAATAAAATATACACAATAATCAATCAATATGTTATATAGAGCACATGACTTATTTTAACATAGTTTCTTTGATTCCAATAGTACAATCTATCGATAAAATAATTATCAAAATAATTTTAACAATAATAAAATTCAATCACTTTTAGATGGAAAAAAACCTGTTTCAAGAAAATTCTATTAATTATAATTTTACTAATTAAATATTAAAATAACCTAGTATAATATGAATAAAATCAATTAGTTTTCTCCATAGAAAAAAAACTTAGTACATCACACGAGCAAATTAGCTTGCACTCCCCTGTTTCCACTCCAAATGATTAAGTGAATATTTGGGAGTATACCTGCAATTAATTTTTAAAAATATATTTCATTCATAAATTTATTAAAATATTTTTTATTTTATTTTTTAAAAATTATTTTTGACATTAACATATAAAAATAATTTAAAATTACTAAAACAATTTAATTTAAAATTAAAATTTAAAAAAAAAATCTTTTTTTTTTTCAAAATCATTTTTCAACCTACAGTCCTCCAGGGAAGTTTTAAACATTAACAATATTTTCAAGAAGTACGCATGATTTTCTTCTTGTTCTCTCACCAAGCAAGAGATGCTATATCCCAGGACCCAGGTTCCTCCAGGGAAGTATTGCTGCCTTCGAATTCATGATATATCGTAGTCTAAAATTAACATTCTAGGTAAACCCATGGATGGTTTCACCTAAATATCACAGTATGATTGCAAAACATGACCACTAAATCGGATATCAGCAGACACATATGCAACGTCACAAACACAGACAACAAATAATTCAGGAGCTAGTAATGATCAATGAGCTGGTAAAAAAACGTTGAACTTGACCCAAACTCCAATAGAGAGTAGCATAGAATTGAAACCCAAAAGATACATAATATTTACAATCAAGAATTCCATGTTTTAGTGTGGCTTCCAGGAGGTGCTAACTGAGAATTATTTATGTTACATGGAAATGTGTAAAACCAAAGAGAGAATTCCAAGAATCAAAAGGCGTTACGCAGAGCCTTGAAGCACCTCATGATCAAGTTCCCCCTTGACATCCTTTTCCGTTTCATCAAAGAAGTCCTCACGAGCATTGTCCGCTAACATGAGTGCGACTAACCAGAAAAGGGCTGAATCGAGAGAAACAAAAGCACCGCCACCTAGGAGGCCAGTCTTGGCAGTGGGGCATTGATAGTCAGGATCGTGATGAACGGCGCGACTCAAGTGAGAGTGCTCTTGAATTGTTGGCCACAATATCAAAGCTGCTGCCAGTCCTGCTGTAAACCTGTTTCGAGTTTCACAGGACACGATATTTCAGAAGAAACTATCCAAGGGATCCACACAATTTCAAAAATTTAATTTGGTCACGGCACAAAAGGAAAAACATTTGCCACAGGAATACCAAATATATAAAAAAGCGTAGAAAACAATCTACTGACATGAGTCTAAGCCTAATCAAGTTGAGAGATGCAACGCAGGAAACAGGCATTTTACATGCGAGCAAAGAGCCTTCGTAGATTGCATGTAATTGTCCACACGCTTAGATTGTCAGAAAAGTTGGTTTAATTGTTGTGAATTTCAATTCTTTAATCCTCCAAAGACAATACAGGCCCATATTAATGATGAATTGGGGGCGGGTCAATACAAATGGAAGACCAGCACAACATGAGTTTGGTCATATCCGTGTTCATTGCGATAGTAAAGGGCAAACCCAACAGATAGGAAGCAAGTTTTTAAGAGCAAGACTTACACAGCAACGTTGAAAAAGATAGTGAAACTGGTGCTCTGAAACAAGGCAGAGTTAGGGACACGTTTTCCTTTGTAAGGATAAAAGAGAGACAAGTAACCAACAACGGTAGTTGCTACGAGAAATCCAACAGAGAGAAAGCCCAGAGCCACTGTAGGATCGGATGGATACTTGCAAATCACAACTCCTTTTCCGGTTATTGCAGTTCCAGCAGCAGGCTATATATTTATTTCCAAGAAAAGTAATGAAACTCAACAAATTTAAGCAGTATATAATACATAACAAACACATAAAAGGATATAGTAGAGTACCTTCTTATTTTCGGCGACAACGCCTAAAAGGAAAGAGATTACTCCAAGAGCAGTGATTGCGAGCGCCATATGCTTCATTGTAACAGCCATTTTCTGTTGTACCTGATTTATTTATGAATAGAAAAAGGGAGCGATGAGACAATTTCCACAGAAGCAATCATCATCATCAAAGAAAAAAAACAGTTTAATCTTACCTACGAAGCACTGAAAAGATCTGGAGAGAGAGAGGGAGAGGAGGATCTCTTATTAAGATACAGGAATAAGAATTTGATGAGGATTCTTCTTCTTTAAAAGGGTGGCGATAGATGGGAGATCTCTCGCTCCCTGACTCCTCTTCTTCCCAATGACTGAATTCTGCGTCCCTGGCTAGGAAAGAAATTAATGGAAAACAGATTTATATATAAATGGTAAATGGCACAAGTCTGTGTGTCTCTCTCTCTCTCTCTGATCCTCAATTCCTGCCTTCAATATCTCCTTTTTTTGCGCCCCTTTACTTCTACCTAATTCTCTTATGTTTTATCTTTTTATTTCTATTTTTTTTAAATCAATGTATTTTTGAGGACCTATCTTTGTATCAGATCGACATATTAAACCATGATGTAAATAATTTTGCGAACACAACCCTATCTTCCTTAAATTTAGGTAATTTGATCCAGCGGTCCTCCACATCTAAAACGCAGTCTTCGCTACAACAGACTCTCAAAATCATGGAGCCCAAGCTGTTAGTGGATCCAAATGCAATAAAAATAGAGTTGTATTTGTAAAATTACCTACCGAGGAAGGATTCGATTTCCCAATTTAATGTTTTCTCTACCATCATCTACTGGGCGGAAGAGTTTCCTTAATTTCATAGCTAGCTGTCATTTGAATTGACTACGAGACACGCACACAGGGATGCACCCACCACATGATCACGTCAATGTGCAATTAATTACAGTTATAGGGGCAGTTTTTATACCCTCCTTCTAATAGAATTGAATCTTCTGTATTTATAGTTTCCAGCACCGTAAATCAAATAAAAAAGAGATTCTATTCCATAGAAAGGATCTTTGAGTCTAATTATCAAAGCTGTCAAAACGTGAAGTGAGGGGGGGGGGGGGGTTCACTGGATCTTTCGCTGGCTTTTTTTTTGTTTTTTTTTGAATTTTAAGGTGTGTATTTATTAATAATTGATTGGTTATATTCGACGGCATGCCATGGGCTGAAACTTGAGGAGAGCTAGCTTAGCTTAGCTATAATTAAATCCAATAAAAACTAGACCTGTCTTTCAGACTAAGCCCAGGACTCAACGGCATGGGCTGCCGCCGACAATGTCTCCTTTCTTTTCTTCCCCTCTTACACTAGTTATAACTTATAACCAGAGGCCTACACCTTTGTCGGTGTTTCTTCAATCTCAAATTCAAACTAACAAAAACTCCCTCCCTCCACCATCTGCTTGTCAAAATGCCAACACTTACAAGAAACTCAAAAAATCTCTCCTCCTCCTCCTCGACCACCACCCTGAAACCACCCCAAGATTGCCCAAATATTCACAATGATTTCCTTTCCTCACCAAAACAGAACTCCGCTGAAAAAAGATCCCTAGTTTGTGGCATTTCCCATTCTGGCTCTGGCTCTAGGTCCGCCAAATGCCCAGTCTTTCGTAACAATGTGGTCGGTGTTCGTGAGGTTTCAACTCCTAGGCGATCTTTGAGGCTTTCTTTGTTGCAGGACCCAAATACAAATCAACTTGTCAACAACAAGACTAGTAATTGCAAGTCTGATGATGAGGGGGTTTGGTCTTCGAATAAAGGAAAAGTTGAAGTGGAAACCAGTGATAGGAGGGGTGTTGTTATTGGACTTAAAGCATCCAATGCAAGAGAGAGTGCTGTTGGTATCTATGAAACCAAGAAACTAGAGATTGCTACTGCTGATAATAATAGGAAGAGAAGGAGAAAGAGAGCAGAGGAAGCTACTAATCGGGCTGTTGAAGGGTGGACAAAGGATCAGGAAATGGCTTTGCAAAGAGCCTTTTTTACAGCCAAGCCTACCCCTAATTTCTGGAAGAAGGTTTCTAGGCTGGTAATTTTCTTCTCTTTTATTTTGCTATTCTCTGCTTCTTTAATTTTCTTTTTCCCCTTCCCTGACCGTGCTTAATTATGTGATATCATTGTTTCCATAAAAACTACAAGTTGAATTGCAAGATGGTTACTTTAGATCGGATAGTATTATGTGTCCTACAAAAGTAAAATTATGATTTTGGGATGCAGATATCTTAGGCATCCCCGCCCCAAACCTGAAATCTAAGCCAGAATTCTTCTTATAATTTAATTTTTTCCGATTTGTTTTGTTATGAATTTTGGAGTTTACAACCAACAATCAGTTTTAAATGACTACCAACTTAGAGTGTGCTTATTATCAATCACAATGCAACTCTTCAATAATTTATGATTTTTGCTGATATCATGATGTGGTCTGTTGTTGTTTGGGTATCATCTGTCTCTTTTAATACCGTTTTTTTCTTCTATGCATTACCATGTATGCCCATCGACAAACTAATTTTGAGATATTATGCATATTTAAGATGTTTTGGCACTAGCATAACTTGGAAGCTTAGGTTTTAGAAAACCATAGCATGAAAAAAAAAGTGCAAGTTTTTCTCTTGAGGTTTCCTGTGAAAGAACTCTTGCATTTTGAGTTCAAATTACTGTCATTCTAGGCAGTGAGAGTGTAGTTTGCATGCTTCAATCTTCACGTACATATTTATTTCGTACACCAATCACAATATCCATGGGATTAAAATGATGATGGTATGTGCTTTAATCTATTCTTAACAGCCTATTGACAAGAGATTGATTTATGATTCAAAAGTAGGAAACCAGAGATAACATTATAGAGCATATAAATTTGTATGTTATCAGTGCTATAACATTATATTGCATTATGCTAATGTACTGATTCTGTTATTGCTAAAAAGAAGTGCAGGTGTGGGTGATTTCCTTGGCTTGGATTTAAACAATTTCATTGTTTAGTCCTTATTCTTATATTTCTCACTCTACTTTAGCTATCAAAATTCAATCAATTTTGGATAGAAATTTTTCTTTGACTTTGTTGCCAGTAGCTGAACAATATGGCTATCAGTAAAAACTTCAGAACTCTGTTTCCTTGTATATTTCCTTTTGGTAAAGCTCCATTGTCTCTATGGCATCTATTGAGGTTGGCAGCATCTGCTGTTGCGCATATGAGCTTAGGCTAGCTGAAAATTCTCCAAGTGATCAGTATTGAAGAGCTTCATTTGAGAAATTTGGAGACTAGGTCATTTGTTTTCTTCTTTCTTTTGTTCAGAATAATATTTAGTCATATAAATAATTTCTCGAATTCCTTTTTTCTGAACTCAGTGAATAAACTGTGGCCACTATTAATAAAATCTTTAACTCGTGTAATGCTGCATAGCCAATCATAATATCAACAGCTGCTTTCAGAGCTTTGCATCAGCTTTTACACACCGCTACCTTTTGTATAATCATGCAAGTGAAAATTAAAGAATGACATTCTTTCATTGCAAGAATTAGTCAGTATTAAATTGCTTTAAAGCGCAGTGATGCATTCGTTGCATGCAATATCTTGTTAATATAATTTTCATATATTGTGTGTTGTTGATGATCTGTAAAATGTTACTGTCTTCATACACCATCTGGAGTCAAATTACGTTTTTGCTCCTGACTCCACATAATTGCATTTACCACTTTAAAATCGAAGGTCAGTGTATCCAAATGCGGGCAACTATGTTGTTTGTTTTATCAGCTGGCAGAATGTGCCCCCCAGCAATGCCCGGGCACTGTCGTTGGTTGCTACTAAAGGTTAATTGTGGGCTTTCTTATATCCCATGTCAAAGAGTAGTCACATCTTTTATTGAATTGGGAGTGGTAATTTTGTGTCCTTTTATATGTTAAAGGCAAATTTCTATCTATAACCTTCTCTTAAAGGAGCACCAACTGTGAGCATTTTATTAACATGTGCATGAAATTAATTGCAGATTCCTGGAAAGTCTGCACAAGATTGTTTCGACAAAGTTAACTCTGACCACATGACCCTACCCCAAACCTTGCCAAGATCAAGGGCTAAGAGAGTAAACTCATCACCGCTTGAATGTTTTTCAATCTCTGTTAGTAAACTGCCTAATTCCTCTGGCCCAAAGAATAAAAGATTGAGTTGTAAGCAGAAGAGTCATCTTGCACGTAAAAATGTTAGAGAGTTATTGCAAAAGCAGAGTCAAGTGAACCGGGATTATGAAGCAGACTTGTTCTCCATTCTTGAACCCAATCAGAATTCATCTATGCAAGATTCTAAGCTGGCTGTTGAAATTTTAACCCCTGAGCATTCAAAAGAAATACTGGGTTTTCTTCACAAACTCCGTGAGAGATCTCCTTCTGGCCTTAAAAAGCCCCTTATGGGATTGAATTCGTGTGGGATAGATATTGCAAGTCCGCCAGTACTGAAGCAGGTGAAAAACAAGGCTTTACATGAGAAATATATTGACCATTTACACTGCAGAGAAGCTAAGAGAAAAGCAGCATATGCACGGGCAGAAAAATCTGTTGCAGGAAAAGAGAATAGGGGAGAGATCAATGATCAGAAAATAGACGTCGTAAGAGCTGCAAAAAATGCCCTAGTTTCGGATGTAAGAAATGCTATTTATCAGCTCCAAGATGTACAAAGCAACTCTTCTGATTTTCATGATGATGTTGGAAGTGATGATGATGGAGGTGACAACGTACTCTGAGGTAAGTGTTTGACTTTGTTGGTCGTTGTGTTTTGATGGTGAAGATGTAAAAAATCCCACCAAAATAGGACACTAATTCGATGAATTGTAACTTCTGCATTCAACATTTTGGTAATGATACTGATAATTGTTGCTGCCTTGTATAACCTCTAATTCTTTGCTCCTGTGATTTAAAATAATCTCAGGTTACACTATTAGATTTCTCTTTTTTATTTCAAAGAAATTGCCAATCATTCTTTTCCAATGGTCCATTCTTTTAATGTTGAAGTAATGTCAATAATGCTAGGATTGATATGCTTTAAATTGGATTCGTAATATGTAGCAATTACCAGAGGTCTAATCATATTTTATTTTCTCCTTAGTATACCTATAAGCTATGCAGACCACAATGGTGAAAAGCTGAGAATATGTTTAGGAATTGCTTTTTAAAAAATTAAAAATAAATTATTTTTACTGTTTACTTGATATTTTTTTCTTGGTGTATTTAAATCATTTTAATATTATATCAAAATGATTTTTAAATAAAAATTACACTTCAAAATAAACTTTAGATATTTGATTAATTTGCACACTAACAAATAAATTTTAGTTATTTGATTAAATTGTTGTAAAGGACCGGGATAATACTTGATTAAAGACATAAAAAAGGACAGGAGCAGTAAAGATAGTAATGAATGCAGCTAAATTACAATTAATGATGTACTGTAGAAAGATTTTGGATTTTTTATTTGTGCCTCTGTTGTTATTCCTTCAAATATCATGTAAACTTTCGAGGACAGAACACCTTATATTCACTTCATGAGATTCTTGAACCACCATGGCATTTTTATGAATTTTGGTACAAAATTGATGAGATGATACCTAACCAAGAAACTTTTACAATGGAGTTTGCAATATGCTCCTCAATAAAGCTGATTTGCGATGGTCCATGGAAGCTGGAGTGCAACCTCCAAGTCAACAACCAGCACCTTCTTCAATGCAATACCTAATTTAGCATCCAAAGATTGACCAACTACTTTTATCCTTTCTGTAATGCATTTTCCAGTTTACGCAATTTATGCAGGAAGGCTAGGAACATCTGTGGACATTAGCCCAGGTGAGAAGAAAATGCCTGTGCATAGTGGTCTAAGTTCGGCTGCCATTCACTTCTTTCATGACTCCAAATTGTCAAAATATTCTAATCAGAATATGGCTTTCATAATGGAGGATGTTGAGACAAGAAAAGAAATGATGATGTAGCTGAACCCGCTTCAAAGCTTGATCGGTGATAACAATCGAAGGAAAAAAGGCAGCTATATTCATTTTGGTTCCCATCACATGAGCATCATTTTGGTTCCAACAATGCTAGAGCAGGAAGATGCATGAGGTGTATATAATTTAACAAAATTTATTTTTCCAATGAAATCACGTTATAACTCCAGCAAAAATAGAATTGCAATAGAATTTAGTTACATGTATTAGTAGACCATGAAGTGTTCTTCCTGAAGAGCTTCGCAAAATATTGCAAAGTCTCAAAGTTGAAACTGAGCCACTGGGTATTTAGAATGAAGATGCTTAGTAGCATTGCAGAATAGAACAACAATAGGGGTCTTCAAAGAGCAATAGTGAAAATGCCAAAATATGCTATATTTAAATGGCAATATGCTTCATTATTTTACATCTAAAATGTAAAATGACAAGAAATCTTTTAAGAAAAGCATACTTGGAATTAAAAATCCAACCACTTTTGGTAGTAGACACAAGTCTTTGGAGAGATAATGCCATCAGGTGTACACTGAGTTATCCGTGGACAAACTCCACATGGGATGGAAGCTAATGCCCCTGCCTTTGGTTCCCCTCCAAGGCCTACCTTGCTAATGTATTTATAGCAAACCCCTCCAAAAGGAATTGAAGCAAATTCACCCATTCCATTACTCTTCACTTCCATGATTACATTGTCCAAAATCAAATTCCTCAGTATCTCTTCATTTTGCTGTTTTGTCACGTCAACATTGAAGGCTGGATAACTATTGATGGAGTCTGTAACTTCCTCTAAAGTGGCAATCCCCCTCCTTTCTATTTGGCGTTTACATAACTGCTTCAGTGACTCAATAAACTCTTTATCAAGGCTCCCTTCAAGATACCATGCCCCTCCACTGATTTCCTTTGAGGGTTCAAACTCTGTCCCATAAAATGTTTCCTACCCTTGTTTTGGATGTTCGCCACTTCTTTTATCAGTTTTTTACCTGCAGAACCTTGAGAGATTTATTTACCAAATTATCCGTAAGTTTGACTTCTTTTTTCATGTCTCTAGTCCAGATTCCAATATCTTGTTTGTTTCGGATTACATCATAGAGGAGACACTCAATTTTAGTAAGAGATTGAGCTGGAGAATTCACTTCTGGCTGTTTCCTCTTAAGGGATGAAGGTCCTTGTAAACGACTCATTCCTACTGAGAGAACATCAAAGCTGAATATGTTACGTATGATATATCAGAGCAAAGATAGATTTTTAACACGATTTTAAAGCATGAAGCACTTGAAGTGCCAATTTTGTGTCAAGGGCAAAGATAGAAAAATATATAGATATGTATACAATGCTCGTTTAGGTGGCTGAGCAAGTGTTAAGAGCAAATTTGAAACTAAAATAATGACATAACTACCAGCAGCATGAGAAAAACAAAAGATTCACACCTCCTAAAAAGTAGTACAGCTCTTGAGCAGAATTTCAGATTTTATAAAAGCCAACACAGTGGAGACAAGAGATTATTTTCTGAGTCGGTATTTCTTCATATGTTTTGTAATGGATCAAACACTCAGAAAGCAATAAACAGAGCGACAGAAACAAGAAAGAAAGAAGGTATGGCAACACTACTTGCAAAAGTATCTCATAAGATTCGTGCATCTAGCAAAATAAGTATCAAGTTTATAAAACTCAACATATTCATGTCATCAATGATATGGCAAAGGGCCACTAATAAGGATGGTACCATGATTTTGTAGATGTTACTATATTTAGTTAAACTGTGAAACAACTTGTCTTGCATCTTTCTTGATGGCTGGTAAAGGGACTTGCAATCATGTTAAATATTGGCGGAACCCAGTTACATGTCTTTTAATACCAGCAAAATCAGATACAATGTTCAGATTACAAATGCTTCCAGCAATATGCCATTTTGCATGCAATCGACAAGAAACTAACATTGCTTCTCCTTGCTAGTTTCAAAAGTAAAAAAACCCACCAGGTTTCAGCACTGCAACGACCACATTGCAAAGATGAAGAAGATAATCCATGCCACTAGCACCACCATCTAATACGAATCTTGGTTCATGTCTACCATCTTCAGCATGTAGCCCCGAAATATTGTCACTTGGTATGTATGGTGGATTACTTACAATACCTACAATTTGTCCTTCAACATCATTCAATGGCTCAAACCAGGATTCTTGCTTTACTTCAATCACATCCTGAAGGCCCATACCTTTGCACATTAAAGGTTGCCCTGAAACTGTAGTTGGGCTTAAATCTGTGGCAATAATCTCCTATAACTCCCTAAAAATTTTATGATACCTATAGCAATAGCACCACTGCTTATACCCACATCTGCCAACAACCCTTGTCCCAATTTTTCATTGTTGGAGATCAACGATGAATTCTGTCTCTGACCTCAGAATCAAGACCCCTTCTTGCATACTCAACACCAAGTCCCTCCAGTGCTCACACCCTACTGTACACTGGAAAGGCTCCTCTATTCAATCCTCTGCTTCCACAATTGGTAAAGATTATCCAAACTTATCTGTATAATGACATTCTCATTTTTACCACTAGTGCCATATTTATACTTGGAAACGGACAAGCATGAGGACGAGGAGCGGTTTTCAAGTGAGTCCTCAAGAAGCCAATTGAGCTCCTCACACAAGAGAGTGGAGTTAGGGCCATTATCAGACTCCACAAAAGACGACCCAATAGAGGAGGCAAGGTCATTTGCCCAACCATGCCATTTTTTAAGGTCTGATGAAGTAACTAAATAATTAGATGGCCTCAAAATGAGGGGGATTTTTTTTATTGTTGTAAAGGTAATCGGCTCAGGCCTAGCTTCATCTCTCTTCCTCAATGTAACACATGTCAAAAGTATATCCGGAAAGATTAATATTATTGGTGCACATTTCGTTTCCTCAACCACAAGATCATTCATTTATATTGGATATTTGTTTGTTCTCTGTCAACCTCATATTGGCAAAATTTATTTTGAAGAGTTAAATTTTTAAAATAATTTTTTTAATAGTATAAATTTAGTTTTTTTGTTTATTTATTTTAATGATAAAAAACTATTTAAAAGAATTATTTTTTATATATCATTTTAAATAAATATAGTACAATTATTTTTTATATAATATAATTAATTTTACAATTTTGTATATAATATAATACATCAAAGAGCAGTGATTAAAACCACAATTCTCAAACAACCTGCTATTCTAAAGTTGATTTTTCTTATTTTCCTGTGATTTCATTTAGAAATGTTAATGCAACTTGTTTTCTGTTCATGGGTTTTGTTTCTTAGAAGGTGTTTCTAAGCTACTTGTGATTAATGTTGTAATGGGATAGCATGGTGGTTTTGCTGTTCGTGAACTGGAGTTGGCCCATGAGTTTCTACTCAAGATTTGTTTATGTAGGTATACTAGTTTGTTCTTGTTCGTGAATCTTGTATTTTCCTCTATTTTGTTTTTGATCTATGAATAGTTGTTGTACTACTGAAGAAATCGATTGGAGTTCCATTTTATTTTAGGTATGGATATTTTCTTTTTCATGTTATTCGTTGCATAATTTATTGAAATGTATTCCATTCTTGTATAGAAGGTTTTGCTTTTAGGTGAAATACAATCAATTGCATTTCCAATTATTTTATTTATTAAATATTATTTTATTTTTGGCTCTTTAGTCAAAACATGTAGAAATAGCTATTGACCATTAAAATAGCCATTTTAGCTACTCAAATGCCTCTTGTATTGGAGATAAAAATTTTAATTCAAAAAACCAAAAGAATAAATTTTTAGCTTTGACTTTTCATATAGCTCCAACATTAGACTTGCCCTCATTCAAGCTAGAAAAAATGGACAAGAAACAATCTATAAAGATATAGATTGAAGCTTTGGATATGATATACCACCACCCACAAATTGATGTGATCTTTAATATTTTATACCAAGTTTTATAAGCAAATTACTAGTCTAAGCCCTTTATTTGTACTATTAAAAAAGTAGACAAAACCTCAAACAAATAATAGATGCCTACTAATAAGTATGTGAGAAAATCACATGCTCTTGCTAATAACTCTATCAATACTTAGGTACTTTCTTCTTCTCAACAACACAGGGTTTTAGCTTGGGTTTTTCAGGGGAATCCACTGTACAAAGCCAAAATAAAATCAAATCACAGATTTAATTTCTTTAAATTATAGATATAATTTCACTAAAGGGTTTTAACTATTCTGCCTTAATAAATATTTTATATAAAGATGTTAAATTAGTCTACTATAAATCCTAGATTTAATTTCTTTAAATTAAAGGTATTAAATCTTTATATAAAAATTACAAAAAATCATTATTCATCTACTGCAATGTTACAAGCCTGATCTGGGACATGTGGCAGCCATTTGGGCACGGAATGGGCGACATATGGTAGACATCGAGTCACAGACAGATGAATGGGATGATTGACACATGTCAAACTCAACTCTAATTTATTTATTAACCATTTTAATTAAATTTAGCATTTTAGTTATGAGTATTTCAGTTATGTAATTTGATTCGGGTTAAACCATTGTTAGTAATGGGTAGTTAATAGGGGGGTTATGGCCATGACCCAGGGGGCAATTATATTTCTTAATATGTATTTAAGGTTTGGTTTGCTTAATGAAAAAACATCGATGAATTATTCCTAAATATTGTTGTGTGCGAAAAGAGGCCACTTGGAATGTGCTTAACAAGGAAAGCTAATTATTCAGTCAATTCGAGGGGGCTAAGCCTCCAATATAGAGAGTTCTGGATAATACTTTTGATGCTTTTCATCAAAATAAATGAGACTATAAATAGACATTACAATAACAACCCACTAGATAATAACTGCATTACTCCCATTACCCAAGTACATAACCCACAAAATAACCCACCAAATAATAACTACACTGCTCCCTACATAACCCACTAGATAATAACTGCACTACTCTCACTAACATTACCATGCAGACATGTTCTGCATAACTTCTCAGACCTTAATTAATCAACCCAAGGTCCATAACAATTCCTCCCCCATTAGAAGACCTTGCCCACAAGGTCTGGAAACTCTTTGGACAGTTGTCTGTATTCCACCCACGACGCTTCATCAACTCCAAGCCCTTTCCATTTGACAAGTAACTCGATGACTGTTGTACGACTTTTTTTTGCGCATCCTATGCTGTAGAATCTCATTCGGTGTTGCTTTAAAGGCTCCATTGGCATCGTAAGGAGGAAGGGTAGTGTTCAGCACATTCTGATTCCCAAGCTTTTTTTTTAACAGGACACAAGGAACATAGGATGCACTAGAGAAGTTGGAGGAAGATCTAGGCGATAAGCCACATTACCAATCCATTCCAAAATCTTGAAGGGTCCAAAATATCGGGCTGACAGTTTCAAATTGTGGTGTTGAATAACTGATTGTTGCTTATATGGTTGCAGACGCAGGAAAATCATATACCCAACTTCAAAATTGCATTCAATACGCTTAAGGTCCACAAATCGCTTCATGCATTCCTGTGCAGTATGCAAATTTTCCCGCAAGTGTTGCAATATTAAATCCCGTGAGTTAAGAACATCATTGACAGATTGCACAGAAACAGTACCCGGAGTATGAGCCAACATGGGTGGCGGTGAATACCCGTAGACTGTTTCAAAAGGTGTCATTTTCGTTGAAGCATGTTGACTAGTATTATACCACCATTCCTCCATAGGTAACCAGGTCAACCACTCTCTTGGTTTGTCTCCTGAAAAACACCTCGAGTAATGCTCCACACATTTTTTCACTATATCTGTTTGGCCATCAGTTTGAGGATGGTAGGCTGAGCTAAATTTGAGTGCAGTGCCTTGTAATTTGAATAATTCTCGCCAAAATTGACTTGTAAAAGTTGGGTCTCTGTCATTCACAATTGAATTAGGCATGCCGTGCAATTTAAAAATATTGGCAATAAACAACTGAGAAATTTTAAGAGCTGTATATGGATGAGACATCGGTATAAAATGAGAATATTTAGTCAAATGATCCACCAGTACGAAAATCACACTGAACCCATGGGAGAGGGGTAGCCCTTCAATGAAATCGAGTGAGTTATCAATCCATACCTTGTCTGGAATAGGCAATGGCTGAAGTAAGCCTACTGGATGTAGAGTCTCAACCTTATGCCTTTGACAAACTTCACATTCCTTAATAGAATTCCTGACATCTCGTTTCATACCTGCCAAAAAATAATTAGATCGAGCTCGATGTAATGTTTCATGCATAACGGAGTGCCCAACTTGAGGACTGCCATGAACCAATTGAAGTAATTAATTCTTGAGAGCTTCGGATTGGCCAATAATTAACCTGTCCTTGTAAAATAATAACCCATACTTTTTCTTATATGTGCTTACGTCCAGCATGTCTTTGTCATATTCAGCCCATAATTTCGGATCCTCTAAGTAAGATGATCGTAAATCAGTGAGCCAACCTGCTGTTGGTAGAGAAAGTGTAGCCAATTGTGGTTCAGCTTCCACATTGTCCTTGCCTTTCCTGTATTCCACTATAAAATCAAATCCTAATTATTTTGTGAGCCATTTTTGCTACATCGGTGTACCAATTTTTTGCTCAAGCAAATACTTACGACTTTGATGATTAGTTTGAATGCAAAACGTCTGACCCAATAAATAAGAATGTCATTTCTTAACAGACAACACCAACACTAGTAGCTATTTCTCATATGTAGATAGATGTAGAGATTCCCCCTAGAGAGCCATACTCATAAATGCAATGGGTCTATTCTTTTGTATCAACACGGCACCTACACCACAACCTGAAGCATCACATTGAATGGTGAAAGAGTGAGTAAAATCAGGAAGAATCAAAACAGGGGGTTTAGCCACAGCTTCCTTAAGAGTAATAAAGGATTCCTTGGCTGCTTGGGCCCATTCAAAAGAATTTTTCTTAAGTAATGAGGTCAAAGGAGCAGCAATAAAACCATATCTTTTAATAAATTTCCTATAATAACCAGTAAGACCGAGGAATCCCCTTAAAGATTTAATGTTTTTAGGAAATGGCCAATTTAGCATGGAATCAATCTTTTTAGGGTCTGCTTGGACAACATCGTTGGAAATAATATGGCCAAGGTATTTGATTTTAGGGTTCCCAAACAAACATTTGGATATTTTAGCAAAAAGTTGGTGATTTTAAAGGATCTTTATGACAACTCGTAAGTGCACAAGATGCTCATCTAGACTCTTGGTATAAATAAGTATATCATAAAATAAAAAAAAACTAATATAAATTTTCAAGTAAGGTTTAAAAATGTGATTCATGAGAGATTGAAATGTTACGGGAGCATTTATAAGACCAAATGGCATTACTAAGAACTCATAATGACCCTCATGGGTTTGGAAAGCGGTTTTTGAATATCTTTATGATGCATTCTTAATTTGATGGTAACCTGATCGAAGATCCAATTTACTAAAAATAGTGGCACCATAACGTTTATCTAACAACTCGTCTACAATGGGAATTGAAAATTTAACAATGATTGTTTGCTTATTAAGAGCTCAGTAATCCACGCAAAGACGCCAACTATCATCTTGTTTACATACTAGGATTACCGGTGACGAAAATGGACTTTGACTAGGTTGAACGATGTCAGATTTGAGCACATCATTGACCAATTTCTCAATTTCACATTTTTGAAAATATGGATATCGATACAGACCAACACAAACTAGCTTAGCATTTAATTGAAGGGTAACATGGTGGGTCATGATCACACATAGGAGGTAGGCCAAGAGATTCAACAAAAACCTGTTGAAATTGATCCAACAAGGTAAAAATAAGGGTGTTAGTATCTATGCTAGAACTGGAATTATCATTAGTTTCAAGAAGCTATAACACCAATCCCTTTTTGTTTTGTTTCAAAGCTCGACCAAACTCCTCTCCCTCCATTAGCGATATTTCGGTGGGTTTGATGCCCTGCAAAACATTCACTCGCCTAAACATAGTAAATTCCATTCATAATTTCTCAAAATCCCACAATATAAGTCCCAATATACTCAGCCATTGGACACCTAACACAACATCACAACCTCCTAATGTTATGATATAAAAATCAGTGTGATAAGTATTACCTTGCTTAATGAAAGGTATATTTGAGCACTTCCCTTCACTTAATAATATGTCACCGTTAGCTACCTTAACTTGAAGTCCTTCTGTTGATTCTAACTGTAGGCGAGTTCGTTGTTGAATGGATGAATCCATGAAGCAATGAGTACTGCTAGTGTCTAAGAGAATCACCACTGGAACACCACCGATCTTTCCCAAAATGCGCATAGTTCTAGAGCTAAGAAACCATGGTAGTGCATGGATTGAGATTTATGGTTGTTGTTTAGCCTTTTCGGTGTCAAGCGCTCCAGACTTTATGATATAACCCACAGAAAAAGATTCACTGCTGGACTAAAGTTCCTCTTCGCCTGATTCAGTGCATTCCATAATAAAGAGGCGGCAAATCTGTATTTATGACCTGGACCCCATTTTTCATCACAATTATAACAAAGTCCCCGCTCCCTTCTCTCCTTCATCTGTACTGGAGACAATCGCTTAACTGGAACAATCATTTTTTTCTCCTGGTTTGAAGGCAAGGTGACAATAGGCCGCGTAGGAACAAAACTGGGACGGTTGTTTCGACGAAATGCAACCACATTTTCCTCCTACATCTTCGCCATACCGAAAACCATAGTTAGATTTGAGGGGTTCAGAATATGTACCATAAAACAGATGTCTTCTCGTAACCCACTTAAGAAGCAACTGAGCTTGTAAGGCTCTACTAACCCTTTGAGTTGGTTAGATAGGACCTCAAATTCTGTTTTATAGGCCTTCACAGTTGTAGTCTGCCATAATCGAGTTAAAGCCTCCATAGGATCATCAAACAAAGTAGGGCCAGACCATGTGAGGAGAGTTGCAGTGAATCCTTCCCAACCTGTGATTTTTCCAGGTGATTCCAAGTCTTGAAACCAAGTAAGTGCCTTACATTCCATGTGAAAAGAGGTCATCAATACCCTATGGTGAGGTTTGGTTTGATGGTACATAAAAAATTGTTGCGCGCAATAGATCCATCCATTTGGATCTTCTCCATTAAACTTAGGGGATTCCAAACAAATCGCCCTAGTTTGAATGCCTCCATGCTCCTCAAACAATGGATTTCCATGTGAAGTCGAACCCGACGTTGAATCTTCTCTTGACTTCCTCTGTACATGGACCAATGTCTCCATATTAGCCACAATCAGTTGTAGTTGTTGTGCTAATCCATCCACTGCTTGTTGTAATGCCTATTGATGCTGGGTTTGAGTTTCCTGAGTGACACATAATGATGCCATTGATTCTGCCAATTAGGAGAAACAGGTATTGTGACCCTAACCTTCAGCCATGGAACACGACTCTGATACCACTTGGAATGTGCTTAACAAGGAAAGCTAATTATTCAACCACTTCAAGGGGGGCTAAGCCTCCAATACAGAGAGTTCTGGATAATACTTTTGATGCTTTTCATTAAAATAAATGAGACTATAAATAGACATTACAATAACAACCCACTAGATAATAACTACATTACTCCCACTACCTGATTACATAACTCACTAGATAATAACTACACTACTCCCACTAACATTACCATGCAGACATGTTGTGCATAACTTCCCAGACCTTAATAACAACAATGAATCCTTGAAATTCCATAATTAAATTATTCATCCTTTGATTATTCTTTACAAACCATAGACAGAAAATCCAACAACACAATTCAATCAAATCAAAAACATAACATGCAAATCCTGAGTTTAATTTCTTCATGTTGGTGTCTTCTAAAGCAATCAAGTTAAATTGTTTCTTCTCTTCATTTAGGTTGCCTACAAACAAGTCTGTGAAATTAACAAGTTAAAACCAGCATGTAAGAATAAAATAAAATAAGAAACATACCGAGGAGAGACTGCTACTGCAAGTGGGGAAGTGCTGGAGATGGAAGAAGAGGAGAGGGGCTAATAGAAGCGAGAGGGGAGGTGCCAACTATAGGGTTTGGGTGGCTGCGTTTTGGTTTTCACAGAGAGCAAAAATAGAGGATGGAAACTTGAATAAGCAAGAGATTTTGAGGGGAGAACGATGGAGCAGGGAGGGTTTGTGTAATCTTATTTGTTTAGATAGATACAGTGTATTCGTTTTTATAGGCGGTTCAATGTTGGTTGAACCGGCCCAGTTCGGTCCAGCTTGACATGTGGAGACCAGGGTTGTCAATACCGTTCTGTTTTGTCTGAAATGACCAGAACATTCCTTTCCAATAAAAAAACCGAGACAAAACAGTATCATTTTCGTCTCGGTTTTAATCCCAGCCCGTTCTGAAAATTCCAGCCAAATTCTGGCAGGAACGTCTCGGTATCGTTCCGGCCTTAAAATCCTCCTTATTTTGATTAACTTGTGATTTTATTTCTAATTTTGAGATTAAGTTTGTTTGATTTTGTATTTGTATTGTATAATTTAAAATTAATTTATCTTGAATTTTAATTATGCTTGTTAAATTAATATTTTAAGTTTTATATATATATATATATATATATATATATATATATATATATATATATGTGAACAGTACAACCTCGAAACAGCAGGCTGAAATACTCTGAAATCGAAACGTTCCGCACCAATAAAAAAATCAGAACGGTGACCGAAATGATATTGACAACATTGATTGAGACTAGAAATTCTAGTGCGGTTGGTCAAGGAATCGTGGGCGTTTCTTCCTTTCATGATCCATCCCACATGGCCCCAGACCACTCCCCAGTGCTGTCTTCTACTGCACTAACATAACCATTTTCTGATAAATATTTTATGTTGCAGATTCAATCTGGTTTTTGGTCACTTCTTTTTGTAAAACCCTTCAGTCGTTGTTTCTTCAGGCATCAGAAACTCAAAAACAATGAATGCTGCACTGGTCTAGTCTAGCAGAAAGATCTTGGATCTTCCATTCAAGTTCCTAGATCAGAGCATACAGCTTATGTTCTCAAATGACGGGGAGAAAACGAGATGTCTGGCTCTTTGATGTAACAAGTGGGCCTGATAAATAGACTGAACCTTCTAGGGTTTGAAAAGCCCAGCCCGTCTCTGATGATCCTCGAATGAGTGGGTGGGGTCGTTAATTAATTTTTTAATTAAATAGAAGAGCTCCAATGGCTTGCGCTCTCCAATGTGATGATGATGATGATGGTACACATGCATGCCGAATGAATGGATGGATTGATTGAAGAGTTCAGAATATAAACAAACATATAACTTAAATTTCGAGGTTGGGTGCACCGTCCCAATGTCCACCATGTATATTGTTTTTTCTAGTTACATCCAGCACCTAACTACTTTATTTCAATTACTTTATATCTGTTCTTTGTCTATTTCAGGGTTTAGAGTCAATCGAATCAAAATGAACGTCCATCGTGCAAGCACTCACTAAGTTCTTTCTTCTTCTTCTTCTTCTTATTTTAAAATGAATTCATCTCCTTATTTATTACAGCAATATAACATAAAACAAGGTTATACTGTAAGGGTCCCTGGTGGTATCCCTCACTGTTATCGTTATTGTAGCCTTATTACATGCAAGTTATACCGAATATATATTATTAAAATGAAACATTTTTTTATTAATAAACAGACATAATAATAGCATAGGTTAGTATTGTTCTGTCTGGCTACTCAACATCAAATTATTATTATTATATGAACATAATTTAATCAAGGCTTGAGCAGTTTGTTTAAGCTTTGCAATTTTTGCTGATCACGTTCTTTGACTCCATCTTTCGCTTTGTAGCAAGCCTTGATGCTTCTCTGATCACCTTTGCCGATCCATCCATCTATCATATTTTAGTCTTCTTCTTCTTCTTCTTCTTCTTATGATCCGTATGATCAATTCATGATCTTGTCTTGATTTCTCAACTACGTACGTAACAATATGGGTTTGGTCAAAGGAGTGGCGCTGTCTACAAGGCAAAGGCAACAACCTCTTGGTCTAGCCTTGTGCTGCCTGTCTATTCTTCAGCTGCTGCTGAGTTCCGTGAGTGGTATTGGAGTCAACTGGGGAACACAGGCTACACATCCTTTGCCGCCTTCAACGGTGGTTACCATGCTCAGAGACAACGGTTTTCAGAAGGTTAAGCTATTTGATGCTGATTCAGCTACTCTAAATGCTTTTGCTAATTCTGGGATTCAAATCATGGTGGGCATCCCCAATGATATGCTCTATACACTGGCTAATAGTGAACAAGCTGCTGATAATTGGGTGGCCAAGAATGTCTCCTCCCACATTTCTTCTGGTGGGGTAGACATCAGGTAATCCACCAAACCCTTCCCTTCCCTTCCCTTTTCATTTTTTCCCCTATGACTCGGATTTATTTGCCGTTCAATATTCAAAATTGAAGTAATCGATCAATATATTTTGACTTGATTTGCACAAGCCAAGTAAGGGTCAATTAAGAAGAAACAAAGGATCATGACTAGGATCATACATCATATCATATCATATCATATGAGCATGCTTTGGCTTTGCTTTTGTGGTGTTTATGTTCCGCTATATGTGGACCATTTCTTGTACTGGGGGCTTATTCGCCAGTAATTTTGAGCTATTTACAAGGTACGTCGCAGTTGGAAATGAGCCGTTCTTGTCAACATACAATGGAAGCTTTCTGGGAACAACTCTTCCTGCTCTTCAAAATATCCATTCAGCTTTAAAGAAAGCCGGACTAGATACTCGGGTGAAAGTCACAGTTCCCCTCAATGCTGATGTATACGAGAGTCCAACAAATCTCCCATCCGATGGTAACTTCCGCTCCGACATCCAAGATCTCATGCTGTCGATTGTCAAGTTCTTGAGCGACAATGGGGCTCCATTCACTGTCAATATCTATCCCTTCATAAGCCTTTACACGAATCCTAATTTCCCCCTTGGCTTTGCATTCTTTAACAACAGTTCATCTTCCTTGACTGATGGTGGAAAAACCTACGACAATGTGTTCGATGCGAATCATGACACCCTTGTATGGGCCTTGCAGAAAAATGGATATGGAAACTTGTCCATTGTCATTGGGGAGATTGGATGGCCTACCGATGGAGACATAAATGCAAACTTGAACTATGCGCAGCAGTTCAACCAAGGGTTTATGAATAATGTCATTGCCGGTAAGGGAACCCCAATGCGTCCTGCTCCTGTGGATGCCTATTTATTTAGTCTCTTAGACGAAGATGCCAAAAGCATTCAGCCTGGTAATTTTGAGCGACACTGGGGATTGTTTTACATGGATGGACAGCCTAAGTATGCTCTTAGCCTGGGGACGTTGAATTCAAATGGCCTGGTACCAGCAAGGGGTGTCACCTATTTATCTCAACGGTGGTGTATTATGTCTCCATCAGCAAGCCTAGACGATCCGCAGGTGGCATCAAGTGTGAGTTATGCTTGTGCTAGAGCAGACTGTACTAGTCTAGGCTATGGGACTTCTTGTGGAGATTTAAATGCACAGGGAAACATCTCCTATGCATTTAACAGTTACTACCAGCAGAACAATCAACTTGAAAGTGCCTGTCTGTTCCCAAATAATCTTTCAGTTGTTACGAGTAATGACCCATCTACCGGCACTTGCAAATTTAGGATCATGATTCAAAGTACAACAGTCACCTCTGGTGCTGAAGGTGGAAGAGGGTTTTCAATTTCTAGTTTTGTAACGTTTGTCGTCGTGTTTCTGTCGGCGTTTTTGTGATTTTTGGGGACTGCTTGTATTGGATTGTTACTTTTATTTCCTTGATTAGTATGTATAGAAGAAGTTAAATTGAGCATTTTAAGTCTGGGATTTTCAAGTCTTTAAGCACAAGTACGAGACAAGACGCTCAACATGATCAAATTTAAGTGCCCGCTTTTGCATTCAGGTAGAAGAGCATTATTTTCCATCTGCTTTAGTGGGACTTGTAATCTCAGACGAAAAGAAACATGTGATACTTGTTCATTAATTTCATCAAACAATTGGAACACAACAGGATAATTCCACCTGGTCTCATGCTGCTGTTCGAAATAGCCACGCATCCAGACATGAAACATAGTTCCTCTGTGTTTATGAAAATGAAATATCACTTCTGAAAATCATTTTAGAATATTAATAGCATTCTTATGGTGAAAAGAAGCAGTAGAGGAATGTCAAGCCAACAGCCACCCCTGTAAAAGACTTCTATTATGATGAAGTGAGAAACTAAAAAGGAAGGGGTGTTTACGGTTGATCCTACACTGCTCTTTTTTCTCATATTTCATTTTCACCTTGACCTATTAAGTGATTGCATTTATTTTTTGGAGTATATTCAAGAGCAATTGAGCCAAATTTATTGGCTCAGAAAAAAATTAAAATAGAAAAAAACGACAGGATGAGGTTTTCAAAGTTCATACAAAAAAATTATTTTGGTCTCTCAATATTTTTTCAATACAATTTTGATACAAAAACTCTTTTTTTTTTTTTAGTTTCTAGTTTGAGACATGAGAGAGAAAGAGATCATTATATTTCAGCACTAGAGAGAGAGAAACAGTGCTGACATCAATTTCAGATACCCAAATAGTCGATTTTGGTGTCAGAAGTATTCAAATTAATACCTCTTTTTTTGTTTTTCTTTGTTATTTTGTATTTAGCCTTTTTAAAATAGTAGTTGTTTTTTAAAATTATTTTGTTTGTATTTAGTATTCTAATTCATTTATTATTTTTTATATTTTATATAATTGAACGTTTTTTATGGTTTTTCTAGTAAGTCAATGAATTTTATGTTTGTGTCTATTCATGATATTATTTTATTAAATAAAAAATAATTTTAACAAACACAATCATTGAGCACAAACAAGAAAATAAATCGTGTCACGAGATCAAATAGTTTGATCACATTCTCCTCTTGAAAAACACTTTTGCATGCTTCCCTAGTAAGGAACCAGTGAAGAACTAATCTAGGACTTCGTAAATTTCCCTGAGATTTATATATTGCAATAGCAATTAGGATAATATTGTCTAAACCGAATGGTCGTGAGTGTTTGAGAGCGCAACAATTTTTACTTTAAGTTGTATTTTAAAAGTGCATTTTACATGAAAAAAATAAATCATAACGCACACTTAAAAAAGCATCAATGCATGCCTTTTCAAGTATTGTAAAATGCACTTTTGAAAGACACCAAAAAGTCCCAAACATTCATGACATAGAACAAGTTGTAAGATGAAAAACTAGTTGCATTTGTTAACAATCCCGAATGAGCAAAGAAACCGGCAAAATATTCAGGCTACTGCAATGTTCCATCATTCCCACCGCTATTCTTTTGGAGGTGGTCTCTTGATCTTATATCAGCCTGCAGTCAAAGCAATGCGGTAATGCCCAGATAACATTAGCATAGTCCCCTGATTCAAATATGACCTTTACATTAAAAAAAGGAGAAGCAGTGTTATATTTGAGACAGATTATGGAAAATCATCAAACAGTTCATGGCCACTTCTTGAGATTTCCATGGCCACATATTTGACCACCCATTTTAACCATGTGCTTACCTTCGCTAAATATGACTTTTCAAATCTCTGAACTAGAATCAGACTTCAATAGGAATTAAATAGAAAAGCTAGCCATTGTGACAGAATGCTTCACCATGAACGAGACAACATCTGAGCTCAATTGAAAAGAAGATCTAAGAGATCTTCATCAGAGATTCATGATCTCCAGGACATTAGAGCTTTCATCTAACAGCTATCTCATTTGAGACACAGCTAAAGACCAATAGGAGAGCTCTCACATCATTTTTATTGGCCTATCATTAAGTTGCAAAAGAGAGACAACAGAATCACAGTTAAACTTGTCTGGATGTGTTAAATGCTGACTTGAATATTAGTTTGTTCATTGTCTATTCTGTCTGAATACTACTACCAAATCCTTCATGAAGAAAATAACACTACTGAGTCACACTTGTAAGCTTTTAAACTTTGTAAGGTTTCACCTGCCGGATAGGCTCTGGAACACGATACTTGCAAATCATTTTCACGATTTTGATAGCAGTATTGAGAGACACACGGTGACCAACTGAAATATATATGGGTTTGCATGAGCCCTTGGTTGATCTCATCGCCTGTTAAAGAAAAAAAATAAGCAGCAATGACAGAAAGATTTTGAAAGAAATTTTTATGAAAAAGACATCTGGAACAGAAGAGAAGATGATGCTCTGAATAAAATATATGACCAAGGCATTCGTAGACTCTATTTAAATTCTGTTTTCACTGTATTGAGGTAGCTGATGCCTACTAAATGTCTATAGACTCTATTTAAAAGCTTGAGGTCATGAGGTAGCAGATGCATTATGGAAAGCAGTTCTTATTTAAAAATATATGCACCGATTCCTCTATAAACACTACCATCCAATCATCCAGAGTCAAAATAGATGTTGAAGGATGGATATTTTCAATTCTACTACATGGTAGCAAAAAGTAACCAGCAATTCATCCATTAAGAAAACTTCCCAGATCACTACAACTAAGATAATCAGGGTGTATTTACAAGCTAACCACATTACTATTGCATTCGCATTTATAACAAAAGAAGCAGAAATAGGGATCTCGTAAGTAGACACCCTGAAAAAGACAGCTTCAAGGATGAAGTGCTAATTTAGGGCTTTGTTAAGTTCCCTGAGAATAATATACTGGAGTGGTAATAGGGGGAAACTATCTAAAATGAAAGGAAGAATTTAAAAAAGAAAAACACAGAGGACAGAGATTGAAGACATGGGATAATATAGGCTTGATCATCCCTTAACTGCTCTTTGCAATTTTTGACAACTTTGATTTTAAAATCCAATTTCAATTATAATAATTAGAGTGCTTGATCCTTAGAACATCTGTCCACACGGCACACAAAGTAAGTGGAGGGATTCGCCAAACTAACTTCATCAAGTTTAATTACATTTTACATGAAAGATGATAAAGATCTTGGCAAGACCTCAGAGACTGATCCCCTGACAACTCGCCATTTCACAAGTGCTTTTGATCAAATTGTGCAATGTATCACTCAGATATGAATTTTTTATGCTAAGTTTGAACAGGAAGATGATGAGTAAAATCGGTTACCGCTCCCAATACGCAGCCAGAGGATCCCGTCAAAGTAATAAAATCTTCACCACTGTTATCTTTGGCCTGAAGAAGCTGTCTCACTCCAGATTCAGTGAGACCATCAACATGATGCAGCTAAGACATAAAAATGAGAATATAGAGGGAAAAGGTCTTAACGATGGGACAAGTTAAATGATGAACTAAGAAAGCCTAGTTGAATTGCGAATAACCCTAAAGAAATCAACGAGAAACTTAATTAGAAGACAAAGTGGCTACAATAGTTAGAAATAGGTAATAAAAGAGTGGTAATTGAGAAATAGTAAGAGGTTAGTTACATTTTTTCCTATGCCAATAGCGGGGATATTAGCCAGAACACCAAGATGGCAAGCCAAGCCGAAACCTGTGAAAGAGTACTATTAGCTATATGAAATGCAATGCATAAAAAGAAATGAGGATTCAATGGAAAAGGAGAGAGAGAAACTAGCCTCGAGGATGAAGCAAACCATTGCCATCAACAAGCAGTAACTGTTGGATAGAACAGAGACAACCTCGATTTCAGATAAACCTCAACTAACAGGCAAGGCAAGACAGTAGGAGTCAATACATATGATAAATGGGAGGTATATATGACAGGCTATTATCATATTCATCACGGGGATGGGAGGGGAGGGATGAAATTAAAACGAAAGAGGATGTTGGGTTGGCTGACCTGGGGGTAGAATGGATTGCCAGTGTTTTTCATCTTCTGTAAAAGTTGTAATAGTATTGGAGCCTAAAAATAAGAATTTGCATCATCGTCTTGATGAGAAAGAAAGAATTGCAATGATAATAATAGATTCTACTGACCTCTCGGAAAGCAAGAAAGGAAGGAATATAAGGGACATCGAAATTGGTGAGGAGAGAGAAATCTTGGTAGACGACTTGCAGAGTGGGAGTGGTGACATCCAAAACAACAAGGCTTCCGCATCCGCATGCTGCCGTTGATGCTGCTTCTGCCGAGTCTAATTCTTTAGAATAGCTTACATCAACCCCACCCACGTATTTCAATAACGCTCCTCCTCCTCCTCCTCCTCCTTCTTCAACAGCAACATTGCCGCTACTGCTGGGTATGGGCAGTCTCCATGGGAAATCATCCTGTGTTATCAACCTCTCTTTAAGTAAATCTTGAATCCTGCTTTTTTATACCATTTAATCAATCAAATATATCACATAAATTACTACTATACGAACAAGACAACAGCATTCAAGCAAACAGGTAGCAGGCCAGCATCATACTCTCTCCACTGATTTTGGGTTTCAATTGATGATGATTCTCCCCGATCCCGTCCATGACGAAAACTATAATCATCCATTAATGTAATCGACAATCAGATTGAAATAAAATAATAATAATAATTAAAAAAAAAAAAGTTTCGGTCGAGCTTCTTTTGAAAGAAGAATTATATTTCTATCTTAATAGATAAAAATATCTTTATCCTAAGCTCTTCTTCTTCTTCTTCTTCTTCTTATCTATCTTCAGCCGAGTTTACAACACCGCAGATTGCTAGCCGCCGCCCATCAATCATCCAGTATATTTTCAATGATTCATTTAGTAAAAAATGATGAGAACTTCTACCGCTAGCTTGTCACCCATCAGGATCGAAGCAAATAAATTATTTAAATTTATATCTATTTTCATGATTATGATTTTAAAAACAGTAAGTGAAGAAAAAATATTTATTGTCTGATTAAACTTGATGTAATCTCATCCATCACAAACATAATCCAAGCATTACTTATAACTAAACTAAAAAAAACAAGAGCAATTAGGCATGTCAAAGAATTACGAGACGTGTTTTTTAAATAATAATCTTCATCCCTAATTCTCTTCTATCAATCTTAAGCATTAAAACTTTAATCTCACTCCATCGAATACAAGAGAGATCTTAACTCCTTCGTTAAAGAAAATATTTCGACGGCCACGAGGCCCTGTAAGCCACAAATCTTCAATCATCTTGGCCCATAGCTTCTAGCCATTGCAGCCCTCTTGAACATATTCCAAGCATGCCATAAATTCTCTTGTCGAGAAACCATTATCATATTACATTATCTATACTCTAAAATGCATGTGCTTTTCATTATTCATCTACGATGCATAAATTTTGGGTTTTTATTTTTTTTCTAACAATTTCATTTTAATTGAGGATCAATTAATTTTGAATTTAAAAAAAAAAACAATAAGATAAAAGAAAAGGGATCAAAATGTAAAAGGCATCAAATATGAGTGGCATGACATGAGTTTAGAACTAAATACAATTTAGTCTCTCAACTTTCAAAATCACACACATTATATATATTTGGTACTTTGATATTTTTCAATTCACTTTTGATACAAAAAATTATTCTTATTATTTTTTAGTTTTTAATTGAGAGAAGGGAGGAATGTTGTCAAATTCTAGTGACTAAAAGAGAAACTTGTGGTTGATAATGATTTACGACACCAACACAAATGAAAATTATGTCGAATTGTTTCATTGAGTTCATATTAGGTGTTTCTTTATTTTTATAGTTCATCAAAAAACATATATGAACTCAAGTTGATTTTTAGTTTCAGGTTGATTTTGTTTTCTTAGAAAGTTTTTTTTTTCACCATTTATATGTTTATCATGGTTCTATAGTGTTTTGATGGTATTTTGGATAAAAATAGATTAAAAAAAAAATTTTTAGCTAAAAAAATGTAATCCTGATTTTTCAGCCGCTATAGTGGTTGGAATCTAAGAAGCCCAACAGTGTGAGCTTTGCCTAACAAGTCTGTGTGTAAGCCCAACTTAAATGGGTCAGGCCTTACAACACTTACCTTTTTTTTCTTTTTCCAATTAATTTTCTTTTCTTTTTTTATATAAAAAAAATTATATCTTGATTGACACTCATTCTTTTTATATGTTTTGTGTAGATAAAATATATTTTAAAAATAAAGAATTTTTTACAAATCGTAAAGAGGATACAAATGAAAAACTGAGATATAAACCGAAGCTGCATGAATGAATTTTATGTTTGTGCATGTATCAGTATTTTTCTTTTCTTTTTCCAGATAGGGAAAAGCTGACCATTTAGACCGGTGGTTTCTGGTGTTTGGTGTCAATTGTATTGGAGTAGCGTGGTTGACCACAGTATCTAATTCCAATAATGTGATGAAAAATGACGGGAACTAGACGGCTATTTTCTGATGCCTTGCAGTGCAGTTACTCCTTGTCTATTCACACACAATGATTCTGCCATTACCAGCAAATCTTTTGACATGCATCCCATAGTTTTTAGTTCGCTACTAAACCTCAAACCAATCTTTTTACACGCTCCGAATCCAGTGCTCTAAATCATAAAATTGATACCATATCTAAATCCAGAGGTGTTAATAACTCGCATATTCTTATCCCTTTTTGGAACCAAATAATAAGAAATAATGGCTTTCTGGAACAATTGTTGATAATAGCAATTCACTAACTGAATTACTGTAGAGAGCGCAGGAACGGGGGCTCCAGTTCAATGTTGACCTAAGGCATGGCCGGATCTGGTCATGTAGGTGACCAGATCTCGGAGGCACTGACTCGGTCATTTAAGCATCAGGCTCAACATCAAACAGGTGTCTTTTGAACGCCTTCAAAGTCGCCGGAGCAATGCATTAGAATTTACAGAAGTGAACAAGAAAACCAGCAAGTCATACAGTTAATCAAATACAACTCAAGATCACTAACTGCTTGAGTCTTCAAATCAATCAATCACCATTGACAATCAAAGAAATAAATTAAATAGATACCCGTCAAGCAAAAACAACAAACATCAAAGAAAGACTTCACTTGATTGAACTACTCAGTATAAAAAAGTACAGAGCTTTAGCATTGATTCATTATTCTTCCATGATCAAACAGACAAACAACCAAAAACAGAAAAGTGGGTTAGCCAGTAATCATAGTACCAATGCCTTCTTCAGACATAATCTCATGAAGCAAAGAATGCTGTACTCTCCCATCAATGATACTAGCAGTTCTAACACCTTGACTAAGTGATGCCACACAGCAATTCACTTTTGGTATCATCCCACCACCCACTTTCTTCTCTTCAATCAATTTCTTCACCCCCTTTATATTAATCTCCCTCACCAAACTCCCTGGATCATCTTTATTTTCAAGTATCCCCGCCACATCAGTCAGCAATATCAGCTTCTCCGCCCCCAATGCCGCAGCCACCTCCCCTGCCACAGTGTCAGCATTGATGTTATAAGACTGGCCCAACTCATCCGCCGCCACAGACGCAATCACCGGTATATGCCCATTATTAACAAGAGGCTGCAAAATAGTGGGGTCTATGCGCGCAACCTCTCCAACAAACCCCAGTTGAGCAGAGTTTGGAGTAGGTTTGGCCATAAGAAGGCGGCCATCCATGCCAGAAAGGCCAACCGCGGTGGCACCAGCCTTATTGATCAAAGAAACAAGGTCTTTATTGACCTTTCCAACCAATACCATCGATACAATCTCCATGGTCTTGGCATCAGTAACGCGGAGACCCTCATGGAAGATAGGCTCAATGTTGAGGAGTTTTAGCCAGTGGTTGATTTCCGGGCCGCCACCATGGACTAAAACAGGGCGGAGACCAACACAGGAGAGGAGGACAAGGTCGCTGACAACAGAGGCTTTGAGTTCAGGTCGTTTCATGGCAGCGCCACCATATTTGACGACAACGGTTTTGCCCCTGAATTTCTGGATGTAAGGTAGGGATTCTGATAGTATGTCTACTCGGAATTGGTTGGACGAGGTGGGGGCAGTTGGGGTAGCGGTGGTTGTAGCAGAGGAGGAGGATCTTATGGTTAGAGAGTGAGAGTGGGAGTGGTGGCTAGAAAAAAGGAAGGAAAGCGTGGTTGGGGTTTTGAGGAGGTAAGAATATTTAGATGAAGAAGAGAGAGAAAGGGTGGATGTTGAAGGGGATGGTGATAAGTTCAAGGATTTGGCCATCTTCTTCTTCTTCTTCCTGTATTGGGAACTTAGCCCTGCTTCGAGTAAGAAGTGAAGAACGGAGGATGACTGGAGGGGGCTGCAAGGAAAATGATGAGCGGATGTGGTTTTGGTCCTTTCGTTGTATTTATAGGACTAAACAGGACTCAGCAAGCCAAGTCTGAATTTGATTGCATTATTGGCTGCCTCTTCATCTCAACGTGCCTTCTTACATCTCGTCTTTTCACCATCATCACTTTTTTCTTTGATTTAGGGTTCTGACATCACAAGGCATCTAAGAGCATTCATTCCCCACTCTGCTTGTTAGAACCTAGAAAAATTGTCCGTGAAAAAACAAAAAGCCTAAAAAAGAGAAATTAAGTGACTTACTCTCAAATATACATAATACCTTTACCCCTGACCTCAGATTCGTGAATTTAAAACAAGAGTGTTTAATTAATGTTTGACCAATGCCGATGTGGTCTGGGGCTACGGCTCACTCGAGCTCATGTGCTTGACCAGTCCTATATGAGTGAGATACGATATTATGAATCAACTTCGACCCATCTTACAGTATGACTCGTGTATACCAGATTGAGCCTTTCTTGATCTCGCAAACAACATTCACTCCTCTGCGTGTATGCTGGCTCATCAATCAGCAGCCATCCATTTCTCTGCAGATCGTACACCTGTGATCTTCGGTTTCGATATCTTACAGGAATGGTGAAATTCATTTTATTAACGTCTTGAATAATGATTGGTTTCGATATCTTCAAAGAATGGTGTCATGTCCGAACAGGAACTTATCATCTATTATCATGAGTAAAGAAGTGCAGCAAATAGTTGCACCTAGCATTAAGCATGTTTATCACAAGAGAGTCCCGATACAATTTGTGGAGGTAGGAGGTATTCATGACAGTATTGATAGTAAGTTGTTTTTTAAAATATTTTTTATTTAAAAATATATTAAAATATTTTTTTATTTTTTAAAAATTATTTTTAATATAGCATCTATAAACATTAATTTTTTTAATTAAAATAAAAAATTTTAATTTTTTTAAAATACTTTTAAAATACAAGTCTAGTTTATGAATTTAATCTGGATTACCTGGAGACGATGTCTCCTGCTTGTTAGGAAAAGATAACTGAGTGTCAACCGGCAAAGCGGACCAAACTTGCGTCCCCGAGTTTTTAATTAACTCCATCTGTTTCTAGCACTATATTTCTTTTTTTAAATACATGTGTTTATATGTTTTATGTCTAGTACGGATTGGCTTCCAGTTCTCAAGCTGGGGGCATCGTCCGGCGGTGTTCAATTCATCGTATTGCCTTAGCACGATGGTCTCTGATGCTTGTTAATAATGTTAATCTCCTGTTTCATCTATGCCTTTCTTTTGTATTGACAATACCCACCCCAAAAACCCCTTTCTGTCCTGGTGTTTATGTTACCGGTCTGTAGTTGATGTTCAACTCACAGCGAAGTGCATTTTACCATTTCTGGTTTGGGAGGGTATTTGCTGAAAAACCAGAAACTATTGCGCAATTGTTACTGAAAAACTGGACACGACTGTCTGAGGTCCTCTTGCAATTGAAGATTTCGGGTCCTAGAGACTTCCAATTTACAAGTACAACGATTTCGGATCCCAGAGACTTCCAATTTACAAGTACAATACAATGAGGTTCATCCATGCAAAGTATATATATGCCAACTGACTTGAGAACGCTTGGCAGATACGCCAGCTCTCACGCTAATAAAGGGTATGGAACCGATATGTATCATTTGGGATAACTGGCCTTACCCCCTTGATCAGCAAAGATGGTACGGGTAAAGGGAAAGAAATTTGAAGCATTATTAATCCAAAGAGAACCTGCGCATTTGATATATAAGATACAACAACAAACAACAATGAAAATGGCAGGTACATATTTATATATATATATATATATAGCTACAGAGGGAAGATACACCAATGCTCCCCTACTACTACAGCTAGGAAACAATAACCTTCATCCACGCTACTCCATTACAATTGACACCAAACACCAGAAACCACCGGTCTAAATGGTCAACTTTTCCCTATCTGGAAAAAGAAAAAAAATACTGATACATACACAAACATAAAATTCATTCATGCAACTTCGGTTTATATTTCAGTTTTCATTTGTATCCTCTTTACGATCTGTTTTCAGGTCTTATGTTCTGGATCAGTCAAATGTCATGGGTTGAGTCATGCAACATCTGAAACGTGCCTTGCGCACAGCAGTCATGATCTCAGTCTCAGCATTCTCAAGCATCTTGACGATCTCAGTGAAGGGGGGGCGGACTTCAGGATTGGAATCCCAGCAGCGTGTCATGATGTCACTCAGCACAGGGAGAGAATCATTTGGGATAACTGGCCTTACCCCCTTGTTCACAACAGCAAATGCTGCCTGCACTGCTGTCATGTTCTGGAAGGGAAGCAAACCAGTTATAAGCTCCCAAAGGACAATCCCAAAGCTATACACATCCACCTTTTGTGTATAAGGCCTATGCTGAATCATCTCTCTGTACAAATTGGCAAGTCAAACACATAAGAGAATAATTACAAACACAATCTGTTGTCGCAATTGACAGAAGTTCTTAAATTCAAGAAAACAGCGATTCAGAAAAACTCGACAGTTAATGGAACTAAAAAGATAAAACATACTATACTGCTGCTATAAATGAACACAATAATTGATATCCTAGAGCACGCAGCAAACTCCAATTAGTAATCATTAGATTCCCCTTCAAGAAAAATATATTTAAGCACAAGGAACATCCACGAATACAAACATAAATGTCTCTTATGGTAGCACGAATGTCTATTAGAAAAAAACAAAAAACAGCATTTATACATAGTTTATAAAAAGTGTGGCCTCAAAACCGTGAGGCGCTGAATAAAAGGGTAGAAGTCTTTTTTACTTTGTTACAGAAGAGTCAATGTTCCCAAGAGAAAGACAGGAATGAAATGAGATTTCTAATCTCTTTCCTCATCTTCTTTTAGCATCTCATAAATGACAAAAAAAAACACACACCTCATCTGAATGCTGCTTATATAAAAAGATTTATGTCAAGCGTGTTTAGCCAGCCACAAATCAGAAATCTAGGAATGGTCATTCCTTGTATAAAAAATCTACCCCCAAAACATAATGACAGCCACGTGACATGGTTGAATTTAAATGATTTGCAACTTAAGTTCAATATCAAAAGGGGGGGAGGTTTAGAAGAGAGATGACAAATCTAGAAAAATGCTTAGGAAGACAAATGAAAGAGAGTTCTCCTTTAAGGTACCTTTTACAAAACCACAACCACGCCTTACAAATAACTAAAACAAGTTACTCCATCGAGAGAAGCTATAAACAAAAATAAAGCTTCTTGTGCCACTGTAAAGATGTGAAATGTGGCGTGACTTGTTTAGGTACTAATGTATTTTGCGGGGAAATAGCAGAGAAAATAGTAAAAAAACACCAGTTTCCAGTTCTTCCATTCTAATTGTAGGATACCATAGCACTTCTAAAGACAATGCCACAGAATCCAAAAACTTTAAAAAAACTTTCCCACATGATAGAAATGGATACTGCTTCACTTGGCACCATCTACAGAACTAAAAACCGTTATGCTGAATTGATTTGCAAAAAGAGAAACCCACGTGAGACAAGCTATACACAGACACACAACACTGCAAAATAAAAAAAAGGGAAGAAATGCTCCACTTTCTTAGAATGCCTTTCTCATTTATTATCAATGTTTCATTCCTTTATTTGACCAACAATATCACAGAAGAAGAAAAGCACCATTTCCTAAAAAACTTACAAGTACTACCATATGTGCAGAGATAAGTTAATCATTCAGTAAAGGAAAAGAATTGCCCAGGTAAAAAAAATTCATCTGGCTACAACAGAAATATGCATAACAATCATTAAATTACACAAAGAAAGGAACATCAATGCATAGAAGGTGTAGCGACTTACGGAGCCATCCAACGGTATGTCCCAGTTTCTGGTGTCATCCCCTCAGTCTGCACCTCAATTCGTGCAACACCAAAATCAGCAATTTTTATAGATTTATCGGCCGAAATCAAAAGGTTATCTGACTTCAAATCCCGGTGTATAGATCCAAGTCCATGAACATAAGCCATCCCCCTTGCAACATCCAATGCTTGCTTAACTGCCAATTTCAATGGCACTGCCCGGTTTTGCCTCCTTGTCAGAAACTGCCTAACTGACCCTCCCTTTGCATATTCCGTCACAATACACCAAACCATGGGCTTACGGCAGGCACCAATAAACCGCACAATGTTTGGGTGCTTTAAATTTGCAAGCATCATGACTTCTTGTTGGAACTGCTGCTCCATCACTTGTGCCTTCTCTGGGCTATTTTCTGGCCTCTCTAATATCTTAATGGCAACATCCTCCCCATTATACGTGCCTCTATATAACTTTCCAAAGGCACCTTGGGCAAACGCTGTACCCATATTGAGTTTTCTCAAATCAATCGTCCATTCATCGTAATTCTGCAATCCCTCAGTTGGATACTTTGGATCCATCAATGCTTGAGCTAATGCATCATCATTTAGTGCATGGGTGACCTTCCCTGGACGAAACACACTCTGTCCCACTGTCCCACTATAGTTGTGGTGATTGACAGGTTTTAAACCTGGATGGCTTAAGATGTGGGTTAAAGAATCACTGGATCCCACACTACTATTATCCACTGACATTGAGACAGATCCACCGGCATTGCTTGTTTGTAAACTGTCTATGGACATGTTGGTACCTTCACCAAGTTTTTGGTAAAACCCTTGTGTGAAATCATAGTAGTTGTTCTCATTGTTGGTATTTCCTCCTATGATTCCAGTAAATTTTGGCCCTTCCACCATTTTTCCAATCATGAATACTTGTCAAAATGAAATCAACAATACCCAATTCTTTTTATCCAAAATTAGTCACGTTCATTAAATTGGCAGTATCTCCAGTAAATGGAACCTGTAAACACACAAATGAGGACTTTTAAGCTCTGATCAACATCATACGACAATAAGCAGTTGGTAATGCTACCATTTGATTAGCGTAGAATGCGCTAATTTTCTTAGTATTCATTGAAATGGTCATCAATCATTTATAGGTATTACAAATTAAGATTATGTGGGGCATCATCAAAAATATTTTACACAGTTCTCCCAAGGTCTGCCCACAATTAATGCCAGATAAGATCAAAACAGAACGTGAAAAGAATTTATTTTTTTTGAAACCTAATCTTGTAGTGATGATTAGGAAGCTAAAAAAATGAAACGAATTGCCACGTAACAGCGAAATCGTTAACTAAACCCCAGAGCAACAGAACAACATGGGAACCTATTTGGGGGCAAATGGCCTTGCCTAATTTTACCAGAAAGCAAATATAGAAACATCATAATAAGAAGATTTACATTTCTGAAATGAAAAGGTAATACCTTTGCAATGATCGAATGAATTATTAAATACTGATTCTCCTCAAAGAGATTCAGCTATCCCGATCCTAGACTCCATCTGTGGTCAAATATCATAGCTGTTACAATCCCATACAAAGATACAAACTTTAACATGACAAGACGCTGAAAATCAAAACCCATCAAGCCAGTGAAACAAATAATGGAGAAAGACTTTAGCTGAAAGTATTGAGCTGGAATAAGACAAACTCAACTTCTAAAGACTATATTTGACAAATTCAAAGCTTAGAGCTTTATACATGAGTAAGAGGCCCAGAAATGAAAAGCAGGGTCTTACAGATATTAGATCAGGTAGTTTAAAAGAAATCAGGAAAGAGCATCAGTGAAATAGATAAAAAGAAATGGTTGCATACCTATTACCTACCTGATGGTTACTAGTAATTAGTGAAAGAAAGGAGGGGTCATCAGCAGCAGCAACAATGTGTTAATTCAATTCTTCAGCTGCCTTTTACTGTAAAGAATCACAAAGTAAAGAAGAAGAACAAGGAAAGGAGGAGGAGGAAGACAAGATGTTTAGATGATGAAGAACAACAACTACAGATGGAGAGAGAGAGATAGACCAGTCTTCTCTTTGCATTTACTTTCAAAGTCTCAGTTTTTATTTGTTTGTTTGTTTTTCTTTTTCTTTATTATTTCTGAAGGACACAAATGTCCTTGGAATTCTTGTAAAAATACTTTATTGCCCTTCCATTTTAATAATCTAATCTAACAAATGGTTATGGGGCCATGCATTACACTTATTTCCAACTCCTCCAGTGTTTCAATTTTATTATTTGAGTCGCAACCTTTGATTTCTCACAATTTTTGTTACTAGCGTGCGTGTATTTCCTCATTTTTTGGATGCTAATTGATATATGGTGACGTGGCACTCCTGGACGAGGAGTTGAGCAACAGCTTAAAAAAAAATACATTATTTACTCCCTAGTAGAGCAGGGAATTTGATAAATTCACCCCATATACTTGGATTTATCCTAAGCATGATAAAAAAAACTAGAAAACAGCTACCATATGCTCAAAATCATGTAGCAACTATACAACAATAGTTATTATTATTATTAATTAATATTTACGATATTACTATCATCAGGTTCTGATACCCTATCCAAGTGGACCTCGTTTTTACACGTACGACGTCACACAAATTCTTCCCCGTCAAGAACGCATTACAACGTGTAAAACATGCCTCGCCAGCCTCAACAACAACAAATGAAGGAGAGCCTGAGTTTGTTTGTTACATGACAAGCAAGACGATCGCAAGGCAACACAAACGATAGGTCTCCCTATATAGCTACTATGGAAAGATACATCCATGCTCACCTACTACTACGACCTTCGATAAAGATACATCAGTACAACTGCCACCAAAAAGGCCAAAAAAAGAAAGAGCAGCATTCTAAATGGTTAACATCTTCCTACCTTGTGGTGGAAAAAGGGGTGTAAGAAAACTGATACATGACATAGCTTCAGTTCATACAGCTTAGGTTTAAAAATACAATTTTCATTTGTATCATCTTAAACATCTGTTTTTCAGTCTTATATTCTGCTGGATCATTCAACTGTCATGGGTAGAGCTATGCAACACCGGAAGCGCGCCTTGCGTACATTGGTCAATATCTCAGTTTCAGCATTCTCTAGCATCCTAACAACGTCGGTGAAAGGGGGACGAACTTCAGGATTGGCATCCCAGCAGCGGGTCATGATGTCACTCAGAACAGGAAGACAATCATATGGGATAATAGGTCTTACTCCTTTGTTCACCACAGCAAAGGCAGCCTGAACAGCTGTCATGTTCTGGAAGGGAAGCGTGCCTGTTATGAGCTCCCAAAGAACGATTCCAAAGCTGTACACATCCACCTTTTGTGTATAGGGCCTATGCTGAATCATCTCTCTGCATGGATTGGGAAATTTAAAACTTTAGAGGGTGGTTACAAGCACAATCCCCTGTTATCAGCAAAAGCATGTAGATTTTTGAAAAAGAAATTCAGAAAAAACTGATGGATGTTGCAGTCAAGTGCACTAAGAAGATCTAGTTTTATTATAGTTCGATAAATCAATTGATTTTCCAGAACATGCATCAAACTCTACTCACTACCAACCAAATTCCTTTCAGATAGAATTTATCCAAATAATCAAATAATAAAAACTTAACACTTCCCTACGAATGTATACTCTGATCAAGTGTCTGTTTCATTGAGAAAAAAACTCAAGTTAGGAGTTTACTTGGAGCGAGCATGGCTGTGAGCATAACCAATCATCTAATATAATTAAAATTGCATTTTAGGTACCTCTACATTCTACCAATACTCCAACCGCTTCTTAGAGACAATATAAAGCAAGCTGTCACACCTCAGTCTAGCATACATTTCATTAATCAGCATAAGCCAATTCTTGTGCCAGACATGAAAGATGGAGTTACTTTTTTGAGTTGTATTTCAGACCTCAACAAAAGATATCAGTATATCCACTGGTAAAAATAAGAAAAGAAAATTGAATAGAATCATAGATGGCCCTCCATTCTAATCGTAGGGTAGCATACCACTGCAACAATGTTGCTACAGAATTCCAATATTCTCAAGAAAAGCTTCCCAAATTCTCTTAATTGCCAAAATTGTGTTGACGATGTTGATGGCCATTACTTCCCCTGCCATTATTAACTCTTCCTAATATAAGTAGCTACCACTATTGTCATTCAATTGAATCAGGGTAAATGGGAAACCTCCATTACGAGGGGCAAGCCATTCCCTACCCCCTTTGAAGGAAGAAAAACAAAAGAATGGATACATTCCAAAAACTTTATGAAAACCTCAACTTCCTAAGATATTCTTTCTCATTCATTGTGCAGTTCTTTACCTTATTTGAGTGACAGCTCAAAACAATGATGTGGACTACAAATATTTCCTTGAAAACTTACATCTACAACCACTTTCATAATCAGATACATTATTCATGCAATAAAAGGGAGGAGAATTGTAATAATATGCATTTATCAGAAAGAGAATCCCGAAAACAGAAAACTACCACATGCTCACAGCAAAAAAAATATGAATGCAAACACATTGTAACCTAAAAGGAAGAAACCTTTGTGTATAAAAGGTGTTGAGACTTACGGAGCCATCCAACGGTATGTCCCGGTTTCTGGTGTCATCCCTTCAGTCTGCACCTCAATCCGTGCAACACCAAAATCAGCAATTTTTATCGTTTTATCTGCTGCTATTAAGAGGTTATCTGACTTCAAATCACGGTGTATAAACCCAAGTCCATGAACATATGCCATTCCTCTTGCAACATCTAGAGCCTGCTGAACTGCTATTTTCAAAGGTACTGGCCGATTGTGCCTCCTGGTCAAAAATTGCCTAACTGACCCACCTTTCGCATACTCTGTTACAATACACCAAACCATGGGCTTCCGGCAGGCACCAATGAACCGCACAATGTTTGGGTGCTTTAAATTTGCAAGCATCATAACTTCCTGCTGGAACTGCTGTTCCGTCACTTGTGCTTTCTCTGGGCTATTCCCAGGCCTCTCCAATATCTTAATAGCAACATCCTCCCCATTATACGTGCCTCTGTATAATTTTCCAAAAGCACCTTGGGCAAAAGCTGTACCCATATTGAGTTTTCTCAAATCAATTGTCCAATCATCATAATGCTGCAGTCCCTCTGTCGGATACCGATTATCCATCAAAGCTTGCGCTAATGCATCATCATTTAGAGCATGGGTGACTTTCCCTGGGCGAAACACACTCTGGCCTACTGATACACTGTAGTTACGGTAGTTGACAGGTTTTAAACCTGGATGGCTCAACATATGAGTTAAGGAATCATTGGATCCGACACTACTGTTATCCACTGACATTGAGACAGACCCACCGGCATGGCTTGTTTGTAAACTGTCAATGGACATGTTTGTACCATCACCAAGTTCTTCATAAAAACCTTGTGTGAAACCATAGTTGTTGTTTCTTGCTCCTACGAGTCCAGTAAATTCTTGACCCTCCACCATTTTATCAAGGACGCACAATTCTTCTTATCATAAACCCCTGCAACTCATCTACTGTCACAGAGAGTCCAGCACATGTTCCCCAGATCAAAACACAAAAACGGAGCATTTTAAGTTATCATAATCTAAATCCGTCAAAAAAATTTGGTAAGTAACTGTTTTGCCGGATGATATATTTACTACTGAAATGGCTGGAGGAAATCAAGATTAAGTGGGGGTATGATATCGGAAACCATTTACGCAGTTTGCACTCACATTAATTGCAAAGAGCACGACAGTACGTAAAAAGCCAGATATGATTATAAGACTCACAACATCATTAGTGATGATTAAGAAGCAGAAAATGAAACAAATTTACACGTAACAGAGAAATCATTCTATTTTATCATGGAATTAAAGACGAAGAGGTGGAAAGCAGGCAACTTTGGAAACCTACTTATCAACAAATGGGGTTAAATAAAAGCCCTAATATGAGAAAGCAAAAATAGAAAGAACCATGAAGTTTACCACCGCTACATCATATTGAGAGTGTCAAGATATGGATTATACCTTTGCAAGAACTAGTCAAGACATTCTTCAACTGATTTGAAACCACCCACACCAAGTAAGTATCTTTCTTTCACTATCTGCATTCAACATGCATATTACAAAATCAGTCACACAACAAGTCAGAATCTTTTTACATAAAAAAAACCCTTCAAAATCAATAAAGACCCTAGCAAATATTGTGCGGTAAACTTCAAACTTTTTTTTCCTAGGGAAACAAAAAGGATAGGGAGAAAGCTTAGAGCTTTAGATATTGAAATGGGAAAGAGGAAGAGGGTTTGGCAGATACTAGATCAGCTAATTAATTAAAATTATTTTATCTTGAACACAATTAAACTTAAAAAAAAAGGAGATGATTTCTTTCTTTTAGCAATCCTATGATTATTACCATTATAGTTGTTAGAGTAATAATTAAGAAATAAATACATAGTAAGAGTACTGAATAAAAAAAATAGAAAAAAGCTGCCTGCCTGCCGACGTCTGATTCTCTGCGAATCGAAATGAAATGAAATGGAAATCAATCAACGATAAAAGCAATGCATAATATTCATCTTCATCATCAACACATAGTCAAAGATGATGATGATGATGATGATGCTGTAGCTGAAGAAGAAGAAGAAGAAGATTTTTTGACAAAAACAAAGAATCAAGCAGAACAGTAAGTCAGTCAGCCAGTCTCCGCTTGGCTTTGTTTGTACTTCCAATGCTACTTCGCTTCTCTTTCTTTTCCTTCTTTCTTTTGTCCTCTCGTAATTTCCCATTGACACAATTGCCCTTATTTATTTTCCAAATTTACGCCCAAGCCAGCCAACCTCAGAACTCGAGGTTTTTCTCTCTCCTTTTTTATAGTAATTACTAGATAGATTGCCTGTGTTATATAATATACTTAGCATATAATTTTTGGAATTGAAGTAATTAATAAAATTTATTAGATTAAAAATAAAATAAAATAAAATAAAATATTTATATATGTAAGATTTGATATAATAAAATAAATTAACATATTATATTATAACAATAACAATAACAATAATAAAATCTTAACATCTAAAATTATCATTACTATTACTACTAAAACAATAAAAAATATTAAATTATTCTGGAAAAAAATCAAAAACATTAACAAAAGAAGAAGTAAGAAAAAAAAACTAAAATTATTATTATTATCATTGCGTTAATAATGGAAAAAAATTAAATCAAAGGATAAAAATATCTTAAAAACTTTATCAAAAGAACAAACAAAAAATAAAATAAATGATAAAATAAAAAAAATATATAGCACTTATACATGTAAGGTTTGATATAATAAAACACATTAATACACTTTATTATAATAACAGCAACATCAAAGTTTTAACATCTAAAATTATTATTACTATTATTGCTGAAATATAAAAATTATTAAATTACTCCGATAAAAAAACTCAAAAATATTAACAAAAGAAAAGCAAGAAAAAAATAAAGTTATTATTATTATTGCGTTAATAATGAAAAAAACAAAATTAAATCAAAGAATACAAAAAGGCCTAAAAACTTTAACAAAATAGCAAACAAAAAAATAAAATAAATGATAAAAAAATTATTAGCGAGAAGAAAAAAATATATTAATTTTCAAATTATTATAAACACAAACTAAAATTTAAGAACTAATTTTTTCAAAGAAAAATATCACCTCAACAAATAAAAATATAATAAAAATAAAAAAAATCAAAGTTAAAAGCACATGTATATAAACATGAACAAAAGTAGAGACTATTTCAGAAATAAAAAAATTAAAAATAAAAAATAAAAGTATAAGGACCAAAATAAAAACTAAAGATATTATCAATTTCAATTAAAGGACAAAAATGAAAAAATCACAACTTATGTATCAAAAATATTAAAGGATTGAAAACCAATTCCAAAATAAAAAGAATAAGAACTGAAATGAAAACGCAATATATAATCAATTTTAATTGAAGGACATGGTTGAAACAAATCAAAACTTATATAACAGAAATCAGGATCATACAAAATAATTAAAAGTTGAAGGACCAAAATGAAAACACCGTAAGCATAAGGGTATTAACAATGTTTAAGAATGGTTGTAATCCCTAAATAATCTCTTGAGGTGATTGATTGTCAATTTATAGTGTATATATAGTTGGCATATCCTATATAATAGGAAGTAAATAAACGTAATGTATATCTTACAAAATAATAATAAATTAGCTAAAATTAAGGGATAGGATCTGATTCCTTATCACCCCCCGTCAAGCTGAGCATGGAAGAAGGAACCACGTGAAGCTTGTTATGAAAAAGGAAGAACTGGGGTTTTGAGACTCCTTTCATAAAGGAATCTACAAGTTAAAGATGGGAGGGAATGAAAGCGACTTTTAAAGAGCCATTAGCAATAAGTTCACAAACAAAATGATAGTCAATTGCAATATGCTTGGATCAAGGCCGAGTGAACGGATTGACAACCATAAAGATAGCACTTTTATTGTCGCAAAGCATCTTCAGGGGTGAAGGCAGGGTAAGATGGAGATCACGAAGCAGTTGAACAATCCAAGCTACTTCTGCAGTGGCTACAGCTAAAGATCAATATTCTACTTCGGCACTGGAGCGGGAAATAGTGGATTGTTTCTTGGAGCACTAGGAGATAAGATTTGGACCGAAGAAAATAAGATAACCCATGGTAGATCGACGGGTATCAAGACAACCAGCCTAGTCAACATCAGAGTAAGCAATCAAGTCACGCGAATGGGTTCGATGAAATTGAAGGCCATGATGAACCGTCCCTTTAACATAACACAATATATGTTTGAGTGTGCAAAAGTGATCTTTAGTCGGAGCATTTATATATTGGCAAATGGAATTGACACCGAATGAGAGATTAGGACGAGTAATGATCAAGTATTGGAGAGCACCTGTAAGAGACCAAAAAAGAGTGGGATATGAAAATAGCTTTCCTTCAATGGAGAGATGTTGGCCTACCATATAAGGAATGGTAATGGGTTTGGCCTTAATCATGTCAGCACGGTGGAGAAGATCAAGAGCATACTTTGGTTTGACTAAGAAATAAGCCATATGAATTATGTTGGACCTCAACACCAATGAAATAATGTAGAGACCCCAAGTCTTTCATGGAAAATTCACTGGACAACTGTGTGATAAGAGTCTTGATCAGGCATGGATTGCTACCAGTAATAACCATATCATCTACATATAGCAAGAGATAAACAATGTCAGATGTTGATTGATAGACAAACAAAGAGGAATCTGCCTTGCTAAGAAGAAAACCAAGGTAGAGTAAAAATGAGCTAAAACGTTGGAACCAAGCATGAGGGGCTTGTTTGAGGCCATCTAGAGCACGTTTTAGTCGATATACATGGTCAGGGAACCAAGGGTCTATGTAGCCAGGTGGTTGATCCATATAGACTAATTCAGAGAGATGACCATGAAGAAAGGTATTTTGAACATCTAATTGATGTAAGGGCCATCCAGAAGAGACTGCAAGGGATAGAATAATTTGAACGGTAGTAGGGCGTACCATAGGACTGAATGTGTCTTTAAAATCAAGGCCATGAATATGAGAAAAGCCTTTAGCCACAGACAGGCTTTATGACATTTAATGGATCCATCAAAACGGAGCTTAGTTTTAAAGATCCAGCGACAACCAATCATATTATAATGTGTAGGATGCGGGACAAGGTCCCATGTATTATTTGTCTTTAAGGCTTGTATTTCAGCATCCATAACCGAAAGCCATGTAGGGTGTTTGGCAGGAGATTTGAAGCCTCAAGGCTCATTAAGAGCAAGAAATACTTGAAAAAACTAAAAGGATGGTGAAATGTTTAACGCATGATATGCCTTAGGTTTAAATATATCAGCTTTCCTTCTAGCAACCATTGGGTGAAGGTTGGTAGAAGTCGTCATGAGAGGAGTTGAAATGGATGGAGAGGACAAACTAGTGCATGGTATATTAGTCGCAACAGGAGACATCTGAGAACAAAAGTCGACAGGATTATCACTGCATGGCAAACAGTTAGAATGAGTCTTAATATACTTTTGAAAATTGATAAATGTATCAAAAAAATCATATTTATGTTTTAGTGGAAAAAACCAACCAAATCTGGTACAATCATCAATTAACATTGCATAATATCGAAAACTAGTAGTGGAACAAACAGGCGAAGGACTCCATAAATCACAGTGTATGTGATCAAAAGGCAAATCACGACTAGTATTATTAAGTGAAAAGGGTAAACGATGACTTTTGCGAAGGTTACATCCAACACATAAGCTAGAATCCAAAGCATTTATTTTATCAGTACAAGAAATAAATCCTAACTTTACGAGGGAATCCACGGTATGAAAACTAGGATGACCTAGACGAGCATGCCACAAATGAGAAGACACGCGCGTTTTATTGGAAAGGATTATGGAAGAAAGGGCATGATGATGTTGTCGGAGCACGTACAGGCCATTTTCACATCTGCTGACCCCCAGCACAACTCTTATGACCCGGTCCTGTATTATAAAACCATAGTAAAAAAGTTGACTTTACAATTATTCTCCTTTGTAAGTTGACTAATGGAAATAAGCTTTTTGGTAATACCATAAACAACTAAGACATTAGATAAAAGTAATGGATTGTGTGGAACAAGAGAGGAAATGGAGCCAGTGTGAGAGATTGAAAGAGACTAGCCATTACCAACCATCACCCTTTCATTACCAGAATAAATTGAAGGCGTATCAACCCCTTGGGATCATTTGTCATGTGAAAGGTGGCGCCAGAATCAGGATACCAAGCAGAGTCAGTGGAGGCCGAGAGAGAACAAACAGCAAAAGCTTCAACCAGATTGGCAGATTGTTTGTTCTTTAAATTAAGGTATGTCTAACAACGTTTAGCCAAATGTCCTTCTTTGTCTAAGAGTTGGCAATAAACTGACGAAAAATTGGATTTTAAAGCAAAGGTAGATGGTGATCTGGGCTTTCCTCTGTAAGAGGATTTGGATGTTGTTCTGATGCCCGAATTAGAATACTGAAGTTGGGCATAAAACATTGTGGGATTAGATTGTTGATTAACATATCCTTCAAAGATTTCATGACTCAAGGCCTTCAGAATGATATTTGTAAAAAAAAGGTAACGGAAACTAGGAAAGCATTGTTGTGGAGAAGATTTTAAAATCTGGACCCAAAGCTCTTAAGAACTAATGCACTTTGTCCAAATCATCGATGGGTCGACCAATTGTTGCCAGTTGATCACAGAGTCCTTTAAAGAGATGAGAAAATTCAATCACTGATTTGGAGCCTCGTTGCATCAATTGAAGTTTGTCCTTGATTTGAAGCTCGTGTGTCTTTGATCTGTGAGAGAAAGAGGATTCAAGGACAGTCCAGGTTTCATAAGCATGTTTCAGACCAAGTACCTCACTCATATATTTCTCCATGAGGGAAGAATAAAGGAGACTTAGGAGAGTCTGATTTGTATTCAGCCAAGAAGTATAGGCTAGATTCACTTGGGTAGAGCCATTAGTACTAGTAATCTTAGGAGAAGGGACTGAGATACTACCATCCAAAAAACCAAGGAGATCATGGCTTGTTGACAGTGGTATAAACTAATTTCTCCACAACAAATATTTTGAGGAGGTCAGATTGATGGTAAGCATATGCACCATCGTGTTCAGCGGAAGAGAAAGTGACAAGGACGACACAACCATTAAAGTGATCTATGGATGAAAAAAAGCAAAAAACTTAAACCTGCTCTGATACCATAACAATGTTTAAAAATGGTTGTAATCCCTCAATAATCTCGAGGTGATTGTTGTCAATATATAGTGTATATACAGTTGGCAGATCCTATATAATAGGAAGTAAATAAACGTAATGTACATCTTACAAGATAATAATAAATCAGCTAAAATTAAGGGATAGGATCTAATTCCTTATCAGGTATGCACTGTAATTCAGCATGCAGGAGAGAAAAAAGAAAAAAGGGGCAAAAAAAAAGTTCAACCGACCATCATGACGACTTTATTCGTTGTGTGAGGCCACATGCCATATCATGAGAAAGATTACATGGCGGTGCATTGGGTGAGATACCGGATGAATATTTTTTATCACCGGAAGATGTTGCATGTGCTGCCCAAAATGGGAGGGAGGCCAAATACTGTCGGCACGCATGGTTGTCAAAATCATGATTTTGACACGACACGGAAGGGGCTTCAGAAACTCGGATTGTAAGATCATATCGTAAAACCGTATCTGAATTTTTCCGTACAAAAATGATAAAATCACAACTAAAATCGTGTAGGTAAAAAAAATCATAAATGAAATATTTCCGAATACAATACAATATAATTATGACCATAAACTTCATTAGTTAAGGTTCATACATGATTCAAAATAACTTAAAAATACATTACAAAACAATTATGTGCATAGAATTTCATTAGGTAAAAACTAACAAATTTAAAATAAATATTTTGTTGATGTGCTATATAAATTAAAATCAGTCTCATGACCATCATTTTCCTCATTATTTTAATATATTCATCAAAAGGATTATTATTGAAAGGATTATCAGTACTAATACCGGTACCTACACCGATAATGTCAGTGTTAGCTTCAACTCCAACAAATTATTTCGATATCAAGACATGAAAATAATTTAAAAATATCAAAAAAAATTAATTTAAAGTAAAAAATAAAAAAATATATTTTTTTCAGAAAATTTTAAATATAAATTTTAAAGTTAATATTACTAATTTTCAATAGTAATTCCATAATATATATATATATATATATATATATATATATATATATATATATATATATATATATATATATATATATATATGCAGAGACTAGAGGGGGGGGTGGCGCGAATGGAGCACCAAAGCAATTTTTGAAGCGGTAGCAGGGTCGTAAAATCGGACCAATCCGGTCTGATTTTATGATTTTATACGATTTTGATCGAGTTTGACCAAAATCGATTTTTTTACCCAAGTTGGCAAGATTTGATGAATTGACTCGCAAAATCATATGATTTTACAAATCAACACGTAATTTTAACAACAATATCAGCGTGTGTGTCAGACACGCACACAGTATTCGAATGAAAACAATAAAAAAGAAAAGGTAAATTATTGAAACACTCCTGCAACCAACTCTTCAATTTTATTTTATTGGGGGGCAAATTAGTATTTAGACATTTTAAAAAAATATGAAATATCTCAAACACCCCATAGGCAAACCATGGTTTTTGTCTTATTGGAAGGTAAAAATGTTATTTTACTGTATAATAGATTGTAAAATTACCGTGACACCTCCTCCAGCTACTGCTATTTTTTTATCTTATTTGAGGGAAGGATAATTATTTTAATGTAGAAAAAAATATATAAAATCAAATAAACTATGATCGGCTTGAACTAAACCGACTCAAAAATACTTTTATAATCCACCATGAAAACACTCACAATCTATGGTAAAAAAACTGAACTCTTAGTACATGTTATAATCAAAGAGGAAATTAAACAAGGAGAGGAGAGGCGGATCACCCCCCTCACCCTCTACAGTTGCAGATTTCTTCAGTGTTTTTCGTGATGGAGAGGAGACTGCATATGATTGTGAAGCTGTTTGGGGCAGCTTTTGCACCGCAGGTTTGTTGCGGTGCACTATTTTTTTTTTTCAATAAAAATATATATTTTTTTATTGTTTTAGATTATTTTGATGTGCTGATGTCAAAAATAATTTTTTAAAAATAAAAAAAATATCATTTTGATATATTTCGACATGAAAAGCATTTTAAAAAGCTATCGCAACAGCTCTCCTAAACAGGCCTTTATGTTTCTATATATTATATTTTGAATGAATGCATGCTACTGGAAGCCTAATAAAGATTAGAACATAAGAGTAGGGAGGGAACTAGCCAGGAAACTGCTCTCATTCATTATAAACATTAGAACACCAATTTTGATTCTCGAAGTTTTATATTCAGTCAGTTTTTGGCTAATAAAATTTGATTGGGCTAGAAAGCAAAAGCAATTAATTTGAGCTTATTTAGCACTCCAATTTAATAATACTCCATTGGTCATCCGAACTTTAAAAATAATTCCAATTATATTCAAGTCGCTCCTGTTGCATCATTTTCATGCTAAATGCTTACCATGTTATGTCATGTTAATTACTGCCTGAAATTTATCACTAGCGGGAAAATCAAGCTCAATTGAATTATACCAGTACTTGCCCCTAGGTATTGTTGTGGACAGTATTATATTTTTTTTATTATAAAAAAATTAAATATATAAATTTTTTTTATTATTATATAAATTTAGGTGAAATAATAAATATGCACAGAATTCCTGTTAAAATAAAAAAACAAAATATTTTTATAAAAAAAGTAATAACTAAAATTATCATTATTATGACACAAACAATAAAATCATAAAATTATTTGTCCAAAAAATAGATAAAAATAATAGAAAACACACAAAAAAAAAACAAAAAAAAAGAGCAATATTAATTTGAAAATGATCATCAACATAAATTAAAATTTTAGGACTGGACGAAATAAAAATAAATCTCTAATAAAAAATAAAATGACAAAAATTAAAAATAAAAACTAAAAGCATAGATGCCTAAATACGGATAAAAAATAAACGTTGTCCAAGAATGACAGAAAAAACTAAAGAAATTAATAGGAAATAAAAAATTCAAACAATAAGAACCGAAATGAAAAATAAAATATATAATTAATTCCAATCGAATAACAAAATTAAAACAAATAAAAACATTAAGATCGAAACAAATAAATATATTTATAAAAAAAATACAATGTAATTTTGTTAAGAAAATTAAAAGAATATGGATTGAAATATGACTAATTTCAATTAGAGGACACAATCAAAACAAATTAAAACAAACTATATAATTAATTTTAATTGAAAGATAAAATTGAAATAAATAAAACCTTGAGACTGAATCTTCCGGTAATTATATAAATAAAACTCACAAACAAGTAATTATATTGCAAGGAGATCCGCCTAATGCATGCCACCACACTCAATCTTCTGGATCAAAATTGACATAATCCAACTATCAAATAGTTGATTCAATAGTACGAGATTAAGATTAAAAAATTTGTTCCTTCTATGATTTCAGTTATATAGTTGCTAATATAATTACTGGAAACTTATATAATTATTAACTTCTGAATTTATAACATTAGGCAAGATGTATATAAGCTAACTTGACTACTCAAGTTAATCAAAAAACAAATGGCATAATCCAAAGGCTTACTACCTACACATCCAAGTTGCCATGAATACACCCAACACTTTGGTAAAGATGGGAAGAAGGCACATAGTAGAGGTACTCCCGCCTTTTCAGTTACCAACAAAAAGATGCGAAACATGCATGTTGCACGGGGTTTCTACCTAGTAGCAGCCCTTACACTCATGGATGAATGATAGGTGGTGCTTCTCTGTTTCCTGTAAGATGTGTATACATTGTCGTATTGACTTGGCTCATTAGGATCGGCTGTTGCCCCAAGTCCCAATCGTCCTGAGCCACTTCCATGTTTCCGCTCCACACTTCCATCAGCATAAGCTCCTGTCTCTGGGTCAACCTGTAAGTTTGGAGGAGGAGGGATGCAAGCTCCCCCCTTGCGAATGGGAGACTCTCTTTCATACTCATCATCTTCATCGTTTGGATCAGATCTCATAGGTCCCTCAGATGGGTTAATCTCCCCAATCTCTTTAAAAAACTTTGAGACCCTGTCTAGAATTTCTGATGGGGATACATTGGATGGGGGTATAATTGTCGGAATATCCAAAGGGCTCAAAGGTGAGTAGGGTACTCCACTGCCAATCTGCATCTTTCTGACCATTCCAGGAATAAGACCGGGTGGGAACAGAGGATATGGTGACAAGTTTTCAACATTGTTAGCAGGAGGTGTTTGCAATAAATGTGGTGCAGGTTGTTGACCTGCTGGCTGAACAGAAGAATTTATGGGCAGGGAACCTGGAAAAGTAGCAGCAGGGACTGGATTTGGAATAAATTGCTGATTTCCAAGGGTTGGAAGCATGACAGGCAGCACTTGTTTATCTAGATACTCGTGATCTGGTACACTTTGCCTATCAGGTGGCCATTGTGGAGCATTGTGGCTTATTGCATGTTGAGGAAAGCCTGTAGGAAAACGAACTTCTGTGACATTTCTTCGAGAATGAAATTGCCAAATTCTTCAAAACAAGTCTGAAGACAAATCACTTTGTTCTATTAAGATACCCTCAAAATCCAATCAGTAGTAACAACTACCCCTGGTACAATAACATTATCGGTTTATAATGCTCTGCTTGTTTAGCAAGAGGATGGAAGAAGCTACCTGCAGCAGGCACAGAATCTGCTGAACCAGATAATTCTCTTGGAGGCCCTGGAAAAGAATTTACTGGTGGTCCGCTAACCATGTCACCTTCAAGTTTATAAATGGTATCTTGATCATAGACCTCCTTTGAGGCCCAGAACTGCAGAATTTTCTGCAACCGGGACTGGTTTTCATCCTTATTCTGAGGGTAGTGATAAATCCTTGCAAGCATGGAACCTAGCACAGGCTTAAATGCAAGGGCTTCATTATCAAGATCATGTGGATCAATTCTCCTTTGCAAACTGCATGTAACGAATAGCAAAAAGGTCAAGGAAGTTTCAAACTGACCATTTCCCTATGAGCAAAATCATCATTTCTACCAAAGAAAAAAATGCAACCAAGGTTCACAGTGCCATAGCAAGAAAGTAAATTGAAAAAACAAAACAAAATACAACCAAGCAGAGATGGAAATCTACAGGTGGTTGCATTAAAAATCAAGCAGGCTTGTACTAGATAATTCTTCAAAGAAAACAGTTAAAAATATTTCAAAGACAAATATAAAGGACCTTACAGACTGGCAGCTGCATAGAGTCAGCCACAGGGTAACGAGGATGATAAATGAAGACTGACATAAGGACTTTTGGACAAACTGCGCATGTTGTATATATAACTATAGCAAATTTATATGTTAATGTCAAATTTCAAGGTGCACTCATAAATTCCAAGGCTTTTACATATTAGATATGTAACCCAAATCTAACAGCTCCTGTGGTGAAAAAGAAACTACAATAACATCAGGGATTGACAATAATGTTCTCTGAAATTGTGCTCAGACTTTCAGCCGATGATGTAATTTAAAAATGTTATTTTTTTTCCGGTACAGGTGGAGCACCCCAGTGCCACTTCATATAATCTCCTAATGATACAAATACGTGAAAAACAAGCCATCACCTCCTGCAAAAGTTTGTGTTCCTTGCTCATCATTTGCTTTCAAGTTCATACAAAGAAGGCCTAAAGTTGGGATTGAGTTTGGCCTTTCAGGACTAGAATTCAAGGAGAAATAGCTGCTCAATCATGGAGCTAGATTGCAGACTAAAGAGACGGTGCTCTTTATCTGAGGCCCTTTTTATGAGTTTTTTCCAATTATATACTTTAGAGACTATAGAATGCAGTAAGATATAATGTTCTCTCACTAATATTTGCGAGAGAGATAAAAAGGATAGCAAGTGGGGCTTAATTCCTATCCACTTACCAAAATCTCAAGCCATTAAATGCTATGTAAAAGAGGGAGATTTTCAATTAGGAATGAAGCTGGAACCACAAATTTTAAATAATTTACACCATCGTGGCCGCTTGCACAATTCATAGTATTCTGAAATCCTAATTCCTTGATTTTTTATAAATATATTGTTCAAGGGCGCTTTCACATGGAGCAATCTAGTTCTGGTAGCTGAAAGCCAACTACTTCACCCTCTACTTTATGATTCAATACTTATTTATCTTATTTCCATATTTGTCAAATTCGATTATAGGTAAGCATCTACATTCTGATGAACCATATGATTTCAAGTTTCATTACCAGTAAGCATCCACATTCTGATCAACCATATAACTTTGAGTGATTTACCTCAACGGGACTAGTTTCAAACAACGAAAACACAGGGTTTAAGCTTCTTTAAGAAGAAAAGACCTCAGATTCAGATAATATTGAAAAGGAATCCACTCATGAAGGATTCTAGCAATATTTGACTGAAAAAGTCCTTCTAGCACAAGGACATGATTACAAAGATCAATTCCATTAAAGATATATGCATCCTTAAGAGAGAATGGGGTAGGAGGGACAAATGAAAAGAAAATGAATTGAACATGAGTGTATGATGGATGTAAGGAGCTTGTGAACAAATCAAAAGAGACAAACCACTGGTGTTGAACAACACAGATTTTAATAAGGAGTGATCAAGTTTTAACAGCAGTGCAGAAGTAGAACCATACCTGTCAAAAAGAATATCATTGGCGAGATAGATGATGTGCAATTGCCTATCAGAATCATCCAGAGAAAAAATCCTGTCCCTAAGTGCTTCAGCAAGAGCTGGTGCAAATGGAGACCTTTGCATGAACCAAGTCTTGGCCCCTTTGATAGACTCCTTGGTACCATTTAGAGTGTTAAGCACATTACTGAGTTCCACTGCAACATCAGGAGGAAGTGGACCAGAGTGTCCTTTAAAGGACTTGGATGGTTGATCAAAATCAGATCTTCCATGAACACCAAAGGGCTGCGGAGGGTGCTGGTGCTGGTGATCATAAAAAGGTGGAAAAGGAGGTTGGTGCATTTGAGGAGGAGGCCCAACAGTGGCATTCATCATTGGGTTTGGTGGTGGATGCATCATAGAAGATGCTTGGAAAGGAGGATTGAGAGGACCACGCGTGGATAACCAGAGCTTATACCGATAATATGCATGACCCTCTCCTCCAAAAAGGAAACTATATGCAGGATTATCCTGCTGTTTTTCACGAATCATGACTTCAAATTCTGGCCCATTCTTTGTGGCATACTCAACAAGCTTATCTATACGTTTCTGAAGCTCAGGATCAGATGGAGGGGGAGCCGGAGGCGAGGGAGAATCATAATTAGGAGTATGAAAAGGTGGAGGTATAAGGTGAGGCGGTAAATGTGGTGCAAAAGGTGGAGGGTGCTGTTGTTGCTGTGACGGGAATTGAAGATGGTGAGGGAGTGGAGGAGGTTGGGTGTAAGGATATTGCTGCACTGAAGGAGGAGGAGGAGGCATGAATGGATTAGGTGGGGGAGGGTATTGTGGGTGTTGATGTGGAGGAGGATGGTATCCATATTGTGGTGGCTGCTTCTGCTGCTGCTGCTGCTGCTGAGCATATGCCATTGCGGCATAATCATGGGGCGGCGGCGGCGGCCTATCCATTAACCCTGGCAAATAGAAAACTAAATAAATTTTTAAAACCCATCTTCAAACTCACCATGATTTCACATAAGAAATAACAATCACCTTAAGATCCCGCATTCATTCAATACTTAATTTGTAAGCTAAGTAATTAAAAATTGAAACTTTGAGTCTTGCTAATTTTCTCCGCTAACAAACAGCTATTAAATACGACGTGCACTGCTGCTACTACATGAGGAAATACTGAAGAAGAAGGAGAAGCAAACCTTCTGTAATATTAACCAAAGCAGAGCCAAATCTTACTACACGAAAACCGGCAAGAGTTTATCGGAGATTGAGAGACAGAGCGAGCAGACGAGAGTGAGAGAGAGAGAGAGAAGCAGTTTGGTAAAAGTACTCCGCTTTGTTGGATTGATGACCGGATAAAGAATGGATAAATAGTGTTGGGCCTGGCCCGGATCACCATATTTTACCCGGGTCGACCCCGTGACGACACACCGGGGCAAAAGTTTTGTATTCTTGAGGACAAATTATTATTATTACTATATATAAAAAAAGTGTCGGCGTTTCACTGTACACCTGCACATAAATTCAGTGCACTGTGGATTGCAATAGTATTTTTTTTTTCTTATTACGTTTTTTTTCTTTGTTTTTTTATTTTGTTTTTATTTTATGATTACCCTCCTCTTATTTTTTTTCGTTTCTTCTTTTTTTTTTTTTTGCTTTTTTTTTCCTAATTATTCTTTTTCTTCTTTTTTTCCTCCGATTTTTGCTTCTTCTTTTTTTGCCCTTTTTTTTTATTTTTCCTTATTATAATTTTTTTTTATTTTTTTTCTTATGATATTTTTTTTCTCTTTTTCTACTTATATATTTTTTTGGTTTTTTGTTTTTTAATAATCGAGGTGTCCGAGCTCGCTTAAATACACCACGATTAATCTCCATATCCAAATTTTTTTGATAACCAGGGTGTCCAGGCCAGCTTATGCATACCATGACAATCCCCGGACCCACATTTTTTTCTAAAGTGCTTTCTTGCTGATACATTTTTTTTTCCTTTTTTTATACTTTTGTTTTATTCACTTATACATTTTTTTTATAACCGGGATCTCCGACCAGCTTAAGCACACCACGACTAATTCTTGGGCTGATTTTTTTTACAAACAATATGGATTGCTACAGTACTTTCTCTTAACCATATTTTGGATGGCGCGTGCGGCGTAGAACTTCTAAAAATGTATATTAGTTTTTTATATATTCATTTTATTATGTAAAGTATGTTTTAAATAATATCATGGTATTAGAAATATTTTCAATTTCTTTCATTTATGTGCATAGTATAATAATCATAATATCCTCAAATAAGACGAAAACGTTATTCCACCGTTCATATGATGAAAAAAAAAAACTATTGCAATCCACAATGCAACTTATTGTTGATAGAAAATTACAACTTATTTTATACTGGTTATTTCATTAAAACCTACTAAACAAATAAATTTATATTCATTTAAAATTTATATATTTTATACAAAACTTGCACTTCATAAAAATTATATACAAATTGATTATTTTGTCTAAATTTATGCTATGATAAAAAAAATCATACATAATAAATATTTTTTTACATTGAAAAAAATATAATTCCGCCCGTGACGAGGCGCGGGTGCCATGGCTAGATGTTTTCTTTTATTTTTATTTGTTCTTTGGATTAGATTATTTTTATAATTTTATTATTTGCGCAATAATAATGATAATTTTAGTGATTATTTTTTTTATAAAATCTTTTGATTTTTTTAAAGATTTTCCTGAATTTTTAATTTATATCGGTGATCATTTTAAAAGTAATATTACTTTATTTTTCCCCTTATTTGTTTTTTTTTTTTTTTCTGTTTCTTTATTTGTTCTTTAGATTATATGATTTTTATGATTTTATTATTTATGCAATAATAATGATAATTTTAGTTATTATTTTTTTATTGTTGTTTTATAAAAATCTTTTGCTTTTTTATTTTTTATTTTTCATGAAAATTTAATTATTTTAATTGTTTTGGCTGTAATGTTAGTAATAATTTTAGCTTTTATAGCAATGATAATGGCAATAACGTCAGGATGAATTTTCAATCTATGTTTTCGTCTTTTTGTTGATAGAAAATTAACAACTTTTTTTTTATTTGATTATTGTAGGTATTTTCACAATTTATATTTTATTTTTTTTTATTTAAATTGAATTATAAAATGAACTAATCTTAATACAGTGAACTTAATAATTCAGATATCCGAGTTTTCTTGCTTTTTTAATGATGATGATAAATTTATGCTGGTTATTTCATTTGAAACTACAAAACAGATAAATTTATATCGATTTTAAATTTATATATTTTATAGAAAACTTGCACTTGACATGAATTCTGCACAAATTTATTATTTTAGCTAAATTTATATTATAATAAAAAAAATACACACAATTAATATTTTTTACATTGAAAAAAATATTGTGCCGCCCGCGGCGAAGCGCGGGGGCATTGTCTAGTTACACTATAAGCTAAATCAGCTTGGCAAAACACTATAGCGAAATTACAGTAACAGTAGATATATATCAGTGTAGATTATAATAATTAAATTATTATTTTACCTCTCATTAATTTTAACCTGGTATTTTTTATTTTTTTATTTTTTTATATATAATAAAATAACTATAATATCCTCAAATAAAATAAAATAAACCAAGACTTGCCATTGAGATATCACTGTAATTTCACATTTTCAGGACACAATAAAATAACTTTTTTACCCTCCAATAAAACAAAATGCAAGAGTTGCATGCGAGGGTATTTCAGGCATTTTATATTTTTCAAAAATCTATAAGCACAAATATGCCCATATAAAAGATAAAATTCAAGAATTAGTTTGTAGAAGTATTTAACTAATTTACCATTTATTATTATTTTCTGCCGCATACATTTGGTGCATCCCGCAATAAAAAATATTCATCTGGCATCCAACTAGATGAGTTGTCATGTCTTCTACCTCATGATGGGGCGATTGGCATCCCACGGCGGCTAGATACGTAACAGTAGTCGATTGATATTAAATTCCCCTTTAATCTCTTGCATGCTAAACTACATGGTACTCCCATTTACTTATGGTATTTTCATTTCAGTCCCATATTTTTTGATTGTTTGGTATGATATTGATTTCTATTATATAAGTTTTGATTTGCTTCAATTGTGTTCTTTAATTGAAATTGATTGCATATTTCAGTCCTTATTCTTTTAATTTTGGCATTGGTTTTAAATCCCTTAATATTTTTGGTGTAGAGTTTTGGATTTTTTTTTTCAATTTTATCCTTCAATTAAAATTAATCATATATTTTTTTTATTTGGGTCCTTATACTTTGAATTTTTTATTTTATTTATTTTTTAATATATATTTCTAAAATAGTTTCTATTTTTGTCCATATATATATATATATATATATATATATATATATATGTATGTATGTATGTATGCTCTTGGTTTTTTTTTATAATTTTTATTATTTTCTATTTTTGTCGAGGTTGTATGTTTTTTTTTTTTAATTTTGCCCTTAATATTAATTTGTGTTTGTGATAATTTGAAAATTGATATTTCTTATTTTTTCTATTTGTTCTTTTTCTTGTTTTATTTTTATTTTTACTTATTCTTCAAGTCAAATGATTATTTTAAGTTAATAATATTTATTTTTGTTTTGTCATTTATTTTATTTTTATTTTTTTTGTTAAAAAATGATTTTTATGACTTTTTTATGTATGATATTTCAAATCTAAAATCATGTAAACAAAAAATATACGAAGTCATACATAAACAAAACTGATGGAAAAATATGCCGAATTATCTATAGTAAAAAAATATACGGCCAACTTGCCTGCGCTTCACCGCGGTCAAAACTAAATTTTTTAATATGTCAAAAAAATATTAATGGTTCTAGATTTTTTTTTTTTTACGATGCTATACATATAAGCGAAATAATCAGTCTACAAAACTTTTGATTATTTAGTTTTGTGATATATTCATTTGACTATGGATAAGGCATTTAAAATAATGATAACGATTATTTTAAAGATATTTTTTTCTTAAGAATATGTGAAGCTAATTATATATTTTGATATTGTTTTAAAACTAATGCCTTAAAATATATATATAAAAATAAACTAATTTTTTTGTTTTTAAATCTCAAACTAATTCAATCTTAGTAATATGAAATGCTTTTAATAAAACAATATGAAGAATAAATCTTAAAAAATAAAAAAATAATTGAATTTCTTTTTATAATGACAATGATGGTAGCAACAATAATATTATCAATAATAATTAGAATATTAATTGTTAACAATAATGACTATAATGAAAACTATAATAATTGTGACAATTTAATAATCATGATACTAACAATGAGAATAATAATCAAAATAATTCGTCAGTCAATGTTTTTTTTTGTTAAAAAATGACTTTTACAATTTTTTTATGTATGATATTTCAGATCTAATATCATGTAAACAGATTATATACGAAGTCGCACGTTGACAAAATGGGTCAGATTATCTATAGTGAAAAACTATATAAGTCACTTGCCCTGTGCTTCACTGCATCCAGAATCAAATTTTTTAACATGTAAAAAAAATATTAACACTCTTATATTTTTTTTATGATGCTATATATATAAAAGAAATAATCAACCTGAAAACTTTCAATTATTTAATTTTTTAAAATATTCATTTAATTATGGGAAAAAAGTTTAAAATAATAATAATTATTATTTTAAAGGTATTTTTTCTTAAAACTATGTGAGGCTAATTATATATTTCAATGTTTATTTAATATTAACGCTTTAAATATATATAAAAAAATGAACTAAGTTTTTTTTGAAAAAAAATCAAATTAATTTAATTTTAGTGTTCTAAAATACTTTTAATATAATAATATGAAAAATAAATCTTAAAAAATAAAAATATAATTAAATTTCTTTTTATGATGATGACAACGATAATATTGTTAGTAATAATTAGAATATTAATTATTTACAGTAATAATTATAATGACAACTATAGTAATTATAACAATTTAACAATTATTATAATAGTATGAGAATAATAATTAAAATAATTCATCAATCGATGTTGTTTTTGTTAAAAATTGAATTTTATAGCTTTTTTATATATGATATTTCATATTTAATATGATGTAAATAGAAAATATATGAAGTCACACGCAAACAAAACAAGTTGAAAAATTGAGCTAAATTAACTACAGTGAAAAAATATATGAGCTATTTGTCCTGTGTTTCGTTACAGTTAAAACTAAAATTTTTAACATGTAAGAAAATACTATTGGTCTTATATTTTTTTTATGATGCTATACATTTGAAAGAATATAATTAGAGTACAAACCTTTTAATTATTTAGTTTATATATATAAACTTAGTTTTTTTTTAAATATCAAATCAATTTAATCTTAGTATTATGAAATACTTTTAATATAATAGTATGAATAATAAACTTAAAAAATAATTTATTTTTTTAAATTAAAAATTATTTTAAACTAAAAATATATCATGTCACATTTAGACAAAACAATGTAAAAAAATACAAAGATAATAAATCACTAATAATAGAATATTCACTATAGATACATAGAAAAAAAATTCGCTCTCATTTCATGTCACCAAAGTTAAACTTATACTGTTTTTTAACGTGAACTGTATTTAATACAAAAATAAATTATAATAAAAATTAAAAGTCAAAACTAAGAGTATAAATACATAAATAAAAATTAAAACTTATTCCAGAAAAATAAAAAACAATAAAAAGATAAAAACTAAATAAAAAAAATAAAATGAAAGAACTAAAATACAAATGAATTTTTTAACTAAAATATAAATCTCGTGGCCCTTTTACTATGCATTTCTTCATTATTCACCTAGACACAATTCATTATGGATTGCTACAGTAAAATTGTTATTTTGCCCTAAAGGCTGAAAATTTTTAACCCCAAGGAATGAGGGTATTTTAGAATTTTTCAGGGGACATAGATGATATTTCTGAATTATTTGCATAGTAAAACTACGAAAATAACCCCCGAAACCGACAAAACATAATCGCCCTGCCCAGGGGTTATTTTAGCATTTTTCAGGGGACATAGATGGTATTTCAATTTTTTTACACAGTAAAACTACTAAATTAGCCCTAGAAAATGACAAAAAATAAGCCCCGAATCCGAGATTATTGTTGTATTTTTCACTTTGGTTTTTTTGTAGTTATCTCTAGGTCCAAGAGTGTATTTGTAATTGTTTATTATTTTATTATTTGTTTTTGGAAACACTATAAGCGCATCATATAGACGAGTCTGCAATGTTTCACGGGCACGTGCCATTAAGAAGGCGCATGCGCCTCATTTCAGTGGTCAAAAACAGACTTTCATCATGTCCCATGGGGCGACGACATGTCCTCTTTCTCCTGGTTTTTAAGCGTGTTGGTGTCCGGTGAAGCTCTGGTGGAGGAGATTATGTTTTTCTCACTTTTCTCTCTCCTGCCACTTGGAAATACACTTCAGTCCTTAGGGTTTGCGCAAGTTTTATTTTAGTCCCTGATCTTTTGATTCCGCCTTTATTACTGTTTTTTTCAATGTAGTTTTTGATTTGTTGCAATTGTGCTTTTATATTGAAACTAATTATATACATGTGGGGTTTCAATTTAGTCCTTATTCTTTTGATTTTTTGTTTGCTTTTGGTTACTTTAATTATTTCGGTATGCAGGTTTTAATTGTTTCTAATTGGGTCCTCCAATTGAAATTTATCATTTATTCTATATTTCATTTCGTTCATTATTCTTTTAGGTTTTTAAAAACATTACACTACAATTTTTTTAAATGTCTTTATTTATTTCGGTCGTAAGGTTTTATTTATTTTAATTTTGTCCTTCAATTGAAATTAATTATATAGTTTGTTTTAATTTGTGTTAATTGTGTCTTCCAATTGAAATTAGTCAGTATGCTATTTTTCATTTGAATCCTTATTCTTTTAATAAAATTATACTGTATTTTGTTTAAAAATATCTTTATTTGTTTCAGTCCCAAGGTTTTTATTTGTTTTAATTTTATCATTCAATTGGAATTAATTATATATTTTATTTTTTATTTCTGTCATTTTTCTTTAAATTTTTTATTTTCTATTATTTTCTTTGGTTTTTTCTGTTATTTTTGGGCAATATTTATTTTTTTATCCATATTTATGCATCTATGCTTGTTGTTTTTGTTTTTAATTTTTATCGTTTTATATTTTACTAGGGATTTATTTTTATCTAGTTCAATCCTGAAATTTTATTTTATGTTGGTGATCATTTTAAAATTAATATTTCTCCCTTTTTGCCCGTGTTTCTTTTTATGTTTTATGTTTTTTTGTTATTTTTATTTATTTTTTGGATAAGATGATTTTATAATTTTATTGTTTCCGCCATAATAATGATTTTAAAATATTTTTCTTTTTTATTTTATTTTTCTAGGCAATTTAATGATTTTGATTGTTGGGCATTTATTTCGGTCATAATTTATGCTGTTATAGTAATGATAATGATAGTAACGTAAGGATGAATTTGTAATTTATGTTTTCTTCTTTTTATAGATAAAAAATTAACTATTTATTTTTTTATTGCAAGTATTTTCACAATTTATATTTTTTTTATGTTCAATTTAAATTGAATTATAAAATGAACTAATCTTAGTATAGTGAATTCAAAAGTTCAGATATCCTAATTTTCTTGTTTTTTTAATGATGATAATAATTTTGTGCTGGTTATTTTGTTAAAATCTACTAAATAAATAAATTTATATTGATTTAAAATTCATATATTTTATAGAAAATTTACACCTAATAAAAATTCTGTACATATTTATTATTTTGTCTAAATTTATTATAATAAAAAAATATTATTATTGAAAAAAATATTATATAATTTTGTACCGCTCGCAACAAGTGTCCAGCGCATTGAGTAATTATTTTAGCACGAAGACCAATTACTCGTGATAACTAATGAACCTTTGCAAAACCCTGGAGTTTGGACCTCATCCTCTGTGACCCTGAGGTTTCTCTGTCCTCCACCGCCAGCCATTTGAAAACACAGAGGAACACAGACACGGCAAAAAGGGAAAGGGAAAAAAGGCAAGTTAAGGAGGAAAGCTTGAAACTTTATTAGCCAAAGAGCAAAGGAAATGAAGGAATAGAAGGTGGGAGATGAAGAACTTTTTGCCACTCTACTTCTTCTGCCACAGCTTTCCATTTCCTTCATCTCACCGCTAAGGTTCCTTCCTTTTCTTTTCTTCTAGTTTCAGTTTAATCTTTCCATTTTTTAATCTCATGACTGTGATTCTTGATGCCCCATTTAATACAAATTGTTTCTTTGTGTGCCCAGTCAATGAAAACGAAAAACAAAGCATTTCATTCTTAGCTTTCTGCTCTCTGCACGGCATAATACAGTGATAAAGATGCTAACTTTAAATTAATTCATATTTTTTTTGTTTTGCCTTTTGCAACGATGTTTGCAGTTACAATGCCGGGCATTTCTGAGTTATCCAGCATTTTACATGTCAATTTGTACTACTGGTCGTAATTACACGCAATGCTCACAGCTTTAGCTAAGAAGAGATGGACTCTCTTCTATTACCTTCATCATCCGTTCTCATAATCTCACCAATGAATGGTCTATGTCTCGGTCAGCCTTAAATTCACACTTAAACCCTAGAAGTCTCTTAAACCAATGGCAACACATTGACTCCTCTTGAATATGGAGTATTTGCTAAGAGGCCTTTTTCAACAGCTTCGAGAGGGTCAAATATTAAGAATCAAAATGTGGGTGGGCTAAATAAACTTTGGGAGAAGCCAAAGGAAGTGGCTGAAACTCACGGTGAAGATAAAATTAACAGAAGTTCTCGTATCTTGGGTTGTAAAGATGTTGACGCTGTTACCTCAATTGAAACGACTGTTGGAGACGCAATGCTGGGTTCAGCAGTTTCTAGAACCAAAAACAAAAAATACAAAGTGAATGAAACGGAAAAGAAGGAATCAAAAGGCAAGAATGACAAAGGACAAGCTTCTAGTTCTGCTGTTTCAGGAAAAGCTGCTGGCACAACTACTTCCCAATCAAAGAAGTCTCTTGGTAGCAAAAGTTGCCAGAGTGCTGCCACTGTTAATTGGTAGATGCATCAGAAAATTTAGTTCTTTATCAACTTGCAATATACATACTGACACTGGATTTTCCAGAAAAAAACAATCAAGGAAATGCCTAATGAAGTACCCAATGGTTCTTCTTTGCCAAAACAAGAGTCCAACAAGAAAAGTGGTTACTTTAGTAAAAAGGTAATGACTGCAAAAGCAGTTAATGGATCAGCAGAGAAATAGAAACCCCAAAAGATAGGCCATGAAATATTTTGCTAAAAGGAAACTAAAGCCATCATATCGTCCAACAGTGAAATGTGTTTGTGGTGGTTGAATCTGCTACAAGAACCAAGGTGATTCAGGAGTATCTTGGTGATATGTATGATGTTTTGCCCGCTATGGCCATGTAAGGGACTTGGCTGCTGGGTCTGGGTCTGTGCGACCTGATGATGACTTCAGTATGTTATGGGAAGTTCCTTCTGCTTCCTGGACTCATCTTAGTAGCATCAACGTTGCACTAAGCTGGTACAATTTGTATCCCTTTCTTTGCTTACTCTGAATGGTGGTGGTTGCTGGGACATAGAGTATATTGTAAAACAATCATGTACTTTTGATCACCCTGGGCTTTGACTTGGCAAGTAAGAGGTGCTTCTTGTGATTCTGCAGTTAAATTTAATTTACACGAACGAGTTTTGCACTTTTGCTAGTAGCCTATTATGCTCTGACTTGCCAAATGTTACTTCTTTTTCTTCTGTTAGATGGGTCTAAATTCTCTCGTACCTTTTGCCTTGTTTCTCAGAGCAGAAAATCTTATCCTTGCATCAGATCCTGATCGTGAAGGAGAGGCTATTGCTTGGCATATTATTGCGATGTTGCTACAACAGGATGCCTTGCGCCAAGATCTTACAGTAGCAAGAGTCGTCTTTCATGAGATAACTGAGGCATCCATAAAAAATGCTTTGCAAACTCTAAGAGGAATTGATATAAACGTAGCTCATGCTTACCTTGCTAGACGTGCTCTTGATTATTTGATTGGATTCAACATTTCACCATTGTTGTGGAGGAAATTACCAGGTTGCCAGTCAGATGCATTATCTCTTATATGTGACAGGGAAATAGAGATTGCAGGTTTCAAATTCGAGTTAAGGTGAGCATCTCTTGTAAGAGCCTGGGTTAGCTGGGGTTTTACTCGATCACATGGGCCCACAAAATGTGCTTTCCGGGTGGTGGGGTTTCTTTGCATAAAAAAGAAAGAAATAGAAATTGCTGTATTCAAGCCACAGGAGCACTGGCTTATAACAGAATGGTTCGGTTTGAATTAACTCCCATTGAGATTAGTCTGTCATTGTATAGGAAAAAAAAGCGTCCTGTACATAGTAATTACAAAGAGCAATTCTAGGAATTTGAATCAATTCTCAATTAGTTCCAACACGGAGGCAAAGGATATGGAACAGAAGATTAATTCTGTTAATATTTAAGCTGTTGGCTCTAAAAAAAACCCCATAGAAACCCACCTACTCTGTGTATAACATCATCACTTCAACAGGATGCAACTAATAAATTACATGTTGCTACAACATACACATGAAGGTGTGAAGAAATTTGTGCATTTGATCTTTCTTTTTGTCTATTTTATTAACACTGTTAGGATAATATTTTGTTATCACTCTATCTAAATACTTGCAGTAGTTATGTGTGTCTAACTTTGTGTTCTATTGCCCGATGATTAGATTTTTGCAAGGCACTCTCACTTTTCCATGATTACCTCAATAGCTTGTATCTGTATCATACAGCATGTTGTTTTTAGGATGATGAGGAATAGTACATAATATACCTTCGCTCTTGAATTTGAGGGGCTGAAATGGTGGATGTTGTCTCGATAAAGACTGGAATTTTCTTTCAACATATATTGTCAATATATAAAACTGACTGTATAATCATTTTTACTCTATTTTGTTTATTTTTTCCATTAAAAACCGTTTGTTTTCGAATTTGATACTGGTTTTCTTGTACTCATTGCATATTTTTATTGTATCGGCTCCTTAATTGTTGATGTTTTCCATTCAAATTTTATTCCCGTTATTGCTTCAACATGCCTTGTGTAGAAATTATTACTTTTATGATATTAACCGATATAATACTCTGTTATGATAGCATGCTGTCTTTGCTTAGTGGATTTTGGTTATTCTGTCACCATACCATGTGCCCCAGTTCAAGAAGCCTGCTTTTCCAAGTTATTTTTTTTTTCATAGACAAGTGTGTGAAATCTGTTTTATTCCTAAATCTAATAGACAAGTTTATCCCTTAGTTCTTTTTTCCTCATATTTTTTCTCACCCTCCATCCCTGTATTTCATTGTGTCTCTCTAATTAAAATTTATTTTTCTACTAAAAAATCTGTGTCATTCCTCAATGTCACCAGTGTTGTGTAATGAAAGCAGCGTGGAGTGAATCTAGGACTGATCAAATGTGTAGTTCCATTAGGATGTTACTATAGCATTCACCTTGGCAAATCATGTGATAGTTTACTTTAGAGAAATACACATTAAGAAGTAAAGTCAATGCATATAGTGAAGGGGAATTTGAAGTGTATTCCGTGTACTAATTTTTAAATAAGCTAAATAGTGTAAATGGTACAATATGGACCTTTTCCCTCTGCATGTACCCGTCTACATGCACTGGGAAGGACCCCATCTAACCTAGCACAAGTTTTTCCAACTTTAAAACCTTTTTAATTCTTAGTATTGCCTTCATGATTTGCTTGTAAACAGGTCAAGAAAACTTGGCATTGGTAGACCTTCAACTTATGTCAGCACACTGAAAGTTTTAAAGGTAATTAATGTGTTTAGGAGGAGTTTTCACATCATTATTTTCTGCTGTGCCAAGGCCTTCTCGAAGATTATTGGACACAATTTCGGTTGTCTTGTAGCCGTGCTGAAAGCGTCCATATTGATCAGGTGCAGTTCTGTCTTTGTTGAACTTTCCAATTATGTTGTCCCTAAGACTTTGAGTTTTTGTTTCTGATATTTACTCATTTGAGTTTCAATAATTATTCACTTTTTAATTCGTTTCCAGGTGGAGAAGATGTTGGAGATAGCATATGATCATTTTTTGTTTGCTTCACTCCCTGATAAAAGCAGAACGTGCCCAAGGTAGTAGTATATGATGCTAATTCATGTGTTAGTGGCGATATAATGGGTTTTATTTAATCCTATATTTCTATTTTGTGACATGTCTGTTTTTTATCACCATCATTTCTGACAAAGTGATCTGACCTTGATCTTTCTTTGGACATGTTTCAGTTGTTTGAAGGGCACTCTGATATTCAAAGTAAGTAGGTTTGGTGCCAGACTATTTATTGGATGTGATCGACACCCTACGTGCAAGTGAGAATGCTCTACCTTTTGCACACCCTTACATTCGTATATATTTCTATAAGCTCTTCAGTTTGATATACTGCTGTTCTCTGAAGTAAATCCGAGGCAAAAGATAGAGAAGCTGGATCCACAGCATACCTATAGTTTTTTTTCCAGTATTTTGTGATAATTAAGGCAGGAGATAACCTAGTATTTCTTTATTGCACTACATCCACACTATCTCTTCACCATTTCCCCTTGATGAATCAATGTTAATAAAACTTTTTTCTTCTTTTATTGCACTCCATACAAAGTACCCCATTACATTTCTCCCGTTGATGAATCTATGAAGCAATTGATAGTTTTAGACTTCTAGGATCTTCATCTAACTATTCATGTTCGGGGTGTTATTCGAAACATATGCAGAAATTGAAGCCAGAGCATCGCAATGGAGCTTCTATCAGGTAAAAATGCAAGTGGATCCGGCCAAGCTAAGAGCAAACCGAAAGTCAAAGAAGCTGTTGAGGCTAGGTCGAGTGGAGTTGGTAAATAGTAAATACATGAAATCATTCTTGGCTAACACCTTGACACAATGAATGAATCAATGAATCTGTCGAACGAAGACAGCTTTTTAGTTTCAACAGAAGAAAGCATTGGTCTTCTGAGAAGGGTTCCAGCCCCTGTATGGACAAAAGAGAGATTCTTCTTACAATATAATTTTGTACAGCAGTGTAAGAATATGGAATTATATTGTAAGCTAGCAATTCAAATGTCTTGTTGGGGTTTTATAGGACAGTCTGGTTGCCGGTTTCACAATATTCAACTGGCTGGCCATTGCTTAAAATCTTGGAAAGCTGCTGTGATAATTTAAGTTCAGAAATGATGCGCTCACCATGGAAATCCTTCTTCTGAATTATTGTGTTTGGGGGTATGTTTATATTTATGCGTTAAATTATTTAAACCTGGATGTTTCTATCTTTGTAATTAATCGAAGCTTTGGATTTATTTATTTTTGAAAACAAATTGATGATAAATACTAAAAATTTGTGTTTTAATAAATCGATAAATATAGAAGATCCAACTCATGGGAAAGAAGAGTGTGTTCAAAGAATTAGAAATTTTTAAAATAATTTTTTATATTAAGAAATAGAGAGAAATATGTTTTTTCAAAGAATGATTTATCATTAAATCAATATCTTCTCCACTTTTTTTTTTAAAAAATTTTCTGTTTTTTTCCCACTTATAATTTTTTTTTTTATAACTGAGATGTATAGATCAGTTTACGGGCATCACGACTATTATTTTATAGAATGACTAAAGAAGATCACAATTTCAACAAGTAATAAACAATTATTTCAACTGTGGTTTTCATTTCTCATCACTCTTTGAAAAAAATATTTTTTTTTATATATTGTTTACATAATTCTTATTTCTGTTTATATTTATATGTACATGCTTTTAGTTTTTGTTTCTATTTTTTTATTCCACTATTATTAAGATTTTTATAATATTTAAATTTTAATTTGTGTTGGTCATCGTTGAAAAAATAATGTTTGTTATTATTTCTTTTTTTTTTTTTTAATTTTTCAAGTTAAATAATTTCTTTAAATATAATAATATTTATTTTTTATTAATATTATTAGGTATTGAATTTTCATTATTTTTAATTTTTATTTTCTTTTAAATATATCATAATAATTATATCTTTTGATATTTATTTTATATCAGAGCTTTATATATATTATCATTTTTTGATAGAAAAAACCTGTTTTTAACAGATTTTATCAATTATAATTTTACTAATTAAATATTAAAATAATAAAATATAATATATATAAAATTAATTAATTTTTAATATAGATAAAAAAATCTAGCGTACAAATTCGCTCGTAACTTCTAAAATCGTGACCGAAATCATTTCCATGAAGGAGAGTAAATAATAATAATAATAAACTTAAAAAATAAAATTGTTGGAACAGTAACATAAAAATATAAATTTAGGTATCGTTGATGAAGCTGAAAAGTGGGGCATAATATAACCGAGGGAAATTAAAGGTTGGAAGAAAAAGAGAGGGAGAGGGAGAGGGAGAACAGTTGTCCCCGTCACTATCGTCATCTCGAAGAGCGTGAATGCAACAGCAAGCACTGCTTCAACATCATCACATGTATCATCATCCTGCTCTCGTCGCTTCTGCCATGTCTCAGGTCTTTCTCTCCTTCTGCTGCTTAAATTTTCAATCTTTGTTTATTCTGTTTCTTTTCCGCTTTAATCACGTTTTTTTATCCATTCATTCTTCAATTAATCAGATTCAGATTTTTATTCCTTTTTTTCATAAATTTTAAAATTAAAATGATATTTTATTTTCTTGTGCTGGGTTGGTGCAGATGGAGCCTATCCTTGGTGGTAATCTGCCTCCTGCTTTTGATTCTTCTTCTTCTTGTCGCAGCGTGTAAGCCTCCTTCATTTTCTCCCGTTTCAATTTCTTTCATTTTTATCCTAATTTCCCTTCCCTTGGATTTTTTCTTAAATTTCTAATACTCTCTCCTTCCGTGGACGATCAATTAGTTATGTAGGAAATATTCATGTAAACGTCACAGACAAACTTCTCTCTGAAGTTTTCGCAACTGCTGGCCCTCTTGCTGGATGCAAGCTCATCAGGAAGGATAAGGTGTCTTTCTTTCTTTCCAACATTTTTCGATGAATTCTCTAAGTGTTTTGCATTTCCTAGAATTATTTCAGATGGGAAGGAAAAAAAAACAAACAAACGAAGAAGCTTTAGTGTTAGAAATAGCGGGTGACTTGTTCTAGATATTGTATCTCTTACTCTGAAAAAAATTCTTCACTTCTGATTTTGTGCTGGTTTTGTCTGGTCTTCTTACAATATTCTTTCACATAATGTTGCCTGCACTTTTTTCTTAATGGTTCATTTGGTTTGTGCTAAATGCAGTCATCATACGGTTTTGTGGACTACCATGACCAATCATCTGCAGCACTTGCAATAATGACATTGCATGGACGCCAACTGTAAGTTTTTGTCTCTCCTTGATTAAGCTTGGCTTTTCCTGTACCTGTAGCCTAATGTATTCGTTCAGCTGACAATCTAAAACAAGTGCAAGGAAATTATTGTAAATAATTGTTTGTACCTCTGAATCTTTTCTCCTAATTTCTATCATTTTCTTCTGTACTAAGCCACTTATTTATTTGTCGAAATACTGATTTGATTGCATGTTGTATATTGAATAATTAAGATTTGCAAATAATCAGTATGACTTTGTTAAATTTTTACTCTGTAGCAAATGCTACCTTGTTTTCAATGTATACTCATTTTTGTTTTGGACATCATAGATTTTATGCTTTATTAATATAATTTTCCAGTTATGGTCAGGCGCTTAAAGTGAATTGGGCTTATGGCAATAGCCAAAGGGAGGATACATCAGGTTATTTTAAGTTTCATTTTTTCAGCTGTTTTTTCTTTGGTTTGTGTCTTGCTTGTTCACGTTTTTTTAATGGTTTATTCTTTCATCTTGTCAGGGCATTTCCATGTATTCGTTGGTGATTTGAGTCCAGAGGTTACTGATGCTAATTTATTTGCATGCTTCTCAGTCTTTCCTAGTTGCTCGTAAGCTCCTTGTTTTCTGTTTATCTTTTTTCTTCATCCAAAGTGTTTTGGGTCAAGTGCAAACAAAGTATTTTGTAATTTGGCCATTTGAACTTATTTGTGTTTTATTTTTCAAGCAATGCTCTTAAATATGACAATACTATAACAAAATAAGGCAAAGGTAATGATGCCCTTTTGCTATTTCTGGCACTTTTAAGTAAACCCAATTATGCCCAATCGTTTAAGTAGTTAAATGCAGTGTCAGGGACATATTTCTTGCTGCTAAAACAGTTAAGGACACTACTGAGGAACAAAACACATATCACTCAAGTAGGAAAAGAAGATATCACTGAAATGTATATGGCTAAATCACACTGTACTCTTTTTCACTTTTGTCTAAAGGTTACAACATGATTTTCTCTTCAATTGATGTTAACAATCTTGGTTAACATGTTAATTGGACTTCTACCCATCTCTTTTATGTTACTCATGTCTTATGCTCTTTTTTGGCTTTGTAAAAATACCAGGCTGTTGTTTTTGCTCTAAAAACCTTATGTTTGTTTTCACAATGTTGTGTCACTTCCAGCAATGCAAGGGTCATGTGGGATCACAAAACTGGCCGCTCGAAAGGATACGGCTTTGTTTCATTCCGTAATCAGCAGGTACTGCTTTCCAGTTATGAGTAGCTATTGAATCAAGTTTCAAGGTGGATTTATTGCTCAATCCATTTTACGCTTTATGAGCTTCTTGTTAGTCACAGTTTGTTCAAGTTGATAGAAGATTTTATGAGTTAACAATGTTTTGCTTGGAGCTTGAAGTATCGAGGTCCTTTGCTAGAATTGTTTGTGCTTTTCTAGTTTATTTGGGGATATAAAGATTCAAGGAGAAATTTATTTGTTTTTAATTTCTTTTTGACGAAACTATTTTCAATGTTTTTGAGTGAATAATGATTGGTTTCCAACAGAAAATTGAAGACTGATTTAGATGTCTAGTGGCATGGATATCCTTATGTTCTGATTTCTCCATTTGGATGTTGACTAAAATTTCTTAAGAAGTTGCTTAAGCCATAAACTAATTTTCTTATGATACTAATCTGCAGGAGGCACAAAGTGCTATTAATGACTTAACTGGTAAGGCACATAACTTTCATACTTGAATGCCTGGTTTAACTTTTCTTGGCCTTTTGGGAAGAATTAGTGCATAATTTTGATGTGTTGTTCCATTTTGAACTGTAGGTAAATGGCTCGGAAACAGGCAGATAAGATGTAATTGGGCAACTAAAGGTGTCGAATCCAATGAAGATAAGCAAAACAGTGAGAATCAAAATGCAGTTGTACTTACTAATGGATCTTCAGGTAGCATAAACCTTTTCTGGTAATTCAGCCCACATTATGTAAAATAATCTTTTTTTTTTCTTTGCTTGATCTAAAAGGTCATTGACCCTTAGTACCTAGAAGGGGGTAGCTCTCTCCCTCTTTTTGTCCATTGTATCTCATCTATAAGATGGATTCAATCTGATGGCACTTGAGATAATGGCAAATGACTTTAACTAAGAAAGTGTATTCGTTCCATATTTCATATCTGCACTTATGGTTAATAGGTTATTTACCAAGCATGCATAGATAGGTGACTAGCGGATTTCAAAGTCCTGAAATATTTTGCTACTCACTGCTTTCATGAAGTGGACTCCAGTGCTTTTTCAATGTGTTTATATAATATATGAGCGTGTGTGATCACTATCAGTTTATGCCATACGCTAGCTTCATTCTGGAGTGAATTTGTTTCAGCTTTAATCACTATTGAACTTCATTTTCCACTCCAGAGTTCTGTGTTTGAGTTAAGCTATTTCCTGTTTATTGAGTTTGTAAAACAGATGTCTTTTGTAAATGCATGGTTGGAGAGTTGAATGCTGACAGAGTTTTGCCTTTGTATCTTGGTAAGCAGGAGGCCAGGAAAGCACTAATGAGGAGGCTCCTGAAAACAATCCTACATACACTACTGTCTATGTCGGCAATCTTTCCCATGAGGTAATTGAAGGGTGAATAAGGAATTTACAGTTATTTTATTGCTTTCTACATGTGTAGGTTGAACCCTCCTTTTGTTTTTGGAAGTGGTAACTTTTATCACCAATATCGCATTTAAAAAATAAGTGCTTTATAGGCAACAGATTGAATAAAAAGCGTGCTATCTGTTCAGGAACTTCTGATTTTGAGAGTGATTGGTTTCGTGTCATATTGTTTTTCTTATTTAATCGCTCTTACTTTCAAATGGAAGTGATAAGATGTTGGCTCTGTACTTTTTGCTTGACAATTTGGTCTGTTTGATCAGGTCAGTCAAGCTGAGCTGCATCGTTATTTTTATGCTCTTGGGGCTGGCATGATTGAGGATGTTCGAGTCCAGAGAGATAAAGGTTTTGGGTTTGTCAGATACAACACTCATGAAGAAGCAGCCTCAGCCATTCAAATGGGCAATGGGAAGATAGTTTGTGGAAAGCCCGTGAAGGTCAGACATGATATTACTTGATGGGTTGTCTTTTCCTTGTTTTTTGCTTCCTTTCATGTCAACATTGGTGTTTTCATGTGCAGTGCTCATGGGGTAGCAAGCCAACTCCTCCTGGAACAGCTTCAAATCCATTGCCACCTCCAGCTCAACCATATCAAATTGCTTTATCAACTGGTATAAACCAAGGCTACTCTGCAGCTGATTTGTTGGCCTATCAGCGCCAACTTGCCTTGAGCCAGGCTGCTGCATCCGGCCTTTCCGGCCAAGCTCTTCTCCAGTTGTCTGGACAGCATGACCTAGCTGCTGCTTCAATGGACTTGAGCTCTGGTGGGTCCCAAGCTATGTATGATGGATATCGTAGCAGTTTGGCAGCTCAGCAACTGATGTATTACCGTTAGTTCTAGGACCATTTTTGGATGATTTTTCGTCTGGACACCGTTTCTTGTTTGAGATATGGATTTCTCTGAGATCGAATGCAACATCATTTAACTGAGTTTTAATTACCTTTTCAGTGTTGTATATGTAACATGTAATTTAAAATGCGAATTTCTTGAGTTTTCTAGCTCGTACTTTAAAACAATGTCCATCTCTTGGATTAAGTTTATTTTAATCTATCAATCATTTAGCAAAGCTTGTCCAGATTAGTTGATTGTTACCATAACTTCAAGCTATGGGTGTCCTCACTTCTTTGTTTTAGAAAAGTAACGCACTTTGTTACGTAAATATGTTAAAGCCAGAGCCCTTCTGTGGTCAAATGAAAGTGTAGTGAATGCATGCTTTCATCTAAAAAGAGAAAGAGAAATATGTGTGCCATTTAAAATGGAGTTAAAATTCAAAACATTTACTTTCGGATTAAAACCAAGCTTTAAAAGTTGTGTTAAAAGGTAATTCTCATGATGGATATTTGCTTATTTGACTCATAAACGAAACACTAGTTTGCCAAGGTATTAAGTGTTAATTAAGTATTAATGTTTCTATTTTTACTGTGCACTCTTTTACGAATTATATTAGTGTAATTTTTATTAACACTACTATTAAGCCAAAATTAAAACTCAATTGTGTATTTTTTTTCGGGGTTGAGGGTTGAATTAAAAGACAGAGGACTGAAGTGAAAAATATATGTAAAATAAGAGGTGTCTATACAATTTGTGTGAGAAGTTCACTTTAGTTCTATATCTTTTAAAACTTAGATAATCAATCCCTCTGATTTTTATACAGTATTAATATTTATGTCACTAAAATAATTGATTTTTCTATTTTAACAGATTTTGTTTTGGAGATAGAAATCTATAGTATCAAGATTTTTGTCACCAATATTGCGACAACAAGTTTTTTTCATGTAACTGGGTCCATGTCACATGTAACTCAATTAAAAAATTATTTAACTCAATTAAACTTATGAGTCAAATCACATGTAACTGAGTTCATCTAATATGTCATAGTTTCAATATTTTTATTATAAAATTCTTGTTGATATATGTTTCTACTAGTCATTCAGATTTTCTATGAGCCCATTGCATCAACCAATTCATATTTTGTTGGCTCTAATATGATTTGGGTAAAAACTCAAGTCATGTAAGGAGTCATGTCAAGGAACTTAAAGATTTACCTACTTACAAAGTTTACTGGCATTACTAAAAAATATTCATGCTTTTAGTATTATTTTTATGTGTTTTTTTAAATGATCTATCTTGCTGCTGCAGCAGAGCATTACTTAATAAACTAGTCTAATAAATAAGTAGAAGCTTATGTGAGAAAAAAAATAGTAATTAACTAACCTTAGTTCTCAAACATGTTGTAGGTCCGAATCATTTTTTTTTTATAAAAAATAATATTTAGGTATTGAAAATGAGTTAAAAAATAAAATAAAAAATTGATCATGACAAATGTATAACAACAATAATCATGGTTAAGTTAACAAAAGATAATAAAATTTTAATTATTATCATCACTAGTACTACTATGATTACTATTTTAACTTTTTTCACCATTATTATTATCGTTACTATTTTCATAACTAACATTACTTTACTATTACTATTACTACTATTATTTAAATATCATCATTATCATAACTAGCATTATGATTATAATTATTGTTATTAGTAACAACAACATCATAATTATCATTAACATTATTATTATTATTATTATTATTATTATTATTATTATTATTATTATTATTGAAAAAAAATAAAAACCATAAACTTGATTTGAAGGGCATAATTGAAAGTTATAAAAACTTTGAAAAAAACCCTAATGAAAACAATAAGAAATCAAAAGAAAAGGGACCAAAATAAAATCCCTATTATTATCATTGAAAAATCAAAATCATAAACTTGATTTAAAGGATGAAATTGAAAGTCATAAAACCTTTGTCAAAAGTGTAAAAGAGAAAAAAATACAAAATTAAAATTAGAAGTATCGAATAAAAAATTGTTATATATATAAATTAGAGACTAAGGGTTAAATTGAGCACACCTAAAACTTTTAAAACTAAAAAAATAACAATAATATACAAATCAAAACTAAAAATACTAAATCTGAAATATCAATAACATTAAGGACCATAATGTATTTAGTAGAATAGGAGAGAAAAACAAAAGGGGGGAAGATAGAAATTGTCATTGACAATAAACCAAGAATATTTGGCCTACACCAGCCTCCTTGGATAAAAGAAAAGATGGTGGGGAATGAGAATATACGATAAAATCCTATTTTTTACTATCAGGAGACGTGGTGTCTAATGCTATGCACACACCAACAATTTTTTCTAATTAAAAATATTATTTTAATGATAAATTATGAAAGTACCCTATACAAACCAACAATTAACTAAAAAAAAAAGAACCAAAAGACTCTAATACCTTTGACCCCAATGCATTAAATTTCTTGAATTCAAGGGTAGATTTGCAATTCAACTATAAATAAAAAATACCTATATACCTCTACACAAAACAATCGATTTTTTTTAGACTTTTGGATCTTTTTTATTTTACTATTTATAAAATATTGCATGGTTAAAAGTATCCTTACAAAAAATCAATAATGATGAATACCCCATGTAAAAACATCAAAGTATCCCTAATTAAAGGCAAATAGTTTTTTCTCAAGTCCTTAAAGTGAAGTAAGTTTATGTTCACATTGATTTTTCCATGTATTTTATTATATTTTTTTTATATATGAAGTCCAAGCCTACTGATATATAAGACCAAACTCATCCTAGATAGTGTAAGAAAATAACATAAATCATATATTTGGATTTTACTTAACTTAAATTTAAAATTTTAAGTTAAATGTTTATTTGAAAGCCTTGTTGATTGTCATTCTAATTAATTAAATTAAAAAATTAAGTATTAGATAATTGTAGATCTACATAAGTTATGTCAAAAGGTTTTTGAATATGGTATAAGAGTCATGATAACTAAATAATCATGAGTTTTAATCTCATTATCTTTATTTTTTTCTCTAATTAAAATTAATTAATAAATCAAAATAATGAGTTTATGTAATTTTCAAATTCAAAGAGTTTTTTAAAAATATATTGAAGAATAATACAAATTATATCTTTAAAGAGTACTTGAAAAATTATAATGAAAAATAAAATAAATTATATTTTTAGATTTCACTTACCGCTTTAAGGTTATGATCTTTTTTTTCAAAATAAAACTAAAACACCAAGGAAAGTCCAAGCAATTATGTGATTATGCTTGTACCAAAGTGGGTTCGCTCACAGCAAAATCAAATTTCAGGATTTTTGCCAAAAGTTGTAGTGACAATCTACAAATTTAATCCAGCTCTTTGGTAGCCACTTACCTTGGCAATTCAAAGAGACGGGACGACTAATCTGTGACAACATTGAAACACAGCACAAAAAAGAGATAAAAATCTCAGTAGGAACTTCTGACCTCATCTTGATTGATTATATCTACACAGTATCAAAAAAGAAGAAATGATGGAACTTCCATTTTAATTCCCTCAATTAATAACAGTCCTGTTTGTTTTTGACATTTCATGCATGGGCTGAAGAGCTTCTTGAGCTTACTTCGGATCTTGAAGAAGGATGGGTCACTGCAAAAACATTAAGTATTTTCTAATGTGGTAATTTGTAGCTATGCATACTTGGAAATTTTTATCCATAATTAATTCTGGGAGCTTACTAGTTGCACTGAAACTTGACTAAACGTTGGGGGCCTTGCTGCACTTGGTGTCGACAATGAGCGATGCATAGTTTCTTCAGCAATTGCTCTCAATCTCTTGAGTTCTGGCAGGACAACCTTTCCGAGGTCAGGCCTGTCTTTCCGCCTTAACTCTGCACACTTCAGTGATAGCTTGGCAAAGTGTGTTGCCTCTTCAATCGGCCAATCAGGCACTGCTGGATCCAACATCTGAGCAAAAGTACCCTTTTCAAGTGCCCTTTCAACATGGTGAGTCAATCCCATTGCCGGTTTCGCTGTTAATATTTGTAGAAACATGATCCCTAGGGAGTATATATCTGACTTTATACCTAGCATGCCTGTTTGCTGATACTCTGGATCTATATAGCAGAAAGTTCCAGCCGTGGATGTCATGCGGTACTGCGTCACATTGTCAGCAACTGACGGCGGGACTAACCTGGCCAACCCAACATCGCTGATCTTGCTCACAAAGTTGCGATCAAGCAAGATGTTGGCAGGTTTTAGATCACGATGCACGAGTGGCTCAGGTTTCGTTTGGTGGAGGAACAGCAAACCAGTGCCAATTTCAGATGCTACGCGAAACCTTAACTGCCATGATAAAGGGGGAGTGTTTCCTCTGCAGAAGAGACGATCTTCTAAACTTCCATTAGCCATAAACTCATATACTAAGCATCCATACTCAGGACAGGCTCCCAGGAGGAGGACCATGTTAGGGTGCCTTATGCAACACAATACCTCAACCTGAAAACAGTTCTCACCGGGTTAATCGAAAGTTTAAAAAGAAAATTTCAAGAGTTGGTCTAGTATAGTTTCAGAAAGGCTAGTGTTGAATTGTTGTAACCCATGAAAGGGTTAAACTCTTCAAATGGGGTCATTCCCAAGCTGCTTAATGAATTTAAAATGAGTGTTTTTGGAGAAATTTCTTTCTGAAAAGTTACTGCACCGATTTTTCCATCCGAGAAAATCGTTCAGAGGTAAGAGCTTGAAATTTAAAAAAAACTGAAGCACTACCAGAGAAGTTTTTTGGCCACGTACCTCTTGCTGAAACTGTGACCTTCCTTGAGCTGCATCCGGACGTAAAACCTTAATTGCTACGGATGTATGGTCCAGATAACCCTTGTATACAGGACCATAACCTCCTTCACCAATCTTGCGTGATTCTGAAAAGTAATCTGTTGCAGCTTCAATTTCCTCGATTGGGTATCTCCTGTATCTGACATCTGAATTTGCTAGAGCATCAAGAGCCTTTCTCTTCTCTTCTGCTTCTCTGCGTGCTTTCATTTCTGCATTAATCCTTTTTTGTGATTCCAGCTCAGCAATTCGCTGTGCGGCTTCTGCAGCCTCAATTGCTGCTTTAGATTTGGCCTTTTCCCTTTCTGCAATTGCCAGTGCAGCCTCCTCGGCTAGTCGTGCTTCTTCTAATCTCTGCTCTTCTTCCATTTTCCAGCGCTGGAGCTCTTTTGCCTGCAAAGACTTTAATCTCAGAACTCTTTGTGGAGTTCTTAAGGCCACATGACAAGAAGATGAAATTTCTTTTACCTTTTGTTTTGCAGTGAGTGCTTCTTTGCAAGCGGAACTGTACATTTGCATTGTTTGCTTGAGCTCCAGCTTTAACCTTCTCATTTCAGCCTCCACATCTTCCTGAGATTTTACAGAATATATTTATTGTAATTGTTATCTCTCACAAATCACAAAAACTAATGTAGATAGTGGATTATTTGTCATTTGAGAAAACTCAGAAATTGTTGCCAGCTTTACAGTCAGGTGGAACATGCTTTCAACTGCGTGGATTAAACTGCAACTTTTCACAGAGTATTTTGTTTCCAGGGAGACAATGTGTAGATCTATGTTTATTACATTAATTATGAAAGATACTATTATAGATGTATGCTTGTTCATCTATAGATAATGCAGATGCTACATTTATATATTTCTGCTATTCAAATGAATGGCTGCATGCTCTTACCGCGGCTGATGGCAGCTGTTCACTTTCATGTGAGAAGGATGATAATTCAGGTGAAAAGCCACCTTGATCCATTGATCTCCTTCCATAATTCAATGACTCAAAGCTATAGTTGCTGTCAAGATCAGAGATGTTTGACAGCCGTGGAGGGGTGCGGCTTGTTTCTGTGTTGTCATAGAATGGTGGAAAAATGTTGTCGATGCTTGCTCTGCCAGAGCTGACAAATGATATATCGCTATCTGGAACCGAGAGTTCACCATATGATTTTCCATTCAAACCTCTCCTAGTGAAGGGTGACCTGTTTTCAGAAGCAAAAAATCTTATGTCTGTTCTCCAGGAGACTGGTAGATTTTCCCTTTTCTCATTTTTGGATACTAGAATACGCAGTAGGTCATCGATAGTAGTTTAGAACGATTTTGATGAAAAACATCATCTCTTTCTTCACTAGAAAACTAGGTATATAGGTAATTTATGTTTTTCATATTTTTATTATTCTTCTGTTACAAGACAACGAAAATGAGCGTTGAGAATCACTTGCCTGAAGGATTCTGTCTCGCCAGTTGATCTTCGGGGTGGTTCCAGTGGTGGCTTCTCAGCTACCGATTGAATAAACTTCATTAATTTTATGATAAATGGGAGTTTACACGTAGTGTAGAAAATAAAAACATAAGAGGAGTAAAAAACAAAAATAAATCCCCAACCTCTTTTAGCAGGAGTTGGAGGAATATGCATGTCCATTGAAGCTGGCATTGTGCCGTTTTGGTTAAGAAGCTGGTTGTGCACTGGGGTAACTGGTGCATGACGGGAGGCAGGTCGCATGGACTGAATCTTTCCTTTGGATATGACATAAACAGTACAGAAATCCGGTGCCCCCTTTGACACGCTGCCTGCTAAATCTGCTGCTTTGAATCTTTTGAGAAGAAATTATTTGGAGGTTAAGGAACTCGGCAGAAATTTATGCTTTCATAAAATCATTAATCTTTACATTCTACAGAAACACAAAAACACTCATTCGGATTATTGATGCAAAGCTTGTTAGCCATTTTTACATGCCTACCATCTCATTTCAACTTCCTGGATAAGAAATTTGAACAATTTTTCATAGCATCTTCTGTCAGTCTGTCTTGTCTTTGATAGCATTTCTGATGCATTTGTTACATGCCAAATGAAGCACCATGTTCAGAAATGTAACTTGTAAGCACTCATCTTCTCATCTCTCACCAACATATTTCCATCTGATTTAAAGGTTTTGCTAGATTTATTTTCCTGCCAGTGACATCACAAGAGAGGTACATACCTAAGAAAGCCTCCTTTCGTCGACCCGCCAACAATCAAAGTCTCAATTAGAGTCTGGGTAACATATTCAATTAATGCTTTTGCGACATCCGTGTCTTCCAACATGACATCTTTGCAGCTAATCTGATGTCAAAATTGAATGCAGAAGCTTAAAGACTTGAAAATATGAAACAAGTATGGTTAATTATAAATGTAAAGTGCAGGCATCCTTAGAAGGCCTTAATGAATTCAATTCATAGAGAATTTCTGGACAAGTATGCATATGCTCTTGATAATTCCATAACTCAATATTTCTTGCAGGATAGGCTTTTCCATTCAAGTTCACATTGAAAAAAAATGAAGATTTCATTTTCTACACTTACATCTTTACGTGTGCAGAAACAGCGGAAAGGAAGGAACAAATCCTTGGAATCAACAAATTGGTTCATCTCTGCATCGAAAATGAATATGCATATTGCAATAATATGATCAGTAACATGGTTAAGAAAATTCTCCATTACGAGACTATGATACAAAAATATTGAATTCATTCTCAAGGCTATAGATTCACTGCTTTTTGCATGGCATATTTCTGTTAGCATGAAAATCCATGGCTTGTTTTTATTTGTTTCCAGTTTTCCATCCCTTTTTTATGTAAGACTTTCCAAGGGAAATATAATTTCCTGATATTATGAAATCAAGCTATTAAGAATTACAAAATGGAATCCACGACAAATTCCCATTTGCATCTGCAATATGTACGCAGGACTATGGTTGCAAGGGAGATGCTTACTTGGTGAAGAGGAATGTGAAGAAACAGATGATTTGAGATTGACATGGATGAGAATAACAGTCTGCCCTTTAACCAAAAGATTGTCAATAGCCCATTTGAGGGCAATTTGACTGCTTTTGTCCTTGTCTATTGCCACTGCAACTAATCCATTTCCTCCAACCCTTTTCTCTGGCAAAGACCTGGGCATCCACATCTCTCTCAATCAACTATTTTCTGTACTTGAAACTAATAGCAGAACCTTCAAAACGTTCGGTGGGTTGATTTCTCTTCTAAATCTTTTCAGAAGCTGATGAGAACCTTTTGATCAACCTTCGACTTTCTCTACAAGAAACTCAGAAATGTGGTCTGCATATCAAAATTTTACGCAAATGGGAATTTTTTTCTATTTTCTTTGAATGTCTTTCCTCCCTCTCTCTAGAAGAAGAGAGCCAGGAAGAGACCCTTACCTCTTTGTGGTTCTGCTGCAATATTCTTTTTTCCTCAAGCTCCACAATCGTAGCTGTATCTTCCTAAATTAGGCTGGCTTCTTCTTCTTCTTTTTTAACCTTTTATTTTATTTCTCTTCTAACTAAATTAATTTAATATTAATTAAATCAATAGCCTCAAAAATCTCTCCTCCACAAATTGCTCTCTGGTGTTTGAGCTTGACCTATAAATATTCAGCTTCCATCAGATTTCTTGTTCTGTTACCCTAAATGGCATGCATAGGATTAGTGAATTGAGGCCTTTTGACTCCTTAATCAACTAGTCTTAAATTGATGCACCCAGTTAGCCTGAGGCATCAAAAAAATCAGTTTGACACATTTAATCGGTGGCAAAGTAATTTTTTTTTTCTTGGAAAGATAATGTATTATTCATTCAAGTTTTTCAAGTAATCAATTCAAATAACATCTTCCACTCCCACCAAACACTCTGAGCGTATGCCTCTTCTACACATGCTAGATGAAGGTCATCATCACATAAAACACGAGAATGTCCAGAACTTGCCTTGCTCTTTGAAACAGCACATACATTTGTTTTGCCATGTCCAACTTCAGAGCATGTTGGAGCTTTATATCCTTCACTTGCCGAGGCAATGCATCTTCTTTCCTTTTCAAAGATGCTTCCATCTCTGTAATCCTTGACTCTGTAAATGGGAAAGCCTTAGCAATAGACAAGAAAATCATGGCCTTTCCATATGTTCTAATGGTCTTACCAACCTGTCCTACCATGAACAAAGCTGGAATCCCTAGTGCGATAAAGATCCTGAAAAGGTCTTGCCATGTTATATCCTCGTATGGAATAGCAAGCCATCGCATGTTACTTAGGTTGGTATTAAATTCATTAATGTCTCGGTCTTTAGAGACGAGCAATTTCAAAGCATCCATCTGTGGTGGATATGATCTCAGTGGTAAGTTGCCAGTGAAGGCGAGGGAAAAGGTGTGCACCACTGTAAAGGCCTATTGTCTTGCCAACAAGATCAGATAAGGTTAAAAAAATGTTAAAGCTATGCCTGGCATGCCATTTGAAACAGCAGGGATAAACTTAAATCACCTTTCTAGTATCTCTTGATAAAACATAGTTTTTCCTTCATGTGCAAGAAGTTGTCCTCCCTGGCGCTTTGCATCATCGATAGACCTCGACCCCTCGATTTGTTCCCAGCTGAAGGGAAATGCTTCAACACCATACTCTTCAATCAAACCAATCGTATCGTCCTCCACTGATATTCCTTCTGAGCTCGATGAGATATATGACGGAGTGTGATTAACGTGATCTGTGCGAGTAGACTTCAAGTGAGACTGCAAGCCATGACATGCACTTGAAGTGTTCCTTGAATCCATCCTCATCGCCACCATTGGAGGTGAGGTGTAGTGTATAAAAAAAATTTAAAAGGAAAAGACACTAATGCTCTTGGTGTCGTAGGAGTAGGTGTAAATGAATAAAGGGTATTGTAATAATTGTATAAACTTTGTAAATATAAATAGAAAAAAAAAAAAGATAGATCTGAAAATTTGAGAGAATTGGGAGGGGAGAAAGAAAGGAGAAGAAGAAGAGAAAAGAGGGAAGGAGAAAAGAAAGAAGAGAAATAAATTGTTATAGTTTAGTATCTGAACTTTGGAAAATGACAAAATTTTAGCTTGGTCTCTCTTTTGTGAAAATTACAATTTAGTCCCCGAACTTAGAGAAAAAATACAGTTTGGCCTCTGGAATAAAATTTGAGATTCTGGATAGAATTGAGGATGAATTATAGGAATTATGAATTTATGAGATGTTCAATTTAGTCTTTCAATTTGATAAAAATACAATATGACCCTAAAAATATGAGAACAATTCAGAATGCTCCCTAATAAAATATTAGTTTTTCATATTAGTTTGGTGAATAATTAAGGATTATTTGGTGAATTATTATTGATTTTATGAATTTTTTTTTTATAAATTAGATTTTGGGAGAAACCATTAAGTTCTTAGGTTTTGAGAAAACTAAATAATGTGATTCAAAAACACATAAGATTATGAATTAAACTCTTTGATAAGTTTATTAAATAGATTTTACCTCTTTTGATTAGTATTTGAGTATATCTCTTTTTATATTCATATAATCCTGATATTCTGCTCGAGGGACGTGAATAGGATTCTGTTGGCATATGCTTTTGAATTTTGTTCGCTTCTGAGTCAAGTAAGTAGATAATATTTAATATGCATGAGAAATATTATAAATATTTGAATTGCTAATACGTATTGGATTATGCTTCTTTATTATATGTACGTTGATTACTATTTTTATTACAATAAAGCATAATCAATTGTTGAATCTATATTCTTGATATGAGCCAATAAATATTTGTGAATTGATAACTTCTCATTTGATTGATGTCATGAGTTGAGTCTCGAGATATGAACATGTTTGTTTGATTATGATATAAACCTATGATATGCCAGTAAGAATACCTATGCTAACAGGGCAATATTAGTCTTTGTGCACACAATATCTGAAACCCTAGTTTATTGGGGGAGTCACCAATTTGTGCAAACTGATTATCCTACAGTACGGAGCCTCATACTCATTGCATTCTGATTTTCTAATAAGCTATACCTTATAATATTCTTGTTATGATCTATTTGAGAAATCTTCTTATAAGAACTTAAAGCCGTTTTCATAAATATATTTCTCATTGTTATATTATCTTATAAATATATATTGAATGTTATCTATTCACTAAGTTGTTGAACTCACTCTCTCATTATTTATTATTTTCATGCTTATAGCTTGTTAACAGATTATTTTTGTTGTACTCTCATAACCTTATATTTTGGTTGTAATCAACATTTTTTTTCTTATGTCTAGTTAGTGCTCCACAATTATAACATGTATTTAACTCTTGTATTAACAAAATCAAATCATACTAATTTTATTATTAAAATTGTGTTGAACTTTGAGGATAAAGGATGGGTTTGTATGTAAGTTTGGATTCGCATAGATATGAAATTTTGGAGGGAGACTATGTCTATATATCAGTCATGAATCTATCAGTCATCAATCTAGAAATCGGGTTGTGACATGAGGACTATTATAAAAATGATTTAAAAATACATTGTAAAACATATAACTTTTTTTTAGAACAAAGAATATATATATATATATATATATATATATATATATATATATATATATATATATATATATATATATATATAAAGATTTTTTTTATCCCATATTAAAAAAAATAAGACTTTATCAAGTACTTTTATAATATAAATTGATATAAGATGGTAACTAACAAAATAAGCATAATGAACTCATGAACTCTCGCACACAATTTCCACAACCTTTTATTGTCCCATGCAAACGAAACAATGTTTATACTTTTAAAAAAATATTTTCATCATTAATTTATTTTCTTGATTCTTAAAATAAATCATAATTTTCTAAATACTTAGCAGTTACAAAATATTTCTAACTCCTCTTTTATTAGAGGCTGCAAAAGATAAAAGATAATCTTTCCTTTGTGCTGATAAAGATGGCAGCAAAGTCACTGCCCTCAATAAATTTTGCTTGACTATGAGGCTCTGCCATAGTAGCTAATAGAAAAAGCTGGTAACCTCTTTTCTTGTTTTTCTTTTATAAGCCTTTCGTGAGAGATGCTGATGAAGAAAGTGAAATAAAAAAAGAAAAAAAAAACAGAAGAGTGCCATTCGCAAAAGCATCCAGTTGCGATGCACTATTACAAGAGAGGCTTTTGTAACATGGAGTTTGAGATAAGAAGGGAGAGAAAGGTGGTCAGATTCCAAAACAAACGAAGGGATAAGAGAGACGTGTGAATATTTTGGATAAACCCAATTCAGAGAGGATCGAATATGTACGTAGGCAATCAAGCGTAACCATTGATGGAGATCATCTCCATCTTCAGACAAGTGTAGTGACAGGTGACAGGTGACAGGTGACAGGTTACAGTTAAGCAAGCAACTAATAACCTCGCCCAGGTACATTCCATAACTGTTAGATCCTCTTTGAATTCCTAACCAAATTATTTGAACATTTATTATCTAGGCTTTTCCTCCCAAATTGTGTGAGATTCTTACACCATCATGTAGCAGCAAGATTGGCAGAAAAGAGGGAGGGAGAGGAAACAGAGAACATCAACAGCTGATATGTGACTCAATCAGTACCATTACATAGCAGTTATGAAGTAGGGCAAAATAAGTAGACACTTGCAACAAACTATATATATCGCTTCATCTTATGTAGCTATTGCAACCCTTGTCCTAATGCAGACTTTGGGAAAAATAACAGCAGAGCGCTAACTTTATTCATTCAATTCAACTATTGACTGAGAAGGAGAAATCATCATCGGTCAGTGCTCTAGAAGAATAGACTTCACCTTCACTTGCATAGGAATTACTGAAGTCATCATTGTCTCTCTCCTTCAATTCTTCAATTTTGGCTACAGCCTCCTTCAAATCCCACCTCCTCTCCAAATTCCATTCACAGCAGCACATCCCAATTTTCAACAGCTTCAGCAGCTCACCCTCGCAGTTCTTTGTCCTCATCATATCCATATCGAATACCTCTCCTGTCCACTCTTCTCTAACAACTGAGTTAACCCAAGTTGCCAAATCTGCATCACCACCCTTCCCTTGCGTTAGATAATTTTCAGGGAACTTGCCTGTCAAGATTTCTAGAATTAGTATGCCAAGACTCCACACATCAGTCTTCCTATTCGGACGGTCGGATTGAGAGCATTCAGGCGACTTGTAGGCAACCATAATTCTCTGAGAATGGTCTTTATTAACCACGGGAACTAGAGCATAATCTGTCAAGAGGGGCTCGAATGTATCATCTAGAAGAACGTTGGAGGATTTTAGGTGGCCATGAGGCAAAGCTAATGTTGGAAACTCCTTGTAGAGATAGGCCAAACCCTTGGCAACTCCTTTGACGATCCTCAGCCGAGTTGGCCAGTCAATCCATGGTTTTCCCGTGGAACGCTTACCTGAAGATAAATCCATAAAATCAACAAATTATTCCTGATAAACAAAATTGACAGTCTTTCTTTCTACTTCCTGTACGATAAATGTGACCAAGAAAAATCATCCACAAGTTAAGGCGATCATGTCTGGCCATCTTAGTAAAAAGCACAAACATATTCGTGGATGATGATTCCATTTGGTTTATGTAAAGTTTTAGAGAGTGGATTAGTTACCATGAAGATGAGAAGCCAAGCTGCCATTTTCAATGAAGTCAGAGACCAAAAGTTTTTCTTCTTTTCTGTAGTAGTATGCCACAAGAGGGAGCAAGTTAGGGTGTGACAATGCTCCTAACTTTCTCATGTGCTCATGAAATTCCTCCTTACCTACACTACTCATATGCCTAAATCTCTTCACAACCATAGCAGGGCCATCTAAAAGAACAGCCTTATAAGATGAACCGAAGATCCCACTGCCCAGGACCTCAGCAGAGGCCCTAAGGAGGTCTTGCAAATCAAATCTATCCCTATCATGTCTTACGAAATGCAACTGCCCACTATCACCCATTTTACCATCACCAAACTGATCTGATGATTGAGCTTCCCTTTTACCATCACCAAATTTCTTTTTGGTACCTTTAAATTTGAGTGTTTTGTTTTGGCGGCTGTGGATGCAGGCAAAGACAACAATAGCAGATAATGCAACCACAGCTACAACAACGACCGCAATAATTACGACGGTCTTTTTCCTGGATGATTTGCAGGCAGGCAGTGGCTTTCCACATAACCCTGGATTCCCTGCATCATGCATACACAAATCAAATGCCTTAAATATTGCAACAGCCATGATGTTTCTGAAGAGATTCATTTTACAGCCCATAATTTGACTTCTACAACCAGAAACGGATCAACAATGTGCTTACCACTAACAAATCTATCAAAATTATTAGACCAGTTGGAAAACACAGAAATGGGTTTCCAGTTGCATCCAATATATATTTATGAGAACAAAAACAAAAGTTGATTGGATTGAAATTGAAAACCATAGAATTGCTATGGGAATTAACCTGCAAAAGAGCTTGGACTGAAGTCAGCAAGGCTGGTAGGTATCTGACCCTTGAAATTGTTACCTGCAGCATTAAAGACATCCAAATTTTCTTGAGGGAAATCAGGCAAGTTCCCACCAAATTGATTCCCTTCAAGGCTCAACTTTGTTAGCTTCGGCACCAAAACAAGTGATCTTGGAATTTCACCAGTAAACTCATTATGTGCCAAAAAAACTTCCTTCAACGAATTCATTCCATCAAATGCATCCTTATCAATTTTTCCTGAAAAATTGTTATTGGACAAATACAAGTTTCTCAAAGAAGCAAGTTTTTTCACTTCAGGCATTGGACCCTCAAAGCTATTATTCATGAAGCTTAACGTTCTCAACTTTGGCAGTTGCATCAAGATGTCCACGTCGATGGTACCCTTTAAGCCCATATTCTCAAGCAACAACTTATCGATGGTGCCATCATCGTTGCAACGCAAACCAACCCAGTTGTCAGAGCCGCCGGTGCACGGAGGAATGCCTGACACGTTCCAATCGTATAGCAAGGAGTTTGTGGACAAGGAGTTCTTGAAGTTGACAAGGATTGCAGCATCAGTTGCACCATGTGATGCTGCAAAAAAATGGCAAGCCGTGACCAAGAAGTAAAATAGCAGCATCATGAGGTGCCAACACGCTACCTTATGAGCCATAATGAAGATGTGTAGAGTTTTCTTTCAAGCATCAAACATTGAGCAAAAAAGAGAGGGTGGGAAATGGTTAAGAGGGGTGTCAGAGACTAGGAAATCAAGAGTTTTGGTGAAAGCAAAGGGACAAAGGGTACAGGTTAAGGTTGTAATTGACGAGGCCCTATGAAGAAGCATGAGCTGTGTTACAAGGAGGCCGGCCATTTCGATGTTTTTTCTTGTATATAATAATGCATAATGAATGATTTTCTTGATTGGTAATGGCATGTCCTGTCCTGGTAAGATTTGATTATATTTATATGGGTTTCTTTCGTTGTTAATAAGGCATCAAGCAGTCTGTAATCAGTGTGGTCATGACAAGAAAAACACATTGATTTATGACTTCTATGTCTTCAATCTTTCTGATTTGTGTGTTTCCTTTAAGACAATGCTATGGAAAGTATGTTGGCGATTCAATCTTCTTCTTTTTTCATTTTTTTTATATATATAAATATATTTTTAATGATTGTAATGTGATGATGTATAGTTAATTTTCAAGATTTAATTCCTATTATATGTCTGGTGTCCTTGAGATTTTCTTCCATTTTGGTCGAGCTGTGTTTGGCTAGTTGGCCAAAAAAACAGAGGATATGTTGTATTTGAAAACAATTAGCATTGATCCAAAACGGATCCCTCTGTTTAGTTGAGAACTTGATGGCTCGAGTATTCATCCAATGGGCTGACGCTAAAGGTCTATTAATTGGATCAATCATATATAGCTTTTTTTTTTTTTTTTATTTAATATTTAACATTATAAAAAAAATTATCTCATCTAAATGTAACGTTTTCAAGATATAATTTTATATTATTTATCTAATACACCTTTTAATTAACTCTATCTTGTACTTAATTTTTAATAAATAAACTACATTTTAATTCATTTTATTTTGTATTTAGTTTTTATCCAATAAAATAAAAATAAAGAGATTTAATTTCTTGGTCAACAAAAACAAAAATATTTTTATTTTATTTTTTAATATTGACTTGGTTGGTAAGGCTAGCTGGCAAAAATTCTAGACCAACATGCGATCAAACCCAAAAGATATGAATATAAAACCCATTTCTAAGAAGATCCAATTAAGCTGGGCTTTATTATAGTCTTTGGGTTGAAATTCATAGATTATTTATATATGGCTTCAAGTTTGGGTAGTGAAGCCTTGCAATTTGATACAAACACCTTTTAATTTACATGATTTATCAAAAAATAAAACTTTTACATGATCTCGGGAATCGGATCAAAATGGTTGTAATGATTTAATTAATTTAAGGATAAATAAGTTATTTATTCATATTAATAGGAGTTTGTTTGTTTGATGTTTTAAAAATATTTCTAAAAAATAAAAATTAATTGATATCTCATATCAAATAGACTCTGCCTGTTTGACTGAATAAATTATCTTGTAATCACAAAAGAGCATGAATTTGAAACCCATTTATTTAAATATTCCTCATCATCCAAAACAACATGAATTTCAAACCCATTTAGCTGAGTGAAAACAAATTATTATCTTATAATTAATAATAAATCTATTAAAGGTGTATTTATTTTCTGTGTTGATGTTTATTAGACATCTCAAGCAAAGCAAAGAATATGATAATGACTTGAGTAATTAACCCTAAAAAGAGAGAAAAAAAAAGTAATCTACCTTCACATTTGGAGCAACTTGCAACCCTTTATTCTTCCCTTCATTCAATATAATTTCATCTCTTTTTGAAGACCAAGGGAACTCACGGGATAAAGCTAAGCCTTTCTGCTTTACAACAAGTGCTTATTGCAAATTAATCTCCACTGCTACTCCTACATCTCTGTGGTCAGAATAGCTGGTGCATGCATGGATAGTACTCGCTAGAATATTTCAAACTATAGTTTTCATTTCAAGAAATCTTGTACATTGAGAATAAACTACCAGATTTTTTTTAAAAAATGAAGTAGAAATCTGTATTCTTTTCCTCCACAAAGCATATATATTATGCTTGGCTTAAACTCCCAAGCAAGATGATGTTATTTACTCGCCCCTATATTGTGAAATGTTGCTTTCTTCACAGCTGCAAAAGTTGCATGGTGTCACAGGCCTCTTGCTAGCTTCTCTCAACTGATCACTTATAAAAAAGTAGCCCTAATCATACAGACTGCCAACCAAAGTGATTATCTCCACCCCGATCACAACTTCAACAATGATCAACAACACCTCTACCACTTCCGGTGATACCCTTATAGATGTTCACTGCTCCGGTCCACATGTAACGTTTACCAAGGAAAACGATCGATCAGACCAGCGGCAGGGGAATGTTCCCTTGTTACTTCAACCATCCTATGCCAGATCAAAATCACTGCTCTTCGATGAGCTACGCAATTTTCGAATGAGCCTTAGATGGTGTGCACTTGATCATTCCTCTTGCATAGGAAAATTTGTATCCTACTTTGTTTTCATTTTCCTTGCCATTATTGTCCCAGTTGTAAGCTCCCTCTCCGTTCGAGTCCCATCCTCAGCACCAGCTGACGACCCCATTTCTTACAACAAGCTAGTGCAGGTTCCTGAGTCTGCCTTAGCTTGTATAGCTTTCTTTACTCTTTCCCGTTTCTTTAAAAGATACGGTATCCGCCAGCTCTTGTTCCTCGATGGCTTACAGGATGACTCGTTGTTCGTAAGACGAGGATACTCGCGCGTGCTCGATAAGGCTTTTCGGTACCTAGCCTGCATATTGCTTCCATCTTTCTTTGTCGAACTTGCACACAAAATCATATTTTTCTCCACGGTCAAAATATGGTTGCCGAATAGTAGTAGTCCTCACAATATTCCTTTGAATTCCATCATGTTTGTGTTAGTGTTGGCGTCTTGGGTTTATAGGACAGGAGTGTTCTTGCTGGTTTGTGTCCTGTTTCGGCTGACTTGTGAGCTTCAGATACTCAGATTTGAAGGGCTTCATAAGTTGTTTGAGGGTTGTGTATCGGATGCCGGTGCCATATTCAGGGAGCATGTTAGGATTAAGAAACAACTATCTCTTACAAGCCATAGATATCGAATCTTTATCATATCATGTTTGGTTACCATTACAGTTAGTCAATTTGGAGCATTGCTGCTGGTTTTGGGATTCAATACTCGGAAGAGTTTCTTCAATTCCGGAGACCTTGTGGTAAGAAGTTTGCCTTTATACTATGTGTTTTGCAGTCTACAAGACTGATTATTCCTAATACTCCGAGGGATTGATGCAGATATGGTCAGCAGTTCAACTAAGTGGATTCTTCTTATGTGTACTTGGAGCTGCAAGAATTACGCACAGAGCTCAAGGTATTGTGTCCATAGCCACCAGATGGCATATGAATGTTACATCTGCATCTGCCAGGGTAGATCAGGGAAAAAACAATGTGCCGGAAGCTGATGGGAGTCTAGCATTCAATGCCGGAGACAGCGAGTCCGATTCTTCGGACATTTTCAATGCAATTTCCTCACAGGATCCATGCTCCTTCCAAACCAGACAGGCTTTAGGTGGGTAAAACCTGACCTAAATATTTCTCACTTTCCCTTGTCAATCTGTATGTCCAGAGAATCATTGCAGGGTTGATTAGACCATCATAGAGGCAGGGGAGGGCAGTTGGTTGGCTATGTCGTTTCCTCTCTTCAAATTTTATTCTAGATTCGCTATTGAATTTAACAGCAGATGCATGCACTATTAACTATCGTTCTCAATGCAGTGGCCTATTTGCAGCACAACAATGGGGGGATCACACTGTTTGGATTTGCACTTGATCGAGGATTGCTCCATACACTTTTTGCTTTTGAGTTCTCTTTGGTGCTCTGGATTCTGAGTAAAGTGGTGGTTTTGTCTTGAGAACTTGTTATGGTACTTTTTAACTTGCCTCAGCAATGCCTAAGATATTATTAAAGTGTGAATCTTTATTCTGAATTTGTAAGTTGGAATCATGTTTATTGAAGAATAATAAGATCTTCATGTTTATTATTGCTAGTTAAAGTTCGATGACACCATTCCATGTTTCTCCTCAGTTGAATGTTTTGAAGGAAGAGATTAGGGCTCTTACGTTAATATGATGGTTAATAATTGAAAAAAAATTGTTCAATGATGAATTAGATTTTAGTCCATGCACAGTCATGGAATGCCAAATAAAGATTAAGCAATTTAATCCTGACACCTGTAGGGCCATGCTAAGTTTTACGGTTTACCATTCTCACCGATTTACAGCAGTTGGACTCCATGGCCCAATGGATAAGGCGCTGGTCTACGGAACCAGAGATTCTGGGTTCGATCCCCAGTGGAGTCGAGATTTCTCTCAATCCGTCTCGGGCTCCCGTTTTCTTCTATTTTCTTCCCTTTTGTTTTTCACTTAGACATGATGAAATATGCTAAGACATCATCGGGGGACCCAGATAATAGCTTGAAGAACAATTTTATGTTATATTCAGCGCGACCGGAGCTTTCGGTTCCATTTCTACATCATCAAGCCAGTACAATACATGTGAAAATCTAAGGCTTTGAACTAAGGAAAAGTTCTCAAACCTGAAGGAGAGGGAGCTGTCTTATCTGGTCATGGTGACTACCAACTACATTAGCCCATGAGAGGAAAATTTAACATTAGATACATCAACTGGTCGCATCTTGGAGAAGCCAGGGGAACTGCCTCAGAGTGCTGACAATATTTTCAAGGCACGCAATAAGCTTGTTCCCTTGACTTCTTATAAAATCAGTTTTGAATCCCTCGATATTGTTTGAATCAGCTGCTTCGAGGTCTGCCATCTCAGGAAGGTTGCCATTAACTACAGCCTGGATCATTTCAGCATTCTCACTAAGTTTTTCCACCATCATTTGCTCCATATCTTCCGAGCTGGGCATTTTTTTTCCATTAGCGGTAGATTTTAGGCTTTTATTAATCCCCATTGCCAATTTTGAGGTTTTTCTTTTCTAAGTCGCTTTAGAGGCTTTTCTTTCACTTGAATTTCATGAAGTTCCTCTTCTGCAGGGATTGTCTGAAGCTTTCCCCTTGTGCAGCATGTCTGATGTTTTTCTTCCACATATCTTTCTTGATTTTCTTCTTCTACATGGATTGTATGAGGCTCTTCTTCTGCGCGGCTTTCCTGAGGATTGTCTTCTGCATGGATTGTTTGAATTTTTCCCTCAGCACGGCATGTCTGATTGTTTTCTTGCACCTGACTTTCCTGGCATTCTTCTTCAGCATGGAATCCATTAGGCTTTTCCATGATGCGGAATATCTGAGAATTTTCTTCCTCGTGTCTTTTCTGAGGCTCTTCTTCTGTATGGATTGTTTGAGAGTTTTCCTTTCTGCAGCATTTCTGTGTCTTTTCTACCATTTGTTTCTTGGCCCCTGAGAGGCATTGGAGGTTGTGAGAGAACGGCTGGAAATATAATCTATCACCTTACTCAAAAGCAGCCCAACTATTATACAATTGAAAAAGGTCAGCGCTCATAATAATTCTAACGTGTTTTTAGTTGTTTCTAAATATTTAAATATTAATTTTTTATGGGTCCAACATTTATTATATCAATTTATACTATTAACTCTTGTGAATTAAGTTTGCTAATTATTTAAATATAGATTAAATTATCGGGGATTTAATAAACTAATTATTAAATCTTAAGATTATTGCAAAATATCTTTGATTTTTTGTGTGAAAATATTAAATGATACTTCTTTTCATATATTTTTTCAGGCTTTGGCCGTATACAAATAAAATATATTTTTTGTATTTAATTTTTTTTTTTAATAAAACAACAATAAAATTAAAAACTGCAACACACGCACGCATTCTTTTTTATTATCACTTTATCACATTCACAATTTGCATGTTTACATGTAACAAAAATACATAAACATCCGGAATCACAAAATAATAGGAAGAGTGCGAAATATGTCGTGGCAATGCAAAAATAGTGGTTGGGCCTGGATTCACGCAAGTGTTTCCACGCGCCTCCACCCGTGAAGCAGCCAGCGAGGGTGTGATAGAATAATATTAAAAATAAAAGATAATATAGTTTTTAATATATTTTTATATTAAAAACAACCATTAGCAATCCCTTATTGATTTCCCTTGTCGGTTCCTTCTGCCGTCCAACTTTTGACTTTTTCTTTTTTGGGTTGAATCCAATTACATGGACCGCTGTTACAACTGCTGCATTGTCAGTTAATAGAATACAAGATCGCATTATGGCTGCTCCAGGCCCAACTTGACTCGTGGATAGCTTGGACATGTCTTTTAATTAAAAAATATATTAAAATATTTTTTATTATAATTTCAGCATATAAAAATCATTGAAAAATACAGATTTAATATTTATTAAAATAAAAATAAATTTAAAAAACAAAAGTACAAAATAATAGCATCTTAGTTTAGACTTTAGAGTAGCAAAACGTGGGCAAAAACAGCTAAAATAAATTGGGTGACATATCATGTGAGAAGTCATAACCCCGTGTTTTTTTTTTTATTGGAAGATTTATATTTGAATCCTAAAAAGCTGAAAACAGAAAGAAAAGAGAGCATGTCCAGGTTCATTGAACCTAAAACAGATTATTTGACTCGGAATTAGAGCAGAAGACAAGTTGTTGCAAGTGGTTTTTGAAGCCTTAAATGTCAAACGTTGGCACCCGGAAACCCACCGGAAACCCATCTAAATTCCTGTCCACATTCAATGAATCTACCCTCCCGTCCACTATTACACGGTATCAGCATGCATTTATGCTTTCATGCCATCTAAGCCATCCATGATGATCACATCATTACTACTTTTTCTTAAATAATTAACACCTTGATTCGGAATTACTTAAACTAAAGAGGTAGACTTAATCTATATGTGTGAAAATCATCTCATAAATACCATTTATTAATTATTATCATTCAAATATTATATTAATTTCATTATATAATTGATTAAATTAAAGAGATCAGTTTAATCTCTTACAAGGATATTGCTTGAGTAAAAGTTAGAGCGAGGATGCTTAGTGACAATGAAAATCCATGGTAATTGGTTATGTTTTTCCTCAAATTTTATTGGTTAGTTAGTGTTTTTTATTTAGAAAATTAAATTGATTCTTTTTAAGAAAAAAAATGCATACAAAAGAGATACATACATACATACATACATAATGATACACATAGGTGGCATAGGGCATGGAATTGTGGTCGAGGAGGGAGTTGGGTTGGCCGCACAACAACTTGAAGAGGCCTCTCGCCAAATCCTTTCCTTCCTCAATAAATACGACCTCTCTAACTATCCGTTCATCCTCAAAAACCAGAAGAAACCAAGGCGAGAGAGAGAGAGGATCCTTTTGTTTCCTCTCTGCTGTCCCGCCAATAAGCAGACCGGCCATTGCCCTTCAGCCACCATCTTCATAAATCTCTCGTTTTGCCCTTTTGGATCGCACACCATTGTCTCCTTTTTGCTCCATTCCTTGTAAGCACCATCCCTTCGTCTTTCCTCTTCGATTTCCTCTTTTGTTCTTTCAGACTTCCGTTTTTTTTTTTTTTGTATCTCCATTTTCTGTCCATGAAACGATGTTTTCTGTTTATTGTCATTGTACTTTTCGAGCAATGATTTTATTATGCAATGTAAGTTTTGCTTCAGTCTTACGAGGTGCTGCCAAAAATGAGAATCTCTTACCAAGAAAAAAATGTTTCTGATCGACATTTTAGATGCAATCCCATAGGATAGGAACTGGGTTTTGTGTTTTTTGCAGTATTTCTTTGAGTTTCGAGAATTTGGTGTTGATTCCCTAACTTTTTTGGGGGGGAATTATAATGTTATGATTTGGGATTATCCTTGTAGTTTGTTTGTTTTTAACTATGTGAATGGATGGTGACCTCTCTCAGGCGATAAGCAAAGATGGTTTTCTGGGTTTTTGGCTATGGCTCACTGGTGTGGAACCCAGGTTTTGAATATGATGAGAAAGTGATTGGATTTATCAGGGATTACAGACGTGTTTTTGATCTTGGTATGTTTGGATATTAAGTTGAAGTTATTTTAATCAATTACAGTAATAATCTTGAATTCATGTAGTCTTGAGTTAGTTTAGTTATTGTTAACAAATCTCATGTTCTGTATGCCAGCGTGCATTGATCACAGAGGTACACCTGAAAGTCCTGCAAGAACTTGCACGTTGAAAAATGTTGAAGGAGCTATTTGTGTAAGTTCAGCTCTTTAGCAACTTTTATGCCTTTTACCTGGTTTTATTAGTGGTGGTGGTCAGCCAAAAATGCTCATCTCTTACGGTTGCTCTATCTTTCAATAGGCTTGCGTTTTTCCTTGTTTTGTTTCTTATTCCTTTCTTTTCAATTCTTGTAGTGGGGAGCTGCCTATTGTGTACGGGGAGGTCCTGAAAGGGAAAGATTAGCTATGGAGGTATGTCCTGTTGCTGAATTTCTAGCTTAAAATTGCTGAGCGGAGCTGACAACCCATAAGCGTTTTTACTTAATTCAGCCACATTCATATATTATTATAGTGGGAAATCTTTCCCATTCTTTTGAAAGCAGTTACCGAATATGCATTGATTTTTTTTTTTTTTTTGCAGTATTTGGAGAGGAGAGAATGCGAATATGATAAAAAGACCCTCGTAGACTTTTATAAGGTAGGATGATGGTTTGTTTTCGTTGAAATGTCTGAATTTGCCAAATGATTTCTAGGTTTGTCTTGATGCCCTTTGTCCTCATATTTTTTATCCATTCGTGCTTTTCCTTAATACAGGAAGGGGAACCCTCACAACCTGCTTTAACTGGAGTTATAGTGTATGTTAACCACGTTGACACCTATGAACTCACATTTATTTTAGTTAAAAGAGACGATGTTTATGACATTTATCTCCTTTTGGACATGATTTTCTTAAATGAATGTGTTCCCATGTGCAGTTTCACATCTACTCCAGACAAGGTGTCAAACAAGTACTACCTAGGGCCTGCCCCGCTGGAGGAAATGGCTTGGTACCTTAGATGACATAATCTAAACCCTTATTACCATTATTGCTTCTTCTTGAATGAGGTGCAATTCATAAACAGTTACCTTATAGATTCTTTCTCACCATTGCAGGCAAATTGCAACTGCCCACGGACCATGTGGGAACAATAGAGATTATCTCTTCCTGCTAGAAAAAGCCATGTCTGCTATTGGTAAGATTTCTCTCTTTGTACAGTGATCATTTGTTAAAGAACAATATAAATTATATCTTGAAATCTCACCTGATTATATACCATACTAATTATACCCATTTTGAATTTGTCTTGCTAATGATAGAGCACTGAAATGTGTAAACAGGTCACGAGGACGACATGGTGATAGAACTAGCAAAAGGAGTGAGGAAGGTTCTTGGAATTACAGGGAATGGTATTCCCACTGAGAAGAAGAGAACTGGGACATCCCCAAAGGCGCTCAAATCGCATTCGTCAGTCCTTCGTCCACTCCAAGAAGCCGTCGCAATGGACTCTTGAAAGTGGAAGACCAATACATTAGGGATTAAACCAAGCTTCGTTAGCCCAACCTTTCTTAATCTTCTGTTGAGCTTTTCAAACTGTTCTCTGTAGCAGTTCTGCATCTAGTCTTTTGACAGTGCCCCGTCTCTAACCTATAATTAGATTAGGTTCCAATCGGCAAAATTATGTTACTTGTTCATACTGGCCAAATGACAGAAAAGTAGATGGAACAGCTTCTTTTATTCAACCTTTTTATTTCCAATGAAAATATTAAGGGATAATCCAAATTCCATTCTTTCATGTGAGTGTCATTTATCCTCAGAAGCGTGTTTTGAATGTTTGATTTGAGAATCTTATTTTGAATGAATCAAATGTAGAATGTTTTGAGATGCCTAGTTTGCTTTCTTGCTGGAAATTTCGCGGGAGTTGAAACATGGAAGCCATCAAATTGGTCATTGGTCACAGGTCAAAACCGTTAAAGATTCAGGAGACTAGATGGAAGCCATCAAATTGGTCATTGGTCACAGGTCAATACCGTTAACGATTCAGGAGACTAGAAAAGTGATCGGAACTTTGAATATTGGTTGTAGAATTCTGTGCCAAAATTTTCGAACAGTATGACAAATTCTATGGTTGAACATTGGGGATAGCGGAGCGTATGTTCAGAACACATACAGCACCTTCGTTCGCTCTCAACCCAGACAACGGAGACCCAACTTCCGTGAGATTCACAGATGAAACTATTGCTAGTCATGATATTGGTTAGTAGTGCTTAACAAGCGAGTCTACTGTACGAGGAAAGAAATTGTTTGTCTTCTTTTTTAACATAGTATTTCTCTATCTAAAAACCTACCTTTTCAATTTCTATTGAGTTTGAAAAACCACACATTAGACGTAAGCACTGTTAATAATGTAAACGATTGAAATTAATTCAATTTTTTTATATGTCGTAAATTGTAATAAAAATATTGTTTCAAGCTAACAATATAACTTTTTCATGATAATTTTTGGTTTGAATGAAATAAAATATTTAAATGATGTATAAATTGTATTTTTTTAATGAGATTTTCATGTATTTTATAAAAAACAATCAAGGAAATAATTGTTTTTAATAATGAACAGGCCTTAATAGCTTTGAGGAAGATCCTGTTTCCTTCCATTTCGGAAAGATTTTGATATGAGCCGACTCGAATACACAGTCAAAGAGAGGCAGTTAATGTAGATTTAGCAGAGGTGGTTAAATTTCAAAAATTTTACCCCTTTGAATCAAGTCTAAGGGAGGCGGCGGCAGCAACTGTTTCGTCAACAAAATCTCAATATCCTACAAAGAGTGGCAACAAGGACAGAATCAGCAGCTTGCCGGATGAGCTTCTTTCTCACTTTCTCCCTTCAAAATATGCTGGTGGTACCACCATTTTGTCCACTAGGTGGAGATACCCCTGGACTTCAGCTCCTGCTTTAGATTTTGATGACACTTCAAAACTTGCTCCTTCTACAAGTCCTGCTCGTTATTTACGTAAGAGTAAGTCATTCCTCGATTTTGCAGGCAGAGTTTTAACAATTTCCAATCTATTCATAGATTCTCCACTGGGTATTCATTAGCCTACTGCACCGATTCTTCCCGTGTAAACAAATGGATTTGCAATGCACTTATGCGCAATCTTGTTGAGATTCATGTTTGCTACGACGTGGTTGCTTGCCTCAGATCTTTTTGGTTTCTGACATATTAATGGTTTTGAAGCTTGAATATCTTACTGCCCTTAGTGTTCCCGATCATGTATCCTTTTCGATTCTCAAGGTCCTCCATCTTAAACATCTTTCATGTTTGGATGATGCCAGTGCAAGAAAGCCCTTATCCGCTTCACCTTGTCTTGAAGAGTTATTAGTTGCGAGGTATTGGAGTGATGATGTGCTAACCTTGCATCTTCACTCATGCATACTCTAAGTTTGACGATCCATGGAAATTTTCAACTTCTTTTTGATGCCCCAAAACTTGAATTGCTTCAACATTGCGCTGCAAGAGATACATTTTGGTTGCCTCAGAGCTCTTTTAGTTCCGTGAAATTAATGATTTTGAAGCTTCAACATGGCATTATCCTTGATGTTCCTGATTATGTATTCTTTCCCAGGCTCAAGATCCTCCATCTTAAATATCTTGAACATCTGAATGATGCCAGCATAAGAAAGCTCTTATCTGCCTCTCGTGCTCTTGAAGAATTGGTAATTTGTAGGCGTTATGATCATTGCTTGCTGACCGTCCATGTTCACTCATGCACACTGAAAAGTTTTACAAGCAACGGAGGTTTTGAGCTTGTTGTTGATGCCCCAAATCTCGAATTCCATGAACTCAAGGATTGCATACCTAAGGACTTGAACAGCATGGGCCTGACTGCACTAGCAAAGGCTGTTGTCGGTGCTACTGTTAAAAATGCGACTTCAACATTTGATGATTATGTGGAAATGGTTCGATTTCTGAGACAGATCTCTCATGTTAAGGTTTTATGCTTCTCTGGTTTCTTGATGAGCGTAAGTCTTATCTTTCTTTCTCTGTTGATAATTATAGTACTTCAAATAGTCTTTACTTTTGGGTTTGAAATCTTGATGTTTCCATGTCAGACTCTGAAGAAACATGTGCTAAACACCCAGATGCTTTTAACAGTTTGCCAGTATTTCATAATTTTACTCTGAAGAATCTGTTCTATCTGACTCTTCGGTTATTCCTTACATACTCGAATGCACACCTAATTTGAAAGTTCTTGTCCTTGAAGTTCTGGTTAGTTAAGCTAACTACCATCACAATACATTTCTCAAGTTTATAAAATCTGCTATTGGTTTTGTGCCTTTTCTTTTATGCTTTTCGAATTATATTTGACCGATAGTTTTATTTTCCTTTTCATTTAAAGAATGATCCAAATAATGCCTACCCCTTCAGTCAAAAGTGGATTCCCCCCAAATCTTTGCCCCGGTGTTTCTCATCATGCCTTGGAGTGGTTGAATTTAGAAAGTTTTTAGCTTCAGAAACAGAGATGGAAATAGTAGCATGTCTTTTGAAGAATGCAATGGTCTTGACAGAGATGACTGTTTCACGCGGCTCAGCTTCAAGATATCCAGTTAGCCTCCTAGATATTCTCAAGAATTTTCCAAAAGCCTCGGGCTCGTGTCAGATTTATTGTTTCATGAAAATATGTTCATGGGAGTTTTTCTTTCCTACTCCCTCAGATCTTCAAGTTGTAATCTACAGAAGTGGACAGAATTATTATATTTCAAGTTGTAAGTGATCAGATTTTGTTTCCAAGCTCTCGTTGTCATGCCTTGTGTCTCCCTTCACATTCTCTCCAGTCCCAACAAACAAGGTTGATCTGTATGGTCCTTCACTATGACCTCAGCCACCTAATGCCTTCACAAACAATTCAAGTTAGGAGCTTATATGAGTTGATTTCTTTTAACATATGGAGACTAAAAAAGTAATCGTTTAGATATAAGTAGAAATGCTAATAATGATATTAATGGACGCGACCCAATAATACTGCAATATTCTTCCCAGGCTGTAACGTGATGACGATTTTCACATGATCTGGCTCCATGAAATTGTATGGATTCTTTGACAAAGCATGGAAGAAGGACGGACCAAAGATGAAGGACGGACATGTGGTGTTGATCTTTGAAAGGAAAAATGAGAGCCACTAATAAGCCTTTTGCTTTATAGCTGCTACAAAACCCACCTGAGAGGGGAGCTGACGAAAATGGTTTTGAAGTGTTAAAGAGTTATGGGGAGCTGACGAAAATGGTTTTGAAGTGTTAAAGAGTTATGTATCAACAAAAAATCGTCAAGATGTTTACAATGATGGATTTCCTAATTCTATATATATATTTTGATGCAACAGAGAGAGATACTACTCCATTATATAAAGTCCATTTAGACTGGGTGAAATTTCAAAGGCGTTTTAATGTGAGGACTAAACTGAACATTTCTCGCTACAAGGAGTGTCCTAGGTGGCAATAAATTAGACCACTTTGAGGAAGAGAGGGTCCTCTTGTAGTGATAGTTGGTCAGCAACAAGCCACAATAGCAATGGCAATGGTAGGAGGCAATCAGGTCCACAACGTGTTCGTGTACGGAAGCCTTCTTGCTGATGACGTTGTTCGTGCCCTCTTGAGCCGCATCCCTCAATCTTCTCCAGCCATCCTCAACGGCCAGTCTGTCTTTATTTTCCCCGTTAAATTAAAATTGCCCTGTGATTTCATTTCAATATTAACCCTTCCTCCCCTTGTCTCGATTTCTTCTTTTTTTTCCAGTTTTTTTAATGCTCATTCATCACTGATCATAACCCACGGTTTATTTTTGCTTACTTTTTGCTGCTGCTGCTGTTTTGTAGTCACAGGTTTAGCATAAAAGGGCGTGTCTACCCTGCAATTCTACCTGTGGAGAACAAGAAAGTTACAGGCAAGGTCTGTTTCATCCCCCCAAGGGTTCAATTTTATATTCCATTCGTAATTTTTTTTACTTCTTAATCTAAGCAGATATTTTTCTTATGTATAAGCTCAAGTTTCGGGCGGTGCCATTTGTTTTCTTTTTTAAAATGTTAAATTTAAGGAGTGTGTTTTTCTTAATGAACGTGTTTTTCTCTTATGCCGCATCCAATGTATGAGTTATTGTTAGTGCAGGTTCTCCAGGGCATCACTGATTTGGAATTGTATATTTTAGATGAATTTGAGGATGTTGAATATGAAAGAGTCACTGTTGATGTTTCTTTGATGGTAAGTGAGTTCGGTTCAACAATCTTCGACGTTTTCTTGTCGCGTATTAAAATGAGAAGTTCATGCTTCAATGATTGCATGCCCTTGCTGTTGCTAGCTGCCAATTCCTTCTCCGCAGGATAGGAATTGACTGTCAAGAACATTGTTGATCATCAACCATCCTTTTTTTCTAATTCAAGATCGATTGGTTAAGTGGCATGTCACCCTTTTATTTTTGTCATGCATTTCTTTGGACGTTCCAAATTTGAATAATGTCCCATGGGTGGATGCAAAAGAAGTATTGTGGTTTTGAGTCCGCCACCTGGTTCTCATGGAGTTGTACTATATTGTTGCTGAAAGTAATAGATGGTGATGGTATTTTGCAGGACTCATCTAACAAGTCACAAGCATTTGCTTATGTTTGGTCAGACAAAAATGACCCCAACTTGTATGGGGAGTGGGATTTCGAGGTAAACATGCTATATTTTATTTTCTTGAAAATTTTCTTTGCTGAGGTCGCTGCTATGCATTGATGTAATCTGGGGTAAAAGATGTTCGAGGAGAGGGGAATGCTAGAATATGAATTATGAACCAAGAGGTCCATTTTTTCTTTCAGCGAATAGCAAGCTGCAAAAGGTTAAAGGTCAAGGCAATTGTTCCCGGTTCTATTCGTGCTCCTTTGTTGTGTCGAAGTCTTGATTTATTCAGTTAGTTTCCATTTCTTTCACCTGACCGTTTATCCAGTTAATTATTGGTCAGTGCCAAGGTCAGGTAACCTTGTTTGCAAAATTGAAATGGAATAGATAACTCACATCTCTCACATCCGCACTGAGATAGTAAAATTGAAATGATAAATCCTGTCATCTTACCTTTCCTTAGTCTTTGTTCTTCTGGTTTTGGAGGAGCATTAGGAATAAATCCTAGAATTCATAATTGAAAGTATTAGACCCGTCTCAACCACAAAATCATCAAGTTTATATTGCTTCATGCCTGGTCATGAACAGTATTAGCTAGTCAAGAAAGGTAGCTATATGTTCTCGTGGCTGCCAGCTAGGTTATTTGGCAAGTCACTGTTGTCTCAGGTGAGGTGAGCCCAAGATGTAATCAAGCCCACACCTACGTTTTCTCTCTCTCTCTCTTTTTTTTTTTGTAGTAAATCTGTTGTATATGCTCTTAATGGTAGAGGACCTGCTCTGAATCGAAGACCTCCTGCTTTGGAAGGGATAATGAAAAAATGGGAAATAGAGATACAAGGATTTTATTTCATTTATTTACTTCCATGGTATGTGAAGGCAGATTTAGGTTTGTGTAGGAAATGAATAGCCATTGATGCTCCCAGTCAATCTCGTCTTTTAGCCCCACCATTTGTATTTGCTGTTTTACTACTGATGCCTCCATCTCTACATTTTCCTTAAATATGTTTCTTGATTGCTTACTCGTTTGTACTGTATTTGTTGAAAGGAATGGAAGAGGGCTCAGATGGACGATTTCACCAAGATGTCTGCTGAATTTAGGAAAGACCTAGAGCTGCCCGAATCGAAGACAAGAATAGCCACTTATGAATCCTTCTATCGGCAGGATGGAGACAGTCCCCTCGTGCCCTGAAAACAGGCATTCTTTCTCAGCAATTGTCAATGGCATAGGCATAGTGTTGGAATATCCTGATTTTATGGTCAATAGTTCATAAAAGGCGACTGGGAATTTATGATCCCAGACGTGCATTATAGCTGGGAGCCATTAATATTACCGGACAGTATAATCAAAATAATCATTTGATGTGAATCTACAAGCTTCAAAGGTTATCGCATTTTCTTTTCTAATTGGAATAGTCATCCAATCATTTTAGGACATCCCATTCATTTTTCTCAAGTGGGCAACTTATTTACGAAGTTAAATTCACAGTAAATAAATTCATCAGTCGTCACTTGAGGTTATGGTCTCAAAATTATGTTGTCCCTCGCAAACTTATGCGTGAGGCAATGAAACTGTAAGCCTTGGGTCGGTAAATGATTAGCTTCGGAGCTTTCCTACTAAGATTAATTAGCACTTTCACTCGATAAATTGAAGCGTTAAAAAACAGATGGCGATAATCTAAAGTAACATATATACTTGTATGCTATACCGAGTCCTTTACATCAACTTGATATAGGAATATCCCATCGGATTCTAATGCATGCGGGTGAGTTGGTGACAATTTATCGCCTGGAATATGCTCTATTATTCAGAGGGGAAACAATTGGAGTTTTGAAAGTAACATCAGAAATACAAATTTCTGGAACAATAATTATAAGGGAGGGTCTAATAAATTAAGCAGCTGGATTGTGGTTACCGTTAATATCGTAACCACAATGAGAGACAATTGGCTAAGTTCTGGACAAAGGCCGGCGAATTCTCAGATATCCGAATTTTCCTGACCCAGGTGACGAACCCTCGAAAATAAATGGCAAATAGCCAGTTCCGCCTTTGTATCTGTGCTGAATCTGGATGTTCAAATGACAAATGGTTCCGTTAACAAGTTAATCCAATAACAATTATAAAGGAACAAGAAAATACTTAAAATACTATTGAAAGGAAAAAAGGAGAGTATTTCAGCAAATATCAAATTCAAGATTATTCTATTTGTATGACCACTCAAAGAACAAGAACATGTGCACGATGATAAAGGGAACAAATTCATAAGGGCGGAAAATTATCATTTTCTGTGATTATACTGGCCTAGAATTACCTCCAGAATTTGTTGGCTGCTTCTAAGACAGTTCCTACCAATTACACAAACTGTTCCACCAGAACCCCCACCGGTTATTTTTGCTCCATATAAAGTCCCATCTTCAGAGCTTGACAGTTTACCATGTTGCATTTCCTGTACCAACCGCACAAGCCTATCTGTCCCATCAGAGCCAAGCCCACATGCACCGTAGCTATAGTGACACTGCAAAATAATACAGCACATTAACACTACTTTTAATCCACTTTCCTCTAACTCATAGCTCTCAGTGTTGTCATGATTCCATTCATTGAGCAAGCTGTTATTATTTACTTTCACATTAAAAATAGTAAAATTTCTTTGATGTAAAAAGTTAACGATCAGGATGTTTATCTACTTTCAGAATAATGCTAACTATGGTCAATAAGTCAATAGTTCCTCTAAACAAGAGGCTACATGGCATTGTCAACCAAACATGGCTGGCTTTACACATTAATAGTCCAGTCGTGTTTACAGTCACTTTAAAGGGACAGAAATATCAAGCAGTGAAAATCTTTGTAACATTTCCTATAGCTGAATCATGAATGTCTAGCAAATCAAATCTCAAGTTTCCACCAATGAAAATCTCAATCACAGCGATGTCAAAAGAATTTCCTCCCTTCAAAAATAATTCCAATGGCAGCTGACATTGTTTCATCAGGAAAATGCCTGGTTATATCAGAATTTGAATATACCTGATACAATAGTTCTCCAAGGGCTGTAAGTTGCTCATCTGAACTGGTGGAAGTTAACAATGCTTTGAAGGCCTAACATCAAGATGCAGCACAAATAGGATTTCAGAAATAGCATGAACAACTGTATCCACCGAACATATTTGAAACAATGAAATGAAAATTATTGCTGACCTTGACACGGAAGTTTTCATATATAGGATGTTTAGCCGGTGCTCTCACAACATATGTGCGCTTCTCCTCAATTACTGTGACAGCATCACTATGATCAATATACTTCTCAAGAAAGGTTTCTCCAAGGATGGATTCAGGAAGCATCTTAGCATAGAGAGCCTCATATCTGTATCATGAGATTTAACATAAAAGTAAAAAATGCACGTACATTAAATCAGAGTTGCAGGACAAGATTACGATGTTACATAATCATATATCATAAAGCAAGATAATGGAGAATGACAACAGAAAATTAACGTTAAGAAGTTAAACTCAAAAAGAAGTACATCATTTGGAATGGAAAGTAAAGACAATAAGTTAGAGCCATCTACCACTGATAATGTATTATAGAAGTGGGGAATCACCTATCGTTAAGGTAGCATGAAGTTATGACACGTAATTTTTCTCTCTATTAAAATGTGCATTTCAACTATAATAAGAGGTCATCTTTCTTAAGCAATGTAGGAGTATTTAATTCATCCCACAAAGAGAAGAGTAGGAGATTTTTAAATCAAAAGTCACACGGCGCTGTAAGATAAATACAAGATGTAATGATAAAAATATTATCAACATAAGAGAAATTAATTAAGGCATTATCAACATGAAAAAACTTAATTAAAGCATTATCAACGTAAGAGAAACTAATCAAATCATCCCGCACATCACAAGGATTACTACCTACTTTACAAAAATTATGGAATGGGCCTCAAAAGACCCTTACCTGTGTGGTGATAAATTACACAAGTAATCCAACGAAGCTTCAGCTTTGATTAGATTCACACTATCATCCTCCAACTCGTCAAGGATTAACCCATTAACACTGGGCAGTGATCTGGACAAAGTAGATGATGCTATAGACTTAATCATCTTTCGACCCATGAAGGCACCTATTCTTACAGATCCATAATCTGCACCACCAACACTGCCGAAGAATTTTATTTTAACAACATTAAAATATGAGCTAAGCAATGCCAAAATATAAAGGAGCGTGGTTTGCTACAGAAGTTATCAAAGTGATAAAATTACTACATTATCTATGCCATTAGCAATGCCAAAAAAATATTACAATAATCCAGAAGCGAATGTAGCCATTAAAAGGAACTTCATAGACCATTAATATCTTGAACATGTAATAATTACTTGCATGCAGGAAAGTGAGCAAGTCAAGGGCCTGGCAAGAACAAGAATTAACAACCATTATTAAGTTCCATAATGCCTAATCTGTAAACAACTAATATGCCATGTACAAAAGAGATTAGAGAGGTTGGTAGCGAGCCATGTAATAATTACTTGCATGCAGGAAAGTGAGCAAGTCAAGGGCCTGGCAAGAATAGAATTAACAACCATTATTAAGTTCCATAATGCCTGATCTGTAAACAACTAATATGCCATGTACAAAAGAGATTAGAGAGGTTTGTAGTAAGCCACAACACAGTTTCTTTTACAGAAATGAAAAGATGCCAAATTCTCAAATCAAATAAGATAAAACATCCAAGGAGACTTAACAATCAATTAGTGAAAGTAATCAAGAAAAAAACTGAAATAGAGAAGACGAAAGAGTGCTTACAATGAATGAACATTGCATGCAAATGCCAATTTGTAAAATGAGTGGCCGAGGAATTAATTAAAAGTATTCAGTGGGCTGGATACCTGTGTCGTATTCCTGAATCAATTCCCCAGAAACGAATGTGGCTGGGAATTTCTACTAGCCCAATAACCTCAGCAGGCTGCATTGATAATCAACACAGGTCTAGCATTGTTTCTTATCCTTTGGAACATCTTTATCAAAAGTTTAGTCAGCAGCATGAATGATCCTTACCTGGCACACCATTGCAAGAAGTTTGTTGGCTTCACCGCATGCTGAAGTCATCTGATCCATTACACCACATGGAGCTCCAACAATGTGATTCTCTACCTATTGAACACTTCTTATGTCAGAACTGATACACATATTCTGCTAATAAGAAGTTTTCTTATATTTGTTAAAATCAAACCTTTTGGCAGAGCAAAGCAATATCTCTTGGACTGATACTTAATCCTGCAACGTTTACAAGAAGGGTTGACTTTAAAGTCACTTTTTTAACAGCATCAAGAATATCAGTTCATGAATAACCAAGAGTATCCATAGTCCACTAGAAAAAAATAAGTGATAGCGGCTTTGTACAACAGCTTACTGTAAGAAACAAAAATTTTTGTATGATGCAACAGTATTCTTCATAAATAGCTGGGATTCAATCTAACAACGAAACTGCAGCTTTAAATTTATGAACTAAACCTTGTTAGATTATTAAAATTTGCAAGGAACATTCCTAACAAAAAATTATGGAGACAAACTCAAAGCTTTACATTATTTAAGCTTAGCATTTTGTTTAACATTGACAAGTTGTATAAAATGGCAAGGCATTTATTTTGCTAATTGGAAATAAAACCAATTTAAGTAATCTTCAAGAAACTCTGAAAAAGTCTCAAATAATGGAGAAAGATCTTTGTATCCATTAATTCTGGGTAAAAACATTACAAATTCACAGTTTTTATTTATTTATTTCCTAGCATGTATTCTGTCCTATAACTCAAGTGCTTCCACTAAGCCATCCACAATCCCATTGATCTGTGGTCGAACCATCTTGATTATTTCAAAATACAGTTTACACAAAGGTGGCCATTATTCTTGATAAGAACATTGATTGGGCAGGCAGTGAAAGGACCGAATTATAACATGACAGATATATTAAAAGAAAAATGAAGTGCCAATGAGTTTAGGAGAATTAGGATAGCAGTTACCATGAGCAACAGCTATAGCAGACATGCTGGCAACCTCCACTGATGCAGAAGAAGATACCCCTTTTCCCTCTGGGACTGCAGAAGAAACCTGTATTTCCATGTAGGAATAATTAAGATCTGAAATGAGCAAAGCCCAGAAGGTGCATGGTTATGGTGTGCCAATGATCTACAATGAAAAGGACAGAAAAGTTCCACATACAACAGACAATAACCAGAAATTTACAACAGTTTACCCAGTTCACCTTAAGCTTTTGGTCATTGTGAACCTCTAGTATAGCAGTTTTATGGTTATATCACAGCAAATTGCATGATAGCAATCTTATTGTCTGTATTTTCATGCATAATGAGGTCAATGGGACAGAGGAAGGGGACAAAACAAAGAAACCTAATATAGCAACAAATAAAAAAAGAAGCAATAGAATCTTCTAATGGAAAAAGAGCAAAAGTAGGCAACTCATACCAGCATACTAATGCTATCCTCAAAGCGCACACCTAATTCTGTCATCAAAACAAGAATTGTCCCTGCAACATAAGCTGCCCATCTAAAAGAGGGGCCATGAAGTAAGATACAGATTTCTAAATATATCCAAATAAGAAACAAAAGTGACAGTGACCTACTTTTGTGATGGATCTTGGGCAAAATATTTTTTTGCCTTGTCATATGATATTGGCATCTCTCCATCCATAAAATCAGATAGATCCATGTCAAAGGTCGGACCACGATTGCTCAGCTCTGACCCATAGGATACCTGATTGAGATAAAGAAAGATGTTTACAATAGCAATTGACGATTTATCTCACATATTAAGCTACAAGCTGCACAAAATGAGTTCAAATAATAGTTATCAGTTATCACAGCTGTATTAACAACATAAACCAACAATCCACATCGTATATGGAGAGTGACAGGAGGGGATGATGGATGGATGAGCGTGTATGGAAATAATGTTTCAATATTCAAATGTCATACTTACTATCTGAAGAACGGGGGTAGGCCCTTGTCCTTTTGCATTTTGCCGAGCCTGGGCATGTTTCCAGAGCCTATGTTTACTCGCATGGTTCTTTTGCACAGCAACATGGCAGGCTTCTTTAATAGGCATCTATGACAAAAGAAACGGAAGAGGATTAATCAACTCAATAGTGACAGATCTGATGTGAAAGAAGTGGAGTTTTCCTCACTATGGCTTCATTCATACATGGTGCATGATAATAAACTTAAGGATACAGGAATGGTTTGATTGTCAGGACAATGTTCAAATTATGATTCTTCTAAAGAAGACAAAGAGAAAAGGAAGAAATAGTCAACATATGGAGGAAATAAGATTTAGATGTGATAGACAGAAAGAAAAATAGATAAATTGATTAGCACCAAAGCATTTAGGGAAGCCAGATTAATATAAAGAGTATTAATCCTTCACAAAATGGATATTGCTCAATTACCCAAAGCAATACTTGGTGAGAACTGTGGTGTTGCCTTGAGGCATCGGTAACTTTTTAAAACAAAAAGGATAAAATACAGTGTTAAGGTTTAAGTAAATACAAAAAAAATAAAGGAAGCACAAAGTTTTACTCTGTGATGGCAAAAGCTAAACATAGAGAAGTCTAACCTGCAACACAAGACTTCCAGAATAGTCAGCAATCCCTCCCATTACATCCAATCTCCCAGGTGCTCTTGTCACATAGATATCTTCCTGTACAAATACAACTTCCATATTTGTATCAAACACATAAAGAGGACCCATTTTAATTTCCAAATGACATTAAAATCCATCAATTTTGAAGATGATAGTGATACATAGAGCAGGAATGCAATTGATTGAGAAGAAACCGCAAATCACTACAATGCTTAGAGTAAACCTTGTACATAGCTGCTATTAATGCTAGGCAATCTGGTTTTTGAAAACACTAAAAGACTACATGAGTTAAAATCAATGTGTTTTATTGGACATTATACAGACCTTCCAATTAAAGAGTCCTGCAGCAGCCTTACGTTCCCGGATTTGGCGCTTCTCAGTGTTCTTCTCAGGGTCATATACAGTATCTAGCTCTGCCAAACTCTTTAAGAAACTCTTTGTATCTGGAAGGCCTTGAAGATCTCCATGTAGAATCTCAAAATCACCAGTGCATCTGGCAAGAGTTGCATAAAAATGTCAACAGAATAAAAAATTGAATGTATCATCAAAATTAAGAATCTGCCAGGCTAAATGGACAGACAAAACTCACGTGCTTGTTACGGATCCATTTTCTATTATTTGGGTAGCTGGAGACCCGGTTGATTTATTGAGCTCATTTTCAGCACTTGAATACCATTCTGGGATGCTGATATCTCGTCCAGGGACCCTTTGTAATTGATAACCAAGGACAATGGCATCTCGCAATCTTCTTGCTCCACTGAACTACTCTTTCACAAGGAAAAACAGGATAATTGTTTCAGACCATTCAAAGGCAAGGAAATAATATTTTAATGTAAATCTGAATTTAGTAACTCAAGTTTTTTCATAAGAAATTCTAGCATTTTGACAATGTACAAGGTGTTTGATGAAACAACAATTGTCACAGGGAAAAGAATCAAGGCAGCTTAGCCATGTGCAAAACATCTAAAAAACTCAGCACAAAGGAATGAAAGATTGAAAATTGAAGGGATACAAGGATTAACATCCATGGATTATTTATTCTTTACATTTGTCTTGTATATTTTCTTTCTTGTCCTCAACGATGTTGATGCAAAACACATGCATTATTGATTACACCCCACATAAAACTAGATAGCAAAACTTTGCTTACCTTATCTGAGGCATAGTGTTTACCAATAGCTGTCTCCTGCAAAATGTGAGCTGCCACCTACACTTTCAGAATATCCATAAGCAGTATATCAGCTTTGAGAAACAACATGTCAAGAAAATCACAGAAATCAAGAAAGAAAAGTTAGTACCTCGCCTCCATTAATGCCTCCCTCATAGCATGGTTTCAAACTAATGGCACGCTCAAGATAAGGTTTCCAATGACCAGTGAGTAAATCTCTCCTAATCATCTCAACACCGCACTGGTAATACTGTTTCAAGAAATCATATTTCACTAGTATCAAAACAAAATGAAAGGAGCGACAACAAAAGCCACAGATAGAACTCAAGAATGAAAGGAAGAGGAAGAAAGGAAGAAAACAAAAGATTATGATGACACTTTGGAAATAATTATTGCACCTCAAGCATATTTCTCAAAAAGGGTTCTTCATTGAAATAATCTCTTCTCACAAAGACAAATGGTAACTTGAATGCCAGGGCTTCACTGACAGTGCCATATCCAATTTTCCCTGAAGAAATGGAAATCCCATTAAATTTTTGTTTTAAACTGTTTAATTTAGATCACCAACAAAAAAATATCACACTGACCAAGCATGCAGTCTGATGCAGCAATAAGATCAGGTGTGTAGGCATCTTTGGCAAGCTTTATGAAATTTGGTGGAAGCTCCTGGCTGTCAGAAGCACCACAAACCTGAATCAAAACTCACATGCTTCAATAACCATTATGAAAATGTGTTTTTGAACATTAAAAGACATTGAAATTGTTACTAAAAACGGTACCAGGCAAAGCCAACCAGAAGGTAAGTACTCCTCCTTCAACTTCCACCCAGAAGGCTGCACAAGAGGGAAAGAAGTTTGTAGTAGGAATGAAACTATTGTACATTTCCATCCAATGAATAAGGCATCAAAGCATATCAGGGACAGACATTTCAGTGGACATTCAATGGAGAGAGAGAAATATACTTCACCCAAATTTGAGTACACATATCAGATCTAAAACAGTTTTTAGTATCCTCACCTGTCCACCAAAGTTAAGGATTACCATCTTCACATCATCACTGATGCCAAGTTCCTTCCTTACCTATGGTAAGAAAATAGAATAATTGGATCAACATCTGAATGATATATAAAGATGGGTTTCAGCAGTGTTCAGAAGCCATACCTCCTTGCGGGTTTTGTGCAACCTCCTCACAACAAGAGGTACATCAATAACATCCCTGAAAGCAGGCACTGAAACAGAAGAGAACCAAAATAATATTTTGAGAGCAACCAAAAAATGTTCTGCACCAGGTATGGAAATGAGAAAGGAAACACAGGGGGGTTCATCTTGAGGCTGTGTATGAACCAACATACTTGGGCAAAATCCTGGGAGGCGGATTAGGAATTCACAGTGAGAATAATCCTCGGCTATCTGTAATAATTTCAAGAGCATAAGCAAATCTAGTACCAGTAAAATCACATCAAAACAAGTTCCAAATCAAAAGGGTAAATCCTGAATGCCAAAACAGTGCAGGTTCACAAAAAAAGTACAGCCACCTCAAATTTCAAATAAATTCTTGAGATGAAGAGTTATTGGCAATTGTTTTGACAGTAAAATCACTATATTGAGTATTTTCTATGCCTTTTGTGATTAATTGACTTAGTTGGGATTTTTGATACAACAGAAAAAAGGTAACGGGAGAAGATATTGGATTTATGACCAAAACATATCAAATGAAGAAGGCATCGGCAAAAGGTCACAAGAACTAGGGAAATGGAAACACTAATTGGACAATTATGAGTATGAGGGGAAAGGAATTCCATAAAAAACAATGTCACCTGCCAAACTATTGAACGATGATGATTTCCTGCAGCCATTACATACTCTGCATAGATGAAGTCCCAACTGCAAAAGTGTAAAGACAAAGACCAAACAGGTTATTATAGAATCACAAGGATTGATGGCGTGGCTAGCAAAATTTCAAGCAGGGGCTTTATATTTTTCATAAGTTATATCAATGACCTTGTACGTCATATCAAATTTTCAACCATGGAATGGTATCACAAACATCAACCCAAGTCTAGGGTTTATAACATGACCTAAGCACTGTGTATGAACCACCACTAAGCAACTTCATCAAGAAAGAAGCATCTATACTAAAATAGAATAGGATACAAGAAGCAAACTTTTTTGTTTCACGCCATAAATTTAGCTAAGGTCAGACAACAGAAGACTTTCCCATCCAAGTATCTCAGTTAAGGTCAGGCAACCTTATGGTCTAGTTTTAATTTTTTGACATGACAAAAAAGTAAGTTACAATAAGGGATATTTATTCAGTGGATAAAATTAAAAAACTTCCTTCAAAATTATGCCTGTTCACCTAACCAATGTTTCTATTTATTTTTTTCCTTGAAAGAAGAAGAACAGAGCATAAATTCTTGTGGAGCTATCCATTAAAAACTCTGTTCGTCCAAGACTATAGTGATTGCTGATAACATTCAATAAATTTACTCTCCAAGATAATCATACACAAATAAGAGAAAATATAGAAACAGTAAAATGAACAAGAATGCTAGTAACAAGAAATTACCTGAAGTTGGTGACACAGACAGATCGAATTCCTGCATCAGCTGCAGCACGACATGCAACTGGAACAACATCGGAGACCTGTTTTCATATGAGTAAAAACACAATTCATCAATTCTCTTCGATTTTCACCATTTTTGTCTTTTAATACTAAATTAAAGTGAACCCTTAATACCATAGTCTAGATAAATATCTATTGCAGGAGTTCAACTATAATAACAAGATCAATACCACTAAGTCAGCTTTTATGGAGTTCAGCCACTCTATCTCAGTAGCCAAAATAGATTCCCGGGGCTTCACAGCCGTCTCCGAATACTAACATCCAGAAAAGGAAGAGAGTGTAATTAGCATAGCAAAAGAAAAATCCCATCCCATCAATTTATATTTATGAAGTTAGAACCAGCACTATTTACCAAAACTATAATTGCAAGAAAAAGGGGGGATAATTAGTGTTTTTATACCTTCTCCAACGAAGCAAGGCGATCCACGGTCAATGCATCTGCCTGTACTGCTCCACAATCCAATAATACCTAAAAATTCAAAAACAAATACAAAAATGAATTGGAATTGTATTTTTTCTACTTCCACATTCCCAAATAATAATAATACTAATTTACCTTGCGAATGAAGAGACGAGGCGACTGAATTTCAGAGGTGAAGACAAAATCAGGTGCACCGGTGACCACGTGCACATCATGCCCAGCCAAAATCAAGTTCCTAACGACCTATTCCAGCAAAATCACACTGTTTTACGCTCGAACCCAAATATCCTAAAAAAATAAAATAGCTAAATACTATCCATGATCATCGCAATCACGCTATGATAAAAAAATATCAAGCTATCTCTAAAATAATGATGTTTTTTTTTAAAAAAAACTGAGAGCCACGAGGAATTGCAATTTGGAGAAACTATAAGAGCAGTAAAACAGACCTCGACAACACGAGTGGCATGGCCAAAACCATGACCGGTAACATAATAGGCGAACACCAGGTGCTTTCTCGACGCCGATACTCCTTCGCTTTCCTCAATTCGCATTTTCACCTCCTCCTTCTACTTCAAAAGAAACTGGTAAAGATGGTGACAAAATGCTGCCTGGGTTTCTGGAATTTAAGTAAGCTGCTGGCGGGTGTGATAAGAAAGGATCAAAAGAGAACGTTCGCATTTTAATGAAAACGAGCACTGTGCATCTTGGACCGTTGGAACTGTTTACCTCCAGATCAAGATGTTTAGATTTGACCAGTCACAGCTGTCAGGGTATGTTTGGTCGATGTGGCATCCTTATCTTTCTTTCTTTCTTCTTCTTCTTTTTCGCGATTTATTTCGTCATAATTATTGTTTCTTGCCTAGTCATATATGTATTTACAAGAAACTGAAAAGGACAGTTAACTAATTAAGATGGACTAAAGAAAGAAGGAGTGTGAGAAATAAGAGAAGGTTATCCCACAAATCTGGTATCTATCAATTTAATATCCGTTTATATATATCACAAGGTTCTAATAATTCTATATATATATATATAAATCATGTTTCTCATTTTTGAATGAGATTTTATCTCTAAAAGAAAGGCATACCATTTACGATATTTTATTGATTATAATAATATCAAAGATACCTAAAGATCAATGCTCATATATTTAAATTTAATGTATTTTAAATTAGATGTATTTTGATGTCTCGTATTTAAGGAAGATGCAAATGATTCTATCCATTAATTATTTGTATGTATAAAGTATTCTATATATAGGTGAGTAAGTGAATAAACCAGCCAAAATACTTATTGATAAACAGAAAAAGAAAAGGAGTAAAATAAATTATTAAGATGACTTGATTTAAAAAAAAATGTGAACGCTCAAAATAATAAGAAAAGAAAAATAGAAGGTTAAGATTTTTTGGAGTCCAACATTGATTGACAGTAAGATGATCAAGTGGTGAACAGAGGATGTTAGCACGCTACAAATATGTTAATGTTGACTTCTTAACGAGGCCAGCTGGGTATTCATAGCGAGTATGCCTAGTCCATGTCATGTTGAGTCGACAGTGAGTAGCTCATGCGTTGTTAACAGATAACGACAATAACCGTTTCTCTATCAAACAAGGAGGAAATAGAGAGCGCGTGTGGAGGCTTGTCCTAATTATTGAGTATGCATCATCACTAACTTATCAGCATAATTGTTTAATCCAAGGTTGTTCTAATCTGAATTGAGAAAACTTACCCACTCCTCATTAAGAAAAATAAAATATATAAATTGGTGGAAAACTAACGTCACCACCAATGCAGTTTCACATGGCAGTACATTTACACAGAGCTGAAAATTCTACAACCCAGCAAAAAGAGCGCTGAGATTCTGAAAATCCAAAGTTGTAGGAGACAAAAGCCTTGGTTTTGCCTGTAAGACCGCCTTTGTTTCATCTGCTACACTCTTCTTTTTAGTTGCAAGCTCAATATGCTGATCAAAATTAGACTTCAACAAGTTAATCTTGAGCTCGCAATAGTCTTTCCCTTCTCAACACAACTATAATCATGCTTCCATTCCGAATCAGAGATAGTATTTTGTATAATGGATTTAGAATTATTTTATTTCATATCTAAAGATTAAAAAGATGGCAGCAGAAAAAAATTATGGATTTAGATAAATTCTATTGCAAATTATGGATAGCAGTTCAAAAGGTGCCGGAAAAAAAAGCCCTTTAATATTCAGAAATTAGCAACTTTTGTTAACAATCTCAAACATTAAACAGAAGATCCACCCAATAACAATCCAACTTCAACAACGATACCAAAAGATTATACCTTTAACATTGGTTGGTGAAGTTAAGAATGAGGAATTAGTAAGAGGAATTAGCAAGAATAGAAGAGACCCGGTACTTCAATCACAAAAATAATAAAACAAAGAACACCTAGTCTGATGAACTTATCATGCACTACCAGATCTAAGAGATCTTCCCCATACTTTATTACAAATTTTTGGAAACAGCTGGTACAAAAACCAAATAACATTAACCCCCTGCCAATTTCCAAGCAAAATAAATTGAAACGATACAGACCAGATTGGTTTTCCTGCCCTACAGAAAAATTAACAAATTGATATATATATATATATATATATATATATATATATATATATATATATATGAAAGACTGATTAATTATCAGACCAGTCAACAGGTAATTTAGCTTTTATGGTGGTTTTATTCTTGTGGAGGCCCCGATTTTATGGTGGTTTTATTTCAGTTATTTAGTTTTTATTTATTTTGTATGATCTTGATTTCTGTTATATAAGTTTTATTTTGTTTTAATTGGATTTTTTAATTGAAATTGATTATATATTTAGGTTTCAATTCGGTTATCATTCTTTTAATTTCCGGATTAGTTTTAAATCCCTTAATATATTCGATATAGAAATTTTGATTTTTTCAATTTATCCTTTAATTGAAATTTATAATATATTTGGTTTTCATTTCAGTCCCTATACTTTTAATTTTTTATTTTACTCCTTTTTTTATATTTCTGAAATAGTCCCTATTTTTTTCATGTTTATATATGTGTGCTCTTAGCTTCGGTTTATAATTTTTATTATTTTCCTATTTATTGAGGTGGTATTTTTTTTCAAAAAATTAGTTCTTAAATTTTAGTTTGTGTTTATTATAATTTGAAAATTGGTATTTCTATTTTTTCTCTTTGTTCTTTTTTTTATTAGTTTTCTTTTTTTATTTTCAAGTGAAATGATTTTTTTCAGCTAATAATTTTTATTTTTTTATTATTTATTTTATATTTTTGTTTGCTCTTTTGCTAAAGATTTTAGACTTTTTTAATCTTTGATTTAATTTTGTTTTTTCATTATTAACGCTATAATAATAATTTTAGTTTTTTTTCTTGCTTATTTTTTTTGTTAATTTTTTTAGTTTTTTTTCTCTGTGTAATTTAATATTTTTTATTATTTTGGCAGTAATAGTAATGATAATTTTAGATGTTAAAAATTTGATTTTGTTGTTGTTATAATAGGGTGTGTTGATATGTTTCATTAAATTAAATGCAGAAAAAAATATTAGGGAACAAGAAGGACCTACGAGCAGCAAAGAAACTTACAACTTCCATCGATCTCGAGCATAATGAGGGATGTGGCCCGTATAGTTCATTAGCAGCAGTCTGACTACATCTCTCTTAGGCATGCTTTTAAGGAGAAAACAAGCAGAACCCACGTCACCATTCTTCACATAAGCATCAAGCATTGCATTATATTCAACAATACATGGGTGCGAGATTTCATCAAACACCTTGCATGCATCAAGTAAGTCACCAAACTGCGAGTACATGCATAACAATGATGTTTGTATAAAGGGGTCATAAAGAACCCCACGATTGATAACTTGGGTGTGAAGAGATGTGCCTATAGAGAGGCAAGAATGTGTGGCTGCTTTGATTATGGAAGGGAAGGTGTGGTTGTTTGGCGAGGTTTGGTGGGCAAGCATGAGAGTGAAGAGGTGAAGAGATTTTTGGTGTTGTCCAAAATTGAGATAGGCTCTTATTAGAGTGTTGTAAAAAAGGGTAGTTCTCCATCTTGAGTTGTGTGTAGGGATAGTATTTGGGTTATAAAGAAGGTGACATCTGGTTATTAGGAGGGAATGGATTTGTTTGACTTGGTTTTGGTGTTTGATAAAAAGTTGGAAAAGAAATTCAGGGTGGCATGGCATTACTGCAAGTTATGGGTTTCGAAGTGCTTGAGTTGAGACTGTAAATTGCCACGAGTCTATCTAGTTATGGTAAAATAAAAGGAAAACAAAGCAGTTACTTTTTCCATGTCAAAAGCACAAAAACCAGTATAAAATAAATAGGGGATTAGTTTTACAGTTGTTAACAAGTTATCCTTAAGATTCTCATTTATGCTACTTTGTGAGAAAAAAATGGAACCATGCAGACCTGGATTCCAAGTATTTTGTCATTATTCCCTAACTCAACTAAAATCTGCCTCAGTTTTGCCTCCACATCAGAATGAACTGGTGTGTCATTGATCCACTGTGCATTTTTTGATGGCCCCTTGGCAATCTTCCTGGCAATTGAATTTCAAGTTCAAATACTGATGAACAATAAACAAAAACATCATAAAAATTGGCACATTTCTCTAGATAGATTTACTCTTGCAAAACAGATTCAGCAAATAGTCTCATGATATCATGATATACTATGCGAGCATCCAACGTGGTAGAAAGTCTTAAACCCACATCAAAGGAAAAGTAAAGAAATGCAAAAGTTCTCATTAACTGCTCTATCAGTATAAAGATTTTATTACGGACCCCTCAGAAGACCAATAACCCGTGAAAATATTACCATATCACCAGGAAATGCGTCAATCTGAACCAACAGTAGTTAATAAATATTGATGAAATTCCCAACAAAGAGATCAAGAAACATATTGATAGAAGTAGAATGATGTGATAGGACTTGCCGGATTGAATCGTTTAACTTCCTTTTGGCTAAGATTCATCTTTTCCTATAGCACCTTCATGTGTTCTTGCTCTTTGCTCTCCCAAAGATTTTGCATATTCCTTTACAGAAGCTCCGTAAGAGATTGGAATCGCTGAAATCAAAATAGAACTCTAAAAGCAGGCAGTGCATACTTACAGCAGCTTCACTTGCGGAAGCTGACGTGCGGAAGAAGACACTGATAAAATCCATAGCCTGCTCAAGAAAGTCCAGGCGCAGCTTAAGTTCCATTTCAGAAAAGGAAGACAAAAGAGCAACATGGTCCCCCTGTAAGAGAAAGCATAGCATTTACTTTATAATGAAAAATGAAACAAAAATATATATAAAAAATATAAACAGATAGGAGTGATGACAAAACCAACAATATTGTGCACAGTTGACTTGGCATATCTTATGCATAACAACGGCGAAAGATTATGAATATAATGGAGCATGCTCAGCTATACTTGACAAGTAATTTGATTTTAATGATCAATGTGCACTTTTGAGTAAATTTCAGCAAAATATGGAGTAGCAACAATGGGTTCAGCATATACTGTAATGGCAGAGACAGATAGACAGGGTAAACAGTATGCTAAACTTGGACACAGAAAACACTCCCATGCAAGAAGAAGATAGTATTTCATTGCTCAACACAATCAATCATCAGATCTGTTACACAGATGCTCTTTGATTATGATGCATTATTTACAGTACACTAACAGGAAGATTTTCACAAACCTCAGTAGTAGCAAGAAACATTTTTGCTAGTGATTGTTTCATAGAGCTTGATATTCTTTTTGTCAGCCCAAAGTCAAGCAAAATTGGACGGTGTGGAGGTTCTTTGCTCACCAGAAAATTACCTGCAACACAACCAATATAAAAGCATTCAACAGAGTAAACAGATTCTGATATAGGGCACAATTAAGGAGAATAGGATAGAAGAAAGGGCGAAGCAACGTGCATAAAAGAAATGGGAGAAAGAACAAATGTTTTGATTTTCAATTTCAGACCCCTAATCAAATTTCATTCATTGAAATAGCTCCTTGAAACCATATCACAGGTCTTACATATACGTCGACAAGAGAAGATTTGGATGCACATTCTCATTTTCTTTCCTTTTCTGAGGAAACAGCCAGAGATTCTGTTTTCTTTCTTCCTTTTATACTATTGGTAAGCAAGAACTAAAGCAGTAGTTGAGAGAGAAAGAGGGGTGTACCAGGATGAGGGTCACCATTAAAAAACCCATCAACATATATTTGATGGGCAAAGGCCCGTGTGAATTCTTCGACAATCTTTTGTTTGTTAGCACCACAAGCTTCTAGGGATTCAAAGTCATTCAAACGAATTCCATCCATATATTCCAAAATTAGAACTTTTTCTGTGGACTGTCAATGAGAGGAACATGATGCACAGTCAGAAGAGTGAAAAGAGTAAGGATCATTATCAACATAAGAGTAGCAAAAAAGGCCCCAAGCAGTCAAGAGGTTAGAAGGAATTCACTGCTTAAGATCCACTCATTGAAAATCTATATAGAAACCATCCATATTGCGTAAAAACATGTGAAGAGACCATCATAACTAAATAAGCTAGTAATTATTGGTATGTGCATGCGTTTTACTCGGGTATATAGCATAGACATTCATGATGGTGTCAAAACTATATAATTCATTTTCCTCCACTCCACTCTGCCCAGGCTTCGAAATGACATCAAAATATTCATTTCTCCCACGTGATTCTTTTTGTAAGAATGGTAGTTAACTGTCAGGACTCAGAAATGTCAAAGAAGATCCCTGCAATGAGTCATTTAATATCTGTTCCAGACAGTGAGAAATGTTAATAAAATTCCCACGACAGGATATATTAATAGGATTTCATCGTATTGCGCCTGCACTCTAGCAAACAACTTTGTTATATCAAAACATGAGAGCAAAATGATACCTGAATAACCTCTGGAATCAAAACATCCACTTCATTGATGAGCTTGTTGCTGTCATATTTGTTTGTGCAGCCATGATTTTTAGACACGGTTCTGGTATTCTCTACAGGTACAGTAGACCAGCATCAGTAAGAAAGAAAGGTACACTGAACAGTAGAGAAACACAATGATATACTTGATAAGAGAAACAGTAAGAGAATATAAATGGAGGAAGAGATTAAAGAATTTAAAATTCCTTGCATTTTCTCTGCACAGTGTTAATAAATAGATTGGGAATGTTCTCCACTGCATTCAGTATAGGGAGTTGGAGTTTCACTTTCATGAACATGCTAGAAAATAGTTGAATACACAGTTGCCAACTAACATTTTCATCTGTACGGCATCCAATCTCACCATTGCAACATAACACCAATGCTGAAGCTTCAATTAGCACTAAGAAAACCAAGCCAAAGCTTTCCCATGAGTTGCCACCAGATCACCACCAGAACCATGACGCAGCCATTACACTGCTACCAATAGAGTACCACACTGCCTTGACCACTGTCACTAAAGTTACCATCAAATTGCCACCATCATTGCTGCTTCCACCACCCTCATAGTGCCATATCCATCAAGCTAAGCCGTTGCCTCCACATTCAAAGAGTATATACAACCACTAAAATCCAAATATGATCACCACAACTGCCAACCTTGCCTCCACCACCATCAATTATCCTCACTGCTGACACCACACAGGTATCATCCCATTCACTTCATCGATTCAATAACAACTTAAGCTGCTGCACTTGGTATGAATTCTATACACAATCAGATTTAACTGTCCCAATGATTGGATTCCATTATAGTTATTTCAAGTTCCTGATATGACTCCCAATACCCGCATCCAGACCCAACCAGAACTCACATATATTATCTATTGGTTGTGAAAGAAAAGAAAATAGCAATTTTGTGATGTCAACGATAGAATTTCATCAACAGAAGTATTGCAGAAGACAGTTTACCTGATTCGTGGTTGAAGTCGAGTTCTTTTGGAGCTTCTTTGCACCATTCATCTATCATGGGGCTGAAGTTATACTGCGTTCTGCCCATGCTATCCAGTCAACAATGGATTTTGCATCCTTTAAATCCAACAAAGAAATGGCATGAAACATAATTATAAGAACTGGAACATTTGCTTTCCGATGCAGCATCTCAAAAGCCAAACTCAAAAGAGTTTCTAAACCTCCAATATGATTTTCTTGATGTCTTCATGTTGAACTTTAACAACCACCTTCTGCCCATCAATTAATGTTGCACGATGGACTTATGCAATCTACATAGAATATAACATGAGAATAACAAGATTATTCCAAAATGTACACACCTTGTGAGAACAAGAAAATCAAAATTTTAATCCTAAATGAGCATCCAACTAACTTCCTAGCACAAACATCTATTCTTAAGGATCTTACCGAGGCTGTCGCCAGAGGATTTTCGTCAAAATCCAAGAAAAGCTCCTTCGTGGATTTCCCTAGTTCTTTCTCTATGGTGTGACAAACCTGTGCAAACAAAAATCTTAACATAACGAACCAATAAGAAACATGGCACGAAAATAAACAACTAACATTATGAGATACAAACTAAACAGAAAAATCAGGTCAACAAAGTCACATTGAATCACATGAAGACTTCCAAATCTATTAGAAAAAGACTAGAAAAAACCTTCCAAACCAATAAGATTTGCTTAACATAACATAATTCTGCAACTGCTTGAGATTTGAAATGAAAGCAGAAGGAAGCACATCAGCACGTGAGGACAAATACTGTCCAAGTTTCACCCACAAACCTTCCAACTCTACCATCAAATTAAAAACACGCTTAGCATTCCGCTCATGAGCCTTCTTCCACAACGCACAATCAACATCAGCATAAGCAATAAGCATCACTCAAAATAAATAAGTCATAATCAGATATGCAATACGGTGGATCTGTACCTTATAATCGACGTATATTATCAAAGCCAATGTAAATACCTTCGCACGTCTCCTGTAAATGTTTCCCCCACTCCATCTCTAACACACAAAATATATATATATATATATATATATATATATATATATATATATATATATATATATATATATATATTATTCTTTATTTTCTGAGAATACATGATTACAATAAAATTTAAAAATCTTCGAGCCTACCAATACCACAGAGACATTGCCTTATTTCTTCATGAATTAATTAATAATTGTTCGAATTATAACTAAAGTAAATCAAGTTTTTATATCAAATTGTAATTTTTCACTCTAATTGCGAGAAATTGTAGAGTTAAAGGAAAATGATAATCAAATTGAACAAAAAAAATCAAAAGATACCTCATTAAAACACTTGTCTTTAAGTATCGGTGAGATAAGAGTGATTAAAACCACATCACTCTCTTGGCCTTCACTATCCATTAGGAATAATCGGGTTGTTTTGCACTTATGGCTTGGCCCCATTTGTCATCACAATTGTAACAAAGGTCCTTATCTCGTTGTTCCTTCATCTAACCTGGTGTCAGCCTTTGGACAGGCACCATTGCCCTCCTCTCAGGTGGTTGTATTGGCTTATTAGTCATTCGTGTAAAAGGAGATGCCACTTTGGCCGTCCTTTTTTGGGCAGCTACATTCTCCTCCTGCATTTTAGCCAATCCGAAGGCCATGTGTAGGTTAGCAGGATTGAGCATATACACCATAAAAGAAATATCTTCTCTTAGGCCACTGAGGAAGAAACTGAGTTTATATGACTCAACTAGCCCTCTGAGTTGATTAGAAACCATCTCAAACTAGATCTTATATTCTTCCATTGTTGTAGTTTGTTTCAAGTGAATTAAGGCCTCCATGGGGTCATCATAAGGTGATGTTCCAAATCGAGTTTGTAGAGCCCGAATAAACCCCTCCCAGCTATTAAGACCCTTGTCGCACGTCATCGCGCGGCGTCTCGGGAGGGTTATATCTCTCAATGGAGTTGAGGAGTCGCCACCTAGCTGTTGAGAGTCGCTAGGAAAACCTGATTGCACTGGTCTGATTAGAGATTCAAGGGTAATGGACTGGTTGCATAAAGGGAAAATATTAGCACCGCTAGTACACCTTATCTAAGGTAAGTTGCATTGCATATCTTAATGTGATTTCGAACGCTTCAACGAGTCATATTTATTCATGTGAATAAATCTAGCTTTTTAAATTTTATTATGAGTTCATAAACCCCAAATAAAATATCAAGAAACAGATTCATGTAGATGCCTTAAGAGGATCACCTATCGTGGATGAGTTTTCCGTGATTTTATCCTTCGTAAAAAATATTCTGATTAAAAAAGGAATTGATCACCGCTCAGAATAATCCTACGAATTTTATTGGTTATTTCTAGATATGTAAATGCTAGCCTACTTGTAGTTTCATCATTTACTACCTGAAATTAACCATTAATCCTCATGAATTAATTTCGTGGTTGATCGATTAAAAAAAATCGAGCACCACTCAGAATAATTCTGAAAATTTTGTTGGTTATTTCTGAATATGAAAATGTTAGTCTACGTGTAGATCCGGTGTTTACTTCCTGTAATTAACCATTAATTCTCATGAATTAATTTCATGATTTGTTTTAATATAAGCCAAATTTTCAAGATTTAATAAACTTGTTATTAAATCTAAGATAAATTTTCAGAAAATGCTTTGGCCGTTGCAAATAAAACACATTTTTTTATTTTACTCTATATTCTTTTTTTTCTTAACAAAACAACATAAAAATTGAATAAATAATACACAACACACACACACATTCTCTTTTTCATTTCTTTTCTATTATATTTTACAAATAACAATTAAACAACAATAAAAATTCAAATAAATACATAAACACCTAAAATTGCAAAAAACAGAACCTCGGGAACAATGCCATAAACTAGGAATAATGGCGACAACATAGGGGCGCACTGGTGGGCGTCTACTCACGCGCCACCGTCTTTGGCTGTGTGTGGAACCATGCACCGCCGCTGGTGGACAGCAAACAGGGGCAGATCTTCCTCTTCCCTTCCTTCTCTCGCTGGCGGTGGAGCAAATGGTAGCCTGCAAAACAAAGACAAAACACAAATAAACACAAAGGCAGCTGGGTTTTTCTCCTCTAGATTTCAGATATGTTCTTCCTCTTCTCAGCCTGTTCTTCAATTCTCCTCTTCTCCTTCTCACCAGCGACGGTGTTCCACAATGACCTGCAAATACCAACAACACAACACACAACAAACACATAAGTACCAGTTGGGTTGGTCTTTTCTTCTTCTCGGCTTGTCTGCTTTCAAATGGCACAATAGGGGTTGCTATCCTTGGTGGCTGTTGGGTGAGAGGGAGATGGAGGGTGGCTGGAATGGTGGCTAATGGGTGAAAGGGAGAGCTTAAGGCGGCGTGGTTTGCTATGGATGGGGCTGACGCACGGGAGGAGAGGAAGGGGAAGGAAGATCTGCTGGTTGGCCAGGGCTGGCAGAGGAGAAATGACTACTTATGGGTCTGCTGGCAGAGGGAGACTGAGAGGAGGGGAAAATGGGGTTGTCGGGTTGCTGAGCAAGAGGGGTTGTAATGGATGGTTGCTTGGAGGCAGAGAGGAGTGAAGGAGAGAGGGCTACCTGTGCTGGTGGAGAACAAATAGGAGGCTGGTCGCCGGAGGGAGGCCTAGAGATGAAGGCTGGTATGGGGAGAGTGAAAGAAAAAAGTGGGGGAAATGGAGAGAAAGGGCCATAGATCTATGAAAAGGGGGTTAGAGGTAGGCGGCAGAGGTGTAGGAGGGCAAAATATAGGGGTTGCAACTGGTTGGTTGGGATTGAGGTGTAGGCGAGGAAGGGGAAAGGAGGTTGCCGAAGAGAGGGGGTCTGGTCGGAGAAAAAGGGCTGAAGGCAAAGGGACTGCCTGTGTTGGCTCTGTGAAGGAGAGACGGGAAAGGGAAAATGAAGATGGAATTGGTGGGGTTGCATTTGCCAAAAAAGATGGCTTACCAAAAATTTAGGGTTTTTTCTTTATGTTTTAGGGTTTTGGGTGTGCGTAATTTTTTTATCCCTTTTAATTGTGGATGAGCAACTCTATTTATAGAGTTTTTCATATGCAAGGCTTCGAAAGAAGCCTTGAGCTTGCGTGCCTTTTTAATTTGGTCATTGGTTTTTGATTTATGTGATTTGACCTTTAATTAACCGTTAAACTCTTAATTTGTTCAATTTTTCCCTTGTACCAAGATATTTTTGGATTTTTTCTTTTTTGATATTTTTTTTGTTTTCTTTTTCTGAAACCTAAAAATAAATGGGTTAAAAATTAGGTAGCAACAACCCCTCGCAGCTTCAATGTCTTGAAACCATACTAAAGCCTTCCCTTCCATATGGAATGACTCCATTAGAACTTTATGATGCGGATTAGTCTGATGATAGTTAAAAAATTGATTGGCCCGATCAACCCATCCACTCGAGTTCTCCCCATTAAACCTTGGGAAGTCTAGTTTTACAGCTCTGGTCTGAATACTTGCATTTTCCTCATATAGGGGATTCGTAATTGGTTGTGCAGATCCTCCTGGTTCGCCTATATTTTGGGTGGCTTTTAACTGCACCAGTGCCTCCGCATGTGAGGCCACTACTTCTAGCTTCTATTCCAGCCCTTGCACCATCTGTTGCAGGGCATGATGATTCTGTTGAGACTGATCTTGGTTTTGTTTTACAACTGCCAAAGATTCAACGAGTTGGGAGTACCTTGTTCCTACCCCCCCATCCATGGACCACTAGCTCTAATACCAATGTTACATTCTACTTCCTCATATTAATTGAGAATTTTTTATGGAGTTTCGAGGAATCCACAACCTCCAAATACTAATTTCTGGAAAATTGTTTGGTGCTCTTTTATTGATCACGCTAGTTTAAATACTAATTAAAGCAACAATTCCAATTTGAATGAAATACTACTAAGATAATCTTTATCTAATTAGCTAATTTATCTTTATCTATTTCTGGCCTGACACGTGGCCATTAATTTAATTCTAACTAGAAGACTAACTACAGCTAAAGACCACAGTTTGGGTAACTAAATTAAATAACCAAACAATTGCCTAACCAACCAGTCCAATTGAACTAGCTGATGTGGCATCTTGATGTGCTTGACTTGATTGAGTTTTGGCTGACTTGACTCCTGACATGACTAGACTAGGCTGTTATATAGCGGCAAGGCCATGCCTTTACAGATGACAGCTGACTACCTGACACGCAGTACATGAGGCCATCCCCTGTGATGCCATGCCTCCTCTTGTCACGTCGGCACGTCACAGATAACACTTCCCCGCGGCCAGAACCTTTTTTTAATGTAAAAATATCAATTATGTAATATTTTTTATTATAATATAAATTTATTTATTTAGTAGGTTTCAACGAAATAATCAACATAAAAGTATCGTCATCATTAAAAAAAATAAGAAGATTCAGATATCTTAATTATTGAATTCACTGTATTAAGATTAGTTCATGTTATAATTCAATTTAAATTCAACATAAAACCAAAATATAAATTATGAAAACACTTGTAATAATCAAATAACAAAAATAAGTAGTTAATTTTCTATCTACAAAAAAAAATAAAACATAAATTAAAAACCCATCCCTACATTACCATCATTATCATTACTATAAAAGTTAAAATTATTATCAACATTATTGTCCAAACAATTAATGTCATTAAATTGCTGAGAAAAATAAAATAAAAAAACAAAAAAAATTACAAAAAAAATAAAAAATAATCACAAAAATTATCATTATTATGGCACAAATAATAAAATCATAAAATCATCTGATCCAAAGAACAAATAAAAATAACAGAAAATACAAAAAAAGGGGAAAAAAAAGCAATATTAATTTTAAAATGATCATCAACATAAATTAAAATTTTAGGACTGAATCGAATAAAAATAAATCCCCAATAAAAAATAAAATGACAAAAATTAAAAACAAAAATTAAAAACATAGATACATAAATACGGATAAAAAATAAACATTGTCCAAGAATGACAAAAAAACAAAAGAAATTAATATAAATTAAAATCTTTCAAGAATAAGGACCGAATGGAAAATAAAATATATAATTAAATCCAATCAAAGGATAAAATTAAAACAAATAAAAACCTTGGAACTAAAATAAATAAAGATATTTTTTAAAACAATTGCAGTGTAATTTTGTTAAAAAAATCAAAAGAATAAGGATTGAAATGAAAAGTAGCATATATGACTAATTTCAAGTGGAGGACACAATCAAATCAAATCAAATTAAAAAGCTATATAATTAATTTTAATCGAAGGATAAAATTAAAATAAATAAAACTTTGAGATTGATATAAATGAAGACATCTAAAAAAAATTATTGTGTAATTTTTTTAAAAAAATTTAAAAGAATAAGGACCGAAATAAAAGATAGAATATATGACAAATTTTAATTGGAATACCCAATTAGAAACAATTAAAATTTGTATACTGAAATAATTAAAGGAACCAAAAACAAACCAAAACTCAAAAGAATAAGAGTTAAATTGAAACCCAACATATATAATCAGTTTCAATTGAAAGACACAATTGTAACAGATCAAAATTTACATTGAAAAAAACAGAAATAAAAGCGAAATCAAAATCATCCTTTTACTCTTAAGTTGGGGAAACTTAAGCCTCGGGACAACTCTTGTAACAACTGTATTTTAACAATAATGCTTTGATGCAATGAGAAATCTATAATATATATCAATCTCTACAACTCAACTCTTGTAAATGTACAGTGCTTAAGAGAGCTTCGACAAGGAATATTTTAACAATAATGCTTTGATGCAATGAGAAATCTATAATTATAACAACTTTATTTTTAATTTTTTGTAGAGTAATTTTGTCTCATAGACTTTATCTTTACTTGAGATTCATAGATCAAATATTAAATTCATTAATATAGTATTTTTTAAATATTAAAAAAATTCTTTATTAAAAATAAATATATATTTGCATGAATGTAATAATATCACGTACAATGAATCAATTAACTAGATGACCTTTTAAATTAATAATCTTCCACTTGCATTAAAATAAGTACTCACGTCACGTATCTAATATTATATTACTTGGTGTAGTATGAATGATTTTGCGTATATAATGACCTAACCTTTTTATTGTAGTATTATTGTAGTATTGTAGTGAGGACGAAAGTAAAGCAGAACAGGAAAGAAAGGCGACAATAATTTAACCACACGGAAATATAATTATTATTAATATAAAGATTAAGTTAACAACTTTGTTTTTTTAATTTACAAATAATAATCAAACTATAAGAAACACAACATGTAAGAGAGAGGGGGGGCGAGAGCGACAACAATAAGTGAAGTAAAAAACAATATAATTGATTAAACGGATACAAATCTCCTCCAATCTTGTTGTCATAAGTTACTTGCAGCCGATCTTTACCATAACTGCCAAGGAAAAAATATTGCCAAAGAGAAAAAAACAGAAGAAGTTGAAGAATTAAGTTGAGAGTTTCTAAAATTATATACAAGGTTCCAAAACTAAGATTTAATAAATAAAAATGTGATGTGTTAGATTTAATAAAAGAGTTTCCATAAGTTACCTGCTGGTGATCTTTAACAAAGACAACTATTTATTGTTGTTTTTGCATTAAATCGTTTGAATTAGGAAGTTTCTACGGCCACTGCAAATCAATAAAAGAGAAAAAAAATTTAAATAAGCAACGTTTTTATGTCAATAAATAAATAAAAATGTGATGTCAGATTTAAAAAATAAGATTAGCTAGTAAAAGGATTCGATTTTGTCTTAATTACCTCAAAGAACTATGATGTCTGGAGTATGAGAGGTGTTGGGCCATCCCTTTCCCCCTTCTTTGAATTGTTCTTCTAGAATTGCTGCCTGGAAGATTTGCAGGTCTTCTAGAGTTGTTGACTGGTAGATGTAATCCGGAAGTGCTTTCAGTTTCGGGCAAAACCCAATAACCAAGCAACGAAGAGATGGCATTATTGTTTTGTCTTCATTCCGCCTCCCTTCTCCTTCCCACTCTTCCCAGTTTACCAACTTCCAAAAGCGAAGCCTTTTCAACCTGGGGAATGCAATGTCACTATCATTAGCAGCAGCAGCTTCCATTCCTAAGAATTCACTCCCCACCTTTCTCACGCTTTCCATCCAACTTACAAATAAGTCTTCAAGAAAAGGCATCTTCCCCAAGGGAGTCAGATTCTCACATCTTTGGAGTCGAATAACCCTTAGTTTATTAATCCAACTAGGAAGCACTTGGATGATTCCTTGGTAATCTCTTATCTCCAACAAATCAATGTTTGGAGGTGGTTCTAAGGCTTCAAGGATTTCATCATCGCGAATTATCCTCCTCTCTCTCCTCGACCTAAACATTAAACCTAACCGAGTGAGGTTTTTCTTGCTCTTCAGTTTAGCTTTCTTAACCTCATCTGGATCTTTCACATCTCCCAGCCATTTTATCCTAAGAGATCCTTGAAGGTGGTTCAAGTTTTTCAAACCCCCAATATTAGACCCTTCACCACTACCACTCACATGGAACACATCTAATTCCCGAAGACAACCTAACCCCTCAAATCCTCTCATCTCTACAAACGACGAGTCACTCGGACGGAGAACACTGAGATGTCTTAATTTGATTAGCTTTCCAATGTTGTCAGGCAGCTTTTCAAGCTCCATACAATCCGAGACATCTAAAGTTTGCATGTTATACAATTCACACATCTCTTCAGGTAACTCCTTGATCTCATTACCAGACAAGTCAACATGCCTCAGGTGTATCAACTTTCCTATGTTGGATGGGACTTCTTTTATTCTACATCGTGACAGCTTCAATGTTCTTAGACAACTCAAATTATCTATTAAGTTAGGCAAGGCTGCATTCATCGGTGAAGGATAACCATCAACAATCAGGCTGCGAAGCTTTTTAAAACTATGGATGGTTGCAGGAAATGAGCAGGCATCATCATTTCTAAACACCACCATTGAGTGCCGGGCATCTCTAGAAATAGAGCCTATCTTCGACTCCGCCGGACCTCCATCAATCTCTAAACTAAAAATTTCATTTTTTGTCATGGATTGAGCAAAATCATGCACCATATCATGCATCTTACATTCGATAATCCTACCATCATCCTTGTTTTTCTTAAAATCTTGTAAGAGAGAGCGAGCAGCCAAAGCTTCGAAGCACTCGCCACCCGTTACTTCCATCTCTTGATTTTGTGTTTCCCGAAGGAAACCTTGTGCCATCCACAGTTTGATCAAAGTATCCCTCTCAAATGTGTAGTCTTTTGGAAAGACTGCACAATATAAGAAGCACGGTCTCATTTTAGTGGGCAAGTCACGGTAGCTCAACCATAAAGGAGCCAAAAGTTTGTCCTCAGCTTCTTCTATCTCCCAAACATGGTTGTTCAAGACACTTTCCCACTCTGCTCTGCTTCTTTTGAAGCGCAAAAGACTTCCTAGAGTCTTTGCAGCAAGAGGCAAGCCTTTACACCTTTCTGCAATTTTTCTACCAGTTTCTTCTAAATTTTCCCTCTCTCTACTGTTTTTTTCAAAAAATGCAAACTGACTGAATAGTGACCAGCATTCATCTGGAGAGAGCAGTCCTAGTACTAAAATGTCAGTGGATGAGCAGCCCATGATATCTGCAACTTTCTTATTGCGTGTTGTCACCAAAAATCTACTTCCAGGCAAACAACCACGCTTGAGGGAGTTTTTCAGTTGCTCCCACTTTGTGGAATCTTCATTCCACACATCATCTAGGACAAGCAACAATCTCTTTCCGCTAATTGATTCTTGTATTTTTTCTAGCAAAGCCTGCAATTCAATTAAATTTTGGGCAGACCCAGTAAGAGCTTCGAGGATTGCCTTGGCAATCCTCGTCTCATCAAAGGGATCTGATACACAAACCCATATTCTCTTCCCAAAATAGGTCTCCACCTGGTGATCATTATAAACTAGTTGAGCGAGGGTTGTCTTTCCTATCCCTCCCATCCCTACTAGAGAGATTGTACGGAGAGCTGGTTCTTGATCACTACTCTCACCCACCAACATTTTCACTATCGTGCCTTTATCCTTTTCTCTACCTTTAATTTCTGTTGCATCTATAACAGAAGCCGTTATTTTACGTTCAGGCAGATTAGGTCCCCCTTCAGATAATTTAAAGTGGAACGTATTTTTCTCTGTCACAATGCCATCTATTCTGTCATTCAGTGTTTGTATCTCACGAGCAACATGGCAACGCAAACCAACTTCTCTAAAGCAAAAGCAGGAGAAGATCATGAAGGAGCATACCTTCTTAATAGTCTTGCGGGGATGCTCATCATTCAACTTCGTTTGTGATTTCGCAATTGCAGTGCTCCACTCATCCAATACGTCGTCCATGTCGTAAGATACGTCTTTGAGCTGACCCATCCACCGTTTGATGGATCCTTCCTTCAACTGCCTTTGCTCTGCATCGGCAAGCACAGCTTGGATGGCCTGAAAATTGCTTTCAAGCTTTCGAACCTCGTTCTTGACACCAGCGACCAGCCCCACTTCCTTTTGCACCTTCTGAGCAATTATTGAGCTCAACTGCTCCAAGACTACGGAAACAAGAGCATCAGCCATATTATTCAGAACTAAGGAATGGTCGAGAGAGGATAAAATCGAAATAAAAGGATTCCAAATTTGGGAACATGCAATAGATAAAGCGGAGAAATGAAAGGGGAGGTTATGCTTTGATGATACTTCTAATGATCTATGGCATGATTTATATATAAAAAAGGCAAAGGAAGAGTAGTTTGGACAGAGAGCAAGATAGACGGAGAGAGAAAGGGAGGCAAAGCCAGGGACGAATGCGTGAAAGTTCTTCGAAAAGACCGTAAGAAGATGCGACAACCTCTTGTGGAAATTTTGACTCAAACTTTTGACAACGCGTTTGCTGACGTTAGTTTTGTTTTTTTTAATGATTAAATAAAGCGGTAAAAAGGAAAAATAAAAGGAGGAGGGTCGCATGCGTTGTTGGTCCAATTTGGACCACTTGTTTGAGATATGAAATTGGTACCAGCTTACTGGTCCAGCAAGGCAGGAATTTGCTTGCAACTTTAATCGTGTTCTGAACTCTCACTTCAAGCTAAGGATTTTTAGATATTTTGTTTAGATATTTTTTATTTATTGATGTTAAAGAAAAGTTATTCTAAAAAATTATCATGTATGAAAATACCAGGCACATATCCTAGTGTATAATTGGACCGGTGTTCCACTTCTTTCAAACATTTTAATTATTTGAGGAAACCTATTTTTTTATTTATTTTTTATAATATAAGTTAAATGAGTAAAATTATATCTCTCTTTAACTTTAATAAAATAAATACATCCTAACTCGAATCTAAAATTTACAATATCTATCTCAAGTTCTTTTTCTCCATATCATAGGGGACCTCCTTTCAAATACTTGCTCACCTTAAAATTGGTGTCATAATCCAATTTCTGGGTTATTCCTTAAAATTTATTCAAAAATAACAAAAATAAAATAAAAGATTGGTGTTGGTAGAAAAATCAAAGTTAAAATTTTAGATATTTTCGAGAACCCGGTCATACCTCTTTTATGTCCCCCAAAAAAGGAAAATACTCAGTTTTGGTTGCTAAAATTTCTGAAAAATCTCAGTTTTACAATATGTAATGTATGAGTGGAATAAAAAAAAAGGGGGGTTTATCCTGTATTATTGTTCTCTTTGAATAACATAAATGGGTTAGGTTGTAATTCCATGTATCTCAGCAGTTTTGGTTGCATATTTCATTAAATCGCCCTCATGGACAGCTTTTATCTGTAATGTCGCACGCTCTTTTTCCTAAGATTCCCCAGAAGACATCTCTGGGTACTACAGGACCACAACAAGTGTTTGATTTAAAGCTATTTGGCCCACGTTTCTTGCAAGTTGCTGCTGCAGATGCCAGGTAAACATGAAGGACTTGGAAGGAGTCGCTACATGGAAGAACTGGGGTCATGAGTTTTGCTGCATTCCCCGAGCTCTGAGCTTTATCAGACACATGACGCTCGACACAACTTGTTCAAACATGGTGTCTTTGATATATCAAGATTGGCTGCTTAAAATTAGGACCCAGTTGAGAGGTAAAGCTGAGTGTCCTTGATAAATGGTTTTGTTTGCTAGCATATATGACCTCCTCTACACGGAAGGATGGCATCAAGACCAAGTTCGGAACTGTCCAAATATACACATTTCAGTCCATCACTATCTGGATTTTGGAAATATGATATAGACCGCGTTATACTCAATAATTGTTTAAAAATACGGTTATGATTGTATTTTAAAATATTTTATTTAGAAATTTATGATAATAATAAAAAATATATATATTTTTAATATAAAATATATAAAAATAATAATTTTAAAAAATAAAAAGTTTTTAAATTTCATAAAAACACTTTCAAATCAGAGTAATAAATCATCAGAGATTCCCATGAAACTTCCCGAGTGAAAGAGACTTGAACGTGAATGATGCGACGTCATCTGATACATTCCAAGAACATGAACTTGGAGCTAAGTTCTCCAGTCGCATGGATCATGTGTTGGTTCAAGGATAACTTGTGTAATCAAGTTTAAGAAAAGCCAGTTTCAGATATCCATGCCTCTTTTGTAAGTACTTCTTTGTTTAGAAATGTATAAAATAATTTTTATTTTTTTATTTTTTTATTTTACTTTAATATTGATAAATTCAAGAATATTTTTATCTTGCCAATGATGTATATATCCGCTGTTTCATGCTTTGCTTATTCTCTCTTTTTTGCCACTACTGTATAGTTATTTATTACATGGCTGGCCATGCTTTAATCCGCATGAAAATGTTAATAATGGTTATTCTTCTTTTTTATTGAAAGAGAGAATGATTTGATTGATAAAAATAAAAAAGAGGCAAAAAGCCTGTGAATCACAAGACAAAAGCAAAAACATGCGAGACAAGTTCAGGCAAAAAGGAGGACCTTAAGATTATGGAAAAGGCAATTAAATGGCATATTATTTTAGGTAATGACATCTTCAAGATGCATAAGAAGCAAAAGAGAGAAATATAAGTAATAAAGATTGAATTGATAACAGATTAAAAATGAAGATTGTATTCTGTTTTTCTCAATTGATTTGTGATACAAATATTGTTCTATTTATATACATAATTCTGAGAGTAATTTGCCTAATTGTAAGTTGTAGTTTCCATATACAATTGTAGCCGTTGCTTGTAGTTTCCATATGTGTTTGATGTAGCCGTTGCATGATTGAGGAGAAGAGTTGATTGCTGCAATTTGTTTGATTCACTGGGATCAATTTCTAGATTTTGCTTGTGTGTGGATGTTCTCCTTTATAATAAGGACACGAGTTATAAACCAAATTAGAGACATCCAAATATGAACATCCTAGGGAGATCAATCAGTAATGAGCATCTTAAGAGGTTTCTGCTACTATTTGCAACGAGTAGGGATTTTTTGGCAAACAAAACCCCACTTGTTGTCCTCGTGTTGAACCAGACTCCTACTATGATTATTAGTTTGTTACTTCTACAATATCTCTGATTAAATACGATACAAAAGAAAACTGACCAACCTTGTTGATAAAACCTGTGCTGGTGGCAAGACTTTCTGAAAGAAGATTGAACAAATCGCTGGAAAAAAAGTGGTAATATTATCAATGAAGTATTAACATGAAGTTCAGAACCCAATCATACAAGGAGAAACGGAAAGTAAAGCTTTGAGCTTTGCATGTGATTTCAATACGTTGTCGTTATTATTTCTCAAGAGCAAAATTCAAGCGAATAAACTCCTGTTTCATATGCAATCAATCAAACTGCAGGCAGGAACTTTCCTTATTCTAGCCTCTGTCATTGTTGTCCTTATATCAGCAGCAACACCCCATCTATTCACCCCGGCATGAATGCTAGATAAAGCCACATATTGACCGCAATAATGTGGCTGCAACTCAAGTAACCAGCTTCCCACTTCATTTCCCAAAACAATAGCTCCATGAATCTTGCAAGCACCTAAAAGTGCACCCAAAACTGAAGCATCCGGCTCGAAAGGCATCCTCCTTATAAATTCACTAGCTTCCCTCAATAACCCTGCCCTGGCCAAAAGATCAACAACACACCCATAATGCTCCATTAGTGGCACCAGCCCAAACTCACCTGCCATTGATTGAAACAACTCCAGCCCAATCTCTACAAGCTTGGCACGAGCACAAGCAGTAAGCACAGCAACAAAAGTGACCTCATTTGGACACAAACCTTCCTCTTTCATCTTTTTGAACGTGTCCAAAGCTTGTTCTTCTCTGCCATTGTTAGCAAGTGAAGAAATTATAGCATTCCAAGTACAAATCTTTTTAAACACCATTTGGTTATAAACTTTGATGGCATTACTCAGACAGCCCACTTTTCCATAAAAATCTATCAATGCTGTCCCAATAAATACAGTAACACAGGCCTCATTCCTTCCTATATACCCATGTATTTGCTTCCCCATACAAAGGACCCCTCTTTCATCTAAGTTAGCACACGATGACAACACACTAACATATGTTGCCTCGTTAGGTTTAACAAAACCAAACTTCGCATCATCACGCAACATCATCTCCCTAAACAGCCTAATTGCCTCACCAAAAAATCCATTCTTTGCAAACCCATTAATAACACTGGTCCACGAGACTACATCTCTCTTAGGCATGCTTTTAAGGAGAAAACAAGCAGAACCCACGTCACCATTCTTCGCATAAGCATCAAGCATTGCATTATATTCAACAATACATGGGTGCGAGATTTCATCAAACACCTTGCATGCATCAAGTAAGTCACCAAACTGCGAGTACATGCGTAACAATGATGTTTGTATAAAGGGGTCATAAAGAACCCCACGATTGATAACTTGGGCGTGAAGGGAAGTGCCTATAGAGAGGCAAGAATGTGTGGCTGCTTTGATTATGGAAGGGAAGGTGTGGCTGTTTGGTGGGGTTTGGTGGGCAAACATGAGATTGAAGAGGTGAAGAGATTTTTGGTGTTGTCCAAAATTGAGATAGGCTCTTATTAGAGTGTTGTAAAAAAGGGTAGTTCTCCATCTTGAGTTGTTTGTAGGGATAGTGTTTGGGTTATAAAGAAGGTGGCCTCTGGTTATTAGGAGGGAATGGATTGTTTGACTTGGTTGTGGTGTTTGATAAAAAGTTGGAGAAGTTGGAGGAGAAATTCAGGGTGGCATGGCATTACAGCAAGTTAGGGTTTCGAAGTGCTTGAGTTGAGACTGTAAATTGCCACGAGTCTATCTAGTGATGATAAAATAATAACCCCATAAATCTAATGATTATGATTTTTCAAAATTGTCAAAAAAATAAAAATAGCAGATTGCCTTTCATGCTATTAGAAATGAAATTGCGACGAGCAATTCATTTTAATTTTTTCAAGTTAAAACTAAATTGCTTAAAAGAAAACAAATAGACCATATTATATTTGTTAACTTTTTCATACTCAAGTTATAAATCAAAAGATCACCCAACAATCCAGATTTAGTAACACAACCGGCATCAATGAGAGACTAAAATGCATAAAACAAATGTATTTATGTGTGCAAAGGCACCTTGTAGGTTTATAAACCTGCCCGTATAAAGCAAATGTATTTATGTATGCAAAGGCTCTAAATGTTTTACATTTTCCTGTTGTCACGATTGTGTTCAGTATAAATAATTTCTGTATTTTTGGATAGAGATAATCATGAATAGTACATGCAGTTCAAGTGACAATGAGAAGAGTCCTTGTCTTCAGTTAATCATAGGTCTCAATATGCTTGACTCCTCGTCAGGTACGGTTTCACTGAGAACCGAGAACTCGTCTGGCAGTGGAACATTTAGCTCTGAACAAACAAACTGAATAATTCTTCTAGTTGCAGTCCCGAATGACATTTTGTTCAAGGTAACTGCAATTGCGAACCTGTTTTTAATATCACAAAAACCTGTGGATCCACCCAAACCTGAGTGCCCAAATCCATAAAATGACCCATCACTTGAACTAAATCTCCTGAAACCTAATCCAAATTTCCCATTTGGCAGTACTAGATTCCTGTACTCACCCACACCCATGAACTCATCATGAATCCTGGGGTTATTAAAAATCTCGATGACATTATTTTGGCGTGAGTTTTCACTGGCAGCGAAGCCTTTTGGTGGACTAGCATCACTGCCGCTGCCACCAGTGTTATCATTAGCAAGCCTGGTATAACCATCACCGTTGCTTTCTCTACCATTATCACCATCCTTGAAATCTTTACTGTGATTCATCTTGAGCTCATAACCATTTCCTTTTTTCTTTGAAGCAGAACCCACTGCCTTACTCTTTTTACCTTTCTGCTTTTTGGAGGTAATCTCTGAAGGAAATTTGGGAATGTGTGGGTGGGTACCAAGGGGTGGCTTGGACAAAGAGGAATGAGGTGGTGGGACAAGACCTCCGTCAACAAGAGCTGCATAGTAGCGTGCAAGAGCACGAGCTGAGCAATGCCCGTTAGCACTTGGTATAATGGCACGACGAACATTAAGCATGTTAAACAAAGCAGGCACTACAGTTACTAGTTGGGAAATGTTCTCTGGCTGGAAGGTGGAGGGAAGTTCAGGACGGCCAGCAATTTTTGAGAGCTTGCTAAAATCTTCTTTATCTACTGTCAGAGATGCAAGTCGAGATTCCACACCTGGAGGAGACACATGACAAGCATTAATGTGCCAGTCATGAACGAAGATTTGAATTTACAATTCCAGGAGCATGATAACTCTATCCATGGAAGGAGGGACAGGCAGATATTATGACCACTTGAAGAAAAAAAAAGCAATTGCATGTGCAAGTCTTTTGTATTATTTCTGCTAGCGAATCAAGAACATTGAATACAGAGACTTTAACAGATACCTGGAGGAATTCCTACGTATAGCTCGCCTCCAATGTTGAGAGGTCGAACTATTGCTTCTTCAAGAATCTCCTGAAATTTCTTCCCAGAGGCATGCTGTTTCATTAAAGCACATTATTAAAATCCAGTACAAATCAAGCTCCCTCCAAGAACAGATGCAGATCAGACATTCCAATCATAAAGAACTTCAAAAACAAATGCAGACATCAGCTTCATGGTTCTTCCATGTTCAAACACTTGAGCATGGGATTGTACCTCGATTATTCCACCACAAAGCCAGCCAAAAGACAGATAGTGATACAACTGCTCCTGGCCAGGCTCAGTCTCAGGTGCTGACATGGCAATCTGTTTCAGACATTCATCCCAGTCCGCCATTAGCAAAGGATTTTCCTCTCTGAGGTTGGCCAAAGCATTTTGCAAACCAGATGTATGATTAAGAACATGGTGGACCTAAATGAAAAAAGAAGAAGAAAAAAGTGAGCATACAAAAGAGCTTCAGGTGGTAATCAGAAAAGTTCCATTGGTCTTGGGAAACAAAATTTCACACCTTGATGAGATTCTTTCCATTTGTTCCAAATTCTGGCCAAATATCAGCAATATTTTCATTGAGGTTGAGTTTTCTGCAAGACAACAGGTGACATTTTGTAACCAACCACAAAAAGCATTTTGCATTAAGTTTGCCTTAAATTACTTCATGCTGGGCAGAATTACTCATGCTAAAAATGATATCCTATCCAAGAACCGGCAAGGACCTCAAAACAAAAGGGATAAAAATGAAATATAATATATACAGAAAGAAAAATCAATTGCAAAAAGTTCCTCGTGTAGAAAAGAAAAAACATCTAGTCATATAACCATTGCTTGTATTAATATCATTTTTAGGAAGCGGGTCATTCACTCAGTATTCCAACTGAAAGCTTAATCCTGCATGAAATCAAAAACAAAACTACATACAAAAATAAATATTTTGCCCAACAGTACAGTAAATGATAACACAAAAAAGGCTTTGCTTTCATACAATTAATGTTACATACCCCTTGTCGACAAGCCAATGTAACATTCCTGCTGTAATGCCCTTCGTTACAGAGAAAACAGGAAAAAGGCTATCAGGCTGTACTGGGCGAGGATCATATCTACCAAGTACTCCAGCAGCAGTATCGATAATAACCTCTCCATCTTTATAGGCACATACCTTTAGGCATCAAATTCATAAAGTAGTCAAAATAAAAGGAAAACAAAGCAGTTACTTCTTCCATGTCGAAAGCACAAAAACCAGTATAAAATAAATAGGGGATTAGTTTTACAGTTGTTAACAAGTTATCCTTAAGATTCTCATTTATGCTACTTTGTCAGAAAAAAATGGAACCATGCAGACCTGGATTCCAAGTATTTTGTCATCATTCCCTAACTCAACTAAAATCTGTCTCAGCTTTGCCTCCACATCAGAATGAACTGGTGTGTCATTGATCCACTGTGCATTTTCTGATGGCCCCTTGGCAATCTTCCTGGCAATTGAATTTCAAGTTCAAATAGTGATGAACAATAAACAAAAACATTATAAAAATTGGCACATTTCTCTAGATAGACTTACTCTTGCAAAACAGATTCAGCAAATGGTCTCATGATATCATGATATACTATGCGAGCATCCAACGTGGTAGAAAGTCCTAAAACCACATCGAAGGAAAAGTAAAGAAATGCAAAAGTTCTCATTCACTACTCTATCAGTATAAAGATTTTATTACGGACCTCTCAGAAGACCAATAACCCGTGAAAATATTACCATATCACCAGGAAATGCGTCAATCTGAACCAACAGTAGTTAATAAATATTGATGAAATTGCCAACAAAGAGATCAAGAAACATATTGATAGAAGTAGAATGATGTGATAGGACTTGCCGGATTAAATCGTTTAGCTTCCTTTTGGCTGAGATTCATCTTTTCCTGTAGCACCTTCATGTTTCTTGCTCTTTGCTCTCCCAAAGATTTTGCATATTCCTTTACAGAAGCACCGTGAGAGATTGGAATCACTGAAATCAAAATAGAACTCTAAAAGCAGGCAGTGCATACTTACAGCAGCTTCACTTGCGGAAGTTGACGTGCGGAAGAAGACACTGATAAAATCCATAGCCTGCTCAGGAAAGTCCAGGCGCAGCTTAAGTCCCATTTCAGAAAAGGAAGACAAAAGAGCAACATGGTCCCCCTGTAAGAGAAAGCATAGCATTTACTTTATAATGAAAAATGAAACAAAAATATATATAAAAAATATAAACAGATAGGAGTGATGACAAAACCAACAATATTGTGCACAGTTGACTTGGCATATCTTATGCATAACAACGGCGAAAGATTATGAATATAATGGAGCATGCTCAGCTATACTTGACAAGTAATTTGATTTTAATGACCAATGTGCACTTTTGAGTAAATTTCAGCAAAATATGGAGTAGCAACAATGGGTTCAGCATATACTGTAATGGCAAAGACAGATAGACAGGGTAAACAGTATGCTAAACTTGGACACAAAAAACACTCCCATGCAAGAAGAAGAAAAAAGTATTTTATTGCTCAACACAATCTATAATCAGATCTGTAACAAAGACGCTCTATGATTATGATGCATTATTTACAGTACACTAACAGGAAGATTTTCACAAACCTCAGCAGTAGCAAGAAACATTTTTGCTAGTGATTGTTTCATAGAGCTTGATATTCTCTTTGTCAGCCCAAAGTCAAGCAAAATTGGACGATGTGGAGGTTCTTTGCTCACCAGAAAATTACCTGCAACACAACCAATAAAAAAGCATTCAACAAAGTAAACAGATTCTGATATAGGGCACAATTAAGGAGAATAGGATAGAAGAAAGGGTGAAGAAACGTGCATAAAAGAAATGGGAGAAAGAACAAATGTTTTGATTTTCAATTTCAGACCCCTAATCAAATTTCATTCATTGAAATAGCTCCTTGAAACCATATCGCAGGTCTTACATATACATCGACAAGAAAAAATTTGGATGCACATTCTCTTTTTCTTTCCTTGTATGAGGAAACAGCCAGAGATTATGTTTTCTTTCTTCATTTTATAGTACTGGTAAGCAAAAACTAGAGCAGTAGTTGAGAAAGAAAGAGGGGTGTACCAGGATGAGGGTCACCATTAAAAAACCCATCAACATATATTTGATGGGCAAAGGCCCGTGTGATTTCTTCGACAATCTTTTGTTTGTTAGCACCACAAGCTTCTAGGGATTCAAAGTCATTCAAACGAATTCCATCCATATATTCCAAAATTAGAACTTTTTCTGTGGACTGTCAATGAGAGGAACATGATGCACAGTCAGAAGAGTGAAAAGAGTAAGGATCATTATCAACATAAGAGTAGCAAAAAAGGCACCACGCAGTCAAGAGGTTAGAAGGAATTCACTGCTTAAGATCCACTCATTGAAAATCTATATAGAAACCATCCATATTGCGTAAAAACATGTGAAGAGATTATCATAACTAAATAAGCTAGTAATTATAGGTAAGTGCAGGTGTTTTACTCGGGTATATAGCATAGACATTCATGATGGTGTCAAAACTAAATAATTCATTTTCCTCCACTCCACTCCACTCTGCCAAGGCTTCAGAAAGACATGAAAATATTCATTTTTCTCCCATGTGATTCTTTTTGTAAGAATGGTAGTTAACTGTCAGGACTCAGAAATGTCAAAGAAGATGCCTGCAATGAGTCATTTAATATTTGTTCCAGACAGTGAGAAATGTTAATAAAATTCCCACGACAGGATATATTTATAGGATTTCATCGACTGCACCTGCACTCTAGCAAGCAACTTTGTTATATCAAAACATGAGAGCAAAATGATACCTGAATAACCTCTGGAATCAAAACATCCACTTGACTGATGGGCTTGTTGCTGTCATATTTGTTCGTGCAGCCAAGATTTTTAGACACAGTTCTGGTATTCTCTACAGGTACAATAGACCAGCATCAGTAAGAGAGAAAGGTACACTAAACAGTAGAGAAACACAATGATGTACTTGATAACAAAAATAGTAAGAGAATATAAATGGAGGAAGAGATTAAAGAATTTAAAATTCCTTGCATTGTCTCTGCACAGTGTTAATAAATAGATTGGGAATGTTCTCCACTGAATTCAGTATAGGGAGTGGAGTTTCACTTTCATGAACATGCTAGAAAATGGCTGAATACACAGTTGCCAACCAACATTTTCATCTGTATGACATCCAATCTCACCAGTGCAACATAACACCAATGCTAAAGCTTCAATTAGCACCAACAGAACCATGCCAAAGCCTTCACATGAGTTGCCACCAGATCACCACTAGAACCATGACGCTGCCATTGCACTGCTACCAGTAGAGTACCACACTGCCTTGACCACTGTCACTAAAGTTACCATCGAATTGCCACCATCATTGCTGCTTCCACCACCCTCATAGTGCCATATCCATCAAGCCAAGTTGTTGCTTCCACATTAAAGAGTATATACAACCACTAAAATCCAAATATGATCACCACAACTGTCAACCTTGCCTCCACCACCATCAATTATCCTCACTGCTGACACCACATAGGTATCATCCCATTCACTTCATCAATTCAATAACAACTTAAGATGCTGCACTTGGTATGGATTCTAAACACAATTAGATTTAACTGTCCCAATGATTGGATTCCATTATAGTTATTTCAAGTTCCTGATATGACTCCCAAATCCCAATACCCTCATCCAGACCCAACCAGAACTCACATTTATTATCTATTGGTTGTGAAAGAAAAGAAAATAGCAATTTTGTGATGTCATCGACAGAATTTCATCAGCAGAAATATTGCAAAAGACAGTTTACCTGCTTCGTGGTTGAAGTCGAGTTCTTTTGGAGCTTCTTTGCACCATTCATCTATCATGGGGCTGAAGTTATACTGCGGTTCTGCCCATGCTATCCAGTCAACAATGGATTTTGCATCCTTTAAATCCTGCAAAAAAATGGCATGAAACATAATCATAAGGACTGGAACATTTGCTTTCCGATGCAGCATCTCAAAAGCCAAACTCCAAAGAGTTTCTAAACCTCCAATATGATTTTCTTGATGTCTTCATGTTGAACTTTAACAACCACCTTCTGCCCATCAATTAATGTTGCACGATGGACTTGTGCAATCTGCATAGAGTATAACATGAGAATAACAAGATTATTCCAAAATGTACACACCTTGTGAGAACAAGAAAATCAAAATTTCAATCCTAAATGAGCATCCAACTAACTTCCTAGCACAAACATCTATTCTTAAGGATCTTACCGATGCTGTCGCTAGAGGATTTTCGTCAAAATCCAAGAAAAGCTCCTTCGTGGTTTTCCCTAGTTCTTTCTCTATGGTGTGACAAACCTGTGCAAACAAAAATCTTAGCATAACAAACCAATGAGAAACATGGCTCGAAAATAAACAACTAACATTATGAGATAAAAACTAAACAGAAAAATCAGGTCAACAAGTCATATTGAATCACATGAGGACTTCCAAATCTATTAGAATAAGACTAAAAAAAACCTCTTCAAGCGGACGAGGAGGGAGAGAGTCCTGCAACTGCTTGAGATTTGAAATGAAAGCAGAAGGAAGCACATCAGCACGTGAGGACAAATACTGTCCAAGTTTCACCCACAAACCTTCCAACTCTACCATCAAATTAAAAACACGCTTAGCATTCCGCTCATGAGCCTTCTTCCACAACGCATCACTTTTCGATTTCTTCATAAATTTTTCTCTTTTCTGCAAGGCCTTCAGTATAAAAAAAAAACCCATGACAACCACCACAATCAGCATAAGCAATAAGCATCACTCAAAATAAATAAATCATAATCAGATATGCAATATGGTCGATCCGTACCTTATAATCGATGTATATTATCAAAGCCAATGTAAATACCTTCGCACGTCTCCTGTAAATGTTTCCCCACCCCATCTCTAACACACAAAATATATATATAAAAAAAAAAATTGTAGCTAATAACTAAAATTTTAACTCCCAGCCTCTTTTGCTACTAGTCCAACCAACTCCCTGCAGTGTACCTGAAAAAACACCACAGAATCAAATGCTAATATTTTTCTTTATTTTCTGAGAATACATGATTCCAATAAAATTTAAAAATCTTCCAGCCTACCAATACCACAGAGACATTGCCTTATTTCTTCACGAATTAATTAATAATTGTTCGAATTATTACTAAAATAAATCAAGTTTTTATATCAAATTATAATTTTACACTCTAATTGCGAGAAATTGTAGAATTAAAGGAAAATGACAATCAAATTGAACAAAAAAAAAATCAAAAGATACCTGATTAAAACAGTTGTCTTTAAGTATCGGTGAGATAAGAGTGATTAAAAACACAAAATCTAGGTTCGAAAGTTGAGAATTTAAAAAAGAGAGAGAAGCTACCTGAAGTTAAAGGAAGAGTAGTTTGAACAGACAGCAAGATAGACGGAGAGAGAAAGGGAGGCAAAGTAAGGGAGGAATGCGCGAAAATTCTTCGAAACGACCGTAAGCAGATGTCGTTTTCATATTAATGGAATCTAGGATGGGACAACCTCTTGTTGAAATTTTGATTCAAACTTGTTACAACGTGTTTGTTGACCTTAGTTTTTGTTTTGTTTGTTTTGTTTTTTTAATGATTAAATAAAGCGGTAAAAAGGAAAAATAAAGGACAAACCTCAAGAGACAAAGACATCCCTAATCGGTTTCGTAAGTTTCAATTACATCCCTAACTTGTTTTTTTTTTGTCTTGGTTAGGTCATGCATGAATCCTAAATTTAAGATTAATAATTTAAAAACCCTTAAAAATAAAAAAAAATAAAAAAAAAAGTTTTAAATCATGACCGCTAAATAAATGGTTTGCTTTAAAAGGTTGGATTTGGAATTTTTTCAAGTCGTTGAACTTTATTAACTGAGTAAGTAGTTGGATTTTTCAAGTCATTCAACTTTATCAAAACACTTGGGAGGAGGAGGGTCGCATGCGTTGTTGGTCCAATTTGGACCACTTGATTGGAACATGAAATTGGAACCTGCTTATTGGTCCAACAAGGCAGGAACTTGCTTGCAACTTCAATCGTGTTTGGAGCTCTCACTTCAAGCTAAGTATACAGTGGACAAGAATGTTTAATATGAAAAAAATTAGAATATTTTGTTTTGATATTTTTGATTTATTGATGTTAAAGAAAAATCAATGTATTTTTAAATAAAAGATATTTTAAGAAATTATCATGTATGAAATACTAAGCACGTGTCCTCGTATAACTGGACTGGTGCTCCACTCCTTTCAAACACCTGCACACGTTAATTTAAAATAATTATGGTTATCAAACTCAAAATATCTTTGATTTTTAAGAGAAACCGCCTTCAAGAATCATGGTAAATTTTAAGTATCATTGTAATGATTCATTGTTTGTTTGGGAATGTTGTTGTGGCTATTTTTTAAAATATTTTTTATTTAGAAATATATTAAAATAATATTTTTTATTTTTTAAAAAATTATTTTTAACATCAGCACATCAAAATAATATAAAAATATCAAAAAAATTTAATTAAAAATACAAAATAAAAATAAAAATTTCTAAAATTTTTAATAAACATTTTCTAAAAATACTCTCAAACACCCTTTTATTATCGCTAAATTAAACTGGTATATTTGTTTTTTTCAAGCTGGGTTGAAATATATATATATCAATTTTTTTTATGAAATAAGTGGTGCTAACTGTAACAAAATCATGTTTATTTATCAACCACACTGAATCTTCAAGATAAATAAAATAAAAAATTAGCTTGGGTAAAATATTAATATACTAGAAAAATTAACTCTTCACCTTTCATTTTAATTAGCGTTTATATTTTTTATAAATCGTGTTAAACACTGATATTATCTTTTCATTTTTTTTATTTAACAGATTCATAATATTGAAATATATACTTATATTCAGGCCCTCTTCCCTGGCATTTGAAATTAATATAGAGTTACATGCCTGAATAAATTGGCTACTAAAAGGAAAGACACAAGAACTTGTATTTTTTTAGTGTAGATGAGCGGTATTGCCTGTGCGATGTGCTGAGTTTTTTTATCTATGTAGAAAATTATATGATTTTATACGTGTTGTATTTAATTATTTTAATATTTAAATAGTAAAATTATAATTGCTAAAATCTATTAAACACGGTTTTTTTCCATCAAAATGTGATTGAATGTTGTTATCGTTAAAATATTTTTGATAAAATTTGTTAGAAAATTTGCTAAGAAGATGCCATGATTTATCACAAACTGTTACGGATACCCTAGTTAAAAAAACATAAAAAAAAATCCAGTTAAAAAAAAAAAGTTGACTTGGACACACTGGTTAATAAAAAAATTTAAAAATATGAAAAAAAAAGGTTTTCGTTCATTAAAAAAAAAAAAAAAGGAAGCCAGTCATAAAAAAAAATACAAGGGGAAAGCATTTATTTAAAAAAATTATTTGACTTGAAAATTTAAAAGATATATCGCACTATGCTGCGGGCTGAGTAAATAATTTTTATAATTGTTTGGATTAAAGAAATCAATAGGATTTGTCACTTCAAAATTAAAATATAATATTTTTATATACAAAATTAAATATAATATAACATATCATCACACCCTATTATAAAAATAGTAATATCGAAACCTTAACATCTAAAACTATAATTGTTATTATTGTTAAAATAATAAAAATTATCAAATTATCTCGAGGACAAAAGCTGAAAAAACAATTAAAAAAAGTAAGAAAGAAAAATAATTAAAATAATTCCTCTTCTTCTTCTTGTTGTTCTTCTTTTTGTTGTTGTTGTTGTTCTTCTTCTTCTTCTTATTATTATTATTATTATTATTATTATTATTATTATTATTATTATTAGTGTGTTAATAGTGAAAAGAAAAAAAAAATGAAAGATTAAAAAATCTAAATAACTTTAATAAAAGATTAAAAAAAACATTAAAAATTATAAGGTAAAAAAAATTCATTTGACTGGGAAAAAACAACCAATAAAAAAATAACAGGAAGAGAAAATTAAAAAATAAAATCAAAATTGAAAATTAAAAAAATTGACTTGAAAATTAAAAAAATTATTAAATGTAAAAAAAATGATTAAATGTAAAAAAAATTACTTGACTTGAAAATTAAAAAAATTGATCACATTATGTTGCAGGCTAAGCAAACAATTTCTATGATTATTGGGACTACAGAAATTAATAGAATTCACTGGTTTCAAATTAAAATATAATATTTCTATATGCAAGATTTAATATAATAAAACAGATCATCACAATGTATTATAAAAACAACACATCGAAGTCTTAACATTTAAAATTATTATTGCTATCACTGTTAAAACAATATAATTTATCCAATTATCCTTAAAGAAAAAAAAATAAAAAATATTTAAAAAAGCGTAAGCAAGAAAAATAACTAAAATTACTACTACTACTACTTCTACTGTGTTAACGATGAAAAAAACAAAAATAAATAAAAGGCTAAAAAAATCTTCAAAGCTTTAACAAAAGATTAAAAAAAAATATTAGGTAAAATTTTTTTTAACCTGGCTTGAAGATAGAAAAAAAAAACAATAAAGAACTAAAACAAAAAACATAGGGAGGAAAAAAAATATTAATTTTCGAATGATAAACATAAAATTTAAGAATTAATTTCAAAGAAAAAATATCACCTCAACAAATAAGAAGATAATAAAAATTAAAAATCAAAGATAAGGCACACTTATATATATATGGACAAAAGTGAGAATTATTCCATAAATTAAAAAAAATAACATGATTAAAATAAAAAATTCAAAGTATAAGGGTTGACATGAAAATCAAATGTCAAGGGATTAAAATAAAAAAATTCAAAGTATAAGGGCTGAAATGAAAATCAAATATATTATCAATTTCAATCTAAGGATAAAATTAAAACTTGTGTACCGAATTTCTTGATTTATTTCAACCTAATTCGGAAATTAAAAGAAGGAGGGCCGAAGTGAAAGATTCACATTTAATTGATTTCAATCAAAGGACCCAATCGAATAAAATCAAAACTTATATAACAGAAATCAGAATTCAATACAAAATTTAAAGTTGAGGGACCGAAATCAAAAAGTCAAAAACTCGGGGGCCTCTTCTGCACTTGTACGTGCAGGAGAGAGAGAAAGGGGGCAGCGTGTTTAAACGGACACCGCCGCGTCCACCGATATCCTTTGAGGAAAGGCGCGGCACCGGGAGGAAGACCACGCGGAGGTGCACCGGATGAGACGGCAGTAGCTCATCTCGGGTGACTGGATGACAGCTCAAGCGCCACCTGAAAAATGACGTGAGGCTGAACATCGTGGGACGCGTGTGTTGCACGCGCAGACCGTAAATCGAAAATAATATTAAAAAAAGAAAGGTCAATTACAGATATGCCCCTAATGCCAAGTCATCAATTATATCTTATTAGGGGTTAAATTTGTATTTAGCTAATTTCAGAAAATAATAAAAAAAATGAAAACTGCTGCGAACCGGACCAGACCGGACCGATTCGGAATGTGCAATGACGTCGAAGCCCCCCAGGGCGGCGGCATGTTTTGTCGTTATCAGGGGGCAAATTCGTTAAATTACTGTTTAAAATAGAAAAAAAAATGAACATCCGCGCGTGTAACACCAGATCAAATTGCCAATAAATAATGACAATGAGTCACAATAAACAGTAACAATCGGTTCTCTTTTAGCTTTTTTCTCAATGTATCCACGAGTTTCATATACCTCAGCTGCGTATTCCAACCCAACCCATGCTGGGGCACCGAAAAGCGAGCGTCCATCTAATTTTTGATTGGGCCAACTTACTGGCTTGTCAACGGGCTAGTCTACACGCTCAGGTCTAGTAGGTTACTGGATTGGTCATCTGCCTGGGTCGCATCAGTATGACCTTAATTTAAATTCAACTGGAGTTTAAAATGAAATAACGTGGGTTAATTTGATGTGATCGTTTTTTTTTTTTATCTAAAAAAATATGTTGATTAAAAAAAATCTAAAAATCTCATGTTTTTTTTTATAAAAAAAATATTAAAATAATAATATATTGAATTTTAATCATAAGTTGAAATTGATATATTTTTTAAATATTAAAATAATAATTTATCAAATCAATATAAATTAACCAGCTAAACTCCTGATCAAAAATCACAAGATCATAATAACTATATAAAAATTAAACAAAAAAATATAATATTTAATTATCAATTAACCTAATTCCGAAGGAATAAACATAAATAATAATATTCAATTAATTTTTTTTAGTAAAATCGATATAACCTATCAAACTTACAATTCTAAGTCATGAACGGACTTTTTTCTTTTAATTTATTTCTCAAGAGGGCTTATATGTTCTTGTTGTCATCGCCAATTCAGCTACACCGCAATTGCCCTGCAGTTACCTTGTGGTTTTCCTTTTTAACATTTGGTAGATTGCTAAACCATGTCAACTTCGCAGGTTGACCTGGGAAATTAGAATACAGTGTAATAGATTTTTAGTTAAATTAGAAAAAAAAGATTAGCTCAATAAAATTTAATTAATCATAGTTATAAAACATAAATTCTATTGACATGTTTGTTTTCGAGTCTAATTGAGTTAGAAGTATATTGGTCCTAGTTAAAAGGAAAAAAGAGTAAGAATTGACCTGGTTAAAAATCCAGGTTAAACCATTGTCCAGTTAATTTGATGTAAAACCTTGTTGGAATATATATTAAAATTTATTGATTTTTTTCTCAAAACAATATTTTTTTTAATATTATTTTATTTAAGTGATCACCCAATAGATTGGCTTGGCTCGTATCGACTGTCTAAGCCTAAATTTTGAATCTTGTCCCGCTAAAGACTTAAATTTTATAATTATGCAATTAATTTAATTAGAGTTTTAATACTTTGATTGATATGACTAAGTGCCTGTTTGGCACGCGGCAGCGGCTGTGTTTTGCAGCTTTTCAATTTTTTTTTTTTGTATTTTAAAAACCAACGGTATGATGTTTTAGATTATTTTGATGTGCTGATATCAAAAATAATTTTTAAAAAACAAAAAAACATCATTTTAATATATTTCGGCACGAAACACATTTTGAAAAGCTACAGCAATGGCTCTCTCAAACACCCTCTAAACTAATCAAATTAAAACCAATAACCTCTTTTTAAAATAAAAAAAAATGAACGAAATAACATTGTTATTGGGTGAACGATTTAAGAGGCAACATGATTAGCTGAACGACTTCTATAAGTGGTATCTCCACACTTATCAATCTCAGAACTCAAATTTCCACGTCTATGTAATCATCACTAGCATGTGAAAATGGAGGCTTGACGTGTCTCTCACAGCATAGAGACACCATCTCCCTGCTCCTAAATCTTTGGTTATACTTTGTTTTTGATTGTGCATTCATTTGGCCATATCCATGGAAGCGGCGGACTGTTAAGGAAAAGACGCTAACCCTTTTGCAATTACAAGACATGAAACATGGAGATCCTGATGGAGATCGAGGATGCTTTGCCAGTGAGGAACAAAACGACAGCATATACATCATGGGATACAGGTCGGTGCATGTTACGGCTACAACGACCGTGCACTACCTTTTATATATTTCATCTCACTGACAGCTATATTCCCCTTCCCCTGATGATCATACCCTTGCAAGTTGTTCTCCATTCTGTGTCCTTGCTTGCCTTCACCACCCTCGTATATACCATCATCAAGCCCCATTATCTTGTGGTTAATTAACTCTAGTCCTAACTTCAACTTGTTCAATATTCCCGGCAATTCTATAGAAATCGTGTGTGTGTCGTGAAATTTGGCCATACGTCATTTCTAAATATTAGCTGCCTATATATACAAATCCTGTGTGCGCAAGTGTGAGAATCCAACCTTGGTTTTTCATTGGATGACTTATGATCTGCGAGGTGCAGCCTCGGTTTTTCATTTCCAGGTGCATCCTCAGAGTCTTAAAAAGTCTCAATTTAACCCTTGAATTTGTGTTTTTTACATCAAAATTAAACATTTCCCCCCTTTTAAAGTATCATATTTTCTCTTTAATCCTCGTGTGTTTACTCATTTTCTTTTATTTTGATTTAAAAAATTCTAATTTCGATTCTTTTTTTTTTTTGTTTAGTCGATCAAAAAAATCCTTAGTGTATTAATAAGAACAAATATTTCTGATATATAATATATATTAATATTGATGAGAATATAGTAGATTCTTATAAAAATCTTAGATATTATATATTATATAATATTGATATTAATAAAAATACAATAGATTTTTAGAAGATTTTTATACATATTTAATAGATATGGAAAGAATAAGTTTTTTTTTTTAAAAAAAAAAAAAAACTGAGCGCCCCATGCAAGATTTTCTGAGGGGATTTTTGAACACATAAATCTTGGCTCATCATCTAGCTAGCCATTTACTTTATTTTTGACAATTGTAGGGTTTCTACACACACACACACACTCTTCAGAAGCCATGTAGCTCTACATGAAAAGCTTTATTCATGCATTCACCATGGCGGCATGCACTACCATACCACTACTCCTCCACTTTTGACTCTTTTTTGAAAGTGGGACCCGAAATATCTTTGAAAAATGGGACCCGTTCTGGTAGCCAAATTGAGTAAGTGATGGATGGATTCGACAATTTGACATGTTCCTGGCGGTGCTATAAAGGCAGGCTGTCCCTTGGCTAACACTATGGCCACTCGCTTTTTTATAGATACTCTCTCTATTTATATTCGTCATCGCTGTTTTCCCGATCTATAAATACATCATGTTTTCAGCTTTCAAGGGCATTCCAAAAACAAAGAAATGATACTTGCCTCGGGGGCTTGCATGAAGAGGTAGAGAGTGTAATTCAGCCAAGGATGACTTGCCGGCAGCTGGTAAGAGCACGGCTTAGTTACCGGAAGTTCAAGGATATCATTGCTTTTCCGTCCGGCAAGCTGTCCTTGGCTACATTGCACTCTCTTCTTCACATGCAAGAACTACTTGGTATCAAGTTTTCAAATGCCTGGCTAGCTCGAAGAGGACTATACAGTTTTTTTTCTAGATACACACACAGAAACATATAAACCACTACTGGTATATTTCTTTTCCTAATTAAAACATACGGCATTCTCTCATTCCTCTTTTTTTTTATGATTATGTATTTACTATCTTTGATGAGATACACATGCATGAAAAACTTCTTGATATAATAAACATCATATTCCAATCCAGTGATCAGATTTCAATAGCACTGTAAGCTGTCCTGCTGTTGCTGAGCTGGGAAACTCTAGGAGGTTTTCCTCATCTCTCTGGCGTTCCTCTCCCATGATCCCATCAATTACTCCTGGAAAAAGTTTTCAAGCATCGTTAATTATATATATATATATATATGAAATTGATGTCATAATTAACCAGAAATAGTCAAGCTGATAAGGGTAGACTTGTGTCCGACAAAAGCGAATGAAAAAGGAGAAAATGTATGGTCTATCATGCAAAGAATCACGTACTTTTTATCTTTTTCAAGTGGCTACCCATTTTCCACTTCCTCGTCATTATCAGAATCTCGTCGATGATCTCAGAAGCCAGAAAGTTCATTCTAAAGAGGACAAGGAAAGAAATCCAGCACCGAATCAAATCATGATCGAAAAGTGTATGGAACAATGATGGCCACACACCAGCAATTATGCAATGCTCAAGGTCAAGGTACCCACATGTATAGAATGGCATTGCTTTAATGGCAGCGAATGGGAGAAAACAGGTGTCGTTTAAATCCACGGCCAATGGGGCCAGCCCTCACGCTTCACTTAAAAATAAACATAAAATACATTAGTTTAGTTTTTCAACGCTTATTATAATGCTAAAATATTATTTCTCTTGTTAAAATATAGTTTTACGTATCCTGAAAAAACAAATGCTAAAATAGTCTAAATATTATCCATTATAATAATATTTTTTTTTCATTATTTTTTTTAAGTTAATGTTATTTTATGAGATTATCTATCTAAATTAAATGTTTTAATTGATTTTTTATTTTTTTTAAGATTGATTAAAAATCATGTGATTTATCTTTAGACTTTACAAATTCATTAAATCGAGTTATTAAAATAGTTATGTATCAAACTTATTAAAATATAATTGATTTTTCAAAACAGAGAATGTTATTTTTTTAAATTTTTAGATAAGAGGTATAATAAACTAAAATTTATTAATTATTAAAAAATTATTTTATCTAATAATTTAAAGTATTAGATTATGATTTGATTTGTATGCTCGTATTCACTAAACTTGGTATCTTCTTTAAATTGAGTGAAGAATTTAAGACATATATTTATCTCGCAAATACACATCTCATCTACAATCATCGTTGACTATAATCCCAATGTAAACACTTATTTTCAGCCCAAATTAAAATATATATTTACTTAATTAGATTCAAATCTTGAGTTGCCTTTTTAGAAAATTAACTTAGATTAATACTAGTCAATTAAAATAACATTATTATTTAAATAAAAAAAATTAAACCATATTTTAATCTATTTTTTATATATATAAAAGAAAACCCGATGTTGACTAAATCGTAAGTTAAAAACCAAGCCATGCGGATTTTAATGTCCGCTCTATCTATATGTCGTACTCATTGATGTATGGGTGGAACCTGGCACATGGCTACTCTATTATCATTTATATGCTATTATCAAGTTCTATCTCCGTGAAAGGTTAACAGACCCCTACAAAGCATGGGCATTGCGTGCCATATTAATCTTCATGCAAGCGTCGTTTTCTTGTTCTTGTTGTTTTTTTTTCTCTTCTTTCATTAATAACTAATAAATAATGATCTCATCTAAAAATTTAAAATTATTAAATAAGGTCTTAAAATATGATTTATATTACTCTTCAACATCTCCCTTCAAGTTAAAGTTCTTTGAGCTTGAAACTTGTATAGGTCTGTCCTACCTTGTGCTTGATTTTTATCAAATATAATGAGGTTAGTAAGATTCAAACTCGTGACCGTTAGGTTAACAAGACTTCGATACTATTAGAGAATAATATAAATCATATTATGGAGTCTCACTTACTAGCTTAAATTTTTAGGTGACTTGGTTTTTTAACATGATATCAAAGTCTTGTTGACCTTGCGGTCATGAGTTCGAATCTCATCGCTTCCATTCTATCTGACAAAAATTAAGCATAAGGTAATGTAAGTGATGCAAATCAGGGGATTTGCATCAGTAAGCCTGTGCAAATTTCAAGTTAAAGGGTTTTCACTTGAGAGGGGATGTTAGAGAATAATATAAATCATATTCTGGGATCTCATTTATAAATTTAAACTTTTAAATGAGTTGATTCTTTAACAAATATCATATTAAAAAGCTATTTTATCTAAAAATTTTAAATTACTAAATAAAATTTTAAAATATAATTTATATTATTTCATTCTATTCTCTTTTATTCCATAAAAGGAAAGCCTTGCACCGAAACCACTTCGATGACTTGTCTGATTTTGATGCCGTGTGAATATCTGCGGGTTTATTAAAGCCCTGCTTTTCGTTAACGAGCACTTGGACACCATGCCGACACGTACGTTTTCAAACGAAAACTATAATTTATGTCGTGAGATTCTAATACTATTGACATCTCGGCAATGCTTGTCGGAAGATAAAATAAAAGGATTGAGAATATTCAAGAGGGATAAAACTATAAAATTGTTGTGCAGTGGGGCAGGCCAAAGCAAGCCCGGTCCAACCTTCCCAGCTTCTGAAAACAGATCAGACCTGGCCTGGGTTTTACTGAACAAAGTTGAAGCTTTGTTGATGTTGGGCTCCGAATCTGTGGTGAATGTAAAGCCCATGATCATCGGGGTTCAAGCCCAATAATATCCTTTCATGGTATTCAAATGAGAAGAAAAACTACAGATAACAAATGTTAATGTGTTTCCCTTTACATTATTTTCATATTTATTTCACTCTCTTCCATTTTAAGAGAGGTTGAGTTAAATTACTATTTTCAAACTAGAGAACATATTAATAATCTTCCAAATAAGTCTAAATAGAAATGGAAATATCAATAAATAAAAGTCTGTTTATTTTATAGGAAATATATCTTATATTTGGAAACTATATATATATTTTTTTCATTTTAATATTTAGTTAGTGTCAAATTTATTTTTTATTATAAATATAATATAAATATCTCTTTAAGCTAACGATGTTATTTTTCAAGATCATTTTTTTATTTGAATGAAATTAAATTAATATTCTCCAATTAGATTATTGCAAATATAAAATATTAAGATACCCGTCTACAATTATATTTCATTTTATGAGTTGCCCATCTACAATTATATTTTATTTTATGAAAAATAGCCATGGCTATTATAAATTATAAAAAATAAATATTTTTTCAAGAAATAAATATATTCTTAAAACATAATGCCTTTAGTGTTTAAGAATCTGATTATGGTTGTTTTTTAATGTGTTTTTTGCATTAAAATGATAGTTTTTTTATTTTTTTAAAATTATTTTTGATATTAGTAAATCAAAATGATCTAAAAACACACAAAAAATATAATTTAAAATAAAAAATAAAAAAATTCAAATTTTTTGATAAAATATATTTTTTTTAAAATCCCTAACACCCATAATGACAATTGAAAATTCGATGCCGAACACGGTTTCGATGATTAATAACTATGAACCAACAATTCAGTTAAGTTTAAAAAACCTCTTTACTACAGTCTTAGCCTTCGTGCCACCTACCCCACCTAGTTTGGTGTACCTCTCCCATTCAAAGGCTGCAACGTCACCGTATAAAACCTCGATCCACTCAACAACCACTTCCTGTCTGCTATACAACATTGGATGGCGACCCCTTTTTTGCCCTCACATTCCAGTGCCTACGGAACCACATCTTGGACAATCTCATTGACTCTAATTTTTATATATTTTTATAATAATTCTGTGGATTTAGAAAGCCAAGCATGTGTTCTTGATTAACAAATTAATTATTTAATATATTGAATACAGTGATTATAATGACCTTATATATATCTATGTGATGGTATGATTTGCAAAATAATTAAGTAATATTAAGTGTATAATTATCCTATTTAAGAGATTTAAATATTTGGTGGTTGATCGTGTATGGGATAAGGACAGGATCATAAAAGCAAAAGCGACTGCTCGTGTCAAATTTTCAAACTGGTCACCAATTAACCCTCTCGTATTATAAGCTATTTATTTCGTCCAGTCAAATTATTATCCCTCTTGCCCAGTTCCTCTTCGCCCGAGTCAAGGTCTTAATAATAGACTGCAAGTTAATCCGTTTAATTATGACATAAATGAATTCAATTAATTTATAATCTATTTTTTTTAAAAAAATCTAAAATATATTTTTTTAAATCAAACTGATATAGTATCAGTTTGGGAGTGTGTTTCAATTATTTTTTAAAGTGATTTTCATTCAAAAATATATTAAAATAATTTTTTTTTATTTTTTAAAATAATTTTTGACATCAACATATCAAAATAATCTAAAAAAAATTTAAAAAATATATATTTTTTAAATATTTTCCGATCAAAACCCCAAACATCCCTTTAGATTAGTTGATCTAAACTTGCAATTTAAGTTTATATTGATAGAAGATTATTTGAAATTGCATTTCTATAGGTGGTGTTCCTAGGTGAGTTTTAAATTTTCATTTTATATGAAAAAACATCAAATTAATTCCTTTTTTTTTTATGATTTTGATATAATGATATTAAAAATAAATTATTTGAATATATATATTCATACAAAATAAATATATTTCTTAACAATATCATAACTTGAAAATGGCCAAAAACCACAACTCTTCTAGTATTGTATTTTAAAAATATTTTTTTTAATCAATTTTTTTATTTGTTTTGAATTAGGTTTTTTTTTTGGTGATTTATATTATTTTATATGTATTGTCAATTTTTTTTTTAAAATAATAAAAAATATTTTTTCAATATTTGGTTTTAAAATAGCCAATATCACATTACGAAAGTCAATTTAAATAACCCCAACTCCTTTTCAAAGCCTCCAACCGTCAACAAACATTAAAAAGTGGAAATAGCAATGGAAATTAATTAATTAATTAATTAAATATCTAGTAAATAGCCTTTCTGGTCCAGCTCAATTCACTTTTATTGAATTGATATTTTTTATGCTCCTCTCATAGCTCAACACATTCCAACCTGACTCACTATAATAGCCAAACAAATCGAAACAAAACTGTCTCTTCTCTCTCTGAGTTACCTTCAGCGAGTTTGAGTTCATGGCGGCCTCTAAACTCGCTTTTCTCCCAATTCTCTTCGTTTTTGCCCTAATCTTCACCGCCGTCGGTGTTAGGGCTGATGTTCATGATGAAAGCACAGCTGAATCGGCCGCTGCCGTTGAAATTTCTGCGTTGAAGATCGAACTTGATCAACTCAAGTCTAAGATCCACGTACAGGGTTAGTTCTTTTATTTCTAATTTTGCTTTTTTATGAATCTGAGATTTTAGTGAAATCTTAAAGTTTGACTCTTAGGTTTCAGATACTATCGATGAAAGAAAGAATCTCATCTTCCTTAGAAATCATGATTTTTGTTACTTTTTGAGTGGTGATAGCAGGTTTGTGTGTGATTAGAGTGATCAATACGTAATTAATGCAAGGATTGGAAAAATCAAGCCGGAGATTAATGTTTAGTTTTCAGTTCTTTTATTTATCAATGTTTAGTTTTCTGTATTTAAAACAATGTTTTTTATTTATAATATTGTAACGAACTGTGCGGTTGTTGGGCGATGAAGAATCTCTTATCGATGAGAAAACAAAAGAATTGAATGGAAAGGATGATGAGATAGCGCTGAAGGAGACAATTATTCAAGAGAAAGTTGATAGCATTGCGTCGCTGCAGAGTGAAATTTCATCTCTTAAGGTATGCGATGTTTTGGATTAGTCGTTTCGCATTACGGAATAGGTTTCTATGTGCATGTTATGATGAGGCTTTTCTTATAATTATTTATTTTTGTTGTTAAGCAGAAAAAGGAGAAGGTAGATGCCCAGGAGCAAGTTGGGAAGGCGCATGCACGTGCAGGCGAGCTAGAGAAACAGGTTTATTATTCTACTGTGTAGCCAAAACTACTGGCTTTGGAAGAAGTGTTGGGTGCCTTTGTAAATGTTACTTCTCTATGCAGATGGAGAAGCTCTCTAAGGTATTAGAAACACAACAACATGAAAAGGATGCCCTGGAAGCCAGAGCAAGTGAAGCTGAAAAGAAGATTAGTGACTTGAACTCTAAGCTAGCAGATGTAAGTTCTTTGTTTGTCAGTGTTATAGGAAACACATAAAGTCTTGGAATGATGAAACAGCTTTAGTCCTTCCCTGTTCCCAGACAAGGCATTTTATTTACAATTGTCTAGAGTTTTGATGGTCTTTTGACTTTAATGTCCTGCCTGGCTTTAACAACTGTTTAATATGATTTGCTAATGGATCCCCAAGGGTGTGCATCAGTGTCATTTGCATGTGCAATTCTTCAGCTACTTGAGTCCTATTCTTAATTGTGGTATAACACTTCTTCTTACTTTTCTGTTATTTCAATGTATTACTGCCTGTTTCTTTTTTCATCTTGGCACCAACTTCTTTTTCATATTTATAATCGGAGTTTTCCCTTCAATTTCTTAGCTTGTGATGGTTAGTAATGCGATATATAATGTCTTTGCTTTACAGCTTGAAAAGATTAATGTGGATCAGAAAAGCAAAATTCGTAAAACAGAACGTGCTCTTAAAATTGCTGAGGTATCATACTATCATGTAAAATTCACATCATGCTTAATGCTTGATGATGACGATTCTTATACGTGATTTCCTTTTCTTTATGTTTTAGGAAGAACTGATAAAAACAAAATCTGAGGCCATATCAAAGGCCAAAGAGTTAATGGAGGTAATGAATTAATGGATTTGTTTGCCATGCCATCCACCTCTTACATTCTTACATACTTTTCAGATGTTATATTTGAAAATGCTAGTTTAAATCATATGACAAATGATCTGTCCATATGGTTTTGAAAGTCCTTGGATTTATTCTGTGCTACTGTGAAATTATAGATATTGTAGTTTGATCGTCTAATTTGGATTTTGATGCTCTCTGCAAGCTTAGAAACTCTGGAGCATAGACTGTACACTTATGAAATTTTCCTTCATGTTTTTTGTGCCTTTCCTATGTTGATAACACCCTCCTCAAATTAATGTACTAGAATGTGTGCATTATATGATATATATCACGTGCTTTGGCTTCTTAAATCTTTTTCATAGCATAGGACAATTATTTTCTGTACTTGCTTTAGTTCTTAAAATCAATACTGTTTGCCAGAGGCTCATCAAAGGAAGATTTATTTGAGACCTCAATTTGGTGTGAAGAATGAGCTAATTTGTAGTTGTGTTTTACGACTAGGTTCACGGGGCATGGCTTCCACCTTGGCTTGCTGTACAATTGATTCGTTGGCAGGTGATATGATGCCTGTATGGTAGTTTTTAAAATATCTTGTCATGTGTGTTGATATCATCTCTTTTCAGTCTCTGGCACATACACATTGGAGTGAGCATGGAAAACCTGCCATGGAACTGGCAATTCAAAAGGTATAATCTTTTGGTTGTTGGATGGTGGTTAACCATTTTTGGGGTGTCTGTTTACCAGTTAGTTATGGTCCTGTGGTTAAATGCCAGGACCTCTTGTAAAAAGCATCTCCATTGTAAAATGATGTATATCACTAAAATACAATGTTGACTCTTTGTAGGCCCTGGAGAAAAAAGCCCAAGCTGAAAAGTGGGCTGAGCCACATGTAGAAACAATTAAAACTGTAAGCTCTCTTTCTATGTTTTCCAATTTTCTGCTCATTTATTAATTGTTGGGAGTATAGACCTGATTTTTTCGATGCAGTCTTGTGTTTTACCTTGTGCAATTGACTTGAGAATCCTTTTAAGGAGCATCTTCTGTTGCTCTGTAGACTAATTGAAATTTGGCTTGGAAAAAGTTTGAGTGTACCAATAGCTCTGCACTGTTTATTGTCTATAACATAAAATTTTTGCTTGATTGCTAATAGTTGATGTTAACTGATTGACCGAGTAAATGAAGAAAATTGGATGTGTGCACTTAATAATCGTTTGTTTTCTTGCATGAAGAAATGGGTCCCAGCTATTAAAGAGCAATGGGTTGTGATTACTACACAAGTTAAGCCTCATGTGCAATCATTAACTGCTAAAACAGTTGAAGTTTATGAGGCTTCAAGGACTACAATTACGCCACACATCATCAGAGTACAAGAAATAGCTGATCCTTACTTTCAGGTGTGTGCTGTTATATTGCCCCTTATTGTATATCTACCATCTTATCTTTCATCTAATATGTTTAAATTTGATCACAGGAAGCAAAAAAGTTCGGTAAGCCATATGTTGATCAGGTTGCTACCATGACAAAACCCCATGTTGATAAAGTTAAAGTGGCTTTGAAGCCCTACACTAAAGAGGCAGTTCATGCATATGGGAAGTTTCTAGAATCTGCAACCACATACCACAATCAGGTATCAGTGCTGTTTTATTCATCTTTGTTGCAGTGCTATGGTTGACTGCGCGTTTGTTATTAAAATGAATCTTGATTCTATATTGTCTCTATGAGTATGCTAGTCAAACAGAGTATTTAAGTGGTTTCTTTGGCTATTGTTATTGGTATGTACATGGAACCATGACTAAACGTCTTTGCCCGGAGAAATATCATGACTTCATGCGTTTGCTTTGTTTTTTTTGGTTAAGGTGCAAGTCACTGTTCAAGAGACACTGGAAAAGCATGAACTCACAAAACCACTTGCAATGAAAGAGTTGATCTGGTTCATTGTATGTATTCATGGTCATTTATTGTCCTTTTTTTTATTGAATACTTTTCAACAAACAAAGTTCATGAATGCAGTTTCTCAATATTAGTATTTGTCTTCCAATGTTGCAGGCTTCTGCTTTGTTGGCCCTACCTATCATTATACTGGCCAGAACTTGTTCTTCCATCTTCTGGTCAGTGTCCTAATTAGCTATCATTCACTTTGATATTGATTTTTCACTCTTTTTCATTCACGGTTTATCAATTTTTTGGGCTGTAACTTAGATTTTTAATAAGTTTCATTCACAGCTTAATTAAACGTTGTTGACTTGAAATTTGCAGCAAAAAGGCAAAGAAACCTGCTAGAAATGCGCACACCAGTCACTCTCGTCGCAAGGCTAAACGGGGGCATCCAGACAAGTAGACTTTTTGTTGCATTGCTGGGACTTTCCATTGCAATATATTGAGGTACGTGTCATCATAAGCACTGTGTGGGACATGCAATGGCTCCACATTTCTTCTTTCCATAAATTAACTGTGACTCCGAGCAACTTGAGTCATTTGGCTGACAGTTAAAAGTATTTTGGATTCTTGGCATGGCATTGAGTTGAGGGTCAGTTTGAATGTACACTTGCACACTTCTACAATGTGCTTAGGATGCTCTACCCTCTGTTGTCTGGCGGCACTTAGATTTCTCGCTGCACGTAGATTTGCCACATCTCCAATTTTGTGTATATAACAAATCATTGATACTGCAACTGCAGTAATGATTGTCAAAAAAGCTGTCAATTTCTCTTCCCTTTTCTCCACCAAAATGGGAGGTGAGAAGATAATGACATGATATGCTTGATGGAGTAATTACGTGAATGGTTATAATTTGGAATGATTAATGCAAAGGTCAGAACTTTGGAGGACCGAGGCAAATTAGTACTGTAGATTACTAGTCATAATTTTCGGTACGCAAGATTGACTTTGATTTTCTAATTCGACTGATACCATAAATGCCATAAATTATGCTTTTGGTCAGAAATTTAATCTTCCTTGTGTTGCTATTAGATGGTGACTTAATTCAGAAAATTTGTTTCCTGCAGATGGGACTTGTGATCTTTGCACGGGCTTTTGGGGCTGATTTTCCTTTCAGGGAGCAGTTGCACTTGCAATTTCTTTCATTTTAGTCTTTGTTAAGAATGTCTAGAACCTTTCACACTACAAAAGTTTAGATGTTGTACTAGGAGTCATGCTGGCAGAGACCTACGGGTTGTAATTTATTTTTTATTCTTCTCAATTTATAGCTGAATTGACTGTAATCTTCCCTATCATTTTGTTTATTACTAGAATCATGCTTGTTCAGCCATATTTGATTGAACATTTGCCTACGTATGAGAAAAGAATTATTTTTATGTTGAAATTAAAAATAATTTTTTTAAAATAAAAAAATATTATTTTTATATATTTTTAAATAAAAAATATTTTTAAAGTTAAATTTGAAAATGGGTTGGCCACCCGCTTTGAGCAGCTATTGCTGCCTTTGCTAGATACTTTTATGGATATGGCCGTGGATATATCGGTTTTATGATCAACAACAATTGACCCGGAGTTTGCAGCCTGTAAGCATTTTGTTTTCGAGTTACAAGGTTTGAATTCCAGATATCTTGAAGGTGGAGCATCCCTAATTCCTCTTAGTTATCTTCTTGTAAAGAGGCAAGGGGAGGGGGAGAGTACAGGTAATACGACATTTTATCTGGTCAAATGCCATGAGGAACCTCCCCTAGTAAGCATGACTGTTCATGGATATTGTTCAGTGTTAGGTTTTGGTTTATCAATGTATTCAATTCAATTTATGATATTATATGAATTATAAATCTGATTTTTTTAAAACTTGGATATATCATGCTGGGCTGCCTGATTTTTTTTTTATAGATATTATAAATATTTATGTTGGATTTATATTGTTAATTTTTAAAAGTATATACCGGACTCAATAAATTAATCAAAAATCTATTATAAATTGTAGCAAATTATTCATGCTTAATATATTAGCTAAATTAATTGACTAAATGAAAGAATTAAAAAAGAACACATGATATGAAAAGAATACAGAGATGTCTTATTTGGGCTGAGTTTTAAAAATACTGGCCTGTCACTCAGTAATTATAATACCTGCTTCTCATATATTTTAATTACCAATATATTTAATAAGATGGGTTGAAATAAATACGAATATTTTCTAACACACTTACTAGTGTGAACCTGGATTTACGTATTTGCATTGATACACACATGCGGAACCAGGATTGATAAACAGGCGGAACCAGGATTGATAAACAGGTTTCGACTAGTTTTGATGTGGTGTTTTGCAGTACCACTACCCTTCGAGCCACTTGTATATTTTTTTATAGGATCAGCCTTCAGCTTAATTTATCAGGTGTTTTTATTAAGTAATTATATTAAGTAATTATTTTATTTAAATTAAATAAGATTTTAAAATATAATTTATATTATTCTTTAACATAATATTTCAAATGAAAGCATTTTAAGATTAAAATCTATACACAAAGCCATACTATTTTATACTTGATTTTTACCGAATAGAATGAGAATTGTGAAATTCAAACTTTAGATAACTAGATAAATAAATCAACGATACCATATTAAAAAATTATATTCTCTAAAAATTTAAATTATAAAATAAAATCTTAAAATATAATTTATATATTATGTGAAATTAGATTTACTAACTGCTAGCACGATCATTTGTCGTATTTATTGTTTGTTTTGTGCTCGCTTTTTTGATGCCGTCATCTCCTGAAAGCCCCACCGGCCCGATCTTGATATTCTTTTGCTAGTTTATCGTCTGTGGTTTCCGATGCGGTGCTGCTTGGTTAGTTGTTCGCTATCTTATTTTTCATCTTTTCCTTTGCGTGTATGCTCTAATTAAGAGCTCACCTTCACCATTCAGCCAGTCCAATATTTAAAAACTCAAGAAGGGGAGGGATATATAGAAAACGAAGATGCATTGCAGTGAGTTCAATTCCTACGCACGTAAGAATATCAAAATATCACGACTCCAAGTTGCTGGGCATTTTTCTCTTTTCAATACCCATGCTTAGACAGTTGATCACATAAATATTGGGAACTAAAACATGCTTAAGCCTTAATCTATTGTATACTACTTCACAAACTTGTTGAACTTGCATATGATCTGAATACTTCTCTCCATCTGATCTCAATATGGAGGCCAGTAGTTCTCCAAATCCATGCACTGCTGCATGCCCATGAATCTGTTGCTATGCCCATTTGCACCGTTCATTTCTGCACCGTAACCAGCCTGCTCTACAGCAAAAGAACCAGAACTTGTCATCATGGAAGGTGTCGCATCATGTTGGTTCATAACCGGAGGTGGCATTGGTCGCAGAACCGGTTGTGATGTAGCCCCTCCAAGATTTAAGTTCAACCCTGATACAGTAAAGCATCCTCCTCCTGCTCCTCCTCCGACGGAGTAAGAATTATTCAATGGGGATTGCATTGGGAGATTAATACCAGCTGAACCACCAGCCCTGAAAACCCTTGTAAGCTCTGCCTGAAGTTCTGCATTACTCATCATGTAGTTTCTTCCAATGGGGAGCTGGAAGTTGTCAGCAGCTTGCATCATCTGTGGAGGCATAACACTTGGTCCTATTTCGAGGTTGTAGAAGGGATTTCCTGCTCTTGACTGGTTCGGGGGATATTTCTTGGGTCCTGCACTCTTTTGGAAGATGCGGCAAACCACCCATTCATCCTGCTAGATCCACATACAGCAAGTATAGGTATGCTTATATATGTATATATTCTGGGAACAATAAATGAAAATATTTGCCTTTTGTTTTCTGATATTAGTTTCTGTCCTAGTTATAGTGACAATAAGTGATACCTCTTTGGATTCATCAAATCGAAGAGGACAATATCTTAATTGTTTTTTTTTTAGTTTTTCTTTTTGTTCAAATCCTTTGGTTTATTAAATGCATTTTTCTACATGCTTGATTGATTTATTTATTTACTCCAAAGAAGCTGACTTAATGGTTAAGAAGGCATGCCCTTCCTTGATTTCACAGGTTAAAACCTCATGTCAACATTTAGAAATTTTTATTAAATTTCTCAAAATACATATAGTAAGAAAAATAATATTATTATTGTAAATTAAAGCTATGAAAATTACTTCTCTACACACTTGAATTGCTATTGTTGTTGTTACTACTACCACTATTTAGAATTGAGGTTGCTAGACTGGAGAGTGATTATATTTTGTTGTAGTCAATTGAAATTTTACTGAATATATATTGTATTTATTATCTATATATATTAAAATCATGTTTATTAATTTACACTATCCAATTATCTATTGCCCAAGTATGGTTTATTATTCAATAAAAATATTAAATAAATAAATAAATATATGGTAATATTAGCATTGAGATATGTATGAAGAATTTAAAAAATATAAATGTTAAACACACACACGTGTGTGCGTGTGTGTAATACTAATTCATTTATTTTAGGATAGGCTTTGTATTAAATTTAACAATATCCATTACTTGTTGGATGAAGTAATTTTTTCTTTCTTTCCCATTAGACTCATTTGAACCAACTCAAGTTAGCATCCATCAAGGTAATGTCAAATGGTAATCCCTAATAAATTAATCCAAATGAGAGTTAATATCTTAATATTTCAGTAACTAGATAGCAAGAATCTATTTCGTTTATAAGGTGATTTCTCTAGAGCTATTATTGAAATGAATAATCAATGGAAAATCCAATGAACCAAAAACTTCATTATTATACGAAAAATATATATCTTAAAGACATGATTTATCTTCAACTCTACCACACTTGATCATATTCCCTTAATAAAAAGGTTAAGAAAGAGCTAATTAAGCTCTGTTGCAGCCATTAATTTCTTAAAAGTTCCTTCGAAAATTGGTGGCCAATAAAAATCATGTAAAAATGTTAACAACAACAATGACAAAACCATCCATTTGTCATGCATTTTCGAGAAAGATTGTTCCTTGGAATTTTTTTATAAAAAAATAAGTATGATTTCTATATTTTACATGAATAAATACCATTTAGGGTTTCATATTCTTCACAATATATATAACGAATACAAAAAGGCTCATAGATATACCTTGGAAGCTCTAAAGGCAGCTTTAGCGTGGACACGATATTCATGCATGACCCAATTGGTTTTCTCTCCTCTGGGAGCTCTCCCTCTGTAGAAAACCAATGTCTTCTTCATCCCAACTAGCTGTAACGTGACACTGTTGAAGATCTCCTTATCTTTCCCTGTAGTCTTCCAGTAACCGGTATTTGTTGCCCGGTTTGTTCTCACACCAGTTGGATATTTCCGATCTCTAAGACTGAAGAAATACCACTCCTTTTCTCCCATTTTTGCTTTTCCTGATTAAGAACCAAAAAATTTGAACAATCAAGGATCTGCTCAAAGATTATAAATTAAGGTATTTACTTATGTTTGGTGAGAAATTAACAAGAAAAAAGATGTATTAATATTGCATATAAAGATGGATCTATGATCCCAAAAGTAGATAATTTAAAAAATGAATATGGTTAATTATCTCAAGACTCATGTGAAAATTGTATTATAAGCCATTTGAAAACCCTAAATCACGTTGCAAACCCTAACTCATAAGTGATGAGGGAAAGGAAAAAACAATAAAAATCATCAAGCCATCATGATTTGGATGGATGAACTCATATCAGTATGGATTTTGACAAATCAAGCATTTTCTTCTTGAAAGCTCGTTGCTTGATTTCCTCTTTCAAAAACTCAAAAGTTGGAAAACAAATTGATGGATCAAGCCAATTTCAAGATGATTTTCATGAGTGCTCTAGCAGCTAGATTTCAAGTCAAAACTACCTGGAAGATCCCATGGCTCGCACTTGTTGAGATCAACATCGCCAATAGCTCTACATGAGAAATCAGCATCTGAAATCTTGTTTTGAAGATAGTGAGTTATGAGCTCTTCATCTGTCGGGTGAAACCGGAATCCCGGTGGCAAAGTCTCCTCCTTTGCATCTCCTTCCATGTCCTTCTCCTTCTCAACTTGTTTCTTCCCTTTATCACTTGTAGCCTTCTGTACTACAACGATAAGATATGAATGAAATGATCAAAATTTCCCAAACTCTAAAACCATAAAATTTGAAAGAAAAAAAAAGCATTTAAGATCTTCTGTGTTACAAAGGATCAAATAACTTCCCAAGTAATAGGAAAGATGATCCGAGAAATGAAAAAAACTTGTCTGGAACAAAATCTTTGATAGCTAACCAGTAGCTTACTTGCATGGATACAAGACAAAATTCTTCAGTTAGCTAGGTTTTGATATTTCTCATATGATGAACATCATTAGTTTTTGATAAAATATGGATAACTTGAGAGACTCTAGACAGCCATAGTAGTATACAAAAGCTAAACCTTTTCTTGCTTACCATTCACACGAAATCAGCTGGGAATTTAAGCTTCTAAAATCAAGAAAGATATGAAGGTGTGTGTGTATGAAGCTCTCAACTACTATGGGTCTTCACATACAAGGTGTTATGAGAATGCTTTTAATAAGATGGGATAGTCATAGAAGAAATCCTTGTTCGAGATACTATTATAAAACAACATGACCTAAAATAATAATATCATATTGCAATGAATGTAGAGCGATAACTATAGCAAGTAAACCTATAAAATTGAGTCATTACTTGAAAATAAAAATTTATTAGATAATAATTTAAATTTAAAATATAGTATAGTTTAATACGAAGGTTTGGACATGCAAGTAGGAGGAAGTCGCAAGCACTATATTGTCCACTGATGCACGTAAAACCCCCATTTCCTTTGGGGCAAAAACAAGATCATGGCAGCCCAACAAGCCACGTGTCGTGGGCCCCCCTTACTTGAATGCATTAATTTGCCTACTAACCAATAGCTAGTTTATGACTGCCTCGTTCTTGGTTCAAATGGCCAGTAATGAAAAATAAGACGTAGAGAGAGTCAAAAAAGAAGAAAAGAATACGATAGCCACAACCACGTGCGGCTCCTCCTAGTATGTGCATTTCATTCATTGATTAGTATATGTTAGCTAGCTAGGGTTTCATCTCAGCTTAGTCCAATAGCTTAATTAGGGTTTGCATCTTCATAGAATTATAGTAAAAGAAGGCACGCAAATTCATTCATTTGAATTTGAGGAGGAAACAATAACTATAGCCCATGATGCCCTTGAATTTGAGGGAAAGAAAATAAGACAAGTGATGGGAAAGTTTGGAAGCCGAGGAGAAAATGACTAGCTTGAGCACCACTAAGCTTTTGTACTTAATTTCTTCATGCAATTGCTTCTTTGTATGGAAGGTCTTCGTTTTGGTACTTTCTTGTACGACCATAAACTCCCGACAGGCATTTTATTCATCAAATAATAATAATAAATAAATATAAAAAACGATTTTGTTTACCTTCAATTTTCTCAAAGTTAAAAAAAAACGCTTGTTTTGATTATGTTTACTAGATAAACTCGATCTTGATTGTTTTTACACCTGTCCCAAGCTAGAAGACGAGTCGACATGATTTCAAATTAATTTATTAGATCAAGTTTAATGGTTGTGATCTTAATGGTAAATTAATTAGAGAAAAACCTAGAAAATGTGGAAACTAAAGACTTTCTCAGTTAAGAAAAAATCCGCCGAGGTTTGCTAGTTTCAAACTATTTTGAATCTCTAAAAATAGTATATTTCTTCACTTTATTTTAATCAAATATACATGACTGCATATATATTTACTTTTAATCATGCTTTATTTGTCAATTAATGATCTAGATGAGGAAAAAAATGTTCTGCTGTTCTTTTCATCGACATACACATGTTATAGAAGTGGTGCCAAGATCCTTAATTTCTCTTTTAATAAAATCTTTAGCTCACAATCAAGAAAATAATAATAATATTCATAGTTTTAATCAGATTAATATACTCTTGCACCTCATATCTATGTCGATGACATTAATTTCTCGAATTTACTAACAAATTAAGGAGGTTAAATAACTAATTGAGTCCCTAAGCAATTGATTCACTTTACGTGTTATTGTATAGCATGTCGGAGACTTGTAATATATATATATATATATATATATATATATATATATATATATATATATATATATATAGTGCAATTCACTGATTATAAAGGCGGGCTAGCTATGATTTTGGAAAGATTGAGAGGGCTTGATTAGCTTTGAATTATTGAGCTCTTTGTCTTATGGAAATGGATCTCTATCTTAGCAGTAGACATCTATCACGATCTTTTGCTTGCTTACTCAATACTTCAACTATATAATTTCAATAAGGTCTTGATCAGCCTTGCTGCCAAACCACCTAATCCTCACAAACAATCAGCTTTTCATGAACTAATTAAGAGAATGCATGATTGAATGGTGCATATGATTGCTCACTGATCCTCGAATTGTTCAGCATTGTGAAAGTACAATGATGAAAGGCAACCTCCACCATAGAAAGACAAGAGGAAGCTTAAGGATTGGCTATGCATGGCCGATTTTGCGCTCGTTATTATCCTCACAATCCATTTTTCAAGGGAGATATGATTATGTAGACATCTTAAATATTAGCATGAGGTGATACTGTAGACCGACTTGGAAAATACTATAGCTAATGTATACTCCTCCCATTAGTAAATCTTTACTAATTTCGTGCTTGGTTGATTGAATTCTGTCGAGGCAATCGCCATGAGGTTAGGAATTTTCTTGTCCATGATCAATGAGTTGTGTTCACATATTCTGACATGGATGGAGTTAAGTTCTTTCAATTTTGTTATTATATATTGCAAATCAAGATCAAACATGAAGTATATTTTGATAGACCCCTGTCGGTATAACCAGATATAATTGATCAAGCAAGATCACAACCTAGCTAGGCATGGATTGAAGATTGCTAGGCTACTCATTTTCGACTTCTAATTACAATTTCCCCCATCTTTTTTCTAATGCCATGCACTGAAGTATCGACAAATGGTAGTTTATATAGGCAAAACTATATGCAATTTTGTTATTATATATTGCAAATCAAGATCAAACATGAAGTATATTTTGATAGACCCCTGTCGGTATAACCAGATATAATTGATCAAGCAAGATCACAACCTAGCTAGGCATGGATTGAAGATTGCTAGGCTACTCATTTTCGACTTCTAATTACAATTTCCCCCATCTTTTTTCTAATGCCATGCACTGAAGTATCGACAAATGGTAGTTTATATAGGCAAAACTATATGCAACTTTGATTTGTTAAAATAAAAGGGCTATGGAATAGGTCCATTTAACGGCTACCCGATGTATATATTAAAGTGAATGCAATTAGGGTCCAACTCTACGTATAGTTATTTGGCCGACAATTGGATCTTTCAGTAGAGAGTCCTGCATTCACTCGAAGACATAACTCATCCAAAACTAATAAGATCACTTGATGGCAAATTCAAAATCACTTTGTTATTGTGAATTATAATTAAAGATTTCGTGTTTGCTTGAGCAAACAAGGGGGAAATTAGTTTAACTAAGCAATACCATAAAATTTCTAAAATAGTGTTTGATTATTGTCTTATGACAAAAAAGATGAGGATGATTGGGATTGGGAGGATATATTTTCATCTTATGACAAAAAAGATGAGGATGATTGGGATAGGGAGGATATATTTTCATGTCCTTTCTATTGCGATAGAGATTTATTTTAAAATTATTTTTTAAATGTTGTAACCATACACGTACACATACGCGCACACGCGTGCATACATATATTTCGGTTGTTTGTTTATATTAAATTTCAAATAATTTAAGACGAATTCATAGATTTAATGGTGGAGTGGTTGACATGCACTTGTCGTGAAGACTCTCTAGAGCAATAAAAACCCTAATATGGTTGTAGATTCATCCTTGGTATGCTACTTGTCAAACACTTCGAAATAATATAAAAAATATTGCTATTTAATCTCATCGTTACGTTTTCCCGGTGTGTTTTTACAAGAAAAACAATGATTAAGCAACATTTATAAACGGATTTAATTATGCGTGTGTTTACGTTCCAAGAGAAGAATAAATCAGTGGTGAGATAATTTTGTTTCCAGTGAGGGTGCAAAATATTCAAAAAGGTAGTTGCATGTCAATATTCAAGAAGTTATATTATGATATAGAGATGGATGTTCCAAGTTCTTCTTTCTATAAATCCACAACATGTAACTCTCCCTACGAAAGCAATTCCTTAGTTTTCGTACGGGTTTCATTTTCCATTCATTTCTTGTCAAATTAAGAGACACTAAAGCCTCGTACATGTGTGCGTGTCTATATATATATATATATACACATACATGTATATATATATAGAGAGAGAGAGATAGAGAGTATGGTGAGATGTGTTAGGTTGCAAGAGTCCATGTGCATATATTTTTCGTAGATTTTGAAGTCTCAAGGGATTTAGGGAGCAGTGAGAAATAGTGTAAGGGTAATTATGAAGGAGTTAAACTTCTAGGGTTGCCTGAGCACCTTCCCTTGAATTATCCAAGAATGAAGCAACAGGGTACACTTGTTTCCAGCAAGCTACTCAGGAAAGTTGCATTATTTTACTAATTAAACTGTTAGAGAGAAATATTATCCATGTGTTAATTAATCGATGTTGGTATAGTTTTCCTTAAAATAATCAAATCGATTAATCACTGCCTGTATAGAATGTGAAGGCTAGAATAAAGTGAATCGAATTAAAAGAGTTCCAGAATTAAGCAGATTTAGGAGGCTGCCTTCCATATTTACTGATTTCGTGCTGGATTGATTGAGTTCTGACGAGGCAATCACCACGAGATTATAACAAGATAGAAGTTTAATTTCATACAATTACCTCAACCGGTGATCTTCATTTTAAGCAAGAATTAATTTGTAGCTTGGGCTTTGGAGATGTTTATGGGCCTCATACATAACTGGTCCGAGATCTAAGCATTCGTTTAGCCCATTCAAGAATACGTTAGAATGAATGGGCCAATAAATGACCTTCCTCTAGTTTTGAATTCGAGCCCATTCCAATAGATCTAAGCAAATCCTAATTTGAATTTGCTCCCCTCGTGCTTCTAGCCTGTAACTGGTTTGGTATATTCGATTTGCAAGAGGTTTTGAAAGCAACGAGACAACATTAGTTTTGTGACTTTCAGGTACCATCTCTTTCTCTACTTCTCTTTCACTACTTTGTTTCTGTTGCTGTAATGAAAGGAACAAAAAAGAAAAGAGATCCATGTTGCTTGTATGTCTTTTTGAGTAATGATGATTGATGTATGTACATTATGATTAGTAAGATATTGACAGTGAATTTGGTTCTTATTTTTAAGAATTGAGTTTTCAGTATTTTGGAGAAATTTGTGAGCTTTTTAATGACTTGCACCTCCTTTTAGGTTTTTATTCATCAAAGGAATGGTAATGTTTAACTATGACGATGAACCTTTTGGGAGTGGATTAAATTCAAGCCTCCTTAATTTGGCGTTGAGAATTCTGCTTGCTATTGTTTTTGCAGCAGGTAGAGATAGACAGACATGTTAGAAAACGAGGCAAACCCGACAATCAGTAAGTCAACTGGCTTGCCTAGGAGGCGTTTTTATCGAATTCGAGCGCATAGCAATCCGTTGAGTGATTCGCATTTCCCTGTTCCGATTTCTCCTAGTCATGTTGACTTCTCGCTTCATTACCCTCAATCTCCTGTGAAGTTAGCTGTATCAAAAAGGTTCAGTTTGCTGATATTGGTTGTGGTTTTGGGGGGCTTCTTATTAGTCTTTCAACATTTTTTCCAGAGACCTTGAAGATTGAAATGGAGCTTAGGGAAATGTCATGGCAGAGTATGTTAAGGAAAGGATTTTAGCATTGAGAGCAACAAATCCAGGTCAATATCAAAATGTCTTTGTGGTTCGCACCAATTCGATGAAGTACATTCCCAATTACTTTGAGAAGGGGCAACTTACAAAAATGTTCTTCGTTTTTCCTTATCCTCATTTCAAAGAGAAGAATCATCGATGACGAGTGATCAGTCCACATTTGCTTGATGAGTATGCGCATGTTCACGAGGTTGGTGGAATTATCTATACTATTACAGATGTGGAAGAACTTGGAGAATGGATGAAGACTTGTTTGGATAATCACCCCATGTTTGAAGCCCTCACAGAGCAGGAACTTCAAGCAAATCCAGCTGTGAAACTCTTGAGCACAGCAACTGAAGAAGGGCAAAAGGTTGCTTGGAATGGGGGGCAAACTTTTCAAGCTGTCTATAGACGTATTGCACTCTCTCTTTGATACATAATGGAACTCTTAGGCTGCTGAATCCCGATCATTAATGGGGATGACAGCCAATTTTGTAGTTTTTTTCTTAAAAAATAAAAATAAACAAACTTTTCTTTTCATGAGCTGTTCTCGTTAATTGTCTGCGTCCTTTTATTTGCAGTTATACAAACACATGTTTCCCACTAAAAATACATTAAAATAATATTTTTTTATTTTTAAAAAATTATTTTTGATATCAGCACATCAAAATAATCTAAATACACTATTTTTTTTTTTTTTATAAAAAATTAAATTTTGATAAAATGCCGGTACAAAGGCAAAGCCAAACAGGCTATTAGAGTTTTGTCTGGCCGAAATCTGACTTGGAAGATATATGCGATTGTTTTACACGGATTGTGACATCAAAATAGCAATAAGATGAACACTTCATTTTTTCTTTCTAAATTGTTATCTGCGTAACATCCTACTTCAGAATGAAAGCTGCATATCATTCTCTTTTTTCCCTTTCCCTCTGCTGCATCATGATAAAGAAAAAGAACGAGGAAATCAACCCAGACAAGGGGGCTAGCTTTTCTGGTGTCATCTTCGCCAGCAATTCGCTCTATCAGCAAGTACCCAGCAGGACTTCAGTGCTTCCAGTCTCTTATAGCCTATGCTAATTGCCCAAGTCATTTATAGCCTATGCTAATTGCCCAAGTCATGTCCTTTTGGTTATCATTCTTGAAACCATCTTTTTGTCGGTTTTAACCCGGTGATTAAGAACCTTTCCATCAGGATTTTTCGTCAATTTACCTATACCAAATACCCTGGCAACTCAATGATCTTTTGTCAATTAACCTAACAATAAACTCTTCGCATTTATCTGATGTCAAGAATTGTCGATGTGAAACCAGTTCAGGAATCATTCAAGCTTTGCAAAACATGAAAGATGAAAATAGATCCATTTCATTTTTTTTCTTTTTATAAGATGAAATAGCTATGACTGAATAGTGGATAGAGAGCTCAAGTTTTCAAATTACTATTCTGCTCAAACAAGTATCTAATGTGTATTGTGCGCACATTCAAAATCTATAACCATTGTAACCTCCTGCACCTCCTGCACCGGGAGATCCATACCCTCCTATACTTGAGGATCCGTATCCTCCTAGATGTGATGTAAATGAAGATGATGGGTAGCCACTTTCTGCCATTTGTGAATATGCACTCAATCCTACATCTATCTTCCCATATATATTTGGCGTTGGTTCCTTGTGATTACTAATGAACTCCTGCAAACAAGATTCAAAGCAGCGGGTTATAAGAAATTACAAAATTAGTCAATTGACACTGCCTGTCCAGTGGTAAAATCACCAGATTTCTATGATTTGGACATGAATGGAATGCCAAGTGTATGAATATCAACATTTTATGCTGGGAAAAATGTGGAAAACAGACCCAAAATGTGGAAATGAGCAAATTCCAGGTCCAAATGTATATGCAGACAGATAATCAGGGAAGACACCAGTGAATGAATACGTGCCTACAAGTGGAGGAGGATGTTGAGAAAAAATGTTGGGACATAGCAAAACTAACTTGCTATTTAAGACACCTACCTGTATCAACTGTTGAGCCATCTGAACCTGAGCACTGGTACCCTTAATTTCCACGGTGATCTCATCAGGCATACCTCTGCTCTCTTGTATTGAAAGGATTGCCTTACTGGTACGACGAATATATGCAATATTGGATCCAGCAACACCAATGATATCCTCAGCATATGACAGAGGCACTTGCATTGTCTGTGTCACCTGAATAAGATAGCAACATTGTTCTCAATCTATCCCAAATAACACGGAGACATGATATAAGAAAAGTAAGCTGCAACTAAAACAAATGATATTTTGATTGATCAGCATGCTTGCTCTAAAGATTTTTCTAGGAAAAAAAGAAGACAGCAGAACTGTTAAGCCACACAGTTTCCCTCATCCAGGCAATTAAAATCAGTCTTAGGCATGCTGCTAGAGCACAGTCAGATAGGGAAAAAACCATAACATTAAAAGAAGTGGTGGCAGAAGAGGCATGGAATTTGGGGATCATTTAGCAAATCTTTAGGAGCTGGAAACATTATAATTTAGATGATAAACCTTTTTGACATGAGCATGCATGTCAGGAAGGACCATAATCAATCAGCCCTAGGCATACTGCCAAACCATAGGAAAATTATAGAGTTTTCCAGTATTAGGCATGCTGCCAAAACAAAGACGGGAGATAAGAACATCACATTGAAAGATGTCATTGCAGAAGAGGCATGGAATTTGGAAGTCATTTTCCTAACCGCAAAATTTTAAGTGAAGGAACCAGAATTGCTATAGATAAAAAATAAGTTTTTTTGTCATGAGCATGCCCATCACAAAGAACTATAACCAATCAGCCAAAATCATATATGACTATAATATAAGAACATATAGATAATCAAACCAACCTGAGTTACTATAGGAGCAGTAGCTCGGCCAAGTCCAGTTGAACGTAAACCTCCAAGTCCAGGATCTCCATAAAGTGAGAATCCAGGTTGTGAGATTTTGTGTTCAAATTGCGTTTCATGTTCATATAGTGATGGATCCCGTTTCAAAGATAGGGAATAATCAGAGACGATCCCACTTGAAAATGCAGAAGCAGAATGCAGTGAGGGCTGAGCAATATCAGCACGGGCATCTGCAGGGTGTTCCAGTGAAATCGTTTCATTGTACTGCAAAAGAACTTAGGTTACTTCATGATTCTCATAGCCAAAACCCAGCAACTTTAATTTGTTGGACTTACAGTTTTCTCAAATATAGGAATGACACTGTGATCAACCAAAAACTTCCTTAGATGTTCTATTACTGCTTCTAATGCTTTAAAAACCTTCATAGCTTCACCATGTATTTCCACAATTCTCTCATCCGAAGTAGCATATGAGGGTAAATCATCTATGAGGAAAACAAGAGCATCAGAGTTTGTAACATTTGAAAAAAGGAGAAAAAATCAGATAAATAGTGAGAGGAGTTATCAGTATAGAAATCCTTAAGTAAACATTGTCAAATTCCACTTCATCCTCCTCAGAAAATCAAGTCCAGAGAACCAAAATAATAACAAGTTACAATCTTTTAGTGAAAACTGGTGTCCAGTTGCTTAAAATTTGCATCTATACATAACATTCTGTGTTATAAAAGCTTTCTTAAATTTAGTAACACAAATAGAGGAACCATATACAAGAACAGAACACAAGTTTGAAGTACAAACTACATATATGAAACATGAAATAGAAATAGAACAGCACGCCACTGCCTCAATACTTTCTGCTCAAAATATTTTTCAACAAAACACAACTTGGTCAAATCTATTTGCTTAATTAAAGAGGAAAAGTATTGTTTGAAGCATACCTTCTGCCATAACACGCACAGCTACACCAGTGTTTTCCTGTATTGATTTGATTATGGATCCTTGCCTCCCAATTAAGTTAATTGCCTGTGAAGATGCAACCAGTAACCTTATGGAACAAAATGCAGAGCCAGCAGAGGCGGCGGCTGAACCTGTGCTGTCACCCTCACCAGGAGATAGACCGCTCACACGCTTGAACACTCTCAATACTGCATCCATTGCAGGAGATAGTGGAGCTTCAGGCTCTTCTTTGCCAGAAATCAGAACCTGAAAAGAAACATCTACACTAATCATAACAGTTCCAGGAAGTAGTAAAATTATGAATCAATACAAAGAAAATCACAACACAATTAATTCAAACTGGTCAATCCAATAAATAGATCAGAGCTTTTCCGTCTTACTTCCATTCACCAACAGTAGAATCAGCCCAAGTCTCTCCTAGGGCCTTTGAATTCAACGAGTAAACACAATTAAGACTGTGTTCAGCTTCCAGCAGCTTGCAGACAAAACTCATGAAGGAGTTCTTATTTGGGTTAAATTGAACTTTCAAATTCATCCAAGCTCATGAACATGCGCCATATATTTAATGATTCATATCAACTTTTCCATTTCATGATTTTGTTTCTTCACACCCACTCATTTACATTGAAGAAATCACTCAAAATAACACCAACCTCAACTCTTCTTAATATAATATAACCTAGTCCTCTTTTGTTTTTTTTTCAAAGCACAAAAGCCACCAACAGAAGTGTTCAACTTTCTTGTCAAATCAACACAATAAATAAAAAAATGTGGCTACAACACTCCAAACCTCGAGGGTTTTCCTTCTCAGCTCCAAAAAAAAAAAAAAAAAAAACATCTTTCACCCAAAATCCCACAAAAGGCACAAACTCCAACATCCGAATCCCCAACTACATCAAAGAAATTAACAAAACACAAAAGACACAATTTTTAACACTAAAAAAACGAGCTTTAACTTACAATTCGATCAGAAATACCAAGAGGACCTTCAAGAATACGAATCCGAGCACGTGTCTCATCACACATTTTCTTCACCAACTCTCCTTTCCGTCCAATAATGCTCCCTACTTTGGATACCGGCACTATTAGCCTAAACACATTGTCTCCTGGCCATCCAGGCCACTTCTCCTGTGACTGTGACTGCCCTTGTTGCTGCCCTGCTTCCTGCAGTGCTTCCGTTCCCGTTTCTTCTCGCTTGTTAATGGCGTTTGCTTCTGTTTGCTCTGAACTGAGCGTTTCTGCTGCTGACGAGTCCATGTTGATTGAAGAATTTGGGATCCACTTAGGGTTTAATTGAAGAAATTTGGGACTCAATCAGGGTTTACGTCCTTCTCTCTCTCTCTCTCTCTCTGAGAATGAGAGTGATTTGTGTTGTTGATAAGCAGAAAAAGAAAAAAAAAGAAAGAAAAGAAAGTAAAAGAGAATTGTTTTTTGATGGCATGTCGTCTGGGAGATATTTCTTTTAGAGTAGGCGACGAGTCGGTGTTTTTCCCGAATTGTTGTTATAGCGATTAGTTTTCATGCATGGATAGAATTTTCCTTATTCACATAAAAAATAATGATTTATACTTTTATGGGAATAAAATATTTGATGACTTTTAACTGATAGATTTTATATTTTGAATGATTTTCTATTCATAATATTGTAATTGCACATAAAATAATAATATTTTTAGATCGAATTTTTAACTATATTTATCTAATTATTGTATTTAATGAACGAAAAATCATGTTTCTTACCTGAAAGTATGTAATGATTGACCATCATTGCTATAATCTCGCACATTTAGCATAGGCGATGGAGTGTAATTAACAAGAGTTTTATTGTTTTAAGTAATAAATTATAAAATTAATTAAAAAAATACTTATTAATAAAATATATTAGGAGATATTTAGGGTGTTGTACTGGTTGTTTCATAAAATATTTTTTTGTTTGAAAATGTATTAAAATAATATTTTTTAAAAATATTTTTGATATTAACATATAAAATGATAGAAAAATACTAAAAAAAATTAAATTTTTTATTTTTTTTCTAAAAATTCTTTTAAAACACAAAAGTAAATAGAATCTTAAAAAATCATTGTAGCTCAAACTCAATAATAGTGGTTATTGTAATAATAAAATGATACTTTGCATTTGTTTTCAAGTACTAGAATCTTTTTATATAATTTATTTATTATTTTAAAATTAATAGGGATAAATAAATAATTTTTTTTTTCTTGATTGCATAGTAAATTGATTATTATGATATTTTACGAGATATTTTTATAATGATTTTGTTTTTTACTATGATTTAAAGTGATAATTTGATATTTGATTATTTATAAAAAGAAATAATAGTAAAATAACAAAAAACACTTTAAAAATAAAAATAATTAAGCCCGAGGTCGAAAATCGGTATGAAATTAAGATGAAAGATTGTACGTATATGGGAGGTCTTTAGAATCTGCAAAAACATACCGCCAAGGGGTATCAGTGTTGTTTTATCGATCTTTGTTGCAGTGCTATGTTTGTTATTAAAATGAATCTTGATTCTCTGTGAGCACGCTACTCAAACAGATGGTTTCTTTATTGGAACCATGATTTGCCTGGGGAAATACCATGGCTTAATTAAACGTTGTTGACATGAAATTTGCAGAAATAAGGCTAAGAAACCTGCTAGAAATGCTCACACAGATCCTCTTGGAAGACATCGTCCATTATTGGGCTGCGACAGAACAGGCAAGAAAAGAGAAAGCTGTTTTATTATCAGCTTGACAGTGATATAGCTGCAACTTATTGAATTATCGGCTTATGGAATCATGGAGAAAGATGGTCACCATCGTCCCCAAAAGCTTTTCTAGTTTCAAAGCTTTGGCCTCATGGTATCAACTAAGCTGGATCTGGCAGGAAGTTGAAGGGCTTCCATGTCATCTTCATCGACTCTGGAGAAATATCGGTCCACCATTTCATCAGTCACTAGCTCTAACTTCGAAGGTTCCCACTGTTAAGAACAAGAAAAGAAAATTACATTATGTGATCATTGATAAGAAAACATATCAAGCACGGCACCACATGTACCTTGGGATTTTTGTCTTTGTCCAGTAAGATGGCCCTAACTCCCTGCAAGAAAACCCTGTCGTTAGAGACGAATAGTCGTTGCATTATGTTCTTATTATCGAAGTTATCATTCCTCTAATTACCTCGTAAAAATCATTGCTAACTGTTCTTCTCACAATGTGGCAAACAATGGTGCATTCCTGGATGAGGCATTGCTCAAGTTCTTTCGTGCGGCCCTCTCTAATCTAATCGACACATGGAAAGTTATTGCTGGATTTGAAAGAAAAAGGGAGCATCCCTTGAACTGTAATTGGAACAAAATATTAACTCAAGTAAGAGACCAGAAATCCCTTAGAATCTCTCATACCGATCTAAGGGAAATTTTGAGGCTGGTTGGACAGGCTGACTTAATCCAGTTGATTGCATCAAGAATCCACTTTTCTGATTTAGTTTTAGCCTCAATCTCCTAAAACAAGTCGAGCAGGTATCAAATCGATGGCCATTCCTAACCGAGACTTTCCACACTAAGTTTAGGTGAGAAAAGGTGCTTCTGTGATATGCTCACCAGTGATGACAGTATTTCTTCAACTGTTGTTCTTGAGAAACATTTGTTGATGATCTCCAATCTATTTAATGTTTAAATATTCAAATTCAGAATGGATGTTAGAAGACGCTAGTAACTATTGATAAAAGCAGCATAATTCTTTCAGGAACCTGAACATTACCTGCTATAAGCACCATGCTGTTTATGATTTGATTTGTGCGTAAATTTGCTGATGATCTCAGAAATTGTTTTCGTATCAGAAGTTTCTTCATCCAGTGCAGTTTCCAACAAACGGACATCCTACCACAAAAAAATTAACGAAAAAAGAGAGCATATACGATAAAATAGCTATCAATGCAGAAAAAAACTGGATGATTTCTTGTCTAGGAAATGGCGACTGCCTAGATGTTAGAGAAGATATCCGATGCAGATCAAGAAATTCCTTAATATTCTGTGAGGAAACTGCTTCTTTGTGTAATCTTTTAAAGATAAATAAATTAAGCACAATTCTAAGAGACATTGTTGGAAGAGTAGGATAGGTGTGGTAGAAATTAAATTTAAAAAACAAAGCTAAAGAACAAAGAAAAGTTAAAAGAAATTATGTTTTTCATTAAGTATTTTGGCCTATTTATATACATTAAGCCCTAAATAATAAAAAAAATAAATTATTCAAAGAAAATCCCAATCTCAATAAAAATTGTATTCTACCTACTCCACTAGTCGATGGACTCACTTAGTAACCATTGGTTTCTTTCTTCTTGGTTTGGAAACCAATTTTACCAATTTTCTCGTACTATTCTTCTCAATTAATACATTTTCCTCAATTTATAGTCATTCTCCATTTTTCATCCTTTATTGCTTATTCAAATATTATGGGATTACATATTACAGGGAGACAATAAAGTGTTATATCATTATCAATAGAATTAGTTACCATATATGTATCATTAAAGCTCCTTTATCTTCTTTTTAGACCTTTGACATATCCCATAAAGATCATTATTTTGCTTTTATCATTCTAGCATGGTCTTTACTTTATCAATTACATGCATATATCCAATGCTTCTAAATACTTTCAAGTGATTAACATTTGGCTTTTGTCCATTCCATACCTCTTGTGAAGTCAATCCATTGAAGTCTTTAGTATGATATCTATTTCACAAGTAAACAAACAATCTACAACTTAAACCCATAACTCTTTAAGTATCTTTTTGGTTTTGATCATGCTTCTCGCCATGTTAAAGATGTTTCTCTCCACTGCTCCATTTTATTATGGAGATTGAGGCATTGTTAATAGTCTTTTTACACCATGATATTTGAAAAACTCATTAAGCTTATTAGAATAAAATTCACCTATACTCATCCTAAGTGATTTTATAGAATACTCACTTTTTTTTTAACTAATATCTTAAAGTTTTAAAACAATTAAGTGAATTATACATTTATTATAAGAATATACTCATATTTCTCTACTATAATCATCAATAAAAATAAAAAATACAAGTTTTTATCAAATGAACATGGATGGATATAATCACATACATCTACATATATCTCTTTTAGGGCTGACTTGCTCTTGATGTAGACTCATATGAAAAGATCTTGCAGAATTATTTGCCTACTAAACATCCTCCATATGATTGATTTAGATGTTTAATTTAAGGTAAACCCTTTAACATCTTTTTTTATATTTTCATCTTTAAGCTATCAAAGTTTACATATCCAAGTCTCATATGAAAAAAAAACTAAGTCTCATCCTTCACATTAGGAATATCTATCTTTATATTTAAAAAGAACATTCTATTATTTATTATGGTTATGTTTGCAATCACAACTCCAAGATTATTAAGTAATGTCAAAGTACAATTTTTCATCTTAATTTCATATCATTTCTACAATAATTGTCACAAGTTCAATATGTTGTTTATTACAGTAGAGATATAGTAAACATCACCAATAAATCGATGGCTATCATATTTTGATTTAATTAAAATCATTTTTTTTCTGTAATGACCACCTTTAAATGATCTAAAAAGATGACATTATCTTTAGTTACTTCATAAAGCTTCATATACTTGTCTATATCTTTATATGTGTGATTGTTGTCAATATTTTCAAGATACCACTTTTTTTCTCTCTCGTATTCTTTCATTATGAATCAATAATAAGGTGACTTTTTTCTCCTTTTCTACCATAAGAGTGACATTCTCATTATCATTATTAGTTAGGTTCCATAAATCCCTAGCATAATGATCTATTTGCTGATAGTTATAACATTTAATTTTTGATTTGTCAAACCTGGGTCTATTTGTTGATAGTTATAACATTTAATTTTTGATTTGTCAAACCTGAGTCTTGGTTTTCTACTATCAGCTGAAACAATCAATTGGTTCTCTTTTTTTTCGGTTGACCAGTTGAGGCTACTTTGGCTTTCTTTTTTTATTTTACCTTGTCTATGTCCTCAAATTCATTATATATGTCTAAAACTATCTTTTAAAGGGAATTTTAAGAAGAGTGTTTGTACATCTAAAGTTCATTAATTTCATAAACTTATAGTTTTCCCATAAGACTTTGAACTGTAAGATAATCCATATTTGATGACTCCTCTATCACAATTATAACATAATGGGATTTCTTTTGTCGTGGACGTATAATCTTTTCTACCTCACGTGTTTCTTTTATCTTTTCTCCATATCTATTCATTTGATTATATGTGGTCAATACTCTAGCAAAGTGATTTGAAATACTTTCTAATTCAAGCATATATGTCTTTTCGAAGTCACCTTGCAAATTATATAGACATACCTTTCAAACATTATTATCTATCTAATTTGATTGTTATAAAACTTATCATACTTACATGATGATGGTTACACTGACCGTTATCTTAAAAGTGAAACCATCTAAACATTGATGAATGATTATAAGTGTTTATTGATCCTTCCTTCATTCCTTTTACAAGGCCTCTCTTTAGGTTGAAGTCAACTTCACTCTTTTTACAAGGTCCTCAAAGCTTTTTCAATCATTTCTCACACATCTTAAGAACTTAATCAAGCTACAAGTATTATAATCGTTATTTGTCAAACAAGGGCATTAAAGTGGAATGCTTGGATTGATCATTTTAAATAATCAAACACAACCTTTTATACCACTTGTTGGAAAAGAATAGTAGGTGTGGTAAAAACTAAACTTAAAGAATAAAGGTAAAAAAACAATGAAGATTTGAGGGGAATAGTATTTTTCATCAAGTGTTTTGTCAAAATATACACTTTTTTTTTTTTACAAACACAAGCTATACAACTTGTTGGAAGAGAAGGATAGGCGTGATATAGACTATACTTAAAAAACAAAGAAAGTTTAAGAGGAAAGATGTTTTCATTAAGTGTTAGATAAACTCTTTTTGCAAACAAAAACTTTGATACCATTTGTTAGATAAAAAAAAAGGTAAGTATGGTAGCAATTGAACTTAAAAAACAAGGCTAAAGAACAAAGAAAAAAAGAAGAGAGGAAGTATGTTTTTTATTAAATGTTTTTTTTAAAAGATACACCCTTTTTTTGTACTTCTCTATACCTCTCTATACTTATAAAAAATATGTTTCTAATTACAAGCTTATTTATAAGCAATAAGTTCTAGATAATCAATGAATTAAACTACTCAAATGAAATTTTAATCTGAACAAGAATTATATTCTAGTTACTTAACTGGTCGATTGTTTATGAATTAATCAATCAATTTATTGAAACCAATTGGTTTATTGAAACCAATTGGTTGATCGATTCGAAACTAATAGACCAGTTTATTTATTTCTTAGAAAAAACAAATATCAAGTTTGATTTTCAACATGCATTACCTTTGAGAGCATAAAATGAGTTGCAAGGCCACATTCAACCATTTCTGCTCCTCTAATCTTAGCTCCAGTAAGTCCCAAGTATTCACCTATATAACATTTTTAATGAATTACAATAAATACATAAAGCATAGAATCAGAGTCTTTAAGGATAAATTAACTTTCTAAAGAATAAAAAAAAGAATTTTTCTTTTTCCTTGATGCATTGGATCTATTTTCATCTCACATTTCAAAAAGCACCGAGTTCATGAATATTCAGAAGTGTGGACGATGAGGGGGAAGATGAGAAGGCATGAAACTCGTACCAAATTATTTTTAAAGTAGATGGAGTAATAAACAACTAGGTACCATAAAATCCAGGAAGCCTGGAAAGAAAATATGATGACCCCACATCAGCAAAATGTCCTATTGCGGTCTCTGGCATAGCGAACACCTATACAAGTTCATGTAACAACAAAGCCCCATTACTCATCCACTGTACAGATGAGATGAACATGCAGATGCTTCTGATATAATTTTCTCTCTCTTTTTTTTTAATGAAAGTTGAGAGTTTTATTAATATTTCATCACAAAATAAGAAGAATATTCGAAGAGTTAACTTTCTTAGAACAACTGAAGAAACATTAATTCATGAAAAGAAGAAGACAACCCTTCCTCGACAAATACATGCATCCTAAGCTATCTAGGTCGCTACGATCATCAGCTTGAGTTATCTGATTTAGCTGATAGGTTGATAAATTATCCTACACCCAACTTAATCTCTAAAACAATAAAAAAAAACTCCCACTGAATCATGAAGGTATAACTATAATGTGTAGCCCTTCAAACTTTTGATCTGATTATCCTCAAGATTTTTAGTAAATCCCAAAATAAAGAGCATCATGTTTCTGTGATCATTCCACTGTTCTACCATACGTTAAGTTTCCTTACTCCTTAGCAGTATGTTTGAAGGCAATTAAGTGTTAACAAAGTCTTTGTGGGATGTCTAGAGAACACCATCAAGAATTTTGTTTACTTATTTAGGTGATATAGAGTGAGCTTGTAGAAACTATTGAAACTAAAAGCTCGGAACAGGTGAGTGAGGAAACGATACTCTTAGATGGGGAAACTATGAGGATGATCTTATCTAAGGATGACCTTACAAGTATTTTTATGAGTTAGTTGATAAATTTAAGCCCATGAAAGGGTATGATGAAGCTAGAACAACTTGGCATTTTGAAACTACAATAAAATGAGATATGATTATTGGATTAGGTTGAAATTTTTCCAAGTACTTCTGCAAATACTTTTACTTTAAATAACCGTACCATCACTGATCAAACTGTTGTATCTTCCGAGAATCAAGTTTCATGCTCATATGCTCTTGTTTGAGCCAATTTTGTTATTTATCTTATATTATTTTGGATATTTTAATTCAAATCTATATTTGATTTTCTTATTATTTTTGGATTTTTAGTTTTTTTTAATAGAATTTTATTTTCTATTTAAAGGTAATGTAAATCTCTTAAGAAGACAGTCACTATATGAATAAATTTAAGATAATAAAATTATGAGTTTATATTTGGAACTATTTTTATTTATTAAAATTCTTGAATTTTCTGTGTAATTGCTATCCTATAGTTTTTGCTGCATCACAAAGTTATTCAGAAACATCCCTAAGACAAATCAACTCTCTATGTTTTCAATATGTAGAAGTATACAGTATTTTCAGTGACAATCCTGAAAGTTGCCTGCAGGGATAGCCCGGCACCACCTCCCATCACGATCCCATCAATAATTGCAACCTTCAAATATCCAATTGCATTTATTAAAATCGAATGAAGATGACAGGATTAAAGAAATATATGAGATAACTATTATTTCCTTTGCTAATTTGCATAATAATAGAGCCAAATAAATTTTATACCACAGGCTTTCCATATGTTGCAACTAAGTAGTCCAACATGACTTGTTTCTTGTAAAAATTTGTTCCATAGCTCCAATGCCCTGCTTCATCCAAGGAGATAAACATTAACGGGATCAAATATTTTCCAATCACTTTAAACTTTCTAAGAAGATGATTTTCACCTGCAACCTGACAAGTATATGATGCCAGGACATCACCACCAGCACAAAATGCCTTTCCATTTCCCTGCAAGAGATTTAGCTGAATGTGATGTCTGAGGTAGATGATAATGGCGTCGGCGGCGACAAATGAATGAATCACAGGTAGTAGAATCATGTTCTGATGTCTAAAATGTGCAACTTAATCACAGGTTGGAGATTCTAGCACATTCCTGTATCAACTATTTTACCTTCAATATCACAATTTTGACTTTAGGATCAGCCTCGAATGCTTTCAACTCCTTGATCATCTGACAGATCTGTCAACAAAATCAATAAAAGGAGTAACTGGTCAAGTCTTTATCATTTAGAAAGTCATTGAGAGAACTTATTTCACCACCCTATTTTGTAATCTTTGTTAATTCTTATGCTTGAGAGAAACTTGTGTGTCTCTGTGTACCGTTTCCTGATTTCTCTTAGTGAAATATGTCATCCTTTATGAGAAGAAAAGGGGGTAGAAAACGAAGGGCAAAAGTACAAATGGGATTCGTAAATAAATTAGAAAAAATCAATCTAAGCATACCATGTGATAGTTGAGGCTGTTTAACTTTTGTGGCCTGTTCAATATCACCCTCTTCACACTTGAATTTCCTTCAAACAGCACCTAGATAAGGATACAAATCCGGTGAAGAAATTAAATATTTCTTGGCTGCCCTAATTATACAAGCTTAGAGAGAGCTTTTTATTCACACCGCAGAGAAAGTCATTCCATTTTGTAGATATGCATGAACAAAAGGAGTAATGTAATGAACAGTGAGTAAGAGCGCAAAGAAGGAAACTTTGGCCTATTGGGATCTTGAATTTCTGGTGTTTTTCTCCATGCATTTTCCATTTATCACAAGAAATGTTGCGTTAAAGAGAAGAAAATGTGAAGCACCTGGTCAACATCTTTGTCGAAGCAGTGACGGATAGCCATTGGAGATATAAATCTGCTCTCCTGCTTCCAATATACAAGAAGTTAGCGAGCGAACAAGCCTTCTTATAAACACTAGCAACCACTATAAAACAACTGAATGATCTTCTTTTTTTTGCACGGCCACCGCTAATCAAGCTAGGGAATCTCAGTACAGAATTTCCTTGTTCATTTAAAAAACCAGTTACAGCCACAAGAATTCTTACCAATAATTGCCTGGAAGTTTAAACAGACAGACATATATATATATATATATATATATACATATACATATATATATATATATACTCGGCTTGTACGTGTTAATTAAGTTGGAGGTATATATCTGGTGTAAGTATCACAATCAAAGCAAACAATCCAACGCGAAAAGAATGAAAGAAGCGAACCTGATGAAACTCAACCAACTTCGACGGCAACGTTTATGAAATCTGGCCACTTAATTTTCTGACAGCCAAACCTGTCTTCCACAAGAACTTAGGAAGTGAACAGTGGCCACTGCGTTTTAAAGTACTTCTGCTAGCTTCATTGCTAGCAGTGCATGAGCTCCGTTGGTGTAGTAGGTTAGGTATTTATGAGGGCAGATGGACTGAAGTCACAGATTCCTACGCATGTGAACTGCAAGTTTTTTCACAGGCAAAGAAAAGGTTGCTTTATCGATATTGATTTCTCTTCTTTCCATTTTTGGCTAGAAAATTAATAGCCATATTAATTTAAACCAAGCTGTCCACCAAAAACATTGATTTTGACCTAGGTATCATCTAACGTGCCATGTCATGTCATGTCAGGGTGGATCATTAACAAATTACACGCACCTTTGACTTCAAAGGAAAACAAAGGAAAGAAAAGAAGCAGAACTGTTGAGAATCTCTCCTGTTTGTTTCATTAACAACGTGCAACAAAAAAAAAAGTTTGATGGTGTGTGCCTGTCAAGGCAGGCCCGAGCAAGGGTGGTACCGAAATTGGAAAGGTTTCTTTATTTTCCAATTAATTACTCTTTTTATATGTTCATTTTTCAAAAAAAGTATTATCTTTATATTAATACTCCTCTTTTTTATTTTATTTAGAGAGCCTCAGTTAAATGATAATTATTTTTTGGTTGTGTTTAATTCACAAATATGTTTTTCTAATTCATTCATGGTTTTTCTTTGTATAGATGAATTATATTTTTAAAAATAATTTTTTTTTCAGATAATATTTATAATATGTGTAGTATTGTATAATATTTTTTTTTATCCAATCAATATAATGTATTTCTCTATTTCTATTATCGTTTGATTGAATAAAAAATATTGCAATAAAACAACTTTAGCAAAATAGCCAAATAAATATCATGTTGTGATATTTTATATCTTGATCTATACTTGTGTCTCAGTTTTTCAAGTTTTAGTCTTAGTTACCATTAATAATTATTTATTCATTTATTTATTAACACATATAATTTTTGATTTATTCGATTACATGTATGCATAAATTTTGTAATTTGCCCATTTATTTTTTAAACTATAAAAATATATTGAAAAAACATATATATACAATTTTTTTATAAGAAATAGATATCTAACATGTGGTGAAGCGTGTCATGTAATTAGTTGGTGATCTAACTACACCTTCAATTTTGATAGATTGGTAAATTGGGTTTTGTCACGAAAACAATTATTAACCTTCTTTTCTCCCCACCAGAGAGATATTATATTATAAATAAAATTGATTACAAAATTTAGAATATTTTTATAAATAAAATATTAATGATAAGACTTAATATATTTAGTAATATAGTAACAAGATGTTTTTTTAAAAATACTTTTAATTGATAATTTAGTAAAATGATATTTTTTTTAAAAAATTATAATATTTGTATATCAAAATCATAAAAAAAAACTTCTGAAAAAACATTAGTTTGATTTTTTTTCAAGTGAAAAACAGTTTAAAACAGTTTTAATTTTTTTTTTAAAAAAATTAACCACGTTACTAAACACACTATAAACTCAAAACTTGCAAATTGAATGAGTTTTTTCCTCACCTTTAACCCAAGCTCTTGGAAACATTTTATTTTTATTTTTTTGTCTTAATTTTGTGATTTTTTTATAATAAAAAACAAATTATAAAATAAATAATAATAATTAGAATATTAGTTTTAAAGTTTTACACTTGGATTGTAAGTAGTAATGACCAACAAACTTTCTTCAACAATGTTTATGTTTATTTTGAGAGTATTTGGAAGTGTGGTAATAGTTATTTTTCGCATGGAAATATATCAAAATATATTTTTTTTTAAATTATTTAACATCAACATATCAAAATGATCTAAAAACATTAAACAAACAAACTTGAAGCAAAATAATTTTATTTTTACAAAAACAACACAAGCTCTTCCAAAGACAAGTTGAATGTCACTTGTTCTTATTCTGGATAGCTCCATTATCAATTAATAAAAGAATAAAGCAAGCTTATAGAGTATGTGTTTTTAGATTCAAACTAAGTGGATGTTTAGTATTGTGGGTATGAGTGAGACTGATAAAAACTAATATGTTTTGTGTTTTTTTATCTATTAATCATATCAACAAATTGTATGGGACCCACAATTCGATACCTTCATACTACAGTTTATGAAAAGTAAAAAAATAAATGCTTTTCATAGCTAAATTTTACTATCACCATCAAACACCATTTTAAGAAATTAATGTTGGAAAATTAATTCTAACTTAAACCCTCTCATTTGCGCCTTTACCAATTGTATCAATAAAAATCAGTGCTCCCTTTCTCTTTCATTCTTCTGCGTCTATAAACCAACTCAACTACTCATGTTTCTCTTCCCTCACATTTGCGTCTCTCATCACTTCAATTTCAACAAAAATCATTACTCCCCTTCTCTATCATTTATTTGCATAAAACCAACTCAATAGATCCCCATTGCTCATAAACCAAACTCAACTCTCGTTTCTCTTCCCTCACATCTGCGCTCTTCACCAACTTCTACAACAGATCCCCACTGCACCTATTTCTTTTTCAGGGCAACAAGATCCGTGCACCACCCCACCAAAGTAAGCTCTTTTTCCTGTCAATTGTTAGTTTTTTCTCTCATTTGATGTTTTTTTTCATGTTATTCCCTTGGATTTATACTCTTACCTGTTTTGCAAACTCGATAATGTCTTGGATTTTTTCAGTTATTAGAGTTAGGATGCTAGATTATGGCTGTGATAAGATTTGAGCTCTTGCTATAAACCCATGTTTCCTATGTAATTAAAATGCAATCAACATAAAATTTGAGTTCCTTTCTAAACAAAACATGATACTACCAACCATTCAACTTAGCTGAACAGTTGTAAGCATTAACGAGCTCATGGACATGTAAGTCTTGAATTTCACCACACTAGTAGATCTAATAATAATATAGGTACACTATTCATGGGATTAAAGAAAAGAATCAAACCCTCTAGTGAAAGAGCAGGTTTATTCATAGTTGATGGGCAACTTACATAATTAAACAAGTTAACAGTGGAAAGTCAAATGGGTAATCAAACCCTTTAATTTATAATTTGAATTGCATCTAAGAATTCAATTTAGTTTGCCCAAATGATTGAAATTGGTGAGTTTAAATTGCAAAATGCTTTAGTTTAAAGATTTCTTTGTGTTGCTAGCAATCAAACAAGTTGTCTAATTGGTGAATTTTGTTCATCCATCGTTTTTGCCTATTCCAGAATATTATCTACCATTTATTTTAAAGTATGTTCTGTCAATGTTTAAAAAACAATAAGAGCTGTGAAATTAAAAGTAAGATTCTTGGAACCCATTATCTGTGAAAAATAAGAGCTGCTTGTGAGAAATGCACACATGTATGGCATCTCACTGTTAGGATTAATAGACCAGAAATTGCCCTAATCTCAGAAAGTTGTTGCAATTTTAGTCATTGCAGCAAAATATAGAGGAAAACTTTAGGTGTTATCTTTTTTTGTATTTGATGAAACACGCCACACCACTGAAACTAGCTAGTTTTTTATGGGGTTGGAGTCCTGAAAAAAAATCATTTTATGGAAGAACTTGTAGTCTTAGTGGTCTTCCCTGCATATTCCTAGCAAGTTTTTCGATGAGTATATATTCGTTACTAAATTCAAAGAGAGCAACGTCCATGTTTAATTTTTTTAAGTAGCCCACTTGAGGTTCCTTAGCTCTATAATTCAAAATATATAGAAAGCAATGTAAAACTTACTTTAAAACTTGAAGCAAAAGGTAAAAAAAAGTATAATTACATTATAGGTTATTTCCCTCATGCACCTAATATAAGAATGTTTTGGAATGATTTTAGTACATAATATAATTTGGAAAATATATTCTGGAATTGTATGCCTTGATTTACTTGACTAACACACACTATGAGTTTCCAAACATTCATGGCTTTGGAATTATAGACCAACAAGTTAGGGACTGGAGTTTTAAATGCATCCATATCAATAAATCAAATTGAGAAAGCATTATGCATATAGGGTTGGTGTACTAAAAATAGTTTTTTTCTATGAAAATTGGTGGGTTTTGTGTGACATTTAAACCCTTATTTACGTTGTAAAATACATGTTGTTTATTGATATTTTGTTAAAACATTGCATGAACGAGTTAGTTACTTCATAGTATTTAATGTTTGTTTTAATGTTGATTTGTTTTTGTTTTCAAAGTTTTACAAGATATCATGAGCAATATTGAATCTATGAATAAGGCTGCTTGGAATAAAGAAATATTGCATATATTTTATGATAGATGCATTAAGACCATTGCCATGGGAATGAGACCGAATACTCAACTAAATAGTGACATGTATTTATTTTGTGCAGTAAATTAGAGGAGCTAAAAAATTCACACATACTGGTATCGAGCCATCTTTGAAGTTAAAGTTTGATAGAATATACTCTAAAGTAATCGCTACTAGACAGTATGCATAGGCACCATTGTTGGGCGCACTTAGTGGCAATGAAGTTGATTTGGGCACAAGCAATATCAATATAAAAGGCGTTGATTTGGAAGAAGAAAGTGAAGATTCAAAAGAGGATGTCCTTATGATTTTTGCAAATGATATTGCTCGAAGGGATAATGGGGTGCACATATCAAGCAGTAGCAATACAAGGAGTTGTAGCAAAAGAAAAGAAAGAGATCACCATAAATCAAAAGCTGGAAAGAAAAGGTCATCCAAAATTAGCGTTCAAATGTTTTAAAAGTGGGATCAGCTTATTGAAATCATGTTAACTAAGTGTGATTCCACTTCTACGCGTATGGATCAGTCAGGCTGTAGTATTCTTGAAGTTATGGTTGAGCTTCATTCAATACCTAGAGTGTCGGTTGATGATGATTTTCATGACTTCACTACAGAGTATCTCGGTTTGTGAAGAAAGAAAAGAAAGTGGTATAGCATGGGAAGTCCTGAATAGAAATTGAAATGGCTTCAACGAATGTATACGCAGAGTAAAAATGCGTAATTACAATGGCATAACTTTGTTTCAGTGTTCGGTTTTTATATTTCACTCAGATTGTAATATAAAAAATTATTTGTTGAGCGCCAATTTATCTTTTATGAATTTTGTATTAAGTGATTGTAGTGTTTTAAAATAACTTATTTTTCGTAAACATATCATATTATGTTTAAAGGTTATTAATTATCATAAATGTTTTTTCTCATTGTTTTGTTATGAATGTTTGTTTATACTAATGAATAAAAATAATGTTAAGAATATTAAGCACATGATACTGTATATAAACCAAACTTATGTTAAATGTAATTGTCCATAAATAAATGGACTCTTTGATATTTTATAAAAAAAACAAAAAAAAAGTGATAAATATATGGAATATTGAATGAGTGATAAAAAATGAAAAAATAATAATTGAGATCTCAAAAAAATTGATAAAAACAAAAATGGGAAATGCTCACATTTATCTTCAATATTTTAGAAAAAAAAATGATAATTGGAATCTTGAATAATTGATAAAAAAAAAATGATAATTGAAATCTTGAATAATTTATAAAAATAGAAAAGAAAATGCTCACATTTATCTTCAATAATTTAGAGAAAAAAAATGATAATTGGAATCTTGAATAATTGATAAAAAATAACAAAAAAAATGATAAATAGGATCTGTCGCGACGGCGATTTTTTCGCGCTTCGCGCCCCGCCATAACGGCGCGCGGTGAAAATGGGGTGTTTGTTTTATAGCCGTAAAATTTACGACTATAATTATGAGGAGTCGCCACCTAGTATTAAAGTTACTAGGAACCTATTGGTCTACGTGAGTCTGAGTAAGGGAACTTGTTGTGCAAGGGGAAGACGCATCATCCCCAATGCACCCTACCTAAGGTAAGCTGCATTGTCATTTGATTGTTTTTTTTTTTAAGTTAAAATTTTTTACTCTGCATAAAAAAATTTCTTCTCTTTTTTTTTTTATCTGCGGGTGTAATTTACGATGTAATTTTACACCACAGTTAGAAACTCTCTCTTTTTTTTATTTTATTATTTTTTTTATCTACGGATGTAATTTATGCTTTTAAATTTATATCGTAGTAAAAATATTTTTTTTTTATCCATGGATGTATTTTACAATGTAAATTTACACCATCATAGATAAAACAAAAATGGTTTTGATTATTTTTGATATTTTGGCCGAATCCCAATAGATAATCATAAACCGGTTACGATATCCAATTTTGTTTTAAAACATGAGAAAGATGCAATATTTTTTTTACTAAAAATATGCTTGAAAAATCTTGGAATTCGGCCGTATGCACGAAAACAACACATTTTATATTTTTTTTGAAAATCTTTTTTTTTTGTAATAAAAAAAGTAGTAAGGAAAATAAAGATAAAAATAAAAATAAAAATATATTTTTTTTATTTTATTTTTTATTATTTTTTATTATTTTTTATTATTTTTAATGGGCTGGGCTGTCAGCACAGTGGGCTGACAGCCCACCCTGAATGGGCTGGGCTTCCAGCCTTCACGGGCTGGAAGCCTAGAAGTAAATGGGCTGGGCTTCCAGTCCTCGCGGGCTGGAAGCCCCTTTCTTTTTCTTTTTTTTTTCTTGGGCTGGGTTCAGAACCCAGCCCACCTGTCAACGATCGGGCCGGACCAAAAGTCCGGCCCGGAAGCACTGTTCACGCAGGTGAACAGTGGACGCAAAATGCGTCTCACTGTTCACATGCAGTGAACAGTGAGCAGCGAAGGGGATGATGAACAGTAAGGGGAGGATTTTCGAGTATGATAAAAGGCTTACCTGTTAGCACCGTTGGGTAGAGGAGATCGAGGTGATGATTCCTGTCGTAGTGGCGTCGCCAACGGTGGCCTGTGGTGGCCGGAGGAAGCTCCTGAAGCCGTCGGGGCTTACGTTGCAGCTGCTGCAACGGTGGTCTTTGCTTCGCCGGAGAGTGGGGTTGAGTTTCTGGCGTCGAGGGGGAGATTTATGTGGTGATAAGGGTGAATTTGGGTGGATTAAGCTGGTGGCCGGAGTGGAGAGAGAGAGAGACGGGAACCTGCAACTAGAGAGAGAGAATGGTGCAGACGAAAAAAAAAGGATGATTTCTTGTTTCAGGTTCGTTGGGGCGTGTTTTTGATGCCAAAATCACTGTAAATTGTCTAAAATCTCTTCCTCCTTTCTCTGTTTTTTTCCAGTTTTTCTCTGCGTTTTTTCTCTCGGCCCTTTGCCCGTTTTTCTTCTGCTTTCCTCTTCAATTTTCTCCCTATTTATAGGCTAACCTTGCAACTTGCAGGTATGGGATTGATGTCCACAACATGGTGTTTTCAGTGGGTAAGTTGCAGGGTAAGGTAGCTTGCAGGGCATGGCTGCCGGCATGCCACAAGCATGGCTGCCGGCATGCCATGTCCAGTCAATTCAGGTCTGTTCAATTCAGGTCTTTTTTTTTTTTGTAAAATACACTAAAAAAATGATTTATCACAAAAAGCATTTTTCGGCGAGAAGAATGATGTTTTTACCTTCAATTTTAGCTTCCAATTCCACCCAAAAAGTTTCGTCGCCGAAAATTCCGATCGTCTCAATTTTAACCCAAATTAGGCTTCCAAAATTAATTTTTCAGTACTCAAGCCCTTAATAAAATTAATTCAACCCATTCAAGTATAATTAAGCCCTTGCGCTTAATTAAATCCTTCAATTGGGCTCTCAATTAATTCGGAAGAGTTTCGTCACCGAAAATCCTGATTTTCTCAATTGAACCTAGATTCGGCTTCGAAACTTAATTTCTCACTAATTAGGCCCTTCATAAAATTAATTTGACCCATTTAAAGTATAATTAAGCTCTTGCGCTAAATTAAATCCTTCAATTGGGCTCTCAATTAATTCGGAAGAGTAATTACACAATTCTGATTTTCTCAATTGAACCTAGATTCGGCTTCAAAACTTAATTTCTCACTAATTAGGCCCTTAATAAAATTAATTTGACCCATTTAAATTATAATTAAGCTCTTGCGCTAAATTAAATCCTTCAATTGGGCTCTCAATTAATTCGGAAGAGTTTCGTCACCGAAAATCCTGATTTTCTCAATTGAACCTAGATTCGGCTTCGAAACTTAATTTCTCACTAATTAGGCCCTTCATAAAATTAATTTGACCCATTTAAAGTATAATTAAGCTCTTGCGCTAAATTAAATCCTTCAATTGGGCTCTCAATTAATTCGGAAGAGTTTCGTCACCGAAAATCCTGATTTTCTCAATTGAACCTAGATTCGGCTTCAAAACTTAATTTCTCACTAATTAGGCCCTTAATAAAATTAATTTGACCCATTTAAAGTATAATTAAGCTCTTGCGCTAAATTAAATCCTTCAATTGGGCTCTCAATTAATTCGGAAGAGTTTCGTCACCGAAAATCCTGATTTTCTCAATTGAACCTAGATTCGGCTTCAAAACTTAATTTCTCACTAATTAGGCCCTTCATAAAATTAATTTGACCCATTTAAAGTATAATTAAGCTCTTGCGATAAATTAAATCCTTCAATTGGGCTCTCAATTAATTCGGAAGAGTTTCGTCACCGAAAATCCTGATTTTCTCAATTGAACCTAGATTCGGCTTCGAAACTTAATTTCTCACTAATTAGGCCCTTCATAAAATTAATTTGACCCATTTAAAGTATAATTAAGCTCTTGTGCTAAATTAAATCCTTCAATTGGGTTCTTAATTAATTCCGAAGCATAATTACACTTTACATCGGCCGACGATTAAATCAATTGACCCATAAAAATATAATTATGTCTTCCAACTTAATTTCTATGCAGATTTATCCAAGAATAAATTATTTTGGCCTTGAATTTGCATTTCCTTTATTTTTGGGCAAAAAAGAAGTACGACCGGGCTTCCGAAAACGTCCAAAATTTTCACATTAATTTTTCAGCCAACACCAACCCCCTTTTATTTTATTTTATTTATTTATTGGTATATTTTGGGGAATCAACCAGAAATTGGGTGATGACAGGATCTTGGATATTGATAAAAAAAAAAAAGAAGGAAATGTTAACATTTATCTTCAATAATATTGAAAAAAAATGATAATTGGGATCTTGAATAATTGATAAAAACAAAAAAGTAAATGACATGGAATCTTAAACAATTTATATAAAACAAAAAAGGGATAATTAGGATCTTGAATAATTGATAAAAAAAAAAATGACATGGAATCTTGAATAATTTATAGAAAACAAAATAGTGATAATTGGAGTCTTGAATAATTGATAAAAAAAAATGATAATTGGAATTTGAAATAATTGATAAAAACAAAAAAGAAAATGACATGGAATCTTAAATAATTTATAGAAAACAAAAAAGTGACGATTAAGATCTTGAATAATTGATAAAAATAAAAAAGTAAATGACATGGAATCTTAAACAATTTATATAAAACAAAAAAGGGATAATTAGGATCTTGAATAATTGATAAAAAAAAAAATGACATGGAATCTTGAATAATCTATAGAAAACAAAATAGTGATAATTGGAGTCTTGAATAATTGATAAAAAAAAAAAATGATAATTGTAATTTGAAATAATTGATAAAAACAAAAAAGAAAATGACATGGAATCTTAAATAATTTATAGAAAAAAAAAGTGACGATTAAGATCTTGAATAATTGATAAAAACTAAAAAAAATGACATGGAATCTTGAATAATTGATTAAACAAAAAAGGTAATGATATAAAATCTTGAATAATTGATAAAAACAAAAAAGGTAATGACATGAAATCTTGAATAATTTATAGAAAATGAAATAGTGATAATTGGAGTCTTGAATAATTGATAAAAAAAATGATAATTGGAATTTGAAATAATTGATAAAAACAAAAAAGAAAATGACATGGAATCTTAAATAATTTATAGAAAACAAAAAAAGTGACGATTAAGATCTTGAATAATTGATAAAAACTAAAAAAAATGACATGGAATCTTGAATAATTGATTAAACAAAAAAGGTAATGATATGAAATCTTGAATAATTGATAAAAACAAAAAAGGTAATGACATGAAATCTTGAATAATTTATAGAAAACAAAAAAGTGATAATTGAGATCTTGAATAATTGATAAAAAATAAAAATATAATAATTGAGATCTAGAATAATTAATGAAAACAAAAAGGTAGCATGTTGTTTGTAGTTTCAGGAGAATATGATTTTGTTGATATCGGTTATCCTAATAAGTATGAATATTTAGATCCATATAAAAGTAAGAAGTATCATGTACAAGATTTTCGGTGTAGTGGACAATCAAGTGCCCGAGAAAAAGTATTTAATTGTGCACACTTAACTCTATGTAACATGATAAAATGTTCTTTCGGAGTATGGAAGCGAAGGTAAAGAATTTTACAAAACATGTCAGTTTATCGATACAAAATGCAAGTTGAGATTGTTGTTGCATCGATGACACTGCATAGCTATATTAGAAGAAGATCGCAAAATGATGTTATTTTTGTTGAATATGATCGTAATCCCAATTATATTGTGGATGATTTTTTTACCAGATATTGTAGCTCACGCAAATAGTTAAGGATTGCAGAAGCCTTCACGTATGAATTTTGTTTGTAATGGCATTACAGGTAGTTTGATATGAGAATAAAAACAAGTGTCTGATTTGAATTATTAATTATATTGCACTATTATTATTATTAAATCTACAACATTTAAAAAATAATATGTGTGTATGTATGCCTTTTAAAATAATTTAACAAGTTGACAGCAATATAAAAAAACATAATAACCAAACACATGAAACTATCTTTTATTAAACCTCAAAGTCAACCAAAATTTTACTCAAACATTTCAATTTCAATTCTAAACCTTAATTAAAAGTTTTTTTTATAGAATTATTTTTTTATCTTTAACCAGAACAAAACCATAATACCAAACAGAACTTAATTGTTTGAATCAAACTTGTGAATCCCGTTCCGTTCCGGCCGGAACGGACGGAACGGCCCGTTCCACTTCAAAATCCGGGACAAAACGGCGACGTTTTTGTCCCGGTAAAAATCCCGGCCCGATCCGGCAAATCCGGCCGGATTCCGGCCGGAACGCCCCAGTTCTGTACCGGGCGTTCCGTTCCGGGTCCAGCCAAAACGACGTCGTTTACACAAGTAAACAAAACGACGTCGTTAAGCAACACACCGACACCCAGACCAGAGCCCCAATTCCCCCTGATTTTCAATTTTCCATTTCTCCCCCAATTTCCCTTACCCTAATCTCAAATTAACCTCACAAATCTCTAGTTTTCGATTCATAATCCAGTAATCCCTCACTTGAAAAGCTCAATTTGTAACTCTCAATCCCTAAATCAGTTCAAATTCTGAAAACCTAAACAAAAATCAAAATCACGGCGGCACAATTTCTTCCACACGGCGGCACAATTTCTTCATTGGTTCTTCTTCCCCAAATCTCCAGTGAAAGGTACACATTCGAGGCCCCAAATCCTTTAATTTATTGAAAAATTTAAATTGCCGAAACTTTGCATGAATGATTAAACTGGGCATTTATGTATGGAATGTTTGAATAAACTTGAAATTGGAATATGTTCATTCATCTTGTTAAACTGGGCATAAATGATTGTTGATGAATTGTGGGAAAGATAGTTGTTTTTTTTAGCACAAAAATTGGCACTGAAAGCAGCATTTAGGCTCTCTGGAACATCAGAGGAAACTAAAAAGGCAATGGGAGATGCTGGGTTTATGTCAGAGTTTGTGAAATTTCTTGACGCAAAATCGTTTGAAGTTAGAGAAATGGCAGCTGTGGCACTCACCAGCCTGGTCTCAGTGCCTAAAAATCGTAAGAAATTCGTGCAGGATGATCGCAATGTGGGTTTTCTTCTTCAATTGCTTGACCAAGAAGAGACAAATTCAGGTAGCAAAAAGCTCTTGATCTCTATATTATTGTCCTTAACAAGTTGCAATAGTGGAAGAAAACAGATTGCCAGTTCTGGTTATTTGAAGAACATAGAAAAACTTGCAGAAGCTGAAGTTTCTGATGCTAAAAGACTTGTCAGGAAGCTATCTACAAATAGATTCCGAAGTATGTTTGTGGCTATTAGAGAAAATAGAATAAAAGAAAACATACTTGTGGTTTGACATGCATCTTAAGCATTGAGTCCGAAATTTCTTTCGTTCTTCCTTTTTAATAACTTAATGATAACTACAACATTTATGTATGATAGTTCTTGGATTGTCGTTGATTATGAATTTCCTTCCTTGAGGATATGTTTGTATTGTATAATTTAAATTTCATTTATCTTGAATTTAAATTATACTTGTTAAATTAATATTTTATTTTTTTCATATATATAATTACATAAATATGTACAGTACAAAACCGGAACGGAACACCGGAATGCACCGAAACCGGAACGTTCCGTTCCAAACAAAAAACCAGAACGGTACCCGGAACAGATTTTACAACTATGATTTGAATGGCATTTTATAGCTAATTTAGTTTGATTATTTTGGGAACATGACACGAAAACTTTCTCGTTTGAAAGTGGGCTGGAGGTTGCTTATAAAAGCAGAGCAGGATATGATTTCCTCGAGGTAAAAGTTGTGGTTCATCCCACCTTTCTTGGCTTGGCTTGTGCTATGAAGCTAGTGTTGCCAACTTTTCATCACATAAACAATCAGTAATGGAGATTGCCTTCACTGTATATTTTGGGAGGCTGGGAGGCATCTGCTAGTGATTTTTTCTTGTTGACAAAGTCATCACAAATATGGTAACATCAATTTTTTTAAAGAAGATAAAAACAAGACTTTGTTTCAACTTTTTTTAAAAAAGAATAATGCCTTCACTCAAGTTGATCTGTCCAGGCTGTAACCCGGGCCTTGGGCAGATACTGGGAACGGACAAGTTCAATCGCACTAGAAAAGATGACCCGGATATCATCACTGCACCAAAATCAGTAGTGATAGAATGTCAATACCCGTTTACAAAAAGAGGCGACAGCATTTTTCCCATTCGAGTCATTAACTTGGCTGTTGTAATCATGGCATGAAAATGATTAAGAAGCAACCATGGAAAAGCTCACTTCAACCTGAAAATAAGCATGGCATTGTTCTGGTTCCAAGATTCTGTCATTTTTAAGAAAGCTCCGATAGGCAGCCACAGCTCTGAATAGTCCTATTCATTCTAGTTCTCTCTTAATTTGTTGGATCCGCAAAGATACAAATATCATGCAAATTACCATTGTGGACCAAATTGACGTTGCTTGAATTGAGGTGCTGCAACGTTATGCTTATCGTTCCCTCTATACACCCAGTCTTGATGCTTCAACCTACTCTTGTTCAATCCTGCAAGAAAACATATGATACCAGATATGAAAAGTAATCAGTAAGGTGTTAAATTATCTTTCCAAATCAAAATACAAGATACAAATAGCAGATACATAAATCGTTGGTAATATATCTTACCTGCTTCTGATAAAACTCAAACCAAGGTACTCTGTCATTGCAAGAAAGGAACATTTTCAAGATACGTGTGCGCAGTATCATGATGCTATATTTCTTCCAGAAAGTATGCAACGATGGCTGCTCCTGTTAAAATTCATTTATCCTCGTCACTGCTTGCAAGGAGGCTACTGACCACCAACACAATGGTAAAGGCCAAGTTTATTTCCTTGATAATCAGGACAGCAAGTTGATAACCGTCAGTAGAACCTAGAGTTCCAGATGGGCACCTCCACCAAACACCTGGCAAGGACTTGTTAGACAACATCACGAAACTATTTTGAAATTCTATCAGAAATTACCAATTCTTAAAGTCTCGCTCCTCTAAGTTGAATGTCAAAGAAAAATTCATAACCCAAATCATATAGTTTGTGCCTGTAAACTATATTTTTGGAATGGCAAAATCCTATCTTAGAAGAGAATAATTGTTGTAGAATATATGGAAATGAGAAAGATGAACTGGAAAGCAAACTTGCAATTTCAAGCACACTTTCCATTGCAAAGTGGAATGAGAGCGAGGGAGTAATTTACTATCTGGGAACAGGAATTAATTGACCATCATTCAAAGCAAAAAACAGAGGAGAAAAGGCTGGTTACGATTAAGCCAAGTCAATCCAAAACCAGCAACTTATAGCAGATCAAACCAAGCTCGCATAAAAAAAGGAAGGATTCAAACACAATTAAAGGAACTTAAAAAAAATGTTTTCTCAGCTGAGTTTTTCAAATGGTAAGCATAATCATTAAGAAATTGACTGCAATGAACAATGCACTAAGTATAAATGCGAGCATATATACTTCCATAATCACATCATTCAACTTGCTAATATCACATGCTAAAAGTTATAAGCTGACATGCTTCAGCATTTTCACGACAAGCTAAAAAATCTTCTAACTTAAAAAAGTTAAATCTTTCAGGCAAATTTATCAGGAAAACTTGTACCGAAGCATTATTTTTACCATATGGAAACCTGATAGGACCTATTTCAGGGTTCCTAGAATTTCACAAAGAGGTGAAACTAGAAAACCTGCTTATTGAACTTAAAAGTATCTATAAACAATACATACCTCTGGAAAAATCATATGCAAGACTTTAGGATCCCCACAAGCAGAAAATAGCCACCGTCATCTACTGGATCCCAATTTCAAATGCAAGGACTATAACTTGCCAGCCAAATTGCTCCCTAGCATTTCAAACTAGTAGTTTTGCACTGTCCTTGCAGGACTCCAGATCTCCCGAGAGGATAGTCTCTTGTTTACAGTCAACCACTTCCAATACAGCTGAAATGCCCTTTCAGGTTCCTTCATTTTGCAGTACTGCTTAATTAGTATTTGAAATGGAACATGATCAATTAGTAAACCAGATTTCAATAACTTGGCTAAAAGTTCCTCGGCCTCCTTAAAGTTATACTTCACACAGTAACCTCTAATTAGCTCAGTGTAAGTTATCATGTCTGGATTACATCCCCCTCTAAGCATTTCATCATATAATTGAAGAGCATAATGAATGTGTCCCGCATTAGACACTGCACCGATCAAAAGATTGTAAGTAACCACATCCGGAAAAGGACCCTTTAAAAGCATCTCCTTTTTCAGAAAACATGCATACAAAATGTTTCCTATTTTTACTTGTGCATGAATCAAAGCATTGTAAGTGAACACATTTGGTACAACACCAAAAGACAACATTCGATCTCTGATGGCAAATGCATTACCAATATCTCCACATCTCCCATAACCATCAATTATGAGGTTCCACACAAGAGGCTCGGGTATCAATGATTTCTCTAACATACAGTTAAGATAACCATTAGCCTTATCTACATCCCTGCAAACACATAAGCCTTGAATTATTAATTTATATGAAACCTCATCTGGAGCAACTCCCATTCTTAACATCACATCATGTATGTAACAAGCCTCATCAAGCCTTCCACTCTTGCAAAGACTAGATACAAGAGTGTTATATGTGAAGACATCAGGCAGTAGACCTCTTTTAAGCATTTGACAAGAATAACTATATGCAAGTTTCATGTCTCTGGCTAAACAGAATCCGTGGATAAGAACATTATATGAGATAACATCCATCGGGGTACTCTCCTCCAACATTGAATCCCAGATACCAAGCGCCTCAACTATATCTCCACTCTTGATAGAACCATCCATTAGTATAGTTGAGGTGATAACATTTGATGCTGCCTTTTTATCATCATCTAGTATCTTTCCAAGAAGCTTCTTACCTTCAGTTAAAAGGTCCTTCTTGCAGAGTGCATGCAAAAGTGTGTTGAAAGTAACTCTATTTGGTTTGGTACCACTATTAGCCATAGAAGCAAAAAGATGTAATGCTTTATCAACGTTATCAAGAAGACAATAACCTTTGATAAAAGTATTATATGTGGCACAGTTGGGAGATGGACCCTTGTCTAGCATCTCCCTTATAAGCCAGTCTGCCTTCTCCAACTTCCTCATGTTGCACAGTCCATTCACCATATAATTGTGTGTCAGCACATCGGGAACAAAACCCTTCTGAATCATTTTACTCCTTAGCCATAAAGCTGGTCCCAGCTTACCCCCCAGACACAAATCCTTGATTATAGCTTCATTTCCTGCACAATTAGCATTCAGCGCAGATCCTGTAATGCCTTTCTTCACCAAAGAGATATCATCCCTGTAAGACTTAGAGAAACAAAAAATATATAAATAACCATGTTCTGATTCTCAAACTATTATCACTTGCAACTCATGTAAACTAATCACCAACAAAACATTCAGCTCAAATGACCAAAAGCTATCATTCAACAATCAGTCACACCCATATAAAAGGCTGACAAATTGAAGTCTAAAAGACATGGGAAAAAAAATACTTTTCAAATTAAACAAGATTTAAAGAAACAGCCCAGTAATTACATCCACTACATTTATCATTTATGAATTATCCACTTGCAACCTGTATAAACTATCACCGAGACACCAGCACAGCATTCAGCTCAAATGATCAAAAGCTCTCATTCAACAATCAATCCCCACCCCATATGACAAGTTCACTACAGACATGAAAAAGCTAGACTCCAAACAATACATTTCAACTAAACAAGGAAATTTATGGAAACAGTCCAATAACCACATCCATCGCATTCATTATGTATCCAAGTAGCATTTTCTGCTTTACAAAAATACCAAGGCATGTATAGAGAATTTTACATCTTGGGTTGCACAACATCATCTAAAAGACAATACACAGCAAAAGTACCCTCCAAACTAAGCTTTTAAAATACCGTAGATTTATATAGCAAACATCCACACTCCAAATTATAGTTCAAATTCCAGCAAAAGCTGACCTCATCGATTTCAAACGATCCAAACTACCCTTAAGCAATGAGTCCAGTACATTAAAAACTAGTGGGTCCCCTCCACCATCGAATTGCTTGTTATTCGAGAACTCATCACCAACAACAACATCCATGCCTTGCCCACGAGTCCTCCTTCACATTTCCCAACATTTTTCTTATTACAAAACATAATAACATAAAAATAAATCCTAAACATTAACATCAACAAAAACAGCATTACCTTAAATCTGGATCCAAAACGGGCTCACAGGATAAGATTCCACAGAATAAATTCGCAACATTGTGCTTGAAACTCTCAATGGTTTTTTCAAAAAATCGAAGAAGCAAAACCTGTGCTGATACTGTCGTTGTCGATGATTCTCCACAAGACATGCATAACTATAACATAAACTCAAGAAGTCAAATTTAAAGAGAGAGAAAACAACGAAGAAATGATTAAAGAAGATTAGTGAGAACTCACAGCCATGTTTTTATGCTTCTCCTCTATCTCTTTCGGTATAAATTACTGCTTCAAATGAATCAAAACAAATAAAAAAAACCATCAATCTTTTTGAAGGGTTAAAGGCAAATGTGCAGCTGTTTTTGTCCAAAAACCCTCGCTCTTTCACTCAGCCTCCCTGGATGCTCTGTGATTGTTGAGCTTGAGCTATGGGTACTGTTCTGGGTCTGACCCAGTTATTTGTAGGCTTGGTGCAGGTGAGCCCAAATCAATATTTTCCCATCTTTTCTTACTACTGGTTCACTTAAGAGTATTTTCAATAAATATTGATAGATACCCTTGAAGTTTATACAATTTCTATAAAATATGTGTTTCGATTAAGGGAAAAATCTGATTCATGGTGAAGTTTGGAGTTGAATAGGTTTTAAATTCAAAATTAATCAGTTTTATGGTTAACTTATTAAAATAGTCCAGGTTTTAAAAAAAAAATTATATTCTAATAATACCCAAATAAAAAATAAAAAGAATGTATTTCAATTCATTGTTTATCGTTTGATTAACGATTTTGCCTTGTCATTTCAATTAATAAAGTTACAAGCGTCACACTACGCAAAAAATAATTTTAGCGTGGCAACCACATTAACGTGTGCTAGTGCTATAGTAAAACTCATCATGTTACTCATTGTTAAATATTATTTTATATTTACATTTATAATTAAAAATACGGTAGCTGGAATAGCTCAGTTGGTTAGAGCGTGTGGCTGTTAACCACAAGGTCGGAGGTTCAAGCCCTCCTTCTAGCGCTAAATATTTTGTTTTGTTTCTGTCACCGACAAAACAACGGGGCACCGCTTCCAATTCTAGAATCCAGAGATATGCTAGAAAATGTTATTATTATTCAGAGACCAGTGACGTGCGGGATTTTTGTTTACAGAAACTAATGTTATTTTCCCCGAAGGTTGGAGGATTGTATAAAATTGAGCCACAAACTTCTTCTGGGAATGAATATGTGGCTGGATTATTAAAAATCAATGAAACTATAACTTTCATCAGACAAAAGCATGGGATTTGAACATGCGTGGGAAAAGAAGAACAAATTGTCCATTACTCTAACCAGTTTGATACATAGGCCATTGCTGATACACATATACCCATCTTTTATTAGACAAAAGCCAGGCTGAGACACCATTAATCTGTTCGCACATTGGATGCCATGGTATAGAAGCCAGTTAGCCTGCTGGGCCACTGGCAAATATAGCTGTCTTTATTATAAAACTTAAGTTGGGATAATTCAGAGACATCACATTGGTCTTCTCGATTAGACTCCAAACTTGTTTGTTAAAAGAAAAGGGAAAACAAACATGGGAGCGATTATTTGCTGCTTGGAGAATTGCTTTCCCTCAGCTCACCAAGAAAGTAAATGGTCACACCACAGTCTGAAATATGCAGCGATGCATCGCTACCGCAGTGACAACACCTTTTGAAACTGGGTTTTGTGTGTGAACCGTTGTGGTAAAAAAAATCGGAATCTGATGGGATAAGGCTCGACTTCCTTTTCAAAGAAATTGAAATTCTAGTAAATGATGTTTGCTTTTGCTAGCTTAGAAGGGAAGAAAGAAACCTATGAATAAACTGTAGGCTGGGGATGTTGCTTTTGCATCTGATTCCATCCTTATTCCCCTCCTCCTTCGTTCACTTGGTTGCTGCACTTGCACTAGATGCTTGATTAAGATGGCCATTGTTCTTGAAACCTTCCGTAAGCAATCTTAATGACTTTAGGGGCGTAAATAATTCCCATCCAAACTCAAAAAAAGAATGATTCATGGAGTCACTTGATTAGCTTGCTCTTGTAAATGTTGGAATATTTCTTATGAGAACTCGAAAGGAAAGAACACAAGGCATTTCTTGGGGAAGACAATTATCCCAAAAACCATCATGAGAGCAAAGCTCTTTTGCTTCGGTACATGAAATTAAGACATTCCATTGCTTTTTTCGATGCACTATATATACATCATGTCATAGATCATAAGAAGTATCATCAAAGCATAAGCTCCCGTTTCATTTCACCTCTTTTCTCAACGAATCAATTATTCCCTCTATTGCATATTCCCAAATTTGTAATCCTTTTATTTCGATTTTATCCTCTCTCGACCATTCCTTATTTCTGAATAATATGGCTGATGCTCTTGTTTCCGTAGTCTTGGAGCAGTTGAGCTCAATAATTGCTCAGAAGGTTCAAAAGGAAGTGGGGCTCGTCGCTGGTGTCAAGAACGAGGTTCAAAAGCTTGAAAGCAATTTTCAGGCCATCCAAGCTGTGCTTGCCGATGCAGAGCAAAGGCAGTTGAAGGAAGAATCCATCAAACATTGGATGGGTCAGCTGAAAGACGTATCTTACGACATGGACGACGTATTGGATGAGTGGAGCACTGCAATTGCGAAATCACAGATGAAGGTGAATGAGCATCCCCGCAAGACTATTAAGAAGGTATGCTCCTTCATGATCTTCTCTTGCTTTTGATCTTCTCTTGCTTTTGCTTTAGAGAAGTTCGTTTGCGTTGCCATTTTGCTCGTAAGATACAAACACTGAATGGCAGAATAGATGGCATTGTGAGTGAGAAAAATACGTTCGACTTTAAATTATCTGAAGGGGAAATTAAACTGCCTGAACATAAAATAACCGCTTCTGTTATAGATGCAACAGAAATTAAAGGTAGAGAAACGGATAAAGGCACGATAGTGAAAATGTTGGTGAGTGAGAGTAGTGATCAAGAACCAGCCCTCCGTACAATCTCTCTAGTAGGGATGGGAGGGATAGGAAAGACAACCCTCGCTCAACTAGTTTATAATGATCACGAGGTGGAGACCCATTTTGGGAAGAGAATATGGGTTTGTGTATCAGAACCCTTTGATGAGATAAGGATTGCCAAGGCAATCCACGAAGGTCTCATTGGGTCTGCACAAAATTTAAACACATTGCAGACTTTGCTAGAAAAAATACAAGAATCAATTAGCGGAAAGAGATTCTTGCTTGTCCTAGATGATGTGTGGAATGAAGATTCCACAAAGTGGGAGCAACTGAAAAACTCCCTCAAGCGTGGTTGTTTGCCTGGAAGTAGATTTTTGGTGACAACACGTAAGAGGAAAGTTGCAGATATCATGGGCTGCTCATCCACTGACATTTTAGAACTAGGACTGCTCTCTCCAGATGAATGCTGGTCACTATTCAGTCAGTTTGCATTTTTTGAAAAAAACAGTAGAGAGAGGGAAAATTTAGAAGAAACTGGTAGAAAAATTGCAGAAAGGTGTAAAGGCTTGCCTCTTGCTGCAAAGACTCTAGGAAGTCTTTTGCGCTTCAAAAGAAGCAGAGCAGACTGGGAAAATGTCTTGAACAACCATGTTTGGGAGATAGAAGAAGCTGAAAGCAATCTTTTGGCTCCTTTATGGTTGAGCTACCGTGACTTGCCCCCAAAAATGAGACCGTGTTTCTTATACTGTGCAGTCTTTCCAAAAGACTATATATTTAGGAGGGATGCTTTGATCGAACTGTGGATGGCACAAGGTTTCCTCCGGGAAACACAAAATCAAGAGATGGAAGTAACGGGTGGTGAGTGCTTCGATGCTTTGGCTGCTCGCTCTCTCTTTCAAGATTTTGAGAAAGACGAGGATGATGGTAGGATTATCTAATGTAAGATGCATGATATGGTGCATGATTTTGCTCAATCCATTACAAAAAATGAAAGTTTTAGTGTAGAGATTGATGGAGGTCCGGCAGAGTCGAAGATAGACTCTATTTCTAGAGATGCCCGACACTCAATGGTGGTGTTTAGAAATGATGATGCCTACTCATTTCCTGCAACCATCCATAGTTTTAAAAAGCTTCGCAGCCTGATTGTTGATGGTTATCCTTCATCGATGAATGCAGCCTTGCCTAACTTAATAGATAATTTGAGTTGTCTAAGAACATTGAAGCTGTCAAATTGTGGAATAAAAGAAGTCCCATCCAACATAGGAAAGTTGATACACCTGAGGCATGTTGACTTGTCTTGGAATGAGATCAAGGAGTTACCTGAAGAGATGTGTGAAGTGTATAATATGCAAACTTTAGATGTCTCGGATTGTAGTGAAGTTTTGAAGCTGCCTGACAACATTGGAAAGCTAATCAAATTAAGACATCTCCGTGTTGGATATGGGGATGACTCGTCTTTTGTAAAGATGAGAGGCTTTGAGGGGTTAGGTTGTCTCCGGGAATTAGACGTGTTCCATGTGACTGGTAGTGGTGAAGGGTGTAATATCGGGGGTTTGAAAAACTTGAACCACCTTCGAGGATCTCTTATGATAAAATGGCTGGGAGATGTGAAAGATCCAGATGAGGTTAAGAAAGCTGAACTGAAGAGCAAGAAAAACCTCACTGGGTTAGGTTTAATGTATGGGTCGAGGAGAGGGAGGAGGGTAATTCGCGATGATGAAATCCTTGAAGCCTTAGAACCACCTCCAAACATTGATTCGTTGTGGATAAATAATTACCAAGGAATCATCCAAGTGCTTCCTAGTTGGATTAATAAACTAAGGGTTATTCGACTCCATAGATGTGAGAATCTGCCTCCCTTGGGGAAGATGCCTTTTCTTGAAGACTTATTTGTAAGTTGGATGGAAAGCGTGAGAAAGGTGGGGAGTGAATTCTTAGGAATGGAAGCTGCTGCTGGTGATGATGATAGTGACATTAGTATTGGAGAGATGACAGCATCACCGTCAAATACTATCATTGCATTCCCCAGGTTGAAAACTCTTAGCTTTGGGCAGATGAGAGAGTGGGAAGAGTGGGAAGGAGAAGGGAGGCGGAATGAAGACAAAACAATAATGCCATCTCTTCGTTCCTTGCGTATTCGACATTGCCCGAAACTGAAAGCACTTCCGGATTACATCTACCAGTCAACAACTCTAGAAGAACTGCGAATCGTCTTCAGCCCAATTCTAGAAGAGCAATTCAAAGAAGGGGGGAAGGGCTGGCCCAACACCTCTCATACTCCAAACATCACATTTCAGGTAATTAATACAAAATTGTATCTTTTTAGTAGCTAATCTTATTTATTAAATCTAACACATCACTTTTTTATTTATGTATTAGTATAAAAACGTTGCTTATTTAATTTTTTCCTCTCTTTTATTGATTTGCAGTGGCGGTAGAAACTTCCTAATTGGCACAATTTAATACAAAAACAACAATAAATAGTTGTCTTTGTTAAAAATCACCAGCAGGTAACTTATGATAACTCTTTTATTTTGTGCTTTTATTGAATTTTGTCTATTTTAGAGTATGATCCATCCATTTTTTCAGTTCAACTAATTATCTTTCTTGTTACCTTGAATGCCGTGCAGCACAACAACATGGAGAATACTGCCAGGATGGATGGAGATGTGAATGCTTTTAATTGATAATCATTATTGTTATTCACTTTGCTTATTGTTCTCTCTCTCTCTCCTTAAAAAATCACAAAAATGTTACCTTGAGCATTTAAATTAATAATAGTGTTTCTATGAGTGTCTTGTGGTTTTCCTTTTATTTTGAGAGGGTTTTTCATGTAAAATATTCATAGTTGATACTCGTTTAAATATTACAAATTTATTAGAGTTTAATAGAATAATACATATTATATTTTTTATATATATAAATAGCGTAAACTAATTTATAAGGGATACTGAAAAACAAATATATATAGATTTTTGTTACTGAATTCACACGCATAATAACTCCATATATAAAGATCATTTATATCTATGAAAAGATTTATGTGATAATTGTGTAAATAATCCTTAAACTTAAGAATACTTTGTTGTCTTATATAGAAAATATTAAGTCAAACCAATTTCTCTAATATTCAAGAGATTATAACACATTATTAGACAATGCACGTGATCTTCAAGTATGCATTAATCAATTGTTAAATTGACAATAAATTAAATTATTTAATTAATAATTATAATTTATATTTGGACTAATATATTAGGAACCTAATAGGTTATATATATTAAGAATCATTAATCAGTTATTAAACTAAGATAATTTGATTAAGTATGATCTTTGGAATAAAAGTCTTCTAAATTAATGAGAAAAGGTAAGAGTTTGAGAGACGAGGAATGGAAGTGCTCAGGTAAAAATCTCAAACTAGATGATGAGATTGTGATGGTAGCAGATTTACACTGGAGATAGAAAAATAAAAAAATTGGGCACAGGAAGAATTACTAGCGTACGTTGTTGATATTGCAATAGAGCACGCACAACATTGCTCAGGTTAACAAGTTACATGTAATTTCACGACATAACAAATACAAGGCAAGAAACACCCACTTGCTAGATTTTAGTTTTTCTATTATGAAAATTGATTAATTTTTTGTGTCCTGTAATTAGTTATTTTAATATTTAATTAGTAAAATTATAATAGTTAAAATATATTAGAAATGAGTTTTTTTTCCGCCTAAAAGGAGTAGTGTAATCGAAACACAGGGGAAATGGTTCATATATTTTTTAATTGCAGATAACTTTGGTAAATTTGTCAACCTATTTTGTTTATGAGTTGTTTTTTTTCCAGTAATATTAGATCTAACATACTATACATAAAAATATTATAAAAGTATTTTTTTAACAAAAAAACCTAAAATCCAAGAATGAAATTTTTCTAAGAAATAAAACTTAAAAAAGAGAGGATATAATTAGAATTAATAATCAAAATTAAGAGCGTATATATGTAAACATGAACAAAAATATGGACTATTTAGAAATATAAAAAAATAAAGAATTAAAAGTATATAGGTCGAAATGAAAATAAAATGTGTAAATAATTTTAACTGAAGGATTAAATGAAAACAATTAAAAGTGTTGCAAGGAAAAAACAATTAACTCTTTTATTTCTTGATTTAGTTTCGATACATTTATTTTTTCAGTAATTTTGGTATAACTCTAAAGAATTTGTTTGTATTTATATAGAATTTTAATTTTTAGTTTTTGACTATTAGTTTTGACTTTTAATTTTTAGTAGAATTTATCTTTGTATTAAATATAATTTTGATTAAAAAACAGAGTAAGTTCACCTTTGGTGATGTGAAATGAAAGTAACACCTTCTCTTATGCATGTATAGTTAATCTTCATTTGTTAGTTATTTGTTATATTTTTTAAGGCGTTAATATTGAAAAAATATCAGAATATATAAATATTTTTAAAAGAAAAAACCTTTATAATAATATTTATAATTATTTTAAATGCATTATCTATAATAAAATGAATATATTAAAAAACTAAATAATTGAAAGTCTTATAAATTCATTATTTTGCTCTAATGTATAGCATTAGTAAATAAATCAAGAACCATTAATATTTTTTGACATGTTATAAAATTTGATTTTGTTTGTGGCGAAACACAGGGCAACTAACTCATATTTTTTATTTGCATATAATTTGACCAATTTTTTTTAACTTGTTTTGTATATGAGTAGCTTCGTATATTTTTTATTCATGTAATATTTTATATGAAATGTCATACATAAAAAAGTTATGGAAGTCCATTTTTCACAAAAAACAACATCGATTAATGAATTACCTTGATTATTATTCTTATCGTTATTATCATAATTATTAAATTATCATAATTATTATAGCTATTATAGGAATGATTATTGAAAATAATTAATATTCTAATCTTTACTAACAATATTATCGCTACCACTATCATTATCATTATAAAAATAAATTTAGTTTTTTTCCAAGATTTTTTCCTTATATTATTAGATTTGAAGTATTTCAAAATACTAAGATTAAATTAATTTGAGAACTTTAAAAAACAAAACTTAATTTTTTTTATATATTTTTTAAGGTCTTCATATTAATAAATATCAAACTATATAACTCTTTTCTTATTTTGTAAGTTTGTTTCTCATATTATCATATTAAAAGTATTTCAGAACACTGATATTAATTTTTTTTCTTCAAAAAATTATATGTCATTTTTTTTCTCTCTATATATTTTTTCAGGCGCTAATATTAAATAAATATTAAAATATATAATTAGTCTCACGTATTTATAAGGAAAAAAAACATAAAAATAATCATTATCATTATTTTCAATGTCTTATCTGGACTTTTTTCTATATAGAAAATTAATTGATTTTATACGTGTTGTAATTTATTATTTTAATATCTAAATAGTAAAAATATAATTAATAGAATCTATTAGAAAGGAAATTTTTTTTTCTGCCTAAAAGTGATTAAATGTTGTTACTGTTAAAATTATTTTCATAATTATTTCATTAGTAGATTATAGAACTGGAATAAAAAAAAAATTCTGTTAAAATTAGTCATGTGCTCTATGTAACGTACTCATTAATTATTGTGTATATTTTATTTGTTTCATGAATTCTTTAATTAAGAAATAATAAAATTATAATCGTTAAAATTTAGCACGGACGAGTGATGTGTTTTATGCACTAAACAGTTTAATTGGTGGTTTTGTTGTAACTACTTTGATAATAATTTAATTGGTAGATAATAAAACCGTAATTGATTAAATTGAATAAATTTATATTATTTATTCCCTGTAACATACTAATTATTTATTGGGCATGTTTTAATTATTTAAAAAATATAAAAAATACAACTGCTAAAATTTATCATAGATTCTTTTTTCATATTTTTTTTCTTCACATTATTAAATTAAAAAAATAGAATATTGAGATTAAATTAATGTGAGATTTATAAAGAAAAGTCAATTCAATTATACACACACACACACACACACACACACACACACACACAGAGGATCATTAACAATTTTGTTACATGTTAAAAATTTTGGTACCGGTTGTGATGAAATACAGGAAAATTTTTTATTTTATTATTGTAGATAATTTGACATAATTTTTCTAACTATTTTTATCAACGTATGGTTTCATTTATTTTTATTTTTTGATATGAGATCTGAAATATCATACATAAAAAAAGACGCATAAGTTATTTAAAAAAAAAACAATATTGACCAATTAATTTTTATCACAATTATTATAGTAGTCATTACAAATATTATTATACATAATTAATATTCTAATTATTATTTGTCATCATATCGATGACATTGTAATTATTTTTTTAAAGATTTATTTCTAATATTATTATATTATTATTTTTCAAAAATAATAAATATGTCATTTATATATATATATATATATATATATATATATATATATATATATATTAAGATGTTAATATTAAATAAATATCAAAATATATAATTAGTCTCACATATCTATAAGATAAAAAAACCTTACAAATAATCATTATTATTATTTTGTATCCCTTAATTATAATAATTAAAAATTTCAAAACCTAACAATATTAACAAAAAAGAAATTTAAAAAGTAAATACGTGACAAAACAAAAAAAAAAGATTTAAAAGAATTGTTTGACTTAAAGAATAAAAATAAAGAATTTCAAAAACAACAAAGTGAAATAAATATTAATTTTTAAATGATCACCAACACAAATTAAAATGTAAACATTAATAATTATTAATTTTCAAATCATCATGAGCAAATATTAAAATTTGAACATTAAATAAAAAAACCTTAATAACATTGGAAATAAAGAAAATTTAAAAGAAAAACTAAGAGCATGTACATATGAATATGGACATAAATTGGAATTATGTAAGAAATATATATATAAAAAAAATAAAAGAATTAAAAGAAAATTCAAGATTAAAAATATAAGGACCAAAATGAAAAACACATATATAATAAATTTAATTTGAAAGATAAAATTGAAATAAATCTAAACATCGATACCAATAAAATTAAATAATTTAAAACAAAACTGAAAATTAAAAGAATTAGGACCAAAATGAAACTGAAATCTATAATTAATTTGCATGTAAGGATAAAATTGAAAAAAATCAAAATTTGATACCGAAAATATTAAGGGTTTATAATAAATTTGCATGGAAGGATAAAATTGAAATAAATTAAAACTTTGATACCGAAAATAGTACAGATTTCAAACCAATTCAAAAATTAAAAGATTGATGACCTAAATAAAACTACAATATATAATCAATTTCAATTGAATGACTAAATCGAAACAAATCAAAACCTATATAATAGCAATAAAGATCATAAAAAATAATCAAAAAGTTCAGGGACTAAACTGAAATATTACAATAAATAGTAGCGTTGACGTGTGCTTATGCAGGCAAACGAGAGAAAAAGGGGGGAAAATCAAATGACCATTGATACATATCTGACCACCTTGTAATCACATGCACCGCCTCAAAAGGAAGAGAAAATGGCTGAAATTATTCTAGACACTGGTTGGGTATTTATGGATGTTGGAATACACCGCACACGTTGTCTGAAACCCACACGAGCACTGAAATGGACGGCACGTCGGGCGACACGCCAACAGTAATTTGGCAAAATAAATATTAAAAAAATGATAAATTACCGGGACACCCCTACAACCAACTCTTCAATTTTGTCTTATTGGGGGCATATCTATATTTAGCCATTTTTAAAAAATATAAAATTTCCTTGGCACCCCTCCCAACCAGAGTTGTTTTTTATCTTTTTCAAGGGACAAAATGGTTATTTTATTATGCAAAGAAATATAAAAAAATCAATAAATTGGTTACCCGAACTGGATCAAAAATATGCAATTACCGTGTAACCCCTATAGGCAAGGCGTGGTTTTTGTCTTTTTCGAGAGACAAAATCGTTATTTTACTATGCAAAAAAAAAAATAGTGAACCAAACGAACCGTCCCGACCTGACCTGAAAACTGAGCAATACTATTGTCGTCCACGGTGATTTATCTCACTGTGAACAGTAAGTGAACCACGACATGTTTTAGCTTTTAGAATAATAATATATTTCTTACTTAAATTATGATTGTTTTTAAATAGTTTAATAATTGTTTGTTTAGAACTTAAGATTTATAAATGACTCATCATAAGTATAGTTAATAATGTATAAAGAGAAATATATATAAGAAAACATTTAATAAAATTGTCTTTCTTACAATTTTTTTTTATTTTTAGTTTTGCTTATTATTTTATTGTTCATAAACTCCTACTACACCAAAATTTTCTTTACAGAAGTGTAAAACTTTTGAATATTTATTTTCTATTACATTTGATGTTGAATTTATTGAATAATTACAATACTAAATTAGCTAGAATATGACGGTACTTTTTCTGACTAAAATACATAGTTTCCATTTTCGATTAATGACAAAATAATGGTCATATTTTAACATTCTCCCTCAAGTTGGAATGTAGATATTTATTATGCCCAACTTGCTAATTGCGTTATAAAACACTCTTTCAAAGACTATCTTTGTGAGAATATCGGTTAACTGATCTTCAAACTGAACAAAAGAAAATTGTATAATTTTTTGATCAAGATGTTTTTTAATGAAGTGTCTGTTAACTTCAACGTGTTTGGTACGATCATGTTGAACATGATTGTGAACAATTTTGATAGTTGTCTTATTATCACAATGTAGACTCATGGATGTCCCATAATCAATCCCCAAGTCTTGTAATACCTATTTAATCCATAGTAATTTACACATACCATGAGCTATAGCTCGATATTCTACCTTTGCACTTGATCTTGCGACTACTTTCAACTTTTTACTTATCCAAATGACAAGGTCGCCTTCTACAAACATAAAATATCCTAATGTCGACCTCCTATCAGTTTGATTTCCTACCCAATTTGAGTCTGTATACCCTTTAACCTATTGGACCTCCTTTTAGAAAATTGTAGTCCCTTTCCTCGTGCACTCTTTAAATACCTTAAGATCCGATATATAGTTTTCATATGTTCTTCTTCTGGTGAATGCATGAACTAACTTACCACACTTATCGTATAAGTTATGTCTGACCTAGTATGTGATAAATATATCAGTTTTCCAACTAACCGTTGATAACATTCTTTGTCCATTAATGTCTGATTTTCTATTTATCCCAACTTGTGATTCATTTCCATAGGTGTGTCAACTGGCTTGCATGCAAGCATTCTGGTTTCTCTCAACAAATCTAACATATATTTTTGTTATGATAGACATATCTCAGTTTTTTACCTTGAAACCTCGATCCGTAAGAAATACTTCAGTTGTCCGAGATCTTTCATTTTGAATTTTGACACTAGAAACTGTTGTAGTGCTTTTCTTTCTTCTAGATCATCTCCTATTAAGACCATATCATCCACATATACGATCAATATCGTTACCTTCCCTTCTTTGTGTTTTATAAACAAAGTATGATATGAATTACTTTGCTTATAACTGAATTCTTTCATCGTGGATGAGAATCTTTCAAACAATGCTCAGGGTGACTACTTTAAATCATATAATTCTTTTTTCATTTACATACTTCAATTTCATACGAGGGTCTGGTTTTCACTCTAGGTGGTAATTTTATGTACATTTCTTCTTCAAGATCTCTATTTAGGAAAACATTCTTGATATCGAATTGTTGTTAGGCTCAGTCTCGATTCACTGCTATAGATATGAGAATCTAAATAGTGTTTATTTTTGCAACTGTGGTAAAAAGTTTTTTGTTAATCCACTTCATACTTTTGAGTATACCCTTTCACGACTAATCTTGCTTTGTATCTATCAATACTCCCATCTGCTTCCAGCTTTACTGTGAACACTTAACTTTCTTTTTTCCTTTTGGTAGTTGATATAGCTCCCAAGTGTTATTCTTCTGGAATGCCTCTATCTCTTCATCGCCTTGATCCACTTTGGGTCTCCTAATGCATCTTGTACATTACTAGGATAGATACATTGAATAATTGATTAATAGTAAATGCATATGATTTTGATAGTTTATAGGTAGAGATATAATTATTGATGGGATATTTAGTTTTGTTTTTGAGATCATGTTTATGTTGTTTCTTTTGGACTCCCTAGTTTAGTCTTTGTGGGTATATGTTGATCACATTCTTTTCTAGGATAGGAATTTTATTTATCTCATTAAGAATGTTGCTACCCAAATTTTGACCCTTTATTTTTATGTTTCGAAAAAAAAGAAAAAAATATAAAAAAGACAAAAAATATAAAAAAAGACAAAATCCAAAAAATATCTTGGTACGGGGGCATAATTGAACAAATTGAGAATTTAACAGTTAAGGCAGGGTCAAATCGCACAAATTGGGAATCAAGGACCAAATTGAAAAGGCGCGCAAGCTGAGGGCTGATTTTGAATTTCGCCAATGAAAAACTTTATAAATAGAGTGCAAAGCCACAAAGAAAAGGGAACAAAAAAAATACATTCAAAAAACCCTAAAAAAACCCTAAACCCATATTTTTCTCTCCCGTTGGGGGCTGCAGTCGCCAGCTCTTTTGTGCTGCTGCAGCCCCTCTTCCCCTTTCTATTTTCTTCAGATTCCTTCTTCTTCCTCTGGTGACCAGCCTTCCCCCCATACACAACCCTTCCTCTGCCATTTTAGCCTTGCTTTCAACCCGTGCTTCTCTATTTCCCTCACTTTTCCTTTCCTCCCGCTGGTCCCGCTGCAGCCCCTTTCCTCTTTCACTTTCCTCTTCATTTTTTCTGTTTTCACTCCCCCGACCAGCTCACCCACAAGCTGCCGTTTGCCTCCAGTCATCCCTTGCAGCGTCTCACTCTCTCCTTCCTTTCCACTTCCCTCCTGCCATTAGCCCGTCCACTCTCTTTTTCCTTTCCTTTTCGGCCACCATTTCCTCTCCGTTTCCAGCCTGCCTCTCTCAGTCACCGATTCCACCCACGATCTCGTTCCTCTGCTCCTCACGGTCTCCTCCCTTCATCGTCAGCCTCTTCCTCAACAACACAACCTCTTCCACGGCAGAGAATCACACCAGCCCTCTCTCCAGGGACCTCTCATCGTCTTCTTTCCTCAGCCTCCTTGTCAGACCACGACAGCAGCCCTACCTCCACGACGGTCCAGCCATCTAAAGGAGAAGCAGCAGACGCGTGAAAGACCTGATGTCTGCAGCAGAGCATGAATTGATTTTGTGCTTTGTGCTGTGTCCGTTTGTCTTTGTTTTGCAGGCCACCATGGGTAGCTCAGCCACCCCTTGAAGAAGAAGAAACCGAGAAGAAAGGCCGATCTGAGATCTGAAGAGAAGGATTTGATTTTGTGTTTTCGTTTGCTGTTTGGTTTGTGTGTTTTTCTTTTTTTTTTTGCATGTCACCGGAAGGCCACCACCGGCGAGAGAGTGAAGAGGAGAGGCAGATCTGCTGCCCTATCTACTGTTCACCGCGGTGGCGCGTGGTCCCACGCGCCCCTAGTGACGGTGGCTCGTGGCTGACGCGCCACCAGTGCCCCTGCTGCTGCCACTGTGTGTTCTTGAAGTTTATATAATTTTTTTTATATTTATGTATTTATTTGAATTTTTATTGTTGTTTAATTGTCATTTGTAAAATATAATGGAAAAGAAAAGAAAAGACATGTGTGTGGGAGTTGTATTTGTAAAATATAATGAAAAAGAAAAAAGAGAATGTGTGAGTGTGTTGTCTTGTGTTTTATTCATGCAATTATTTATTTTGTTGTGGTAAGAAAAAGAATATAAAAATAAAAAATGTGTGTTTTCTTCGCAAACGGCTAAATAAGTGTTTTCCGAAATTTATCTTAGATTTAATAACAAGTTTATTAAATCTTGAAAATTTGGCTAATATTAAAATAAATCGCAAATTAATTCTTGAGAATTAACGATTAATTTTAGGTAGTAATTGCCGGATTTACGCGTAGGCTAACATTTACATATTCGGGAATAACCACCAAAATTGTCAATATTATTCTGAGCGGTGGTCAATTTTTTTAATCGATCAATCGTGAAATTAATGCATGGGGATTAATGGTTAATTTCAGGTGGTAAATGAAGAAACTACAAGTAGGCTAGCATTTGCATATCTGGAAATAATCAATAATTCACTGAATTATTTTGAGCGGCAACCGATTTCTTTTGCAAATTGGAACATTTTTTTTTGAATAAATACGACCCGTCGAAGCATTCAAAATCACATCAAGGTAGACAATGCAGCTTACCTCACGTAAGGCGTATTAGGGGTGCTAATATCTTCCCTTTACTCAACAAGTCCCGTACCCTTGAATCTCTGATCAGACCAGTTCAAATCAGGTGTTCCTAGCGACCCTCAATAGCTAGGTGGCGACTCCTCAATAACTCCAATGTGAGACACCAAAAAGAACCCCCCTCGACGGGGGACGCTGCGCGGCGACGTGCAACAAAGAATAGAATTTAGAAATACCTGAGGGGATAAAAGAGTGACATTCTCAGTTGATTCTTCGGTTAATGGTGTAGGCGTTGACAATTCTAGAAACATAGGGGGATCGTTGCTGAGAACATTCAGGTCTGTGTAGGATTCCAAGTTATCATCACAGCTTGGTCTCTTTTCCTTTAACCCTTCATTTTTCTTTAATTCAAATATATCTTTGTTCTCTTCATAGTTATTTTTCCCCTTAAGAGAAGACCTGAGAACTCCCCTTGAATAGTAGGGTTCTAATTCTCGAAATGATGCTTCTAAGGTTACATGTAGCTTTTGATAGTGAGGATCATAACACCGTTACCCATTCTAAAACTCCGAGTAACCTTTAAAAATGCACCACTTTGCACAAGGATCCAGTTTGCTTTGCAGGACTTTAGGGATGTGGACATACACCGTACAGCCAAATACTCGTGGTTCTAGATTCGGTAGACGAGGAACGGAGAGAAAATATTTTATTTTCTGTTGAGGAGATTGAAACTCAATTACACTCGATGATGTTCAATTCATTAAGTATATAGCTGATTTGACTGCCTCACTCTAATAGTATTTTATCAAATTCATGCCAAATAGCGAAGTATGAACAATTTCCATAATTTGTTTGTTTTTTCTTTCTACTAATACATTCTATTGTGGAGTATATGTGCGGGACGTCTGATGTCAAATTTTATGATAACTTAAAAAATTGCTTAAACTTGATCTGATACCATGTAAAACTTTCGAATGTTTATTTTCAATTTATTTTCTATTACATTTGATGTTGAACTTATAAAATAACTATATTACTAAATTAGCTAGAATACAACATTACTTTTTTTTGACCAAAATACACCGTTTGTATTTTCGGTTAATGATAAAACAAGAGCCATATTTTAACAATAAGTGATTTTTGTTTGACATGTCTAATCTATAAGCTTCAAACTTCATGATAGTTATAAAAATTTATATGCAATCTCGATTAGATTTTCTGAAAATGGGTTGAAAAAGTCTTTTAGAGGTAGTATAAAAATTAAAAAAAAGTGAATGAAAGATAAATAATCCTAAAACATATAGTATTGTTTGAAAAGAATAGGTTGAGCTTGTTTTTTAAATTGTTTTTACTTAGAAATAAATCAAAATAATATTTTTTTTATTTTTTTAAATTATCTTTATTATAAATATATCAAAATAATTTAATAACACATAATAATAATGAAAATAAAAAGTTTTCAAAACATATTAAAAATGTATTGTGAAACAAACAGGTACATAGTGTATAGTGTGAAGGAGACCCACGGAATCTGGATATGTTACATCGTGTCCATACCCTGCTGGCACCTTCTTCCACGTGGTAGAATATTATCCTTTCAACCCCTCATCAGTCGTCACATCCGATCATCCCATCAAACCCAATCACAGTCGTCCCTTTACAAAAAGCGCGGGAAAACGAAAGAACACCAAAAATATAAAAAATAAAAAATCCGGCACGCAAACCATTTCGCAGCTCTCCACGCAGAGTGAGAAAGAAGCCTAACCCGTTCGGACTCTCGTTTTCTTCTTGTTTTTCTTTCTTTTCCTCTCTTCCTATGGCGCCAAGAAAGAAGGCCGAAGAGGCGAAAACGACGTCGTCGGAGAAGCCAGCGACTCGGAGGTCGGCTCGGATGACTCGGAGCACAGCTAAGCGACTAAATGCGAAGTTGACTGAGTTACCGGCCGAGTCGGGAAAGAAGAGAATGCAAGAGAAAGCAGCAGAGAGTAAGAAGAAGAAGGTGAAGACTGAAGTGAAAGAAGAAGCAGCAACTAAGACTACGTCTTCCTCGGAGGTTCAGGCGGAAGGTAACACGGAGGAAGTTAAAGAGGAAGAACCAGAGGCTGACGAGGACGGGGGCGAAGCGACAGAAGAAGATGCTGAGGAAGAGAGTCCTACTGGTGATGCAGTTACTAGGACTATTGTGATTGAACACTGGTGAGTTTCTCTATTTTATTTCTTTAATTTTTGTTTGGTTTTTGAGAAAGTAGAGGAAAACACTGAACTGGCGAAAAAGTGAATATTCTTTTATTTACTTTTTTATCTAATTAAAAGAGATGGTTTCTTATCTAATTTCTTAAAAAAATATGTGAGTGTTTTTTTGGTTTTGTGAGAAATAATTGTGGAGTTAGGGTTTTAGGTACTTGGTTTCTGTTTTATTTTTCTGCTAGGTTGCTGAGAAAATGAAAGAAGCTAGAGGAAGCTGAGTTGAGATTTCAAGCCCTCGGTTTTTTTGTTTGTTTGTGCGGGTTTGTAATTGATTTACAAGTGCTAACTGTAAATAAGGCTTAGAAAAGTGGCTTCTTCAGACTTGAGAGGACTGGGGATTTTTGTTTCTGGGTTAGTTGAATTTGTGATCGAGTATTTTACTTTAATCAATTTTGACTCTCTTTCCCTGATTGTGTTTGGTTTCAAAGAAAATAGAGGCGTAATGAAAGAGGGTTGAAAGAGTAGTTTTTCAATAAACTTGGGGGTGGGTTTATTTTGAGTAAGTGAAATTAGATTAATAACGTTTTGTTTTGGTCTACTCTGATGTCTTAGTTCATTTTTTCTTGTCTTTTTGGGTGTGGAGAAATACGAAATAGTATTATTAGTCCTAATTAGAAAGCCTGTTTGGCTGCCCAGAAACTGGTTGAAAGGAAAGGATTGAAGGGTAATTGTCCCATCCCAGGAAATTAATTGGAAATGCTGTTTTGTTTTTAAAAATTAATCTGGTTGTTTTCTAGGGAATGGAGTAGTACTCTTAAGGAGTTTCTGGTTCTTTCTGTTTTTGATAGCGAATAAAGAAGCATTGTTTGTATTTAAGAGCATCTCAAGAGGAGATGCAATTTGAAAGCTATTTTAAAGAGTAAAATTGATAAAATAATATTTTAAAAGGTATAAATAGATTTTTTACCATGTATATTCCAATACAAAAACCATTTGAAAAACTAATTATAATAGAATACAAGAATTAAATGCCTTATTAGCCATTTCAAAAGCAAATTATAATGGAGTACAAGAATTAAATGCTTTACTTTGGTTTGACCGAGATCTTTTTCCTCTAGTGTCTAGGAAGGAGAGTTGAAATCTGCTTTGCTTATAGGAGTGTTTATTTTTATAGTTCAATCGTGCTTTTAAAATTTATTGTATTTTAATTTTTTTGATGTTGTTGGATTGTTTTGATGTATTGATGCCAAAAATATTTTTTTTTGAAATAAATAAATTATTTTAATACACTTTCAATTATAAAACATCAATCACTACCACAATATCAAATGACACCTTAAACTTTGATGCGACTTGTATATCCTGGCTTGAGGTTCTTGGATCTATCATCTTTTATTGTTTTTTCTGTTAGAACCTGTAGCAATGAAGTTGATTATTTTCACTTCATGTGACGGATTTTAAAGAAGGCTGAGGAACTTGAATGTGATAAAAAAGGGATAAGATATCAAACTTATTTATTTGTTTATTTAATTGGTTTGGAATGGTTTGAACTTCAAAATATAGAATGATGATTTTGTTCAGCATTTTTTAGTTTTTCTAGTGATTAAATTTACATTTTAAAATTGCCGATATGAAAACATCTACTTGATGGCTGTGGTGTGGTTTCATAAGAAAGTTCTGTTGCATAGAGCATGAAGTGTCATTATGATTCGAGGAATTATTGCATTTTTTTTTTGTGGCAATGTACCTCTAGCTAAGTTCCTTGTGCTAAAAATTGAGGCTTCTACTATATGATGCGTTTTCTAATCCATGTGTTGATCATTGCAGCAAACAGTGCAATGCATTCAAGACAAGAGCTATACAGGTGCAAGATGGTTTGTTGAGTGCCTTTCCTGGTATCTCTGTGTTACTCAATCCTGAAAAGGTACTTTTTATGGACGATATAACTTCTTTACACAGCTATTAGTTGAATCTAGCCTCGAGCTTCGTTTTTGTTTGCCAAAGACATTGAGTTAAATGATGTTTTTGATAATCTAATGCTTTTTGTACACTGGTAAATTTATTCTTTAGTGCCCTTCTCATGGACACCCCAACCTCATACACTGAGGGAAATGGCTTAATGCAGCTATTTTAAAATTTTTCTAGTAGGAGCTTTTCAATAATCCAAAGTGTTCTATGTTGGGCTCAATTATATATCTTTATTAACTTCTGTAATCGACGTGTATTCCTCTGGGTAAAGAAGCACATTCGTGTCCAGTCTTAAAAATTAGTTGAATCATGACTTTTCAATAATCTAATGCTTTGTGTACTTGGATGAGTATCTGGTATTTTTAGTGCTCTTGTTGTCAGAACTCCCTTATGTGGGTGAAAAGGCAGATTTGTGGCTATTTGCTGTAATTTCTTTTATTGAGGGCTATTACTTATTGCGTTATGTAAAGGGTCAGATTTTGAGCATTGTCATATTTTGGATTGCTATGTCCTATTTGAAATTGCAGTGAAAATCAAAGATTTCCAAGCTTGGGTCATGTGGTACCTTGATTCAATTATGAATTGACGATGTGGTTATGTCTCAATGCTATTATCTCGGATGTTTATGTTGTTTATTGCATACACCCGACATTTCAACATTGTTTCTTGTGAATCCAATCTCTACAGTGCTGTACGTACAAAATATAGACACAAAAAGAAAGAAATATATGGAGATTGATGTTCATAAGTTTTATGATATTAAAGCCAAAACCTTTGATGCATGCATATGCCAAGCTGTTTATCATTTTTTTGACTGTCTTGGTCAAAGTTTTGTCCTTTTCCTGGTGTTAACCAAGTAATTGCTGCTGGCGACAACTGATAAGGTCTTTGATAACACATAGGGTAGGGACAGCAGGTTTTCTTTGCAGAAGGATTATCTACCATCTTACTAGCATATTGTTTGGTGTTTTAACTTCTCCTTTAGATGCATATTTTCTGTTTAATTGATGTTTCTCAACAACTCTCAACAGCCTAGAAGGGGATGCTTTGAAATACGGGAGGAAGGTGGGGAAACTTTCATCAGTCTTCAGGTAAAATTCACACTTAAAAGTATCTATTGATAGTCTATTTAGTTCATCAATTTGTATGGCAGATGCATTTTGTTATTTTAATTTTGTTTCTCTTAAAAACTTTAGGAATGACTAATTTTATTCTGCTCGCAGAGTTTCCATATTTAACAAAGATCAGGACTCATTCATTTTGTTATTTTAATTTTGTTTGATCTGAGATGTCATGAACTAATGATTCTCTTGAAAACCTTCATCTTTGTACCTTAAAAGGCTTAAACAAGTCGAAGTCTAACGCGCCATTTTCAGTGGGTCTAAAAAAGAGCGAGTGATGGTTACACCAACAATTCCGCATGCAACAGCCCTTCTGTCAATGAGGGGTAAAAATTCGCCTTAGCAAAACGCCATTTTATATGATGTTTTTTTTGTAATCTTGGATGAAAACCAGGGCTTTGGTGAAGTCGCACATAATTTACAGATGTGTTAGCTCTTGGGACTTTGGCTCAATTTGTAAAAGAGTCTTGATTTAAATATTTGAATATAGCTATTCATGAAGAATTTACGTAAATGTTTAAATTGACAAGATCATACAGGGTCTATTCCCGAATTTATTTAAAAAATCAATCTGGCATGCTTTGCTGGTGCTTGGAATTGTCTCATTTTTGCTCCATCTTTCATCTATTGCAGGGCATGAAAAGACCGTTTCCACCTTTGAAGGCACTTGACATGGACAAAGTCATCTCGGATATAATCGACAGGGTCAAAAGATCAACCAAGGCATCTGGATGAATCTGGTTGAATTACAAGTCTTTTTTTTTTAGGGGGGGTCAACGAAAGTTAATCTGTTTCAATGGTCAAAACCTTAAGAACATTGATCGTAGGTGTGGATTAATGATTTTGCATTTCCTAATTATTCTGATTCTGTGAAGGTGAGCCTTACAGCCATTTTGGATATTCTTGACAAGCTCATATGATGCGACTATGCGGACGAGCGGATTCGTGTTTGTGTATTTGAAATGTTTTTACCACAGCTAATGAATTCAGGAAAGTGGTTCTTTGTTTCGATGTATGATCTGTCTTGATTATGGACAGTTTCTTTTATTGATTTGGTTTCCTGATTTTAATCAGAAAGCTCAATTAATACCCTAACAAGATTGTTACCGTACACTCTAGATCATATTATTTGTCAGATTGCTGTGAAATCTTGGCAGCAAGAAGGCCCGTCTGTCCTCTTCAGGCAGGACACTTAGAATTTGCTTGATGAAAATGAAGGCATGTTAAAAACTTGGAATTTGCAATCTTTAAGTATAAATCAGACTAAACTTGTATGCCCCCATTAGGCCTCCAATTTCATTTCAAATTGAAAGTCATTGGAGGGGGATTTAATCAAATGGAGCACAAAAGACATTGATTGCTAACTTCCATGCTATCCAGTGTCGGTTTTCTCCGTTTTTCTTTACCTAGTTTTTCTGCTGCCTTTTTCTATTGCTCGCCCTTTAAAAACCCATCATGCAGGCTAACAATCCTACCACTACGACGGCACCACCAACATGCATCTGTGAAGAAGCAGCTTTTGCAGGTGCTTCAGCAGTTGTTTCATCTGCCAAGGGTGCATCAGCCAATGGAGAGGCTGCGGGTACATCAGCAGCCACTGGCCCCTCGGTTGGTGATTCAGTTGGTGTAGAAGGTTCCACCTTGGATGGTGCAGGAGCCTTGGAGGAAGATTTGGCAGTTGGAGGAGCAGCAGGGGGGGTTTTGGCGGTCGGAGCTGGAGCTGGTGCCTTCTTGGGAACGGCGGCAGGCGGTGGTGGAGGAGCCATGTTCTCAATCCCTGGAGCCTCAATAGGTTCGCTGACTTGGAGCACCGAAATGTTATAAGGCTGTGCGTACACGGATTTCACGAGGGACGCGACGAGAGGAGCACCTTTCATTGCTGAACCGAATTTGATCCCCTCAGCAGTTTTGCTAACATTCAAGAAACCTTGTCGATCATCTGCAATGCCGCTAGCTTGGAACAAGGTGGTGACGATAGTGCTGGCCTTTTGAAGTTTTGAAAGCTTTGTTTGATCATAGTAATCAAGAATTACATGTGCACTCAAGATTCTCCTGGCAATGTCCACGGGTCTTCCAGAGAGCCCATCAATCGAGCTATTATCGAGAGCAAGAACAGTGATGGTTTCTCGGCCGTTGATTTCCTGGGCGAGCCCGCTTTGGGTCAGTAGATCATTAAAGTTTGCAAACTCAGGGTATTGTGCAAGGATCTTGGTGATGTTGAATGCCGTGGAGGTGGAGGAGAGTAAGCACAAGATTGCAATGAAGAGGAGGGAAGAGACCTTCGAATCCATCTTTGTGAAAAAATGGTGCCAAACCCTCCTTCCTCTTCTGTTGGAACTCGAAGCAGATAACGCAGAGACCTTAATAGGCATGTTGAGATGTTCATCAGAAATAAGCTGCTGACCAATCGATGGCTGGGCATGAATTTCTCTTACAGATCATGATTTAACTTTGGATTTACATGATTATTGATTATTAGAAATGCTTTCATGGACTAAATTTAGAGCTTTCTATTTGATTGCACTGTAAATAGCTAACCTTCCATCTAATCAAATCTAAAACTTGTCCCAACGTAAATCTACTCCTATTTTCTAACAAATTTGACTACTAATTTTCCAATGATAGACATGTTATTTTGATAGAGATGTTATTCTATTGTGCAATTGTTCCCATTTTAAATTAGATGAAGTATTTTTATTTAGTGTTATAATATCTCATGAATCAGCCGGTGATTCTTTAATGTGATTTCAAACCTGGTTAAAATTTCAAATTAATTTGAGTATGATTTAAGTTGATTTTATCTGATAGATTAACTAATTAAAATAAACAAAAAAAATTAATTATTTTTATTTTAAATTGACATGCATTAATTAGCCAAATATCTTTTCCCGATTAAGGGGATGTCACGAGTTGGTCCCCAAAGAACATGACGTGATAGTAAAGGGCTTGAGATCTGTATAAGAGATTTTGAGTTCGAGTCAGGATATACATATCTTATAAGATCCTGGGATAACCAGAATTTTATTTGTTCATCTGGATCCACAAAGTGTGTTTTCTAGATAGTAGAGTTTTCTCGAATCCAAAAACAAAAACAAAAAGGATATCATGAGTTTGAACAAAAGAGAAACAAACGTTGAAATGAGAAAAAATTAATCCCATCAAATTCGGTTATGAGCTCATGTTGGGCTATTTTTGGTCAATGAAAGTGTTGGGCTTGGAGAATTGGGTAAGAAAATAAAACCAACAGCCCATTTTGCAGGCTGAATTAGGAATTCGAAGTCCACAAACTTCAGTTCCAAAGAAGCCTAAGGTTGTTTTATAGCATCTTGATGATGAATAGACAAATCTATAATAACAACAACAAGAACAAGAATAATCCTGCATTAGGGAGGCTTTGTCGGTTAGTGAACATCATGTTTATATTATATTAATAATAAAAATTAAACATGAAAATACATATAACTTTAATCTTTTATAAAAACTATATTATCTATTTATTTTAGGGTCGTATATAATACAGGTGGACGGTATAACTCACTTTATAATCATTAAGCAGGTGCGTGCTTACCACTGATGTGAATATATGATTATTATAATCATATGCTTAGTAGAGATACTTTCAATGCACGTAATTCAGAGCCACTCCTAAATCAAATAATTAAAAAATAAAATCATTTCAAAAAGACATGTTTAATAAAATTAAGTAAGTTAGAAGGAATAAATACCCTTCCCATTAATTGCACACCGTATTTATTCCTCGTGGATGATTGAATATCGGGAATATATATGTACCATATAAAGATTAAAAATGTTTTAAAAAGTAATTAAAATTAATTAATCAATCCCATTGTAATTCTTGTTCCCTCTCCTTTCAGCTTTTCCAATATTCCCATGAGAGCTAGATTTCTTCACGGTACTTCCAGGTAATTCGAGCTATAGCCTTTAACTTTGGTACTATTCTCTCGATCTTGCTTTGCGTGACTGACACGTGCCCAAAATGTTAGTAGAGCACATATGCTGTCTACTTTTAATATATTTCTTCTGTAGAATTCTTCGATGGTTTTTGTGCACAAGTAATTGGATTGCCCTCTCAGTTTTTCAATGTGTTTTATAGGTATTTTTGATTTATTATTATTATTATGTTAAATTATTTTTTTTTTGATATTTTTAGATTATTTTAATATGTTGATATCTAAAATAATTTTTAAAAAATAAAAAAAATTATTTTGTTGCATTTTTAAATAAAAAAATACTTTTTAAAATAACCAAAACTACATTTTCAAACAAGCACTAACGAGGAAAAAAAAAAGAAAAGACAAGGGCTAAGACATAAGATTGCTTAACTATAGTTTAATTAACGAGTTAAGTCAATCATAGTACATGAGTTGTCGGGTATATATATATATATATATATATACACCTCAAATTGAGTGCCGATCGATCTGATTTCCTTACAAAACTTTTTTTTTTTTTTTACTAAATAATTTTGTGTGCCTGTGATTAGGTACATATCCCTATGCTCTCTCAATTGAAAATAAAAAGCTTTCTGTATGATGAGATCAGAGCCGCCAAGCACACAAATCACATCTTCATCATTCTTCGTAAACATATTTAAGATCGAGTTTCAAACGTGAGATTTCTTCTTATAAAGAAAAACGAATGTTAATGTCACTTGAGGATCATATATATATATACACACACACACACACACACTCCTTATAGCATCTTCAATTAAATTAAAGACCGACATGTGTTTATTTTAATTATATTCTATTAATGTTCTAGAACAGATCTAATAGAAAAAACAAAGATCAATCTATTTAATTAAAGGAACAGAAAGATCTAGAATAAATTTATATTTTCCCTGCCTTTTATATTTCAAGACAATAATTAAATTCTATATATAAACTCCAAATCACCATTTAACTTTTGTTAATAAAACAAAGTTGGGCCGGCTTTAGTACTAGTATAGAGCAATTAGATTCCCATAATCAATATTATACCTTTCAAACAATTTATGAAGTAATTGACATCATAGCCGTATGAAATAGCCAATCTACAGATCCAATTTGTTTGAGAATCAAACACACAGATTTCAAATTATATTAGGTTTTGATGATCAGCATGACATATATATCAAAGCGACACTCCATACCCTTTTCTTTAGATTCTCAATGGGAATCGGATAAAAAAACAAACCCTATTGATAAGGTTCATGAAAGTGGTAAAATTGTCCCACCAAGCCATATCCAAATCCCTTTGTAGCTAGAAAGTAAGGTTGAAATCCGGGCTGAAGCATGAGGATAAAAAAAAAAAGAAGGAAATTCTTGATGATATGATTTTGTTGTCGTCCAAAATTCTAGCAAATTTACGAGCAGACAGATAAATGATTGGGATTTGACATCGATACGACAAAATGATGTTTCTTGGGGCAAACTAATGTTACTAAGCACCTTCCTTTCCACATGTTTTCCTGTTCCTTATCCCCTTATTTTTCCATGGTGTAAGTCACATCCTTGTTATCTAGTTTGATTTTTATAGTATCTTTACGTCATTTTTTTTTTATGATATTAAGTCTCTTATTTGAATTTAATTTAAACCATTTACATATGAACTGATATGTATGCATGGATAATTTTTTTCTCTACATGTCGCCCATAGATTTGCATAAGAACGTGTGTGTGTGTGTGTATCAAATCATTAGATCACTAACCATATATCTATCTATCTATCTATCTATCTATCTATATATATATAGATGCAAGCTTAAAGATAATATATGTAGAATCAAGCTATTTCAAAAATGTGATAAACTGATGAAAAGCTTGCCCTGCATGCATATTATTGATCAAAAACACAACATTTCGTTTGAAGTCATATGTGGCGATGCTACAGCACTGTTGAGAGTTGATCCAGATTCTAATGAAAAATGGAATCGCAGGTTTTATTTTTTCATTCTCGTCTTGAAGTGTACATATCTTTATTTCATATTCAGGAAAAAAAGAAACAAAGTAATGCATGACAGATGGAGAAGAGAGAGGTGGGGGATGATGTCATAAAAAATAAACATACGAGGACGACGTCGTCATCACTTAGGGTTTCACCAGATCATAATACATGTTTGTGTCATTTGGGATTTTGTGGTTTGCCTAAAGAGGAACAAGGGCAGAAAAGTTTGACCTTCTTCTTGAGGGTCTGGGTTGTTAAAGGCATGCACAGATTTTCAGTAACTTCACAGCGGGGAACCGGAATCAAACCGGTTTGGGAGAGTTCAGGACCACACTATCTGACTCGTTAAGTCTTCCAAAACATATATAATCCAGGCCAGGTCTGCAATGTTTCTCCATTCTCTTTTTTCCTTCCTTTTTAGCAGGTGGTGACTGATCGATCATGGGAATAATCAGTGATCTGCACGTTGATCCATGCTTACACACATCCTTGAAAAGGGCAACTAACTTGAATAAAAACATGATAAGAAGCGAATTTGCTTCGTTCCCACTACAAGTGTATCAGTTTTGACAGACGCAAGACTGTCGATAAATATCTGTGAAAGCAGAAATAAATATCCAACTATGATCCCTCTTCAAGGATGAGATTTTGACAAGACTCGGGGGTAAGGAGTCGTCACATTCTTGGACCATCTGAGCCCATGTGATCCTCATGTGGGCAACATAGCAAATGTAAACATTGTAGCATACATGTTTTTGTGAGCAGAGATAAAATAAAAAGAAAATGCATGCTAATGTCTTAGAAAACCTAGCTATACAATGTGTATGGTGGTCCTTCCGAGTACGTAGCACTTTAGGGTTAATGAATTGACTATGATATTGCAAAAAAAAAAAAACTTTTGCAATAATTGACAGGCAAAATAATCATACAAACCTAGCTAAAAGCATTTAACATTGTCCTAGGAATCGTCTTTTCAAAATTTATTTAACAAAAATATGAAGGTAACAAGTAGAAGAAAAAAAGAGTACTGTTTTCCATGGCTAATATAATATGTGTGAGCCCGACTACAATATCAACACAACCAATTTGGATATGGGTTTTACCATCATGCCAGCATATTCGATTTAAATCTCAAATATTCATGCATGCTTCATATATATATATATATATATTAGCCTATTTTCGACACTATCAATTAAGCTCATTCAACACTACCGCTCCATCCTAAAGCAAACGCATCCAGTAATACAGCACCAATATATTTTCTTTTCTAAGAGCAACAAGTCTTAATCTGTGTTTAAAAAATCCACATTTGTTTAAGAAGAGATTTTAACTATTTTAAGTAATCATAATTTACTCTAATTTTAGGAGTGATGTAAAGGGTCCTGTTGGTCAACTTTATCTATAAATTTTAAGGGAAAAAAAACTATATAATTAAAGTACATATTATGGGAAAATCTAATGAGGAAAGACTAAGAGACTCATTAATTAGTTTTTGATAGACTGTATGGATTAATTAAAGTACAAGGAACTTGGTTAAACATTCATTTTGACGTTGACCCGTCAAGAAATTCAATTTCCATGAATTTTATCGAATTGAATTCAATTTCCTTTAATTTCTCATGTGGCTAAAGCCACACTTTGTTTCTAGGAATACGAGAACTAATGACAAATTGACGACAAAAGTTCTAAAAACACCTTTAAGGTTCCCATCTTTCTCCAATGATGAGTAGTAACCAACAAAAGAAGCTCCCAAATGCCACTAACCCACCAGCACAAAATTCACCTCACCACTCTCTTCACGTGGACATCTCGTGCTAACATCTTTTGTTGATTGACTTTGGAAAGAAGTATGTAGTTTTAACAAAGTAGCCCTCTTGAAAATTAATAGTGTCCCATGAGATTCTCTATTCTAAAGCAAGCTATAGCTTCCACAACCTACATGGATTCTCCTATGCCAGCCCCGCGGATGGTACATCCTATATTTAATACCATATGGACCCACTATATCTAGATTCTATGCCAGGGCCAAACATGCCCATCATAAATCCTACTTTAAACCCCACTCCTTGAGTATTTTCCTCTTGTTTTTTCTGCCCCACGACACAAATAAATACCCCCCTCCTATTCCCATCTTCACTCACCAACCCTCAAGCTACTAGAATTTCTTCCTAGCTAAAACCCTAACCACACCCAGGAGACTATCTAGTTTTTTCAAAGAGAATGTCAGGAGTTTGGTTTTTCAAAAACAATGGTGTCATTCGCCTGGTGGAGAACCCTGCAGCAGAATCGAATGGAGGTGGTTCAAGGAGGAAGGTGCTGGTGCACTTGCCATCAGGCCAAGTGGTATCTTCATACTCTTCCCTTGAGCAAATCTTGATCGAGTTAGGATGGGAGAGGTACTACGGGGGTGACCCTGACCTTTTCCAATTCCACAAGCCATCTTCCATTGATCTCATCTCTCTTCCGAGTGAGTTCTCCAAGTTCAACTCTGTCTACATGTACGATATTGTCATCAAGAACCCTAACATTTTCCATGTGAGAGATATGTAAGCTCTTGCTAGACCTATCTTCATGCAGTCGTATGTATCATAGAGTGTGCTTTGCCAGGTTTATTTCCCCTAGCTAGGAGCCTAGGACATTGTTTGTTTTCGAAATTCGGCGTGCCTTTTTTTTTTTTAATTTCCCAGTGTGTAGGAATAATAATTGGAACTACTTTCAGGTCGTTCCTTTGTTTGGTATGTACTAAAATAAGCTTGAACCCTCATGTTAAGGGTTTTCTGCTGTAAATTTGTAATGCTGTGTTCTCCAATAACTAAGTTCATGAGTTGGCTTCTTTTTCTTCTCACACACATGAATTTAACATCTATGATTAGATAATTTTTCTTTTTCATTGGGGAATAGAAGAACATGTCCCAATATTGTGAGAAATTTCAGCCCAATTAATCGAATTGGTGGTTGTTTCTATATAAGAGACAGTACTGGCAATATGAGTTAGAAGGCGTGACATATTTGCGATGGGTACTAGCTAAGCTACAAGGTGTACGTGTGAAAGAAAGGGGCCGGGGTCGATTGATGCCGCCTTTAATCTAAAAGTTTTTGGCACGATCCCATGTATTCGAGGAATCATGCATGCCAACATAAGAGGAAAAAACTAATTAACAACAGTTACGGCTTAAGCATGCCTGCATAAAAGACATGTTTAAAAACCAACTTTAATTTCTAACATATCGAGCTCTTCGATCAATTTATAAGGGAGTTGTCCAAATTTATGAAGATGCATACACCTTAATAATTACTCGTCTAAATTCACAGAGATGCGTAGACCTTTGTGTATCCATATTAATTGGATCTATATACACACATGATCATAGCTTGTATATATATAGACCGGACGCTACCTCCAACCCATAAATCTGACTCGAACTTGAGACTTATTTTGTATACCGCAAGCCCGTTAATATCACGCTACGTGTTTCTTAGGGATAGAAAAAATTCTTTTCTCTTTTGGCTTGAATCTACTAGATTGATTCTTAAATTGAAAAATACAAAGTTTCAAAATCTACACATTGTTATAGCATGAATATAGAGTATGTTGTTGTAACACACAAGATGTGTGATAAAATAATAAAAAAATATAGAAAATTTAAATTCTCTTATCTCTCTACTTCTTCATTCATACAATCCTAACATGATATCAGAGCTTTTATGCTCGCGCAGATAAATTAATTGATCCAATCCTTTGCTTCACAATCTGATCCTAATGCATTATCCAAAAAACAAATCTCGTTTGAATCTGTTTCTTCTGTTCTAGATTCAGAATTCAGAGAGAGACGAGTTGCAAAAGTGAGAAGAAAAGCTCGTTCAACAACAAGAGAAGCTGGTTAGATGCATCCCATCATGGTTAGCTCGTTCAGCAACGAGAAGTTGGTTAGATGCATCAACATTTATGTCACTTACTTCAACCAAAGATTCATCCTTGTGTTTTCTCCGTCATACCTGCAAGCACATCACTCATGGAAGGATGCCTTTCAAGGATGTGCTTCCTTCCTTCTATGGAATCCAGAATGGGCCTCACCACATCTGGAAAGAAGAGACTGACACCATCAATAAGGCAAGAAGTAGCCACCACTAGCTCTTGAGCTATAAACATCCTCAACTTTTCCATCACCGGATTTTTGTCTCTCTATCTCCAAATTTCTTATGTAGTTGGGGGATCTTTGAAGAGGATGGGTACTCGCACGGATCCAGGCCCTCTTTTCAACGCCGGATGGAGCCTGGGGAGTGTTCAGGTCGAGCCAGACTCCATTACTAAATTAAAAAAAATGAAGCTTAAATAGAGCAACAACAAAGTGAGAATAAGTAACAAAGCAAGCATTATGACTCACTGTTTTAATTCTTCAGCAATTTTACACTTTACCACATTCCTCTGCTTTAGATGAGGTATCAATGATGATGACTGGAACACAGTCGGGGTAAAAATCATTGGGCATCTGAGTAGGTGGCAGAACAGAAGGAACACTAGATAAAAAAGTATTAGAGATAACAGTGACTATCAAACGAAATTTGTCGGTGCCTCTGTCTCCACCTGCTTTACCAACAATAACAACAACATATTTATTGTTTGGATAACCTTATTGTACTACTTCCTAAAATCCTCCATGAAAATGAAGAAAGCACTAGCAAGTCTTTTAGGCTTGTTTAAATCTTTCACAACCTTTTTCGAAGCTTTGGTTCCATTTCTTGCTCCTTTTCTCTTTAGCTTGGTGTCGTTGTTTCTGGAATCAGACTTTGATCTACTGCCTTTCATGATGACTTCTTGGACAAAAAGTTTATAGGGTTTGTTTGAGGAGATAAGGAGTCTGTCTCTAGCCACCACGATTCTCACTCCACTTTTAACTCCTAGTGTGGCTGCTGGGATTACAAATGTGTGGTTGTTGGATTGGTTGTGGCAGTTGCTGAGAAAGGAGTACAAGTTGAAAAACCCTAGACGGCTGAGGCTTACCTCGTGGGTCTCTTTGAGGACATGAATATGTGTGTTTTTGCTGTTGTTTTGTGAGTGAAAAAAAATCATGGAGAAGTAGCAAATGAATTCTTACACAAATTAAGAAATTCATTAACAAGTAGAATATGAAATACAAATTATATCCCCTCTCTTCTCAATTTCTTACACAGATAAATAAAATTCAAACAAATTATAACCCCTCTCTTTCCTCTTGTCCCTCTGTTCTTAATTTCTTTCATAGACAAATGAAATTCAAATTAAGAAATAAACAAATGAATTTTTTTTCTTCTATGCTCTCTTTTCTCTGCCATATGAGCATTCTTTTTTTTCTTTTTCTCAGTCTCTCATTTCTCAAATCTCTCAATCAAATTCAAATTCATCTTTCTTTTCTTTTGATGTTGCTCTTCTTCTCTTTTCTTTCTATTTTACATACTAATTTCTATAAAAAAGATTAAGTACTCATGTGTTTCGTTTTCATTGCTGCAATCTCATGCTTGGTTTATCAAAGCAAGAGATTGAGGGGATGTTAGAGTATAAATATAGAGTTGTTGTAACACACAAGGTATGTAATAGAATAATAAATAATATATAAAATTTAAACCCTTTTCTCTATCCTCTGTTCTCTGCTTCTTCATTTACACGATCCTAAAACAAGTCACCTATTTTTTTTTTCTTTTTAAGACATTAATATATCTTAACATGTGTCCTAATTAAAACGTGCATGCTATTGTTTCTACACATGAAATCATTCCTCTTAAAAATAAAGAAAAGGGAATCGATCATGCAATCATATGTAGAGAGAGATTTGTGTCTATCTTAATTATTGCTTTGATGAATTAGCTATGAGGCAGACTTAGCTGAAGGTCCCCCAGACCACCCCCAAAGAAGTGGGAACAGGCTGGTGGGGTTTCACGTGAGGCACAGGATCACAACAGGGCATCACTTGCCAAACGGATGGCGCCACGTGTCCAGATCAAATGTGGGGTCAAGAGGGTGGCTATGCACGTGGCGCATCATCAAATTTGCTGAGCTTCATGTGTTTCCAGAAAGAAAAATTCCCCCCTAGCTACGAGCTCTTAGCCCTGTGACCACACTAGCTATAGCTTGGTTCCATTTACACCGAAGATTGATGTCTACAAATGAAAGCAAGATAGGATCAATTTCATGTCTTGTCTCTACCTCCTAAAAAGTTTGTAATTAAAGGTTTCAAGCAATTAATTAGTCCTAAAATACAAATTAAAATACTGTTTATGGACCTATAAAAAGGTTTACTTTTCAAATTTGATGGGAGACAGGTAGAAGCCCTTGAGATATAAAGTAATGTTTTAAGATTCTCGAGTTAAGAAAAATTAAAGTTTTATTTCCAAATATAATATTTCTCTATTCATAAAAATGGTAAGGTAGTTTTTCAGTAATATTATTTGTTTTTAAAATGAAAAGAAGACAATGATATTATTATTATTATGTTACAGAAAACACCCCAACGTACACTTGCTGAAATGTTTTTTTTTTTTTAATTGCATAAAAATAGACAAGTCTAAATCATGACCATGAACCCTAACTCAAGCAATTGGAGTTGGGCTTGTGGTGAAATACTTGGTAGACCATCTGGCTAGCTGAAGAAAGGTAGGCTATCTCTTAAACAAAAACCCTAAACTCAGCAAATGAAGTCTCTGTAGAGCTCTAATGGGCTGACACGGGGCTCATGTCCCTTACAATGCAAAGGAAGGAAAGGTGATATATTTTAGAATCAAACTAGCCCACATTAATACTCAGAACCGAGCCAAGGGTCCAATTTAATTACTTTTAATGTGTGAAAAATATGATCTACCTCTAAAATACAGTAATATTTAATATAATTCCTTACATGTGCATGATAATTAGCATATTGATTATCCACTATGTATTTGAAGCTTATAATAAAACAAAAAAATGAACTATTGCACCATCCATTTACCTTGGATTCTTGAGATAAAACAAACAAACACAGAGAATTAGTATTCTCGACGTGTGATGAGGTAATCTGATTCTCCTCCTCCTCCTCCTCCTTGTGACTGAAGCTTGCTAGAAATCATCTCACAGAACGAATTAAAGCCAAATGATTCCTAACGTTGTCGTCGTGGTTTGCTAGAAATCACTCTCGCATATTAATTATGTATAATGAGAAAAAAAATTTAATCTGTAAACATAGAATGTGTTCATAAATCAGGCTTGTCATAGTTGATTTCTCAGTTGCTATTAAAACTTCAAAAAACTTTTACCCAAATGTTTATATACTAAAACTTCAGATGAGATAATTATCAATAAAAGAAGTAGAGTGAGTTCGGACATATAAGGATGAGTCGAGTAAGAGAAAAACCTCAGATTCACCCCCCTATGCACGAGGCAATGCCTATATTCTATGATTTTTTTTTTGTTATTTTGTTAAAATATTTTGATGACCCTTAAACTGAAAACATTAAATTTATAATCATTAAAAATTATTTCTAACATTTACAAATTTGAAAGCAATATCAGTTATGGTTTTCATAATTATTGTAAACATAAATTTTATAACTGTCACCATAAATTATATAACAATTATAATTTAAATTATTGTAACAATTATAATTTTAAATTATTGTAACAACCACTTTAATTTCATAAATTAAATATGGTTGTTACATTATAGTAGCCTATAAATACTATGTAGATTTTTCAAACATTATAATCCAAAAACTAATTCCCTTATTTTCTTCTTCTCATTTGCTGGACTCCACTTATTTCTGAGTTGTTTTTGTGTTCACCTCTTAATTAAAGGAAGAACTCGTTGAATCCTATAGGATATCTTATTGTGGGGAAATATCTTTAAACACAGTGTACAAGCACGCCTCAAGTTTTTGTTTATGTTTTCTTGTATTTCATTATTTACACAATATTTATCACAACATCAACTATTTGATTGGTGATTCATTGCTCCAGGAACTGCACACAGGTGGGCAATGACGATCAGATTGATTTCCAACGAGGTTGTAGACCTTCAGAACTGATTTAGTTTGTTTAGATTAAGCTATCAAGAATTGCATCAGATCTTGGGGGTTATATTGATCATATTAAGCATTTGCTGCTGCTGCTTTCCCTCTGAGTTTTGACGTGGACATGCCGGACGCAAGTCCGTTTCTTATAAGATATTTTATTCGTTATAAACTAGCTGTCGTAAATTATTCTCTTCAAATTCCAGAATAGATTAATATATATTTTTACTCGAAACGGGTTAAAACAATCGAAAGATGAGAAAAGGTTTAACGACTCATTTGTCTGCATGGAAAATGCCACGTTCCAAGCTACCATATATACGGTTCTCAAGTCAAGATAAAAATGCATCATTGGCATGCAGAATACAGACACGTCATGCGGTACAGCTCTATCAATCAATCATAAATTGGGAGACAAAGTGATGTCGTTTTTGAAGGGACGATATAGTGATACCTGTGGTCGTGAAATAGAGAGGGGAGCTGTGGTCTATGGAAGAGAGGAGCTGGGCTTGTCACTCCTTTTTCTCTTTCTATCATGCCCCGTGTACAGTGATAATATTAAAAATAAAATATATATATTATTTTAATATACTTTCAAGATAAAAACAATTGAAAATTTTGTTTTCTTTTTTGTTTTTAAATTATTTTGATATGATAAAATAAAAAAATAATTTTAATTTATGAAAAAATCATTGCATCTTGCTATACCATGATTAAATATTTTTGTATTAATCTGCTATACCATGACAAAATAAAATACAAGTGTCCTAGGAATATGTATCCTGGGACTTGAACGGGGTGTATTTGATAGTCATAGAATACAATTTTTGAGGTTGCCCTGTTGGCTTTTGTAATAAATGGAAGAGCAGTCCATTCGCACAAGTCCAAAAAACAGCCCTAGATGCTTTTGTATTCTAGGACTGTTTTTGGACACGTTCGTTTATTTCATATCTTGGGCTACTCAAAAAGAAAGTTTTAAGGTTTTCAAAATATATTTTTTAAGGTATTTTTAGACGGTATTGAAAATGTTATTTTAAAAAATAAAAAAATATATTTTAAATTATTATTTTGATATATTCTCAAATATATTACTTTAAATTATATTGTAAACATGTGATGTAAGGGATGAATGCATTTGGTGGTCACGTTGTCAAATGTGAAATAATACTTCGTACATACATTTATTTTGTGATTCAGAATTGGTCCCTGCCTTTTTCATAATAATACAAATTCTCTCTTGTTTTTTTGTTTGTTTTATATCAAGAATCCAAGGTGGTAAATATTTCATTTTTATTTTTTATTATATGCTTCAAATACTGAGATATGCAATAGAGGGAGCAAATGATTGGTTGAGAAAAGAGGAGAAATGCAAGGGGAGAATATGCTTTGATGATACTTCTTATGATCTATGGCTTGATGTCTATATAGTGCATCGTAAAAGGCAATGGAATATCTTAATTTCATGTACCGAAGCAAAAGAGCTTTGCTCTCATGATGTTTTTTGGGATAATTATCTTCCCTAAAAAATGCCTTCTATCCCTTCCTTTCGAGTGCATCGAAAAGATTTAAACTCGTTTTTTTATGAAATTTTTTATTGATAGAAATTATATCTTCATCAAATGATATCTTTCTAGTCTGTAATTTGGATAATTGATATGTATTTGAGTAAGGAATGCAAAACAATTAAGTTTACATCAATTCAACTTGTGTAACTCTAGATATTCAAGTTGGAATGGTCAAAAGTTAACACTGACATATTGCAAGATTTGAATTTAAAGACTATGATTTTCATGTTCTTTTTTATTTTATTTAATTGCCTTAAATTTATGAAAATGTATGCATGTTAGCTTTTTAATTCTATTAGAATAATTTCATTTTAATTTCTAGAGCTTATGATTTGCATAAAATATCGACTGAAAGTCAAATTTATCAATTACCTTCAACTTAATTTTTTTTGCATCTTTTACCTAAAAATGGATTTAAAACATAAAAAAAGAATATCTAAGCATTTTATTTATAAAATTACTTATATATTAGTTCTATGCATCTGTTGTAGTTCCAATTTATGATTCAATCTCATGGAAGCGGCTCAGCTGGATGGTCTATTATTTGACAAATCTGCCTGGATTTCTACAGAAGAAGAAAGGGGCTTAAAAACTATTTAGAAACTCACCATTTTTTGAGTGGAAATGAAAGCATTTTAACATTATTTATTTAATTTTAATCTTTTAATAGTCGATATGCAAGTCATACTACAGAGTATATGATCTGTTTCAGAAATGATATATTAGAAATTAATTAACCTCCCCCAATCTCACACATATGCTTGGAATAAATCTTTCAGGGATGACGACAGGTTGGATATATAAATTATATATTTTCACAAATTCAAGTTAAATGAGTTATACAATTTTATTACATAAAAAAAAAACCCAATTATGAAATCAATTCAATCTACTTTCTAACATATAATTGGTTCCAAAAGCTGGCTGGTTGAAGGGTCCTCAACATATTCCCAGTTTAGCTTGGCTTTCAAACATACTTTCTACAATATTCTTATGTTATGTAAGAATTCCATGGAAGATCGTGATCACACACACAGACAAGCATGTACATTGTTTGTCTTTACTTTTTTCTACAAAATATTTCGCAGAACCTAAAGAACGAAGCACGATCATCGTTTTTCTGTTACTAGCTACATAGCTAGCCTGGATGAGTTTCGACTGGCAAGCATGAAAGAGGTTTCTTTGGATTTTTATCGTCAACAGCGAAGCTCCATCATCGAGTCAGTTCGTGAGCTCAAGTTTCATAAGCAGACCACTTCTTAGGTTACATAAACAAGAAGGATAAGAAGATTTGAGAGAGATGAAAGGCAAAGAAAGCAAGGTCTTGAGCGATGGATGGTCTTTCATTTTTTTGTCTGTAATTAACCAACATTCAATTCCTAGAGAATACCAAACTGTTAGTTTCTTATATTTTGTGCTGGCAGTAAACTTAGCCAACCAACTTTCAAGTTTCTAGAACTCCAAATGTTAGTTCCCGCGAACAAAACAAATAGAAGGGCGGTTGAATTTTTCTAATATCTAGTTTTTTTTATTGATATTTTTTATAAGTCAGTGAAATTCATTAGTTAAACAGAGCACACGAATGATTAAGCACTCGGGGCTTAAAACAAAATAACTCAAATCCGAGAAATTAATAAATAAATAAATAAATAAGAGGGCATGCAACGTGAAATTATCCCAAATTGTTGACACCACACAAAATAGGAAGAATTATTTATATTTGGGAAATGTTTTAGCTAGCTCCTTTTTAATTAGTGAAATCATAAGCTGTTAAATTACACTGGACAAATGTAATCTTCTCTAATTCTAGTAATCTTTCAGATAAAATCTGTCAGTGATATTGAGGTGAAGAACTTGGAAAGACCACCCACGGTAGGAAATCTGAATGGAATCATTTCATTTTCATAAATGTATGGGGTCCTGCGGACAGTGAAGTGGTCCTATTCAAATCTCGCACGTTCAATTCTATCTTATGTATGTATTATTGGTTTAATTCATTACAAATACAGTGATCTCGCACAGTTTGACAGTGAATCTGTGCACACCAGCAATAATAAAAGCCAAGAGAAAGACATAGAGTAGGCAGTGAGAGCAGGAAGCAGGAGAGGGAGAAATGGGAAGAAAGACAGGGTGTTCCAAGGATGGTCTCAACAAAGGAGCATGGAAACCTGTTGAAGATAAAATGCTTGTGGATTATTTAAAGATCCGCGGTGAAGGAAAATGGAGCAATATTGCCAGAGAAACAGGTAATTCGCAGATTATGCTCTTATTTAAAGACTGTGCATGAGTGGTGTAATGTTATTAGGATGGAGCAATTGGGTTGTATCTGATGCATGCATTCATGCCGCAGGACTTAAGAGATGTGGAAAGAGCTGCAGGCTTCGTTGGATGAATTATCTGAGACCTGATATCAAGAGAGGCAACTTCTCCGATGATGAAGAAGACCTCATTATCAGGATGCATAAGCTCCTGGGCAACAGGTGCTGTGTGCATTCATTATTGTTTCTTTCAAATGTTATTATATTATCCATGGATATGAATGAGTGATCCTTAATTGGTGATCAGTTTCTACCTTTCTCTTCTTCTTCATGTTTTTTTTTTTTTTGCCAGATGGTCTCTGATAGCTGGAAGACTTCCTGGACGAACAGACAATGAGATCAAGAACTATTGGCACACCACTATTGCCAAGAAGGCACGGGGAAAGCCGAAGGTCGATGGGAAACAAATAGCACCAGGATCTCAAAGTGGGGCAGCGTCTGATTTAAAGAATCAGAGCACCATTGAATCACAGTGCACCACCGGGGTGGTTGCTGCCACCACTACATCACAAGAAAACTCAGCTCAAGATCATCAACATAGTATTGCAATGCCACAATTCACCACCAGCAACTTGCAACATGAATCATCAAGCAAGGGGCCGCAAAATGGGGCCGCATCAAATTTCAAGAACCAGAGTACCATCGAATCACAGTGCACTACGGAGGTGATTGCTGCCACCTCTATATTACAAGAAAGCACAGCTCAAGTTCATCAAGATAGTATTGCGATTGCACAATCCGCCGACAGCAACTTGCACTATGATCTGCCTAAGACATATGAATTTGAATCATCCAGCAAGGGGTTGGCATCTGGGGGCGAGGATAATTCATCCAACATTATGATGTTTTATGATAACATGGATGACTTCAGCAAGATTCTTGATTCCGACTTCGCAGAGTTTACTGACATCCATGATATTTTCAGCTCTGACCATCATTCCAATAATACCGATGCTGTAAATGGCGATCAACATGGTGTCTCTAGTAATGGATGCAAATCAAGAGAAACAACAGAGTTTCCTGAGAAATTATTGGAGTCGGATAATTGGTCTAGCAATAAATGTGTTCAAGCTGACCAAGGTTTTGATTTCATGTCATTGCTTTCATTTCTTGATTCAAATGAGGACGAATGGACAGCAGCTGCTTAATGTACTAAAGTACTTTAGGTTTGTCAGGGCTGCAGATGGGTAGAATTATTGTTAAAATTTTCAAATTTCATTCTATTAATAATTATTATAATTTTCTTAATTGTTTACCATAAAATATATGGATTGTTATGTCGTAATTGTTAGAGAATAATATAAATCATATTCTGGGGCCTCAATTACAAGCTTAAACTTTTAGGTGAGTTGGTTATTTAACATGGTATCAGAGCCTTGTTGACCCAGCGGTCACGAGTTCAAATCTCACCACCCTCATTCTATTTGATAAAAATCAAGCACAAGGTAATGTGGGCCTGTGCAAGTTTCAAGCTCAAAAGGCTTTCACTTGAGGGGGTGTGTTAGAGAATAATATAAATTATATTCTAGGACCTCACTTACAAACTTAAGTTTTTAGGTGAGTTGGTTCTTTAATAGCAATCTTATCTTTTGTAAGACTTATATAAGCCACCAATTTACTTTGAATTTAACAGTAAAAGCATGAAATATATCTTTCATATTAAATATTAAATCATGTTTATTCTTTATATAATAATCATTAACTGATTGAATAAAATTTCAAAATTTCATTCCACCTTGATCAAGAATATTCACAGTCAATATTATTTAAGAACAAATGAAATATTCTTCAATTCACCTAGGGTGATAAATCATCTCCTAATCATTTAAGTACTTTAATATAATTCATGTTATACCCAATATTTGCTCTAAGATAACATGTAACATGATTAAAGCATAACAATCTATATATAAGATAAATTAGTGGTCTTACGTCTAAGGATCACTTACTGTTGCAATGTCGCGACAGCACAAATTAATTATCATGGTTTAAAACACAACACATAAAATAGTATAAAGCAAGCAATGAGTCAATCCCATAAGGAAGGTTCAAGTCAGCTTTTTATGTTATATGATATGCAATTTGAGGGGGGGGGGGTTGTCAAGGTTAAAGCAAAAGAAAACAAAAGGCTATTAAGAGAAAATTAAATAAAACCAAAATTTATATAAAAAAAAACAAACCTTTGTCACAAGTAAACATTCACTTACAAAAATCAAAACTAATCATGGAAATGAAATAAAAATTTATATTTTGAATATTATTTTTCTCTTCTTAACATTGGTTGATTAACGGATCCATCGTATAATATACCCTAACCATCAAACAACCACAATGTCTACACTAGTAATTAATTCAATGAAAACTTTAAGAGCTAGATAAATTGATTAATCAAGGACACATAACTGTTTACAATCCATGTTTGATTTGATTATAAGTTCTCCTTAAGATTAATAACGTAGATCCACAAGAAATTATTAAATTTATTTGTTTCACAAGTTTATATATAACAACTTCAGTTTTGATATCAAAAGTAGCAATAGATTGTTTACAATAATAACTTAGAGACCGTTTAGCAATCAAAATAAATAATAATAGAAAAAAGAAGCATAAAAAAACAAACATATTTATCATATAAATAAAAATAAAAAGATAAAATAGATCTCACAATTCTTGAAATATGTTTTCTAATAAAATTCAGTTGTCATCTTTGTAAAATCTTATCTCTATCACATGACATCTTTTTAGTATGTAATTTGGATACTTGATAATTTATTTGAGTTAGGAATCCAAAACAATTGAGTTTGCATCAGTTGAACTTCTATAGCCCCAGATATTCAAGTTAGAATAGTCAAAGTCAACATTGATAGATTACGATATTTGAATTTGAAGGTTGCTATTTCCATGCTATTTTTTATTTTATTTTATTGACTTAAATTTTTTAAAAAATATGGATGTTATCTTTTTCATTTAATTGGAATCACTTCATTTCGATCTTTATACCATACGTTCTGCACAAAACATTGACTAACAATCAAATCTGTCAATTACCTCAATTTTTTTTTTTTTTTTGCATCTTTCATCCAAAAGTATTTTTGAAATATAAAACAGAGAGTATCAAGGATTTTATATATAAAACATAAACAAAATACTTAAATATGTATAAAACTATCAAATAATATGATTGCATCATTTACACATTCATCACGTAAGCCTTTCCATAGACATAAATGATCTCTCCACATGAGATTTTCATATAAGTAAATTCAATGTACATTAATTATGACAAGAACTTATATGTTAGTTCTATGTATCTTTTATTCCCTAGCCTATAAAAACAATTACTTCTTATCAGAAAAAAACATAATATGTTTTAGTCTTTAGTTTCTAATAAACTTTCACTATTTAAAAGAACATCGACCAAAAATATTTTAGTGTTTTTTTTTATGTTTTTTATTTTGTTTCATAATAGTAATGTACCAATAGATTTTTAACTATGTTTTCTTCTTTTTATAGGTAGAAAATCAACAATATATTTTTGTTGTTTAATTATTGTAGGTGTTACACACTTTATATTTTATTATTATATTTAATTTAATTTAAATTATAAAATAAATTAATCCTAATACAGTGAATTCAATGATTTAGATATCCGAATATTCTTAATTTTTTTAATGACAATGATAATTTTATGCTGGAGATGTCATTGAAACCTTTTCAAAAATAAATTTATATAAATTTAAAAGTCATATATTTTATTGAAAACTTGTGCTCACAAATATTCCGTGCATATTTATTATTTTCCCCAAATTTATAACATTATAAAAAAATCTCACACTCAATATTTTTTTGTGTTGAAAAAAATATGTTTTTGACTACATTTATTTTGATTGTTTTTATTTGCTTTTTTGTTAAATTTTTTTGGTTGTATTTTTCAAGATAATTTAATGATTTTCATTGTTTATACAATGATAATAGACTCACTAATTGTTTTTTATAATTATTTTCTTATTTACTCTTTTGTTACAGTTTTTATTTTTATTTTTAGGGATAATTTAATAATTTTTATTTTTAAACAATAATAACAATGATAATGATAATACCAATAATAATTATTACAATGACTATAAATAATTATTACAATGACTGTAATGCTTATAATATTAATAATTATGGTTATAATACTAATAATATGAATAACTCATAAAATAATATAAAAAATATCAATGATAACATATTTTGTTATAATCCAACCAATAATAATAATAATAATAATAATAATAATAATAATAATAATAATAATAATAATAATAATAATAATAATAATAATAATAATTTTTCTTTTGTCCTTTAATTATTTTCATTTGTCCTTTAAATCAAATAATATTTTTTTATACCTCTAATATTTTTTCAGATTTTGCCTTCAATCATAATAATAGTAATAATGAAAATAATAATTCACATAATTTATCATTCAAACTTCTCTATATATAATATTTCAGATTTAACATCTTGAATTCATGATTTGAAAAAATTGTTGCCACATCATTGCAAATATATTCTAAATATAATACGTGCAATTTGGAAATAGTAATGTCAATTGAGAATCTATGCTATAACTTAGAAACAAATGTAATAATATTTCACATTTTAATTTATTTTGGACAATATATAGAAGTTATCATCAAAAGGTTATCATTGTGAATTGAATACATTATTTTGCATGTAATTCTTATTGTTAGTAAAAGAGTTTTAAGACAATAGTGAGACAGCAAATAAAGAATAAAGAAAACTAATAAAACTAAGAGGAAGGAGCATATCGATTCTATATTAATTACACAGAACTCATGAAATTAAGAAAAAAGTTAGAACTTAAACAACTACTTCCTTAAATAATGTAAATTTATGTTTGTTTTTATGTTAAAATTTTCCTTTTATTGTTTAATTAGCATGTTGTTTTATATGACAATAAACTAAAATCCATCAAATGTGAAATCAATCTAATTGATAAAAACATATTATATATCTAATAAAACCCATAATTTGAAACCATGAGCAATAAAAAAGAAATTTGTCTTAAAAAATTACAAAATCTTTAGGAAGGAAATAATTTTATAATAAAAGTTTCTATAATCCTTGATTCAACAACCTTCATTGAAACAACTAGGACCCTATAGTAGTAACAACACTTTCTTTGCCTATAGTAGTAGCAACACTTTCTTTGTCCTCTATCAACCATCATTTCTTACCAAATCATCTTAACTAGTATAACTATTTGTTGCAATCATTACAATCACAAAATAATGTTATATTCATTGTAACTCTTATGCTATTTTTTATTTTCATGGTCACGATTTTAAAAATATTTTTCTTTTTATGTTTGGAATCCAAATTATATTGAATGACATTAGTCCTTCAATAAAACTTTATTTTATCCAATTATAGGTCAAAGAAAAAAAAACTTCTGCTTGCTGAACAAAAAAACTAATATAATGTTTTCATGTTATGATACTACATCATACAATTTTTCACATGAAAGTATTAGTGATGCAACATTCCTTTCCAATAAGTCTTTTATATATATTTTTACCTGATGCTGACTTGGTAAAAACATCTAGTGACAATAAAAAAAGCCTTACCGCTATTCATTAAGTTAAATGCCTTATTATTTTCAATATAATATAGAGAGGCTAATTCTCCATGTGTTATCCATCTCAAAACTATTAAATATGAAGGAAACTCATTTATAGTCCAGAACAAAGCTATTTTCATTTGAAAAATATGTTTATTTGATACATCATATATTAAAGCCCAAAATGACTATAACTGTTTAAACTCATCAATCAATGGTTGAAGACAAACATTTATATTCTTATATAGATTATAAGGACCATGTATCATGTAATAGATAAAAACATGAATTCCAGTCTCATGAATAGCGAGATTAAGTTATAAATTATTTGCATGATCAACTAGTATGAATAAGATGCAACAAAAGATCTAAATAGATCAAACCTATGCATACACAAACCAATATGCATATCACGTGGTTATATAAAAAATTTGGTCTCCGAAAATTCCAACATTCTAAAATCAAACCCGGATTAAATTCAAAAACTTGATTTTTCATTAACTAAGCCCTTAATAAAATTAATTTGACCAATTTAAAGTATAATTAAGTCCTTGTACTTAATCAAAATCCTTCAATTGGATCCTAAATTAATTCCCAAATATAATTACACTTTTAATTGGCCAACGATTAAATCAAATTGGTCCATAAAAATATAATTATATCTTTTGACTTAATTTCTATGTAGATTTATCAGATAATAAATTACGTTAGCTTTGAATCTGTGCTTCTCTTCGTTTCCAGGTATAAAACTAGGTATGAGCGTACTATTGTGCTTTTAAATTGGCCAGCAATAATTTGCACTTTTAAATTAGCCAACGATTATATCCAAATGGCCCATAAAAACAAAATTATATCTTGCGATTTAATTTCTACGCAGATTTATACAATAATAAATTATGTTAGCCTTGAATCTGTATTTTCCTTCATTTCTTGGCACAGAAGAGGTACGATAGAGATCTTGAAAACATCCAAAATTTCCACCTTGATTTTTCTGCTGATACCAACCCCTTTTATTTTATTTTTTCTTATTTTTGGATAGATTTAGGGAATAACCCAAAAATTGGATTATGACAAAATAGTTCTGAAGATACATTTTTGACATTAGTTAAATATATTTTGTAAAAAATAATATTTATAAGTATTAATTCTAAGATTCATTAATTAATTTTTTCAACTCATAAATTTGACTTAACGTTATTTATTGATGAGTCTCTATGGGCATATTGATCATACATTCCCTTTTCATCCCATTGGAAACACAATCTTAGTTGCTCTCATATTTTATTTCGAATATCAATTCATTAAAGGGATCCTCGTATCTGAAAAGTTAATGGCAATTTCAATTGGACCACCATAGGGTTAGTGCTGAAATATTCTTTCACGGTTTTAATAAAAAAAAAAGGGGGCAGATATAATATATAATAATTATATAAAAAAAACACTAATCACAAATGCAAAGTCCCTTTTCACTAACAATTAAATATCCTACCATCGTGATTTTCCAAAATATTAATATTAAATATCCTACCATCGTGATCAACACTATTTAATTTTAAGCATCCATCATGAACCTGGCTACAAGCTGAGCCAACTTGCAGTTTCACACTATTTAATTTGAAAAATAAAATAAAAAATGAGATGGGAGTTATTTATTTATTAGGACAACGGAGGATTGATGTTTTTGGATCCGGTCTGCCATGAATGACGATCATGAATGAATGTCGGCTAGATTTTTATCCATGTATAAAATTAATATCTTATACCTAAACCATGATTATCAACCCTTGATTGTGTAGAGTAAATATTTGGTATAATTAAATTCTTTCGTATATTCCTGAACAAGATTTACAACATAGAAAATGCGTCAAAAATGTAGACACGAGTAGTAAAATCAAGTAAATAAGGTATTTATATATGAGTTTATTATATATAACTATAAACTGAAAATGATTTTTACCTTGGGCCATATATTCCACAAGCCAGTACTTCCTCTGTGTGTGTGTGTGTGAGTGTATCGAGACTATCGAGAGAGAGAGAGAGAGAGTGCATGCACAGTCTCACTCCGATCTTGACTGGCTAAGTAATTATTATATATGCTTCGTTTCATTTATGTAAACTTAAAAAGACAATCCTCCTGGTCAAGGACATCATTAATTAAGAAAGAGCAGCGCAGGTCGGGGAAAAGAAGCGCAGATTTTTTGCCGGGTTTCTGACAAGATGGGAAGCCATGCATGCTTGATAGGAGGGATTATAGTTTCCTAATTGAGCAATATTCTTCCTATTCTTTAGCTAATTAATAACCCTATCCACTGTAAAGTAACCACGCGTGTATTTGATACCGCCCGTTTTCTTCTCATGACAAAAGAATATATCTTTAGTTTTTAAAGTATATAGTTTATTTTTCAAAGATATACATTTATTCTGTATTTATTTTCTCAACTAAATACCTTTATATGTCTTTATTGTTTTTGTCATTTTTATCCTCAGATAATAATGAAATAATATCTGAAATCTTCATATCGAATCGATTAATAATAATCATTGTACTTATTCATCTTTTAAATCCGACAGGATTGGCTTTGGGAACAATTCATAAATAAATAAGGGGATAAAAGCTGAGCACAAGGCCGAGTGATGATGTAATGGCTGTTCTTACATTTCGCTGCTATTAAGTAAGCATTGCTACTCTTTGATGTAATGGCTGGGCTTCCATGCAGGTTTCCAGTCAGGAAACGACATTAATGTAATTTTCGAAGAGCTAAATCAGGAGAAAATGGATGACCAAAGGATTCGGAAAGCAAGGCAAAGTGATACAAAGCATCCCGATGAGGCAGGGCAATGCAGTTCTCACAGACATAGAGCGACAACGACACAGAAGACGAGAGACAGGGCCTAAATAGATGTGATCGTAGCATGTCGATAAGGCAATCTAAATGTTTGACGATGAGGATGCCTGTGATCTGGACTTGCCGACATTATTTTATTTTATTTTTAGCTTAAGTTACCGGTTATAAAACACGTACTAAGATTAATCTCTTGTCAAAGAATAATATAAATTATATTTTGGAGTTCACCTATCAATTTGAGTTTTTAGGTGAGATGATTCTTTAATATAGTATTAAAACCTTGTTGACCTAGTGATCACGAGTTAGAATCTCACTACCCCAATTCTATTTGATAAAAATGAAACACAAGGAGACGTGAACCTGTACAAGTTTTAAACCCAAAAGACTTTTACTTGAGGGGGTATGTTAGAGAATAATATAAATTATATTTTGAGACCTCACTTATCAACCTGAGCTTTTAGATGAGATAGTTTCTTAATAGCTTTTATCTTTGCAGCAACTTAGAAGGAGAATATTTAGATGTAAGTGTTTTTTGGAGAAGGTTTGTAACTAAGTTATCATAGGGAAGATGATCCAAATTTTGATGAGAATTCTGACGACCGATTACCGACTGATCGATGAATCTCCTTCTGGTGGCAGGAAGGAACTGAGCAGTGGGAGAAAGGCAGCTGATACAAGAAGTGAAGGGATAGGAAGCAGCCGGTCTACAGCTGTGATGGGAACAAGATTTCAAAATGCTCCATGTCAAAATCGACGAGACAGCAAGTGTCGTTTTGGAGGCGCCCCAAAGTTTCATACTGCATGTCAATTCGGGACTTCAAATGACATGCCGTCTAAGATATATATAAAGATATTGCAGAGTTTCGGTAAAAAATTGCAGAATTACATTACTCATCTAATAAGTGATATTATTTTATTAAAATAAAAATGTTTGATAAAAAAAACTACTATTGAAAAATCACGCTATAGCGTGTTTGGAATTGCAGTAATACTTATTTTTTAAAAAAAATTTTCATTTAAAAATATATTTAAATAATATTTTTTAATATTATCACATCAAAACAATTTAAAAATAATAAAAATTTATTTTGAAGAAAGAGAATCGAATTTTTGGAAAATAATATTTTAGCCGCATTGCCAAACATATTTAAAATAGCTCATCTAAACCATTGTTTCATCCCTCATCATCCCTAAAAAATCATTTAAGACCTGCAAACAAGTTTAAGAATTATTAGGGGTAAATTAATTAAAAGAGAAAGAGGTTTATTTGTGCCTCTTCTCACACAGCACTAATTATTTAAAATATACTTTGTCTTATTTTTCTTTTCATTCTTTAATATTATTATTTTTTTATTGAATTACCACACTTATATCACACAAATCATAGCTTTGGCGGGCTAATCTGGTTGACTAATTTTTTTTTTAAATTTTATTTTTTAATACTGGATTGATTAAGATTTAGACTTCATGATTTAATTTGTTTACTTTATATTATGTTATTTTAGCCTCATAACCCAATAATAATGATTAACGAATTGACTTGAGTTAACTTCAGTTATTTTTTTCTACAATTTTTTAGGTTGATTATTTTTTTATTAAATTTTATCATTTAACATTAGATTAGTTAAGAATTGAGCTTTACAATACATTTTGGCAATTAACTCTAGTTATAGTGAAAAATCTAGGCAGAGATTGTAATGCAATCTCTGCTGGCAAATTCAAGAGAGAAGAAAATACAGAAGGGAGATGTCACGAAGCGCTGAAGTTAGATGAGTTGAAGGAATAAAAACAAGTTATGTTAAAATAAAAAAGAGCATTTATAATAATATTTTATCGGATATAAAACATAGATGTTAATGTAAAATAAAAGTGAAAGAATAACAAATTAAAAGACTTATTAGATTGTTTTGAGTGTAGTTATTGTGAATTGTATCCTTGGATGAAAATGATTTATCAGAATTATCTATAATTACAGGAGGGATTATCAGTGTTGTACAACAACAACAATAAGGGACCATAAGCAAAGCATCCACAATAGTTAGATGATTCATGTTTGTGTCTTGTGATTTAATTTTCATAATATTAATGCATGATTTATGCTTAATGTTTTAGTGAAAGTTTGAAAAGATATGATTTATCAGTAAAAATATTTAAGGCATATGTGTTAGGGAAGTCAAATTGCTATGTAAAATTACCAGGTTGTGGTAGTAATGGCAATGTAAACATTATCAAATGAATGGAACATGATTGTAACTAACATGCATTTAGTATATGTTAGGATCCCGGAAAAGAAAATCAGTGTAAATGACTATTATACATTTAATGTATGTCAAAATTATAGGGATAAGGATCACTATGCATAAGCTAACATATATCTAATGTATGTTAGAACCCTGGATAAAGGGATTTTGGTGCAATGTTTAATACACATTTGTGTATATTGGAATTTTGGAAATGGGACCATTGCACATCATTAAATAAAAATGAGGAGGCATGTTAGGGACCTAGGAGGTCTTCTCAGATGTCATTGTCTGTAAGGTGATGAGGATATTGACAATACTTAGTATCGACAATACATAAGTGAGGAAGTCAGTTTGTATTTCAAATAGCTACACTTATTATTATAATTATGTATGATTATGTATAGTTGGTTTGATAATTTTAATACCATTTTTCTAATTTTCTTACATGGAATTATCTTATATTTTCTTTTCAGGTCCATCATCTCCACGTCAAGAGTAGAATATATTGTTTCTTATCTAGCTCTAGATGGTCTATTATAGTATTTGTGTCAATTAAATATCAGTAAACTAATATGTGATCACCATTCTTAAGAAAAGATTGGAATATAAGAAGTTAGCTTTGAAATTCATCATATTCTATTAAATATGATTGAATTTTTCTTGACTCCAACTCTAATTCTAATTGTCAATTGTTGTTAATGTATGTTTTTTTTTTATAAGGATGATGTCTATAGATGTGTAGACCCAGGATAATTGGGTTGAGATTTAATTAGATGTTATGTTACATGTTGATAAATTGGAATCTGCTAGTACAAGGGAGATTCTGCTGAAATTTTAGTGAACTCATTTTTTAAAAAAATCATCTTCTTTTTTCTTTGTGAATGTGCATTTAATATTTTTTTCTCCTAGAGAAGGGGATGTTACAAATGGTTAGGTGGTCTTGTGCATACCAGTGCTCCAATAGAGGTTGACCAGGTTGACCACTTTCATGACTTTGTCGGAGCAAGTTTGATGTCATCATTACTAGAAACTACTTAGGTTTGATATAGGAGGTGCATACCTTTCCATTGAACCTTTTCTTATTTGATTTGGATGTATATTTGTGGCTCCATATTTAATTGCTAGAAGTAGCTAACTTGATCGTTTTTTTCTTGAATATGTAGTGAAGGTTGATTAATGACAAGATCTGAAAGCAATAAATAACGAATATGGGATACAGTCATTTGATTTCAAGATCACAGGGTTGTAAAAGGAGTATTTGCTAGTTAAACGATGATGGTTTTAGCCTTAGAGGTATTCAGAGCCACATTCGATTGTCTGATGTTGCCTCTCCAATAAGTTAAATTGGGAAAGAAGGTGTACAATACTCATGAAACAACATTGTTTTGGCTAACCTTTATAATTAAGGATTTTTGGTTCTGAAATCTTTTATTGCACCTGTATGCTTTCAATATATTCAATCACTCCCTTCATTTTTCAATCTCACCCCTTGCCAAAATCTTGTTTCGACCCTGGATTTGATTGTCTTTTTCATTTTAGCTCTTGGTTTTAGAATTGATCAATTTATCCCTTGATTAAACAATTAAATATTTTTTTTTTCAATTAAGTCTTTAAAGTTATCTATTGTGGTCCCTGAAGTTATAATAAACAATGAAATATTTTCTCGAACTATCGAAACTTCAATTGTTGGGGACCTACTTCTTTTGTATAGAAACAACAATGATGCGCGGAATTAATCTTGGTACCCACGGTACTGGTATGACATCAAATGTGGACCATTTGATGAAACAAGTCATCGTTGGTGGACCATTTGATAAAAAATGCCGAATATAAAATAAATAAAATTATGTCAACGATATTATATATATTATAAATTACAGTTAATGTTACATTCACGTCTGGTAATATTTTTTTAAAATTTAAAAAGAAAAATATAACTTTAAAGTTGAAGTAAAGTATTAGAATAGTGAATAAAAAAAGCAGTGTAGAGATTAATGAATTAACGCTTGAAGACAATATTTATAAATACAAATATATATAACTAAAGTATGATTTATCACAGAGATCACATGTTTTATTAATGTCCATTTATTAAAGTTATTTGGCAGAAGATTATGGAATTAGAAAATAAAATCACTACACAAATTGCTAGTCGCGACATGGAGCTGATGGAGAAGGCAGAACAATTTCAATGCAGTTGCTGTGCTTTCCAGGGCCTGATGAGATCAGTCAGCTGCTCTCATGAACGAAGATAGGGAAATGGGGTAGCTGTTTGATGAGTTTATAGCGTGGCTTTCATACTCTTGGGGCCATTGTTTCTGTTTTCTTCTGCAATCATCGTCATTGCCTTGCTCGACATTTGGTTACAGAAAAAGCTGATAATTATCATAAGAAGAAGAAGAAACAATTATCTGCGGTGCTGTGTCTGACATTAAAGTTTCAGACGCCACATTAATGAGATTTCTTGGCCTTACAGAAGGAAAAAACGGATCTGCAATTCACCATTTAATAATTTATATAATTGGCTGCAGCCTGGTTGAAATAATCGACAGTAACGTTCATCCTGTGAGGTTGTTAGAGAATAATATAAATTATATTCTATGGACTCATTTACAAGCTTAAGCTTTTAGGTGAGATGGTTCCTTAACATGGTATCAAAGCCTTGTTGATCCAGCGGTCACGAGTTCAAATCTCACCAACCCCATTCTATTTGATAAAAATTAAGCACAAGGTAATGTGGACCTGTGCAAGTTTCAAGCCCAAAGGGCTTTCACTTGAGGGGGTGTGTTAGAGAATAATATAAATTATATTATGGGACTTCACTTACAAGTTTAATTTTTTAGGTGAGATGGTTCCTTAACAAAGACAAGTCACCATTTAATAATTTATATATCATATCTCGGTGTCATTTTTTTATTGGGCAAGAAACATGTGAAGATCCATTTATTTTCCATGTTATTTATTTTAATTCTATTTGATTTGTTCATGTAAAAATAAAATAAAATTGTTAAAATTAAAAGTCTATAAAGAAATATACCAAATTAAATAATAAAATCAAATTTTAATGATAGATTTAAAACAATTCCAGATTTTAAGATCCTTTGCATGTATTCATCAACCAACGACATTGACCCACCTGGGGGGCTCTCTTTTTCTTGTCACTAGCATAGATTAACGCGTGACATTTTATTTTGAAGGTTTTGTCATCCTGAATCCGGCGATTACTCTCTCTTGTTCTGGTTTGTGTCCCGGGGTGGGTCCCGGAAAAAGTCTTTTTCTTGTTCCTGGTTAAAGAGCAGACAGTGGACTTTCTTTTCCTCTTGATTTAATCTCTTATCGTCTTGCTTCTCTAATCACTCGCTGTCAGGGAAAGAAGAAAAAGACATTGATCTTAGGTTCTTCTTTGCTTTATTTCAAGCCAGAATGTACGGTCATTTGGTTTTTTTTTTTTAAATGGTTCACCTACTCTTCAGCAAATATGATGTTAATTTAAATTTAAGGATAAATTATTTTGAAATTATATCATTTAAATATAAAATTAAAAAAAAAGTAAGAAGTTAAACTGAAATGACTCAATCTACTTTACAAATTAAAAAATAACATGGGAAACTAGTAATAATATAATTGGACTTAAAAAAGTTCAAGAGTTGAGATGATAATATATTGAATCAACCTTTCAAATTCATAAACTAGATCATGAGACTATAATAAGACTAAATAAAACAAGTCAAAATTGTTAAGATTTATTGTTTAAGTTTTATTGTTTTCCAGCTGCATAAGCTTAATTATCGCAGTTATTGTTAGTAAGACCGAGTCTTTAGGAATAATCAGTAGATAAGCTAGAGGTTGATAAGCTACTGATTTAGTCATCTTGTTATTCTGTTTCTGTTTTGCATTTCTTTGTTTCCATTTGTAAGGCTATTTATAGCCCAGAAGATTTCTGATGGCCTTTGAGGTTTCCTTGTTGAGTATAGTTTCAATGATAGTTCTTTCAATGACTTGAAATAGGTAGTTCTTGACCTTTAAATCCTTTAGTTTTTCTATTTCAAGTAATTTTTGTTGTGCTGCTGATTGCACTCCTCCTCTTGTTGCACCAAGCCTTTTTTTCTATTAGACTCCAATACTCTTTGGATCTAAGAAAGTTCTCCATAAGCATAGCCCAATGGTCATAATGACCATCAAATCACGAAATTGATGCTTGCACAAAGTTGCTTGATTCTGTTGCCATTGACTGATCTTTTCTGCTTGCCTTTTTTTGTTGTATGTTGTTTTGCCTTCTTTCTCAAGAAAACTTCAGTTTCTTTCCTTTTAGTAGTTGACATAACTCTCAGTATTATTTTTCTGCAGTGCCTCCATTTCCTCATTCATCGTCTAGGTCCATTTTGGGTCTGCTAATGCATCTTGTACATTACTAGGAATAGACACATTGGATAATTGATTAACAGTAAATGCATATGATTCCGATAATCTATGGGCAGAGATATAGTTGCTGATGGGATATTTAGTTTTTTTGTTTGGGATCAGGTTCATACTATTTCTTTGGGACTTCCTGGTTTAGTCTTTGTGGGTATTTATTGGTCTCATTATTTTCTAATTCAAATATATCTTCATTCTCTTCATTGTTACTCTCCCTTTGAAGAGAACTAGGAACTCCCCCTGAATACTAGGGTTTAGATTCGTGAAATGATGCATCCAAGGTCACATGTAGCTTTCAATGATGAGAATCATAACACTGATATCCTTTCTGAAACTCCGAGTAACCGACAAATACATACCATTTTGCACATGGATCGAGTTTGCTTCACAAAACTTTAGGAATGTGGACATATACCGTACAACCAAATACCCTAGGCTCCAAGTTTGGAAAGTGAGGAGCTGAAAGAAGAAATTCCATTTTTTTGTTGAGGAGACTGAAAATCTATTGCACTGGATGGTGTTTGATTCATTACATACACAACGGATTTGACTGCCTCACCCCAATAGTATTTTGGTAGATTCATACGAAATAGCGAAGCGCGAACTATTTCTATAATTTTCCTGTTTTTTTCAACTAATCCATTTTGTTGTGGAGTATATGTGCAGAATGTCTAATGTCGAATTCCATGATGCTGTAAAAAATTACCTAGCACTTGATCCATAAATTTCGTACCATTATTTGATTGGAGTGTACGATTGTGTAGTTGGTATTGCGTCGACACTATTTTCTGAAATTCCTAAAACACTGTACTTCATTTTTATTTTGGAGGAGAGATATCCAGGTCATCCGAGTACATTAATCAATAAATATAACAAAATACCGCGTATTAGAAAAAGATGAGACCTTTACAAGATCTCAAGCATCAGAATGAGTAATTGCAAATGATTCTACACTTTTATTCAAACTTGGAAAATAGGAGATACGGTAGCTTTTTGCTAGTTCACAGATATCACACTTAAAATCCAAAATACTTAAACTTAAAAATAAATGCGATTGTAGCTTCTTAAGGTGCCCTAATGAAAGATGTCTGAGTCGTCGATGCCATAACCAAACGAGAGCCTGAGCTTGATCCATACTTCTGGTCTGATGTGCATGACCTAAATTTAACCCCCTTTATTTCATTAATTCCAAGTAATAAAGGTTGTCCCATTTAACACCATATCCAAGAATTTTTCAGATTAGAATGTCTTGCAAAAACACAGAGCAGAGGCCAAAACGTTACCGTGCACTCAAGGATAGTCGTGATTTGACTAACCGACAGGAGATTATACGCAAAAAATAGAAGAATAAGAATGGTATCTAGTGTAATAGTGTGAGTTAAAACAAGAGATTCTTCCCCCATAATAAGGAAGTACTACCATTAGCAGTGCATATAGTTGTCTGTAAAGAAGGTTTATGGCATATTAAATTATCGGATTCTGTAGTCATATGATGAGATGCACCTGTATCAATAATCCAATTACTATTCTTTGTAATAACAGAGTGTGCAAAATCATTTTCAATAATACCTAGATGGGCCACATTCGTTGCGGGCTATGTCAGATCTGCTATCGTCGGATGGACCAGAGGTTTTCGGATATTTTTCCGAAGTTTTTTTGTAAAGTCTCACTAGTCTAGGTAGCCAATAATTTCATAACACTATTTTTTCGAATGTCCCATTTCACCGCAATGAGAACACATCAGTCAACCTGTATTTTTGGTTAGCTCGGTCAACCTGATCACCCCAAACCGGGTCGGCCTTAAATTCAAAATTTCACCCTAATTTTCCCCCTCTTTCTCTTCCATCACCTCGCGCCGCCCCCTAGTCTCTCCCTCCCTTGCTCTCCTGTCGGTCGATGGTGCCTTGTCACCATCACCGAGCGCTCAGGGAACCCTAGAGGGCTGCCATATCCTCCATTCCTATCCATAATTGTCTTTTGGGAGTGTTCTTGCCGGACACATGCATAAGCTCCCTGAAGGTCGAGCTGTGGGTCCTTGCGAAGGATCTCGTCACGGATGTGCTCAAAGCCAAGGTCAAGCCCACTGAGGTAGATGGGGACCCTGACCTGCGCCATGATCGAGTGGTGGTGAAGGACCCCATTAACATCTTGGCCTGAGGTGCATTCCGGCCATCGATCTCTTGGAAGATCGCGACTAGCTCAGTGTAATAAATGGACAATGGACGTCCATTTTGACGTGTATTGAAGGACCTTTGGTTTAATTCGAAGATGCAAATGACATCGGCACCGTCGTAGAAGGTTCACCCGATGGCATCCCAAATTTCCTTGGCTGTTGGGAGGCGAATAAACCTCTGCATCAAAGATGAGGTCATGGAGTCAATTAACCAACATTTGACCTGATGATTCTCGGTGACCCAAGATTCTAGCCGTGGATCGCCGGGTTCAGGCTTTGTAATGTCTTTGGTAAGGTACCCTAACTTATTTCGAGCTCCAATTTGCATTTCGATAAGTTATGACCATAACCTAAAATTGGTTTCGTTCAGGATGATGTTCACTGTGAATCCCAAGTTGTCTGGAGGAACAATGATTTGTGGTGACAGGATTAAGGTCAGTGGATTCGTGGGATTAATTTTCATATCTGTGTTTGTTGTTTGTTGTAGAATTTGTGAAATTTGGGTTTTGGTTGGAATGGTTAATTTGTGAACTTTATGGACAAAATTTGATTTGTGTTTGAATGTTTGTTGGTTTGAAATATGTTTGGGATGATTGGTTGGTTTGAAATATGTTTGGGATGATTGGTTGGTTGGTTTGAAATATGTTTGGGATGTTTGGGATGATTGGTTGGTTGGTTTGAATGTTTGTATTTTTTTGGAGAATAGGTGTGGGTTTAATTGTTTATGGGGTTTTTGAATGATTGAATATTTGAAGGATTGAATGTTTGATAATTCATACAAAGTGTTTGATGAAATGCATGAAAAAAATTGCAGTGAATTGTTTTCGGGTGTTCTGAAGTTTCTGGGTTCTGTGACTTTGGGATGAATTTCTGGGTTTGTTCCGGTTAGGGTTGATGTGAATAGTAGGTGTTTCTGGTTGCTGGGATTTTTGGGATTCGAAAAAAAAATCAATTCGAAAAAAATTTATACTTCTAATACATCTAAGTAAATGTTACCAAATACTTGTTTGATAAAGAATCTTATTGATGTTTTGGGGTTATACTTTAGATTTTGAAAGTTATAACCACTCTGTAATGACGTTGCATTTATCAGAAAACGTTGTTTTTGCTGTGCAAGAAATCACACAATTAATATTGATTATTAAAAATATCTATTCATAATTAATTGCAAAATTAATAGATTAGTAAAGTTAATACTAATCAAAATGCAGCAGCAAAAATTTCGTTGCTAATAATTACTTGCAACAGAATTTCCATTGGTAAGTTGCAAATCCATTATGAATTCATCTGTAATAAATTATAAATTTGCAACCTCGAATAGTTTTCATCACAAACTTCGTCGTTAATATTTATTATTAACAGATTCATCGAATTGAGCTGTCGATTTTTTCCCCTGCTCTGGTCCAGTTCAATTATCGAAGATGAGGTTGAGAATTGAGGTGGCGGGTCAAGATGGATTGTTAATTATTGATGAATGATACCAAAACGAAAGAACTTTCGCTAGAAACCTTTCTTGTCACGAAACGGCGTTGATATAATTTTCCGAGAGCTAAATTAGGAGAAAATGGATTGCAACAGGATTCGAAAGATAATCGTTAAAAAAAGAAGATCGGAGGCCAAATCAAATTGATTTGAGCCCTGTGATCCTGATCAGGCAAGCAATACAGTTCTCACAGACAAGCATGGTAAAGGGTAGTTGAGGTTAGACGACAACGACACAGAAAAGGAGAGAGAGCTAGGGCCTACAAAGATGAAATCGTAGCATGGAGTTGTCAATAAAATTATGGAGTTAATAGGTTAAACCACGAAGCCTAAATCAACCCATTATCTCAATATTAAATAAAAAAACATCATCTTTTAAATCAAATTTATTTAACCAAGTTTAATGATATTATTAATATTTTTATTATGCCTATTAATGCTCAAAACAGATTTGAATTTGTGGATACCAGAGCTTTGTAAACTAGTGATATTGTAGAAAATATTTTTGATATCAATCTACAGCAAAGAAGAAGAAGAAGAAGAAATCGCTGTTTCACAGGGAAGATGGCCCGAATTTTGAAGGATGATCATGAGAATTCTGACGACCGATTACCGACCGATGAGTCTCCTTCTGGTGGCAGGCAGGACCTGAGCTGAGGAAGAAAGCAGGCTGATACAAGAAGTAAAGGGATAGGAAGCAGACGGTCCACAGCTGGGATGGGGACAAGATTTCAAAATCAGAATTTGCGACCACATACACACACACAATCAAACATGCTCCAAGTCGAAATCTACGAGACATCGGTTGTCGTTTTGGAGACCTAGGATGAGATGTGGTGTCTCGTTATGAGGTTAAAATATGCAGAATTACATTGCTGATCTAATATGTAATATTATTTTATTGAAATGAACATGCTAGATAAAAAAAAAATTTTATTGCAAAATCACGTGATAGTTATTTTTTAAAATGTTTTTTATCTTAAAAATATATTTTTTAATATTACCACATTAAAAAAGAAAAAGAGATTTATTTGTACATCTTCTCATAAAGCACTAATTGTTTATTTACTTTATATTATATTATTTTAGCCTCGTAATCTAAAAATAGTACTAATAAGATTGATTTGAGTTAATTTAATTTTTTTTTATTGTTGAATTTTTTTTATGTGAATTTTTTTAAAAATATATTATTTAATATTAGATTAACCTAGAACAACTTCAATGCAATTGTGAAGATCCATTTATTTTTTATTGGCCATGAAACATGCGAAGATCCATTTATTTTTCTAGTTATTTATTTTAATTTGATTTGATTTGTTCATGTAAAAATAAAATATAGGTGTTAAAATTAAAAATCTATAAAGAAATATATCAAATTAAATAGTAAAATCAAAGTTTAAAGATAGATTTAAAGCAATTGCAGATTTTAAAATCCTTTGCATATATTCATCAACAAACGGCTTTGTCCCACCTGGGGGGCTCTCTCTTTTCTGTCATTAGCAGAGATTAACGTTAGAATTTAGATTAGGTTTTGTCATCCTGAATTCGATGACCACTAAAGATAGCACTTTTTATCCTCTCTTGTCCTGGCTTGTGTGCCAGAAGGGGGGGGGGGGGGGGGGGGGGGCCACGGCAAAAGTCTTTTTCTTGTTCCTGGTTAAATAGCAGTCAGGCGCTCATGATTTAAACTTTTATGGACTTGCTTCTCTTATCACTCACTGTCAGGGAAAGAAGAAAAAGACATTGATCTTAGGTTTTTCTTTGCTTTATTTCAGGTCAGAATGTACGGTCATTTGTTTTTTTTTTTAATTCTGCACCTACTTCCCTACAGCGAATTATATTATAAAATAAATTAAAAGAGATCAAACTTTCATGATAAATGAAGAATGAAAATATTATGAATTGTAATAGTGTATTTTAGGTTGGTTTGGTTATCAGATTAGTTCGGTTCATTCGAGTGACTGATTTATTAATTTTTTATATTTTTCACACAGTAAAATAATAATTTTATCCATTGAAAAAAACAAAAAACAGCATTGATCGGGCGGTGCAATGGTCGGGATGAACAGAACTACACAGAAAAATAGAAGACAGTAACGAAAACATGACTGAAAAATCAGTAGAACAGAATGGAAAGAAAACTTCATGAATGCTGTCTTGTACAGCTGTAATTGTAGGAAAACTTTCAAATTTTACAGATCTATAGCTGCAGGGGAAGAAAATTGAGAGCAGCTATATGTTTGAAGATTGTTGCAGACATCAATCCTTCAGTCTGCCTGACACTATATTGCTTGAAGAACTGGGGAGCGAAAAGTTTGCATGTTATGCAAACTCTAACAGAATCTATAGCTGGAGGTGAAAGGGAGTAGGACTTGCATAGAACTTTCAAAGAATAAGGAAACATTCAATCCTTTAGGCTACATGGAAGAAAGGTAAGAATTCTGCAGACCACTCACGTGCCTGGAGATTGTTGCGGACAGTTCATCTTTTAGTCCATCCACACACCTACCTGGATAACTGGGGAATGAAAATAAGCATGTTGCACCAAACATATAGACCTGCAGTGACAGAGACAAACTATAGAAACTTTCCCAGTTTCTGACTCATTCAGTAGTTGAATGATGAATTCAATACAACATTAATACTTGTAAATATTATCAGGGAAAATCCAGTTCAAGTGTTACTTGAATTCTTACATTTCACTGATATGACGAAAATTACGTAAGCATTACTATTTTTGGATATAATGGTCGGGCTTCCATGCAGGTTTTTCCGAGAGCTAAATTAATTAGGCGAAAATGGATTGCAACAGGATTCGAAAGATAATCGTTAAAAAAGGAAGATCGGAGGCCAAATCAAATTGATTTGAGCCCTGTGATCCTGATTAGGCAAGGCAATACAGTTCTCATAGACAAGCATGGTAAGGGTTGTGGTCGAGGATAGACGACAACGACACAAAGAAAACGATAGAGAGCCAGGGCCTAAAAAGATGCGATCGTAACATGGAGTTATCAATAAAATTATGGAGTTAATAGGTTAAACCACGAAGCCTAAATCAACGCATTATATCAATATTAAATAAAAAAACATCATCTTTTAAATTAAACTTATTTAACCAAGTTTAATGGTATAATTAATATTTTTATTATTCGTTTTAATGCTCAAAACAGATTTGAATTTGTGGATACCAGAGCTTTGTAAACTAGTGATATTGTAGAAAATATTTTTGTTATCAATCTACAGCAAAGAAGAAGAAGAAGAAATCGCTGTTTCACAGGGAAGATGGTCCGAATTTTGAAGGATGAGCATGAGAATTCTGACAACCGATTACCGACTGACGAGTCTCCTTCTGGTGGCATGCAGGACCTGAGCTGTGGAAGAAAGCAGGCTGATACAAGAAGTGAAGGGATAGGAAGCAGACGGTCCACAGCTGGGATGGGGACAAGATTTCAAAATCAGAATTTGGAACCACATACACACACACAATCAAACATGCTCCAAGTCGAAATCTACGAGACAACGGGTGTCGTTTTGGAGACCTAGGATGAGATGTGGTGTCTCGTTATCAGGTTAAATATGCAGAATTACATTGCTGATCTAATAAGTAATATTATTTTATTGAAATGAACATGCAATTTTATTGCAAAATCATGCGATAGTTATTTTTTAAAGTATTTTTTTAAATATATTTTTTTAATATTACCACATCAAAAAAGAAAAAGAGGTTTATTCGTACATCTTCTTATACAGCACTAATTGTTTATTTACTTTATATTATATTATTTTAGCCTCGTCATCTAAAAATAATACTAATAAGATTGTTTTGAGTGAACTTAAATTGTTTATTTTTGTCAAAAAAATTTATGTGAATTTTTTTTTAAATATTATTTAATATTAGATTAACCGAGAACAACTTCAATGCAATTGTGAACATCCATTTATTTTTTATTGGCCATGAAACATGCGAAGATCCATTTATTTTTCAAGTTATTTATTTTAATTTGATTTGATTTGTTCATGTAAAAATAAAATATAAGTGTTAAAATTAAAAATCTATAAAGAAATATATCAAATTAAATAGTAAAATCAAAGTTTAAAGATAGATTTAAAGCAATTGCAGATTTTAAGATCCTTTGCATATATTCATCAACAAACGGCTTTGTCCCACCTGGGGGGCTCTCTCTTTTCTGTCATTAGCAGAGATTAACGTTAGATTTTAGATTAGGTTTTGTCATCCTGAATCCAATGACCACTAAAGATAGCACTTTTTATTCTCTCTTGTCCTGGCTTGTGTGCCGAGAGAGAGAGAGAGGGGGGGAGAGAGAGAGCTCCACGGCAAAAGTCTTTTTCTTGTTCCTGGTTAAATAGCAGTCAGTCGCTCATGATTTAAACTTGTATGGACTTGCTTCTCTGATCACTCACTGTCAGGGAAAGAAGAAAAAGACATTGATCTTAGGTTTTTCTTTGCTTTATTTCAGGTCAGAATGTACGGTCATTTGTTTTTTTTTTTTAAATTCTTCACCTACTTTGTTACAGCAAATTATATTATAAAATAAACTAAAAGATGTCAAACTTTCATGATAAATTATGGGTGAAAATACAATTGATTGTAATAGTGTATTTTAGGTTGGTTGGGTTTTGGGTTGGTTCGGTTCATTCGAGTCACTGATTTATTGATTTTTTATATTTCTTTGCACAATGAAATAACAATTTTATCCCTCGAAAAAAAAAAAAACAGCATTGGCTTGGGGGTGCAATAGGAATTTCACTTTTTTTGAAAATTGCTAAATAAAAAGCTACCTTCCAAATAGATAAAATTGAAGAGTTGACTGTAGGAGTATTTTGGTAATTTACCATTTTATTATTATTTTCTGTCGAATTATTGTGCGCGCTTGTGACACATGCGTTGACAGTATTCGACCTCACATCCTTTTCAAGCGGCATGTGCATCGTCATCTGGTGGCTAAAAATATTCATTCGGCATCTTATCTGATGCGCCGTCGTGAACTCTTCCTCCTGGTGTGGCGTGTCGTGTCCCCCGGTGGTCGGATTCGTGATGGTGATCGATTGAATTTTTTTTCTCCTTTTCTCTCTCCTGCTTGATAAAGTACAATGCAAGCCCATGATTTTATGGTGGTTTTATTTCAATCCCTTATCTTTTAATTGTTTTGCATGATCCTGATTTTTATGATATAATTTTTAATTTGTTTCAATTGGGTCCTTTCGATTGAAATTGATTATATATTTAGGTTTCAATTCAGTCCTCATTCTTTTAATTTCTAGATTGGTTTAAATCCCTTAATGTATTTGGTACAGAAGTTTTGATATTTTAATTTTGTCTTTTAATTGAAATTGATAATATAATTGACTTTCATTTCAGCCTCTATACTTTTAATTTTTTTTATTTTTATTTTATATTTCTAAATTAGACCCTATTTTGTTCCATGATTATATACGTGTTCTCTAAGCTTTGGTTTTTACTTTTTATTATTTTCTTATTTATTAAGGTGATATTTTTTTGAAAAATTTAGTTTTTAAATTTTAGTTTGTATTTATGATCATTTGAAAATTAATATTTCTGTTTTTTTTTCTCTTTGTTCTTTCTTTTGGTTTTTTTTATTTTATTTTCAAGTCAAATGATTTTTTGCACCTAATTTTTTTATTTTGGTTTTATTATTTATTTTATTTTTTGTTTCCCCTTTTGTTAGAGTTTTAAGGTTTTTTTTAGTCTTTGATTTGATTATTTTTTCATTATTAACGCAATAATAATAATAATAATAATAATAATAATAGTTTTAGTTTTAGTTTTAGTTTAGTTTTACTTTTTTTCTTACTTACTCTTTTGTTTGTTTATTTTTTCACGGGGTAATTTAATAATTTTTATTATTTTGGCAGTAATAGTAATGATAATTTTAGATGTTAAAACTTTAATGTTACTATTGTTATCATAGGTTGTGTTGATCATTATATCAAATTTTACATGTATAAATATTATATTATTTTTGAAATAGCAAATTATATTAATTGCTTTAATCCCAACAGTTATAAAAATTATTTATTCGACCTGCAACGTAGTACGGTCAATTTAACTAGTACTATACACTAAAAGAGATCATGATCCAGTTATTGTAGCATGTGAGTAAAATCACCGTGAATTACAATAGTATTGCTAGGTCAGTTAGGTTTTTGGTTTGGTCGGGTCATCGATTTACTGATTTTTTATACTTCTTTGCACAGTAAAATAACCATTTTGTCTTCGAAAAAGAAAAAAACGGGTGCTGCCGAGACAGGTGCCATGTAATTGCATATTTTTTGTTCGGTTTGGTCGAGTCACTAGTTTATTGATTTTTTTATTGTTCTTTACACAGTAAAATAACTATTTTATCCCTTGAAAAAGATCAAATAAAAAAAAACAGTTGCAGGGAGGGGTGCCACGGTAATTGCATATTTTTTTAAAATGACTAAATATTAATTTACCCCCCAAGAAGATAAAATTGAAGAGTTGGTTGTATGTGTGTCACGGTAATTTATCATTTTTTAACAATTATTTTCCTCCAATACTGTTGGCTCGTGTGACACATGCGGCTGATAATAATTAGCCTCGCGCCCTCTTCGGGCAACATGTGCGGCGTTTTATGATGTCTAAAATGCCCATTCGGTGTCTCCTTGGATGCGCTGTTGTGTCCTCTTCCTTATGGTGTGGTGTGTGGCCGAAGACATGATGGTTGGTGATTGAACTTTTTCCCACGTTTCCCTGTCCTTTACCCTATACTACACAGCAACCCACCGGTTTTATGATTGTTTTATTTCAATCCTTGCTCTTTTATTTGTGTGGTATGATCCTTATTTTTGTTATGTAAGTTTTAATTTGTTTCAATTAAGTCCTTCGAATGAAATTGATTATATATTACATTTTCATTTTATTCTTTATTCTTTTAATTTTAGGTTTGGTTTTAAATCCCTTAATATTTTCGGTACAAAAAATTTGATTTTTTCAATATTGTCCTGAGATTGAAATTGATAATATATTTGGTTTTCATTTCGGCCCTTATACTTTTATTTTTTTATTTTAATTCCTTTATTTTTTATATTTCTAATATAGTCCCTATTTTGTCCATGTTTATACATATGTGCTCTTAGCTTTGGTTTTTAATTTTTTATAATTTTCTCTTTTATTGAGGTAATATTTTTTTGAATATTTTTGTTCTTAAATTTTAGTTTGTGTTTGTGATCATTTGAAAATTGATATTTCTATTTTTTTTTCTGTTGTTCGTTGTTTTGGTTGTTTTTTATTAGTTTTTTTATTTTTTTATTTGCTCTTTTGTTTAAGTTATTGGACCTTTCTTATTCTTTGATTGAATTTTTTTCTCGTTATTAACGCAATAATAATAATAATAATAATAATAATAATAATTTTTTTTTTTCTTGTTTCCTCTTTTGTTAATGTTTTTTATTTTTTATTATGGTAATTTAATAATTTTTATTATTTTAGCAGTAATAGAAATGATATTTTTAAATGTTAAGGCTTTAATGTTGCTATTGTTATAATAAACCATGTTTTTTTTATAAAATAAACACCTGCGGAGAAATTTTTTTGCAGAATTTTATGTTTTAGGAGAAATGGTCAGGATGAACAGAACTACACAGAAAAATAGAAGACAGTAACGAAAACATGACTTAAAAATCCATAGAACAGAATGAAAAGAAAACTTCATGAATGCTGTCTTGTACAGCTGTAATTGTAGGAAAACTTTCAAATTTTACAGATCTATAGCTGCAGGGGAAGAAAATTGAGAGCAGCTATATGTTTGAAGATTGTTGCAGACATCAATCCTTCAGTCTGCCTGACACTATATTGCTTGAAGAACTGGGGAGCGAAAAGTTTGCATGTTATGCAAACTCTAACAGAATCTATAGCTGGAGGTGAAAGGGAGTAGGACTTGCATAGAACTTTCAAAGAATAAGGAAACATTCAATCCTTTAGGCTACATGGAAGAAAGGTAAGAATTCTGCAGACTACTCACGTGCCTGGAGATTGTTGCGGACAGTTCATCTTTTAGTCCATCCACACACCTACCTGGATAACTGGGGAATGAAAATAAGCATGTTGCACCAAACATATAGACCTGCAGTGACAGAGACAAACTATAGAAACTTTCCCAGTTTCTGACTCATTCAGTAGTTGAATGATGGATTCAATACAACATTAATACTTGTAAATATTATCAGGGAAAATCCAGTTCAAGTGTTACTTGAATTCTTACATTTCACTGATATGACGAAAATTACGTAAGCATTACTATTTTTGGATATAATGGTCGGGCTTCCATGCAGGTTTTTCCGAGAGCTAAATTAATTAGGCGAAAATGGATTGCAACAGAATTCGAAAGATAATCGTTAAAAAAAGAAGATTGGAGGCCAAATCAAATTGATTTGAGCCCTGTGATCCTGATTAGGCAAGGCGATACAGTTCTCATAGACAAGCATGGTAAGGGTTGTGGTCGAGGATAGACGACAACGACACAAAGAAAACGATAGAGAGCCAGGGCCTAAAAAGATGCGATCGTAACATGGAGTTATCAATAAAATTATGGAGTTAATAGGTTAAACCACCAAGCCTAAATCAACCCATTATCTCAATATTAAATAAAAAAACATCATCTTTTAAATTAAATTTATTTAACCAAGTTTAATGATATAATTAATATTTTTATTATTCCTTTTAATGCTCAAAACAGATTTGAATTTGTGGATACCAGAGCTTTGTAAACTAGTGATATTGTAGAAAATATTTTTGTTATCAATCTACAGCAAAGAAGAAGAAGAAGAAATCGCTGTTTCACAGGGAAGATGGTCCGAATTTTGAAGGATGAGCATGAGAATTCTGACGACCGATTACCAACTGACGAGTCTCCTTCTGGTGGCATGCAGGACCTGAGCTGTGGAAGAAAGCAGGCTGATACAAGAAGTGAAGGGATAGGAAGCAGACGGTCCACAGCTGGGATGGGGACAAGATTTCAAAATCAGAATTCGGTGTCGTTTTGGAGACCTAGGATGAGATGTGGTGTCTCGTTATCAGGTTAAATATGCAGAATTACATTGCTGATCTAATAAGTAATATTATTTTATTGAAATGAACATGCAATTCTATTGCAAAATCATGCGATAGTTATTTTTTAAATATATTTTTTTAATATTACCACATCAAAAAAGAAAAAGAGGTTTATTTGTACATCTTCTTATACAGCACTAATTGTTTATTTACTTTATATTATATTATTTTAGCCTCATAATCTAAAAATAATACTAATAAGATTGTTTTGAGTGAACTTAAATTGTTTATTTTTGTCAAATTTTTTTATGTGAATTTTTTTTAAATATTATTTAATATTAGATTAACCGAGAACAACTTCAATGCAATTGTTAAGATCCATTTATTTTTTATTGGCCATGAAACATGCGAAGATCCATTTATTTTTCAAGTTATTTATTTTAATTTGATTTGATTTGTTCATGTAAAAATAAAATATAAGTGTTAAAATTAAAAATCTATAAAGAAATATATCAAATTAAATAGCAAAATCAAAGTTTAAAGATAGATTTAAAGCAATTGCAGATTTTAAGATCCTTTGCATATATTCATCAACAAACGGCTTTGTCCCACCTGGGGGGCTCTCTCTTTTCTGTCATTAGCAGAGATTAACGTTAGATTTTAGATTAGGTTTTGTCATCCTGAATCCGATGACCACTAAAGATAGCACTTTTTATTCTCTCTTGTCCTGGCTTGTGTGCCGAGAGAGAGAGGTCCACGGCAAAAGTCTTTTTCTTGTTCCTGGTTAAATAGCAGTCAGTCGCTCATGATTTAAACTTCTATGGGCTTGCTTGTCTTATCACTCACTGTCAGGGAAAGAAGAAAAAGACATTGATTTTAGGCTTTTCTTTGCTTTATTTCAGGTCAGAATGTACGGTCATTTGTTTTTTTTTTTTATTTCTGCACCTACTTCGCTACAGCGAATTATATTATAAAATAAATTAAAAGAGATCAAACTTTCATGATAAATGATGAATGAAAATATTATGGATTATAATAGTGTATTTTAGGTTGGTTTGGTTATTAGATTAGTTCGGTTCATTCAAGTGACTGGTTTTTTGAATTTTTAGATTTTTTGCACAGTAAAATAACAATTTTATCCCTTGAAAGAAAACAAAAAACAGCATTTGTCGGGCGGTGCAATAGGAATTTAACTTTTTTTGAAAATTGCTAAATAATAAGCTACATTCCAATAAGACAAAATTGAAGAGTTGACTGTAGAAGTATTTCAGTAATTTACCATTTTATTATTATTTTCTGCCAAATTACTGTGCGCGCTTGTGACACATGAGCTGATAGTATTCGACCTCACACCCCTATCTATCGGCACGTGCATCGTCATCTGGTGGCTAAATATATTCAACCGGCCTCTTACCCGATGCGCCGTCGTGAACTCGTCCTCCTGATGCGTTGTGTTGTGTCCCACGGTGGCCACATTGGTGATGGTGGTTGGTTGAATATTTTTTTCTCCTTTTCTCTCTCCTGCATGTTAAAGTACAATGCAAGCCTATGATTTTATGGTGGTTTTATTTCAGCCCCTTATCTTTTTAATTGTTTTGAATGGTCCTTATTTTTATTATATAAGTTTTGATTTGTTTCAATTGGGTCCTTTTGATTGAAATTGATTATATATTTAGGTTTCAATTTAGTCATCATTCTTTTAATTTGTGGATTAGTTTAAATCCCTTAATGTATTTAGCATAGAAGTTTTGATATTTCAATTTTGTCCTTTAATTGAAATTGATAATATATTTGAGTTTCATTTCAGCCCCTATACTTTTAATTTTTTTATTTTTATTTTATAGTTAAAATAGACCCTATTTTTTTCCATGTATATATACGTGTGCTCTTAGCTTTGATTTTTATTTTTTATTATTTTCTTATTTATTGAGGTGATATTTTTTTGAAAAAATTAGTTTTTAAATTTTAGTTTGTATTTATGATCATTTGAAAATTGATATTTCTATTCTTTTCTTTTTGTTCTTTCTTTTGTTTTTATTTTATTTTATTTTCAAGTCAAATAATTTTTTGCACCTAATATTTTTTATTTTGTTTTATTATTTATTTTATTTTTTTGTTTCCTCTTTTGTTAGAGTTTTAGGTTTTTTTTAGTATTTGATTTAATTATTTTTTCATTATTAACGCAATAATAATAATAATAATAATAATAATAATAGTTTTAATTTTAGTTTTAAATTATTTATTTCTTGCTTACTCTTTTGTTAATTTTTTTTATTTTTTTTCAAGGGTAATTTAATAATTTTTATTATTTTAACAGTAATAGTAATGATAATTTTAGATGTAAAAATTTTGATGTTATTGTTCTTATAATAGGTTGTGTTCATATGTTTCATTATATCAAATTTTGCAAGTATAAATATTATATTTTATTTTTGAACTAGCAAATTCTATTAATTACTTTAATAGCAACAATTATAAAAATTATTTACTCGGCCTGCAACGTAGTACGGGTAATTTAACTAGTACTATATACTAAACGAGATCATGGTCCAGTTACTGTAGCATGTGAGTAAAATCACTGTGAATTACAATAGTGTTGCTAAGTTAGTTAGTTTTTCGGTTTGGTCAGGTCATCGGTTTACTGATTTTTTTATATTTTTTGCACAGTAAAATAACCATTTTATCTCTAGAAAAAGAAAAAACAGGTGTTGTCGAGACGGGTGCCATGTAATTGCACTTTTTTGTTCAGTTTGGTCGAGTCATTGTTTTATTGATTTTTTTTATATTTCTTTACAAAGTAAAATAACTATTTTATCCCTTGAAAAAGACGAAAAACAGTTGCAGGGAGGGGTGCCACGATAATTGTATATTTTTTCAAAATGACTAAATATTAATTTACCCCCTCAAGAAGACAAAATTGAAGAGTTGGTTGTAGGTGTGTCATGGTAATTTATCATTTTCTAACAATTATTTTCCTTTAATACTGTTGGCTCGTGTAACACATGCAGCCGACAATAATTAGCCTCGCGCCCTCTTCGAGCAACACATGCAGCGTTTTACAATGTTTGAAATGCCCATCCAGTGTCTCCTTGGACGCGTCGCTGTGTCCTCTTCCTTATGGTGTGGTGTGTGGCCGGAGACTTGATAGTTGGTGATTGAACTTTTCCCCGTTTCCCTCTCCTTTACCTTATACTACACAGCAATACGCTAGTTTTATGGTTGTTTCATTTCAATCCGTTTTATTGCTTGAAGAACTGGGGAGCGAAAAGTTTGCATGTTATGCAAACTCTAACAGAATCTATAGCTGGAGGTGAAAGAGAGTAGGACTTGCATAGAACTTTCAAAGAATAAGGAAACATTCAATCCTTTAGGCTACATGGAAGAAAGGTAAGAATTCTGCAGACCACTCACGTGCCTGGAGATTGTTGCGGACAGTTCATCTTTTAGTCCATCCACACACCTACCTGGATAACTGGGGAATGAAAATAAGCATGTTGCACCAAACATATAGACCTGCAGTGACAGAGACAAACTATAGAAACTTTCCCAGTTTCTGACTCATTCAGTAGTTGAATGATGAATTCAATACAACATTAATACTTGTAAATATTATCAGGGAAAATCCAGTTCAAGTGTTACTTGAATTCTTACATTTCACTGATATGACGAAAATTACGTAAGCATTACTATTTTTGGATATAATGGTCGGGCTTCCATGCAGGTTTTTCCGAGAGCTAAATTAATTAGGCGAAAATGGATTGCAACAGGATTCGAAAGATAATCGTTAAAAAAGGAAGATCGGAGGCCAAATCAAATTGATTTGAGCCCTGTGATCCTGATTAGGCAAGGCAATACAGTTCTCATAGACAAGCATGGTAAGGGTTGTGGTCGAGGATAGACGACAACGACACAAAGAAAACGATAGAGAGCCAGGGCCTAAAAAGATGCGATCGTAACATGGAGTTATCAATAAAATTATGGAGTTAATAGGTTAAACCACGAAGCCTAAATCAACGCATTATATCAATATTAAATAAAAAAACATCATCTTTTAAATTAAACTTATTTAACCAAGTTTAATGGTATAATTAATATTTTTATTATTCGTTTTAATGCTCAAAACAGATTTGAATTTGTGGATACCAGAGCTTTGTAAACTAGTGATATTGTAGAAAATATTTTTGTTATCAATCTACAGCAAAGAAGAAGAAGAAGAAATCGCTGTTTCACAGGGAAGATGGTCCGAATTTTGAAGGATGAGCATGAGAATTCTGACAACCGATTACCGACTGACGAGTCTCCTTCTGGTGGCATGCAGGACCTGAGCTGTGGAAGAAAGCAGGCTGATACAAGAAGTGAAGGGATAGGAAGCAGACGGTCCACAGCTGGGATGGGGACAAGATTTCAAAATCAGAATTTGGAACCACATACACACACACAATCAAACATGCTCCAAGTCGAAATCTACGAGACAACGGGTGTCGTTTTGGAGACCTAGGATGAGATGTGGTGTCTCGTTATCAGGTTAAATATGCAGAATTACATTGCTGATCTAATAAGTAATATTATTTTATTGAAATGAACATGCAATTTTATTGCAAAATCATGCGATAGTTATTTTTTAAAGTATTTTTTTAAATATATTTTTTTAATATTACCACATCAAAAAAGAAAAAGAGGTTTATTCGTACATCTTCTTATACAGCACTAATTGTTTATTTACTTTATATTATATTATTTTAGCCTCGTCATCTAAAAATAATACTAATAAGATTGTTTTGAGTGAACTTAAATTGTTTATTTTTGTCAAAAAAATTTATGTGAATTTTTTTTTAAATATTATTTAATATTAGATTAACCGAGAACAACTTCAATGCAATTGTGAACATCCATTTATTTTTTATTGGCCATGAAACATGCGAAGATCCATTTATTTTTCAAGTTATTTATTTTAATTTGATTTGATTTGTTCATGTAAAAATAAAATATAAGTGTTAAAATTAAAAATCTATAAAGAAATATATCAAATTAAATAGTAAAATCAAAGTTTAAAGATAGATTTAAAGCAATTGCAGATTTTAAGATCCTTTGCATATATTCATCAACAAACGGCTTTGTCCCACCTGGGGGGCTCTCTCTTTTCTGTCATTAGCAGAGATTAACGTTAGATTTTAGATTAGGTTTTGTCATCCTGAATCCAATGACCACTAAAGATAGCACTTTTTATTCTCTCTTGTCCTGGCTTGTGTGCCGAGAGAGAGAGAGAGGGGGGGAGAGAGAGAGCTCCACGGCAAAAGTCTTTTTCTTGTTCCTGGTTAAATAGCAGTCAGTCGCTCATGATTTAAACTTGTATGGACTTGCTTCTCTGATCACTCACTGTCAGGGAAAGAAGAAAAAGACATTGATCTTAGGTTTTTCTTTGCTTTATTTCAGGTCAGAATGTACGGTCATTTGTTTTTTTTTTTTTAAATTCTTCACCTACTTTGTTACAGCAAATTATATTATAAAATAAACTAAAAGATGTCAAACTTTCATGATAAATTATGGGTGAAAATACAATTGATTGTAATAGTGTATTTTAGGTTGGTTGGGTTTTGGGTTGGTTCGGTTCATTCGAGTCACTGATTTATTGATTTTTTATATTTCTTTGCACAATGAAATAACAATTTTATCCCTCGAAAAAAAAAAAAAACAGCATTGGCTTGGGGGTGCAATAGGAATTTCACTTTTTTTGAAAATTGCTAAATAAAAAGCTACCTTCCAAATAGATAAAATTGAAGAGTTGACTGTAGGAGTATTTTGGTAATTTATCATTTTATTATTATTTTCTGTCGAATTATTGTGCGCGCTTGTGACACATGCGTTGACAGTATTCGACCTCACATCCTTTTCAAGCGGCATGTGCATCGTCATCTGGTGGCTAAAAATATTCATTCGGCATCTTATCTGATGCGCCGTCGTGAACTCTTCCTCCTGGTGTGGCGTGTCGTGTCCCCCGGTGGTCGGATTCGTGATGGTGATCGATTGAATTTTTTTTCTCCTTTTCTCTCTCCTGCTTGATAAAGTACAATGCAAGCCCATGATTTTATGGTGGTTTTATTTCAATCCCTTATCTTTTAATTGTTTTGCATGATCCTGATTTTTATGATATAATTTTTAATTTGTTTCAATTGGGTCCTTTCGATTGAAATTGATTATATATTTAGGTTTCAATTCAGTCCTCATTCTTTTAATTTCTAGATTGGTTTAAATCCCTTAATGTATTTGGTACAGAAGTTTTGATATTTTAATTTTGTCTTTTAATTGAAATTGATAATATAATTGACTTTCATTTCAGCCTCTATACTTTTAATTTTTTTTATTTTTATTTTATATTTCTAAATTAGACCCTATTTTGTTCCATGATTATATACGTGTTCTCTAAGCTTTGGTTTTTACTTTTTATTATTTTCTTATTTATTAAGGTGATATTTTTTTGAAAAATTTAGTTTTTAAATTTTAGTTTGTATTTATGATCATTTGAAAATTAATATTTCTGTTTTTTTTTCTCTTTGTTCTTTCTTTTGGTTTTTTTTATTTTATTTTCAAGTCAAATGATTTTTTGCACCTAATTTTTTTATTTTGGTTTTATTATTTATTTTATTTTTTGTTTCCCCTTTTGTTAGAGTTTTAAGGTTTTTTTTAGTCTTTGATTTGATTATTTTTTCATTATTAACGCAATAATAATAATAATAATAATAATAATAATAGTTTTAGTTTTAGTTTTAGTTTAGTTTTACTTTTTTTCTTACTTACTCTTTTGTTTGTTTATTTTTTCACGGGGTAATTTAATAATTTTTATTATTTTGGCAGTAATAGTAATGATAATTTTAGATGTTAAAACTTTAATGTTACTATTGTTATCATAGGTTGTGTTGATCATTATATCAAATTTTACATGTATAAATATTATATTATTTTTGAAATAGCAAATTATATTAATTGCTTTAATCCCAACAGTTATAAAAATTATTTATTCGACCTGCAACGTAGTACGGTCAATTTAACTAGTACTATACACTAAAAGAGATCATGATCCAGTTATTGTAGCATGTGAGTAAAATCACCGTGAATTACAATAGTATTGCTAGGTCAGTTAGGTTTTTGGTTTGGTCGGGTCATCGATTTACTGATTTTTTATACTTCTTTGCACAGTAAAATAACCATTTTGTCTTCGAAAAAGAAAAAAACGGGTGCTGCCGAGACAGGTGCCATGTAATTGCATATTTTTTGTTCGGTTTGGTCGAGTCACTAGTTTATTGATTTTTTTATTGTTCTTTACACAGTAAAATAACTATTTTATCCCTTGAAAAAGATCAAATAAAAAAAAACAGTTGCAGGGAGGGGTGCCACGGTAATTGCATATTTTTTTAAAATGACTAAATATTAATTTACCCCCCAAGAAGATAAAATTGAAGAGTTGGTTGTATGTGTGTCACGGTAATTTATCATTTTTTAACAATTATTTTCCTCCAATACTGTTGGCTCGTGTGACACATGCGGCTGATAATAATTAGCCTCGCGCCCTCTTCGGGCAACATGTGCGGCGTTTTATGATGTCTAAAATGCCCATTCGGTGTCTCCTTGGATGCGCTGTTGTGTCCTCTTCCTTATGGTGTGGTGTGTGGCCGAAGACATGATGGTTGGTGATTGAACTTTTTCCCACGTTTCCCTGTCCTTTACCCTATACTACACAGCAACCCACCGGTTTTATGATTGTTTTATTTCAATCCTTGCTCTTTTATTTGTGTGGTATGATCCTTATTTTTGTTATGTAAGTTTTAATTTGTTTCAATTAAGTCCTTCGAATGAAATTGATTATATATTACATTTTCATTTTATTCTTTATTCTTTTAATTTTAGGTTTGGTTTTAAATCCCTTAATATTTTCGGTACAAAAAATTTGATTTTTTCAATATTGTCCTGAGATTGAAATTGATAATATATTTGGTTTTCATTTCGGCCCTTATACTTTTATTTTTTTATTTTAATTCCTTTATTTTTTATATTTCTAATATAGTCCCTATTTTGTCCATGTTTATACATATGTGCTCTTAGCTTTGGTTTTTAATTTTTTATAATTTTCTCTTTTATTGAGGTAATATTTTTTTGAATATTTTTGTTCTTAAATTTTAGTTTGTGTTTGTGATCATTTGAAAATTGATATTTCTATTTTTTTTTCTGTTGTTCGTTGTTTTGGTTGTTTTTTATTAGTTTTTTTATTTTTTTATTTGCTCTTTTGTTTAAGTTATTGGACCTTTCTTATTCTTTGATTGAATTTTTTTCTCGTTATTAACGCAATAATAATAATAATAATAATAATAATAATAATTTTTTTTTTTCTTGTTTCCTCTTTTGTTAATGTTTTTTATTTTTTATTATGGTAATTTAATAATTTTTATTATTTTAGCAGTAATAGAAATGATATTTTTAAATGTTAAGGCTTTAATGTTGCTATTGTTATAATAAACCATGTTTTTTTTATAAAATAAACACCTGCGGAGAAATTTTTTTGCAGAATTTTATGTTTTAGGAGAAATGGTCAGGATGAACAGAACTACACAGAAAAATAGAAGACAGTAACGAAAACATGACTTAAAAATCCATAGAACAGAATGAAAAGAAAACTTCATGAATGCTGTCTTGTACAGCTGTAATTGTAGGAAAACTTTCAAATTTTACAGATCTATAGCTGCAGGGGAAGAAAATTGAGAGCAGCTATATGTTTGAAGATTGTTGCAGACATCAATCCTTCAGTCTGCCTGACACTATATTGCTTGAAGAACTGGGGAGCGAAAAGTTTGCATGTTATGCAAACTCTAACAGAATCTATAGCTGGAGGTGAAAGGGAGTAGGACTTGCATAGAACTTTCAAAGAATAAGGAAACATTCAATCCTTTAGGCTACATGGAAGAAAGGTAAGAATTCTGCAGACTACTCACGTGCCTGGAGATTGTTGCGGACAGTTCATCTTTTAGTCCATCCACACACCTACCTGGATAACTGGGGAATGAAAATAAGCATGTTGCACCAAACATATAGACCTGCAGTGACAGAGACAAACTATAGAAACTTTCCCAGTTTCTGACTCATTCAGTAGTTGAATGATGGATTCAATACAACATTAATACTTGTAAATATTATCAGGGAAAATCCAGTTCAAGTGTTACTTGAATTCTTACATTTCACTGATATGACGAAAATTACGTAAGCATTACTATTTTTGGATATAATGGTCGGGCTTCCATGCAGGTTTTTCCGAGAGCTAAATTAATTAGGCGAAAATGGATTGCAACAGAATTCGAAAGATAATCGTTAAAAAAAGAAGATTGGAGGCCAAATCAAATTGATTTGAGCCCTGTGATCCTGATTAGGCAAGGCGATACAGTTCTCATAGACAAGCATGGTAAGGGTTGTGGTCGAGGATAGACGACAACGACACAAAGAAAACGATAGAGAGCCAGGGCCTAAAAAGATGCGATCGTAACATGGAGTTATCAATAAAATTATGGAGTTAATAGGTTAAACCACCAAGCCTAAATCAACCCATTATCTCAATATTAAATAAAAAAACATCATCTTTTAAATTAAATTTATTTAACCAAGTTTAATGATATAATTAATATTTTTATTATTCCTTTTAATGCTCAAAACAGATTTGAATTTGTGGATACCAGAGCTTTGTAAACTAGTGATATTGTAGAAAATATTTTTGTTATCAATCTACAGCAAAGAAGAAGAAGAAGAAATCGCTGTTTCACAGGGAAGATGGTCCGAATTTTGAAGGATGAGCATGAGAATTCTGACGACCGATTACCAACTGACGAGTCTCCTTCTGGTGGCATGCAGGACCTGAGCTGTGGAAGAAAGCAGGCTGATACAAGAAGTGAAGGGATAGGAAGCAGACGGTCCACAGCTGGGATGGGGACAAGATTTCAAAATCAGAATTCGGTGTCGTTTTGGAGACCTAGGATGAGATGTGGTGTCTCGTTATCAGGTTAAATATGCAGAATTACATTGCTGATCTAATAAGTAATATTATTTTATTGAAATGAACATGCAATTCTATTGCAAAATCATGCGATAGTTATTTTTTAAATATATTTTTTTAATATTACCACATCAAAAAAGAAAAAGAGGTTTATTTGTACATCTTCTTATACAGCACTAATTGTTTATTTACTTTATATTATATTATTTTAGCCTCATAATCTAAAAATAATACTAATAAGATTGTTTTGAGTGAACTTAAATTGTTTATTTTTGTCAAATTTTTTTATGTGAATTTTTTTTAAATATTATTTAATATTAGATTAACCGAGAACAACTTCAATGCAATTGTTAAGATCCATTTATTTTTTATTGGCCATGAAACATGCGAAGATCCATTTATTTTTCAAGTTATTTATTTTAATTTGATTTGATTTGTTCATGTAAAAATAAAATATAAGTGTTAAAATTAAAAATCTATAAAGAAATATATCAAATTAAATAGCAAAATCAAAGTTTAAAGATAGATTTAAAGCAATTGCAGATTTTAAGATCCTTTGCATATATTCATCAACAAACGGCTTTGTCCCACCTGGGGGGCTCTCTCTTTTCTGTCATTAGCAGAGATTAACGTTAGATTTTAGATTAGGTTTTGTCATCCTGAATCCGATGACCACTAAAGATAGCACTTTTTATTCTCTCTTGTCCTGGCTTGTGTGCCGAGAGAGGGGGGGGGGGGGGGGGTGGGAGAGGTCCACGGCAAAAGTCTTTTTCTTGTTCCTGGTTAAATAGCAGTCAGTCGCTCATGATTTAAACTTCTATGGGCTTGCTTGTCTTATCACTCACTGTCAGGGAAAGAAGAAAAAGACATTGATTTTAGGCTTTTCTTTGCTTTATTTCAGGTCAGAATGTACGGTCATTTGTTTTTTTTTTTTTTTTAATTCTGCACCTACTTCGCTACAGCGAATTATATTATAAAATAAATTAAAAGAGATCAAACTTTCATGATAAATGATGAATGAAAATATTATGGATTATAATAGTGTATTTTAGGTTGGTTTGGTTATTAGATTAGTTCGGTTCATTCAAGTGACTGGTTTTTTGAATTTTTAGATTTTTTGCACAGTAAAATAACAATTTTATCCCTTGAAAGAAAACAAAAAACAGCATTTGTCGGGCGGTGCAATAGGAATTTAACTTTTTTTGAAAATTGCTAAATAATAAGCTACATTCCAATAAGACAAAATTGAAGAGTTGACTGTAGAAGTATTTCAGTAATTTACCATTTTATTATTATTTTCTGCCAAATTACTGTGCGCGCTTGTGACACATGAGCTGATAGTATTCGACCTCACACCCCTATCTATCGGCACGTGCATCGTCATCTGGTGGCTAAATATATTCAACCGGCCTCTTACCCGATGCGCCGTCGTGAACTCGTCCTCCTGATGCGTTGTGTTGTGTCCCACGGTGGCCACATTGGTGATGGTGGTTGGTTGAATATTTTTTTCTCCTTTTCTCTCTCCTGCATGTTAAAGTACAATGCAAGCCTATGATTTTATGGTGGTTTTATTTCAGCCCCTTATCTTTTTAATTGTTTTGAATGGTCCTTATTTTTATTATATAAGTTTTGATTTGTTTCAATTGGGTCCTTTTGATTGAAATTGATTATATATTTAGGTTTCAATTTAGTCATCATTCTTTTAATTTGTGGATTAGTTTAAATCCCTTAATGTATTTAGCATAGAAGTTTTGATATTTCAATTTTGTCCTTTAATTGAAATTGATAATATATTTGAGTTTCATTTCAGCCCCTATACTTTTAATTTTTTTATTTTTATTTTATAGTTAAAATAGACCCTATTTTTTTCCATGTATATATACGTGTGCTCTTAGCTTTGATTTTTATTTTTTATTATTTTCTTATTTATTGAGGTGATATTTTTTTGAAAAAATTAGTTTTTAAATTTTAGTTTGTATTTATGATCATTTGAAAATTGATATTTCTATTCTTTTCTTTTTGTTCTTTCTTTTGTTTTTATTTTATTTTATTTTCAAGTCAAATAATTTTTTGCACCTAATATTTTTTATTTTGTTTTATTATTTATTTTATTTTTTTGTTTCCTCTTTTGTTAGAGTTTTAGGTTTTTTTTAGTATTTGATTTAATTATTTTTTCATTATTAACGCAATAATAATAATAATAATAATAATAATAATAGTTTTAATTTTAGTTTTAAATTATTTATTTCTTGCTTACTCTTTTGTTAATTTTTTTTATTTTTTTTCAAGGGTAATTTAATAATTTTTATTATTTTAACAGTAATAGTAATGATAATTTTCGATGTAAAAATTTTGATGTTATTGTTCTTATAATAGGTTGTGTTCATATGTTTCATTATATCAAATTTTGCAAGTATAAATATTATATTTTATTTTTGAACTAGCAAATTCTATTAATTACTTTAATAGCAACAATTATAAAAATTATTTACTCGGCCTGCAACGTAGTACGGGTAATTTAACTAGTACTATATACTAAACGAGATCATGGTCCAGTTACTGTAGCATGTGAGTAAAATCACTGTGAATTACAATAGTGTTGCTAAGTTAGTTAGTTTTTCGGTTTGGTCAGGTCATCGGTTTACTGATTTTTTTATATTTTTTGCACAGTAAAATAACCATTTTATCTCTAGAAAAAGAAAAAACAGGTGTTGTCGAGACGGGTGCCATGTAATTGCACTTTTTTGTTCAGTTTGGTCGAGTCATTGTTTTATTGATTTTTTTTATATTTCTTTACAAAGTAAAATAACTATTTTATCCCTTGAAAAAGACGAAAAACAGTTGCAGGGAGGGGTGCCACGATAATTGTATATTTTTTCAAAATGACTAAATATTAATTTACCCCCTCAAGAAGACAAAATTGAAGAGTTGGTTGTAGGTGTGTCATGGTAATTTATCATTTTCTAACAATTATTTTCCTTTAATACTGTTGGCTCGTGTAACACATGCAGCCGACAATAATTAGCCTCGCGCCCTCTTCGAGCAACACATGCAGCGTTTTACAATGTTTGAAATGCCCATCCAGTGTCTCCTTGGACGCGTCGCTGTGTCCTCTTCCTTATGGTGTGGTGTGTGGCCGGAGACTTGATAGTTGGTGATTGAACTTTTCCCCGTTTCCCTCTCCTTTACCTTATACTACACAGCAATACGCTAGTTTTATGGTTGTTTCATTTCAATCCGTTTTATTGCTTGAAGAACTGGGGAGCGAAAAGTTTGCATGTTATGCAAACTCTAACAGAATCTATAGCTGGAGGTGAAAGAGAGTAGGACTTGCATAGAACTTTCAAAGAATAAGGAAACATTCAATCCTTTAGGCTACATGGAAGAAAGGTAAGAATTCTGCAGACCACTCACGTGCCTGGAGATTGTTGCGGACAGTTCATCTTTTAGTCCATCCACACACCTACCTGGATAACTGGGGAATGAAAATAAGCATGTTGCACCAAACATATAGACCTGCAGTGACAGAGACAAACTATAGAAACTTTCCCAGTTTCTGACTCATTCAGTAGTTGAATGATGAATTCAATACAACATTAATACTTGTAAATATTATCAGGGAAAATCCAGTTCAAGTGTTACTTGAATTCTTACATTTCACTGATATGACGAAAATTACGTAAGCATTACTATTTTTGGATATAATGGTCGGGCTTCCATGCAGGTTTTTCCGAGAGCTAAATTAATTAGGCGAAAATGGATTGCAACAGGATTCGAAAGATAATCGTTAAAAAAGGAAGATCGGAGGCCAAATCAAATTGATTTGAGCCCTGTGATCCTGATTAGGCAAGGCAATACAGTTCTCATAGACAAGCATGGTAAGGGTTGTGGTCGAGGATAGACGACAACGACACAAAGAAAACGATAGAGAGCCAGGGCCTAAAAAGATGCGATCGTAACATGGAGTTATCAATAAAATTATGGAGTTAATAGGTTAAACCACGAAGCCTAAATCAACGCATTATATCAATATTAAATAAAAAAACATCATCTTTTAAATTAAACTTATTTAACCAAGTTTAATGGTATAATTAATATTTTTATTATTCGTTTTAATGCTCAAAACAGATTTGAATTTGTGGATACCAGAGCTTTGTAAACTAGTGATATTGTAGAAAATATTTTTGTTATCAATCTACAGCAAAGAAGAAGAAGAAGAAATCGCTGTTTCACAGGGAAGATGGTCCGAATTTTGAAGGATGAGCATGAGAATTCTGACAACCGATTACCGACTGACGAGTCTCCTTCTGGTGGCATGCAGGACCTGAGCTGTGGAAGAAAGCAGGCTGATACAAGAAGTGAAGGGATAGGAAGCAGACGGTCCACAGCTGGGATGGGGACAAGATTTCAAAATCAGAATTTGGAACCACATACACACACACAATCAAACATGCTCCAAGTCGAAATCTACGAGACAACGGGTGTCGTTTTGGAGACCTAGGATGAGATGTGGTGTCTCGTTATCAGGTTAAATATGCAGAATTACATTGCTGATCTAATAAGTAATATTATTTTATTGAAATGAACATGCAATTTTATTGCAAAATCATGCGATAGTTATTTTTTAAAGTATTTTTTTAAATATATTTTTTTAATATTACCACATCAAAAAAGAAAAAGAGGTTTATTCGTACATCTTCTTATACAGCACTAATTGTTTATTTACTTTATATTATATTATTTTAGCCTCGTCATCTAAAAATAATACTAATAAGATTGTTTTGAGTGAACTTAAATTGTTTATTTTTGTCAAAAAAATTTATGTGAATTTTTTTTTAAATATTATTTAATATTAGATTAACCGAGAACAACTTCAATGCAATTGTGAACATCCATTTATTTTTTATTGGCCATGAAACATGCGAAGATCCATTTATTTTTCAAGTTATTTATTTTAATTTGATTTGATTTGTTCATGTAAAAATAAAATATAAGTGTTAAAATTAAAAATCTATAAAGAAATATATCAAATTAAATAGTAAAATCAAAGTTTAAAGATAGATTTAAAGCAATTGCAGATTTTAAGATCCTTTGCATATATTCATCAACAAACGGCTTTGTCCCACCTGGGGGGCTCTCTCTTTTCTGTCATTAGCAGAGATTAACGTTAGATTTTAGATTAGGTTTTGTCATCCTGAATCCAATGACCACTAAAGATAGCACTTTTTATTCTCTCTTGTCCTGGCTTGTGTGCCGAGAGAGAGAGAGGAGAGAGAGAGCTCCACGGCAAAAGTCTTTTTCTTGTTCCTGGTTAAATAGCAGTCAGTCGCTCATGATTTAAACTTGTATGGACTTGCTTCTCTGATCACTCACTGTCAGGGAAAGAAGAAAAAGACATTGATCTTAGGTTTTTCTTTGCTTTATTTCAGGTCAGAATGTACGGTCATTTGTTTTTTTTTTTAAATTCTTCACCTACTTTGTTACAGCAAATTATATTATAAAATAAACTAAAAGATGTCAAACTTTCATGATAAATTATGGGTGAAAATACAATTGATTGTAATAGTGTATTTTAGGTTGGTTGGGTTTTGGGTTGGTTCGGTTCATTCGAGTCACTGATTTATTGATTTTTTATATTTCTTTGCACAATGAAATAACAATTTTATCCCTCGAAAAAAAAAAAAACAGCATTGGCTTGGGGGTGCAATAGGAATTTCACTTTTTTTGAAAATTGCTAAATAAAAAGCTACCTTCCAAATAGATAAAATTGAAGAGTTGACTGTAGGAGTATTTTGGTAATTTACCATTTTATTATTATTTTCTGTCGAATTATTGTGCGCGCTTGTGACACATGCGTTGACAGTATTCGACCTCACATCCTTTTCAAGCGGCATGTGCATCGTCATCTGGTGGCTAAAAATATTCATTCGGCATCTTATCTGATGCGCCGTCGTGAACTCTTCCTCCTGGTGTGGCGTGTCGTGTCCCCCGGTGGTCGGATTCGTGATGGTGATCGATTGAATTTTTTTTCTCCTTTTCTCTCTCCTGCTTGATAAAGTACAATGCAAGCCCATGATTTTATGGTGGTTTTATTTCAATCCCTTATCTTTTAATTGTTTTGCATGATCCTGATTTTTATGATATAATTTTTAATTTGTTTCAATTGGGTCCTTTCGATTGAAATTGATTATATATTTAGGTTTCAATTCAGTCCTCATTCTTTTAATTTCTAGATTGGTTTAAATCCCTTAATGTATTTGGTACAGAAGTTTTGATATTTTAATTTTGTCTTTTAATTGAAATTGATAATATAATTGACTTTCATTTCAGCCTCTATACTTTTAATTTTTTTTATTTTTATTTTATATTTCTAAATTAGACCCTATTTTGTTCCATGATTATATACGTGTTCTCTAAGCTTTGGTTTTTACTTTTTATTATTTTCTTATTTATTAAGGTGATATTTTTTTGAAAAATTTAGTTTTTAAATTTTAGTTTGTATTTATGATCATTTGAAAATTAATATTTCTGTTTTTTTTTCTCTTTGTTCTTTCTTTTGGTTTTTTTTATTTTATTTTCAAGTCAAATGATTTTTTGCACCTAATTTTTTTATTTTGGTTTTATTATTTATTTTATTTTTTGTTTCCCCTTTTGTTAGAGTTTTAAGGTTTTTTTTAGTCTTTGATTTGATTATTTTTTCATTATTAACGCAATAATAATAATAATAATAATAATAATAATAATAATAGTTTTAGTTTTAGTTTTAGTTTTAGTTTAGTTTTACTTTTTTTCTTACTTACTCTTTTGTTTGTTTATTTTTTCACGGGATAATTTAATAATTTTTATTATTTTGGCAGTAATAGTAATGATAATTTTAGATGTTAAAACTTTAATGTTACTATTGTTATCATAGGTTGTGTTGATCATTATATCAAATTTTACATGTATAAATATTATATTATTTTTGAAATAGCAAATTCTATTAATTGCTTTAATCCCAACAGTTATAAAAATTATTTATTCGACCTGCAACGTAGTACGGTCAATTTAACTAGTACTATACACTAAAAGAGATCATGATCCAGTTATTGTAGCATGTGAGTAAAATCACCGTGAATTACAATAGTATTGCTAGGTCAGTTAGGTTTTTGGTTTGGTCGGGTCATCGATTTACTGATTTTTTATACTTCTTTGCACAGTAAAATAACCATTTTGTCTTCGAAAAAGAAAAAAACGGGTGCTGCCGAGACAGGTGCCATGTAATTGCATATTTTTTGTTCGGTTTGGTCGAGTCACTAGTTTATTGATTTTTTTATTGTTCTTTACACAGTAAAATAACTATTTTATCCCTTGAAAAAGATCAAATAAAAAAAAACAGTTGCAGGGAGGGGTGCCACGGTAATTGCATATTTTTTTAAAATGACTAAATATTAATTTACCCCCCAAGAAGATAAAATTGAAGAGTTGGTTGTATGTGTGTCACGGTAATTTATCATTTTTTAACAATTATTTTCCTCCAATACTGTTGGCTCGTGTGACACATGCGGCTGATAATAATTAGCCTCGCGCCCTCTTCGGGCAACATGTGCGGCGTTTTATGATGTCTAAAATGCCCATTCGGTGTCTCCTTGGATGCGCTGTTGTGTCCTCTTCCTTATGGTGTGGTGTGTGGCCGAAGACATGATGGTTGGTGATTGAACTTTTTCCCACGTTTCCCTCTCCTTTACCCTATACTACACAGCAACCCACCGGTTTTATGATTGTTTTATTTCAATCCTTGCTCTTTTATTTGTGTGGTATGATCCTTATTTTTGTTATGTAAGTTTTAATTTGTTTCAATTAAGTCCTTCGAATGAAATTGATTATATATTACATTTTCATTTTATTCTTTATTCTTTTAATTTTAGGTTTGGTTTTAAATCCCTTAATATTTTCGGTACAAAAAATTTGATTTTTTCAATATTGTCCTGAGATTGAAATTGATAATATATTTGGTTTTCATTTCGGCCCTTATACTTTTATTTTTTTATTTTAATTCCTTTATTTTTTATATTTCTAATATAGTCCCTATTTTGTCCATGTTTATACATATGTGCTCTTAGCTTTGGTTTTTAATTTTTTATAATTTTCTCTTTTATTGAGGTAATATTTTTTTGAATATTTTTGTTCTTAAATTTTAGTTTGTGTTTGTGATCATTTGAAAATTGATATTTCTATTTTTTTTTCTGTTGTTCGTTGTTTTGGTTGTTTTTTATTAGTTTTTTTATTTTTTTATTTGCTCTTTTGTTTAAGTTATTGGACCTTTCTTATTCTTTGATTGAATTTTTTTCTCGTTATTAACGCAATAATAATAATAATAATAATAATAATAATAATAATAATTTTTTTTTTCTTGTTTCCTCTTTTGTTAATGTTTTTTATTTTTTATTATGGTAATTTAATAATTTTTATTATTTTAGCAGTAATAGAAATGATATTTTTAAATGTTAAGGCTTTAATGTTGCTATTGTTATAATAAACCATGTTTTTTTTATAAAATAAACACCTGCGGAGAAATTTTTTTGCAGAATTTTATGTTTTAGGAGAAATGGTCAGGATGAACAGAACTACACAGAAAAATAGAAGACAGTAACGAAAACATGACTTAAAAATCCATAGAACAGAATGAAAAGAAAACTTCATGAATGCTGTCTTGTACAGCTGTAATTGTAGGAAAACTTTCAAATTTTACAGATCTATAGCTGCAGGGGAAGAAAATTGAGAGCAGCTATATGTTTGAAGATTGTTGCAGACATCAATCCTTCAGTCTGCCTGACACTATATTGCTTGAAGAACTGGGGAGCGAAAAGTTTGCATGTTATGCAAACTCTAACAGAATCTATAGCTGGAGGTGAAAGGGAGTAGGACTTGCATAGAACTTTCAAAGAATAAGGAAACATTCAATCCTTTAGGCTACATGGAAGAAAGGTAAGAATTCTGCAGACCACTCACGTGCCTGGAGATTGTTGCGGACAGTTCATCTTTTAGTCCATCCACACACCTACCTGGATAACTGGGGAATGAAAATAAGCATGTTGCACCAAACATATAGACCTGCAGTGACAGAGACAAACTATAGAAACTTTCCCAGTTTCTGACTCATTCAGTAGTTGAATGATGAATTCAATACAACATTAATACTTGTAAATATTATCAGGGAAAATCCAGTTCAAGTGTTACTTGAATTCTTACATTTCACTGATATGACGAAAATTACGTAAGCATTACTATTTTTGGATATAATGGTCGGGCTTCCATGCAGGTTTTTCCGAGAGCTAAATTAATTAGGCGAAAATGGATTGCAACAGGATTCGAAAGATAATCGTTAAAAAAGGAAGATCGGAGGCCAAATCAAATTGATTTGAGCCCTGTGATCCTGATTAGGCAAGGCAATACAGTTCTCATAGACAAGCATGGTAAGGGTTGTGGTCGAGGATAGACGACAACGACACAAAGAAAACGATAGAGAGCCAGGGCCTAAAAAGATGCGATCGTAACATGGAGTTATCAATAAAATTATGGAGTTAATAGGTTAAACCACGAAGCCTAAATCAACCCATTATCTCAATATTAAATAAAAAAACATCATCTTTTAAATTAAATTTATTTCACCAAGTTTAATGATATAATTAATATTTTTATTATTCCTTTTAATGCTCAAAACAGATTTGAATTTGTGGATACCAGAGCTCTGTAAACTAGTGATATTGTAGAAAATATTTTTGTTATCAACTGAAAGAGTGGAGAAAATATTGTAAAGGAATAGAGAAGAAAAGAGTTTAGCAGAAGAATGTCTCGCCCACTTAAGGGTTGGATTTGATGTATTTATATTATAGTGTCATGTAAATCACAAAGACGTTATACATATCAATTTCCTGATTTATAGCCTAAACATTAGCTATTCTACTGCCTTGATTCTAACTATACAATCTGTCAATATTATCTTGAATCCTATCATCAACCTACAGCAAAGAAGAAGAAGAAGAAATCGCTGTTTCACAGGGAAGATGGTCCGAATTTTGAAGGATGGGCATGAGAATTCTGACGACCGATTACCGACTGAGGAGTCTCCTTCTGGTGGCATGCAGGACCTGAGCTGTGGAAGAAAGCAGGCTGATACAAGAAGTGAAGGGATAGGAAGCAGACGGTCCACAGCTGGGATGGGGACAAGATTTCAAAATCAGAATTTGCAACCACATACACACACACAATCAAACATGCTCCAAGTCGAAATCTACGAGTCATCGGTTGTCGTTTTGGAGACCTAGGATGAGATGTGGTGTCTCGTTATTAGGTTAAATATTATTTTATTGAAATGAACATGATAGATAAAAAAATTCTATTGCAAAAGTACACGATGATTATTTTTTAAAATGTTTTTTCATCTTAAGAATATATTTTTTAACATTACCCCATCAAAACAATTTGAAAATAATAAAAACTTATTTCGAGAAAAAAAAATCATTTTTTTGGAAAACAATATTTTGTCAGCATTGCCAAACATATTTAAATTAGTTCATCTAAACTAAATTGTTTATTTTTTAAATGTTTTTATATAATTTTTAATAAAACATTTATCATTTAATATTAAATTAACCGATAAAAACTCCAATGCAATTGCTAGCCATGGAGAGTGCTGTGATGGGCCATTGTTCTTGTTTTCTTCTGCAATCATGGTGATTGCCTTGCTAGAAGTTTGGTAACAGAAAAGGCTGATAATTATCATCAATCAACGACTTTGACCCACCTGGGGGGCTCTCTTTTTTTGCCATTAGCAGAGATTAACGTTAGATTTTATTTTTGAAGGTTTTGTCATCCTGAATCCGATGACCGCTAAAGATAGCACTTTTTATTCTCTCTTGTCCTGGCTTGTGTGCTGCGAGAGAGGGGTCCACGGCAAAAGTCTTTTTCTTGTTCCTGGTTATGGACTTGCTTCTCTTATCACTCACTGTCAGGGAAAGAAGAAAAAGACATTGATCTTAGGCTTTTCTTTGCTTTGTTTCAGGTCAGAATGTACGGTCGTTTGTTTTTTTATTTTTTAAATTCTGCACCTACTTCGCTACAGCGAATTATATTATAAAATAAATTAAAAGAGATCAAACTTTCATGATAAATTATGAATGAAAAATATTATGGATTGTAATAGTGTATTTTAAGTTGGTTTGGTTATCAGATTAGTTCGGTTCATTCGAGTGACTGGTTTATTAATTTTTTATATTTTTTACACAGTAAAATAACAATTTTATCCCTCGAAAAAAATAAAAAACAGCATTGGCCGGGTGGTGCAATAGGAATTTAACTTTTTTTGAAAATTGCTAAATAATAAGCTACCTTCCTATAAGACAAAATTGAAGAGTTGACTGTAAGAGTATTTCAGTAATTTTCCATTTTATTATTATTTTCTGTCAAATTACTGTGCCCGCTTATGACACATGAGCTGACAGTATTCGACCTCACACCCCTTTCTAGCGGCACGTGCATCGTCATCTGGTGGCTAAATATATTCAACCGGCCTCTTACCCGATGCGCCATCGTGAACTCGTCCTCCTGATGCGGTGTGTTGTGTCCCACGGTGGCCATATTGGTGATGGTGGTTGGTTGAATATTTTTTTCTCCTTTTCTCTCTCCTGCATGTTAAAGTACAATGCAAGCCTATGATTTTATGGTGGTTTTATTTCAATCCCTTATCTTTTAATTATTTTGGATGATCCTGATTTTTGTTATATAAGTTTTGATTTGTTTCAATTGGGTCCTTTCGATTGAAATTGATTATATATTTAGGTTTCAATTTAGTCATCATTCTTTTAATTTGTGGATTAGTTTAAATCCCTTAATGTATTTAGTACAGAAGTTTTGATATTTCAATTTTGTCCTTTAATTGAAATTGATAATATATTTGAGTTTCATTTCAGCCCCTATACTTTTAATTTTTTTATTTTTATTTTATATTTAAAATAGACCCTATTTTTTTCCATGTATATATACGTGTGCTCTTAGCTTTAGTTTTTATTTTTTATTATTTTCTTATTTATTGAGGTGATATTTTTTTGAAAAAATTAGTTTTTAAATTTTAGTTTGTATTTATGATCATTTGAAAATTGATATTTCTATTCTTTTCTCTTTGTTCTTTCTTTTGTTTTTATTTTATTTTATTTTCAAGTCAAATAATTTTTTGCACCTAATATTTTTTATTTTTGTTTTATTATTTATTTTATTTAATTGTTTCCTCTTTTGTTAAAGTTTTTAGGTTTTTTTTAGTATTTGATTTAATTATTTTTTCATTATTAACGCAATAATAATAATTGTAGTGTTTTGAAAAAGAAAAAAAAGGAAAATACATGAATGCCCTTAGTGGCTTAGAGTTAGGTTAAGGGTGTTGTAGTAATTGTACAAGCTAGTAAATATAAATAGAAAAGAAAAGAAAAGAAAAAGAGAAGTAAACTGAAAATTTGAGAGAGAGAATCGGGAAGAGAGAAAGAAAGAAGAAGAAGAAGAAGAGAAAAGAGGGAAAGAGAAAAGGAGGAGAAAAGAAGAAGGAGAAATAGTTTTAAGGTAATGTGTATGTTTTAATATGTATAAATATGGTTATTAGTTACGATTTTTGCTTGGATTGATTGTTAGGGTTTGAGGATTTTATTTGGGTTTGATTGATGAATTAAGAGAGATGTTAAGGGTTGAATGTGTTGGGTAATGGTTTAATTAGTTTGATTGTAGATGATTTTGAAGTTTTGAGGTGTTTTGTTTAAGAAAATATTGAGAAAAATGGTGAAAACCCTTGCTGGAAATTCAGTTCTGGAGGTTGAAGATGACGAAAATTCATTTTGGTCCTTTTGGTGAAAATTTCAGTTTAGTCCCTGAACTTTGGAAAATTACAATTTACTCCCTGAACTTTGAAAAATTCCAGTTTGGTCCCTGGAGTAAAATTGGAGATTCTGGATAGAATTGAGGATGAATTATGGACAAGATTTTAGTATAATTATGAATTTATGAAATGTTCAATTTAGTCCTTCAATTTGATAAAAATTACAATTTGACCCTAAAAATATAAGAAAATTTCAGAATGACCCTTAGATGAAATATAAGTATTTCATATTGGTTTGATGGATAATTGAGGCTTATTGGATGAATTATTATCAATTTTATGAATTGTGAAATTTGAATTAGACTTCGGAAGAAACCATTGTTTTAGGTTTTTGCGGAAAAAATGGATAGTTGATTAAAAAAAACATAGGATTATGAGTTGAACTCTTAGATATGTTATAAAAGATATTTTACATTTTTGAGTCATTTTTTAGTATATTTTCTTTTATATGTTCAGATAATCCTGATATTCTGCCAGCGGTACGTTAGTAGGATTCCGTCAGTATTCTACTTTTTGAATTTCGATCACTTTTGAGTCAGGTGAGTGGATAATATTTAATATGCTTGAGAAATATTATAAATATTTGATTTGCTAGTATTTGGATTATGCTTCTTGATAATATATACATTGATTACGATTCTTGATATAATAAAGCATAATCATTTGTTGAATATACGTTCTTGGTATGAGCCTATATCTGTTTGTGAATTGATAGCTCCTCATTTGATTGATACCATGAGTTGAGCCTTGAGATATGAATATGTCTGTTTGATTATAAGATATACCTATGGTATGCCAGTCAGAATACCTATGCTACCAGGGTAGTGTTAGCCTTTGTGCACATCGTATCTGAAACCCTAGTTGGTCGGGGGAGTCACCAACCTGTGTGGACTGATCATTCCACAGTACGGAGCCTCATGCTCATTGCATTTTGATTTTCTGACGAGCTTTACCTATTAAATTCTTGTTATGACCTATTTGAGAAACTTCTTGTAAAAACTTCGAACCGATTTGATAATATACTTCTCTTTGTTGTATTATCTCGTATGTGTATATCAGATATTATCTACTCACTGAGTTGTTGAACTCACCCCCTCATTATTTATTATTTTCAGGCTTGTAGCTTGCTAGCAGGTCATTTTTGTCCTACTCTTGGAACCTGCTATTTTGGTTGTAATTGATACTTTTATTCATATGTCTAGTTAGTGCTCCACAATTATAACAGTATGTAATCGACTCTTGTATTAAGACATTTGATTTATAATATAAGGTTAACTTTCACCGAAAATCATGAGTGAAAATATTGTGGATTGTAATAGTATATTTTGGGTTGGTTCGGGTCAGTTCAATTCATCACTAATTTATTATTTTTTTATATTTCTTTGCACAGTGAAATAACAATTTTATTCGTCGAGAAAAAAAAAGGCATTGGCCTGGGATTGCCATAGGAACTTCACCTTTTTTGAAAACTACTAAATAATAAGCTATCTCCCTATAAAATAAAATTAAAGAGTTGACTGTATGAATATTTCGATAATTTCACCTTTTCAACGACACGTGCATCGTCGTATGGTGGCTAAAAATATTCATTCGGCGTCTCATCCAATGCGTCACTGTGAACTCTTCCTCCTGGTGCGGCGTGTCGTGTCCCACTGTGGATGGATTCATAATGGTGGTCGGTTGAATGTTTTTTCTCATTTTCTCTCTCCTGCATGCTAAAGCACAATGTGGGCTCACATTTTTATGATTTTTTTATTTCAGTTCATTATTTTTTAATTGTTTTGCATGATCTTGATTTCTATTATATAAGTTTTGATTCGTTTCAATTTAGTCATTCAATTGAAATTGATTATAAATTTAAGATTCAATTTAGTCCCCATTCTTTTAATTTCTGGATTGGTTTTAAATCCCTTAATATATTCTGTACAAAAATTTATATGTTTTCAATTTTTTCCTTTAAATAAAATTGATAATATATTTGGTTTTCATTTCGGCCCCTATATTTTTAATTTTTTATTTTAACTACTTTATTTTTATTTTATATTTATGAAATAATCCCTATTTTTGTCCATATTTATATACGTGTACTCTTAGCTTTGATTTTTACTTTTTATTATTTTCTTATTTGTTGAGGTGATATTCTTTTGGAAAATTTAGTTTTTAAATATTAGTTTGTGTTTATGATCATTTGAAAATTGATATTTCTGTTTTTTTTTTCTCTTTGTTCTTTCTCTTTGTTTTTTTATTGGTTTTTAATTTTATTTTCAAGTCAAATGATTTTTTTTAGTTCATAATTTTTATTTTTTTATTATTTATTTTATTTTTTGTTTTCTCTTTTGTTAAGGTTTTTAGGTTTTTTTTAGTCTTTGATTTAATTATTTTTTTCATTATTAATGCAATAATAATAATAATAATAATAATAATAATAATAATAATTTTAGTTTTTTCTTGCTTACACTTTTGTTATTTTTTTTTATTTTTTTCCATGGGGTAATTTAATAATTTTTATTATTTTGACAACATTAGTAATGGTTTTTAGATGTTAAGACTATGATGTTACTGTTGTTATAATAGAGTGTGTTGATATGTTTCATTATATCAAACTTTGCATGTATAGATATTATATTTTATTTTTGAACTAGCAAATCTTATTAACTGTTGTAATCCCAACAACTACAAAAACTGTTTTCTCAGCCTGCAACGTAGTACGAACAATTTAACTAGTACTAGATACTAAAAGAGATCATGGTTCAGTTACTGTAACATGTGAGTAAAATCACTGTAAATTATAATAGTATTGGTAAGTCAGTTTGATTTTCAGTTCGGTCGAGTCACCGGTTTATTGATTTTTTTATACTTCTTTGCACAATAAAATAATTATTTTATCCCTCGAAATGCACAAAAAAACAGGTGTTGCTAGGAGGGGTGCCACAGTGATTGCATATTTTTTGTTCAGTTCGGTTCAGTCGGATCACTGGTTTATTGATTTTTTTATATTTCTTTACACGATAAAATAACTATTCTTTCCCTTGAAAAAGATGAAAGTAGTTGCGGGGAAGGGTGTCACTGTCATTGCATATTTTTTAAATAATTAAATACTAATTTGCACTTATAAGATAAAATTGAAGAGGTGGTTGTAGGAGTGCTATCATGATTTATCATTTTTTAAAAATTATTTTTCTCCAATACTGTTGGCGCGTGTGACACACGTGGCCGACAGTATTCAGCCTCGCACCCTATTCGGGTGGCACTTGTGGCATTTTACAGTGTTTGAAATGTCCATCCGTTGTCTTCTTGGATGCGTCGCTGTGTCCTCTTCCTCATGGTGGGGCGCGTGGCCAGAGACATAATGGTTAGCAATTGAACCTTTTTTCCCCATTTCTCTCTCCTTTACCTTGTACTACATGATAGCCCCCCGGTTTTATGGTTTTATTTTAGTCCTTGCTCTTTTAATTGTTATGTATATTCCTTATTTTTGTTATATAAGTTTTGATTTGTTTCAATTGTGTCATTCGATTGAAAATGATTATATATTACGTTTTCATTTCATTTTTTATTATTTTAATTTTAGATTTGGTTTGAAATCCCTTAATATTTTCGTTATAGAAAATTTGATTTTTTTCAATATTGTCCATTGATTGAAATTGATAATATATTTGGTTTTTATTTCAGCCCTTATACTTTTAATTTTTTTATATTTCTTAAATAGTCATTATTTTGTCTATGTTTATACATATGTGCTCTAAGTTTTGGTTTTTAATTTTTTATAATTTTCTATTGTGTTGAGGTAATATTTTTTTGAAAAATTTTGTTTTAAATTTTTAATTTGTGTTTGTGATCATGTAAAAATTGATTTTTTTCCTGTTGTTCTTTCTTTTGGTTGTTTTTTATTAGTATTTTTTATTTTCATTTTTATTATTTTTTTATTTGCTCTTTTGTTAAAGTTATTGGACTTTTTTTATTATTATTTAATTGAATTTTTTTCCTTTTATTAACGCAATAATAATAATAATGGTGATAATTTTAGTTTTTTTCTTACTTTCTCTTTTATTAATGTTTTTTATTTTTTTTCTCGAGGTAATTTAATATTTTTTATTCTTTTAACAGTAATAAGAATGATATTTTTAGATGTTAAGGGTTCAATGTTACTGTTGTTATAATAAGGTGTGTTGATGTGTTTCATTAAATCAAATCTTACATGTATAGATGTTATATTTGATTTGATTTTTTTTAATTTTATCCTTTAATTGAAATTGATAATATATTTGATTTTCATTTCAGCCCTTGTATTTTTTTTTTACTATTTTAATTGCTTTAATTTTTTATATTTCTTAAATAATCCTTCTTTTTATCCATTTTAATATATATGTGCTCTTAGTTTTGGTTTTTAATTTTTATTATTTTCTCTTTTATTAAATAACATTTTTTTCAAAAATTTTGTTCTTAAATTTTAGTTTGTGTTTATGATCATTTGAAAATTAGTATTTCTTTTTTTTCCCCTTTGTTTTGTTTTTTGGTTTTTTAGTGGTTTTTTTTTTACTTTCACATCATTTGATTTTTTTAGCTAATAATTGTTTTTTTCCTCTTTTTTTTAAATTTTTTGGGTTTTTTATTTTTTTATTGAATTTATTTTCCCATTATTCACGTGATAATGGAAAAAATAATAATTTTCATTTTAATTATTTTTTCTTGCTTCATTTTTTGTTAATGTTTTTGAGTTTTTTTTTCCTCGGGATAATCTAATAATTTTTTATTGTTTTACCAATAATAGTAATGATATTTTTAGATCTTAAGTCTTTTTTTTTTTATCAAATTTAAGTATATTAAGACCAAAGAAGAACAAAACTGGAGAGCAGAATAAGAGACAGCTGAAAAGAGAACATGCTTCCAATCAGCAAACTAAAGGGAAAAACAACAAGAAAACATAAACAAACATAAAAGGGAACAAATAAAGCTCGTAGCAGAGCAACTAACCAGAAAACCATACAAGCGGACAGAAAAGAAACCCACAACAACCCACCAAACCTATAAGACCTGCAAGCAGATCAACCAACATCAATGGAGAAGTGATCTTTTTCATGGAAGTGAAACACCGTGAAGACCAAGACCTGAAATCTCCGGAAAATCTTCTCAACCGAGGTGAAAGAAGTTTCAAAAAGCTGTTTATTTCTCTCTTCCCAAATTAGGTAGACTGCAATGCCAATGGAGGCTCTTCTCATTTTGTATTCCATTCGTTTCTTCTTAGGAGTTAGCCTTCGGATAGCACTAGCTAGGGTAGGCATCCGATGATGGATATGAAGCCAACGAACAATGTTACCCCATAGAGTCGAAGTCCAATGACACTTAAAGAACAAATGACCATGTGATTCCTGGTCCTGACTACAAAGCACATAGCTGGTATCAGTAGGAATGAAAGGCAGACGATCTTTAGTTTTAAGCTTCCCGAGCACCGCAAGCCACAAAACAAAACAGTGTTTCGCCAAAGACCATTTCTCCCACACCACCATATCCCAACGGATCATGCGACCTTTCACCCTAAAGTGCTCATAAGCATTAGCTGAAAAGCAGCCAGTACGAGCATTCCAACCATTCATGGTGGAGATAACAGATGGGCTACTGCCGAAGTCATGAAGCAGCTGGTCTTTTAAGGAAATCAAAGTTTTCCAAAGAGGAGAGGAGGTTTTAACAGCTCGCGCCTCCCAAATTGAGAAATTAGAGAGAAAGTAGTGGTGAATCCATTTAATCCAGAGGGAATCAGCTTTCTGATGGATATTCCATAGATGCTTAACCAGGAAACTTTTATTTCGAGCTTTTATGTCAAAAAGCCCCACCCCTCCTTCCTGCTTAGGCAAACAAATATTATTCCAAGCAACAAGAGTAGAGTGAGAGTTCTGAATATGCCCTGGCTACAAAAAGTTCCTGCAAATACGGATAATTCATGTAATGATAGTTTCTGGAAGAGGGAAGACGCTAATCCAAAACTGAACCATGCCATAAAGGACGGATCACAGAAGTTCAAGCCTTCCTGCAAAAGAGAGATGCTTGCCCACCCAGCTCTGAACCGCAGCCTTAAGCTTATGGAGCAGAGGGAAAAACTGACTGACCTGGAGCCGATGAGGGTTAATAGGCACACCAAGGTATTTGAAAGGAAAAGACCCTGCAGTAAAACCAGTTTCACAGATGATCTCTTGCCGCAGGCAATCACCAACCCCTCCAAAATAAATGGAGGATTTGAAAGGATTAATCTCCAGACCAGAATCCTGCCCAAAAATCCGCAACTGACCAAGAAGAGCAAGGATGGATGATTTGTCTCTTCTAGCAAGCAAGAGGATGTCATCTGCAAAAGCGAGATGACTGATACCAAGAGGTAGACACTTCGGGTGAAAACGGAAGACTTTCTGCTGAGACACCCTTTTAAGCAACGGGGAAAAGTACTCCATGCACGTGATAAAAAGATAGGGAGAAAGAGGGTCCCCCTGCCAAATTCCGCTTTTACCCGAAAAGAAACCATAAAGATTCCCGTTAATAGCAACCGAGAAGGAGGACATCTCCACACATTGCATAATAAGATGGATAAATCTAAAAGGGAAGCCTAGCAACCCTAAGAGATCCCGCAAAAACGACCATTGAACCGAGTCAAAAGCTTTTTTAAAATCAATCTTCATAAGGGATTTAGGCGAGGTTCTCTTCTTGCCATAATGCCGAAGCAGCTCCTAAACTAGATTGATATTGTCCACCATAGCTCTACCACCCAAGAAAGCATTTTGCATAGGGCTGATGATATCCCCCAAGGCAATAGCCAATCTATCAGCAAGGATCTTAGAGATGACCTTATAAACCACATTGCAACAAGAGATAGGTCTAAAATCATTAGGAGAAGAAGCATGAGCAGATTTGGGGATAAGGGATATGACCGAGTGGTTGATCTACTTAAGCATCTTTTCGAAAGAGAAGAAGTCCTGGACAGCTACACAAAAATCACCTCCAACAACCGACCAAGCATATTTGAAGAAGAAAGAAGTGTAACCATCCGGCCCCAGAGCTTTCTCATTGTCAATCCCAAACAAAGCTTTCTTGATGTCATCGTTAGAGATAGACGCAGAGAGGAGCTCACAAGCAAGAGCAGAGATACACGAGCCACTGCTAACAATATCTATCCAAGGGCAATGTAGGTTTGGAAGATCCATAAAGGTTCTGAAAAAAGTGAACAAATTCCGCTCCAACTTCCTCCTTCGAAGTAGAAAGAGAACCATCAGTCTTTTGAATAGCCAAAATAAAGTTTCTACCATGCTTCCGGCTCAATAAAGCATGAAAGAACAGCGTACCCCTGTCGCTATCCTTGAGGAAAGCACATTTAAGCTCTTGCCCAAAGAACATTTTTTTTCTGCAGATTTAAGGTTGATGAGCTGAATACGAAGCTTCTTGTCTTTAAGAACAAGCTGGGAATTAGTTGGGTCCATGTGAAGCGCGGATTGCAAGATCTCAAGGTTCGATTCAGCTCTAGACACCCTTTCCGAAATATGACTAAAGTGCAGCCGATTAAGCATCTTGAGGGGATGCTTCAGCCCCTTAAGCCTCTTGCAAAGAGAATACATAGGAGAGCCCGTAACTTCCAACTGCCAACCCTCAGAAACAGTGTGAAGAAAATCAGTATGAGAGGCCCACATATTAAAGAATTTGAAACTGCGATGCCCTTTAATCTGATGATCCAACCGAACTACGGTAGGAGAGTGATCAGAGAAAGCCCCTTGATTGCCGAAGTGAACATGAGTTAAACGCTGAAGAGTGGACCAAAGAGGATTAACAAGAACAAGATCTTAAGTCTTTGATGTTACAAGAGGGTGTTTGATGTGTTTTTGTCATATCAAACTTTGCATGTATAAATGTTTTTTTTTTTTTGAACTAGCAAAATGTATTAATCGTTTCAATCCCAACATTATAAAAATTATTTACTCTGCAGACAATTTAACTAGTAAAATCTCAATTTAAATTTAAAGATAAATTACCTTGAAATTATATCATTTAAATATAAAAGTAAAGTAAAAAAAAAAAGTAAGAAGTTAGAACTGATATAATTGAATCGACTTGATGAGTTTAAAGATAATATGAACAATTGCTAAAAATATAATTTGACTTAATAGTAAGAAGTTTTTTCTTGCTTTCTCTTTTGTTAAAGTTTTCGAGTTTTTTTTCCTTGGGGTAAACTAATAATTTTTAATTTTTTTACCAATAATAATAATGATATTTTTAGATGTTAAGTCTTCGATGTTGTTATTGTTATAAGAGTGTGTTTTAATGTGTTTTATCATATTAACCCTTGCATGTATAGATGATATATTTTAAAAAAAAATAGCAAAATCTATTAATCTTAAATCCCAACAATTATAAAAATTATTTATTCCCGCAACGTAGTGCGGATAATTTAACTAGTAAAATCTCAATTTAAAGATAAATTACCTTAAAATTATATCATTTAAATATAAAACTAAAGTAAAAAAAAAAAAGTAAGAAGTTAGAACTGATATAATTGAATCGACTTAAGGAATTTAAAGATAATATGGACAACTAGTAAAAATATAATCTGACTTAAAAAATTCAAGAGTTGAGATGATAATATATTAGATCAACCTTTCACATTCATAAACTAGATCATGAGACTATAATAAAACTAAATAAAACAAGTTATGAAGTTCAATTCTAAATAAGCCTATTATTAAATGATAGAATTGAAAAGAGTTGAATCTAAGAAAAAAGACACAAATCAACAACCTTTCAAAACATAATTATGAAGAACTTTCTAAACTCCGATTGTCTTAAAATTTCAATCCAAGATATAAAAAAATATTGAGAGTCCTTGTGAAATTTCAGTTTAATCCAATAATTTGATGGAGAAATGTTTTTGCAGGATTTTATGTTTTTGTGCTTGTGGTTTTTCTTGTATTATTTCTGTCAACGTCATTGATGCACTCCTCTGGAAGCTTCGGTTGTTGGAAAAGTTCATCAATGTGTGATCTGATCCCTTTTTCCTGATCACTGCGATCAAGAACCGAATCTCAATGTTCAATAAGATAGCGTTAGCAAAACATTTTAGGAGAAATGGTCAGGATGAACACAACTACACAGAAAAATAGAAGACAGTGACGAAAACATGACTTAAAAATCAGTAGAACAGAATGGAAAGAAAACTTCTTGAATGTTGTCTCGTACAGCTTTAATTGTAGGAAAACTTTCAAATTTTACAGATCTATAACTGCAGGGGAAGAAAATTGAGAGCAGCTATATCTTTGAAGATTGTTGCAGACATCAATCCTTCAGTCTGCCTGACACTATATTGCTTGAAGAACTTGGGAAAGAAAAGCTGCATGTTACGCAAACTCTAACTGATGTAGAACAAATAGCGGAGGCATACATGCTCAAGAGAAAGCACCCGAAATTCAAAGGCAACTAAATTTCGGCAGCCCGGGTGCCGACATCGGAATGACGTGAAACTCACCCGGTTAATGTGTCTCGGCATTTGCCGAATAAGTTAGAGCTTTGCTACTGAGGCACATCGGTTTTTGGCCGAATTCCATTGTTTAGACCCTGAAATCATTGTTTTTGCCATTTAAGGAAAGTTTCGTTTTAGCTATAACTTTTGATTTACAAGTCCGAATCGACTTTTGTCAATTTCGTTATACCCTTTTCAAATTCTGCATTTATCTCAAATTTGTCATTTTTGGTAATTTTATTAATTAGTATCGTTTTCTTATCCGACAAGGGTTAGGCTAAGATTTCTGCTTTAAATATAATTGTAAGCCTCTGGCCGTATGACCTTTTGATATTATTGAATAAAGTTGGACTTTTCAGAGAATTTCTCTCATGCTCGTTTGTTTTACAGAATATCGATGATGTTGGTCGTATTCCTAGTATTTTTCTGCTGCGTCACTAACAGAATCTATAGCTGGAGGTGAAAGGGAGTAGGACTTGCATAGAACTTTCAAAGAATAAGGCAACATTCAATCCTTTAGGCTACATGGAAGAAAGGTAAGAATTCTGCAGACTACTCACGTGCCTGGAGATTGTTGCGGACAGTTCATCTTTTAGTCCATCCACACACCTACCTGGATAACTGGGGAATGAAAATAAGGATTTTGCACCAGAAATATAGACCTGCAGTGACAGAGACAAACTATAGAAACTTTCCCAGTTTCTGACTCATTCTAGGTGCGATGCGGATCTCTGACATTATATAAGCGCAAGAGTGTTCATTGATGATTCTACCATCACAGGCTAAGTCAGATATATTTTTTTTAATAAAACAGAGAATAACCACAATAAAACAGCAGCGAAACATAACACAATCGAATCGCGCCTATCGATTTTTCTTTACAAGCAGCTTCATGATTTTAGCAATACAAGATATTTGACATTGAGGCGAGGAAAATGAGGTTAAGGGAAATTTTTATGGTGCACGGCTCACAGGTTGAGGACTGTTGGAAACAGAGGACCGATTGATCTTGACCCAGCTCCAATCCTAGAAGCTGCCCAGAGATTTAGTTAGGGTTTATCAATTCGCATTGTTCTTTCAATTCTGGTTTTAGTTAGGGTTTATCTATTCATTCACATTGTTCTTTCAATTTTGTTTTTCCACTTAATAAAATTCATATTCCAAATTTTCCACTTTTATCTATCATCCAACTCAGAACCATTCCATTTTCCCTGCTGCAACGCGACCATCCTTCTGAAAGTAGGTCAAATTAACAGAGATATATGGAATGTATGCAAATTTCTGATCTTAACTCTGGACATAGTGCGATTGCAAATTTCTGATGAGAGTGAATCCCCGTGAGATAGAGGCAGAGACTTCAGTACTGAGCAACCACTTGCTGATAGCTGTTACCCATCTTCAGGTAGAGATTCCAGATCCTTAAATCTCCTGAATTTCTGGATTCTTCAACTCGGAGAGAGGATTGATAAATGAAGAAGAAGCGGGTGAAGAAGTGGCCGATCGATAATGATGCTTTCCAAGCTGTCATCTTCATTGCCCGTTGTAATGGCACAGAGCTGGTTTTCCACAAAAAGAGCTCGCCATCGAGAGATGGAAACAGCGGCATTGAAGTCAGTTTACCACCTACATGTCGCAGCTCAAAGTATATACGAGGCAAAGAAAGAATCGGGGATTAGGGCACGAGGTGATTTAAATTAAGTGACCGTTAGCTGATGTATGGGGAAGGCTTGAAACGCAGCGTGTGAGGCAGTGAAACGCAGCGTTTGAGTACAACGCTTATTTCAATGTACCATGACATAGAAATAGGAGGGCATTTTAGTATTGTTGTAACAACGTCTAGTCCAATAGAACGCGTCATTTCATTCAGCAGCAGTAGCCAATGTTAGTGAGGCATGTGGTTGTCTGTTAATGTGGTTAGTTGACATTGTAGCAGCTAAGAATGAAGAATCAATTTTCTGAGCCTGGAATGCACAAGTCATGGAATAAAAATTACGGTTGCAAATTCCTTCTTTCTTGTCTTTCGTTCTTATTCTCCCTCCCTCCCTCCCTCCCTTATCTCTCAGGGGCATTGAATGTTTCATCGATATTCTTGCTAGCACTACCTTTTGATTTACCAAATCCCATCAGTAGCTTGGAATCATTCAAAGTATTAAAAGATCATTTGAGTTCAATATAAAGAGCATTGAAAAACAACTTCTTCTTCTTCTTTTTCTGCTGGTGTCCTTGAGGTTGTGGACTCATCATCATCATTATCATTCTTGGTTCTGATGAAGATATTGACCATATCAGAACGGAATGGCTTGATTGGATATTTCCGAAACTTTGAGGACAAAATTGATGCAACAGTTTGTTGGGGTCAGAATTCTGTTCTGAAGTCATTCAGTTGTCGAATGATGAATTCAATACAACATTAATATTTGTAAATATTATCAGGGAAAATCCAGCTCAAGTGTTAGTTGTCAGAAATTATCAGCAGCAAGACAAATGTACCAGTCTACAGCAAATGTTTTCGTACAAAAAATTCCCAGATTAAGTACATGTTCTTGGCTATGTATGATGAAAAGGAAAACAGAAAACAAACAGGAGTCGTGTATTCTAGAACATTAACAGCAATATTTTTCTAAAGACAACAATAAATAAGCTTCAGTTACTCCAATTCCATGGAGAATTGTCTGGATGTTGTCGTCATCAGTTAGGTTTATTTAGAACCAGATTCATAGTCTATGACAGTCTCAAAAGCCCCAACCAGTGCCTTCACCTTGTTCTTTCTCTCCTCGAGTAGCTTATTTTTAGTCTCTTCGATCACATCATTGTATGCAGCATGAGATTCCTTCTTGCTACCTTGTACAACTTGCTTCTTTTGTGTCGAATCAGCCGCATCCGGTGCCTTATCCTCTTCTTCATGAACAATATTATTCACCACTTGATCTTGTACTTCCTGGGGCTTCATGGCCTCACTTCCTTCATTACCTCGGTTCATGTCTTCATGCTTCTTTTCTTCCCCCACAAGTTCTTCTTCAGAAACTGCGTTGTCGTTGACAATGTTCTCTTCTACTCTCTCTCGATTAACAGCCTCAACTTTAGCCTCATCTTCAGGGTTAGCATTAGCGTTGATGCTTTCTTCTAATTTGTCATTATTCTCCTCTCCTTCAAGTTGGTTTTCGTTTTCTTGATGCAACTCAGTTTCTGTTTCTTCAACCGGTTTTGTTGATGCGGAGACATTAGTTTCTCCTTTAGCGACTGTGGGAATGTTCGAACCCTTGATGAGATTCTGATCATCTTCACCGTTGTTAACTTCAGTTTCTTCAGCATCGTTATGCACTTCGTCTTTTTCAGCCTTTGGTGAATCAGAAGGAACTTGTTCCTCGCTCACATCATTCAGTATCTCCTCAGTTTCATGAGCCAAAAAAGATTCTTCATTGCTTTCTAGCATGCTTTCAAGATCCAAATTCTGAGCTCCATCATGACTAACTGGCTCTTTCGGCAAAACAGGAGCATTGGTCACTTTCTTGTTAGAGAGACTAGAACTCCTCCCTATGGTCCTTGTAGTCACTGTCTGATGAGATTTTCCTGGCTTGTGTGCTGTGGCATACCTGTCCACAGCAGTTTTTGGTGAAGTAGCATTTTTTGATGAAAAAGATGAAGATCGGACAGGGCCTATTATTCTGTCCCGAACCAGTCTCTCTTTAGGATCTGATGATGAGGGGTCTAATTTGTGTACATGGTGATGAAGAGATGGAGGCCTATCGAAGGATCTTCTTCTAAGAAGAGAAGGCTTTTGAGCGGTGTCTTCATGGCCAGTTTTCTTAACTTGCTTTAAGGGCTCGGGTCTTGAGCTAAACGTAGGCTTGAGGTAGTTTGGGATAGGTTTTGCTGATGGAGTGCTGGAATTATCCTTGTTGGTGGAGCCTGATGAAGGGCTGGCTGGTCTTGAACCTCCTTGCTTGCGAGTACTTTTGTGAGGATAAGAAGAGGGCGTGGCCGTCTTCTCCTTCTTCAAGGTGCTATTGGTTGCACTTGTTGCCATGAATTTTCAAGTTTTTGAGCTCAAAAACTTGTAAAAGACCCTGCATTATCACAGGAACCCACAAAACTCAAAAACATTTTAAAGACCCTGCATCATCACAGGAACCCACAATCTGTAATGAATTCCTCGATTTCTAATAATGTCAGAATAGATTTGTATGTCTTGTATCTACATTTGGGTTTGCAGGAAAAAAAAATCTATCTATGATTTTATGTCCATCAAACTAGAAAAATCTCTATAATATTTTGTCCAGTCATATGCTCAAAAATCACAATGTTTGCTTCATTTCCGCCCATTTATTGAAACCTAAATGATGCAATTTGCAAACCTTAATTCATTTATCAACATAAACTACCAGGATCTTAAAACTCAGTTATTGCACCATTCTCTCTTTGCCATTGACATTGCTCATGTCGTTGACCAAGGTTTATTTTATGCTCTATAGGCAAAGTACAGCTGCATTCAAACAAAGGGAAAAGATTCATGTTCACATGCAATGAGGATCTTATTTCTCAGGAATAAAAAATAGCAAGCTTGAAAACTTCATTGTTTATGGACGAGAATTGCTGACATGATTCTTGTCACCTAGGGCGGCAAGGTTTCATTCATGTCTAGGGCAAGCGGGAACATTCAAATGAAAGGGAGAAAAGAAGATTCTGAAGTTAAAATGTTTCTTAACTATTCTTGAAAAACTCTTACTATGGAACAAAAGAAAGCAATTGGTGACCTTATTTCTTAGCAAACACTTCGTCTAAGACCATATAGAAAATCATGCTCGAAATGAAAAGAATATTTTCTTTGCTTGGTTTCTTGCAAGACAAACAAATTACAAATTGATAAAAAAAAAAAGCAATAGAAATACAATACAGGTTGACATTAGAAGCAAAAAGAGAGGGAGAGATGGCTTGAAATGCATGCTTCGTACCTTGATGAAGGCCAGGAAATGGGGCTAGCTAGGAAGAGTAATATTGTTGAATCGCTATGGCATGAGAAAGCAGAAGAAAGGAGTATATGAAGAAAGGAGAGGGAATATGGTTATTGGGATTGATAAAGGAGAGTGAATTACGCAAAACAAAAGGAGAAAAATGGTGGTGGCTTTGGCTGTAGAGTTAATGGAAGGCCATGAAATCAATAATGATATCAAGCAACCTAGACATGTGGAGGAGGGAATGTTGACCTTTTCAATGCTTTGCAACTTAATTCTCGTTCGTGGTACTCACGTAAACATAACAACGTTTTTAGTGGTTAATTAAAGGGAAAACTAGCTAGGTACGTAGTTTCGTTATAAGGTGTGGTACGTACGTAGTTATATTATAAGGTGTATGATTAGATTATATCTGGAGTCTTAAGAATTATAGCCATGGAAAATTAATGGCAGTCACATCTAGAGTTATATGTGACGGGAAATTTATTTAATAATTGGTAAATGTTGTTAGCATAGAGAACTAAAAGTCTCGGTACAATCCATCTTCATCTGACAATTTACCGATTGATTAGTAGAAACAAAAAGGTCGATTGATTTCTTGAGGAATCATTTGTTAGCATCTATGTTAGCATTTACTGTAATTGAAGAGTTTATGGGAGAGATTCTAGGAATTGATTTATTCTACAGCTGTAAATTTCCTATTTATAATAGGAACCTAGAACGTTACAAATTCTACCATGTATATATATACATAACAGTGTAAACGTAAATCATTGAATACAATTACAAATTTCCTTCCTTATTGTCATGGTATCAGAGCAAATACCCTAAAAATTTTTTCCTTTGAGTTGTGAAAAGCTGCTACTGCAGACAACAACTATACCACAAAACGAAACTCGATGGCAACCCCTACTGATTTAGTAGAAACGATGGCAGCCCCTGTCGATTTAGCATAACAAAATCAACAAGGAACAGAGGCTATCCTTGAAGATTTAACTGCAAGAATGACCCAGGCTTTGAGACAAAGCCTGAACTCGACCCCTGCAGTAACATATGATGCTGCAACACCAATTACTATCAAACTCAATGGAACTAATTATGCTCTATGGTCTCAAATTGTTGAGATGTATATCTCAGGAAAAGACAAACTATGATATATCAATGGTGATTTTCCGCAACCAGAAATGAATGATCCCACATTCAGAAGATGGAGGACAGAAAACTCTATTGTAAAGGGTTGGTTGATTAACTCAATGGACCCCTCTCTAGTCGGCAATTTTATTCGATTTCCAACAGCAAAACAGGTATGTGAATCAATTGCTACAACTTATTTTGATGGGAATGACAAATCGCAGGTATACGATTTGAAGAAAAAGGTCACTCGGATGAAACAGAATGGGGAATCCATTGAGGCATACTACAATTGTCTTCAGGGCTTATGGAGGGAAATTGATTACCGGCGACCAAACCCAATGGAGTGTGCAATTGATATACAGAGACATAACACCCTACTTCAAGAGGATCGGGTGTATGCTTTCCTTGATAAACTAGATGATCGGCTAGATAAAATCAGGAGTGATGTTCTTCAATTACAACCTTTTCCATCTGTTGAACAGGCCTACGCCTATGTTCGAAGAGAAGACAACAGACAATTTGTCATGCTTGAAACAAGTGGTGGTCTTACTGCTTCGGTTATGGCAACAAAGAGTGGAAAACCAAGTCAAATGCTACGCATGACCAAAAGAACACCAGGATATGCAACATCAGGGGGAAGCAAAAATCTGTTTGGAGGGCATGGCTGCTCCCATTGTGGTAATATCAAACACACACGGGAAACGTGCTTCAAACTACATGGCTATCCAGAGTGGTGGAGTGAATTTAAAGCAAAGAAATCACAGGAAGCTAATGGGGGAGCTGGACGGGCAGCAATAGCATATGTAGAGCCTCAACTTTCCCTTATTCCCCGTGTGGAAACAAAGGCTGAAATGGCGTTTAATGGCAGCGATCAAGGTAACGGTTGCTGTTATACCAGCAGTGCTCTTGTAGTCTCTACAAAACAAAGAGATGATGACTGGATTGTAGACTCTGGTGCAACAGACCATATGACCTACAATCCAGACGATCTTGCTGACTACATAACGCCAATAAGGAACAATATTTCAAATGCTAATGGGGTCTTGTATCCAGTAACAGGGGTTGGGACAGTACAACTATCACCATCAATATCCTGAACCAATACTCTTTTAGTTCCATCTCTTACAACAAAATTAATATCGGTGGGACAAGTTACTGAAGACCTAAACTGCCTTGTTTTAATGTATCCAACTTTTTGCCTTTTTCAGGATATTCTCACGAAGAAGATCATTGGGCGTGGTACTAAGAGAGAGGAGTTATACTACATAGATGATTTCAATATCAGAAAAATTAATATGGTGAAGAACTCAGCCACTGCACATGAAAAAAAGATCCGGCTATGGCATGCTCGGTTGGGGCACCCGTCATTCAGCTATATGAGGCAATTATTTCCAGATTTATTTTCTAGTCAAAAACATTTAGAACTCAAATGTGATACATGCATTTTTGCAAAAAGCCACCGTGTATCATTCCCGGCTAGTTCAAATAAAAGTGATATTCCTTTTGCGTTAATCCATTCGGATGTTTGGGGACCATCTCCTATCACCACGGTTCATGGTGTACGATGGTTTGTGACTTTTATAGATGATTGCACCCGGATGACGTGGGTATATTTGCTTAAAAATAAGAATGAAGTCTTTAGTGTTTTTTGTGCTTTTCATGCTATGATACAGAACCAATTCTCAGCAAAATTTAGAATTTTGAGGTCGAATAATGGAGGGGAATATGTCAATCAAGATTTTGTGAAATACTTCCACAATGCTGGTCTCCTACATGAATTTTCTTGCAGTCAAACACCACTACAAAATGGTGTAGCCGAACGGAAGAACAGACACATTTTAGAAACTGCCCGTGCACTACTAATTGGAGCAAATGTCCCACACAGCTACTGGGATAAAGCTGTGGTCACGGCTGTGCACCTAATGAATCGTATGCCTTCTAAAGTCTTAGAATTTAAGACTCCGCTGCAAATTTTGGCCACTCATACTACACTACCATCTATACTAATGCTGCCCCCACGTATATTTAGGTGTGTAGTGTTTGTTCATCTATACAAGAACCAACGAAACAAACTGGATGCATGTGCTGATCGGTGCATATTTCTGGGATATGGTGCATCAAAGAAGGGCTATTGTTGCTACAATCCTGTAACAAAATGCACATACATCACAATGGATGTCACCTTCTTAGAAGCTGAAAATTATTACTCCCCAGTGTCCACTTCTCAGCTTCAGGGGGAGACATGGACGGAAGAAGAGAAGTGGTGGAACTGCCCAAATATAGAACCAGCAATACCTGCATTACCTGAGAGAGATGTAACGGGCAATGCTGGTACAATACCTGCAGACGCAGTGAGGGGCATACTTGCAGACATAGACGTGGAAAGGGAAGATGATGATGATGCCACAGGTAATGCTGCTCCATCAGAAGATATGGTAACAAAAAAGGCAGCCACGGGTGAGGAAGATATGGGTGTATCTGCAGACATAAGAGATGATGACTTACTTGCAGATTTGGCAGTAGATACCGTGGATGAAGAAGCTGAAATGGGCAATGCAACTGAACACACACCTAGTAGTCAAACCCCTCTACTCTCTGTACTCGACGATGATCATTCCTCGCCAGAGAATATCCATGAGGTAAACTCTCTTTCTCCATCATCTAATCCTGTTTTGGATACTCCTGTTGGTTCCAAATTACCTGCTAGGGAAAATAGGGGAAAGCCTCCAGCTCGATACTCTCCCAGCATAGAGGGGAAACAATCCAAGTACCCTATCTCTAATCATGTAACGACTCAAAGGCTGACCAAGCCCCTTAGAGACTTCACCGATAAGCTGTTAGCTCATCATATCCCGCATGAAATTCAGGAAGCCTTGACTAAACCTAAGTGGGCACAAGCAGTAGAAGAAGAGATGGAAGCATTGAAGAAAAATAAAACATGGGAACTTATTCCATTGCCGAAGGGGAAGAAAACAATTGGGTGTAGATGGGTCTTCTCCATTAAACACAAAGCGGATGGAACAATTGAGCGGTTTAAAGCAAGATTGGTAGCCAAGGGGTACACTCAGACATATGGAGTGGACTATCAGGAGACATTTTCTTCGGTAGCAAAACTAAATACTGTTAGAGTGTTGTTATCATTGGCAACAAATCTAGATTGGCCACTACACCAATTTGATGTCAAGAATGCTTTTCTGTATGGAGACCTGGAGGAGGAAGTATATATGGACATCCCATCGGGATATACCGCATCCCCAAACACTGGAATTGTTTGCAGATTACAGAAGGCATTATACGGGCTAAAACAATCACCACGCGCGTGGTTTGGTAGATTCAGTATGGCAATGAAGAAATATGGATTTCAACAAAGCAACTCAGATCATACTCTATTCTTAAAACAGCGACAGGGAAAGGTGACTGCTTTGATAATCTATGTGGATGACATGATCATTACTGGAGATGATACAGAAGAAATCTTAACTTTGCAGAAACAATTGGTTACCGAGTTCGAGATGAAGAGCTTAGGAGGACTAAAGTATTTCCTGGGGATCGAAGTAGCAATGTCAAACCTAGGCATATTTCTTTCACAAAGAAAGTATGTGCTAGACCTACTAACCGAAGTAGGAATGCTTGACTGCAAACCGATTGACACCCCCATGATTCAGAATCAGAAATTTAGGGACTCTACAGAAAGGGCTTCGACTAATAAGGAAAGGTATCAACGACTGGTGGGAAAATTAATTTATCTGTCACATACTCGCCTAGATATTTGTTATGCAGTGAGCATAGTCAGCAAATTCATGCATTGTCCGAATGAAGAACACATGGATGTCGTAACTAGAATACTTCGTTACTTAAAATCAGCTCCTGGAAGAGGGCTTCTATTTTCCAGAAACGGTCATCTAGCGGTTGAAGGATACACAGATGCTGACTGGGCAGGAAGCATATCTGATAGAAAATCTACGTCGGGATATTTCACATTTGTTGGTGGCAACTTGGTCACATGGAGGAGCAAGAAGCAAAAGGTAGTTGCTTTGTCAAGCGCAGAAGCTGAGTTTCGAGGTATGGCAAAGGGCCTATGCCAATTATTATAGCTCAAGAGGTTATTGTCCGAAATTGGGTTCGGTCCTGAATCAAGGATGAACCTGTACTGCGATAATAAAGCTGCCATTGAAATATCTCACAACCCAGTTCAACATGACCGCACAAAACATATTGAGATAGACAGACATTTTATTAAATAAAATCTCGAAGAAGGGGTGATCAATTTTCCGTTCGTGAGGTCAGAAAATCAGCTCACAGATATCCTTACAAAAGCCGTCTCCAGCAAAATTTTTCAGAATTCACTTGACAAGTTGGGCATCGAAGACATCTTTGCACCAATTTGAGGGGGAGTGTTAGCATTTATGTTAGCATTTACTGTAATTGAAGAGTTTATGGGAGAGATTCTAGGAATTAATTTATTCTACAGCTGTAAATTTCCTATTTATAATAGGAACCTAGAACGTTACAAATTCTACCATGTATATATATACATAACAGTGTAAACGTAAATCATTGAATACAATTACAAATTTCCTTCCTTACTGTTATCATTTACAGATTAAAGATCATGCTTAATTTCTCAGTCAAGAACTAACTCATTAGTTGTCCTTTCTTTTCATAAACTTTTTTCATATATAGCAAGGTGGTGGTCTGCGATCGATGGCTGCTTAGCCCACAAAGTGGTCTCTAATGATATTAGAAAAAGACAGCAAAGAATAACAGCACGATGTTTTTGTTGTTGTGGAAGACAGTGATCTCATTCAGATTAGAGGCTGGCCCTGGATGCCTACACACGTGCAAATGGAGTTCACTTTTTCTCTTCATCTCCCTTGTCTCCTTCTCGAGTTGATGGAGAAATCCACCAACTCATGCGATTGGCTGTCTGTGTTTTTCCAGACCCTGTAGGCTTTGAAGAAAATGGTCCGAAGTCTTTTCCCTTGAAAAACAGCAAGCTGCATTCGGCAACTCATGGTTGATTTCTGGGTCATCAATGTCTGCGAAAAAATAATTGCAGAACTGAGATCTTTCAATACTACGATCAGTTTTGTCTCCGATTTATTTGGAATTCTCAACTGGGTCCCTTGATATCTATATAACCACAATCCAGATGAATTCATGATCAAATTTATGACTCGTGTGGATGGAAAGTTTTAAACTTTGAAGACTCGAGGGACCAGAGTTGATTGGAAAATGTTTCAGGCTAATTAGTCCCTTTTGTTTTTCCAATATAGGGAAATCATCCCTCCTATGGCTGTGATGGCTAACAAGCCATTGGCAACTGGCTAGCATTCCTGTAGACTATAGCATTAAAAAAAAAACAAGAAGAAGTTTGGTTGTGTTCCACAGGCCACCCTGCTGCTTTCCCACTCTGGAAAACGCAAATTAGGGAGTGATAATTCTTGTTTATTTTGAAAAAAATAATAACTTTTAGCATTTTTAATATATTATTAAAAACTCGAAAAATAATCTCAATCATTCTCGAAAGCTATAAACAAATCAGGCAGCCAGCCAAATGTTGGTCCTTGACGAAAGCCCCACTTGGGCACTAGTTTTAGAGGAACCAGGGGCTTCGGGCAACTTCGTGAAGGCTTTGTCCACGTCATCGTCGAATGTGACCTGTCATAGATGGTGGCTTAAGCCACCTCGTGCATCATCTCTTTGTAGACTAATTTATTATTACAGGTCATGTCTTTCTTTTCTTCTTCTTCTTCTTCTTATTAATTGCCGATGATTTGTAAATTGCTGATGGATGTTGGATTATTCATTTTTATTTTTATTTTTTTATATTTTGCAAATGCTTTTATTAATATTTATGATTTTTTTAAAATATATTTTCTTAAAAACATATTTTTAAATCATTAAAATACAGTTCGAACTATAGGTTAACCATATTCATTTAAATTGTTTTTTTAAATCAATTATTTTTTTTTATCTTGGATTTAATAAATATAGTGAGGGTTAAATAAAATTATACATTGTGGGGTTTGGAACCCTTGCTCAATTATGATAAAGTGATGGCCAAAACACAACTTTCTTTTATTGGGATGACCAAAATATATATATATATATATATATATATATATATATATATATATATATATATATATATATATATATATATAGATTAGCTTAATAAGTGACTTTTTGTCAACATAATTAATTTACTAATAGCTTTCAACAACAACAACACCACCACCGGCCCATCAACAATGAGAGTTTGTGAACCTTTATTCCAAGAAACCACTATGATTTGTCGTCTCTTACAAAAGTATGTTAATTTATGCCGTCCTCTCCTGGATAGAGTATGCAAGAAGATAAATGATCATTAATTTTTGTTAGATTATGTAATAAGTTTATGTTTTATGTTTTTCTTTTAATTTAGATTATGTTTTTATAGGTTCTTGTGGTATTCAAACTATACATTATCAATTATTGTAATTCTGTTTAAGATGGCTCGTTGTTGTGATCATCATTAATTTCTTTTAAATATATAAATATGAACATTTTCTACTCTTGCAATCATAATTTCATTTCAATAAAATCTTGATTTATAATACAAGTTATATAATGAAAATTATTATAATTATTAACTATTTTTTTTCAAATAAGAAAAATGATTTAAAAAAAAAACTATAGTGAAGCTTTAGCAAAAAAAAAAAAAAAAAAAAACTAAGGAAAAAATAAAACCCAATGAGATATATGAAGATTGAAATTGATGTCATTGATATCTTTTTCGACCACAAAAATCATTTCATTAAGTGTTTGTTCGACACTGTATTTCAAAAGTGTTTTTGAAAAAAAAATATTTTATTTTAAATTAATTTTGGGATTTTTTAGATTATTTTGATGAGCTAATATCAAAAATAGTTTTTAAAAAATAAAAAAATTTCATTCTGATATATTTTTTTAAAGAAAATCACTTTGAAAAACAATATCAACCACATTTCCAAACAGGGCTTAAGAACTTCACTTTCCAAGGTGTTAATGACATTAAATATACAGGATTTTAAACATATCATCTTCATATACTTAAAAGACTATTTAAATCATAGATTAAATCATGTATATTTAACAGATTAATATAACACAAAAATCATGTATATATATAATATTTCATATAGATTAAAAATTTTTAAAAAAAATTACGAATATTTTTATAATATTTTTAATGTGTAGCCTTATATAATATTGTTTTATTAAAATATCTTAATTTTATTACCTAGAACGCGCAATAAACATGTAATTTAGATATATTTTATATTCAAATAACTAGTTTTACGTGTTAATACAACTTTGCATGGAAAAGTATTTTCTAAATTTTATTTTTTTATTTCTTATTATATTATCAAGATTTAATATTGTTATTTATTTTATTTTTATTTTAAAAAAATTATTCCGCCTATCGCGGACCAGTTTAAGATCTATGGCTAGAGGCTATAAAAAAGCAAGTGACCTCGTAGAGGTTGGTAGAAAATTAAGCATCCATCTCGTCGACATACGAAAACATAAAGAAGGAAAGTAATTTGGTGCACTCAGAGAGAGACTTTTCTAAATCCACGTGTTCGCTGATCACCACATTAAATAATTGTTAAATATATTTGAGCTCTATTATACATACAAAAATAAGAAAACAATATTATAATTCCATAAAAATTAATTAGGAGTCGATTCACTGTAAGGAAAACAAAGGAAACAATAACGATAATATTTATTTTCATGGTCCAAGAAATAGGATAATTTTATGTTTTTTAATAAGAAAATTGAAAAAATAAATAAAGTTGTCAATACTGTTTCGGTTGATGTTTTATTTTTTTCATTTGAAAAGTTAATGTTTCGATTTCGAAGTATTTCAGCTTGCTGTTTCAAGATTGTACTGTTTATATATACATATATATAATTAAATATATTAGTTCAAATTCAGAAATAAAGTTATTTATAGTTGTGCAATTTAATTTAAAAAAACATAATAAAATTATAAACATGTATAATATTACGAGAATATCATCATCAATCTCACAAAATCATTATATTATCTTATTGTTATGAATTTTTATCATAATATATATAAATATATCAAAAAACTCGTTGTAAAATTCTATATTAATCCATCGGTCAGATTGGAATATATGATTGATTTTGTAAAATTATTTATTATTTTAAAAAAAATATTATTTGGTCAAAATAGAATGAGCGAAATAAAACTGTTATATTTCAGCCAATATTTAACTGAAAAATCTGAAACAAATTAAAATAAAAATAAAAACAAGATGTTTTGTCTGATTTTTTTAAGCACTTTTCAAGTGTTTTAGCCGAATTGAAACATATACGAAAATAAGAGGTCAGCCGGCTCCATGATAGGGGGCGTGGGGCATCCTTTTCCCGTCCACGAAAAATGAATAGAAGAAGAACGAAGTCATATAAAAGGACATCAATAGCCGTAGATCTTTGACTTCCACATGTACCAATCCAACGGCCAAAAACACTTCACTGCTTTGCTCACGTTTGCTTATTGGGACGGCACTAACTCCTCTGTAGCACAATGGGTATAATAATCAAACAAAATACATGTACAAGACACTATCATATAAAATACTCATCACGTCAAGAAATTTTAATTAATTTCTTAATTAATTAATTTATTTATTAATATTTTTATTGTGATTGGGAATAGCTAAATATAGTTGATAATGGTTATGATAAGTAAGATAAGAGATAATGGTTATGATAGGCCCCATTTTTATACAATCTAGAGAGAGAGAAATGAGAGTATAATTATTTATTTTATTATGTAAATTAAAATATAATTAGAATTAATCTAAAACTAGTGTTATTTAAATACATCAATTACATTATTTTAACAGAGAAAAAAAATAATCTAAATGTTTGGAATTAACATGATTGCTAAATGGGTTTAATTTAATCATTATCAATATTATTATCTTATCACTAATTTATCTTTTAATTGGGATATAAATAAATATTAATTTAAATTTAATTTATTTTTTCTTCATTTTACTAATTTATATCTTAATATGATAGAAACAAATCTTAATCTTGTTGTTAAAGAAACAAAGGAAAGTAACAAAAGGTAAATTGTACGAGAAAAAAAGAGATTAATTAATTAAATATAGTAGAAGTTTTTTTATTATTATTAAAAAAAAAAGAACTTTATTGCTTCAGCTTTGTATCTTCCTTCCTGCTGCCTGCCTCCTCCTCCTTCTTCATTTATAAAAACAATACAAACACACACGTTTTTTCCCACTTCTCTCTCTACTATTTTTCTCTCTGATAAACGCCTCCTTTTCTCTGTTTTAAGCCTCTCTATCTGCCTCTGTATCGAACAAACACAGAAGGGGAAGAAGAAGAAGAAGAAGAAGAAGAAAAGGTATACCAGGCCACCTTTCTATCGAATGAACATGAAAATGAAATACGGGTTTTCATCTTATCATGGTTTTTATTCGAAACTGAAACAAGAGGAGGTGGCTTTGCTTTAATTTTTTTATGTTTTGTTATTTGGTTTTTTTTGTGTGTGTGTGTGTGTTTTGATTGTTATGTTATTGGTTTTTTTGTTGAATTCTGTGTCTTTGTAACGGTGAAAGCAGGTTGCTTTTCTTTCTTTTTTTTCCTTTTCATTTGATGGAATCCTGGAATCACGGAGAAAAGGTCAAGTTTTTTTTTTGGAAAATAAGGAACAGATTGAGCGGAGAAAAATTACGAGAAAAAAGAGAGCTTTGGTTTCTAAAAACACTGAAGAGGCCCTCTTTTTGTGGAACTGAATTGTGGAGGTCTTGCCATCTGGTTGTTCTCTTCATCTTTCCTTGCATGTTTGGCTTTTCTTGTTTTCCTGTCTTTGAGTGATCAAGCTTGATATGGTTGTCAAATGGAAACCAAGGTTCCTGTCTTTTCAGTGTGATTTTTTATTTTTATTTTTTTGTAGGTTTATGTGATTGGTTCTTGGTAGGTTCTTAATTTAAGGAACATGGTTTCTTTTATTACCTTATGTTTGTTTTGTGTTGTCAGGTGTTTAAGTTTCCTGTAATTGGGTTTTGATTATTTTTCTCTTCCCTTTTTGCTATATTTATTTACTGTATATATGAGCAGAAGAGGGGAAAAAATGTTTATTTGAAAAATAAATAAATTATTCATCAGTGAGGCAACGGACTGGAGGTGTAAGTTTAGTTCGATGGTTGAAATTAGACTGTTGTTTGAAGATATTACGATTTGTTTCTCTGCTGTTGCTTAAACTTGAGGTTAGAATGTTAGATCAAACTCCATACATAGTTTGTTCTTGTAGCAATACTGAAGGCGTGGATCTTATCTTAATCTGTTTTTTTGGGATTTGTGCGTGGTGATAATTAATTTTTGAGGCACGCATACTACCTGTCAATGCATTGTTGAGTGGTTATTTAGGGTTCTTCAAAGATAAATCTATGAGCATTCTCAATAAAATAATTTGAGTAAATTTGCAGATCCTTGCGACTGGAAATTACACCTCTTTTGGAGCCATTGTAATCTTAAAAAATCTTGAATGACAATTACTCTGAATTCTTCCATCGGCACATGGCTGTAGATTTATGGTTTGGTGAATGGCAATAAAAATGGAGATTCTTGGATTGCTCTTTGCATAGTCTTATGATGATTGGATGGATCAAGGATTTATTATTTACTAGTTTTTTTTATGCATTGTTAGTGTCTACAATAATGTTCATAGTAAAATCCTTGTATAGTTTTGTAATCTAATGCATGATTGATCTTATTATAAGAGTTTATATTGTTTCCATCAATGATGACTGAGAATGTAAATTATTCTTGAGTTAGATTTTGGCAGCAGGTTCCCTTTTTCCTTAAGTTGCCTATCGAATCATTCATAGTTCCTAGTCATGCCTTGCATTTTCTAATAGTGTATAGTGTGGATAATGTAGCGCTGCATTCTTCTCTTTAATAAGATGTTTGCCATGAGACTTGCCTTTTCCATTTCATTTTGTATGATGTGGCTTTTCAAGAGGTTTAATTTATCAAAAATAGATTTAATTTGTTTATTGCAGATTTAAGGGGAGTTACACCATTCATGGATGACTATTCTGGTAAGAGAGCTGGTGATAGGTTCATTGTCTCTAGAAAGGGATCTCCCCATGTTCTGAGAGATACTGCTAACAATCGAGATCGAAATGCTCAATTTTGCAACCGAATTGGATGCAGTGGCAGACTGAACTCTAGTAAAGGTACTCAAATAAGTTCAGAAAAAGCCAAATCTTCAAGGCCAAGGCCATTATTTTCATCTTCCTCAGGTGGAAAGGAAACAAATGGAAGCTCATCTAAGGTTTACTCTGCCATCAGCAAACCTAGAAATTTCATGCAGGAACCTCGTAAAAAGTTTTCTTCTCAGCTAGAAGCAGAGTCCTCAGAAACCGGGAGTGTTCAGGATGAGCCTGAAGTTACACCACCTTCTGGAAGGATTAAATTAGACCTTCACCCTGAAATCGATGGAGCTGGTTCTAGTGATATTACCTCAATGGAAGCTGGAAGCTCTGATATTTCAACAAGTACAAGAACTCGATGGAGTTTTCATCAGAAATCAGGATTAGTAAACCCTGTTTCTTTGGCATCCAAAAGCACCATTCAGGGAACTCGTCTGAATGCCAGCAGGTATGGTCCTGGAAATCTTAGATGCAATACAGTATCTGATACTGCCTCTTTAGGTTCTTCATCATCAGATTTAAATCTAAGTCGGCGGAAAGACGCAGTCAACAAGAGAATTTGTGATGGAGAAAGTAGTTCCTCTGCCAGGGGGAAAAGGATAATTGGGTCATCATTAGAAGGGCGGGGTTCTAGTTCAAATTCTGGTATCTCCATTTCTGATTCAAGGCGAGCTAGAACTGGGACTTTGAATAGGGATAGCACTGCTGCATCAATTAGGACTCGAAGGCCACTCGGTGGCTACACTAGGGCAAGGGTTGCTAACCAAGGAAGTGGAAACAATCTATCAGCAAATGAGATCCCACTAACATCTCAACCTGATTTGTCCCTGGATTTGAATGCTCCGAGTTCATCACGCCACTTCTCTGTGGAAACCTCTTTAGGCCGCCCAAGTACCTATAGTCATCCTCACAGTAGCAATGGGAGATTACGGGGTTTGAGGCCATCCAGTTCAGCAGAAGTTAGCAATGCCCAATCTTTGATGAATCATGAGAGTTTCCAGCGCTACAATATGGCTGGGATTGCTGAGGTATTTATTCCATATTTTGTTTGGCAATGCTTTTGTGCTTAATCATATCGATAGTTGAACAAAGTGGTTAAATAATTTTGTACAGGTGTTATTGGCACTTGAGAGGATTGAACAAGATGAAGAACTAACATATGAGGTTGGTAAAAGTTTTCCATTTTGATTTCACACGGTTACATATGTGTGCCTGATTCCCGTTTGCTGTCTTGCAGCAATTGCTTGTTTTGGAAACCAGTTTGGTCTTTAATGGACTAAACTTCCATGATCAACATAGAGCCATGAGACTGGATATCGACAATATGTCATATGAGGTTTGTAATTGTGTTATAATAACTCATGCAGTGTATCTTTTTCTGATTATGTCCTTGTACTTTCCCACCTTTCGTGCTTTCTGTGCTCCTATGTTTTTTGTTGGTTTTGTTATTCATACTGCTGTGCTTCATCAACAAAGAGTTGAAAGTCTCCTGAACAAGTTGTGTCATCTTTAGCCGTTGCAACCTCACATTATTGCTTGTTCCGACAGGAACTATTAGCTCTTGAAGAGAGAATGGGTACTGTGAGCACAGCGCTAACAGAGGAAACATTGTCAGAATGCCTCAAGACTAGCATTTATCAGTCCACTCCCATGGAGGATGCGACCGCAAACCTTGAAGGTGATGAGGATGACGTGAAGTGCAGCATCTGTCAGGTCTTTTTCTGTTCTTAACTTTTCCTATAGTACAAGTTACTATAAAGAAAATGAGTATGGTAGGAACGAATTTATTCTGCTGTTTCGTATCTCTATCGAACACATCAGCCTGTTTCTCATGCTACCTGATTGCTATTTCAGGAAGAGTATGTTGTTGGAGATGAAATGGGAAGGTTACAATGTGAGCATGGATATCACATGTCCTGCATACATCAATGGCTAAGCATGAAAAACTGGTGCCCTATTTGCAAGGCATCAGCAGCTCCGTCTCCGCCATCCTCGTAAACAAGTAATAAACTGGATGTAGGCGGCTGGCCTTTTTCATTTTGTACAAAATAAGTCTAGTCACCTACATCTTTTTTTCTTTCCTTTTTTTTTAATTATGTTTTCTTTTATGTACAAATCAATTCTCTTTGAACATACTAATAAGTCCAGGCTCTGCTGGCAAGTCATCACTCGTTGCCTACCCATAGAAAAAAGAAACATGAATGAAAATTACTTTGATTGTTTGTCCTTTTGGCACAATTGTGTCCTTTCTTTGTGATGCACTTGTTCCTTGAGACACCATTTTTAAGGTACTTGCAGTTTACTTTCTGCACTGGTGTGCGTTGTTGAGGGTGATGACCCTCTCATCAAAGCATCTTAGAGAGGGAGGTCACCCTAACCTCTCTAAGAAACTAAAAAAAGAAGGAACCTTGGCGTCAAAGACTTGGTCCATGACTATGTGTACAACCAAGGTGAATGGATGATGAATCTCATTCCAGCTGGCATTAGCTAAGCTTATAATTATTGGTAATCATGATTGAATGCTGGTTGCAACAAAAGCATCCGATATTAGTAATATAAAATTTCGAAAAGAGAGTTCGACACCCCTATATCAGGTAGGTGAAGGTCCTGGGAAAGAAAAAGGGTTCCAAAAGCATTTGTTTTCAAGCCATGGGACAGGGTCTGAGGCTAGTGAGGGGCCATTGAGGATAAAAAAATGGCACGACATGATAAATACAGACCAGCCTAGCACAGCATCGCTCGTTTTACAATTTCACCTATGGCCGAATTACACAATGGAAAGCCAACTACGAAAGGACAAAGCTTGATGTCATAGTTTAAAATTAGAATTAATTAAAAAAATTATAATTATAATTAAGGTAAATAGCAGTTTCAACAATATTTCATCATAGTTTAACTGACTTGCTTCCAGGTCAGAGAGACGGGAGGAGCGCTGGTTCAAGAAACAATGTCTCTAACACAAGGATAACCTTAGAGATTATTGAACGTCTCTGTTCACATAGATTGTGGGATTTGTCATTTCGTGATTATCGGCTCATGGTGATCCAAATTAGTGCAATAATTTTTCAGATGCTTGACATTCTACCAAGTGAATCTGATTGTCTTGATATCCCTTGTCTCCTCTCCTTGGAACCATCTAATGGGAAAAGGAAAACAGGTACAACAACAATTGAAGGAACATGAGCTCATTATTTATTGGAGTTTAGAAAAGGCCACTCTTCCTTGATAGTGTGTTGGTTTTAAGATTCTTTTCTATATCCATCCATGTCACCAACCAGTTGAAGGACATTGACTGGAGATCAGCAAGTGTAGCCTTCTCAGATGTTATCGAACCAGGAAAAATAAAATACAAGAACCCAAACGAGATGAACATGTTCAAGGCACTACTACTTTAGGATATCAATACCAGATTTGATCAGTTTGATGCCAAGTTTTGTACTCAGAAGAGCCAGCAAGAACAGATGCAACAGGCCGTGAGTTAAAAATAATGACAGCAGATATCAAGGCAGTCATGTTTCTATAGGACAACTTTTAAACGTAGTTTCCTAGGATGCTAACACAATGATAAATCCTGGAATCGGTCATGTTTCAGCTCGAGGTGAACTGTTGGGACATGGTGAGTCTAAGGGCTGGCCCAAGTGCACCTGACCGCGCTACACATTTATTATCGCTAGCATTGCCACTTGTGCTTCTGTGATGAGAAATATGTATGGTGAACCAGGTTAGGTCCACATATGGGGTCTCCTCATATCATACCACCGAATCACACTGCATCACAGAGGCATTAAATTAGCGGTAACCTTGGCCAAGGACATAGCCAAATCTATGGAAGTGGACGTGGATTAGCTCAAACGCAGGGAGCCCTCTATCGGGCAAATGTGGCAGGACATAATATATACCATCTGGGTATGCTATGAGCCATTTCTATGGTACTTGGCCATGTTTGATGACATGAGAACTAGACAAGTGAAGAATCTGCTTGCAAGTTCTTCACAGAGAGGTTATCTCCGGAGCTTCAAATTGCAGTGGAGAAGTTCAACCCTAAGTCACCTGACGAAGCCATTAGCCAAGCAGAGATGGAATACTCTAGCCAAAGTCATAAGCACACTTCCACCTCAAAATCAAGCCACCCAATCATCCTCATTTCTCTTACCTAAGTACACACAACCACATACAATGAAACCACACCAAACAACCCAACCTGTGAACACTACACCCAAAACTAATTTTGCACCACAAAAACTGACCCAGTAAGGGCTAGAAAGCAGGAATGCTAGTAGAGATGAGGGGTTATGCTATTGGTGCGATGAAGCTTATACTCATAATCATAAGAGTAAGAAATGGCAGCTATTTTTAATAGAAGTGGGGGCGAATCATAAGAAGAGATGACATAATTAAACAAGGGGAGGAATCTTATGTGTAGAACCAGAACTCCTTGATACCTACATTACCTCGAATGCAATCACTGGTGCAAATGGATATCTGACCATGAGGGTTAATGGGAAGGCTAATGGGAAAACCTTATCATCAAGTGTGGAACTACAGATGATTGGGGGCCTCTAAATGGAGAAACTGTTAATTATAAAGAAATTCTAGAGGTCCAGATTTGTAGTCTCCACATTGAGTATGCAGTACTCGAACCAAAGTATATGTAACAGTGACACTGAAGCGTACCATAAGTCAACTGAATCACCATTGCAGCATCTATTAACAGAATATGGCGACGTCTTGACAGAACCCAAATCACTTCCCCCGCACAGGTCCCATGATCATCAAATAATGCTGAAGAAGAGAGTATAATTCACCACAGCACTAGTCCGTTATCTTCTCCTGTCGTGCTTGTTAAGAAAAAACGATAATTGGTCGGTTATATTTTCTAAAGGTTGAGGTACGATCAAATTAGGATGCATTCTGCTGATGTTCCTAAATTGACTTTCAGAACACAAGAAGTCATTACGAGTAACTTATGCCATTCAAAACCTCATGTTCGTCATCTTTAAGCCTTGCTTGAGTGAATCTGCTCGTGTTCTTTGATGATACTCTCATTTATAGTTCTTTAAAGGCGCATTGGCTACATCATAGAATGTTTAAGGAATTATGTGTTGTGTTTTTTTTTTTCAAAGTATGTTTTTCTTTTGTTTAGACAAGATTGAATGCCTAGACCACCATATCAGCAAGGAGGGTCTTAGAGGTCTAGGCGCAAGGGCACGCCCATGAATACACACGACCTAGAATTTAGTAGCAAAGGATAGTGTCAGCCCGCGCTGACAACAATGAATTCAACAAACAAAGTGCAATGGTTCATGCAAGCCATGCATTTTTGGCTTGGCGTGAATGTGGCGTTTGAATAATGGATCATCCAGGCTAGCACAAAACATAACAGAACTAACACTAAGGGTTGGTAGTAGATGTTCAGCTTGTGGAAGAAAGTGGCAGCAAAGTTGTGGAAAGTTTTAGTGGTTTTCAAACATGGCTAGTTAGTTTGAGGGACCTCATTGTCCAGATCATAAGTGATAGGCAAACATGGGGAATGGCTAGGCTAAGAATGCTTTGCATAATCAGTAAGTTCATGGGGACATTGGAGAAACTGCCTAACAATTGTTGGATCGAGGACACCAAGTTCATGGAAAACTAAGGGAGAAACTACCCCACTACATCGTGATAAAAAAGGATGATAATTTGTTTTGTAACTTCTATAATAATGTCTATAATAGGCTTGAAAGCCTTTGCTGTGTAGCATGTAAGTTTTGTGTATAACACATATAAATGTATTGTGTATTTCCTTTGTTGAGGTAACAATAAAGTTTTAGGGTTTTCTTGTATATTTTTTGCTTTATTTTTTAATTGCTTATGTTAATTTTGCTTGCTTACTACAAGTTAATGTGCGAAAACCTTTTTGGATGAGCGAAACACACTTTAGCAAACTTATATAACAAAGTAAGTTATTCTAAACCTAAAATTCATATACCGAAGCCTTTTAGTGAGGAGAGAAGTTCCAAGAAACTTGAACATTTTCTATTGGATATGGAACAATACTTCAATGTGGTTAAGATTAGGGTGACTAAACAAGTTGATATCATAACAATGTATCTCATAGGTGATGCTAAGTTATGGTGGAGGATTAGGATAAAAAAAAAAAAAAAAAAAAACTTGAATCTTAAACGTCCTAATATTGAGACTTCACATTTAGTGGTTGAGATAGGTGATTTGGTTCAAGAATCCAAGTTTATTGTGAATGACTTAGAGTAAACAACATGGATGTCAATGTTATACTGAATAATGATGTAACATAGACTTTTTTGTATGAAATATTAGTGAGAGAGTTAGGTTTACAACTGAGTAGTAGTCACACAAAGATAAAGGTAATGAATGCCAAGACATAAGATAATCGGCTTGGTTTATAGTGTGTTGATTGTACTAGATCATTGGAAAAGGAATCAAGATTTCTTTGTTGTAAATCTGGATGATTTTGATGTAATTTTTGGCATAAATTTTGTAAGGAAAGCCAATGTCTATCTTATTCCATATCTTGATGGTATTATGGTTATTGATAAAAAAAAAATATCCATATTTTGTTTGGTGTTGTAAAGCTTTGATGACAAGTGGCAATAAAAAGAAAAAAATATTTGTTCTCGACTATCATAAGTGATGAAACTTTGCAAAAACATTTATTATGGTAATGATTGATAAGAAAGTGAATAGATATAATGAAGTAGTATATGTCATTACACATATGTTATGATAGTTTATGTATGGATGTAAGGTCTCTTAAGTTATCAAAAAAACTTCCATCTAAATTTTCTATTGACCATTGAATTAAGTTGGTGTTATGATCAAAGCCATGAAATCAATATTTTACTAGATCTCACCTATGAAATTGACATAAATAAAGAAGTAATTGTAAGAGTTTATTGATATTGAGTTTGTTTATCCTTTCAAATCTCCATATGGTGACTTAATGTTTTTTTCTGAAAAAAAGATAAATAGGAGTCTTTGTATATAAGTGGAGTATAGGGCACTTAATAAGGTGACAATTAAAAACAAGCGTTTGTTTTTTATTTAAGATTTGATGGATATATCCTTTACAAACCTAAACTTGTATTTTGGAAATTGGTAAGTTAGAAATTCTGGAAAAAATGAGCATAAAATTACATGTGTGATAAGGTATAGAGCATACAAGTTTTTAATCATGCAATTTGGTTTAATGAATGCTCTAATAATTTTTTGTAATCTTATCAATTATATATTGTATTATTATTTGGATAACTTTATTGTAGTCTATTTAGATGACATTGTAATACATAATAAGAGAATAGAAGATCATGTAATTCATCTTTTAAAAGTTCTGAGTAAAATTAGTGAATATTATTTGTATGTTAAAAGATATAATTACAAGTTTGCAAAATCTAAATTTATATTCCTAGGAAATTTAGTTGGGAAGTGTTAAACAAGAATATATCTTATAAGAACTCAAGCAAATATTAAGTGGTCAATACTAAAGATGATTTTGAAGTTGGTTCTTAGACTTGTAAAATATTATAGACAACTTATTTAGAAATATAGTAAGAAGACAACCCCTCTTTTAGATACGTTGAAGAACTAAAAGTAGGAATAATTAGTTGAATACAAACAGGTTTTTGAGAAGTTAAAGATATTAGGACTGCCTATATAGAAAAGCTTTTAAGGTGCATATTGATACTTCAGATAGGGCTATTAGGGGAGTGTTAGTGCAAGGTGGACACTTGCATTTGAGAGTCTGGAACCAAATGATATTGAACAAAATATCCAAAACATGAGAAAGTGGTGACAACAGTGTTACATTGCCTTGATGTGTAGATAGTATACTTGTTAGGGTCGAAGTTATTATGAAGACTAATAAAGTGGCTAATAATACTTTCTTCAAAACTCAACAGAAATTACCTTAGTGACATACTTTGTGACAAGATTTCTTAGCCAAATATGATTTTATATAAGGGCACAAGTTGGGGCAACATAATCAGGTTGAGTGAGATGTCTATTATTAATTTTGCTTTTGTGCAAGTGGAGTCAGGTATGCTGAAACAACTTCGTAAATTTATTAAGGATGACATAACTTACAAGAAGTATATTGGCCTTGTTAGAAAAAGGAAAGTCCAAAGATATTGGTTGGAAAATGATCTCCTCTATGTAAAAATAGGGTTGGATTTTTATGCTAAGTGGAAAACTGCAAAAGTACATGATGACAAAGATGTATAGGCCACAATGGATTGAACATCCAGAAAGGAAAATAATACATGTTATTTTGTCCCAAAATTACTTCTCGTAAGAAAATGGAATGTTGAGTTTTATTTCAAGATGTGTTCGGTATGACAACGGGACAAAGTATTACAATAAAAAAGATGGATCATTACAGTCAATGCCTATTCTAGAGAAAGCCTGTTTTGATGGACTTCTTAAAGTTGATGGCATGAACAATGTTTTGGTTGTTATAGATAAATTCACCAAGTATACAATGTTTATGGTTGCCCCTGGTAATGTGTACAATCGAGGTTGTTTTATTGAAATATGGTGAGGTATTTTGGAGTTTCTTCTGCTATTGTTAATATATACAAGTCATAAACAGGTTCTGGACAATATTATTCAGCATGATGGGACAAAGTTGAAGTTTTCTAGTGCAAATCATTAGTAAGTTGATGGGCAAATAGAAAGGATAAATGTTTTGCTTGAAGAATGTGCAATTTTTCTACAATCCCCAAAAATACTTGGTAACAAAAGCTAATCCATTTGAGTTGGTTTTGGCTACACAAGATTACTAGTGGCAAAAGTCGAGATACGTATAGATTTGTCATGGAAAGACATGAATTATTTAAATAAGCTTGCAAAAGGTAAGAAAAAAGATGTTGAAGTACGATTACCATATATGAATCCTATTGGAATTCAGCGAGGGAACTTTTTTTGTTATGGGGTGCACTATTTTGTTTTAGTGCTTGTGTTAGTTCTGCTTGCTAATGACGGGTAACATGTGGGAACATGTTCGAGTGAAAGAAATATATAGTTTTGGACAAACACGAGCGGAAGGATAAGAAAATAATTAGTCTAGTGGGACTACATTATCGTGCAGAGGCTACAAGTTTAGATAGTTTTATAGATGGTTCGCACGTAATTATGGTAAGCCACTTACTGACCTGTTAACAAGAAAGGTTTCACTGGAATGCAGAAGCACATAAAACGTTTAAAATGCTTAAAGAAGCCTTGACTGCACTAATTAATCAATATCTGTTAAACTCCCTCTCCCTGTCTCTTTCATGGTACAGGTATATGCGAACATCTTGTGTGTATTCGAGTAAAGCAACTCATGCTGCAAACCACTGCAAATGCATGGCGAGTTTCCTTCAAAGCCCGCACCTGACAAGCATCAGTAAGAGTAGAAGAGATAGCATGTTGATTAAAGGGGCACAAACAACTAAGGCTCAAAGAGGGATGAAAGAAGACGATAGAGAATCAGTCTAATGAAATAGAAGAACCCACCTAGATCTTCATGAATGAAAGGTGCGCGGTGAAAACAGCGTTCTTAGGGTCAAGAAAGGCAGAAATATGGATTTGCAATGTTTTAAGAAACGAAGAGATCCTTCAATAGAGAGAATTTAAAAAAAGAAAGAAAAGAAAGAGGATTACGATTAGCTGGATATTTCCCTTATTAATTCAGTGGCACAATCTGGTTTTGAGAGCAACTTGGCATCCATGAAATAATAACAAGGGAAATAGCTTGGAAACAAAAAAAAAAAAAAGCTTTAGGCAAATGGTAACTGATCAACAGATCAAAATTGATTGCAGAGTTTTTCTTGCTAAACAAGAGCAACCAACTTTTAAAAAGTTTATGGCTCTTCAGAAGTCAATATGATTATAGAAAACTCAGTCATGGCTCAAACAAGATTGGGATAAAAACAGTTCTCAAATCTGGTCTGCGAAAAACTGAAGCTCTAAGAAAATATGTATGTCATCTGCAGACCAAGCTACAAACAGCATCCCAGCAAACAGTGCACCACCTTTAGAAGAGCTTGTGGGAAATATAAAAAAACATTTTGCAAATTCAATACCTGCCTTCCACGGGACATTGCAAAACAATTTTACAAAAAGTGAGTTTCTGCTGTACAAAGAGCGCTCGAGGGTAGAAAATGGAGAATTAGGATGGCTTGACCTGTGCTGTAATTTTAGCTTCGAGTTGAGTCTTGTATGGGTGTTCAGATTTCTCTTGCAATCTTTACCTGCTGCTGATTCTATAAAGGTCGTGTGCATACTGGATAGTAAAGTATCAATCGAACGGGATAAAACAGCACTGTTATGAATAGAGTTCTTTCCAGGAATAGGATAACACGCAGAAAGACACTAATTCTTGCTTATTGTCAACCGAATTACTTGTTCCAAAACTTTGCACGAGGCCAATTATTTATCATTACAATATGAAAATGCCTGATTTATGTCCCCGAATCTAATCTATCACTCCCAGATTACATCCGTCATCACTCCCCGTGATTTGACTACAAACTAAGTTGTGCCAGAAGCCCACGTAAGATTTGCCAGATTCTGCGATTCACATGTACAAACACATTTATGCCAAGGGAGGCATGGAAAAGCCACAATCCTGAAGTGAAACACGAGCAGCAGAATACGGCTTCAGCAGGGATGTTTTCCAGGCTCATTCGCTTGAAAATTGAAACATAATATCAAAGACAAGTTGATGGATATCAATTTGTTGTTAATATTGGAATTCCAATCAATTCTCAGATTTTAAAATACAAAGAGCACCACTACAGCTCTTTACACCATTTACCTTTCAACAAGCTACACGAGTATCCTGCAAAACTGTCTTAAAGACTTCCTCTTTGTTGGCTGTAAATTATACAGAAGAGCTTCCGATCTGAAGCAATGGCAGCAGACAGCCAACACCAATGCTTATTGCACAGCAGTGCAGCCAACTGAGGGCATTCTGTTTGAAACTTGCCCTGGCTTGGTTGCTGCAAAATAATTTCTTGATTCATACAGGATCTGCAGCAGGAGAATACAGACATCTGGATGCTCAACCCACAATTTCCATCTTGCTGGGGCCGAGCTTCAACAGAAGGGGAGCCATCTGGTTCATCCTGGCAACAATAAACAGAAATGGGTGCATCAACAACTTCCAATTTAAACAATTGCCAATGCCTTGGAACCAGGACAACCTGACCCTATTATATCTTTGGGATAAACAAATCTTCACAGGTATGTTTCAATCCTCGAACGAATGCATACATATTTTCTCCAGCAGCAATGGCCAGTCTTCACCAAGTTGCTGTGGATTTAGCTCCATGGCAACTTTGAAATCAAGCATGGATATTGAACTATGCTGTCTCTGTTCCTGCATACCCTCCACAGGACCACTGTTACTCAGCATATGCAAGTTATTACTTGACCACATGCGATTGATCACCTTTGGTACCTGCTGCTTGTGAACAGGGTGCTTTCTCGGATCATGAGGAGACCGTGCTCCTACTAACTCAACACATGACTTGATCAACCTCTTCAAGTACAAATCTAACATATTATTCAACCTGTTTGCGCATTCCATGGTAACCCCTCCAAGCCCTTGTGTAGCCGCAATCTGCTCCATGCGTTTCCTCAGCTTCTCTGAATCAGACAATTCACCACTGTCATAATAGCTAACAAAATCACCACTACTTGCAACTGGCATAGTTTTGCGGGCCCCACCCACACTAGCTGAACAAAATGGAATCCCTAACGGTGCAAGTAGGAGAGTTCTGGAAAAGTTCAGGTGGTTTGCTTGCTCCACCTCTTCTCCATCTTCCACAAAATCTGTCTGATCTTTGCTCTGCATCCTTGATCTTTCAATGGGCTGTTGAGCTGATCCCTCCCTTTCATTCTCAGATTGCTCAGCAACTGTTTGAAGATGCTGCACTGGTCTCTGATAATCACAAGGTGCCAATTCCCCATTTTCCACAACAAACTTACTTCCACTATCTTCTGTACCAATTGATTGATGTGAGATACATTCGACTTTCCCATTGGGCCCAAGTGGGCTGGGTCTATCTCTCTGCTTCCGATCACGTATCACTGATCTAACCTTTCTTGGAGACACAGGTAAAACCCCATTAGACCATATGGATGCGTTTTGATTTGAAATAAGGGACCCATTTTGTTCATGCCCATCTTCTCTAACTGGAGAACTGTTTGGAGCTTCAAGCAGGGGTTTTGTGGGACCCGCCTCGTAAATTGGTGGTGGCGTCTTCGCCTGACAGGCATTCTTCAATATTGAGCGTATAAGATTATTGTGCAGCGGCAGATTCTCCCTTCCGAGCAAGCGAAAACATGACTTATCAAACTCGCTTTTACCCAGCTTTTGACTCAAAAATCGATTCAGATAGTAAAAATACTTCTTTGACCTCTCAACTCCAATCTTCTTTACTATCTCAGTTCTCAATTCAACCAAATCAACTCTGGAGCTCTGATGAGGTAGCATTTCTCATGAAACAGATTCATACAAAATCCAAAAACAGAACCACAAAACCCAAAACCCCAAATCGCACACTTAATTACTATTATTTTCACCTCCGCAATAGCAAAATTCACACACCCACATATCAAATTAAACGCAAATCGACAGTCAACCTCTGCTTATCTCTAGCGTAAACAGTCCCAAACACTACCATTCACCAAAATCACAAAAACCCAAGATTCTCAACCTGGAGAACAGCTATTTCTGTTTCCAGACAACCCAAAAGTCACCCGCCAACAACATATACAATGCAAACCCAAATCTCATCTTTAAAAAATCCAAAACCCTAAGAGATCAAACTCACTAAAAAACACTCAATCCAAATCACCCCAAACCAAAACCAATTCATTCATATACACAATAAATCAAAACCCTAACATGAAATCACCAAACTTTATACGCACAACAAACTCCTTTCTCTTCTTTCACCACTGCACCATTAAAAAAATAACAAAAACCCACTTCAGTTTTCGCACTATTTCACACAATTCACAAGCTAACAAGTTCAAATTTTGACTAATTTAACTTCATAAACAGAGATCAGTAAAAGAAACTGAAACAGAGACCGTTAACAAAAATTGACACCAAAACAACAATGAAGTGCAAAAGGCAAACTTTAAGTGTGTAAAATTGATGGGCTATAAGGATTAATTAAGTAAATATTTAAAAAAACTAACCTTCGATTAAACTTCACCAAAATTGGAGCGTGAGAGTTTGATTCTTCGCTTGTCTTCTTGGGTTTTCAATGTAGTTTTTTTCCGAGTTGTTGATTTGAAAACAGGGCCAAAGAGAGAGAGGTTTTCTTGGCTTTGAGAGTGTTAGCTAGCTTGATCGCTCCTTTTTGTTTCTAATTTAGTGTAATAAATAGTTTCTTTCTCTCTCTCTCTATCCCTCTTTTTGTTTTTGTGTTTTATTTTCTTGGTTTCTCTCTGTGTTTCTCTCTCTCGCTGTCTCTTCGACTGCTTCTTTCTCGCTTGGTCTCGCCTGGTGTTTTTTTAGTGCAAACGTGTTTAATTCATTTTTTTCTTTTGATCCTTTTTAATTTATTTTGTGCATTTAAACTCCTTTCTACTTTCAGATGCCATTTTTTTTAATAGAAGTAATCTAAATTATTTTTAAAAATATTTTTTTGTTTAAAAATATATTAAAATAATATATTTTTTAATTTATTAAAAATTATTTTTAATATTAATACATAATAATAAAAAATTTGAATTTAAAATAAAAAAATAATTTTTTAAAAAAATATTTTAAAACGCATTGTCAAAAAAAAACCTAAACCTAGCCAAGTTGAAGGTTGTGGTTATAGATTAGGCAGATTAATTTTACCTATGTTAATGTAAAATAATATTGTTTTATTTTATATAAAAGGCTAAAACATAGTTATATTGAATTTTTTCAAATCAAATTAAATTTTGATTTATATTGAATTGACTTGTTGAGTTGATTATACCAAATTATATTTGGTATAATTTAAAATTTGATTCAAATCAGTTAAATACAGTATAATTAAATTATTTTTTTATATAGTAACATTAATATTATTTTTATTGTATGTATCATATACATTTAAATTGATGTGTTTATTAGAATGAGAGAGGAGAGAATTTGATTGTCTTATTTGATTTGATTTTGAATTTAAGGTTTTAAAAAAAATTAAAAAAAATATTTTTATTTTAAATTAAATATTTTTAGTATTTTTAGATTATTTTCACTTGTTAATTTAGAAAATAATTTAAAAAAAATCATCTTGATATGTTTATAAATGAAAAACACTTTCAAACACAACCTCAATTATATTCTCAAACATACATTAAAACCCGCATGTTATTTTTCAAAAACCGTCTATACTTATTTTTTAATTAAAGAATATTAATTTTGAAATCTAAAAAGGTTATGAAACTAAACACAATAGTCTCGAGGGTCCATAATGTGGTGACCCCTAATTATATTATTATCTAGAACTAATATTAGATTTTATAATAACTAAAGTATAAAAATACACATTTATATTTTAGGAATGAGTTATTGGCAGGCAAGTGTTAAGAAGATGAGAAGATTCAGATAGGGCAAATGGCTCCACCTCCCGCTCGAGGAATATTTGCCATCTCCGACCTCGGAATGGATAGGAGATTGACTTTCTTGTGGATAAACTCTATATATATATATATATAATCGAGTGTCCGGATTGTACATCACAACTAATCCCTGAATTCACTTAACATCCTGTAAATTCAGTGAACATGTAAGACACCGCAGAGATGACAGACGTGCATGGTGGGATTTGAATCCTAGTGCAGAGTAAGGAAACAAGTTCTTTCAACCGATAGGTCAAGACCTCATTTGTGCTATGGATAAACTATTTAATACCATATGTGATGGTATTTTAATAATATACTAAGACACTGTTTTTCAAAAATATTATTGGAAAAAATTTTAAAAATATATTATTTTAAATTAATTTTTTTTAATATTTTTAAATTATTTTTATGTGCTGATATTAAAAATAATTTTTAAAATATAAAATATATTATTTTAATATTTCCTAAATAAATAATACTTTAAAAAATAAATACAACCATACTCTCAAACACATATTAAACATTTGTGTAAAAATCTACTCGGATAGGAGAAGCAATGCACCCGGTGAACACAATTATCCCTTTTTATATCATTTTAATTATAAATTCATTTTCTTTTTAGTATTCTTTGTTGCTTCGTGTGAGAGGTAATATACAAAGACGAAGGAGAAATTCAATATTACTTTTTTAATTCCTTTTTTTCTGTATCCATTCCTCTTGTGCACAAAGAAAAATACATTTCCTTTCGGTCATATAAGGTAGAGAATTGTATATATAACATAATTAAAGGAGAAGGGTTTTTATTGTACCCTTTTCAAGTAGTATTATTTATTAAAATAATGATTTTTTTTTTCATTTAATCTATTTTTTAAATTTTATTCCTAAATATTAAATATATTAAGAGCTGAGTTTTATAATTATTTTATAGGGTATTGTTTTTTCTCTTTCTTTATTTTTTTTCCCTTCCTTTTCTAATCTATCTTTTTTTAATTTTAATTTTATCTTTTAATATTAAATTTATTAAAAATTGAGTTTCATACAAAAAATTCAATTCACCTTTTATGAGGGTATCTCGATCTCCTTATCTAAATTATAAGTTTAATAAATTAACTTGGTTAATTTGAGTTTTTTTTCTAATTAATTTTATTTCTCAATTTATCCTTCAATATTAGTTTGATTCATAATTAAGTTTTATGTTTGTTTCAATCTACTTTCTACGAGGTTGTTCACATCTTATGACTCGTGTCACATATTTAATAAGTTGACCATAATAGACTCGAGCATTTTTTGTGTCTTTTTTTATAGATTTTTTTTTAATTTTATCTTTCAACATCAAGTTGGTTGAGAATCAAGCTTAATAATTCACTCAATTTCCTTACTATTGTTTTTTTCTAGTCTCATGACTTGAGAAGTAGATTTGATAAGCTAACTCGAGTTGACTCAGATTATTTTTTATTAAAAAAAATTCAGTTTCATCCTTCAATATTAAATTTATTAAAAATTAAATTTCATAATTTATTTTAATTTGGTTTTCCTAGATCTATCACGATCTCATGACTTGATATGCGGATAGATAGGTTGCATTAGATTGATCCAATATGTTATTGTGACAATATTTATTAAAAAAATATCATTTTAAATATTTATTTTGACTCAAACTAAATTTTTATCAATCATCTAAGTTATCTTTAAATATGCCAATATGATCAGGTCATATAAAATCAATTTTAACATATTTGTTTTACTAAAAAAAACATTAACAATACATAGATTTTGTTTTATATTAAAGAAAATTGATATCACTTGCACCTCACTGCTATACAATAATTTAGTTAACATGTACTAAAAGGCCTTATCATTTCACTATAATAGTTAATAGTAAAATGTCAAGGTCATTTTTTATTTTAGTCCTAAAAATTTTTCATTTAGTTCTCTAATTTTTTAAATATTTTTTTTAACTTTATCTTTCAATATTAAGTTTAACATGTATTAGACTTTATAATTAATTTTTATTTTCTTTCTATTAAATTATTTTGATCTTATGACTTGTGTTGCAAGTTTTGTGAGTTAGTTGTGTTGATTCAATTAATGTCTTAATTATTATTTTTTTAGCTTTATATTTAAACATTGAGTTGATTGAAAATTAAGATTTATATTTATTTTTTCCAATGGGATATCTCAATCTCATGGGCCGGGTGCTAGTTTTGATAGTTTTCTGGATTGCTTTATATATATATATATATATATATATATATATATATATACTCTAACATGAAGTTGATTGAAAATTAAAATTTATATATTTTTTATTTGCTTTATATGAAGCTATTTTGGTCTCTTAACTCGGGTTATGCAAGTTATCCCATGTTGACTCGAGTTGTTTTTCTAATTTAATCCTTTAATATTGGATTGATTAAGAATTGTACTTCACAATATATTTTTCTATTGGGTTATCATGATCTTCAAATCCAGGTCGTTGGTTAGACCGGCTGACTCATAATTTTTGAAAAAAAATATATTTTTTAATATATTATCATTTCAATATTTAAAAAAAATATATCTTGATTTTTTTCAAACTATATTTTTATTGATTATTTAAGTTGTATTATAACTTATAAAAGTAAGTTATTTCATGTCAATCCTCATGTAGTGTTTTTTTACTAACAAATATAGTAACAATACTTATAATATTTTCTCACATAACAAAAAATCAATCCAATCAGATTGAATAAAATAACTTAGTGCGCGGGCGTGTATTCTAATGCTTGAGTTCTTCAGAAAGTGATTTTGGAAAACAAGTTGAAAAACTATCAGTAAAATCAGCACTATTCGTGATCATAGTTGTTGTGGAGTGCTTGCTGAGATAAAAGCATTTTGGAACCCTTTCTTTGAATTAGAACAGAAGCGAACCCAAAACAGTCTCACCTTCATCCATGGAAGGAAATATTGATGTAAAGTTTTTCTAAGTTTCTAGCATGGTTAATTACGTGGGCGTGAGGGTTCGCAAACAGTTGGTACCTGACAGTAACTTCACCAGCTCATTTCACTCTGAAATGATGCTCCGAAAATCATTAAATGTGTTTAAATCATGATAAAAAATTGTTCTGAATACAGCACAATGCGCAAAAGATTTCAGAGTTGCACAACAAATATGTTTCACTTGTTGAATCTGAAGTTTACAGAACAGGATATGTGGTCCTCAAATCTTACAAAATTCTGTTGGTATAATGAACACAGCTAATTTCATTCCTGATGTTTCAAAGAGCGAGAGAGTATAAATGGTATCGTCATGCCTTGAAAACTTGACCACTTAATCCTTCGAGGTCATAACCAGCAGACCTAGAGCCCCTACAAGTATGTACTGCAAGAAAAACCAACACCAAGTTAAACATTTTATGCAAAACTAGGGAATTGAGTGCCTCCAGCAAAAACTCAAGGAAGCAAAATCTTAATTTTTCAAGTTGTTTGATTTCTAATTTCTGTGGAGAATTTCGTTTTTCAATTTTTTGACATAAGATAGGGAAATGAGGTCCTCATGCATTTTTATCTCAAAAAAGGAAAGATCTGTGTGAGTGCAAACCCGAGACACTACCTTGATAATAGGTTTCTCAGTCATCATGATTGTAACCCAACCAGCGTAAGGCAGGAACCTGCGGAAGAGGGTATATAATTCAGTTTCATATAAATCAAGAGGATATATATTTCAGAAAGTGTTAAGAAGAAAACTACAAGACGTAATATTTTTGTTTCTTATGTCAATACGAGTTGGTAAATCATTCTTTTGGATTGGCATATTAACTAGTCTGGATTATTTCATCATCACCAAACCCATGATGCACACTCTTCGATCAAACAAGTATTAGATAAAATCAGCAGATGACAGTATATGCAAGCACCTATTTAGAAGAACTCTTTTTTGTACCGTTCAAGTTAATCGTGGTCCCCCGCATAAATTACAACTTCATGCTGGAAACAAAATATATGCAAATACATGCACAACTGACTTACCCGACAGCTCTCCCCATAATTTGCTGTGGCTTCAACCAATTCTGACCATAAGCATACAAACCCCTGTCGTTGGCATTATTAGCATCTCCTGATAAAATTATCCAGTCACAAAGTGAGCATCAGTCTCCTGGTTATTGACAGTAGAACTTTATAGGCAGATGTTTTCAAACATTTTTTAAGACCGTTTCACTTGTATCTCTTAAGATATGACTTAAAATGCTGAAAGTTTTTAATTAATTACCCTTCACTTTAATTCATCTTCGTGTTTAAAGCTCAACTGAGAAGGAAGGTGGCACATGTACAAAAACAAGTTTTTTCTTGAGAGTAGAAGAGGATTAATTAAGATAAGCAGAAATGTACTCAACGAAATTTAATGACTTAGTCACATATTGTGTTACCTTTTGTAAGGATATCAACCTTTCCACTATTTTCCTGTTCATGAACCTACCAGAGCACAATCAAATGTACATTACGCAACTTTGTTGTTATAATCAAATAGTATCATGCCAGACTATTATACTAGAAGATAGCAAATGAAAGTGAGGTTAAGATGAGCTGAGGGCTTTTATTCTATTGATCAATCGGCATGCTTCCTACTTCCTTGTGAGAAACATTAAATATATTATAACTGACGTTAAAATAAACAGGAGTGAATGGATGGTAGCTCGTATTTCCTGATGGTAGTTTCCTTTCTATAAGGTCACTCATTGAAATTCTCACATTGGAACTAAACAGTCAGTATAATCCCAGTCTATGACGCTTGCAACAACCCTGTGCGAAGTGCCCATCATATTCTACAATAAACAACAAGCACTAACAAGCATCCTTGGATAACAATACAAGTGAAATATAGTTACCTCAATTACTCGATGGACAATTGGAATTTGCTTTCCCTAAACAATGAATTGAAGATATATCAGTTCACTGGAGAAAAGAGACCATGGTGTTCAACACAAGTACACCAAAACGAAAAGTTTGGGATACAATCAAAGTAAAAGAGAACAACTTTGTCGCGGACAATGTCCATGTCTGTATTATTAAGTATACCGTAATCTAATTCTTAAAAAAAATGACTTCTCTACTGTAAGGTAAAAAACGAAGAAGATGCTAATTCACATCATTAAAGTATCAACTCACACACTTATGCCTAAATCAATATTCACTAAAGTTCCGACAGCAGGGCTTTAGAATGCTAAAATGAGCTGAGACAAGATTCACCAAATCACCCTCATTGTTCCTTTTGAAGAACTATCCAGCACTCCATTAGCACTGCTCCTCGACTCACTTGAAAAAGTGGGTCCCACATGGCAGAATAGTGGGCACCACAGTCTGATGACTAGGAACTAGGAGGCGATATCAACCAATAGTCTATCCGTTACTTTCCATAAAACAAGAATTCAACCAAAAGATGTACTAAGACTAAACACTAGCATCATCAACTCATAGCAAAACAAAATAAAAAATAAGATCAAAAAAACTAAATAATCACCAAATCAATCAAAAGAAAAACAAACAAATTAAAGAAAGAACATACTTCTACATTATACACAACAATCTCTCCCGCTCGAAATGGGGCCTCGCTCATATGCAAGAACAGAATGTCTCCCTGCAAACCAAGAAAGGACAACGTGAGAAAAACCACATGTTGCCCATATGCATATCGTATGCGAACCAAAAAAAAAACATGGGATTCTTAACTCGTTTGAAACCAGGTTCCATGCTACCAGAAAGAACAACAACAACAGGAGATTCACTACCAGTTAAGCACATCAAGGCTTTCCATATTATTAAAGCCGTCGACACTATCATCCCTGTAAAACAAAACAAAAAAAGAAATGAATAAAAAGAATGGAGAAATATCAGTATCCAGTAAAATAAATAATATTTTTAAAGAATAAGAACCAAGAGTTATCAATTGAGAGAGAGTGTCTCTGATCTTCATGGATTTGATCGACTCTACATTCTCTGCTATCCACCCCATGTCGTCTCTCCCTCTCCCTCTGTGATTTTCTTTTGTGAAACTGAAACGGGGGTGCAGGGAATTTGTAATCGAGAGCGCAAGGATGGCAGTTAAAACTCACTTATAGTACCTAAATTATCTCTATATAGTCTCATCAATCCCATTACTTCTAATTAATTTCAAAAGCTACTTCATTTCTAACTAAAGGCCATTTGAGAGCTTATATTCATTGAAGTCATGACAAATGAAAAACCACATGGGAAACTAACTAGTCATAAATCCACTCATGTTTGATATTAAGAATCTTATAAGCATGAAATAATATATTCATATTTATTGCTCTTTTAGAAAAGATGATCATTGAAATTGATTAATGGGACAAAATCACTTTAACGTAGGACTAACGTGGTTGATTTTGTTCAATAGAGGATCGAATTTGACTTAATGAGAATTTACAGCCACCAGACTCTTCTTAGTCTTTAATTCAAAGATCGCCTGGTATGGTCTTTCTGAATGCGGGCCCCATATGTGGCGTGGCTTGTTCAGTCATATTTTGACATGTGGAATTACTGGTCCGTAATTGTTTTTAAGAAATGAGTAAGTTTGGCATATTGCATTTTGGTTACTATATATATATATATATATATATATATATATATATATATATATATATATATATATATATAATGTTATAATCTTAATATTTATAATTTATAATATTACACACTCTTTTTCAATGAAAAATATTTTTATTTGCGTAAAATGTTGATCAATATTTTAAGATAAGTTCATGTAAATTAATTTACAATCACTATTTCATTAAAAAATTATAATAGATATAAAAACTATAGTAAAATATTTCTTGAATAAAAAAAAAAAAAAACAAGCTACCGCCATGGTTAATATAGAAAATAACTCTAAAAAGGATCTAAGTGAAGATATTGTAAACATATAAGACCTCAAAAATAATAATAATAAAACGACTCAATGAGGAGTGTTATCTTCTAAAGCATAACAATAACAAACGGGTGCGGGTCGGGCTCTGCAATGAGACTCTTGCCCGGATATTAGAACCCTAAATTTTTGAAATTTGTGACTCTTCTCTCTCAGAAACAATCAAATCAGATGGAGGTCAGCGATTTTGAAGAAGAAACCCTAAAAAAGAGGCATAAGAGGAACCCTTTTACATCATCAATGGGAGAAATGGTAATTTCTTATTGATTATCATTCAAAGCTCTCTGTTTTTTTCCAATTTATTTTGAATTTTTTTGTGATTGTAATTTTAATTTTTTGTGTGGAAAAACAGAACTCTATGCACGAAGATGATGATAATGATCGGTTAGAAACTGCACGTGCTAGATGTAAGAATAATGATGATTTTTTAATTAGATTAAGGTGTTTTGTAAGAAACTGAAAATTGTGTCCTTTTTTTATTAATTAGTTTCGAATGTAATTAAGAGACATACAGCATTGGCAGAGAGGCTTTCTAGGTGAGAATTGTGTCGATGGTTGTTTGATTAATGAAAATGTTATTGGGTTTGAGGATTAAGGGTTTCCCGCCCTTCTTTTTGTTGGTTTTTGACAGGGATTCTGATAAGATCATATTCCAGCGGTTACAGAAAGAATTCGAAGCTGCAAGAGCATCTCAAACTGAAGGTATTTTCTTTTTGAGATAATGCAGTGATTAACATTTTATTTGTGAGTGATATGATTGAAAAAATGTGCTTTCTTTTGAATTCTTGCAGAGGTTTATTTAGATGGAGAAGAATGGAATGATGGGCTGTTGGCTACGATAAGAGAGAGGGTAAACACTGTACTCAGTACTTTGATAGGGGTGGTTGAATTCTGTGGTTCTGATCACAACTTATTGTTAAAATAGATGACTGGAACAATTTACATCTTGAAGTTTGGGTCTTTATGCTCTATTTATTGGATAACTCGTTGAGGAATACTTGTCTGTTAGCACACCATCTCGATTGATTTGTTTGTGTGATCAAATTGTTAATGTTTTAAGCGTGCCCTTTTCATCAGGTTCACATGGAGGTTGATAGAAAGGCAATGCTAGCAGAGACGGATGTGATACCAAATCATCATGTTGAGGACAAAATTACATATAGAGTTGGGAATAAGGTAACATTTTCTACTAACAAGGATTCAAAATGCATGGAATGTGCTCTGGGTGTAGGTTTTGATGAAATTTATGGTGTTGGCCTGTCATTTATCAATCAGTGGTTTTTTTTCTTAATATGAGCAGGTTATTTGCTGTCTGGAGGGGGCAAGAATTGGTATTCAATATGAGACAACTTTTGCAGGTTGGATGCAAATTTTCTTGTACTATATTCTAGTATGATCACTTTAGTTAAGTTATCATCTCATTTTGCATCCAACAACAATTACTCCACAGTGCTCATGGCTTTCCATGACTGCACTTAGGAGGTTGGTGGCCGTTTTATTTTATATTGAAACATATCCTGTTTATCCTAACAAAAATTATTGTGATCTTCCTGTACTGTTCAATTCTCTCAGAGTAGATCGCATGTCAGTTGATGCAACTCAAAGCTGGTTCATTTGTTTCTTCCTTTTCCCTTTTTCTTTCCAGGAGACCCTTGTGAGCTGTACCATTTGGTGCTTGAGAGCAGGTCATTTCTTGAAAAGATGACTGTCCTTGAACACACAATCCCTTTCTTCCTGCCACTACGTGAAGCAGAAAATGATCTTCTTTCATCTAATGCGATGGTAAGGTTAGTTGCCAGGGATGTCTTTTTGGGCTTGATATTCCCGGATATTACCCATTCTCAATATTGCTTCTTTTGTCTTGCTTTCAGAGATTTATAGATTACATTGGAGAACTTCTGCAAGCTTATGTGGATAGAAAGGAACAGGTATAGTCCAGTTTCATGATCTTAGTATTTATTTGTTTCTGTTTGAGCTGGTTTTGCTGACACACCAATCCTTGATTACTTACAAGAGACTGTCCTACTACATCTAGTGAATTTTCAATGTTCAATTTGCACGGATCAGCTTAAGTGAGTTCCACCCTTTTTGCCTGGTTTCTGTAGGAACCATCATTGGCTTAACTATTCTGGTGAATAGTTTAGGAGAAATTTATGAACTTTGTTTATGTTAAGATAACAGGGGACCCACACAAGATCTTATTTGTTGGAGTTCCTTGGGAAGCATTTTTTTTATGCTTAAGCTTGTATCTGAAGTATAACCCTGCCTGGCTCTTTTATTAGATGAAGTCTTGTTATCAAAGGCCAATATTTTTTGTTTATTACGTGCTGCTCCTTCTTTCCAGTTTTTCTTTTAGATCGATCTCCATTTTCCTTGTTAGAAATTTATATGTGCTGGACGCTTGTGTATTAATTTACATTCCATCTATTGTGGGTGCATATGTGGGTGCTTGCAGATGTTTGTCAGGTATTAAGGGTGAAATAACAGATTGAACATCTAACCACACTCATTTGGAGATAATATTTTCTTTGTCTTTGCCTTCTTTGTTACTCAATCTCCACAACAAGTGGTCATACCCTGTTTTCAACTGTCCCCTTCCACACCCTGTTGGTGGGATTTGGTCTCTAGCTTTTTATCTGGGATGACAACATGGCATATACATTCCTTGTTTTTTTCGCTTGAACAAACATATAAATTTTTGTTTCATAAAGTAATGTGCTCTTCTCCTGGGTCTTCAATTTATCATGTTTATCACATTGACAAGTTGCAGCTAATTTTTATATCACAAACTTTTGATTGAACAAAATGATCTAATTACTCTAACTCACTTTCTTTCGAATTGTGGTGCAGGTTCGACTTATTAAGGAGTTGTATGGAAATCAAATAGGAGAGCTGTATCATAGCCTACCCTACCACATAATAGAATTTGTGCTAGACGATTTTCCTTGGTGAGTACTTCTTTACCGTTGCATGCTATAGAATGCTTTTTATAATTTACCTATGGTGGTTTGTTTACATAATTTATTGAGTTCAGCTCATTCCTCATCTTTCTTTTTAACAAATTAGTCTACATTATATTGCAGCTTGCTCAAGGTTCATCGACTCTTTCTCTCAATTGGTGAACTTTAACTTCACTAAACTTGGAGATATTTTGCAAGCCCTTTGTTGCTTAAAGGGGACTGTAGCATAATCATTGCATGATAGCTTTTTTCAGTTTCGATAGCTTCAAGGATGAACCCTGTACTACACATATTGGATATGCGTCTGCATATTCTGATGTTTGCCTTTTCTTGTTGCAGCAAGGTAATTGTCAGTCTTAGATATGCAGACCTTGTCTCTGTACTTCCAACTCGAGTCAGAGTCATTGCATGGCCAATTGATCAGTTCAAGAAAAGTGAAGTACTGGGAGCTCATCCTAGTCCAACTCGCCTATCTTACGCAGAGGATGCCTTGAAAAGCATGAGCTTGCCAGAAGGTGATGTTTACCCCAAAATGTTGAGTCTGCTATTTTCAAATTGAAAGTCGAGAATTATACTGCTTCTTTTTTTCTTTGTGTCGTCTATTATTCTCTCAGTCATCTGAATTTACCAAGAAGACATCCATAAATAGTGTGAGCTTGACTTGCTTGCTGTGAAAGTTACAAGGACTTTCCTGCGTTTCTGTTGCTTCATCACCACATTTCATTTCCTAGAAGTCCCTGTCGGTTCTGTTTGTTCTGATTTTTTCCTGCTTATTATCCGTTGCAGCATATGCAGAAATCGTATTGAGGCTGCGACAAGTCATTCAGGAAATATTTGAGGACAGGAATCCCAGTTAGTGCTTCAGATTTTTGGCAGAAAACTTATGATCTGTACAACCGTATCATAATGGAGCCGGAGCAACTCTTAAAACTGTTGTCTTGAGATTATTACTCAATGTGAAATGTGAACAAGTACTAGCTAAACTGGAAGGGCTTCCCCCCTCTTTTTCTGGAAGCAAAGATTGTCATATTTTTTTTTTTTTTTCACAAAAATATAAAACATGATCTTAGGAGTGAGCAAATTAACTGAATTATCCGGACCTATAATTATCCAAACCGAATGGTTTTCTGATTTTATTATATAATTTCAGGTAGAAAACACGAAGAAGAAAAAATGACTCGGATTCAGTTTCAGATACTGACTGAGCTAAATGAAAAATCAAACTAAAACTGATGCAGATTGCGTAACTCTGCCACAAGGGAGATTCGGCACACAAGTTTCGTAGCCTCAGATTGCGTAACTCTATTAGCAATATAAATTGATGCGGAGCGTATAAAATTAAACATGATTGAAAATTATAAATGGATGGCTGATTATATTTAGCTCCTAAAGGAGAAATCACCGAATGGTAGATAACAAAACAACAAAAAAGTACCAAGTTATAGTCTGATTAAAAAGACTCTCTCTCGATGACTTCGTCGTCTCCGAGGAGTTCGTTCTCTTCGAGACTTGTAAACTCCTTAAACTGTGTAATGAGGATGAATTGTATCAATGTCTAGTCCCTTCAGCTTAATCACTGATTCCACGTGCCCCTTGAGGGTGTTCAGCTCCCTCAACCTGCAAAAAAATAAAAACACGAGTATACAAAAGATCAGACAAAGACAGCTACTTCTTTTCTGTCCCCTGATTCGTTACCGTACCTTGCCATCTCAGCCCTACGCTTGGCTTGCTCTGCGATCTCAGACAGTTCCCTGTAACTATTCTTGTCAGAAAAGACATTGTAGCTCTGAGAGGGTTGAAGGCCATGAAGAGTCCTCTGAGCTGTGGCCCACTGAGCTTCTCTCTCTTCTTTCCCGTAGTCTTTCTTCGTCGTAAAGGCAGTCTGTTACAGAGAAGGTAGCAGATGAACACGAGCATAAAATCAGACTCGGACTCGGGATTTTGTTTAAATAATTTACCTTGTTCTCCAAAAGATTATCCCAAGCCTTCCCACTCAAGATATAACGGATTGCGAATTTGAGAAGATCAAGCGGCACATATGTCACCAGACTAAATAGCCAGATCACTCCAGCCCATCCCCAGCCACACCCCTTGATATGTGCAAAGCCCCAGTTGGCGTAGACTGCTATCAGTGTCGCCATCTGTCATTCATACATTGGTTTAGTTAGGTTTCACTCATAAATAATGAGATCCATTTTCCGAAATGCAAGAAAAATATTTGACATTCAGAATGCGGATCCCGAGATTATCATCAGAAGAAGGTAAATAAAGTGTATTGCCCCGCTTGAAAATCTTGAAGTTACACAAACAAGAGAAGGCCATGACAAACTAAGCATGGTGGGAAGGGTTGTTTAATAAATAGTGATTGGCAGATAGGATAGATCCTTACCAGCTGAGCGACTACAAATGCACTGACTAGAAGAAGTCCAGGACGTTCAATGAAAGACCAGCTGCGAGATCGTGTGACGAAAATTAGGGCCTGGCTCACAATACTCACTTGCAAGTACAAGGCCGCCATCATTTCATATTTGCTATCTCTCAGTGATCTTACACCGAACTTATCCTGTGTTATGAAAAAAATTTAAAATCTGAATTAATGAAAACACAAACTGAAAATGAGAATGTAGGATATTCTTACTGAAAAGAAGTCGGTGTCTTTCATAATCCAGAAGAATAAAACTGTCATTAGTGCCAAGTAACCTCCAAGCACAACACCAGTACTAAATATCTCCTTAAGTTTCCAACTGTCTGGCTGTGGAGATGGCTTCACTCGATCCTTTGATATTGTCATGATTGTTCCTAGAGGTTTAACAAGCACCTTATCAGACTTGTGCTCGTGCTAATTCATTTCATGGTAATTTGTGAAAAAGAGAATGGTATAAATTTACATAAGGGTTTACTGGAGAACTCACCGTCATTTAGGATGGCAATGATCAAAACCATGAACGGAGCAAAGTCAAACTTCCATATCAGGGCAATAAACATGAAGCCAAACTGCCATGCAAAGAACAAATAGAAGAACATGATTAGAACATTCGTGTCTCGAGCGGATTAGTAATAGAAAGTTACATTCGTGTACATGCTGGTACTTACCACAATACGAATGGTAATTGAAACTGCATATATCTGCAAAAGAGAACGGTCAGGCAAGAGTGAGTGAGTCGCAAATTCAACAACCGTGACAATAAAACAAGCAGAAGATGTAGCTAACAGTGTAGTTCTTCATCCTTTGAAATATAGCCCTGCTGGTCAGCACTGCACTTATAATAACACTAAGTCCTGGTTCAGTGAGGACAATGTCAGAAGCGCTTCTGGCAGCATCAGTAGCGTCAGCAACAGCAATTCCAATATCTGCTTTCTTCAGAGCAGGGGCATCATTAACACCATCTCCAGTCATTCCACATATGTGCTTCCTCTCCTGTAGCCTCTTAACAATTTCATATTTGTGTTCTGAAAAAATGAAAAAAAAAAAAATCACAATCTTGTACATGCTGACAAAATTAGTTGTCACCGTGACTTCTATCATTTGGAAAAATTAACAAAATAAAAACCTGCAAATTACCATGATATGGAAAAGAAAACAAGTGCGATTGCATATTGGGAAGGAAAAAAAAAACAGTATTTGGCAGCTGAATTCACCTGGAAAAACTCCAGCAAATCCATCAGCCTTTTCAATCAACTCATCCACAGGGAGGGCCGCCATGGAAGCATCCTTATCTTGGCCGAGCAATGAAGAAGAGGGGTACATGTTTGTTCCCATCCCAAGCCTCCTGCCAGTTTCCTTGGCAATTGCGAGCTGATCCCCTGGACATTGAGGAAACAACAAACAAAGTCTTAAGTAATGGAACAAGAACAAATTTCAAAATGAGAATGAAACAAGACCAACCAGTAATCATCTTAACATTAACACCAAGGTGGAGAGCTCTTCTGATGGTTTCAGCACTATCGTGCCTGGGAGGATCAAACAAAGGCAGCAAGCCAACAAGCTGCCATGGTGCACCTGTAGCATCTTTTGATTTCTCAGGTACTTCCTGCATCCATTTCATTGAAGGAATGAAGCAATAAGTTCAGGCTTATTTGAGTATCACAGTGACAAGATGTAGATAAACACTAAACTGCGGACCTGTTTTGCAACAGCTAAAGATCGAAGTCCACGTTCAGCAAACTTGTCAATCACAGAATGAACCTTCCTCTTAACATCTTCCTTGCAATTGCATAGAGTTAAGATCTGCACAGAAGTGAAAATAGGGAATGAGTTGGTCGTTATTACTTTGAGTGCTGATCACCGAGTTTGTAAAAGGAAAAGCATCATACCTGCTCAGGGGCACCCTTGCTAGCCCGGTGCCAGTTTCCATTACTATCAATGTAAGTTAGTGCAGTCCTCTTGTCCACAGGGTTGAAAGGAAGAAAATGAACTTCTCTGATCCCAGCTCGTGCCTGCCAAACAATAATGAGAAGAATTATTACGTTATGATTTTTTGTGCAACCTCAGGTTCAGAGAGCTCGGAGAAAACTGCATTAAAGCAGCTATACCTCTTTTGGGTCAGCAAGCATCCCAACAATTGCAGCATCAATGGCGTCCTGATTTTCTGTCCTTGAAGCTCTTGCTGCAAGAAGCATAACATGCTCCTTCTCCACACCCTTTGCAAACACTTCAATCAAGCTCGTATCAACAGTAAGCTTGTTCAGAGTGAGAGTCCCAGTCTTATCACTACAAAGAACATCCATTCCTGCCATTTCCTCGATGGCAGTCATTCTCTTGGTAATGGCACCCTGTTGAGAAAGTCTATGGGAACCAATGGCCATGGTGACAGATAAAACAGTTGGCATTGCAATAGGAATTCCTCCAATCAAGAGAACCAGCAAGTTGTCAATTCCATCTCTGTACTTGCGCTTTTGTATCGGGTACATAACTATAATCTCGATTATTATTCCGATAGCGATTGAGCAAATACAGAAATTACCAATGGCAGTAAGAACTTTCTGGAAATGTCCAACTTGATTGGTGCTGTCCACAAGATGGGCAGCCTTTCCAAAAAAGGTGTGCACACCGGTGGCAATCACAACTGCTTCAATTTCACCTTGTTTACATGTTGAGCCAGAAAACACTTCATCAGAGGGATTCTTGGTGACAGGAAGCGACTCCCCTGTAAGGGCAGATTGATCAATCTTCAAAGGATCGCCCTCAAGAAGACGGGCATCTGCAGGAATTATGTCTCCCAATTTTATGCTGATAATGTCTCCTGGAACCAAGATTGCAGCATCTTGCTCGCTCCATCTGCCATCTCTCAGAACCTGAAATTTTTCTCAAACATAAAAGATAAAAAATCACAAATAGTAAGTAAAAGCAAAAGCAAGCAAGCAGAGCCAGAAAAGTGCAGTTATCACCTTTGTCTTTGGAGCAAGACCAGCCATGAGGGCTGCTGCCGCATTACCAGCATTATTTTCCTCGATGAAACTAATAGTAGAGTTAATCAGCAACAAGACAACGATCCCAACAAAGTCCTGCCAATCTGGAGGCCTTCCATCACCATTTGCCAAGACTATGGCCATCAATGCAGCAGCTTCCATGACCCATGACAATGGGTTCCACATAAATCCCAGAAACTTGAGAATCTTGCTCTCCTGTTTATAAAACATGAAAGCTCAAGTTTAATACAAACTCCAAATAACTGGATCAGACTACTATCAACACGTTTTTCATCCATTTTTTGGTTCACTAATGAGTTGAAGGTTACAAAAATTAACCTTTTTCTCTTCTAGTTTGTTTGGTCCAAAAACTTGAAGCCTGGTGGCTCCTTCGTCTGAAGTAAGACCTTCTCTTGAACATTTTAGCTGCTCAAACACTTCCTCTATAGGAATCCTCTCCTGCAAAAAAATATTAATATTGACTATAATTAACCAAGAAAATCTCTGCATAATGAGACGCCATGTAACTTTCTACAGTATTTACTAATATTATCAATCCTTCTTGTATTATACCACCCAAAAATTTAACTGCCAAGAGTACATATAACATTTCATATCAAAAGTATGTGCATATTGCTTCTTTTTTTTATGCTATTAATAGAACTAATTTTTTTTTCCTTTCTATTAAACAATCCAATATCTTTTGAATATGGGAACTTGTATTGACAATTAGTATTAAGCTCTGACCGTCTGCATCATGTACAACAATTTCTAGAGATGAGAAATCAAAATGGGAAGAAGCCCTTCATTTTTCAAAAGCTAGTTAGTTGCGGTTGTGGTTTTGGTTGAGGTTTAAAAAAGTAATTTTATAAAAAATACTTTTAACTGCGGTCATAACTAAAATTAAAGTGTTGGTTAAAATTGTTATTGAGTTTGAGGTTTAATGAAAAACAGTTTTATGTGTTTGATTATCATGTTTTTCATATTGTTGTCAACTTGTGAAATTACTTTAAAGGACACACACACACATATATTGCTTTTTAAGTATTGTAAATTAATAATCATAACAATAAAATATAATTAATAATTCAAGTAAATTAGACATTTGTTTTTATTCTCCAATCAAATTACTTGTAATTTCATCACAAACTAAATCGATACGTGAATGTCTTTGCGATCCCTTGCTATTTGATCGAGTGACGCAATGGAAAACATAAAAGAATACGACCAACATCAATATTCTATATAATATTCTAGGATTCCCAGAAACAAGAGAAACTCTCAAAAAAGTTTGAAATTTTATTGAATAATTTAGTACCCGACTAAAAGGCTTATAATGATATTTAATGCGAAAACCCTAGTCCTAATCCTTGTTGAATAAGAAACGGGATAATTATTAAAAATGATCAAAAAATAGCAAAAGTAAGATAATTGCGGGAATTAAAACTGCTAGTAATCTTGAGTATGCGGGGATTGACGGAAGTCGATTCAGACTTGGAAATCAAGAGTTATGGTTAAAACAAAACTTTCTAAAATGACAAAAACGATGATTTCGGGCTTAAACGACAGAATTAGGTCAGAAAATGATATATATCAACAGAAAAGCTCGACTATTAACGGTCATGCGAAACGCATTAGTTGGGTTAGTTGACAACGCCCGGACTGCAAGAAAATTTAGGACCTTTATCTACATTTTTTTTTTATCTACATTTTTTTTTTTAAATCAGACTGAGCCTGACCCAACTAAATGAGTCGGCCCAGCCAATGTGGACCAAAATGCCCAAATCTGTTGGACTTGGGTTGGGCCGAGAGTAGGCCCAACCCAATAGTTAAAGTTAAAAAAAAAACACAAAATGGTGTGCTACACTATTCACCGTGAATTAATTCACATAGTTACTATTCACGTAACACGTGAACAGTAACATGTCCGATGATGACGAGAGGCCTAGTTGCTGATACCAGCGGGTAGAAGAGACCGAAGTGGTTCTTTCTGTGGTGCCGACGTTGTAAATGTACTGTGGTGGCCGACAACAACGTTCTGTGGTGGCCGATAACAACATTGAAAGGTTGTTGCTGCTGCTTGATGCCAAAATTGTGGGATAAAACTGGAAAGTGCAGGTGCTACTAGTGAAAAAGAGAGATTGTCAGTGTTGAAGGAGCAACTGGTGCTCGCCGGTGACTACTGAGAAGAGAGAGAGTTGCATTCATAATTGTTTGGGAGAGAGAAAGCTGCAACAGAGAGAGAGAGAGAGAGAGAGAGAGAGAGCTTCCAGTGGTCCTGCCAGCATCAAGGTTAATTGTTGGTTGTGTCATCATCTTTTTCCTCTCAGCTCTGGTTAATTTGTTTCATCGTCTTCTTCGTTCATAAGTGTTACAGTCATTGTGCAAATGAAACACAGTAAAAACTTGAAAATTTCTGTTTCTTGTAAACGGTGGTTCGAACGTGTTTTTGAGAGATTTTATGACAATTAAAATTGCGGTTTATTGGTTACTAAACACGTGCACTTAAACATAGTTTGCGCTAAGTAATAAGAACAGCCACATTGAGCTAAGCACTACTCTCCTCGGATATGAACATGAGCTAATATTGGGCAATGAATCCGCCATACCAAACGGCATACATTTTGCCTTCCAAGTCTCCAACATTAAAAAACTCATTTATCAACCAACATGCTTTGCAAACACCAAATGTAGAACAGCTGTAAAGTACCGAAAGGTACAGATTCTCAACTGCTCAAAAGATACAAAAAAAAAAAAAAAAAATCTTTAAAGAAAAGGGAAATAAAATCATATCTCAATGGCCAAAATACAAGGAAACAAACATTCAACCCATATATGTATGATATATGTATGTATGTATGTATCATGACCCTTAACAGTGAACACAAGATGATCATGCCAAAAAAAACATAAATGATGTGTTTGACAGTATACCAAGCCGGGTTTAGTACCACTATACGTAATCATTGCACCACACGCGCCAAGACAGCACGTGGCATTGTGCACAGAAACAGACAGCCCTATTCAAAATATGTCGAGTGCTGTAATCCCATATGTGCTTGTGTATTCATGTGATAAGGTTGGCGTCAAACACACGCTCTCTCTCAACTAATTATCTTTAATTTTTAATTCTATTTTCTTGTTAGTATCTTTTCACAATTTAAATAATTAAAAATGAAATTATCTCACAATCAGAACTAGATTTGCTCCGATGTCATTTGAAAAAAGAAAATGTGGTATAGTTATTAAACTTGCTCGGTTACAGATTATCTATGTGGAAATTTGATGATTTTTGTTTTTAAATGATTTTTAAAAGTGTGTTTTCATGGAAAATATTTTTTAATAATTATAATATACTAAAACACTGCACTCAGTAGTTTAACATAAGTTAGCACTATTAAACTAAGAAAATTAAAATAATATACCATTATATATATATAATGGTATATTATATATATATAAGGCCAAGATAATCGCCGAGATGACATGCAAAATAAGTCACCGCCGATTTGATTAAGATCTTTTGTCTTCCTTCACGTACCTGAAAACTTTTTTAAATATTTTTTTATTTTCCTCGAAAGTACTTAATAATAGATTTAAAAAACCTTCGAAGCTGGAGATTATGACTTGTGTGTGAAATAAATTAAAAATCATAAGAAAAAATTGATAACAATTTATAGAAATTAACAAAAAAAAATATAAGGAAAAAAAAGGCATTATTTAAGTATGAACTGAAGAATTGAAATGACTCTATATTCTTGAGAAAATCTGGAAAAGAAAACACCATGAACGAACAAACATAGTTCAAATTCTTTCATTTTCTCGGAAACCGAACACACAAATGCATTTGTAGAGATGAAAGGAAGAGGAGCACAAAAGGTAAACAGTATCATTTCGCTTTCTCAGTACCCGAACACATGCAAATGGAAAGGAGAAAAGGAATACCAGATCAACAGACTCATTTTTTATCTCTTCGAGGTTGATCCCGCCCTTACTAGACATCCTTCCTCCACGCTTTAATTCCAAAAATATATATTAATAAGAAAAAATTCAAGAGAGTTGCAGACTCGTAATATATTATTAGCTATCGAAAATGAAAGTATCGAAGGAAGTGAATATTTTTTTTTAAGAAGAAGATGAGAAGAAGGCGAGGATTAGTAGAGCTGGAGGAGATGGAATATATACCGAGGATGAAGGAGGGTGGGGCCTGCGTGGTTTTTTGGTTTTGTCAAAAACGGAGATGCCACGCGCAGGTTTTTATTACGAGTAGTTGTTAGATTTGAGCTCTGTTCATGGTGGAGCTTCAAAACAATCCTCACGGGTACGGGTACGGGTAGCATTTGACCCGCCCAGCTGATCCCTCACCCAAACGAGACCTTTTCTTTTTCTATTTGTTAGTTATTTGCCATGCATGACCTATGTACATCATGGTTGTCAAAATCGTGATTTTGACACGACATGTAAAGGGTTTCGAAAACTCGAATCGTAAAATCGTAAAATCATACTTGAATTTTTCCGTACAAAACTTGTAAAATCACGGTTAAAATCGTGGAGGTAGAAAAATCGTAAAATCGTAAGTAAAATATTTCTGAATGCAATACAACATAATTATGACCATAAAATATCATTAATTAAGATTCGTACATGATTCAAAATAATTTAAAAATATATTACAAAACAATTATGTCTATAGAATTTCATTAGTAAAAACTAATAAATTTAAAATAAATATTTTATTGGTGTGCTATATAAATTAAAATCAGTCTTATGACCATCATTTTTCTCGTTATTTTTAATCATTCATCAAAAACATTATTATTGAAAGGATTGTCAGTATTAATACTGATATCAATACCGAGATTGGTACTAGCTCTAACTCCAACAAATTATTTTGATATCGGGACATGAAAATAATTTAAAAATATAAAAAAAAATTAAAGTAAAAAATAAAAAAATATATTTTTTTTAAATTTAAATATAAATTTTAAGAGTGATTTTGAGTTAATATTATTGATATATATATAATATAATATTATTATATCAATAATATATATATATATATATATATATATATATATATATAGGGGGCAGGGCAGCCTGGCATGGCCTATGACGTGGGGGAGGGGGCCAGGCATGTCCTTGTTGATTTTCAAATTTTGAAAGGATAGTAAAATCGGACCGACTGATCCGGTTTGATTTTACGATTTCGTATGATTTTGACCAAGTTTGATCGAGTTTGATCAAAAATAATTTTTTTCTTCGAGTTGACATAATTTATAGAGTTGATTCGTAAAATCATATGATTTCATGAGTCAATTCACGATTTTAATAACTATGATGTCCATACCTCCAATAAAAAACTCAATGTGAAATCCTACAAGAGCTTGGGGAGCAAGGGCAGCAGCCTCCCTTGAGGAGCGTGTGATCAGTTGCCGGCACCGCGCACGTGGACCGAAACAAATATAACAAACCTGAAAGTTCCAGACGGGAAATCAAGGCGCAATCTCTTCTTTTTCCTTTCGGAGATGATGACGTGTCAATCTACGGTGGCTCGAGGTAGGAAACTTCGGTTTAATTTATTCATTCATTTTCATCGGGTGGTTGTCTTCTTCTGTCCCCGTAACCACCGTAAGTTTCCAACACTTTGCGTTCTTATTGGGTGATTTTAGAGATATTTTTATCATTTTAATATATTAATATTAGAAATTTCACTGTTTATTTATTTATTTCTAACGAGAATGATGAGAGAAAAATAATGATAGTACTCAAAAGGGCAAAGGGAAGTGGAGAATGGGGACATGATAGATTAAAATTGTTAATATCGTTCTGTTTTATTTTAGTTGGAATGGTCTGAACATTCCATTTCATTAAAAAACCGAGACAAAACAGTATCGTTTTTGTCTCGGTTTTAATTCTGGTCTGTTCCGGAAATTCCATCTAAATTCTGGCCGGAACATCTCGGTACTGTTCCGGCTTTAAAATCCTCCTTATTTTGATTAATTTGTGATTTTTTTTCTAATTTTAAGATTATATTTGTTTAACTTTGTGTTTGTATTATATAATTTAAAGTTAATTTGTCTTGAATTTTAATTATGCTTGTTAAATTAATATTTTAAGTTTTTTTTATATATAATTAATTATATATGAACAGTACAACCCCAAAACAGCACGTTGAAATGTTTCGAAACTAAAATATTTTGTACCAATAAAAAAATCAGAACGAAGATCAAAACAGTATGGATAACATTAAGATATACATGAATTCTTACCACAAAAATCAGTTCCACGTTGTTGAAGATGCCATCCCCGACAATATCTGTAGCCCTAGATAAAAGCTACTGCTTAATAAATAGAAATTTAAATTATATCATTATTGTATATAGTATAGATTTATAAATTAATATGTTTGGTTGGAGAGATATAAATATTAATATAATAAAAAATTCATAAAACATGTTTTTTACCTATCATTTTTCTTTTTCTTTTTGTTTCAAAATAATAACTAAAAAGTAATTTAATTGTAATTATATTATATTAAATAAGAAAATCAGGTGATTACCTCTTGAAATAGAAAAACTTGCCTAGTTTTTTGAGTGAATATTTTATATATATAAAAATAAGAGTATCCGATGCCTTGTAAGTGCACGTATGAATCAATCACCGCCTCATCTTGCTCTCAGTCATCCTCAACTTTACAGGTCCTTCCAATCTAGCTTCAATGACTAGATTCAGGTAAGAGCAAGGTTCTCAATTATATTTTGGTAGTGGTTTTGATTTTTTTATTAGTACATAATATTTTGATTTTGAAGTATTTTAATACGTCATTTGAGGTTATACTGTTTATATTTAATTAATTAATTAATTAATTATATTAACAAACATAATTAAAATTCAAGATAAATTAACTTTAAATTATACAATACAAATATAAAGTTAAACAAACATAATCTCTAAATTAGAAATACAATTACAAGTTAATCAAAATAAAAAGGATTTTAAAGTCGGAATGGCACACCCGGAATGGTACCGAGATGTTTCGGCCAGAATTTACGGAATAGATCGAAATTAAAACTGAGACAAAAAAAATACTATTTTATCTTAATTTTTTTAATGGTACAAAATGTTTCGGCTGAAATAGAATAATATTAGGGGGTGTGCAGACAAAACGAAGCCGTCCAAGAGGTACTTCCTTGTTTTGTTTCTGCTTAAAAAGTTTGAGAAATTATTTTTTATTATTAAGAATATTAGCAGCATATTTCATCTTTCGAGTGTGGAGCTAGCTAGCTAGCGCTGTAGATTTCATTCATATGTCTCTTTCGCTGGACCCTTGAGAAATGCTCGGTTGGAGAACTGATCCCTTCTCATCCTGTTTCATTTCATGGCACTTTTTGAGTTATTGACACAACATTTTCTGCAAATTACATCTTTATTTGGGATTTTAGTATTATTTAGCGTCATAATAATATTTTTATTTTATTTTTAAAGAACCATCTCATCTAAAAATTTAATTTATTAGTTTAAGCCTTAAAATATAATTTATATTATTTTCTAACACATTTACAGACTCCCATCATTTTGTGTTTGATTTTTATCGAATAGAATTAGGGTGATGTGATTCGAACTCGTTACCGTTGGGTGAACACAACTTTGATAGTATTAATAAATCATCTCACCTAAAAATTTAAGTTATTAAATTAAATGTATAATATAATTTATATTATTAACATGGAATGATTATTTGTATTTTGGAGCCAGTTTTCCATGTGAAGTGTCCATGCAAGGAGAATGAAATTTCAGAATAAAATTCAATTTCATTTAGAAGAAGAAGATGAAGAGAATCAAGCTATATACAAGAAGTACACAGAGCACTACAGATGGATTATATTCCCTCAACAAGCAGAACCATCGTCAATGGGGGGACTGTTCTCATCAATGTACAAGATTCTTAGGAGGTTATGGTTCATGTTTTTTGTTCTCCATCAGGGTCCACCGTGCTACTTTTGGGATTTTCAAAAGAGCCTTTGGAACAAATAAGAGATCGATGGACACGAATTAATATAGATGGAGATCAATGGAGGAGGTGGTGAGGAAAGTAAGAAAGATGCCATTGGAATAATCTTGCTGAAACCTCCAGTTTCTTTGGCACCAAAGCTTTTAGTGCTTTTAGTTTCTTAAGGTTTTCTTTCAGCCATGGAATATGGGACTCATTAAGATGATGTCCGACGACGAGCTACACCGCAGGTTGCACCATAACAAAAACATTATTTTTTGTGTTTTTGTTGGTAAAACGCAGTGCACTGTGTTGCCAACACAGGCAAAAGCTAGTTATTCTACGCTACTCAACATTATTGAGTTTTTTAAGAGAAAAATCAGAATAATTAAGTCATTTTGATGTATTTTTCGTGCTAAAATACATCAAAATGATATTTTTTATTTTTTAAAAATTATTTTTGATATTAACACATCAAAATAATCTAAAAACACTAAAATATATTCATTTAAAATAAAAACAAACAAACAAAAACAATTAAACAAAGATTTAACTATAATGCTAAACAGACACTTCATGATAGCAGGTATACAGTATAAATAGAGGTAGAGGTGGGAGGTGGGACCATCAAAATTAGGACAAGAAAAGGAGAGGAACGGACCAGGATCCAATATAAAGTCCCGGTGTCCTGAAATTTGACCTTGTAATAGTTCTCTTTTTATTAAAATTAATCTCTATGTTTTTCTTTAATTTTCTAAAGTTAGCTTTGATAATAAATGGTAAAAGTTTATATTATTGTCATTCAAATTGGATGGTTTTGATAGATCAACTCGGGGATCTAACTAATTAATTGTCTGTTAGGGAGAATAGTTGAAGTTGTTTTTAAAAATATTTTTTGTTTAAAAATATATTAAAATAATTTTATTTTATTTTTTAAAAATTATTTTTAACATCAACACATCAAAATGATCTTTAAAAAATAAAATAAAAAATAAAAATAAAAATAATTTTTTTTAATTTTTTTCAAAAACATTTTCTGAATGCAATCCCAACCACCTCCTAAAACTTGAATTAGATTCATAAATAAAAAAAATAGATCTTATAAAAAATTCAAATTAACTTTTGGTCCGACTAAAATCTAATAATTTTTATTTTGAAACGACATTGTTTCTGATTTTTCTAATAAAAAACTTTCGTTTACCCTCTTCAAGTCACCCAACCTATAAATCATGTCTTGCCCCAGTCAACTCCATAATCCGGTTTAACAACAATGGCTTAAATAAATTTGCTTAAACATGGCATAAGAAGATATGTTTAGTTTTGTATTCAATTTTCTACTCTAGTGGATGGCGATGGTGGTAAGGAGTGGACAGACCCTATAAAGATACCTTACAGTTGAGCACCCAAAGGCCAAATCAATACAGTCAGAAAAAACCAACAAGAGAAGATGAAACGAACAAAGTGCTTAGTTGCGACCTTGCTTTCTCTGCATGTCAGTAGCAGCACTTGTATAGCAGGACAAAGGTTCTCCATTTTTTCTCAGCCTATTGATTGGATTTGGGTGCTGTCACTGTTCTTCCATTCACTTTTTCAACTCTTCTTGAAAATCCATGGCAGATAAGGTGTCCTTTTCCACGTTTAATTCTTCTTCTTTTGGTGGTGCAAGTGTTGCAGGCAGCACTGCATAATACTGGCTCGTGTACTATATGTGAACTACTACAAATGTGGAGTACTCGTTATCTCCTTGTGTTCCTTTCCTCCTGTACTGGCCATATGCCGCGGTGGTTCACTCAAGAGGCAAGATGGTGATCAATAAAACGAAGGGCGATAAAAAGGGAAAAAATTCTTGAGCTACATGGTAGGGACCGAGCCAGTCAAATAGAGCATGCTGATTCTGGATATTACAATATTACTTTCTGAGTCACGCATCTAGTTTTCGTAAATGGATAATGAATTTTAACCCTTGACGGTCAAAATTAAACCAGATTATGGATCCAGATGATTAATGCAAACTTGATTTTATCAGCAATGATCTTAACAGATATTTGGTGATCTCAATCAACCACTCTTCAAGGAGTTCAAAAAAGGAATTTTGAGTAACTCATGAAACACTCAAGGAGCTTTCTTGGGATGGTAGACACAGTCCACACTCATCTAGTAGTCACTCCTCATCCCTGCCTGTTATCTGCTCGAAGACTTTACTTGATAACTTCCAACACTCCCAACATTCACAACATTTCTGGAAATTCTAGATTTGGAGGGAAGGAATGGCTAAGGTCATTTTTAAGTGAAAAATTGAGTACATAAATTGCATGCGAGTTGAGGATAGACAATGTTCCCTACGCCTGAAATACCTTGTCAAGAAGTACATGTAAATTACCAAAACAAGAAAATGCTTAAATTCCGAATGAAACAATGATGGATGTGAAAGGGATTTACATCAGCCTCAAAGGCTTCTTTTCTTTAAATCCAATTTCACCTTCGCATTTTCAATTTTAACCTGCTCAGCATGAAAAAGGAAAATCCATCAGTTGCTGGGCCAAGGAGGAATCAACATCTATCATGTTTCAACCATTGGCTCAGGGTCGGAGGTCTCTGTACGAGATCTATTTGTTTGACGAACAGAGTTGAAAAGGATGTCCTTGATAACCTATGCATAGAAAAGGAAAGAATAAGGAATAAAATTAGCCTGATTAAAAAAACTGTTCAGAGTTAAGCAGGCATCTAAAATTTGGACCGGCCAGTTACCTGTGACATTAGACCATGGACCTGCTCCACAGTTATCTTAGCACTATCACGAGTAATTTTTGCAAGTTGAGATTCTTCCTGCAATTAAATAAAATTATAAATCCAAAATAAAGTCAAAACCAGAGATAGATCGGACCATAAATGATAAAAAGAATGGATGTTTAAGATGCAAAAGTAATTCAATTGCACAAAAGAAACGTATGTAAATAAGAAGAAAAATGTAAGGATGCATGGGACACAGCTTGCACAGATTAAGTACATAGGTCCTGAGATGATCATTGAAGATGGCGAGACTAAGTAATGATTTGTCTTCAAGTTGTAATTCATACAAAACAAAGCAGGTCTTCTGTCTCAGCCTTTTCCCCAACAAGTAATTCCAACAAGAGAAAGAGGTGGACAAAATCTTTGGCCAAAGAAATTTCCATAATGTTCCTTATGTGTGGAATTTGATGCGATTCTCTCACATGCATGACATGTTAGCATTGACCACAACTTATGCAGGCCAATGTCCTAGTATTGAGGGTTAAGCATTTTTGCTGTTCAGAAAAGAAAATAAAAAAGTTTCATGACCAAAGCAATATGCGGGAACACATCTTAGTGCATACCCACATGCGTAAAGTTTAAAGCAGGTACAGAGATGTCCCGCCAGAAAAGCACTCTTTAGTTTTGCATGCCATATAAAGAAGAAAACCAAGTACAATGCATAATAGTCACTTGGAAGCAATATATGTTTCACAAAAGAACGTGATTTTTGGTGCAATTAGATTTAAGAGCCTAGATCAGCAGAGTTAACAATCATACTTCTGAATTAGCAAAGATATGAAGATATTGATGAAAAGTATACTCACATCTTTCTTTCTTTGAGGAGCCATTAATGGTCCCAATCGAGAATGTGCCAATTGACTCTCTGCATGCTCCAGCTTCTCAGCTGCATGGCAAATGGGTGGTTATTTCACCTTGATAGACCTAATAGAATATCTAGTCTTTACTTCTCAGATATAAGCTACTGATAACCATAGAATTTGAGTACCTGGTTTTTCAACTATTTACAGCTATACTTTTCTCTAATGATGACATGAAGTGGAAGAAAATCATGCAAAATAAATATAAACCAAAAACTTAGACATTACCTAGATCAGATATTTGCCCTGCAACATAGTCTCCATTGCCCAAGAGAGGTGAAGATGAAAGCGTATTCACCCAGTATTTGTTCCACAAAAGATCCAAGAGGTGGCAATCAAGAGAAGACTTGAAATAAGTTATATCCAAAGCATAATACTGCAAAACAAATCCGCATTAGCCAACAATGGAATACTGTGAAACCTTAAGGGCAATTAGTAAAGGCCAATGTAATAACCTGTTTGCAATGCACTCCAAAGTCCTCAATCTTATTAAGAGGAATAGTTTGGTATTCAGAAACGGGATCATCTGGAGGTTTGTATCCTTCTGGATATGTCCTGAATGCCCCAATCTCAACTTTCCCTGCCGAGACAGTCCTTGTTGGATCAATAACAACTGCCAAAAAAGGCTCCTGAAATTGCTGGTTAAGCATTTGGGTTGAAACATCAATACCCGAAAGCCAGCATCCATAGCCAGGATGTGAGTGATACCACCCAACAACATTCTCCAAACGTCCAGCCTGCATAAACACCACTTTTGTTGTAAGAAAAAAAGGGCCAAAGTAGATTGCAAGCAATTGAAATAAATGAGATACAAATAGCAAATAAAATAAATGCTTCTATCCATCTTTAAAAACCATTAAAAGGAGTCAATTTATATGCCTGCACAGAATGTGGAACCTTGAGTGCCACTGTTCAAGAATTAATTCCTACACTTAAAAGTACTAACTAATAACATTTAAAAAAGTTACAAATGAGATTCAACTAGAGGTGATTAAAGCATAACTGAAAATCTATTCGTGTCTAGCGTTCACTTGAAAAAACTAAAAGATACAAAAACGACAAGCCACTAAGACTACTTGATTTTATCTTAAAATCAACCCAGCAACTATCAGATATCAAGGTACATTAAGCTGCAATGTGTGTGCAGGAGCACAAGGCTAACAATCAAATTTGGGCTGCCAACTATTTTAAACTGACTCTTCACAGAATTTAGCTTCAAGTTATGGTTTTTCAAGAGGATTCTACGCACACTTCACAGATCTAAAGCTAGAATTCTGCTTTTTCAAACCATGACAATGCAGCTGTTCTATACACATAACCAGCACAGTCCTAAACACTAGTCAGCCAAAAGAATCATCTAAAATATACACACAAATTCATTAAATCAAACCATGCCCATATCTTACAACCACATTAGGGATGCAGCTATTTTCAAACCATAAGTTATTTGACTAAGGTCCAATTAGGGTTTTAGACTACTTCATTAAATCCAATTAGTAATTCCACAAACACTCTAAAACCTAGTTTCTATATTTTCCTCAAAATTTGACCAATGCAACCATTCTTTGCTCTTAATAACCACAGCAATACAAACGCCAATAACCTACAAAACCCTCTTAACGACACAAAAGGTAATAATTTTATATTCTGAGACTGGTCCTCAATCCAATTAAGCACCAAAACAGGTTCAACTCTTCCTTCCAAATCACAAAAGTCCAACAATGCAACAACTCTCTGCACACATAACCACCACAACATACTAACCCCAAAACCCTAATCACCCAAAAAAAAAAAAAACCAACAAAAAAATTAAAAACCAAAACCCTTATAATCCAAAAGACCCCCTCCCAAAAGAAAAGAAAAAACACAATGATTATTAAGTTGAAAGAACAAAAATAAAATCAGAAATCAAAAGCAATAAGCAAGCAAACCTGTTTATTAGTCTGAGAATAATCAACCATATACTCATAAGCATCAGCCTGAGCATTAACCCTCGTCTCCGTCCCTTCGACAGGAAGAGCAAAAGCATCCATAACAATAATAGTATCCCCATCAGTTTTCCCTTGCATTAGCCCCATAACTTCAATAGTCCCGCCTGATCGAGCATGGACAACCATCTTTAACAAAGCAAGAGCAGAGATCTTCACTCGTCTAAAATAATTCGGATCGTTCGACCACGGTTTTTCTTGCTGGAACTTCGCTTGTGCTGCATCATCGTAGTGAAAGATCGCGTCCGATAAAAAAGAAGTGTCTGTTGATGTTGTTGGGGCTGGTGTGTCGATAGTTTTAATGTTGTTCTCTAGCTCCCAGGTTTTTTGAGCTATCGAGGAAGAAGAAGAAGGGTAGGGATCCATGGTGGTGCCTTTCAAATATTTTGAGGATTTTTCTTCTAATTTTTTAGAGGGAGGATAGTTTATGTTGTAGAAAGCATACAGTGTCGATAATAGTACAAGGCAGCGGTCGACCGGTCGGGTTGAAGGGTTATGTAAGGTGGGTTTGTTACTCAATCCGGCCCGTATTCGGATAACTTTTTATTCTTTCCTCTAAATTCAGCTCAATAAATCCAATTATTAACAGCAGTTTATTTTTGCATTTTTAAAATATATATTATTTTAATATATTTATAAATAAAATATATTTTAGAAACAACCATTATCATAATATCAAATAAATTCTAACTCAATTTTTTTTCTCATAATATAAGAGGTTAGGATTTTTTTTAGGGGAAGTAAAGATAAAAAAGAAGTTAAAAGTCAATTTTGATTTTTTATTGAATGTCAACCTATTTTTTTTAATTAAAATTTGATTTGTTTTGCTTAAATTTTTTTTTTTAATGTTTTCGTATTGTTTTAATGAGCTAGCTTTAATAGTAGATTTAAAAAAAAAATTATTTATATATTTTTTAAATAAAAAAACATTTTAAAAAATAATTACTATATTCTCAAACACGTCATAAATTGATTTGGTATGATTGAAACAATCTATTAGAACTGGTTTGATTTCAAATATAGTCTTTGCACATCAAGTTTTTAGATCAATTTAATATAGGTAAATTATAATTGATGACTAGACAATCAAAGGGTTAGTGTTAGTGATTAGGAGAGTAAGAAAATCGTGTTACTATAAAGATAAGAAACTGCTCTAAACAACTTTTTTATATATATATATTGCTTTGAGATTAAGGATTAATTACAGTAATTATCATGTAAGATCATGGATTATTTATAATGCTCAAATTGTAACCGGTAGCAGTGAAATCCTTTAACTTGTATACAATGTAGCACATACAACTAAGTAGCAAAGAAATTTTAGATTAGAAGTTTGCTGTCAACTATGAACGATAGGGTTCGAGCCAAATGGACTCAACAGATGCCAACGAGAACCCAAAACACGAAGAGAGCAGCTAGCCGAAGAGGCCAAAACATTTCAACTTTGCTACAGCTTCCAAATCTTCTACCAAAATAAATACCAATTCCCGACTACACCTTGCAAATCTTCAGACATGATGCCATGAATCAATGTCTGGAATGGAAAATCAATACCTATATTTAACAACTACTGAGCACCCGATTGAAGGGGGGGACACCAGCTTAGTTAGCATTAAACTAAGAGCTATATGAAGCTCGCTAAACTTTACTGTTTCCCTGTCATGGCACTATCCTCCTCCCTTTCTAGTCTAGTTTACAGTTAATTTTACACTAGAGTACAAGGACATAATTTAGCATTATTTACCCCGTCCCCTGCCTCTCCTATTGTCTCTTCTGCTTACGTTTCTTCCCTGCTGCTTCTCACCGACACCAGTTGTCCTGGATACCAAGTGGCGTTTTGAATTTGATCGAGCCGCAGCCTGTCCTAACCCTCCCTGGGACAAGCTGGAGCTGTCTTCAGAGTCATTTGCAAAACCAACATTTTCATTATCGTTTGGCACCTCCATGGAAGCCTCACTCAGAAGCTCGCAGGTTTCCTCTCCAGGAGCAGTTCTTGTCACTTTGTCATGATCTGGACCGACTAAACTCTGTTCTTTGCCGGCCAGCATAGGCTTTTGTTCTCTGTAGTTTACCACAGGCAAACTGAAAGAGAAGAGAATGAACTTAGTTAAAATCACAGCAAGCAATTAGCAGTGGAAAAAGAGGCCCCGCCACAATTTTCACCTGCATGCTGAAGAAGGGCAGCCACTGGTAGTAACTGCATCACCTCTTCCAGGAACTTCCTTAGATGCTATATAATTTACTTCAAGTAACAGTGAATCTGGGATTGTATCTAGAGAGGATCAGCTTGATAAAAGGTACTATTTATTGACAAACACTCTACCACAAAAACAAATCACACAATAGAGTTAGGAGCATAGTTTTACAGAAAGAGCTTTTGAACAGGACGTCATTTAAATCCATGTTTCTGAATTTATTCAGCTTCCAGTATACATTGAAATCTTAGTATTTATCCAGCTTCAAGAACACTCCAAATTCTGATTCATAGATTCAGATATTACAGAATTGATGCATGACTCCCGTATTATACATCCTAATCACTCAAAAATCAGGAACATGCAGAGCAATTTCTGAACCAATCAAATCAAACAGAAGCAGTTTTTAACCTGGCAATCAAGGAACGGATGACTAAAATCCTCCAACATTGTCATGTATGAAGCTGCACATTGTCAATAAAAAGGTTCTACTAGTATTCTACCAGATTTAAAACTCTTGCCTTGAACAGTTTCTGCTGCGGAGCTCAAAGGGTGGCTAGTTTCCTCAATTTCCCTGAGGCCATGAGCAGTAGCAGGAGCATCAGTGTAGGCATCAGCACTGTGACAGAGAGAGAGAAGTGGAAATCATAAGAAATGACAAGACCTCTTCATAGCCCATAGAAATACAGAAAATCCAGGAAAAGGGAAAGCTAACCTTTGTTTTACTATCAATTCTTCTGGAGGCTGTTGTTGTTCATGGCTTGATATCGCTTCAGAGCCATCCAGCAAACCTATATTAGATGGCTTCACTTAGTCAGGAAAGGGTAATTTCTTGTGAACAAAAGGAGGGAAAACTCTCATTGGTTATGGAAAAAGCACCTGCCCTACCATCAATGGTTGGTGTTGATCCCATATCCTTCAAAAACATATTCATAAAAATGTCAGGAATGATATTAGTTTAGTTTTAGTGATCGATATTTCATTTTATTTTCTTATAAATTAAACAGGAAGCATATAGAGTCAAGCATGCCATAACCCTATTGCTTTAGTATAGGGAATTGTAAAAACAACTTTTGTGCTTCCTATGAGTGAATCACAATAAAATCAATATATAATACAAAAGATCCAAGTAATTTTTTTTACTGAATTCACGGTCCCAATTCCAAAGTACCTGACTTTTTTCAGGAACAGAAGTAGCTGCATTAGGTGGAAAAGCTTCATCCTGCAATCTATCCTGTGCCATCTGAGAATCTGAAAATGCAGAAAAGGAGTTTTCATTTCCCACCTTTCTTGGATAAAAAGACTTAAGCCTAGAAGGTTTTATCTCACAAAAAATCCACATGTTATAGCCCTACAGATCACACCTACAATTAAATTAGTTTCCTTCCATCAAGTAAAAAACACACCTGTCAAGCCATAAGTAGTTGCTGCACGGCCCCACATCAGAGGTACATCTACTAAATGTGTAAAGTTGGAAAATTTATCTTTAGCACCACCAACTTCTCCAGTCCACAACAAACTAGGACCTCCTTTATAAGCTAATGCAGACCAATCAGTTTTGGAAGACGGCCGAGTCCCTAGCATCTCTTCAGTTGCCCTGGATCTCACTTTACGTAGTTCTTCCTGAATATTCCACGAACCACTGACAGGGGAATCCCAGTTCAACTGCTTTCAAGTTACATCATTTCACAATAAATTAAGCCGCACAGAGCAATAACCTTGAGAATAAGCAACCATTGCACAAAACCACACTTTTTTTCCTATCTCTCGGTTTTCTTGGTTCTCTGTCAGTTTCTGGTTTGTTTTCTTGGCTGTCTTTAGGGCTCATCATCACAATGACATCAAGCAACTCTGATTTGTTTGGTGTTCGGTTCACTGGAAAGAATTATTCCGCCTGGGAATTTCAGTTCAAAGTTTGTCACGGGAAAAGACTTATGGGGTCATGTGGATGGAAGTGATCCAGCTCCCACTGACGCTACTAATGTGTTTCATGAGCGTACTAAACATATCGAAGTAGACTGTCATTCTATTCGAGAGGCCATCGATTCTCATGTCATTTCTCTTCCACATATCTCCACTGCTCTTCAGATAGCTGATGTGTTTACCAAATCCTTGCCTGACCCACGCCATAACAGCATAGGTAGGGTGGCTATAGGGTGCTATAAGGTGGTGGCTAGGAGCTATTTGAGGAAAGAGGCTTGGTTAGTTGTGCCTCTTTCCCTATATATAATGTTAACATGTAAATGAAAAAGGGAAGAAGAATAAAGTTTCATAAAGATTTTCTACTTTGTCATGAGGGTAGTACTATCTTTATATTCTCCCCTTCAATGCCCCATCATGGCCTAAATAGCGTCATAATTGGGTAACAGCCTTCAATTTTGACCCTAGTTTTTTCCTTTCTACATTCACAAATTAAAATTTAATAATAATGCTTATGAGTTCCTTGCTCCATTTCTTTCCAATAAAATCAAAAGAAAAAAATTGATCAATCTGTTTGAATTGAAACAGAAATAGCATTTGTCAAGGTCAGGTTCAGCTTGTAGCTGGAAAAATTACTTGATTCTCAAGAAACTCTCATTTCTTTCTTGATCCTACCTTAATTACCAGTGGGCATAAATTTTATCATCAGGAAAGAATATGATTGTCTAATAAAACCAGGACCGTATCACTAAATTGCATTTCTAAGTCAAATGGGTAAGAAAATATGCTTTGAAAGTTCATAAAGATCAGATCTTATTGTCAAGCACCAAGACCCTCACACATTGCAAAAGCAAAAAAAGGGCTTGTAAATATACAAGTAAATGGAGAAGAGAGAAAGAGACTTCCAAACAGCACCTTTGATGGGGACAGTGACTTGCCACCAACTGAAAATGGTGTTGCTTCCTTAAAAAGCTCTTTTCCCATTGATGATGGGGATTGCAACTGGATGTGGTTTGTGGGAGGAGAAGCCCATAATGGGTGAGCTTGCATGTAAGATTTGGCCAAATCAACTGGTGAACCTGCTTCTCCTTCAATAACCTGTTCAGTAAAAATAGATAGAGATGGTGCGCACCAATTAGCTCACAGCAGTTGCAGAATAAAACAAGCATATTGCGGTATTTGCACTTTTTTTCAATTCCTTGGTCTAGCGAAAGCAGAGTCTACAAAGACAAAGATTAAAAAAAATCAATGCACCTGGTTCATAATAGGAAGTTCGATGACTATGACAATTATTGGTTAATGAAGAATAGCAAATCAAATTATTCTGGGAGCCTAAACATTTCAATGAGCAATAATGGACACATTTCACAGAAAAGGAATTTTACAAAGACAAAGGACCAGCCATAGTATGTAACAGTCCAAAACATCCTGGCCCTTTGTGAGGCAAGATTATATATAAACTACATCATTATAATCTAAAGCCAAAAAATGTATTGTATTTTTCATAAATCCCTTATACTAGGATTAAATAAAAGTAAAAGGATTGCTAACATGTGGAGCAGAGTTGAGAGTGCAGATTCCACAGTCCAGTGGCTTTGAATTTGGTCCCAATTTTTTCCCTTCAAACCATTTCTTAGCCTCTTTAACAGCTGTAATGCAGAGATCAGGTGTGTCAACATCTGAATCATCACTAAAACAATCAGCAAGATACACATCTTGGCAAGTGAATTTCTAAGTTCCCAAAATAACAATACCATTGTCAGCTGTCTTATCCAGAACCTCACTCAGTCTCCTATCTTCTGTGCCTCTAATGATGGGAGAATCTACAACTCTCGATTTAATAATACGTGTTAGTCTGTCGCATTCTTCCCTGGTCATATTGAATAGTAAATAATTCAGAATATGATGTCAAAATATTATCACGAATATATTTTCGGATTTAAATTTTGAACTTGAACCATATAGCTCACTAGTTAAGTTAAAAGCTTGAAGTTAATAGAATAGTTTAGGAACCAAAGGGAGTTAATACAAACACAACAAAAGTAGTAATGATTACATAGAAGTACAAAATTACGATGTTTCCGAAGCATTGAATGACAAACAACCAGGGCAGAACTACAGCATAGCTGAGGGCCCATGGGACTCCCTAGAGTTTGGACAAATTCATTTTAGTCATAAGAATTATTATTATTATTTAAATCTACGCTTGACAAAGTTTTCTTTCCCGGAAAATATACAATGCCCCTCCCCCAGGAAAAAAACAAACATTAATGCTCTATAGCTATAATTTGTTTATTTTATTTCCTAATGTACCCTACTGTGTTTTATACTGGCATCCCAACACCTCAAATCCTAGTCTCGTCTCCTCATAACGAGAACTCAACAAAACAACGTTAATATGTGTACAAAAAAAATAATAATAACGAAAGAAAGCAAGCAATTCCCATACCTCGTGAATGTTTCCTGCATAAGAATCTGTGCAATTAAACGCATTGTTCCAGTCCTCCACTCTACAGCTGGGAGATCTTTTTTTGAGTATTGAACAATTTCAGTCTTCTAATTTCCCAACCAAAAATAAAAACATAAAATAAAAAGTCAATCACAAGCAATCAACATATCTTAATCAATCACACCATAAACACCTAAAGGCACCAATATTAAGCACTCTAATTGCCCCCAAAAATGTGCTATATTAAAATAAAAAACACTCGTGAATCAGATAATAAACATCTAATATGTATCCAAGTTCCCACATTCAGGTTAAAAGGTGGCGGAGCAAAACTACCTTTTCACCGCTTAGAGAAGAAGCGCTGCCTTCATCGCTATCTTCAATGATATCTTCCATTTCACCCTCTAAAAAAAGATGACGAGCCAGAATTTTCATAATTTTAAAATATTAATCTTAACCTAATTCGTTGACAATCGAATCAAGTTTGCAATACCAGAAGTGGAATCAGAGTTGCGGTCTTCTTCGTCGTCGCCGGAGGAGGAATCGGAGGATTCGGAGCCGAAGACGGAGGAGAAGACTTTACCGGCACCGGTGGCGAGTACGCGGGAAGGAGAAAAAATGAGACGAGAAAGCCAATTTGGGTTTTGCGGGGTGGAGTTAGGGGAAAAGCGAGGGGTTAGGCGATCGTATGGAGTGGGGCGAGGAGTAGTGGTTCGCCTAGGTCGAACCATTTTTCCACCCGATTTCAACTCGGTAAGTCGATTCGGAGGCCGGGAACTGGCGGACATCGCGACTCAGTGTTTGGAAATGGAAAAAAAAACTGAGAGAGAGAGAGGTTGCAAAGGGTGGATCTCTCGTAAGAGAGTGAGAGGAGAGGAAGGGCGAGAAGGGCGGAGGGGATGTTGTTGGTGGGGTGAATTACAAGTGTAAGAAGTGGATTGGTTAAGGTTTTGTTGCTTTTCTTTTTGTTTTTTTTAAATCTAAATGGTATTTAGAAAAACAAAACATTAATGTAATAAAATTTTGATAATTGGTTGGAAATGATTTTATTTGTATTCTTTTAAATTTAGTAGTGATTTTATAATTTTAATAGATAATCGTGAAATTAATTTTATAATTTGGTAAATAAGATTATAAAATGATTTTTTGTTAGCGATTTTATATAAGCAGAATTATCATTAATCTGGACGAGTTTGAGCTTGGAAAATTAAAAAAAAAACTTCTTAATTACTAAATTAATTTCTTTAAGTTAAAAACACCAAATTTATATTTATTTATAAACATTACTAAAAAATTTTTATAAATAAAAAAAAACTAAATCATGGAATAGTTGATATGATATAAGTTGATTGATTCTACGAATTCAAATACAATACTTATAGTTTGTAAACATAGTTTTACTAAAAATAATTTCATAAAATATCGCGTTGATTCAGGTGAATTCATTTTAACATGTTAAATCCACAATTGAGATTATAAGATTACAATAATTTTATAAAAAAACAAAAAATAATAATTATGAAGTTTAATTCTCACTCAACTTGACATTGAAGAATAAATTAAAAAAATCAATTAAAAATAATCTAATAAATGACCCAAATTAACTTGTTAAACTTGCGACTTACAACATAAAACCAAGATAACTCACTAGAAAACAAATTAAAATAAATTATAAATTTCAATCCCTAATCAAACCAATAATAAATGATAATGTTAAAAAATAAATAAATTAAAAAAATAACATAAAAATAATTGTGTAAATATACTAAATTCATGACACGAGTCATTAGACTAAGATAACATAGCAAAAAAAAAAAATTAACTTGAATTAACATGCTAAAATCATAACTTTGATTATAAGACCGAAATAACTCTATAAAGAGCAAATACAAAAATATAAAAGTCGAATTTTAATCACTATTGTTAGATCCAATATTGATTGATAAAATTTATCAAAATTCTAATTAAAAAAATGAGATAAAAAAAAAATGAGATAGGTTAATATGAGTTAACTTGGTAAGAACTATTACTGGATCATAAGACTTTACTAACCTAATGAGAAGAAAACCAAAATAGTTCGTAAAACTTAATTCCCAACAAAAAAAACATTATTCGATGATAAAATTGGGAAAAACAGTCAATTAAGAAAAGTAATCAATTCAATTAGGTTAACCCATCAAAATTATAATCCAAGTTATGAGACAAGGATTATCCAATAAAAAGAAAATCTAATGTTGAAGCACTTATGACCGAGATCATAAGACCGAAAAAGAAAAAAAATAACCTGGTTTAATCAAGATTAAAATGTCAAAATTCACAACCTTGATTATGAGCTCAATCATATCTCTATAAAAAGAAGATAAAAAAAAAGATTATGACACTTGATTTTTAACTGATCTAATATTGAATGATAAGACTAAAAAAAAATTAAAAAAATAACACAAAAAACAACTTTAGTCAACTTGAGTTAATATGTTAAATGCTAAAATAAAAAAAACTTGTAGTTATATAGATTAATTTGTGAAACTGAGTTTCCCTGTTAAATATATGATTTATTTCACGAGAATATGATAATTTATTATTTTCAATATTAAATGAAGAAAATAAAAAAAAATTATTAAAAAAAACAAATCATTATATTTTAAGAAAAGGGTTTTAGTTTATAGTTAATTTATAATAATGTAAAAAACAAAAACAAAAACAATCAAGAAACCCATATAAAATTCAATAACCGTCCAAAGACGCAGGCGCTTACGCAATTAACGACTCGTGTCGTGTAAGAACCCCACGTCCCCACCGCCTAGTTGACTCAAACTCTCTTATAAAAATGAGAGCGAAACAAAGAAACCGAACCAGATATATCATAGAAAACAGGAGGGAAAATGCCAGGATTGACTTGTAACGCATGTAATAAGGAATTCTGTGATGATGCTGAACAAAAACTCCATTACAAGTCTGAATGGCACCGTTACAATCTTAAACGCAAGGTGTGTTTGTTGTTTTCTTTGCTTGGGTTTCTGTTAATGTTTTTGATGTGAGTTTTTGTTGGGTTAGAGGTTAGTTGGAGATTATTGCATCACTGTTTTTCCCTTTTTTTCCCTCGCGGAGACAATGTTTTTAAAGTCGGAAAATTTGAGGTTTTCTGTAATGACAATTGCTGTGTTGTGTTTTTTCAGTTAATTGTAACTGTGAATGATTTGGTCTTGTGCTCATTATTACTGTTGATAATGGCATGCTTTAGTGGATTAATTGAGATTAAACTAGCCAAGTTTTGATATTAAGAAATAATCTGGAAGTGTAGAAAGTGGGTTTTGTTTAGGAATAACAATACATGAAAGCCGCTATAAATTGCTTTGGCAGAAGAATCATCATTTATTGCTCAATTGGATATCAAATTAAGGATTTTATCTAGTGTTTTCTGGTGATATCAGTAAGAGGATTAATCATATGGTTTGGTTTTGAAAATTCATTACAGGCTCTTAACGTTTAACTATTCTCTGGAGTTTTGTTGAAATTTAGGTTGCTGGTGTTCTGCAAGTGCTTAACATATCAATATGAGCCAAAATTGTGTTTTTTAGCCTCAATATTTCATGACGAGTTCCTAACTTTTTAATATTTCTGTGGCTGTTGTTAAAATTTAGGTTGCTGGTGTTCCGGGAGTGACTGAAGCTTTGTTTGTGGCTAGACAGTCTGCAATTGCTAAAGAGAAGGAGAAGAATGAAATCCCTATGCTTTATTGTTGTGTTCTATGTAACAAGGGATATCGAAGTTCCAAAGCTCATGATCAGCACCTTGAATCTAGGAGCCATAGACTTCGAGCTTCTCAAGGAACGAACCAAGAAGAGGAGAATACTGTGATTAAACAGCTTCCTCATCGCAAGGTGAATAAGCGTGAATGGGAGGCAGATGCTGGGGAAAGTGAAGGGAGTGAGGATGAGTGGGAAGAAGTTGGTTCAGATGAAGAGTTGGTTGCTGAGGCCACCAAGTCTTTGACTGGTTTGAATATAAATGAGATGGCCTCTATTGCTGATATAGTTGAGGATCAAGAAGATGATGAGCTGTTGGATCCATCCTGTTGCTTAATGTGCGATCAAGAGCATGATAACATAGAAAGTTGCATGGCTCACATGCACAAGCAGCATGGGTTCTTTGTTCCTGATTTCGAGTATTTGAAGGATCCAAAGGGTCTTCTTACTTATCTTGGCCTCAAGGTACTGGATTACGTACCATGTTCTGTATTTGTACAATGTATTTTTATACTATTTTTTTACCTAAAGTCTGTATTTATTTACATTTATGTTCTTTTTCCTCTCCAGGTGAAGAGGGATTTCATGTGTATGTACTGCAATGACAAGCGTCAATCTTTCAACAGCTTGGAAGCAGTTAGGAAGCATATGGAAGCTAAAAGTCACTGCAAAGTACATTATGGTGATGTCGATGAGGATGAGGAGGCTGAGTTAGAAGACTTCTATGACTACGGGAGCAGGTTTGTAAAATTCTCATTATTGAATGCCAGCTAGTTTCTTATGAAACCTCGTCTTTCATGATACTATAATCGTAAGGAGAGTTATCTCGTTTAATACTTGGCTTCTAGCTATTTCTTTTATTTTTCCATCTTTAATTTTGTTCCATATTGTTTATCCGTTCAATTTGTCACTTTGATTTTGTTTCCTGGTTTCAGCTACGTGGATGAGGATGGTAAACTACTTGCTGCATTAAGTGACACCATCAACACTGTGAAACTTGGTAGTGGTGATTCAGAGCTAATTATAACCACAAGATCTGGTCATAAAGTATCGTCCAAAACTCTTGGTTCTCGAGAATATTTGCGCTACTATCACCAGAAGCCACGTCCATCACCTGCAAATGATATGGCCATCACTGCTGCACTTGCCGCTAGGTATTCTTTTAATCTATGTTTTTCAGTAAACATGATTGAGATAATAAGAGTAGACATTTTGAAATTAAATTGAATCCCCCCCACTTTACCCGAAGTAATTCTAGGAATCAAATAAATTGAGAAGCGGTGGTATTCTGTCCAACTGTTGATCCAATTTTCAGATACAGGAGCATGGGGCTGGCAACTGTGCAGTCAAGAGAGCAAATGGTGAAGATGAAAGTCATGAAGCAAATGAATCGATCAGCTGAGGCCATGCGCACCAAGATTAGCATGAAGAATAACGTTATTTGGAACTTGCCAAAGAACGTCCTATATTAGTTGCAGGACGTGTCCTCATCTTCTTCTTGTTGTGAGCTATGTGGATAGCTCTCCAGCTCAAAGTTTTGTTTGTACACTTCAATCGTGGCTGGGTTGGAAGTTAATATTTCATTATATCAGCCCATTTCATTTTTATTTTATTTTCAGAGTCGATCAATTCTTGTCATGGTCTGTCCCAAAAGAATTGCGTGATGACAACAAACTTGAGATTTATTCAGCAGGTCTCGAGTTTAAGTTAGTACGTGCAGCTCTTATAAAAATTCAAGATAGCCAAAGTTTTACTCGCTAATTTAGATTCACAAAATGCACTTTCTGGGAGTAGAGTTTCCTCAAATCTAAAACAAAAAATCTTGTCATGGTCAGTATCTGGTTAATAGAGTCCCAGTTCGAAAGATCGTGCCTTCCAGGATCATTTGGCTGACTTCTGAATTGCAGGCCTGGAAGTAAGTTTGAGGTGCAACGCTGTAATATTTGTCTGGGCAACATCTGCTCATGTCTAGTGCTGGGGGGCGGGGCGTTAGCTTGATGAAACGTTCCTAACACAACTTGTAATGCCAAGAGGGCTCTGTTTCTGCAGTCCTGGATTATCTGATTCAGAAATAAGACACTACACAGTTCGATCTAAAATATAAGCTGCATTTGAAATGAAAGCTAGACGAATTGAGCATCACTTTAGAGCTTGAAAATTAAGGATGACAATGATTATTTATAGATTGAGGGTTTACAATAGGAAAGAAATTTAGATATCCTGTAATATTTTTCAGTAGTTTATTATTTAACATGAAATAAAAGAATAACACATGCATTTCAGGGGTGTATGTGACCGGATCAGGTTTAACAGTACTTGTACTTTTATTTGAATCCAATTTGATAATATTTATCTCAGTTATTCATTATTATTTCTAGTCCGTTTGGTATCCATTTGAATAGAGTTAAATTGTGATACATGGTAAAAATCCATTTCTCCCTCTATGGCAGATGCTGCCAATATAATCGGGTTTGAACATGGTAAAGGTAATGCATTTTATATTTAAAAATACATCAAAATAACATATGCACGTATATTTAATTTTTTTTTTATTCCAACACATAAAAATACTTAAAAACATTTAAAAAATAATTCAAAGTGATTTTTTAAAAAAAAAACCACGGCTTGGCAAAAATAAGCTCTTAGCATCTTTTACTGTGGAATATACAAATAGCAGAATAAGTGCAGTCCCTTTCATGAATTATAAACAGAATAATACTAAATGGATTGAAGACGCCATTTTTCTGGAGACTAATTAAGCAATACATAAAAAGGGCACTGAGCTCTTCAGCTCTCCATTTTACAAGCCCTGTTGGGCACCGATGTGATCCCGCTCGAGTGGATAGCAGGTGCTGCCTATCCTATCCTTGCAATCTGCACATTGAAATTAGAGTCCATAGATATATGAAAACATCTATTTAACCAGGGGACAGACCTGGTGGTCAAGGTCTGTTCCTTCAATTTTCTAAGTTTGGACATTGAGCCAAGCCACCACCCGAGATCATTTGAGTACCAGAGTACCCTGTTAAGATTGCTTGTGGATAATCCGTAGCGTGCCCGTTTCAGTAGTGTTTAAAACTGCTTTTTGTACGAAAAAACATAAAAGAAATAACGCTTTTTGATACAAACTGTAGTTTGAACCGTAATGCCAAAAGAACTTTTATTTTTTGTTGACACAAACTGACCATCTAACCAACAAAAAAAAAATATCCATGTAACCAGCACACAATTTCATGCACATGACTAATACCATAAATGAATTTGAGATGCAACAGATAACTAATGGATCTCTAATAGAAACAGCCAAGATAAACTGCCAGAAAATGTGCTTCGTATTGATGTTGGTCAGAAGTTGAGACGATCAAAGAGTTTGTAACCAGGTAGCAATATCAGAAAACAATATACAGTTAAGACACCCAAAGTCCTATTAAAGCATATTAATAATATCTCAAATTAAAAAGAAAAAATGAAGTCACCATACAAAAATTCATGTCTATTAAGCAAATCTAATTACATATACAACAAGATGACTTTCGGATGAAACCAACATCATCTGCATATCCACTAGCATTTTGCTTTAGATCCTTTGCTTCACTTGTACTAAGGCCACTGCTAACACAATACAGGGGAACCAGAAAGCATATTACCAGATATACCAATGAGATGAGACGGATATAACACTATAAATATAATTGTGCACTATTAAATTGGAAAAGCTGGGCCTTTCTAGAGCAAAATAAACCTACTTGATTTTCAAAGCTTGATCCATGAGCAAGTCTGTACCTAACTGTCATAGAAGCGGGAGTGGTGTCTTCGAGATCTGTGAGATATAGGAACAGCGAGCATTAATTACAGATGCACCTCAAACCTATCATTACATTGTTCAAAAGCTTCTGGTGCACAGTGAGAGAACTACCCGTGACAGCAGAAACCAGTTCTATCATATTAAAAAAAGGTGGATCAACGTATCAAAAATGGTTTGAGGAGTGCATTTATTCTGCTCTCAAATTATTTGTACTCAGTAACAGTCAGATGTGCATGCAAATCAGTAAATGCACATCCTGAAAGATCAAAGGTAACCAGAATTTCACTTATTTGTAGCTGGTGCATTTGTATGTCAGTCCATGTATGGTAGTAATTATGTGAAGGTTTTCAGGTGTCCAATGCCATCAGGAAAATAGAGCAAATAATTATAAAGAGAAAAACTTGAACTCCAAGTTCAATCAAACATGAAAAAGGTGCCAAAATGTTAGAGAAAAGGTAGCTTTGTTAACCTGCGATGACCAGAACTACCCCTAGGGGGGACACTTGAACTTGCAAACTCATCATCAGTCTCATCTAATCTGTATTCTCCAAAGTCAACAGATGCCACAGAGCCCTCATCAGAATTCGAAATATCATAATCTGAGCGGTGACTTCCTCTCCTTGTATCAGCTACTCTTGCCCTTCTTCTATTTCTTGAATTTCTGATGTTATCAAAAACCTTATACAAGATACAAGAAGTCCACCAGTTGCCTTTGACCCTAGGGAAGTCCTCAAACTCATCTCCAGTATCATCATCCCCATACTCAATAACATAGTCTCCTAGAACAACTCCATGTGGCACTTCTGAATGTATTGTGCTCAAAACATCTATTATCTCAGATGACTGCTGAAAATTTTCCCAATCAAGCTGCCGAGCAGGGTCGATTTTTGAAGGGCGAGCATGCGGGTGTTCTACTTGAGCATGTTCACGCAGTTCAAAATATGTTCCTGTGAATGTACATTGTTCTTCTGCACAATAACGCCTTTTCTCATCCAAATCTAAACGAGCCTTATCAACAACAATCCACCCGGTAACTTCACCTCTACACAACGGGCAAGCTAGTTTGCAATTGCTATCTGCTACTGTTGGTTGAGTATTTGTCAAAGGAGTTGCATCAAAAGTTGAAATGGATGGCATGCCACTTGCATTTTTAAAACGATCCAGACAATTGGAAAGCAAGTGGTCTGTATCACACACAAATGGTCGGCACCCTTTATGATAAGATGAGCATTGGAGGAGAACACAATTGTGAGGGAAATCCAAGCATATTGGACAAATCACATCTTCCCGTTTTGTATTCAACTGAATATCTTCGATGTTGATACAATTGGCATGGTGACCTCTTTGAAAATAAGGCTTAAAGGCCATGATCATCACCCCCAAATGAAAATCTACAAGGACATTAAGAAAACTCAGAAGCATAGACAGCAAACAAAATGAAAAAAGGAGAATATAGAAACTACCAGGTTTAGTACTAGTTAAGCTCCTAAAGAAAAAAACAGATAGAAAAACCCTAATCTAGTACGGCATGAAAATGCAGAAAGCTGCTCATTGAAGAATAAACCGCTGGTGGAGTTAAGAGGAGACATATCAAGGAAAACCTGAAAGTCACAAGTTGCTTTGATCCTTGGACGACAGTATTATAGTATACAAATTCCCGCTTCAACCTTGTATTTTCTAAATATTTTACATGTACCAATTGAACCAAGTCAACTTAATTCCATTCTGCAGCATACCCTTTAGACAAGAAACTAAAATTCAAGAAATCACACAGGGGAATACACCTCTATTGTTATCATTACAACAAATTGATCTATCTGTCACCCGTGAGAAACTATCGGAATCTTCGCTCGCTGTAAATGTCTCAAAACTCTCGGGACCATTCCCTTGAATCAAACAATTCATTTTTAGTAGCAAGAATCTAACTTAAATAACCATCAAAGCTGATCAATCAATCAATCCTCACTATCCACTAATAATCAAAACCCCATAAAGCCAATCAGATCATTCACCTTAATTTTGCTCAACAAAAAATGAATATTAACAAGTAGAGAAACAAATTAATCAATTCAAAATCAAGGGTCAACATAACAACAGCAGCAATACTCAAACCAAAAAAAATAAAACACAAAACCCAGAATCATGCTTTCCTTTTCCCCACTAAAAATATATATATAAAAAAAAAAGCTGTTCAACCACAACTTAAAACCACTAAAACCCAAAAAAGAAAAGGACAGGAAAACAAGTGATCGAAAAGAGAAAAATTGAAGTATTCAGACCTTAAAGACAGAAACTTTGGGACTGTGGTGAAAAACCCAGACGGAAGAAAGACCAAAGAGATTAGAGAAGTCAGTTTTCGAAAGTACGGATGTCCTCTCCTCTTCTTTCTTCACTTGTGTCTGCTTCTCTGCGTGAACGACGACGACAGCCCCTTATTTTTTCAATTTATGTACCCAGTTTCTGTTTTTAAACTAAGAAGAAATTGCTTTGGAAGGTCAAGATAACCCATTGACGTAATTACCCTTTTCCATGCATTGACCTTACTTTAATGTAATAAATAATAATGCAGTATCTTTTTTTATTCTTCGATCATTGAAGCAAAATCATTCGTAGACACATTCTTAATTGTCACGAGATTTCATTAATTACAAGTTATTATTTAATATTTTGGAACGATAGAGAGGTAATTGTGAGAGAGAAATGAGCGTGAATTGTTTATTTAAAATTAGATAGATAAATAAAATAAATTGAAGAAATAATTTTTTAATTTTTTTTTGCTTACTAAACTTAAAAAGAAATGATAATCAGTTTGTTTTTGTTTGAAAAAAATAAAAATAAAATAATTAATTATTTAAAAAATCTTAGACTAATCTCTATCAACCTCCATTAATTCACACAGTTTAAGATAATGACTGTGATAAGATTTAGTAATTTAAAAAAGGATAAATGGTTAATTTTAATCTATATTAATAAGAATATAATTACAAAACCCAACTCAAAGATAGATTAGTAGGAGCTAAAAGAGTCAAATCTATTATTTTTTAAATTAAAATAATATTCTTTTTAATATGTTTTATGAAATCAACTACATGATTGATAGATCCAGATCAACTATTTTTCTCTTTAATACAGATCGATTCAGATTTTCTTCAATACAAGTCGATTTAGATCCCGGATCAACATGTCGATCTAAGCTTCACAGCTATGAATGAAAGATGCATAGCTAAGAAAATAAAAAATTTTCATGACAACATTTGGGGCTGCCGATTTTACTGATGTATAAATTGATGCAACCCGTGCAAAATGATCCATTAAAACTCAGAAAGAATATGCCCCTCCTCTCTGTTTTTACAACATTATCTTAGCAGATTGCAGCCATGAATGGTTTACATCTCAAATGCTGAGGTATATCTACCTCTCATGTTAACTATTCCTGATCATCGATCATCCGGGTTATGATTCCGAAGGCAACGGTTTTTCCTAATGTTCTCAGAAACGCCCTTCCAAGAGCTCTGCAATTTGTGTACTCTTCCACGCAAACCGGTTCATCCAAAAACAACTGAAGTGAGAGAGCAAAGAAATGTGAGATCGAGTTCACTGCTGTTTCAGTGTAAATGTTTGGTTGAAGAAATCATCATTGCTTATAATTTACCTCAATCACTGCACTCTGCTTTGAGGTGAGACAGCGAGGTGCCTTCTTTATCACCTTGCCGGTCTTTGGATCGAGGACTGATATTATTTTAAGAACTCTTGCAGCCTCCTTGGCGCGGTGTCCGTGGAATTCCAACTGCAAATTTGACTCAAATGATCAGATTCCAACTGCAAACTAATAGAGAATAATGCTATGGAACAAAATGAGAATTGATGAGAGGAGCTTACTTGAGAGCCAATTACAAGTGGGATTGCCAAATCTAACACGCACACCTTCAGCTCAAAATGTTGTGCTACTGCAACAGGAAAGTCCGGATGACAAAGAACACCTCCAGTCATCACATTACTTCCATCAATGCCTTGGAGACTGACAGTCACATTATCTCCTGCTCTAGCAACATCACAAGCCTGAGAATCTCGTTCTAGGGAGCGAACTGTCCCCTCATCTCCTGATGGCATAACTAAAACCTACATTCCAAGAATTACATATATGTTTATAGTACCAGCACAGAGTGATATTGGCCGCAACAAAATATACATTACCTTAACTCAACCACATAGGTATTATCAGCAGCACAGATTCAACCAACGGTATAGATTTGAAGCACAACCAATATCTGCACTTTATAATGTACTTTCAAAGACACAAAACTCTATTATCACACCAGTGCACTCCTCTTGTCCAGGAGCATTTGAATAAACATTGAATCACTGCCCAGTAACAGAAGCAATCAAAAACACATGGGCAAGAACAGTCACTGTGCGAAGTTGGTCAAATTCTCGGTCATTAATTATCTGGAGGCAGCTGTGATTGACACATGAATGTCTCAAGAAATGTGTTCTTTATTATGCAAAGCTGAGCATATGCAAACACACATGTAGACACACACCACCAAAGAATTCTCTCTTAGTAGAATCATGATCACTCTCGACTCTCAAGGAGAAAATTTGTAGCATATCTACAAATGTCTTCAACCTTAATCAAGTCCTTCCAGGGAAATGAAGAGAGGTCAGAAACTCAAGTGAAGACAATCACAAGATTTTGCTTCTACAAATGAATATTTATTAGTGCATGTATCGAACCTCATTAATGAAGCCTAATATCCACACAAGAAAAAATCACCAGCTCATGCTAAGAAGCACTGAAACGTTGGGATGGGTTTCTCAATGATGAGCCATATCACTTGTTTTTCAGAATTCTAAGGTCAGTTTTACAACAGCAAGTAGGAACCTTAATGGAGTACCTTCAATCCACTCCGAAGAGCACCAGCTTCCAATTTACCACGGGCTGACACCTGCCCTTGTGAAGATGATATCACTACATCACATATGGGCATGAGAAGAGGTTTTGAGAAATCTCTTGTTGGTGGCTGAAGAGAATCAATTGCATTCAGCAGATAAGGTCCACGGTACCTGCAATTCAGTTACTTTGCTCAATTTTCAAGTCCCAAGAGATAATTATAAGGTTTCACCAAGACCTCATTTACAGCTCCTGAAATGGAAAATATTTCTTGTAAATAAATTGAAAGTGAACTCACCATGACGACAGACAGTTATCAGAAGGAGCTGCAACTAAATTTTGATTTTTCATTGCACTCAATGGAATCCATGACACCAAGGAATCCTTGAATCCACAAGAACGAAGGAATGTTCCAAGTTGTTTTCTAATCAAATCAAATCTATCCTTGGAGTACTCCACTGAATCCATTTTGTTGACCGCAACTATAATCTGGTCAACACCGAAACTTCTAATAAGAACTGCATGTTCCCTAGTTTGCCCTTTGCTGTCCATCCCAGCTTCAAAACCCCCAACAGAGGCATCTATTACAAGGATGGCAGCATCGGCTTGTGTTGCCCCAGATATCATGTTTGGGACAAAGTCTTTATGGCCTGGGGAATCAAGCACGACAACATGATATCTTTTGGAATCAAAATAAGCAACAGCGACTGTCATAGTTATTCCCCTTTCCCTCTCTTCAGGACTCTCATCCAATGCCCAAGCATAAGCGAACGACCCCTTGCCCTGTTTGATTTATAAAAAAACCAAAGTTGTTGTAGCTGTTCTAAATAGCAAATGCATGCAAGCAAGCAGAACCTTATTGACATCACCTGTAACTTGGCCTCCTTTTCATATTTGTGCATTTCCTTTTGGGTTATTCGTCCCAAAAGATGTAGTAGTCTACCCGACAGTGTTGATTTCCCAGAATCAACATGGCCAACCTATAATCATTTATAGATGAAGTTTATCAATAAAACAATTATTAACATATCCTTATTGAGATATTAGGAAGCAATTCCAAGAGTATATGACTAAAATCCAAGGTCCCACTTACAATTGCAAGATTCAGTTGCGTCAATGCATTTTCTGATTTGCCTGGAAGCATCCATTTATCTGGTTTATACTTTGCGGATGATTTGGGCCTCTTAACACTAGCCATATACGAGCTTCCAGATTTGTCGGACAAAGACATGTCATTCAAATTACTTTTAAGACCAGGAGACTCGCCCCTGTTTGTTGAAGAACTGCTATTATCAAAACTTTTATCTTTGCCTTTTGGCATCAATGAAGATGTGCTATCTGACGTTCCATCACTTGATTGAGTGCCAACTATGCCTTTCTTCTTTACAATGCCCTCATCCACTCCAGGCCTGCCTTTTGAAATAGAAGCAGAGCCACCAGAAATTTGTTGCAAAGCTCCTTTCATTAAATGACTGTTGTCATCCATGTTATCTTGTTTGTCTTTTGGCATCAGTGTCAATGGTTTATCAGAACTTTTATCAGTCTCAGTAATGCCAGCAGATATGTTTGGAGATCTGGAGTTGAAAAGGTTGACTGCAAGAAAAGGCAGTAGAGAAGCAAGATGAAGCAATATCATATTAAAAAAGGAACTGAGAGAACTCTTGAAATTAAGCTATTTTAACTATATAGTTCTTTCAGTTAACAATGAGTTATATGATTTGTACAAATATATAACACAGACATGCATGTAAGAAATATACAGCACGTTTGTGCATGCAAACCAACATAAGCGAATACCATGTCACTAAGGTGTACACTGTGACCAATTACAAGGCAGATAGCATATTGTATCATTTCATGTTGTAGCAGGACATTGTTCCATCATATAATAAACTCAACGCCTTAATTTTGCAAGTTGCTACACAATATTTTTTATTCAGACTCAACCTGATTAAGTTTAGATGGCAGACTATATCATCCTGATAAGAGCAGATTAATTAGGCAGTTCAGCTATAATATTGTTAGTTATTTCCTGTGGAGCACAGCCTTATGGGGTAGGATACTTCAAATGAATACTAGTACCCAATTGCTGTACTCCAAATTAGATTTCTGGACGGGAGAATCTGGAGACACTTAAAACACTGTATGAATCAATGACCGCTGCACAAACAAGCTGATACTTTTCTCATTCCTCCTAAAGACATAAAACTCGAGTAAAAAAAGTTTTTGGTTCCCAACACAAAGTGACCTCTCAAATTTGAAACCATAAGAGGATACCTTTATTACCAATTTTAGAGGGACTTAATCCATTAGAAACCAAATAATCTGGAGATAGAATATTATATTAAAAGGAGCTGTATAAGTGCTATATGGAATGCTAGTACATACACAGAAGCCACAGATCTAACTGACAGTTTTGAGAAGCAAGATGGCAAAATGACTCCAGAAAACAACCATCAGCTGGAGAATATACACCCCAGCTTCATCCAAAGGATTCTCAAGTTAAAGAACACGGGTCTTTAATATCTACTGTTTTTCATCAATTCATCCTGTTAAGAACATGCTCAGACCTACATCAACACAAGAACCAATATCATCAAAGTTTCCTTGGAAACTCCCACACTGGTGTGATCATTCCACTGTTGACGTACTACAGTCATCCATCTAGTCCAATGTGGCAATGATACAAAATAGAGACTTGGTCATCAAGGATACTCCAGACTCTTTGCACATACCACCTGCTGCATCAAAGAAATCCATTCTATAAAGGGAGAACCAGCTTGAAACGAAACCTCAATAACAACAACACAGACAGAAGGTGCCTGCATTATCATATCAAACCAAAGCAGCACCACAACCAAAATCATGCCTAGTATGTTAGTGTCTTACATCATCCAGGAAGTAAACGAAGAAAAAGCACAACGAGCTAAAAAAATAACACTACATAATTCACAACCAAGTTGTTGAAGAAGCAAAACATAATATGAATAGAACAAAATATTTCCCTAACTACAAAGAAGAAAAAAGATCAAGTATACATCCAGTTTCTACGTTGTTCAAATTGAAAACAGAAATTTCTCCATACCTTCTCCTCCAGCTCTCTTGAAATTGCCAGGGACAGGATTACGAATAACCTCGCAAAAATCACAAGTAGTAATGCTCTCATCATTATCATAATTGCAAATTGCGCAACGCCATAGTCTAACCTTATCATTATACTTGGCCGTTTCTTGCTTAGGCTCAGCTGCTTCCACTGATGAACAATTAATAAGCAATTACCATATCAAATAAAGCAAATTTGTAGCCTTATATGTATATAAGAAGTAATTATTTCTACTAACCATCATCTTCAACATCATAATCATCGTCGTAGTCATCATAATCTTCATCGTCACAATCTACTCCGTAATTCACCTTACGCGGCATTTTAAGAAATTTAACTAAAATTACCTTGAAGTGGTTTTAATGGCAAGGGTGGTAATTTTAACTCAGTATTCCCATCGAGCTTTAGTTTCGATCTAGTGAAGAAAAGTGACGAGGTCACCTACGATTTTGATTTCGTTCACTCGGATTTTCTCGGAAACCAAACAGAAGAAGGGATGAAGGGAATTACAGTGGGAGGGTTTTTAGGGTCACTGGACTGTCACTAGTGTTAAATCGCTGTGGTAAAGAAAGCAGGGCCCACAATGTTTTTAATTTTCCAATTCTAATTTATGTTACAGTCATTTAATAAAAAACATATTTTTTTATATCATCTCTTACAAAATAATAATAATAATAATAATTTCGTCACTATAAAATAGACAAAAAAAAAACTTTCTAATAAAAAAATACCATAAATATTTTATTAGTTAATTTTATATGATATTGAAAATTCAAAAAGCCCTAGTGAATATCAAGATCTATTTCCTGTAAAAATACAAATTCAATAAAAAAAAAAATCATTTGTGTTCTTATTTTATTTCCCTACCAAATCAAAAGAAGCAAGAACTAACATAAATAAATTCTCATGTACTACCGCATTAGAAAATGTTGAGCTACTCTCACACGTAAGTTAAAAAGATACAGGCATGTCTTTTACTTGCAAGGCAGGGTTGTTGCTCGTCTTGGCTTGCAAGAACAATGAGGTTTCCGAGCGGTTACCGCCGGAAAACACCATCTTTAAACGGAACCTGGCAGAGGGGAGCAGGTCCTTCAAGAGGGATTGTATTCTGAGAAATTATACAGTTGATGCAACTTGGACATGGCCAGATATTCAAGAACACTAGGAGAAAGACAATCATCTGCAACACACTAGTAAACCTGGGAATTGAGAAATAAGATCAAACCCACTATATAAATTGTTTTACCTGCATCAGCTCCACGAATCCACGATGACAATGCTGTCAACCAAGCACAACAACATGCAATATGATAAAAGCTAGATGAAAATTCAGTCAATATTTCCCTTAATAAAACAGCATTATTTTACTTCAACATGCAATATGATAAAAAAACAAACAATAAAAACTCTTGAATTTTATACCATTGAAAATCACAATTCAAGTTTTCCAGACAAATGGAAGCAAGAAACAACTCTATTTTTTTCACATTTTTTTTTTATTAATTTATTGACATTCACTCATCACATTCTATTCTATTCTCTTCAATAATCCCTTCCAAAACTATTCCCTCTGTAGTACCTCAGCTGCAAAGAAACCTGCCTTTCCATCAACAGCTGCCTTCGAAAATTAGTAATAAAAATCTCAGCCCTCTTATCAACATCATCTGATGATGATGACCCATGACTTCTTGCCCTTTCAAGAGCTCGTGCCGGCTTGCTTTGATGATCTGATTCAACATCTCCAATTACCCCTTGTAAGCCAATTCGATCATTAAAGCTCAACCTCCTTATCGTTCCAGATGAAGAAGAAGAAGAGGCATTCCAAAGAATCGAAGACAATCTCCATTTTCTGAAGTTAAGTAGAAACTTTATTTTCTTGACAGTCCTCTTTAAAGGGCCTAGAGCTGCCCACTTCTGCTTCCCCATTTTGAGCTCTGTTGTCTAGCTGCTGGGAATTGATGGGGTATATTTATAGGAGGGAGAAGAAGATTGTGATGTAAGATCCTCTGTTCTTACATGGAAGCGTGTACGTCTGCAATTATCATGGCTGTTGTTTACTCTACAGATGCCGACTTGAGGAATTTCATGACTAGGCCGGCTTCAGGAGTTTCATGACTTGATGACTTGGCTGACAGAGTGGTTAAGTTTTGATAAATCACAGATGTACAATTAGCGTCGTTTGACCTCATCAAGTTCTTCTCTCATTCGATTGTTATTTTGTGACGTGACAGTGCTGTTAAGATGGGCTGCAGCTGAGGGCATAAAGGTCAGTTACTTTTATTGTCTGACAGCATCTGTCATCTTATTCTTGCTGACTAAGTAACGAGTTAAGAGATTATATTAGTCCCTTTACTTTTAATCTCATGCCAATTGGGATGTGACCTGATTTGAGAGTAACCTGAATCTTACATAAATAGGGACTAAAAGAACGATTTTGGAAATAAAGGATTGACAATGAACAATGAAAATGTAAAAAGAAAACTAGTATAAAATTAAGAAGCACTGAGTTTTAGGAAAGGCCTGTAAAGTGGTGGACCATCTTACTATAGAGTGTAGCTCAAGAATAAGCTAGTGTAGTTAATTTTGTTTGGTTTTGGTTGAAATAACAAAAATATAATGTTTTATATCATTTACAAAAATAAAATAAAATAACGTAATTTTTATTTTGTTTAACATTTTGTTTTATTTTTTGAAATTATATCTAAATTTCAGTTGGAACATTTCAATTTTATTTTATTTATTTTGATTCAATCAAATAATATTTTTTAAAAATAATAAATAATTTTATAATATCAATCATATCTCTAAATCCAACCAATAAATTAAAATAAAATTTTAAAATAATTAAAAAATATAATAATCTTGTGAAATTAATAATAATATTCTTATAATATTATATATGTTAATAATTTCATTCATAAAAATCATTTTATTATATCTTTTTAGATTAAATTACACAATTTTAAATAATTTTATTTTTAGATTTGAACTAACATATATACATATATACAGAGAGAATACAATTATAAAACAACCTACTAAAATACTATGAAATCAAAATATTTCATTCTAATTAAAAAACAATATACCAACCACAAACAGTATTAAAGACTTTGATAAACCTGCAAAACGGAAGGTGACCCAGTACATCGTAGTATAATGATTTCTCTATAGAATATACTAGACCTGTTCAACGAGTTAATGCTGACATTTTCGGGTCGCAAGCTAAAAAGGGAATACGTAGGAAAAGACAGAGCTATTACATTGAAGAGAATGCGAAGCATGTTCAATTATGCTTCCATCATAATCACCTAACAGAATTGATTGTGTAACATTGAGTAGTTGACTGCAAACATCCTTCCTCTTGTTTGCTTTTGGAAAAGAAAAAACAAAATGACATGGTCAAAGGGACTTTCCCAATTTCACATACAAATCACCCCCCTCCAAACCCTCCAATCTAGAGCTTTGACTGACTGTTAAAACCTGAACCATGTTCATAACCTTCAACTAGATGACAGCTCTCGATCAGATTACAGAACCTCATTGGCCATTGTTGACAGAAAAATGAAATGTTTATTTGATGCCAAGTTGAGTGTATAACCAAAACAATTGCCGAGAAACTTCTGTTATCGGACTACAGCATACAAAAGTTTTTTGGCCCTTAGGCCAGCAACCGCTCAAGTCTAACAATATAACATAATAAAGGAACAAAAGTACCTAACAAAAATGTGAACAGAAAACCAGATTAATGATAATTAGCAACCTGATTGCTGGAAATATCATGTGAATTTCCTCCCCAACTGTTAGGGTTCAGATCTTCCTGCTGTTCTTCAATCTGCTTCTGTTTGTCTGACCAACCATATATCTGCCTTCTCAATTGCTTTCGAGCCTCCCGCTGCTCTAGCCTCATATCTTTGAATTCCTGGTCCAAGTTGGCTTCAGCTTCAGGTGTAAAGAAAACCACCTCCATGTTCCCAAGCTCTTCATATAGCTTCTCAATCTTGGCTTTCCACAAGATGCCCATTTCTGTGTCCATTTTGTGATAAGGAGTCTTGAGCAGGTACTCATCAATCCCTCCTGCCTTGTCTATGCAACGGATAGCATGAGTGGTGACTTTGACTCGAACATGGCGGTCTAGGATGTAGCTAAACAGTCTCTTATCCTGAACATTTGGCTTCCAACTTCTCCTACTCCTATAATCACCAACACACAAGCGCTTCAACAAAATAAATCACTCTTCCTTCCCAATATATAGCATATAATACTCATTCATTACACCAAAACAGAAAAGCTCCAACTCTTTCACACAACAGAAAAATAAAAAGGCACAACAATCAAACAGGGGCAATCCTCATCAGACACATTCATACTAATCAGACGACATAAAAACATTCCTCACAACTGAGCAAGCTCTGATCAGTATCAAATTGCCCAAAAGACTACTTTGGGAACAGCAGCTCCTCACTGAATCTAGAAAATATACAAAGTCGGCACATTAAAAAATCAATGACGAATCAAGATAAAAGAAATCAACACCTTACTGATAAAATACTCCTTATCTATTGCATCCGACAAGTAAACAAATTAAAACTATTCAATCACAGAAGTTCTTCCCTTTCTCTGGCAATGATACATTAACATTTCCAATCAACATATCAGTCGCCACATCGGCTTCTTGACTCATAAATGCAGCAATTTAGCTTCCATCATTAACAATTACACATTAACAACCAGATTATTTCTACATATCAGAATTTACCACAACAGCAATAAAATTCACAGTTCAAAAACTATCAACTTTCCTCTAAAATCAATACCCATTTTCCAAAACAAACTCACTCCTTTTTCCTCTTTACACACAGAGCAACACACTAGCAAAAAGATATCAACAACAAAAACAAGCACCGAACAGAATATCAGTGAAAACCCAGAAGAAATCAGAAACCCTTTAGCCATTAGAAGAGATTGAAAGTGAAAAGGAACTTACTTGTTACCTCCGTCTTCACTAATTTGATTACCGAACTGGATATGACGGCCAGCAAAAAGGCCACGTTTGGCTCGATTCATGACAACTTTGCTGTTAGGAATTGCTTTTTTGAGAGCTTGTTTAACGCCGGGAGCCAAGTTCTTCTCTCCTCCTATTTTTGCCATTATTTTCTTCATCATCTCCTTCCCTCTAAAAGCCATTATCAAATTCGATTTAGGGTTTTTCGAAAATCAGAGGGTTTTTGGATGGAGAAATGGATGGAAGAAAAGAGAAAACGACTTGCAGTTTGCTAGAGACCCGCTAGATGACCATACCCATTTGAATGGTTGTGGGCCTGGGCTTGTAATTTTCTTAGGGAAGGTTAGTTGTTCTTCTTTAGTCGAAATTAATTAAGGTTTCATTTGTTTTTTCCCGAATAATTTTAATGAAAATTATTTCCAAAGTCAAAATTTTAAAGAATTCATCAGTTGACTTGAGTCGTATTCTGTACAATGAGAAAATATTTTGGTAAAATTAGTATGATTATTTACTTTATTGTATATGTATTGAGATTGCACAAATCATTATTTGCATAATATTTTCTATTGTTTATTAATATTTCTTGGTGTTGAGTTGAATTCCTCATTAATATTTTTAAGTAAATTAAAATGATGGGACAATAGACATTCATATCTATGATGACGATGGAGGATAGCACAAGCTCTAATCTCCAGTCTCCCTCTCTTTTTTAGATCTTTTCTTTCTCTTCCCCTACTGTTATTTTTGCATCGCATAACCAACTCAAATTAGATTCCTATGAATGTCTCAGATTAACTCGCTCATTTGAGCTGGATATGATGATTATGTTATAATTTTATAAAGTGAAGCTGTGGGGTGATGATGGTTCGTGGCTACATCAACGCTGGTGGTGGTGGTGGTGGTAGCAGTGTGAAATACACACACTGTGGAAATGGTGGATATAAAAGGGATAAAGATTAATAATCAGTCATCAGAATCCGAGACCTCTTCAACAAAGAGGATGAAAAGCTACCGGGCGGCACCGGATGCTGATATCACTCGCACTAGCATCTTTGGAACCTTAGATAGGTGACCATTTACCAAAAAGAAAGAACAATGTGACCAGACAAGAGACCATATTTCAAGTTTGAGTTATGCTCTTGCCATCTTAAGAACAAGGAGAAAAGACTATTGACATATACCTACTGCAGCATCATATAGAAGATCATCAATTTTGTGACGGATGGAAGGATGTCTGCTGTTACCTGAAAGCCCTCAAATTTGATTGGTTCAATCTGTCTAAGGATGCTGTGAACTCTGATTTTTGTGAAGCTTGTGAAAGTCATTGTAGAGAGTAAATAGACAAGTTTGTTGGAGCAGTAAATCAGTTCTTGGATTTTTTTTATCAAGGTACTGAAGTGCATAAACTCGAGGTCTCTTTCTGTCTTCGTTGCGGTTTCTCAGTCGATATTGATCGATGGGTCAATTTTTCCATTATAATGGGTGCTGGAAATCTCTCTATTAAACTGTACTGTGAGAAATACCAGACTGAGTTTGCCATAAATATGCTGTTTCCCTAGATCAGTTGGCCATCAGGAACATTTCTTTCTGAAGGATGTAGAAGAACGTGAAAAGGTTCTTGGAAAACTGCATGAATACTTGTTTAAGTGTGATAGAGAATACTCTTCAATTTTCCCTTTTGTGCCTGATGTTCTCTGTTCTTCCTTGCTTTCTAAGGCTTTGTTGAAAACTAACTCTATTCAATGGAAGCACAAGTTTATCCAAGATATAATGTATCAGTTACTAGGATAGTCTAACCTCATTCGTTCTCCTAAATACTCTGTATATTTTGCCTCCTGTATTGGGTAGTGAAAATTGAGTTGTGCATCATACTTTCAAAATAAGTTCCTTACTTGGAGAGATTACATCTTGGTGCAAGCAAAAGACAACTGCACTGTATTTTTTCTGTCTCCATAACATGTTCTTCTGCCGAGGAACTAACTTGAAAAGGCCTGAGATCAGGCAATCTGCTCCTGGAAATTTCTGCCTTTGTTTGACTATTTTCTGCTGCTGTTATATTGTAGAGAATCTAGTCACTTGCTTGATGCAATTTTTCAGCTCTACAAACTATTAAAAAATAATATTAATCACATCTTAATAGGTTGTCAGAGTTGAGATTGTTATTTGACCTTATATTATAGCATTAATAATTAAATAGTCAAGACTTCTAATCTCACCACTTATTTTTTGGACTGAGATGGCTGTTTTGTGACCATTCCCACGACTCTATTCTGGGATAATTGTATCCAGGCCAGGCTCTACCATGACGCTGGGAATCTATGTTTGTTTCAGTCCTGGCTGCTATTCTTTGTACAGCCTGATCTCGTGTAGTCTGAAGTGGGATTCTTAATTGCCAAGTTGGGATTCATAATTTCACATGGACTCATGTGGTTCATAAGCTATAGAATTCATAAATCGCCATTCCAACGAAAAGCAGAAGTTGAATAGATAATCATATGGGCACTAATCATCACGTATTCTTATTGCATTCAATTTCAGAAATCAAACTCCTGTTTATTATGCAGTTCTTGACTTAACACCGCGAATCGAGATATTTAATGAGCCAATCCTCCTCCCTGTTGACGATCAAGATGACGATATGGATGGAATGGTTTTGCAAGATGACCTGACATAACATTTTGTGGAATAAAAAACCATTCAGGATTTAGTGTAATTAACCTGTCACAGGCACAATCTAAAGTTTATTCTCCACGGTCCAATCTCTAAGTCTTTCTTGATTCAGAAAATGGCAACTAAAATAAGAAAACTTGAGGCCGGTCAATGATTGGAGGCAGTTTAGTTAGTTAAAGATCAACTATAGAGACCATATGCTTCACATTGTCTAACGTGTTTTCCACCTCAAATCCCCTTCAAATCAGCCTGTGCACATGAAATGATTCCTTTTCAACATGGAAACTGCAACTTGTTTGTGCTCAAAATCACACTCACTCTCACACACACATGTATATAAACACATATGCCATGCATCAGCCACAGATCACCATAGAATTTCCTCACACTCAACCTCTAATCTCTACCAAATGGGAGTTAGAGCCTTGTTTTCATGTGGGGCATTAGGAACCTTCCTCCTCCTCTTCTGTTCTTTCCCTTTGCTCTCTCTGTCAGACTCAGCTCATGAAAATCCCCCTAAACTCCTTTCAAGACGTTTATTAGCCACAACGCCTCGCAACATAGTGAAACAATATTTAGTACCCCACAACTTTGAGAGAGCAAAGCTAGGACTCCCTCCTCTCAAATGGAACAAGAAGCTAGCAAATTTTGCTTCATCCTGGGCTCGTCAGCGACAAGAAGATTGTGCATTGATTCATTCGAATAGCGATTACGGTGAGAATTTGTTTTGGGGCAGTGGCAAGGACTGGAAACCTGGTGATGCTGTTGCTACTTGGGCTGAAGAGAAAAGTTACTACAACTACAAAACAAATATATGTGCTCACAACAAGGATTGCCTCCATTATACTCAGATAGTTTGGAGGGAAAGCTTGAAGGTTGGCTGTGCAAGAGTTTCTTGCAGAAGTGGGGATACATTTATCATATGTAACTATGATCCTCATGGCAATGTCATAGGCCAAAAACCCTTCTGAATCAGAAAAATTTGCACATAAGTTCATCTCTGTCAGAAGGCAAGCATTTCATTTCATCAGAACTGGAGCATGATGTTCAGTATCCAGTTAATTAAAGGGGAAACCTGAGTTTTGTCCCTAATCTTAAATACAATCCTCAATCGAGTCCCAAAAGGAGTTTATAAATTAGGTCCCTAATGTTTTTTGGGTAGTATTTTTCCTTGTTTGATTGTGTTTTTCATTTAATGTACATATTTTATGAAATCAAATGATACCATTCTGAATTCACAGACGTCGACACGAGAGTCTAATTACATAACATTTGAAAAACTAGGGACCCAATTGAGAAGAATATTTTTCAGTGTGATGAAATTAAGAATTGAGCAATACTTTAGGGTTTAACTTGAGTTTTTTCCTTGGTTACAACAACCATGCATGAAGGTTGAGTTAAGCTTGTGGTTATCAATATACAGCTCGTTGGAAGTCAAAATCACCACCATTTGTATGATGTACTAAAATATTATTGGTTGATCCGGGGCCTTTTTGCACAATTCATAAAATACAAGTGGCATCGTGAGACATGGTTGACCTTTTCAGCTAAAATTCTTGATTTCAAATCGATTTTTTTTATTATTGATATAGTAATAATTCATAAAAGTCCTGAATTATAATATAGTCAAACCTTTATAAATTATTAGTGGAAGCATAAAAACTTATTAATTAATTGAAATATTATTTAAAATTTAAATTTAAATTGAGATCAAATAAAAATACTATCCAATCAACTTTATTAATTTATAGAGGTTCTGTTATATTAATTTTTAATACATTTTAAAAAAATGATTTTCCAATGTCAACACCAAGATTTGTAATCCTATTTCTAAGCCCCAATGAAGATGATGATCAAACACATCCCTTTTCTTTTCAATTTTCACCTATAAAAGGATGGGAATGGTTGGTCCTCGATGGACATTATATGATTATAAAAAATTAGAGATTTACATAATAAATTTCGAGTTCAAGTTAAAACATGTATCTCTTTTAAAAACCTGAGATAATCAAGATTTTTACTCAGTAAGCTGGACTTACAAAATATATTTTTCAGATGATAAAATTTTCTCGAATAAAAAATAAAAAGAAGCTATGGTTGGTATCATGACATGATTTATAAGGTGGAGTGCATATCTTAAAATACAACTCATATAAAATTTAAAGTCAAGAAATTATTTTAATATATTTTCAAGTAAAAAAAGCAGTACACTCCTCGTTACTTTAATCCATCTTCACAATCATGATTTGATTTTCCGTGCAATTATTCAATACATAAATGAAACTATGCTTCTTCCTTCACGTAAAGGTGAAAATATGCTTTTTTTTCACGTAAAGGTGGGATTCGCATGAGTTGTTTAAGATGTCACGAGTAATTTGCGAGTATATAATATTAAACATTATTTTTATATCATATTTATACATTATTCATTAAGCAAGAAGATTTTATTCTATATTATTATTATTATTATTCTAGTAACATATTTTGTCTAACCTATTTGAAGAATCAAGTATTTTGAAACTCTAATTACGAGGTTATTTTGTCTACAAATTCTACGAGGGAATTCCTTTGCCATATCATCATCAATGCCAGAGCAAAGATGGAGCTCATCATATCTCTAAATACTGAAAAAATGTCTGCAAATCCAGGGGGACATGGCTAAATTTTCTATTATCAAGAAGAAGCAACTCCCAAGAGGCATATAAAATTGCCTAACAAAACAAAACTTAACCACATGATCAAGCAAGGCTGGAACAAGAGATCTCCGCCGTGGCCATACAATAATTGATCGCCAGCTAACAATTAATCTAGTGTTTCAGGCATAAAGCACCTGGCAATTTGAAGGGGCGAAGTCTTGAAATGCTTTCGGGGCGACCATAACTTGCCACTTCACACGGAATACCCCGTCGTCTGCCTCCTTGTACACACTTCCGATTGCCACGTTCAGTCCACTAGACACCACGTACACTCTCCCTTCCACTCCGTTCACGGCGAAAGGCCTCTGCATTGCCTCTCTGGGGAACCTGTCCCCGCCTACATACTCCCACGTGTCAAGATCAGGGGCGTACACCTTCATCGGGCAGTCACCGTGCTCTGATATCACAAACAGCCTCCCATCAAGCACCACGCTCAACCCTGTCCATCCCTCCCTCATCCCACTACTCATCTCCTGCCACGTGTCCTTATCGGCGTCGTAGACCCCGGCTCTTGGTGAGAACATGAAGGGCCACGTCCACCCCTCAGTCACGTACATTCTGTTGCCTACCACAGCAGAGTCGTACCGAGCTAGCCCCGTGCGCATTTTAGCAGCCGGGACCCACTTCCCGTTCTCTGGGCTGTAGCACTCAACGGCTGTGATTGCGTCCCCGGTCCCGGACCCACTACCACCAACGGCTATGATCTTGCCTTTGACATTCCCGGTCGCGAAGAATGATCGTGGGGTCAGCATGGGGGGCCCGTTGGACCACTGATTTGTAGATGAGCGGTAGATAAAGGTGCTGTCCATTGAAGTCTCTGTATCCGACCGCATCCCACCCAGGACCAGCAGTCGCCCTTGACGTGGCAAAGAGGCGCATGCAAAAGCGGGTGGGCATACAGTCTTCGGGCAAGGCATGGGGGGTAAGACGAACCAGCGGCTGGATCGAGGGTCCAGAGCCTGCCACTGGATCCTGGCCGTTGATTTGTGAAACGCAAGCACGAACATGTAAGGCAAGGAAAGGGATAGAGATCTCTTGGAGACAAGAAAAGCAGGGTCTGTTATCGCCCTGTTCCATGACGAGGAAACTGAACGTACCAAAGCTTGGTGGGGGTATGGAAGGTAAAGAAGACACAACTCTGCCACCTCATCAGGCAACCCTGGAATCAGAGGCTCAGCACCCTGTTTCTCTCCAGCTTTTTCCTCCTTATTTTCACTCAAATCTGCCATTTCTCGGCAACCAAACGAGATGGGGTGCCGCCAAATTTATAGTATGGGAGAATCAATGAAGAAGGGATGGGAAAAAAGGGAAGGTGATGTGTATGATGACAAGGTGGGAAGGGCACTTTACAGGGCAAGATGGCTGGCTTGTCAAAAAAGTGAATAATTCTCGAGTAGTTTAATTAATGTTATTTTAAGGACGGTGTTTTTTGTTTTTGTTCAAACCGGAATAAGGGGGAGGATTTTGTAGTAACTTACAAGATAGAAGTTATCTAGTGACGTACCCTGATTCCTGCAAATCATGAAATCACTTGACCATAAAACTTCCAAGAATTCACTGAAATCATGCGCCGGTGGTGATGTAATTGGAAATCTTCTCGACGACGAGAGCAGGTCCAATATTCCTCTGATTCTCCCGTTGCGGTGGTTGATTTTCTCCCGAGCTATGGCTATCGTGGCTACCGGGAAGGTCAGGGAGATTGGAGAAGAGAAGATCTTGGATTGCAAGTATACATGCTGTGTGTGTAGGATTAATGGTCTGGTCTGCTATGGCAAGCTGTGAGATGCAGCTACCAAGTGTGGGGTTAGTATTTTTTATATATATCTTTAATAATTAGTGTGGGTGGCCCAGCTCTCATGGTTCTGTTCTGGGTGAGATCTCATTTATTTGCTTGACATGATATGTGACTACCCACTTGGATTTCTCTCTCTTTATTTAGAAAATTCTCATTTTTGTCCCTAATTTGTCATCAATTCTCAATTTCTATCCCAAATCAAGAAATTATACCAATTGGGTCTCTGCTGTTTCAAACATTTCTTGACTAGATTCCCGTGCCCCAGTACGTTTCAGGTGTTTTTATAACTTTTATTATGGTCAATTTTCTGGAAGGAAAGTGGAGAGACCGGCAAGGATAGGCAGGGAAGAAGGACTCAATTAAAAGAAAAAAACTTTTCAGGATGATAGAGACCTAACCACTAAACTTTTGTTCCTGAAACAAAGTTGAGGATCGGGTGAGAGGTTACGTGATAATTCGAGGTTTCCTCATTTATATTTCTTTCATTTATAGACAAGCTTAATGGGAGTGGGTGACAAGGCAATTACTCCAAAAAAGATTTATGGAATCCACAGGTAATCACTAAAATAGTCATGGTTCATGTATCAACTAAATTTATTCGAATTTAATTTTAGGTTCAAATTCACTGAATAAATTTAAAACTCTTATTTAATATCCATCAAAATTAAATCCCTTTTCCAAAATAATTTTAAAACGTAGTGAATTAAAAAAAATCATAAAAAATAAATAAATAATAGATCTCTATTCATTAAAGAAAATATAACTATAAGTGGGAAACAAAATACCTTAGAACGGCTTGATTTTTTTTCTTAGACATGCCTCAATTAGCATCTTTTCTCTCCATCCAGTATGAAAAATTTGTCTGTGCCCTGTTCTTAAGGCAGCGCACCATTTCTTTTCTTTCTCACTTGTTCCCATTTTAAGTGTGAATAGAATTTGATTTTGTCATCAAAAGAAACATAATGTAATGATAAAAAAACTTAGAATATATATAAAAGATATAGAATTCGAGTTATGACATGCATTGTTTGTAAAAACCTGGAACAATTGAGTTTTACATGTTTATTTAAACCCATAAACATATTTTTGAGGAGATTATAAAGCTTGTAATATATATAGAAAATCTCGAATTCGAGTTAGGACATGTGTTCTTTATAAAAACTTGAAATAACTGAGTTTTATATGCTTATTTAAACCCATAAAATATATATTTCGATAAAATTTTCTCGTATAAACAAAAAAAGATTTTAATTTCATACAATTACATGGATTTATTTAAAAAAGAATTGTTTGTAAGTGGCAATTATGATGTAATCCACCTGCTTTTTCTGTCAAAAAAATCGCCTCCACCCACCCGTCATTTTCCTCCAACACTTGGTTTGAATTCTACTCAATGTGGGCATTGGATTCTATTCGTTGAACTTATTAGAATAATTGAAACAATATTAGGGCATGATTTATTTATTTAATATTACTATTTGATGATATGAATTGAACCACGTCTCTATCGAAGCTGGATAATGATTTGTGAACAAGGCTACGTAGACCATACACACACTGCTTGATTTATTAGGTATGACTTGTAGATCACATCTCATCTTCTTTCTTCAAGCCTAAGCAAGAATGATTCATCCATTTCTCCTCGTAAAAATAATACAAAGTGTTATTAAATCCAGTAAAAAAAAAAAAACTACTTAAATCATCCCGTAATTTGATCAAATTTTATTCAAAATTGACAAGATACTTGAACTAATTCAAATTAAAAAAAATATATATTATTTTGATTGATCCGAGTTAACCGATTCGAACCATAACTTAAGTTACCGACATGGTTGTATTTATTGATAATGCTAGTTATAAATATTAATGTATTATTAGATTAACCTGGTTTAGATTTAGAAGTTATAATCAATTCCATTTTCTTTTACTAGAAGACAGATATTGATTCTAGTCCTATTTTCTCGAAACAAAATTTCTTAATTTCTTCCCCTTTTTGTGAGCATTGCAACATCTTAATTTCTTATATATAAATATAAGCTAAGATGTATAAATATAGATCTTAAAAAAAATATTTCTTGTTAGTTATTGAGAATCATATACCTAAAACAATATATTTAAAATAATTGATAAGAATTTTTAAATTATTTCCAGATATAAAATGAACTTTAAGGTATCCATCCTACCATCCTAGGAGTGTGCGCACATACACATATATACATGCATTATGAAAATATATTTTTTTTTAATTAAGTGTGGGATTCATATAATTATTGATATTTAAATATCAATTAATTAAAAAATAAAAAAATCCCAGATTAAATATAGTTGAAAATAAAATATATTGTTTTTAGCATGCATTTGGGCCATTGATTATGGAATTAACAAGGACATTGTTAATATAATAATAGCACTTGATCTTATATTATATATTAGGTTAAGCTTTGAACATTCACTTACGTTTAGGTAAATCTTCTTCACACGGCGCCGAAAAGCATTCCCTTTATTTTTTTTATATGACTGATGATAGAGATGTAAGCTGACAGCAATGAGTGATTAACATAGTTGATTTTCTACCCTACCTTTACATATCATGCGTGATAAAAAAAGAAGAAGAAGATATTATTAAAAGTAAAAACAAAATGAAAAATTACCCTCAATATCCCTGAAAAAATATTACTAAAAGCAATGGAGCTGTGGACATGCAAGTGTGTGGATTCTCGCAAAGGGGCCTCCATGCTTTAGCAGCTTCTTTGGATTGGTTGACACGTGTGTGGATGAAGTGGGAACCTATTCTTCTCCGAAAAAGACTTTCATGGACACTGCCATGGCAGCTTTGCCCCACAGTTTGATGCTGCTGCTATCTTCACAGTGGAGATGGCTCGCTTGCTTTTCCTGGAAATGAAATGCTGAGCTAGAAACTCAAAAGAGATGGAGGTGTATCTTGGCCCATTGTCAATTCGTGAATAAAGACGTGTGAAAACTTGCAAATATAGTTGAAAAGAGTAAACTATCGATTGAAAAGCATGAAGAACAAGGATATATATATATATATATATATATATATATATATATATATATATATATATATATATATATATATATATATAATTGTGACTTTTCGTCTACACTGCTCAGATAAAAGAAAAAAACAATTTTTATGAATAGATGACTACAAATTACGTGTTTCACTGTCACAAGTCTGTTGACATGTCTGTGATTCTCATGGACGGTATTAATTTAATTTAATTTTTTCCTACAGTGCACGATTGATTGATTGGATGAACACTAATTAGATGTGTTATTTTTATCAAAAACAGCAATAATAATTTGGTATTGTGGCCCCCAAGTGATTTCAAATGGAATTTGACACTTAGAATTTTCGCGTTAAAATTTCGGATCTTATAAGATAGCGTGTTCCTGCAATAGCAGCCTACCTCGTAATTTCACTCTGTTGAGTTCCTACTGAAAATCGTCACCAACTGCCCACCATTACAACTTTTCTTCGCCGACCCCCCAATAAACCATCAAGCCAATCAACTGAATCCTCCCTGTCAATCCAGTTGTGATTCTACACGTCTTGGACAGCGCACCATCCAAGTTGAAAGTAATGTGAAACAAGATCTTGCTGCTTGCACGCACCTGTTATGCGCGCAGTGCTTTCAATGTCACTGTGGCTCATGCATGCTGCCAAGATCCCAACAATGTTTTTGCTGGTGCGCCAACGTGTTTAGGCCTGTGACAACCACCCTCACCAGAAGAGTTTAACGCCCTAGCTCGTCAGGATAAAAGCGAGATATTCTCGCAGTTTGTCTTTATTTTGCCACAAATCTATGTATTTCTCCCATGAAACCTCTGAGTTTGCATCCCATTTCACTAAAAAGCACTGGGTTCATTGATTTTTCATATGTTGACCAAGTCAAATCCTTAATCTTGACAATGCCATCTTTAAACTGTTTTCAAATAGTCACGGAGCTAGCTCGTTGTGACTTGTTTTTGTCCGGGTCTTCTTTGTTTTCGTAGCAGGGCTTCAAGTTACTAACGTGAAATGTGGGGTGAAGTTTTAACCATTCTGGTAAATTCAACTTATATACAACAGCTCCCCCACTTTCTACTTGACTTCAGAAGGCTCATCATATTTCGATATCAACCCTCGTTGCATCAATCTACCAGTAACTTTCTTCCAGGCTTTTGGTTTACTGTGTCTTTAGGTTCTCTATAATAGTAGAGATAATGCTGATTTCATGGAATCCAGCAACAAGAAACTATCGATTCCTGCCCTCTTCCCTGAAAATAAATGGTCATCATCGTCCAACTGCTTAATTTTGCGTTGGAAAGAAGGAAATTTGTAAGAGTAGAAGTTACGATATTTTGATGAGGAGTTGCAACCATATTTGTTAAACCAGACATGGTATATTTATTTAAAAAACTCAACCCTCAAAACCTAGTTTAAACCAAGTTTTTAGTTAAATCCGACAAGATATTGATTTGGCTAAACTCGTTCAGCTAACGAGGATCCATTTGTAGACCACCTGTAATTGTATTTCCCCTTGACCCGGAAATCAAATACGATTTCAATAGATGGAGCTCCAATAGTAACGGACATCGGGTTGCAAATGATGATGAAAGCCAGAAGAAAAAGAATTCATTTGCTGAGAACAATTAACGGATTGGAAGAACAGTACAATTTGGGGTGTTCAGCTGGGTGAGCAGTGTTTGCCTGACCAGTTATATACAGAGCCTGCTGATATTGTTGAGCATGAGAGATTATTTGATAACAGGACCCTTCCAAGGGCTCCATCAGATCACAAAACAGGCTTGAGAATAGGGTTTTGAGGGTCAGTATAGTTGTAGTCTCTGTACTTGCATATTCACACTCTTCTAATCATAGTGGAGCTAAGTCAACAGAAAACTCTGACGATCCAGTTAGGAAGCAGATATGGTCTTTCCACGTCCAAAACGAACCAAGGCTTTCTTGTGGAGAGCTTAACAAGACAGTCTAGCTGCGGGTACCAATATCCATAGAAGGATAGCACATCATGATCCTCATGTCGGCTCAAATAGCAACAGTGGAGGAAATAGTTCATTTGCTACGTGATTATTTGAGTCCCTGTGTTGATAGACAACAAGATTGGACCTTCCAGGAGCAGATAGCTGATCACGTGCCTTGTGAAAGTAATTCCTCAGCATAAGAACATGTACTGGAGACAGTAAAATACAGTGTAGCTGTGCTTTTCTTGCATAGAAATGTAGTCTCTCCAAGTTAGGAATTCCATTTAACTAATTTGAAAGCTTCCTTCGCAGCTAAATTTTCTGTATCCCAACACAGGAGGCAATGTACAGAGTCTTCAGAAGAGACAATTAGCCTAGATTCTCCTAATCATTGATGCATTATATTCTGAAGAACCTTGAACTACCGTTGAATGCAGTTAATTTTCAACAAGGGTTTAGAACGGCAAGAACTGAACTTAGTTCAGACATGAAAGGGCAAAAGGAAGTGCACATCCTAATACACAAAACAGTTTAATCTTGATTATGCATGTCGAATCACATAACGATTCAGATACATTCAGTGGATAGTCAGTTTTGCATCTTTGGAGAATTCATGCAGTTTTTGATGAACTTTTCACGTCCCCTTCATCCCATGACTGCCTCAAAACAGAACAACATTTCCCTACTGGATTGCTGACCAACCGCTCTAGGGAAATAGCATGTTTCACCAAATAAATGGCGAATTCATTCTGGTTTGAGGTGTCATAAAATCCACCAATTTCAACCTTCTTCTGATGCTTATGGACATATTCACTATGTATTCTGAAGAACAAGTCTGCAATTAGAACAGGCAGTGGCATTAAGTAGAATCAGAAGTTAGCCTAAACATTTAGTGAATTTCCTTCACGAATATATGCTCCTCTCCCTCCTCTCTTCATCTTCTTCTTAATTTTCTAATCTGAACTGAACCTTTAAAAATGAACTCAGCACTAGACACAAACCAGAAAAAAGGATCCTTTTGAGGAGAATTGCACCGCACGTCACTTCACCTCTAAATATAGCTTTTGCAGGGAGGGAAAGGCTCTGAGAATAGCAATCCTCTTCAGGATATCAAATTTTGTGTTGCTATTGAAAAGTAGATATAACTTCGCAAAATCTTTGAAGATGGTGATTCTTTCTGGTATGCATATAACCTGCTAAGGAAATCCCTAGTTGTTAGTAATTAATAATTCTCTTAAGAAAAAAGCGAAAATAAATAAATAAAATCATCGTGTTTCTAAGTTGTGTTTCCCAGGATACAAGGAACACAAACTTATTTGTTTCTATAATAGTTTTGAAGTGAATTTTTACACTTTCAAAATTGGACATCTCATGTATCCTTACCGTCTTCTTTTCTTCTGCCTTAATCACTAACTAGTTGTTGCATTTTCGGATCACATACCCAATTGGACCTGGTCTTGACGGTCAAACCCCTCATCTTGGGAACATGTCTTGACAAACTAGTGAAAACATAATGCACTGTCTTTCGTTTGCACCAATGACAAATCTCTCCAACTTAGGAACTGAACTGAACTGAAATCAAAGACAACATCTTGACCACAACCAAATGCAAAATTCAAGAGATTTGCATTAGAAAGCTCAATTTTCGTTATCCCTATACAGCAGGCAACGATTAAACGATTTAGGAGAGCCAGTGAACCAAAACATAATTTCTCTGGAAGGCTACACCTCATCAGTTTCAATTCTTTGAGGCTGATTAAACCAGAAAGCATGCTCTCCAAGTCATATTGCGGGCGACACAGAGGTACATGAGCCAAGCTGAGGGCGTTGAAACATCTGAAATGGTTTGCCAAATTTTTTTCCTAAGATGCATCCTACCAATCTCAGATACTTCAGGTTTTTATTTTCTGTACCTTCAAAAAGTTCACTCCTGAAAATATATTTTCCCTCACTTTGTCCTCCAAACTCATCGTCACTTCTCCTGCAACAAAAACTTGTTGTGTGTGGTCTCGCACCATGTGATGTTTGGACCACCACATTCAAATTAAAAGGGACTGCCACATCATATAAAATGGTAGTAGGGTGTTTGAACCAAAAAGAGAGAAGTGAACCGGGAGAAAGAAAAAAGTGGTGGCAGCTCAAACAGTCTGTCTTATTTCTTTAATTTCCAGCTCGTTTACCATTGGGTTTAAATTTGGACAAGATCTTCTAGACACATTACTCTTAATTCTAAACGGTTAGATTGAAGAATGGTGCTATGGAAGTTGGTCATTTCGACAGAAATCGGGGCTGTCAATGTTGTGAGCCTTTCTCAAACTTTGTTCTCTTTAATCTTGTTGTATTCCAAGAATAGGTTATTCTTGATGATATATATGTTGTAGCCCTTAGTTTAATCTGAGGAAGAATATTCTGAACCCATTATTTGTGATAGTGGAAGTTTTAAGTGGACTACGGTCCCGTGGTTTTTCCCGCATTGGGTTTTTCACGTAAAAATCTTGATGTTGATTTGTGTGATTGTTTGTCTTATCTTATTAATTGTTTGATCCCATTATTTGATTGCACAAAGAGGGAAAAATGATTGAGACTTGAATTGTAATCCGCTAAATTGGTATCTGGTTATTTGAGTACTTTTCCCAACAAAATGGTATCAGACCATTGGTTGTGTAGATTGAATTTATTGTGTAGTTAAAATGGAAAATAAAGATTCGGGCATGATAAAGCTCACTTCCTCAAATTATTTTCTATGAAAAACAATGATGGATGATCACTTATATTGCAATGATTTGGCTTTGCCGATTGAATATAAAAGAGTAAAGTCTAATGAAATGGATGATGCAAAATGGAAAGGCTACCACTAATGTTAGAAAATGGGTAAGTTTTAAGTCCATTAATCATGTTTCTCAAGAACATGAGTGCTATAAAGTTTGGAAGATGTTGGAAGAAACATTTGCTAAAAAGAGTGCACAAAACAAGGTTTTTGTAATTAGAGACCTTGTGAATTTGAAGTATAGAGATGGTGAAGATGCTTCAGTGCATATAAATGAATTCCAAAGGTTTTTGAATCAGCTGTCATTGATGAAACTTGAGTTAGTCGATGAGATGCAAGTACTAATCCTATTGAGTTCATTGCCGGATAGTTGGGAGATTTTGGTGGCGTCACTTTGCAATTCTACTCTGAATGGAAAGATCACTTTGAAAACAGCGAAGGATTGTATCCTCAATGAAAAGTAATGTGTCTAGAAGCTGATGTCCAAATCTCAGCCTGATCCAATGGTGAACAAGCTAGAAATCAAAGAAATAAGATAGGTTGTTCAGCTGCCACCACTTCTTTCTTTCTCCCGATTCTCTTTTCTCTTTTTGGTTCAAAAACCCTACTGCCACTTTATGTGATGTGGCAACCCCTTTTAATTTGAATGTGGTGATCCCACCATCACATGGTGCAGGACCACACACAACAAATCTTCCCCTCACGCACCATGTGAGGAATTCACCATACTGGCAATCAACTTGTAAGCTTCAATTTAGGAAGCTCTACCAAGCTTACTTTCTTTCTGCAAAACTCAAACTTCTTTCTCGGCAAAGGCCTGGTCATCATATTTGATGCATTGTTATCAGTATGAATCTTTTTAATAACAAATGACTTCATCTCCATAGCATCTCGAATCCATTGATATCTAACTTTAATGTGCTTCGATCGAGAGTGAAAAGTAGGATGCTTACTGAGATGGATTGCACTTTGACTGTCATAGTGCAACACAAAGTTCATGTAAGAACTTCTTCATCCGTAACAACTCTTTGCCCCCTTCAGTAAGAGCAATATATTTAGCCTTTGTAGTGGATAATGCAACACATTTTTGCAACCTTGATTGCCATGAAACTGCTCCCCCTGCAAACTTCAACAATTAACCTTAAGTAGACTTTCTACAATCAACATCACCAACCATATCTGCATCTATGTGTATCAACTCCAAACCGGTTTGTTCTCCACTTTAAACTAAGTTCTAATCATTGTCCTTCAAGTGATGAAGAAAGAGATGAGATGAAAAAGGTTCCTTATGCATTCGCAGTTGATAGCTTGATGTATGTCATGGCTTGCACAAGGCCGAATATAGCTCATGCAATTGGTGTGGTTAGTCGGTTCCTCTCCAATCCTGGTAAAAAATAGTGGTCAGCAGTGAAATGGATACTCAGGTATTTCAAAGGCACTTCTAGCTTCAGTTTGTGTTTTGTCAATAACAAACCTATGTTGGATGGATACACGGATGCAGATATGGTTGGTGATGTTGATTCTAGAAAGTCCATTTCAGGTTACTTGATGAAGTTTATGGGGGGAGCAGTCTCATGGCAATCAAGGTTTCAAAAATGTGTTGCGTTATCCACTACAGAGGCTGAATATATTGCTCTTACTAAAGGGAGCAAAGAGTTGTTACAGATAAAGAAGTTCTTGCATGAACTTTGTGTTGCACTGTGATAATCAAAGTGCAATCCATCTTAGTAAGCATCCTATTTTTCACTTTTGACCAAAGCACATTGAAGTTAGATATCAATAGATTCGAGGTGCTATAGAGATGAAGTCATTTGTTGCCGAGAAGATCCATACTGATAACAATGCATCAAATATGATGACCAGGCCTTTGCCAAGAGAGAAGTTTGAGTTTTGCAAAAAGGAAGTAGGCTTGGTAGAGCTTCCTAAATTGAAACTTACAAGTTGATTGCCAGTATGGTGAATTCCTCACATGGTGCGTGAGGGGGAAATTTGTTGTGGTCCCACACCATGTGATGGTGGGACCACCACATTCAAATTAAAAGGGGCTGCCACATCACATAAAATGGTAGTAGGGTTTTTGAACCAAAAAGAAAAAAGAGAAACGGGAGAAAGAAAGAAGTGGTGGCAGCTGAACAGTCTGTCTTATTACTTTGATTTCCAACTCGTTTATTGTTGGATCGGGTTAAGATTTGGACACCAACTTCTAGACACATTATGCTTTATTCTGAATGGTTGGATTGAAGATTGGTGCTGTGGAAGTTGGTCATTTTGACAGAAATCAGGCCTGTCAATGTTGTGAGCCTTTCTCAAACTTTATTCTTTTTAATCTTGTTGGATTACAAGAATAGGTTATTCTTGATGATATATATGTTGTAGCCCTTAGTTTAATATGAGGAAAAACATTGTGAACCCATTATTTGTGATAGTGGAAGTTTTAAGTGGATTACGGTCCCGTGGTTTTTCCCGCATTGGGTTTTTCATATAAAAATCTTGGTGTTAATTTGTGTGATTATTTGTATTATCTTGTTAATTATTTGATCCCATTATTTGATTGCACAAAGAGGGAAAAAGGATTGGGACTTGAATTTTAATCTGTTAAATTAGTGTCGGTTATTTGAGTACTTTTCCCAACAAAATTGTACAATATAGTCTGGTAGAGAGCTTTTCAGCACCCATTCTAATGGAAAAACTGACCCATGGATCAATATCGTCCGAAAAATCATAGGGAAGACAGAAAGAGACTTCGAATTCTTGCACCCTGGATAAAAATCCAGGAACTGTCCCTGTACTCTCTACCACAAGTTTCCAAAAGACCAGAATTTCTAGAATCTTGAAACATGTTGACCCAATCAAATTTGAGGTCTTTCAGGTAACAGCTAGCAGACACTCTTCCATCTATGTAACAGTACACTTGCTTTTACAGCATCCCTCAATGTCAGATGCTTGATAATTTGATATATAAAATCATCTGGCAGTTTGCTTATTACATCCCTTCCATTCTTGTGGTACTAAAAACAAAAAAGATGGGAAAAAAAATGGTAAATCGAAATATCTACTAAAAATAAACATCAAATTATACATAAATCTTAAACATCTTCACTGATCCCTATCTAGAACAGATCTTCTGTTTTCGGTATTTGTGACTGAATTTGAACGTTCTTGCCACATCTATATTGCATACTAAAACATGACCATCAAAGATTTCTGACAGGAAACTAAAAGGGAAATGATTTCTAATGACTTACCTTGGAAGCTGAAGTTGAGCCCTAACTTAGATGGCTGTTGCATTGTTGACAAGAAAGAAGCCTGTCTAGTGTAATTTAGCCTCAAAACACACTAAAGTTCCAAATTATACAGCTATGTTGTGCTTCTACTGAGATTTACAACAAAATTGTAGGGATCCATCAGTTGCTCCTTGGTAATGAGATTGTGGAATTAGGACATTCAATTTGTGTTATGTGTAATAGATGCAATTTTGTACTTGGTAGATAGCTGTTTTTGTCAACTGCGTTTCTGCTGTCAATTTTACTTATTTGGTTAAGTAGGTTTGTCCTTCCTTTTTCATCAATGAAATGTCCAAAACATAGTTGTAAAATCCGTTCCGGGTACCGTTCCGGTTTTGTACTGTTCATATTTATTTAATTATATATATGAAAAAAATAAAATATTAATTTAACAAGTATAATTTAAATTCAAGATAAATGAAATTTAAATTATACAATACAAACATAATCTCAAAATTAGAAACATCTGTAAAATTCCAAAATATTATGAAAGTAAAATGTTCTAAAATAAAAGAAATATAAATCAAACATCTTATACATTATTAATATAAAAATATTAGAATTTCCTATTATGCATCCCAAAAAAATAGTAAATACCATAGTAAGATAATTACAAAGAGAATAGTAATGAAAATCATATGTTCAAAAAGAAAAGAAAAAAATAGATTTTGAAAAAAATAAATAAGTAAAATTTGGACACAATATGATATATATAAAAAAATCATAAAATCGTAAGTAAAATATTTCTGAATACAATACAACATAATTATGGCTATAAAACTTCATTAGTTAAGGTTCATATATAATTCAAAATAATTTAAAAATACATTACAAAACAATTATGTTCATAGAATTTCATTAGGTAAAAACTAACAAATTTAAAATAAATATTTTGATGATATGCTATATAAATTAAAATCAGTCCCGTGCCCGTCATTTTCCTCGTTATTTTTAATATATTTATCAAAAGTATTATTATTGAAAGGATTATCAATACTAATACTGGTGTCAATACTCAACATCGATATTACTAGTACTAGCTCCAACTCCAACAAATTATTTCGACATCAGGATATGAAAATGATTTAAAAACATCAAAAAAATTTAATTTAAAGTAAAAAAAAATTAAGTATAAATTTTAAAGTTAATATTACTGATTTTCAAGAGTGATTCCATGATATATATATATATATATATATATATATATATATATATATATATATATATATATATATATATATATAATTTATATTTTTTATAAAATCAACACAACAATTTTATTTGTTTATAATATATATTTTTTATAATTTTTTTTAATATATATTAAAAAAATTATATATATATATATATATATTTTTTTAATTTTTTTAATATATATTAAAAAAATTTTATATATATATATATATATAATTTGTCCAGCATTCTGCTGGACAAATTCAATTTGAATTTGTCTGATGTGGGACAATGTCCCACATCGGACAAACAAAATAGTTTCTCAATTCTTCTCCTTTAAATACTTTCCCTCCAATCTGCACTCTCCTTGTCCCACACCGGTGAAATACATTTTTTTCTCAACTTTTCTCCATTAAATACTCTCCAGTCTCCACGCCAATCTCCACTCTTCAGACTTCAGAGTCCAGTCTCCGGAACTGAACGTCCGGAACGAAACCGGGGCGTTCCGGCCGGAATTGGACCGAAATTTCCGGATCGGACCGGAATTAAAACCGGGATAAAAACGACGCCGTTTTGTTCTGGTTTTATGAACGGAATGGGATGTTCTGTCCGTTCCGGAACGGATTTAATAACTTTGGTCCAAAATGAACACCAGCATGTTACCTCTGAAAAAGCATCTTCAATATTGCTCACAGAAATAACAAAGTCCAAGTATTCACAAGGGCCAGCAAAAAATGAACTGCAGCATGTTGCAGAAATAACCGAAGTCCAAGAGAATCCAGTCTAGAGACTTGTCATTTCTGACAGGAATATAAAAGGGAAATGATTTCTAATGACTTACCTTAGCAACTGAAGTTGAGCCCTCTTTTAACTTTTGAGGCTTCACTGCTAAATCTGAAGAGTCTCCTCCAGATAGCATAGGTTTATCTTAGAAGTAATGCTGCTAAGTATTAAGAAAAAATCAATGACTGAGAAATCTTCAAAGAATACACATAAGCCATTGAGTCAAGTGCTGATCATATGTCCTTGAATTTTGTCCCTTGGGAAAGTAAACTTCAAAAGTCTATCATACATCGTTCAATGGGGTTATTTTTCTTAAGAAAACAATTCCGAGTCAATATATAAAACACATGTAGGGCTGAGATTTTCACAAGAAAATGAGTGAGTCTCAATCCATAAACACGATACATTTGTAGGACATTGTCAAATACTTGGTTACATGCTGTCTTGTTGCAGCAACGCCCTCCCACCACCACGACACCTAAAAATTGCTTCGCAACCTCTATGGTACCCATTTACAGGTTTCTTGGTGCATGGATTTTTCGGTCCACATTCAGGTTCGTGATCACCTCTGACGATTGCTCCATAATCAATGAATTTAGTCTCCTCTGCATTTCCTGCAAAAAGAGTGCATGCCATCAGCATGCAAAGCCCCAGAGCCATCAACTTGTTTGAGGGAGACATTGTTGACAAGGGCAATGGTCTTGTATGCTAATGTGTTGCAGGAAGGAAGGGACTGAAGCAGAGAGTTGAGGTTTTAATTTGAAAACCAGTTGAAATCCATGGAATTTATACATTCACGGATTTGCCTATAATAAAGCATATTCGTTGGCCTCTACAACTCATCTTGTTACCTCCCTCTTACTGCTATGAGCTGGAAGTGCTCCGGTGGTTTCATCTCGTACCTAAATTGTAGATGATCAAAATAGTTCCGCTCGGCGTCATTCCAAGCTGCTATGGAGCTGGGCACAAAACATCTGGTGGATTGCTAAATTGGCCAACCGAATGAACATCCCTGAAAAACTGTTAAAGGATGAATGCAGATGCTATTTTTGTTTTGGCAATTAAGGCCAGCTTAAGGCTCGAGGGGCTATTTAACTTGTGGAATGAGCGGAAAAGAAGGAAAGAAGTAAGTATAAAAGAAACAAGAAGAAGAAGATGGCGTGACGAGAATATAGACAATTGGCAAATAATATGTGGCCACGTATTCGTTTCCATGAGGTCCTGAAAAATCTTTCTGTCGAGTTTTTTTGGCACGGAAGAAATGAAGCATATAGACTATAAGATCTAATAAAAGAACTTGGACACTCCAAATGGTTGAGAAGCTATCGTATTCAGAACTATGAATATCCACACCACACTATCAAGCATAAGCAGAGGGTCCCAAATGTTAGAAACCTCATCATGCCACCGCAGTAGCAGGATGAACAAGGCAGATAGTATTCTGCAGTGTTTCCATTTCTGGCGTCAAATTCTCATCAGGTCATTTCAGCTAAAACCCACAGGTTTCTTGTACCCAGTATTTCCATTTTTCTTCGACTCCATCGAGCGAAGCAGGTGCTGGAGACCATTTTTTTGAGATTCTAGAAATGGGAATTCTGCTGAGAGAATTGTCTGACAATTGAAAGGAAGGGAGAAGCTTCTATTTATTTGGATATTTGAGTGTTATCAATTAGTAGGAAACTGTTAAGATTAATATCATATACACATGTATTTGCTGCAGTGACATTTCAGCATAATAAATCAAGTTCAGGGTAATTGAAGGAGCAGAGCAGCTTTCTTTTTTTTCCTACAATATAATCTTCATCCAACACATTCAAAAGAAGAATAACAACAGTTCCTGCTATCAGGGCGGCCATTGGGATTAAGTGCTGGATCTCTTTAGATTTCTCAAATAATAATAGAAAGAAAGAAAGCTCTTCCCAGAATGCGTATTATGTACCCTCTCATCACATAGTTCCACCAAATCCATGATTACAAAACCAAAACAAAAAAGTTGACCGATATTTGAGTGCTCCTCCTCTACAACTCAAATATAAAAAGCGCCAGGTGAAATGTGGCTTTTTTTTAAAAAAATAAATAAATAAAAATGGCCACAGGTCTGAATAGAAAAGGATAAACCGTGCTCTGCATCAACTGCCTCCCTTCTGCTTGAGAGTGATCTTATCCCCTAAGCTGAGGGCTATTCCCCGGGTCTTGCTCCTTATCCGGATGCACCCACTAAGCTTCCCGTCCAATTGCTTCTCGATGCTGACATTTACAAGAGCGTCCTCACCAAAAACACTCTTGGCATACAAATTTGCACCCAAGAAACCGCAGTCACCATCTAGCGCGGACCTGGAATTCAACCAACAAAAAGAAAGCTTCTGTCAAATACCAACGGAAGGACATCGGATCAGTCAAAGAGTCAGTTCATATTGAAGCCAGGCAAGAAACAATTTTCTCGAATTCAGAAGAAAGAAAGAAAGAAAGAAAGAAGAAAACTATAAATCAAAATAACCTAGGTTTTTGCATTGCTGCAAAGTAATTTGGCCTCCAAAAATATATATATTAAAATAATGTTATTATTATTATTGTTTTTAAATAATTATTTTTTATATTAATAAATAAATAAAAATTAAAAGTACTAAAAAAATAATTTGAATAAAAAAATAAAAAAAAAATTAAAATACAAAAATAAACAAATGAACACCTGCGGTGCAATATACTTTTCACCGCTAAAAATATATATTTTTACTTTTTATTTTATCCAAAACACAAGTTGTGTTGTAAAGGTATTTGCCAAAGAGGTTCTAAGAGTGTGTTTAATATCATGGTGTGTATACTTTTTATAAATATATCTTACTTGGAAATTAAATTAAAATAATTTATTATTTTTATTATTTCTAATATCAATATATTAAAAATAATATAAAAGAGAAATTCACCTTTAACCCCCCCCCCCAAGAAATATTAGTATTTTTTCCCCTAAGGGTGTTTTTGAAATTAAATTGTGGTTAGAATATTTTTTTGGAACTTATAAATAAATTATATTTTATAGTGTGATATGTGCTTTAAAAGGACTATTGACTTCTTTAAAAAATAATTGAGATTATTTTTTAATTTTTTTTTCAAAAAAATATAATACAATATTAAACATTATATCTTGAAGAGAAAAAAACTCAATCTCACCCTCGTCACACGTCATCAGCAAACAATATTAAAACACTGTTTATAAAAGTGGCTGGACAATACTTTTTCAAAATGTTATTTTTAAAACTTGAATTTAATAATTTAAATATATTAACATTAAAAAAATTTAAAAGAAATATTATTATCATAGTAAACAAAAATGAATAAAAGAGAATCGATCCATTCGAATAGGATCAAAGTCATGGATCACATGCCGAGACTTTTTCTGTGCGAAACGCGTTTTCCTGCAATATCGACCGAGTTGACGCTTAAGAAATAAACAGGAAATCAACTCACTCGGTCAGAATCTTCTAGACCCACACGGTTGGCATAAACTCTTTCCCTTCTCCCCTTCCTTTCCCTCCCCTTTCTGCCCGTGCTTTCTACATCTTTCCAGACATCTCAAGCATCTCGCTCTAAGTTTTCTCTATAAAGCACCCAAACCCTTGTTTCCTTTTCAAGAAATTAAATCGACAGTCAGCCAGGAATCATCGATCAAGAAGGAGATTTGAATCAAGAAAAGAGAAGATGTGCTTGGTATTTGTGTGTGATGAGGATGAGAGGGTGGTGGCGAGGCAGCCAGCGCCTGGAGCCTGTCCATATTGTGGAGGGATGATTCAAGCCATGGATGTTGAGAGCCAGTGGAGGTTTTGTTTCTTGCCTTTGTATTTCAAGACCAAGAGGAGATATTATTGCACTCTTTGTGCTAGAAAATTAGTGGCCCAATAGTAAAACTTAGAAAATATCTTGTAATTATCCAAATAATGATCCTTTTTTTTTTATCAATACATAGACAGCTATAGCAGCTAGTACGTTTTCTTCCTATTATATTTGAATTTTTTTCAGTATTTTCTTGTTGTGTGATTAAAAGCTTGGCAGCTGAGACTCATGGAGCCGTAGTTTTCTTCAAGAAAAGATGTATTTAGCAATGATTTTGAGGTTCATATTAGAGCCTGATCGATGGCATACTGAATCAGACCTTGAAAAATACTCGATCAGTTTGTAGAACAAGGAAATCGAAATCCGTAATCTGAGGTGTGAGAATTTTCTGGGATCGAGCTGGAATTGCTCTCTTGCAAGGCTCTAAGAATTATGTCTGTGCATGCAGAGGGTTCATAATGAAGGCAGCCCTATCATTTTGTATATTGATGAAGAAAAACTTTTTATCACCATGTTTTTAATTGATTATTTTTAATTTTCTTGTTTTCAATCGAGTTTTTTTGTTAAATTTCTTTACATTAATTCTATTTTGAAAACGTTTTTTAGAAAATAAATTAACATTTAATTTTAATAGATTGTACTTGAAATTGTTTTTAACAATTGATTTTTTATTTTTAAAATTATTTTTGATATTAGAGTTTAAAAATATTAATCGATAACTCATTTATTTTAATATAAGATATTCATAATTTTTCGTGTTATGTCTCCAATAAGAACATGCAGCCAATCCAGTATCCAATGAAATAACTGCACATACTTATTACTATATGCACTCAATAAATAATAAAATTAATTATTATTTAGTCTCTATAGTGTATTTAAACTATATAATAAATTATAAAAACAATCAGATAGTTTATAAACTATCTCGAACTATTCTCAATTCAATAATTGTTTTTCTTAAAATACCTTCCCGACTGATATTTTTAGGGCAACTTCAACGAGAATGTTATTTCTAGAGTTAAAAATAAAAAATTAATTATTTAATATGTTTATTTAAATTTTTGAAATTGGCTTTATGTGGCAGCTCATGCACAAAAAGATAAAATTTTGGGGTCATCTTGGGCAACCTTCTATATATTAGAAAATAATATAACTATATTGGAGGATTTTTTAAAAGTAATTATTTAATTATATAATATATTCCTATTAATTATATATTAATTACATAATTAAACTACATACAAATAATTGCAATATATTAAAAATAATATAAAAATGGCTTTCTAAAATGATTTTTATTATTGGAGCATATATCAACAAAAAAGTCATATATATATGTATATATATATATATTATTCAAAAATTCATTTTAGAGATTTGACTCTCTAAAATGACTCTCGCCATTGGAATTGCTCTTACTTGACCAAACTCTCTTTTCTTCCATTTATTTATCAAAAACAACCAATTAAATGATAAATGGATTTAAACTTAATGATTAACAAGATTTTCACAAATAACTAGAAAAAAACAATAAAATTAATTTGAAAGATAAAACTGAAAATCATAAGAACTTTGACAAAAGAATCAAGAAAAAAATTAAAAATAGAATGACTGAATCAAAACACCTCATGTATACAAATTAAATATTTAACAAAAAACTAACTAAAAAACAATAATCAAAACTAAAATGTCTAGATTCGATATAATACAGAGAACTACAATGTATTTATATTGGATAAAGAGATAAATAAAGAGAAAAAAAGTTCATTAACAACGCAAAGATCACATTTGAAGAACACCCACCACCTATAATAAAAGATAAAATAATGACGAGTAAATTAAAACAATAAAAACTCATTTGTTATTTTAAAAATCACCTCACGCGTCATTCAAAATATATGGCGGTTACAACTTATTGACACATAAACCAATAATTTTTTAAAATATAAATTATTATTCTAATAATAAATACAATATTATCCTTAACAAGCTTACAATTTAAAAAAAAAAAAAAAGCTAAGAGACCTCTAATTGTCTTACTCATAATGATACTTTGTTATTTTACTGAATAAAAACATTGAATTAACAAAAATAAAATAAAAAATCAATAATAATTTAATTATCTTATGAAAAATATCAAAATAACCATGGTTTAAATAAAATATATTTACACTATAGGGGTGAATAAATAAATAAAATTAACTATTGTTTTTTAACATACATAATGTGCATGTTTTTTTTTTTTATATATATAAAAAAGAAAAACATAGATGCAGTTACCAAGAAAACCATAATAACTTAAAAAATTACACTACAAGTCCTCCACTTCCCCCTCTTATGTTGCCTGGCTTGTTATATGAATACGAACACAAGCGCTGGATCTGATCCGACTCAGTTTCAAATAATCTCTCTCCCTCTAACTAGTTTCGACTCAGTTTGTAGTTTCAATTTCACGCAAGTCTCTCACTTCGTTGGATCTCATCGTCACACGGTTCGTTCTATCTCACTATCTATTCCTCTTTCGAGAAAATGAATTTGTCAGTGCCCAAAGAGATAAACGTTTTTAATGATTATTACTATCGTTGATGCCTCCTCGAATTGGTTCATCTTTAGCGTTTGATTTTTTCCTGATCTGAATAGACTATTGAATGCAACGATGTATCGTCTGATTTTGACTTTCCATTTCGGTTTCTGATCTGAATAGATTATTCATTGGCTCACAATAGAACATGACGACGTATCGTCTGATTATGCCTTTGCATTTAGGTTTCTGATCTGAATTCAGACTAAGCAGATCTGCAATGTGTTTTTTTAATTAATTATTAGATCTAATTTTGATTTTTGAGTAATTTAGTTAGTTAGTTGAACAAAATGATTTTTATGCTAATCAGAGATTTGGTTACAAATTCGTGTTAATCGTGACAGATCTATAATGGAGGTAAAATTTTGGTGAGTGATTTTGATGGAAAGTTGTCATTTTGGTGATTTAGGACCGCTAGTGAAAATAGCAGGGAGTAATTAAGAATTTTGTCTTAGAACTTTTGTTTTGTTCAGTTAGTGATCTCATTGTTCAGTGTTTGAGATTTGAAGAAGTTACAATGATAATGCTGTTGGATTTCAATGCTTAGTTATGATGTTATTTTCCTTCTAATTACAAATCAGGTTTCCTGCTGATTGAAATTACTGTGTTAATGAAAACTTTAAATTATTGTGGAATCTGTGATGTAGGTAGAAAATTTGGTCAGTGTGTTAAAGCTATTAGAAAGTATTGGTCATGATCTGTAGAGTAGTTGGGAATGGTAGGGTGTTGTTAAGAATTGGTGGTCTTTTGGCTTAAGAATATGAATTAGAGAAACTAAATGCATATATCATGATTTTTATGGTATTTTGCATTTTTTCTGTATAGACAAAGCCAATCCCAGGGAACAGTGAAGCTCCTTACATTTTGTTTTCACTGTCTGCACTGTTTTGTTTTTCACAGTCCGTATTTTTTTCCCTTGCCTGTTTATCTTATAGTGAATTCAATTAACATGATTTTGGTGTATACCAGGAAATAATAAAGAGATGGAGAAGTCTTGCACTCTTCTTGTGCATTTTGATAAAGGAACCCCAGCTATAGCTACGGAGATCAAAGAAGCACTTGAGGGCAGTGATGTGTCAGCGAAGATTGATGCCATGAAGAAGGCAATTAGTCTTCTTTTGAATGGGGAAACCTTACCACAGCTGTTTATCACCATAGTCAGATATGTCCTTCCATCAGAAGACCACACGGTCCAGAAACTTTTGCTTTTGTATCTGGAGATTATTGACAAGAAGGACCAGAAGGGTAGGGTATTACCAGAGATGATTCTCATTTGCCAAAACCTGAGGAACAATCTGCAGCATCCCAATGAATACATTCGAGGTGTGACACTGAGGTTTCTCTGTCGATTGAATGAGACAGAAATAATTGAACCCCTTATCCCTTCAGTCCTCCAGAATCTTGAGCACCGGCATCCGTTCATCAGAAGGAATGCTATCTTAGCTGTGATGGCCATTTATAAGCTTCCTCATGGCGACCAACTTTTGGTTGATGCTCCTGAAATGATCGAGAAGGTTCTGTCAACAGAGCAGGATCAGTCAGCAAAGAGGAATGCTTTTCTCATGCTATTTACCTGTGATCAAGATCGGGCCATTAATTACCTCTTGACCAATGTCGATAAGGTCTCTGAATGGGGTGAACTGCTGCAGATGGTTGTCCTAGAGTTGATTCGGAAGGTGTGCAGAACGAACCGGGGAGAGAAGGGAAAATACATTAAAATCATTATATCATTGCTGAATGCCCCTTCAAATGCAGTTATTTACGAGTGTGCTGGGACACTTGTTTCTCTGTCATCTGCACCTACTGCTATTAGAGCTGCTGCCAACACCTATTGCCAGCTTCTTCTCTCTCAGAGTGACAACAACGTGAAGCTTATTGTTCTCGATCGTCTGAATGAGCTCAAGTCTTCTCATAGAGAGATCATGGTTGACAGGATAATGGATGTGCTTAGGGCACTATCCAGCCCGAATCTTGACATTCAGAGAAAGACTCTAGATATTGTCCTTGAGTTGATCACCCCAAGGAACATCAACGAGGTTGTTCTCATGTTGAAGAAGGAAGTTATGAAGACTCAAAATGGAGAGCTTGAGAAGAATGGCGAGTACAGGCAGATGCTTATCCAAGCCATCCATTCCTGTGCCGTCAAGTTCCCAGAGGTGGCAAGCACGGTGGTTCATCTGTTGATGGACTTCCTGGGTGACAGTAATGTTGCTTCAGCTATTGATGTGGCAATATTTGTCCGGGAGATAATTGAGACAAATCCGAAACTGAGGGTTTCAATTATAACAAGACTGTTGGACACTTTCTATCAGATACGAGCTGCAAGGGTATGCTGCTGTGCTCTCTGGATTATTGGTGAATATTGCCTGTCCCTTTCTGAAGTTGAAAGTGGTATTGCGACCATCAAGCAATGCCTGGGAGAACTACCATTTTATTCAATTTCAGAAGAAGGGGAAGCACCCACTGATGCTTCTAAGAACACTCAACAACCGAGTTCTGTTACCGTTTCCTCTAGAAGACCTGCCATTCTTTCTGATGGGACTTATGCAACACAGAGTGCTGCTTCTGAAACTGCCTTTTCGCTTCCAACCATTGTTCAGGGTTCATTGGCTGCTGGGAACTTGAGATCCCTTCTTCTGACTGGTGATTTTTTCCTCGGAGCAGTTGTGGCATGCACTTTGACAAAGCTTGTTCTGAGATTGGAAGAGGTGCAGCCTTCCAGGGTTGAAGTAAACAAAGTATCCACACAGGCATTGTTGATCATGGTCTCTATGATACAACTTGGGCAATCACCAGTCCTGTCACACCCAATTGATTGTGACTCTTATGATAGGATTGTCCTTTGCATAAGATTACTGTGCAGTACTGGTGACGAGGTCAGGAAGATATGGCTGCAGTCTTGCCGTCAGAGTTTCGTCAAAATGCTTTCAGAGAAACAGCTGAGGGAAACTGAGGAACTAAAGGCAAAGGCTCAGGTTTCTTATGCACAGCCAGATGACCTCATTGATTTCTACCATTTAAAGAGTAGAAAGGTAAGAAAAATTTGAAATTTTTAGTTTTTGACTAGGAGTTTGCTTGGACCCACCGCTAATTTTGGTTATTAGTATGTGTCACTATCATTGATACATTCACTAATAGTTACTTGTGAAAAGGTGACTTTAATCTTTGTTTTTGAGCTATGCTGCATTCCCCCCTTATAACTCAGCTTCTGCATATCTTACATAACTTACTGATTTTGTGAACTGTCTTTTTAAAAGCTACTTGTTTATTCGTTTCACTCCTTGAGAGTCGGATCTGCTTGATGGAATCTGAAAGGGTCATTTGCTTTTAGATTGATTCAGTTTTAGGCTTTACAATTTTTTCTAGTAAAGATTTGATGCTGGTGAATATGTCTGGCTATGATGTTTTCTATGTGAAGTTGATATTTTCTTCATGTTTCAATGGTCAGGTCTCTTAAGTTCATTAGTTGAATGTCTAAACATTGCTTGATATCAGATGCTGTGAATTGATATCACAGTGAGTTTCAGTTTCGTGGTAAAATACTCACATTAAGTGTATGTGATATCATCAAAATTCCAGGGTATGAGTCAGCTGGAGTTGGAAGATGAAGTTCAAGATGATTTGAAGCGAGCAACTGGGGAGTTCATCAAGGATGGAGATGATGCGAATAAGCTTAACCGTGTCCTTCAGCTCACAGGATTTAGCGACCCTGTTTATGCTGAAGCTTATGTGACAGTTCATCACTATGACATTGTGCTTGATGTCACAGTGATCAACAGGACAACAGAAACCCTCCAGAATTTGTGTTTGGAGCTTGCCACAATGGGTGATCTGAAACTGGTGGAGCGGCCCCAGAACTACACTCTAGCTCCTGAGTCTAGTAGGCAGATAAAGGCCAATATCAAGGTGTCCTCAACTGAGACAGGAGTGATTTTTGGCAATATTGTGTACGAGGCATCCAACGTACTTGAACGGACAGTTGTTGTCCTTAACGACATCCATATTGATATCATGGATTACATCTCTCCTGCGGTTTGCACAGATGCAGCTTTCAGATCAATGTGGGCAGAGTTTGAATGGGAAAACAAGGTACCCCTGGCATTCCCTTTGACTTATTTATTTCTGTGATTTGTGTTACATGCCTCCTGCAATGATACAAGACTTCTCAAATTTCACTGGCATCATTGAGCAAGGATATAAGCCTAACTTGTTTTAGTTACTGGGACAGGAGTGGAGGGACAGTTTGAATTTCTGAACTGATCATTCAGTTTATACCGTGAATGCCACCTGAACTGTGGTTTGACATGAAGCCGTCATTGTTATTTGCAGCAATGCAAAAACCTAGGCAATTTTGAATTATAGTTTGCCTCTTTCTTTCTTCTGTTTTTCAGTCAGAGAAAATTGTTTCTTGGCTGGCTTCAATCTAAACTATTCTCTTTTGCAAATTCTGTGGGTTGAAGTATCCTTTCATTCTTTGTTGTCTTTGATATTGTAATTTGCCTGAATTCTAGTTATGTGCTTGTCTTTATTTTGGATGTGTCTTCATTTGATCTCCATTTCCTCGTACTCCGCTGTTAAACTGTCTTCTTATTCTGATATATTATAATTTATAATTATATGTTTGCTTTTAACTTGTTCCAGGTCGCTGTGAACACAATAATCCAAAGCGAGAAGGATTTTCTGGACCACATCATCAAGTCTACCAATATGAAGTGTCTCACTGCACCGTGAGTTATTTCAGTCTATGTGTTCCATATAGATAGATAACAATACTATAACGGACTCTTTGACTGATTCGATGTCCTTCCATTGGTATTTGACAGAAGCGCTCTTTTTGTTGGTTGAATTTCAGGTCTGCACTAGATGGTGACTGCGGTTTCTTGGCTGCGAATTTGTATGCCAAGAGTGTTTTTGGCGAGGACGCTCTTGTCAATGTGAGCATCGAGAAGCAAGTGGATGGGAAGCTTAGTGGGTACATCCGGATAAGGAGCAAGACCCAGGGAATAGCCCTCAGCTTAGGAGACAAGATTACTCTCAAGCAGAAGGGAGGCAGTTGATGCAGAGCAGCACGGTTTATCCTTTTCTATTCAGACCTGTAGCCATTTTTATTTTTATTTTTATTTTTTTTTAAAAAAGCCACATTTCACCTGGCGCTTTTTATATTTGAGTTGTAGAGGAGGAGCACTCAAATATCGGTCAACGTTTTTGTTTTGGTTTTGTAATCATGGATCTGGTGGAACTATGTGATGAGAGGGTACATAATGCCCATTCTGGGGAGATTTGTATTTTTTTTTTTTTTTGCTTTTATTATTTGAGAAATCTAAAGAGATCCAGCACTTAATCCCAATGGCCGCACTGATAACAGGAACTGTTGTTAATCAAGGAATTACGGATGCAAATTATATTGTAGAAAAACAAAGAAAGCTGCTCTGCTCCTTCAATTACCCTGAGCTTGATTTATTATGCTGAAATGTCACTGCAGGAAATACATGTATATATAATATTAATTTTAGCAGTTTTCCTACTAATTGATAACACTCAAATATCCACATAAATAGAAGCTTCTCCCTTCCTTCCACTTGTCAGACAATTCTATCAGCACTATTCCCATTTCTAGAATCTCAAAAAATGGTCTCCAGCACCTGCTTCGCTCGATGGAGTCGAAGAAAAATGGAAATACTGGGTACAAGAAACCTGTGGGTTTTAGCTGAAATGACCTGATGAGAATTTTACGCCAGAAATGGAAACACTGCAGAATGCTATCTGCCTTGATCATCCTGCTGCTACGGTGGCCTGACGAGGTTTCTAAAATTTGGGACCCTCTGCTTATGCGTGATAGTGTGGTGTGGATATTTCTATTTCTGAATACGATTGCGTGTCAACCATTTGGAGTGTCCAAGTTCTTTTATTCGATCTTATAGTCTATATGCTTCATTTCCTGCGTGCCTAAAAAAACTCGACAGAAAGAAAGATTTTTCAGGACCTCTTGGAAACGAATACGTGGCCACATATTATTTGCCACTTGTCTATACTCGTTCCGCCATCTTCTTCTTCATGTTTCTTTTATACTTATCTCCTTTTCTGCTCATTCCACAAGTTAAATAGCCCCTTGAGCCTTAAGCTGGCCTTAATTGCCAAAACAAAACAAAAATAGCATCTCCATAGCAGCTTGGAATGACGCAGAGCAGAACTATTTTGATCACCTTGCAATTTAGGAACGAGATTAAACCACCGGAGCACTTCCAGATCATAGCAGTAAGAGGGAGGTAACAAGATGAGTTGTAGAGGCCAACCAACATGCTTTATTATAGGCAAATCTATGAATGTATAAATTCCATGGATTTCAACGAGTATTCAAATTAAAACCTCAACTCTCTGCTTCCATCCCTTCCTTCCTTCCTTCCTGCAACACATTAGCATACAGGACCGTTGCACCTGTCAACAATGTCTCCCTCAAACAAGTTGATGGCTCTGGGGCTTTGCATGCTGATGGTATGGACTCTTTTTGCAGGATATGCAGAGGCGACTAAATTCATTGGTTATGGAGCTATCGGTAGAGGTGATCACGAACCTAAATGTGGACCGAAAAATCCATGTGTCAAGACACCTGCAAACGGGTACCATAGAGGTTGCGAAGCAATTTTTAGGTGTCGTGGTGGTGGTGGGAGGGCGTTGCTGCAACAAGAAAGCATGTAACCAAGTATTTGACAATGTCCTACAAATGTATCGTGTTTATGGATTGAGACTCACTCATGTTCTTGTGAGAATCTCAGCCCTTCATGTGCTTTATATCTTAACTCGGAATTGTTTTCTTAACAAAAATAACCCCATTGAACGATGTATGATCGACTTTCGAAGTTTACTTTGCCAAGGGACAAAATTCAAAATTCAAGAACATATGATCAGCACTTGACTCCATGGCTTATGTGTATTCTTTGAAGATTGTCTTAGTCATTGATTTTCCTTAATACTTAGCAGCATTACTTCTAAGATAAACCTATGCTATCTGGAGGAGACTCTTCAGATTTAGCAGTGAAGCCTCCAAAATTTGGTGATGCAGCATACCAAATATCAAGCGAACAAATTAATGGCAAATTGGCACAAAAATGTTTCGAAGTTTTTGTAATAGTTTAAGTTTTTGGATTGAGATAATTATGCTAAATAACAGAAACTTCAAAAAAGATTCTAGGCAAGATTTCATTTCGTACCATTTAATTAATCAAAAGCATATAAACCTCTTACAAGTTATAACCTATCGATTCCAGCTTTTCTTTTCCGCTTCTCTTGTTCCCTGTAGATCGATGGCTTGATCCTTTCCATGTCAGGAAACATCTGCACACAACTTGATGACCGGGCATCGACTGAAACCAGGCTTTCCACGTAATTATGAGTTTCGAAGTATATAAATTCTTCACATGTCGAAACCACACTTGATTTCTGGGTCGAGGGATCGTACAATTGCAAAATATCATAGAATAATTCGGTAGAATAATCACTCAATATGATTTCTTTATCGTTCAGAAACCCCAGAGGTATCATAGTCATAATTTTGGGCAAAGGTGTACACACGAATAGTTTCGTCCAGTAGTGCTCATTCTTCATCAATGTCCATATCTCAAGCTCGAAGGTTGTTTTTTCATCCCTGTAGACGCCCATAGCAAGCAATTCTTTGTACTCCATAAGGTTCATGTTTCTGCCACAGGCATTATCGTATGGTAGACCATCTTCAATCTTTGAGAAGACTTCATTAACCATATCGAATCTGAGAAGAGAGGGTACCTTTCGAGGTTCCCTTGATGTGCCTTGAACAATATTCTCCTCCTCTCGGAAAATCAAATCATACCAAATTCCCTGAACCACCACTGAAATCCTAGGACCGAGATAACTTCGACTGACAGTAACTCCCTCAACTTCTTTCCAAGAATCTGTGCTCAATGTGTAAACCACGGCTCTGAGATGGAGATGGCCCTCAAACGATGCATCATCAACTATAAGCAATTTGTAGTCATTTATTTCAGGAACAAAACCAAACCCAAAAGTACGAGGAGTGTAATTACCTAGTGCTAGGGGAAAGAGCAGTAGCCTATGTTTTCCTGTTGCTAGATTCCATAAAAAATAATCAACATTATGTGTTTTTTTTACGTAGACACATAATAAACCATTACTGGAACCAATGCCACGACAGTTGACAACATTATTCATCGGCAACGATGGTAGGTTTCGATGCTCAAGTTTACACGTTGCGTCAGCTTCAAGCATTGATATGCCATAGTTTTCTCCAAACCAAGTGTTTGTAAGCATGATAGAGTGTTTTGGACGATGCTTGCAGTGTGCGAGAATAAAGTTGGAGCTTGTAATCAGAGCCAGCCAGCGTTTACATACAGCCTGGAATCGAAGCAAGGATTGCACTGGCAATCTTAACAGAGTTTCTCTAATCATATCTTCAGGTAGACAGGAGCCGGCAGCCATGGTTGCTGGTCTAGCCTAACTCTTGATTTCTCTTTATGTTTTCTAAAACTGAATAAAGAAAGAGAGAAGGGTCGCTCGCTTGAAGAAGGAAACTATGCAGCTACTATTTTGTGTTATAAGGCTGCTTTTAGGGTTTTTGTTTTCTTTATTTTTTTATATTTACTGAGAATTTATGAAAATAAATATTCTCATTTAATTTAAAATTGGAAAACTATTTAAAATAAAGGTATCTTAATTTGACACGGATATAAGTTGAACGTAATATTATCATGATATTATAAAGTTTGTATTTGAAAACATGAAGAGTATCCTCCATGCATCTTCATATTAGTACTACAATTTAATTAAATATATAACAGAGGTATGAGCATGTAGTCTTTATATATATATATATATATATATATATATATATGTTAAAGTAAAAAAAAAAAAAAAAGGGAAATTGGCGTTTGATATGCAAAATTGCTTTTGGTTAAATTCCCAAGTGTAAGTAGTCCCAGATCTGGGAAGGGATCGAGATATGAGCAGCTTCGTCCAGCTCTCGTTCTTCTTCATTGTCCATAGCTCAAGATCGAAAATGGATTCTTGACCTTGAAAATCATCATCGAAAGCACTCCTTTCATTTGTACATGGAGTAATTTTATAATAAAAACTTTATTTTTATTATTCTATTTTATTTATGTAGTTTTGAATAATTATTTTTAAATTAAAATTTGTAATGATATATTAAATATTGTATAAAAGTTTATTTTATTATTGAACTTATGTTAATTAATTACTCATTAACTCCTTGTATTGGAAAGTTTTCTTATGAGATACTTTATTTTTTTATATCATTAACTTTTTAATTCATATTATCTATTTCTCCTTTTAGATGATTTATTGATTATAATATTACTAACTCTTTTTATTAGATTTTCATATAATTTTATTTTTTAGTTGAAGTTGTTAATATATAATTAATAAAAAAAATACTTATAATTTTATAATCCGGATTTACATATAAACATACCCACACTGTATGTTTCATATGTATTTTTGACATCCTGGATTGAATGAATTGTAACTTAAATAACAGGTTGAAAGGCCATGTAACAATGACATAATTAGTAGTGTGCGGGAAAGAAAATACAAAATTGTTTATGAATCAGTAATATCATCACTTGCAAAGTTTCAACTTTTTAAAATACAACGCTACCACAGATTTAGGATAAGGCTTGGTAGCAAGACAAGTAGGGATGTTTTCTGGCTGTTCAATCCAGAGTTTATGAGCAATACCTCCAGCTTTGAGCTTCTCTGACAAGTTCAAGATTTGAGGTTCTCCTTTCACCTCCAGAGTAACCTGACATAAAAAAGAAGACAGATCCTAAGTCCGTAACTGATGATCCTCGTAAGCTTTCAAAGTTGAGAGGTAAATGTATCAAATACTCATGTCCCCATTTCCCATTGAAACATAATCTCCATCCCCAGCAGTACAATTCAAGGCATACAACATATCCAGCTAACACACAATCAAATGCAGTGCAAGTTATTAGGAGGCAGCCAACCTGAGACATGGGCCTTGTTGATGCAATCCAGGACACGAGACAGCAATATCAAATGCTAAATACAAGAATCAACAAATACATTTCGAATAATAAAAGTTTGATTTTTTCATGAACAGACTCCATGGCAGGAGTAGGAATTCTAAATCATTTATTTGATTCATGTCATTCAACAGCTTTGACTCTCCATCCGAACATTTTGACAAACTTCCTTGCTGGATATTTCCACTACCATAAGCCATAAATCTCCTCTAATTTTCTAATGTCGTCATCTAAATGTCCGATTTCTCTACTAAGATCGAATAATAAACTGATAACCCATCATGGCATTCATCTTTTTCTACCGTCTCCAAGTTGAGAGACTTATGAAAGCCAAAAAAAAAAAAAACAGCCCATCAAGGAAAATTGAAAAAGATATTACCATATGCATAGAATCGATATTTTCAGGGCTACAATACTGAAGAGTATGGGGATCCTCCTTGTGTGACCAAATGGAAGAAACAGAGGCATGGCAACCCTGTGTTACCACACTCCCCATCGGCCACGTGTCTATCAGGTCTCTCCTTAACACCACATACTGCACCAACACCTCGTCCGAATTCTCTGCTTTCTTTTCATCGATTCGTTGATCGGGTCCTGACTCTGTGGTGGACTGGCTCATTGAGCTCGACCCGAGTTGAGTTAGTGACCGAGTTGTGACGCGGAGGGTGAAAGAGAGGTCACGAACCCTAATTTTGGATCTTGAAGGAGTGAGGCGACGGAGGGAGGAGATGAAACGACGTGGTGACAGAAGAGTGGCCATTGGGAGATATTATGACAGCAGGTAGTACCAAATCGCTGTGATGCTTTGTGAGACATGCTTACATCTGGCTCCGAAGACGTTGGAGTTTGATTATGGGCTTATGGCCGTAGTGAGCTAATTTGTATTAATTAAAGCCCATCAATAATATGTATTAATTAAAGCCCATCAATAAGCACGTTATTTTTATTTTTTAAAAGGAAAACAATTCAACCAAACCAAATGAAATGATAGATTGAAACCATATGGTTTGGTTAAGTTTTTTAGTTCGGATTTTCTTGACATATTTTGATGTCAGGAGTTTAGGTTTTTTTTTATTATTACTTTAAGAAAATTGATTTAATTTAATATTTTTAATCTCTTATATCTCAAACCATACTGATATATATATATATATATATATATACACACCGATCCGGACCGATTTTTATGGATTAGCAATTGACAAGAATAAATTGTGGGATCATAACTCAGACCGATCCAGACCGATTTTTATGGGTTTTATCCTATTTTAATAGGATCCAATTTTTCTATCTAATTTAACAAGTTTTGTTAATTTGACTTGCAAAATCATACCAACAATGATATATACACACACACTTTTTTTTTTTGGTAACTTGGGTTGTTTTTTTTTTGTTTTTTTTATATCAACCTTTTTCAGAAAATTATTTGATTATTTTACTCATCTCTAAATTTTAAATTAGAATTGAAATTAGTCACCATTGAGATTTGTTGTTTAATTATATTAATCCCATAATTAATTTTTTAATATGTAAAAAACAAAAAACAATAACATAGATTATATAGGGTGATTTTGAAAAATATTTTCATAATATACATATAGATAGGGAATTGAAATCTGACCGTGCGAAAAGGGTTCTACCTCTGATAACCTGTGTTTTGAAAGTTATTAATTAGTACGTAATTACAATTAATCCTAATTATTCGGAGTACAAGAAGTTAATTAGGACATAGTTGAAATTAACCTCTGCCCTGGCTCGAGATTTTGTCTGCTAAAACAGGAGAAAAGCTTCACCAACACAACACGAGACCCTTTGACAGGTTCCACGAGGTCTTAAAAAAGAGTAAACAGCGTAGAAACCACCCGAAAGATAAGCTTGAGCGGAGCGATATCGGGAGAGAGATGCGCGGTATTGCATGCACTGCTAGCTATTACCATGATTAATTAATGATTGAATTTCTCTTATTTCCAAATTTAATTCTTCCTGTTTCTCTCCATATAACTCGTAGATTTTCCCTCTCTTCTCATCTCGAAATAGTTGCCATCGATCCTTCTCCGTCAACTTATTTGAAGATTTTGTTTCACTTTCGTATCAATGGCAACTATTTTGCGTAAACCATCATGTTTGATCTTTGTTTTACTTTCTGTAGCGTCAAGCATGCAACCTTGTATCCACGTAGCTGCATCAGTTCCTTGCTATTTCATATTTGGCGATTCCATGGTTGATAGTGGCAATAATAATGGACTGGCTACAAGTGCAAAAGTCAATTATCCACCTTACGGAATTGATTTTCCTGCTGGCCCAACAGGAAGGTTCACTAATGGAAAAACCTTAGCAGATATAATCAGTATGCTTGATTTTCCTGTATAATCTGTTATCATTTTGCATAAATATATATATGGTTTATATGTGGTGAAGCATATATATAATATTCCATGTTTTTCTTCTTCTGTAAATAATGCACAGCCGAACTCTTGGGTTTTAAAGATTATATTCAGCCATTTGCCACAGCTACAGATTCAGAAATAATGAATGGTGTGAATTATGCATCTGGATCCTCAGGAATCCGTGATGAGGCTGGAAGTAATTTGGTAATAAACATTTTTTTCTTATTGGAGAAGGGTTATGTATTCTAACTGATGAGCGTATGATATATTATCTTTGCAGGGTATTCATGTTGGCTTCAATCAGCAATTAAACAACCACCAAGTTACAATATCCAGATTGACTAAAACTCTAAATGATTCAACTTCAGCCCACCTTAATCAATGCTTATATACTGTCGGAATAGGCAGCAATGATTATATAAACGATTACTTTCTGCCTTGCTCCGCAACGAGTACTCAGTATACTCCTGATGAGTTTGCAGGTGTTCTTATTGATCAATATTCTAAGCAAATCAGGGTGAGCTTTTCTAAGTTTTCAAATATTATTATTCTTTTGTTTTTTCTTACTACATTCTGATGCATCGTTAAATTTAACACCGCTATGTTTACTGTTTCTCTAGACGTTGCACGATGCTGGAGCAAGAAAGATTGCCTTGTTTGGTTTAGGAGCAATTGGCTGCACTCCAAATTCAATTGTTTTATTTGGCAAGAATGGTAGATGTGCAGAAAACATTACTAGTGCAGTTCGGCTTTTTAATGGCAGGCTAAAATCTCTTGTTGATCAACTCAATAAGGAATTGACCGATTCGAAAGTTATTTATATCAACTCAATTGGAACGTTAGGAGGAAATCCTACTAAGCTTGGTACTTGGTCTAAAATCTCCAGGCTTCTTGTTTTTGTTACTGTTAACCATGGATTCCTAACAAATTCTATGTTCTGTGGCTCGCAGGTTTCAAGGTCTTCAACTCTAGCTGCTGTCAGGTTAACAATGTTGGTCTGTGTAATCCAAGCTCAACTGCTTGTCCCAACAGAAACGAGTTCATATTCTGGGATAGTTTCCATCCTACAGAGGCTGTGAATAAAATGACAGCAGAAAGGGCGTTCCACGCTGCTGACCCTTCTGATGCTTATCCGTTTGGTATCAGCCAATTAGTTGCTTAGTTCAATATTTTATCAATGAAAACATTTTGGAAACATTTTGAGGATGTAGTTCGTTTTTCATATGCTATGAAATCAGAAGCGGCAAGCTGATATTTGAATTATGCTATTTAATGTTCAAGATTTTATATTTATACCATCTAATTAGCAGTTCAAACTCTCTGTGGACTAAAAACTTAGATAATTGTATATATATTTAATGTATTATGATTATTATTATTATTATTATTATTATTATTATTTAACATGGAATATTTTTAATTATACGATCGTTTTGACCATCATCATCCCCAAATGGAATGCCTATGGTCCCAAATATCATCCAAGCTAAATAGGATCTTATCCACGTTCTAATCAAGTTTCAAGCCCAACATGCCTGCTATCTGCTGCTGAATGTTTTCCTCTTTAACAATCCGTGACGCTATAGCCATCACAACAGCATCAATGAGCTTCTATTCCTTACCCCTTCTCTCATTTTTTTTCACCGGAGTTGTTTTACCAACACCAACCTTTCCATGTGTCCCAATAAATTGATTTTGTCTTCTACCAATGCCTCCAAGAATGCAATCATTGGACTTGCCATCTTCTTTTAGCTTTGCAACTGCTGTTGCTTTCTTGACTGATTCTCTGCTTAGCCTATAGCGTGAAGCCAAATCAAGAACTCTTATCATTCATGCTGAACAAAACCATGCAAATTGAATCATGGGAAAGCACTTTATTCTGCTTCTTGAGAGCCAAGGGCTAAACAGGGAGAATCGAATACATAAGAAAGTGACAGAGCAGAATTGGTTAATTAATCCTAAATAAATCCCTCATAATTCTCTTTGATTTGTCCTTAATTGTTGAAAATTGATTACCTTTTGTTTATAACGTAAGATGTTAAGGATAAAAGATCGGGTTTGACGCTAAAATGGGGATTTTGGAGCTGATTTGGTGGAGCTCAAATAAAGTGGAAATCCAACTCCATCCTTAGCCATTAGATAGAAGGATTCACCGGGAGATTTGGTGTTGAAGAACGGGTAAAAGCGGAGGAGCTGTGGGACTCTATAAAGGGAGTAACTTTTCATGACGCGGGGGGCTTCTCTTTCAGCAGATTTCGGCAACAAACCTATTAGATTTCAGTATGGTTTTTAACAGCCATGAGAGGCTGATTTTCCATTTATTCATGCAATCAAAGAACTGTGGAGGTTTTGATTCAAGACTATTTGTGAGATCTCTTTTATCTTTCTTTGATACAATTCATCTATTTCCCAGTACTTCATTCATCTTGTGTTCTCTCAATCCAATAAAAGACGTTTTATTTTGTTGAGAATTCATAGTGTGCGCCATTGAAACACTAAATTCTTATATGTCTATCTATTTCGATTCTGTGGCAATTCGATTTAGTTAGCAAAACTAAATTGTTGACTGAAGTTGAAGAAAATAGTTGTGCTAATATCAATATCCGAACTGGTGCGATGTTGTTGGTTATGTGAGCTGTTCTTCATGCTGTCATTGATTTAAATTCTAAGAGCTAATTTAGGATTGATTAAATGATGAGAGTGTGATTAAAGAGCTTGTTTTAATCTCCAATCTCTCATGTAAATCATTAGAGCTTGTTAATGGCTTAAATCAATATGCTATCGGATGAATACTTTCGATCAATGATCAAATATAACAGTTCTTTGATTGATATTCTTCAACCACTCAAGCTAAATTGATTGATTCTCGACCCTATTCACTCTAGCTACTTAATTTTTATTTGTGAACAGGAAATTTTATTGTTGATTGGATTCGACACCCATCAGAAAGCTTGGTTACTGTAACTAACAATGTAAACTAAACAACATATTCCAATTCAAAAACACACAGAGACTTGATTTTCTTATCCAATCTTATGGGCTGCAGTATCTGCCGAAATCCATTTTATCTTAAGACAAAAGATATCCAAAGGAACATATCCCCTGTCTTTTCTGTTTTTATAAGATAAATTCATTCTAAAAATATTCCATAATCATCTTTAGTTTATGTTTGTCGTTCTTTGTCCCTCCACTCATGTTTGAGTGATATTTGTTAAAGAATAATATAAATTATATTCTGAAATCTTACTTAACAGCCTAAGTTTTTAGATAAAATAGTTTTTTAATATGGTATCGAAATTTTGTTAACCCATTAGTCACGAGTTCGAATTTCATCACCTTATTCTATTTGATTAAAAATCAAGTATAAGGTAATATAAACTTGTACAAGTTTCAAGCCCAAATATCTTTTACTTGAGGAAGTGTGTTAAGTAACACACCTCCTTATTAGAGTTTTGTTGACTCAGCGGTCACGAGTTCTAATCTCATCACTTTTATTAAAATCAAACATTTGGTACTATGAATTTGTACAAGTTTCAAGCTCAAATATCTTTCACTTAAAGAGATATATTAAAAAATAATATAAATCATATTTTAAAACTTCATCTAATAACTTAAATTTTTAAATAAAATGATTCCTTAACCGGACTAACCAAATGCAAATAGCTTTAGATGATATTGTAAACAGTTCAGGTAAAACAAAATATTATATTGCTTTTGCAACACAAGAAGTTCATATATCACAGCTGATGGATCAGAATACACACAGAAATGGTTGAGGTTTCATTCTGCCAAAGCTTAAATGTTGATCACAGTGCTAGCAATTCCGATTCCGGTGAGACAGGAACCTTTCTGGGACTGCATTCCATTGAGCATTTCTTCAACACTCTTTTGTTTTTTAGGTTTTTGTTAATTGCACTTGTGAAGTTAAGAGTCAAACCACCGACAAAAATTTGTGAGCATAAGATAATTGAACAACATAACATAAGATAGCTTCAAGGGTTATTACATTTTTATCCTCGAGCAACGTGACGTGATTATAAAGAGTTTTGAGGTCTATATAGTAGATTTTAAATTTGAATTAAGACGTACATTTCTTGTATGAGTATGAGATAATTAGATTTTACTTACTCATAGCTTCAAGGGTTCTTACACTTTTATCCTCAAATAACGTGACATGATTATAAAAAATTTGAGATATGCATAGTAAGTTTTGAATTCGAGTCAAGACGTGCATCTCTTGTAAAAACCTGTGACTATCAGATTTTACTTACTCACCTAAATCTATAAAGAATGCTTTTGAGAGAGAGTTTTCTCATAGTACAAAGTAGATAACCTATTTCTTAGGACAATAAAGATATACTTGATTTTAGGATGTAAAAACTTAATTAAAAACATTAGTGGTTATAAAATAAAAAACTAAAGTAAACGAGGAGTGGTATGTGTTTTTATTTATTTATTTATAACTAATTCAATTATTATTGTTTTTAAAAATCATCTAATTAAACATTTGTACTGTGGACACTATATATATCTATTTGGAAATATAATTGAGGTTATTTTTGAAATATATTAAAATAATATTTTTTTAAAATTATTTTTTATATTAGTATGTGGAAATTATTTTACAAATATCTAAAATATATAATTTAAAATAAAAAAATAATGTTTTCATGAACGTTTTAAAATACAATGAGAAGGGATGCTCCTAGTACTTCTTTAACGTTACCTATAATCTGAATTTTCAGAAAGAAAATGCGTTGATAGAAAACATGAGATGCATCATCCACGCAGCACGTGATCCATTGGCAGATTCCACGGGGTCTTGAAAAGAAAGAATAAAGTAGGAGAGGAAAAAAAAACCCAGCAAGATAAGCTTTGAAGTTGCAGTCTAGGGAGGGACATGCAGTGTTAGATGCATTGTTATTGGCATAAAACACTCAATGTTGAGGGCATAGCTGTTAAATCCAGCATGCGAGTTCGAGAATTGATTCAAAATGAATTGATCTAGTTAGATTTTTATCAAACCCTAAGCTGGATCTAACATATTTGATTATGGGTCTTGCTTATCGTAGGTGAAACGTCTATTTTTGGACCAGAAAAGAATATATGGAGTGTGATTCGGGATAAGACCCGGGCATGTTCAATGATAAATACAACGACAGCAGCATGAAATTTTATCTTGACCATCATGCATTTCCAGTTTAGACCCACTACTCATGGATAAGAACAGGGTTTTCTTTTTCAAAATCCATCCTCCCCTCCCCTCCTCTTCTTTCTTCCCACAGACAGGATAAGAGCTTTGATTCTATAAAAGTGTTGTGCTCTGTGCTATAAAAGGGGAGAGGTGACAGAATATCAGGACAATTTGTTTGACTCTGATGCTCGATCATATATATATATATACATATATATATATATATATATATATATATATGTATATATATATATATATATATATATATATATATATATATAAATATATATATATATATATATATATATATATATATATATATATATTCAGCACTTGCAAGGAAGCTTGTAGTATACAGTTGATATCAGAAGCTTTGTTTTAGATCGATTATTTATTTCCAAACTTTGCATATACCAAAAACATAAAATTCAAAACACGAAGCTATACAAACTGTAAAGTTATAGTTTGACCAAGAACAATGAGAGCACTTAAATTACAATTTTGAAGGTAAATGAAGGAACACGATGAAGATTTTAACCCATGAGCTGCATTTGCCGACACTCTTTTTTTTTTTTTTAGCAAAGCCTCTTCATCATGAAACATGAAATCCCTCGAGCATCTCAGCATGCAAGGACAGTTTTTCTTGGACCAAAGAGTAGTTTTAAGGACCTCGTAATACCCAATGGTAAACCCTTCGATGATCCTGTGAAGACATTTCCACAATGCTTTCCCACTATTAGGGCATCAATCAATCAAGAATGACTATTCCAAATTGGCTTTGTGCAAATCTCTATCCCACGATAATTCATGGAACCTGAGAGAGAGAGGAAAACATTTTTATCCACGTTTCTTTTATTAGAAGAAGGTTCCAATCTCTGGTCAGGACAGAGACATGTCAACTATGATATCTTATATTCAAAGAAATTAGTATCTAGTTCTTCATTCAACAAATAAAAACATTGAAATCACATTTAATTTATAATAATTATATATAACAATTTGGTGAAGTGCCATCTTCCTCCTCTCCATGTCCCCCCATCCTATCATACCTTGAAAGAGCTTTCTTTGAATAAAGAAGGAAGAGTGTTAAAGCAAGATGGATAAAGATAAAGAGTTAAAACTAGGTACAGCTCATGTAATGACTAGAAAAGCCACTGTTATCCTTAACTAAACACCTCCAGGACACATCAGAACAAGGCTAAATTTGTCTTTAAAGGGAGAAGTCCCACTTTTCTTCGAAGAAAAATCTACGGTGTCCGTGCCAAATATAGCCACCCAGCATTATCTTCTCCTTCCATGATAATAATAATGGTCACAACAGTAAGAAATTTTGAATTAAAGATATAGTTTTTTATTTAAAAACTAAGGTAAAGTGGAGAGCAAAACAAAACTAAACCCTAAACTAAATTTAAGGGGGGGAATAATGATATTATTGATCATTTTTCATCATCTTCTTCCTCCTCCTCTTCTTCTTCTTGTAGATCTGAAAGAGAGAAGCAACTTTGAGACTTCAAACCAAACGTAGCAAACCTCTTCTCTTGCAACTTTGATGGGTTTTGTTTGTTATCTTCACCTTGTGCTCCTCCTGATCCTTTGCTATGATCTTCTTCATCATCTTCATGCAAGGCGAGGAGTGGCATCGATTTTGGATTTGACCAACTGTAAAAAGATCTCCTTGACCATTTACTTGCCATTAGAATTCTCCTCCTCTTGTTGAATGAATTCTCTGGCTTCTCCAATTCCTTCACTGAATTTACAGTGTTCACTTCTGATAAATTTGTGAATGACTTCGATTTACCCGAGAAATGATTTGATAATCCCCTCCTAAACACAAGCATAACATGGAAATAATCCCATATTAGGGGGGAACAACTTTAAAAAATAGCAATTAAAGGTCATAGATAAATCAAGTTTTCTTGAAAATAAATAATAATAAAAGAGTTAATAATTACTTGATGGGAAGAGCATCTTCCAAAGAGTTCAAAGAACCCAGAGCGTTATTCTTTTTCGACGACACGACACCGCCTTCTTCATCTTCTTCTTCATCATCATCTTCATCGCTATCATCCGGAGCTCCGAGTGACGACGAGCTATCAGATAAATCATCCGGGTGAGTACCGGAGTCGGCCCGGCTCGAGATCGGACTCTCATCACCATCACCATCTTTCAGGAACAGGAACGGCGGCGCCACCCCCACCTGGTGCTTCTCTTGCGGAGGCGGAGCCACAGCGTACGTCGACCCAGTTGAGGAAACGTCTCCGCCGATGCTAAAAGTAGGTCCCACCAAAACCTCCATGATTTTGTGGTTACAGCAAATCACAAACTGTAAAGATCAATTGATGGCAAGACAAACGGGAAAATGAGAAAGTTCTGACCGTTTTAGCCTTCACCTCTCCGTCGTCTTCTCCTTCTCTTCTTTGGTTTCCAGACGGGGTTTGTTGTCATGTAAGAATCGGTAAAGGTTGAGAGGTACGAACAGCGTGCAGGATAAGGTGGGGAAGGGTGGAGGTTAAAGATGGAGGAAAGGAAGATCACAGATTTATAAAATCAAGACTTCTTTATGTTCTATGGAGCATGGAGAGAGAGGAAGGGGGGCGGGGGTGAGTGGATATATATTCACACAAGTTTCTTTAGATTTACGTATAAGTTTACGATGGACATTATTTTATTGGTCCCTCCCTCTTTGTATTCTGTTTACTTTGATCCTAATACTTTTATTTTTACCAAATATGCAGAATATTGTTTCATTGCAATTACTTTTAGCTAATCTTAAAATCTTTAAAGACTCTAAAATTAAAATGTGGACGCCAATTTTTATCCACATATGTAGTTTCTATCATATATGTAATTATTAAAAAAATTCATTCATTTCAATCATTTGGAGCCGATATTCATCGATCTCCGGATTAACTGGTTAAAATAAAATATCATATTAAAATACATTAACAGGGATAATAGCTTTACTATGGTGTTTTTATTCTAGCTTTTTCAAAGGATACAAATAAGATTAAAAATATAATTTAGTGTCGAGTGAATAATAATGGTATAATTAAAGGTAATATTGATTATTTTTTACATAATCAATAGAATAATCACAAAGAAAACTGTATTTACAATCTTAAAAGGATGGTATTGAAATATAAATAAGAAGAAGAATAGGACCAAAGTGAGACAAAATAAAAAATAGATGGACCAAATGGTACTGCTAGCACGGATCATTTATACGCTAATAAGACCGAGGTGTCCGTGTCTGCCGGCAAAGGCGTAGGTTTGACATGTCATTGATGACGTGGCATAGACACGGACGAGAAGAAAGACAACCTCTCCCCCATCTTGTTTATGACCCTCCGAGCGGTCTGTCCTAAAAAAACATCTTGTCTTTCATCTATATGTTTTTATTATTATTATTATTATTAGTAGTAGTGATAATGAGTCAATGGTCCATTAGCAGCCGCGTATTTTTCACAGTTCTTTTTCGTAAATTTTAATGTTAATTTCATGTTTGTTAAATTTCTAATTTATCATTTCAACTAGATTTTTAAATTTATTATTAATAATCAGTTATTATTATGCGACTAGCTCTCTAAGTTGATTTAAAAACTTTGTCCAAATAAAAAAAATAAAAATTCATAATATAATTGAGAATAAAATTAGCTTGATTAAAGATATAAAGATGGGTTGAAAAACATTCTATTGTATGAAAATAGATTGAGTCACTGACTTTTTTTTATTGAGAAATTTATTTTTTAATATTTAATGACGAGATACTAAGTAATTGTTTGAAATTATAGTTGAGGTTGTTTTAAAAGTTATTTTCATTCAGAAATACATCAAAATAATAATTTTTTTATTTTTTTATATTAGTTTAGTAAAATGATCTAAAAACACCCAAAAAAAATTAATTTAAAGTAAAAAAAAAAAAACATCAAAAATATTTTCCAAACACATTCTCAAATACCCCTTAAGATATTATAATGCAACATCATCAATAAATTTATCAACAAATAAGTAATTGATTAATATATCTACTTCATGAATTTTGATGTGGTTGGCATTAGTCTTACAATGATGATTTTTTAAGTGAAAAAAAAAATAGAACACGAGTACGTTTAGAAATAAAGTATTGGAAAAAAATAATAAAAAGACCAAATTAATTGGCAAATAATTTTATTAATTGAATTAAATGATATGCTAAGAAATCATCTTACCTAAAAGTTTAAACTATCAAACGAGACCATAGAATATTATTTATATTATTCTCTAATACACTTCCTCAAATGAAAACTTTTCGAACTTAAAACTTGCACATAGGTTTATACTACCTTACACTTGATTTTTATCAAATAAAATGAGGAGGTAAGATTCAAATTCGTGACTGCTAGATCAACAAGGCTTTTATATCATGTTAACAGATTATTTCACCTAAAAATTTAAACTATAAACTGGGATCCCAAAATATAATTTATTTTATTTTTTAATATATACAAATATATAATTAAACAGATGAACATATTTATTCCGTCAATAATAATAATAATAATAAAAAAAAGCATATCAACGACACTATTTCTTTACTAATTACAATTAAAAAACTTCCTCCTCAAAAATAAAATTATACAATAACATCATCTTAGAGAATATGAAAAACAAATGTAAGTATATACTTAGAACATAAATCATATAATTATATAGTTTCAAATCACTTTTTTAAATGTATATTGATGACAACTCTAGTGAATTCCTTTTAAATTTGGAAAAAATATTTGAATATCTACTATATTTTCAGAATATTCTTTTAAAAATAGCAATCAAATATAGTGCTTATTCAGATAAAATAAAATAATAATAATTTAAAGCACTGTAAAAAAATCCAACGACAGAAATCTTAGCCAACTAACAAATTGATTAATCCCCTTTCCCTTTGAATGGAATCAAACAAGGGAAATAATGGAAGAACTGCAAACTGAATCATCGATGCTTGGGCTGCACCCAGGAGCTGTACGGATCGAATATTCTTAATGGATAATCCAGTTGCTAATGCAAAATCATGTTGCCTCTATTTTATGCTGCCAAATTGCACACCAACAAAACTTGAAAGCCAATTAATTATTAGATTTATATTTATTTATTTATTAAAAAAAATAAAACTTTAGGATCCACACATGCCAATGAGGACCATTTGACAAGTGATGCCAAAGAGATTTTTGCTTGTTCATAAGATGGTCGACTTTTCTTCACTGGCCGACCGATATTCTAATCTGGTCTTCATAATTTAATAATATAACCTTTCTACGCTTTTGATGTATTATTGGCTCGAGTAATTAGTGGGTTTTCTTTTCTTTTCGAGGTTATCAATCTCATTATCTGTTTATAAGTGAAGTTATTTTTTGAAGTGTTTTTTATTTAAAAATATATTAAAATAATATTTTTTATTTTTTAAAAATTATTTTTGATATTAACACGTGAAAATGATATAAAAATATTAAAAAAAAATTAATTTTTTTTCAAAAATATTTTTAAAATATAATTTGTAACATCGTTGGGGCTCGGCTGATGGATTGATTGATGGTTTTAACTTGGAATAACGATTTTAAAAAAATAAAATAACTTTGTTTAAAAAAATTAAAACCACATTATTTAAAAAAAAAAAAACATTTTTTGATGAGTTGATATAATAGGGTGACTATCTTAAACCGGTCAATTTTTTTAAATAATTTAATTTAAAACTTAGCTTGATTTAGATATTAAATATATAAATTAAATCGATTTTAATATCATAGGTTTGCATGAATTCAAACCCGCATTGAACTCCGTGAAAATAAATTTGACTTGAATATGCATGAACTTATATATTGATCATAAAATCTATAAAAAAAAAAAGACAAGATGGATAATTTAATTAATTGTTTTAGTAGGAAATTAGGTCAATGCGAAGAATTCCAATGGTTGCTCCTAGCCATTTGAATACTTACCTTATCTCTTTAGATAATCTAATTAATTCGAGAAAACTAGGGTTCATCTTCGGTGGTTGAAAACCAAGAGGGATTATTTGCTTAAAAAAGCAATAATCCAAGGTGGGACCGGACAGCCAAACCACTAACTCATGTCTCCTGTTTTATAATTACCAGCAGATTTCTGATTCCTTTTGCTGTAACTTGAATTTGATTATGTTTAATGATTCTTTGTTTCCCTTTATATATATATATAAAAAATAATTAATTAATTAAAATTAAAAGTGATGGTTCAAAGTGCAGAGAAAAATGAATTGGTGTGAATTTGACTCGGCAATGCCATGATGACTTGGCAAGGTATTCCTATCTCCAGTTCGAAATCACTTCATCGAGTTTGCGTCAAGATTTCCGTCTACATGCATTAACCAACGATATATAATCCAAAGTGATTTGATTTGATGGATCAATTAAATCACCCCCATCAATTTCGAATATGATTTAGGTTGTTTTTTTATAACCTATAGTTTTTTTATAGGCTCATCCAATAAATTAGTCCATGAACCACTCACTAACATTAATTTAAAACTTGGTCTGATTATATTTTTATAAAATAAAATGCTGTCTTGGATTGACTTACTCCACTAATTTTATATTCTTATATATATATATATATATATATATATATATATATATATAGGACCCATATCGCATTAGAGACTGAATTAAGTGTGTGTGTGTGTAGGACCCATATCGTATTAGAGACTGAATTAAGTGTGTGTGTGTGTAGGACCCATATCGTATTAGAGACTGAATTAAGTGTTACAATTTAATGTGATGATTGTGTTTATAACTCAAATGAGTTCATTATCACTAGCTAGATCTATTGAAACAATTGCTTTTATTATATTCATTTGATGGTATTTATTTTAACCTTTTTTAAAAAAAGAAAAAGAAAAACATAACAGTTTTATTAGTAAATTATGATAGAATTAGATCTAAATACATTAACATAATCAGGAACAAATATTATTTACTAAAATTCAAACAAATGCCGATAAATAAATACCAGTTTTATAATTATATTTATCATATAGCATTTACTTCAATAAGTTTCTATACACAAATGTCATGAGAGAAAACTGACTTTGCTGTATCGAAATGACAAGTTTCAAACCTTCTCTGACTTTCTCTCGTAATTTATTCAACGAGTAGGGGCTGCAAAGTTCTTGAAAAATGATGTCAAACCCTAAATTGTGGCCACAAATTGCAAGCAATGGATGGTGAAATCTAGGGTTCATGTATGTCAATGGTGATGACCCCAGAACCAAAACTCAACCATGTCTGCGCACGGCAAGAGAGGTGACACATTCCATTACCGTGAGGATCATTGTTTTTCACATGAAATTCAACTTCTTAAGAAACAAGAAAGAGACAAATTGGGTGCGTGCTTGACTTTCGGTAAGTACATGGAAAAATCTTACAGATAGAAGATGGTAGGTAAATACGAGCACCACTTGTTCTGCCCCAAGGAAGTGCAGCACTTTCTCTTTATATATATATATATATATATATATATATATATAAACATGCAAATTTATTTGTTTTCTCTATTGACAATTGATTCATGTGAAAACCCAACATCCACGCCAGCAAGTCAATCTCTGTGTATGAGAATACCTGTTCATGTCATTACAGTTGTAATCTAACACAGAAAGCAAACCCAGTTAAGGTTGAATGAAGACTCCCATAGCTATCAGATTTGATGTTTCAATTTCTTAGCTGTAATGAAGTTTGACCAGGAAAAGGAAACTACAATACTATGGGCCTCGAACAAGAGCAGAGCAGCTGCTGAATGATGTTGTGTGATTTGAGCACAAGCAATAGTAGCTATCATTTGATCAAGCAGGACCAAACTCAACTTGGTTTCCCTACTTAAAGCCTAATCTAGCTCTACAAAAAAAGCTTTTAAGTTCTCATCATTCTAATCTTTACCTGACATGATTGGAATCTAACAAAACGAGTTATCAAAAAAATAAATTTAGAAGAAAAAAAAAAACAATATCATATTTATCAAATAATCATCTTACCTACAAGTTTAAGTTATAAGATAAGGTAACAAGATATAATTTATATTATTTTTTAGCACACTTCTCCAAGTAAATCTTGAAAATCCTTTAGGCTGAAACTTGGACACATGTTTACATTACTCAGTGTTTAATTTTTATCAAATAGAAAGAGGATAGTGAGATTTAAACTCATAATTGTTAGATCAATAAGATTCTAATATCATGTTAAGAAACCATCTTATCTAAAAATTTAAATTGTTAGAAAAGATCCTCGAATATGATTTATATTATTATTTATCAATATTGAATTGAACTCAATCCACTTGTGTTAACATATTCAATTTATGGATTAGGTTGTGACACTATCCACAATGAATTAACTTGGTTTGATTATTTGTCTCTTTTATTTTTCTTTTCTCTTTAGTTATGGTGAGATGAATTGTAGAACTAAATTGAAGAGTTATTGAGAAAAAAAAATTATATAGCTTAGTGGCATGTGAAGGCTTAGTTGTTTTTTTTAATGATAGGATTTCACTAAGATTAGATATGAACGCATTAATACAGATATTTAGTGCCTGTTTGAGAGTGTAATTATGGTTTTTTTTTAAAGTATTTGTCATTTAGAAATACATTAAAATAATACGTTTTATTTTATTTAAAAAAAATATTTTTAACATAAACACATAAAAATAATATAAAAATAACAAAAAATAATAATTTAAAATGAAAAAAAAAATCAAAAATATTTTTGAACCGTAGTGTCAAACATCCCCTAATATTTGAAGCAAACGCTTTTATATCCAACGATGATAAATAATTGTTATTAAAATTGAAACACATACCGCTAAAACTATATAATAATGATAATTATGAAATGTCATTATAATCATACCTATTATAACATTAATTTATTAAATTTTTCAGCCATATGTCACACTAAAAAATTACTTTTGTCGTATATAAAATAGCTCCGATGATAAGTTTTGGATCTTTTCTAACTTTCTCATAATTTATTCAAGAAGATGGAGCAGGGAATGCCATGTTCTTGAAAAATAAAGTCAAACCCTAAATTCTGCTCACCATTTACCATCAATCTAGGGTTTATCCATGTCAACGGTTATGATTATAATCGAACCCCATCTCCATTTTCCCTAGACCCAAAAGCACCAAAACTCACCCATGCCTTCTCACGGCAAAACATGTGAGCATTATTATTATGGTGTCCTCATCATTGTTTTTCACATAAATTTCAACCTTTTAAAAAATATTAAAGAAAAATAATAATTTTGTTAGACTAGTAAAGTTGTTTTTCAAAATATTTTTTATATAAATATATAAAATAATATTTATTTTTATCATCCAAACATCCAAACAATCTAAAATTAATTTAAGATATATTAATATATATATATATATATACAAAAAAAAAAAAAGAGTGGCAGCTGGCCTCAAAATTGTGGCTTTGACATTTTTAAGGTACATGCTTGACTTTGGGGGAAGTACTTGGAAAAATCTTATAAACAGAAGAAGACCAATAGGAGCCCGAATTGTTCTGCCCCAAGCAAGGGCAACACTTTCTATTAAACAAAGCTGCAAATTTTCCAGATGAACTTGACGAAAATTGATCTCTCTCGGTCGACTTTGAAAGTCCAACCTGGTTTCTATCTTGACATTTGATAACTGCGAAAACCCAGCATCGACGCCAGTCAACCTCTGTGTCTTTCTCTGTTTATGAAAATACTTGTTAATGTCACAGCAATTGTAATCTAACAGCAGAAGCATTTTCCTACAGTGAACCAAGAATTTTCTAGATCCCTTTTCGATGAGATCTAAGACTCTTCATCTTTACATCAATTTTCATATTTATAAGAGAAACAACAAAAATGTTCAGATTTTGTAATCACAGTGCAGAAAGTAAATCCATGCACGTACAGAGCAGAGCTGGAATGCTGAAAGAAGACTCTCATAGCTACCAGATTTGCTGTTTCAATTTCATGGTTGGAGGTTTGACGAGCACAGGGAAACTCCATACTTGACATGGGCCTCGATCAAGGGCAGAGAAGAAGCTGAATGACGGAAGTTTTTTTTCTCCGATCTGGCTGCATGCAATTAGTAAGCCCATTGTTCTACTGGGTGTTGGATTATTCGACGATGAAATCTCTCCTCCCGAGTTTGAAATTGCTGTGATTGAACTCGTGAAAGAAGCATGTTTTTTTTTTTTTATCAATAAATAAATAATAAATTTAGGATTTTTTATTTTACACACTTTTTATTTAATACATTATAGTTTTTGGGATTTTTTTTATTATTCCATGAATTATAACGCTAATAAAAAAACAATTTTAATTCCAAAACAATATATATTAGAATTATAGACAAAATACATTTTCTATTACATGTAAATAGAACGACAATTTCAAGGGGGGGAATTGTATTTTCTCTTTAATTCTAATTTCTATCTTATTTATGAGTATCTATTGCATGTAAATATTTAAAATAATAAAAAAAGGAAATATTAATCTCATTCCCATTTGCTCCTAATTTGATGAGTGTGCTTGAAATCATAAGTCAGCACCAAGCTTCCATCCATTCTCGTCAACACAAACCTCTCAACCAGCACATAACATCCAAATTTCTTCCAGCCACCAATCCCTCCGAACTCCTCCACTCTCTTCACCGTAACTTCAGTCTCATCGCCGGCAAGCCATCCACCTCTTTCTCCCTCCCACTTCATTCCCTCCACAATTTCTAAACTCAGCCCCACACTTGTTCCTCCTCCAACATCGCCAGAACTCCTAAACCACATCACCCCATCAACTGTATTCCTACTGTCAGGTGCAGCTTCTCTGCCGGCAACAGCAACCGTTTCTCTTTGAACAACAGCATTCACGACTACAGAGTGGCCGTCACTAGAATTATATTCACTTGCGAAAATTTGTTCCCATCGTTGTTCCAGTTTCATTCCATAATACCTTGAAATACTCATCTGATCCTTCAGTTTTCCTTCTTTGATAAACATGAAAGGACAATACCAACTCCCTACAGCAACAGGTCCAAAAAATCTTACAATCTTGCAGCAAACCAAAGAAGCAACAAGCTGTTTTTTAAGGATGAACTGCGTTCCACGCCGCATACCCTTAAATTTCTTTTTAAAAAATTAAAATTATTTTTATATTATTTTGATATAATAATATAAAAATATATTTTTAAATAAAAAATATTTAAGAAACCAACCACTACTTACTTCTTCAAACAAACTAGGATATTTCAGTTTACCGTCCCGTTCCCGGTCTTGGCCTGACCCTCGACTCATTCTTATCTGCAGATTTTTTTTTTTTTTTTTAATAGACATGAATATTATTTTTTAGAGGAGGGGTTGAAATGTAATTTCATTTATATGTTATTTTGAAATATATTATACTTAAAATAATATGTATTGTATCAATTAAATAAAGCACGTTGGGCTTAGGCGTGGAAGTATCGAACTCACGGGGGTGCTGACCATGTCATGCTCAATCTGAGCGTGTTAATGGGCACGTGTTCATCAGGTCATACATTTTGCATGGGTTTGGGCTTCTTGATCAAGCCCATGGTCTCTAGAGAAATAGCCGGAGCTTGCTCAAGGTTTGGGCTTATTTAGAGGGATTTTTATATATTTTTTATTTGGATTCGTCATGCCTGCTGGCCTCTTTACTCTTTAGCAACCAAAACCATGTAATCTAACCAGATTTAAAAAATACTATTGGGCCGTTAGACAACACCAGAATATTTTAACGGGTATTTAGTCGAAAAATTCAGAATGAATTATTTTTATTTATTTTTTAACTAATATAAAATATTTCAACTAAAATAAAACGGGATTAATAACCCTACTTTCTCACGGGGGCGGAGGATATCACCATTCCTTGAAAATCTCAGATTCGAAAATGAAATTCCTCGGGAATAATACCTTGCAGAGTGGAGAAAATCCTGCATGTGTTTCAAGCTGCTTGAATCCTACTACCATCACCACTCTTGGATACAGCATGTTGATGGGCAGGATTCCATTGGAATTGAGTTCTTTATTGAACCTTCGGTTACTGAATGTTGAGTTCAATAATCTGACAGGAGGAATCCCTCCGTTTTACTGTGACTTTTCAAATCTAGAACAGCTTGGTACAGTCTTCAACAATTTTGATGGAATTCTGACAGATACTCTTAGTCAAAAATGCACCACATGATCAGATATGATTATAAAGCAGCTTTGTTTTAATACCCAAGTAAGATTTGAATCAATTTGAAGAAATCAACTAAATTTATCAGAATCAAAATAAATAAGGGTAAAAAACGATTTTGACAGGCAAAGTTAGCTAAGGTGGGGACACAGTATCAGATCAGCAGCAGCCGACCAATACACTGGAAAAAGACTTCCAAAAAATATTCCATCTGGCCTGAAGCACCTTTTGAGAAGGGGAATCAAAGTGCTTTTTGAGATCATCCTTGGTGATATGCTGATGTGTGTGATACAGATCTTGTTTCCCCTTTATTTTCAAATGGGGTCCATGAACTTGAATTTCTTTATACAATTTCAAAAAGAAATAAAAAAGAAAATCAACATGTTTATCAACGGTATGCATCATTCATGGACTCCTGCTAAATTCCATCTTCTGTCCACCATAACCTGGCTTTCATCCTCTCCCTGATTTAGGAAAGCAGGGATCTATGGCCAAGCATCTAGCTTTGTAGGAGCAACTTGATAAGAGGATCATAAGGTCATATATATAGATATAGATATAGATATAGATATAGATATATTCCTTTTACATTATGCTTTTTAAGCTTATTTTAGCTCATTGAAAGTTTTATATCCTAATCTAATGGGAAACTTGTAGTTTGGGAGTCTTACCGTTATGAAAAAAATATGATAGGATCGAATACATTTTCTCTCCAGCCTGTAACCTTCTAATTTTTAGCCTTGATATATAATCATAAAGGTTGCTTATTGGGATACAAAAACAGAGGAGATCAACATGACAGACCTTTTTTAAAAAAATAATAATAAAATTGGCTGCTGGGATTTCCCTATAGGACTGTGCCATTGGGATTTTCCAAGAACATGAGCAACTAATTCATAAGTTCAGTTCAAGGGGGATAGACTCCATCTCCATTAGTCATTGTGAGAATGAACATTGTTATTGTGTTTTTTTTTTATATTCAAAAACTTATTTATCCTCATTTCAGAATTTTGTTTCTTTACTTTTTTTTTTTATTTAAAACTCAGAATCCTAATTTCCTTTGGGCTCAATCTGGTCAACACAATCATATTACAAAATTAGAATTAAATCTTGAAGGTTAGGAGGATGAACCTGCGGACATTTATGAAATGCATACATCAGCCTAAAAGGGATGCCTCTCAAGTGGCACATCCAAGCCAACCATTGTCAAGGTAAATCATCTTCTCCAATGTAATAGAGTGAATGAAAGCATGAATTATATAACAATGAAGAATTTTCTTACAATTCAAAATGGGGCAAAGCTAAATAAGCCAACATTTCTTATTGCTGATCATATTTCTAGTGAACTCAAGGCTGTAATACAATGTTAACTTCTAAAACCAGCAATTGCATAGAATTATCATCCATAAATTCTCCACACAAACATTTATACCCTTGTCAGAATACGAGTAAATATTTTAACTCCTGCTAGACCTCTAATTGCTCTTCAATCAAAGAATTGTACACAAATCTAGCAAAAACAAGGTTTCTACAGCTGCCCACTAATTGAATAAATGAGTGAAAATGAAAGTAAAATGACAATCTATACCTCAGTATTATCTATGCTTTCAACAAGGCCAATCCTCGCTTTAAACCTAGTGTCAAGGACTTCCACGAGATTGCAGAGCCTACCAGGCACTAGATATAGCACTCAGTTTGCTTTGCATTTAAACAGTTTCTGAAGTTTCGATCTCGCTGGGGAAAGTTTTGAACAAGTTGCTTTACTAAAACTATTTCTTTCCAAAATAGTTCCAGGCCACCAAGCATACAAATATGTACAGTGCAAGCGCTGATCAAAGGACAGATGATGTTTGAATCAGGTACCTTTCAGCTCAACCAGCATAAGGAAATCATAGCAGGAAAATCACACCACTGCAGAGGTTGTACGGCGAAGATCTGCAATACCATTTTCGATTTTGTCACTAAGTTGCCTGCCCTTGAAACTTGCATATCTTCCTGGCTTTGGCAGAAACAGTGAGCTCAACATTTGCTCCAAAGTCTGCACCGAGTATTTTGCATATTTACTGGAACTTCCATCTTGCTCAACCAATGGCCCATAGTTCTGCATATAGCTCCGATAAACAGGCACAACTGCCTGCACAATCTGCTGGCATAGCTTCTCCCTGAGAGCTCTATCTGGCACAACCCAGCAGGACTGCCTCTTGTACATTTCATCGAAAGCTTCATTGAAGTTTTTCAGCCTTTTCTTGACAAGATCACGGGCAGTGGCACGCCCACCTGAGAACAAAATTAGGCCTTCACGACTTAAATGACCTGGAAGCTTCCCCCAACTATCTCGCAAGAAGATTGTGGCGTAATAGTCCTTGTACTGTTCATGTTCTCTAAACCAAGAATCCCCTAAGAGATCCCCAACCTTTGTTCCCTTCAAATGCTTGAATAAATGATAGTGATTGTTCATGGCAAAAATGTTAGATAGGATAGAATCTTCATAAGCCTTTGTCCATGTCTCCAGATTGAGCTCAATGGCTTTAACTATGTTCAAAACCTCACTAACAAGAATCCTCTCCTGAAACTTCTCGTGCTTCCAACTTCGATGAATGAGCAGAACCTGGTTCAGGATAGGTTTATAATCATCCCCAAGCAGCTTGTTGCAGTAATCAGTAATGATGCTCACCAGTATAGGGATGTTCCCGTCTGGAGGAGGTGGAATCTGCCTCTGCAACTCCACCTGAAATAGAAGTTCCCAGAAAATCTCAGCTGCCCCATCTATCACCCTCTTTATGAGATCCCGAGTGAGATTTTGGATTTCCATACAGGCTGCTCCGCCGAAAAGCCTGTTAAAATCCAGCCTTAATTTGTTCAGAGAAGCAAATATATCCAACAGTTTCAGAAGCTTGATTGGATCTTTCTTACTTTCTGTAACAGTCTTCCCAAATTGAAGAAACGCAAGAATGCCAGCCTGGGCAGCTATTTTGGAAAAGCATCCCATCCAAACATCCAAGCCCATCCTCTCAAATACATCATTACAAAGCTTGTACTCCGCTTCAAACAGGTGCTTCACTGCAAACTCCAAATGCTTTCCCCACTGAGCTATATACCCTTCTATGCTCTGCACATCATTGAATTCAGCTAATGAGATCTCAAGGTAATCCAAATCCAGCGCCTTCAGACTAGCTCTAACATTCGAACTACGAACTTCAACATATATTGATATGCACCTTTCAAGTCTATTATTAGTTCTCATCCTCCCAAGAATGGCTTGCAACTTGTGTATAGCAGACACTGGTAAAAGTGATGGAGAAATGACTGCCTGTTCACCAAGATCCGACGATGATGACATTGGCAGTGGCACGCTATGTTCTGTCAAGAGCCGCCGAAACTCACCTTCCAATTTATTCAATGCAGCATTTAAAAGCCCACCATCAAGACGATCTTTTTCACCATCACTTTGCAATTCGCTAAGACCCTTCAATGACTTCTTCAAATTCAAAAGATGTTGCTCATCTGCCATAACATTATCGTCCAAATACTCCAATATATCCTCCAACCACTGAATTGCTAATCCACAATTATCACCCATAAACCTCAAAGCCTCCTCAAGTCGCTTTAACACTGACAAATACCCAGGAAGATTGTTCCTTGGATCCGATAACAACGACTTCTCCAGCCCATGAACTGCATCAAAAACCTTAAGCACCGCGGCCGCAGGGCCAATGGCACGGTTAATATGACCCCCGGCAGCAATAAGTGCTTCCTTGTCCGCACGAATGGGGCGCACTGCTGCCTCTAGAGGAGACAATCTTTGGCTAATCTCTTCTAATCTAGGCCCAGCCTTCTCAAGAGCAAATCCTAAAGCTTTCGACTTCTCTAAACTTAACTTCAATGACTTCCTTGCAGCTATCAAATTCTCGATCATATCATTACCATGAACATCACTCCTCCCTAGTTCAGCCATTACAATCCAAAACTCTCTAATTACACAGCAAACCCCTTAAAAACCAAAGATTTTAGCTTCTGGGTTTAGGTCAATGCGTAAATTAGCAATCAAGATTTGATCGTTTTTTATCTAATGATTTTGGGTTCTTAAGGTAATTAATTGTTATTAACCAGGACTCATGTAACAACTAATCTTCATCTCTACAATCTCTAACCAAACTTCACCAATTTCAGACTAAACTAAAGACTAACAAAGCTAACATCACAAGTAACTAACTAACCTTAAAGAAGTTTGGTCTTTTAAGGTAGACAAGACAGCGTAAAAGTGCAAGAAGCTCGCTTGTTTTTTTAAGCTTCGACAAGCTTTATGGAGCGAGTTGGCCCAGTGAATCAGAGAATCTGATGAGTAAGAGAGATTTTGAATTCAAAGAGAAGGAAAACCATAAACCCGTAGAGAGGGAGGGGGAGCTTTGCGGGGTCTCTCTTTTGCAAGGTCTAGTAATGCCATAGCACAGAGAAGACAGCAAGGCAAAGGCTTCTCTGTACTTTCGATTAACTATTCGGTCGCTTCCACATGAGAGTTCTGCTCTTTGTTGAAACGGTCTGTCGGTTGCATCATTTGTAGGTAACTATTACAAAAAAAAATCTGATTTTAATTAGGTTATTTATTACATCTGAATGGATCCTTCATATAAAAATATTATATTTATCATGAAAATCATTTTTACATTTTTTTTAAATAAAAAAAACTTAATTTTATGATAGAATAATATCTAAAACTTGAAGAGAGAAAAATAATATCTCCTTGGCTAGGTGGGATTGTAGAAAAAGAGACGCAACTACACGGGATAAGTTTGTTTCTTATAGAATAAGTTATTAAATATACACGAGCACACACGTATCAAGTCTTTTATAATATTGTTTTTTTTTCAGATTTTTTTTAAGAAAATATAATTTTTTAAAAAACTATAAAAGAAAAATAAAAAACAATCAGATTAGGGTTGTCAATATCATTCCGTTCCTGACGGAATATTCCGTGCTGTTAAAAAAACTGAGATAAAACGACGTCGTTTTCGTCTCGATTTTTTTAAAGGCCTGTTCTGAAAATTCTGGTCAAATTCCGCTTGGAATATCTCGGTCCCATTCTGGGCGTGCCGTTTCAGCCTTAAAATCCTCTTTATTTTGATTAACTTGTGATTTTTTTTCTAATTTTGAGATTATATTTGTTTGATTTTGTGTTTGTATTGTATAATTTAAAATTCATTTATCTTGAATTTTAATTATACTTGTTAAATTAATATTTTAATTTTTTCATATATATATATAATTAATTATATACGAACAGTACAATCCCGAAACGGCACGCCGAAATGCTCCAAAACTGAAACATTCCGTACCAATACGACGACCGAAACGGTATTGACAACCTTGGATTATAGGAATCATCTAAATATAATATGTCTTTGAAACAAAGATACTCTTTATTATTGAAAAAAATAGGGGGAAACAGATTTTGTACTAAAACAACTTACATGTAATTTTGTTTTTTAGATTTGAAGAAATCTCACTCCTCAAAAAGTGCATTTTAAGTCCAGATAAGCGAGTAAAACTTCGGTTGTCCTAGGCTCTTACAAGAGATGCACGTATTGACTCGAACTCGAGACCTGCTAGACAGATCTTTAGCCTTAGAGACTTATAGTTTTTTTTCTTGAAAATAAATTTGGGATTTATCTAATATTGTATGGCTTAACTTATGTATTTAAAATTTGGAATGTTGATGTTACTTGGAAGAAGAGAGAAAGTTTGTGGAGATTTATTTAAAATTAAAGTGTGTTGAATTTAATATTCTTAGATTAGTTGAGAGGTTTGTTCAATGATGGGCCGGCTGCAAAGATTCAACGAGCCTTTTTGTGTACAGGTGGCTTTCATGCTGATGACTCATCATCTGATTCTTCATTGGTTTCAAGTGGTGGGTGACAAGGAAATGTGATCACCACTATCCAAGTTAACTTAGAATTTAGCTTCCTGTCTCGAGCCCTATTCTTTCTAATATTATAACAATTAAAATTTTATATAATTATTAATTTTATTTATGAAATTAATCGAAATATATATAATTTATTCAGATATGTATGTTAATAAATTAAATTAAATTAAAATGATGATCTGTGTTACGCGTGCTTTTATCCTAATGAAAAATATTATCCAAATCTAATTTTTTTTATACTCCAAGAGCAATTTTCATTGATTGATTATTCTCTTAGTGGATTTCGATGCTATCAAAATTTATTTTTAAGAAAATAAATTGCTAATTTAATATGTTATTGAATTCTAAATGTTTAAACATGACTCATATTGGTTTTATAGTTGAATATATAGTAATTTAATAATGAATTTAGTAAAATATCACATAGTAAATAATATATTATAGTTTGACAACATCGAGCATTTTTATCTTTCATGTTAATTTAAAGGGTATTTGAAAATATAAAAACTTGAAAATATATTAAAATAATATTTTTTATTTAAAAAGATATTTTTAACATTATCGATTAATAAGATTGACGGAAATACAATGTCAATCTCTAATCTCATCACACTTGCCCATGAATTATGTGTTTCTTCGCATTGGATCCCTAATGTTTTTATTCTACAGCAAAAAAACATTAACTTCTTGAGATGCCCACGTAGAGATTCAATCCATACATATTCAGTACGTATTTTAAAGTATAATACTCAGCGTTTTATGATTTCAAAATAATAATAATAAATTATAGTAAAGATTTAAAAAAAAAGTTGGAGCACAGCTCATGATATTACCAAAAATACCCCTAATGAAAAAGCCTTATTTGGAGGGCCAAAGCTAGAGTCTTCCCTACCAAGCGATCGTTTGAATTGGCTACGCAATAAAATAATAAAATAAAAAATAATTGGACTTTTAAATAAAATGATTTAGGTACACCCTAGGTACTCATTAAATATGAAGCAAACCATAGTATATTATTATATTCACCATCGCCGCCACCTCTTCTTGCCTCCTGGCCAGCTAGGAAATGGTGCCTTCGAGCCCTAGTTATTGACGATCACTCTCTTTTTTTGTGCCTTTTTTTTTAATCAAAATAATTTGAATCAAAAAGTCAACATTTGAACATTAAAAAATGTTTTGGTCATCTAATAGCTCCTAACTTCAACTTCTTTACCACCTTCCTTTTGTCGCTTAGCACAACTCATATTTATTTATTGGATTTTTTAATTGAATATATATATATATATATATAGATCCAATAACCGAGAACAAAAAACAAATAATTTTAAAACATTTTAATTTACTTTGAATAAAATCCTGGGAGATTAAGATTCTACCTCCCCCCTAAATTTAATATACAAAATCAAACACCAGATTCAGCCACCTTGATATTACAAAAGTCTTTTTTTTTCCCTAAACCTAAATCTTTAGCTTTCTCTATTACTCTATCATCATAGTTGACTCGAACACCAGATTAACTGTTCCGGCAGCGGCAGCGGCCGTGCTATTGTTACCCTCCATTGCAGTTTGAGTATGGCGGTGCTCTCCCTCGTAGGTTACGATCAGCATGGCCGGATCATCGGTTGCTCTCTCCACGTGTTTCCTTGCTGGGCACCCTCTCATCGTACTGCACTTGTAATACCCCCTGAAGCAAAACCAGCCAAACCACAAGCTTTTAAGACTTTGCTGTCTGATTTTGATGTTTGAATTGATCAACGGTTAGAATTGATTAATTACCTTGGGTGTGGTGAACCCTTGATTGGTTTCTGACCATATTTTCTCCACGAATACTCATCCGCTGGAATATCAGCTATTTTTGAGCTTATTGCTGGAACCCTAATTGTTTTCTTCACCCGGTTTTTCCTGCATTAAAAACAATTATACACCGAGTTATTTATTTATCTTTCATTATAAACATTTCTTCTTTTTTTACTTGGTTAGGTTTTTGAAATAATTATATTCCAAGTCAACTAGGCTCTAAACGGTTAATTTACCAAATTAACCCGTCAACCCTCGGTATACTCCATACCCGACCCCTCCCGAAAGGGACCATCAGCTACCCGACACGATCTAGTCCAGGAACAGGCACCATGATTGACGTGTCCAATTAACATTCAACCTCTTGGTGGTCAACATTGGGACAAGAAAGAGACCAAGTCAACAAAGCAAACTATGTGTGAGGACAAAAATGTCTTTCTCGTATTTATAAACCGCTGCCCGTCACGCGTGCTCCCTGTATCGTTGACCACCACCAAACTCCGAGCCGACTCACTATAGCTCGCCATAACTCACCGTCGGTTCACAGTTAATAAATTTACCAAGGTTTGTTTATTAGCTCTGTCCAGGAAACAAACTCTCCAATTAGGGTCTAACCCTTCAATTAATACCCGATAAGGTCCCTGAGTCACTAACTTAGATTTCACTGAGTCAACTCTCTCTCGTCAAACTAACTACTCTATTTTTTAACAGCCAAGCATGCATGGATGTGCATTGAAACAAACAATGGTCAAAACCTCAAGAAAGAAAAATTCAAGACCGTTAAAATGCGCGGATTCTGCTAAAAAGTACTGGGTGTTAAAGTGCGCGCATTCGTACGTACCTTCTCTTAGAAGAGCAATGGCACTTGCCACTAGAGGAGCCAGAGACACTGTCATCATGATGATGCTCATCGCACCGCTTCTTGTTGTTGTACGGGACCGTCGAGAGCGGCGGCTTGCCAGCGGATCCTAAGAAAATCGACGATCCTTGCTTTCCATTAGAAACGCTGCCGTCTCCAGTTATCCCCGACGACATGAACGAAGTCGAGTTTGAAGAAACACTGAAACTATCCTTCGAAAACTCAATCTCCGCACTCTTAGAGCTAAATATATTCGCTTTTGTGAAATCAAGCGTCAGGCTTGTCGGCGGCGCCGGGTGTGAATTGACCGGAGTTGCGGTTTTCTGTGGAGTTAGGGTCAGGTTTTGGATGCGAGAGACGGAGGGGGGCTGGGAGTGTGACTGCGGTGATTGTGTCGATGTAGAGGGTGCAGAGAGGGGAAACTTGTCCGGTTGGTTAGGTTGAATCGGGGCACGCCGGAACCGGGCGTGACCGGTTCGGTTTAAGATGGAAATGACTTTCTTGAACTTAGAAACGGTTACATCAGTAAGGTCAGTGCAGTCGGCTACGTGATGATTATTTTGGTGAGACATGACACGGATCAAGTGTTCCATGCTCTTAATTCCTTGTGATGCAGCCTCGTGTATAGCCGCCTGATCATTCATCTTCCTGCTAAAACTCATTAGCTCCACTGCCATGTTTGAACAGATTTTTCAGGGTTTTTTCAGAGAGAACTCAACAGAGCATGAGGAAGATTTTTTTATGGCTGTTGAAAGAGAGGGTGACTGAGGGAAAGAACGCAGCTTGAAGGGGGTTGATATAGAGGAGAGAGTCAAAGATTGGGTGTGATCCAATGGCTGAGATGAGTTTGAAAAGTTCAATGCGGGGTGGTGGGTAGCATTAAAGAAATGAGAGTTATAATAAGATATGAAAGTGGGTTAAGTTTTAAATTACTGTCCTGTTTTTGGTCCGAAGAAGTTTGGTCTTAGGGTAGACTAGATTTGTTGAATATATTATGGAGTGGGAAAATGGGTTTGAAAACACTAGAAGAAGAAATATTATAAAGATTAAAAAAAATCGAATCTTGAATTAATCTAGATTGAAAAGACAAACTAGCAAATTCCCTTGAAAAATTTGTGTAGGAAAGTAACAATATATTGTCAAGTTCATTGAAGGATTTGTTTGGCATCGTGTAATGTTTTTTTTTTTAAAAAAAATTATTTTAAATTATTTTTTTTTTTACAGCTTTAGATTATTTCAAGTATTGATGTTAAAAATAAATTTTAAAAAATAAAATATATTATTTTAGTATATTTTTAAATAAAAAATATTTTAAAAAGTATTCTAAGCAATACTCGAAAAAACAGTAAAAAAACCTCTTTTGATTCAAAATCCTAAACTGTAATAATTGTTGGCTTGTTTGTCAACACGTAAATCCCTAATTCTCAATGTCAAGATCAAAGCGTTTTCAATTTAATTGGATATAATATATGAGGAAGAGAGTCTCTTGTATTTATATTTGCAAGCTTCTAGTTATTGTCTTCTCCCTGCTGTCACAAGTTTTCGAGTAAATTGAATGATTTCTAGCAATTCTCCTTCACATACAAAGTCAAGGTTTTTCATTTTATATAAATATACTTAGCTATAATAGCCAAGTTTTGTCGCGACTAAAACTATATTTTTTTCAATATAAAAAATATTGATTATATATGATTTTTTATTTTAATATAAATTCAGGCAAAATAATAAATCCATGTAGAAATCTTGTGAAATAAAAGTTTATATAAAATATATAAATTTTAAATAAATATAAATTTATTTATTTAGTATGTTTCAATGAAATAACTAGTATAAAATTATCATTATCATTAAAAAAAAGATTTAGATATCTGAATTATTGAATATATTATATTGAAATTAGTTCATTTTATAATTTAATTTAGACTAGACACAACAAACAAAGTATAAATTATGAAAGAACCTCCATTGATCAAATAACAAAAATAAATAGTTAATTTTCTATCTAGGAAAAAAAGAAATATATAAGTTGAAAATTCATCATCGTGTTACTGTCAGTATCATTACTATAACAGTTAAAATTATTATCAACATTACTGCTCAAATAGTGAAAATCAATAAAATGCCCCAAAGCATTAATAAAAAATAAAATATTTTTTCCAAAAAAAATAAAAAATAATCACTAAAATTATCATTATTATTGTGTAAACAATAAAATAATATAATCGTTTGATTTGAAAATCAAATAAAAATAACATAAAACAAAAAAAGAACAAAAGAGAAAAATAGAGCAGTATTAATTTTAAAATGATCACCAACATAAATTAAAATTCATAAACTGAACAAAATACAAATAAAACCCCAGTAAAAAATAAAATAAAAAAAATTCAAAACAAAAATCAAAGGTATCAATGAATGAATATGGAAAAAAATAAATATTGTCTAAGAAATATAAAAAAATTCAATACTAAATAAAAAATTAAACGAATAAGTGTCAAAATAAAAAATATATATATATATAATTAATTCCAATTGAATGACAAAACCACAACAAATCAAAACCTTGGGAACGAAAAATAATAAAGTAATTTTTTAAAATAAAATATAGTGTAACTAACATAAATTAAAATTTCAGAACAAAAATAAAAATAAAACCCAAACAAAAAATAAAAGCACAAATACATAAATATGAACAAAAAATAAACATTGTCCAATAAGGACAAAAAAACCAAAGGAATTAATATAAAAAAAATAAGAATAAGTATAAAAATGAAAAATAAAATATATATAATTAATTCCAATTGAAGGATATAAATTAAACCAATCAATACTTTGGGACCAAAGAACAATATAGAAATTTTAAAAAATCAATAAAGTGTAATTGCTGATCAAATTAAAAGAATAAGGATCGAAATGAAAAGTAACATATATGACCAATTTGAATTTGGAGATAAAATTAGAACAAATTCAAACTTGCATACCAAAATTATTAAAGGAACAAAAACAAACCAAAACTCAAAAGTTGAAGGACTGAAGTGAAACTTATAATATATAATCAATTTTTAATTGAAGGGCATAATTGAACATAATCAAAATTTTCATTGAAAAATCAGTTATAAAAATGAAATCAAAAGATCAGGAATTGAAATTATACAAATATGAGGGACTGCACCATATTTTTATGCAACAAAAGAGAGAAAATGGGGGCAAGAAAAACCATCCACCGGATATCACGCGGTCACATTTTCAATACATGTACCGCGTGTGGATTCGGGAACATGGTGGCGAACAATATGCGACGGCGGTTGCCTAATTTTAACCGACATCGGACACCGCACGTATTGCCTCAAGAACTCATGCAGGCGAGACACTGTTGGCACGTCCGTACCACGCCCCTGTGGTGTTCTGGATAATAAAAAATTAGTCAATCATCCATATACCTTTAGGCCCAAAGATATCTATGAAAAAACTGGGGGTGAAAATCAGAAATACCCCCGGTTCCAAGCGTCGATTTTTGTCGTTTGGAGGGGTTATTTTCGTCATTTTCACTGTGCAACAAATCCAAAAAATATCATTCATGTCTCCTGAAAAATTCAAAAATACCTCCAATCCCGGGGGTTAAAAATTTTCGATTATGAGAGTATAATGATCATTCCACTATAACAATAAATAATACTTTAAATCTGGATGAACAATGAAGAAATCCACGGTAAAACACCTACGCGTTCTATTGTTTATATATATAGTAATATATTAACGCACCCAACATATAATATACCTAAATTCTTCTCTTGAATAGATAGTTGCAATCCACGTCTAGGCTAGCTATTGCTTTCTTGCAAAACTAGTCTAGAATTATTATTATTATTATTTCTTAAGACAACATAAAGGATATAAAAGTAAAAAAAACTCATGACCAAGAACCATGGTCGATGGCCCGATTTTCTCCGTAGTTAATTTATTATTATTTATTCCAACTCGAATTTTGTTCTTGCCATGAACGCATTATTGAGGAGTTTTTTTATGCGTGGATGTTTGAATCCTTTCATTAATTTTGACTGACTTTTTCAAAGTTTATCGAGTAAACTAAACCCCTTTACATATATTTTCCAATTTCTTATTCATGTCTTCTCTCTTTTTTTATCACTGGTTACGTGGCAGATTAACAAATGCCAGTCAATGTGTTAACTCGGAATATAATATGCAGAAATTATTATCTTCTAGATGAGCTTGCTGAATTAATATATATATACTAACTAAGTGCCCCCGCGCGTTGCCGCGGGTATTTTTGTGTATATAATTTAATATAATTAAATTTATAATAATAAATTTATATGATATAATCAAATAAAAATTATAGATTAGGAGATAAAATGTATACAATTTTAAGTAGAGTTTGTTACGCAAGTATAGATTACATTTTTTAGAATGTAGGTATTGCGCCATAAAAGATTACAAAAGAGCGTAAACTAACATTAAAAAAAAGAGCAAAATAATTTTATAAGAAAAAAAAATAATTAAAATTCTTATTGTGCAGATAAAAATAATAAAAAAAAATAAAGGGGAAAAGGAGGCAATATTAATTTAAAATATTATAACAATAGCGACATCGGAGTTTTAACATCTAAAATTATTATTGTTGTGACTATCAAAACAATAAAAATAATCAAATTATACCGAGGGAAAAAAATAAAAAGCATGAACAAAATAGCAAGTAAGAAAACAATTAAATTATTGTTGTTGTTGTTGTTGTTCTTGTTGTTGTTGTTGTTGTTGTTATTAAATATTAAATAAATAAATGAAAGATTAGAAAAATTGTAAAAACTACAAAAAAAGATAAAACAAAAAAATACAATAAAAACTAAAAATTATCATTGTTATCACTGTCAACATAATAAAATTATCAAATTGTTATGAGGGAAAAAAACCCTAAAAAACACTAACAAAAGAGTAAAAAAGAAAAACAATTAAATTATTATTATTATTATTATTATTATTATTATTATTATTATTATTATTATTATTATTATTTTCATTTATTTTTTTATTTTTGTCTTAATAATGAAAGGGAAAAAATGGAAGAAAAAAAATCCTAAGAACTTCAACAAAAGATCAAACAAAAGAATAAAACAAAAACAAAAACTATTGTTGCTATCATTGTGAAAACAATTAAAATTATAAATCATCCCGAGAAAAAAAACCCTCAAAAACATTAACAATAGAATAAGCAAGAAAAAACAATTAAATTATTATTATAGCTAAGTGCCCCAGTGCGTGGCCGCGGGTATACTTGTGTATATAATTTAACATAATTAAATTCACAATGATAAATTTATATTATATAATCAAATAAAAATTCTAGATTAGGAGATACAATGTATAAAATTTTAAGTGGAGTTTGTTACGCAAGCATATATTACATCTTTTAGAATGTAGGTATTGTGTCATAAAAGATTACAAAAAAACACAAACTAACATTAAAAAAAGAGTGAAATATTTTTATAATAAAAAAAAAAATTAATCACTAAAATTCTTATGGTGCAGATAAAAATAATAAAAAAAATTAAGAGGAAAAGGAAGCAATATTAATTTAAAATATTATAATAATAACAATATCGGAGTCTTAACATCTAAAATTATTATTGTTGTGACTATCAAAACAATAAAAATAATCAAATTATACCGAGGGAAAAAAATAAAAAGCATGAACAAAATAGCAAGTAAGAAAACAATTAAATTATTGTTGTTGTTGTTGTTGTTGTTAAAGATTAAATAAATAAATGAAAGATTAGAAAAATTGTTAAAACAACAAAAAAAGATCAAACAAAAAAATACAATAAAAACTAAAAATTATCATTGTTATCATTGTCAACACAATAAAAATTATCAAATTGTTCTGAAGGAAACAAACCCTCAAAACCACTAACAAAAGAGTAAAAAAGAAAAACAATTAAATTATTATTATTATTATTTTCATTTATTTGTTTTATTTTTGTCTTAATAATGAAAGGGAAAAAATGGAAGGAAAAACATCCTAAGAACTTCAACAAAAGATAAAACAAAAGAATAAAACAAAAACAAAAACTATCGTTGCTATCATTGTGAAAACAATAAAAATTATAAATTATCCCGAGAAAAAAAACCCTCAAAAACATTAACAATAGAGTAAGTAAGAAAAAATAATTAAATTATTATTATAGCTAAGTGCTTCGGGTATACTTGTGTATATAATTTAACATAATTAAATTCACAATGATAAATTTATATTATATAATCAAATAAAAATTCTAGTTTAAGAGATACAATGTATAAAATTTTAAGTGGAGTTGGTTACGCAAGTATATATTACATCTTTTAGAATGTAGGCATTGCGTCATAAAAGATTACAAAAAAGCGCAAACTAACATTAAAAAAAGAGCAAAATATTTTTATAAGGAAAAAAAATTAATAACTAAAATTCTTATTGTGCAGATAAAAATAATAAAAAAAATAAAGAGGAAAAGGAAGCAATATTAATTTAAAATATTATAATAATAACAATATCGGAGTCTTAACATCTAAAATTATTATTGTTGTGACTATAAAAACAATAAAAATAATCAAATTATACCGAGAGAAAAAAATAAAAAACATGAACAAAATAGCAAGTAAGAAAACAATTAAATTATCATTATTGTTGTTGTTGTTGTTGTTGTTATTCTTGTTGTTATTATTATTATTATTATTATTATTAAAGATTAAATAAATAAATGAAAGATTAGAAAAATTGTAAAAATTACAAAAAAAGATCAAACAAAAAAATACAATAAAAACTAAAAATTATAATTGTTATCACTGTCAACACAATAAAAATTATCAAATTGTTATGAGTGAAAAAAACTCTAAAAAACACTAACAAAAGAGTAAAAAAGAAAAACAATTAAATTATTATTATTATTATTATTATTATTATTATCATTTCATTTATTTGTTTTATTTTTGTCTTAATAATGAAAGAGAAAAAATGGAAGAAAAAAAAATCCTAAGAAATTGAACAAAAGATAAAATAAAAGAATAAAACAAAAAAAAAAATTATCGTTGCTATCACTGTGAAAACAATAAAAATTAAAAATTATCAAATTATCCCGAGGAAAAAAACCCTAAAAAACATTAACAATAGAGTAAGCAAGAAAAAACAATTAAATCATTATCATTATCATTATTTATTTTATTTTTGTGTTAATAATGGAAGGGAAAAAATGGAAGGGAAAAAATGAAAGGGAAAAAAAAATCCTAAAAGCTTCAACAGAAGATCATATAAAAGAATAAAACAAAAAAAAAAACTATCATTGCTATCACTGCTAAAACAATTAAAATTATAAGATTATCCATAGAAAAAAAACTCTAAAAAATATCAACAATAGAGTAAGTAAGAAAAAACAATTTAATTAACATTATCATCATCATCATCATCATCATCATCATCATCATCATCATCATCATCATCATTATTAGCATTATCATTATTATTATTATCATTATTATTGTGCTAGTAATGAAAAAAATAAATAAATGAAAGAGTAAAAATACAATAAAAATTTTAAGAAAATTTAAATAATAAAAAGAAATCAAGGGATTAAAAATAAAACATTAAAAGTATAAGACCCGGAAGAGAAATCAAATATAAAGGGATTAAAATCAAAAATTAAAAATATAAGGATTAAAATGAAAATCAAATTTATTATCAATTTCAATTAAAGGACAAAATTGAAAAAATTCAAACTGCTGTACCGAAAAAAATTAAAAGTATAAGGACCGAAATGAAAATCAAATTTATTATCAATTTCAATCAAAGGACATAATTGAATAAATTGAAACTGCTGTACCGCATTTAATGATTTATTTAAACCCAGTCAAGAAATTAAAAGAAGGAGGATCGAAGTGAAAATTGCGCTTCCAATTAATTTCAATCGAAGGACCCAATCGAACTAAATCAAAACTTATATAACAAAAATAAGGACCATAAACAAAATTAAAAGTAATTGGACCGAAATAAAAAGTAATAATACTCGAGGGACTCTCCTGCACTTTGACGTGCAGGAGAGAGAGAGAGCGTTGCCGCGGCTTTAAACGGCCGTCGCGGCGGCCACGGACGTTGGAGAGAGAAACGCGCCGCACCGGGAGGAAGATCAGGAGGCGGCGCATCGACGGAGACGCCGGTAGCTCATCTCCGGAGACTCTATCACGCTTCACGCGCCTCTCAAATAGGGCGTGGGGCGAAACACTGTCGGCCGCGTGTGACGCACGCGCCGACAGTTTAAAGAAAAAAAATAAAAAAAGAATAGTCAATGACCGGCGTGCCCCTGTACATAAGTCAGCAATTTTGTCTTATTAGGGGCCAAACCGGTAATTAGCCATTTCTGAAAAAATATTAAATAAAGAAAAGGTGGGCGGACCGGACCGGTCCGATCTGAAATTGCACAATTACCGCGGAGCCCCTACACCCATAAACGTTTTTTTGTCTTTTTCGAGGGTTAAAAACGCTATTTCACAGTGCAAAAAACAATAAAAAAATCGGAAAACCGGAGAACCGACCGAACCGAGCGAACCGAGAACCGAACCGACCCAAAAATACACTGTCGCAATCCACAGTAATTACTCTCACTATCTACAGTGCAACACAGTAAAATACCCACGGCAATTATCTTTTAGTTAATATTTCTTAAGACTGTTAAAGGTTGAAAAGATGATGAAGATGGGTTTGGATTATTGCAAGAACAATAAAATATTCAATACCGTTTCGGCTGGTGTTTTGTTTTTTAATTAGAATAGAATATTTTGATTTCAGCCCACCATTTTGAGATTGTATTGTTTATATATGTGTGTGTATTAATTAAAAAAAAATAGTTCAAATCCAAAAATAAAATTATTTAGAATTGTGCAATTTAATCTAAAAAAACAATAATATTATAAGAATATCATCATTAATATCATAAGGTCATTACACTCTCTGATTGCTCTGAAATTTTAACATAATATATATAAATATGTCAAGAGACTCGTTGTAAAAGTTCATCACAGTCTAACAGTTAGATTAAAAAATATAATAGATATTGTAATTTTATTTATTATTTTAAAAAAATCACTATTTGACCAAAATGAAACAATCGAAACAAAACTGGTATATTTCACCCGATATTTAGCCGAAAAATACAGAACGTACTAAAATTTAAACTGAGATAAAAACAATGTCGTTTTGTCTTATTTTTTAACTGATATAAAATATTTCATCCGAAAACAAAATAAACAATTATAAAACAAACTACTTTATGGATATGGGACCTAATTTGTAGATTGAATATAAAAATCTCATAAAACTATGTGTTTTTTTAATCTACAGAACAACAATATTTAAGACTAAGGTTGTTTATAGTTTATATATTTATTTCATTTTAGGTTATAAAGGTTGTGTATAATTGATAATAAGTGTTGGACGGATTAGTGACCGGTAAACTAGGTTTAACCAGATATCCATGTGTTTTTATCCGATTAATTAGTGGCTAATGAACTAGGTTAACTAAATATCCATGTGTTCTTATCCAATTAACTAATGACTACTGAACCAGGTTTAACCAGATATTCATGTGTTCATATCCGATTAATTAGTGGCTAATCAACTAGGTTTAGCCACAGAGTTACTTGTTAGAGCATGTGATAAACTCTAAAGAGTTAAATCTAAGTAAAAAAAGAAGTTTCTTTTTGTAATCTTTTTAATTAATTTATACTTTAATTAAAATCATTATCCAAGCGAAAATATCTTTATAAATACATGGAACACTATAAGAAAGAGAGAGAGGCATCCTTAATATTTTTTTGAGGTGGTTGGGAATGTGGTTGTGGTTATGGTTGTGGTTGTTTTTTAAAGTATTTTTCGTTTAGAAATATATCAAAATAATATTTTTTTTATTTTTTAAAAAATATTTTTGATATCAGTACATCAAAATAATATAAAAACACCAAAATAAAATTAATTTACAAGGAATTTTTTTTTTTAATTTCAGCCATACAGGCACTTCCCCATATGGAACAGTCCGAGAAAGAGAGAGCAGCCGAGTTTAATATTTTTTTGGTGTTTTTTGTTATATATTTTTTATGCAGTAATAATACAAATAAAAAAAATCATATATTTTTAATTGAAAAATATATTGCACTATACGCCCCAACTCCATTTGTTTTTGCGTTTCAAAGCGGTTTTGCATGATAAAAATTTATTCAAATTAATTTTTGTAATTTTTTTAATATCAAGAATAAATTTTAAAAAATAAAAAAATATTATCTATATTTTTAAATAAAAAATACACAATTATTAAGTTTACATACTTTAAGAAAGCTAGCTCCGAGCGTGGATCGCCTTAACCATGCCTTTATTAACCAGACTTTACGGCCCGTTCGATCTCGACGTAGTTAATCCAATAGTTGACTTCTTTTCCCGATCAAGAACCCCCGAAGTGGAAGTGCCATTCCAATGATGCCACGTGGAGTAGAAATTTATACCGAGGCATTGAAAATCCGATATTAGCTGGTGCCAACATTTTAAGCATATATTATCACCTTTTGTTTTCAGACAAAGAAGAAGATGTGTTTAGGGTTATCTAGATTATTTTGAGACATTAAAGATGCAAAGTCAAATCTATGTCTTGAGTTTTATATATACATATCTAAAATGAATGATTTAAATAAAAATAAATAAATAAAAATAATAAATTTAAAATAAATCTCGAAGGGCTATTAAACCTTGAGCAATTAAATAAAAAAAAGGAGATTTTGTGCAGCATCTTCGGCATAATTGCAGGTAAATAATGAAAAATAAATGGAGTATCATAGATTGTCAACGAATCATATATAAAAAAAAAGTCTAACAACGTGGAGTTTACCTAATTCACTAGGCTAGGTGATTAGTGGTCGACCCACGCTTTGATGAGGACTCTCGTATTTGAAAGACAGGCTTAGAACAAAATCATTTGTCTGGATTAGATTCATCACTTTTGTAAGAAATCTCTTCTTAATCTTTTGTTTTTTATAATAGGAGTATCCGGGCTAACTTACACGCACTACAATTAATTACTTGATTTACTGAATATCCTATAAATTCAGTGAACATGTAAGACATCACAAGGATAACCAACGTACATGGTGGGACTTGAACCCTGGTGCAGAGTAAGTGTTGGTTATTGAGTTTGACTTGGTTCGTCCATGAGGGATGAACCCGGTTTATTTATCTAGAAGTGCGGTTTGATATTGGTTTGTCCATGAGGGATGAACCTAGTCTATTTATCTAGGGGTGTTACTTATTGATAACCACAAGGTAGCCGCTAAGTAACCTCTCCTCCTTTAGTATAAATAAACAACTTCACTTTCCATATAAAAAAAATGATTTATATAAGTTCTTCACAAAAAAGTGGAAGATAGTTTTTTCTCTTAATATTCTACATTAAACTTGCTATGATTTTTAAAGACGTTCATGCTATGAAACATCTCTTTGGTTCTAGTAATCAAAGTGGGTTTGAAGCAATTGATCTAAGAACATGGAAACAAAATATCACAAGTAAATTTTCCGTATCGAATCTACAGTAAAGAAACAAGTCCTTTCAACCGCGGAGTCTAGATATCACTTCCAATTTCTTCTTAATCTTAGAGAGAGAGAGGGAGGGAATGAGAGGATGCTAAGAATATTTGCTTTTTTCTGTCTTCCATTTAATTTATAAAAAAATTCCAAGCCCACCAACCATATATAACACAAATCGTCACTCGCATCTCGAGTTTCATGCTTTTTTATAAGAATTGATCGAGCAAGTTTGACCTATCTTGGATTATTTTTCTCTCGAAAAACAACATGGAGAAGATCTGATCGCCGATATGATTCCATGATGGCGATATCTTTTTCATCTAGAAAGTCATCTGGCCTTAAAATATATCCACATTTTTGGTGTTTTCTCTTGGGGTGTTGCCATCCATGGGCATGGTGTTAGCTGTCTCGTCCCATTGTTTATCATGCAAAAATCTGTGATTATATATATATAGACACACACACACGGTGCAAGAAAGTTCGCCGTCAGTATAAAAAATTACAGCAAAAATGAGTTGACTTAACCCGTGGCTTCAATGAGTTCAGATCACTCTGTGATCTCGATAGATATCAGCAGACAGATCATTGCATCTGTCCAACAAAAATCTGAGGCTAGTTATGTGTTGCTCCTATGGCTTTGAATGTGTTATAAAATTGGGTGGCTAACCCTAATTGTGATCTTAATTTAATGCGTTGAAATGATTGATGCATGTATAGTGAAAATGACCTCCCAGATTAAAGGGATTTTGTTTAAGTTTTCAGGAGCCCTGATGACCACCATCGCAGCTTGATTTCCTATCTGGATCTTTGCTTGATCTTTAGGGATGACAATGGGTTGGATTTTTTTTTTTTTTAATTTCGAGTTTAATGAATGGGTTTTGTCTGTTAATAAAGTATTTGTTGACCTAATAGTATTTTTTTAAAAATAATATATATTATATTTTTAAACTTCTTATGACAACTTACAAAACCATATTATAATAGATTTATTAAAAAAAAAACAATTACGAAACAACATAATTTTAAATTGATTTAGGTTAATTGTCCAGATCATGACCGGTTTTGGATTGAAATTTGACTAGTAAACATATTTTTCTATATAATATTTAAAATCAATATAACATTTGATTCGAAAATATAAATTATATAATCTGAATATAATTGTCTATATATTTGTTTTTGACATCAACACGATATATTTATTTAAAAAATACTTAAAAAATATATCAATTTAATATTTTTTTATATAAAATAATTTTTTTTAAAAAAGCTTTATACCAAGAGAGAGTTAAAGATGAAGAGACCCTTGGTGTTCTTGTGATCTTATTTTGCTAGATAGGTTTCTTTGGGTGGCATCCCATCTTATTGGGCTCCCAAAATAAGCTGAATTGGTAATTAAATCTTATGATTGATATGTCAAGTATTCTCATAAACTTAAACCAATATATATATATATATATAATCTGGAAAGCACTTTGAAAAACATGTAACATAAAAACAAACATTTAATGTATTTAGTATTATAATACTATTTGATATTAGGATTTTTCTAAAAGAACAATTTTATGTTTTTCTAGATCAATTTTTTAATCATAATTTGAGATTAATAGTCTATTTGGGAATGTTGTTGATGTTGCTTTTTAATATATTTTTTATTTAGAAAAATATTAAAATGTTGCTTTTAATTTTTTTAAAATTATTTTTAATATCGGCACATCAAAATTATCTAAAAACACAAGGAGATTTAATTTAAAATAAAAATAAAAAATATTCAAATTTCTTCAAAAAAACTCTTTAAAAATGTGTCAGATATACTAAGACCTTATTTGACATTGTGTTTCAAAAGTGTTCTTGAAAAAAGTTTGAATTTTTTTATTTTTATTTTTTACTTCAATTTATTTTTTATTTTTTTAGATATTTTGATATGCTAGTATAAAAAAATAAAATTTAAAAAGCAAAATAAAATAAAATATCATTATGATATTTTTTTTAAAAAAATATTTAAAAAAATAATCAAGCAACATATATAGATTTGTGGTATGTGCCCTTCATAAAATTCCAAGATAAGGTCACAAGGACGACATGTTCTTGTGAGTACATTAATTGGTTTAAAGGGAGATACTTGTTAAGGGATAAATACTTGACCCCTTCAACAATGCCTACTAATTTTATTTGAAAAGGGAAAAATGATTAGGGGGTTAACACTAAACTTCCAAACAAGGATTAAGTGATCGTTTGAGAACGGTATGGAAACAATGTTTCTTGAAATTCAGATTTTATTTATTTATTATTATATTTTTTATTATTTGATTATTTTGATAGACTGTTATAAAAAATAAAATTTTTTTTAAAAATAAAAAATTTCGTGTTGATTTATTTCCAAACACCCTCATCATAAAAAATATCGTGTTGATTTTGTTGTAAACTACTATTTTAAAAAAGATGAAGTGTCTCACGTGTTTGAGAGGAGTTGAAAATATTAGATTGGTAGTAAAGCCCATGAAAAGCCCAACGTTAGCCAGTCCAGGGACCCGTCCATTCCTCTCGGCCCTCTAGGCCCAGGGTCCATTCACCAACTTTGCCTGCCTGCCTTGTCGTCTTGGTTCGCTCCCCAAAACGAAATCGTTCCATCTAAACCGTCACGGGTCCATTCCCCAACTCTGCCTGTCTTGTCGTCTTGGTTCGTCCCCTAAAACGAGGCCTCCAACTACGCCCGCGTTGTCGTCTTGGTTCGTTCACCAAAACGACGCCGTTACATCCCCAGGAGCAAACCAAATCAAAATATGCCCCCTGCTGCTCCTTCGACATCTCACCTGCAGGAAGCAACAGAAGAAAAAGTTTTGCGTTAGATCTACGAGAGCCAGAACCTAGCAAGCAAACAAACACTCGCTGCAAAATCACGTCCTTTCCAAGAAAGCTCCCAACTAAGTCCTCCAGAAACGAATACCAATCCGAATCGAACTCAAAGGTATTTCCTCCTCTCCCCCTCTGCCTCTCTTCCTCTCTCTCGAATCAATCTGTCCTTGCTTGGCAAAGAAAATACCAGTGTGGTATGAGCGTGAATAATGTTTTTAGTGAGGGTGATTTTGATTTAGTTTGTTTGTGTTTTTAAATAAATTGAAGAAAAACTGATGGTGAGCACGAGAATTGGAGTAGTAGCAGGAAGTGATCAGTGACAAGTAACGGTGGGAAGTAAAAACGGAGCGGATCGGAGGATGGACAAGAACAAGAGCCGTACCGATCTGCTCGCCGCCGGTCGTAAAAAAGTACTCTTCTTCTTCTTCTTAGCATTATTTGTTATTACCTTTCATTCATTTATTTTTATTATTGATTGATTATTGATTCGGTGCTTTTTACAATTTGATTTGTTGGTGCTGAAATAGAGGTAAATGAATTGTTTTTTTTTTTAATATATATAGAGAAGGACAAAATGTAGACCAGAATGTTGTGAATTTTGCTTTTGGTTTTAATCCCAGGAACGCTGAGGAAGCTAAATCCGAAGGGAAAAATGAAAATCCACTGTTGTGGGTTTGTAAAGAAGAAAAAATAGAATCGGATATGATTAGCTGTAACTGTAGGAGATATCTTGTATGGACAATGTGTGATGAGTGTTAAAGCTTTTGTTTTTTTCTTTCTTAGGGTTAAAATGGAAGTAAAGATTAAATGTAATTGGTTGGAATCTGAATCTTTGTTTTAAATTATTAGCTTCAGCAATTTCGCCAGAAGAAGGACAGTAAAGGCAGTAGCAGCCATGGACGATCCTCAAAAAATTCTACTATGTCAGAGAAGCATGAATCTGATGCTGATGAGGCGTCAAGTACTGGAAAAGCAGCAGGATTGAAACAGGTTCGTGAATGGGAAGTTAAATCTCAGAGTGATTCTGATTCGGGAAGGGTAGTTTCTTTGGTGTCTTCATCTTCAGGGGCTCCCGATGTTAATGTTGATGTTGTGGCTGTTGACCCACCAATTCCACTGACAGCTGAAACAAGAGTAGCTGAAACAGCTCTGGGTCATGATGCTGGCAGTGCTGTGGAGGAAGGTTTGGTTGATGAGAATCATATTGATTCCTCAAAACCTTATGAAGGGGAAAGTAGCCAGTCTATTGATGATAAGGCTGCAAGAGTTGTTCCTTTAGGAAGCTCAGATAGTCCAGATTCTGAAGCAAAAACCAAACATGATGATGCATTTGTAAGCGTGGATGTGTCAGCCCCTCATAAATCAATTGGTACTATGGATGGCACAACTGTTACAGGTGATACAGAGAGTCAAGATGGGGAAGACAGCATGCGGCCATTGCCATCACAAGCAGACACTCCTGATACATCCTCAATACCAGCAAGGGGAGATCAGGTAACGGATGTAGGTTGGGCTCTTATTCTCTTCATACTAATTGTCAATATATACATTCCCCTTTTCCTTTTATTAGGGAAGTCTGTTTGGCAGATTGTGACAAAGTAATGTGTGGATTTGATGTGTAATTATACTCTCATTTGTTGCTTGGTGGGGGAAATGCAGGAAGCTGATGGTTTGGACTCAAAACAGTTTGGTGGAAGCAGTGATTTAGAGCTTGAAAGAGACAGGAGGCTTTCTTTCTCTGGGCATGGTGAAATTGCCAAATGTGCTGGAGGGATAGCTTCAGAACAGATCCATGTGGAGGAAGCAGCAGCTTCTCAGTCAAAGCAAAGTGATGGGGTAGATGATGCTTCTGCTTCTGTGAGCGTAAATGACCTGTCAGATGGGCTAGTGGCATCTACTATTTCGGAGGCAGATGGAACTGCAGTTGTTATCCATGAAGCCACAAATGAACATGGGAAAGTTGATACAGGTCCATCTACTGTAGAAAATGTGGATATTCTGTCTGGGTATGGATATTGTGGAAATGATGGGGAAGGTGTTCAATCTGATAGGTTGGTTACAGAAGCATGTAGTCCACAATATTTCCCTGAGGATTCTTTTGTGTTTGTTGCTGAAAGTGACAAAAGGCCTCTGTTAAATAAACTAGCAAGTACATCTGAAGGATATGCTATGTCTGCTCTTGGTGATTTGGGCCAAATCACTTTCTTGCAGCTGATAGAAGCGATAAAGGGACTTAATGAAGACGAGTATAGGTTACTGCTCAAGTCTCGGGGATCAGTTTCTAACGTTGAGTTGGGGATTACCAGTTCATTCTCCTCACAAAATGGCTTTCCGTGTTTGTTGGAGAGACTTAGGGAAGAATTGTTCCTCACAAACTGCACAAAAGATATCCTTCAATTGCAACTTTCTGAACAGTCTGATCTACAAATAGAGAATGAACACCATTTGTGTCAATTGGATGATGAAATATCTGTGCTTCATGCATCACTCAAAGAAGCTCGTGAGAGGGGTAAATCCCTTGCTGAAGAGCTTGCAGAATGCAGATCTGAACTTCAGGCTAGTGTTAGTGGGAGGGAGGAGCTTGAGCAGCAATTTCACAAAGCAAAGGCGGAAGTTGAGGAAGTTTCTGCTAGAGCATATGAGTTGCAGAATAGTCTGGAGATGTCTCAATCAGAATTATTGAGACTATCCAAGGAATTGGCTGACAGCCAGGATTTTGTTGCTGCCTTGCAGGAAGAAGTTGAAAACTTAAATGGCAATCTTGTTTCCTTGACCCAGGAGAGAAAGATAGTTGAGGAGGGAAAAAATTCTTGTGTCCATGAGAATGAGAAGCTTTTGAATGAATTAGCTGACTGCAAAAGTTTGATTGCAGCTTTGCAGACAGAAAGTTCCGACCTGAGGGGAACTGTTGCTTCAATGACAGAAGGGAAGATCAAGCTGAATGGGGAAAAGGAGTACCTTGCTGATTGTCATGATAAGGTTTGCAAGGAGTTATCTGATTGTAAGGTTTTGGTGGAAGCTCTACAAGTGGAAAATCTGAAATTAAGTGGGAGCCTTGCCATGGCTACAGAAGAGAGAAAGAAACTTGAAGATGATATAAGTTATTCGGCCCAGGAGAGAGATAAACTTTCATCTGAGCTTCTTGTCCTTCATGACAAATTATCTAATGATCATGCAGAATGCTTGCAGTTTGAATCTGAGCTAAAAGAGATGACAATGCGTCTTGAACAACTGACAGAGGAAAATAGATTTCTTAGCAGCAATCTGGATATACATAAACTTAAGCTACAAGAAATTGAAGACTTGCAAGCCCAAAAGTCATCCCCTGTTGGCAAAGTTGCGAATCCAGCTGGAAGCTTGGAAACACAGAGTACGGTTTGGGAGAATGCAACTGGTGTTGAGCATGATGGTGAAACTACCTTTTCAATGCCTGAGGAATCCGTGTCTGGTAACTTTGAAGTTGTTCCGCTACTAGCACTGCCGGGGCAGGAAGTCTTTGATGATTCCTTGGGTTTTGTAGGCTTGAAGGGACACCTTGAGGAGGCAGGAAAAGTTTTGCAAGGTCTTGAAAAGGCAATTGAAGTGGTGCACTCTCATTCGGTATCACTAACTAGAGCTGGTGGTAAAAGTTCATCTCCTGCAGTGTCAAAACTAATTCAAGCTTTTGAGTCAAAGGGGCAACAGGATGAGAATGAGACACAGGATGATTCCATGACAGAGGATCAATCACCAGCAACAGATCCCTTTGCTTCAACGAAAGAATACACCGGAAATTTGAAGGCAGTCCTTAAGCACATAGCTCTAGATGCTGAGAATGCCAGCTTAATGTTCAAGACGGAGAGAGATGATAGAAGCGTTGCTAATTGCACGATCAAAGAGTTCAAGTTTCAGGCTGAAGCCCTAAAGGAACACTGTGATAATTTGGAAGCAACCAATATCCAACTTGGTGTTCTTTATGAAGCTGCAAAGCAACATTTGTCTGATTGTAATAAAACAAACAACGAGCTTGAAGTTCTTTGTGATTCCCTGAGACAACAAGAGTTCAATCTCAAAGCAGAAAATTCTGAGTTTGGCAGAAAAATGAGTGACTGCGAGTTGAAAATTGAAGATTTGCAGAGTCAGTTGCATGCTTTACAGAAAAGTTCAGATGAGAAGGCTTCTGCACTTCATGATGAACTAGCCAAATCCCAGATGGAAACAGCTGAGAAGGCATTGACAGTTGAGCAGGAATGGAACTCAACTGCTGCCCAGATTATTGAAGCAGTTGATAGGCTAGATGCCTCTACTGGATTTTCACTCACACCCACCACCTCAATGCCCAGTCATGGTTCCTTGGATGTATGTAGTCATGTTACTGCTTCTGTTAATGCTGCTACAAATATGATACAGGATCTGAAGGAGAAACTTGAAGCTTCTTCCAGAGGCCATGAAACTGCCTCTAACTTATTCAATGAAGTGAGTGAGAAGTGCAATGACTTGCTTGGAAAAAATGAGCTGGCTAACGCCACTTTGCATAAGCTGTACTCTGAGCTTAGAAATATTATGATTGATTCATGTGGTTATGTGGAAGAAAGTAATTTACTAGATGAGGAATTGCCTGCCACTGTAGAATATATTAGGTTCAAAGCTGTTTTGGAGAAATTGGAGAATGCTTTGGTTGAGAGGCTACAACTTCAGTCAGCAAACAAGAAACTTAACTCTGAGTTGACGAGTCAAATAAAAGATATTGAGGAATTGAATAGGAGGTGCCATGATTTTAGTTCCATTCAAAGGCTAATTGAAGATGTTGAGGGTGAAATGAAACTTGAAGATGACGGGGCAGACTCAAAGATGACACCTGTTTCCCATCTGGAGTCATTGGTGTCTTTCCTTGTGCGCAAATACAAGGAGGCTAAGGAGCAGGTTAACTCATCTAAAGAAGAGTTTGGTTCTAAGGTGCTGGAAATGACAGAACTGCAGAAGGAGATCCATCAGTTAACTGGGTTGACGCTTCAGCATGAGAATGAAATCCTTGTACTTAAGGAGCATTTGAATCAGGCTGAGGAAGCTCTTTTAACTATGCGATCTGAATGGCAGGAGAAAGTAAGTGAACTCCAACAGTCAGAGCAGAGGGTATCATCCATCAGAGAGAAGCTTAGCATAGCTGTTGCCAAGGGGAAGGGGCTGGTTGTGCAGCGTGACAGTCTCAAGCAGTCCCTGGCAGAGACATCTGGTGAATTGGACAGATGCTCACAGGAGTTACACCTGAAAGATGCCAGGCTGCATGAACTTGAAGCAAAACTGAAGACCTATTCAGAGGCTGGTGGGCGCGTGGAAGCTTTGGAATCTGAACTTTCGTACATTCGCAACTCAGCTACTGCATTGAGAGAATCTTTTCTTCTAAAAGACTCGGTACTCCAGAGGATAGAAGAGGTTTTAGAAGATCTGGATCTGCCAGAGCATTTCCATTCAAGAGATATAATTGAAAAGGTCGATTGGTTAGCAAGATCAGCAACTGCAAACACTTTACTGCCTACAGATTGGGACCAAAAAAGTTCAATTGGGGGTTCACATTCTGATACTGGTTTTGTTGTCACAGATGCCTGGAAAGAGGATGTACAGTCTGGCTCAAATTCAGGGGATGATTTGAGAAGAAAATGCGAGGAGCTTCAAAGTAAGTTTTATGGCTTGGCTGAACAAAATGAAATGCTGGAACAATCCTTGATGGAAAGGAACAACCTGGTTCAGAGATGGGAAGAACGTTTAGCTAGGATCAATTTGCCTTCCCACTTGCGGTTGGCTGAACCAGAGGATCGGATTGAGTGGTTAGAAAATGCACTTTCAGAGGCTAGCCATGATAGAAATTCTATGCTGCAGAAGACCGATGAACTTGAAAATTATTGCAGATCAGTTACTGGAGATTTGGAAGAGTCACAAGAAAGAGTATCTCACCTAGTTGCTGAGTTGCTGGAGTCATCAAAGAGGGTATCTGACCTTGAGAGAGACCTTCAAGCAGTTATCCTTGAGAGAGAGAACCTTTTTGAAAGATTGGAGATTCTGACTTCTGATGCTGAAAAACTTTCAGCAAGGACAGTCCAATTTGAACTAGACAATGAAAAACTGCAGAATGAAACATCTACTTTGCAGGAGAAATTGGTTGACAAGCTTGGGATTGAGGAGCATATTCAGAGCATTAATGATGAGATAAAAAGGATGCAAGATTTGGTCTGTGATGCGTTGCAGGATCCTGGTGCAAAAGATTTTATATCTGATGGAAGCAGTACAGATTGTCTGGAAAGATTACTGAGGAAGCTTGTGGATAACTACACAACACTTTCTTCTGCAAAATCTGTGCCTGTCAAGGCAGTAGTAGATCACCATGCTAAAGGAACTGATGCCAATTTTCTTGAAGGCCAAACTAGAGATATATTGGACTCTGAGGAATCTGACGCAGCTCTTCTGAAGAGAGATACATGGGGCAATGTGGAAGAAGATGGGGATTCTCTGAAAAAAGAACTGGAAGAGACTTTGAGTGAACTGGCAGGTGTGAAGGAGGAAAGAGACAGAGACCGAGAGAAGCAGCAATCTCTGGTTTGTGAAGCTGAAGCAATGGGAAAAAAGATACTGGAGTTACAAGAGCTATTACATCAGGAGGAACAGAAGTCTACTTCTGTGAGAGAGAAGCTGAACGTTGCTGTTAGAAAAGGGAAGTTATTGGTACAACAGCGTGATAGTCTGAAACAAACCATTGAAGAGATGAATGCGGAGTTGGTGCTCTTGAAATCTCAGATTAAGGACTGGGAAAATGCTCTTGCAGACAATGAACAGAAGATGAGAGACTTGGCCACTTACCCTGAAAGGGTGGAAGCCCTTGAAGCTGAGAGTTTACTCTCGAGAAATCATTTGGCTGAAACTGAGCACCTTCTGCAGGAGAAGGGGCATACTTTAACCATGATGTTGAATGCTATTAGAGACATCGATGTTGGTGCTGAAATTGACAGCAACAATCCAATTGAGAAGTTGGAATACACAGGGAAATTATGCCATGATTTGCGTGCTGCTGTGGCTTCAGCTGAACAAGAATCTAAAAAATCTGGAAGAGCTGCAGAACTGCTACTTGCTGAATTAAATGAGGTCCAAGACAGGAATGATAGTCTACAAGAGGAGCTGGCTAAAGCCAGTATTGACATTTCAGAGATCTCCAGGGAAAGGGATACAGCGGAGGCTGCAAAACTGGAAGCTCTATCGCGTCTGGAAAGGTTGTTCACAGTTCATGCACAGGAGAAAAGTAAACAATATTCAGAGCTTGCAGTGTTAAAATCTGCAGCAGACAAACTCAGGAAAAGCTTCTCTGATATCAATTATCTACTGGGTGGTGTTTTCACCATGGAACTGGAATTTCTGCAAAATGTAGAGGCTGGTATGGCATCATGTGTTAAAAGAGCAGAAATTAATCTTGCAGTTCATGTTCCACCTTTTAGTGAAGCTGATGGCATTACTTTCAACATTTCAGAAAACATGGTATAAACTATATTACTTGATTCTCTAAAGAAATCTTGTTTTTAAAGCTTTGTTAGTTTTGAAAATTTTAGCTATATTGGACTTACTATTTATTGTTTTGTCTTTCTAACTTAAGCTTTCTTTTCAGGACAACTTATCTGTGGAGTTTCCATCGCAATCCAGCATGCCAGATGATGATAATTTTATTATTGAAGTTTGTAATACTGTGCAAGAATTAATGACTGAAATTGATGCAGTTAAAGTAATATTAGGCAAACATTCTGGTGCATTACATGACCAAGCCAGAAATCTATCAAAATTGATTGGGACCCTTCACAGAGAAATGATTTCCCAAAAAGAGTCATTTGAGGCCTTGGAAAGAGAAAATAAGGATATAAAATCAGCAGAAAAGGAAAAGGAAAAGGAAATTGCTGTATTGCACAGAAACATCAGTTTGCTTTATGAAGCATGCACCAATACATTCATGGAAATTGAAAATAGAAAAGCTGAAGTATCAGGAAATGCTTTGGCTAGTGGTGACATGGTAATGAACTGGAAACCTGCAAGATTTGCTGATGGTGGTGGGCATAATTTTCCATCCGAGGAGCATTTCAAGACCATGGCAGAAAGATTGTTCATGGCAGTCAAGGAATTTGTTAGTATAAAAGGTGACATCACAGAGGGTGAAAAGAAAGAAATGAAAGTAATGATATCAAATTTGCAGAAAGAGCTTCAGGAGAAGGACATTCAAAGAGAGAGGATTTGCATGGAGTTAGTTACTCAAATTAAGGAAGCAGAATCAGCTGTAACAAGCTACTCACTAGATCTGCAATCTTCAAGAACTCGCATCTATGATTTGGAGAAACAGGTGGATGTGATGGAAGAGGAGCGGGAATTAATGGATCAGAGAGTAAAGGAACTTCAAGATGGGCAAGCCATATCAGCAGATTTACAGGAGAGGGTTAGATCGCTGACTGATGTGCTTGCTGCAAAAGAGCAAGGTCAGCTTGCTGAAATGAGTAGTTTTAATTTGTATATTTTTTCTTTCTTTCTAATTGTTCATTTAGATAATCCATAATATGGATGCCTCTTGTTGATTACAGAAATAGAAACCCTAATGCAAGCTCTTGATGAGGAAGAGGTCCAGATGGAAGATTTAACTAGCAAAACAAAAGAACTGGAAAAGATTTTGCAGCAAAAGAATTTGGACATTGAGAACCTTGAAGCTTCCCGTGGAAAGGCCCTGAAAAAGCTTTCCATCACGGTGAACAAGTTTGATGAGCTCCACCATTTTTCTGAAAGTCTTCTTGCTGAGGTAGAAAAACTTCAATCACAATTGCAAGAGCGTGACACTGAAATATCTTTCTTAAGGCAAGAGGTCACTAGGTGCACCAATGAAGTTCTGGTTGCATCTCAGATGAGCAGCAAGAGAAATTCAGACATCCATGAATTGTTGATGTGGTTAGACACATTGGTTTCTCAAGTCGGAATGCAAGATGTTAATCTTTATGATAGCAGTACGGCACCTGAGCACAAGGAATTGCTTCAGAAGAAGATCAGTAGCATTGTGTCTAAATTGGAGGATCTACAGGTGGTGGCTCAAAGCAGGGACACATTAGTGCAAATGGAAAGGAATAAAGTAGACGAGTTAACACGTCGAATAGAAACTCTTGAGAGGTCCTTGCATGAGAAAGAATCCCAGTTAAATATGCTTGAAGGGGTTGAAGATTTAGGACACACAACCAACTCAGTCTCAGAAATTGTGGAAGTTGAACCGGTGGTGAGTCTCTTAATCTATCCATTTGCATATGAAAATATGTTTTCTAGTGATGCACCATTAAAACAGCGGTATCAAAATTTTCTGTGTGTCATGTCATTTTGATCCCCATATAGTTTTATTTTAATTCAATGGATTGCTAGATGTTTGGTAACAAATCCTGATGATGCAGGACTAATTTTTTCTCCATTTTATTTGTCTCTACTGTGCAATCAAATTGTCAAGTAGTTGAAACAAGTAACAAAATCTTATAAGTTATCAATATGTTGATTCGTAGGGTTAGGGTAAGCTTGTTGAAAGTTGAGTTTAACACATCCAGTTATTTTTATATTCTTGTTGCAATTCTAGATGAGAAAACTTCTTATGCTAATTGCAATTCAAATTTGGAGTGCTTGAGAACAATTTCAATTTTGGTGCAATTTCCATGCAGATCAACAAATGGGTAGCCCCTGCACCCTCCAGTTCATCTCAAGTTCGCAATTTGCGCAAAGTCAACAATGATCAAGTTGCTATTGCTATTGATGAGGATCCTATTGGCAAGAATAGGTTAGAGGATGAAGATGATGATAAAGGTAGCTCAACAAGATGTTCTGTTGCTCTTTGATGTTGTTTGTTCTAAAGCAGCTTGATTCTTATTTTGTTTTCCTCATCAGTTCATGGTTTCAAGTCGCTTACTACATCAAGAATTGTACCAAAGTTTACTAGACCTGTGTCTGACATGATTGATGGTCTATGGTAGGTTTATCTTTTTTCTTCTCTGTTTTTATGCAATACTTACATTGCTTTCATAATGGTCTGAAAAATCTTATATATGCAATGTTTCAGGGTTTCTTGTGATCGCACATTAATGCGCCGGCCTGCCTTACGTCTTTGTTTAATTATCTACTGGGCCATCTTGCATGCACTTCTTGCTACATTTGCGGTTTAGCGAGCAACACAGGTTTTAGCTATTCTTTCATTAGGTGTCTATAATTGCCAATCTATTTAATGTGAGGATTTGGTTCAGCTGGTCATTAATGTGGCTCTTCCTCGTAACTTTGTGTTCATTTTATCTGAACTTAAATGATTCAATCTTTCTATACACATGGTTATTCTGTTTGGAAATTGCATGCATGGTATTACCAGTATGGGTTCAAACTCTAGACTTGCATAAATTCTCATGCTCCCTTACTTTTTTGTTTCATGTGTTGAGGAGCACACAATGAATACAAAGTGATTTTGCCAGTTTTTAACATTTAGATTCACTATGTTGATGTTTAATTTCTGATGAACCTTTGCCTGAAATTTTTGACTCTTAGAAATTTTTTTCAATTGATTGATAGCCAATTGCAAACTCGTATTTTTTTGTGGATGATCTTATTTTTGTTTTTATTTATTTTTTGTGAATGATGGTCAACTGGTTGATATTATTACCTATGCTGGCGAAGCAATTGTGTGTAGACAAGCATGCATTCAGCTTGTAATAGCTTGCCCTTATCTTCTTAAATAAACCAAATCTATCACAATTAGTTTCTTCATTGATTTGACAAAGTTGCTCATTCTGTTTTGAAACTTGGAGTGCGCAGCTGATGCTAATATTTCCCTGACGTGCAGGGTTCTGTATTTTGGTGTAAAGGCTAGATGGATGCAGGCTCCTCTCATGATCGTATCTCTGTTGGGTCTCTCAGCCTGTGTGTAGAGTAGATTGATACCCTCTATATTTGGTCAGATCGATTCATTATTTAGCTCAACCAGGCAGCTGTGATTGCCATTTTATTTTTACAAATCGCAGATTGCACTGTTGCATTCAATAAGGAGAAATTACCATTACACAGGATATAGTTTTAGATTTTGCTTTACCCGAACCCATCAATCAAAAGGTGAATTCGCGATGCCGTCATCCATCAGTGTTTCTGGGTTCCTCTTTTTTGGAAATCACACCAAAGCAGCAATGCTTTGTATAGTACTGTAGCTTGTACATATTGGGTCTCTGGACTCCCCAATTTTTTAGCAAATGAAATATATACATCATATTATTTCTGTTGACAAGCCATTATTGCTCTTGAGCCAGTTTCTTCACAAGCAATATTTTTTTATTTTTTCATCACTGATGTGGTTTTTATCACCTGAGAATCACTAATTTGACTGGCAAGAAAGTTTGACAAATTTCCACAGCAATCCTCTACTTTTGATTCTCTTGAAATCCAGAGAGCTAAACTAGCAAGGATAAGATACAATCGGCCACTAAAAGCTCTAGTCTTGTTAAATGGACAAGCAAATGGTTTACTTGTGATTTGGAAAGGAGTTGACTTGATCTTCATAATCTTTCACGTTGCCTTTAGGGTTCTCTTGAAACCTCTGTATCCTGTAGTGTTTCAGTTCCACGCCCTTAGCCTCCCCACTAAGCACAAGGTCCGCCAAAATCCTTCCCACAACCGGAGCCATCTTGAACCCATGACCCGAAAACCCACCACCAATCACCACATCCTTCCCAAACTCCCCACCAAGAAAATCAATCACAAAATCCCCGTCTGGGGTCATTGAGTACATGCACAATTGAGTGGCAACTGGCCCACCACAATCAACCAAGCCTGAGAATCTCCCCTCGATCCACTCCTTCATGGAATCCAATGAAATCCCAGGACCCCATGGTCTCTTGTCAGGGTCACAGGGGTACCCTCCATGCACAGCAATCTTGATCAATTCCGGAAACTCCAACGACGGCGTGCCGTAAATGTAAGGCTCGCCATAGCTTGCAAACGTAGGAAAATCACTTCCGATGGCAAACTTCGCCTCGTGCCCCTCCTTGATCCTCCAATAACACACTGTAGTCTCCAAGGCTTGTATAGGTAATTGAAGCCCGCTAACCGTTTTAACTAACTTGCTCATCCAAGCCCCAGCAGTAATGACGCATTTCTTACCCCAAAATTTCTCGCCATCGGCAACCACCACATTTACCCCTCCTTTTACCTCGTCTCTGACAATGTTTTTCACCTCCATGTTGTCTCTCAAAACTGCACCCTTCTGAAATGCCAATGCTTGAAACATGGACACCGCCTTGGTGGGCTTTATAACCCCACCGACTTCAGTTATCACCCCGACCCAGCTCTCCGGTATGTTAATCCTACCGGAGAAGCGGTCAGCCACTTGTTGTCCGTGCAATACCTGATAAGGGAGGGACTTTTTCTCGCAGCTAGAGATCACCGCCAGGAGACTCTTGTTATCGGACGGGCCCATATCAAATTGCTGGGCTTTGAAATAAACCTTGTAGCCGATTTCTGACTGGGCCTGCTCCCAACTTTGTGAGGATTCCATGACCAAGTCACAGTAGTGGTCTTCCGGGTAGGTTGCCCGCACAGTACGTGACTCCCCATGCGAGGATCCTCGGTGGTGCAAGAAATCAAATTGCTCCAGCAAGAGCGTTTTCTGACCTCTTTTTGCTAGTTGATATGCAGTGGAGCTGCCCATAATGCCGGCACCGACAACGATAACATCAAAGTTGTGGCTGGAATATTCCATCTCCATGACAGAAGAGACAGTATACTCAGCGGAGACCGAGGTTTAGGTTTTCTTTGGTTAAGTTGGATCTGAGGAGGAAGTGGGAGGTGATTTTTTAGGCGAGAATATTCTCCATAGAGATGAGAACCATGTGGATGAGGCCTGCCACTTGCTAGCTGAGTTGCCTATAAAATCCTCGCACGATTGATGGTGTTGTCATGTTGCCATGCTCTCATGAAGTACAGCTGAACCCACCAAACCGAGATTATTATAATATAAATAAAAGGAGTGAATTATTTTATTTTTATTTTATTAATTTTAATATTAGAAAATTAAAACCATAGAGATCAATTTGAAGTGTTATAGCTGCAAAATTAAGAAAATTATGGTCTGGTCACCTCAAAACGAAAATGACACCCCTGCTTTTGTCTACTCAAAAATCATTTTCATTTGCTTACCCAACTCCTAACCTAAGCTATAACCAAGTTATAAACATGGGATTTACTTAACTTAATCTACCCCACAAGTCTCAGCAGACGCCATTTTAATAACCATGATGAAGAGAACATGATCATGTGGAAGGGACTTTAGTTTTGCTTGCCTGGTTATGTGTCCAATATATTTCAAAAATATTTTTAATTTTAAAATAGTTTTTATATTTTTAAATTATATAATACAACGAAAATATGTCCATGTCCAAGTTGCATCAACATTTTCAACAAGAAAATCATTTTTTCTGTAGAATCATCAAAGATTCCCCATGCATTTTATTTTATATTTATTGGTCTAAATAGACAACTTGTATATCTTGGTTCCACAATTTTTTTTCTGTTAATTTTAATTTGCTATAAAATTAATTAATTAGTCTATTTATAGTGTTAAAAAACTAAAAATATCCTTTATCTAGTATTGACCATGATAATATTTCTTATCTTTCACTCCTTTTTCCCTACCCTTTCTATTTCTTAAAACAAGCAAACTAAATAAATAAGAATAATATTAAAAAACCATCTCATCTAAAAACTTAAGCTGTTAGGTAAGGTTTTAGAATATAATTTATATTAACACTCTCCTTAAATGAAAATTATCTGGGCTTGAAAATTATATAAACTCACACTATCTTGTGCTTGATTTTTATCGAATAGAATGAAGATGGTGAGATTCGAACTCATAATCGCTACGTCAATAAGACTCTAATACTATGTTAATGAACTATCTTATCAATAAACTTAAGCTATTAGGTAAGGTTACATATTATAATTTATATTATTATTTAATAAATAGAAGATGACATGGATGGAATTGATTAAGTTACAAATGGATCTAGAAACATAAGGACTAAATATATAGTTTAAAAAATCACTAGGACTAATTAACTTGTTTCGATAAATTACAGGGACTAAATTATAAATAACTAAAAAAGAGGATATAATAATATTGCAAGTCCCGACGCCATTTTTCATGGTCAACGAGTACTCATCTGTGAATAGGCGCACACTTGGGTATAAAAAAAGATTGATTCCTCTCGCAGAGTCTTTCTACTGCAATTTTCACGATGGAAAGTCTTTGGTCTCAGCAAATTTCGTAGCCAATGGGCTACTGAGTGAACATGCAAAGCAGAAACAGCATACCTCAAGTGAGAACGACGAAGATCACGCCAAAAAACAAAAAGTCTCCCCTCAACATATATATATATATATATATATATATATATATATATATATATATATATATATATATATATATAGCAGAGACGAAATTTGCCATGGGATTCAAATATTGACAGCCCTTTAAAATACAATTAATATTCTAGAGATTATTATATGAACATACTTACTGGGAGTTAAGTGTGTGGCAACAATTACTTTTAGAAATAATTCTATGGATTCCATTTTCCATGTGCTTCCTTCCCCATTTACATTATCCATGCATGCATATAGCTAGCTTCTAATTAAAATCTGTGTATAGGATTGTTTAAAACAAGGATTTTAATTAAAATCTGTGTGTATAGGATTGTTTAAAACAAGGATTCTTTTAACTAGCTAGCCAGCCATGTGATCATGTGCTAGGCAGCGCGAATATTGATGGAACATAGTATAAATTTCCCAAACCTTAATTATGTTTGTAGCCAACAATATTGGATTGATTTATTCGGTTGTTGCATCAAACAAACAATTAAATGTTGATTTAAATGGTGATTCTACTACACAAATTAAGGAACAGAAACGGCAGAGTCACACGATGCCTTCTGCTTTGTCTTCCCATGTTGTTATCTTTCCTTTCATGGCTCAAGGCCACACTCTTCCATTACTAGACCTATCAAAAGCTCTTTCACAACAACAAATCAAAGTGACCATCATCACCACCCCATCAAATGCGAAATCAATGGCCAAAACCATTGCTGATCACCCCAACATCAGTCTCGTCGAGATCCCGTTCCCCACTGTTGATGGTCTCCCTAAGGATTGTGAAAACACCTCTCAGCTACCTTCAATGGAGTTTCACCTTCCTTTTCTCCTTGCCACCAAACAACTCCGAAAGCCCTTCGAGCAAGTCCTACAAACCATGTTGGAATCCAAAACCCCTCCTATATGTGTCATTTCAGATTTTTTTCTTGGCTGGACACTTGCTTCATGCCAAGCTTTTGGTGTCCCTAGGCTAGTCTTTCATGGAATGGGTATTCTATCAATGTCCATTAGCAAATCTACTTGGTATCATGCACAACAACTGGAATCAATGTCGATGTTTGATCCTTTAGACCTCCCTGGCATGAAACTTCCCTTCACTTTGACGAGAGCAGACTTGCCAGGGTCGATCAACTTACCAGACCATGATGAAAATTTTTACCAGTTCATACAAGAAGTAGGAGAGGCTGATGCAAAGAGTTGGGGAGTTGTTGTTAATAGCTTTGAAGAGCTAGAAAAGAGTCACATCCCAGCTTTTGAATCTTTCTACATCAATGGGGCTAAGGCTTGGTGTTTAGGTCCTCTATGTTTGTATGACAGAGTGGGAAGCAATAAATCCACTAACCGAAACCATTCCTGTACTTCAACACAATGGCTAACCGAGCAAGTCACACCAGATTCTGTGATTTATGTCTCATTTGGTACACAAGCTGACGTATCAGATTCTCAGCTTGATGAAGTGGCCTTTGCCTTGGAGGAGTCAGGATTTCCCTTCTTATGGGTGGTAAGGTCAAAGACATGGTCTTTACCAACTGGCTTGGAAGAGAAAATAAAAGGCAGGGGTTTGATTGTAAGAGAATGGGTCAATCAAAGCCAAATACTATCTCATCGTGCAATAGGTGGGTTCTTGAGTCATTGTGGTTGGAATTCAGTGCTAGAAAGTGTATCAGCTGGCGTGCCTATTCTTGCTTGGCCAATGATAGCTGAACAATCACTGAATGCTAAATTTATAGTGGATGGACTTGGAGCCGGGCTTAGTGTGAAAAGGGTGCAAAATCAAGTCGCTAAAATTCTTGTTTCAAGGCAAGCTATATGTGAAGGTGTGGAGGAGTTGATGGGAGGATCGAGGGGAAGGAGTGCAAGGGAGAGAGTACAGGCCTTGGGCAGGGTGGCTAGAAGAGCAGTGCAAAAAGGTGGGTCGTCTCATGACACCCTGAACAAGCTCATTGATCAACTTCGAGTTTCTATGTAATATATTTAATGTTAATTATCATATACATATATATACGTGCGTGTGTTTGTGTGCGAGTGAGTGAGAGACAGAGAGAGATGTTTGTCTGATCATCTCCTGTCACTTCAAATTGATATAATTTTCTAATTTATTGTAAGGGAAATGGTGTAAAGTTAATGGAAAATGCATGACCAAAGTTCCTATATAATGATTAGAAGGTGAATTGATTAAGTGACCATCAATTAATATGTATAATTGATGAATGAATGTTATTATATATACACACACAGCAAAATCCCTGGAAAGCTAAGAAGATTGAAGACAAACAATTAAGACGAAGTAAAGCTATCCCAACTATATGCACATATAGTTATGCCATGTATTCGCATAAGGACTAGCTAGGGAAATGTTGAATGCCTAAATCCAAGTTATGCCATGTATTCGCGAGCCAATTTACATGCTAATTGCCATCTAGATATACGTCAAAGAATACATACAAGGGAGTTGTGCAAATAGTACACATTGAAAAAAAGAAAAGAAAAGTGAGGGTGTGTGTTTATATATATAGTAAACTGGTTACGTTGTCCTGCGTGATGCCGCGAGCCATTTTAAAACTGCGAGACAACCCTTTCTGCATGGAAGGATGACTTTGGAGTAGAAGAGTAGAAACAATGGCAGAGAATGATCCATAGATTGCAAAGGGAGAAGTGATTCAAGGCAAGCAAACCAAATATACATGTAGAAGCTTCGCTATAAGCATTCCAAGACATGAAATGAAAAGGAGGAGCTCCTAAAAACTAACACTGATACATATCTTATATGGTAAGCGTTGAAAGTGAGGTAGTACTCAACAACACGGCAACGCTTAAGAAAGAGATTTTGTTAAGACAGTTGTATTTGATGACAGATGAAGGAAAAAAGAAGCTGAATTACATGGACAAAGGTAGAAGAAGTAGACGAAGAAGATGCATGGCTGGCGACTGAACCACATTTATAAAAAATACATACCTATCTTGCATATTTGAAAAACATAACTGTGTGAGGTAGCTTGGAATATGATAATCAGAGAGACAAAAAGGTAGTTCAATGCAAATCCTGGTGCTGCCACAGTTTGCTAAAATGGCAGTTGCATTATGAAAACGTTTTGTGGTGATCAGAGTATTCCAATGGCCTTGGAAAATTACAGCTAATGCAATATTCATTTTATAATCAAGAACACCATTTCCATCAATGTTTCTCGACTCCCACAAATCCTTTGTTTCTTTCTCTCCGAGTCCATAACAATGGTCAGTTAAGTTGCAATTTTTCGAACATTGTTATGTTTAAGTTATCAAAGAAATGAATATAAACATCTTACTAAGTAACCACATTGATAGGAGATGATCATATAGCTTGCACTTACCTTACCTGCTGAAGAGCATCCGGAAGTCGGAGTGGCTAATGCAATTACTACCACCATCAGCCTGTAGAAAGGCAAAGGCATATTCTTCTGTCAGGAAAGCTCTCCGTAGAAGATACTAAAATGGAAAGTTCTATTTTCAGAGGTAGAAACTTTAGAGTTGTCCCCTTTTTTATAATTAATATTTAATTAAAAAGAAAAAAGAGAAACAATCCGGATAAAAGAAAATAATAAGTGGGTAAGGGAGGAAAATAGATTGAAACAAATTGCAGTTGAGTACTAGCAGAAGCTGTTCACAGGGGAGGAGAGTACAGCTAGTAGTCTAGCCTCTCTTGAATTTTCCAGTGCTTTAACGAACAGGATTTACACAAGTTGATGGAGCCAGTTATAGATGAGGAGGTGAAAACGACAGTATTTGACATGAAACGCTTAAAAGCCCTAGGTCCAAATGGGTTTCAAGCTCATTTTTACCAGAAACACTGGTTAGTGGTAGGGATGTTGCCATTAAATTCATAAAAGAGATGGCCACAAACAACAGGGATATTTCAGTAGTTAATCATTCTTATTTGGCGCTGCTATAAAGGTGCCTAAACCGGAATATTCTCACCAGTTCAGGCCGATTAGCTTACGCAACGCCAGCTTTAAATTTCTGACGAAGTTGCTAGTTAATCGACTCAAGAACTTGATGCCAAACATGGTTGTTAAACTCGTGAGTTTATGAGATAAAATAATAAAATTAGTTAAATCAAATAGAAAAATTAGATTTTATTAAAATTAAATAAAAATTATAAAAATTAATTCAGATAGTAAAATTGGATTGAATTAATTCAATTTTATAATTCCATCAATTTTATCAAATATCATCCAAATTCTGTCACCATCTAGAACCTAAACCTAACCCTATGCCCTTGCCCCTTCCCTCCTCCTCTAGGCTACCCCCCTCTCCCCTAGGCTGGTGCCCATTCTCTCTCCTAGTTAAAAAATAAATAAATCACCCCCTCTCTTTTCCATTTTAAAAATAAAAAAATTAGTAGTTTTTAAATGCTAATACGATGATATAATTATTTTGTAATGTATTTTTAATTTATTTTAAATCATATATAAACTTTAACTAATAAAGTTTTGTGGTCATAATTATATTATATTATATTCAAAAATATTTTATTTATGATTTTATAATTTTTTTTTTACACGATTTTAGTTATGATTTTATGATTTTTATACGATAAATTTCAAGTATAATTTTACGATTTGAATTGAGAAGTAATTTCCAAATACATACATACATGTATGATGTATGTATTATACACACACACATATGTATGTAAATTACCACCTTGCACATAGGCCGAAGTACTAGAACCCAAAACTAGCCCATACTCACTTATCATATTTCAGGCCCAAAGCGCGAAGTCATTCTTAAACATAAAATTCACAAAAGTAGGGACTAATCTATAAATTCACCACAATTGAAGGGCTTTTCGAAATTCACTAACTTGCCACTCACTATAATAATATCTTTCAAAGCCCTTGATTTCTCCTAAAACACTGAAGGAGAAAACGAAGCGACTAGGGTTTCTCTTTGCAAAGTTCTTCCGGTACAGTCTCGGATCTCTCTTTTCTCTCTCATATTTTTGTATTTTTTAACGAAAATATCTTAAACCTACTGCACATGAGGTCTTTTACTTTTTTCAAGAATTCTGCATGTAACGTTTTTTTTTTGCTGCTCTTGATTCTGTTCAAAGTGCATCTCTTGTACGCTGTTTGAGGCTTAAAGAGAGAAGAATATTAGATGTTTTGAACTGGTTTTTTTTTCCATTATGACAGATATAATTAGTAAAAGAAAAAATGTCTCGAGTTTATGTCGGTAACCTGGACCCAAGAGTCTCTGAACGTGAACTTGAGGATGAGTTTCGACGATTCGGTGTTATAAGAAGGTTGATTTCGTAATTTGAGCTTTATGGAATCTTGAATATGGGTATTTGTGCTGATGATTGTCTGGTTAACGGGTTGTGTGTAGTGTGTGGGTTGCAAGGAGGCCGCCGGGTTATGCTTTTATTGATTTTGATGATAAAAGGGATGCTCAGGATGCTATTCACGAGTTGGATGGTACGCATTTTTGTTTACTGGAGTCTAGTTTTCTGATTGTAAGTTCGTTGCTTGAATTTTTGGTTATTTGACTGTATGGCTTGCTAGACGGCAGCCAAAAAACAAGCTGGTGGATTCTAATTATTTTTTATCTGAGTACTTCATAATTAATGCTTACATTGTGTATCAATCTTATTTGTCTCATCTCTCTCCCCTTTGATAATAGATAGATAGATGTGTTAATTGAATGCCTGATGTCATGGAATTCGGGGTGTCAAGAAGTTATCACTTTGCTATAGCTAGTTTCATCACCTGGTTTTTTTTTGTTAAGAAGATAAGAGCCCATGATCTTGGCTCAAATTATGTTGAAATTTATGCATTATTATTTTCAAACATGATGGTTATAGTTTAGCTTTGCCTAAGTTAAAATTATCAAAATCTTTCTGTTTAATTCTTCTCAAATTTTGCAAGCTTCTCAGTGTATTGTCATTATATGATGCCTTTATTTAATTGTTTCAATTGTCTTACACTATTTCAAAAACATTATTTAAAAAAAAAATGTTGGTAGCAACAATGATAGGGTTATTTCTTCTTTATATGTAATTTTAAATCTTGATACTTGCTGCACAGAAGATGTTATTTTACAAGCAGTTTGATTTATTTTGCAGTTGATTCATTTTAGTTGTTAACCATTTATTTCTGGAGCAGGAAAAAATAGCTGGAGAGTTGAGCTTTCTCACAACTCCAGAGGTGGGGGTGGAGGTGGGGGTGGCCGTGGAGGGGGTCGTGGTGGCCGTGGAGGGGGTTCTGACTTGAAGTGTTATGAGTGTGGTGAGGCTGGTCATTTTGCTCGTGAGTGCCGCTTGCGTGTTGGTTCAGGAGGTTCAGGAAGACGTCGTAGCCACAGCCCTAGATATCGCAGGAGCCCAAGCTATGGGCGAAGGTGAATTCTTGAAACTGATAGTGCCATGAATATATGTGTATCTATGATGGATGTATGTTATATGTTCATGTGTGTGTGTGTTTGTAATTTCCCATTCTTTTCATAAAGAGGACTTACATTTGGTGCCATTTAAATTCTTCATTGGACAAATTACTCAGGAGCAGGAGCCACAGCCCTCAAGAGCGATCCCCCAAGCGCCGCAGTCCATCACCTCGTGGGCACAGCTATAGCAGGTCACCACAGTACCGTGGTCGTGAAGAGCTTCCGTATGCCAATGGGTGATTTTTTAACTATTTTTTCCAGTTCATATCATTAGGACCTTGGACTTAACCCTGCTGTGTATCTGTATATCTATTAATGGTTGGTGCTTCTGTGTTTTGGACAGAAATGGCACAAGGGATCGTCGCCGAAGCAGGAGTTAAAGAGTTGCAGCCTAGGTGACACTGGCTTTGCTTGGAAAATGCTGCAATTAGAGTGTGTTTATTATGTTTGGTCTTCAGTACCACTATGTTTTAAACGGGCAACGCCCTCAGCCTCGTGGATTTGGTTAAGTTTCTTCAAACTTGTTACTATGTTTGTTATTTTTCTTCTAGCTATGCTGGATAGTTGTAGACTTTTCTAGCAGAAGGCTCTGTAGGTAGTTATTACGAATTTATTGAGACAGGTTGCTTCTGAGAGTGGTGCTAAAACTTTATGCTTTTCTTTTTTGTGTTGAGGTCTCTTCTGGGTCTGCTTCATTGGTTTTGTGCTTCTCTACACTTGAGGTTTCATTGTTGGCCGCCCTTCATTGGGATCTTCTATTGTGAATATTTGGGGATCCCTGCTAAACTGCATGTCTACATTCTGTTTGATTGCACCTCGGCTGTGATGCGCCTCCCACAATCTCTAGTGGCATTCCTTTTAGTTAACTTAGAAGGATAGAGAGCTGCTTCAAATCTTCAGTAATGAATGTTTGGGCTCCCTGCTAAACTGAATGCTTACGTGCTTCTGTTTGATTGCACTCCAGCTGTGATGCTCCTTCCTCAAACTCTAATGGCATCTCATTTAGTTAGCTTAGAAGGATACAGCTGCTTCAAACACTTCTGCTGTTAACTATATGTGCTCCACAGAAGTTGGGGTTTTCTTAGGAATCTCTTGTGTGGTTGCCCTATTCTTAAAAATTAAATTTCAAAATTGGTTGAGTTTTGGGTACTCACGGTCACACAAGGTACTTTCTCTTACCTTTCAGTAGATGCTTAATTGGTTTATCTTCATGCTTGCTACTATTGGACCAATGAACTAACGTGAAGAAAAATGAATTGGTTGATCTAATTGTTTCCGGTGCAGGAAAAAAATCTTAAGCAACTTTTGTCATCTTTCTATTTTGTTCTTTCATGTCATAAGCTTTCAAATCGAACAGGAATGGAATGTCTTTTTTGGTTGCTGCTGAAGTATCAAAATTTCTGACATCATAAAAAGCTTCTGTTTACTCTTGTATGCGTTGGTCCATTCATATTTTCTCTCTTCTTGCTTTTTCTACCCTTTCTCCTCTAGTTTGGGTTTTGGTCTGTTAATCTCCTGGTCTTTTATGGTCACGACAAAGCGGATTTTTTTTTCTGATCTGCTGGAGGAGCTAGTACTGTCAAGATGTCAGGGTATACAGGCTTGTAGCTGTGAATTTTGCCTTGTGACAACTGACCACTTCTCGCAACAAGCCCAGAGAGGTACTCACTACTGTGTAAGCAGCCTGTCTCTGTTTGGGTGATAAAGCTGCGGCATATCTTTTTGAACCAACTCAGCTGGAGGATTTCTAAAATTTTTGATGGCCTCGAGAATGATCCATTTCTTCATCTGCTTCTGTTGCATAGGAAAGATTTCAAACCCTCATCGAGGTTTGGATTTATTTTCTTTCCAGTAGTAGTCCATGTTTCCACGCCTTCAAACCTAATTCGTAAGTCGCATGACACTTGTCCGAAAAGTGCAATGGAGTTTCCTGGGACAGTTGCTTCGTTCAATTTCTTATCGGCTGTATTGTCACCAAAAGTATTTCTATTCTTGTGAATGATTGATGATTACTTCATTCCATCTTTTATTTTCTCGTCGCCTCTGCAGTGTCGTTTAATTTTACTGTCACAGCTGAGCTGTTAAGGGTAGCTTCTAGTCACTCTTTCAAAGAACGATTTTATATATATATATTTTATTTATGTTTTTGTTCCTTTTGTATTTGTTCTTCATCGGAATATTATAGAATACTCTACAGGGTGTGATTAAAACGCTTTCCACATCAATATTCAATCACATTTTGATATGAATTTACTATTTTTTTTTCCTTTTTTTTTGTACGACAAAAATCAAATTAAAAGATAGATGATTAAAGTATAAAATACAATGCAAATGGTTATGGTTTTAAAGTTCAAATTAAAAGTTTTGAGTTAGTCCTTGTACTTATAAATTATGTTTATTTTGTCTTTTAATATTTTTGCTGTTTATTACTTTCTGGTTTGAGAGGTGAGGGATCGATCATTGGAATCCATGTTTATTACAAGGGTGTTTGTTTTTGTGATGCAATCTTAGGTTGTAAAATAAACTTATTATCCTAATGTTTGGTAAAATGTTAAAAACAGAAATTTAGCTGGGTCTTACAGATTAAAAAGGTGTGAACCGTTGGCACAAGAAAAGCAAGAATTAGCTGCTTTTCATGCCTTTTGAATTCTTGCTTTTCACTCTGGGGGTGTGGCCGAGAGAGAGGAGGGTTCGGGGAGTTAAAAGTTTTTTTTTATATAAAAAATCATCATTTAAATATTAAAATAATCTAGAAATTAATTAAAATATAAATAAATATATTATAAGTAGATTACAATATAATTTTTGTCTCACAATTCTAATTTTGTTTCAGATGATATTTTACTATATGTTATTTTGGGATTGCAGAGGCCTTCACGTATGGATTTATAGTTCGTGGTGAAATTATAAGTAGTTTGATGGGAGAATAAAAACAAGTGTTTAATTTACTTGAATTGTTAGTTACATTTTATTATTATAATTATTAAATATTTAAAAAACAACACACACAAACACTTTAAAGTAATTTCACAAGTTGAAAGTAATATGAAAAACTTGGTAACGAAACACTTTAAACTACTTTTCATTAACTTCAAACTCAACTACAGTTTTAACCAAATATTTTAAAAATTATTTTGAATCGTAACTAAAAAACTTTTCATGAAACTGTTTTTTTACAAAAGTAAAAGTAACACCAAGCACACTCTAAATAAGAAAACCTTTTGATTACAAAAGAAATTTCTATCACCTATTGATTTCATATTTGAAAAGTCTCGAGAAGTTGGTAAAAATGTAATGCAATTATTTGAGTTTGAGTTGGTCATTGTCTTTATTGTTGTCTTGCCTCATTCTTTAAATAGGTAAATTGAAATAACTTGCAACAACTACCCACTCGTCTTACTCAATCAATGTAACTTTTAGTAATCAATAACTCACTTTATTCAAGCAAACTCCCGACTCATTTCTTGTACCATGTAAACTCTTCATACATTTCATTCAGTATCTACATTTAAGTCTAGATTTTACCAAATCTGGTCAGCAATTAAATTTGACATGTTCTTCTTAGTTTATTTTTCGTAATACTTTGGTTAATTTTATTATGTAACATTGATTTTTATAGACTTTTATCTCCACCTATTTCCCATATATGTTTATATATAGTATAGCATATGGTGTCAACTTCTGTAGCCATGTCGAACGAGATTGATTGTATTCAAGTTGTGCATGGACGATGCAGTAAGGTCAAATGGTGACATCGCCATCCTCCATTACATCAGCTCAAACATCCAGCGATGGTTTCTCTGCACTTTCATCCGATATTGAGGGTGTTGCTATCCGATTTAAATTGATCTATTTATGTTTCGGGGAAGAAAATAAAGGATAGAATGCAAGATGCCTTTTGGATTCCTCGTCAGAGTCCATGACTTTCATGAAACGGCAGGGTCAACTTCAAAGTAAACTCCAAGCCATGGTGATGCATTTACTCTCATGAGCCAATCCCTGCCACTCAACTTGCTTCAGAAAGCAACAGACCAGCCTAAACACTAGCCCTAAAAAATATCAAACAAATAGGTGCTTCTAACCAGATAAAACTAAAAGATTTGCTTTTCGTGGGGTTTTAGGTTTTGAATTTTATGATTATTAACATGTTCATTAAAAATTTATATGATGTTAATTTTAAGATTTATAAAATTAGGTAAAATAACAGGATACTATATTAATAAAAAATAAATAGGTGCTTCTCACTGCAGATTTACATTTACAGTAGTCTATTTTTCTTATGAAGAACGCACTAAATTCTATTGAAACTAAATCTGTTTTTAATATAAAATAGTTGAAGTATACATAAACTAACTAGACATTCACGTTAATAAAAAAATAAATAGGTGTTTCTAACTGCAGATTTACAGTAGTCTAATTTTTTTTTTAAGACGAAAGCACTAAATTACATCGAATCTAAATCTTTTCTTGATACGAGCTTGAACGAAAATATTCAGGGGGGAAATATTCAAGTCAAGAGGGTATGCTAAAATGGAAGTTGAATTCATGGTTTAACTGTTTTCGATGTATTTTCTGAGTGATGAGATGACAGGCTTGACATGGGTGTATGGTGCATTAACTAGCCCACGTTCCAGGAACTCAGCAAAACGAGAAGCACGTTCCAGTCACCGCAGAAACTGCTAATGTAGGACCCTCTGAGCATGACTCTGGAACTCTTTTAACCTCTGATTGGTTACTCGTGCTTTGTTCGCGAGTCCCAATTCATCAATGTTGTGGCTCTGGGCTTGCTATCTATCTCAAAAATGAAAAGGATCGAGATTTTCATACTATAAATATTATTAGAGCCTCAAGATAACCGCATGATTTGCTGTGCCAACGAGCTGATTCACAGGCACGACCACCCTTCGTGTTCAGGTTTTTTGGGTGGGAAGTGGGTCTAATTGGGAAAATGTAGGTTTAGTTTCTTGTTAATAAGCCTGATAATTCCATCTGAAAATATATAGTTTAGCATAAGTCATTAGGATTAAACTTTAATATTAGTGAAAGCTACATGTTGTAGCCTATTGTGTCCAAGTCTACGGTTGATTATTTTTAACCTTAAAAAATGGCAGCCGCCCTCAGGCATCTTCAGTTTCATGATGCTAATCTGATAGCGAATCCTTAATCTTAGTAACTACACGCTACATTGGTTTTCAGATTCCATGGCCGGCAAGAAAAACAGGTTGACGCTATGTTTCTTGACTAGTTTTTTTTTTTTTTTACTTTATTTCCAGCAAATATATATTTATTTTTTTTATTTTTGCAGCATATTAGGTTTCTTGACAAACAAATTGAAACACAACCAAAGCACTGGATTGGTTGGTATCTGGGAGAGTTTAATAATAAGAAATTGACGCCACTCGGATTTGCAAATCCCTACACAATAATTAGACAGAAGAAATATAATGAAGCCACCATTAAACATGTTTATCGTAGTGCTTAGGATATTTGGCACTCATCTAAAATAAAATACAAGAAATGAAAGTTGTAGTCTTTGCCCAGTCAAAGGGATGCATCGTTTTCTTTCCCAACTGAGAAAACAGGTGTGGTTCTTGGTCTTCAACCACAAAAAAAAAAAAAAAAAGGAAAAAAAATGTCTGATATGAATCACAACACGAAGAGGGTTGGGTTAGGATCCAAAAAGAAGTCTACATTTTGATATTAATGGCTCTTCAAAGAGGAAAATTCAAAAGGGGTGAGGACATTGGAAGCTGTGGTTTGTCAAGAAACAATGGCTCCACACGTTTGCAGGAGGAGCCCATGATGATGATAGATATAGTCAATTCATCAACTCGATATTTATTTCACATTGAATTATTGAAAACCAGATATTTTTTCGAAAATAAAAACTCATCTGACTCATAATCCAAGCTTCAAGTTGAGGTTCTCTCTTTTATAAAAAATCATCCTTGTAAGTATAACACTCACAAAAATCAAATAAAAAAAAATCTAGACTTGATAAAACCTCCTAAACCAGACAATTTAAAACAAAATAGAAGATATTTGGCCGAGAAATCTGCCTATATATATATATACAGGTAATATTTATATATATATATATATATAACACCACACCAAGAATATATATATATATATATATATATATATATATATATATTTTCTTTGTTTTATATATATATATATATATATATATATATATATATATATATATTCTTGGTGTTATATATATATATATATATTCTTGGTGTCTGATATACAGGTAATATTTATACATTTCTCATAAGAACTTAATAATATGGTCATGCCTTCACGTCCTCTATCTCTCTGAAATTCAAGTCCACTTTCTTACAAGTTGAAAAACAAAGCTTATATAAAATAAGTGAATTTTTGGATGCATGGTTTGGATGGGAAGCGGGTTTTCTTTCCAACATAGTTATGTTTTATTTTAAATCGGGTTTTCTTCTTCTTTTTTAATCTAAATCAGCATTATTTTAAAATGACGATGTTGTTTTGATAAAATAATAATAATTTACCTATGGATCCACACAAGATAGCCCCACCAATGTCAACTCTCTACTCTCAACCCATGTTGAGTCTTGCAACTATGCTCTCTATGTAAAGATAAAGGGTTCCAGTATGAGAACACCTAAGAGGAGATAAGAGAAAAAATAGTTTTTGATACGTGAAACGTGATTCGAAAATAATTTTAGACCATTACAACATGAAAAAGAAATAGAGAAAGTAAAAGAGTATCTAAGCTGTGTTTCCTTTCTTTTATTGTTAGTTTTCTGTTAGGCTCTTAATGGAAACCAACCACATTGAACGCCCTGCCATTTCACCAGTTAAAGCCCCTCTTCTCCTCTTCTTGTGAAATTTCCTTCCATCTTTTGCAGCTTGGAGTTCAAGCTCCATTTCTTGAAAGACTTGCTTTCAGTTCAGAAATGGAAAATTCAGCTAATATTTTGCGAAGCAGAACCCTCTTTTGTCCGCCTTTCTTGAATGTATAGTATGCTATAAGACCAGTTCTTGCAATCATGGAGTTCAAGAAAGGGAAGCTTGTGAGGTTAGTCTCTTAACTATTCTCTCTTTCACGGTTCTCAGTCGCTTTCTTTGATGATTTGATTAAAGGGTGTTCTCAAAATTTATAGGTTTAATGATAGTCAAAACCTGGACAAGACATTGCCTGTTCATAAGACATCAGCTCCATTGTTCAAAACTGAAGGTGGTATTATTAACGACAGAAACACAAGTGACAAGGTTCCTACGTTTGGAAGGTTTAAGGTATTTCCAGAGAATAACCACAAACCATATTGGAGAGAGAAGATTCTTGATCCGGGAAGCGATGTTATTTTGAAATGGAACAGGATTTTTCTCTTCTCGTGCTTAACAGCACTCTTTGTTGATCCATTGTTTTGTTACCTTCCATCAGTAATCAGCAATGGAAAGTCAACTTGTATGGATACTGATTTGAATTTAGGAATCACTGTGACATGTTTTCGAACATTTGCTGATGTTTTCTACATGCTTCATATTGTAATAAAGTTTAGGACAGCTTATGTCTCACCTAGTTCAAGAGTTTTTGGGAGAGGTGAACTTGTTATGGATCCTGAGTTGATTGCAAAGAGATATTTGAAATCAGATTTCTTCATAGATCTTATTGCAGCATTACCTCTTCCTCAGGTACTTGCATTCCTAGCTTTGTTTTCTGCTTTTGTTTATTGGATTAGAATGCAGAGCTTTGCCTGTGATTTCTTTCTTCTTTTTTTGCCTAGAAATCACAGATACTTGTAAAAAATGAGGATGAACTTCAAATCCTCATTTGGTTATTGAGGTTGAAGTTGCTATTGTATTTTCAGCTGCCCTTTTGGCTCAATTTTCCAGGCATTTCTTTCGCTTCTTGAGGTTGAGCTGCTGTTACAAATTAGTGTTTGGCCCAGTTCATTCACCTCTGCAAAGAGAGCGATGAGTTCTTGAGTTGAGTTCTAGCTTTTTCAAGAATTAATAAGGGAAAGCAAAAGGTTTAGATGCAGATTAGATATTGGCTACAATACATGAGGAACTGTGTTTGATTTTTTCAAACCGTCCATTTCTTGCAAATGACATAGCTCTTCTTGCTTTGATTTTTAGTGTCTTCTCATTATTGAAGTCTATCCTTCGAAGCTAAAGAAGAAATGAAATCAAATTGTTCCGTTTTTTTTTTTGGCAGATTGTGATATGGTTTATAATACCAGCAATTAGAAGCTCTCATGCTGATCATACCAACAATGCCCTAGTACTGGTTGTTCTGCTCCAGTATATTCCCAGATTGTATCTGATTTTTCCATTGAGTTCTGAGATCATCAAAGCTACTGGAGTTGTCGCAAACACTGCTTGGGCCGGGGCTGCATATAATCTCCTGCTATACATGTTGGCTAGTCATGTATGTAATGCCTCCTTAAATCATAGCATACATGGCTTTTTACGATAACTGCGTCTCTCTCGAAACGCTCCTGATGTTTTTTCTTTTTTTTTTCTTTTTTTTTTTTTTTATCATTTGGTGCTGCTTTATAATGATTAGGCCTCTTATCTTGTAGGTCTTGGGGGCATCCTGGTATTTGTTGTCGATTGAGCGCCATGCAACATGCTGGAAATCTGCTTGCAAACATGAATTGAGCCCGATACCATGCAAGCCTCGTTACTTGGATTGTGGTACTTTGAACTTAAATGATCGCAAGTCATGGGAAAACACTACTGTTTTATTTTCTATGTGTAATCCAGCAAACAAAACCTCTTTCGATTACGGCATATTCGCAAAAGCATTGGAGCAGAATGTACTTTCCTCTGAGTTTCTTGAGAAGTTTTTCTACTGTCTTTGGTGGGGCTTGCAGAACTTGAGGTATAAATGTTCATTCAAGATAATGATAGCATCTGATTGGATTTTATCATTTTCATTGTCTCTTTGAATCGATGCATGATATTGAAGCGAATTTTTCCTTTCTTCTGTTCGCAATTGCTACAACCTTAACACCTGCAGATACATGGATTCCATCTATTGTTTTCATAACTGAAGTAAATTTTTGTATGATCTTTCTCACATATCCTTTCTGCGTATTCCATTTTTCAGTTCCTATGGCCAGAGTTTGTCAACAAGCACATTTATTGGGGAAACTGCATTTGCCATAATCATTGCCATCATGGGCCTGGTTTTGTTTGCCCATTTGATCGGAAATATGCAGGTAAATGTGAACACTTGATGCACCCCACATGATTGAGATGTTTCTCAGATACAAAAAAAAGCACCCACATTGGAAGTCTGTTTAGTTGAAGGAGACTAGGACATATCCTCATTTTCAAGAAATTATTTTCCCTGGAAATTTTATGATGAATTTCCTCTGCAGACTAAAAGCAAGATAATGTTCTATGATGACCAGAATTATCTTTGGATTGCTCTTTTGACACGCTCCCTCTTGCACAGACATACTTGCAATCTATCACTGTGAGGCTTGAGGAGTGGAGGCTCAAGAGACGAGACACGGAGGAGTGGATGAAACATCGTCAACTCCCCCAAAGTCTCCGAGAACGTGTCAGACGGTTTGTTCAATACAAATGGCTTGCAACTAGAGGGGTTGATGGAGAATCAATCCTGCGTGCATTACCAACAGATCTTCGTCGAGACATCCAGCGCCACCTATGCTTGGACCTTGTTAGACGAGTAAGTAGCTCCCTCCCTAGTGTTTCCATCAAGCATTTTAAAATCTATCTCCTCCTTTCGTGCTCTAGCTAATGTTTTTCCTTTTTTGCAGGTTCCTTTTTTCTCACAGATGGATGATCAGCTACTTGATGCAATATGTGAGCGCTTATCGTCTTCCTTGAGTACTCAAGGAACCTGTATAGTTCGAGAAGGTGATCCACTCACAGAGATGCTTTTTATCATCAGGGGAAAGCTAGAGAGCTCGACTACAAATGGAGGACGAACTGGTTTCTTCAATTCAATTATTTTGAGACCCGGCGACTTCTGCGGAGAGGAGCTGCTCGCCTGGGCATTGCTTCCGAAATCTACTCTCAACTTACCTTCTTCCACAAGGACAGTGAGAGCTCTAGAAGAAGTGGAAGCATTTGCATTGCAAGCAGAAGACCTCAAGTTCGTCGCCAATCAGTTTAGACGTCTCCATAGCAAGAAACTACAACATACCTTCCGTTTCTACTCTTACCATTGGAGAACATGGGCTACCTGCTTCATTCAGGCTGCTTGGCGTCGGCACAAGAAGAGAATGATGGCCAAGAGCTTGAGCATGTCAGAATCCTTCTCCCTTTCTTTTGATGGGCAAACAGCTGATGACGAAACAACACAAGAGGAGGCTGAACCTAGTTTTGCATCTTCAGCTTCTTCTCAAGCAAAACAGAACCTTGGTGTCACGATATTGGCTTCAAGATTTGCTGCAAACACAAGAAGGGGAGCTCAGAAAGTCAAGAAAGTTGGCATGCCCAAGTTCCAAAAACCTGAAGAGCCAGATTTTTCGACAGAACCAGACGATGACTAGTTCGATCGACCCCAGTTCTCATCCAATAGCCAAAAGATTAATCCCGAATGGATATTAATTTAATGATGCACATCGTAAGTGCTTAAGTACTCAGGGATGACTGCAATGATTTTCAGGTAGCTGGAAGCCAAGTGGATGTAAATGTTGCAGGTTGCTTGTCATTTCTATGATATCCATTAGTATATAGGTCTCATGTAGCAGGTCTTGATTAACGTAGAGTTTTGTTATTGTCAATTAGGTAAGATTAACACATTATTGCCTTGGATTTTCTTGCTGAAATTGTTAGATTTTTAAATAAAAAAAAACAAAGAGACAGAAGGAATTGAATGGTTGTGGGAGATGAATGCTGAATTACAACACATAAGGGATAATTCATACTTTATTTGATTAACTTCTTTGCAATTATATAGAGCAGAAAAGAGAAATAAAATGCTAATTAATAGCCACAAACCATGCTAAGATTTGCAACAGACCAGTAGCTGGAAACATAAATGTAGAATAGTATTCTTTCTTATTCAAATAATACTGAATGTGTACATGTTCTTATAGCATATACAAGGCTGCTAAGTATGGAAATTAATAAATATTTACATAGAATTTGGCTAGGATCATGGTGACCCATATTTGCTGCAGCCAACGGTCCTTTTCTCGTGATTTCAGCAATCACTCCAATGACAGCTTATGCCAACACTCCCCCTCAAGTTGGTGCGTAGATATCTTCAATGCCCAACTTGTCTAGCGAGTTGTGAAACACCTTGCTTGAAACAGCTTTTGTAAGAACATCAGCTAGTTGGTCTTCTGACTTTACAAATGGAAATTGAACGATCTTGGCCTCGAGCTTTTCTTTGATAAAATGTCGGTCTATTTCCACATGTTTTGTCCTGTCATGTTGAACTGGATTTTGAGCGATTTGTATAGCTGCTTTGTTGTCACAAAACAGCCTCATGGTTGGCCTAGATGAGTAGCCAATTTCTTCCATTAGTTCCCTTAGCCACAGGAGCTCGCAAAGTCCTTTGGCCATGCCACGGAATTCAGCCTCTGCGCTAGATAATGCCACAACCTTCTGTTTCTTACTTCTCCAGGTGACTAAGTTTCCCCCAACAAAGGTGAAATACCTAGAGGTAGACTTTCTATCAATGACATTTCCGGCCCAATCTGCATCTGTATATCCATCAATGTTCAAGTGGTTATACTTCTTGAACATAAGCCCTTTTCCTGGAGACGCCTTCAAATATCGTAAGATCCGGACTGCAGCTTCCATGTGTTCTTCACTTGGGTTATGCATAAATTGACTCACCAAGCTTACAGCATAGGTAATGTCTGGTCGAGTATGAGATAAATAAATCAGCTTCCCAACTAGCCTTTGATACCCTTCTTTGTTACTTGGTATTTGATTTTGATGCTCACCTAGTTTGAGGTTTTGGACCGTTGGCGTATCTGCTGGTTTGCAATCGAGCATCCCTGTCTCAGCTAGCAGGTTAAGGACATACTTTCTTTGTGAGAGAAATATTCCTTTGCTTGATCGAGCCACCTCAATCCCCAAAAAGTATTTTAATCCTCCAAGGTTTTTCATTTCGAACTCAGTAGCCAGCTGTTCTTGTAATTTAGAAATCTCCTCCTCATCATTTCCTGTAATTATCATATCGTCGACGTAAATTAAAAGGGTTGTTACCATTTTCCCTCGATGTTTTAGGAACAAGGTGTGATCTGAATTGCTTTGTTTGAAGCCATATTTTTTCATGGCCAAACTAAACCGTCCAAACCACGCCCTCGGTGATTGTTTCAATCCATATAGTGCCTTCTGCAGCTTGCACACTACTCCGGCATGTGAGGTAGAAAAACCTGGTGGGGCATCCATATATACTTCTTCTTCGAGGTTCCCATGAAGGAACGCATTTTTCACGTCGAATTGGTGGAGTGGCCAATCTAAATTCACAGAGATTGACAGCAGTACCCTGACCGTATGTAATTTCGCCACTGGTGAAAACGTCTCTTGATAGTCGATGCCATAGGATTGTGTATATCCTTTTGCGACGAGTCTTGCCTTGTATCGATCTATTGTCCCATCTGCTTTGTATTTGATAAAGAATACCCATTTGCATCCTACTACTTTCTTCCCCTCCGGTAATGGCATAAGCTCCCACGTTTCATTCTTTTGTAAAGCAGCCATTTCTTCCATAATTGCTTGATTCCACTTTGAATTTCCCAAGGCTTCTTGCACTGTGTTTGGGATGTGTTCCGAAGACATTTTGTGCAAAAAAGTCTTGAGTGGTTGCGACAATTTTTGGGTACTGACATGATTGGCAATTGGATACTTAGTCTTCTCCTCTCTGTGGTCTGGTGAGTATCGTCTTGGTGGCTTGCCTCTGTTATACCTGGGGGGTAATTTGTAGCCAACACAATTATCTTCAATATTAACAGGAGAGGGATTAGGGAACTGTACCTCAGGATTATTCTCAGGAAGATGATTGTTTGACACTGAACCGAGATGGGGCTGTTCTTGTTCATTCTCTATCTCGTTGCTCTGTCCAATTCTACCATCTTCTGTGTTGGTGGGTTGTTCTTGCTCATGTACCGTCTCATTATTTTGCTCATCACTCGAATGTGTGCCATCTTCTGTGTTGGTGACCTGTGCATTAATCTGCTCAAATCTTGGTGGGTTTGTGTCTGTAAACCATGGCCATTTCTCCCAATTATAACCGTGGTTTTGTTCCCTATTGTTCTGCTCTTCATCAATCATCTCCCCCTAAAGAGAGGAATGGGGGTTTGGCTCTGGAAAGAAGTATTCAGTTTCGAGGAATGTAACATCCATAGTGATATAAAGACGTCATGCTGCAGGATCGTAACATCGGTAGCCCTTCTTATGTTGTGCATAGCCCAGGAATATGCAGCGAACTGCACATGGATCAAGTTTGGTTCTCTGGTTTTTGTGAAGATGGACATAAGCTAGGCATCCAAATATTTTTGGTGGGAGCATAAGTATGGATGGGAGGGACACATGATGGGCTAGAGCTTGTAAGGGAGTGTTAAAGTTTAACACCCTAGATGGCAATCGGTTCATCAAGTAGACAGCAGCTGTGACTGCATCTGTCCAATAACATGGAGGTGCGTTTGCTGCTGTTAGAAGGGCTCTGGTTGTTTCCAAAATATGTCTGTTCTTTCTCTCCGCAACACCATTTTGCTGTGGTGTTTGGGGGCATGTTGTCTCATGATATAGCCCACACGTTTGAAAGTATTCCTGCAATTCCTTATTGTCGTATTCCCCTCCATTGTCAGAACGAAGAATTTGAAGTTGGGTAGAGAATTGGGTCTTGATCATCGTATGGAAAGAGCGAAAAATCCCTGCCACTTCATTCTTATGTTTCATCAGATATAACCATGTCATGCGTGTGCAGTCATCCACAAAAATTACAAACCACCTGATGCCGGAAGAAACTGAGACAGGAGCTGGTCCCCATACATCCGAGTGAATTAGCATGAATGGTGTCTCACACCTTTTTGAATTTATTGGATAAGAAACTCGATGACTCTTAGCTAAAATGCAGGTTTTACATTTCAACGTTGAATTGTCTGAGTTGGAAAACAAACTGGGAAATAAATGTCTTAAGTAGGAGTATGACGGGTGTCCCAAACGGTGATGCCACAGCCATATATCACGTTCTTTGTTACTGAGGTGACGAGCATTGTTTGCTTGACCGACTCTGAAATCGTCAATGTAGTACAGCCCCCCTCGTTTAGTACCACGACCAATAATCTCCCTGGTTAGAATATCCTGAAACAAGCAGATTTTTGAATACATTAGTACACGGCAATTCAAATCCTCAGTAACTTGTCCTACCGATAATAGTTTATTGGAAAGAGCTGGAACAAGTAAGGTATTTGATAATGAGAAAGAGGATGACAGTGCTACTTCTCCAGCCCCTGTAACTGGATATTTTTCACCGTTTGCATTGGTTATGCATGTCTGTTTTGGCTGAGTTGTTTCAGTAAAATCTTGTGGATCGAATGTCATGTGGTCAGTTACCCCGGAATCAATAATCCAATCATTGTTACCTGATTCATTCTGGGCTAGGGAACAGTTCGCTGCTGCTGATGGTGAAAAATCCTCCTAAGATACAAGAGAAAAATGAGGGTTGATTGAAGGTTTTTCTTCATCAATTTCAGCACGACCACTTTCAGTCATGACAAGTGCAACACGGCCATTTTCATGTTTTTTCTTTGTCTTGAGTTCGTGCCACCAGTCTGGATACCCGTGGAGTTTGAAGCATGTTTCCTTCGTGTGCTTCATATTCCCACAGTGTTCGCACCCCCCTCCCTCAATTCGTGACTTCATGCCTGTTTTCCCATCTACTATCATCTGAAGAGAAGTACGTTGTTGTGGTCTCTGTCCCCCTTTTGATATCATGGCCATGCTGGAACTTGTATCTGCCTTGTTTAACATCACCATTTGTCTCAGATCTTCTCGTCGAACATGGGCATACGCCTGTTCAACTGTTGGAACAGGATGGATTTGAAGCACATCAGCTCGAATCTTGTCCAAGCGGTCATCAAGCCCATCCAAGAAAGTATAGACTCTATCTTCCTGTATAATAGAGTTGTACTTCTGTATATCAACCTCACATTTCATGGGATTTGGACGCCTGAAATCAATCTCTCTCCACAGACTTTAAAGAGAGTTGTAGTATGTCTCGATCGATCCTTCCCCTTGTTTGAGTTTTGTCACTCTTCTCTTGAGATCGTAGACTTATGAGGTGTCAGAGCCATCAAAATACGTTGTGGCCACAGTATCCCATACTGCCTTGGCTATTGGAAATCTGATGTAATTTCCAATCAATTTTGGTTCCATGGAGTTTATTAGCCATCCCTTTACCACTGCATTTTCAGTTCTCCATTTCCTGAAAGCAGGGTCTGTCTCTGTAGGTTGTGGAAGATCTCCATTTATGTATCCCAACTTGTCTTTGGCAGAGATATACATCTCGACCACTTGGGACCATAACCCATAGTTTGTATCATTCAATTTGATACCGATCGGTGCAGCAACAGCGTCATGAGTTGTTGCAGTTGTTGTCTGACTCAACATCTGTGTTAGTTTGGATGTTAAGTCAGCAAGGGTTGAAGGATCTGTAGGGGAGGTAAGGTCTGTCATTTTCTCAATCTTCTAGAGTTCTGTCTTTTGTCTCCTTCCTTTTGTTGTCTCGCGGAAAGGAAAGAGGGAAAAAAAAATTGACAGATCCTAGGATTGAAGCTCTGATACCATGTAGAATAGTATTCTTTCTTATTCAAATAATACTGAATGTGTACATGTTCTTATAGCATATACAAGGCTGCTAAGTATGGAAATTAATAAATATTTACATAGAATTTGGCTAGGATCATGGTGACCCATATTTGCTGCAGCCAACGGTCCTTTTCTCGTGATTTCAGCAATCACTCCAATGACAGCTCATGCCAACAATAAATCTAAAGCTAAAAGGAAAATGAAATAAAGAATATTACGTTGATCTATGGCAATCCTTAAGCAAACTTTAACAATCCGCCTTGCTTTAGGAACTACAAATTCCAATCTTCGGTTATAAAAGTTCAAACTTGTTTTTTAAAAGTGGATTTATAAATAAGTTTGCTAGCTGATCTTCAGATTTACAATAAACTATTTTTCTAGACTTCCCTATGCTTAGTTTTCCCATGAAACATTGGATTATGAGAGATTGCAATTATTGTCTAATTATCAACTACAATCTCCATATGTAGACCACACAAAATCTTTCAACCATAAAACTTGATTTACTATTGTTGCTGCTGCAATAAATTATACTTTTGCAGTGGATTGTGTTACAATCTCCTGCTTCTTTGAGTACCATGAGAAAACTCCTGAACCTAGAATAAAATAATATTTAAAGTGTTTTTCATGTCATCAATCGATCCGCCTCAATTAGTATATGAGAATCCATATAACTTGAAGCTTTGACACCTTTTAAACTTAACACCATAACTAATAGTCCATTTGATATACCTTAATATTTCTTTTGCCACTCTTAAATGTATTTCACTAGCACAATGCATAAATTAGGATAATAAGCTTACAACAAGTAAAATAGCAAGCCTTGTGTGGTAAGATACATTATGCAACTAATCAAGCTTCTAAAGCATCATTTTTCAGCTTTATTTGCATCATCTTCCTTGCTCGGCTTCTCTTTTTGGTTCATTGGTGTGTTATTTTTTCTTTGTATTCCACCATCTAAAATCTCTTCAATATTTTTTTTGCATACTTCTTTTGACAAATGGACACCTTATTTTGGCTTTGCTTGATCTCCATTACAAGAAAATAAGCTATAAGACCAAGATTTGTCATTTCAAAAACATGCATCATTTCTTGCATCAACATTTCAACTACTTATGCATTGCTTCGTGTTATCAAAAGATAATCAACATAAAGAGACACTATAAGAACATCATTATCCTTTTGTTTGACATAAAGAATGGCCTCAAATAAGCTTTTTACAAAGCGTAAGCTTAGTAAATTATCATATGTCCTACTATACTATACTCTAGGTGCTTGTTTTAGCCCATTAAGAGTCTTTTTTAACAAGTAAACCTTATCCTCGTCACCTTGAATAACAAATTCAGCTAGATACTCCAAATATATTTCTTCTTGTCCATTTAAAATGTTGATTTGACATCTAACTAGAACACTTTGCAGCACTTTTATGCTTCTATAACTAAGAACAATCTGATTGTATCCAATCTAGCAAAATTATTAGAGTAATCAACACTAAAAATCTGAGCATGTCCCTAACTACAAGCTTGACCTTGTGTTTGTTGATGTAGCTACCTATATTTAGCTTTATTATGTACACCTATTTAACTCCAATGACTTTGTTGCCTTTAGGTTTGTCAATTAATTTGCATGTTTTATTCTTCTAAATCATTGACATCTCCTCTTTCATTGCTTTTTTTCATTTGAGATCTCTGAGAGCTTCTTTATATCTAGAAAGCTCATAAATTATCACATTACATCTTTTATAGATGTTTGAATGTGACTTTGTATTCCTGATTGAAGGATCATCTTCTAGTTCACTTTGTCACTAAGGTGTTGTTTGCTCTTCAGAAAGGTCGTTCTCTTAAGAATCATTCCAGTCTCATTGCTCACCTTTATTGAAGTATATATCTTTTGTAATTGTCATTTTTCTTGCTTGTGGATGATACACTTTATAGGCTTTGAAGACTGAATTATAATCCACAAAGATGTCTATAATTGCCTTCTTGTCAAGTTTGTCATGTTTAACATATGGAATATGAGCAAAACATACACTATCAAATACTTTAAGGAAGCTTAGTGAAGATTTCTATCCGTACCAAATTTCAAATGGTGTTTTATCTTTCAAAAAATTTGTATGAAGTTGATTTTGAAAAAAAATTATTGTATTAGTTGTCTCTGCCCAAAACTCTTTAGGTAACTCCTTCTCATGTGTTAAAGTTTTCTTAAGGACTATAATATTTTTTTTATTAGCTTAAAATTTATGTTTCCTACAAATAAAGTTATCTTGGTCTTTAGGAGTTATTAGTGTGTTACATATCTTAGTATGATTTGTTGCTATTAGTTAGCATTTTAGTTTTCTTTTCTGTTATATAATTGCAAAAAATAATAATCAAATAAAGCATGAATTATCCTTATTGCTGTATTTCAACATTCTTTTCCTACAATCATTCATTTTTTTTCTATCTTTTTGTTTTCTTTTCTGTAAAAATATAATTACTGGTATCAAAGCTTAATGAAAGATTATATTCATACTAAACTCCAAATAGTGTTTTATCTTTCAAAAACTTTAATGGAAGTCGATTTTGAAAAGAGATTATTGTATTAGTTGCCTCTGCTTATAACTCTTTAGGTAACTCTTTTTTATACAACATACATCTAGCCATTTTTATTCCATATTTATTTCTCTTTTCACTAACTCTCTTTTGTTATGGAGTGTAAAGAGTAGTGATCTATTAGTGCCAACATCTTCACAAAACAAATTAAATTCTTTCGAAGTGTATTCCTTGTCATTATTTGACTTTATAACTTGAATGTTGCAGTCACTTTGATTTTCCACTATTTTCTTAAACTTCCAGAAAACTCCAGCTACTACTGACTTGAATCTCAAGAAAACAATCTAGCGTAATCTTGTAAAATAATCAATGAAAACAATATGATAAAGGTTACTTGTCAATGATGGTGCTCTTTGAGGTCCTACTATATTCTTATGAATTAGTTGTAGTTTTTGTGAGGCCTTACAATTTGATTTAAGAAATGGCTACTTGTTTTGTTTATTGAATTGACTTGCATTATAATTTGGTATTTGACCAGTAAGAACTAGTAGACCTTTTATCATATCATTCTTCTTTATTTTCAACATTCGTTAAAGATGACAATGCTTAAGTTTCTTATACTAGATTTTAGTGGTGTTGATGATTGTGGAATATTTTGTGTGCTCTTTCTTAATTGGGAAAAATAAGAAGTTTTTACCTCTCATTTTAACTTGTAAAATTATTTATCCAGCAAAATCATAAATGTAGCAATATTGATCTTTAAAGGTCATTTTGAATCAATTTTCTATTAGGTAGCCAGCACTTAGCAAAATTTGGTCAATATCAAGTACATAAAGAGCATCTGGTTTTGTTTTTGTACTTCAATTTGATGTAATTGCAACAGCTCCTTTTATCTTTGTTAGAATATAGTCATCACTCCTTATTCAAACCTTTGTAATTCTAGTAGAATATAGGTCATTTAAAAGTATTCTATCATAAGTCATGTGGTTTGTACCATAGTTGTAAAATCCGTTCCGGGTACCGTTCCGGTTTTTTATTTGGAACGGAACGTTCCGGTTTCGGTGCATTCCGGCGTTCCGTTCCGGTTTTGTACTGTTCATATTTATTTAATTATATATATGAAAAAAAATAAAATATTAATTTAACAAGTATAATTTAAATTCAAGATAAATGAAATTTAAATTATACAATACAAACATAATCTCAAAATTAGAAACATTGTAAAATTCCAAAATATTATGAAAGTAAAATGTTCTAAAATAAAAGAAATATAAATCAAACATCTTCTACATTATTAATATAAAAATATTAGAATTTCTTATTATGCATCCCAAAAAAATAGTAAATACCATAGTAAGATAATTACAAAGAGAATAGTACTGAAAATCATATGTTCAAAAAGAAAAGAAAAAAACAGATTTTGAAAAAAATAAATAAGTAAAATTCGGACACAATATGATATAAATAAAAAATCGTAAATCGTAAGTAAAATATTTCTGAATACAATACAACATAATTATGGCTATAAAACTTCATTAGTTAAGGTTCATATATAATTCAAAATAATTTAAAAATACATTACAAAACAATTATGTTCATAGAATTTCATTAGGTAAAAACTAACAAATTTAAAATAAATATTTTGATGATATGCTATATAAATTAAAATCAGTCCCATGCCCGTCATTTTCCTCGTTATTTTTAATACATTTATCAAAAGTATTATTATTGAAAGGATTATCAATACTAATACTGGTGTCAACACTCAACATCGATATTACTAGTACTAGCTCCAACTCCAACAAATTATTTCGACATCAGGATATGAAAATGATTTAAAAACATCAAAAAAATTTAATTTAAAGTAAAAAAAATTAAATATAAATTTTAAAGTTAATATTACTGATTTTCAAGAGTGATTCCATGATATATATATATATATATATATATATATATATATATAGCCGATGTGGGACATTTGTCCCACATCGGCTAGACAAATTCAATTTGAATTTGTCCAGTCGTTATTGTCCCACATCGGCTAGACAAAAGTGTTTGTCAAATCTTCTCCTTTAAATATTTTATCTGCACTTTCCTTAACTCTTTGTCCCACATCGGTGAAATACATTCTTTTCTCAACTTTTTTCCATTAAATACTCTTCAAGTCTTCAGTTTCCACGCCAATCTCCACTCTTCAGAGTCAAGTCTCCGGAAAGGAACGTCCGGAATGGAACCGGGGCGTTCCGGCCGGAATTGGGCTGAAATTTCCGGATTGGACCGGAATTAAAACCGGGATAAAAATATCTCCGTTTTGTTCCGTTTTTATGAACGGAACGGTATGTTCCGTCCGTTCCGGCTGGAACGGAACGGATTTAATAACATTGGTTTGTACAACCATTGTCAATCAACCAATTTTCTAAGGAGCTTTTGGTTGAAAAATAGTTTGCTATAAATATCTTATCTTCACCATCTTGATTAGCAACTTAAGCATTTTCTTCTTGTTTCTAAAATTTTCTTTAGTAAATAACAATTTCATGTCCAAACTAATTACACTTACTACACTTTGCATATGGTCTTTTCCAATATTTGAATGATAGATGATCTATTTTGATACAATGATGACAAGGTGGATAACTTCCTTTTGAATTTCTACCCTTACTTTGGATTTTGTTGTTTGTGGTAAAGCTTGATATTTCTTGAAATATTTCTTCTTATCCTTTTTGAAATCCTGATGTTTGGTTGGTAGGGCTTCTTCAACAATACGATCTTGCCTCATAAGCCTCTGTTTTTCTTGAGTCGGTAAGGCATTTAACAGCTCAGGCAATGTGATCCTGAAAAGATCTTTTGTGTTCTCCATGGTGGTTATAGATGCTTCATCTTTCAAGCATAGTTACGTGAATTTTCTTACAATCTTGGAATCAACAAATTTAGTGTCAAGTAACCTTACCTTGTTGACAGTGTCAAACAATTTGTCTGAGCAGTCTTTGATTGTCTCAGACTCTTTCATTTTTTGCAACTTAAATCCCCTTATTAAATTCACCACTTGCATGTCTCATATCCTTTCATTTTCTTCCTTCAAATAATCATAAACTTATTTTGCTTTTTTGAGAGATGATTATCGTGAAAATGGTTGTTGAAACAACAACAAAAAAACATGTTTTTGCTTTGGAGTTCTTGGTTTTTCTTTATAACTTTTGATATGAGCTATGGTTAGGTTGTTTGAAAACGGAGGGACCTCATAATCCTCTTCCACAACTTTCCAGAGATCAAATGTCTCCAGGTTTGTTTCCATTTTCATTGCCTAAAGCTAGTAGTTTTCTCCATCGAAGATAGGAGGAGCAATTTGAGAAAAATGGTTTCACCTTTCATCACAGACCCCTTAAGAAGAGAACTCTGATATCAATTGTTAGATTTTCAAAGAAAAGAAAACAAAGAGACAAAAGGAATTGAATGGTTGTAGGAGAAGAATGCTGAAATACAGTAGATAAGGGATAATTCATACTTATTTAATTAACTGTTTTGCAATTATATAGAAGAAAAGAAAAAAAATTGAAACGTTAACTAACAACCATAAATCAAGCTAAGATCCAATTTTTTTTTGCAGGATAATCTTATTTGAAGAGGATGAATGACCTTTGCTGGAGTTGAGACTTACTGCAGGACTGGGTAGAATCTTCAACATATGTGAAGCATTTTCAAGCTCAACCATTAAACAGTGAGTTCAGTTTTGAAGTCCTAGCCTCTTTTAATTGCTGACAGAGTTGACTCATAATTGAAGGGGAAAACAATGACATCTCACCCACACATCCATAACCCTTCATGCAAAACCTAGTAATATGGACTTGGTCATATCCAAAACATGGTGGGACAGGAAGAAAGACTTGCACCTGCCAAGGTATTACCTAGCCAATCCAACTTGTAACCCAGCACATTTCCAGCTACAGATGTGATGCCAAAAAATGGAAGTGAGATCCATGAAACAGGTAGGCGGTCAAATCAAAAGATCTTTCTGATGTCCACTCGTGGCAAATATTTTAAGAGGGTGGACCAGAGAAATTAGAGAGTTTGTCCTAACTATACTTCCCACCAACAGCACGATATACAGAATCCATGACCAACACATGTTGGCCCCCCAACCTTTTGGACACTATAATTTGAAGAGTGATGTGTAGGTGAACCATAACCTCATCACCTTGGCCATCTGATATTAGCTACAAAGGCTCAACTTGTTCAGCGCCGACACTTTCTTTTGACCTCCTCCTGTTAAAATAAGAAATCCAGCCACACATGTGCACATGCATGCACATTCAGAGGAACAGGTTGCAAACAGGGAACAAAAGGAATACGAGGAGAGGAGTATGCGAAAATGTACATATACTAGTTCTTTTACATGTCACACACTAAAATCTGAAAACCAGAAGCATCAAGCAAGCTAATACTTTGATCTCACTCAAACTTTTTAGACTTTACAAGAGCAAATATGGCTTGAACCTTAAATGCTGCTAAATCACACCCAAGCAAGAATACAAGTCAACTGTAAAAGAAAAAAATGAAACCTAATATCCTACCTATAACATCCAGCAACAGTTTAATGCCTGAGGAGAACTAACAATGACCAATATCCTATGTGAAGAAAATAAAAATAAAAGGAAATATGACCACAGTATGGAGAGTGATTTCTGAATAGAGAATCCTTTAGAGCTTTCAAATCACGCAGAAAATGACTTCCATTTTATTGATACGAAGGCTAGCATTCACCATCATTTGCATGGTCGATCCCAGAGGCTATATAGATAGATTATCTGAACCCGAGAGGAAATGTATTACACTCTCATCTGGCTTTCATTCACGCCTAGCTTATTTGCTCTCCAATCAGATCAAGACCAACGACAAGGAAGGTCACACCTTGGAAGAGAAGGAAGTAAAAGTGGACTCCCTGGGCTGATAACAAACTCCTGACAGAAGCTGTGAGTAGGAGGAAAGCTAGAGCAAGCTCTTTCCTGTAAATCTTGTTCACTTTCTTAACAGGTTTAGGAGCTGCTTCTTTTTGTTCCTTTAACTGGTTTAACAGTCCAAGCTCGGTCTCCGAAGCTCCTCTGCATATCTGTGGTTGGTTCATTGTCTTTGAGTCCCTCTCAGCGGCAGCCAGCAAGTCAGATTCTGATGACCTACCAGCCTTCTTGGTGACAACCCACTCATAAGAGCTACCCAGCTGGAATAAACCAGATACCATGGCATTGAATTTGGTAACTGACATGGTGTTTTCAAAGAGCAGGTAAGGAACAATGAAAGGGAAGGATTTTGGGTCAGGAAGAATGTTCAGGAATGACATCACGACAGGCACATAGCAAATAACCCACATAGGAAGCTCGGCCTCGGGGACAAACATTGTTAAAGGAAGAATTATGCAGAACAGTGTGAAGGAATAGAAAGGAAGGATAAGTTTTCTCAATAGAAAGAAAAGGAATATTAAGTTTGCTTTCTTCCATAATGCTATCTGCAAGATTGAATACATGGAAAGCCTTTAGTAAATTTAAATCAGTGTGGAATTAATAATATTACAGGAAGCACAAATGGGATCAAAGGCACCTTAGAGGTTATAATTGCTGGAAGACACAAGCGGAAAAGTTGCATAGGACCAGAATGCCAACGATGTTGCTGTTTCCTGTAAGCTTCATAGGACTCAGGAACTTCACAGAGGACCTGAAAGGTTACACATATAATTCATGTTGTAAGGACTTGTCAAAAATTTACAAGGAAAGTGCTCGCCTGTTTTTTTGCCATCAATCTTTCATACTGTTAGATTGCTTTAAAATGAAATGGAATGATCCTGAAAGAAGCCCTGTATTCGTTCGTCCTGATCCTACCAAACTATATTTACTGATGCAATGGAAGCGATGGCTTTAGATTGATAGAAGCACAATAGTACCTTCACATCATTAAGGAAGATGAATTTCCAACCATTAAGATGTGCACGGACAGCTATGTCCATGTCCTCAACAGTTGTCCTTTCAAGCCATCCACCAGACTCTTCAAGGGCTTTGATTCTCCAAACACCAGCAGTTCCATTGAAACCAAAGAAATTTAGGAATGCGCCATTAACTTGCTGTTCAACCTCAAAGTGAAAACACAAGTTGATGTTTTGGAGACGAGTCAATAAATTCTCATCCTTGTTCACAAATGCCCATCTGGCTTGAACCAACCCAAGTTCAGGATTGTTCTGCAACACAAGGTAAGACAGACAAGTGGATTAAATCACAAAAACATTTTGGACAGCAGACAGGTCATTGAAAAGAGATTCACTTGTCTTTATCCACCTTGAAATGAGGCACTGTCAGCTTAAGGAAGTCTGGATTAGGCTGGAAATCAGCATCAAAAATTGCAACAAACTCATAATCCTTTATATAATCACAGCTCATTGCAGACTTGAGATTTCCAGCTTTGTAACCAGTTCTAATCAAGCGATGCCTATAGATGATATTGACACCCTTTTGGTTCCACTTAGTAACCTCTGCCTTAATTAACCATTGGATGCTCTCATCATTGGAATCATCAAGTACTTGAATCAGTATGCGATCCTTTGGCCAATCCATTTGGCAAACTGCAGAGATAGACTGCTCATATACCTGCGTGAAGAAAGCATATTAACATCAAGAACTCTGTAGGATTTTGACATTGCCACCATTTATATCGTATGCTAATCCTAGATGCCCCCCCCTCCCACCCACTAATAATCATCTAAAGTTTGAGACTTCCTAGTTTGATATTGATCTAAAATAACAGATCCAATCATCAAGACATAAATTTTCTATTATTTTTTCGATGCTAGATACAATCCAAAATTACTTACTTAAAGGCACCTAACTTAGCCATATAATTCTTCAAACTACAAATAAATCACGAAACTATTGACGACTATATATATATATATATATTCTTCAAACTCTTTGAATGCAGAAAATAAGTCCCAGTCCCAGTCACAGATTTAGCCACAAGCTAAAAACAACACACAAAGTCGTAAGGCAAGCACAGCAAAGAGGAGACAAAGTTTAGCGCATTACCTCTCTTTCGTTACACATTGGGATTTGTACAAGAACCATGGGATACTCATAGCCTGGTGCCTCAACATCATCTGACTTGAAAGGATCCCCATCGATCCTTGGCTTAATCTTCTTGAATTTAATCCAAAAGCAACCCAAACAAAGTACCAAACGATCTACAGATTGAATAAGGAATAAAACAACACAGAATTGAGAGAGAACTTGAATTACTGGCGCAATGTAATCAGCCCTGAATGTTAACCAAGCAACATAAACCATGTGAAGCAAGCCTTGCAAACCCAAGGTCCTTGGGATATGCAAATTAGCACTCTCAAAATAACGCCAACCTTTCAAATAAGCAAGCACTTCAAAAGCTAAAATTGCCAAAGATGTCACTAAAAACACTCTAATGATTTTAAGTACCAATTTCCCTTTGCCTAACTTCTCAGTAGCCACTGCAACACCTTGTCTAAAGATCAATCTCTTCTTGATAGCCCCTAGCAAGGACCAAAAGACAGTAGCTAACCAAGCAACACAACCAACAGCTCTATGAGCCTTGAGGAGCAAAACCCATGTGACTTGCTTGGCATTCTTTCCTCTGTTCTTCTCAACTGGCCTAAATGCAGAATCTGGACCGTTGATTTCCACAACAGAATAGTTAGGATTCTCCATTTTCACTACCACAGGTGTTCCCTTCTTGCTGTCTTTTCCCCACCAATCTGAAAAATCCAATCTTGGAGCCATTTTTCTTCTATATCTTCAACACAAATTCACAGACAACAAAAAACCAAAAAAAAATCCCAATAAACCAAAATCCTCAAAAGTTCCAATCTTTTTAGCGAAAATTCAAAACTCAGATCCCAAAACCAGGAAACAAGAGACCCCCATTTCAGCACCAGCCATATTAAACCTAGAAAACTAGATCCCTACCCTTCCTCAATCAAATAACACAGAAAGAACTCAACTTAAAAGCTAGCCAGTCATGCCAAGTACAATGTGGCAAGAAAAGGCAAAAGGATAGAAGTGAAAGAGATGTTCCTTGTAGCCTCTTCACTTAAGACACACTACCAAGAGATCCACCATGGCAAATAAATATTACGAGGAAAGGTATATGTTGTTGCAGCTGTAAGAACCCTTACGCCATGTGAATTTGTCGAATATTCTACAACCAAAGCCCATAACCAACCATAAAACTTTAGCCTTTAACTGTTCAAAAAAATTTACTACCACCATTTATTTTTCTAATCTTTTTTGTGGGATCTGCATAAATCATTAGTACATTAAAGAATAAAGACACGGCAGCTTGGACTAAAAAGTAAACATCGGTTGACAAGGAAGTAAACATGTGAAAATCTAGATAAAAGCTTTCAGGGTGTGACGCTGTGTTGACTAAATTATTACGTGAGAACATGGAAATTTCCATGCCTAATTAAGCATGTTCGCTGATTATAAAAATTATTGAGTCTCGAATAAACTAATATAATTTAGAAAAAAATATTGAGTCTCGAATAAACTGATTAAACAAGGAAAATTAAAATTTTAGAATCATAAAAGGTGTTTTCAAGCATTTAAATCAGCTAACTAATACTTTTTTATATATATAATTCATCGATGATTAGAAGATAGAATTGGAAAACAAAATAATTTTGATGAGTATAAATTGGTGTGGGAAAATGAAAGAAAAGGGAAATTAAATTACCCGAAATTCTCAATAATCTAACTTAATTTAATCATAATAAAAGAAAAAAGATGGTAAGAACATGTCGGTTTGGAGCAACAATGAGAGAGGAGAATATTCTTCTTCTGTTCTAACATTTTGTTTCGTCCCTCACTATTTTGTATAAAACAATACAAGTGATCAAAGTGAATAAAATCAAAAGAGAAACACAAATTGAGATACCTGCAAATTGCCCATATCACCCTTCATCAACAGCCTACAAGCTACTTCCTGAGGGGTAGGGATGTCTTTTACTCACCAGGTCCAGTTTCCATGGAAAGAAATCCAAGAAATGAGGTCATCGTCCCCTTTTGTCCATATTTATTTTTAGAACTCTTCTTATTTTAAAGTACAGAAAGCATAATTTCTATATTAAATAAAAAATCAGGAGCAGTCAACCTCCATTAGAGGTGGCTTTTTAAGTTTTTTTGTCTCCCTTATGTATTGTTAAAAAAACATTGATTGAAGCTAAACTAGTAGTATGGTTAGTAAAGGGTAGTTTTTATGGATTATTATTATTATTATGGTTCTTGGGATCTTAGTTGAGATTAAGAACTAATTTTAAAAATATTTTTTAAAAAATAAGATTTTTTACTTTAAATTAATTTTTTATTTTTTAGATTATTTTAATATGTTGATATTAAAAATATTTTTTAAAAAATAATTTTAACTGAAATATACTCAAAATGCAATCAAGTTGTAGGAATAAAAGAAAAGTAAAATAAATTTGAAAGCAAATCAATCAATTGGAGGAATCTTGGAAGAATAATTATTTATTTCTCTCACTGGAGGTTCCTTTTTACAATCATTAAAAATCTTGTAATCACTCTCTTGATTATCCAATGTAATGATGAATTGCCTTTATAAGTGTATTTTATATATATATAATTGTTGAGCTTATTTAAATATATTTTAATTAATTTTTTTAATTTTAAAATTAATAATCATATAAATTTTTATTAATCATCATATTAGCAATTATAGATCTCAAACTTGAGATAATAAAAAAAACAAATCTCTAAGTTCCAAGCTTGTAACACTAAGTTACCTATTAATTTCTAAGTGTCATTTTTTTTTTATTAATATAAGTATTCGAGTCAATTTGCGTATATCTCGATTAATCTTATAAATCTTAAAATTTATATAGACTCATAATTGGATTGATCTAGATAAAAACAAATACTGATATTTTTTAATATTATGATTGAACTATTTTCTAAAATATATTTTAAGTGATTTTATTAAATCCCAATATATATATATCACAACCCATCCCCTTTGGTTTTATTTTCTAATTGTTTGGAACTCATCAATTATTCATGGATCTCTGTCTAGGCAGCATGCATGTGAGCTGGAGAAACTTTCTCTCACACACACATGATCCAACTTAAATTATACAAAAAAACTATATATTAAAATAATATTTTTATATATAAAAATAATTTAAAAATCATCAACTTAATATTTTTTATAAAAAAAAATATTTTTAAAAAATAGATTATAACGCACAGACAAAATACTCGTCAGCTAATACTATCTGGTTTCTAAAATAAGGTAAAATATTCACTCCTTCACCCAAAATATGCATCCATGAAGAACCCTAATTATTTCTTTATCGTGTAATTAATGAACAAGGGTGTGATTAATTATTTTTTCTTTCTGTACTCCAAGATCACAAATCTTAATCATGAAAAAACAAATCTATTCATTATGAGGCATAAACACGTGCATGCAGGGGGACATGACACAAGACGAACAACCAATAAGATACAAGCTCTTGGCCAGAAGTTTAAAATATTTTTTATTTAAAAATATATTCAAATATTTTTTTATATTAATATATGAAAATAATTTAAAAATACCAGAAAATATTTAATTTAAAGTAAAAAATAAAAATAATTTTTTTTAATTTTTTTAAAAATACTCTTAAAACACAATGTCATACCAATCGTAATTGTGATATTATTTCTAGAATTGGGGTGTTTTATTTTGTATTAATCGACGATATCATTGAAAAATGATGGTTTTTCCCTTAAGAATATATTATTTCTTAAAAAAATTAATAGATCAAAATTATTGCAAGATATTAAAAGAATAATTTAATATTTTTTTAAAAAAAATATATCTAAAAAAATATTAAAAACATTGTCAAACAAAAATAAAACCATCCTTGCATTGTCCTTTTGCTTTGTGATTGTGGAAAGTGAAAAAATGACTGGTTCTTTTTTTTTTTTGTGTATTTTAATTTAATATTAATCATAATTTAATATTTTTAGTATTTTAATTTATTTAAAAATAATATCATTTTAAATTGAAATAAATTAAATTAAATTAATTCACTTAACCCATAATATGATTAATAAAATATTAAATATTTTTATATATATTGGGTTTAAATTTAATAGAAAAAAGACAGAAATAAATAAGTATTCTTTATGGAAATATTAATTTGAATATAAATGATATATATTTATATACAGAGTAAAAATATTAATATTAATATTAAATTCTGTTATCAAATTATCTTAAATATATATATATTTTTTTGTCATTATAACCCTTTCAAGAATTACACTAAATCAAATCATTTTGTATTTTAATACATAATAATAATAATAATAATAATAATAATAATTAATTAATTAAAAAATATTTTGCGAGCTTATAAACTAGGAGGGTGTCTCACTACAGTGATTTGGTATTCGCATTTGCTACTACCAGTAGCCATCACTAAAGCACAATTTTGGAAACCATAAACAATGGGAAGATGGAGATTTAAAACCCTACAAGTGAAGGGACAACAACCAGCAGGAAATGCCCCACCACAATTTGCCCCACGAGGCCAATTGTGTTTTTTTTTTTTCGTCGGCCGAGATTCGTGTAAAAAAAGAGTAGATTATACATGGACCCATCCACTCTAGAGTCCAGATCTTTCATCTCAACTATCTTCTAGTGGGGACTGTTCTTAATGTAACATTAGGTCCTCTATTATGCAGCATTCTTTCTTCTTATTTTTATTAGAAAAAACCCATATGTTAAAAAACCTATTTTATAGGTTTAATTTAACGAGTAAAATTCTATTATTTTAAATTTTTATAATGGATATATAACTTAACTCGAATTCAAGATCTGTTGTGTAAATCGTAAACCTTTTATCATCACGTTATGCTTGTTGGAACAACTACTATGCAGCATGTCAACATGGATTAGGACATATCGGTTGATCAAAGACACACACACAAAAAAAAGCAATACCATGTGCTTAGATTTTATTATGAGCTATACGTAGGAGGGATTCTGGGGGGTTGTCCTCATGTGATGTGCTCCATGATTGTCTGTTAGGGTTAAAACTTGGGCTAGGATGAAAACTAAAGATAGAGGAAAGTATGGTGAACGAATGGGCTCTAAGTTCCTAAAATGTTGTCTTGAAGGAAGAGGTGTTGGTTCGGTAATGAAAGCATCAATTCGATAACTCGTCTCGGCATCGTCGCCGAACCAAGCCGCCGAACATTTCAAGTAGGATTTCTGAAATCATGTTCGGTGGGTATTCAATGTGGAGTAACCTCCAACAACTGAAGGTCCACTTGTTGCTAAACCATCCATTGAATTAGACCACTAGTTATCTCCAAGCTATGGCCAGCTTTCATTAGGCAGAACCATATTTGTCACTGGACCGTCTATGGGCATTATATGTCCCACCCACATTTCATTGCCATATTTTATATGCATCACGAGACTCTGATGAATATCAAATCTACAGAGAGAGAGAGGAAAAGAACAGCTTTTTGAGCATTGAAATAACTGCTCAAGCTCTACAAGATTCACAGGGCCATGTTATAATGTAATGATTTATCATGAATCTCTAATGCAGATGAGAATGACATTCTTTTGATGCGACCAACTACGCAGTTAGTTTCATAAAAATATTATTTTGACAAAAATATTATTTTGACGGTTTTTAAAGTATTATCTGGTGCTTTTAGTGATGATGTAGGAGAGAAATGAGAACACTAGAAACTTCAAAATTATTCATCCTTGAAATAGACAACTGAGAGAGTTGAGACAAGGAGCGATGGATCAAGATAGAGAAAATTGGTATGAACAATGATTTGCACTTGATTGGACTGATGCGAAGATGTTTTCTTAAACGGGTGCATTCGTTTTGCCTCTGGCAGCAAATAAAGTCTCTTACTTTCTGCATGATTATTCACCTGATTCTACCGTTTATTGAGTGCCACGTTCTAAGCGAGTGAGAGTGGAGACCATTATTTTAGAGGGTGTTTGGGAGAGCTGTTGCTGTAGTTTTTGAAAGTGTATTTCGTGCCAAAATATATTAAAATGATATTTTTTTATTTTTTAAAAATCATTTTTGATATCAGCACATCAAAATGATTTAAAAATACTAACAGTATGTTTTTAAAATTAAAAAAAAAAAAAAAAATTGGACCAAAAGCACCCAAAAGCGTTTTTGGGTGGCTTCCCAAACACCCCCTTAGTATGGGATGAGTGTTGAGGAATTCAGGAGTCTCAGTTTAACTCCAGGATTTGCGTTATCAGAACTAATTTTGTCTCCAGACAATGAAAAAAGTAGATAGGTCAGATCAGTTTCATCAACCCCAACAAGAACCATCCATGGCAACTGTGAATCACAAATATAATGCCATCACAGAGTAGAAAGTAGATGATCTAAGAGAAGCTTTTCATTTCACAGAATTAAAATGCTCTGTACAACGTACTGTGGCTAAAATATCAATTTCAAGCACAAAAATCCAATCTAAATCAGCCCACGGCGTCAACCATTTCGATCATGACATTTTCTGACTGAAATCAAGAGCCTGTAGTAAGGATATGTTTTAGAATTGAATAATCTTTAAGAATATAAAAATATTGCTATACTTCATTTCCACCCCTTATGGTCATTACTGTGAGATCATTGTGAATGATTACAGTGTTGGGAAATTGAAAAATCGGACAAGGAACTGCCTGAAGAAGCAATTTATCACCGTTAGTGACCTAAAAAGCAGACTTATTTGTGATGTGCCTCTACATCTGATGCTTGCTTTGGAGGTTTGCTCATCTTTTGCTGGTATTTGGCATATGAGTACCACACCCCACCAGCTGTGTTGACAACCAATCCAGTCACATTCAAAGCATGGACTTCCACGCCACCCAGTAAAACAAAACCAAGGGTCTGAGCAGCAAAGGAAAAGGAAACTTAATGCACTTTTACATTTTATTAAAATGTAACTAATGGAGCAGGTTCAATTCAATCATTGAGAAGCTAGGAAAAGAAAAGGGTATTGGAAAAAACAATAACAAATTGGTTTAATTGTTAAAATTTCAGGTTTTATAATTTCTTCTTGTAGGTTCTCTGCAAAAAACAAGTAATAAGGGTTATATGCACATACCGTGGACCCAACACCTTTGAGAACTCCCACGATGGTTGTTGTTAGAGCTGAGTTGACTATGGTACATAGGAACATGGTGAAGTTGAGAACTATGCCCATTACCAATGAAATAACAAGGATCATCAAAAATGATAAAGAATTACTCTGCAATAAGAAACAGATTTCAAGTTAGAAACCTAATCTAAATACACTGCACTTGAGCGCAAATACTGCACGTCACAGAGGAAAAAGGAAACTTGGACTGTCACTGCACTTTATAGATGTTTTAATTGCCATACAATTTGTTTCACAACATGATCAGGTTAGAAAGATTTACCAAGATACATGCCATATCAAGAGGCAAAACAATATTTCAGACTTGAGAAAAGGCAATGCATGGGGAAGCCTAGAGTTTCATGGATACACTAGATGATGGCACCTTGACGCACCATAAAAATCTAATGATTGAATAGGGCAAGATGCACCAGATAATAATGCTATAACTTTTGAAGGGCTTAAACTTTGAGGGGAATATAAATGGAATATGCTAAATAATAACTTTGGCACTTGAATTTAGCGCAAGTACACGAGGTCAAGGTTTCAAGAGTGTCCATTACGTGAATCCAACTTTGGATTACAAGATACAATCAATACCCTCACCCCACCATCAGACTTGGTATTCACAAGACATGATGAATACCCTTGCCCTACTACCCTCATAAGAAAATGAGTTCTTAGATATTAAAAATGTTATCCAGATCATTCTGAATTGTCCAGGTTTATACTGTCCTGATTTCAGTAATCAGGCTAACACTGAATGCATCAATCAACAATCCCAAATTGAAAATGAAAATAATTGAAACTTATATAACTGACTTCTCTCTGAAACATGCTTGACCAATGATGTTGTATAATTGACATGAAAAGCTGATGTGTTAAGTGGTACACAGAATTTACAGGAAATGTATAATCTCCTATGCAAAATATATTAGACTGGAATACAATGATGTCAACGCCCTGAGAGTAAAACTTTGAACTCTCATATAAAACTTTGAAATTTCTAAGGTTTTGAGCATCAATTATTAGATCAAGCTTCCATTTGCAAGCAATCAGGAGAAGAGAATATGCAATTACACAAGAATAACATGCAATCATGCTGAGAATAGGTTTCAGAACATCAGCATGCCATATTTTCCTAGCACAATCAACAATTGAGTCTAAAAAAGAGGGGTTAAGATTCTAACCTTTGCAAACAATAATGCTAGAGAGTTTGGAAATTCTCCTGTTGTTATGATGAGAAATATCAAGAATGGAAGAGAAAGAAAACTGTTATAGAACATTATCTCAATTGAAGAGAGGCCATCCTCTGCACCAGATCTTTCAACCAACACAAGGTACATTGTCTGCAGTTCCAAAGCACAATTGCTATTAGTTGACAATGAGAAGGAACCATCGTGCTTCATTATTCACACACCTGAGCAATTAAGGAATTAATAGCAAACCTGAAAGAAAACAGAAGTGAGGGCCATGCCGTAACCCCAAAGGTCAAAAGAAAAATCTCCAAGTGCTGCTATAATAACTCCACCAGCAATTAATAGCACGGAAAGACTAACCTGAAACATGTAAATGTGGCAATAATTTGAAGGAATTTCCCGTATTCAAGATCACTAGTCACAAAGATGCCTTGTCAAGGATTCAGTGGGTTGATAACTAAATTGCATGTATATAACATAACGATTGGTATAAAATTTTAGCAACAGATATCTTCTATTTGAAACAGCCAGCTTCTTTTTCCATTCATAAAATTAAAAAAAAATCAACACAGGCGATATTGTTTGATTGAGAATTGGAACCAGAAATGTGAATTATGGATCATTCTGTCAGTATCATTAAATATAATCATTCGATTAAAAGCAAATTTAAAACAACAGCATATAAATAAAACAATTAGAAAAACAGAGTCCCATGTACATCTAAATATATTACAAAAAAAAGCGGTAACTATATAAGTGCAAAGTGGTTTAATAAGATGCAGCGCAAACCTGTGTTGTAGGTTTTCCCTTTCCTGAAGAAAATCCAGCTATAAGCACTGCAAGGGGAGTGAGTCTCTTTATTGCAATATACATAGGAATATTAACTCCTTTCAAGCTAGCCAAGGCAAATGCCACATTAGCATTGTAGAATAATGAAACAGGGAGAAGTCTTTTAGCTGTTTGCATATCTACTTCCCTTGCTCTCGTATACCCCATTTGCCTACCAAAATGTATAAGCAATGCTGTCGCCAGTTGCTAATCCAACCAACCAAACAATTACAGTATCCATTATCAGTAATCATAATCACCGAAGACACATTAGAGCGCCAACAACAACAACAACAAGAAGCCTATAAGTTTTCAGTACTCATCGTCATGAGGAGTTCACAAATATCGACGATACAATATATGCACTGATTTTTTTTTCCTAATAACAATACAATAAACAAAAGGTTTTCTTAAATTTTTGAAAACTTTAATACCTGCAGAGTGAGAAGGGTCATTGAGTGACCATATTGCATCAAAATGGCCTTATTGATAAAAACCATAGCCATTGAAGCAATCCCATATGATGCAGCCGCAACCAAACTACATCCATTCATTCACACACATTCATCACTAACATGCATTCAAACAAGTAGACCAGATAACAAAATGTGATTAAGAATTACATCCATTAATTAATGGACTTTGGAATAAGAACTCAATAATACAATATAAAAAAAAAAAACCTCTTATAAGGACTTGCTTCTGCTTCACTGCGATTCTCCATTGCTGTCAACTGAATCAAGCTTATCCCAAAATTTTATAAGAAATCACAACGAAAACAAAACCCTGCAAAATAATCAAACAAAAAGCATCAAATTAGAGAAGCACAGATAAAAAGAAAACATAAAAGGAATCTGGGACATCAATAAAAAAATACCACCTTGGTAAAAACAAACTCTTTTTACATTATAGTAACAAAAAAAGAATCTTTTGTCTTGGATCAAGTGAAAGAGGTTTTAGTGAGTGGTTTTGCTGGAGTGGAAAAGCAGCAAAAATAAAAATAATGGAGGGTTTGGAAATAGAGAGATGTGGAGTGAAGGAATTTGTTGATAAAATAATATGTCAAGGAAAGGGATAGACAAACAGCTGGCAACACCCACGAGAGAAATCGCCATCAGATGAGGCATGGTTTTGCTTTGTTGCTGGTTCCAACCTTTCTTCCACTCTTATGACTCTTGTCATTTTCAAGATAAACGGTGTAAATTTTTAACCACTACCTAATCACATCGATATTGGACCCACTCTAATAAACAAATTACTTTCCTTCGTTAGGTTATTATTAAAAATATTTTTTATTTAAAAATTTATTAAAATTATATATTTTTTATTTTTTTAAAATCATTTTAGTATTAATAAAAATATTTTTGAAATACAGTACAAATTAAATTGATATTATTTTTCATGTTTTTTTTTTAATTTTAATATTAAAATAAAGAAAATTATTTAAATAATTTTTAAATAAAAAATATCATTATTTTGTAGAGGAAAAAAAAATTATTTTGTAAACAACTGATTTTTTCTATGTGATTAAATAAAAAAAAAACTTATTACAATAATAAACATATCTTTATTTTTTGTTTGATATTATTATAATATTAGTAATTAAAAAAAGCTACAAATTATAGGTTTTTTCAAATTCAAGTTCTTATCATAATTTAAAATAAAATTCAGGTTTAATAAAAAAAATAAGCAACTTTTAAAATTATGATTAATCTAAAAATATTTTTAGTATCAACATATCAAATCAGCTTTCTTAGTTACTTTTATGTTTATGATAACATTTCAACAAAAGTTTTTTTTTCTTTAAAATAAACTTTTTGTATGTTTTTTTTTATATATACTAATGTTAAATTAAAATATTAATTTAATATGTTTTTAAATTAAAATATTTTGAAAAAATAATTATCATCATGTCACACACTTTGCAGTTGGAAGCTCTCTTGTTAAGTGGCAAGCGGGAGATGTTAACAATATTATTAACTAAAATGATTTCTTATAAGAACATAATAACTTTGAATATAGATGTGTTTAAAATGGTTGGAAAACACAAGTTATTTAGAACCAATTTTATTTTTATTGTAATTGAATTAAATTAAATTATAGTTTTCAATTTGAATTCGTATGATAAATAAAATGAATTGTTAAAAAATCTCGAGATTACAAGTGGCAAAGCCCCAGCATTCTCGACGGTAAAATGGTTAGCTGGTGGCCTGCGCTTAGCCCCCACTTTGGCCATCGGTTACTATAGCCACACATAACTCAAACCAGCACCATCGTCCTAGGCAATTCCAGTTCAATCATGCATAATATCAGTCATCAATAAATCAAGAAGGCCCTTTAAACTTGTACACAAACCAAAAAAATAAACTGATTCCTGGAGCTGAAAGTTGAGCTGTAAATTCTTCAGTGGTAAATTTGTCAATTAATCAACCTGTCATATGCTTTCCTTGGACCAGACTTTCTTAGCAACTAACATGGTAAACGTTCCTGTTCATGATGTAACGGCATCTTCCTATTCTGTTCTTGGATGAAGGTAAAGCTCCCCCCATCAAGAACTGTTACAAATAGAATCCGAGATTTCTGCAAATAATGAGACCCCAGATGAAAAAATTCCCAACTCAAATTTTCCTTCATTGATTGGGATAGTTTAAAAAATATAAACAATTGATTAGGGATTTTGATGATGCTTCATTGTCATCAATAACTCTCTACTGTTTCTGCTCTTTTAGCTCCGTTTGTATCCTCGCATTCCGAATCATGGAAAGGTGGCTGCCGTTTCAAATTATTAGTTTTTGTTGAAATCTCTTCGATCGAGAACGAATGAATACTGCCATTTACTTTGATATCCTTTGCAGCAGCAGAATCTGATTCGTACATTACTGTATCTGTATGGTCCATAAAGTGCTTTATCACAACAGCTTTCGAATCAAGTGCATTTGAGAAATCCTTCTCGAAGTCAGAACCCCCCACTGGAATCAATGAATTGGAGCTGGAATCAATTCCATTCATATCCTCTAGATCTTCATGAATAGTCCCAGAATTCAATGTAACTTGTAAGTCCCTAGGATCCTCCTCCATAGCAGATGAAGATAACTCAGAATTATGATTAACCTTTGAATCTTCTGCGTCTTTCATGTCAGCTTTAGATGGCAACTCATTTTCACAGGATGAAACACCCTTTGAAACTGCTGTGCTTGACTCAAAATTTACCACAACATCCTCATGACATGCACTTCCAAATTCAGAATTTTTAGTTTCAGGTGCTAGGAACCCAGAACTTGTACCATCCACTGACTCCATTGGTGAAAGTTGTAGGGCTGGTTTCCCTGTGCACGAGTCTAATTCTAATTTCATGATTGATTCCTGCTCCTTTGAGGGCTCAATGGATCTGAGACATGATGGTCGAACAGAAACCCTGCCCAATATCAAGTAAATATAGTCTTTAGAGCACAGCCAGAAAGCATTTAGAGAAAAAAAACTATACTGAATTTGAACATAAGATGCTTGTATGCTCCAATTCAGATCAAAAAATTTCCGTATCATTGCTTAAATAAATGTTTCCATCAAGGAAACCAGAAAGTTCAACATTCCTTTAACCTGAATTAAGAATTAGAATCCGCCACCTTTTTATGCTTATATTTTCCTGAAGTTCTAATACCATCAAGTTTTGATGCCATGGTTATAAAATGTACAGGACTATGAACTCTGAATTATCAAGTTCGGCAACAACTGGGTTATAGCAAGCTAAATACTATTATATATATGCACAGCAAATGCTGCAGCAGTCATAAAAACTTTTCAGGCATTAATCTGTATACCTGCTGTATAAAAGCATATAGGCTCCCTGAGAAAGCACCTCATCCAATTCAACACTAGAAACCTGAGAAAAGCCAGAACCACAGTTAGGGGAAAACAAGTCCAAGCAGATTGTGACGTCTGAGCTGTAATGCTTTGCTGTAATAATGATGGCATAGCAATATTACAAAGCAGGAAATCATTTCTTACACTAGACTTAAATAAACAAGCAAGAAAGTTTCGCATTATGATTTAATAAAGATAAGGCTACCAATCCTCACAAGTTATAGTGATTGATCTGTTTAGAAGTGCATATCGCATGTGCAAGCACCCACAGAGAGAGAGAGAGAGAGAGAGTTCATACCTTACAGTCATCAATTCTGTGCCAGTTTCCACGGAAATCCTTGGTGTAGCAGATGTAATGACCAAAAAATGATGCATTTAGCATGTCAACATGGACAACAACTGCATAAAGCTTGTACACATCTGTGCCATCTCCTTTTTCACTCATGTAGGGGCTCAGATCTAAAGTCTCAGGAAAAGTTACCCTTTTGTTAAGTTTACCAAACCTCCCACTCTGCAAAAGAGTGTCCACATACAATTTCAGAAGATATAAAGAACTCTAGAACTAGAATCTTGCAAACTTGATGACTTTCCATAGAAAAGGTAGTTCAGATTCAGAAAGGTAAGACTGTTGGAAATATCCGTGATCATAGAATGTAAGCATATCTGACCTGGAATCTCTTTAACGCAATTGTAAGAACATTCGGAGCTCGTTGAATGGTGAGACGCTTCCATGCCTTGACATAGTCATTGCACCTATAAACAGTGTAAAATTGTACCTTAATCAAAGCAGAAGCACACATCAAAAGATATTAAATGCAGACTTATGGTCCAATTAATTGGTATCCTTGTTCTTTTAAATGCTGCTGGGCTCCAACTATATTGGAAATCAGCATGAAAAGAAGCAAGATTCCATTAAAAGACATATTTCACTTTCAATTATTAAACCATCAAGACTTCATGCCAAACTATTTGGAGTTGGATTATTAAACCATGACAAACTGTTGTTTCATTCTGTCTGATCTAGGGCTGTATTTGAGCAGGTATTTAGAGACCACATCATTACAACTCATAGTCATTTTCATTCCACGCATCTAAAGAATCCATATTAGGCCACAGTGAGTAGATTACATTGAACATTCAGTGAGGCAATTGTAACGTCTGCTAAATATGCCAGACCAGAAATGAAGATCAACTAACCAATAAGCACAAATTTTCCTCCTTGTGAATGTATTTATAATGCCATGCAAGGAATGACTAGGAAGAAAAATAATAGACCACTTGTCTGGATTCAACTACCATCCAGCTGCCTATCTTTTCTCGAAATGCAAGGGAAGAAAGATTTGCTGAAACCAACAAGCCCAATCACCATCCAGGGAAAAAACAACTCAAGACTCACACATCCCAATCTCGCTCAGAGAAAGATAGATGCATATGCTTCTTCAATACAGTCTAATCAATACCAAAATTCAAATTTCAATTGCAGCCGCAGCCATCAAATTTCATAATAATTTAAATACTCGTAGGGTGGAAGAATCCAAGATGACAGAATTCCTAGTCAGTCACTTATAAAAAAAGGGGCAAATAAAAAACAACATATAAATAAATATTGTGTGCATAATGAAACAAATATTGTGAAGAAATGCAAACAATAAATGATTTAGGCTTTTGGGATTCAGAAATCACAGGATTAAGCAGCCATACCCATCACATTTGTACATATTTTCTCCATGGAGCCATTCTTTGTCTGTGAATTGATCGAGGCATTGCTCCAACGATGCAGCATCACCATGAATCTCAACAGTTAAATCCATCATGTTCTCAAACTGATTTGAAATCTTATTGCACTTCGTACATATCACCTAAAGAAGACGAAGCATGTTAGTATAACATCCCAATCTAAAGATAGGACTAGTCCAATCATTTAGAAAGTTTTAAAAAAAAGATAGCCATATTTGCATATTTGCCAAAACCAAAAGGAAAGATTTATCACATTGCTAAACAATCTTTCTTATGCTAGACAATTCTAAGTGAGAAGCCTGCAAACAAGAAAAAAAGAAGCAGTATTTGCATTACTAGAATAGTGCCAACAGTTTTCTAAAAGACATAATGAACAAAGAAAAGGATCGAAGAGCCTGTTAGTTTAGCACGTCCCTTGTCAAGTGCATTGAAACTTCTGCCCTGTTAAGACTTTCAGATGCGGAACTACTTTTATTTTCATTTTAATTAAGTATAAAAAAGGTGGGAACAAAATAAGCAAACATTTCTAAGCCAATTTTTAAATTGGCATCTATCTTTTCTCCTTGCATGTGATTCCTGTATAAAACAGGGGCAGAAAATGAACACCATTTTTTCTTTCAAGTCATCCAGCATCAGACTTTTAGGGAACAGCTCAGTTCAAGAGGTCTATCAACTTCATTTTTTTCCCCTATCTGTAATAAAAAATGATAGAAAAGGATGGCAATTGACAAGCTCTGGATAATGTCATGACAGTGAAATTCAATACAGTTTATGAACGCTCAGTGTCTTCTCTGATTCATTGACTTATAAATATATTGGTTTTTTCATGTTATTGGATGGAATTTGTAGTTTACCAAATTGACCTTTCAGATTTCACCCCCACTAAATTCATATTAATAACCAACTTGAACAGCAACAATATCTTCATAAAATTCGTTTAAATTTCAAAGACTTCAAATTTGAATGCCTTTTTGGTATCATGGGATAATTGTTCGGCTATAATTTAGTGACCATGCTGCTTCTTTTTTATATAAAAAAATGATTGGTAATGGATGGTGAATTTTCAATCGCAATTATGTTCTTTTATATAGGAAGAATGACATAAAAATTGACTTCTATTTTTTTCCATCAACTAATATTTTTTCCCCTATCTTTTATGCAAGCTGGTGAAAAGGAGTTTTCACAGATAAGAACACAATCAAACAGCTTCAGTATAACAGGATGCATGACCTGAGACTGGAGGCGACCCCCAAATATGTGTTGAATTATTGTAGTCTCTTGTGAGGCAGGTTCAACAGCCTTTTCTCCACCAAATTCATCAAGGCAAACTGATTGCATAGTATCAATAGCAAACCTGCAGAACAGAAAAGGCTTACTACATTGAACTGGGCATAGCATCAAATACAACCACAATTTATTCTCCAGTCATTCACTTTCTTCAACTTATTCTTCTCTGTTATTATATTTGGTGTGACTGTCTTTGTGTTAGGGTGGGGAATGTTTATCTGAGAAAAGAGCATGGGTAGAAAATATGTAAGCGAGATGGCAGGCCAGTAATAAGAACCTCATGAATTCATGAGCATCCTCCTGTCTTCCATAGCCAAGATTACCACCAATATTGGTTAACCGAGAAAGAATATTTATTGGTGAAAAAGGAAGTGTGCTTTGGCTTGCTCTTTCAACATGGGATTGGAACACACAAAGAAAACACCAATCATCATGTCTACCTGCAAAGCAAAGATGAAGAAATGTGATAGAGAAGAATTGTCCAGACGAACCCCAAGAGAGGAGGGGAAAAAAATCATATATAATTACAATTTCTGAACTTACATTCTGTTTGATGACCTTTCTCCAGCAAGTAGGCAACAAGTGGCCTTGTGTACGTGAGGCATTGCAGAACCACGTTGGCAAAGCAACTGTGCAGCAAACAAGAAGGAAAATTGAAATAAAATAAAAAAATGTGCACAAGTGAAACATGTAACACAATTGACAAATGTTTGTGTCTGTTCCCAAGCATAGTTTATGGCCAAATGAATGAACAAAGGGGCACATACCTGTTTCCACAGTTTAAGAGACCACAAGGAGAGAATCTGGGTTTGTCTGAGTTGTAAAGTTTGATGAATTCATCATACGGGAAAAGAACCTTAATAGAAGTGTATGTTAATGTTTTCACTTTGCAGAATAAGAGTTCACTAAATAATCTAAATAAAAAGAAAAGAAAAAAAAGAATAAGGTTAAAACATATACCTTTCCTGGCTTCTTTCTAGTCTTAGAGTTAGAAACTCCACTGGCAGGAACAAGCGCAATGCTAGAAAAACTTCTGCTTCCACCACCTGAAGGTTTAAAACCAAAGTTTGATTTCACTGTTAGTGATGAGTTCGCTTTCAAATCCTTGCATTTTAACTTATGGTCTGCCTTCCAGTGTGCTTCTTGGCATCTCTGTGAACTGGGGAAAAGAAAACAAGAACAGCCAGATAATTTATGCTGCTGAAAAAAAAATACGAAATCAGCACCTAAAACCCACATGTTAAACTTAAAACTCAATAGAAAGGATAGGCAAATTAAAAAACACTAACTTAATGCATCAAAGAAATAAACTTAAAAATAGACCTAAAAGAATTATAAGTAGAAGGCAGGAAATAAACTAAAACACAACCAATTATGAGGAAAGATAAAAACAAAAAACAGGTAATTAATCCTTCATCATCAAATCATTAAAAACAAATAGCATATTATATCATAGCCTGCTATCTATACTTACAATGTTGTCTCCAATCGCAAGAAATATTATCTTCTTGAAATAAATCATCTATGAGTAGCTAGCAGTCCATCAATTACCCTAAACTCGCTAATCAAGATTGCAAACCAATTACACCACACATGGCTAAGCACAAAACCAAAGAGCAGGATGGACAGTAAAACAACCTTAAAACACAAGATAACACATTTTTAACCAGACCATAAAGCACAAGCCCCATAAGCCTCACAATCAAGTTCACTACTACGTACCTCACTGAACACTAATTAAGCTAAACCAGTTAACTCAGCACACAAAAATCCCAGTTTTATGAAACCCAAAATCATCACCTATAAGCCTTAGTGACCAATATTAACAAAGACTCAACTCGTTTTAATACCATTAAATTACCCTACAATTGCTAATTTAACCACACATCCAATGAAACCATACATAAATAAGCTACAAAAACCAGCAGAAAAAAAAAAATAGAGATTTCCAGCAGTAAAAGACGACCTCCAGCCCTGCAAAAACTCAGTAACTTACCCTTCAAATCACTATTGCTACAATTCACAAAACCCAAAAAACAACATAAACCCATTAATTTACAAAATCATAAGAGCCCAAAACAAATTGCAATTTGACCAAAACCCAGAAAACAAGAAAACTCAAAAACCCTAAAAACGGAACCATAACTTCAATCAAGCAATAAAAAAAAACATAAGGAAACAAATTGTACCACAATTAATAACCTTACAAATCACTAATTTAGCTGCAAGACCACTAAAACCATATAAAATTACAAAAATAACAACAAAACCCCATTATTTCCCAATATCCAAAACAGAGAACCGGACAATCAAGAACCCAGAAAAAAGGGAAAAAACACGTGCCAATATCTCACGGATTTGCAACGAGAGCACTTTTTTGTCCCAGAATTGCCACAATTAACACAGCGAAAAGAACCCTCTTCAGTTTCCATTGCCTGGTTAACAATACTAGGATCAATAACAGTGTGGTTACTCTCAGCCGCTTCGAAACTAGCGTCGACTTCGAAATACTTCGACGCCGTATTCTTAACGAGGTATAACAAACCTAAACCTATTACAAAGACAGTGAAAATAAATTGTAGTAACCAATTCAGATCCACTGTTATTCCACCGACATGCATCTACACTTTCCTGTTTATTCTTATTCCTTTTTGCATGCATTAATCAATGTTTTTTTCTTTTTTTCTTATTTTTGACATGGAAATTGGGTGTTTTGAGTGGAGAGAAAGGGTGTGTTCCTTATGTGCTTAGTGTTGTGTGTTTTATTAGGGTTCTTTTTTTTTAATTCCCTTTTGGTGTGAGGGATTTGGGGATTTCTTTTTTTGGTTTTAATTTAACATTGTGATGATTTTTATAATCACAGTTTGAAATAAACATGTTTTTAGTGTGTATTTAATATTGTTATATTTTTAATGACCATATGTTAAAAAAAATAATCTATAAAAATAAACATACTATTACGTAGCTTTTTTAATCAGTATTTTAAGACTATAGAAACTATATTATATGTATTAATTAACTCTTTTTTTTAATATATGATTGACATAAAACACAATCTATAATTATATTGCACTAAAGAAAACATATCCTTCAATTATCCTAATCAAAATTATTTGTAAAAGTATTTTTATATATAAATATATTAATGCATTCTGTATATTCTAAATTAAAAAACAATGAAAATGTATTTGTTTAGATTGATTTTCAAGAACAAAATGTTGACTTTTTCAAAATTCTTTTCATTTTTGTTTTTGAGCTCGACGAAGATAGGAGGTTTCTTGGCTGAAAAGAAAAGAAAAGAAACAAAGAGTTCTGTTTTTCTTCCCTTTTCTTCCCTTCTAAGCTATGCTTTTAGTGGACAGTTTTTGGACTGTTGTAGTGAAGTTATTTTTAAAATATATTTTATTTAAAAAAATATTATTAACATCAATATGTTAAAATAGTTTTAGAATATCAAAAAAATAATTTCAAATAAAAAAATAAAGATAAAAAATTTAAATATTTTTAAAACACAATAACATACAGGGTTTGATCGACAATCAACATATTGGTGCGAGAAGTGAGCAAATTGAAAGGAAGATTGATATATGATGATTTATCATTATATTTTAAAAATATTTTTTAAAAAATTTAAAAAATAATAATTTTTATTTTTTTATATTTATATATCATTTTGATGTGTGTCATGTTAAATGTAATTTTAATAAAATATCATTATCTTTTAATAAAAAAAAATACTTTAAAAAATAACTTCAATTGCATTCCAAAATAAACTTTTAACCTAACACACGTGGCATGTTTCATAAAAAAACAAATTAAAATTTATTATTTTATTTTTTAAAATATTTTATTCAAACCGATATTATTTTATTCAAATGAATTAACATGAATAATATGTGATTCCAATTAATCTGAGGCAAGGTTTGATGAGTACGGAGAGGAGGAGGCGTAGGGGATTGCATGGAAAGCAACTCTTTGCGGTGGTTAGGTTTGGGAATCAATCCAAGCTTTGCCCATTCACAGGCCAATACCCCATTACCTAAAGAGCTAAAACAGCTCGATTTTTTACTGTTCACTCAGTGTAAAAACACTATTCACTGGATATTTGTCTCTGTTCTTCGCGCGAGTTCGTCCACCTTTTTTTTTTTGTTTTTTCCCGATGTGAACAGTGTAATGACGCTCGGACCCCCGATAATAAGACAAAAACACGTTTTCGGCTGAGGGCTACGGTTGTAATTGCACGCGTACGGACCGGTCCGGTTCGGTCCGGTCCGCCGGAACCTTTTTTTTTATATATATTTTTGAAAATGTGCTATTACGTATGTAGCCCCCGAAACGACAAAATCCATGCCTTCGTCTTAGGGGTGTTTATGTAATTGACCACAACGGTACTGTTCCCTTGCGTCAGCGCTGTCACGCATCCGTACGGGCGCGTCGGCGCGTTCCGTGACCTCCATTGATTCAGGAGGCGCGTGAGGCTTCATACGGCGGTGAAAAATTTTCCTCCTCCGGCTAGAACGATTCGCAACCCTTCCCTGAATCTCATGGAGTGGCGCGTGCTCTTCAAAGATCGACGTCGAGGCTCATATAGTCGGTTGAACGTTTATGTCTTCTTTTCTCTCTCCTCAGCGCCGAATTCAATTTTAGTCCCCCGTGTTATTGTGCATGCATTTCAGTCCCTTGACTTTTGTTTGATTTCTGTAATCCAAGTTTCGAATTCTTTCAATTTAATCCTTTCATTGAAATTGATATATATGCAATTTGCATGTCAGTCCTTCTTCTTTGAATTTTTCGGTTTTTTATTAGATTCCTGAATTTTTTTAGTGCAGCAGGTTATATTGTTTTCAATTTTGTCCTTCATTTCAGATTCATTATATATTGCTCTTTAATTTCAGTCCCTCTTCTTTTTAATTTTTTTTCCTTTTAAATCTTTGAATATTTTTGGTACAAAAGTATTAATTGTTCTCAAATTAATCCTTCACTTTAAATTAATTATATCTTTCATTGTTATTTTGGGCCTTAAATTTTTAATTGTTCTTTTGAAATTGATTTCCTTTATTATTATTTATATATTTCTGCATTATTCCCTATTATTGTACAAGTTCATGTATATATTTTTCTTTAATTTGGTTTTGGATATTTCTTTTATCTTTTCTTTTGTAGGGGTTTCTTTTTATTTAGTCTTCAAAATTTTATTCCTGATAGTAATCATTTCAAAATTATTATTTTTTTGAAAATCATAAATATTTTTTAAATGCTAACAATGATGATGATGATAATAATAATAATAATAATAATTTTTTTAAATCAAAAATATTTTTTAAATGCTAACAATGATGATGATGATGATGATGATGATTTTTTAAATCAAAAATATTTTTTAAATGCTAACAATGATAATAATAATAATAATAATAATAATAATAAATTTTAATAATAATAATTTAAGTGTTTGAATATTTGTTGAATATTATCGCCTAATAATAAAAAAAATATTTAAAGTGTGTAAAATTAATTATATATTTGTATATTTATGTCAAATTAAAGTATGTTAAACTACTTATATGTTTTAATATTTATTTAATATTATCGTCTAAAAATATATACAGAGTGAAAAAAAAAGACCGCGGATTTTTTTAAGGAAAACAATTTATATCGGTATTCTTAAATACATTTAGTATAATAATATGATAAATAAATCTTATAAAATAAAATAAAAATTCCTCCAAATTTTAATTTTTTGCTCTTTTGTTGAAGTTTATTGTTGGAAAAAAATTTACAGTATTTTGATTGTTAATATTGCAATATTCAATCACTTTTTAATTGAAAAAAACCATTTTTAACAGATTTTTTCAATTACAATGTTACTAATTAAATATTAAAATAACAAAATACAACATTTATAAAATCATTTGAAATTCTAATTTTGTTTTTTTTTAATTACTGGTTTTAAAAAAAAAAGGTTTTTTTTTTAATTACTGTTTTTTAAAAAAATCATTTTTTTTATTACTGTTTTTTTCAAAAAAATTGTTTTTTTGAAAAATATTTTTTTTTTTTAAAAAGGTCTTTTTTCTTAATAACTGGTTGTTGCTGTTTTTTACAAATGTTTTTTTTTTGTTGTTGTTTTTATTTTTTTACAAAAAAAATTTCCTTATTTTTTGTTAATTTTTTTTTTTAATAACTGATTGTTGTTTTTATTTTTTTACAAAAAACAAGATTTTTTTTTATAACTAAAGTGTCCAGGGCAACTTATGTACACCACGACTAATCTCCGGATCAACTTTTTTTTATAATTTTTTTTTTACACAAGGACTCTTTTTGTATTTTTTAAGGTGGAAATAACATATCAGAAGCTTTGGCTGAGCGGTTGTCAACGCGCTGCTAACACAGGCGCGCGCAAATTCAAACCGCTCGGACACCAAAATGTGATATTTTTTTTTTTAAGAACTGAAAGAAACAAAAAATTAAAAAAAATGGTTTATTTAAGAAAAAAAATTAATAACTGGTTTTTGTTGTTTTTTTTACAAATCTGATTTGTTTTTTTTAAACTATTTTTTTAAAATGTTTTTTTTAAAAATGTTTTTTAATTTTAATTGTTGTTTTTTTTTTTTGCAAAAAAAATTTATTTGTTAAAAAATATTTAGAATTTTTTGGTTTTTAATATTTCATATCTAATATTACTGGGCAAAAAATACAACTAAAAAAAATAATAAATTTACCTAGATTATCTACAATTAAAAAATATTCGAGTCACTTCCCGTTTCGATTGCACTGTTTTTTTAGACGACAGATAAGTAGTTATAGCACGCAAAAAACTTGAGGTTATTTCTAAAAACAAATTACAATATTTTTATTTATAATGTGTCAAATCTAATATTACAAGAGGAAAAAAGCAACTCATTAAATTGTTTTGACAAATTTACCTTAATTATCTACAATTAAAAAATCTACGACCCACTTCCCATTTCAATTACACTATAAAATATACAAGACTGATTATATGTTTTAATATTTACTAAATATTATCGCCTAAAAATATATAGAGAGGGAAAAAAATGACGAACGATTTCTTGCAAAAAAAAATTTAATATCGGTATTCTTGAATATATTTAATATAAAAATATGATTAATAAATCTTATAAATATAACTTTGGCTTTAGCTTTGAATTTAAATTTCTATTTTATACTCTTTTTTTGTTCTTTTAATAAACGATAACCTTTTTTTCACATTTGTTTTTTATTTTTTAATAACCATCGTGTTCAAGTCATTTTTTTTAAACCGGTTTTTTTTTCTTTTGTTTTTTTTAACCAAAGTTTATGTGACAACAAGTTTCTAACAAATCATTTCACCTTCTTAATAAATTTTCTAACAAATTTTATCAAAAGTTTTTTAGCAATAGCAATATTCAATCATTTTGTAGTTGAAAAAAATTATTTTTAATATATTTTATCAATTACAATTTTACCAATTAAATATTAAAATAACAAAATATAATATTTATAAAATCAATCAATTATCTACATATATAAAAAGCCCAGCGGAGCGGGCAAATTCGCTCGTTACTTCTATATCATAATAGTTAAATCATAACTATGAATTTAAAATTATTTATATAGTGAATAATATTTTTATATAATATTAAAATAATACATATTAAATTAACTTAAATTAATCCAAGTTGGCTTGTAAAATTTACTATGAGGATAATTTTGAAAAAATTAAAAGTTAAGTCTCTGACTAACTCAATTTTGCTTTATATATATATAAATATTTGAATTTGAGTCAACCAATCATTCTCGAAGCAAGTCATGCATGTTATTGGATTAAATAATTTTTTTATCTCATAGATTACTTTTCATTTTATAAATTTATATGAAAATAAAGCGTATGAGAGCTTGTTTTGAATGAAATATATTATTTTAAAAGAAAAGGAAACCATCACATGTGGACGGCTCTAACACAATAAAAATAAATTATTGATAATAAAATATTAAATTATTATTTTTTTAATTTTAAATTAAAAAAACAAATATATCATTGATTACAAATGATGAAATTGTATTTTTTAAAAACTAAGGAATAAATATGAATTAAACCAAAAAAAGAAATAGACCAAATATTGTGTATTAACCTTTTAAACTTGCGATGGACTTAATTGTGTTTAGTATGTTATTTTTCTTAATAAATCTATAGTTAAACCTAGATATATAGCTGCTTGTTTGGGCTTGGAATTCTTAACTTATTTTAAAAGGCCGTACAATTGTTATTATAAATTAGATATAATATGTATGTTTTGGTATTGCAATGTAATCCACTTTATATATAATATTGATGTTAAACTTTTGATACTGATGTATGAATGTGAATATTTCTCTCTATAAACTTGTAATTTATATATATATATATATATATATATATATATATATATTTGGTTTTTCTTTTGAATATATATAACTAATTAGCATTATGTATTGCAATATGGATTGATTTGGGATGATGATAATGATTGATGTGATTTAAGGTTTAGAGTGATTAATTCAAAAATTAAAAATATAATAAAAATTAAAACAGACATGTTTGAAGTGTGGTTGCGGTTATGTTTTAGAAGTGTTTTTCATTCAAAAATACATTAAAATAATAATTTTTATTTTATAAAAATTATTTGTGATATTAACATCTAAAAACACCAAAAAATTTCATTTAAATTTAAAATATAAAATATAAAAAAAATATTTTTTTTTGAATTATTTTTAAAAACACTGAGAAACAGATGGGCAACACAATTAGTTAACGTTGATTGATTTATTGGCATGGGAATATTTTCATGGCACATTCCATCTGTGTTTTCTCAGAACTCAGAGAAATAATCAAAGCCAATTTCATTTCTCTTCATTAAACCATGTTCAGTAGGGCATGCTTAGAGCGATTCATGGTTGCTTAGATGGTCCCATTATCCTACTCAGAGAAATAATCAAAGCCAATTTCATTTCTCTTCATTAAACCATGTTCAGTAGGGCATGCTTAGAGCGATTCATGGTTGCTTAGATGGTCCCATTATCCTTCTCAAATCATTTTCAATATGCCAATATAAGAAATAAAATTATCGAAACACAATAACAGATGTCCATGGCCACAAAAAAGAAGAAGAAGATGCCGATCATGGAGGAAAGAAACCGAGAAGTAGATGGTGGGCTTAGTATAAGAAAATCTTGGGAGGCTGAACAGACATGACACGAGCTTAGCCATGCGAGTCATGACTTGCTGCTCGACTGCATTGATTATGAGACTGGGCCATTCATAATTACATCCAGCTCAAAATATGCAGGTGGATAATTTAAGGGGGTGAGAAGAGTTAGATGGTAATAGTCAGCTAGCTGTGAATATGCAGGAAAAAACATCACTAATTATTAATAATCCCATCGATCGAGCAGATATAGTCTCAACTTTCTTCTGTCTAATTAATGACAACCTTCCCGTACTCTTTTCTCTCTTGAAGTATTTTAGCAGACAAATGCCAGCTATAATCTGTCTTCTTTTTTAATTTTTATGGTACTTAAGATATATTATTAAAACAGTGTCGTTAATTAAAGGGATGAACCAAATTTGATTCCTCTCATCAAGACATCATTCATGCAGTGAAGAGGGCTACAGGAGTGAACTAGGGGTCAACTTTCCTCGAGTCAGGCTTGTTGACTCAAACCACACCACCCATATATCTTCCAGTTCAATGCATTTTGAACTCACAACTCCTCCTGATAGCACAAACCATTGTTCCGGTGACGAGTGGAAGGTAATAGTTGAGAAGTTGAGATTGGATGAAGGGTTTATTTGGCTCTACTGTTTTTTTTTTTTGGATCCAAACTTCAGTCTCCAAAAAACTTGTTTTGTGGGTCAAGTGAGTGTTTTCCAGGTTTTTACAAAAGATATATATCCTGATTTGAACTCAAGTTCAAATCTCAAATTTTTTAACATCCGTTCACACCTTGAGGATGTTTGGTGTGCTTATAAGCAAAACACATTTTATAGTACCGCAAGAGAAGAGCACGTAGTTTTCTCAGGCAACATTGTAAACTTCTCCTGAAAGCAAGTTTTTTACCAAACGTTTTTACTTCAAGAAATTGAATTTCATCTTTTGAGAAGTGGCTCTCTTGCACACATGGGATACTGAACGCCATGCATATGCTCCTTTCACCATCGATCTGATGCGCGCCAAGAACAAAAGGTAGGGTTTCTGATGTTGGAATGGTGGGTATACTAAGGCAATGGTCAAAGCAGGGAGCATGTGGCTTTGTTTTTGGAATGGTCCACAATTTCCTAGCTGCATCACAAGCTGCAGGATTCCGTCAGCTCAAGATTCCCTGGAGGAAAATAATGCCGATGGATTTATATATATATATATATACTCGAGGAATTAATGAGGGACAGGATACTTGTTTAAGCCCTTGTATCTTTCAATTCTTTAACTCTTAGCAAGTCATCCTACCTATATCACGTTCTCCCACCCAAACATGGTGCTAGAAAACGGGAAGAAACAAAATCTGGATCCATCAGTTGGTATGAACACTTACAGCACGTTTCTTTCTTTTTCTAAGGAATATTCAGTTATCAAACAAATAAATAAAACTATGCAAGGAAACCAACCGGTGAATTGAATAGGGATTAAGCGTTCGGGCCCTTCATGAGCTCCTTGCTGAGGTGAGATATACGATGTTTTCCTTATTGTGTCGGGTGCCCACAAGATAATCCTTAGAGAAACATCACAAAGCAGAGTTCAATAATATTATTCATCATCCATGCAGCGCTCAGGTTTCTGTTCACTAGAAAGAACTGCTCGTTGCCTCTTGCGTTGCACTTTTATTCAATGTTTTGACAATGTTTTTTTATTTATTAAAAAATTATTTTTAATATTAAAGTATCAAAATAATCTAATAATATCAAACTTTTTAACTTGCTCTGCCTGGTTAGGTTTGGGAATCAATCCACACTTGCCCTCTTACAAGCCATGCTTCTAATTTATTTATCTTTCACGTTTAATTGCCTGAAATTGCATATATATGATAGCAACAATGATATATGAGTTAGGTTTTGATGTTATAGTTTAACCATTCACTGAAAAATATCAATTTGTAGTTTAGTGTCTATATGTGTGTTCCCAAGAAACGTAGTATAATGGTAGAGGACTTGTAATTTGCACAACAGGTCTCAAGTTTGAGTTAGAGTGTGCATTCCTTGTGTAAATCCAGGACAGTCAAGGTTTTACTCGTTTACTTGCACCCATAAAATATGCTTTTCATATGATAAAGTTTCTTTGCATAAAAAAAAATTCTATATATGTGTGTGATGTGGTAAATTAAGATGATTTTGGATGAAATTGTATATATTTTTATGAAAATATAAACCTCAAAGATAGTAGCAGCATCATGAATAATCAATTTAAACAACGAAAACATAAATCAATTATAATTAAATCAGATGGGATTTTATATAGTTTGGTGTCTAAATATGTGCTAAGTATGATATGCATTAAAGGGAAATTCTTGTACAAGATGGTGTGTCGTAATCATAGCTTTCAGATTTGATTTAAAGATGAACTCGGAAAAAGGGTTTGGGCTGGGTTATTGATTTTTTGGATCATTTTTTTATATATTAAAACTATGACGTTTCAATCATTATTAATATTATTATCTATTTATCAGTATTAACTTGATAAGATTCAATATGTTGGTTTCATGGGACCCATATTTTTTTTTAATTTACAGATTAGGTTTTAAATCTAAACTTTTATAAATCTATATCCATTAGGCTGATCCAAATTTTGATAGTGTTTAAAAATATCATTTTCTTTGATATTTATGCCTAGTACTGTTGAGTTTAAAATGCTAAGTTAATGGTTCAAACACACAAAAATAGTATGCTTATATTAATTTTAGGTTGCTTCATCTTAATTATCTATACTTATATTATTTTTTTCATAGCAATTGAATACTATACTTCAATTTTAAAAGTAAAGAAGGGGAAATCACATCTTGAATTTATTATTAATAGGATGATTGCATAATATTATTGTTAAACCAAATTTAGCTACTGGATATGAAAAATCTGAAATCCAAACTTTTATTCGGTTCGATGATTACTGTAGTGTTTTGAAAGTTAGGAAAATACATGAATGCCCTTAGTGGCTTAGAATTAGGTGTGTAAATAAATTAAGGGCAAGGTAGTAATTGCATAAGCTTATAAATATAAATAGGAAAGAAAAGAGCTTAAAAAAAGGAAATAGATCTGAAATTTGAGAGAGAAACGGGAAGAGAGAAAGAAAGAAGAAGAAGAAGAAAAAGAAGAGAAAGGAGGGAAAGAAAAGAGAAGAAGAAAAGAAGAAGGAGAAATAAGTTGTTAAGGTAATGTGTATGTTTTATTATGTATAAATGTGATTATTAGTTATAATTTTTGCTTGTATTGATTGTTAGGATTTGAGGATTTATTTGGGTTTGATTGATGAATTAAAGGAGATGTTAAGAGTTAAATGTGTTGGGTAATGATTAATAAGTTTGATTGTAGATAATTTTGAAGTTTTGAGGTGTTTTATTTAAGAAAATATTGAGAAAAATAGTGAAAACCCTTGCTGGAAATTCAGGGCTGGAGGTTGAAGATGACAAAAATTCATTTTGGTCATTTTAGTGAAAATTACAGTTTAATCCCCGAACTTTGAAAAATTACAATTTAGTCCTAGAACTTTGGAAATTTTCAATTTGGTCCGTGGAGTGAAATTTGAAATTCTGGACAGAATTGAGGATGAATTATGGACAAGATTTTAGTATAATTATGAATTTATGAAGTGTTCAATTTAGTCACTCAATTTGATTAAATTACAATTTGACCCTAAAAATATAAGAAAATTACAGAATGGTGCTTAGATGAAATATAAGTATTTCATATTGGGTTGATGGATAATTGAAGTTTATTGGATGAATTATTATCAATTTTATGAATTGTGTAATTTGAATTAGATTTTGAAAGAAACCTTTGTTTTTAAGTTTTGCGAGAAATAGATAGTTTAATTCAAAACGTAAAGGATTATGAATTAAACTCTTAGATACATTTATTAAAGAGATTTTAATTCTTTTGATTCATTTTGAGTATTTCTTTTATATATTCAGATAATCCTGATATTCTGCTCGCGATACGTTAGTAGAATTCTGTTAGTATTCTGCTTTTTGAATTTTGATTGCTTTTGAGTCAGGTGAGTGGATAATATTTAATATGCATAAGAAATATTATAAATATTTGATTTGCTAGTATTTGGATTATGCTTCTTGATAATATATATATTGATTACAATTCTTGATACGATAAAACATAATCAATTGTTGAATATAATTATTGATATAAGCCAATATCTGTTTGTGAATTGATAGCTCCTCATTTGATTGATGCCATGAGTTGAGCCTTGAGTTATGAATCTGTCTGTTTGGTTATAATAAATATAGACCTACGGTATGCCAGTCAGAATACCCATGCTAACAGGAAAATATTAGTATTTGTGCACATCGTATCTAAAACCCTAGTTGGTCGAGGGAGTCACCAACCTGTGCGGACTGATCATCCCACAGTACGGATCCTCATGCTCATTGTATTTTGATTTTCTGACGAGCTTTACCTTATATACATTCTTGTTATGACCTATTTAAGAAACCCTCTTGTAAAATCTTAAAGCCGATTTGATAATGTATTACTCTTTGCTATATTATTTCGTATGTGTATATTGGATGTTATATACTCACTGAATTGTTGGACTCACCCTCCTATTATTTATTATTTTCAGGCTTGTAGCTTGTTAGCAGGTCATTTTGTTGTACTCCCAGAACCTGCTATTTTGGTTGTAGTCGACACTTTTTATTTTTATGTCTAGAAAGTGCTCCACAATTATAATTGTATATAATCAACTCTTGTATTAAGATATTCGATTTATAATATAAGGTTAACTTTGTTATTTTCACTGCGTTGAATTCTAAATATGAATGCTAAGCTTGTGTGTAAGTCTGGGTTCGCATAGGTGTGGAACCTTGGAGGGGAGCCATGTTTATGTGCCGGTCACGAATCCGAAAATCGGGTCATGACAATTACAGTGACTTGGTTAGTTTTATAATAATAAGGTTGAAGTGCTAAAATCTAGGTAACATCAATAATTAATTTAAAAATATCAATAATTTAAAATTAATCTAGATAATAAATTTCAAGGTTTACCCATATCATTTTTACAAGTACAATTCTTAATAAAATCTAGTTAATATCAATAATTTATTTAAAAATAATAATTTAGATCGAGCTAATAATTTTCAAGGTTGACCTGTATTATTTTTACAAGTAAAATCCTTAATAAAATCTAGGTAACATCAATAATTTATTTAAAACAACAATTTAGATCGACTTAATAACTTTCAAGATTGACCCGTATCATTTTTACAAGTAAACTCCTTAATAAAATCTAGTTAACATCAATAATTTATTTAAAATAATAATCTAGATCGAGTTAATAGTTTTCGAGCTTGACCAGCATCATTTTTACAAGTAAAATCCTCTATAAAATATATTACAACAACAAAAAAAACTAGATGATGGTGCACACTAATGAGGTTACTAGGGTGTATGAAAACTTTGATTAATAATAATTATTATAATTGAGGAGACAGATTGCTATGTTTTTCTTCCACTTTTACAATTTGTGAGCTCCCAATTTTCCATCGACCATATTCCATCATTGTTTTCTTGAAAAGTCATAGAGATAACCAAAGTCAATTTCATTTTTCTTTATTATTGGGCAAAGCTAGAAGCTAGTTGATGGGCTGAAAAAGGTTTGAGATGAAGAGAATCTTGGCAGGCTAAACAGACATGACATGGGCTTAGCGATGAACTAGTTTAGCTACATCCGATAATCTGATAATTAAACTAGCAGTATTGGATACTTAAAAGTGTTTTTATTTGAGAATATATTAAAATTATATATTTTTAAAAAATTATTCAAGAAATCAATATATCAAAATAACCAAAAATATATATAAAAATATTCTTTAAAAAAAATAAAATTAAATTTTGACTAATTTATGTTTGGACCGCAATCATAAACCGTTCTTTCATTTTTTTTATTCAAGAAAAATCAATCCCTTTTTTTCTTAATAAACGCTGGTTTTCAGATCAGCTAACATGTATCTTGACTAATTTTATAGATTTTAAAGTTAATGATATTATAAATTTCTAGTAATCATCATATTTATTTAACATTAAAATTAAATAGATTTGTCCTTTAGTTTTTTTATGTCATTTCAGCACGGGTAATTTATTTATAAATTTGTCCTTTAATTTTTTATCTGCTCATTTCAGGACGGGTAATTTATTTAACACTTTGATAGAATTACCGGGAAGAATTGGAGGGCTGGTTTGAGAAAGGAGGAAAAAGAGAGAGCATAGAATAGTTATTCCAGTGTATAACACCGTGTTTTAAAAATATTTTTTTAAAAAAATTAAATACATTTTTATTTTAAATTTTAAAAAATTAATATTTTTAGATAATTTCTATATGCTAATATCAAAAATAAATTTTAAAAAATAAAAAAATATATAATTTAAATAAAAAATAATCAAAACTAATAATTTAAATGATGAATTATGAACAAAAGGTGCTTTAATGAGCAAGCAATATTTTGTCTGATCGTGAGTAGGTGCAGAAAGAAGGATAAAAAGAGAAAGGCTACTGGCTGCGTAGATTTTGAGATGCACAGAGAAACGACACTGCTTTCACCAGCACTCCATCTTTCTGGTCTGAGCTCATGGTTTCACCTGGAAAGAACCCCATCAAGTACATAGTATCTGGAGATGAAAGTGACGTGTCATTACTTAATTGCCATGCTAGCTCCAAAAGAAACCCTAATCAAGAAATCCCGGAGTGGTGTTGTCCACTACCCCTATTCTGTGCCCTAAAATGCTAAAACACCAGTCATGTGATTCCTACTACCCATATTCTGTGCCCTAAAATGCTAAAACACCATGCTCCAAAATTCTTTAACCAGTTTGAGCTACATAGTTGATAATATAATAAGTTTTATATAATCATTAATTTTATAATCTATAAAATTAGTCAAAATATATGTAATCAAGCTTGAACACTCAACCCATGTTTATAAAAAAAAACCATTCTAGCCGGATGATGTTTAAAAAGATGTCTGGGAATAAGTTTGGAAAGTATTTTTAAAAAAAATTCAATTTTTTATTTATTTTTACTTGAAATTAATTTTTTTAGTGTTTTTAGATCATTTTGATTTGGTGATATAAAAAATTATTTAAAAAAATAAAAAATATTATTTTAATATATTTCTAAATAAAAATAACTTTCAGAAATAACTTCAACCTCACTGAAATTGTCAAAATGAAAGCGTCTAAAAAAAATGCAAGTAGTTTAGGGGTAATGTTTATATTCAATTTTAAACCTCATGATTTACTGATTAATTTTATCTTTTAAAATAAACTAATATCATTTCGGATTAATTTACTTAACCTATTCAATTTATTATCTAGATCGTATTAATAACATGAGGAACTAAAATCTCAATTGTTAAAATTGAAATTAATCAATCAATCATGATTATGAGATATCATATATATATTAATATTAACTTGAATAAAGGGTACCCTCTTTTTGCAATGATGTAATTCACTCGCATAATAATGATGAATCCCATGGTGTGTGATGGATGTACGCAATGATATGGGTGGAGCTGCCCACATGGTAGCATGAACACAGCAGTCTTTGCTCCCCCACTCTTCCATGGAAACTTCAAACGTTGACCCTCCAATCAACTCTTTCTTTAAATAGGGCCCACATCTTTCTATTTAAGGGATAAAATAATTTTTAGTCCCTATAGCTTTACCGATGCTCCACTTCAATCCCTATAATTTAGATCTTTCGATTCTAATTTTATATTTTGGAAAAACTTCAAAGCTTAACCGAAATAATTTTCAAAGGAGTAAGGTTGTTAAAATCATAATTTTAACACGAAATAAAAGTAGTTTTTGAACTCGAATTGTAAAATTAGAATCGTAAAATCATACTTGAAATTTTACCGTACAAAAATCATAAAATCACAACTAAAATCATGTTAGTAGAAAAATCATAAAATCATCAGTAAAATATTTTCAAATACAAAACAACATAATTATGGTTATAAAACTTCATTAGTTAAAATTTATACATGATTTAAAATAACTTAAAAAACATTAAAAATAAATTATTTCAATATATGAGAATCAATATATGAGCATTTATGATAAGATTTGTGGGATTGTAAAATCAAACCGATCCGATCTGATTTTAAGATTCAGATCGATTTTTATAATTTTTATCCGATTTTAATGAGGTCCAATTTTTTTACCTGATTTAACTAATTTTGTTAGCTTGATTTCCAAAATCATATGATTTTGCGATTGAACTCGTGATTTTAACAACAAAACAAACAAGTTGTAGCCGCAGTTGAATAGCTAAAGATGGTGAATTACAGTATCTAATAGGATATGGACAATTGTAAGATTTGTGGGATCGTCAAATGAACCGATCAAGTCTGATTTTATGATTTGGACCGATTTTTATAATTTATATCCGATTTTAATGGGATCTGATTTTTTTTACCTGATTCAACTAGTTTTATTATTTTGACTAGTAAAATTGTAAGATTTTGTGATTGAACTCGTGATTTTAATAACAATACAAATGAGTTATAGCCGCAGTTAAATAGCTAACAGATGGTGAATTACAGTATCAATATTAAAAAATCTTAAACTACAAGGACCAAAGCAGAATAATGCTGAATCTCCAAGAGATGAACTCTAGGTTTTCATATTTTCTAAACCCTACATGCATTTCAGTAAATAAAAAAACGAAAGAATTGTATGAAATTCTTGCACCAGCAAGCAATTTGTACGCTGTGATCGAGAGAAAATGGTGGTGGGTTGGCTGTAAAGTACATATTACAAGGAAGCATGTGGGTCAGCTGTGCCTCCTCCTGACGACTACATATTTCTTTAATTTTATCTTTTATTCAACAAATTAATTGAAGGCTTGAATCCCAGATGATGAATGACAGCAAAAGTATGGTGTTTGTTTGGACTTGCACGATAATAGTCCAAGCAGATGCGTCCACTGAGGTTTTTTTAGCACACCCATTTGACAGATGCCATACAGTCCTCAAAAAATGAAGAACAGACATGAATCTTCTCAGGTCTAACAAAACCCATGATGATCCATGCAATTATATTTAATATATACTCTCTTGATTTTTTTTCAGTTTTTTTATTTTTTATTTTATAAATGATTAGTGGTTGTTAATCCTCATTGCATCCTTGCTATTCCTATCTTTAGTCAAGCAATGCGTCTAGCTAGAAGTGAGCAAAACTAACAAAAATATGATTAAACTAAGAAAATTGAAAAACATTAACTTTTAAAATCTAAATCATTGTAAAAAACCGATTAAATCAATTATATTTTTTTCTAAAATTTCTAGTTTGGTCTAGTTTTTGATTTTTTAAAACAAAAACCTGCAAACTAAAACCAAACTGATTCAAATCATAAAATATATTATATTTTTTTTTATTCTTCCAGCTCAATTCAATTTTTTTGTTTGATTTCATATCGGTGAAATAAGAGAAGAAAAAAAGTTGGTTAAACTAAACAAAACTAAAAAAATGAAACTATTTTTAAGTTTTTTATTTTAAAAAATTGAATCAAAACCGATCGATTTAAATCAAGTCCGGTTTGATTTTAGTTTTATTTTCTTTTTAATTTAGTTGTTTTTATAAATAAAAACCGAAACAAACAAAAAATAATCACCCTTACATATATATAATAATTATACATTCATGAATACGCGCCGTTTAAGAATATTATTGAAATTATTTTTATTTAAAAATATATCAAAATAATTAAAAATATTTAATCAAAAGCAAAAATAAAAATAAATTTGTTTTCAATACGATATTATTTGATTTCTCTCTCTCTCAATTTCTTTCCTCGAAACTACTCAATTTCTTCCTCTTTTTTTCGTGGCCATGGATTCCTATTGCTAACCAATTGCATTTTTTATATTTAATATATAAAAATTGCTTCCTAGATGGAACTAGGGCTTCTGAAAATGGAATAAGGAGCTGTCCTATACAAGCTACATCCATGGCTGTCAACGAATCTCCATGCCATGATTAATAAAAAAACCTAGCTTGGTATAAAATATATTGTGTGTTGGGATCTTAAAATCAATATCTTAAGCACGACGCCGACCATGAAAAGAACAATCAAGAGGATACGTGCCCTACTCCTTCAAACCCTAAATAGAATTATGGACATGTGATAACTCTACATTAACTATGCTAAATTAATCCCACATGCGTGCGGGTTTATCTACTAAACACGAATTAAAATTAATCAAAGCTATCAAATTAAAGTAATTATTAAGATTTATAATCTATAATCTTGACTCGAGGAGCCAAGTTCTATGTTGAACCGGAAAAAGATATTAATTTGCATGAAAGTAGCATATAAAATTCTTCATGGTCGGTAGCTATGAACAGATCGCATTGGTGTCCATTTCTGTAGTTAATTTGCCATTATAATTTAATTAATCAACAAAAACTCTAAAAATTAAATAATAATTATCTTTTTATGTGAGGAAATCTCATCCTCGAAAAATATATTTTGTATATTTAAATGAGTAAATAATATCCTAATTGTTCAAATTTTTTATAAAAAATATATATTCTAACTCGAACTTAAAATATACCATGCAAATCATAAACTTTCCGCAAAGATATTTAAATAGTTATTACTATATTTGATAAACAAAGGCAAAGGGACTGTACCACGTTTACCAATATATATATATATATATATATATAGTTAACTAATCCATGTATTGAGGGTGCTGTCTGATCAACCAATCATTTTTCTCGTCCATGCAATTTAATTTTCTTTTTAAAGTGATTAATTAACCTATCAGTGTCACTAATCTCACTATCACCATCCTGTTCTTTACGATAATTAAAGGGTTTTAGTTAATCCATCCCTTAAAAAGGGGGTTTAATTATTTAATAATTAGGTGGAGTTAGCAACTCCATTAAAATATGTTTACGAAAAGTTTTTTCTTTGAAATTTATTTTATTTTTTTTCAAACTTTTTAATAAACTATAGGGTAACACTATAGGTATGCAAAAGTAGTTGATATTCATTGGTAAAATCGAAGTCTAATAAAATAGACCCGCACGTATATTAACACCACAACATGTATACAGATGTAGGAATTGATTGTTGGTTAATTTCAGGCCAGTTTTATTGATCAAAATACATGTAAATTAACTCGAATATCTGTATTAATAAAAAATATATAGGAATTGATTTCTCTCTTTTACATTTCCATTGTTATTTTAAAAATTCAAAAAATTATGTATTTTTTCTCTTATTAATAATCATACTAAAATTCTATGTTTTTTTTTTAAAAAAAAACAAATTATTTTTTGATTCAAAATATGTTTTTGAAGAGCTAATTAACTCGTTAAATTAGAGCATATAATTTATTAGTTTTGATATTTAGCCGACATTGATATCAACATCATGAGATTTTTTTGGGGGTGAAAATTCTAATTTCAAACGAAAACTTGACGTATGCATGATTCTATGCTGTGGATGGCAACAAATTGTTATTCTAGATTTCAAACGACAGAATATAGACCATATCCTGTACAGGAAAAAATATATGAAATTTAATTTTTATTTAATATAATGTTGAAGAATAAGGCTAAATAAATTTAATTAAAAAATATAAAAAACAACCCAATTCAATCGATCAAAATTTATAACCCGGGTTATAAGACCGAGAAACCTTATAGAAAAAAATAGTTTTATTTAACACAAATTAACTTGTTAAATCCTCAATATTAGTTATTATACTAAGATAATATTATAAAAAATAAAATATAAAACTCAATCTGAAATCAATAAACCTAATATTAGATGATAAAATTTGTAAATATTTTAATTAAAAGGTTGATATAAAAATGAGTTAAGTTAATATGGGTTAACTTGTTAAGAACTATTTTTAGGTTATGAGACTGAGATAACCTCATAAAATTTAAACATAAATAAATCATGAAGTCTTATTATTGATAAAAAAAAACTATATTAAATGTTAAAAATAAAATTTATAATAAGTCAATTGTATAAACTTACCAAACCTCCAACCAGAGTTATGAAATCAAGACAGCTTCATAAAAAATAAGTTTAATATTGAATGATATGAGATCAAGATAACCTCTTGAAAATAAAATAAAAAAACAACAACTTGATTTAACTAGGTTTGAAATACCAAAACCCGCGGTCTTGATCACGATACTAAGATATCTCCATAAAAAAAAAATTTAGACAAATTATAAAGTTTAATTTTGAACCAACCCAATATTAAAAAAACATCTCAGATAAAAAGATATATTAAAAAACTCAATTCTCAACCGATCCAATATAAAAAAGAATACTTAATTAAAAAAATAAAAAAACTACTCGGTCAGTTCAAGTTAACTTGTTAAGTACTATTCTCGGGTCATGATACTAAAATAAATTATGAAGTCTAGTTCTAAATTAAATTAATATAAAAGGAAGAAAATAAAAAATTAAATAAAAAATATTGTCAAATGAGTTAGTTTGCCAAATTTACAATCTATACAATAAAATAAGAGGGAGATAATCTAAAAAAATAAATTTAATATTAAAAATAACATTGATTGAAAAAATCAAACAGAAAAAACAAAAACAAATATTTTTTTACTAAAATATGCAGGGAAAATAGTATTCATTACTACAATACTTTACTCACACGTGTCAATGTACTGTTATCAATAACTACAAAAATACTTTCTGCTGAAGGCCAAAAGCTCTTTTGTTGTATCCTTCCAATCATTCTATCTTTTATTTATTTTTATCCTTAATTGAACCATGCTTTATAGTGCCGTACAGTTTGGATACGTTGGCAAGCACAACTGATGGACAAAATTATTATATTTTTTTTCCTTTTTTTTTTATTTTAGTAATTTTGTAAGAACTTTTTTTTATTGTATTCCAAAAATATTTTTAAAAAATATTATTTTTATTATTTTAATTTTTTTTTTTGATATTTTTAGATTTTTTTTATGTGTCGATTTCAAAATTAATTTTTATGTATTAGCATTGTGGCAATATAATTTTTAAACGGAATATAAATAAAATTAATCATCAATAAACTCTTACCTAAAATATGACTACTTTTAGATTTGTTTTATGAATTAAGTATATTAATATTTATTTCTCACTTGATATTATAATTTAATGTGTGTTGCTCATATAAATTATTTACGATTATATTTAAGTGTGTTTCAAAAATATATTTAGTTTTAAAATATTAAATTGATTTTTTTTAATGATTTTTATATATTTATATCAAAAATAAAAAAAATCTGAAAAAATTATTTTAATATATTGATATAAATATTATCTTCACATATTTTTTTCATTTCTTGTAAATCACGTTTAATTTAATTTTGTTCAGTCATATCTTCACGCCATAGACCCCACTTTCAATGCCAAATTAATATAATCTCAAGCAAAGCTCAAATTTCAACGAATTAGGTAAACCAATCCATGTTAAAAACCTAATTACCATAGTTATGAAAATTGGACCCACCTAAATTATGGCTAAAAATTGTACAATAAACCCAAAATAATATTATTTTGAGATTTTATTTTTAAAATTATTAAAACGATATCGTTTTAATTTAAAAAATTAAATTGGATCTCATTTGAGTAAGTTTTAACCGGTTGACTAAATTAATTGTTGACCTTCTAAGTTGATACATCATATCAAATTTCTACCCAATTTAATAAAAAATATAAATTAAATTAAAATAAACAAATCCGTTAAACTAAGTAAATCTATGGAATTAATTTTAAACTTGATTAAATTAAAAACCTTAATCAAATAAAATGTTAAATCAACAAATTACTTTTTCTATCAGGTAAACCGAGCCGGGTTTAACAAGGAGAACTTTCTTCTGTATTACGAACATACAAACTCCCATTTCCTGGCGTAGTACCCACGCGCCACCCCATCACGTATCCTAGGAATAGTAAAGGCGGGGAACAAGGACAGCTTCCTTCCCATTTTAAAAAATAATTGATCAAAAACTTTCCAAAAAAAAAAAAACGAAAATAAAACATCTCTCTCAGAGAAACAGAAGCAAGAAAACAGAGAGACCAAGCTGGTGATTGTTTCTAGAGTTTCAGCCATGAATGTGACCTTGAAAACAAAGAAAGAGAGAGATAAAAGACAGAAAACTTTTTTAGAAATTATTAAACAAATTAAAGATTGAAAAAAAAGGTCTAAATTTGAAGAATTCTCTAATATTTTTGACCTCCAAATGCACATGGCTTCTTGATGCATGTAGTAGCTAAACTATAGTATTAGTATTATACCTTCTTTTCTCTCCATATTATCTTTTTTTTTCCTCCCTTCACATGCTCTCCTCTCTCTCCCTCCCTCCCACTCTCTCTCTCTGTTAGTGGTTAATTATTCATTGACAACTAACGACTCAGTAGTTAAGACCAGAATCCAGACTCTTCCTCAGATCTACAGTGAAAGGGTTTCTGCCGCTTAAACTCCCATTTTCCTGTCGGCCCATGTGTTCTTTCTTGATCTTCCTTGCTTCTTGGTTGCATGAACATTGATTCCATCGCCATTAATTCACCAAGGTTAGTTGGTTCCTTAGTTTCTTGAATTGTTTTCTTTGATGGATCTTTTGCTTTGCACGTGAAATGTTTTTGACAGTGACATGTGTTTGCACTCGCTGTCTTCTAAAGTTGTTTAAGGTTGGATAGATTAATGACGTAATGCAAGGACCTTTGTTTGGTTAACTGATTCAAATCAATGAATCATCCTTTCTCTATAATAAATTTTATTGTTTTTTTTTGATATTTGGTTGCTGTTATTTGTATAGCCATCCAATTTTGCTGCTGCTGCTGCTCCTTTAAATTCTTTATCTTAGCTGCATGATATGTTTGCAGATGCTTATTTAATTTCATATTTCTGAAGTGTAGTATATAATTGCCTCCGGGAATTCATTTTGTTCTGTAGGTTCCCACAGGAGTTCATAATTTTCTTGTCAGAGTAAAGTGCTTCCATTTCATGGTTTTGGAAGCTTTTCTTATACGAGCAAAGGGTTTAAAAAGGTTGAAGTTTTTCACTGGTTCTGGGGACTAGAGTGGCCTTTTCTGGGTAGAAGCATAGATTTGATGCAAGTAATTTAATTGTCTGCGAAATGGAGAACGAACAAATGGAGGATATGGACATTGAAGCCCTACCTTCAATGTGGCCTGAGGATGTTGATAGTTCAAAACCATATGTAGAGAAGCCGGTAGGGGATCAAGATATGTTGGAAGAGGTTACAATAGTCGAGGAGCTAACTATAGTTGATTTCCACCATCTTGTCGAGCTGACCAATTACACTGATAGAGGCTCTGCTCAGTTGACACATCTTGTTCACCATTGGGAATACAAGCAGGCAAATGCAGTCCGCCTTCTCAGAGAAGAGCTCGACATCTTAAGAAAACAAAGGGAGGAAGTTGAGCTCAAGAAGTTGGAGATATTGGAGGATTTTCAGTTTGAGGAAGAAAGATACGGTGGTGATAAACGACATATTTCTATACTGGATGAAATAATTGATATATATCAGGATATTCCTCGGAGAAAACGTGATATCATTGTTCAAAGCAAGAGCGTAGACATAGATGCCGAATTCAACACTGTTTCATACTGGAAACAACGAGCAAGGGATTTAGAGAAATTGTTAGAGGCCAGTGTCCACAGAGAACAGATACTGATGGAGAAGTTACAGGAAAGCTTACAGAACTTGGAAAAGCAATCCTCGCCGGTTGAAGAGTTGACACAGATTCTGAAAAGGGCTGATAATTTCTTACATTTTGTGCTTCAAAATGCTCCAGTTGTTATAGGCCATCAGGTAATAGGAGTAAAAATGATGAAATCCTACCTATTCTTTCTGCCATATGGCCAATTTCTAGCTAAAAGGTCTGATTTGCTGGCAATTTCTTCTTTCAGGATAAGGATTTAAGATATCGTTTCATCTATAATCAGTTTCCGCGTTTGCAAGAGGAGGTAAGAAATTGTAATCGAGGCAGGGTTTTGGTTGCTCTTCTTCAAAGAATTATGTTAGCTAGCTGGAGTAGCTCCGAGTTACCTATCCATATTTTGCATTTCACATTTTTCAGGAAATTTTAGGAAAAACAGATGTCGAAATTTTTTCAGGCTCAGGAGTGAAGGAATCTCAAGATTTTAAGAAAGAAGTTTTGGATAAAGGATTGCCTGCAAAGAGGGAAATCAAATTTGAGACAGAATTATTCGGTTCAAAGACATTTTTGATTTATGTAGAGCCAGTGTTTAGCAAGTCCGGGGAGACGATCGGTATAAACTATATGGGAATGGATGTAACTGATCAGGTAAATCATTCTTTTTCATGTTTATTTAGAATCTTCATTTTCTTGGAGACGTATGGACATTTATGTTCCTGTTTGCACAACAGGTTATAAAAAGAGAGAAAATGGCGAAGCTTCGAGAGCAGATAGCAGTACAGAAAGCCAAGGAAACAGAACTTAACAAAACAATCCATATAACAGGTTAGTTTTTCAGTGAAAAATTGTGTAGTGGTGACTTATGTGGAAGATAATTTCAATCTGACCTTGTCTCTCTGCATTTTTTCCAGAGGAAACAATGCGTGCGAAACAAATGCTAGCGACCATGTCTCATGAAATAAGATCTCCTCTTTCTGGGGTTGTCAGCATGGCTGAGATTCTTTCCACTACAAACCTTGATCGCGAGCAAAGACAATTATTGAATGTCATGATATCTTCAGGAGACCTGGTTCTTCAACTTATAAATGATATACTCGACCTTTCCAAGGTGGAGTCAGGTGCTATGAAGTTGGAAGCAACAAAATTCCGACCAAGAGAGGTAGTAAAACATGTATTGCAGACTGCTGCAGCATCACTGCAAAAGATTCTGACCTTGGAAGGACGTGTAGCCGATGATGTTCCCATTGAGGTCAAAGTTTTTCAACACAATGTTTAGCTGTCTGCATTTATCTCGAGTACTGCTTTTCTACTAATTGAATCTGCAAAATAAATCCTTCTATACCGTTTATCTCTGTCTGAAGGCAAAGTCTATTTGTGTAATAAGGGGTGCAACAATGTGCCAAACTCACCATTTGAAATTCAATGATGCTTTTGCAGTAATTATTTAGCTTTTCTAGTCTCTTATTAAAGACAGCCTACTTCGATTTCAGGTAATTGGAGATGTTCTCAGGATCCGGCAAATCCTCACCAACCTGATCACCAATGCAATCAAGTTTACTCATGAAGGGAAAGTAGGGATAAACCTTTATGTTGTATCGGATCCATGTAATGGAAATGCTGAAGGAAACCATCAGAAGTCATCTGGAGATCAAGCGACCACAAATGAGTTCAAAGAAGACAAGCCCAAGTTGTCGTCTCAAAGCAGCAGTGATCGAAAAGGTTTCCACAGCAAAAAATACAGTGAAGGTCCATATCCAAATCATTTTCCTGGTGATGAAACTCAAACCCCAGTTAAGAATGGAAACACAACGGATGGAGATGAAGGGGAGGAACCTCAAGTACCTGGAACAACAGTGTGGCTTTGCTGTGATGTTTATGACACTGGAATTGGAATCCCAGGTACGGTATGGATATGTTGATTCTATTCTAAAACTATACACCAAGTTGGAGAAGAATTGAGAATACCTTCACCGTCTTTTCTTTGGCTATTATTACGGCATCTGTCTATCACATCTCAAGTTAGTTTCTATTGTGAAAGCACTAAGTACATTTCTCATTCATGCAACAGAAAATGCTCTTCCTACTCTATTCAGAAAATACATGCAAGTTAGCGCGGATCATGCTCGAAAATATGGCGGGACAGGGCTTGGCCTTGCTATATGCAAACAGCTGGTAAATTTTCTTTCTTCCAAAGCTATTTTTGATTTGCAATTTGGCTCTAACAAAGTGCTCGGAAACATTTTGGTATAAACATGCGTTCATAGCTTAAAATACTAAATTTGTTGGGAAACAGAACATTATATGAATACAGATTTTCACACCGCCTTCTTACATTTCTATCCATTTGGAATAGGTTGAGCTGATGGGAGGTCGTCTCACTGTGTCTAGCAAAGTGAAATGTGGATCTACGTTTACCTTTGTGCTACCGTACAAGGTATCGTCAACCTGTGATTCTTGTGATGATCCTGATGATCTATCAGAGATGGCTGATCATGATGCTTCACTAGAGGATGAAACTGCCGGCTTCTTTCAGTTCCAACCACGTACTTTGGGCTCTCTTTTCTCTTCCAATGTGTCCACCAGGACCCAAAAATTATTGCAACATAGTATTGGTTTTACTAAATCCCCTAAACTTAATGGAATCTCAGTGGATTCTCACTCATTTCCTTCTGGTAACGTTAGATTGAAAGAGACGACTTCTGTTGAGGATGCCCGCTCTATGGTTGAAGTCGCTGAGACCTTATCTGAACGTGAAATCTCATTTAGTCACAGCCATGAACGTGACAACGAGAATGTAGTTTGTAGAAGTCAACAAAGTCGAGACGACACAAACTGTAAAATCCCGAATGGTACTACAAATTGCAATAATCTAACAGACTCAAGCAGAGAGGTGGGCTTAAGGGTAAATACAGGCGAACCACCAGGATCGTGCCGGGAACAAGAAAAATCTGCCATTAATTCTCAGTGCACTTCTACTAGCATCCCGCAAAAACCAGAATCAAAACCAAAGCCAAAGATCCTTCTAGCAGAAGATAATAAGATCAATGTAATGGTGACGAAATCAATGATGAAGCAGTTCGGTCATACCATGGATGTTGTGAATAATGGAGTTGAAGCTGTGCGTGCAGTTCAGTCCTGTTGTTATGATCTAGTTTTGATGGTAATTTCTAGATTCAAATCATTTCTAACGCCACCTTTTCTTTGTCCATGGTTCTTCTGTTGGGATTACGTGAGAAAACAATTTTGATTAAGCTGAACACTTGGATTCTTAAGTTTCAGTGACCATGAATCACATTAATTTTGCAGGACGTCTGCATGCCGGTAATGAATGGCCTTCAAGCTACACAATTGATTCGTTCTTTTGAAGAAACTGGCAATTGGGATGCTGCTGCGAAGGCTGGAATAGAGCCTTCAGCTTCATTACAAGATGGTCAGAGTTCTATTTATTATGATAAGCGAATGCCTATAATTGCGGTGAGCACTTCTCTCTTAATAGCCTCCAAAACTTTGAGACCCCATTCAATCTTCTGACTCGGTAGAAATCTTACCACCCTGAGTGTTTTAGTTAGATGTTTGTTATTATCGAACAACACAAAGCACTGTGGCTTGCTTTCTATAGTAGCCGAGCTATGCTGAAGCACTGAAACAAGTCCTTATTTTGTCACCATTTAAGGGGGTGTTTGGGAGTGCGGTTGCGGTTGTTTTTCATGCCGAAATACATCAAAATGATTTTTTTTATTTTTTAAAAATTATTTTTGACATCAGCACATCAAAATGATCTAAAAACACCAAACCACAGTCATTTAAAATGAAAAAAAAAAAAACCAAAACGCAGCCAACAGTAGGTTTGGCCGAAGTGCCAAATAGGCACTAAGACTTAAACCCGTCAGCATATATTAACAGATTCAGTTGGTGAATGCAGATGACAGCAAATGCATTATCAGAGAGTGCAGAGGAATGTTATGCAAATGGTATGGACTCCTTTGTTTCAAAGCCTGTGACTTTTCAAAAACTAAAAGAGTGCTTAGAACAATATTTACCATGATGTCTGATGTAAATTTGTGTACAAAAAATGTTAGGAAAGTTTTGTAACCGATGTAACATGTTTTTTGCAGCCATAAGTATCTCAATAGAAGTTGTATAGATCCATGCCATTATTCTTTCAGTTCTTCAAGATTATTTTAACATTGTTCCTTCAAAGATAGGAAACATCTGGTTTCTAGTCAAGTTATGAAGGTACAGACATGGAGGTACAGAAGGTAATGCAGGATTCCCTTCAGTAACATTAACACAAAACAGAATTTTCACTGAAAGAGAAACAACCGGCAAGAGATACACTAGTGATAATTTACTAAAATCCTGAAACTCAGTATATTCCTACTTACATATAAAACATATTACTTCTATGTATCTGCATAATTCAATGTCCTCACAAGGCCAATGGCTACTGGGGTTCCAAGTGTCAAATGATATTCCACAAGTCAATTATTTTCATGGTCAATTTTCAAAGCTGCTGGTCTCTCTTGATTTTGGTTGGTAAGCTGCTCAATATTTATTACTACCTCTTGAGGTGTTTGCCTATTTGGACTAGAATCATAATATGTAGAAGAAGGATCTTCAGGAAATTGTGTGTGAATTGAGCAGGCTGATGGACTTGGCACGCCAATAGTAGGCAGATTGATGCCATTTCTATCAGTCAGTTCCATCTGTCTGGAATTTAAGGACGTAGAGTCCCTTCGAATGAAGACTCTGAAGAAATTTTTAGTTCTATCCCATATTGAAGCTGTGGGATCAGAGTGACTCAAGTCTCTTCTTTCTCGGTAAACAAATATGACAGAGAAGATAATGAGAGCTAAAAATGCAGCTAGTCCTGCAATTAAAAATAATCCCCAGAAACTCTTGAGACTAAGGATATTAGATGAAACAGAGGAGCTGGAATCAGGACAGCTGCCTCTTTTGCCAAACCATGCATCCTCTATTTGCTTCATTTGATCCCCTTCTGTCACGTTTAAAATTGCCCTTGATATATCAGGCACTATAGAAGAACCTTTAGGAAACACCTGAAGTCACAAAAACAAATTATACATGAGAAACTATGGACTTATTAGCCATATAGGAAATGAAAATAAAAAGATGGAAAAGTGAACTTACAAAGCCAAAACCGGCGGTTTTGAATGTAGGATCAATCATGGTATATTTCGAGCAATATTTTGACAGAAAGAGTTTCATATATGGCACTTCTTCAAAAGCAGCAGCAATTCCACCATTTCCACTTCCTTTGGAAAAGAGTTCGTGGCATTCTTCTGGAGAATTATACACAGTGAGCTTGGACTTGTCGAAACCCAAGCCTATTAAGATTCCTAGAACAAATGAACCCTTCTGGTAGCCCACATACTCCCCCTTCACTATGAGATCATGTACATCAGTAACTGTAGGCTGCAGCTGCTGGACTGTAAGTAAGCTCGTTAAACTGGCGGTGTAGCTCTGTGTGAGGACCAACACAACAAAAAACCATATAATTACCACAGCCCGAGCTAAGTTGCTAACCACTCTCTCCCCTGAAAATATAAACATAAAGTCAATGTGGTGTTTATATACATTGGTGAGCGCTAATACTACAGAAGAAAGGAGATTCATAAGGGGAAGGGAGATTACGCTGTGCAAAAACCATTGTTGAGAAGGAAAACCAGAAGCTAGCTCCTGCTTGATCCGAAGCAGACCCTCGAAAATCTTCATTGACTCTGTGCTCAAGAACCCAGACAACAAATCCAATGAAAACAAAGAAAACAAAAGTGCTCACCCAAAGGTCCCATGTCAAAGGTTTCATGAAAACCCATGCATTTTTACTATTGTTGTCTGCTATAGGAACAATCATGGAGACACCACTTTCTGTGTAAGGCAAGGTGTAGTCGATGTACAAGGACCTGTTGAAGACAATGGTCATGTCTCCAACCACAGCGTCATAATTCTGTTCGCAGCAAAAGAAAGAAATTTACTTGCATCAACGTGGATGATATTAATGCAATATCTTAAACATAGAATTAGTACAGAGAAAAAGGATATAATTATGTTTTACCTTTAAGTACACTTGATAGGCCAGATCATCGTAAGTTCCAGCAGGCTTGCCGTCAGGGTTGACATAGGGAATGTACTCATAAGGTAAAGCATAAGGCAATGCTTTCACTACAGCATCAAAAACTTCTATGCAGTATCCGGTGACTTTTGTGGCGTTGGAAATAGGATCCGTCGTCACAGCTACGAACTCACTGAAGCCATCCTTCAGTGGTACTCCTATTTTCAACTTCTTCTCATTTGTTGGAATCTCCCAGCCCTTGGGAACGACAATTGTATCCCCAGGAAAAATTGCAGTTGAAATGCCGGACATAGAAGTTGAATTTGTAGGCTTATTAATTCCAGGATCCAACTGTTTCACGAGTCCTTGTGCTGGTGTCCAAAATCCGATCTCTCTTCCTCCATTTCCGTTCACATTAACTATCTGGAAAGCTGGAGGTTGCAACTGCCTATCAACAAAATGGTATTCTCCTGTGAGGCCTTTGAAACCAGTGTTTGATAAAGCTTGAAGAAGGTTTGGACCATTTAAAGAGATGCCAAGAGTTCCAAGATCCGTTGATGAACTACTAGAAACATTTGCCTTTCGGAAGCCAAAATTTGTAGCTCCAGCTTTCTCTACTGCCATGGCCAAAGCTTTCGTAGCATCATAGGCCCATAGTCCATAAATGTTCAACTCCGCGTCAATGTTATTTGGATTATCTTGCAAGAATTTTCTTTTCCATCGAACTCGAAAGTTTTCAAGCTCTTTTGTTCTTGGAACGTAAGGTTTAATACCCAGTACCCCTTGTATTGTTATCAGTGACAAAAGGATTTGGTGAACTCATCAAATCAATCGTCAGACCATCAGTCATGATCCAAACATAGCCTTTACTCATCATTCCAATCTCTTTAGCTCTGGCAAAAAGCCGAGTACCTAAATTGCGATACATGTGCACAACGAAAACTCTAGTTTGCTTTGTCATCAACTTATAGAGCTCCCCGATAATTTGATCGTCAGTGGCTGATGGAGAAATGACGCTCCGGTAGGGGACACGAACATCAACTGCTTGCAGAGAATCAGTTAAATAAGGTATGATTCCCTCTCCATATTCGTTGTCGATGTAGATGGGCACTGCTTCTCTCCATCCAAAGGCTTGAAATAATGCACTTATGGCTTTCACTTGAGCTGAATCATCATTTGTAGCTCGAAAAAAATAGGAACTCCTAATGGAAGCGAGAGAAGAACTTGTAGCAGAAAATGATATTATGGGCACCTGAGCTTTTTCTCCAAGCTCAATAACAAGATTGGCTTGCATTGATGTTGATGGCCCTAAGATTGCTTGCACCTCCACATTTTTTATCAAGTCGAGGGCTGCGTTTCGCAAAGGAGAGAAGAAAAATCAAAGACAATACGCGAACCAAATTTGAGCAGCTGAGAGAGAAAGCAAAGGATCACCCTTTTTATAGGATGACATTCTAAAGAAATCAAATTCCACTTTCTTATAGGATTACCATTCTGAAGTCATGTTTTATGATTTGTGAGCTCCTCTTCTCTCCCCCCTCATCAAAAAAACTAACCTATACTTCTATGGCTCAGCCATCCTTGTTTCTTAATTATTAGAGATTAATATAAATTATATTCTGGAATCTCACCTAATAGTTTAAATTTTTAGATGAGATTGTTTTTTAACATGACATCAGAGTTTTGTTGATCACGAATTCGAATATCATCACCTTTATTCTATGTAATAAAAATCAAGCACAAGGAAATATAGACCTGTGCAAGTTTAAAGCCCAAAGAGCTTTCTCTTGAAGATGTATGTTAGAGATTAATATAAATTATATTATGAGAACTCATCCAATAGTTTATAAACTTATAGGTGAACGATATCTTTCACTGTCAATCCATTTTTTTGTGCAGAATATGAACTTAACTAGTTATCTTTCGTAGCTCGAGGAGGCAAAAGAATTCAATGTCATTTAAAAGTTCCGTTACAACTTGAGTACAACCAGGCCTATTCATTGATGATCACGCATAATGGAAGAACCACAGGTCCTATATAGATTATGCATAAATGATAGGTAAATCTAAGGGTGTAGATTACATCAGAAGACGGCCGATAAGGCAATAACAAATTATACAGTGATTGAGCATGGATACTTATAAGCTTCTTATGACACATTCATCTACCGAGTACTGACGGTTGAAAACTTGAAATTGGCCTACAAGTTTGCAAAATATTCCCCTCAACGAAAAGAATATTTCTTTCGTCAAACCTCTGTTCTGAATTAATCTTAGAAATGAGGTTTATCTAGTAGTTTTTTTCCTTGTATTTTGATATAGTTCTAAAGTCAGATGATCTCCATATGCAGATGCCGCGTTTGAAAGTACGGAGAAGACCAATTCTATTGTTTGGAGTGCAAAATGCCTAGCCCACAATATCAGACACGAACTAGAAATACAGCTCACAATGGATGACTTTTCAAGATAGCCACAATTTATGATGACTTTTATATGTTTTGACCCCACATATCATTGATGGACCATAGTCAAATAAAGAAGTATTTTCATTATCATCACATACATGTATAGCCACAATTATACGCGGATTTCTATGATCAAACTAAAGAAGTTCCAGATTCACCTCGGATAATTAACACAGAATGTGTAAATCTCTAGCGTTAAAATGTTGTTTTTTTCAAACTGTTTGATAAAATAAAGATTCATAATTGGAGAAAAGAGAAGATGAAACAAAGAAATTAGGAGGGAGAGAGGGGGGGCGGAGAGGGAACCTGCAGCAGCTGCACCTACAACATCTTTCTTGGAGTCCCTGATGGCGAGGACAACCCTGGTTTTGTAGCCACCATGAGTGGCATAGAAGTCTGAAAGGGCCATGTTGATGCAGCTCAAAGCAATATTGGCATCCCGATAACCCAAGTCAAGAGCCACACCTACATTCACTGGGATAGAAGTTGTGTTTTGTGCCACCCCCATTTCAATGAACAAAATCTTCAAACAAAGAAAGAGCAAGAAGGAGAGAACAGGCTTGAAAGGGGTTGTCCTCATCTTCCTGATCCTAGCTAGATTTCTTGGTTTAAGCTACGTTAGGAAAAATGTCTTATTTATAAGGTTGTTTAGCAGCTGAGAGGTTGAAACTGTACGTGGGGAGGGCCCAATTGTGCTAGTTTGACGAGAGGAGAGTTTCATTTATTGCCAGGAAATTGCATAGTTTGATCAATTAAACCGTAAATTTGGCAAGGCTACAGGACATGTACCTACAGCGATATATTTACTCATGCACAAACTTACAGTCAGTATATTAAATATAAACTAATATTTGGATGTATTCATAGCATCTAACTCAAATAAACTACTTACCCCAGATCTGTGGAGATCTACTTTATAATATCAAATATATTCCTTCTCTTATCACTTATTTCATTCTAGTTTACCTTGACCAAATCAAAGTGCCTATGTTTATTGGTTAGGGAATATTTACATTAGCATCTAGATTTTTTTTAATTAAGATGGATATCCAGGCTGTTTTACTGCACCTTAATTAATTTTATGAATTTTAAAATTAATAATTATATATATTTTTAATAATTATTATATTAATAACTATATAACTTGAATCTGAAACTATACGACAGAGAAGATATAGATACTTCATTTTCATTTCTGAGATTAGTTGATGACAATAGGTAAAATGGGAGGATATAGATATTTCATTTTTCAGGTGAGTTGCTGATAACAGGTAAAAGGTTTTGCTCCTAACCTTTTTATTTAATAAAAAAACTTGGTAACCTATTAAAATAAATAAATAAATAAGTATATTAGTTAACATCCAATCAACTCTTAATCCCAAATAAATGAAGATCGCTTATTAATTTGTCAAATAATTACGCCTCTTCCGTTAGATTATCATGTTAGAGTAAGATCCCTTCAATCTTTTTCCTGGCCGACAATCATCAAAAAGCACATGCGGACGTAAGTGCCTCTAGTTTAAGACAAATGCCACAAGTCCTCTATCTCTTCTGGCCCAGGAAACACCACAAGTTTGTTTTCAAGACAACCTCTAGTTATCTCAAGCTCGTCAACTTCATTGTACAGAGCTACTTGTCATCTAGTGAAAAGAAAATCAGCATAACAACAAAGGAAATAGTTATAGTAATATGAAGGTTACAGACACTTATTACTCCAGGATGCTATACACTTTCTATTTTCTAATAAATTCATATCAGTATATATGTGAAACTAAATTTATAGGAACGATTCTAAGATTCATCTATAAAAGAGAGAAAAATAAACAATTCCATTCCATAATGATTACTTCATATATGAGTTTTTTTTCCAAAAAATAAAATAAAAAATAGGATGATGATGGCTGTCTGGTTGTTGAATTTCTTGATTTATGTTTGTTGTTGATTTTGCAGGTTGTGTTTGTTAGATTTTGAGGAGTAGAAGAAGATAGTTTTCAGAGAATTGAGAGAAGAGATGATTTTGCAAAAGAAGGTAATTCATTTTTTTTTATTATTAATTGAATTCCAGTTGTTTGATCTTATATCTTTTATATACTTGAGGCAAAACACACTTTATGCTTGCTTACCGCTGTCATGTTTATAATAGAATTCAATTTCATTTTCTCTTCTTTAGTTAGTTACACAATAACAGAAAACTAACTAACTATTACATGCTTTACATCATCAATCAAATGCTTCTTCTTCTTCTTTAACTGTCAAGCACCTTCATTAATCCTTCTGCAATTGTTTGTTAATCCAGCTTAGCAACTTATCTTCCAACAGCCTCGCCTAAGTTGCTGACTGGTTTAACCCTAAGATTCAATCTTAATTGATTGAATCTATCTTTAGGTAAAGCTTTAGTTAATATAACAGCCAATTGGTCTCCTCCTTTACAAAACTTCATATCAATTAATCCTTCTTTCAAGGACTCTCTAATAAAATGAAACCTTAGGTTTTGTGTCTTGTTTTCTAATGGAAAACAAGATTTTTGGCCATTTATATTGATGACATATTGTCACAATATAATGGGGTTGCCTCAGCCTGTATCTCCCTAAAACCGTCAAGCACAAACCTAAGCCAAATGGCTTGTTCCGTGGCTTCAGAAGCTGAGACATACTCAACTTCAGCTGTTGACAAATCCATCGTGCTCTGTTTTACAGAAGCCCAAGAGAAAACACCACCCCTAAAACTAAAAGCATAGCCAGAGGTGTTCCTGCTATCATCTTCACTGCCCCCCAATCAGCATCACAATAACCAGTTAGAGTAGCAGATCTGTTCCTTGTATATTCAATCCCATAGTCTAGGGTACCTTAAACATACCTCAATACCTTTCTAGCAATTCCCATATGCTTCTTTGTAGGACAACTCATGAACCTTGGCAGTAAACTTGCTGAATACATCAAATCTGGCCTTGTCGTTGTCAAATACAACAAGCTTCCCACTATCCTTCTATACAAACCTTCATCTACAGGTTTATTACCATTAACTTTCTTCAATTTTTTACCCACTGCTAGAGGAATTGCAATTGAATTGCAATCCTCAAATCCAAACTTTATAAGTAAGGACTTAGCATACTTACTTTGGTGAATAAAATCTCCTTGATTGGTCTGCAACACACAAATCCCTAGAAAATGATGAAGAAGTCCTAGGTTTGACATTTCATACCGTTGCATCATCTCCCTTTTAAACTCAGTCATCATCCTTTCATTGTTGCTGGTATACACTATATCATTAACATATATCGATATAATGATCTGACCTCCTTCATTGTCACTTCTAGTGTACAAAGTTGCTTTACTTGCACTCCTTTTAAACTGGCAGCTTGTAAGGTAGGCATCAATTTCACTATACCAGGCTCTAGGGGCTTGTTTAAGTCCATATAAAGCCTTGTATAACTTATAAACCTTGTGGCTGGACCCCTTCACTTCAAATCCCTCGGGTTGCTCCACATATACCTCATCATCAAGCATTCCATTTAGAAATGCTAATTTAACATCTAGTTGGAATAATTTCCAACCCTTTTGAGCTGCCAATGCAATAAGTGTTCTGATGGTATCCAACCTTGCTACTAGAGAAAAGGTTTTGTTGTAATCAACCCCTGATTTTTGAGCATATCCCTTGGCTACAAGTCTAGCCTTATGCTTGTGTATTGTCCCATCAAGATTGAGCTTTGTCTTGAACACCCATTTCACACCTATTACTGGCTTATCGGCATGTCTCTCATTCAACTCCCACGTATGATTCTTCTCTATTATTTCCAATTCTGCCTTCATTGTTTCTTGCCAAGCTTTAACCTCTGCAGCCTCCTGATAAGTTTCAGGTTCAATGACACTCATATGACACCTGCTGTAAATGTCTTCAATGCTCCTTAACTTCACTGGAGTTGAACCAGGGGTTGTTTCTTGGCTGTAATTTCTAGTAGTGTCTGTCACTGAAACACTAGCTGGTGAGTTTGGCTAAGAATTTTCATTATCACTATGTTCAATATCACCTTCATTACATTCAAATTTTAGTGTTTGTGTGTCTAATTCCAAACGCCCAGCCTTCCAATTCCAGAACTTGTTTTCATCAAAAACAACACTTCTTGACAGCACAATCCTTTTAGACTCTAGGATATACACCCTATATCTTTTCTCACAACTTCCATACCCCATAAACACCCCTTTTTCAGCCTTGCTGTCAAGCTTTTATCTCAAAGCTGATGGAACATGAGAGTAACATATACACCCGAATACTCTCAAATGCTTGATTCCAGGTCTTCTTCCTGTGAAGACTTCAAATGGTGTCTTCCTTTCCACAACTGATGTAGGGAATCTATTCTAAAGATACACAATAGTATTCATTGCCTCTCCCCATAATTTAACAGGTATTTCTTTTTCAATCATCATTGATCTTGCCATCTCACCTATGGTTTTGTTTCCTTTATCAGCCACCCCATTCTGCTGAGGGGAATAACCAACCGTGAGCTGCCTCTCCATGCCTTGACTAGCACAAAACATCTGAAAATCTTGGGAGGTAAACTCTCCACCCCTGTCACTTCTTAATTTCTTTAGTTTTTGTCCACTTTGTATCTCAACAAGCAATTTAAACTTCTTGAATACATGTAATGCATCAGATTTATTTCAAAGAAAATATACCCAACACATCCTTGAAAAATCATCAATGAATATGATGAAATACCTATTTCCTCCAACTGATTCTGTTTGCATAGGTCCGTGTCATAACCCAATTTTGGGTTATTTCCCAAATCTACCCAAAAATAAAATAAAAAAAAAAAGGATTGGTGTAGGCAGAAAAATTAAGGCAAAAATTTTGGACATTTTCGAGATCTCAATCATACCTCTTTTGTGCTCAGAAATGAAGGAAAATCCAGATTCGCGGCTAATGTAATCAAGTTCTTGAATTTAATTCGGGTTCAATGGATGAAATTGGAATTTTCGAACACCGATTTAAATTATTTCGAGCCAATTATGCGCAATCGCGGGCCAAATTGAATAAATTGAGAGTTTAATGGTCGATTGAGGGTTAAATCGCACAAATAAAATATCATGAACCAAAATAAAAAAGGCGCGTAAAGTCGTGGCTAATATTTAACATTCTAACCGGGGTATAATTGCATAAAATCATGAGTTTAAATTCAATTGGGGTGCAATTAGAACAGTTATAAAAAGGGGGATCAAATCGCATTTTTTCTTCTTTCTCTGCAAAATCATTAGCGTGCACTGTTCAATCACCTAAACAGTGCACGCACGCCACCTGTAAAGCACTTTCCTTTGCTATAAATATGTAGGGGTAAAGACGAAGAAGAGAAGAAGAAAGGAGGAAGATGGAAAAAAAACACAGAAAAACAAAAGTTGCAGTGAAGGAAAAAACGTGAAGGAGAAACAGAGAAAAGGAGGAAAGAGATTCACAAAAAAACTCTAGCATTTTTCTCACACAAGCCTAGTGTCACCAACCCCTTTCTTTTCTTTCTTTCTTCTTCTCCCTTGATCTTTTGGCCGTTTCCCTCTCTAAAACCAGAGGCATCGGCGTCTCTCTCTCTCCATCTTGAGTCAGCAACCCCGACCACCACGCATCACCCCGTCGACACCAGCCTCTCCTCCACCTCTACAGCCACCCAACTGCGATCCCAGGCGACGATAGCAGAGGCAGCAACAGCTTTTGCAACGTGACCCGTCGCTGTTTTGACGCCCATTCCGGCCACCACAAGCCACAATTTCCATCACCACCACAACTAGAAAACCCACCTCGATGTCCTCTACCCAAAAGTGTTAATAGGTAAGCCATTCATCGCACTTTAAAATTCAACAAGTTACTATTCATCTTCTTCATTTTGCATACGGGGAGTGAATTAATTCACTCCCCGCCGGGTCGGGTCAGGCTGGGTTTGGTGCCCAGCCCGAACATTAAAGGATATGGGCTTCTCGCTCTTTTAGGCTGGAAGCCCGGCCCGAAATAGAGACAAGCTTCCGGCCCGTTTAGGCTGGAAGCCCAGCCCAAGAATGAATGGGGTTGGGTCAGGCCGCAAGCCCAGCCCCACGCAGCAGGTCGTGAGTCCGGCCTAATATAGACGGGCTGGAAGCCTAGCCCACCCATCAGGCAGGCTGGAAGCCCAGTCCTAGGTGGGCTGGGCAGCTAGCCCACTAAATAAAAGCAAAATAAAGGAAAAATAAAATAAAATACCAAATTTGCAAAAATAAAAAATATATATTTGTTAAACAAAATGTTGTTTTAAAATACGACCAATACACCAATATTTTTTTTTAAATCTCTTTCTGTTTCAAAAAAATATAGTATCGTGGAGTTTTGAAGAAAAAATGTATTTTAACATGGATTTCGCAAGGAAAAATCATTTCTCGTATTTTTTGGATTTTACAACATGTTTGTAAAAATCCAAAGGGTATTGGACAATATTCCAAAAATATTTAAATCTTATTTTTTGGAATTTATTATTCACTATTGGTGTTTGGATAAATAAATCCTAAGGGCAAGTCCAACAGGTAATCCATATGAAGAGCTAAACATAAAAAAATATAATTTTTATTTTTTTATTCACTTTACTTCACTCCAACGGGAGAGCTATTTTGATAGCCAAAATAGCTCTCCCTTATCCGAGTAGCTATTTCTAACATCTAATCTACAGAAGCTATAACACTGTTTGAGAAAATGGAGAGAGAGAGAGAGAGATGAAAAGAATGACATGCTGGCTTTTTTTTATGAAGAGATGAAGAAATTTTTTATTGTAAATATGAAGAGATGAAGATATTTTTTATTTTAAATATTTTAATTTAAATGGTTGCTGGTTTTTTTGTTTTAATTTTAATTTTATAATTTAAATATAATTAAAATAATAATAATAATTTTATTGTTTGAGGGATTTTCAAATGAAATTATTTAATTATATAACTTACTCCTATTAATTTTATAATTAAACTATATATAAAATAATTGCACTATATTTAAAATAATATAAAAAAATAGCTCTCCAAAATGACTTTTACCATTGGAGCACACATCAACAAAAAAAGTTATAAATACACTATTCAAAGAGCCATTTTAAAGATTTGGCTCTCCAAAATGGCTTTTACCATTGGACTTGCCCTATGGGGTTAATATCTAAAATGTTCAGTGGGGATAATTTGCTATTATCCACTGTTGATGTTTGGATAAATAAACCCTAAGGAGTCAATATCCAAAATATTCGACTGAGATAATTTGCTATTATTCACTATCGGTGTTTGGATAAATAAATTCTAAGGGGTTAATATCCAAAATATTCAGTGGGGATAATTTGCTATTATCCGCTATTGGTGTTTGGATAAATAAATCCTAAGGGGTCAATATCCAAAATATTTGGTGGGGATAATTTGCTATTATCCACTATCGGTGTTTGGATAAATAAATTCTAAGGGGTCAATATCCAAAATATTTGGTGGGGATAATTTGTTATTATTCACTGTCGGTGTTTGGATAAATAAATCCTAAGGGATTAATATCTAAAATATACGTCGGGGATAATACACCATCACCATTTTAACCAAAATATTCTTTGAAAGATTGAAACTATAACAAATCATAAGCAAACCAAAATGTCAAGCAACTTATCTTAGGTAAGGCGTATTAGGGGTGCCAAAACCTTCCCTTTACGCAACCAGTCCCTTGCCTTAGAATCTATGAAAGACCAGTTTTAGGTTTCCTAGTAACCACAATACTAGGTGGTGACTCTTTTTTCCACAAAAATAAAGATAAGACCCCCACATGAATTCCCTCTCTCATGGGGAGGGTTGCTGCGACGCCGTGCTCTCGCGATGGGGTGCGACAGTCCGTATAAGTCTGTATGCACCAACTCTAGTGGATGTTTGGCTCTCCATGCTTCTTCTTTGTCAAAAGATTCTCTATGCAGCTTGCCCTTAACACAGCCCTCACAGACTTCCTTCACTTCTGTTAGTCTAGGTAATCCTGTAACCATTTCTAATTTCTGCATTGTCTTCATACTAACATAATTCAAGTGGCCAAGCCTCCTATGCCATGTCCAGAAGTCCTCAATCACTGATGCTCTCAAGACTGCAGGTGCTATGGACTCCAAGGATAGAGGAAAACATCTATTTCCTCTCATAATAACTCTTTCTATAACATTTGTAAGTGTCTCATCATCAAATATTATAGCTTTATTACCTCCAAACAATATGTAGTACCCATGCTCTATCATTTGACCAACACTTAGGAAATTCTCATCTAAGCCTGACACCAGTAGCACTTCCTCTATGTATCTGATTCCATGCTTTGTCTCCACCACTAATGTGCCCTTACCAGTAGCCTGTACAAGATCCTCTGATCCCATCTTCACCTTGCAAGTAATAGTCTTGTTAATGTTGATCAAAATTTACTTTTGTGAGGTCATGTGATTGTTGCATGCACTGTCAATAAACCACACATTTTCATCCTTCACAGTGGTAGCATGACAAGCATAAAACATAGTGCTTGTACATACATCTGCCTCCTTTGCACAATTAGCTAATTGCTTGTAATTGTTATATTCTTTTGTAGTGTGACCAAAAAAGTTACATCTTCCACATTTTGGTTTTCCTTTATATCTGCAGATACCATAGTGAAATTTCTGACAAGTAGTGCATTGTGGTTTGGCATTCAGCTGATTGTTGTTCATATTTCCATATTGTGGATTGAAGGCATTTCCATGACTAGTTCTAGCTTTAATATTCCAATTTGGGCTTTGATTATTACTCACATTTCTCCCTTGATTCCAGCTTGAGTGACTTTAAACTTGTCTCTGCCACTTTGAATTAAATTTTCCATGTGAAGGCTTGTTTGCAGCAGCATGTCTAGGGTTATAACCAACCTTGAGACTGCTAAATGCCCTCTCTATTCCAGTAATCCTGTCTCTCTCATCATGTAGATCCTCTCTTTTGTCAAAGACCTTGATAGAGGCTATCACCTCTTTGACCTTCAGCTCATCAAGATCCCTAGTTTCTTCAATGATTGAAACTATGGACTTGTATCTTCTATTCAAGCTCATCAGTAGCTTCTGCATAATCTTGACCTCAGGTGCATCTTCTCCTAGTGATTTTAGGCTATTTATTGTCTCGAAAAACTTAGAAAGATAGTGTTTTAAGCCTTCTCCTTCTGACATTCTTAAGTACTCAAATTCTGCCCTTATTGCTTGTAACTTCACAGCTCTAACTTTCTTATCTCCTCTATACTCTCTCTTCAACACATTCCATGCTCCTTGTGCAGTCTTCTCATTCCTAATTCTAGGAAAAAGTGCATCTGACAATGCTCCTTGAAGATTGCTCAAGGCCTTGGCATTTTTTTATCCTATTTTCTTTTGATACAGTAGCTTCTCTAGATTCAGTTTCATCTCCTTCTTTCTTTGATTCATCTGTCTTTGTGTCTATTTCCATACCATACTTAACCACATCCCATAGATCATATGCTATGAGGATTGTCTCCATCTTTACTAACCAAAAATCATAATTTTCACCATTAAATTGTGGTGTTTAAAGATCTCCACTTGTCACCATCCTTCCTTTCTTTCAGTCACATTTCGTTATGAATCAAAGTCTATTTTTTTGTCCCTTGTTGATCAAGCTAGCTCTAATACCATATTGAATTTCTTGATTTATGTTTGTTGTTGATTTTGTAGATTGTGTTTGTTAGATTTTGAGGAGTAGAAGAAGATAGTTTTCAGAGAATTGAGAGAAGAGATGATTTTGCAGAAGAAGGTAATTCGTTTTTTTTTATTGATTGAATTCCAGTTGTTTGATCTTATACCTCTTATATACTTGAGGAAAAGCACACTTATGCATGCTTATAGCTGTCATGTTTATAATAGAATTCAATTTCATTTTCTCTTCTTTAGTTAGTTACACAATAACAGAAAGCTAACTAACTATTACATGCTTTACATCATCAATCAAATGCTTCCTCTTCCTCTTCTTCTTCTTCTTCTTCTTTAATTGTCAAGCACCTTCATTAATCCTTCTGCAATTGTTTGTTAATCCAGCTCAACAACTTATCTTCCAACACTGGTGGCGCTGCTGGTTTTGCTGTGGAGCTGCGACTGTGGGATGCCACAGCTGAACGATAGTGAGAGCTGGAGGGAGGAGTTGTTGGTCGTGGGTGTGGTTGATAATGGCGATGGTCTCTCTTGCTGCCGTGGAAAAGAGAACAACGGCTGCTGGTATGGTGCTGCTGGAGGTTCGGGCGGTTTTGTGAAGAGGACTTTGCTGGTGGCTGAAGGTGGAGCAGGCGTTGATGGAGAGAGTGGTCTGACAGTTTTGGGATCATAACTTTGATATTTTGGTTTGATGATACTGATGGTTTTCTATGGGAGTCTCGGTGGGAGGAGGAGATATGGTGGAGGCTGAACTAGGCAATGTTGTATGTGTAAAGCTGGCGGTGAAAAGGAGGATCTATCAATCAAAGCCCTGTTGGGAGTGGTGGAGATTGTGACCGGATAGTGGCTGTGGTCACGTTGATAATTGAGTGGTGGAGTTCTATGACCTGGTTTGCAGGTTGACAGTGTTGCTGTTAGGAATGGTAGTCACGGTTTGTTAGTGGAATGAGTCAAGTGGTATATGACCGTGGGGAAGAAGATGAAGGCTGAGCTGAACAGAGGAGGCTGCGGTGGGACTTGGTTTGGTGGCTAACAATAAAGGCTAATTATGTTTTAATTATGACCTCTGAGCTGATTTGCAAGGATCGTGGATATAATCTTATACAAGCTATTTATCAAGTTGATAGGTTTGTAATGTTTTTTTGGATGAGAGTAAACTATCTCTATAAAGTATATTTTGTGGATATAAGTGAATGAATAAAATCTTGATTATTTCAAGTTTTTACAAGGAATGCATATATTAACTTAAACTCGATAACTACTAATAGGATTATAATCGTTAAAGCTTTAAGTTTGTGTTTTTCTTTTTTCTAGAGCTAGAGAGATAAAAGAATTGTTTAAACCCTCATGAAACTTTCCATATAGAAACAAATTTGGGACCATCTCAAATATTGCAAGTTCTATGATTTCTTATAGAAAGTAAAATTAAACTTTTTAACACCAGGGTTGTTAGTTTCATTTTGTTGCGGCCGAAACGGCCAAAACATTTCGTACTCATTAAAAAAACAAGAAAAAACAATATTGTTTTTACCTCGGTTTAAATTCCCGATTGTTCAGGATTTTTGGCCAAATATTGACCGAAATGTTCTAGGTTCGTTCCACTTGTTCTGTTATGGACAAATATTGTTTTTTTAATAATAAATAATTTTATAATATCAATCATATCTCTTAATCCAACTGTTAGATTAAGATTAATTTTAATAAGGAGTCTTTTGATATATTTATATATATTATGTTAAAATTTCAAAGCAATTAGAAAATGTAATGACCTTGCGTGATTCATGATGATATCCTCATAATATTATACATGTCCATAATTTTGGTTAGAAAAATCATTTATTGTGTCTTTGTTAAATTAAATTGCATAATTCTAAATAATTTTATTAATTCATTTGAACTAATTTTTTCTTCAATTAATATATTTAATTACACACACACACACACACAGAGTACAACCCCAAAATGACATGTTAAAACGCTCCGAAACCAAAACATTCCATTCCAGTTGAAAAAATGAAGCACCAATTGAAATGGTATTGATAACCTTGATTAAAACCTGATGTTTTAGACCTTTCATAACGGAAGATGTAGTTATTCCATAGTTATTGCCCCTTCCAACCAACTTATAGCTTCTATACTCAATTTCTTAAACCTATGAGAACACATAGGCTTGAACAAAAATCTTAGAGAAAACAAATTTACAAGAGAACATGTTAGGCACACTTAGCTTCTGAAAAAATTTACACCTGAGTTTGATTCTATCTATTTCATGTTTTTAGTAATTCAATTGACTCGATAAATCAAGTTCAACCCTATTTGAATGAATTTTTTGACACAATTTTAATAAAAGATAGATGTGAATTGACCTAATGACTATGATCCTTTCCAGATTGGTTATATATCATTGACAAATAAACTAGATTTTAGGATTTTTTGTAAAACAAAAGAACTAATCTACCAGTTGAGAATCGATTGACCGATTTGCTTCTTTGGTCTCTAGTTGACTTGTTGAGATTGTCTTGACCTCCTCTCACAAATCTTTGACTTCCTACTTTTTCTTTATTTTTTCTATATCCTCTACATCTTTGGGTATATTTATAGCCATTTTACTTTTATTTTATAAAGAATTTTGAGAAGACTGCTTACGCATCCATGCCTTCTTGAATTTCATTGAGTTTTTCTTCATGAGCATATTATTTTCTAATGTGTTCTTTTGTCAGAAGTTTCATATTTTGTAACTCTTCTAAACCACCATATAACATAAATTGTTCTGTAGCAAGCTTATGATTTTTTTTACCACACATGTTTTTTTCTATATTCTCCATATATCTCTTCATTTGATTGTGTATGACCAATACTCTTACCTTTTTTACATTGTCAACTTCTTGGTTTGATTGCTGTAAGACTTATGTTCGTTTTGTGGTAGTTGCGTTAGCCATTGTCTCAAAAGTGGTATCATTTAGACATTGGTGGATAATTATGAGTGTTTGTTGATCTTTTCTTCACACTTTTTGCATGGTCACCCTTTGAGCTGAAATCATCATTGCTCATTTTGTAGGCTTTTTAAAGCCTTTTTCCAACCATTTCCTACACATTTTGAGAATCTAGCCAAACTTTTACTTGAATACAAAAGGTTTCATTGGTGTCCTTTGTCAAACAAAGACATTGAAGTAGGAAGTTTAGATTGATCAAGTCAAACAATAAAAAAAAAGCTTTGATACCACTTGTTGGAAGAAAGAAAAGTGTAGTAGGACAACTGCAAAGATGCAAAACTTAAGAACAAAATTTCCACCAATTTTTGGTTTTTCCTTGGGAGTGTGTTCCTAAAAGGTTTTGTTTGTTGCTTTTTTTTTTTATCTTGCTAGCTCACTAATTTGGTTTCTCTTTGATCTTTAATATACTTACATTTGATAAAAAAAACTTAAGAACAAAAAGAAGATTTAAGAGAAATACAATCTTATTAAGTATTTTTCTCTTGTATATTCCTTTTACACATTTTTAATTATACTTATGATTATAAGTCTATTTATAGACATACAATCCTAGATAATGAAGGATTTAAACTCAAGCCTATATCCAAACCTCAAATACCAATTCATAATTGAACATTCATTCCTTCACCAATCCAAGTTCAAAAGTACAGTAGCTACTTTATGAATCCATTACATCACTTAAAGAAATCCTTTCTTCAAGATTTTTCCCTCATGAAGATACTCTTTTCTAAGATTTTGCTGTTGGTGAGATTTTCTCACTAACACCAAGACTTCTTACGTGACTCTCAAAGATTTATAATAATGTTTTGTTTTCATGATAAACTTTCTCAAGAGAGTGAATATTATAATTGAACTAATATTTTTTAAGTGTAGTGAGAAAGATATTCAATATTCTTGTGATTGAATATGAAGACTTAATGACAAAAAATAGAGTTTGATCAAGGATTGATGATTTTGTAGATGTTTTACTTTTAAAATAACTTCTATATGATATATGCTCATATTCCCCTATTAATATGACAATTAGACAATATTAACTAAAATATAATTGTGATGCCATTTTTATTGTAGATTTTTGCATTGTGCATATAGACACAGATTACTGTGGATTGCAATGGTAAGATTACTATTTTACCCCTAAGGTCGAAAAATTTAACCCTTGGGACTAGGGTCTTTTTGACATTTCCAGAGGATATAAATGATATTTCTAATTTCTTTGCACAATAAAACTACTATTTACCTTAAGGTGCTGAGAAAAGGATGGGTAACAGTGGGGATTGTTTTTGTTTTTTCACAAATTTATGCACAGTAAAAATACAAAAAACAACCACCTAAAAAGACAAAAAAAAACCTAGAGCCAGGGGTAGTGTGGTACTTTGACCTTGATTTTTTCATTGTTATCATTGGGTTCAAAGGTGTATAGGTAATTTACCATTTTTATTATTTTTTCTGAAATACTACGAACGTGTCATACGTACGCGCCAACAATGTTTCACATGCATACGTCTTTCAGACGGTGCGTGCGGCATCTCTTGGCAGTTTAAACTGATTGTCCACATGTCCTTTGCCTCATAGTACAGTGTGTGTCAGTTTCCGGTGGTTAGTGAATCGCTGGGGAACGGTTTTTGATTTTTTCTTCCTTTTCTCTCTCTTGCCTCCAGAAATTACAGGTATGTCCTTCATGTTTCTGGTGATTTTAGTTTAGTTTCTGTACTTTTTATTTCAATTTTATTCCTGATTTTTTTAATGGAAATTTTGATTTTTTTCAATTGTGCCTTTCAATTAAAACTAATTATATATGTTGGTTTTTATTCCAGTTCTTGTACTTTTGATTTTTGATTTGTTTTTTGTTTCTTTAATTTTTTTTGTATGCAAGTTTTTATTTTGTCCTTAAATTAAAATTGGTCATATATACAATTTTTTAGTTCAATTCTTACTCTTTTAATTTTTTAACAAAATTACACTGTATTTTTTTAAAATGCATTTATTTATTTCAGTCCCAAGATTTTTATTTGTTTTAATTTTTTCTTTCAATTGGAATTAATTATGTATTTTTTTTTTGTTTTGTTCCTTATTCTTTCAATTTTTTATTTTTTATTAATTCCTTTTGTTTTGTTGGTTTTTCTTTGACAATGTTTATTTTTTCATGTACTTATGCACCTATACTTTTAGTTTTAGTTTTTAATTTTTTTAATTTTATTTTATTTTAGTTTTTATTTTTATTTGGTTCAATCCTGAAATTTGAATTTATATTTGTGTTTATTTTAAAATTAATATTTCTTTTTTTTCCCTTTGTTCCTTTATTTTTTTTTTGGGTAAGATGATTTTTTGATTTCATTGTTTGTGCAATAATAATGATAATTTTAGTAATTATTTTTTTAATTTTTTTTTTGAAAAAACGTTTTGATTTTGTTTTATTCTTTGGGACAATTTAATGATTGTAATTTATTTAGGCAAAAATATTGACAATAATTTTAACTATTATAGTCATGATAATGACAATAACGCAGAGATGGATTTTCAATGTTTTTTCTTCTTTTTATAGATAGAAAATTAATAACTTATTTTTGTTATTTTAATACTGCAAGTGTTTTTATAATTTATATTTTATTTGTTATGTTTAATTTAAATTAGATTATAAAATAAAATATTCCTAATACAATGAATTCAATAATTAAAATATCCGCATCCTCTTGGCTTTTTTTAATGATGATGATAGTTTTATGTTGTTGATTTCGTTGAAACCTACTAAACGATTAAATTTATATCGATTTAAAATTTATATATTTTATAGGAAAGTTGCACTTCACAAGAATTTTGCATAAATTTATTATTTTTTTCTAAATTTATATTATAATAATAAAACCTCATATAATCAACATTTTTTGCGTTGAAAAAAATATGATTTTGGCCCCGAAGAGACATGGGTAAGTGGCTAGTGTGTGTGTGTGGGTGGGTGTGTGTGTGTGTGTGTGTGTGTGTGTGTGGGTGTGTCCCGTCCCCCTTTTACCGTGCATTTCTTCACAGTTTACCCAGACTTAGTTCACTATTCATTGCTACAGTGAAATGATCATTTTGCCCTTTAGCGTCGAAAAATATTTGTCCGTCGTCTTAGATGGTTCGCCGCCATCTTATCTTCCTCCACATGCGATGCATGTATAACAAATAGGGTTGTGTGAGCTCTGATAGATGGTTTTTCTTCCCCCCTCTCTTTTCTCTCTTATGTGCTGGTGAAATACAATATAGTCCCTCATATTTGTATATATTTCCTTTTAGTCATTAAACTTTGTATTTCATTTTTATTATTGATTTTTGAATGGAATTTCTATTTTTTTTTCAATTATGTCCTTGAATTGAAATTAATTATATACTATAAGTTTCATTTCGGTCCTTAATTTTTTGATTTTTGATTTCTTTTTTGTTCCTTTAATAATCTTTTTATGCAAGTTTGAATTTGTTATAAATTTATCCCCAAATTAAAATTAGTCATATATATTACTTTTCCTTTTGGTTCTTTATCTTTTAATTAATTCAATAATTGCACTTTATTTATTTTTTAAAATTCCTTTATTGTTTTTTTATCCTAAAATTTTGATTTGTTTCACTTTTATCCTTCAAATAGGCTTAATTATATATTTTATTTTTCATTTTGTCACTTATTCTTTAATTTTTTTTTATTAATTCATTTGTTTTTTTTGTTCTTTATAGATAATTTTTATTTTTTGTCCATATTTATACATTTGTGCTTTTAGATTTCATTGTTATTTTTTGTTATTTTATTTTTTGTTAGGGTTTTCATTTTGACACCTTTTCTCTTATTTTTTTTAATTTAGTACTCATTCCTTTCTTTTTTTCGATCTTTCTTGGACAGTGTTTTTTTTTTCTGTCTTTATTTATTTATACTTTTGGTTTTTGTTTTTGAATATTTTTCATTTTATTTTTCATTGAGGTTTTATTTTTATTCAGTTCAATTATTAAATTTTAATTTTTATCGGTGATTATTTAAAAATGAATATTTCTCCATTTTTCTCTTTATTCTTTTTTATTGTTTTCTGTTATTTTTATCTGATTTTTGGATCAGATGATTTTATTGTTTGCAGCATAATAATGAAAAAAAATTGTAATAATTTCACACACACACACACACACAGATATATATATATATATATATATTTCGTTTTCCATTTTGTCACAAATTCTTTTAATTTTTTTATTCATTTGATTTTTTATCCTTCTTGGACATTTTTATTTTTTTATTCATATTTATACATTTGTGCTTTTAGATTTTTTTGTATTTTTTCTCATTTTATTTTTTGTTAGAGTTTTTTTTTTTATTTTGGAACTTATTCTTTTATTTATTTATTTAGTATTGATTCCTTTTTTTTTTTTTTTTTTCCGATCTGTCTTGGATAGTATTTTTTTTTATCAATCTTTATTTATACTTTTAGTTTTTGTTTTGAATTTTTGACATTTTATTTTTTATTGGGATTTATTTTTATTCGGTTCAATTTTGAGATTTTAATTTATGTTGGTGATCATAAATTATTTCTCCATTTTTCTCTTTGTTTTTTTTCCTGTTATTTTTATCTGATTTTCGGATAAGATGATTTTATGATTTTATTGTTTGCACAATAATAATGATAATTTTTGTGATTTTTTATTAGTTTTTTGACAAAAAAAATTTATATTCTTTAGGGCAATTTAATAATTTTCACATTTAGATAGTAATATTGATAATAATTTTAACTGTTATAGTAATGATAATGACAATAATGAGGGGATGAATTTTTAATTTTTCTTTTATTTTTTTGGAGATAGAAAATTAACTATTTATTTTTGTTATTTGATTAATGCAAGTTCTTTCACAATTTATATTTTATTTGTTGTGTCTAATTTAAATTGAATTGTAAAATGAACTAATACTAATACAATATATTCAATAATTCAAATATTCGAATCTTTTTTCTTTTTAAATGATAATGATAATTTTATATTGTTTATTTAATTGAAACCTACTAAACAGATAAATTTATATCAATTTAAAATTCATATATTTTATAGAAAACTTGTATTTCACAAGATTTTTGCACAAACTTATTATTTTATCTAAATTTATATTATAATAAAAAAAATTACATATAGTTAATAGTTTTTTATATTGAAAAATATGCAGTTCTAGCTGCGACAAGACATGGATACCATGACTAGTATATATGTATAATGGCCCTCTTCCCTTGCAACATTTTTTAACGAGGATCAAGGTGCCTGCTAAAAAATGCCCCTAGAAGGCTGAAGAAAAAACACCAGAAACAAGGCAGAAGGGGCTGACTAGGTATTATTTTTAATACCTATTTCCCATCAAGTAGTCATTATTAGACTATGATATAATGAATATTTGTTCAAGCAATTAGAACTTATCAAACACCTTTCAGAAACTTCTAAACCCATCAATCTTTCTCTTCTTTTCTTGAGTTCTCAACAGTGTAGGACAGAAAGTCATATAAGAATGAGAAGAACCGAGAGTGTAGCCTTGCTGGACCGGTGTCGTGATCTCAAATTGTAGGAGTACTAATAGGATTTAGACCTCTGATGAATAACAGCGTTCCACCTCTGATCAGTAGGAGTCAGCGTCTGTTGATTAACATTAGACTTCTGGTTTTCCTTAACAGGCACCTCTAGATTTGGGTTGGTGAGCTGATCAGCATTTATCACTACGTCTTGAGGTGTTTGGCTATTTGGACTGGAATCACACCCGGTAGAGGATGGATGTCCACGAAAGTCAGTGTGAGCTGAAAAGCCCATCGGACTTGCGGTGCCCATACTTGGAAAATGAATCCCATTCTGGTCATTCACTGCGATATGGGTCGTGAAGTCCCTTTGATTGAAAATGCTAAACAAATGTCGAATTTTACTCCAAATTGAAGTTGTGGAGTCGGAGGGTCTCAAGACTACTCTCCCCTCCTGATGAACAAACATCACTATGAAGATAATGAGAGCTAAAAGTGAAGCTATTCCAGCAATTAAAAATAATCCCCAGAAAGTCTTAATACTAAGGCTATTAGACGGAACCGAGGTGCTGGAATCTGGACTTGTTTGATCGCCAAACCATTTATCCTGGATGTCCTTCATTTTATCTCCCTCGATCATATTCAAAATCTCCCTTGATATCTCAGGTACAAGATGAGAACCTTTAGGGAAGACCTGAAATTCACAAAACAAAAAATGGCAGTATAAAACTATAAACTAACGAGCAAAAGAGAGAAATGGAAATAAAAAGATAAGAAAGTGAACTTACAAAGCCAAAACCTCCCATTTTAAATGAAAGATCAATCACTGTATATTTGGAGCGATATTTTGGCATTAAGAGCCTAATATATGGAATTTCATCGAATGCAGCAGCAATACCACCATTTCCACTTCCTTTGGAGAAGAGTTCGTAGCATTCTTCTGGAGAATTATACGCCAAGATCTTGGACTTGTCGAACCCCATGCCCAACAAGATTCCTAGAACAAAAGAACCCTTCTGGTAGCCCACATACTCCCCCTTGTTAACGAGCTCTTTTGCATCACCAACTTTTAGCTGCTGGATTGTAAGTAGGCTTGATAAGCTGGCGGTGTAACTCTGTGTTAGGATCAGCACGACAAAACACCATATGATTACCACTACTCTAGACAAGTTGCTAACCACTCTCTCCCCTGTAAATTGATAAAATTAAAATCAGTTCGTTGTTTATATATATTGAAGTGTTTCAACAGGAGAAGCGAAATTACGTTGTGCGAACACCATTGTTGAGAAGGAAAACCAGAAGATAGTGCCAGCTTGTTGTGAAGCAGGTCCTCGAAAATCTCCATTTATTCTGTGCTCAAGAACCCAGACAACAAATCCAAAGAAAACAAAGAATACAAGACTGCTAGCCCAAAGGTCCCATGTCAAAGGTTTCAAGAAGAACCAAGCATTTTCGGTAGTGTGACTTTCTATAGGAACAATAATGGAGACACCGCTTTCCATGAACGGCAAAGTATAGTCGACGTACAAGGATCTTGTGTAGATAATAGTAACATCTCCAACCACAGCATCAAAATTCTGTTGGTTGTAAACAACAACGCATAAGAATGAATATCTCCGAAAAATAAGACTTGTGTCAATGTGTATTATATTCAATGCAATGTCAAAAACATAGAATAAGTGCAGAAAAAGATACAATTATGTTTTACCTTTAAGTACACTTGATTGACCAAATCATTGTAAGTTCCGGCAGGCTCGCCGTCAGGCTTGGCAAAGGGGACATACTCATAAGGCAAATCATAAGGCAATGCTTTGACAGCAGTATCAAAAACATCTATGCAGAATCCGGTGATTTTTGTGGTGTTAGAGCTAGGAAGTTTTTTGACCTCCACAAACTGTTTGAAGCTGGACTTCACCGGCACTCCTATTCTCAACTTCTTTTCTTTTGTGGGAATCCCCCATCCCTTTGGAGCACCAGTCGTGTCACCTGGGAAAATCACGGTTGAAATACCGGACAGAGAAGTTGAATTTGTACCATTACTAGGAACCAATTGTTTCACAAGTCCTTTTGTTGGTGTCCAAAATCCAGTCCCTCTTCCTCCATTTCCATTCACATTAACTATCTGGAAAGCTGAAGATTGCAACTGCCATTTAACAAAATGGTAATCTCCTGTAAGGCCTTTGAAACTCGTGTTTGATAAAGCTTGAAGAAGGTTTGGGCCATTTAAAGAGACGTCAGTTGCAAGATCCGTTGATGAACTTCTAGAAACATTTGCCTTTCGGAAGCCAAAATTTTTAGTTCCAGATTTCTCAACTGCCAAGGCCAAAGCCGTCGCAGCATCATAGCCCCGCAGTCCGTAAATGTTCAACTCGGCATCAATAATAAATGGATTATCTTGTTGGAATTTTCTTTTCCACCGATCTCGAAAATCGCGGATCTCCTTTGTACCTGGAACATAAGGCTTGACACCCAGTACTCCTTGTATTGTCTCGGTAACAGAAGGATTTGGTGAACTCAACAAATCAGCTGTCAGACCATCAGTCATGATCCAAACATAGCCTTCACTCATCATTCCAATCTCTTTTGCCCTGGAAAAAAGCCGAGTGCCAAGAGAGCCATACATGTGCACGATGAAAACTCTAGTTTGCATTCCCATCAACTTACAAAGCTCCTCAACAATTTGTTCATCAGTGGCTGATGGAGAGATGACACTACGGTACGGGACACGAGCATCAACTGCTTGAAGAGCATCGGTTAAATAAGGTATCACTCCCTGTCCATATTCGTTGTCAATGTAGATGGGCACTGCTTCTCTCCATCCAAAGGCTTGAACCAGCGCACTTATGGCATTCACCTGAGTTGAGTCATTTTGTGTAGCTCGGAAGAAGAAGGGACTCCTGATGGAAGTGAGAGAAGGACTTGATGCAGAAAATGATATGATGGGCACCTGAGCTTTTTCTCCAAGTTCAATAACAAAGTTTGCTTGCATTGATGTTGTTGGCCCTAAGATTGCTTGGACTTCCATATTTTTTATCAAGTCCAGGGCTGTGTTTTGATAGAGCATGAGAAAAATTAAGAGCATTCAATAACCTTTCACAATCACTGGAGGTCAGTGGGAAAAACCAACGATAAATTATCAAGCTTTCATAAAAGTTCAATTTCAATTACTTTTCTTGTGTAGCATCCTTATACTCATCAGTACAAGCTGTTTTAATTAATTTCGAGGCAAGAAAATAGTAATAATAATAAGAACAACAACAAAGAGAAACAACACAAAATTCTACTGAACAGTCTTTACCAAAAGAATCTTAATTCAAAATTTTATTATTAAAAGAAATTCTATCTGATTAAAACTAAACATTACAAATCTCCTAAGCTACTTGTATACTGTGAAAACCTCTTAAATAAAACTGAAAAAATAATAAACAATTTCTAAATTAAATAAAAAATCACAATTTAACTAGGAAAATATATAAAATTCCTGCATACTAACTTCCAAGCCATATCTAATAACCTTTTCAATCATAGATGGCTAAAAATTCTTATAGAAAAAAGCTTTTAAGTACCGCATATTCCACATAGTTAATTTAATTTAATTTATATCCTTAATGATAATTTAATGTAAATAATTTTGCTGATAACCCAACAAAATAACATATCACTGAATTGTTTGTTGTGCATAAGCTTACAATATATACAATAAACACAGCAAAGAGTGGTCAAATAAACTCTAAGTGGTGTGATTTCGTTATACAAGAGGAGGGAGTTTTCTTATTCTTTCATCAAATAGGGTTGAGCCCTATATTTGTGACCTCAGGGTTGTTGTGTTAGGAGAAATATAATTTACATTTTAGTCAAAGAAAGAAGCAACCGACCTCTTGATTGTTATACATATACCAGACAGTAATTTTCTCGAGGCCTACAACAACCATTGAGGAGAAATATCTCGGGTGCGTTGTCATTGCTGTAGGGTTTTGTTTTTTGGTTGGAGTTTTGTTTTCATTTGATGATGAGCTTCGTAGTCATATACAATTTGCTGAAAATCTCGCCAACCCATTAGAAAATTCTGAAGTGCTTTGAATTGTGGAGTAGAAGTCTTTCTTTGACTTTCATAGAATTATTCTAATTTCACGACATTTGTAGCATTTTCTAAAATTGATTCCAAGAATCTTTGTTAACTGCATTGATAACTTAAGAAAAATTAATATTTTTCTTTTCTAGCTATCCCTATACTCATCTACACAAGCTGTTTTCTTTCTTTGATCACCAAATGAATCCTGAATTTGTGTGCAAGTTACTCACATTCTTCAATAACCTATTTGAGATCCTCGACATCACTAATCATTTTTGTTCATATTAAAAAAAATAAAAAAGATCCTTCCCAATATCTCTATTTGTTCTCTTACGGACAGAAAATAAAAAAAAATCGCATAAACTTTGCAGATGTTTTTGTGGGTGGGTGGGTGACTTTGATAGCAAGATATTGGTTCATGTAGGCATTCGAGGTATATTATTCAAACAGAAAAGATCTTGATTATTTGCTACGTAATAACAAGTATAGTGATTCATGATTAGAGCATACAGATAATAACATCAAGTTTTAAAGGATGAGAGAGAGAGAGAGAGGGAACCTGCTGCAGCTGCACCAACAACATCTTTCATGGAGTCCCTGGTGTTGAGGACTAGTCTGGTTTTGTAGTCACCATGAGTGGCATAAAAGTCAGAGAGGGCCATTTCGATGCAACTCAACGCAATCTTGCCATCCAAATCACTGTCCAGGTCAAGAATCACACCAACATTCACTGGGATAGATATATTTTCAGCCATTCCCATTTCTGTGAACAAAATCGTTACACAAAAGAAGAAGAAGAACGAGAGAAGAGCCTTTGAATGGGTTTTCTTCATCTTTTTGTCCACCTATGGTCGGGCTGATTCTAACTTAGTTATTTTCTTCTTCTTATGCTTGCAAGGAAAGATCTCTTATCTATAAAGCTGTGGAGCTTGAAAAGTGTAGATACGCGGGGTAGGCCAAACAGTATTTGTTGGTGAAAGAGAAGGGCAATTGGAAGAGGACGAAGTCAAACCATCTGCATTTACTTGGAGATTTCTCATATTGACATCTAATGTCAAGAAGACATGTAACGCAGAAGACCTTGGATGCATGGATACATCGCGTATGATTCCACGGAGTAGTTGCCTCGGGTTTGCTGGAGAGGGTTTCCAAGATATTCGTTGTCTTATTTCATTGCTTTTACCTTGACTCAATCAAAATACTTGCAGTCAATGGTTGTTTCATATTCAAGGTTGTAGTTACATTGACATCAGATTCTAATTTTTAAGGTGTCGTTGGAAGGAATTTTCACAACCTTTATATTCAGGAAAAAATAATTGTTGAATAGTAGATTATATAAAATTGTTGAATTAATTAATGTTGCTATAAACAGATATCTTAATTAATCATCTAGTTGAGTAAAATATTCTTCTTTACTTACACATCAATATATACAAAGAATTTCCTCGATGAATTAGCTACGACTTGAAAGAGAAGGAGCTAATTAACCTAAAACTGAGGCCTAACTTGGAGACCTGTTTTTAATCCCAAAAAACTTTTACACCAATCTTCTTCTTCTTCAATTCTTTTCGTCTACATTGATCCGTAGAAAAGTCAAAACTTGACTTCAGCACGGAACGAGTAGATATAGGGAACTTGAAAAGCATGGTAGAAAATCTTGAATTTTCTTGGCAGAAAAATCGGTGCTCATATTTTAGCTTTCATATCATTTAGTGTACTCACAGCTTCCCATGGTCTCAAGATGTGAATATTTGAATAATGTAGTATTCTAGAGAAAAAGCAACGTGTAGTAGATTTCTTGCAAATGATCAGCAAGAAAATCTAATCTACAATCTTTTTGTATTGTTTTCAGCTCTCAAATTGGAGAATCAATTTTGGCAAAAATTTTCTTGCACAGAGAGAAGAAATTAGAAATGCCTGCACGTATTTTGCTCACAAAAACAGTTTTGGTCTGACCAGTTGACTAGTATAGCTATGTATTATCGCCACTGGAATATATTAGAGAATAATATAAATAATATTCTGGAATCTCATCTTTTAGTTTAATCTTTAAGTGAAATGATTTCTTAAGAAGATATCATAGCTTTATTGACCCAAAGGTCATGAGTTCAAATCTCACCACCATGTTTTATTTGATAAAAATAAGCACAAGATAGCATGGGTCTGTACAAATGTTAAGCCCAAAAAGCTTTCACTTAAAGGAGTGTGTTAGAAAATAATATAAATTATATTCTGAGACCTCAACTATCAGTTTAACCTTTAAGTGAGATGGTTCCTTAACAGAATCATTATATATTGCAATATTTAATGAAAATACTGAAAAAAATTGAAATTTTTTTTATCTTTTTTTTTACTTCAAATTATTTTTTTTTGATGTTTTTGGAGCATTTTATATGTTGATGCTGTTAAAGAATAATATAAATTATATTTTGGGACCTCACTTATAAGCTTAAACTTTTAGGTGAGATGGTTCCTTAATTTGGTATTAGAGTTTTATTGATCCAGTGGTCACGAGTTCGAATCTCACCACTCCCATTTTATTTGATAAAAATAAAGCACAAGGTAATGTAGACATGTGCAAGTTTCAAGCTCAAAGGGCTTTCACTTGAGGGGGTGTGTTAAAAAATAATAAAAATCATATTTTGGGACCTTACCTATAAGCTTAAACTTTTAGGTGAGATGATTTCCTTAACAGATATCAAAAATAATTTTTAAAAAATAAAAAAAAATCATTTTAATTTAGTTTTAAATAAAAAACACTTCAAAAAAACAATTTTAACCACATTTCCAATCAGGCACTAATATGCAAGTGGCTAATGGTGTGATCTGTAAATCAATTATTGTCGTGATCTACATCAATGGAATTTGTTTTAGGGTTTACTGGCAACATTTGTTTTTACTAGTTTTCTATTTTCAGAGATTGTCATTTTCTAACTCGTTTAAAGAGCTAACCAAACTTTTCACATAATTATAGAAATATTGGATATCATTTCGTAAGAGAAAACACATGGTAAAGATAACATCTATGCTCAAAAGGGACGTGCTCAAAAGGCAAAGCACAAGGTAATGCTCTGACCACAGCTTCAAAAACATCTATGTTGTATCCAGTAATTTTTGTGGTGTTAGATGCAGGATCTTTTCTCACAGACAAATACTTGTTGTTTTTCATCCAGGTTCATGCACCGGGACTCCTATTTTTAACTTCTTCCCATTTACGGGAACCTCCCATCCCCAGACCATAATATGGTCAAAAGACCAGACGAAGAAGGTGATTCGATACCTGTTTTTGCTGTTGAATCCGATTTTTTCACAGGTCATTGTGTTGGGGTCCAAAATCCAATCTCTCGTCCTCCATTGCTATCCACATTAAATATCTGGATAGCTGATGATTGTAACTGCCTATCAACAAAGAAGTAATCTCTTGTAAGGCCTTTGGAACTAGTGTTCGTTAAAGCTTGAAGAAGGTTTGAACCTGTTACAGCAGCTGCAATCTTAGCAACAGAGCAGGTGATGCGGGCAGGCAGAATTGGAGAAGAATAACAGAATGAAAAAATTGGAGGGGAAAATTGGTAGGAGTGAGTTGGATGCTAGCTGGTGAAACACGTGTAATAGAAGTTAGTTAGAAATAACTATATAGAAAGTCAGTATAAATATGAACAAGTGATGAAAACAAGCATTATCTGGAAAACAACTTCGTTCTTAATTCTTCTAACTCTCAATCTTGTTTTTCTACACCAAAACTCTTTATCAAGATTAGCTCTTGACAATTTGGTATTAGAGCTCTGCATCCAAGCAATAATATTAGAACCAGAATCTACAGGCAATGGGACGACAGAATGAAAGCTCTTCAGCAAGAACTGCAAGATTCCACGACTGACAATAGCAGGCAGTGGCACAAACAAACCAAATGGAACAAAATATTAACAACACAGATGAATGCCTTGATGGATAATATTTAAACCTTCATGGTTAGGAGAGAAGCTGTGGGAGATGGAAGGAATCATACCAGTACAAGAGGGGAATTAGTGGGCAATAATGAAACTCACAGGAGAGAATATAATGTACCTAGATTCAGAAATGTAGAAAGTGTTAGTTATTAAACTTATTTATCAAGGTTAAGTGTATTAAAGTTAGTACAATGCATTACTATCCACATTAGAAATACTATGAATCTAGAAATACAATGAATCTAGAAATGCTATGAATGTAGTAGTACTATGAATCTAGAGTAAGTATTGAAGAGTCTTAATATTAATTAAGTACTTTGAAGATTGTAAAAGACATTTTATAATATTTATATATATTGTATGAATTTCATAATGAAATGGTGTGAGAGTATCATTTCTTAATGTATTGTATTCTACCAAAATTTGAGTGTGTAACCTAAACCCTCCAATCCTCTCCTCTATTACTATTGTATTTCCAACAAAAAGTTCTTCAAGCTACATTTCACAACATCCCATCAATGGGAGGAAATAGCCTCACTGTATTTGAAAGGTAAGGCAAGAGTGTGGTTTGAAGCTTTTCTGGTTGGGGGTTATGACCTTGCTTAATGGGAGGAGTTTGTTCGATCCATTTGCACAAGATTTGGTAGCAAAGAAGATGTGTTGGAAAATTGAAAAAAACTCTGATACCAATTGTTGGAATGTAGAGGTGCACACTATTTCAATTGAAAAATTCTAGCCCTTAGCTAAGAATTAATTGAAATATTTCAGCCCTTAGCTGAAGAACAAAGAATAAAGAACAAAGAACAAAGAAATCAAGAGGTAAAAACCCAATATCTATTTTTTATTGTCATCCCTCTAATTGTATTTATAGAGAAAATCAAAGGCATTACAAGAACCCTAATCAAACACAAACTCTTAAACTAATCTTATCATAGATAAGATTTAAACTAGAAGTAGAAAAGAACGATCAAAACACATCACTAAATGCTAGAATTTAAATGACTAACATTAATAAAAAACTTATCACTAATTTGTAGCAGAATTGGAACCAAATTCTTAAATACTCCTCCTTAGTTCCAAGGCTGCATATATCTATCTTCTTCTTTAGCTCTTTAAATTTATCTCTTCGTGAGAGTTGATTACCACTCTCCACTATCTCCCATAAATTGAAAGCTTTCAGGTATGTCTCTATTTTTACAACTCTAATACCATAATTCAAACCTGTGAATGATGGTGATTTGGTAGGAAAACTTTTGATAGATTCCTTTGAAATAATACTTTGCTCACACTCTCGGTTTTTGTAGTGTTTTGAAAATAAAAAAAAAGGAAAATACATGAATGCCCTTAGTGGCTTAGAATTAGATTAAGGGTGTTGTAGTAATTGTACAAGCTAGTAAATATAAATAGAAAAGAAAAGAAAAGAAAAAGAGAAGTAATCTGAAAATTTGAGAGAGAGAATCGGGAAGAGAGAAAGAAAGAAGAAGAAGAAGAGAAAAGAGGGAAAGAGAAGAGGAGGAGAAAAGAAGAAGGAGAAATACTTGTTAAGGTAATGTGTATGTTTTAATATGTATAAATATTGTTATTAGTTACGATTTTTGCTTGTATTGATTGTTAGGATTTGAGGATTTTATTTGGGTTTGATTGATGAATTAAGAGAGATGTTAAGGGTTGAATGTGTTGGGTAATGGTTTAATTAGTTTGATTGTAGATGATTTTGAAGTTATTTGATGTGTTTGGTGTAAGAAAATATTGATAAATGGTGAAATAATGTTGAGAAATTTCGAAAATCCCTTGCTAGAATTCTGGGTTGAGGTTGAAGATGATGAAAATTCATTTTGGTCCTTTTTATAAAAATTACAGTTTAGTCCCTGAACATTGGAAAAAATTTCAGTTTGGTCCCTGGAGTAAAATTGGAGATTCTGGACAGAATTGAGGTTGAATTAGGGGCAAAATTTCAGTATAGTTATGAATTTATGAGGAGTTCAATTAGTCACTTATTTTGATAAAATTACAATTTGACCCTAAAAATATAAGAAAAATTCAGAACGGTCCCTAGGTGAAATAATAGCATTTCAGATTGGCTTGATGGATAATTGAAGCTTATTTTATGAATTATTATCAATTTTATGAATTGTGTATTTGGAATTAGATTTCGAAAGAAATCTTTGTTTTAGGTTTTTGTGAAAAATGGATAGTTTGATTCAAAAACACATAGGATTATGAGATGAACTCTTAGATATGTTATTAAAGCTATTTTATTTCTTTGAGTCATTTTTGAGTATATCTCTTTATATGTTCAGATAATCCTGATATTCTACCCGCGGGACATCAGTAAGGTTCCGTCGACATTCTGCTTTTGAACCTTATTTGCTTTTGAGTCAGGTGAGTGGATAGTATTTAATATGCATGAGAAATATTATAAATATTTGATTTAGTAATATTTGGATTATGCTTTTTGATAATATATACATTGATTACTATTCTTAATACAATAAAGCATAATCATTTGTTGAATATACATTCTTGGTATGAGCCTGTATCTGTTTGTGAATTGATAGCTCCTCATTTGATTGATACCATGAGTTGAGCCTTGAGATATGAATGTCTGTTTGATTATAAGATACACCTATGGTATGCCAGTCAGAATACCCATGCTAACAGGGTAGTGTTAGCCTTTGTGCACATCATATCTGAAACCCTAGTTGGTTAGGGGAGTCATCAACCTGTGTGGACTGATCATCCCACAGTACGGAGCCTCATGCTCATTGCATTCTGATTTTCTGACGAGCTTTACCTTATATATATATTTTTTATAACCTATTTAAGAATCCCTCTTGTAAGATCGTAAAGCTGATTCGATAATATATTTCTCATTGCTATATTATCTTGCATGTGTATATTGGATATTATCTACTCACTGAGTTATTGAACTCACCCCCTCATTATTTATTATTTTCAGGCTCGTAGCTTGCTAGCAGGTCATTTTTGTCCTACTCTTGGAACCTGCTATTTTGGTTGTAATTGATACTTTTGTTCATATGTCTAGTTAGTGCTCCACAATTATAGCAGTATGTAATCAACTCTTGTATAAAGACAATTGAATTATGTTATAAAGTTTACTTTGATATTTCCGCTGCGTTGAACTCTGAATATGAATGTTAAGTTTATGTGTACGTTTGGGTTCGCATAGGTGTGGAACTTTGGAGGGGAACCATATCTATGTGCCTGTCACGAATCCAAGAATCAGGTCGTGACAGTTTTTACCTTATAAAACCCTTCAAAGCCCTTAGCTTTGATTTCCCTTAAAACCCTTTTTTTAAACTTTCATGTTTCACACAATCCCTTCAAAGATCCTAATAGCTTTGATACTAATTAATGAAAAATTAGAAAAATTTCTGATCTAATTGTTGGAATGTAGAAGTGCCCACTATTTCAATTGAAAAATTCTAGCCCTTAGCTAAGAATTAATTGAAATATTTCAGCCCTTAGGTGAAAAACAAAGAACAAAGAGATCAAAGGGTAAAAATCCAATATCTATTTTTTTTTGCCATCCCTCTAATTGTATTTATAGAGGAAATTAAAGGCATTACTAGAATCCTAATCAAACACAAACTCTTAAACTAATCTTATCATAGATAAGATTTAAACTAGAAGTAGAAAAGAACAATCAAAACACATCACTAAATGCTAGAATTTAAATGACTAATATTAATAAAAAACTTATCATTAATTTGTAGTAGAATTGGAACAAAATTCTTGAGGAGCTTAAACTATTAATGAGCATCTTGAAACCTTCACTTCCTGAGTCCTATTATATTCCAATTTTATTATTAGACTCAAAGATGATATTAAGCTAATATTAAAGTTTTTGAAGCCTACAACACTAGAGCAAAGCTTTGATCAGGCTAGGTGGTAGGAAGAATCTAATCTGGCTATGGCTAGGAGGAATAGAACATTTGTTGCCTTCAATAGATCCTTCACACTTCCAACCAAGTAATCCTAGGTCTTCCTCTAGCAACTTATATTTTCTCCAAACCTGGGCTATTGATGGCCCATAGCTACATTACAATGATACAACTACATCTATATATTCATAAGTGTAAGAATTCAAGTTTGAATAATTTTTGTATATTCTATTGATTTGAATTGCTGTTACAATAAGATTTAAATAGGAAAATGTACAATATAATTCTAGGTATAATACAATCCATCTTTAGCTACTTACTATAACAATTCTTATTTCTAGTAAAATATAAGGATAACGACTCTATTTAACATTCCCCCTCAAGTTAGGGCGTAGATATTTATCACACCCAACTTCCTAATTGCGTCTAAAACACCCTTATTGAGACTGCCTTTATGAGCATATCGGCCAAATGATCTTCAATCGAATAAATGATAATTATATAATTTTTCAATCAAGACTCTTCTTAATGAAGTGTCGGTCGACTTCATCATGTTTGGTATGATCATGTTGTACCAGATTGTGTGCAATTTTGATAGCTGCCTTATTATCACAATGTAGTCCCATGAGTGTTCCAAGATCAATTCTCTAATCCTGTAATACTTGTTAATCCATAGTAACTCACACACACCATGAGCCATACCTCGGTATTCTATCTCTGCGCTTGATCTAGTGACTACTTTCTACTTTCTATTTTTTACTTCTCCATGTGACGAGATTATCTTATGAGAAAGTAAAGTAACTTGATGTCAATCTTCCATTAGGCTGATTTCTTACCCAGTCTGAGTCTATATACCCTTTAATCTTATGGACCTCCTTTTTCAAAAATAATAGTTCTCTTCCTAATGCACTCTTCAAGTATCTTATGATTTGATATACTACTTCCATGTGCTCTTCTCCTGGTGAGTGCATGAACTGGGACACAACCACACTCATTGCATAGGCTATGTCTGCCCTAGTATGAGATATATATACCAGTCTTCCCACTAATCATTGAAAACACCCTTTGTCCATTGGCGTTTGATTTTCTGATTCCCCAATCTTGTGATTCATCTCCTTAGGTGTGTCAACAGGTTTGCATGCCAACATTTCAGTTTTTGTTAACAAATCTAACATATTTTTTTTTTGTGATAGACATATCCCTGTTTTTGACCTTGAGACCTCAATTCCTAAGAAATACTTTAGTTGTTCGAGATCTTTCATTTCAAATTTGGATATCAGAAACTGTTATAGTGCTATTCTTTCCTTTGAGTCATCTCCTATTAGGACGTGATGCGACCATATTATTTGATAGTTTCATCCATATTTACCTAGTGTTTTGCATATGTTTTGTGTATTAAATGCCTTGATATTCTTTGTTTTATGTTTTGAAGGTATTTTTGGATGAAAGATGCAAAAAGGAGGTAATTGGAGTTGATTGACAAATTTGACCTTCAGTCGATGTTTTGTGCAGAGCGGAAGCTCTAGAGATCGAAATGAAGTGATTCCAGTGGAATTAAAAAGCTCACATCCATATCTTTCTGGAATCATAAGTAAAAATAAAATAAAATAAGGAATAACATGGGAATCGTATCCTTCAAAGTCAAATCTTGCAATCTGCCAATGTCGACCTTTGTCCATTCAAACCTTCATATCTCGAGCTATAGAAGTCTGATTTATGAAAACCCAATTTTGGTGGATTCATGACTCAAAGAAATATAAATTCTCCAAATATCAGCTCAAAAAGATGTTATATGAATGAGATATGAATTTTACAAGGGACAACTAAATTCTACCAACTTAATGAAGGACTATTTTGTAAAATAGATACTAGGGTTTCGAAGCATATATAAAGGAAGAGAGGAGCAAGGGAATTTCGGCCAGCACCAAATAAAACACAAATCTTCCTCCTCCAAACCCTAAATCATGTTTTCTTCCATCTTTTTATTTAGTTGTTCAATAAACATGCAAGGCTAGACTCTTTTGCTTGGTTGCAAGGACATGGAAACCTTCAGATTTCAAGAACTGTGAGATCTATTTTTACCCCAATTTTTCATTTTATATGATGAATATGTTTGTTCTCCTATGCTTATTTTCCTATGATTGTTTATTTAATTACTAAGAGCGGACTCGAAGTTATTGTTGTAGACATTCTATTGCTAAGTTTGATATCAAAACCGGAGTTGTGATATATGAACTTGTGAAGCAACTAAGTTAGTAATTGTAGCGGATCTACATTATTAATCTTAGGGATAACATTCAATCGAGCTAAACATATATTGCGGACAATTATGTTTCTTAATTGATCAATTTATCTAGTTTTTCATGCTGCCATTGAATCAAATTACTAGTGCGGACGCTGTGGTTGTTTGATGGTTAGGGTAAGTTATACGGCGGATCCGTTAACGAACCAATTTTAAGAAGAGATAAATATTTAGAATATAAATTGATGTGTTGTTTCCATGATCCGTTCTGATTTCTGTAGGTGGATGTTGACTTGTGACCAAGGTTTGCTTTATTGATAAATTTTAGTTTTATATAATTTTCGCTTAGTTTGCTTTAGCCTAGCCTAGACAACTTCCAACCCCCCCAATTGCATAGCATATAACACAAAAATCATAACTAAATCATCCTCGTGGGATCGACCCCTTGCTTGCTCTATACTATCTTGTTTGATTTGTTTTAAGCTAAGGTAATTAATTTGTGCAGCCGTGACATCGGAACAGGACCATATCATCCATATACACAATTAATGCTGTAATTTTTCATTCTCTGTATTTTATAAACAAGGTGTGATCCAAGTTGCTTTGATTATAGCCAAATTCTATCATCATAGACGAGAACCTTCCAAACCAATCTCGGTGTAACTATTTAAGACTGTATAATTCCTTCTTCAATTTACAAACTTCAATCAAGGAATTGTGTTTAGCTCTAGGTAGTAACTCTATGTATACTTCTTCTTCAAGGTCTCCATTGAGGAAGGCATTCTTGACATCAAACTGTTGCAAAACTGATTTACTGCTAGAGATATGAAATACATATAGTATTGATCTTTGCCACTGGAGAAAAGATCTCTTGATAATCTACTCTATATTTTTGTGTCTATCCCTTCATAATGAATCTTGCTTTGTACTTGTCAATACTGCCATCCGCTTTGAGTTTAACTATGAACATCCATTTGCAACCAACTGTCTTCTTCCTTTTCGGTAGTGCACACAACTCCCAAGTGTTATTTCTCTATAGTGCCTCCATTTCTTCGTTCATCGCCTTAGTCCATTTTGGATCTGCTAGTGCATCCTATACATTACCAGGAATAGATACAGTAGATAATTGATTAACAGAAAATGCATAGATTTTGACAATCTATGGGAAGACACATAATTACTGATTGATTATTTAGTCTTGGTTTTTGGATCAGGTTCATATTGTTTTCTCGGGACTCCTCTATTTGATCTCTGTAAGTATTTATTTTTTGTATTTTTCTACAAGGACAGGAATTTCATTAATCTTATTATTTTCTACAAGGATAGGAATATTTTGATTTGTGCAGAATTCCAAATCAACATCCTAGTTTTGGATATTGGGAGCCACAAAAATTTCCTCAATATTTCTTTCAATAGGTCCTTCATTTTCTTCCACCTCAAATACCCTTCATTCTCTTCATTATTACTCTCCCCTCTAAAGAGAAGGTCCATAAGCTCCCTAAGAATAGTAGGGTTCCGGTTCCTGAAATGACGCATCTAAGGTCACATGCATCTTCTTCTAATGTTTGGGATCATAACACCTGTACCCTTTATGGAATTCTAAGTATCCTAAAAAACCACACCATTTTGCACATGGATCAAGTTTACCTCGTAGGACTTTAGGTATGTGAACATATACTGTACATCCAAATATCCGTAGCTTTAGATTTGGTAGATGAGAGGCGGAAAACAGGGATTCCATCTTCTATTGGGGGATTTGGAATCTGATCACACTAGATGGTGTTTGATTAATTAAATAAGTAACGGATTTTATCGCCTCACCCTAATAGAATTTTGGCATATTCATACCAAAAAGAGAAGCCCGAACGATTCTCATAAGCTATCTATTTTTCATTCTACTAGTCCATTCTGCTGTGGAGTATATGTGCTTGAGGTTTGGTGTCTAATTCCAAGATGGCTTTAGAAATAGCCTAAAAATTGATCCACACATTCTTAACCATCGTTAGATTGAAGTGTACGAATCTGCCTTTGGTAGGATCATCACCATTTTATGAAATTCCTGAAAAGCTTTACCTATATCACTTTTATTTTGGAGAAGAGAAATCCAGGTCATGTGAGTACATTCATCAATAAATGTAACAAAATAATGAGCATTAGAAAATGACAGAATTTTTGCAAGGCCCCAAACATCCGAGTAGATGACTGCGAAAGGTTCTAAACTTTTATGAAAACTTTGTAAATAGGGAATATGGTGGCTTTTGGCCAGTTCCCAAATTTCACAATGAAAATCCAAATTGCTTAAACCTGAAAAAAAATGTGGTCGGAGCTTTTTGAGATACCCAAAAGAGAGATGTCCTAGCCTTCGATGCTATAACCATACAAGAGCATGTTTTCGGTCTAGATTTTCTGTCTGATGTGCTTGACTCAGTTTTGATCTCTCTTTTTCTGTTACCTCTAGGTAATACAGATTTCCTCTTCTAACACCATAACCAAGAATTTTCCGGGTTAGAATGCCTTGAAAAACACAAAAGAGAGGTAAAAAATGGACAGTGCACGCAAGGGTAAAAGTAATTTGGGTGACTGACAAGAGATTGTATAAAGAGATAGAACAATGAGAATAATATCTAGAGTTAGAGAATCCGTCAAGGTTATAGACCCTTCCCTAGTAATAGGGGAGGAACTACCATTAATTATGCAAATAACTGACTGAGAGGAGGGTTTCAAGAACTTTAAATTACTGGAATCCCTGGTCATATGATCTCAAGCACCTGTATCAATAATTTAAGTACTATTTTTAGTAATGATAGAGTTTGCAGAATTTTTATCAATTATGCCTGGATGAACGACATTCGCCATAGGTTGTACCTGTTTAGTTTTTGTAAAATTTACCATACTTTTTCCAATATTTTTCTAGGGTTTTTTCTTAAAATCCTACCAGTCAGGGTAGCCAATAATTTCGTAGCATTTATGTTTTGAATGACCCACTTCACTGCAATGAGAACAAACCAGCTCACCTGGGTTTTTATAACCCGAATTAAACATCTACCTCTCACTTTCATTTCTGTGACCCATATGTTTCTCACCTCCATTTCTCTTATTCCCTGTAAAAATAAAACAAGAGATAATTGTGTATTATGATTAACACGTTGTTTTTCCCTCAATATTCAACTGTACACATACTACTATATATGTAGTATTTACAATGCTGTGAAACAGCTCAATTGAATTGCTTTTACAACTGAATTGAATTGCATGAATTGAATTGCTTTTAAATGTCTAACGCTTTTAACTCTTCATTGGCAGCGGCTTCGTTACATCTGTTGCTGAGTCATCTTCAATTGTTGCTTCCGTTTCAATTGCTTGATCTGACATGGCAGCAACTACGTGATCTTCAACATTCCCTTAACCTTTGTCACGCCGGTGGCTCCCCATCGATCAGAGGTTCCCAACCACCATCACTGTGTTGTCAAGGAACACGAGAGGGACTCCTATGATTTGTGTTGCTCGAGTAGAGGTGAGTATGTCTGTTGGCTATTGTGAATTGGATTGGGGATTTCTAGGTCTGTTTGGTTGCATACTAGTTGCTAGAGCCATGTTTACGAGCTAGGTTTACAGGTTGAACGAAGTCTTCTAGGTTTACGAGCTAGGTTTTGTTGGGTTGCCGAAGGTTGCTTTCTGGGCTACGAGCTGGGTTTTGTTTGGTTGTCGAAGGGGAAAGAACACATAGATACCCATGTTCTTTCTCATAGTGACCCTTAGCTCCATTGATGAAGCCAAAATAATGGTTGATTTCTAGGTTTGTTGAGAATTTTTTTTGTGTAAGTTCTATATGAATTCACTGCTCTACTATCTGGGTGCTAATTTTTGGGTTTCTTATGAATATGTTTGATGAACAGATGGGTTTTTTCTGGGTTTGATTGGTTTTTTGGTTTTCAATGAACAATAAATCCGATGAACAAAAATTTACTACAGAGATTAATTTATGGGTTTTGAACCCATAAAGAAGAAGAAAAAACAATATGATTCAAAAGAAATTTGATATTTGCTCTGATACCACGTAAGAATTGGAATTGGAATAATTTGTGTATATTCTATTGATTTGAATTGCTGTTACAATAGGATTTAGATAGGAAAATGTACAATATAATTCTAGCTATAATACAATCCATCTTTAGCTACTTCCTTTAACAATTCTTATTTCTAGTAAAATACAAGGATAACGGCTCTATTTATCAATAAATTTCCAGTGTGAAACTGTTAATGGTATCATGTGAAAGTCCATTGCGATCATGTTCTACTTCAAAAGCTGCTACTCTTTCTTGATTTGGGTTTGTAAGTTGATCAATATTTATCACTACCTCTTTAGATGGTTGCCTATCTGGACTGGAATCAACAGACACTGTAGAAGACGGATCTGCATCTCCAGGGAAAAAATCAGCTCGAACTGAATAGGACGACGGGCTCGGCCCACCCATACCAGGCAGCCTACTGCCATTTCTGTCATTCATCTCACTTTTTCTGAAAGTATGGGATTTTAAGTCCCTCTGAATGAAGATCCTGAAGAAATTCTGGGCTTTTCTCCATATGGAAATTCTGGGCTCTAAAGGACTCAACATTTTCCTTTCCTTGTAGACAAACATGAGCATGAATGTAATGAGAGCTAAGAGGGATGCTCCTCCAGCAATTAAAAATAACCCCAAGAAACTCTTGAGACTAAGGCTGCTAGATGTAACCTGAGGGCTGGAATTTGGACATCTGCTTTGTTTTCCGAACCAAGCATTCTCAATTTCCTTCATTTTATCTCCCTCGGTAATGTTTAGAACTGCCCTTGATACATCAGGTACCAGCGGAGAACCTTTAGGGAAGACCTGAAAGACACGACACAAAGCAGCAAGCAAGCCACTCTTTCTCAGGATTGACAAACTTTGCACTTACAAGGCAGAAAGAGAAACGGAGAGGGGTGAATAAACTTACAAATCCGAAACCGTCTGTTTTAAATATAGGATCAATCATGGCATATTTAGAGCAATACTTTGACAGAAACAGCCTCATGTATGGCACTCCATCAAAAGCAGCAGCAATGCCACCATTTCCACTTCCTTTGGATAAAAGGTCATCACATTGTTCTGTGGAATTATACACAATGAGTTTTGACTTGTCGAAACCCAAGTCTAAAAGGATTCCCAGAACAAAAGAACCCTCCTGGTAGCCTACATACTCCCCCTTGTTAATGAGCTCGTGCACGTCAGTAACTGTAGGCTGCAGCTGTTGGACTGTAAGTAAACTAGCTAGACTGGCAGTGTAGCTTTGCGTGAGAATCAGCACAACAAAACACCATATGATTACCACGGCTCTAGACCAGTTGCTAACCACTCTCTCCCCTGCAACCGTAGTTGAAAAAAATAAAGGTGAGGTCAATTTGGTGTTTGAGACACAAAGCAAATATCTTCAACAAAAGAAGAGAAATTCAAAATGGAAAGGAAAATTACTTTGTGCAAAAACCATGGTTGAGAAAGAAAACCAGAAGCTAGTGCCGGCTTGATGTGAAGCAGGCCCTCGAAAATCTTCATTGATTCTGTGTTCAAGTACCCAGATCACAAATCCAATGAAAATAAAGAAACAAAAACTTGTCACCCAGAGATCCCAAGTCAGAGGCCTCAAGAAAACCCATGCATTTTTGCTGTTGCTGTCCACAATAGGGACGATCATGGAGACACCTCTTTCTGTGTACGGCAAAGTAAAATCAACATACTGGGATCTGTTGTAAACAATAGTTGTATCTCCAACTACAGCATCAAAATTCTGTTGATAGCAAAAGAAACAAGATATGCATAAAAATTCGATTTGCATACATGAATCTGTCTCAAATCTTGTTTCAGATATAAAACTGAATGTGATCAAGTACAGGAAAAGCTTGGTGAAAGTTTTACCTTCAAGTACACTTGATATATCAGATCATTGTAAGTTCCAGCTGGCTCGCCGTCAGGCTTGGCAAAGGGGATATACTCGTAAGGCAAAGCATAGGGCAATGCTTTGACAACAGAATCAAAAACATCTATGCTGTATCCAGTGACGGTTGTGGTGTTAGAACTAGGATCTCTTGTTACTTTCACAAACTCACTGAATCCATCCTTCATAGGCACTCCTATTCTTAACTTCTTCCCATTCGTTGGAATCTCCCAACCCTTGGGAACAGAAGTTGTATCACCCGGCCATATGACAGTTGAAAGATCGGAGTTAGAACCTGAGTTTGTAGTCATATGATTTTTTGAGTTCAATGTCTTGACAATCCCTTCGGTTTGTGTCCAGAATCCTATCGTTCTTCCCCCATTGCCATTCACATTCATTATCTGGAAAGCTGATGACCGTAACTGTCCATTATCGAAAAGGTAATCTCCCGTAAGACCTTTGAAAGTAATGTTTGATAAAGCTTGAACGAGGTTTGGACCATTTAAAGACACTCCAAGAGCTGAAAGATCTGTGGATGAATTGCTAGTAACGTTTTCCTTTTGGAAGCCTAAATTTCCAGTTCCAGCTTTCTCAACAGCCAAGGCCAATGCTGTTGCTGCATCATATGCCCATAAGCCAAAAATATTCAACCCAGCATCATCTAAATCTGGATTATCTTGTTGAAATTTTCTTTTCCAACGAATTCGAAAAGTTTCAAGATCTTTTGTTCTTGGAACATAAGGTTTCACACCCAATGCACCTTGCATTGTATTAGTGATAGAGGCATTTGGTGAGCTCAAAAACTCAGCTGTTAGACCATCAGTCATGATCCAAACATAGCCTCCACTCATCATTCCAATCTCTTTTGCTTTGGAAAAAACCCGAGCGCCAAGAGATGAAAACATGTGCACAATGAAAACTCTAGTTTGCATTGTCATCAACTTGTATAGCTCTGCAACAATTTGATCATCAGTGGCTGATGGAGAAATGACACTCCGGTACGGGACACGAGCATCAACTGCTTGCAGAGCATCAGTTAAATAAGGTATCACTCCCTGTCCATATTCGTTGTCAATGTAGATGGGCACTGCTTCTCTCCATCCAAAGGCTTGAAATAATGCACTTATGGCGTTCACTTGAGCTGAATCATCATGTGTAGCTCGAAAAAAGTAGGAACTCCTGATGGAAGTGAGAGATGGACTTGATGCAGAAAACGATATGATGGGAACCTGAGCTTTTTCTCCAAGTTCAATAACAAAGTTTGCTTGCATTGATGTTGTTGGGCCTATGAGTGCTTGGACTTCAACATTTTTTATCAGGTCCAGGGCTGTACTGGGAAAAGGATTAATTAAGAGAACAATTACTGTTTAGATCAATTATTTTCAATAAGCAGTAAAGATTAATCATAGACAATTACGTTTTGGTTTCAACAAGGGTGGAAGAAATGTGTATTACGTTTTGGTTCCAACCAAACGGCTGGCTTGATGGTGGGACTCGACTAGCTGGTCTTTTCAATTGTCTACCTTGCCGTAGGGGTTAATTAGGCCTTCTAGGTTTGAACAGTTTAGGTTATGTTGGAGTTAGGTTATGTTGGAGATTAATTAGGTGAATTAGTTTGACTTTATTTTTCCATTTTGGTCTCTAAGCTTAGATTTTTAATGTTTTATGTTATTTTGTCTTCAAATCATTTTTTAGTGTTAATCTTTTTGATATTGGATAATCTGAACAATTTAGGTTCTACTAATGTTTCTCCTAATGATTTCAATAGTCTCCAGTTTTGCATCTGTTTTTCCTTTTCTTTTATTTTTATGGTGAGTGAGATAATATTTAATGTGCATGTAATATATATAATATATGTATGTTGATTATATGATGAGTGCAATCGATTAATTCTTGAATATTTATATATGTTGCTTTATTATCTAAGTATTCATCTATTCTTGAATTTTCACTTGCATTCTATTGAATTAAATTATATATGATATGACATTAATTTGCTTTAATAATTATACAAGTGTCTACTTTGTCTTGATATTGGTATACTTCTCACTAAATCCATGCCAATAGAAAATAATTAGTCTATGTGTGCATAATATTTTATATACCTAGCTTGTGAGAGAGACACCAAAATGTTGTGATTGATTCTTCCATAGTGATCGAGACCTCAAACCTTCTTTGTTACTGGAACCTTAGAGTTTCATCTGTTATATTAGTCAATGACTTGTCTAATCTCTAACATGTATCTCATTACCATATGCTATTATGTTTAATGGACGTGTGCGTATTTGTTTAAGCCTTTATACTTAGATAATTTTGCTCAAATAATTAAGATTTGGCGTAGCATTTTATCATGAAGCAACTGATGACATGTGGGATATTCAATAGTGTTAAGGGACTGTCTCATCTAAAAGCATAAGCTGTTAGGTGAGACTTTAGAATATGATTTATATTATTCTCTAATACATCCTCTCAAGTGAAAGGTTTTTAATCTTAAAACTTGTACAGACTCACATTATCTTGTGTTAGAAATTTTTATCTAATAGAATGGAGGTGGTGAGATTCGAACTCGTGACTAGTGGGTCAACAAGGCTTTGATACCATATTAAGGAATCATCTCACCTAAAAACTTAAACTGTTAAGTGAGATCTCAAAATATGATTTGTATTATTATTTAACAAATTAACAAATAGCTAGGTAGCGTTTGATTAATGTTTCGAAATAGAAAAAAAACAAAGACAAATGGGACAGAGAACATGTTTTTATGTTTTTTATATTTTAAAAAGACATAAATTTACTCTAAAACTACCATATAAACATATTTATTTTTGTATCTATCTCTATCCTTTCCTTGTCTGTATTTGTTTTATCCTAGGACACAAACCAAAATGCAACCTTTGATTAATCCGTAAGGTCGAATAGGTTCAAGTTGTGATATATGCTATATATTAATCTTTGATTAGCTTCATTTATTTATATAAAAAAGGTATCTGACTCTAGATTTTGGTCTTGATATCGGCCGGATAAAACTGCCACCAGTCTACAACCTTTGGATGACTTTTGACTCTCCTTATGTACCAAGTATCCATGAGAAATCCTTAATTTCATTAATTTTCCCCACTGCTATGATTCAGTACGTCGTAATGCTAATTAGATCATAGCTTATAAAGGAAAGTTGCAGGGATGATCACATCACGGAGTGAATAAATTTATGCATAAGTATGTTAATCATGAGTTTAAAACAAGAGAGTAGATTTTCAATATTAGATCAAATCAACAGTTTGAGAGAAAGCTGGGATCAGAGAAAACCTGCGGCAGCTGCACCAACAACATCGTTCCTGGAGTCCCTGGTGGTGAGGACCAATCTAGTTTTGTAGTCACCATGAGTGGCATAGAAGTCTGAAAGGGCCATGTTGATGCAAGTCAAACCAATATTAGCATCCAAGAATTCCAAGTCAAGAACCACACCTACATTCACTGGAATTGTTGCTGTGTTCTGGGCTACCAGCACTTCTATGAACCAAATCTTCAAATAAAGAAAGAAAAAAACCAAAGAGAGATAAGGCTTTGAAGGGATTTTCTTCATCGTGCTGTGTTGTATGATTCTGGTTTGTTTGGTTTAAGCTTGAATGACAACATCTCTAATTTATAAGGTTTGTTGGGAGTGAAAGATGGACATGGAAAGCCTAGAAGACTTCGGATATATCCCATCGGAGGGTTTTTTCTTGGCTTCTTAATCATGTAACTTCTAGGAAATGGTAAAATTTGTGTGAAGATTGCATTGGTATTACCTCATCACCGTTTACCTTGACAAAATCAAATAAACATATCCATATTATAGAATATTCAAGCTTGTAGCGACATTGGCATCTAGTTTTCTAAGGCAGCCAAAACAAAAACACCAAAAATTTTTAATCATAAAAAAAGAAAAAGAAAAAGCCTAATAGATGATGTTTTCGCCAGATAAAGGTATCCTTCCTCGACAATCCATCTAGATTCAAGAATAGTTATAAAATTCGAATGGTCGACCTAGAATCATCTGTCTGAACCGATTCCTTCAACATATTTTCTTGGCAACCAATATTACGTACTGCTTGCGTTATTATTTTAATGCAAAAAGAAAATGATATGATAATTAAAAAATAATAGCTATCAAGGTTCTCAAAATCATTTTTTGGACACAACATGAAAAACACAATGAAAACTCGGGTAAAAAAATCGGATTGTAAAATATCAAGTAAATGTTTAAAACTAATTATATATTGATGATTTCACTGAATAATTTTAATTATATTAAAATTTGATAAAGAGAGTCAATAATATTATAATCAATTAATAAAATCTACTAAAAATTTTCCATATAGTCCAAATCTCAAATTTTCATAAATTTCTAGGAGTTTTCAGTTGTAATTTCAAACACATCATTCTCCCTCGTATGGATGGATTATTGAACTTGCTATATATTTGGAAATATTGAGGTATCTAGTTTTTATTGAGATTAGCAAAAGAGTGGAAAAATTATACAGAGAAGAAGATAAGCGGAGAGAGGGAGAGACAGAGAGTTTTGAGAGAAATTACAACCCATAGTCAATACAACCCATACATTCCGCATGTTTACCATATATATATATGTAAGAGAAGACTCACGTATAGTTTTGCAGACTTAACTAGTAACTTTCATTTTCTGAAAATAATATGTCTCTGAACTCCGTTTGACTTGAAATTTTACACAATATATTTTCATGTGTCTAGTATTTTCCTATAAAATTTCAACTGGATCTAATATATATTTTGAAAGATTTGACCAATCTCACAAACCTAGTCAATAAATATATTAAGGTCAAATTCAATTTTGACTTGGTTCATATCAAAAATCTAGTAAACTCGTAAAATCAAACTGATTTTACTGATTTTATTGATTTTACATGAGTCAAGTCCAAATTTACTGGTTTTGATTTTATAGTCCAATGATTTTACTGATTTTAACAGTTTTGCAAGAGTTAAGTCCAATTTTATTGGTTTTGATTCTTTAATCCAATTTTGCATATAAATATACGTTAACTCATAAAATCGTATAATTTTATGAGTTAACTCAAGATTTTGATAACAATGTTAGAATTTTTTAAACTTCAAATTCAAATTAAGTCTTTTAAATTTTCTAATCGTGACATGAATGGCTAGCTTTTAAATATCTTAACCTCACTATATAACGAAAATAAAAAATAATAATGAAGTCCTTGTCTCAGTCTAATTAGGAATAATTAAAATCATTGGTCGTTTCAAGGAAAATCATCTAATTGACTGGACTTGCTTATTACGAATAAATTGTTCGAAATCTTATAAACGGAACCATCGCTTCCATTCTAGGAAGCATCCTTTGTCATGTCACAAAATCTATTTTAAGGACACATCGTTTTCTCAATGTCAGAACTAACCCAACGGGAGTACTCTATTCTAAGAACATCATCAACTTCTGTTTTATATTCTTGACTTCTAATTCTGCAAATCAATTAATGACTATAATTTTAGATGCACTTCATTTTTATTCATCCAAGTTTCTTGAAAATATAAGCCCAACAATTATATTTATATTTGTTCATGTGTAATACCTAATCCTAAAAAAGAAGAAGCTAGGCTACACCATCTATAATATGAAACTCGCATATGAATTCTTTTCTGTTTTTGTTGGTTATTTTTTTTAAGATTGTTATCCTACTTTGTTTTTCTAAAGCTTAGATTCAATCTTTATAAAAAGATATTAAATATAACTCATTTGAGTTCATCGGAAATTGTTTAGAAATACACCTAAACAAGATGATGATATTGAAATCGTATAAGGTAATAAACAATAAAATCTATTATATGCATCAGTATGCATACTAGGAGTTTTAATCTCTTAACTTATGAATTTCTAGGTTATTCTCCAAAATCTACCAAAAAATAACAAAAATAAATAAAAGAGGTTGGTGTTGGTAGAAAAATCAATGTGAAAATTTTGGTTGTTTTGAAGACTCCGATCATATATCTTTTATCCCAAAAAATAGAGGAAAATATAGATTTATGTGTAATGGGTTGATTTGATTTAATCGTTGACCGGTTTCAAGTGTAATTATGTTTGGGAATTAATTTAGGGTCCAATCAAAGGATTTAATTAAGTGCAAGATTTTCTTAAGAAATCCTCATTGTTTTGATTTCGATTTTTTATTGGGCTTTTAGTAAAAGTTACTATCCTTTTCAATTCCACCCTTTATTACAAAATTATTTCTATTTTTTTATCTCAGTTTTGATCATTATTTTCTTTAATTACTTTTTTATCCTTTTACTAAATTGATTTTTTTTCAATTTTAACTTTCATAAACATTATTTTTATTTAATTTTTTATTCCACTCATAATTAACTTTCATTGTTTTGCCTCAAACCCTAACATACTCTAAAATGGAAACTTAACTTATAATAACATCAAACAAAATTTTTGTTCGTAGGAGGGTGAGTTTTCCAAATTTAACCTAAAGAAACTATCATCTAATCACCAAAAGAGAAAACATGCACAACTTTTATTTTAATATATTGATATTAATTTTTTTAAAATAAAAAAACTATTATTTTAATGTATTTTTACATAAAAATCATATAAAAACAACCATTACCACTGTCAAATACTCCATTCATGTGTGCCCACACCACACCTTGTGCTCACATTATTTTTATCACAAGAAATAATATTTAAGAGTTGCAAACCTGTTTTTTTGAGTCTTTGACTTGAGTTATAACACTAACTAGTTAAATAAATTGATTTTATTTGAATCCAATGAAAAACAATATTGGCAACAAAAAATACAGATTTAAGGCTAAAATAATTTATTATTGGATAAATTTGTGTAATGGGTTGATTTGATTTAATCGTTGGCTGATTTCAAGTATAATTATGTTTGGGAATATATTTAGGGTCCAATCGAAGGATTTAATTAAGTGCAAGGACTTAATTATACTTTAAATTGGTCAAATGAATTTTATTAAGGGCTTGATTGATAAAAAATCAAGTTCTCGAGCTTAATTTGGGTTCAATTGAGAAGATTGGAAGTTTTGGAGATCGAATTGAATTTTTCCAAGCTAATTGTGCGAATCAGGGGTCAAATTGAAACACAATTGAGAGTTTAATGGTCAATTGAGGGTTAAATCGCACAAATCTGAAACCAAGGACCAAACTAAAAAAACTCATCTCAAACTAACGAAACACAGTACCAACCCGTACCTAGAAACCTAGAAAATCCATTAACCAAAGCAAAAACCCATAAAAACAACCCGCATAGCAAGCAATGGACGAACATGATTCCAAGGATTCTAAGCAAAGCATTGCCGGTATGACTGTTTTTGTACAACGTCTTCTTCAGTAGATGCAAAGTAGTTTTCAAATAATATTGTACTCGATTGTTTTGAAGATTGATGAAATGGGAAACCGTGTAGATGAGTTGGAGGGCAAGCATGGTGGTGGTCCTCCAGGGTTAGCTGAACACACCGTGATGATGATGAGGCATCATCAATTAGTGGGGGAGCACGGAGGAGAGAAGGGCGATGGGGTGGCGCAAATTGAAAGAAGGGGAAGAGAAAGAGAAAAACAATTAGGTCGAAATTTTGATTTTAAGGCTGATCGGGTTTGGCTTGACCGGGTTTACCAAAAATACAAAAATACTGGTGGACTGATATGTTCTTATTGCGGTGAAATGGGACATTTGAAATACAGGTGTTATGAAATTATTGACTTTCCGGAATGGTGGGACTTTACAAAAAAGCCACAGAAAAATATCTGAAAACCTATGGTACATCTGACGGACGCAGATCAGGTATAGCCTACAACGATTCTGGTCCATCCAGGTATCATCAAAAAAAATTTTGCACACTCTGCTAGTACCAAAAATAGCACTTGGATTATTGATACAAGTGCATCTAATCACATGACTAGCGATTCCGATAATTTAATTTGTCATAAACTTTTCTCATGATCAGCTATATGTACTGCTAATGATAGTACCTCCCCTGTTATGGGGGAAGGATCTTTCATTTTAACTGACATTATTGCACTAGATATTGTCCTTATTGTTCCATCTCTTACTGATAATCTCCTGTCGGTTAGTCAAATTATGACTAGCCTTGAGTGCACGACAACATTTTAGCCATTGTTTTGTGTTTTTCAGGACATTCCAACTTGAAAGATTATTGGTTATGGTGTTAGATGGGGCAACTTGTATTATTTGGAATTAATGAAACAAGGGGGGTTAAAGTTGGGTCATAAGCATCGGACTAGAAGTACGGATCAAGCTCATGCTCTTGTATGGTTGTGGCATCGATGACTCAAACATCTTTTATTTGGGTATCTTAAAAAGTTACAACTGCATTTATTTTCAAGGTTAAGAATTTTGGATTTTCAGTGTGAAATTTGTGAACTGGCGAAAAGCCACCGTATTTCCTATTTGCCAAGTTTGCATAAAAGTGTGGAACTATTTGCAGTTATTCATTCTGATGTTTGGGGTCGTACAAATGTCTCATCCTTTTCTAATGAACGATATTTTGTTACATTCATTGATGAATGTACTCGGATGACCTGGATATCTCTCCTCCAAAATAAAAATGAAGTAAGTACAACATTTCATGAATTTTAGAAAATGGTGCTGACCTAATTCCAACGGCACATTCATACACTTCAATCCGATAATAGTACGGAATTAATGGATCAAGTACTAGGTAATTTTTTACAGCATCATGGAATTTGCCATCAGACATCCTGCACATATACTCCACAACAGAATGGATTAGCCAAAAGGAAGAACAAACAAATTATGGAAATAGTTCATGCTTCGCTATTTGACATGAATCTGCCAAAATACTATTGGGGTGAGGCAATCAAATCCGTTATGTATTTAATGAATCGAACACCATCCAGTGCAATTGATTTTTAGTCTCCTCGATAATAAATGGAATCTCTTCTCTCAATTCCTCACCTTCCAAATTTGGAGCCTTTGGTATTTGATTGTACAATATATGTCCACATCCCTAAAGTTCTATGAAGCAAACTAGATCCATGTGCAAAACAGTGCGTGTTTGTAGGTTACCTGGAGTTTCAGAAAGGATATATGTGCTATGATCCTCATCATCAAAATTTACATGTGACCTTGGATGCATCATTTTGAGAATCCGAACCCTACTATTCAGGGGGAATTCCTGGTTCTTCTCTTCAGGTGGAGAGTAACAATGAAGAAAATGAAGATATATTCGAATTAGAGAAAATAAGACCAAGAGATATATTCGAATTAGAGAAAATGAGACCAAGAGATATATTTTAATTAGAGGAAATGAGACTAAGCCGGGATGATAACCTGGAAGTCTGTACAGACCAGAATGATCTAAGTATTGACCCCCCTATGTCTCTTGAGTTACCAACGCCTACACCATTAACCGAAGAATCAACTGAGAATGTCTCTCCTCAGGTACCCCTAAATCCTATCCCTAATGAAATAAATGAAATTCTTGTCTTAGAAAATAATGTGACCATAGATACCCATAAAGACTAAACTGGGGAGTCCCAAAGAAATAATATGAACCTGATCCAAAACACAAAACTAAATACTCCATCAGCAACTATATCTTTACCAATAGATTATCATAATCATATGCATTTACTGTTAATCAATTATCCAATATGTCTATTCCTAGTAATGTACAAGATGCATTAGCAGACCTAAAGTGGACCAAGGTGATGAATGAGAAAATGGAGGCACTGCAGAAGAATAACACGTGGGAGCTATGTCAACTACCAACAAGAAAGAAGAAAATTTGGTGTAAATGAGTGTTCACGGTGATGTTAAAAGCAGATGGGAGTATTGATAGATATAAAGTGTGATTAGTCGCAAAGGGATACACGCAAAAATATGGAGTGGATTACCAAGAAACATTTGCCCCAGTTGCAAAAATGAAAATTATCCGAATTCTCATATCTATAGCAGTGAATCGAGACTATGCCTTACAATAATTTGATGTAAAGAATGCTTTCCTTAATGGAGATCTTGAGGAAGAAGTTTACATGGAGTTACCACCTGGAGTTAAAACTAGGTCCTCATGCGAAATTGAAGTATGCAAATTAAAGAAGGCATTATATGGTTTGAAGTAGTCCCCTCGGGCATGGTTCGGAAGATTCTCATCCACAATGAAGAAATTTGGTTATAAATAAAGTAATTCAGATTATAATTTGTTTATAAAGCACAAATAAGGAAAGGTAACGACACTAATAGAATATGTGGATGATATGATCTTAACGGGGAATGATCTAGAAGAGAGAAAGGCACTACAACAGTTTCTAACATCAAAATTTGAAATGAAAGATCTTGGAGAATTGAAGTACTTCTTAGGGATTGAGGTCTCGAGGTCAAAAACAGGGATATGTCTTTCACAGCGAAAATATGTGTTAGATTTATTAGCAGAAACCGAAATGCTTGCATGCAAACCAGTAGATACACCTATGAAAATAAATCACAAACTAGGACAAGCAGAAAATTAGACGCTAGTGAACAAAGGATGTTATCAACGATTAGTTGCAAAATTAATATACTTATCACATACTAGGCCAGACATCGCCTATGTAGTAAGTATGGTAAGTCAGTTTCAACATTCACAAGGAGAAGAACATATGGAAGCTGTATATTAGATTTTAAGGTATCTAAAAAGTGCACTAGAAAGAGGACTTCTATTTTCTAAAAAGGAGGTCGAAGATATTAAAGGGTATACAGACTCGGATTGGGTAGGAAATCAGACTGATAAGAGATCAACATCATGATATTTTTCATTTGTAGAAGGCAACCTTGTCACTTGAGGAAGTAAGAAGCAGAAAGTGGTCGCAAGGTCAAGTGCAGAAGCAGAATACTGAGGTATGGCTCATGGTGTGTGTGAATTAATATGGATTAAACAGGTATTATAAGACTTGAGAATTGATTATGAAACATCTATGGGTCTACACTGTGACAATAAGGCAGCTATCGAAATTGCTCATAATGCTGTTCAACATTGTCGTACTAAACACGTTGAAGTCGATCGACACTTCATTAAGAAAAATCTTGATTGGAAAATTATACATCTTCTATTTGTTCGGTCTGAAGATCAACTAGATGGTATTCTCACAAAGGCAGTCTTCAGAAGGGTGTTCTACGACGTAATTGACAAGTTGGGCATGATAAATATCTACGCTCCAACTTGAGGGGGAGTGTTAAAATACAAAAATGTGGTCGTTAATTTCCCTAAATGGGAGTTATGTAAAGTACGGAGAAAGGAGGTTTTGTATTTGCTATTTTGGTATAATAGTTTGTCTATAAATTAACCTGTAATGTAAGAGTAAGAGACACAATTGAATATAAAGAGATTAATCATATTTTGAAAATTTACACATAGTTACTACCTTTTCCAACCAATTGACAGCTTCTATACTCAATTTCTTAAACCTATGAGAACACATGTTAGGCTTGAGTAAAGATTTTAGAGAAACCAAATTTACAAGAGAACATGTTAGGCACACTTAGCTTCTAACATAATCTATACTTGAGTTTGATTCTATCTATACATGAGTTTGATCTAAGTTAGGTTTCATGTTTTTAGTAATTCAGTTGACTCGACAAAATCAAGTTCAACCTATTCGAATGATTTTTTTGATATAATTTTAGTAAAAGATAGATGCAATTGACCTTATGACCATGCTCCTTTCCAGATCGGTTATATATCGTTGAAAATTAAACTAGATTTTGGGTTTTTTGTAAAACAAAAGAACCATTCTATCGGTTGAGAATCGATTGACCAATTTGCTTCTTTGATCTACTGGTTGACCTCTTGAGATTGTCTTGACCTCCTCTCACAAGTCTTTCACTTCCTCATTTTCCTTTGTTTTGTCTATATCGTCTACCTCTTTGGGTATATTTAGAGGCATTTTACTTCTATTTTATAGTGAATTTTGAGAAGAGTGCTTACACACCCACGCCTTCTTTAATTTCTATCCATTTGGAATAGGTTGAGCTGATGGGAGGTCGTCTCACTGTGTCTAGAAAAGTGAAATGTGGATCTACGTTTAACTTTGTGCTTCCGTACAAGGTATCATCAACCTATGATTCTTCTGATGATCCTGATGATCTATCAGAGATGGTTGATCAAGATGCTTCAGTAGAGGATGAAACTGTCGGCTTCTTTCAGTTCCAACCACGTACTTTAGGCTCTCTTTTCTCTTATAATGGATCCACCAGGATCCAATAATTATTGCAACATAGTATTGGTTTTTGTTAGTTATTTATTTTAGTCCTGCATTGTTTGATTAATTATGATTTAGTCGTTGTTATTTAATTCAAGTCAGTCAAGGTTTGTCCGAGTCTTTAGGAACTTGTTGATCACGTGTAAATGACAGTGCAGCACATTCAGCTCACTTCATGCGTAGTGATCCTTTGTTCGTGTCTTTGATCGTGTCTTAGTGGCAGCTTGTTACATGATAATGGAGTCCATATCATGGCTGTCGTGCTTAGCTTTCTTTCCTATAAATTGTAAGGGTGCAATTCAGTTTTAATAAATTCAATTTCAGCAATCAATTGTGATTCGTGAACAGTAAAAACAGCAACTGTGTAAATTAATTTCTGGCATTCTTCAAATTCTGTTTTCCTCTGTTTTTCGTTTTTTTCTTCTTCAAACACTTTCAATTGGTATCAGAGCTTTATTCTTGAGGGATCTGTGTGTGAGGTTGTCTTGTTTGTTGTGATCATGGAGTCTGAATCAAGCTTCTCTTCAATTGCTCCATCAATTTTCGATGGAGACAATTATCATATGTGGGCTGTCCGTATGGAGACTTACCTTAAAGCAATGGATCTTTGGGATGCAGTGGAAGAGGATTATGCAATTCCTGCACTTGCAAACAATCCCACCATGACGCAAATCAAAACTCACAAGGAGTTGAAGACAAAGAAATCAAAGGCCAAAGCATGCTTGTTTGCTGTGGTTTCAGCAACAATTTTCACTCGGGTCATGTCTCACAAGTCAGCAAAATCCATTTGGGATTATCTCAAAGAAGAATATGCAGGAGATGAAAGGATAAGAGGAATGCAGGTATTGAATCTCATCAGGGATTTCGAGTTGCAAAAAATGAAGGAGTCTGAAACAATTAAGATGTATTTAGACAGACTTCTTGGAATTGCAAACAAAATCAAACTACTTGGTTCTGATTTTAGTGATTCCAGAATTGTTGAAAAATTGTTAGTTACTGTACCTGAGAGGTATGAAGCTACAATTACTACCTTGGAAAATACCAAGGACCTGTCAAAAATCTCTTTGGCAGAATTGCTGAATTCTTTGCAAGCACAAGAGCAGAGGAGACACATGAGAGAGGAGGTCAAGACCGAAGGAGCTTTGTTTGCAAAGCATCATGGAGGTGATAAAAGCAAGTGGAAAAAGAAGAAGAGTCAAGATGGCAATTTTACTGGATTTGACGCAGCACACAATAGCAGCAAAAAGGGAAGCTTCAAGGGCAAATATCCTCTTTGTCATCACTGCAACAAGGAAGGTCATCCCCCATTCAAATGTTGGAGGAGACCTGATGCAAAGTGTGCAAAATGCAACCAGCTTGGACATGAAGCCGTGATTTGCAAAGGGAAAAATCAACAGCAGCAGCAGGAGAGTGCAGCTCAAATTGCCGAGGAAGAAGATGAAGATCAACTCTTCATAGCAACCTGTTTTGTAAGTGAAACCTCCACTGAAAGTTGGTTAATTGATTCAGGTTGTACAAATCACATGACAAATGACAAAAAGCTTTTCAAAAGCTTAATGCCGACTGAAATTACCAAAGTTAAAATTGGTAATGGTGATTATATTTCTGTCGAAGGAAAAGGAACCATCACCATCACTAGCAGCAGTGGTGTCAAGTTAATTTCTGATGTTCTTTATGTTCCAGAAATTAACCAAAATTTGCTAAGTGTTGGCCAGCTAGTTGAAAGGGGTCTTAAGGTGGTTTTTGAAAATGGTTGCTGTCAAGTGTTTGATGTTAACAGAGAGGAGATTCTCAAAGTCAAAATGAAGGGGAAGAGTTTTTCTTTTAATCCAATAAAAGAAGAGCTTTTAGCATTTACCACAGCAGCTAGTCACACGGAATTGTGGCATAAGAGGCTTGGCCACTGTCACTTGCAACGTATGCAGCTCATGAAGGAGCTCACGGTTGGATTACCAACATTTGATGAAAATTTCCAAATCTGCGATGCTTGCAAATTTGGAAAACAAAGACGAAGAGCTTTTCCAACTTCATCATGGAAAGCCTTACAAGTGCTGACAACTGAGTTTCAACTTCCAACTCCACTTGTTCCTACTCGTGAAAGCTACTATGTCAGGTACTATAAGCAACATGCTGATGGGACCTGGGTTGTGGTTGATGTTTCGTTGGATAATATTCGTCCTAGTCCAACACCAAGATTTCATTTAAATTTAAGAAGTGGCTGGAGTGTTCTGGAATTTCAAGAGGCTTGTGGAAAACCAAAGTGGCTGCAAAATTCAGACCGTGAGGACTGACAATGGAACTGAATACACATCTTCGGCATTCAACACATTTTGCGAAGAAGCTGGTATTGAACACCAACTTTCTGCCCCTTACACTCCTCAGCAAAATGGAGTGAGTGAGAGGAGAAATCGCAGCATTATGGAGATGGCAAGAAGCATGTTGCATGAGAAGGACTTGCCCAAAATTTCCGGGGTGAAGAGAACACATTGTATATTTTATCAAAGGATGTCCAAAAAAAAAACATGACGCCATTTGAGGCTTGGTATGGCTACAAACCTTCACTCAATTTTCTAAGAGTGTTTGGTTGTGTATGTTTTTCTCACATTCCACAGGTCAAGCGAGATAAGCTAGACAAAAAATCTGAACCTGGCATCTTCATCGGGTATTGCTCATCTTCAAAGGCATACAAAGTCTATCAACCAATGACAAGGAAGATAGTTGTGAGCCGAGATGTGATTTTCCATGAGGAGCAAAAGTGGAATTGGGAGCCAACAAGTGAAACAAGCAGCAGCAAACTCATATCCACATCTGTTCTTCAACCAGCAGAAGAAGAAGAAATAGACTTGGAAGATGAGGAACCAATTCGTGGAACAAGGCTGATTCAAGACATCTATCAAAGATGTAATGTGGCTGTATGTGAGCCTGCTGATTACTTTGACGCTGTCAAAAATGAAATGTGGCTGAAAGCAATGGAAGAAGAGATGTCAATGATAGAGAAAAACAAGACTTGGGTGCTGGTTGAAAGGCCAAAAAACAGGAAAGTGATTGGCGTAAAATGGGTGTTCAGGACAAAACTGAACGCAGATGGATCCATCAACAAGTACAAGGCCAGACTTGTCGTAAAGGGCTACGCGTAAAGTTTTGGAGTTGATTACTCCGATACATTTGCACCGGTAGCCAGACTTGACACCATCAGACTTGTGTTAGCATTGGCAGCTCAAAATGGATGGAAGGTTTTTCAATTGGATGTAAAATCAGCCTTTCTCAATGGCAGCTTGCAGGAGGAGATTTATGTGGATCAACCTGAAGGATTTGCTGCACAAGGACAAGAAGAGAAGGTTTATTTGCTGAAAAAGGCTCTATATGGCTTGAAACAAGCACCTAGAGCATGGTATAGCAAGATTGATGAGCACCTATCACGGCTGGGATTTATGAAGAGCCTATCCGAAGCCACTCTTTATGTGAAACATAAAGAAAATGATTTGCTTATTGTCTCTCTTTATGTTGATGATCTTCTAATTACAGGAAGCAACATTAAGCAAATTGATGGATTCAAAGGGGAGATGATGGAGATTTTCGAAATGACAGACCTTGGGTTAATGTCATATTTTCTGGGGATGGAAATTAAGCAAGAAGAGCATGAAGTCTTCATTTGCCAAAGAAAATATGCCAAGGAAATTCTCAAGAAATTCCACATGGAAGATTGCAAGCCTATGGCTACTCCAATGAATTCGAAGGAGAGTCTAAGCAAAGATGATGGTGCAGACAAGGTGGATGAAATTTATTTCAGAAGCATGGTTGGTTGTCTAATGTATTTAACGGCAACTAGACCAGATATTCTATTTGCTGTCAGCATCCTCTCTTGCTTTATGCATTGTGCTAGCGAAAATCATCTCAAAACAGCAAAGAGAGTAATTAGATATATCAAAGGGACTGTTGCCTTTGGTATAAAATTTACGAAATGTCAAAATTCTAAACTGCTGGGATTTTCTGACAGTGATTGGGGAGGTTCTGTGGATGATATGAAAAGCACATCTGGCTACTGTTTCAGCTTGGGATCAGGAGTATGTTCATGGAGCTCGAAGCTGCCACAGCTGCAGCAAACCAAGCGATATGGCTGAGAAAATTATGCCGTGACTTACACTGGAATCAATTGGAACAAACCGAATTGTTTGTGGACAATCAAGCAGCAATTGCAATTTCGTGCAATCCAGTTTTTCATGGGAGAACGAAGCATTTCAAGATCAAATATTTCTTTTTAAGGGAAGTGCAGAAGGAAGGTGAAATTAAACTCATTTACTGCAAGTCTGAAGAACAACTTGCTGACATTTTCACAAAACCATTGCCAGCCAACCAGTTCGAAAAATTTCGGCTGAATATGGAGGAGTGTTAGTTATTTATTTTAGTCCTGCATTGTTTGATTAATTATGATTTAGTCGTTGTTATTTAATTCAAGTCAGTCAAGGTTTGTCCGAGTCTTTAGGAACTTGTTGATCACGTGTAAATGACAGTGCAGCACATTCAGCTCACTTCATGCGTAGTAATCCTTTGTTCGTGTCTTTGATCGTGTCTTAGTGGCAGCTTGTTACATGATAATGGAGTCCATATCATGGCTGTCGTGCTTAGCTTTCTTTCCTATAAATTGTAAGGGTGCAATTCAGTTTTAATTAATTCAATTTCAGCAATCAATTGTGATTCGTGAACAGTAAAAACAGCAACTGTGTAAATTAATTTCTGGCATTCTTCAAATTCTGTTTTCCTCTGTTTTTCATTTTTCTTCTTCAAACACTTTCAGTTTTACTAAATCCCCTAAACTTAATGGAATATCAGTGGATTCTCACTCATTTCCTTCTGGTAACGTTAGACTGAAAGAGACGACTTCTGTTGAGGATGCCTGCTCTATGGTTGAAGTCGCTGGGACCTTATCTGAACCTGAAATCTCATTTAGTCACAGCCATGAACGTGACAACGAGAATGTAGTTTGTAGAAGTCAACAAAGTCGAGACGACACAAACTGTAAAATCCCGAATGGTACTGCAAATTACAATAATCAAACAGACTCCAGCAGAGAGGTGGGCTTATGGGCAAACACAGGCGAACCACCAGAACTGTGTCAGGAAAAAGAAAAATCTGCAATTAATTCTCAGTGCACTTCTAACAGCATCCCGCAAAAACCAGAATCAAAACCAAAGCCAAAGATTCTTCTAGCAGAAGATAATAAGATCAATGTAATTTTGACGAAATCAATGATGAAGCAATTTGGCCATACCATGGATGTTGTGAATAATGGAGTTGAAGCTGTTAGAGTGTATATTCTGTAATATTGAAAGTATATTCTAGAATGTAGTATAGGGTATTTGACACATGTATATAAAGCTATTAGTAGCTCACATTGTGTGTGCAAAAATATGACAATAGAATAAATTCAAAATTTCCTTCTCTCTCTGAACTCTCTATCTCTCTTCTTCTCTACACAATTTGTTCACTCTTACTAATCTCAACATGGTATCAGAGCTTTTATGCTAGCGCATGAATTGATCCAATTTTCCGCCATCTAATCCTTCAATGGATCATTCAAAAAAAAAAGAAAGAAAGAGGAAGCAATAGAGCAGCAGCAGAGCAAGCACCATCATGTATTGTGAAAAGAAGTGCACACACACAGAAGTTCCTGTAAGTTTATCTCAATACAGTCTTATGCTTCTGCGAATTTGTTGTTTTCTTTAAAGCTCGATCAACTCTTTGACCAGCATGTGTCTTTGAGTTGGAGAATCTCTATTTCTGCTACTTTCGTTCTCTTCCTCCGAATTAATAGTTGCACCTTCAAAAAAAAAAATAGTTTCAGTCTCTGTGATTTCCTCTGTTCGTTAAAATATAGATTTGTGTTGCTACTATATCATCGTCTTTTTCTGCTCTTCCTCTCTCCACTGTCTTCAATCCTTAAATCAAACATTTAGTGTTCAAAGAGTCTGCTGAAAGCCACACACAAAAAAAAAGAGGAAGATTAAACAGAGCAGCAACAACAGTCAATCACTGGCTAGCGTCATGAAGCTCAAACAGAGCAGCAGTAGAGTGAAAGAAAAAAAAACAATCGAGGGAGAGGAGAATTGATTTACCAGAGGTGTGGGCAGTCTTCAGTCCTGGAGTCACTGGTTTGGTATTTGGCGTGAGATGGTGGTTTTGGATCGACGCCGTCGTGTGTAGCTCTGTTAAAGTTTCCTTCGTTCACTAACTCCCTGGCATATTTGCATCTATTGTAGCTCTGATTTTTAAGCATTAGGCGAGTGGAGATTGAAGCCTTGACTTTTCTTTACATATGTTGTCTCCTTTGTTCTTTAGCAACATCAGGCAGCTAAGGTTCCAAACAAGCCATTCAGATTGAGTCCTCGCTTGTGACGAGCACCTTTTGTCAACGGTATGGTACTGAGCACACTTAGTCTTAAAGATCTTCTTTCCCACTTTAGAATTGCCAGGACGTGCTTCAGCGAAAGATGCCATTTCATCTGGTTTTGCAAGTAGAAGAGGATGAGGTGGCTGCTTGGAAAGGAATAAGTAGAAAACCTAGATGTTATGATTTGTGTAGTGTCGTTTGTATTGTCCTGTTGTTTGTTGTGCTGCCGTTTTGATCGGTTGTTATAATAATAATAATAATAATATAAAAAATATGAAGAAAAAAAAAGAAGAAGAAGAAGAAAGAAAGAAAGGAAAAAAATCATCATCAAGAAGTAAAAAATGAATTCTTACACAGATTAAGAAATCCATCAACAAAGGAAAAACTTCAGAAAAACTGAAGTAGACAAATGAAATTCAAACAAATTCTATCACCTCTCTTACCTCCCATTTCTTTCCTCTCATCCCTCTCTTTTCAAATTCATCAACAAAAGAAAAACTTTAGTAGACAAATGAAATTCAAACAAATTCTATCCCTTCTCTTCCCTCTCGTTTCTTCTTCTGAATCTCTTAAATTCTCAAAATCTTCTCAATCAAATTCAAACTCATCTTTATATTCTCTTCCTTCTATTTTCCAAGTTGATTTTCATTAAATATAGATAAGTACTCATTTGTTTTGTTTTCATTCCTGCAATCTCATGTTTGGTTTGTCAAAGCAAAAGATTGAGGGGAGATGTTAGAGTGTATATTTTGGAATATTGAAAGTATATTCTAGAATGTAGTATAGGGTATTTGACACATGTATATAAAGCTATTAGTAGCACACAGTGTGTGTGCAAAAATATTACAACAGAATAAATTCAAAATTTCCTTCTCTCTCCGAACTCTCTATCTCTCTTCTTCTCTACACAATTTCTTCACTCTTACTAATCTCAACAGAAGCTGTGCGTGCAGTTCAGTCCTGTTGTTATGATCTAGTTTTGATGGTAATTTCAAGCTTCAAATCATTTCTACCGCCACCTTTTCTTTGTCCATGGTTCTTCTGATGGGATTACGTGAGAAAACACTTTTGATTAAGCTGAACACTTGGATTCTTAAGTTTCAGTAACCATGAATCACATTAATTTTGTAGGACGTCAGCATGCCGGTAATTAATGGGCTTCAAGCTACACAAATGATTCGTTCTTTTGAAGAAACTGGCAATTGGGATGCTGCTGCTAAGGCTGGAATAGAGCCTTCAGCTTCATTACAAGATGGTCAGAGTTCTATTCATTATGATAAGCGAATGCCTATAATTGCGGTGAGCACTTCACTCTTAATAGCCTCCAAAACTTTGAGACTACATTCAATCTCCTGACCCAGTAGAAATCTTACCACCCTGAGTGTTTTAGTTAGATGTTTGTTATTATCAAACAAAACAACGCACTGTGGCTTGCTTTCTATAGTAGCCGAGCTATGCTGAAGCACTGAAACAAGTCCTTATTTTGTCACCCTTTAAGCCTTAAACCAGTCAGCATATACTTGTTAGAATTCTAATGAGATTAGCTTTGTTTTAGCTGTAGGATTCTAAAGAGATTAACTCTCCTTTTTAGCTATAGAATTCTAAATAGTTTTTATGATTATCTTTGATAGGATTTATGATAAATCCTATCCTTATCCAATAATCTCTCCTATCTATTGAGAGTTTTAGTTTATTTTAATTTCTAGTTCTTGTAAGCCTATAAATAGGCAAGTTTCAATTGAATGAATAAAGAGTGAGATTCATTCTAATGTATGTGATTTGATCCAAGTTTCAATTTTATTTTGTTCTTCAATTTCTGTCAATTTCAGATTTTAATTTGAACAGTAATTGTTCAGATTCAAGATTTCCAACAATTGGTATCAGAGCTATATTCTTACGGGACTGTGGGGTATTTTTTTGAGTGAAACACAAAGAAGGTGAGTGCTAAAACACAGAGTGAATTGTGTGCAAAAACAAAGTGAGATTGCATATTAAATCATGTCTACCTATAGTAATAATGGTGCTGCAATTCTAGTGTTTTCTAGGGAACACTACCATATATGGGTTGTCAAGATGAAGTTTCATTTAAGGGCTCAAGGGCTGTGGAATATAGTAATGTCTAATGCTGATCCACCAGCCCTACCAACAAATCCCACTCTTGCTCAAATACGAGCACATGAAGAAGAGAAATTGAAGAAGGACAAAGCCATCACCTGTCTACACTCGGGACTTGCAGATCACATCTTCACCAAGATCATGGATCTGGAAACACCAAAGCTTGTATAGGACAAGCTTCAAGTCGAATATGAAGGTAGTAGCAGAGTCAAGGCTGTCAAACTGCTTGCATTTAAAAGAGAATTTGAATTGCTGAAGATGAAAGACAATGAATCCATCAAGATTTATGCTGGGAAATTGATGAACATTGTAAACCAAATGAGACTTCTTGGGGAGACATTTGAGGATCATAAGGTAGTAGAAAAACTTATGATATCCATCCCTCAGAAATTTGAGGCTAAGATTTCTGCCATTGAAGAGTCTTGTGATTTGCAAAACCTTTCTATTGCAGAATTAATTAGCAAATTGCATATACAGGAGCAAAGGATGGAAATGAGGGATGATGAATCCGTTGAAGGTGCTTTTCAAGCAAACAATGTTTTTCAACCTAAGAAAAACTTCAATAGCTGGAAATCAAAGACATCTCCTAAGAACAAGAATGTTATGCCTCGGATAAAACAAAATCTCTCACCTTGTTCTTATTGCAAAAGAACAAATCATGCCGAGAAAGATTGTTGGCTTAAGGGGAAAACTATTCTTCATTGTGTTTTCTGTAATAATTATGGTCATAGTGAGCATTTTTGCAGAACAAAAAGGAGGCAACCTTAGCAAGAACTACAACAACATGCAAATATTACCAAGGAAGACAAGGATGATGAGGAGCATTTATTCATGGCTCTTCAAATTGGCAACACTTCCAAGGAAAATATATGGCTACTTGATAGTGGCTGTACCAGCCATATGACAAAGTATTTGTCGATTTTTTCTTCAATTGATCAATCAATTAAACCAAAGATCAAGTTGGGGAATGAAGATATTGTGCAGGCCAAGGGTAAAGGTAGTGTTATTGTCAACACAACCAAAGGTATGAAAGTCATTTCAAATGTTCTTTACATTCCAAAATTGGATCAAAACATCCTGAGTGTTGCACAAATACTGAAACATGGATATGAAGTATCATTTAAAGAAAGTTTTTGCCTCATTACTGATTCGCATGATTCGGCAATAGCAAAAATTAAGATGGAGGGTAATAGTTTTTATTTGAATATGAATGCTGTGAAAGGGCATGTCTTAAGTGCCAAATTTGATGAGAGTAGAATTTGGTATAAAAGGTTTAACCATGGTAACCTTAATTCTTTAATGGTTATGGATAATAGTGGTATGATTAATGATGGTGAACAAATTTGCAAAAAGTTGTAAATATGTGATAAGAATGGGAAGAATGGAGATGGTACTCTGTATAGTATGAAATTCAACAATGTTTATGTGAAAAACTTGGCTGAATCCACAACAGATGAAGGCTTGAAAGATGTTTTTACTGAACATGGAGCAATTACTAGTGCTGTGATGATGAGGGATGCTGATAAAAAATCAAAGTGTTTTGAATTTGTGAACTTTGAAAAAGCTGAGGATGCTGACGAAGTTGTCAAGATTTTTAATGGCAAAGAAATTGATGGTGAGGAATGGTATGTTGGAAAATGGTACATGAAGATAGGAGGAGCAACATTTGAAGGAAATCCTGATGGTGATTTGGGACAAAACAGAGTTGATAAAAACCTAGTCCAACATGATTTGATGACCAAGGCACTTCCAGTAGCAAGACTGGAATTCCTGAAGATGAAGTTGGGATTGCCCAAAGCAAATCTCAAGGAGGAGTGTTAGAATTCTAATGAGATTAGCTTTGTTTTAGCTGTAGGATTCTAAAGAGATTAACTCTCTTTTTTAGCTATAGAATTCTAAATAGTTTTTATGATTATCTTTGATAGGATTTATCATAAATCCTATCCTTATCCAATAATCTCTCCTATCTATTGAGAGTTTTAGTTTATTTTAATTTCTAGTTCTTGTAAGCCTATAAATAAGCAAGTTTCAATTGAATGAATAAAGAGTGAGATTCATTCCAATATATGTGATTTGATCCAAGTTTCGATTTTATTTTGTTCTTCAATTTCTATCAATTTCAGATTTTAATTTGAATAGTAATTGTTCAGATTCAAGATTTCCAACAATACTAACAGATTCAGTTGGTGAATGCAGATGACAACAAATGCATTATCAGAGAGTGCAGAGGAATGTTATGCAAATGCTATGGACTCATTTGTTTCAAAGCCTGTGACTTTTCAAAAACTAAAAGAGTGCTTAGAACAATATTTACCATGATGTCCGATGTAAATTTGTTTACAAAAAATGCTAGGAAAGTTTTGTAACCAATGTAACATGTTCTTTGCAGCCAATAGAAGTTGTATAGATCCATGCATTATTCTTTCAGTTCTTCAAGATTATTTTAACATTGTTCCTTAAAAGATTAGGAAGCATCTGGTTCTAGTCAAGTTATGAAGGTACAGACATGGAGGTACAGAAGGTAATGCAGGATTCCCTTCAGTAACATTAACACAAAACAGAATTTTCACTGAAAGAGAAACAAAGAGCAAGACATATAATACAAGTGATAATTTACTAAAATCCTGAAACTCAGTATATTCCTACTTACATATAAAACACATTACTTCTATGTATCTGAACAATTCATTGTCCTTACAATGCCAATGGCTACTGGGGCTCCAAGTGTCAAATGATATTCTACAAGTCAATTATTTTCACGGTCAATTTCCAAAGCTGTTGTTCTCTCTTGATTTTGGTCGGTAAGCTGATCAATATTTAATACTACCTCTTGAGGTGTTTGCCTATCTGGACTAGAATCATAATCTGTAGAAGAAGGATCTTCAGGAAATTGTGCGTGAATTGAGCAGGCTGATGGACTTGGCACGCCAATAGTAGGCAGACTGATGCCATTTCTATCAGTCAGTTCCATTTGTCTGGAATTTAGGGACATAGAGTCCCTTTGAATGAAGACTCTGAAGAAATTTTTAGTTCTATCCCATATTGGAGCTGTGGGATCAGAGTGACTCAACTCTCGTCTTTCTCGGTAAACAAACATGACAAAGAAGATAATGAGAGCTAAAAATGCAGCTAGTCCTGCAATTAAAAATAATCCCCAGAAACTCTTGAGACTAAGGGTATTAGATGAAACAGAGGAGCTGGAATCAGGACAGCTGCCTCGTTTGCCAAACCATGCATCCTCTATTTGCTTCATTTGATCCCCCTCTGTCACGTTTAAAATTGCCCTTGATATATCAGGCACTATAGAAGAACCTTTAGGGAACACCTGAAGTCACAAAAACAAACTATACATGAGAAACTATGGACTTATTAGCCATATAGGGAATGGAAATAGAAAGATGGAAAAGTGAATTTACAAAGCCAAAACCGGCGGTTTGGAATGTAGGGTCAATCATGGTATATTGCGAGCAATATTTTGACAGAAAGAGTTTCGTATATGGCACTTCGTCGAAAGCAGCAGCAATTCCACCATTTCCACTTCCTTTGGAAAAGAGTTCGTGGCATTCTTCTGGAGAATTATACACCCTGAGCTTTGACTTGTCGAAACCCAAGCCAAGCAAGATTCCTATTACAAAAGAACCCTTCAGGTAGCCCACATACTCCCCCTTCATTATGAGATCATGTACATCAGTAACTGTAGGCTGCAGCTGCTGGACTGTAAGTAAGCTCGTTAAACTGGCGGTGTAGCTCTGTGAGACAACCAACACAACAAAAAACCATATAATTACCACAGCCCGAGCCAAGTTGCTAACCACTCTCTCCCCTGCAAATATAAACAAAAAGTCAATTTGGTGTTAATATATATTGGTGAGCGCTAATACTACAGAAGAAAGGAGATTCATAAGGGGAAGGGAGATTACGTTGTGCAAAAACCATTGTTGAGAAGGAAAACCAGAAGCTAGCTCCTGCTTGATCTGAAGCAGACCCTCGAAAATCTTCATTCACTCTGTGCTCAAGAACCCAGACAACAAATCCAATGAAAACAAAGAGAACAAAAGTGCTCACCCAAAGGTCCCATGTCAAAGGTTTCATGAAGACCCATGCATTTTTACTATTGTTGTCTGCTATAGGAACAATCATGTTGACACCACTTTCTGTGTAAGGCAAGGTGTAGTCGATGTACAAGGACCTGTTGAAGACAATGGTCATGTCTCCAACCACAGCGTCATAATTCTGTTCGCAGCAAAAGAAAGCAATTTACTTGCATCATCGTGGATGATATTAATGCAATATCATCAACAAAGAATAAGTACAGAAAAAAAGGATATAATTATGTTTTACCTTTAAGTACACTTGATAGGCCAGATCATCGTATGTTCCAGCAGGCTTGCCGTCGGGGTTGACATAGGGAATGTACTCATAAGGTAAAGCATAAGGCAATGCTTTCACTACAGCATCAAAAACTTCTATGCAGTAGCCGGTGACTTTTGTGGCGTTGGAAATAGGATCCGTCGTCACAGCCACAAACTCACTGAAGCCATCCTTCAGTGGCACTCCTATTTTCAACTTCTTCTCATTTGTGGGAATCTCCCAGCCCTTGGGAATGACAGTTGTATCCCCAGGAAAAAATGCAGCTGAAATGCCGGACATAGAAGTTGAATTTGTAGTTTTATTTATTCCAGGATCCAACTGTTTCACGAGTCCTTTTGCTGGTGTCCAAAATCCAATCTCTCTTCCTCCATTTCCGATCACATTAACTATCTGGAAAGCAGGAGGTTGCAATTGCCTATCAATAAAATGGTAATCTCCTGTAAGGCCTTTGAAACTAGTGTTTGATAAAGCTTGAAGAAGGTTTGGACCATTTAAAGAGATGCCAAGAGTTGCAAGATCCGTTGATGAACTGCTAGCAACATTTGCCTTTTGGAAGCCAAAATTTGTTGCTCCAGCTTTATCTACTGCCATGGCCAACGCTTTCGTAGCATCATAGGCCCATAGTCCATAAATGTTCAACTCAGCGTCAATGCTATTTGGATTATCTTGCAAGAATTTTCTTTTCCACCGAGCTCGAAAGTTTTCAAGCTCTTTTGTTCTTGGAACGTAAGGTTTAATACCCAGTATCCCTTGCATTGTATCAGTGACAGAAGGATTTGGTGAACTCAAAAACTTAGCTGTTAGACCATCAGTCATGATCCAGACATATCCTTCGCTCATCATTCCAATCTCTTTCGCTTTGGCAAAAAGCCGAGCGCCAAGATATGGAAACAAGTGCACGATGAAAACTCTAGCTTGCATTGTCATCAACTTGTATAGCTCTGCAACAATTTGAGCATCAGTGGCCGATGGAGAAATGACACTCCGGTACGGGACACGAACATCTACTGCTTGCAGAGCATCAGTTAAATAAGGTATCACTCCCTCTCCATATTCGTTGTCAATGTAGATGGGCACTGCTTCTCTCCATCCAAAGGATTGAACCAGTGCACTTATGGCGTTCACTTGAGCTGAATCATCATTTGTTGCTCGAAAAAAATAGGGACTCCTGATGGAAGCGAGGGAAGGACTTGATGCAGAAAATGATATTATGGGCACCTGAGCTTTTTCTCCAAGCTCAATAACAAGATTGGCTTGCATTGATGTTGATGGCCCTAAGATTGCTTGCACCTCCACATTTTTTATCAAGTCGAGGGCTGCGTTTCGCAAAGGAGAGAAGAAAAATAAAAAACATTACGTGAACCAAATTTGAGTAGCTGAGAGAGCAAGCAAAGGATCACCCTTTCTTATAGGATGACATTCAAAAGAAAATCAAATTCCACTTTCTTATAGGATTACCATTCTGAAGTCATGTTTTATGATTTGTGAACTCCTCTCCTTTTCCCCCACGTCAAAAAAACTAACCTATACTTCTCTGGCCAGCCATCTTTTTTCTTGTTAAAAAATAATATAAATTATATTCTTAGATCTCATCTAACAGTTTAAGTATATTTTATGAGATGGTTCTTTAACATAGTATCAGAATCTTATTCACTAGTGGTTATGAATTCGAATCTCACCACCTCTATTTTATATGATAAAAATCAAGCACAAGGTAGTATTGACCTTTACAAGTTTAAAGCCTAGAGAAATTTCACTTGAGGGTGTGTGTTAAAAGAATAATATAAATCATATTCCAGGACCTCACCTAGCAACTTAAACTTTTAGGTGAAATGATTGCTTAATAATTCTCTAGCTATGTGTATCTTTCACTATCAATCCATTTTTTTTTTTTTGTACAGAATATGAACTTAATTAACTTGTTATCCTTCGTAACTCGAGGAGGCAAAAGATTTTAATGTCATTTAAAAGTTCTGTTCCAAGTTGAGTAAAAACAGGCCTATTCATTGATGATCACGCATAATGGAAGAACCACAGGTCCTATATAGTTTAAGCATAAATGGTAGGTAAATCTAAGGGTCTAGATTACATCAGAAGACGGCCGATAAGGCAATAACAAATTTAACAGTGATTAAGCATGAATACTTATAAGCTTCTTATGACAAATTCATCTACCGAGTACTGACGGTTGAAATTGGCCTACAAACGTGCAGATTGCCATATATTCCCCTCTACAAAGAAATATTGCTTTCGTCAAACTTGTGTTCTGAATTAATCTTAGAAATGAGGTTTGTCTAGAAGTTTTTTTCCTTCTATTTTGATAGAGTTCTAAAGTCAGATGATCTCCATATGCAGATGCCGCGTTTGAAAGTACAGAGAAGACCAATTCTATTGTGTGGACTGCAAAATGCAGATGCCACAATACCAGATTGAGAACCTCGGATAATCAACACAGAATGTGTAAATCTCTACCGTTAAAATGTTGATTTTGTTCAAACTTTATGATAAAAAAAGATTCATAATTGGAGAAAAGAGAAGATGAAATCAAGAAATTAGGAGGGAGAGAGGGGGGGCAGAGAGGGAACCTGCAGCAGCTGCACCAACAACATCTTTCTTGGAGTCCCTGATGGCGAGGACCACTCTGGTTTCGTAGCCACCATGAGTGGCATAGAAGTCTGAGAGGGCCATGTTGATGCAACTCAACGCAATCTCGCCATCCAAATCACTGCCCAGGTCAAGAGCCATACCTACATTCACTGGGATAAAAGTTGTGTTTTGTGCCATCCCTATTTCAATGAACAAAATGTTCAAACAAGGAAAGAGCAAGAAGGAGAGAACAGGCTTGAAAGGGGTTTTCCTCATCTTCCTGATCCTAGCTAGATTTCTTGGTTTAAGCTATGAAAGGAAAAATATCTTATTTATAAGGGCTCAATTGTGTTAGTTTGAACTTTGAAGAGAGGAGAGTCATTGACTGTTATTGCCAGGAAATTGCATAGTTTGATCAGTCAAACCATAAATTTGGTAAGGCTAAAGGACGTGAACCTACAGCGATAGATCTACTCATGCACAAACTTACAGTCAGTATATTAAATATAAACTAATCTTTGAATAGCATATAACTCAAAACTACCTACCCCAGATGTGTAGAGATCTACGTTATAATAACCAAATATATTCTTTCTCTTATTACTTATTTCATTATCGTTTACCTTGACCAAATCAAAGTACTTGTGGTTATTGGTTATGGAATATTTACATTAGCATCTAGATCCTTAACTTTTGAGGTGAGGGATATGATCTAAAGGGTTTTGCTCCTAACCTATTTTTTTTTCTTAAAGAACTCTGTAACCCTAATAAAATAAATAAATATATTAGTTAATATCCAATCAACTCTTAATCCCAAATAAATGAAGATCAGTTATTAAATTGTCAATTAATTACGCCTCTTCCATTAGATTATCATGTTAGGGTAAGATCATTTCAATCTTTTACTTCGCAGACAATCATCAAAAAACACATGCGGACGTAATTGTCTTTAGTTTAAGACAAATGCCACAAGTCTTCTATCTTCTGGCCCACGAAACACCACTAGTTTGTTTTCAAGACAACTCTAGTTATCTCAAGCACGTCAAGTTCTTTGTGCAGTACTACTTCTTGTCATCTAGTGAAAAGAAAATCAGCATAAGAAAGGAAATAGTTATAGTAATATGAAGGTTATAGATAATAATTACTCCAAGATGCCATACACTTTCTATTTTTTAATAAATTCATATCAGTATATATGAAACTAAATTTATAGGAACTATTCTAAGATACATCAATATAAAAGAGAAAAAAATAATAATTCCTTTCCATAATGATTGCTTCATATAAGAGTTATTATTTTTTTTAATATACCAAAAAAAAAAAAAAAAAAAAATAGGATGATGATGGATGTCCTGGTGGCGCTGCTGGTTTTGCTGTGGAGCTGCGACTGGGGAACGCCACAGCTAAACGATAGTGAGAGCTAGAGGGAGGAGTTGCTAGTCGTGGGTTGTTAACATTGGTATATGATGCAGAAAGTAGAGGAAGAAGAGAAGTTTTTAGAGAGAGAGATTGAGAGGTTTTGAAGAAATTGAAGAGAATTGTGATTTCTTTTTTTATGATTAGTCATTTCTGTTATGATTTAACACACGTTACACATGTGTATTGCTGCTATTTATATGCAGCTCAATACTGCATGTATGCATAAACACATGTATGCATACATTGTATCTCTATACTATATGCATACACACATGTATACAACCACTACATCTTCTCTATATCCTATCATCCCCCCTCAATCTCTGGCTTGTATAAACCAAGCATGAGATTGCGATAGTGGGCAAGAAACAAAGGAGAACTCAAGCTCTTCGTAAGAGTATCAACAAATTATTCCTGGGACGATACGAACTAAACAACAATCTGATTGCTGGCCACCCTCTCACGAACAAAATGAACATCTATTTTAATGTGCTTTGTCCGTTGATGCTACACAAGATTGAAGGACAAAGTAATAGCAGATAGATTATCGCAAAAGAGGACTGGAGGCTGCAGGATTGGAACAACCAAAAATACCAATAATTGTTTAATCCAATCAAGCTCAGCAGAAGTTGTAGATAATGCCCTATACTCAGCTTCATTGGAAGACCTTGACATAGTGTGCTACTTTTTAGAAGACCAGGAAACGAGATTGGACCCCAAAAAAATAACCAAGCTTGTAGTAAATTGACGATCATTGGGATCGCTTGCCCAATCGACAGCACTGAAGGCAGTGAGATCAAATGAGCCTTTCTGATAAGTAAGGCCATACTGAAAAGAACCCTTGAGATACCGCAAAATGCGTTTAACAACAATAAAATGATCTAGCATAGGATTCTGCATAAATTGACACACTTGGTGAACAACAAACGCAATGTTAGGTCTAGTGAAGGTAAGATACTGCAATGCTCCCACAATACTACGATATAAGGACGGATCACCAAAGGGTACGCCATCATCCTTGATTAACCATTGATAGGGAAGACAAGGAGTAGCACACGCCTTGGCATTAACCATGTCTGTCTTGACGAGAAGGTCTTGTATGAATTTTGATTGAGACAGAAACAAACCAATGGAGGTATGAGAAATCTGAAGGCCTAAAAAATAATGGAGTTCTCCCATATCTTTGACCTTAAACTCAGCTATAAGGGCCTGAATAACCTTCGTGATGGCAGTAGAGTGACTTCCTATAATAATGACATCGTCGACATATACCAGCAAAATGATAAGACCATCAGTAATATGTTTGACAAAGAGTGAAGAATCTGAGTAGGTGCTATGAAACCCCAAACTTGGCAAGAAGGAAGTGAATCTCTCGTTCCACACATGAGGTGCTTGCTTCAGTCCATACAAGGACTTATGAAGTTGACACACAAATGTGGGATTCAAAGGATCCACAAAACCAGGAGGTTATGCCATGAATACCTCTTCTTGAAGAACACCATGAAAGAATGCATTTTTAACATCAAGTTGCCTCAAGACCCATCCAAAATAAGTTGCAAGAGCCAACACAACCCGTATGGTGGTTGGTTTAACCACCAGACTAAATGTTTCTCCATAATCAATTCCAGGCTCTTGACTAAACCCTTGAGCGACTAGTCTAGCCTTGTGACGAGCAATAGAGCCATCAACATTGCGTTTGATTTTAAAAATCCATTTACAACCCATCAAATTCTTATGAGATGGAAGAGACACCAATGTCCAGGTGCCCTGAGACCTTAGAGCATCAATTTCTTCATTCATGGCCTGTACCCACACTGGAGATTGCAATGCAATTTTATAATTTGAAGGCTCAATCTCAGTAGAATTAGGCGGTGAGGAAATAGCAAAAGTAGAAATAGCAGAATAAGCCCTCTTCTTCACAGTTCCACTTTTACTCCTTGTGTTGCATAGAGTGTACATTCGTATCAGGGATATGAAGGACAACTGAGATAGCCTCAGGTCTGAATGTGCCAATGGATGATGAATTAAAACTTGATAACCTTTCAGTAGTAGATGTAGAAAACCCAGGAGGAGATTGTAAAGAAGCAGATGCAGAATTGGACTTAGAGGAGCAGGAAGAAGGACAGGGAATGGGAGGTGGAGGGGGAGGACCAATAGGAGGAGATTATGCAGCAACATTAATAGGAGATGAAGGTTAAACAAAAGGATATGACACAACAATGTTTGTGGGAGTGATAACAGGCGAGGGTATGACAGAGGATATGACAGTGCTAGACTTGTATAGCCTTACACTAACAGCTAAAGTGGCATAAGGAAACTCAAGCTCATTAAAAATCACATGATGAGATATATATGTACGTTTGCAAACAACATCATAGCATATATAGTCCTTGTATTGAGAAGCATAGCCTAAAAAGACACACTTTGTGCTTTTTGGCTAGAGTTTATTGGCACGATAGGGCTGTAACAAAGGATAGCATGCATAACCAAAAATCCTTAAATGAGACACAACTAGTTTAGTGTTAAACAAGGTCTTATAAGGTGATTTGTGTTGCAGAACTACTGATGGCATTCTGTTAATTAGATACACTGCTGTAAGGACGGCATAAGTCCAAAAGGTAGCTAGGATTTTAGCATGTTGGAGAAGAGTGATGGTGGTTTCAATTAAGTGACGGTGCTTGCGCTCGGCAAGACCATTTTGTTCAAGCGTATGGGGACATGATTTATGATGAATAATGCCTTTAGTGTGGAAATTTTTTTGAAGTTGTTTGCTCACATACTCTCCTCCCTCTTCACTTTGCAATATTTTAATAGAGCAAGAGAATTGAGTATTAACATATTGAGAAAATTTAACAAAGACAACACAAAGATCACTTTTATTAACCAAAGGAAATAACTAACAATATCTTGTAAATTCATCAATAGAGGTCATGTAATAACGAAAACCTTCAACTAAGACACTTGGAGATGGACCCCAAAGATCACTATGAATGATGTGAAAAGGAATGACAAACTGAGCACTACTGGATTGAATGAGAAGTTTGGAAAACTTTCCCTGCAAGCAACTATGACATGCTGAAATAGAAGAATCAATGGAACATTTAATGTTTGCCTTATGTAACATTAATGTAGCAACTTTATTGGTTGGGTGACCTAATCTGTGATGCCAGGTTAAGGATTGGACTATCCAACCTAGATAGCAGCTTGGTTGAAATTTGAGAGAGGATTGATTAGGGTGACAAGGAACAAAAGGGAGAGGGTAGAGTCCATTACTACACTGCCCTTTGTATATGATCTTCCCTAAGGCTTTGTCCTGAATCGAAAAATAAAAGGCATAAAAAATTAACCTACAATGCTTATCCAAGCACAGGCAATGAACTGACAGTAGATTTTGAGTTAATTTCGGCACATACAACACTGAATTGAGTTTAAGAGGAGCAGTGTTTGTAGGAATAACAAATTCCCTACATGTGACACTAACAAACCTTCACCATTTGCTATTTGTACTGTGTCATTAGAGGCATAAGGTGTAGTTAATGACAGATTATGCAAATCAACTGTCATGTGATTCATTGCACTAGAATCGGTAATCCACACAGGAGAAGAAGTTTGAGCTAGTTGTAAGATAGTGTTCATAGCTTGTATACTCTATTTCTAAGAAGACTGACCATGATCTGAAGAGTAATTTGCATGGCCAAGGAAGTTTGGCCCATTGTTGTTATAAAAACCAAACCACGTGGTGTGATTTGTTCTACCACAGAGATTGCATTTGAGTTTGTTAGTTATCTTAAGTCCATAGAATCGAGTAGTATGGCCTTCCATGTTGCATAATTGACAGATGGCATCGCTTGATGAATTAGATGAAGAAGAATAATTGCCATTAACTCCTGGAGTCGTTGTTGGCATATTATACATCTTGTGAAACTGAGGTTTGTGCTGAAAATTTCTCTAACCATGATTAAACCTTATTCTTCCTCTGTTCTTATTAAATGATTTGAAGCCACCATTTCCATAAGAATTGTGTTCATGAGGTGCACAAGACTACTGGAACAATTGTGGTGACGCAGATGAGACATTGGACTTGGAGATTGTGTGCATTGCAGTAAAATACGAAGGAGGTTCAGTGATCAGGTTCTCCACAAAACTTTTCTCAGCAAGTAACTAAGACCTGGACTCCTTTAATGTGATAACGCTTTCCCTTCCTCTGACTACGCACCTGAAGGTTTTGTATTCAGGAGGCAGACCATTGAGTGCTAAGATTACAATGTCTTCATCCACGAAGTACACACCTACAGCACTCAAATAATCTCTAGCTTCCTTTATTTTGAGCAGAAACTGAGTTATTGAATTAGCTCCTTTCCTGATGTTTTGCAAATTGGACTTCATCTGGAAAATACTTGTTTTCGACACCGTAGAGAACTGCTCCTTCAATCAATTCCAAAGTTCTTTAGAAATGGTGCTTCCAATGGCACATGTCATTGCTACTGAGAATAAGGTAGTAGTGATGAGTTGCATAACTGCACTGTCATGCATTTTCCACACTAACACATCGTCACAGTCCATGGTAGAAGGTGAATCATGTATGTTTGTATCACATTCATTAGCTGAGGTAGACATTGGACAAGGATGAGTACCATCAATGAAGCCATAGATTCCATTACTCTCCAGCAGCAATTGCATTTGAAAATGCCAATTCAAGTAGTTTGTGTCGTCCAATTTCACATTCACAGATGTTGAAATTGTTGAGCCTAATGCTGCAATTGGAGATTGGAGGATCTGAAGTTGAGTTGCCGTCACCATTATTGTAGATTTGCACAACCTTCACAGAAGCTTTTTGTCAAACATATTATCGAATTCGTAATTACATAGTACCTTCTTCCAGAAATTGTAATTTCTACAATTTTTAATATGTATCAAGAACAGTTACAGAAGCATTAGAGATTAAAAAAAATTTGGTTTAGTGTATTTGCGTGAGCAATTTCAGCTCTAATACCATGTTAACATTGGTATATGATGCAGCAAGTAAAGGAAGAAGAGAAGTTTTTAGAGAGAGAGAGTGAGAGGTTTTGAATAAACTGAAGAGAATTTTGATTTCTCTTTTTATGATCAATTATTTCTGTTATGATTTAGCACACGTTACACATGTGTATTGCTACTATCTATATGCAGCTCAATACTACATGTATGCATACACACATGTATGCATACATTGTATCTCTATACTATATGCATACACACATGTATGAAACTATTACATCTTCTCTATATCCTATCATGGGTATGGTTGATAATGGCGATGGGGTCTCTCTTGCTACCATGGAAAAGAGAACAGCGGCTGCTGGTATGGTGTTACTAGAGGTTCAGGCGATTTTGTGAAGAGGACTTTGCTAGTGGTTGAAGATGGAGTACGCGTTGATGGAGAGAGAGGGCTGACAGTTGTGGGATACAACTTTGATGTTTTGGTTTGATGATATTGATGGTTTGCTATGGGAGTCTCGGTGGGAGGAGGAGATATGGTGAAGGCTTAACTAGGTAATGGATGATAGAAGTTTGTTGTATGGGTAAAGTTGGTGGTGAAAAGGAGAGGCTATCAGTCAAAGCTCTGTTGGGAATGGTGGATATGGTGACCGGAAAGTGGCTTTGGTCACGTTGATAATTGACAAAGGAGGCTAGGTTCTATAACTTGATACCTGCTAGCAAGCTTGTAATCGTTAAAGCTTAAGTTTGTGTTTTTTTTTCTAGAGCCAGAGAGATAAAGGAAGTGTTTAAACCCTAAGGAAACTTTCCACATATAAACAAATTTGAGACCACCTTAAATGTGTCATATTGAAGCAAGTTCCATGATGTCTTATAGAAAGTAAAATTAAATTTGTAAAGACCTAATGCCTTAGACCTTTCATAACTGAAGATATAGTTATTGCATAGTTACTGCCCTTTCCAATCAACTGACAGCTTTTATACTCAATTTCTTAAACCCATGAGAACACATGTTAGGCTTGAGCAAAGATTTTAGAGAAACCAAATTTACAAGAGAACATGTTAGGCACACTTAGGTTCTGACATAATCTATACTTGAGTTTGATTCTATCTGTCATAACCAAATTTTGGGTCATTCCCCAAAACTATCCAAAAATACCAAAAAAAACAAAATAAAAGAGGGCCGGTGTCGGTGAGAAAATCAAGGCAGAAATTATTGGCGTTTCAAGAGCTTGATCATACCTCTTTTGTGCCCGGAAATGAAAGAAAATGCAAATTTCAAGGTTAACGTAATTTATTATTGGATAAATCTGTGTAGAAATTAAATAGAAAGATATAATTATATTTTTATGAGTCAATTCGATTTAATCATTGGTCATTTTAAAAGTATAATTATATTTGAGAGTTAATTTATGGTCCAATTGAAGGATTCAATTTAAGCGTGTTGACTTAATTATGTTTTAAATTGGTCAAATTAATTTTATTAAAGGTTTAGTCGGTGAGAAATCAAGTTCTCAAATTTAATTTGGGTTCAATCGATGAGATTGGATTTTTTGGAGACTGATTTGAAATTTTTTAAGCTAATTATGCAAAATCGCGGGCCAAATTGAACAAATTGAGAGTTTTAATGGTCGATTGGGGGTTAAATCGCAAAAGTCAAAAATCATGAACCAAAATAAAAAGGGCAAGTAAAGTCGAGGATAATATTTAACATTCTAACCAGGGTATAATTGCATAAAATCATGAGTTTAAATTCAATTGGGGTGCAATTAGGACAATTATCAAAAAGGGAGGACCAAATCATATTTCTCCTCTTCTGTCTCTGCAAATTCATTAGCGTTCACTGTTCAATCACCGGAACAGTGCACGCATGCCACCTGCAAAGCCCCATTACTAGGCAATGTAGTGGTAGCAGCCCTCGGCTACACGCCATGGGCAGCCGAAGGGCTGCTCCCTCTGTTATAAGTAGCAAGGCAAAAGAAAAGAAAAGAGGAGAAGTAATACAGAGAAGGGAAAACCAACGGGCAGAGAGAAAGTTTGAATATTTCATGCTAAGACAGAGGAGATGAACGGGGAGATGATGAAAAGATAGAGGTTGCAGACGTATAAACAAAGGAACGAAGCAGATGAAGAGAAAGAAAAGAATAGAAAAAAACAAAAAATATCAATGAAATTTTTACGTGCAAATCCTGAATCTTCAAACCTTTTGTTGCTGGGCACTTTCTCTCTCTCCTTGGCATTTTTCTCTTGGTTTTTCCTCTCTCTCTCGTTTTGCAGGTCTCTCTCTCTCTACAAAAACCAGAAGCTTTCCTCTCTCTCTCCCTCTCGGTCAGCAGCCCCGACCACCAACTCTGACCACCTCACACCTCTTCGTCACCGACAAAAACTTCCTCTCTACTCCAGCAGCATAGACGTGGTCTCAGGCGAAGAGGCAAAGGCAGCAACGGCAGCAACAACCGTCGCACCGACCAACTTCACGTCAACTTCCGACGTCCACTCCGGCCACCACAGGCCACCATTTGCGACTCCACCACGACCAAAAGAACCACCGCGAGGTCCTCTACACAACGGTATTAACAGGTATACCATTCGTCACACTCGAAAATTCCATAATTCACTGTTCATCGTCTCCAAAAATTGCAGCCCCGATTTACTGTTCACATATTGTGAATAGTAACGGGTCAGGCTGGTCCGGTCCGGGCTTAGTGCCTAACTTGATTACTAAATAGGACGAGCTTCCAGCCTAGGTGGGCTGGAAGCCCAGCCCAATAGAAGGACAGGCTTCTGGCCCGTTTGGACTGGAAGTCCAGTCCTTGAATTCATGGGCCCCAGCCCAGCCCAGGAGTCGGGTGGGCTGCCCTAAAAAAAAGAAAAAAATAATAAAATAAATCCCAAAATTTGCAAATAAAAAATATGCCATTTTTAAACAAAAAAACATGTTTTCTTGCATACTGCCAATACACTAGCATATTTAAAAAAAATAATCTTTTTGTTTTAAAAAATATTATCTTGGAGTTTGGAGAAAAAATGTATTTTAGCATGGATTTTGCAAAGAAAATTCATTTCTCGCATTTTTGGATTTTACAACATATTTGTAAAAGTCCAAAGGGTATTGACCAATATTCCAAAAATATCAAAATATTATTTTTGGTTATTCATATTATTCATTGTTGATATTTGGATAAATAAATCCTAAAGGGTCAATATCCAAAATATTCAACAGGGATAATTTGCTATTATTCACCATTGGTGTTTGAATAAATAAATCCTAAGGGGTTAATATCCAAAATATTTAGTGGAGATAATACACCATCACCATTTAACCAACATATTTTTTTTAATGATCAAAACCATAACAAATCATAAACAAACCAAAACGTCAAGCAGCTTACCTTAGGTAGGGCGTATTAGGGGTGCTAAAACCTTCCCTTTACGCAACCAGTCCCTTACCTTAGAATCTCTGAAAGACCAGTTTTAGGTTTCCTAGTAACCATAATACTAGGTGGCGACTCCCTTTTCTAAAAATAAAGATAAGACCCTCACATAATTTCCCCAACTCATGGGGATGGTCGTCGCGAAGCTGTGCTCATTTTTCAGGGTGCGACACTATCTATACACGAGTTTGATCTAATTTAGGTTTCATGTTTTTAGTAATTCAGTTGACTCGACAAAATCAAGTTCAATCCTATTCGAATGAATTTTTTTTACATAATTTTAATAAAAGATAGATGCAATTGACCTCATGACCATGCTCCTTTCCAGATCGGTTATATATCGTTGAAAAATAAACTAGATTTTGGGTTTTTTGTAAAACAAAAGAACCATTCTACCGGTTGAGAATCGATTGACCAATTTGCTTCTTTGGTCTACTGGTTGACCTATTGAGATTGTCTCGACCTCCTCTTACAAGTCTTTCACTTCCTCCTTTTCCTTTGTTTTGTCTATATCATCTACCTCTTTGGGTATATTTAGAGCAATTTTACTTCTATTTTATAGAGAATTTTGAGAAGAAAGCTTACACACTCATGCCTTCTTGAATTTCATTGACTTTTTCTTTATTGGATTATTATTTTCTCATGAGTTCTTGAATTTTCAGAAATTTCATATTTTGTAACTCTTCTAGTGCAACCACCACATAACAAAATTTGTTTTGCAGCAAGTGTATGGTTTTTTTTTTTTCCACATGCTTCTTCTATCTTCTCTATATATCCTTTCATTTGATTGTGTATGACCAATACTCTAGTAAAGTAGTATGGTAAACTCTTTGATTCAAGCATATGTAATTTTTCAAAGTCACTCTATAACTTTTATACACTTACCTTTTTTCATTGACAACTTCTTGGTTTGATTATTGTAAGACTTCGTGTGTTTGTTTTGTGATGGTTGCGTTGGCCATTGTCTCAAAAGTAGCATCATCTAGATATTGGTGGATAATTGTGAGTGCTTGTTGATCTTTTCTTCACACCTTTTGCATGGCCACCCTTTGAGCTGAAATCATCATTGCTCATTTTATAGGCCTTTTAAAGCCTTTTTCTAGCCATTTCCCACACATCTTGGGAATCTAGCCAAACTTTTACTTGAATACACTAGGTTTCATTATTGTCCTTTGTTAAACAAGGACATTGAAGTAGGAAGTTTGGATTAATCAAATCAAATAATAAAAAAACAAGCTCTGATACCACTTGTTGAAAGAAAATAAGTGTAGTAGGACCACAATGCAAAGATGCAAAACTTAAGAACAAAAAGAAGATTTAAGAGAAATGCAATCTTATTAAGTGTTTTTCTCTTGTATATTCCTTTTACACATTTTTAATTATACTTATGATTATAAGCCTATTTATAGACATAAAATACTAGATAATTAAGGATTTAAACTTAAGCCTACATCCACATCTTAAATACCAATTCATACTTGAGCATTCATTCCTTCACTAGTCCAAATTCAAAAGTACAATAGCTACTTTATGAATCCATTACATCACTTAAAGAAATCCTTTCTTCAAGATTTTTCAGTCTTGAAGATATTCTCTCTTTTAGGATTTTGCTCTTGGTGAGATTTTCTCGCTAACACCAAGACTTCTTACATAAATGGAGGGGAAGAACAAGAGAACTTCATTCATAAATATTTATTTTTAATTCTCTCTTTCCTGTTTGTCTCTCTTTCTTTCCTGTATCTATCTGTAAATAAATATAATCATCTTTAGATTGCTAGAGTTTTAAATTGAATTCAGGAATCTATTGATGATGTACAATGAACTTAGTATCGTTTGATTATTAGAGATGGAACCGGTCCCTAGAAAACAACTTTAGTGAAGAAAGTAGCTAATTCATATGTGCATTCATGGATGGAAGAAGACGAAATTAAAGTTGATTATATGAGTTTTGATATTTCGTATATATGATCATACTCTTCTACACAAAAATAACTATATTTACAAAAATGTAAATCTATAGATTTTATTCACCCACAGACACACCACTTTTCAAAAGCTTCTAGAGTCTCTAGGATCCAACAAAAAAACCCTAGAGCTATCACTTGACATCCCCCAAAATATTGGCTACATGTGAGGGAACGAATGAGGGTAAGTGTTCAAGCACCTATTCCATAGAATAATTACAAAAATTAAGAATATATCATCCATTACAAGACTTGATTTTTTTTTGGATGTAATTAACCTAAACTCAATCATCTAATCCACTAATGAAAAGATGAGTTCATATTCGAAATTGTTAAGAATTGAGTTGCAGAATTGAAGAAGATGCATTGACCTATATTGAGCAAAACTAGGTTTATAAATACCCTGTTATAGCTTTAACAAAAAAGAGAGAAACGAGCTCATATCCCGAGCTAAAAGATACAAATAACTGAAACAAATAAATGATAAATAATTCTCCTAAAGACTCGGTCTTAAACTGATTGCCAAGGACTTATTAAGCTGACTAGGGACTAGGACTTATTAAAACTTATTCAAGCTGACTAGGACTCTAAGCTTTCCCTTCAGAAACCTATCCTTTTTAAAATGCAGTCTTGCTTGTTGGGATCTATTGACCATACAAATATTTGAAGATGCAATTAAGTTATATAGATATGGAGTAGCAATAAGAAATAGAGTACTTGAGGGATGTGATCGTGGAGTCAAAATGAGACTGCTCTCTTGCAGTATCATTTGTCCAGACTGTAAGGCTGTGGTGTTGCTGTCTACTCTGGTTTTCAAGACAGATCTCATTGTGCATCTTTTGACAACGTAAATGTTTCCTTCGCCATCCATTTGTCTCGAACTTTGCACCATTCTCATTCATACAATGATAAATTTAAAAATAAATGGCATTTTGGCTTGCAGTTTATCCCACAACCATCAATTATTTTTAAATAAAAACGCCGTATACCAAATCACACGGAATCCAGCAAGCCAGATCTAATTAACAAATATAATCTCAATTAGCTAGTTATGTATCATTCATATATAGAAACTATTGAAAGAAATATAATAATACATATTAGATAATAATATAAATTATATTCTGAGGTCTCACGTAATAACTTAAGTTTTTAAATGAGATGATTTCGTGACATAGTATTAGAGCTTTGTTGACCCAGTGGTTACGAATTCGAATCTCACCACCCCCATTCTATTTGATAAAAATCAAGTATAAGGTGGTATGGGTTTGTACAAGTTTCAAGCTTAAAGGACTTTTATTTGAGAGGTATGTTAAAGAATAATATAAATTATATTCTGGATCCTCACCTAATAGCTTAAGTTTTTAGGTGAGATAGTTTCGTGATAATATCAGCCTTCAAGAATGACTTGAGATCTCGGCAAATTATAAACCGTTAAGGATTATTTAGATCAAAACAATGCACGTGTTAGGGTTCCTTGGTATTACATCAAATTAATAAAGTTGACGAGGAAAGAAAGCTTGCAAATTAATACAATGTAATTGTTATGCAAGTAATTATTTTTGTAATAATCTCACGTGGGAAACCAAAAGAGTGGTCTTGTTTTTGGAGTTCAAACCCTGCATTGCACATGCACTTCTCTATAAAATCCTGCATGCCATCTCTTGAGACAAACTCCTGAATAAAAAAATAAGAGTTGAAGAATTCTTATAAACCCATGAGCCGACACCATGCATCCATTGACAGCAAGAACTCTATCCCACGTGGGGACTTTTCAATCTCAATCAGTTTATGTGGGTTTCTTTATGTTTATTTGTGATTAGTGAACTTCATTTCTTATTAATTTTCTCAGCTACTACTTCCAAGGTTCCTCGCATGTATTATCTTTGATGAATTTCCTACTTCAACTCTTTAAAATCAAAGTTTGGTCTAGCTAGTTCAAGCATATATTTAAAGCTTACATTAATTATACGTCAAATGATTCCATTCAACGTACGGTTTTATATACATTTTGACAATCAATGTTCAATTTTCAGATTAAGTTTTTTTATATATATAGATCATGGTCCTTTTTTCCTTATTTTTATACGATCGATGGTTAAGTTCATCCTATCATCTTTGCCACTGATCTGAGAAATTTCTTGATTAAAAAAAACTTGAGGATTTATATAGATTTTATGCTTGAAGTTGGTGGGCAAAAGAGAGTACAGTTTACATTTAAATATTCAAGCCAAGTCACTAAATTTCAAAAGTTTCTCTGTATATTCATGTGCCATGGAGAAAACAACTCGTACGGAGTGACAAAGTCTACGAAGGTCATATTAATTCAACATATTTTAATTCAACATATTAATTTTATACTCGAATGTCATGTTAATTCAACATATTTTAATTAATTATGTTTGATTAGTATTTCCAGACAGAAAAATAGATTTACAAGAAATAGAAAGATAGTTGTTTATAGAAACAAAGATAAAACTATAAAACAAATACATTTTAAAAAAAAAAGAATTGCAATGAACCTCTATCTCTATTGTTTCTTTCTTTTCAATCTAATAATAATAATAATAATAATAATAATAATAATAATCAAAGTCTACTATATAATTAATTCTTTCATCTTTTATTATCATTTGATTTGTGTTCTAACATAGAAAAAAACATATTTAATTAGAAACAAAAATAAAAATATAAAATAAGTTTATGGGGAAATTTCAAAATAAATTTTTATACTTTGAAAACCGTTGTCTTCATTTTTTTTTTTTTATTATCTTAAAAAAGTAATCAAACACTATCTTAAGAGTTGCTTTCAGTTGTCCATCTGTTGGCAAGCTATCATTTCCACATTAAGAAATCTAGACCAAGAAAACTTGAAAATGAAAAGGTATCTGTTCAAGCCCTCATCAACTCTTTTGAAAAACACATTAATCACCGTGCAAACTACCAACAATGATGTCATGCTTATCATACCATTCCAAGATAAATGGCTTCCCAACCCATTTGGGTAATCATAACCAACGAGCCAAAACATTTAATGGTCTACTAAAATTTTATAGTTATATGCTCTCAATATAATAACAAGGTGCAAGTTAGGACACAGAGACTCACAACTCGATTTAGAACAGAGCTTAACCAACTGGCCCAGCACCCACTTACAGATCAGGATGAGGTTTAGAGCTGGTTAAATGGATCCTTTTCCTATATTCAATTATGTCGTATTGTTTTAGGTTTATTCCTTCCGTTCTCCACTCCTATTACTTGAATGCAATAACACACGATCACCTACATATCCATAGGTCTAAATTGGAAGTGGCCAAACCATTTTAGATACCTTCCCTTTGTTACCTAAAATAGGGGCCACCAACCTCCTCATGCATGTATTCATTAATTATGTAATTATTTATCATTTTTTAAAGCATGTCCTAACATAGGCGTCTCGGCTATAATTTCTTTTTCTTTTATTAAGATAATGCTTCTCAACCAACCAAATCTAGCTACGTAAAGCACATCCTCTCGGATTTTGTTAAATTTCAACTCAAGGTATATCTGGAAGCTTTCTGGCACAAAACATTCCTAGCGATAAGAAACCTCTCTGGTAACCAAGAATTGTATTTCACAGATCAAAATTACCATCTTATTGCGCACTTATCTTTGTAATCATTAGCCCACCTTTTAAGCGCATTAGCAAGTCCGGTTCATATTTAATCCCATGATGGCACAACCACAAACAGATTTTTCCTTACTTTCACACAGGTTTCGCGCAAGACAATAGGTTGTGAGAGCATTCAAGAGCTAATCTCATTTCAATTCCTCATCTGAATTATATTTCTCAGATCTTCATATGCATTCCATTCTGTGCACTCTCAACAAGTCATAATGACATCATATAGCCTATTAATCACATGTTCTAGCATCATAGGCTTGGCCCCTTCGATATTAACTACCTGAATTTTAAAGAGCCGCAATCTCAACGCTATAAGCATTCTCTTATCTAAAGAAAAGAGAATTCATTTTATTATACATGCATGCTAAGCATGTGAGTTGTGTTATGCTCACATGCAACATGAGATGTTCTGTTGAGGCATTTACTATTAAGAGTCAGGAATAACCAAAAAATCATTAGGCATGTGAATGTGCCAGAGACAAAAGTGATGTGAACGGGCCACGTCAACATGAAGTTTTCTAAAATTTGAGACACTGCTTCCAGGATTTCTACTAAAATCTTCTACACCTTTTCTCCTCTATCCCAACCCCTCCCCCTTCCCATTTTTAGTCTTATACGTACCCACCAAGAACATTATACTCCTTATTTTATCCTTCATCACAAGAAATTACAGAACTCCATCTCATAAAAAGCGCTTAGCATATGTTTTTAGGTCAATGCATCAGCTGGCGTACAGTTATCAAAAATATTTGATGTCTAAAACCTTAGAAAATAATGTTATATCAATCAGCAAAGTATTTTGATAACATTCTTGACAAATTAAAATAAAAATCCTTATTCTTTAATTTAGTAGTTCTAGTGAAATTATTATAATTTTATATATCTAATTATACACAATTTCTTATTATTATTCTTTTCTACCGTAGTGAATTTACCAGTGCAGATTCTAAATGACTGTACACAAAGGAAGTTGTATATTAAAATGAGAAACCTTCTCTGTATCAACTTGATTTTAGAACATTTCAATAATGATATAAAATGAAAATGATTCTTGTTCCTTAAGCATCATTTTATATCTCGATGTCCTAAATTGACTAACCTCCTCATATCCTATAACTAGAAATAACAGCTGATGTGCAGCAACTGAGAGGTTGAAAATACTTCATTGGAAACCACAGGCTGAGTTTTGTAATAGTTAAAAAGAATGAAGATGGCCACTCACCCAAGTGCCAGAGCACCAGACCACTGAAGCAAAAAGCCAAGAAGAGCAGACGTGAGAATCAGTGCTGTGTTTCTGAAGTTCCAATCATAGGAGAAGACACCTGAGGGATCGAAGAAAGGGATCAATGTAGCCAGGAATAACAACGTAATTGGCGCAGTCTTCCACATTAACCTGCTCATCGATTTCGCAAGTCAAGTAAGATGTGGAAGCTATTTGGTGATAGAAAAATGAAAATAAGGAATGTTACAAGGAAATATTTTAGACGAGGTAACTTATGTTAAAATTCAATGGTCTGAACAGTAACTGTTATAAACAGTTATTGTTTGGATTTTCAATCTGGAAATCTGGAAAACTGAAAATACTGAAGAACAGAGCAATAATATTTCGGAAAGAACATAAATTTTATTGAATTGAAAGGTTCCTTATATAAAGATTACAATAACATGAATTTGAAATAAACTATGACATCTCTGAAAGATGAATTGGAATAATTTGCCTGTTGTTTCATTGATAATTGGATGATTTATACAAGGGTGAAGGGAGAGTCCTACGGCTACAATTATGCTGACCAAAACAGGAAATATATTTACATTCTATAAATAGAAGATTGTTTCTATATTCTAATACACCCTCGTAGTGGAAACGGGAGGTTGCCGGACATTGAGACTATCCCGGAAATCATCAAAAAGTTGTTGCGGAAGTCCCTTAGTAATGATGTCAGCAATTTGATAACGTGAAGGGACATGTAGAACACGAACTTTACCACAAGCGACTTTTTCCCGCACAAAATGAATATCCATCTCAATATGCTTAGTGCGTTGATGCTGGACTGGGTTGCCAGAAAGATAAACCGCACTAACATTATCACAATATACCAATGTGGCTTTTGAAATAGGACAATGTAATTCCAGAAGTAGGTTACGGATCCAACACGATTCAGAAACAACATTAGCCACTCCCCGGTATTCAGCCTCAGCACTAGAACGTGATAATGTGGGTTGTCTTTTTGCAGACCATGAGAGTAAATTATCCCCAAGGTATACACAATAACCAGAAGTAGACCGTCTGGTGTCTGGACATCCGCCTCAATCAGCGTCGGTGTACGAGGTAAGAGTATGATCTGATGAGGGATAAAGGTGAAGACCAAGATGTTGAGTACCCTGAATGTAACGAATGATGCGCTCTAATACCATGAAAGATGAATTGGAATAATTTGCCTGCTGTTTCATTGATAATTGGATGATTTATACAAGGGTGAAGGGAGAGTCCTTCGGCTACAATTATGCTAACCAAAACAGGAAATATATTTACATTCTATAAATAGAAGATTGTTTCTATATTCTAATAATCTCAACAACAAGAGATTGAATTTAAACTGAAACTCTTAACAGGTCTATGTAATTCCTGTTATGAATAGTAGATAAAACTGAAAGTTACGTAAACTACTAAAACACTAACTTCTGCCTAATCTTCCCTTTCTTTAAGCAGACTTCATCAATTCTGTCAACTTACACCAAGGCTGTCCAGTTATCCTGCTGTGGCAAAGTGGACCAGAGAATCTTGATGACTGCACTGGGAATTATCCAAGCTAGGGATACACAAGCACCAAAGAGGCTGAATTGCAAATTAGTTACTGTGGCCGCAGCAACACCAATAGACACAACTGAAAGTGTAACCACCTGAAAGATTCATAGAAGAACCCAGGCCAGTGTCAACTTAAGTTATTAGCAGAAATTAGTCATTCTACACACATCAAGTCCCTCTTGATAAAAATGTCATGTGCAGGGAAAAATCTAGAATCATTTTACAGAGACATTTATAGGCAATGAAAACTTTTGTGTCTGGCTCAATAAAAGATGTGGCGTGACTTGAAAAAATAAACAAAATAAGTAATTAACACTTCAAATCTTTTTTTTCCTCCAAGAGGGTGCAAGTGTTGTCCTTCAATGGGTATTTTAGAGGTAATGGTTTTATTTAATGGATAGAAAGATCAATTCATGTCCAAATATGTTGTTTGAGGTTCCACGTCTCAACATACAAGGCTTAAGTGGAAGATTTTTACAGGAGGAAAACACGACCTTCAGCATTCACTCTTCCGAATCCTTGCCATTCAAATCAACTATTAAAGCAGATTTCAGTCTCATTAAGGTAACAATGATAAATGACCAAAGCATTAATGAGTGAGTCCACTTTCAAGGCCCAAGATATATATACAAAATTAATGCTCATTAATATATCCTTGTCCTGAATACAGTGAAACTCAAAATGCTATCCTTATAGAAGTCCACGTTTATACTTTACCAGACACTTAGTGTGCAGATCAAAATTGTAAAGCACCTAGTTCTCCCATGAATCAATCAGTTGAAAATGAAGAAGAAAAATAGCAAAGCCTTCTAATTCAGACTGTCCCGTCATCACAACAAAATAGAAAGCTTATTTTCATATGGAAGTGCATCATAGACATACATGAACCAAAACTTACCTTGGAAAAAGAAGCTCTCTTTTTAAACCATATAAATTCTGCTAAAACAATCGAGGGTGTAACAGCAATCTTAGCCATCTGATAGAATCCAACACTGCAACAAAACATGAAACATGTCAAACACAACTTTGAACAGGACTACAAAGTTGTGGAAAATAGGAATGGAATATCTAACCTACTGTATTTCAGGCTAACATTAGCTAGGCCAGTAGAGAGAGACATAACAAAGCCAAGAGTGAATAGCGATAATCGAGAAGATTTTGATGAAGGAGATGCTGGAAGCACAGAGAAAGCTTTTAAAATGGCCATCAGTGCCCAGCTTAGTGTATAGTGAATAAAACTAAGAAATACAGGAAAAGAGAAGCCAACTCCTTGAAGCACCTGCCATTATAAAAAATAAAAATAAAAAAAAAACAAATCAAGTAGACTCATAGAAACCACAACTTGAAGCAATAACAAGAGCAGTTAAAACTAGATAATACACATTTACAATGTTTAGAAGACAAACCCATTTGTTCACGAAAATAATGCCAATAGCAACCAGAAAATTGAACGTAAGAGCAATGAAAGGGCCACATGACCGTTGTTCATGCTGCTTTGAGCTTTCAGAGAAGCGAAATCTGCTGAATAAAGAAGACCGCAATTCTTCTAAAGCACTTCCTGCAATGATAAGTACAAAAATAAAAATGCAGGTCTATCAGCCACATCAAAGAAGACAAGCAATTGAACAAAAGCCTCCACGGTTTACACAGAAAGCCACTAGCCAATGAGCAAAGGAGTCACCTTTTGTTAACAAGATGGCAAATAATGCCAATAGCAACCAGAAAATTGAACGTAAGAGCAATGGAAGGGCCACATGTGAAGTGTTTTGAAAGAAAGGAAAATACATGATTGCCCTTGGTGGCTTAGAATTAGGTGTGTAAATAAATTAAGGGCATGGTAGTAATTGCATAAGCTTATAAATATAAATAGAAAAGAAAAGAAAAACAAAAAAAAGAAAAAGGAAATAGATCTGAAATTTGAGAGAGAAACAGGAAGAGAGAGAGAAAGAAGAAGAAGAAGAGAAAATAGGGAAAGAAAAGAGAGGAGAAAAGAAGAAGAAGAAATAAGTTGTTAAGGTAATGTGTATGTTTTATTATGTATAAATGTGATTATTAGTTACGATATTTGCTTGTATTTATTGTTAGGGTTTGAGGATTTTATTTGGGTTTGAAAGATGAATTAAGGGAGATGTTAAAGGTTGACTGTATTGGGTAATGGTTAATATGTTTGATTGTACATGATTTTGAAGTTTTGAGGCGTTTGGTCTAAGAAAATATTGAGAAAAATTGTGACAAACCCTTGCTGGAATTCTGGGCTTGAGGTTAGTTGAGAATAATCCTATTTAATTACATGCTATAATAAGGTTTAAGAAGATGAAAATTTATTTTGGTCCTTTTGGTGAAAATTACAGTTTAGTCCCCGAACTTTGGAAAATTACAATTTAGTCCATGAACTTTGGAAAATTTCAGTTTGGTCCTTGGAGTGAAATTTGAGATTCTGGATAGAATTGAGGATGAATTATGGACAAGATTTGAGTATAATTATGAATTTATGAAGTGTTCAATTTAGTCATTTAATTTGATAAAATTACAATTTGACCCTAAAAATATAAGAAAATTACAAAATGGTTCTTAGATGAAATATAAGTATTTCATATTGGTTTGATGGATAATTGAGGCTTATTGGATGAATTATTATCAATTTTATGAATTGTGTATTTTGTACTAGATTTTGGAAGAAACCTTTGTTTTTAAGTTTTTGCGAAAAATGGATAGTTTGATTCAAAAACACATAAGATTATGAGATGAACTCTTAGATATGTTATTAAAGTTATTCTACTTCTTTGAGTCATTTTTGAATATATCTTCTTTTATATGTTCAGATAATCTCGATATTCTACCAGCGAGACATCAGTAAGGTTCCGTCAACATTCTGTTTTTGAACCTTGTTTGCTTTTGAGTCAGGTGAGTGGATAATATTTAATATGCATGAGAAATATTATAAATATTTGATTTGCTAATATTTGTATTATGCTTCTTGATAATATATACATTGATTACGATTCTTGATACGATAAAGCATAATCAATTGTTTAATATACATTCTTGATATAAGTCAATATCTGTTTGTGAATTGATAGCTTCTCATTTGATTGATGCCATGAGGAGAGCCTCAAGAAATGAATGTTTGTTTGATTATGATATATATACCTACGGTATGTCAGTTAGAATACCCATGCTAATAGGAAAATGTTAGTCTTTGTGCATATCGTATCTGAAACCTTACTTGGTCGGGGGAGTCACCAACCTGTGCGGACTGATCATCCCACAGTACGGAGCCTCATGCTCATTGCATTATGATTTTCTGACGAGCTTTACCTATACATTCTTGTTATGACCTATTTAAGAAACCTTCTTGTAAGATCTTAAAGCCGATGTGATAATATATTTCTCATTGCAATATTATCTCGTATGTGTATATTGGGTATTATCTACTCACTGAGTTGTTGAACTAACCCTCCTATTATTTATTATTTTCAAGCTCATAGCTTGTTAGCAGGTCATTTTGTTGCGCTCTTAGAACCTGCTATTTTGGTTGTAGTCGATACTTTTTTGTTCTTATATCTAGTTAGTGCTCCGCAATTATAATTGTATATAATCAACTCTTGTAAGAAAACATTTGATTTATAATATAAGGTTAACTTTGTTATTTTCGCTGCGTTGGACTCTGAATATGAATGGTAAGTTTAGGTTCGCATAGGTGTGGAACCTTGAAGGGGGACCATACCTATGTACCGATCACGATCCGGGAATCGAGTCATGACAACATTACCGTTGTTCATGCTGCTTTGCGCTTTCAGAGAAGTGAAATTTGCTGAATAAAGAAGACCGCAATTCTTCCAAAGCTCTTCCTGCAATGATAAGTACAAAAATAAAAATGCAGGTCTATCAGCCACATCAAAGAAGACAAGCAATTGAACAAAAGCCTCCACGGTTTACACAGAAAGCCACTAGCCAATGAGCAAAGGAATCACCTTTTGTTAACAAGATAGCAAACTAACTAGCATGTTTGAGTAGAATAATGGTTTGATCAAACCCTCTCAATAGCAAAGAAAAAAAATCACAAATATTTAAAGTTGCCAGTAAGAGGCAAATATGTAATGAGAAAAATCCCACTTTTGAGCAACTGAACAGCCAACTCTCCAATCTTTCAACAGCAAAAAAACAAAAGTGCTTTTAATTAGCTAAATAAAAAAACAAAAACTACTTTATCAGAGTTAAAGAGCTATAACCCATAAGAGAGAATCCAAGAAAAACCAACCTGGTACTCCAAAAGGCAACAATTGCAGCAACAAAATAGAGTAAAATTTACATCCAGACAAAGAAAAGACTAGAGAATCCTAGTTAGACTGTTACTGACGCAAGCCAAACTGATAAATTTAGTGACACGCAGCAATGCAAATCAAAGAAAGAAGTAAACTTTGAGAAATTTAAACAAAATAAAACAATGGGGTCTCAATAAATTCCTTAAAAAAACTTACCTCTTTCACCAGCATCACCATCTTTCCTCTTGAGTATCTTCCTCGCATCTTTCTTCACCAAAAAATTCAAATTTCTCGACTATAAAGCATCTTTTTTCATCCTTCTTTGATTCTTTCTTTCACTATGCACTAAACAGCTCAAATTTCTTAGTGTTTTCAGTCCAAATTGTTAGCACTTCGCAGTACTCAATAAGACCTCAAAAAACAAAGAGCCCGTTTTCTAGTTTTTGATAACTATGAAAAGAAGCACCATTTAATATGCAACTCAAGTGCCCAAACAGAGTTTTTTTTTATTATTAACAGAAAATTAAATTTCGAAAGCTAAGAAAAAAAAGACAGCATAGGACCAAACACCAACCCAAATTTAAGAGTTCACAGCTTCTTTAATAAATCTGAAAACCAACTTCTGCAATTAAAAAATGTAAAAATAATAAAAGTACTAAATAAATTGGAGAAAAAAAATTGTAAAATATATTATTTAATTTATTAATTTAAATTAAATATTTTTTCTTAAAAACCTTCCTCATCATTTAAGAAAATCGGTTATCCAACGTCATCATTACCATATATAAAATCATTATCAATATAACTATCATCAAAATAAATCTTATAAGTTGATATAAGATATGAGTTAACATCTATCTTATCATTATAAAATCATTAAAATTTTCATGATATTTATCCTCGTTAACAAGCTATCTATTAGTGCTTCTAAATCAAAATCTCAAAATTGCTCATAAATTAGTGATTATTTTCTTCATGCTCCTTTAATTTTCTCTTTTGCATCTATGATAATCGATGAGATTATTATTCAACTTACCTTTATAATCTTATCACTACTAACTAACAAGTTAATTTTATAATTTATCTACTTATCACAAGTTTTTGAAAACACCTCTTTCCCAGGATAGAAACATTGCATTCCTTGTATATGAGTACTTCTCATTCTAAGACCTTTTTTTAAAAAATATATGGTTATTTAATAATAAACAATAATTAACTATCAATAATCATTTAGTTTTGATACCAATCTGAAACCACATAAAAAAGCACAACAAAGCATAAGAACTAAATATTTTAAAAGTAAAATATTACAGAAACTCTAATTCATGATTTTATTATTGAATATTTCTTTTCAATTAAATGTGATTTAGGTAAAGATAAATAACACCCTAATATCTTAAAATAATAATATTTTTCCCTGTAATAAATTTATACTTAAATATATATTTAAGTTTTTAATATAATAAAAAATTAAAAATATAACTTACTATAAAAAATCAAATCCACCTTTTAGTATTTTTGAGTTCAATTGCTTCAATCCAACCAAGTTCATTTTTACCGATCATAGATCCAACAAGATCAGATCAGGTCAGCCCCTAACCAGTAATAGATCCAACAAGATAGATCAGGTCAGCCCCTAACCAGTAATAGATCCAACAAGATCAGATCAGGTCAGCCCCTAACCAGTAATAGGATAACCCCAACCCCGACAACAAACATCTTAACACAAACAAAACTTCTCAGAACCTCGACAAAATCAAAAGATTCAACACATTCATCATCAAACTCCACAAAATGGCTCCCAAACCCGAATCCTAACCTCCACCGCCACCACCTCCTCTGTCGCCGAACCATCGCCCCCCCCCTCCATAGAACCACTCTTCCACCTTCTCTCTTTCCTCCCTTACTCAATCCTCCGCCCACCACGCCTCCGTCTCATTTTCCCCTCGTTCACCCTCCCTTCCTCCATGACAGTCTTCTCCTTAGTCCTCCTCACCTACTTTATGGTAGTTTCTGGTATCGTCTATGACGTCATCGTTGAACCACCCGGTATCGGGTCAACCCAAGACCCATATACCGGATCTGTCAAACCTGTGGTTTTCTTGCCTGGAAGAGTTAATGGGCAGTATATAATTGAAGGGCTCTCTTCTGGGTTCATGCTCGTTGTTCGTTCGTTCGTTCTGGAAGACTTCTTGTTCTTGCATTGATGTTGTTGGCCCTAAGATTGCTTGGACTTCCATATTTTTTTATCAAGTCCAGGGCTGTGTTGTGATAGAGCATAAGAAAATTAAGAGCATTCAATAATCTTTCACAATCAATGGGAAAACCAATTATAGATTATCAAGCTTTCATAAAAGTTCAATTTCAATCACTTTTCTTGTGTAGCATCCTTATGCTCATCTACACAAGCTGTTTTACTTAATTTCGAAGCAAGAAAATAATAATAAGAACAACAACACAAAATTCTATTGAATAGTCTTTACCAAAAGAATCTTAATTCAAAATTTTATTATTAAAATTTTTTTATCTAATAAAAACTAAATATTACAAACCTCTTAAGCTACTTATATACTGTGAAAACCTCTTAAATAAAAATAAAAAAAATAATAAACAATTTCTAAATTAAATAAAAAAATCACAATTTAACTAGGAAAATATATCAAATTCCTGCATACTAACTTCCGAGCCATATTTAATAACCTTTTCAATCTTAGATGGCTAAAAATTCTTATAGAAAAAAAGCTTTTAAGTACCGGCATATCCGACATAGTTAATTTAATTTATATCCTTAATGATAATTTAATATAAATAATTTTACTGATAACCTAGCAAAATAACATATTACTGAATTGTTTGCTGTTTATAAGCTTACAATACAATAAACAAAGTAAAGAGTGGTCAAATAGGGTTGAGCCCTATATTTGTAACCTCAGGGTTGCTGTGTTAGGAGAAATAAAATTTCCATTTTAGTCAAAGAAAGAAGCAACCGACCTCTTGATTGGTATACATATTCCAGGCAGTAATTTTCTCAAGGCCTACGACAACCATTGAAGAGAAATTATCTCGGGTGCGTTGTCCTTGCTGTAGGGTTTTGTTTTTTGATTGGAGTTTTGTTTTCATTTGATGATGAGCTTCGTAGCCATATACAACTTGCTTAAAATCTCGCCAACCCATTAGACAATTCTGAAGTACTTTGAATTGTGGACTAGAAGTCTTTCAATGACTTTCATAGAAGTATTCTAATTTCACGACATTTGTAGCCTTTTCTAAAATTGATTCCAAGAATCTTGTTAACTGAATTGATAACTTAAGAATTTTTCTTTTCTTTTCTAGCTATCCCTATACTCATCTACACAAGCTATTTTCCTTCTTTGATCACCGAATGAATTCGAATTTGTGTGCATGTTACTCTCGTATGTTTTTCGGTCTATTTGGTGTCACATTCTTCAATAACCTATTTGAGATCCTCGACATCACTAATAATTCTGGCGCATATTAAAAAAAAACTTTTCCAGTATCTCTCTTTGTTCTCTTGTGGACAGAAAATAAAAAAATAGCATAAACTTTGAAGATGTTTTTGTGGGTGAGTGACTTTGATAGTGTAAATTAACCTTCTCACCTAAAACTTTAAGTTGTTAAGTGAGATTTTAGAATATAATTTATATTATTCTCTAACACATCTTTTTTTACTTGAAACTTGCACAAATCCATACTACCTTATGCTTGATTTTTATTAAATAAAATGAAGGTGGTGAGATTTGAACTCGTAACTGCTGAGTCAACAAAACTCTGATACCATATTAAATAACCATCTCATAAAAACTTATAATCCAAACAAAAAGTAAAATCCTAGGATATGATTAATTTATATTATGCTCATCAGATAGCAAGTTATTGGTTCATGTAGGCATTCGAGGTTTATAATTCAAACAGAAAAGATCTTGATTATTTGCTACGTAATAACAAGTATAGTCATTCATGATTGGAGCATACAGATGATAACATCAAGTTTTAAAGGGAGCGTGTGTGTGTGTGTGTGTGAGAGAGAGAGAGAAAGAGAGAGAGAGAGGGAACATGCTGCAGCTGCACCAACAACATCTTTCATGGAGTCCCTGGTGTTGAGGACTAGTCTGGTTTTGTAGTCACCATGAGTGGCATAAAAGTCAGAGAGGGCCATTTTCGATGCAACTCAACGCAATCTTGCCATCTAAATCACTGCCCAGGTCAAGAACCACACCAACATTCACTGGGATATATATGTTTTCAGCCATTCCCATTTATGTGAACAAAATCTTTACACAAAAGAAGAAGAAGAACGAGAGAACAGCCTTTGAATGGTTTTTCTTCATCTTTTGCCCACCTATGGTCGTGCTGATTCTAGATTAGTTACAAAAAACAATTCATCTTATGCTTGGAAGGAAAGATCTCTTATCTATAAAGCTGTGGAGCTTGAAAAGTGTAGATACGCGGGGTAGGCCAAACTGTATTTACGCAATTATACTCGGCGTAATTGCGAGGAAATTCATGATTTAAACCACCATCATCAAATATATTTAATTTAGAAGTGAAAAGAAAAGAAAAAAATGGAAGAGGAGGAAGTCAAACCATCTGCATTTACTTGGAGATTTTTCATATTGACATCTAATGCCACGAAGACATGTATAACAGAACCCCTCGGATGCATGGATACATCGCGTATGATTCAACGGAGTAGTTGCCTCGGGTTTGCTGGAGAGGGATTTAAACTGATCCAAGATATTCGTTGTCTTATTTCATTGCTTTTACCTTGACTGAATCAAAATACTTGCAGCCAATGGTTGTTTCATATTCAAGGTTGTAGTTACATTGACATCAGATTCTAATTTTTAAGGTGTCGCTGGAAGGAATTTTCACAACCTATTCAGAAAAAAAAATTGTTGAATTATATTTGTAGGTTTTTTGTTTTAAAAGGAATAATTGCATTGTTTTTTATTTGATCAAAGTGCATGCTTAAATAGAGACAGAGTTTTGATTTGAAACAAACACTTTCAAATTCAAAACTTATCAAAGATAAACTTAATCTAATAATCAGATACATCTGAAATCCTTATTTAAAATTCAAAAAACAAAAACTTCAAATCTTCAAATCTTCAGTGCCACGTTTTCTGCAGATTGAAGACATTTTATTTCAACACTCCTCCTTGTCTGAATTGCTGCAGATTCCAAGCTTATCCCTTAATTCTTCAAACTTTGACTTTGCTAGAGCTTTGGTTAAGCCATCTGCAATTTGATCATCTGTTCCACAGTGCAACAAAGTAATTTCTTCTTCTTTCTGTGCTTCCCTCAGGAAATAGAATTTAATTTTGAAATGTTTAGTTTTTCCATGAAACACTGGATTGTTTGCAATGGATATTGCAGCTTGATTATCAACATAGATTTTCGTGGGTTCTAGTTGGTTCATGTGCAAATCTGCCAGTATCTTCCTCAACCAAATTGCTTGGTTTACAGCAGCTGTGGCTGCTACATACTCTGCTTCGGCAGTACTTTGTGCAACAACATCTTGTTTCTTTGAGCTCCAAGAAAACATACCTGACCCAAAACTGAAGCAATACCCTGATGTGCTCTTCATATCATCCATTGATCCTGCCCAGTCACTGTCAGAGTAGCCATGCAACATGAAATTCTGACAGTGATTGAATTTTAAGCCATAACTAGTTGTCCCTCTTATGTATCTGACAACTCTCTTTGCAGCTTGAAAATGTATCTCACTTGCACAATGCATGAAACGTGAAAGTACACTTACAGCAAATGCAATGTCAGCCCTTGTGGCTGTAAGATACATAAGGCAGCCAATCAAGCTTCTGTATAAACCTTCATCAACCTTTTCTGCTCCATCATCTTTGCTGAGCTTGTCCTTTAAATTCATAGGTGTGCTTGTGCTGTTGCAATTCTCCATGCGAAATTTCTTTAGAACTTCTTTAGCATATTTGCTTTGACATATAAAGATTCCTTCACTTCTCTGTTTTACCTCCAGACCTAGAAAATAGGTCATTAATCCAAGGTCTGTCATCTCAAATACATTGAGCATTTCAGCCTTGAATTCTTCAATTAATGCTTTGTTGTCTCCTGTCACAAGCAAGTCGTCAACATAAACAGACACAACAACCAGGTTTTCATCAATTCCTTTTACATACAATGTTGCTTCACTTAGACTTTTAACAAATCCAAGTTTGTGAAGATGCTCATCGATTCTGCCATACCATGCTCTAGGTGCCTGTTTTAGGCCATACAAGGCCTTCTTCAACAGGTAAACCTTCTCTTCTTGTCCTTTAACTTCAAAACCCCTTGGCTGCTCCACATATATCTCCTCCTGCAGATATCCATTTAGAAATGCAGATTTTACGTCCAGCTGATATACTTTCCATTTCTTTTGTGCTGCCAGTGCAAGTAGTAGACGAATTGTGTCCATACGTGCCACAGGTGCAAAAGTTTCTGAGAAGTCCACTCCAAACACTTGTGCATAGCCCTTCACCACTAATCTGGCTTTGTATTTGTTTATAGAACCATCTGCATTCTGTTTGGTTCTATAAACCCATTTGACTCCTATTGCTTTCTTGTGCAGAGGTTTATCCACCAGCATCCAGGTATCATTCTTTTCAATCATTTTCAGCTCCTCCTTCATTGCATCACACCATTTATTACTCTTTACAGCTTCTTCAAAACCTGCAGGTTCATTAATAGCAACATTGCTATGTGCATAGATTTCAGCTAAGGACCTGGTACCTCTGACTGGTTCATCATCAATGGCCATATCTTGTTGGTTATTGATGAGTTCCAGTGTTGATGATTCCTGCCTTGGTGATGACATCAGCTCTCCTGGGATTTCCAATTCCTTCCCTTGTTCCTCCCACTGCCATTGTTTGTCCTCCATAAACTCTACATCTCTGCTTACAATAATTTTTCTATTTTGTGGTTGAAAAATTCTGTAAGCTTTTGATGTGTCACTGTATCCAATAAACAATCCTGCTTCTGATTTCTTGTCTAGCTTGTCTCTCTTTACCTGTGGTACATAAGAAAAGCACACACAACCAAAAATCTTTAAGTTTTGCAGGTCTGGTTTGTATCCAAACCATGCTTCAAAAGCTGTCTTCTTGTGCAAAGCTTTGGTTGGCATTCTGTTCAAGAGGTAAACTGAGGTATTGGCAGCCTCAGCCCAAAGCTTCTTTGGTAATTCCTTTTCATGGATCATGCATCTTGCCATTTCCATGATGCTTCTGTTCTTTCTCTCACTCACACCATTCTGCTGTGGTGTGTATGGTGTAGTGAGTTGATGATGAATCCCAGATTCATCACAGAATTTCTCAAAGCTTCCACCTGTGTACTCTTTTCCATTATCAGATCTTAGTGTTTGTATTCTGCACCCACTTTGATTTTCCACCAAAGCTTTATACTTCAAAAACACATTAGCAACTTCTGATTTAAACTTAAGGAAAAAGATCCAACAGAACCTGGAATAATCATCAATGAAGATGATGTAGTATCTGCTGCCTTTTAGTGATTCTGTGCTCATAGGTCCTCCAACATCAGTATGCATTAATTGAAGCTTGTGTGTTGCTCTCCAGGTGACTTGAGGGAAGGGTTTTCTGGCCTGCTTTCCATACTGACATGCTGAACATTCAATTGATCTACTCTCCAGAGATGGAACACCTTTCACCAATTTGTGTTTCTGCAGATACACCAAACCAGAATGGTGAAAGTGTCCAGCTCTCTTATGCCAGAGTTCATCACTGCAAATCTTTGCTAAAAAACCATTGTGCTCCTGCTCCATAAGATTCAAGGTGAATCCTTTTGCTTTCATCTTTATTCTGAACACATTACTCCCCACTCTGTCTTTAATGAAGCACCAGTTGTCTTCAAATACGACTTTGAAACCCTTCTCCAATAGCTGACCAACACTAAGTAAGTTTTGGTCAATTCTTGGCACATATAACACATCTGAAATGAATTTCGAACCTGACAGACTGTTTATCACAACAGTCCCTTTGCCTTCAACTTCAATGTAATCTCCATTTCCAATTTTGACTTTGGAAATTGCTGTTCTGTCGAGCTCTTTGAATAGATCCTGGTTGTTTGTCATGTGGTTTGTACATCCACTGTCAATCAACCAGGAATCTGTTGAGCTTGTGTTTGCTGCAAAGCATGATGCAACAAATAATTGTTCTTCTTCAGCTTGTTGAATGACTGGATTTGCCTTTTCTGTTTGCTGCTGTGATTTGCAGATCCTCTCAATGTGTCCAAGTTGCCCACATTTCCTGCACTTGACGTCAGGCTTCCACCAGCACTTATTTGGGTGATGGTTAGTCTTCTTGCAGTAAATACATGGTGGAAATGTTTCCACTTTGTTTTTGTATTGTTGACCCTTCTTCTTTTGGTTGAACACTTTGAATCTGCCACCTTGATATTGTGTTCTAGCTTGAAAAGCACCTTGTATCAATTCCTCATTCCTCATTAATCTCCTCTGCTCCTGTGCCTGCAAAGCATTTACCAATTCTCCAAGAGAGATATTGGTTAGATCCTTTGATTCTTCTAATGAAGAGATCTTCGATTCGTATTTTTCTGGCATGGTGACCAGAATTTTTTGCACAATTCTTTCATCAGAAAATTCTTTTCCAAGCAATCTTATTTTGTTTATTATGCTAAGCAACCTGTCAGCATAATCTTTGATTTTTTCGGTTTCCTTCATCTTCTGCATTTCAAACTCTCTAATCAAGTTAAGAACCTGCATATTCTTAGTTCTTTCATTACCTTGATATTCCTTCTTAAGATACTCCCAAATACCTTTTGCAGAATCCAGGTTCATGATTCTTGTGAAGATTGTGTTGGATACTGCAGCATATAGGCAAGCTTTGGCTTTGGACTTCCTTGTCTTCTTCTCCTTGTGGATCTTCAGCTGAGCCACTGTTGGATTTGCAGCCAAATCTGGGATAATATAGTTCTCCTCTACTGCTTCCCACAGATCCAAAGCCTCTAGATGAACTCCCATTTTGATGGCCCAAGTTTCATAGTTTTCACCATTGAAAATTGGTGGTGAACCGTGTGAGATGATTGTTTCAGAATCCATTTTCTGGTTTTTTGGTTGTGTTTGTGGTTTGATTTTGGTTTGTGTTTTTGTTTCTCTCAACTCACAAGTCCCTCAAGAAAATCTATAGCTCTGATACCAATTTGTAGGTTTTTTGTTTTAAAAGGAATAATTGCATTGTTTTTTATTTGATCAAAGTGCATGCTTAAATAGAGACAGAGTTTTGATTTGAAACAAACACTTTCAAATTCAAAACTTATCAAAGATAAACTTAATCTAATAATCAGATACATCTGAAATCCTTATTTAAAATTCAAAAAACAAAAACTTCAAATCTTCAAATCTTCAGTGCCACGTTTTCTGCAGATTGAAGACATTTTATTTCAACAATATTAATGTTGCTATAAACAGATATCTTAATTAATCATCTAGTTAAGTAAAATATTCTTCTTTACTTTCACATCAATATATACATAGAATTTCCTACGACTTGAAAGAGAAGGAGCTAATTAACCTAAAACTGAGGCCTAACTATGTATGGAGACCTGTTTTTAATCCCAAATAACTTTTACACCAATCTTGTTCTTCTTTAATTCTTTTCATCTACATTGATCCGTAGAAAAGTCAAACCTTGACTTCAGCACCGAACGAGTAGATATAGGGAACTTGAAAAGTCTGGTAGAAAAATTTTCTTGAGTTTTCTTGCTTTCTTGGCAGAAAAATCGGTGTTCATATTTTAGCATTCATATCATTTATTGTACTCAGCTTCCCATGGTCTCAAGATGTGAATATTTGAATAAATTAGTATTCTAAAGAAAAAGCAATTACATATTGCAATATTTCATGAAAATATAGAGAAAAAAATAATTTTTTTATTTCAAAATAAAAAATTTTATGTGCTGATATCAAAAATAATTTTTAAAAAATAAAAAATATATATATTATTATTCTAAAACAGTAATCAGTAATTAATATGTTGCTGGCTAATGGTGTCGTCAAATGATCTGTAAATCAATTATTGTCATGGAATTTGTTTTAGGGTTTACTGGCAACATTTGTTTTTACTAGTTTTCTATTTTCAGAGATTGTCATTTTCTAGAGAAAACATAATTATAGAAATATTGGATATCCTTTCTTAAGAGAAAACACATGGTCAAAAGGGACGTACTCAAAAGGCAAAGCACAAGGTAATGCTCTGACCACAGCTTCAAAAACATCTATGTTATATCCGGTAATTTTTGTGGTGTCAGATGCAGGATCTTTTCTCACAGACAAATACTTGTTGTTTTTCATCCAGGTTCATGCACCGGGACTCCTATTTTGAACCTTTTCTAATTTATGGTCGAAAGAGCAGACGAAGAAGGTGATTCGATACTTGTATTTGTTGAACCCGATTTTTTCACAAGTCATTGTGTTGGGGACCAAAATCCAATCTCTCGTTCTCCATTGCTATCCACATTAACTATCTGGAAAGCTGATGATTGTAACTGCCTATCAACAAGATGATGTAGCGGAAGCTCTGTCGAGGAAAACCTGTGTACAACGATTGGAAACAACCTACTAAAGTTCCGTTGATTTGCGCACAAATACCGGAAAGTTAGGCTTCAATTCGTTGATTCAAGAAGAATTCCGAAATTGGGACAATTAGAGAAAACTCTAAATTTTATGAATCAAAACAAAGAACCCCTTGGCCAATTCGGCCTACATCATTATTTAAAGAAAAACAAATCCTAAACCTAATCGTATTCCTTGGAAAGCAAGAAAATGACCTAAAAACAGAAATTTGCCAAAAAAGGCAAAAACGGGATTAAAGAAAAAACTAATTCTAATGAGAATCCTAAACACTCCAGAATTGACGGAAGTCGATTCGGGATTGGGAAACTCAATTTATTGCCAAAATAAAACTTTCCATAAATAGTAAAAACACTAATTTCAAGGCCTAAACGATGGAATTTGCCTAAAAAAAAGACGTGCTTACATAGCAAAGCTATGTAGTAGTTCCAAAAACGTCGAAATGCATTAGCTGTCAAAATTTCAAATTATTCCGATTCCGTCGCCCGAATTTGGTCTTACTTGGATTGTTTCAAATCCCACCTCTCTAAATAATCTAATGCCAGCTAATCCATTGCTGCATCACAAGAGGTAATCTCTTGTAAGGCCTTTGAAACTAGAGTTCGTTAAAGCTTGAAGAAGGTTTGAACCTGTTATAGCAGCTGCAATCTTAGCAACAAAGTAGGTGACACGGACAGGAAGAAATGGAGAAAATTAACAGAACGAAGAAATTGGAGGGAAAAATTGGTAGGAGTGAGTTCGTATGCTAGCTTGTGAAACACGTGTAATAGAAGTTAGTTAGAAATAAGTAGATAGAAAGTCAGTATAAATATGAACAAGTGATGAAAACAAGCATTATCTAGAAAACAACTTCGTTCTTAATTCTTCTAACTCTCAATCTTGTGTTTCTACACCAAAACTCTATGTCAAGATTAGCTCTTGACAAATTGGTATTAGACCTCTGCATCCAAGCAATAATATTAGTGTTAGTTATTAAACTTATTTATCAAGACTAGTATTGAAGAGTCACAACTATTAGTATTGAAGAGTCGCAACTATTAGTATTGAAGAGTCACAACTATTAGTATTGAAGAGTCGCATCTATTAGTATTGAAGAGTCGCAACTATTAATGTCTATATATATTGTATGAATCTCATAATGACAAAGTGTGAGAGTACCATTTTCATATGTATTGTATTCTACCAAATTAGAGAGTGTGCAGCCTAAACCTTTACCTTTTTTCTTTTCTATTCTCTATTTCTGCCAAATTTCCAACAATTAGAACCAGAATCTATAGGCAGTTGGACGACAGAATGAAAGTTCTTCAGCAAGAACTGCAAGATTCCACGGCTGACAATAGTAGGCAGTGGCAAAAACAAACCATACGGAACAAAAAATTAACAACACAGATGAATGCCTTGATGCATAATATTCAAACCTTTATGGTTAGGAGAGAAGCTGAGAGAGATGGACGGAATCATACCAATACAAGAGGGGAATTAGTGGGCAGTAATGAAACTCACAGAGGAGAATATAATGTACCTAGATTCAGAAATGTAGAAAGTTCTACAAGCTACATTTCACTCCATCCCATCAATGGGAGGAAATAGCCTCACTGTATTTGAAAGGTATGGCAAGAGTGTGGTTTGAAGCTTTTCTGCTAGGGGTTTTTGACCTTGCTAACTGGGAGCAGTTTGTTCGATCCATTTGTACAAGATTTGGTAGCAAAGAAGATGCAGTGGAAAATTTTAAACAAGCTTGTACAAAATGGAGCAGAGAAGGATGGTGAAAGATTTGAGGAGCTTAAATTATTAATGAACACCTTGAATCCTTCACTTCCAGAGTCCTATTATATTCCAGTTTTATTAGTAGACTCAAAGATGATATTAAGCTAACATTAAAGCTCTCGAAGCCTGCAACACTAGAGCAAACCTTTGATCAGGCTAGGTGGTAGGAAGAATCCAATCTGGCTATGGCTAGGAGGAGCAGAACATCTGTTGCCTTCAATAGTAAAAGACGTAAAACTATTTCCTATACTCCTTACCTTCATAGAACTGAGGCAACAATAGGAGGAAAAATTATGCAAGATTCCTTATATGATCAGAGATTGAAAACTAGGACAACGTTATATACGTGGAGACAGATTTATCCCAGGCCATCAATGTAGTAAAAAGAATCTGAGTGTGATAATTAGAGAAAGTAAGGACACTGATGAATTTCTAGAAGTAGAGAAAGGTGATAATAACGAAATGATAGCCAGTGAAGAACAAAATGATGAGTATGGATTGTCGTTAAATGCCTTGGATGAGAGTTATGCAAATAACACAATAAGAGTTGAAGGAAATTGTCAAAAACAAGGACCTTATAATTCTCATTGATAGTGGAAGTACTCATAGCTTCACAAATTATTACACAGCCAATGAAATTAAAACTATTATGGAAAAAACCGTCGTGTTAGCAGTGACTGTCGCTAATGGCAGCGTTATTGAAATTAGGAAGATGTGACATGGTTTCGGAAGTAGATTGGCTGAGGGTCTATTCATCATTTATGTTTGATCTTTAGACTTGAATATTATCTAATTGCAATTACATTACAACACAATAAGAAAGCTTTAATCCTAAACTAGTTGAGGTTGGCTATATGGATCATACAAAGAGGTCTTAGATCCTTCACGCTTCCAACCAAGTGCCGCTGATGGCCCACAATTACATTACAATGCTACAACTACATCTACATATTCACAAGTTTCCAGTGTCAAACTGTTAATGGTATCATCTGAAAGTCCATTGCGATCATGTTCTACTTCAAAAGCTGCTACTCTTTCTTGATTTGGGTTTGTATGTTGATCAATATTTATCACTACCTCTTGAGATGGTTGCCTATCTGGACTGGAATCAAAAGATGGATCTCCATCTCCAGGGAAATAATCAGTTCGAACTGAATAGGGAGACGGGCTCGGCCCATCCATACTAGGCAGACTATTGCCATTTCTGTCATTCATCTCACTTTTTCTGAAAGTATGGGATTTCAAGTCCCTCTGAATGAAGATCCTGAAGAAATTGAGGGCTTTTCTCCATATGGAAATTCTGGACTCTGAAGGCCTCAACATATTCCTTTCCTTGTAGACAAACATGACCATGAATATCATGAGAGCTAAGAGGGATGCTACTCCAGCAATTAAAAATAACCCCGAGAAACTCTTGAGACTAAGGCTGCTAGATGTAACTCGAGGGCTGGAATCAGGACATCTGCTTTGTTTTCCGAACCAAGCATTCTCAATTTCCTTCATTTTATCTCCCTCGGTCATGTTTAGAACTGCCCTTGATATATCAGGTACCAGCGGAGAACCTTTAGGGAAGACCTGAAAGACACAACACGAAGCAGCAAACAAGCAACTCTTTCTCAGGATTGACAAACCTTTTACTTACAAGGCAGAAAGAGAAACGGAGAGGGGTGAATAAACTTACAAATCCGAACCCGTCTGTTTTAAATGTAGGATCAATCATGGCATATTTAGAACAATACTTTGACAGAAAGAGCCTCATGTATGGCACTTCATCAAAAGCCGCAGCAATACCACCATTTGCACTTCCTTTGGATAAAAGGCCATCACATTGTTCTATGGAATTATACACAACGAGCTTGGACTTGTCGAAACCCAAGTCTAAAAGGATTCCCAGAACAAAAGAACCCTCCTGGTACCCCACATACTCCCCCTTCTTAATGAGCTCATGCACATCAGTAACTGTAGGCTGCAGCTGTTGGACTGTAAGTAAACTAGCTAGACTGGCAGTGTAGCTTTGTGTGAGAATCAGCACAACAAAACACCATATGATTACCACGGCTCTAGACAAGTTGCTAACCACTCTCTCCCCTGCAATCATAGTTGAAAAAAATAAAGATGAAGTCAATTTGGTGTTTGAGATACTTAAGCAAATATGTTCAACAAAAGAAGAGAAATTCAAAAGGGAAAGGAAAATTACTTTGTGCAAAAACCATGGTTGAGAAAGAAAACCAGAAGCTAGTGCCGGCTTGGTGTGAAGCAGGCCCTCGAAAATCTTCATTGATTCTGTGTTCAAGTACCCAGATCACAAATCCAATGAAAATAAAGAAACAAAAACTTGTCACCCAGAGATCCCAAGTCAGAGGCCTCAAGAAAACCCATGCATTTTTGCTGTTTTTGTCCACAATAGGGACGATCATGGAGACACCACTTTCAGTGTACGGCAAAGTAAAATCAACATACTGGGATCTGTTGTAAACAATAGTTGTATCTCCAACTACAGCATCAAAATTCTGTTGATAGCAAGCAAAAGAAACAAGATATGAATAAAGATTAGATTTCTTATGCATGAATCTGTCTCAAATCTTGTTTCAGATATAAAACTGAATGTGATCAAGTACAGGAAAAGGTTGGTGAAAGTCTTACCTTCAAGTACACTTGATATATCAGATCATTGTAAGTTCCAGCTGGCTCGCCGTCAGGCTTGGCAAAGGGGATATACTCGTAGGGCAAAGCATAGGGCAATGTTTTGACAACAGAATCAAAAACATCTATGCTGTATCCAGTGACGGTTGTGGTGTTAGAACTAGGATCTCTTCTTACTTTCACAAACTCACTGAAACCATCCTTCATTGGCACTCCTATTCTTAACTTCTTCCCATTCGTTGGAATCTCCCAACCCTTGGGAACAGAAGTTGTATCACCCGGCCATATGACAGTTGAAAGATCGGAGTTAGAACCTGAGTATGCAGTCATATGATTTTTTGAGTTCAATGTTTTGACAATCCCTTCTGTTTGTGTCCAGAATCCTATCGCTCTTCCCCCATTGCCATTCACATTCATTATCTGGAAAGCTGATGACTGTAACTGTCCATTATCGAAAAGGTAATCTCCTGTAAGACCTTTGAAAGTAATGTTTGATAAAGCTTGAACGAGGTTTGGACCATTTAAAGACACTCCAAGAGTTGAAAGATCTGTGGATGAATTGCTAGAAACGTTTGCCTTTTGGAAACCTAAATTTCCAGTTCCGGCTTTCTCAACAGCCAAGGCCAATGCTGTTGCTGCATCATATGCCCATAAGCCATAAATATTCAACTGAGCATCAACAAGATCTGGATTATCTAGTTGAAATTTTCTTTTCCATCGAATTCGAAAAGTTTCGAGATCTTTTGTTCTTGGGACATAAGGTTTCACACCCAATGCACCTTGCATTGTATTAGTGATAGAAGCATTTGGTGAGCTCAAAAACTCAGCTGTTAGACCATCAGTCATGATCCAAACATAGCCTCCACTCATCATTCCAATCTCTTTTGCTTTGGCAAAAACCCGAGCGCCAAGAGATGGAAACATGTGCACGATGAAAACTCTAGTTTGCATTGTCATCAACTTGTATAGCTCTGCAACAATTTGATCATCAGTGGCTGACGGAGAAATGACACTCCGGTACGGGACACGAGCATCAACTGCTTGCAGAGCATCAGTTAAATAAGGTATCACTCCCTGGCCATATTCGTTGTCAATGTAGATGGGCACTGCTTCTCTCCATCCAAAGGCTTGAACCAGCGCACTTATGGCATTCACCTGAGTTGAGTCATTTTGTGTAGCTCGGAAGAAGAAGGGACTCCTGATGGAAGTGAGAGATGGACTTGATGCAGAAAATGATATGATGGGCACCTGAGCTTTTTCTCCAAGTTCAATAACAAAGTTGGTTTGCATTGATGTTGTTGGGCCTATGATTGCTTGCACTTCAGCATTTTTTATCAGGTCCAGGGCTGTACCAGGAAAAGGATTAATTAAGAAAAAAATTACTGTATAGACCAATTATTTTCAATCATAGAGGCTTAATTATGACTATCTGTGCTTTATATCAGATTATACTTCTGATATGAAATCAGTAGTTATGCAGAGAAACAAGGATGGATTATACTTTTCATTTGGGGTTCTCCTGCCAGTCATAAAAAAGAGAAGACAAGACAACCTAAACACTAGCACACCTAATCTCCTTTCATTGATCTGATGTGGGATATCTGACGAAGTTAGGCTAGTAAAAAACGTAGGTTAGATTTTATGAACTATCTGATGATAAACTATGTGAATAGCTTAATAAATGCTTTTATGAACTAATGAGAAAAGTTTAGATTTTAGAAAATGCATAAGGTTAGCAGCTTAAAACTATGACAACAAGAGATCTAATTATTAGATTGAGCTTATTTTTTTCTAGATTATGAAACTCATTTATTTGTTTATCAAGGCATTGAATCTTCCAAAATTAGTTACAGAAACTGCTATTGGATGATTATTTATTTATATTTCATATTATTTTTTGGATTTTTATACTATTTTAATCTCCTTTATGCCTTTGAATTTTAAGTTGTTTCCTAATAAAAATAGGTTTTTTTGTTTATTTAAAAATCTTATAAACCTCTTAAGGAGGTTACCAAATATATAAAACCTATATTCTTGGTCCATCGCACTTAAGCCCAAAATTTAGCCTACACCAAACCCAAAGTAACCTAGGAGGAATTACCAAATAATTTCCTCCCTTTTCTCCTCTTCTTCTCTCTCCTTTACCATGTTTTCTCTCCCTAAAAACACAAGGATCTGAGTTTTGAACTTAAGTTTTGGTTTCAACAAGGGTGGAAGACAAAGTACACATCTTCCTCATTATTGTTTTTGGTTAGGAAATTGTTGGAGGAAAAATTAAAGAAGATTGAACGATTTATTGGGTTTAATTGGTATTTTAGAGTGTTAGTTGGTTTAAAAAGAACTGATTAAATGATTGAATTTATGGATTTAAACTGTTTTTGGGATCTTCTAATTAAAAACCATCAAATTAAGATTCTAAAAATCTTTTTCACAGACCAATAATTGTTGATGCATTTTTCAGGATCCTCGCTACACTAGATGTTACTGATTTTCCTTCTCGTACTATCAGTTCAAATTCCACAATAACATGAATCTAAGTTTTTCTAATTTTGCTCAAATAATTAAGATTTGGCGTAGCATTTTATCATGAAGCAACTGATGGAATATGGGATATTCAATAGCTAGGTAGCGTTTGATTAATGTTTTAAAACAGAAAAAAAACAAAGACATATGGGACCGAGAACATGTTTTCATGTCTTAAATATTTTAAAAAGACATAAATTTACTCTAAAACTAACATACAAACATATTTATTTTTGTATCTATCTCTATCCTTTTCTTGTCCGTATTTTTTTAACCCGAGGACACTAACCACAATGAAACCTTTGAATGTTAGAGACTCGTTCAATCCGTAAGCTCGAATAGGTTCAAGTTGTGGTATTAGCTTCATTTATATATATATATATATATATATATATATATATATATATATATATATATATATATATAGATATAGATATAAAGGTAATTGACTCTAGATTTTGGTTTTGAGATCGGCCCGATAAAATTGCTTTGCATGTGATTTGTAAGGTGCCTTCACCGGATTTTATGGGGTGAATCCCTCTTTAAACCCTTTTTCATTTACCATATATGGGGTTCCTACGTGCCAGGTTTCATCTAGGAAAGTTGTCATTGACATAAATTTTTGCACGTATAGCCATCCCACTAGGTTAAGAAAAAAAACCATGTCCCACAGGGTACAGCTCACATATATGACTTTTAGAAGGAAGCTAGCTAGCCACCAGTTCACGACTTTTGGATGACTTTGACTCTCCTTATCGTACCTAGTATTCCTGAGAAATCCTTAATATTTCCCCCCACTGCAATGATTCAGTACGTCCGTAGTAATGCTAATTAGATCATAGCTTATAAAGGAGAGTTGCAGGGCTGATCACATCACGGAGTGAATAAATTCATGCATAAGTATGTTACTCATGAGTTTAAAACAAGAGAGTAGATTTTCAATAGTAGATCAAATCAACAGTTTGAGAGAAAGCTGGGATCAGAGAAAACCTGCGGCAGCTGCACCAACAACATCGTTCCTGGAGTTCCTGGTGGTGAGGACCAATCTAGTTTTGTAGTCACCATGAGTGGCATAGAAGTCTGAAAGCGCCATGTTAATGCAAGTCAAACCAATATTAGCATCCAAGAATTCCAAGTCAAGAACCACACCTACATTCACCGGAATTGTTGCTGTATTCTGGGCCACCAGCACTTCTATGAACCAAATCTTCAAAAAAAGAATGAAAAAAACCAAAGAGAGATAAGGCTTTGAAGGGATTTTCTTCATCTTGTTGTGCTGTATGATTCTGGTTTGTTTGGTTTAAGCTTGAATGGCAACATCTCTTATTTATAAAGATTGTTGGGAGTGACAGATGGACAAGGAAAGCACCATAACCAACCAGCTCATTTTCGAACCAAACAAATATTAAAGAATTAATCTACCTAGCAAAACACCAATCAAGTTGTGCAATGAATATGAGTCTATAATTAAGGTCAAAAGAAGGAAGGACAGAGTGCCCCATTGGAGGGTTTTTTCTTGGCTTCGTAATCATGTAACTTCCAGGAAATTGTAAAGATTTTGTGAAGATTGCATTGGTATTACTATTATATATCTTGTTAGTCACTGAATCACATTTTTAAGTTCATAACTTGAATATTGAAGAGTTGTTCTTGCAGTCTAAGGTATCCCCTAGTCTGACCTCATCACCGTTTACCTTGACAAAATCAAATACATAAATATCTGCAATGATTATAGAATATTCAAGCTTGTAGTTACACTGGCGTCTAGTTTTCTAAAGCACCCAAAACAAAAACATAATTTTTTTTTAATCATAAAAAAACAATCTTGCTTTTTGCAGCCAGTAAAAAAGGGGAAAATAAAGCCTGATAGATGATGTATTGGCCAGATAGAGGTATCCTTCCTCGACAATCCATCAAGATTCAAGAATAGTTAAAAAATTCGAATAGTCGACCTAGCCACTGTCCGAACCGATTCCTTCAACATATTTTCTTGGCAACCAATCATTACGCACTGCTGGAGTTATTATTTTAATGCAAAAAGAAAATGACATGATAATTAAAAAATAATAGAACTCAAAGTTGTAAAAATCACCTCTCTGACGATGCACGAATAACACAATGAAAACTCGGGTAATAAAATTACAAGTAAATATTTTTAACTAATTATATAATGATACATTCACTCAATAACTTAAATTACATTAAAACTTCATAAAAAAGAGTCAATAATAATATAATCAATTAATAAAATCTGCTAAAAAAATTCCTTATAATCCAAATCTCCAATTTTCATAAATTTCTGGTAGATTTCAGTCGTGATTTCAAACACATCATTCTCTCTCGTATGAATGGGTAATTGAACTTACAATATATGTTTGGAAATATTGAGATGTCTAGTTTTTCTCTGAATTACAATCACAACAAAGTTCCACCTGTAACTCTTAATATGTCCAAAACAATACATCGAGGTCCACTTTGACAACATTTGTCTAGTAACTATGACTACCTGAAATGATATGATATGTTTATGAACTCCCTTTGACATTATATTTTACCACAATATATTTTCATGTGCCTAGTATCTTTCTATAAAATTTTAGATAGATCAAATAAATAATTTGAAAGACATGACCAATCTCACAAACTTGGTCAAAAAATATTTTAAAAGTCAAATTTAATTTCAACTTGGTTCATATAAAAAATCTAGTAAATTCATAAAATTAGATCAATTTTATAGCTTTTACTGATTATGCACGAGTTAAGTCTAATTTTACTGATTTTGATTTTTTAGTCCAATGATTATACTGATTTTAACAATTCTAATAATTTTACACGAGTCAAGTCTGATTTTACTAGTTTTGATTTTTTAGTCTTTTTAAATTCTCTAATCATGATATGAATGGCTAGCTTTTAAATATCTTAACCTCATTGTATAACCAAAAGAAAAATAATAATAAAGAAGTCCTTCTCTCAATCTAATTAGGAATAATTAAAATCGTAGGCCGTTATTTTCAAGGAAATTCATCTAATTGACATGCTCGCTAGGAATAAATTGTTCATAATCTTCTAAACCGGAACCATCGCCTCTATTCTAGGAAGCAGCCTTTGTCATGTCACAAAATCTATATTAAAGACGCATCGTTTTCTCAAGTTCAAAACTGGCCCAACAGGAGCAACTCTATTATAAGAACATCATCAACTTCTGTTTTATATTCTTTTGATTGCTTGAAAATAATGCATGACCAGTCGACTTCTACTTCAGCAAATCAATTAATGACTATAATTATAGACAGAATACTTCACTTTTATTCATCAATAGTAAAAAAATTAATATGATCAAATTCTAAGAGCATAAACAAGCAAGTGATCTACATATTTTTACTTTGTATTATTTCAATATATGCATGAGTATGCATACGAGTTATGCGACATATACTTTTGACACATGAAGAGAGTATAGAAAATTCTCGAGAAAAATTAGTCCTTAAAGAGTTCGAGAGCATGCAAATTCCCGTGGAGTTTGTATGTGAATTGTTAGCAACTAGATCTAGTTAGGATAATAACTACATGAAGATCAGAATGGGTAATAACAAACTACTACGATAAAAGATATAGCGTGCTTTATTGCGTCAACAAGGTAATATAGATAGAATGAGTTCATAGTGAGAAATATTTCTCTTGTAATTTTTCAAACTAGTGAAAAATTGTTTATTTCGAGTTTAGTTGCGCTATATGATTTTTTTATTTTTTAAAAGTTATGTAAAAGGTTTTCTCTTTGTAATCAAATATATTGTGTATATTTTTTTCTTTATATTTTTATTTATTTGATTATTATTAGTGTTTGTAAATTGTCATCAAATTATTTATGAACATGTAATAAACAGGAAAAAAAATTCTATTTTGTTAGTCATTTCCCTTTCCTTATTTTTCAGACTACATGTATTTAGATGACTTTCCCTCCTGACAAGTCTGAGTGGGCTCGTTACTTATAAAAAAGTTCCTTGACAGTCATTTCGCAATGGGTTACCTTGACTAATTAAGATGGTTGTTGAGATAGCGATTGCTTTTGAAAATTTTTTTATATTGAAATATATTAAAATAATATTTTTTTTATTTTTTTTAAATTATTTTTTATATCAGCACATTAAAATAATTTGAAAATATTAAAAAAAATTATTTAAAATACAAAAACACAAAATTAATCAAAAACTGCGGCGCGGCGGCTTCTAAATCAATGTACGAACGTGTGGTTGTTACATGCTTGTTGGACTTTTTGAAGTGTTGACTTAAATGATAAAAAAATTTAATTGTCATATTATTTTAAATTCAAATCTAAATAAAATTGCAAAAAAAAAATATATTTAATGAATACTTCAATCCGACTGTGAATAATTTATTTAGAACTCGATTAAGTGGGAGAGCCGATAGAGAGTACCCTAATAATAAACAAACCAAAGAAAGAAAGGGATGCTCCTTGTTGCAGCCGTCCATTTTACAGGGGGAAATGATAATTCAATAAATTAATTATCAGCCCTTGACGTCCTAATCCTATCATTAATGCTTAAGAACCACTAAGGTGTCATCTTATACATTTGTTTCGTGGCAACCAATCATCAAACAGTGCTCGCTTGATTTTCAACGATTCAAGACAATATTTGTATAAGTCAGTCGTCTATTTAACCTGCTAATTAAGATGATGTAGAGCATCCTTTCCACGAACCATCCTCTGTTGAATGGCTACTGTGGTTCACTATGTGCTCGAAATGACAACTGTAAGAAGATGAAAATGACAGCACCTGTATATCTGTTTGTTTTAATCTATGATCTTGTTTGTTCTATAGTTCAGATTACCTTATTTACTTCTGTTTTTGTACGCTGAATCTGTTTAACTCGAAATCATTTCTATAGTTTAGATGGCTATGTATGGAATGATAAAAGCCTTGAACCAGATGATGACAACTTGAAGGCTAGAATTTGTAGGAGAGTAAAACTGCTGGGAATCAGCACACAAGTAGGTGTTTGATCGAATAATGTGATTGGTTGGGTAATGAACCGGTCCTTGCTATAATTTCTCACTACTAGAACATAGTGAGGAAAAGTCCAAGTGCATGTTATTGGCGGTGACTCAAACTTCATTTCAAAGTTTTAGACATTTATTCTTATAAATTTGATGATTATCGAAGTAAAATAAATATTATTTCAATTCAAGGAAATAAATTTGATGTCTCTTAAAGTTGAGAAATCAAAGAAATTATGAGTAAATTAATTAGATAAAACTTACTAATCAATTTCTTACCATCAAGAAAAATAAATATTGAAAAGCAATTTTTATTCATTTTGGCAGTAGCCTTAGGAGCAAAGTCTATATATATATATATATATTCTAAACAACTATTCAAAAGCTTGAACAATTTAAATTAACTTATTTCTCTATAATAAATTAAAGTGATAGTTACAACAATCAAATTAAATTAACTCTTTTAGTTCTTATTTTAGTCTTTAATAATAATTATAGATTGAAATAAACTAGAAAACACATATATACCATCTTAAAACAATTCAAAAGGCATGAATGAAAATCAATAGCATAATTCTGAAATAGGGATAAATAAACACTTCGATATGAAAGAATTACAATGATAATGTTATTTCTCACAACTTAATAATTGAGATGGTTTTTATTCCCCTTGAACTAAAAGCCAAAATTTAGTATATAGTTGCTAGAAAATTAACACAAATAGAGAGAAAAGAATAATGCAGAAAGGAAAGAGATATATGTTGTTTCTGTCATGAGCTGCTTCTTTTACCCCCCCTTCCCCCCACTTTGTTATTGTCTTTCATTAGGGTTCTTCTTCTAATTAGGAGTCCTGTTAATTAATTCTTTATTCTTTATCTAATAATTAAGATTAGTTAAATCCCTCATAATTCATGCTGAAAATAAGTTCCTCTATAAATTAGACTTTGTTGTAACTTAGAATTTTTTTTTTTCCTGACTTGATTTCTTGCAATATCAGTCACTCTAGATGTTATAGCATCTATTTTCATCTTTCTTGGATCTTAGATTCCACTTTTCAATGTCAAACTCTCATATCTAGTGGGATATTCAGAACTGTTAGTTTCCTTATTAGATCAAGAGACTAGTCTCATCCTCTAGCTTTTACCTTCATTTTAGCATTCAAAACGATTTTATCTACGAAAGAGTATATCACTTGATTCCAATATTTTAGGTTTAAGATATGCTTGTTTGAATAAATAGTGTGAAAATTAAATTTTTTGCTACAAGTAGGATTTCAACCCGCTTTTGTAGGTTTGATTAGAGGTCCAAACAAACTCGAATTTCTTCTCATGATACCTTCCTAAGAATCTTAAAATATATACTTTAATTTGTATTCATCTCACGTTCACATTCTGAAACTATACCATGGTGAAAAACTTGTCACAAGAAGCAAGATCTTAAATATAAAATATAAAAAATCTTATCTTTTAGCAATTAATTCACAAAGTCTATTACATATGCCAAACATATAAAAATAACATCCAATAAGCTCAAATAAATTCCAAACACATTTAAAAAATTAATGTCTATGTGTGTGTATAAAGATCATTGATATATATAATCTTTATATTTCTCATTATTTATCAAATTCGATAATCAACATCTTTCATTGGAGTTCTAAAGCTTGTATCCTTCGAACTTTAGATCATATCTCACTAAGATTAATTTTTTCTCTTGTCATCTATCTTGGTCCTTAATCATAGATATGACATTGTTAATGTTTTTAGACACTTTCAAGTGAGTAGCACTTGATTTTCATTTTTTTATGCCTCTCGTGTTGTTAGGGCAAGTCCAATAGTAAGAGTCATTTTGAAGAGTCAAAAATTTAAAATGGCTCTTTGAATAATATCTTATTTTAAATAAAATTCAATTATTTTATAAATAGTTTAATTATACAATTAATAGGAGTAAGTTATATAATTAAATAATTACTTTTGTAAAACCTTATAACAATAAAATTATATTTTTTTATTTATATTTAAATAAAAATAATTAGTTATTATTAAAATATCCACAATATTTGAACACATTAACAAATAATCAATAAATTCAAACATAATTAATTAACTTAAGTAGAGTAATATCTTAATCTATTGATATTAAGAAAATATTGCTTAAGTAAAGTAATAATTGTTTTTAAAATATTTTTTATTTAAATAATATTTTTATATTAATATAAATGAATATTTAAAAAATTAAACTTAAAATAAATAAATAATTTTTTAAAATTAAAAATACAAAATAAAAATCACATTACATGACAATAAACGATAGAAGAAAAAAAATTCTTAACGGCAAAGGTAGAACAAATATAATCTCTTCACAGCATAATTTATTTTAATTTTCCAACAAACACATATAATAAAGTCGTCCACCTCACTCCTCCTCTCTTCTTTATTCATTCTAATTTTAGGCTATATGCACTTTTGGTTTCGAAGCGAAAACATGTAGAAATGGCTGCTTATTCAGAGAAAAGATATTTTAGCTACGTGAATGGCTTGCCCGTTATTATGATAAAAAATAAGAATAATTAAAAGTATTAAGAAAATAGTTTTATCAACATAGATAACTCCTGCGTTGGACTTACCCTTATGTCATCTAAACCTTTTATAGAATATCAATTTGACAAATAAGCATCTATATACACAATCTCAGTGCTCTCAATGACCTCTATTTATATTATTTACACCACCATTAACCCTCGCAACCGCCCTGGCAAGCTGTCTTATGGCTGTGGAAATTTGTCCCTTTTTTGTCTAATAAAATTATTTTTTTAATCACTTAATTTTTATTTAAAAAATGAGATGTTGAAAATTAAAAAATTATTTTCAATATTTAAGTGCTTTGATCACAAGGCAATTTTTCATTATAAATTTTCTTTTCTTGAAGGTGCGTCACAAATGTCAATTATTCATGCCAGCCATCATAACATATTTAAATTGGAATTCATCAAATGTCAACGATTGTCAAGTTTCATATTTCAATAGATATATACTACGATCTAGAGTCTAGACATCTTTAAGAAATTTAAAGAGCAAGATGAAAAGGCCCAACCCGGCCCAATAAAATTAAGAGCACCAAAAAAGAAAGAATAGGAGCCCAACCAAGCCCAATATTATCGAGCCAACCGATCCTAATAGGAAATAGTGAGTGAGAGAAAGGAAAGATGGCGTGAAAGACAGTAATCAAAGTGTTAGTGGAGCTCCGCCATTGAAGGGCATAATGGGCTTTATAAATTGTAAGAAGATGGGAATAAAAAAGATGGGGCCCATATCCAATAAGGCCATCAACCTACCCAAGTTGGTGATGGCTATTCGGCTATGAATTTTGTTGTGTTGCTTGTGAATTTCGGCTAAAATTAAACTATCAATGTCAACTTTTAAATTATGTGTATTTATAACTTGTTTAGAAGCATTTCTATATTGTAATTAAATTTAATTATAGTGCTTGATTTAAATTTAATTGATAAATAAATTAGATTTACATATTTAAAAAAGATAAAATTCAATTCATTTTGTTTTCAATATCACTCTCATTGCTTTTATTTTATATTTTTTTTCATTTTTTTATAAAATGCTACATGGTTTTTTTAGGAAAGTTAGTTTTAATATTAAATTATTTCTCATTGAAATTATAAATAAGAGAGATTGATTTCTAATTCATTTTATAGTATTTTTAAGGTTGAATTACATTTGAATTTCAAATCTTAATGCCTTGAGATTTTTATTAAAGCTTTAAAATTAAATTAAATTAAATTCAGATTTTATAGTATGCCAAATAAACAAATTATCACTATAATTATCATGCACTATAAAAAATATATTGCCTAATTCCATTATGTTCAAAGAAATTATTAAGAAAAAACACACACACAAAGACTTAAAAACAAATCTTAGACCACTACTCTAGCAAACAAGTTTCATTCCTTGTATACAGACACACACAAACACATATTACTATTACACAACATATAATAATTTGATTGTTGGTTGTGTTTTAATTGTTTATGTAATGATTGCAATCAAATAAATTCATTAAAGATTAGCCTAAATAGTGATGCTTGAGAATAAAAATACAAAGCATTAGCATGCGAAGTATTAAAAGAACACCTAAGAGAGTGTTCATGTTAATTGTATCAAAACACAAACATCGTAAGTGGCAAATATTATTTATAAATTTTTTTAAAAAAAATTGGATCAATGATTTTTTTGTGTTGAAAAAAATTATGGTTCTAGACGCGAAAAAACCCAGGTAAGAGGCTAGTATTATTTATAATTTTAAAAAAGTATTTCTTGCATATGTAGCAAACACAATCAACATTAACAATATCAAAAGAGCACCTAAAAGACTATTCATTCTTATTGTATCGAAATATAAACATCCTTGAAAAAATAATTGTATGGGAAGCAAAACAATTAGTTATTTATAATTTAAAAAAAATCTTTTTTCGGATCAAATGATTTTTTAGTGTTGAAAAAAATATGGTTTCGACCGCCACAAAACACGATTAAGTGGCTAGTATTATTTATAATTTCAAAAAAAATATTTTTTTCATACGCAACAAAACAATTAGTTATTAATAATTTAAAAAATTATCTTTTTTGTGATCAAATATTTTTCAAAAATATGGTTTCAGCCATGAAAAAACATGGGAATATGGCTAGTATTATTTATAATTTTTTTTTTAAAAAAATTGATGAATGAATAACAAAACAATTAATTAATCATATATTCATGATAAAAAAAAATCCCTTTGCATTGAGTAGCTCAACAACACTGCTCATGCTAATTAATTCATTAAAAGCACACAGAGATTGATTGAGATTCTTTTTTGTTGAATTTACGAGCTTAGTGATCAATCAGGTGAATTTTTTTAGACATTAGAGGACAAAACACAAAGGAAGTTGAGTGATGCCGTTTCCCCTCCATTTTTATTTGCCTGTGCCCAAGCTGCCACATCATCTTCTTTATTTATTTATTTAGTTGCGGCAAAATTAAGCGATGTCCTATGATTTCCTTCCCCTTCCCCTTCTATTTGCCTACACCCAAGCTGCCACATCACCTTTCTTATTTATTTGCTGTAAAATAAGCACTGCAGAAGAAAGCAAATGAGGCATGAAATTCATTATTTTAATCCATAGTGAAATCAGTATGGATGTACACTTGATTCATAATCTCATATATATATATATATATATGTAAAAGTAAATTACTCTGTGCTTTACCGCATTCATAATTATATTTTTTAAAATTGTAAAAACAAAGCTTTAAAATGTGATTTTTTATAATGCTAGAAATCACGGTAAAATGATAAATCTTCAAAAAAAAAAAATCTTTATCTTGATTTTTTTTCAAGCGCTAGTTTTCAATAAAATATATAGATTTTAAATTAATATAAATTTATTTGTTTAATAATTTTAAACAAAAATTAAATAACTTTTTTATAGAAAAAAGCATTTTAAGCAATACGATTTTAAAAAATAAAAGAGAACATTGAGTGGCAAAAGTTTTCCAAACCATGAATTCAAGATATTAGATTTGAACTGCTATATATGTAGAAGTTGCATACTTAAATATAATATCGAATGATAAATTATTACAATTATTATTCTTACCATTATTATTGTGATTTAAATTATCACTATCATTATAACTATCATTGCTATAAATAATTAATATCTTAATTATTATTGGCATTATTATCATTATCATCATCATCATCATCATTGTTATTATTGTTGCTATAATATTACTATTTAGATTATTGTTATAATTATTATCATCACAACTATAACTAATATTACTATTATTCTTGTTCTTATTAGTGCAATAATTTGAGTATTATTATTATTATTATTACTACTACTACTACTACTATGAGTATTAGTATCGCCATCGTTGTCACCGCCACTACTATAATCACTATTATGAATACTAATACTACTATTGTTATTAATATAATTAAAATGATCGTTACTATTATTATCATTATTAATATCACAACTATAATTATTTTTATTATTATCGATAACTTTTTTTTTGGAGAGAATTATCGATATCTTTGATATTATTTTATGAATAGTAATTATACTATTAAAATCAATAATAATCTTTGTCTAGGAACACAATAAAACATTAACGAGTTTTATTTGTTATATATATATGCGCGCGCGTGCGCGTGCGTGTTGGTGATATATATATATATATATATATATATATATATATATATATATATATATATATATATATATATCTTTGATATTATTTTATGAAATATTTTTATTATTATTATCATTACCAAAATTATTAATATCAGAAGCATTGTAACTATTACAATTAATTGTTGTTGTTATTATCATTATCTTTAGTAATGTTACTATAATGTTTTCTTTTATATATATATATAAGTATAAAATCAACAATTTATTTTTGTTTTTTTTAATTATTTTAGGTATTTGCACAATTTATCTTATATTATTATTTTTCATCTTCGGCATAATTTAATAATTTTCATTACTCAAGTAGTGATAGTAATGGTAATTTTTTTTTATAAACTGGGTGTCCGGATCAGCTTACACACACCACAACTAATCCCTGAACTCACTAAACATCCTGCAAATCCAGTGAGAATGTAAGACACCATGGGATGACAGATGTGCATGGTGGAACTTAAACCTTGGTGCAAACTAAGGGAACAAGTTCCTTCAACCGCTAAGCCAAGACCCCACTTGCTTAATGGTAATAATAGCGACGTAACAATGGATTTTCAATAATTTTTACATATATAAGTATAAAATCAATGATTAATTTTTATTGTTTAATTATTTTAGGTGTTTGGACAAATTATTTTTCATGATTATTTATAATTTAAATTGAATTATGAAAAGGACTGGTCCCAATACAGTAAATTCAATAATTTAGTTATCTTAATATTATTATATTTTTAATAAAAAAATTATATGCTAAAATTAGTTTAAATCTAATATGGAGATACATGAGTTTAAAATGGTATATATATAAGTGGGAAAACATTGTAGCTATCCATGGTATTTTGGAAGAATAGCTACAATGTTTTTCCCAAATGATTTAGCTTGGAGGTTAATAATGTTTTCATCACACTATTACACACACACACACACAACAAATAAAACTCGTTAATGTTTTATTGTGTTCCTAGACAAAGATTATTATTGATTTTAATAGTATAATTACTATTTTTCCCTTTTATCCATAAAAGTTAATTCTTGGTCATAAGGGTATTTACAATTTTTTTTACTGTACCTGTGTGTCATTAGCAGATTGTGTTGTGGTGTTTGTGTTTTTTTATTTATTTGAACAATAAAAGTATTATTTTTTTCCTACAAGCGATAAAAAAATGAAGGCTGGATTTGTCACTAGATTAAAATTAATTATATATTTTGTTTCTTATTTTGACACTTATTCTTTTATTTTTATTTGGTTTTAACTTTGATTTTTTTTTATCCTTCTTGGAATCTTTAATTTTTTTTTTGTATTTATGCTTTTAGTTTTGGATTTTAATTTTTGTCATTTTATTTTTTATTGAGGTTTTATTTTTATTTAGTTTAGTCTTCAAATTTTAATTTATATTGGTGATAATTTTAAAATTGATATTTCTTTTTTTCTTTTTAGTATTTTATTTTATATTTCGTTTTTAATTAGTTCAAATGATTTTTTCTATGCTCATAATATTTATTTTGATTTTTTCCTTTTTTGTTTGCTCTTTTATTAAAATTTTTGGGTTTTTTGTATAGATAATTTTATGGTTTTCATTGTTTAGTAATAATAATGATAATTTTGGTGATTTTTAAAAAAAAATTCTTGTTCTTTTCCTAATTTTTTATTTTATTTTTTCAGGATAATTTAATAATTTTTATTATTTGTGAAGTAATAATAATGATGATTTTAACTGTTATAATTATGATAATAATAGTGACGTGCAATGAATTTTCAATTATGTTTTTTTTTTATATAGGTAAAAATCAACGGGTTATTTTTGTTGTTTATTTATTGTAGGTGCTTACACAATTGATATTTTATTATTGTATTTAATTTAAATTAAATTATGAAATGAACTAAATCTAATACAATGAATTAATTATTAAGGTATCTGAATCTTCTTGTTTTTTCAATGACGATGATAATTTTATGCAGATGATTTCGTTAAAACTTGTTTAACAAATAAATTCTTATTAATTTTAATTTTATATATTTTATTGAAAACTCATGTCTTATAAAAATTTTGCCCATAATTATCTTCCCAAACTTATAGTTTATTAAAAAAAATCTCACTCCTAATATTTTTTACAAGTTTTAAAAAATATGATTCTAGTTACGATAAAAAATCAGTAAGTGCCCAACATAATAATAAAGAGTATGTGTGTGTGTATATAAGAAAAAACAATAGATGTCAAAACACAACGTGTGATATGGTAATTTCCAATCTTGAAATTAAAGATACTTTATATACATTTCCAAGAATTTAAGAAATAAAATCAGAATTTAGAGGGGTAATTTATTACCAGGAGAATTCAAAATCTGAAATGGTAGTTTATGATGGCTGGATAAAGCAATGGTTTAGTCTAGGCATTCTGTCATCTCCATGTCTCGGTGATTCATGTCATAATAGACTGTTCTTTGATGTCAAATTTAAAAGCTTTATTATATGCAAGAAGTCAAAACATCAACTGTGGTGGCGTGTGCCAGTGAATCATGTGGAGTGCTCGAGCTAATAGAAATGTGTAGTTAATTAATTAACAGCAGCTGCAACAATGCATTAATTGATCTGACTATCATGAACACTTCATCATTAACAGCTGCACCTGCTGAAACGGGATAAGATAATTTGCTAAACGATTGAAAATCATTGTAGTAATACACGGTTAAATGAGTGTTGTTGAACACTAATTTCATGATAATAATATATAACAGCAAGTCATATAAGCAAATAAAAAACTGAGTGTGAAAGCTGAGCCGGACTGCCGTTGTTATCTAGTACAAATCGGATTTAGACCTCTGATGAATAATAGCATTAGGCCTTTGATCAGTACGAGTAGGCGTCTGATGATTAACATTAGACTTCTGATTTTCCTTAACAGGCCCCTCTTGATTTGGGTTGGCGAGCTGATCAGCATTTATTACTACTCGAGGTTTTTGGCTATTTCGACTGGAATCACACCCTACAGAGGATGATCCATGAAATTCAGTGTGAACTGAATAGCCCGATTGACTTGCCGCGCCCATACTTTGAAGGTGAATCCCATCCCGTTCATCCGCTTCACTTTTTCTAAAGGTATGGGATGTTAAGTCCCTTTGATTGAAAATGATAAATAAATGTCGGATTTTACTCCAAATTGAAGTTGTGGAGTCAGAAGGTCTCAAGACTACTCTCCATTCCTGATGAACAAACATCACTATAAAGATAATGGGAGCTAAAAGAGCAGCTATTCCAGAAATTAAAAATAATCCCCAGAAAGTCTTCATACTAAGGCTATTTGAGGTGCCGGAATTGGGACAGCTAGTTTGTTTGCCAAACCATTTATCATGGAATTCCTTCATCTGATCTCCCTCAATCATATTCAAAATTGCCAATGATATATCAGGTACAAGAGGAGAACCTTTAGGGAAGACCTGAAATTCTCAAAACAAAAAATGGTAGTATTAAACTATAGACAAATGGTATATTTGGAGGAAATGGAAATAGAAAGATGGGAAAGTGAGCTTACAAAGCCAAAACCTCCGGTTTTGAATAAAGCATCAATTATGGTATATTTGGGGCAATGTTTTGACAGAAAGACTTTCATATATGGCTCTTCTTCGAAAGCAGCAGCGATACCACCATTTCCACTTCCTTTGGAGAGGAGTTCGTGGCATTCTTTTGGAGAACTATACACCATGAGCTTGGACCTGTCGAAACCCAAGTCTAACAAGGTTCTTAAAATAAAATCACTCTGGTAGCCCACATTCTTCCCCTTCTTAATGAGCTCATTTACATCAGCAACTTTTAGCTGCTGGATTGTAAGTAGGCTTGATAAACTTGCGGTATAACTGTGTGTGAGGATCAGCACAGCAAAACACCATATGATTACCACTACTCTAGACAAGTTGCTAACCACTCTCTCCCCTGTAAATTGATAAAATTAAAATCAATTTGGTGTGTAAATATATTGAATTGCTTCAACAGGAGAAAATAAATTCATGAGGGAAAGGGATATTACGTTGTGAGAACACCATTGTTGAGAAGGAAAACCAAAAGATAGTGCCAGCTTGATTTGAAGCAGGTCCTCGAAAATCTCCATTTATTCTGTGCTCAAGAACCCAGACAACAAATCCAATGAAAACAAAGAATATAAGAGTGCTCACCCAAAGGTCCCATGTCAAGGGTTTCAAGAAGAACCAAGCACTTTCGATATTGTGACCTTCTGTAGGAACCACAACGGAGACACTGCTTTCTATGTAAGGCAAAGTATAGTCAACGAACAAGGATCTGCTGTAGAGAATGGTAATGTCTCCAACCACAGCATCAAAATTCTGTTAAAATAAATTAAATACATAAGAAAGAATAACTAAAAAAAAAAAATTGGCATCACTGTGTATGGTATTCAATGGATGTCAAAAGCATAGAATAAGTGCAGCAAAAGATACAAATAAGTTTCACCTTTAAGTACACTTGATAGACTAGATCATTGTAAGTTCCAGCAGGCTCGCCGTTAGGATTGGCAAAGGGGACATACTCATACGGCAAATCATAAGGCAATGATTTGACAGCAGTTTCAAAAACATCTATGCAGAATCCGGTGACTGTTGAGGTGTTAGAACTAGGATTATATATGACGTCCACAAACTGTGTGCTGGACTTCACCGGAACTCCTATTCGTAACCTCTTTTTATTTGTGGGAATCCCCCATCCCTTGGGAACAACAATTGTGTCCCCTGGGAAAATTACAGTTGAAATACTGGACACAGAAGTCGAATTCGTACCATTACTAGGAACCCATTGTTTCACAAGTCCTTTTTTTGGTGTCCAAAATCCAATCTCTCTTCCTCCATTTCCATTCACATTAACTATCTGGAAAGCTGGAGAATGCAACTGCCCATCAACGAAATGGTAATTTCCTGTTAGGCCTTTGAAACTGGTGTTTGATAAAGCTTGAAGAAGGCTTGGACCATTGAAAGAGACACCAAGAGATGCAAGATCAGTTGATGAAGTGCTAGAAACATTTGCCTTTAGGAAGCCAAAATTTGTAGTTCCAGTTTTCTTAACTGCCAAGGCCAAAGCCGTCGCAGCATCATAGCCCCGTAGTCCATAAATGTTCAACTCAGCATCAATAATATATGGATTATCTTGTTGGAATTTTCTTTTCCACCGAAATCGAAAATCTTGGAGCTCTTTTGTACTTGGAACATAAGATTTAACACCCAGTACCCCTTGCATTGTCCCAGTAACAGAGGGATTTGGTGAACAAATCAGCTGTCAGACCATCAGTCATGATCCAAACATAGCCTTCACTCATCATACCAATCTCTTTTGCCTTGGCAAAAATCCGAGTGCCAAGAGAGCCATACATGTGCACAATGAAAACTCTAGTTTGCATTCCCATCAACTTATAAAGCTCCACAACAATTTGATCATCAGTGGTTGATGGAGAAATGACACTCCGGTAGGGAACTCGAGCATTCACTGCTTGCAAAGCATCAATTAAATAAGGTAGGATTCCCTCTCCATATTCGTTGTCCATGTAGATGGGTACCGCTTCTCTCCATTTGTAGGTTTTAACCAATTCACTTATGGCATTCACTTGAGTTGAGTCATTAAGTGTTGCTTGAACAAAATACGTACTCCGAATGGAAGTGAGAGAAGGACTTGAAGCAGAAAATGATATAATGGGCACTTGAGCTTTTTCTCCAAGGTCAATAACAAAACTGGCTTGCATTGATGTTGTTGGCCCGAAGATTGCTTGTACTTCCACATTTTTTATCAAGTCGAGGGCTGTGTTTTGATAGGGCATAAGAAAAATATATCAAATTCCTGCATACTAACTTCCAAGCCATATCTAATAACCTTTTTCAATCATAAATGGCTAAAAATTCTTATAGAAAAAAGGTTTCAAGTACCGGCATATTCCACATAGTTAATTTAATTTAATTTATATCCTTAATGATAATTTAATGTAAATAATTTTGCTGATAACCCAACAAAATAACATATCACTGAATTGTTTGCTGTGCATAAGCTTACAATATATACAATAAACACAGTAAAGAGTGGTCAAATAAACTCTAAGTAGTGTGATTTCGTTATACAAGAGGAGGGAGTTTTCTTATTCTTTCATCAAATAGGGTTGAAACCTATATTTGTCACCTCAGGGTTGTTTTTGTGGGTGGGTGGGTGACTTTGATAGCAAGATATTGGTTCATGTAGGCATTCGAGGTTTATAATTCAAACAGAAAAGATCTCTTGATTATTTGCTACGTAATAACAAGTATAGTGATCCATGATTAGAGCATACAGATAATAACATCAAGTTTTAAAGGATGAGAGAGAGAGAGAGAGAGAGAGAGAGAGTGAGAGGGAACCTGCTGTAGCTGCACCAACAACATCTTTCATGGAGTCCCTGGTGTTGAGGACTAGTCTGGTTTTGTAGTCACCATGAGTGGCATAAAAGTCAGAGAGGGCCATTTCGATGCAACTCAACGCAATCTTGCCATCCAAATCACTGTCCAGGTCAAGAATCACACCAACATTCACTGGGATAGATATATTTTCACCCATTCCCTTTTCTGTGAACAAAATCGTTACACAAAAAAAGAAGAAGAACGAGAGAAGAGCCTTTGAATGGGTTTTCTTCATCTTTTTGTCCACCTATGGTCGGGCTGATTCTAACTTAGTTATTTTCTTCTTCTTATGCTTGGAAGGAAAGATCTCTTATCTATAAAGCTGTGGAGCTTGAAAAGTGTAGATATGCGGGGTAGGCCAAACTGTATTTATTGGAGAAAGAGAAGGGCAATTGGAAGAGAAGGAAGTCAAACCATCTGCATTTTCTTGGAGATTTCTCATATTGACATCTAATGCCAAGAAGACATGTATAACAGAACCCCTTGGATGCATGGATACATCGCGTATGATTCAACTGAGGTATTTAAACTGACCTAAGATATTCGTTGTCTTATTTCATTGCTTTTACCTTGACTCAATCAAAATACTTGCAGTCAATGGTTGTTTCATATTCAAGGTTGTAGTTATATTGACATCAGATTCTAATTTTTAAGGTGTCGTTGGAAGGAATTTTCACAACCTTTATATTCAGGAAAAAAAATTTGTTGAATAGTAGATTATATAAAATTGTTGAATTAATTAATGTTGCTATAAACATATATCTTTTTTTTTTTTATAACCGTGGTGTCCGGGTCAGCTTACGCGTATCTCGACTATTCTTCGAATCCACTGAACATCCTGCAAGCTTAGTGAACAGGTAAGGCACTACGGGGGTGACAGGCATACCATACAAGGAAGGACCAAGGGGATATGTGGGGAGTAGCCCTTCAGCCTCACTCCCACTGGGACTCGAACTGATATTCGAATGGAAAAGGGCACTCCCCAACACCACTGAGCCACGACCTTGCTTAATTAATCATCTCGTTGAGTAAAATATTCTTCTTTACTTACACATCAATATATACAAAGAATTTCCCCGATCAATTAGCTACGACTTGAAAGAGAAGGAGCTAATTAACCTAAAACTGAGGCCTAACTATATATGGAGACCTGTTTTTAATCCCAAAAAACTTTTACACCAATCTTGTTTTTCTTCAATTCTTTTCATCTACATTGATCCGTAGAAAAGTCAAACCTTGACTTCAGCACGGAACGAGTAGATATAGGGAACTTGAAAAGTCTGGTAGAAAATCTTCTTGAGTTTTTCTTGGCAGAAAAATCGGTGTACTCACAGCTTCCCATGGTCTCAAGATGTGAATATTTGAATAGTGTAGTATTCTAGAGAAAAAGCAACGTGTAGTAGAATTCTTGGAAATGATCTTGAACAAGGAAATCTAATCTATAGTCTTTTTGTATTGTTTTCAGCTCTCAAATTGGAGAATTAATTTTGGCAAAAAATTTCTTGCACATAGAGGAAATTAGAAATGCCTGCACGTATTTTGCTCACAAAAACAGTTTTGGTTTGACCAGTTGACTAATATAGCTATGTATTATGTCCACTAGAATCATTACATATTGCAATAATTAATGAAAATATTGAAAAAAAATTAAAAAAAATTTATTTTAATTTTTTTTACTTCAAATTAATATTTTTTTATGTTTTAAGATCATTTTTATGTGCTGATGTCAAAAATAATTTTTTTTAAAATAAAAAAAAATATTATTTTCATTTATTTCTGAATAAAAAATATGTTTAAAGACAACCTCAATTACACTCTTAAACACGCACTAATACGCTGTTGGCTATCAATGGAATTTATTTTAGGGTTTATTGGCAACATTTTTTTTTAACAGTTTTCTATTTTCAGAGATTGCCATTTTCTAGCTCGTTTAAAGAGTGACACCAAACTTTTCACATAGTTATAGAAATATTTGATATCCTTTCGTAAGAGAAAACACACGGTAAAGATAACATCTATGCTCAAAAGGGACGTACTCAAAAGGCAAAGCATAAGGTAATGCTCTGACCACAGCTTCAAAAATATCTGTGTTGTATCCAGTGATTTTTATGGTGTCAGATGCAGGATCTTTTCTCACAGACAAATACTTGTTGTTTTTCATCCAGGTTCATGCACCGGGACTCCTATCTTTAACTGTTATTATGGTTGAAAGACCAGACGAAGAAGGTGATTCGATACTTGTATTTGTTGTTGAATCCGATTTTTTCACAAGTCATTGTGTTGGGGACCAAAATCCAATCTCTCTTCCTCCATTGCTATCCACATTAACTATCTGGAAAGCTGATGATTGTAACTGCCTATCAACAAAGACGTAATCTCTTGTAAGGCCTTTGAAACTAGTGTTCGTTAAAGCTTGAAGAAGGTTTGAACTTGTTACAGCAGCTGCACTCTTAGCAACAGAGCAAGTGATGCGGGCAGGAAGAATTGGAGAAAAATAACAGAATGAAGAAATTGGAGGGAAAAATTGGTAGGAGTGAGCTGGATGCTAGCCGGTGAAACACGTGTAATAGAAGTTAGGTAGAAATAACTAGATAGAAAGTCAGTATAAATATGAAGAAGTGATGAAAACTGTTGAATTTCTTTATTTGTGTTTGTTGTTTGTTGTATTTTGCAGGTTATGTTTGTTGGAATTTAGAAGAAGAAGAGAAGAAGATATTTTCAGAGAATTGAGAGAGTGATTTGCAGAAGAAGATAATTTGTATATTTGATTGCTTACAAATTGTTTGTTAATATGCGTCTTATATACTGTGAGGCAAAGCACACACTTTACACATGTTTATAGTAGGGGAACACACACCATATGCATGCTTCTCATGTGTTAGTTGTACAATAACAGAAAAAACTAACTAACTATTACATGCTTTACATCATCTACTACTGCTGCTTCTTCAATTATCTACTGTCAATCATCTTCTACGATCCAACTCAGCAACTTAACTTCCAACAACCTCTCCTAAGTTGCTGACTGGTTTAACCCCAAGATTCATTCTTAATTGATTGAATCTATCCTTAGGCAAAGCTTTAGTGAATATGTCAGCTAATTGATCTTCTCATCTACAGAACTTTGTATCAATTAATCCTTCCTTCAAGGACTCTCTAATAAAATGATACCTTCGGTTTATGTGTCTTGTTTTCTGATGGAAAACAGGATTCTTGGCCATTGATATTGCTGACATATTGTCACAATACAATAGAGTTGCCTCAGCCTGCATCTCCCTAAAATCTTGAAGTACAAACCTAAGCCAAATGGCTTGTGTCGTGGCTTCAGAAGCTGAGACATACTCAGCTTCTGCTGTTGACAAAGCCACCGTGCTCTGTTTTACAGAAGCCCATGAGAAAACACCTCCACCAAAGCTAAAAGCATAACCTGAGGTGCTCCTACTATCATCCTTACTGCCTCCCCAATCAGCATCCCAATAACCAATTAGAGTAGCAGATTTGTCCCTCACATACTCAATTCCATAGTCTAGAGTACCTTGAACATATCTCAATACCCTTCTAGCAATTCCCATATGCTTCTTCGTAGGACAACTCAAGAACCTTGATAGTAAACTTGCTGAATACATCAAGTTTGGCCTTGTCGCTGTCAAATACAACAAGCTTCCCACAATCTATCTATACAAACCTTCATCTGCAGGTTCACTACCATCCATTTTCTTCAATTTTTCACCCACTGTTAGAGGAATTGCAACTGGATTGCAGTCCTCAAGCCCAAACTTTGTAAGTAAAGACTTAGCATACTTACTTTGGTGTATAAACACTCCTTGATTAGTCTGTAACACACCAATCCCTAGAAAATGATGAAGCAGCCCTAGGTCTGACATTTCATACCTCTGCATCATCTCCCTCTTAAAGTCAGACATCAACCTTTCACTGCTGCCAGTATACACTATATCATCAACATATATCAATATAATGATCTGACCTCCTTCATTGTCACTTCTAGTGTACAAAGTTGCTTCACTTGCATTCATTTTAAACTTGCAACTTGTAAGATAGGCATCAATTTCACTATACCAGGCTCTAGGGGCTTGTTTAAGTCCATATAGAGCCTTGTATAGCTTATACACCTTATGGCTGGATCCCTTCACTTCAAACCCCTCGGGTTACTCCACATACACCTCCTCATCAAGCATTCCATTTAGGAATACTGATTTAACATCTAGTTGGAATAATTTCCAACCCTTTTGAGCTGTCAAAGCAATGAGAGTCCTTATAGTATCCAACCTTGCTACTGGAGCAAAAGTCTCATTGTAATCCACCCCTGGTTTTTGAGCATAACCCTTGGCTACAAGTCTAGCCTTATGCTTGTGTATGGACCCATCAAGATTAAGTTTTGTCTTGAAAACCCATTTCACACCAATCACAGGCTTATCGGCAGGTCTTTCAATCAGCTCCTAGGTATGATTCTTCTCTATCATCTCCAATTCAGTCTTCATTGCATCCTGCCAGTCCTTACTCTTTGCTGCCTCTGAGTAATTTTCTGGCTCAATTATGCTCATGTGACATCTATTGTAAATGTCTTCAAGGCTTCTCATCTTTACTGATGTTGAACTAGGTGTAGAGGTATTACTGCTGTCATTATCTACATGTTCAAATTCTGAGTTAGTTTCAGAGTTTAAATGTGTATACTGAGCTTCTCCTTCAGCCTCTCCATATTGCTTTCTTCACTGTCTTCAAACACCTGTGATGGTAATACTGAACTCAATTGATTTTCCTTTCAATTCCAGACTTGATTTTCAGTAAAAACCACACTCCTTGACAGCACAACCTTCTTGGACTCCAGGATATACACCCTATACCCTTTTTCACAACTTCCATACCCCATAAACACTCTTTTTTCAGCCTTACTGTCAAGCTTTTGCCTCAAAGCTTCTGGAACATGAGAATAACATATACACCCGAATATTCTCAAATGTATTACTCCAGGTTTCCTCCCTGTGAAGACTTTAAAAAGGTGTCTTCTCTTCCACAGCTGATGTAGGACATCTATTCTGGAGATATACAGCAGTATTCACTGCCTCTCCCCAGAATTTGAGAGGTATTTCCTTTTCAATCATCATAGATCTTGCCATCTCACCTATAGTTCTGTTTCTCCTCTCAGCAACTCCATTTTGCTGAGGAGAATAACTAACTGTGAGCTGCCTCTCCATGCCTTGACTAGCACAAAACAACTGAAATTCTTGGGAGGTAAACTCTCCACCCTTGTCACTTCTTAATGTTTTCAGTTTATGTCTACTTTGTGTTTCATCAAGCAATTTAAACTTCTTGAACACATATAGTGCATCAGATTTATTTCGAAGAAGATATACCCAACACATCCTAGAGAAATCATCAATAAAAGTGATGAAATACCTATTTCCTCTAACTGATTCTGTTTGCATAGGTCCATATAGTTTTGTATGCACCAGCTCTAGTGGATGCTTGGCTCTCCATGCTCTTTCTTTGTCAAAGGATTCTCTATGCAGCTTGACCTTAACACAACCCTCACAGATTTCCTTCACTTCTGTTAGTCTAGGCAAACCTGTGACCATTTCTAATTTATGCATCTTCTTCATACTGACAGGATTCAAATGGCCCAGCCTCTTCTGCCATGTCCAGAAATCCTCAATCACTGATGCTTTCAAAGCTGCAGGTGCTATGGATTCCAAGGATAGAGGAAAACATCTATTTCCTCTCATAATAACCCTTGCTATAATATTTGTAAGTGACTCATCATCAAATATTATAGCCTTATTACCTCCAAACAATATGTAGTACCCATGCTCAATCATTTGACCAACACTTAGCAAATTCTCATCTAGGCCTGGCACCAATAGCACTTCCTTAATGTATCTGATTCCATGCTTTGTCTCCACCACCAATGTGTCCTTTCCAGTAGCATGTACAAGATCCCCTGACCCCATCTTCACTTTGCAAGTAATGGTCCTATCAATGTTGATCAAAATTGACTCTTGTGAGGTCATGTGGTTGCTGCATGCACTGTCAACAAACCACACATTTTCGTCCTTCACAGTGGCAGTATGACAAGCATAAAACATGGTGCTTGTACATGCATCTTCCTCCTTTGCACAATTAGCCAATTTCTTGTAATTGTTACATTCTTTGGCAGTGTGGCCAAAAGTTACATCTTCCACATTTTGGCTTTCCTTTATATCTGCAGATACCATAGTGGAATTTCTGACAAGTAGTGCATTGATGTTTGACATTTGACTGATTATTTTTTATGTTTCTGTGTTGTGAATTGCAGGCATTTCCATGACTAGTTCCAGCTTTGAGATTCCAATTTGGACTCTGATTATTACTCACATTTCTCCCTTGATTCCGCTTGAGTGACCTTGAACTTGTCTCTTCCACTTTGAATTAAATTTTCCACGTGAAAATCTATTTGCTGCAGCATGTCCAGGCTTATAACCAACCTTGAGACTGCTAAATGCCCTCTTTGTTCCATTAATCCTGTCTCTCTCATCATGCAGATCCTCTCTTTCATCAAAAACCTTAATAGAGGCTACCACCTCTTCAACCTTCAGCTCATTAAGATCCCTAGTTTCTTTAATGATTGAAACTATGGACTTGTATCTTCCATTCAGGCTCATCAGCAACTTCTACACAATCCTGATCTCAGGTACATTTTCTCCAAATGATTTCAGACTATTTATTGTCTCGAAGAACTTAGAAAGATAATGTTCTAAGCCTTCTCCTTCTGCCATTCTTAAGTACTCAAATTCTGCCCTCATAGCTTGCAACTTCACAACTCTAACTTTTTTATCTCCTTTATACTCTCTCTTAAGCACATTCCATGATCCTTGAGCAGTCTTCTCATTCCTAATTCTAGGAAAAAGTTCATCTAATAGTGCTCCTTGAAGAATGCTCAATGCCTTGATATTTTTTATTCTATTTTCTCTGGATACAGAGGCTTCTTCAGTTTCAATCTTCTTGCCTTTAGAACCAACAACTTCTTCAGTTTCAGTCTCATCTCTTTCTTTCTTTGATTCATCTGTCTTGGTATCTATTTCCATACCATACTCAACCACATCCCATAGATCATATGCTATGAGGATTGTCTCCATCTTTACTGACCAAAAATCATAATTTTCACCATTAAATTATGGTGTTCGAAGATCTCCACTTGTCACCATCTTTCCTTTCTTTTAGTCACAGATTTTTTTTTAAACAAGGTCTGTTCTTCGTCCCTTTCTTGTTGATCAAGATAGCTCTGATACCATGTTGAATTTCTTTATTTGTGTTTGTTGTTTGTTGTATTTTGCAGGTTATGATTGTTGGAATTTAGAAGAAGATATTTTTAGAGAATTGAGAGAGTAATTTGTAGAAGAAGTTAATTCGTATATTTGATTGCTTACAAATTGTTTGTTAATATGGCTCTTATATACTGTGAGGCAGAGCACACACTTTACACATGTTTAAAGTAGGGGAACACACACCATATGCATGCTTCTCATGTGTTAGCTGTACAATAAAAAAAAAAAACTAACTAACTATTACATGCTTTACATCATTTACTACTGCTGCTTCTTCAATTATCTACTGTCAATCATCTTCTGCAATCCAGCTCAGTAAATTAACTTCCAACAAAAACAAGCATTATCTGGAAAACAACTTCGTTCTTAATTCTTCTAACTCTCAATCTTGTTTTTCTACACCAAAACTCTTTGTCAAGATTAGCTCTTGACAAATTGGTATTAGACCTCTGCATCCAAGCAATAATATTAGAACCAGAATCTATAGGCAATTGGACGACAGAATGAAAGTTCTTCAGCAAGAACTGCAAGATTCCACGGCTGACGATAGTAGGCAATGGAAAAAACAAAACAAACAGAACAAAAAATTAACAACACAAATGATTGCCTTGATGGATAATATTCAAACCTTTATGGTTAGGAGAGAAGCTGAGAGAGATGGATGAAATCATACCAATACAAGAGGGGAATTAGTGGGCAATAATGAAACTCACAGAGGAGAATATAATGTACCTAGATTCAGAAATGTAGAAAGTTCTACAAGCCCTGTCGTGGATCTTCGATCATTTGGATCTCCTACCCAATCAGCATCACTGAAAGCTTTGAGATCCAAGGAGCTATGAAGATAATGAATCCCATACGATGCAATGCCCTTTAAGTAACGTAATATCCTTTTGACAGCAGTGAAGTGAATAATCATGGGTTTCTGCATAAATTGGCAAACTTGGTGAACCGAGAAGGCAATATCAGGCCTTGTGAATGTTAAATATAACAAGGCTCCCACAATACTCCTGTATAGGGTAGGATCTTCAAATGGAACACCATCATCCTTAGGAAGCCTCTGATAAGGAAGACATGGGGTATCACAAGCCTTTGCATCAAGCATATTAGTTTTCATCAACAAATCAAGCATATACTGAGACTGTGACAGAAATAACCCATTACTGATATGCTGAACATGAATTCCTAAGAAGAAATGAAGATGTCCCAAATCTTTAATGTCAAATTCAGCCATAAGGGGGTGAATAATCTTCATAATTTCATCAGGATTACTTTTAGTGATGATGATATCATCGACATACACTAAGAGAACAATAATCCCAGCATCAAAATATTTCACAAACAGGGATGCATCAAAATATGTATGTTCAAAGACTAAAGAAGGCAAAAATGCAGTAAACCTTTCATTCCAAGCTTGTGGAGCTTGTTTGAGACCATAGATAGATTTATGCAATCTACAAACTAATTGAGAATGATGAGAATCAGCAAAACCTGGAGGCTGAGCCATGTACACCTCTTCATTAAGAATGCCATGTAGAAATGCATTCTTAACATCTAACTGTTTCAATGTCCAGCCACAATGAGCAGCAAGTGCCAGCACCAATCTGACAGTTGTAGGCTTCACCACTGGGTTGAAAGTCTCCCCATAGTCATGTCCAGGTTCTTGGCTGAAACCCTGAGCCACAAGACAAGCCTTATGACATGCAATTGAACCATCAGCATGCCTCTTAATTTTGAATATCCATTTGCATCCCACCAGATTTTTATGAGGAGGCATAGAAACCAAAGACCAGGTGCCCTGAGAATGAAGAGCATCAAGCTCTTCTTGCATAGCAGCAAGCCAAACAAAAGATTGTAAAGCAACCTTGTAAGTAGAAGGTTCAGTCAGAGACAAATCAATGACAGAAGAAGGTGTGGCTGTGGCAAAGCAAAACTTCTTCTTAGTCACACCACTGTTACTACGAGTTTGCATAGGATGCACATTCATGGATGGAATGTGAAGAACAACTGAAATATCATCAGGATTAAAAGGCTCTCCTGAAGGTAATGGGTCAGAGTGCATACCTTTGCTAGATTCAGGAGCCATAGGAATAGAGGAGAATGATGATGATAAAGTAGGAGGAGCAATAGACACAGATGATGATGAGGAAGAGGAGATAATATCACGATGATTAGAAAAGGATACAACATTATTAGGAATAGGAGGCACCCCAGAAATGAAAGGATTGACAACAGTATTAGTAAGAGTAACAATAGGAGGACAAGATAGATAAGAAGACATAGAAGAAGAACTGTGATGAGGAAGTGTAGTGACTAACTTAGAATAGGGAAACACAAGCTCATTAAAAACAACATGTCTCGAAATGTAAGCTCGTTTCTTAGCAACATGATATCAAATGTATCCTTTGTAGTTAGAGGCATAGCCGAGAAAAACACACAATGTGGTCTTTGGCTGCAGTTTATTGTGAAGATAAGGACGCAATAATGGGAAGTAAGCACACCCAAACACTCTTAAATGAGAAATAAGTGGAACTTTGTCAAATAACAGTTCAAAGGGGGACTTATGCGATAAAACAACCGAAGGAATTCTATTAATCAAATAGGTGGCAGTATGAACTGCATAAGTCCAAAAAGAGGAAGGTAATTTTGCATGCTGAAGCAATGTAATGGTAGTTTCAATAAGGTGTCTGTGTTTACATTTTGCTACACCATTTTGTTCAGGGGTATATGGGCAAGATTTGTGATGGATAATACCCTTAATAGCAAGGAAATTTTGAAGTGCTTTATTCACATTTTCTCCCTCCCATCACTTTGTAGAATCTTAATAGAATGAGAAAATTGAGTTTGAACAATGTGATAAAAAAAGCAACAAAAATAGAATAGACATCACTTTTATTAATAAGAGGAAATAACCAATAAAATCTAGAGAAATCATCAACAAAAATTACATAAAATTTGTATCCATCAACTAAGATACTAGGTGAAGGGCCCCAAAGATCACTATGGATGATATGAAAGGGTGTTGATGATTTATGACTTCTGGAATGGAAAGGCAGTTTACAAAATTTGCCTTGTAGACAGCTAACACAAACATCAAAAACATGATCAAGGGGACATTGAATACATGCTTTGTGTAGCATTAACTTGACAATCTTAGATGTAAGGTGGTCTAATCTATGATGCCATGTGGAAGACAAGATGGACTGACCACTGTAAGCTTGTGGTTGAAAACTTAGAGAAGAGAAAGTAGAGTGAGTTGGGACTAATGGAAGAGGATATAGGCCATTGCTGCACAACCCTTTATACATTAGTCTCCCTGTTGCTATGTCCTGAATCAAGAAACAAAAGGCATCAAAAATTACCCTGTAATTGTTATCCAAACAAAGTTGATGTACTGATAGTAGATTCTGAGACAGTTTAGGCACACACAGCACAGAATTCAATTTTATAGACTGAGTAGATGTGGGAATAATAGCAGTTCCAACATGAGATACTGACAAACCTTCACCATTGACTGTTTGGACATTGTCAGTTGCAGGATATGGAGAGCTTAATGTCAGATTAGACAAGTGAGGGGTCATGTGGTTTGTGGCACCCGAATCTGTGATCCATATTGGAGACACTTCTTGTGGCAATGGCTGTTGCGATGATCAATAAGCATTCTTCATAGTATACATAGCATGATGCTGATTTGAAGAAGACGCAGTGGCTGCTGAACCATTACCAGTGCCAATGAAATTGGGGCCATTTCCATTACAAAAACATAACCATGTAGTGTGATTCACTTTGCCACATAAATGACACTTAGGTTGTTCATAACCCCTAAACCCACCTAGCTGTTGCACTATATGAAGGAGCAGATAAAGACCCAAGAACACCAGGCGATGATGAGATTGGCATGACATTAGTTTTACAAGGCTAATGTGTTCTCTGAACAAAACCTTTATGTCCTTGATTATATCTACCCCTGCCCCTATTCCTATTAAAGGATCTATAACCACCATTCTCATACGTGTTGTAGTTATGTTGCCCTCGTGAAGATTGAACAAACTGAGATGCAGGGGATTTTGAAGTAGTGTTTAGTGCAGCAAGATATGTGGGATTAATTATGCTATTCTCTACAATACTTTCCTCAGTCAATAATTGTGAACGAAAGTCTTTCAAGTTAATCACACTCTCTCTTCCTCTAACAACACATCTAAACGTATTGTATTCAGCAGGAAGACCATTCAAGGCCAAAATCACAATGTCTTTATCAGCAAAATGTACCCCTGCTGCTGATAGATAGTCACGGGCTTCTTTAATTTTCAGCAAATATTGACTTATGGTATATGTTCCTTTCTTAATGTTCTGTAAATTAGACTTCAATTGGAAGATGCTAGTCTTAGATACAAAGGAAAATTGTTCTTTTAATCTCAACCATAGATCCTTAGAGTTGTTACTACCAATGGCACATGACATGGCTATGGGAGATAAAGTGGCAGTAATTAGCTGCATAACAGCTCTATTGTGCATTTTCCAGATTAATAAATCATCACACTCATCATCAGAAGAAGGAGAGATAGGAGCATTTGTACCGTATTCAGCTATAGGTACTGGACATGGATGAGACCCATCTACAAATCCAAATATGCCGTTGCTTTCCAGTAGAAGTTGCATTTGAAAATGTCAGTTTAAGTAATTAGAATCATCTAATTTAACATTCACTGATGCAGAAATGGTGGAGACGAGACTTGCAATTGAAGACTAAAGAATCTGTAATTGAGCAGCTATCACCATTGTGTGAATTGTTTAGTAGAATCAAGAGATTTGTGAAGATTTTTGTTGAAGGTAGAGTTTAAACCAGTGTAAATTGATCACTGATCGTTTTTGGGAAAATTTTTGGTAGATAAACAGTATTTTTGAAGAAATCAAAATTGATAATCGATTTTGGCAGAAGTAGTGAAATTGGATCAATTTGCGTGAGCATTGATAAGCTCTGATACTATGTTGAGATTGAAATATTATGTATATATTGTATAAACTCAAGCAGAAGAAGAAGAGGAATTCTGCAAAGGAGCTGAGAGAGGAAGAAGAGAAATAAGTCTGGAGAGGAAGACGAGAGGGAAAATAAAAAATTCATATCTCTGTATATTAAAATATTCTGCACACCTAACTTGTGAGCCATAGTACCTTTTTATACACTTGTTACGTTTTACCTCTAACAAACTTCTACACACTCTAGAATATGCACATATATTCTGGAATGTATAAATGTATTTCTATACTGTATTTATACTCCATCACATTTCATTCCATCCCATCAATGGCAGGAAATAGCCTCACTGTATTTGAAAGGTAAGGCAAGAGTGTGGTTTGAAGCTTTACTGGTATGGGGTTATGACCTTGCTAACTGGGAGGAGTTTGTTCGATCCATTTGTACAAGATTTGGTAGAATAGAAGATGCATTGGAAAAATTTAAACAAGCTTGTACAAAATGAAGGAGGAGCTTAAATTATTAATGAGCACCTTGAATCCTTCACTTCCAGAGCCCTTTTATATTCCAGTTTTATTAGTAGACTCAAAGATGATATTAAGCTAACATTAAAGCTCTCGAAGCCTACAAAACTAGAGCAAACCTTTGATCAGGCTAGGTGGTAGGAAGAATCCAATCTGACTATGGCTAGGAGGAACAGAACATCTGTTGCCTTCAATAATAAAAGACGTAAAACTATTTCCTATACTCCTTACCTTCATAGAACTGAGGCAACAATAGGAGGAAAAATAATGCAAGATTCCTTATATGATTAGAGGTTGAAAACTAGGACAACGTTATATACGTGGAGACAGATTTATCCCAGGCCATCAATGTAGTAAAAAGAATCTGAGTGTGATAATTAGAGAAAGTAAGGACACTGATGAATTTCTAGAAGTAGAGAAAGGTGATAATAACGAAATGATAGCCAGTGAAGAACAAAATGATGAGTATGGATTGTCGTTAAATGCCTTGGATGAGAGTTATGCAAATAACACAATAAGAGTTGAAGGAAATTGTCAAAAACAAGGAACTTATAATTCTCATTGATAGTGGAAGTACTCATAGCTTCACAAATTATTACACAGCCAATGAAATTAAAACTATTATGGAAAAAACCGTCGTGTTAGCAGTGACTGTCGCTAATGGCAGCGTTATTGAAATTAGGAAGATGTGACATGGTTTCGGCAGTAGATTGGCTGAGGGTCTATTCATCATTTATGTTTGATCTTTAGACTTGAATATTATCTAATTGCAATTACATTACAACACAATAAGAAAGCTTTAATCCTAAACTAGTTGAGGTTGGCTATATGGATCATACACAGAGGTCTTAGATCCTTCACGCTTCCAACCAAGTGCCGCTGATGGCCCACAATTACATTACAATGCTACAACTACATCTACATATTCACAAGTGTCCAGTGTCAAACTGTTAATGGTATCATCTGAAAGTCCATTGCGATCATGTTCTACTTCAAAAGCTTCTACTCTTTCTTGATTTGGGTTTGTATGTTGATCAATATTTATCACTGCCTCTTGAGATGGTTGCCTATCTGGACTGGAATCAAAAGATGGATCTCCATCTCCAGGGAAATAATCAGTTCGAATTGAATAGGGAGACGGGCTCGGCCCATCCATACTAGGCAGACTATTGCCATTTCTGTCATTCATCTCACTTTTTCTGAAAGTATGGGATTTCAAGTCCCTCTGAATGAAGATCTTGAAGAAATTGCGGGCTTTTCTCCATATGGAAATTCTGGACTCTGAAGGCCTCAACATATTCCTTTCCTTGTAGACAAACATGACCATGAATATCATGAGAGCTAAGAGGGATGCTACTCCAGCAATTAAAAATAACCCCGAGAAACTCTTGAGACTAAGGCTGCTAGATGTAACTCGAGGGCTGGAATCAGGACATCTGCTTTGTTTTCCGAACCAAGCATTCTCAATTTCCTTCATTTTGTCTCCCTCGGTCATGTTTAGAACTGCCCTTGATATATCAGGTACCAGCGGAGAACCTTTAGGGAAGACCTGAAAGACACAACACGAAGCAGCAAGCAAGCAACTCTTTCTCAGGATTGACAAACCTTTTACTTACAAGGCAGAAAGAGAAACGGAGAGGGGTGAATAAACTTACAAATCCGAACCCGTCTGTTTTAAATGTAGGATCAATCATGGCATATTTAGAACAATATTTTGACAGAAAGAGCCTCATGTATGGCACTTCATCAAAAGCCGCAGCAATACCACCATTTGCACTTCCTTTGGATAAAAGGCCATCACATTGTTCTATGGAATTATACACAACGAGCTTGGACTTGTCGAAACCCAAGTCTAAAAGGATTCCCAGAACAAAAGAACCCTCCTGGTACCCCACATACTCCCCCTTCTTAATGAGCTCATGCACATCAGTAACTGTAGGCTGCAGCTGTTGGACTGTAAGTAAACTAGCTAGACTGGCAGTGTAGCTTTGTGTGAGAATCAGCACAACAAAACACCATATGATTACCACGGCTCTAGACAAGTTGCTAACCACTCTCTCCCCTGCAATCATAGTTGAAAATAATAAAGATGAAGTCAATTTGGTGTTTGAGATACTTAAGCAAATATGTTCAACAAAAGAAGAGAAATTCAAAAGGGAAAGGAAAATTACTTTGTGCAAAAACCATGGTTGAGAAAGAAAACCAGAAGCTAGTGCCGGCTTGGTGTGAAGCAGGCCCTCGAAAATCTTCATTGATTCTGTGTTCAAGTACCCAGATCACAAATCCAATGAAAATAAAGAAACAAAAACTTGTCACCCAGAGATCCCAAGTCAGAGGCCTCAAGAAAACCCATGCATTTTTGCTGTTTTTGTCCACAATAGGGACGATCATGGAGACACCACTTTCAGTGTATGGCAAAGTAAAATCAACATACTGGGATCTGTTGTAAACAATAGTTGTATCTCCAACTACAGCATCAAAATTCTGTTGATAGCAAGCAAAAGAAACAAGATATGAATAAAGATTAGATTTCTTATGCATGAATCTGTCTCAAATCTTGTTTTCAGATATAAAACTGAACGTGATCAAGTACAGGAAAAGGTTGGTGAAAGTCTTACCTTCAAGTACACTTGATATATCATATCATTGTAAGTTCCAGCTGGCTCGCCGTCAGGCTTGGCAAAGGGGATATACTCGTAAGGCAAAGCATAGGGCAATGTTTTGACAACAGAATCAAAAACATCTATGCTGTATCCAGTGACGGTTGTGGTGTTAGAACTAGGATCTCTTCTTACTTTCACAAACTCACTGAAACCATCCTTCATAGGCACTCCTATTCTTAACTTCTTCCCATTCGTTGGAATCTCCCAACCCTTGGGAACAGAAGCTGTATCACCCGGCCATATGACAGTTGAAAGATCGGAGTTAGAACCTGCGTATGCAGTCATATGATTTTTTGAGTTCAATGTTTTGACAATCCCTTCTGTTTGTGTCCAGAATCCTATCGCTCTTCCCCCATTGCCATTCACATTCATTATCTGGAAAGCTGATGACTGTAACTGTCCATTATCGAAAAGGTAATCTCCTGTAAGACCTTTGAAAGTAATGTTTGATAAAGTTTGAACGAGGTTTGGACCATTTAAAGACACTCCAAGAGTTGAAAGATCTGTGGATGAATTGCTAGAAACGTTTGCCTTTTGGAAACCTAAATTTCCAGTTCCGGCTTTCTCAACAGCCAAGGCCAATGCTGTTGCTGCATCATATGCCCATAAGCCATAAATATTCAACTGAGCATCAACAAGATCTGGATTATCTTGTTGAAATTTTCTTTTCCATCGAATTCGAAAAGTTTCGAGATCTTTTGTTCTTGGGACATAAGGTTTCACACCCAATGCACCTTGCATTGTCTTAGTGATAGAAGCATTTGGTGAGCTCAAAAACTCAGCTGTTAGACCATCAGTCATGATCCAAACATAGCCTCCACTCATCATTCCAATCTCTTTTGCTTTGGCAAAAACCCGAGCGCCAAGAGATGGAAACATGTGCACGATGAAAACTCTAGTTTGCATTGTCATCAACTTGTATAGCTCTGCAACAATTTGATCATCAGTGGCTGACGGAGAAATGACACTCCGGTACGGGACACGAGCATCAATTGCTTGCAGAGCATCAGTTAAATAAGGTATCACTCCTTGGCCATATTCGTTGTCAATGTAGATGGGCACTGCTTCTCTCCATCCAAAGGCTTGAACCAGCGCACTTATGGCATTCACCTGAGTTGAGTCATTTTGTGTAGCTCGGAAGAAGAAGGGACTCCTGATGGAAGTGAGAGATGGACTTGACGCAGAAAATGATATGATGGGCACCTAAGCTTTTTCTCCAAGTTCAATAACAAAGTTGGTTTGCATTGATGTTGTTGGGCCTATGATTGCTTGCACTTCAACATTTTTTATCAGGTCCAGGGCTGTACCAGGAAAAGGATTAATTAAGAAAACAATTACTGTATAGACCAATTATTTTCAATCATAGAGGCTTAATTACGACTATCTGTGCTTTATATCAGATTATACTTCTGATATGAAATCAGTAGTTATGCAGAGAAACAAGGGTGGATTATACTTTTCATTTGGGGTTCTCCTGCCCGTCATAAAAAAGAGAAGACAAGACAACCTAAACACTAGCACACCTAATCTCCTTTCATTGATCTGATGTGGGATATCTGATGAAGTTAGGCTAGTAAAAAACATAGGTTAGATTTTATAAACTATCTATTGATAAACTATGTGAATAGCTTAATAAATGCTTTTATGAACTAATGAGAAAAGTTTAGATTTTAGAAAATGCATAAGGTTAGCAGCTTAAAACTATGACAACAAGAGATCTAATTATTAGATTGAGCTTAATTTTTTCTCGAATATGAAACTCATTTATTTGTTTATCAAGGCATTGAATCTTCCAAAATTAGTTACAGAAACTGCTATTGGATGATTATTTATTTATATTTCATATTATTTTTTGGATTTTTGTACTGTTTTAACCTCCTTTATGCCTTTGAATTTTAAGTTGTTTCCTAGTAAAAATAGGTTTTCTTGTTTATTTAAAAATCTTATAAACCTCTTAAGGAGGTTACCATATATATAAAACCTATATTCTTGGTCCATCGCACTTAAGCCCAAAATTTAACCTCCACCAAACCCAAAGTAACCTAGGAGGAATTACCAAATAATTTCCTCCCTTTTCTCCTCTTCTTCTCTCTCTTTTACCATGTTTTCTCTCCCTAAAAACACAAGGATCTGAGTTTTGAACTTAAGTTTTGGTTTCAACAAGGGTGGAAGACAAAGTACACATCTTCCTCATTATTGTTTTTGGTTAGGAAATTGTTGGAGGAAAAATTAAAGAAGATTGAACGATTTATTGGGTTTAATTGGTATTTTAGAGTGTTAGTTGGTTTAAAAAGAACTGATTAAATGATTGAATTTATGGATTTAAACTGTTTTTGGGATCTTCTAATTAAAAACCATCAAATTAAGATTCTAAAAATCTTTTTCACACACCAATAATTGTTGATGCATTTTTCAGGATCCTCGCTACCCTAGATGTTACTGATTTTCCTTCTCGTACTATCAGTTCAAATTCCAGAATAACATGAATCTAAGTTTTTCTAATTTTGCTCAAATAATTAAGATTTGGCGTAGCATTTTATCATGAAGCAACTGATGGAATATGGGATATTCAATAGCTAGGTAGCGTTTGATAAATGTTTTAAAACAGAAAAAAACAAAGACATATGGGACAGAGAACATGTTTTCATGTCTTTAATATTTTAAAAAGACATAAATTTACTCTAAAACTAACATACAAACATATTTATTTTTGTATCTATCTCTATCCTTTTCTTGTCCGTATTTTTTTAACCCTAGGACACTAACCACAATGAAACCTTTGAATGTTAGAGACTCGTTCAATCCGTAAGCTCGAATAGGTTCAAGTTGTGGTATATGCAATATATTTATCTTTGATTAGCTTCATTTATATATATATATATATATATATATATATATAAAGGTAATTGACTCTAGATTTTGGTTTTGAGATCGGCCCGATAAAATTGCTTTGCATGTGATTTGTAAGGTGCCTTCACCGGATTTTATGGGGTGAATCCCTCTTCAAACCCTTTTTCATTTACCATATATGGGGTTCCTACGTGCCAGGTTTCATCTAGGAAAGTTGTCATTGACATAAATTTTTGCACGTATAGCCATCCCACTAGGTTAAGAAAAAAAAACCATGTCCCACAGGGTACAGCTCACATATATGACTTTTAGAAGGAAGCTAGCTAGCCACCAGTTCACGACTTTTGGATGACTTTGACTCTCCTTATCGTACCTAGTATTCCTGAGAAATCCTTAATTTCCTTAATTTCCCCCCACTGCAATGATTCAGTACGTACGTAGTCATGCTAATTAGATCATAGCTTATAAAGGAGAGTTGCAGGGCTGATCACATCACGGAGTGAATAAATTCATGCATAAGTATGTTAATCATGAGTTTAAAACAAGAGAGTAGATTTTCAATAGTAGATCAAATCAACAGTTTGAGAGAAAGCTGGGATCAGAGAAAACCTGCGGCAGCTGCACCAACAACATCGTTCCTGGAGTTCCTGGTGGTGAGGACCAATCTAGTTTTGTAGTCACCATGAGTGGCATAGAAGTCTGAAAGCGCCATGTTAATGCAAGTCAAACCAATATTAGCATCCAAGAATTCCAAGTCAAGAACCACACCTACATTCACCGGAATTGTTTCTGTATTCTGGGCCACCAGCACTTCTATGAACCAAATCTTCAAAAAAAGAATGAAAAAAACCAAAGAGAGATAAGGCTTTGAAGGGATTTTCTTCATCTTGTTGTGCTGTATGATTCTGGTTTGTTTGGTTTAAGCTTGAATGGCAACATCTCTTATTTATAAAGATTGTTGGGAGTGACAGATGGACAAGGAAAGCACCATAACCAACCAGCTCATTTTCGAACCAAACAAATATTAAAGAATTAATCTACCTAGCAAAACACCAATCAAGTTGTGCAATGAATATGAGTCTATAATTAAGGTCAAAAGAAGGAAGGACAGAGTGCCCCATTGGAGGGTTTTTTCTTGGCTTCGTAATCATGTAACTTCCAGGAAATTGTAAAGATTTTGTGAAGATTGCATTGGTATTACTATTATATATCTTGTTAGTCACTGAATCACATTTTTAAGTTAATAACTTGAATATTGAAGAGTTGTTCTTGTAGTCTAAGGTATCCCCTGGTCTGACCTCATCACTGTTTACCTTGACAAAATCAAATACCTATATCTGCAATGATTATAGAATATTCAAGCTTGTAGTTACACTGGCGTCTAGTTTTCTAATGCACCCAAAACAAAAAGAGAATTTTTTTTTAATCATAAAGAAACAGTCTTGCTTGTTGCAGCCAGTAAAAAAGGGGAAAATAAAGCCTGATAGATGATGTATTGGCCAGATAGAGGTCCTCGACAATCCATCAAGGTTCGAGAATAGTTAAAAAATTGGAATGGTCGACCTAGAATCCGCTGTCTGAACCGATTCCTTCAACATATTTTCTTGGCAACCAATCATTAAGTACTGCTTGCGTTATTATTTTAATACAAAACTAAAATGATATGATAATTAAAAAATAATAGAGATCAAAGTTGTTAAAATCGATTTTTTGACACTACACGAAAAACACAATGAAAACTCAAGTCGTAAAATTACAAGTAAATATTTTTTAACTAGTTATACATTGATATGTTCACTCAATAAATTAAATTACATTAAAACTTGATAAAAAGAGTCAATAATAATATAATCAATTAACAAAATCTGCTAAAAAAATTCCATATAATCCAAATCTCCAATTTTCATAATTTTTTTGTAAATTTCAGTCGTGATTTCAAACACATCATTCTCTCTCGTATGGATGGGTTATTGAACTTACAATATATATTTGGAAATATTGAGATGTCTAGTTTTTCTCCTAACTATAATCGCAATAAAGTTCCACCTGTAACTTTTAATATGTCCAAAACAATATGTCGAGGTCTACTTTGACAACATTTGTCTAGTAACCATGACTATTTGAAATAATATGCTTAATCATAAAAAAAACAGTCTTGCTTGTTGCAGCCAGTAAAAAAAGGGAAAATAAAGCCTGATAGATGATGTATTGGCCAGACAGAGGCATCCTTCCTCGACAATCCATCTATCAAGCATTTAAGATTGGAATGGTGTAAAACCCTTGTTTTATTATTTACACGGTGAAGCTTATTTATACAACTCTTACGTACTGCAGCAGACTCCTTTAGTGAAGGAGAGCTATTCTCATGATAAGGATGACTTGAATTTAAGCTCAAACAACATTGATCTTGATCTATAGTAGTTGTTAATCTTCCTAGAGATAAGTTGATAAGTTCCATGCTCGCTAACATCCCCCCTCAAGATGGACGACCTTGAATAAGTCCAATCTTGTCTTTGAGCAGAGCAAACCGATAGTTGGAAAGTGATTTTGTCAATACATCAGCTAGTTGATCATCAGAGGATATATGACAGACCCTAAGAGCTCCAGATTGAACTCTTTCACGGATAACATGGAAATAAATGGAGACATGTTTCATCCTTGAATGAAACACTGGATTTGAGCTTAATTGTGTGGCACCAATGTTGTCAAAGTAAATCACAGGAATTTGATGAAGAGGAATATGAAGCTCAGTTAGCAATGAACAAACCCAACTGATTTCTGATGTCGTATCAGCTACAGAGCGATATTCAGCCTCTGTTGATGATCTAGCAATGGTTTGCTGCTTTTTGGATGACCATGAGATAGGATTTCGACCTATGTATATTATGTGTTCCCTGGTGGAAGAGAAGTCCTCCTTGTTCCCTCCCCAATATGCATCAGAGAATGCATGTAATTGAGTGGATGATTGTCGATGTAGAAGAAGGCCAATAGTGTTGGTGCCTGACAAATAACGCAAGATGCATTTGACTAGTTTCCAGTGTGCTTCAGTGGGTCGGTGCATGAACTGGGCCAACTTATTAACAGCAAAGGAGAGATCTGGTCGGGTAAGTGAGAGATATTGGAGACTTCCAACAATTGCTCGATAAGTTGTAGGATCTTGAAGTAATTCACCCATTGCAAGATAAGGAGGAGCACCAAGTGGCAGTGGAGTAGCTACTGGTCTTGGGTTTAACATATTATTCCGATGAAGGAGGTCCTGAGTATACCTATGCTGAGAGAGGTCCAACTCGAGAGGATAGGACTGAATTTCAACACCAAGAAAGAACGTAAGTGGTCCCAAATCTTTGAGTGAGAATTGCATGGCTAATGATTGGACAATGAGGTCGACTGTAGTGGCATCAGTGGCAATGATGATAATATCATCTACGTGGACCAGTAGATAGAGTAGTTGTCCCTGATGCTTGAGTATAAATAGAGAGGTGTCATTGACCGAATTCGTGAAGCCCTTAGTTATCAAAAAAGCTCAAAGTTCATTGTACCACGCCCGTGGAGCTTGCTTGAGACCATAGATGGCCTTACGCAACTTGCAAATAAAATGAGGTCGCTCTTTATCGAAGGCAAATGGTTGAATCATGTACATATCTTCATGCAGTTTACCTTGTAAGAATGCATTGTTGACATCCAATTGGCGCAACTTCCACCCATGACTGACTACAATGGAAAGTACAGGGCGAACGGTGGTTGATTTGACAATCGGACTGAATGTTTCAGTGTAGTCAAGCCCAGGTCTTTGGTGAAACCCCTTTGCAACTAGGCGTGCCTTATAGTGGGCAACCGATCCATCAGCATTATGCTTTATCTTGAAAATCCATTTACAACTAACCAAGTTAGATGCACAATGAGGAGCAACCAAATCCCAAGTTTCATTCCTGATGAGGGCAATATATTCATCCTTCATGGCATTACGCCATTTTTCCTCTTTTAGCGCAGTGGGTAGGGACATAGGCTCATGAATATTGGTTGGGGGAAGCTATGTATGAAAGGTAAGTTTTTGTATAGGCTTATAAATGCTATTTTTGGATCTTGTGGTCATGTGGTGAGTTGGGGCAACAGGCAGAGCAAGTGAGGCTTGAACAGGTATTGGGGACTGTCGCACGTCGCCGCGCGGCGTCCCCCGTCTAGGGGTTCTTTTTGGTGTCTCACATTGGAGTTATTGAGGAGTCGCCACCTAGCTGTTGAGGGTCGCTAGGAACACCCAATTGTACTGGTCTAATCAGATATTTAAGGGTACGGGACTTGTTGCGTAAAGGGAAGGTATTAGCACCCCTAATACGCCTTACCTGAGGTAAGCTGCATTGTCTACCTTGATGTGATTTTGAATGCTTCGATGGGTCGTATTTATTCAAATGAAAAAATGTTCCGATTTGCGAAAGAAATCGGTTGCCGCTCAATAATCCAATGAATTTTATTGATTATTTCCAGATATGCAAATGCTAGCTTACTTGTAGTTTCTTCATTTACCACCTGAAATTAACCATTAATCCCCATGCATTAATTTCACGGTTGATCGATTCATAAAGAAATCGACCACCGCTCAGAATAATACTGACGATTTTGGTGGTTATTCCTGAATATGTAAATGTTAGACTACGTGTAAATCCGGCAATTACTACCTAAAATTAATCGTTAATTCTCATGAATTAATTTCGCAATTTGTTTTAATATTAGCCAAATTTTCAAGATTTAATAAACTTGTTATTAAATCTAAGATAAATTTCGAAAAAACACATATTTGGCTGTTTGCAAAGAAAACACATTTTTTAATTTTATATTCTTTTCCTTAACAAAACATCACATATTTTTTAGTTTTATATTATCTTTTCTTAACAAGATAACATAAATAATTGAACAACTAAAACACAACACACACACATGCACACATTCTCTCTTTTTTTCATTTCTTTTTCTTGTCACTTTTTTATAACTAAAAATACAACTCGCACACACATTGTATTTTTCATTTAGATTTTACAAATAATAATTAAAATACAATAAATTCAAATAAAACACATAAACAAAGAAAAATACAACAGCAGCTCAGGGGGGCTAGTTCGGCACAGTGGCAGAGGCAGAGGGCACTGGTGGCGCGTCTGCCCACGCGCCACCACCACTGGCGGCGCGTGGTTCCACGCGCCGCCGGTGAACAGTGATTACAGGGGGGCAGCAGATCTGCTCCTTCTCTTCTTCCTCTTGCCGGAGATGGCCTTCCGGTGACCTGCAAAAACAACGAAAAATGCACACAAACCATACAGTAAGCAAAACACAAAATCAAATCCTCTCTTCAGATCTCAGATCTGCCTTCTCGGCTCCTTCAACTCTCGGATCTTCTTCTTTTCTCCTCTTCTTCTTCTCGCCGGTGAGTGTGCTCATGGGGGGGCTGCAAAACAAAGACAAAAACAAACACCAACAAAATCGAAAGTAGCTGGTTTTTTAGATTTCAGATCTTTCCTTCCCTGATTTGTTCTCTTCATCTCAGTCTGTTCTGACTGCTCACGGTGTGGGGCTTCCTTTGTGCGGTGGCCGGAGTTGCAGAGGCAAGTGAAGGGGAAGGAGATCGTGGGTCACCGGAGAGAAGGACTGGAGGCAAAGGGGTGACAGAAATGGAGGTTGCAGCTGAGGCTTGGTGAGGACGGGCTGCATGGGGAAAGGTGAAGAGAAGAGAAGGAGGCAGGGGAGGTCTGCAGAGGCTAAAGATCAGGAGAAGGAGAGAGTGAGGGAGGCTGCCTGTGCTGGTGGCCAGCTTTCAATGGAGATGGGGGCTGTCTTGTGGAGAGACGGGGAGAGTGAAGGAGGCTGCCTGTGCTGGTGGCAGCTTGGTGAAGGAGAGGGACGACGAGGGAGAGCTGGTGTGGCCGGAGGGAAGGCAGCTCGTCTGAGGGAGAAAGGGAAAGGAAGAAAAAATTAGGGAAAATGGGGAGAGGGGGGAGGCTGCAGCTGCCAAGAGGGGCGGTGGCTGCAGCCCCAAAAAAAATTTGAGAGAAAATTAGGGTTAGGGTTTTTGGGGGTTTTTTGGGTGAGTGTAATTTTTTTGGTCCCCCTTTCTTGTGGCCATGCACTCTATTTATAGTGTTTTCCATGGGCAAAATTCAAAATCAGCCCTCAGCTTGCGTGCCTTTTCAATTTGGTCATTGACTTCCAATTTATGCGGTTTGACCCTGTATTGACTGTTAAATTCTCAATTTGTTCAATTTTGCCCCCGAAACAAGATATTTTTTTTATTTTTCTCTTTTTTATATTTTTTGTCTTTTTTCTGAAATATAAAAATAAGTGAGTCAAAATTTGGGTAGCAACAGGGACTGTGAGGTGGGTATTGAGGATGTAGAGTTGTCGGGTTATGGTGTGAGATTATTGCTATTGTTCTGCGTGAAAGAGTTGCTTAGTGGTTGTTCTTCAGGAATGGGAGTAGTAGGCATCGTGAATGGGGGGGTGCAGTTGCAGGTGTTAAAATTGAGAGAACAGTTGGAATTTGCGACGAAGTAAAGTTTGAGTGGGGTGTAGACTTGACAAAATGAGGATAAGGAAATGCAGACTCAACGAACTGAACATGACGGGAAGAATAAAATTTTAAGGTTTGTGGATCAAAACATATATATGCACTTTGAGATAAGGAATATCCTAGAAATAGATAAGGTTTTGACCGGACATCTAATTTGTGAGCTGAATATGGACAAAGACATAGGTAACATAAGCACCAAAAAATGCAAAGTTTGGCATAATTGGGAGTTTTTTGAAAAATGAGTTCATATGGGGAAGAATGTTTCAATGTATGTGAAGGCATCCGATTGATTAGATAAACCACAACGGAAAATGCAAAGGACCAAAATTTGGGAGGTAATGATGCATGAGTGAGTAGGGAAAGACCAGTTTCAACTATATGCCTGTGTTTTCACTCGGAAACACCATTGTATTCTAGTGTGTGAGGAGGCGATGTGCGATGAGAGATGCCATGTATTTGAAACAGCTCTTTGAGGGCGATGAATTCGCCTCCATTATCGGTGTCATCACCCAATTTTTGGGTGACTCTCCAAAATATATCAAAAAATAACAAAAATAAAATAAAAAGGGCCAGCGAGGGTAGAAAAATCAATGTGGAATTTTTGTTTGTTTTCGAGGGTCTAATCGTATCTCTTTTGTCCCCAAAAATAGAGGAAATGCAGATTTAAGGAAAAATTAATTTATCATTTGATAAATCTGTGTAAAAATTAAGTCGCGCAACATAATTATATTTTTACGGGTTGATTTGATTTTATCGTCGACCAATTTAAAAATGCAATTATGTTTCGGAATTAATTGAGAGCTCAATTGAAGGATTTAATTAAGCGCAAGGGTTTAATTATACTTTAAATTGGTCAAATTAATTTTATTAAAGGCTTAATCGATGAAAAATCAAATTCTTAAGTTTAATTTGGGTTCAATTGAGAAGTTTGGAGTTTTCGGAGACCGATTTGCATTTTTCCAATCCAATTGCGCGAAATTAGGGATCAAATTACATAAGTCCGAAATTGAGGACCAAAGTGAAAAAGATGGGCAAATTTTTCCCTATAAATAGAGATGAATGGTCTTGTGTAAAAAAAAAAAAAAGGAGAGGGGGGACCCGAAAAACAAAGAAAAAAGAAAAGCCTAAAAACCCTAAAAGCAAGAGAGCCCATCACTTTCTCTTTCCTGAGGGGGCTGCCGCTGCCAGCCCTTTGGCAGCTGCAGCCCCTTCCTTCTTGTTTTTTTCTCTTTGGCCGGCCGATCTCTCTCTTCCTCGCCGGCGAGCCTCCTTCTATCTTCCCTTTACTTCCTCTCATGACCAGCCTTCCTCCCCCATGGTCTCAGCCATCATTTTCTCTCCTTCTCCGGCGAACTGACCCGACAGCCCCCTCTCCACCATACAGCCACCACAGCAACACTGATCGGACACCCCAATGGTCATCCACGATGGTTCTCTCTCTCAGCCATCACCTACTCCATGACAGCCTTCACTCCCATTTCCTCTCCACTGCCTCCGTCAGCCACCACAGCAGTCCCTATTTGGCAGCGCCGTCTGCCTCCATCACCCCACGACCTGACTCTTCCTCCCCATCAGTGGCCAGCTCCTCTGCACCGATGGCTTCCTTTCCTCTCCTTCCAGCCACAGATCAGTCACCTAAAGAAAAGGAAGAGCAGATCTGAAATCTGTTGAAGAAAGGGCAGATATGGCTGGGGCTTTGCTTGTGTGTTGTTGTGTTTGTGCTTTCAGTTTTGCAGGCCTGGGAACATCGCCGCCGGCAAGAGAAGGAAGGGGAGAGGCCGATCTACACTCCCTATCGTTGTGCCCCTCTCGTGGCGGCGCGTGGAACCACGCGCCGCCAGTGGCGGTGGCACGTGGGACGATGAGCCACCACTGCCCTGCATGACTCCAACTGTTAGCAGTGCTTCCAGGGTTGCTTTTGTGATTTTTCATGCGGTGTTTGTGTTTAAATTGTTGTTATGTTCATTTAGTTTTGTAAATGTTATGTAATATGTACAATGTAACAAAAAAATAATAAAAAAGAGAATGGGTGCGTGCGTTGCAAAAAAAAAAAACACAATTAAAAAAAACATAAAAATGACATTTCAAAAAAAAAAACAAAGAAACAAAAAATGTGTTTCGTGCATACGGCCGGATACCAAAAATTTTCCACTGTATTTTTTGTGAAAAAATATATGTTGCATCTTTTCCATGTTTTAAAAGCGAAAATTTGGGTATCGTAACCAGTTTACGATTATCTAGTGGCATTCGGCCAAAATGTCAAAAATAATTTAACAATTATTTTGTTTTATTTGTCGCGATGTAAAATTACAATGTAAAGTACACTCGTGGATAGTTAATCTTAATTTTCAAAGTGCATTGCGAAATTTATTTTGGTGGTTAGTCTTGCAACCCGCAATGATGTAGATATTTTTTTCCCGGAGAAAAATCTACGTCAAACCTTAGGAAAAGACCAGTAAAAATGACTTAGGAAAAAACAGCAAACAACAATGCAGCTTATCTTAGGTAGGGTTCACTGGGGTGATGCGTCTTCCCCTTGCACAACAAGTCCCCTTACCCAAGACTCTCGCAGACCAATAGGTTCCTAGTGAATTTAATACTAGGTGGCGACTCCTGATAATTATAGTCGTAATTTTTACAGCTATAAAACAAACTCACCCCTTTTTTCACTGCGCTCTGTTATCTCCCCAAACCCGCGGGGATGGCGGGACGCGAAGCGCGAAAAAATCATCGTCGCGACAGATGGCGACTCTGCTGGGGACATTGCTGGACTGAGCTTTGCTTGTTTGCTTGTTTATTGCTCTAGTTGTTTTTACACAATTGTATTGCTTTAATTTGCATTCTATTGCTTTTGCATTCATTTTTACTGCTTCTGCATGCATTTTTATTGTTTTAGCATGCATTTTAATTTCAAGTCATGCATATCTTTAGGTTTGAATTATTGTCGTCATGCATTTTAATTTCCTGAATAAACCCAAATTTAGGATAGGTGGGGATTAGCGGTCTGCCTCATGACTTTCAGTCGGGGTTCAGATTCGTGAAACGTCCAACTATGACGTGTGTGTTTACTTGATAATGGCGGTCACATAGTGCCCTAACCATTTCTTGTAAACCCCCACACCACCTTCACGTGAGGCGGTCACTGGGCAGTTCATAGACCTTTTGAGACCAGGTAGAAAGCTTACCCTTCATGTAATGACCTAGAACTTGTCTTTTGGGTACAAATCCTTCGATAATTCACATGTCATGTATGTATATACATTTACATCCACATGCATAAGCATCCATCATATCATGTAATTGGCAGCTAGAAATAGGTCCCCAAAAAGCTGTTCCTCACACTCAACTCGGTCAAAGAAATATGGACAAAAGAATGTGCTTATCACAATGTTCATTCCAAGAAAAGCTGGATGCCTAGAAACCAGTGTAGCTTGCCTTGTCAACTTACTCGAGCGAGCACTAAAATGACCTGTAAAAAATATGTACTGGTATTGGTTACCTTTTATTCTGGTCATGTCTGCACATTATGTTCTCATTTTGACTAGTCATCAACTTTGCCTGTATTGCTCCCATATCAAGTGTTAAACAAATGTTGTCCAGTAATATCATGTATTTTCTTGTGATTTTGACGTGTTGTCTTTTGTTTGAATAACACAAGCACGTCTTACACCTCTTCCATCCAAATTATACATGATCCCATAATTTCATCAAGGTTTTTGGCAAATCAAAGTCTAGTACGAAAATAAATGTAAATTTGTTGTTTGTTTAACAAATGTGTTCTGAGAATTCAGCGGATTTCTTTGAAGGGTGATCTCATATCCCAAAAATCTCATATCATAAGCTAATCTCGTAGCTGAACAAATAACCCAAAAAAACAAATCAAAAAATATTTCGCATGGAAAAGCAAAGCCTATCGGTTTAGATTGCATGTTTTGAAATGAGGAGAGGCCATGTTTGATATGCCTTCACAAAGTCTTAAATATCCATTGCAATCCCTATTTGAGCCGAAAAATATATATTTTTTTTTATAATTAACCCTGACTAGGATCACACCCTACACTAGGGGGCAAGTGCGAAGAGAGAAGAACTCTCAATTACAAAATAGTCCTCAATGACAAGATGCCTAAAGAAAGCTAGGGGGCATAAACATAAAAAGGTTTTTAGTACACTAGCAAATTAATTCAACATTTTAGTAGTACTAAAGACCCAACATAAAAAGCCAAAAATTCTTGGGGGCATGTCACAATAAAAGCCAAAACAAAATTCTTGGGGGCATGTCAAGTCAACATGATGGTACTGCTAAAAGCTCATTCTCAAAAGCCCAAACAAATACTAGGGGACATATCAAGAGATACCCAAATAACATTGCGGGCCATAAACATAAAAGGAGTTTTAGTACATCACAACGAAACGAGTCAACATGATAGTACTAAAAACCCATGATAAAAAGCCCAAACAAAATGTTGGGGGGCATGTCAAGACATGAAAATCAATCATGAGGGAGTTCTAGGAGTGAGCACTAAGTGATCCTTAGTCTAGAAAACCCTCAAACACCTTTTGAGCCTGCAAATATCTTTTCTTCATAGCTAGCAACCTGAGCCTACATTACAAGCCTGATAAAGCCCTTTCTGATCAAATACAAGTAATCTGGATCGATAGGCAATGCTTTTCCATTTTAAATGATTCTTACGAATGCTTCACCAAACCTGATCGAAGTCTTTTTGAAATACAAGACATGCGAACAAGCATCATTTCACGTTCTTGTCAAAATCAACACGAAACCTGACAATGAGATCACTTTAATTCTTTCGAGAACAAGTTTGTTTAAACAAACATCAAAATGTTTTTATGTTTAGAATGACTTTGAAATTTCAAAAATCTTACATGAAAACAATTTTTCCAAATAACCATCATTTTCCTACAAACACTTGAAGCCCAAAGCACTGCTGTGGCATGACCTGAATGGGGCAATCAAAATGGTTTTTGTATTTGGAATGACTTTAAAATTCCAAAAATCCCACATGAAAACACATATTTTGCAAATAACCAAGCTTTTTCATGCAAACACTACTCTTCAAGCCCAAAACACTTGTGGGGCATGACCAGACTGGGGGGCAATCTACAAATACAATTGAAGCCAAATCCATCATTCCTTTTCAAAGAATCTGGATCAAACTCTTGGGGGCATGTTGATATGGAAAATCTATCATCTCCAGTGGTCAAAATCTTAAGTTGCGGCTCGAGTAAGCAGAAGCGAGAAGCCGTCAAAGCCAGAGATCCAACCCCAGGAAAAGAAGGCCAGAAAGAAGAAAGGGGACCTATATCTTTCAGGTAAGTATACATGCATTATCATGCATTGCATCCTTATGAATTTGGAAAATGTTTTGGAGGGATCGTAATCTACAAACCTCCATTCATCATTTTATGCACGCTTTCAAGCTCTCACATTTTCCATTGCCTTGTATATGCTTTTCAACTTTACCTCTTTCCTGATTTTGGGTTTCAACATGCATTTCATCCCCACTGAGAATTTTGGAAATGTTTTGGAAGGATCGTAATTTACGAACTTTCATTCATTATTTTTGTGCGCTTTCAAGCTCCCACCTTTTCCATGTTTTTGAGCATGTTTTTCATCTTTATCTCTTTCCTGGATTTTAGGTGTCGTCATGCATTCCATCCCCGTCGAGAATCTAGAAAATGTTTTGGAGGGATCGTAATTTACGAACCTTCATTCATCATTTCTGTGTACGCCTTCAGGCTCTTATCTCTTTAACGCGCTTTTAGCCTCATCTTCTTTCCTAAATTTGGTTGCCATCACGCATGGCATCTCCCCACTAATAATCTAAGAAATGTTTTAGAGGAATTGTAATTTACAAACCTCCACTCATTTTTTTGTGTGCGCCTTTGAGCCCTTACCACTTTCACATCCCTGAGTGCGCTTGCGAGCCTTTCAACAAACATAGATAGAGCATTATTCAACCCTATCTTCTTCATTATTTGAGTGTGCTTTTAGTCATCAACCACCTCAGATAGCGCGCTTTTGAGTCGTGTCTCTTTCTTGAACATAGGTGAGTTTTCTAGCCGCCATCAACTAAGATAGTGTGTTTTCCAGCCCTATTCTCTATTCGTCTTCGAGTGTATTTTCCAACCCTCGCCATCAATTAAAATAGTGTGCTTTCCAGTCCTATTTTCCCTTCATCTTCGAGTGTGTTTTCCAACCCTCACCATCAATTAAAATAGTGTGCTTTCCAGTCCTATTTTCCCTTCATCTTTGAGTGTGTTCTCCAACTCTCAATTCATCAACTAAAATAGTGTGCTCTTTAGCTCTATTCTCCCTTTCCTCTCTTGAGCGAGTTTTCCAACCCTCAAACATCAATTAGGATAGTGCGCTTCTCAGCCATTCCTTTCCTCTCGTTTGAGTGAGTTTTCCAACCCACAACCATCAATTAGGATAGTGCGCTTCTTAGCCATTCCTTTCCTCTCCTTTGAGTGAGTTTTCCACCCCTCAACCATCAATTAGGGTAGTGCGCTTCTTAGCGATTCCTTTCCTCTCGTTTGAGTGAGTCTTCCAACCCTCGATCATCAATTAGGATCGTGCGCTTGTCAGCCATCCCTTTCCTCTCTTGAGCGAGTTTTCCAACCCTCAACCATCAATTAGGATAGTGCGCTTCTTAGCCATTCATTTCCTCTCTTGAGCGAGTTTTCCAACCCTCAGCCATCAATTAGGATAGTGCGTTTCTCAGCCATTCCTTTCCTCTCTTGAGCGAGTTTTCCAAAACTCACTCATCCATTAGGATAGTACGCTTCTCATCCATCCCTTTCCTCTCTTGAGCGAGTTTTCCAACCCTCAATCATCAATTAGAATCGTGCGCTTGTCAGCCATCCCTTTCCTCTTTTGAGCGAGTTTTCCAACCCTCAGCCATCAATTAGGATAGTGCGCTGCTTAGCCATTCCTTTCATCTCATTTGAGAGTGTTTTTCCAACCAACCATCAAATAGGATCGTGTGCTTCTTAGCCATTCCTTTCCTCTCATTTGAGTACGTTCTCCAACACTCAACCATCATGTAAGATCGTGCGCTTCTTAGCCATTTCTTTCCTCTTATTTGAGTGAGTTTGAAAGCCCTTAACCATAAGCTAAAATAGTGAGTTTTCCAACCCTATTTTTCGTTCTCTTTGAGTGTGTTTTCCAACCCTCAACCACCAATTAAAATACTGTGCTTTCTCACCCTATTTTTCTTCATCTTCGAGTGCATCTTCAAACACTCGACCATCAATTCTTATAGCGCACTTTCGAGCCCTATTTTCCTCACATCTGAGTGCGTTTTCCGACCCTCGACCATCAATCCGGATAGTACGCTTTCAAGCCTTATTTTCCACCTCGTCGAGTGCGTTTTCCAACCCTCAATCATCAACTCAATTAGTGTGCATTTCAGCCCTACTTTCTCTTTTTTTTTAGTGTGCTTTCTAACCCTCAACCATATACCCCAGATAGCGATGCTTTGTAGCCCTATCTTCCATTCCATGAAATCTTTATCATTCTCGTTTGAGCAGGTCGCCCATTACAACAAGATCATCTCTGTCTTTCTTACCATTTTTATTATTTTCACTTGGGTAGGTCACTCATTACAACGAGACCATTTTCCTGTGTCATTTACAAACAACATCATTTTCCATCCGTTGAGTATCCTATTTAGGCCTCAATCCTTAGGTAGTGCGCTTTCTAGCCATATCTTACCATTCCCTTCTGAGTATGCTTTATAGCCCTCATTCTCATTTCTGGATGAATCGATCATTTCTTGGTTTGATAAATTCATTTTCTTTTTCTTTACAACACTTACTATCTAAAGTCTTTTATAAGACTTTAGTCGTAAGCCTTGTAAAGAGGGGGGCAACTGTCATCACCCAATTTTTGGGTGACTCCCCAAAATATATAAAAAAATAACAAAAATAAAATAAAAAAGGCCAGCGAGGGTAGAAAAATCAATGTGGAATTTTTGTTTGTTTTCGAGGGTCTAATCGTATCTCTTTTGTCCCCAAAAATAGAGGAAATGCAGATTTAAGGAAAAATTAATTTATCATTTGATAAATCTATGTAAAAATTAAGTCGCGCAACATAATTATATTTTTACAGGTTGATTTGATTTTATCGTCGACCATTTTAAAAATGCAATTATGTTTCAGAATTAATTGAGAGCTCAATTGAAGGATTTAATTAAGCGTAAGGGTTTAATTATACTTTAAATTGGTCAAATTAATTTTATTAAAGGCTTAATCGATGAAAAATCAAATTCTTAAGTTTAATTTGGGTTCAATTGAGAAGTTTGGAGTTTTCGGAGACCGATTTGCATTTTTTCAATCCAATTGCGCGAAATTAGAGATCAAATTACATAAGTTCGAAATTGAGGACCAAAGTGAAAAAGATGGGCAAATTTTTCCCTATAAATAGAGATGAGTGGTCTTGTGTAAAAAAAAAAAAAAAAGGAGAGGGGGGACCCGAAAAACAAAGAAAAAAGAAAAGCCTAAAAACCCTAAAAGCAAGAGAGCCCATCGCTTTCTCTTTCCTGAGGGGGCTGCCGCCGCCAGCCCTTTGGCAGCTGCAGCCCCTTCCTTCTTCTTGTTTTTTTCTCTTTGGCCGGCCGATCTCCCTCTTCCTCGCCGGTGAGCCTCCTTCTATCTTCCCTTTACTTCCTCTCATGACCAGTCTTCCTCCCCCACGGTCTCAGCCATCGTTTTCTCTCCTTCTCCGGCGAACTGACCCGACAACCCCCTCTACACCATACAGCCACTACAACAACACTAATCGGACACCCAATGGTCATCCACGGTGGTTCTCTCTCTCAGCCATCACCTACTCCATGACAGCCTTCACTCTCATTTCCTCTCCACTGCCTCCGTCAGCCACCACAGCAGTCCCCATTTGGCAGCGCCGTCTACCTCCATCACCCCACGACCTGACTCTTCCTCCCCATCAGTGGCCAGCTCCTCTGCACTGATGGCTTCCTTTCCTCTCCTTCCAGCCACAGATCAGTCACCTGAAGAAAAGTAAGAGCAGATTTGAAATCTGTTGAAGAAAGGCAGATCTGGCCGGGGCTTTGCTTGTGTGTTGTTGTGTTTGTGCTTTCAGTTTTGCAGGTCTAGGAACATCACCGCCGGCAAGAGAAGGAAGGGGAGAGGCTGATCTACACTCCCTGTCGTTGTGCCCCTCTCGTGGCGGCGCGTGGAACCACACGCCGCCAGTGGCGGTGGCGCGTGGGACGACGAGCCACCACTGCTCTGCATGACTCCGGCTGTTAGCAGTGCTTCCAGGGTTGCCTTTGTGATTTTTCATGCGGTGTTTGTGTTTAAATTGTTGTTATGTTCATTTAGTTTTGTAAATGTTATGTAATATGTACAATGTAACAAAAAAATAATAAAAAATAGAATGGGTGTGTGCGTTGCAAAAAAAAAAAACACAACAAAAAAAAACAAAAAAATGACATTTCAAAAAAAAAAACAAAGAAACAAAAAATGTGTTTTCATGCATACGGCCGAATACCAAAAATTTTCCACTGTATTTTCACGAAAAAATATATGTTGCATCTTTTCCATGTTTTAAAAGCAAAAATTTGGGTATCGTAACCAGTTTACGATTATCTGTTGGCATTTGGCCAAAATGTCAAAAATAATTTAACAATTATTTTGTTTTATTTATCGCGATGTAAAATTACAATGTAAAGTACACTCGTGGATAGTTAATCTTGATTTTCAAAATGCATTGCAAAATTTATTTTGGTGGTTAGTCTTGCAACCCGCAATGATGTAGATATTTTTTTTCCCGGAGAAATATCTACGTCAAACCTTAGGAAAAGACCAATAAAAATGACTTAGGAAAAAACAGCAAACAACAATGCAGCTTATCTTAGGTAGGGTGCACTGGGGTGATGCATCTTCCCCTTGCACAACAAGTCCCCTTACCCAAGACTCTAGCAGACCAATAGGTTCCTAGTGACCTTAATACTAGGTGGCGAGTCCTGATAATTATAGTCGTAATTTTTACAGCTATAAAACAAACTCACCCCTTTTTTCACCGCGCTCTGTTATCTCCCCAAACCCGCGGGGATGGCGGGGCACAAAGCACGAAAAAATCGCCGTCGCGACAATCGGAGTAGAAAATGATGATTTTTGGTGCGAAATAATTTTCAACGATGGCTTTAAACCATATAAATGTAGGTTTGACATCTGATTTGTGTTTTAAAGGATAAATCCATGCGTATTTTGTGAAATGATCCATAAAAATCACATAATATTTGCACCCATCAATTGAGTACTGGAGCAGTGAGACATCCGAGAAAATTATTTCAAGAGGAGAGTGAGACTCTAATGTAGAGGCTGAAAAAAACACTTTATGACTCTTATTACATTAACATGTATGGCAGGAAAACTGTTTTGACACTGATGAAGTGTCTAGTTTATTCTTGAAGAGTATCACATTGAGAATGGGAAATGATGGATGACCTAATCTAAGATGCCAATTTATTGGGGAACTTTTTGAACTGGAAAGTGCAGTTGGAGAGGAAGACTTTGGAATGAACCCTGACCATTCATAGACACCATCCTTGCTCTCACCCTGAGCGCGAACTAGTCCCGTTAGCATATCCTTCATAAAAAAACACCAAGGTAAGAATTCATTGGAGACATTATTTGTGACACAAAATTGGTAAATGGAAAGCAAGTTTTTTTTAATGTCAGGAACACAAAGAATGTTATTGAGATTAAACAAAGAGGAGCTAGCATTCAGAGTTGAAGATCCTGTATGTGTAATGTGCAAGCCTGTACCATCACCAATCATAACATCTTCTGATCAAGTGTATGGTGTGTGAAGGGATAGGTTGTTCAGATCAGAGGTAATGTGGTGTGACACACCACTGTCCAGCAGCCATGAAGAAGTGTCAGAACCTTTGTTGCCAGCAAGATGAGCCTGTGGTTGCCAGGGGGTTGGATTGTTGTGTGCTTTGACAGGGATGGTGATAGTTTGATTTTGAGGGACAAACTTAAAGGATGGGCATCGTTTTGTTCTATGCTCTTGTAAGCCATAAACCTGACAGTAGCTAAGGTAAGGACGATACCCAGAATATTGGGGCTGACTTCCTTGACTGTGAAATTATTCCTGTGGTCGAGAAGAATTTTGAGAGTAATAATTCCATTGTGGTGAAACAGAGGAGTGTTGGCGACTGAAGGAGTTATGAGGGCGATTCATATGACGACCTATTGCAAAATTAGCTATGGGTGAGAAATGCAAAGGTGCTTTATGTTCAGCTTGTAGAGAGGCTTCAAACATGAGTAATTTCTCATGAAGTTCATCAAAAGTGATTGATGTGTCTTAAGCCTAGACAGCACGCACAAGCTCTTTGTATTTGTCTCCTAATTCTTCCAAGATTTTTTCGGTGATGTCCTCTGCATCAATGGGAGCACTAAGCATTGCTGATTCATCAGCTCTTGCTTTAACAGTATGAAGAAAATCTAAAATACTGAGGGTGCCTTTAGTTAGATTTTTGAAACTGGTTTTGACTTGTTTGATGCGCCCTCTGGATGGAGTGGCATATGTTGATGCCAAAATTGTCCAAGCTTCCTGGGAAGTGGTTGCTTGCGCAATAAAGGGAATTATCGTGTGATGAATGGCTCCTAAAATAGCATTTAGGATGAGCTGATCTTGACGTATCCATGCATGGTAGTCAGGATTGGGAATGGATGAGCTAGCAGTGAGGATATGTTGTGGAGGACAAGGCTTTGTTCCATCAACAAAGCCGTGGAGGTCATAGCCTATGAACAGAGTTTGGAATTGCAGTTTCCATGATAGGTAGTTGGTTGGTTTGGAGTGTCTTGTGGAATGGATTGACTGGGAGTGTTTTGGGTGGTGTTTGTCGGTGAGGCCATTTTTATAACGAACAAAAAAAACTTAAAGATGCTCTAATACCATATCAAGCATTTAAGATAAGAATGGTGTAAAACCCTTGTTTTATTATTTACACAGTGAAACTTATTTATATAACTCTTACGTACTGCAGCAGACTCCTTTATTGAAAGAGAGCCATTCTCATGATAAGGATGATTTGAATTTAAACTCAAACAACATTTGTAAGGCCCGGCCCAACTTGCCATATATTGTCCGCTTTGGACCTTACCGCCCTCACGGTTTTGTTTCTGGTGACGCGAGCCCACTTCTAGGCCTGACGCCCCAAAACACGTATGACAAGGTTATAACCAGCACTCTTAATAAGGTCAGCTAACACTCCCTCACCCGCCAATGTGGGATATTACAATCCACCCCCCTTAAGGAGCCCGACGACCCCGCCGGCACAACCGGACAGCCAGTGAGGTCGGCTCTGATACCAAATGTAAGGCCCGACCCAACTTGCCATATATTGTCCGCTTTGGGCGTTACCGCCCTCATGGTTTTGTTTCTGGTGACGCGAGCCCACTTCTAGGCCTGACGCCCCAAAACACGTATGACAAGGTTGCAACCAGCACTCTTAATAAGGCCAGCTAACACTCCCTCACCTGCCGATGTGGGATATTACAACATTGATCCTGATCTATAGCAGTTCTTAATCTTCCTAGAGATAAGTTGATAAGTTCCATGCTGGCTGACACCATCAAGGTTCAAGAATAGTTAAAGAATTCAAATGGTCGACCTAGAATCTACTCTCTGAACCGATTCCTTCAACATATTTTCTTGGCAACCAATCATTACGTACTGCTTGCATTATTATTTTAATGCAAGAAGAAAATGATATGATAATTAAAAAATAATAGAAATCAAAGTTGTCAAAATCACCTTTTTGACAATACATGAAAAACACAATGAAAACTCCCGTAGTAAAATTACAAGTAAATGTTTTTAACTAATTATATATTGATAAGATCACTCAATAAATTAAATTACATTAAAACTTGATAAAAAAATAGTCAATAATAATATAATCAATTAATAAAATTCACTAAAAAAATTCCATATAGTCCAAATATCCAATTTTCATAAATTTCTTGTAGATTTCAGTCGTGATTTCAAACGTATCATTCTCTCTTGTATGGATGAGTTATTGAACTTACAATATATGTTTGGAAATATTGAGATGTCTAGTTTTTCTCCTAACTGCAATCACAACAAAGTTCCACCTGTAACTCTTAATATGTCCAAAACAATACATTGAGGTCTACTTTGATAATATTTGTCTAGTAACTATGACTATCTGAAATAATATGTTTATGAATTCTGTTTGACATGATATTTTACCACAATATATTTTCATGTGCCTAGTATTTTTCTATAAAATTTCAGATAGATCGAATAAATAGTTTGAAAGATATGACCAATCTCACAAACTTGGTCAATAAATATTTTAAAGTCACATTCAATTTCAACTTGGTTCATATAAAAAATCTAGTAAACTCGTAAAATTAGACAAATTTTATACTAATTTTGCACGAGTCAAGTCTAATTTTATTGATTTTGATTTTTTAGTCCAATGATTATACTGATTTTAACAATCCTAATGATTTTGCACAAATAAAATCTGATTTTACTGGTTTTGATTTTTTAGTTTGATTTAAATTCTCTAATAGTGATATGAATGGCTAGCTTTTAAATATCTTAACCTCACTGTATAACCAAAAGAAAAATAATAATAATGAAGTCCTTATATCAATCTAATTAGGGATAATTGAAATCATTGGCCGTTATTTTCAAGGAAATTCATCTAATTGACTTGACATGCTCGCTAGGAATAAATTGTTCATAATCTTCTAAACCGGAACCATCGCCTCTATTCTCGGAAGCAGCCTTTGTCATGTCACAAATCTATTTTAAAGACGCATCGTTTTCTAAAGTTCAAAACTGGCCCAACAGGAGCAACTCTATTATAAGAACATCATCAACTTGTGTTTTATATTCTTTTGATTGCTTGAAAACAATGCATGACCAGTCGACTTCTACTTCAGCAAATCAATTAATGACTATAATTATAGACAGAATACTTCACTTTTATTCATCAATAGTAAACAAATTAATATGATCAAATTCTAAGAGCATGAACAAGCAAGTGATCTACATCTTTTTACTTTGTATTATTTCAATATATGCATTAGTATGCATACAAGGAGCTATGCGACATATACTTTTGACACATGAGGAGAGTGTAGAAAATTCTTGAGAAAAATTGGTCCTTAAAGAGTTCGAGAGCATGCAAATTCCTGTGAAGTTTCTATGTGAATTGTAAGTAACTAGATCTAGTTAGGATAATAAATACTTGAAGATGATCAGAACGTGTAAGATATTGTGCTATTTAAAAGTTATTTAAAAGGTTTTCTCTTTGTAATCAAATATATTGTGTATATATTTTTTTGTATTTTTATTTATTTGATTATTTATTAGTGTTTGTAAATTGTCATCAAATTATTTATTAACATGTAATAAACAGGAAAAAAAATCAATTTTGTTAGTCATTTCCCTTTCCTTATTTTTCTGACTATATGTATTTAGATGACTTTTCCCCCTGACAAGTCTGAGTGGGCCCGTTACTTATCAAATAAGTTCCTTGACTGTCATTTCGCAATGGGTTACCTTGACTAATTAAATCAATGTACGTACGTATGGTTGTTACATACATGTTGGACTTTTTGAAGTGTTGACTTAAATGATAAAAAAAATTAATTGTCATATTATTTTAAATTCAAATCTAAATAAAATTGCAAAAACTTTTTTATTTAATGAATACTTCAATCCGACTGAATAATTTATTTAGAACTCTAATAATAATTACAACAACAAACCAAAGAAAGATAGGTATGCTCCTTATTGCAGCCGTCCATTTTACGGGGGGAAATGATAATTCAATAAATTAATTATCAGCCCTTGACGTCCTAATCCTATCATTAATGCTTAAGAACAACCAAGGTGTCATCTTATACATTTGTTTCGTGGCAAACAATCATCAAACAGTGCTCGCTTGATTTTCAACGATTCAAGACAAGATTTGTACAAGTCAGTCGTCTATTTAACCTGCTAATTAAGATGATGTAGAGCATCCTTTCCACGAACCATCCTCTGTTGAATGGCTTCCGTGGTTCAGTATGTGCTCGAAATGACAACACCTGTATATCTGTTTGTTTGAATCTATGATCTTGTTAATTCTATAGTTTAGATTACCTTATTTACTTCTGTTTTTGTAAGCTGAATCTGTTTAACTCAAAATCATTTCTATAGTTTAGATGGCTATGTATGGAATGATAAAAGCCTTGAACCAGATGATGACAACTTGAAGGCTAGAATTTGTAGGAGAGTAAAATTGCTGGAAATCAGCACACAACTAGGTATTTGATCGAATAATGTGATTGGTTGGGTAATGATTCAGCAACAGGTCCGAAACAGTAACAGGTTGCAACAATAACATGTCCTGAAACAGTAACAGGTTGTAACAATAACAGGTCCGAAACAGTAACAGGTCACAACAATAACATGTCATGAAACAGCAACAGGTCCGAAACAGTAATAGGTCACAACAATAATTGGTGGGCAGTAATATAATCCTTAATTTAATCTTGACCCATTCATCTTGGGTCTACAAAACCTTAAACCTCACCTTCATCACAACCATAATTAATAACCATACATTTAGCATCATTCAACCATTTACACTAGAGTTGATAAACCCAATCACATGTAGTAACGTACAACAAAACTAGCTAATTCTTACATTCCAATATTTTTCCAAAAATAGTGAACATACATATCAGTTTACCAACATTTAATTTATACAGGTTACTATTGGATACAAAAACTAAAAAAAACGATAGCTTTACTCCTGACGTGAAGACGACGGGCCTGAAATAGAAATACAAGATAATCTCTTAAAGAAAATTCTAGAAGAAATCATATTAAAGTTATTAAACCCACAATATGTCATCGTATATAATTGAAATAATCAACATAACTATTGGAAAATCTAACCATCTTCCCCACTTACATATTGTCGATACTAAATATAACCGATAGTAAGTATTTCCCATACTAAGCATTACCTACGCTAAGCGTTTCCGATACTTTTATCACCCTACCGACATTAGAAATCAGAGAAGACCCCTTCCCAGGTCCCTAACATACCTCATACAGTTTTACTTTACTCTTGAAAGTTCAACATACATGAATGCGTGTTTAAGCATTGCACCACAATCCCATTATCCGGAATTCCAACATACACTAAATGTATATTAGCCTGTGCATAGTGATCCCCTTATCCGGGATCCTGACATCCACTGAATGTATGACAATTATTCATTATGATCCTCTTATTCGGGATCCTGACATGCACTGAATGTATGACAGTTATTCATGATGATCCCCTTATCCGGGATCCTGACATACACTGAATGTATGACAGTTATTCATTGTGATCCTCTTATCCGGGATCCTAACATACACTGAATGTATGACAGTTATTCATGATGATCCCTTTATCCGGGATCCTAACATACACTAAGTGTATGTTAGCCATTTTTTTTACCGATCCCTTTACCCAGGATCCTAGCATACACTAAATGTATACTAGCCACCGCCATGTTTTGTTCATGACATTTCCAAACTTCCCTGATACACATGCTTTAAATATTCTTATTGATACATCATATCTTCTCAGACTTCCACCAACACTTTAAGCATAAATTGCATATTTTCACTATGAAGATTAAATTAGAAACATAGGCATGAATCACCTACCTGCTGTGGATGCTTCGCCCGTGGTCCCTTGTTGCTGCTGTTACACCACATTTTTGTTCCCTCCTGCAATTACAGGAAACTCCCGTAAATCATTTCCAACCACCAATACTCTTCGTAACAACCACACCGAAACAATTCAATATGTCTTTACATCTGTTATTCCTTTATAACTTTTGTCAATCAAAAATATCATTATAAACACCCATTTCCAAACATAACTTGTTCTTTTTTCCTTCAATGTGTCTCACTTCATCGTTTCACGACCTCCCACCTCTTTTCCCTTTTGTTTCAAAGCTGCCAGCAGAGGTCGGATTTTGACCTCTGCCCAGATTTTTCACTATAATAGGAGTTTTAGAACTCCAATTTGTACAAATTTTATATCTTTAGAAAGCTAACATATAGGGATACAACTCTTATGAAGGGAAGAAAATCCAGTTCTGTCTCCAAAATTCACAAAATGCATCATGAATGTGACAGACCTGCTCTTCTACAAAGTCTGATCTGCACAGTCACGTTAAGTGACCCTTAACTAGAGTTATAAAATTCCAAATTAAATGAAACAAATTTCCTTGGATAGTATACATCTAGAGCTACAACTCCTACGTAGTAACCCAATCCTAATTCCCTTGTTTTCCCACTCAAATTCTCTCCGAAAGTTAAGAGATGAATCTGTCAAGCTATTCACTTCTACAACACATGCATTTGGCCGAAAGTTGGCCTTGGGGAAACAAGACTTCCCTCATTATTTTCATACTCAATCATTCATTACACAATCATTCACATGCAACACAACATATACAATAATTATTTTACAAAACACATAATCTTTCCCTCCTAATTTCTACCCTCAATGGCCAGCCATGGCCTTTCCTAAGGTTCCCCCTTTTTCCTTTCCATTTGTCTTGCCAATTAACTCTCATTTCATCCTATTTCATGCCACATTCATCAATTTCACACAATTCCACATTTCCCCCAAAATATTTCAAGAACCCTAACCCAAAATTCATAAGGAAAAATAATGAAATTTAACCATAAAGTCAAGAATCTTTTAGATGCATATAAGAAACACCTTACCAAGAAAGATTCAAGATCCTAATGGCTTGTGAAATCACATTATCCTCCTCTCTTCTTTCTCTTCCTACTGTTAGCAGCCCAAACACTCCTTTTCCTCCACTTTCTCCTTCCAATAATACTCCAAATCCTTGGGTTTTTTATGTTTGAATGTTTTGGTAACCCTTAATCTCACTTTCTCTTCTAAATTTTTCTTCAATTGAGCAAGAGAATATCAAAATCATCCCCCCTTTCTCCCCCTCATTTTTGCTGGAAATGAGAGAAAAGAGGGGTATTTATACTCCTCAATTTCTCTTATTGCACTTACGCCCCCCATCTCCTTTAAATGTTTTCTTTTTACCCCACCTCTTCTCTTCTTATAATTTAAATCATAATCTTTTCATTTATTTCAATTTCACCCCATCTCAACTTATTTTATTCATCTTTTAATTCATTCCTTTAATTTAACACTTACATTTATTTCCCGGGATTTACATGTATACTAGCCACCGCCATGTTTTGTTTATGACCTTTCCAAACTTCCCTGATACACATGCCTTAAATATTCTTATTGATACATCATATCTTCTCAGACTTCCATCAAAACTTTAAGCATAAATCGCACCTTTTCACTATGAAGATTAAATTAGAAACATAGGCATGAATCACCTACCTGCTATGGATGCTCTGCCCGTGGTCCCTTGTTGCTGTTGTTGCACCACACTTTTGTTCCCTTCAAGAAGATTCAAGATCCTAATGGCTTGTGAAATCACAATATCCTCCTCTCTTTTTTCTCTTCCTACTGTCGGCAGCCCAACACTCCTTTTCTTCCACTTTCTCCTTCTAATAATACTCCAAATCCTTGGGTTTTTGATTTTTGAATGTTTTAGTAGCCCTTAATCTCACTTTCACTTCAAAATTCTTCTTCAATTTGGGTAAGAAATTATCAAAATCTCTCTCCCTTCCTTCCCTTCCTTCTCCCGAAAAGAAAGAAAAGAGGGGTATTTATACTCCTCAATTTCTCTTATTGCACTAAGGCCCCCCATTTCCTTTAAATGTTTTTTTTTACCCCACATCTTCTCTTCTTATAATTTCAATCATAATCTTTACATTTATTTCAATTTCACCCCCCCTCTCAACTTATTTTATTTCTCTTTTAATTAATTTCTTTAATTTAACACTTACATTTATTTCCCGGGGTTTACATTCTCCCCTCCTATTAGAAATTTCATCCTCGAAATTAAATTTACGTACCTATAATGTGGATACTTCTCCTTTATCTCAGACTCTCTTTACCACGTTTCTTCCTCTATTTGTGAGCTTCTCCACAATACCCTCACCAACGGAACTCTCTTATTCCTTAACACCTTTACATCCTGATCTAAAATCTTGATGGGTTTAACTTCCAAGGTTAAATCCTCTTTAACCCTCATGGGTACTTGTGGCAATACTCGAGAGGGGTCTATTTTGGCCTTTCGCAACAATGATATATGGAACACATTGCGAATCTTGTCCAAATATGCAGGCAATTTCAATCGATAAGCAACTGGTCCGATTCTTTCCAAGACCTCAAAAGGGCCAATATATCGTGGAGCTAATTTCCCTTTTACTCCAAATCGAATGATACCTTTCCAAGGTCCTACCTTCAAGAACACCTTTTCTCCTACTTGGAATTCGAATGGCCTTCTTCGGTTATCAACATAACTCTTTTGCCTATCTTGGGCTTCATTCATCCTCTTTCTAATCACCTGCACCTTGTCAGTTGTCTGTTGTACCATTTCGGGTCCTAAGAGCTTCCGTTCCCCTATTTCATCCCAACAAATTGGGGTACGACACATCCGCCCATACAATGCCTCATATGGAGCCATACCAATAGTAGTTTGATAACTATTATTATAAGTAAATTCTACCAATGGCAAGTGATCCTCCCAATTTCCACCAAATTCCAATACACAAGACCTTAGAAGGTCCTCAAGAGTTTGAATGGTTCTCTCCGACTGCCCATCTGTCTGTGGATGAAATGTTGTGCTTAGTTTCAACTTTGTTCCTAATGCCTGTTGTAAACTAGGCCATAGTCTCGATGTGAAACTTGGATCTCGGTCAAATACAATTGATACTGGTACCCCATGGAGTCTGACCACTTCATTTATGTATAATTTTGCTAGTTTATCCACTGAGTCTGTCTTTCTCATAGGCAAAAACAAAACAGACTTTGTTAGTCGATCCACAATCACCCATATGGCATCATTACCTTTCTTTCCCTTGGGTAATCCTATCACAAAGTCCATAGAGATATCCTCACATTTCCATTCTGGAACTGATAACGGTTGCAACTTCCCTGCAGGTTTCTGGTGTTCGATTTTCACTTGTTGACAAATCCCACAATTCGACATAAATTCTGCTATTTCTCTCTTCATATTTGGCCACCAATAATATTCCTTTAAATCCCTATACATCTTTGTACTTCCAAGATGGGTAGCAAAATGGGATTCATGAGCTTCTCTTAATACCTCATCCTTCAAGATCTTATCATTAGGCACATAAATTCGTCTTCCCATAGCTATTAGTCCATCCGATAACACCTGAAAGGACTTTTCTATACCCTGGTTCACATTCTCCTTGATCTTCCTTACCTTTTAATCTACTTGTTGAGCCTCCAAAACTTTATCTCGAAGTACAGATCGGATTTTTAACTGGGCTAACAGTGACCCTTCAGGACCCACACTCAGCCACAAACCCATTTTTCTCATTTCCACTGTACTTCCTTGTCCTTTAATATCTATGTTATTTATAATTGCTTTACCCTTTCTACTTAAAGCGTTTGTTACAATGTTAGCCTTACCAGGATGGTAGTCAATCACACAATCATAATCTTTTATTAACTCCACCCACACTGAATGTATGACAGTTATTCATGATGATCCCCTTATCCGGGATCATAACATACACTAAATATATGTTAGCCATTTTCTTTTACCGATCCCTTTACCCGGGATACTAGCATACACTAAATGTATGTTAGCCATTTTCTTTTACCGATCCCTTTACCCGGGATCCTAGTATACACTAAATGTATACTAGCCACCGCCATGTTTTGTTTATGACCTTTCCAAACTTCCCTGATACACATGCCTTAAATATTCTTATTGATACATCATATCTTCTCAGACTTCCATCAAAACTTTAAGCATAAATCGCACCTTTTCACTATGAAGATTAAATTAGAAACATAGGCATGAATCACCTACCTGTTGTGGATGCTCTGCCCATGGTCCCTTGTTGCTGCTGTTGCACCACACTTTTGTTCCCTCCAAGAAGATTCAAGATCGTAATGGCTTGTGAAATCACAATATCCTCCTCTCTTCTTTCTCTTCCTACTGTTGGCATCCCAACACTCCTTTTCTTCCACTTTCTCCTTCCAATAATACTCAAAATCCTTGGGTTTTTGATGTTTGAATGTTTTAGTAGCCCTTAATCTCACTTTCACTTCAAAATTCTTCTTCAATTTGGGTAAGAAATTATCAAAATCTCTCTCCCTTCCTTCCCTTCCTTCTCTCAAAAATGAAAGAAAAGAGGGGTATTTATACTCCTCAATTTCTCTTATTGCACTAAGGCCCCCCATTTCCTTTAAATGTTTTCTTTTTACCCCACATCTTCTCTTCTTATAATTTCAATCATAATCTTTACATTTATTTCAATTCCACCCCCCCTCTCAACTTATTTTATTTCTCTTTTAATTAATTTCTTTAATTTAACACTTACATTTATTTCCCGGGGTTTACAATCAAGCTACCTCAATTGGTGATGGCTATTGGGCTATGAAATTTGTTGTCTTGCTTCTGAATTTCGGCTAAAATTAAATTACAATGTCAATTTTTTAAATTATGTGTATTTATAACTTGTTTAGAAGCATTTATATATTGTAATTAAATTTAATTATAGTGCTTGATTTAAATTCAATTGATAAATAAATTAGATTTACATATTTAAAAAGATAAAATTCAATTCATTCTGTTTTCAATATCACTTTCATTGCTTTTATTTTTTTCATTTTTTTATAAAATGCTAGATGGTTGTTTTAGAAAAATTAGTTTTAATATTAAATTATTTCTCATTGAAATTATAAATAAGAGAGGTTGATTTCTAATTTATTTTTATAGTATTTTTAGAGAATGAATTACATTTGAATTTCAAATCTTTATGCTTTGAGATTTTTATTAAAACTTTAAAATTCAATTAAATTCAGATTTTATAGTATTCCAAATAAAAAATTATCACTATAATTCTCATGCACTATAAAAAAAAAAACATTTCTTAATTCCATTATGTTCAAAGAAACTATTAAGAAAAAAAACATACGAAGATTTAAAAACAAATCTTAGACCACTATTCTAGCAAACATGTCACATTCTTTACACACACACACATAAATATATTATTATTATTATTATACAACATATAATAATTTGATTGTTGGTTGTGTTTAAACTATTCATGTAATGATTGCAATCAAATAAATTCATTAAAGATTAGCTTGCACAATGATGCTTGAGAAAAAAATACAAAACAATTAGCATGTGCAATATCAAAAGAACACTTAAGAGAGTGTTCACGCTAATTGTATCAAAATACAAACATTGTAAGTGGCTAGTATTATTTATAATTATCTTTTCTTGGATCAAATAATTTTTGCGTTGGGAAAAACTATGGTTCCAATAACGACAAAGTGCGGGTAAGTGGCTAGTATTATTTATAATTTTAAAAAATGATTTCTTGCATGTGCAGCAAACACAATCAGTATTAACAATATCAAAAGAACACCTAAGAGATTGTTCATGCTCATTGTATTGAAATGCAAACATCCTTGGAAAAATAATTGCATGGGCAACAAAACAATTACCATGAACATCAAAGGAACACATAAGCAACTGTTCATGCTGATTGTATGAAAAGAACACATAAGAGGGCATGGAATGCACTGTCACAGTTCACAATACAATGAGTGTGGCTGAACAGTGATTTCACAACCTCATTTAGCTGAATGTATTTTTTTAGATATATTGATTTTTTTGCGTAAAAAAAAACATGGTTTCTGGTCATGAAAAAGTGTGAGTAAGTAGGTAGTATTATTTATAATTTACAAAAATTATCTTTTTTTGGATCAAATGATTTTTCTTTGTATTGGAAAAAATATGATTCCGACAACGACATAGCATGGATAAGTGGCTAGTATTATTTACCATTTCACAAAATCATTTGTTGCATGCATAGCAAAACAATTAGTTATTTATAATTTTTTAAAAATATTTTTTTTCCAGATCAAATGATTTTTTTGCGTTGAAAAACATATGATTCCGTATGCGATAGAGGACGGGTAAGTGGCTAGTATTATCTATAATTTTTTTAAAAATATTTCTTGCATGCGCAGGAAAACAATTAGTTATTTATAATTTAAAAAAATTATCTTTTATTGGATCAAAGGATTTTTTTATGTTGAAAAAAATATGATTTCGGTCTCGATAAAGCACGAGTAAGTGACTAGTATTATATATAATTTCAAAAATAATATTTTTTGCATGCGCATCAAAACAATTAGTTAATTATCTATGTATAATAATAATAAAAAATCCTTTTTTGCATTAGAGCCAGCAACACTGTTGCTGCTAATTAATTAGTTGAAAGCATACAAAGATTGATTGAGATTCTTTGTTGTTGAATTTACGGGCTTAGTGATTCAATTAGGTGAATTTTTTTAGACGTGAGAGGACAAAACACAGAGGGAAGTGAGTGATGCCGTTTCCCCTCCCTTTCTATTTGCCTGTACCATAGCTGCCACATCACACCTTCCTTATTTATTTATTTGCTGCAAAATTGAGTGATGCCCTATGATGTCTTTTCCCCTCCCTTTCTATTTGCCTTTACCCAAGTTGCTCTTCGAGGAGTGACACGTGATTTTAACAATTGCATGCTAAACAAAAACTATGAGAATGCATGTTGAAAAATATATGTTTTTTGGTTTTTTTTTTTTACGGACTCGCTCTTCGAGGAGTGACACGTGATTATAACAATTACATTATATAAATAAACTGTGAAAATGCATGTTGAAAAATATATGTTTTTTTGGGTTTTTTTTTTTTTTTTTTTTGCTTAAACCCTACGCTGAAAATTTACCGAGTGATAACAACTGTGTCACTCGAAAGTCTTGAATTGAAGATGTTTCAAGAAAGGTTTGCACAACAAAATGGAAGAAGCATACACCCTAATGATTGGTTCTAATCTTTGCACAACAAATGGTGAGTTTGCTACTTTGGTCTCTAAACAGGGTCTCTTGCCGTCCTAGTGATCACCTTTCGTGAAGGTAATATGGGGGCTTAGCAGATAATGGGATGGTACGTATACCAATCACTACCAGTCTAAGCACTCAACGAAGAGTTGGGGTTTACACAAACTTCAACTTTGACTCAAGTCATCGGTAAGCTGCTAGTCCCCCACGTAACTTAAAGTTGCAAACTACAAACGACAGGATATAGACTCCTCTAGGATTTATTTATTCAAACACCAATAGCCCTAAATAGCAAATTATTCCCGTCGAATATTTTGGATATTGACCGCTTAGGATTTATTTATCCAAACACCGATAGTGAATAATAGCAAATTATTCCCGTCGAAAATTTTGGATATTGACCCCTTAGGATTTATTTATCCAAACACCGATAGTGAATAATAGCAAGTTATTCCTGTCGAATATTTTGGATATTGATCCCTTGGGATTTATTTATCCAAACACCGATAGTGAATAATAGCCAGTTAGGATTTATTTTTATGTTTCAGGAAAACAAACCCACTAAAAATGCATGGCCATATGTATATATACACAAAATAAAAAATGCGAAAAACTTGACCAAAAATAAACACACATATAATTCAAACACATCAAAACAAATAATCATATCAAAATTATTCAAAGCTCAGTCCAATATTTTTTCAGAAAAAATACCTTCCCTAGTGGAGTCGCCATCCTGTCGCACCCTATAAAATGGTGAGCGCGTCGTCCCCCGTCGAGAGGGTCTTTTTGATGTCTCGCAATGGAGTTGTTGAGGAGTCGCCACCTTGCTGTTGAGGGTCGCTAGGATCACCCGATTTGCGCTGGTCTGGTCAGAGATTCGAGGGTAAGGGACTGGTTGCGTATAGGGAAGGTATTAGCACCCCTAGTACGCCTTACCTAAGGTAAGCCGCATTGACTATTTTTGACGTGATTTTAAATGTTTCGATGGGTCATAATTATTGAAATGGAAAAAATATTCCGATTTGCGAAAAAATCGGTTGTCGCCCAAAATAATCCAGTGAATTTTATTGATTATTTCCAGATATGCAAATGCTAGCCTACTTGTAGTTTCTTCATTTACCACCTGAAATTAACCATTAATCCCCATGCATTAATTTCACGATTGATTGATTCATACAGAAATCGACCACCGCTCAGAATAATACTGACAATTTTGGTGGTTATTCCCGAATATGTAAATGTTAGCCTACGCGTAAATCCGGCAATTATTACCTAAAATTAATCACATATTCTCATGAATTAATTTGACGATTTATTTAATATTAGGCCAATTTGAAAGATTTAATAAACTTGTTATTAAATCTAAATTTAATTTTTGGGAAATAAACATTTTGACCATTTGCAAAGAAAACACACATTTTTTATTTTTATATTCTTTTTCTTACCATAACAACATAAATAATTGCATGAAATAAAAAAAAAAACAACACAACACACTCACACATTCTCTTTTTCATCCTTTTCATAATTAAAATACAACTCACACACACATTATCCTTTTTCATTTTTTCAATATATTTTACAAATAACAATTAAACAACAATAAAAATTCAAATAAATACATAAATATAAAGAAAATTACATAAACTTCAAGAACGCACAGTGGCAGCAGCAGGGGAACACTGGTGGCACGTCAGACACGCGCCACCGTCACTGGCAGCGCGTGGGACCACGCGTTGCCGCCGATTGGTTGGCCGGACAGGGGAGAGCAGCAGATCTGCTCCTTTCCTTTCTCCTTTCGCCGGTGGTGGCCTCCACGACGACCTGAAAAACAAAACAAACGTAGAAAAACAACACAAACACAGACAACACAAGCTGCTGGGTTGTTCATCCCTCCTCCAGGTCCGTTCTGCTTCTTCTTCTTCTCTTCCTCGCCGGCAAGAGTACTTCGAAGACCTGCAAACAAAATCCACAGACACAAAAGGCACGAAATCAAATTATTCTCTTCGGCAAATTTCAGATCTATCCTTCTCGGCGTTTTCTTCTCCTTCAGATCGGACCATTCTTCTTCTTCTTCTTCTTCTTCTTCTTCGCTGGCAAGGGTGAGACGACCTATGGACATAATCTAACAAACAGACAAACACAGCACAAAAACACAATCACTTCATTCTCTCCAGTTCTCATTTCTCGGCGATCTGTTCCTCTTCTCAAAATCTCAGGTCTGTCTCTCTTCTCTTCAGTTGGCTGGTGGCTGGAGGCAGCTTGAATGAGGCCGTGGGAGGCTAAAAGTGGAGGAGGATGGTTGAGGAAAGGCTATAATCGCCGGCCAAAGAGGTGGAGAGTGGGGGTCTGGCCGGAGAAGGAAAAAGAAAGAAAGAAAAAAAAGTGAGGAGCTCGTGGGGCCTGCGCCTGAGCTGACCGGGGGAAGAAGAAAAGGAACGGGAGTCAAAGGGGAAACCGAAGAGCAGATGGGGAAATGAAGGGGCAAGGCTGGTTTGAAGAAGGGGAAAATTATGGAAAAAGGGAGGGGCTCTCTATTTTGGGGCTAGTCGGAGAAAGCCAAAATGAAAAAGGAAAGTGAAGAGAGGGGCAAAAAAATGGGGGAGGGGCTGCAGCGGCCAAGATGGGGCTGGCGGCTGCAGCCCCACAAAGAAGAAGGGAAAAAAAAAGGTAAATTAGGTTTAGGGTTTTTTGTTTTAGGGTTTTGTGTGTGTATTTTTTTTGTCCCCCTTTTGTGGTGCCTTAATACTCTATTTATAGAGTTTTAAAAAGTCAAAAATTCAACATCATCCTTCAGCTTGCGCGTCTTCTTCAATTTGGTCCTTAATTTTCAATTTGTGCGATTTGACCCTGCATTGACTTTTAAATTCTCAATTTATTCAATTTTGCCCTTGTACCAACATATTTTTGGATTTTCATCTTTTTTTATATTTTTTTGCCCTTTTTTATTTTTTTGTCTTTTTTTATATTTTCTTGTCTTTTTTTCGAAACATAAAAAAAAGAGTCAAAATTTGGGTAGCAACAAACTAAATGAATTATTATTAAATAAAAATTTGCAACAATCAAATAACAAATATAAATAGTTAAATTTCTTTAGATAAAAAAACAAAAACATAAAATAAAAATTCATCCTCACATTAGTGTTATAATCATTGTTATAACAGTTAAAATTATTATCATCATTATTGTCAAAACAATTGAAATTATTAAATCTACATGAAAAATTATTAAAAAAAAGCAAAATATTTTTGTAAGAAAATGATAAAAAATTAATAACTAAAATTATTGTTATTATTGCGCAAATAATAAAATCATAAAAATCATCTAACGCAAAGAACAAATAAAAATAAAAGAAAACAAAACAAACAATAGATAACTGGAAAAAGGGAGCAATATTTATTATTGCCATTACTATCAAAAAAATAAAAATTATCAAATTATACCGAGAAAAAAAATAAAAAACATAAACAAAATAGCAAGCAAGAAAAACAAATAAAATATTATTATTATTATTATTATTATTATTATTATTATTATTTTGAAAGAATAAATAAACAGCAAAAGATCAGGTAAAAAAAATAAAATAAAAATAAAAATTATCATTGTCATTACTACCAAAACAACAAAAATTAACAAATTATCCTTAGAGGAAAGAAACCTAAAAAACATTAATAAAAAAGCAAGTAAGAAAAATAATTAAATTATTATTATTATCATTATTATCATTATTATTATTATTATTATTATTATTATTATTATTATTATTATTATTATTATTATTATTGTGTTAATTATGAAAGAAAAAAAAAAGACTAAAAAAATCCTAAAAGCTTTAATAAAAGATAAAAAAAATCATTGTTATTATTGTCAAAACAATAAAAATTATTAAATTATCCTGAGGAAAAAAAAACTAAAAAAACATTAACAAAAGAGTAACCAAGAAAAACCATTAAAGCATTATTATTATTATTATTATTATTATTATTATTATTATTATTATTGTATTAATAATAAAAAAATAAAATAAATGAAAAACTAAAAAAATTATCAAAACTTTAACAAAAAATATAAAAAAAAAATTCTTAGGTAAAAGAAAAAGCAAAATATTATTATAACAGTCAAAATTATTATTAATATTATTGTCAAAATAATTGAAATAATTAAATTGACCTGAAAAATCATTAAAAAAAACAAAATATTTTGATAAGAAAAATACAAAAAGGAAACAAAAACTAAAAGAAAGAACCAAAGGAGAAAAATTATTAAAAAAAGCAAAGGATTTATAGGAAAATAATAAAAAACTAATCACTAAAATTATCATTATCATTGCGTAAATAATAAAATCATAAAAATCATATAATCCAAAAAATAAATTAAAATAAAAGAAAACAAAAAAAAATTGAATAAAGGGAAAAAGGAAACAATATTAAATGTAAAATGATTACCAATAAAAATTCAAATTTAAAATTGAACCGATTAAGAAAACCCGTCCGTCGACGATTAACCGGACATATATGACCGGAACGCGCCGCGGCGGAAGATAGAGGACACTCCGGCGCCTCTTCTGGTACGGCGGAAGGTAATTTTTAACGGTGTAACGACGCCGCACGCGCCGCCTAAGGGGCGCGTAAGCGTCGAACGGTGCTGTCGCGTCTGTGCAACGCGCCAGCAGTTAATCCGAAAAAAATATTAAAATATTAGTCAATTACCAAGAAGCCCCTGTCCCCACTGATATTTACAGAAAAACCGTATAGGAAATGACTCAGCTGCCCCCATTCACTGTGCGCTATTTTGTTGTTTACGGGGGCTTTTTTCGTCCGTGCACTGTGCATATAAAGTGGAAAAACAGGTGATGTCCCTGGTTCCTGTGCACTATTTTGTCTTTTTCGGGGGGCTTTTTCGTTAATACACTATTCAAAAGCGGGAAAATAAAAAAAAAAGATGGACGAACTCGCGCGACGCACGGACAAAAAATGTCCAATGAACAGTGAAATGTGAGTGTGTGCACAGAGATTTTATCTACAGTAAAACATGGACGCCGTTTATATTTTAGTTAATATATATACTAGTCAATACCCCGACGTCTCATCGTGGGTAGGACTATATTTTTTTCAACATAAAAAAATTAAATATATGAGATTTCTTTTATTATAATATAAATTTAGGTGAGATGATAAATTTGTGCAGAATTCCTGTTAAGATAAAAAAGCAAAATATTTTGACAAAAAAACAATAAAAAATTAATCACTAAAATTATCATTATTATGACACAAATAATAAAATCATGTGATCCGACGAATAGATAAAAATAACAGAAAACACAAAAAAAAAACAAAGAGAAAAAGGGAACAATATTAATTTGAAAATGATCACCAATATAAATTAAAATTTCAAGACTGAACCAAATAAAAATAAATCTCTAATAAAAAAATAAAATGATAAAAATTAAAAACTAAAACTAAAAGCATAGATGCATAAATACGGATAAAAAATAAATGTTGTCGAAGAATGACAAAAAAAAAAGAAGAAATTAATAGCAAATAAAAAAATTCAAACAATAAGGACCGAGATGAAAAATAAATTATATAATTAATTCCAATCAAATAACAAAATTGAAACAAATAAAAACATTTGGACCGAAACAAATAAATATATATTTTAAAAACATTGCAGTGGAATTTTGTTAAAAAAAATTAAAAGAATAATGATTGAAATATGAATAATTTCAATTGGAGGATAAAACCAAAACAAATTAAAATAAACTATATAACTAATTCAATTAAAGGATAAAATTGAAATAAATAAAACGTTGAGACCGAAATAAATAAAGATATTTTTAAAAAATTATAATGTTTTTACAAAATTAAAAGAATAAGGGCTTAAATAAAAGATATAATATACGATAAATTTCAATTAGAGGACCCAATCATAAGCAATTAAAACTTACATACTAAAATAATTAAAATAACCAAGAGCAAACTCAAAATCAAAAGAATAAGGACTAAATTGAAACCCAACATATATAATCCGTTTCAATTAAAGGGCACAATTGAAACAAATCAAAAACTATATTAAAAAAACAATACTAAAAGATAAATTAAAGGCCCAGGGACCAATATAAACATTTCACAAACATCAAGGACTAATGTGTATTTCCGGCTGGTAGGAAAGAGAAAAGAGAGGGAAAACATAAAACCATCCACTAGAGTTTCATCGGAAACCATACCCTAACACGCGCCGTACTGGGAGAAAGAGAACATGTGGGCGCACCATGTGACACGGCGGAAGCCAGTTTCTGACTGTCGTCTGAAGGCACATGCCCCACCCAAAGGGTGCGTGCGGCAGAAACACTACAGGCGCGTCCGTACGACGCGCCTGCAATATTTTTGAAAAGAAATAATAAAATAGTGGACAATTACTAAGACACCCCTGGACCCACCCGATAACCACGAAAAAAACCACCATGGAAAATGCATAAATACCCCCGGGTCTGGCGGTTATTTTTTGTCGTTTAGGGGGGCTAAAAGCGTCGTTTTACTATGCAATAAATTCAGAAATACCGTCCATGTCCCCTGGAAATTGCTAAAGTACCCTCGGTCCGATTTGCCTTATTTTGTCATTTAGGGGGGCTATTTTTGTCGTTTCAATGTGCAACAAATCTGGAAATGCCATCTGTGTCCCCTGAAAAATTCTAAAATACCCCCGGTCCTAAGGGTTAAAAATTTTTAGACCTGGGGGCAAAATGGTAATTGTACTGTCACAATGAATAGTGAACTGAGTCTGTGTGCACAATAAAAGCAAGATGTCGTTTATTGTTTAGTTAATACACACACACACACACACACAAAGGCAAATTATCTCGTGCTTCGCCGCAGTCAAAATTATATTTTTTTAAAATTATAAAAACAAAGCTTTAAAATATGATTTTTTTATAATGCTAGAAATCAGGGTAAATGATAAATCTTTTAAAAAAAATTGTATCTTGAATTTTTGTCAAGCGTTAGTTCCCAATAAAATATATAAATTTTAAATCGATATAAATTTATTGGTTTAATAGGTTTAAACAAAAAATAAATATCTTTTTTACAAAAAAACAATTTTAAGCAATACAATTTTTAAAAAATAATAGAGAACATTGAGCGGAGAAAGTTTTCCAAACCATCAATTCAAGATATTATATCTGAACTACTATATGTGGAGAAGTTACAATACTCAATTTTTAACAAATATAACATCGAATGATAAATTATTACAATTATTATTCTTACTATTATTATTGTGACTATTAAAATACCATTACCATTATAATTATCACTACTATAAATAATTAATATCCTAATTATTATTGGTATTATTATTATTATCATTGTCGTCATCATCATTGTTATTATCGTTGCTATTATTATTGCTATAAATATTATTGTTTAGATAATTGTTATAGCTATTATCATCACAACTATAACTAATATTACTATTATTCTTACTCTTATTCTTATTCTTATCATCATCATTATTATTAGTGCAATCATTTAAGTATTATTATTGTTATTATTAGTATCGCTATCGCTGCCACTACTGTAATCACTATTATAATTACTAATGCTGCTATTATAATTAATATCATTAAAATTATCATTAGTATTATTATCATTATTAATATCACCGCTATAATTAATTTTTTTTATTATTGATATCTTTGATATTATTTTATGAAATATTTTATTATTATTATTATTACCGTAATTATTAATATCATAAGCATTGTAACCATTACAATTAATTATTATTGTTATTATTGTTGCTACCCAATTTTTGACCTCTTATTTTTATGTTTCAAAAAAGTCAAAAAAATATAAAAAAAGACAAAAATATAAAAAGGCAAAAAAATATAAAAAAAGGCAAAAAAATAAAAAGGCAAAAAAATATAAAAAAAGGCAAAAAAATAAAAAAAAAAGACAAAATCCAAAAAATACCTTGGTACAGGGGCAAAATTGAACAAATTGAGAATTTAACAGTCAATGCAGGGTCAAATCGCACAAATTGGAAATCAAGGATCAAATTGAAAAGGCACGCAAGCTGAGGGCTGATTGTGAATTTTACCAATGAAAAACTCTATAAATAAAGTGCATCTTCAACAAGAAAGTGGGGACCAAAAAAAAAATACATCAAGAAAAAACCCTAAAAGACCTAACCCTAATTTTTTTCTCAAATTAGAGGGGTTGCAGCCGCAGCCCACATCTTGGCAGCAGCTGCAGCCCCCCCAGCCCCGATTTTCCCCATTTTCTTCCTTTCCCTTTCTCCCTCAGAGGAGCTACCTTCTTCTCTGGCTAGTCACTCACTTTCCTCTCCGGTGACCAGCCATCAGCCATGCTCTCTCCCGTCTCTCCTTCACCTCGCTGACAGCCCCCCATATGCAACTGAACCCACAGCCACCATAGCATTTTCCCTTCACTTTTTTTTTATCATCTATCCGAACCCGACCAGCCATTACAGCCCCAGACCAGCTTCCTCTTCTCCGCCCAGACCTCCCCTGCCTCCTTCTCTCCTCCTCTTCGTCAGCCCCACAACGGCCAGCTTTCTCTCGTTCCCCGTCAACCCCATCCACAGCAGACCATGCCGCCTCAGGCCTCTTTCTCATCTGCAACCCTTCTCCTCTTCAACCAATAGCCACCGTCAGCCTCGATCAACGACAAGCTCCTCCTCCACAGCACTCTCAACAACCAGAAGCAGGGAGGAAGAGATGCCAAAACCAAGAAGAAAGTGGCAGATCTGAAGGAGATTATGAACCGAAATGTTGTGTTGTTTCGGGTTTAAACCCAAAAATTCCATATCTGAAAGGAGGGAAGAGGGAGCAGAAACATTGATTTGGTTTGATTTTGTGCTTTTGTGTTTGTTTGTCTTCATTCTTGCAGGTCGTCGGAACCCCTCCTTCACCGACGAGGAAAAGAAGAAGAAGAAGACGAACGGGTCCAGAGGAGAAGAGCCCAGCTGCCTGTTGCGTTTGTTTGTGTTTTCTTTGTTTTTGCAGGTCACTGGAAGGCCATCTCCGGCAAGAGGAAGAAGAGAAGGAGCAGATCTGCTGCCCCTCTGTAATCACTGTTCACCGGCGGCGCGTGGAACCACGCGCCGCCAGTGGTGGTGGAGCGTGGGCAGACGCGCCACCAGTGCCCTCTGCCTCTGCCACTGTGCCGAACTGGCCCCCCTGAGTTGCTGTTGTATTTTTCTTTGTTTATGTGTTTTATTTGAATTTATTGTATTTTAATTATTATTTGTAAAATCTAAATGAAAAGTACAATGTGTGTGTGAGTTGTATTTTTAGTTATAAAAAAGTGACAAGAAAAAGAAATGAAAAAAAGAGAATGTGTGTGTGTTGCGTTGTGTTTTATTTGTTTAATTAGCTATGTTGTTTTGTTAAGGAAAAAATAATATAAAACTAAAAAATATGTGTTTTCTTTGTATACGGCCAAAGCGTTTTCCAAAAATATATCATAGATTTAATAACAAGTTTATTAAATCTTGCAAATTTGGCTAATATTAAAACAAATCACGAAATTAATTCATGAGAATTAACGATTAACTTTAGGTAGTAATTGCCGGATTTACGAGTAGGTTAACATTTACATATTCGGGAATAACCACTAAAATTGTCAGAATTATTCTGAGCGGTGGTCGATTTCTTTTATGGATCGGTCAACCGTGAAATTAATTCATGAGGATTAATGGTTAATTTCAGGTGGTGAATGAAGAAACTATAAGTAGGTTAGCATTTGCATATCTAGAACTAATCAATAAAATTCACAGAATTATTTTAAGCGGTGACCAATTTCTTTTGCAATCGGAATATTTTTTTATTCGAATAAATATAACCCGTCGAAGCATTCAAAATCACATCAAGGTAGACAATGCAGCTTACCTCAGGTAAGGTGTATTAGGGGTGCTAATACCTTCCCTTTACGCAATAATTCCTGTACCCTTGAATCTCTGATCAGACCAGTACAACCGGGTGTTCCTAGCGACCCTCAACAGCCAGGTGGAGACTCCTCAACAACTCCATTGCGAGACACCAAAAAGAACCCTCTCGAAGGGGGACGCCGCGCGGCAACGTGCGACAGGATGGCGACTCCACTGGGGACGGTATTTTTTCTAAAAAATATTGGATTGAGCTTTGAATATTTTGATGTGATTTATTTGTTTTGACGTATTTGAATGATGTGTGTTTATTTTATTTAAGTTTTTTTCACTTATTTTATTTTGTGCATATGTATATACGTCCATGTATTGTTGATTTATTTGAGTTATATCAGGGTGATTTGCATCTTTAAGTTAAGTGGGAGACTAGCAGTTTACCTATGACTTGAATCAAGGTTGAAGTTTGTGTAAACCCCAACTCTTCGCTGAGTGCTTAGACTGATAGTGATTGGTATACGTACCATCCCATTATCTACTAAGCCCCCATATTGCCTTCACGAAGGTGATCACTAGGACAGCAAGAGACCCCAATTAGAGACAAAAGTAGCAAACTCTTCGCTGAGTGCTTAGACTGGTAGTGATTGGTATACGTACCATCCCATTATCTGCTAAGCCCCCATATTACCTTCACGAAGGTGATCACTGGGACAGCAAAAGACCCTGTTTAGAGGCCAAAGTAGCAAACTCACCATTTGTTGTGCACAAATTAGAACCAATCATTAGGGTGTATGCTCCTTTCATTATGTTTTGCATTAAGGCAAACCCTTCTCGAAGCATCTTAAATTCAAGACTTGTGGATGACACAGTAGCCATTATGTAGGAAATTTTCATTGTAGAGTTTAAGCTGAAATCAAATTTTTTATTGTCATACATTGTTACGATAATGTGTCACTCCTCGAAAGGCGAGTTTGTCAAAAAAAAAACATGTATGTACATTTCAACATTCATTCTCATAGTTTTTTTTTTATCGTGCAATTGTTCACTCCTTGAAAGGTCGAGTCGAAAAAAAAAAAAAACCAAAAGACATGCATTTACATTTCAACATGCATTCCCACAGTTTTGTTCATTACGCAACTGTTATGATCACGTATCGCTCCTTGAAGGTCGAGTCCGTAAAAAAAAAAAAAACATTCATTTACATTTCAACATGCATTCCCACAGTTTTGTTCAGTGCGCAACTGTTATGATTGCATATCGCTCCTTGAAGGTCGATTCTGTAAGAAAAAAAAAAAAAAGATCCAAAAAACATGCATATTCATTTCAGCATGCATTCTCACAATTTTTGTTTATTATGCAATTATTATGATCACGTGTCATTCCTCAAAGGGCGAGTCTAAAAATAAAAAAAACATGTATATTCATTTCAGCATGCATTCTCATAGTTTGAAATAGGGGTCCCTTAATCTGTCATCCTTCGAAGGGTCAAGAGTCATGGACATTTGACATTGCTGAGAAGAACTGACACCGATACAGAGACATCATTCGTTTTTTCTGCAAGCCAACAACAGAGTTCTCTGCTATCCAGTGAAATCAGTCAGGGTATATGCTCAGATATCATCTGCAAAGAGTTAATGCATTCGTCAATGGAGATTGTGGAAAATTTGGGTTCCCTTTGAAGGAGTGCGGGTAGTCCCTGTATGAGTCCATTTTTAGAGAGCAAGCATCAGTTAGAGAAGTTATCAGTCTATCAATTGATTTCTCTCCTGATCATGGAGTTTTCTGCGACATTGTCAAATCGAGGAGCTGTATGTCGCCATGCACAGTGGACCATGTTATTTTGCGAGCAAAGATAAATTATCCCGAGTGTGGAAACATAATAGGGGATTGTTGAATCTATTCTGGTGTTCGAGAGGTCGAAGCATGTGCACTGCAAATTACATTGCTCGACGAAGTGAAATTGCCGTAAGAGAGTCTTTTCGTCGTATGACGAAATTGTTCATGATTTGCGCACTTTGATGCTGTGTTGAGAGTGCTCTTAGATCGGTTCATTTTATGTCCAATGAGGAGCGCGGTGGAGCGCAAAAAAAAAAAAACTGCCTTCTTTTTGCGACATAATGAGAGAGATGAACAATTGCAAGAGTTTCAGTATTCAAATGTGAAAGCTGATCAACAAAGACAAGTCAAGTTTTGTGGAGGATGTTATCATCGGCAGTGTCAGCAATGAATCATCGCGAGTATAAGCCAGATCAATGAGTAGCGGCAATATAGAAATGATTGTTTGAAAAGTCTGAGAAAGGTGTCGCAGTCAATAATTTTCTTATGGAATCTCATCGACCATCACTTTGTTTTGGGGTTAAATCATCATTTCAGTGAAACATGTGTTTTTCTTGTCTTTTTGTTGTTTTGAAATCAAGAGATGTTTGACATTTTTATTTTTGACAAAATATTTTGATTAAACTCCAACATGCAAAATTGAAGGTTTATCATTCTTGAAAATTAAAGGTATTTTGATTGCAGAATTGACCCGATTTTTTGTTTAAATGACATGATGACCAATACCAAGTGACCAAACAATTTTTGAGCCATACACCGAGTTTTAAACCACATCGTAGCACTAAGCTTTATTAGTATGCATATTGACTTATGATGGATTCGGTAGTTATTGACCTGCGAATCATGACTCTTGCACGTCCAAATCCATACACTGGACGAGGTCAAAATTTATCAATTAAAATCAATTTTGCTTGAAATGATAAAAGGCTATCTTTGTTTATTCCTTCACTATTCTTGAAATGTGTATCCCTTGTTAATCCCAATTTGAGCCTGATATTATATTTCTTTGGAAAAAAACCCGACATGGATCACACCCTCACACTAGGGCAAATAAGATATTTGTAGTTTGAGGATATAATGACAACATTAGAATTAACAAAAGGGGGATGTTTAAGAATGAAAACCCAACATTGGAGAACAAGCAAATTGAGGTAGGATATGACGAAAACCAAGAGTCAATGCTACGGATAAGTTCAAAATAATTGAAAAAAAGAGAGAAAAAGAAAAGAAAAAAGCAAAAAAATTGAAAAAAAGAGTTGAAAAAAGAAGAAGAGAATATTGAACTATACCATGTCCATTGGTATCTTCGGTCAAACCTCATGTGAAAAGAAATGTTATAAAGATTATCGAGTCTCCAAGATAGGTTATCCATCAAATGAAGATCTTGCAGAATTATTTTGTTATACTATATTGAGTGCAACAAGATGGAATAACGTTAGACGACAAATGTTGGTTCGGGTTTTAGCATTTCCCTTTTAAGTTTGAAATTGTCAATGAAAGGAATGATATGATTGTAGAGATTCTTAGAGCATTGGTTGGTTGATAAAAATCACGTTAAGATAATTAACGTATTTTTATGTCGTCTCTTCTACAAGGACAACAAGAGAAAAGAGTTGACGACTAGCTGATGGTGATCCTTGGTCTTCGAAACCTTTAAACACCTTTTTGAGCCTATGAATATCCTTTTCTTTTATAGCCAGGAACCATAGCCTCATTATATGCTTTTAAAAGCCCTTCTTGATCAAGCAAACCATTTTAACTGATAAGTGGTGCTCTCAAAATTGTTAGAGTTTTTCCATAAGGGTTATAATTTTACGAAGTAAATTACAAGTTGTTATGCATATTGATAAAGTGAAGACTGAAAAATGAGACAAATTTTCAACTGAATCTCGGGTCTTTACTCGACACTTTAATTGTTTGAAAATCACAAATTATCACTTCATCATGTATTCTCAAATTTCATACCCCAAAATCAGAGATTTGAATTGAAAAAAAACCATAAAAAGACAATTTCAATCTTACAATGAGTCAATTACTATTTGCAAAATACAAAATATTTACAATTCTGCATTTATTAAATGTCGTGTGTTGGGTATTTGACCAAATGAATTTGATTTTCAACAAATGACATCTCTTTGATTTTATTGCAATAATTAGACTTTGGATGCACATGATCTTTGAAATCGGTGACTTAATTTCAAAACCAAGAAAGATGTACAAACAGAGAAAATATTGACCGGATTTGCAGAATTCTTGACATTGACAATTCTCGGTTACCATCAGAAAGCTCAGCAGTCAGAGGCCACAGTGTGGATCTTGATAGGAATGCAAAAATTTCACATCAACTTGGGGGCAAAGAAACACAAGTAAATAATGATTCAGTGAAATTCATCAATTAGCACCAACAGATTCAACTCAGGGCAGCATTGTTTAGGAGAATATGATGGGTTCGCAATTGAAAGGCATCTTCAAATTCGGAAATATCAACCGACTCTCGGATTCGGTTGTCTCCAAAAAGTGATTATTGCATGGGTGCATCATGATAAATGTTGAAGAGTGTGCAAGCCACCAAGATTGACCGAGGAATAATTTGCTTTGAAGCCAGTCGACTCAAGGTTCAGTTCACTGGATGAATATGGGAGACAGAAAGAACCTCGTAAATGAAAACATTATAATTCTTTGCATGGACTAAGAAGAATTTGTTCAGAAGAAATTGAGTCTACAATGGAGAGTTTGAAATTGCATGGCCGAGCAGTTGCATCAATTCAAGACGCAATTAATTACATGAATGTGGATGATTATAGCATTATATCTCTTTTCACGAGCTGAGAGAAATTTATTGATGATACATGGAGCATGCACCGATGAGTTTTGGATGCATTTATGGATGATTTGACAATTCCATGAGGATCGATGATGACATATGCAGAGGAAATATGATTCAATTGATGAAAAACTTCATGATTGATTGACAACCGAAGATGAGATCAACATTAGCAAGCCTTGCAATGATTGTTAGCAGAACACACACAAACCAAAAGCAGTTATTGAGAGAATCCAAGAAAATTGATGACTTGTTACACTCCTCCACGATGAATCAAGCAACACCACACTTGGGGGCAATGTTAAACTTGATAAGCACGGAGAGCAGAAATCATTGTAGATAGCCTAGAATAAGCAATGTGCTTAAGTTTGGTTGAATGAATGACAACAAAGCTTTGGAGACCATGCAAAGACATCCTACAACAATAGAGCATCAGAGAAAGGGGACCTATATTTCTCAGGTAAGTATGCATGTATCATCATGCATTGCATCCCCATCTACATCATCAATTCCATCCGGGTAGGTCACCCGTTATAATGAGACCCTCACTTCCATCTGTCATCCGGGTAGGTCACCGAGTATAATGAGACCCGCTTCCTCCATCTTCCATCCGGGTAGGTCACCCGTTATAATGAGACCCTCACCTTCATCTTCCATCCGGGTAGGTCACCCAGAAAAATGAGACCCTTTTCATCATCTTCCATCCGGGTAGGTCACCCAGAAAAATGAGACCCTTCTAACTCCTAACTTGGGTAGGTCACCCAGAAAAATGAGACCCTTCTAACTTGGGTAGGTCACCTAGAAAAATGAGACCCTTCTAACTGTTAACGTGGGTAGGTCACCTAGAAAAATGAGACCCTTCTAACTTCTAACTTGGGTAGGTCACCCAGAAAAATGAGACCCTCCTAACACTTCTAACTCGGGTACGTCACCCGTCATAATGAGACCCGGGTAGGTCACCCGTCACCATTGAGACCGTCTCCACCATTCAATTTTTTTTTCTTTCTTTACAACACTTACTATTTAAAGTCTGTTACAAGACTTTAGTCGTAAGCATTGTAAAGAGGGGGCATCTGTTGCTACCCAAATTTTGACCACTTATTTTTATGTTTCAAAAAAGTCAAAAAAATATAAAAAAAGACAAAAATATAAAAAGGCAAAAAAATATAAAAAAAGACAAAATCCAAAAAATATCTTGGTACAGGGGCAAAATTGAACAAATTGAGAATTTAACAGTCAATGCAGGGTCAAATCGCACAAATTAGAAATCAAGGACCAAATTGAAAAGGCGCGCAAGCTGAGGGTTGATTGTGAATTTCATCAATGAAAAACTCTATAAATAGAGTGCATCTTCAACAAGAAAGTGGGGACCCAAAAAAAAATAATACATCAAGAAAAAACCCTAAAAGACTTAACCCTAATTTTTTTCTCAAATTAGAGGGCCTGCAGCCGCAGCCCTCATCTTGGCAGCAGCCCCCCCAGCCCCGATTTTCCCCATTTTCTTCCTTTCCCTTTCTCCCTCAGAGGAGCTACCTTCTTCTCCGGCTAGTCACTCACTTTCCTCTCCGGTGACTAGCCATCAGCCACGCTCTCTCCCGTCTCTCCTTCAACTCGCTGACAGCCCCCCATATGCAACTGAACCCACAGCCACCATAGCATTTTCCCTTCACTTTTTTTTTATCATCTGCCCGAACCCAACCAGCCACCTCAGCCATTACAGCCCCAGACCAGCTTCCCTCTTCTCCGGCCAGACCTCCCCTGCCTCCTTCTCTTCTCCTCTCCGTCAGCCCCACAACGGCCAGCTTTCTCTTGTTCCCCGTCAACCCCATCCACAGCAGACCATGCCGCCTCTTGCCTCTTTCTCAGCTGCAACCCTTCTCCACTTCAACCAACAGCCACCGTCAGCCTCGATTGGCGACAAGCTCCTCCTCCACAGCACTCTCAACAACCAGAAGCAGGGAGGAAGAGATGCCAAAACCAAGAAGAAAGTGGCAGATCTGAAGGAGATTATGAACCGAAATGTTGTGTTGTTTCGGGTTTAAACCCAAAAATTCCAGATCTGAAAGGAGGAAAGAGGGAGCAGAAACATTGTTTTGGTTTGATTTTGTGCTTTTGTGTTTGTTTGTCTTCATTCTTGCAGGTCGTCGGAACCCCTCCTTCACCGATGAGGAAAAGAAGAAGAAGAAGACGAACGGGTCCAGAGGAGAAGAGCCCAGCTGCCTGTTGCGTTTGTTTGTGTTTTCTTTGTTTTTGCAGGTCACCGGAAGGCCATCTCCAGCAAGAGGAAGAAGAGAAAGAGCAGATCTGCTGCCCCTCTATAATCACTGTTCACCGGCGGCGCGTGGAACCACGCGCCGCCAGTGGTGGTAGACGCGCCACCAGTGCCCTCTGCCTCTGCCACTGTGCCGAACTGGCCCCCCTGAGTTGCTGTTGTATTTTTCTTTGTTTATGTGTTTTATTTGAATTTATTGTATTTTAATTATTATTTGTAAAATCTAAATGAAAAGTACAATGTGTGTGTGAGTTGTATTTTTAGTTATAAGAAAGTGACAAGAAAAAGAAATGAAAAAAAGATAATGTGTGTGTGTTGCGTTGTGTTTTATTTGTTTAATTAGCTATGTTGTTTTGTTAAGGAAAAAATAATATAAAACTAAAAAATGTGTGTTTTCTTTGCATACGGCCAAAGCGTTTTCCAAAAATATATCATAGATTTAATAACAAGTTTATTAAATCTTGCAAATTTGGCTAATATTAAAACAAATCGCGAAATTAATTCATGAGAATTAACGATTAACTTTAGGTAGTAATTGCCGGATTTACGCGTAGGTTAACATTTACATATTCGGGAATAACCACTAAAATTGTCAGAATTATTCTGAGCGGTGGTCGATTTCTTTTATGGATCGGTCAACCGTGAAATTAATTCATGAGGATTAATGGTTAATTTCAGGTGGTGAATGAAGAAACTACAAGTAGGTTAGCATTTGCATATCTAGAACTAATCAATAAAATTCACAGAATTATTTTAAGCGGTGATCGATTTCTTTTGCAATCGAAACATTATTTTATTCGAATAAATACAACCCGTCGAAGCATTCAAAATCACATCAAGGTAGACAATTCAGCTTACCTCAGGTAAGGCGTATTAGGGGTGCTAAAACCTTCCCTTTACGCAATAAGTCCTCTACCCTTGAATCTCTGATCAGACCAGTACAACCGGGTGTTCCTAGCGACCCTCAACAGCCAGGTGGCGACTCCTCAACAACTCCATTGCGAGACACCAAAAAGAACCCTCTCGACGGGGGACATTATTATCAGTATTGTTACTATAATGTTTTCTTTTTATATAAGTATAAAATCAACGACTTATTTTTGTTTTTTTTAATTATTTTAGGTGTTTGCATAATTTATCTTTTATTATTATTTTTCATCTTAAGGATAATTTAATAATTTTTATTTTTTATGTATTAATAGTAATGGTTATTTTAGTTGTTATAGTTATGGTAATAATAGTGACGTAACAATGGATTTTCAATATTTTTTATATATATAAGTATAAAATCAATGCTTTATTTTTATTGTTTAATTATTTTAAGTGTCTACACAATTTATTTTTTATGATTATTTATAATTTAAATTAAATTATGAAATGAACTAATTCTCATATAGTGAATTCAATGATTCAATTATCCGAATCTTTTTATATTTTTAATAAAAAAAATTATATGCTAAAATCAGTTTAAATCTGACGTGGAGATACACGAGTTTAGTCTGGTATATATATATATATAAGTGAAAAAACATTGTAGCTATCTATGGTATTTTGAAAGAATAGTTACAATGTTTTTCTCAAATGATTTAGCTTGTAGGTTAATAATGTTTTCATCACCCTATATATATAATTACCATTTTGCCCATTAGTCCATAAAAGTTAATTCTCAGTCTCAAGGGTATTTTAGATTTTTCCGTTGCACCTATGTGTCATTAGCATATTGTGTTGGGGTGTTTGCATCTTCTCCTTTTTTATATGAACATTAAAACTATGAATTTTTTCCTAGAAGCAGTAAAAAAAATTAAGGCTGGATATGTCATTCGATTAAAATTCATTTTATATATATATATATATATATATATATATATATATATATATATATATATATATATATGTTATTTTGACCTTTATTCTTTTATTTTTATTTGGTTTTAATTTCTTTGATTTTTTTTTGTCCTTCTTGTATTGTCTTTATTTTTATTTTATTTTGCATTTAGGCTTTTAGTTTTGATTTTTTATTTTTGTCATTTTATTTTTTTGTTGAGGTTTTATTTTTATTTAGTTTAGTCTTGAAATTTTAATTTATGTTGCTGATTATTTTAAAATTGATATTTCTTCTTTTTTCCATTTGTTCTTTTTTTTAGTATTTTCTTTTATTCTTATTTTTTATTTAGATCAAATGATTTTTTCTATGGTCATTATTTTTATTTTGGTTTTATCTTTTTTTTATTGTTTTTTTGTTTGCTATTTCGTTAAATTTTTTAGGTTAGGTTTTTTTATAGATAATTTTATGGTTTTCATTGTGTTACACAATAATAATGATAATTTTGGTGATTTTTTTTTAATTGTTTTCTTGTTTGCTCTTTTGTTAAAAAAATTTTATTCTTTAGGGCAATTTAATATTTTATTATTATTTGGGAAGTAATAATAATGGTAATTTTAACTGTTATAATCATGATAATAATAATGACGTACAATGAATTTTCAATTATGTTTGTTTTATATAGGTAGAAAATCAATGGGTTGTTTTTGTTGTTTATTTATTGTAGGAGCTTACACAATTGATATTTTATTATTGTATTTAATTTAAATTAAATTATAAAATGAATTAATTCTAATACAATGAATTTAATGATTAAGGTATCAGAATCTTCTTGTTTTTTCAATGGCAATGATAATTTTATGCTGATGATTTTGTTGAAACCTATTTAACAAATGAATTCATATCAATTTAAAATTCATATATTTTATTGTAAACGTGCATTTCATAAAATTTTGCCCTTTATAATCTTCTCAAAACCTTAAAGCATTATAAAAAAATCTCACTATTAATATAAAAATCTCACTATTATATATATAAGAAAGAAACAATAGATGTCAGAACATAATGTCGCACCCTAAAAAGTGTGAGAACGCAGTGTCGTGATGACTCTTCCCCTTGTGCGGGGGAAATTCATATGTCGGGAGTTTAATTTTTATTTTTTGTGGAAAAGGGAGTCGCCACCTAGTATTATGGTTACTAGGAAACCTAAACTGGTCTTTCAGAGATTCTAGGGTAAGGGACTGGTTGCGTAAAGGGAAGGTTTTAGCACCCCTAGTACGCCCTACCTAAGGTAAGCTGCTTGGTGTTTTGTTTGGTTATGATTTGTTATGATTTCAAAAAAATATGTTGGTTAAATGATGAGTGGGATATTATTCCGCCGAATATTTTGGATATTAACCCCTTAGAATTTATTTATCCAAATACCAACAGTGAATAATAGCATATCATTCCTGCTGAATATTTTGGATATTAATCCCTTAGGATTTATTTATCTAAATACCGACAGTGAATAATACGAATCACCAAAAAAAAAAGTTTTTATATTTTTTTAAATATTGGCCAATACCTTTTGGATTTTACAAACATGTTGTAAAATCCAAAAATGCAAGAAATGATTTTTTCTTTGTGAAATCAAGGCTAAAACACATTTTTCTCTTCAAAACCCAAGATAATATATATTTTTTGAAAGAAAAACAATTTCTTTTTTTTTAAATATGCTAGTGTATTGGCCGTATGCAAGAAAACCACACATTTTTTCTAGATATTTTCCTAAAACATATTTTTTAAAATATTTTTTTATATATTTTTGTATGTTTTTTTTTTTTTTTTTTTTTTATTTATTTACTGGCGGGTTGGACTGCCAACCCACCAGTTTGGGGCTGGGCTGCCAGCCCACCTGGAGGTGGGTCTGGGCCGCCAGCCCGCCTGAGGATGGGCGGCCAGTCCGCCGGGTGCTAGGCTGGGCCTTCAGCCTGCCTTCTGGGTGGCTGGGCTGCAAGCCTGCTTCCTTGAGGTTGGGTTGGGCGTACGGGCTTGAAGCCCGTCCCATTTCTTTTCCGGGTCAAGCTTTATGCCCGACCCGACCCGGTTACTGTTTGCAAACAGTAACCGGGTTTCTACGTAAAACCGAAGAAGATGAACAGTAGATATGCAATTTTTCGAGTGTGACGAACGGCGTACCTGTTTATACCGTTGGGTAGAGGAGGTCGAGGTGGTTCTTATGGTCATTGTCTCGTCGGAAATGGTGGCTTGAATGGTCGTCGGAAAGCCTGCTGTCACGTTGCAGGGGCTGCTGCTGTTCTGCCAAAACCTTGCCTGAGATGATGGCTGAGTTGCTGGATTAATGGCGGAGAATTTGGTGACGACGGTGCGGAGTGAGGTGGATGGAATTGGTTGTCGGAGTTGTGGAACCGAGAAGGAGGGAGAGAGAGTGGTGGTCTGGTTTTAGAGAGAGAGGGGCAGAGTAAACGAAAGAAAAATACTAGGGAGAGCAGGAAGAAGACTCTCAAAGTTTTTATGTCAATGGCTCTGCCATTTTCTCTATTTTTCTGCGTCCATAACACTGTGATTCTCACGGAAATCTCTTCTCTCTGTTCTCTGTTTTTCTCCTATTTTTCACGTAAAATCCCTCTCTGTCCTCTGTTTTTTCTCCTCCCTTTTCTTCACCGTGTGCCCTATTATTTATAGTAGAGAAGACTGCATGCATTTGAGGAAAGTATGACCAGAGGAGAATCAGGGAGGAGAATTAGGAGACGATGCTGATGGAGATAAATCAGGAAGAAAATTGCGATTTAATAGGAAGGAAATTTGATCTGTTTTGCTGTGATCTCGCGCCTGAAAATTTTGGACGCCATGCATGCCGGAACAGTAAAATTTCTTTTAAATGCAGATTTCAAAATTTTTAAGAAGGTAAAAAAATATGATTTGGTCCTTTATAATTTCTTTAATTGCATCCATTGGATTTAATCTTGTGAGTTTGTGTAATTATATCCCCTTAAAAATTCAATTTCAACCTTAGCTTTGCACGATTTTTTTATTTTGGTCCTTGGTTCTTGATTTTCGCGATTTAATCCTCAATCGACCATTAAACTCTCAACTTATTCAATTCGGCCCCCGATTGGTCTCCGAAAATTTCAATTTCATCAATTGAAACCAAATTAAATTTAAAAAATTGATTTCTTATTAACGAAGCCCTTAGTAGAATTAATTTGACCAATTTAAAGTATAGTTAAATTCTTCAACTGGACCCTAAATTAATTCTCAAAATATAATTATAATTTAAACCAACAATTAGATCGAATTGGCCCGTAAAAAATATAATTATATTTTTTTTTACTTAGATTTTATGCAGATTTATCTGATAATAAATTATTTCGACCTTTAATCTGCGATTTTCTTTATTTTCAGGTACAAAAGGGGTACGATCGAGCTCTCGAAAACATCCAAAATTTCACCTCGATTCTCCAGCTGACATCAGACCCCTTTATTTTATTTTTTTGTTATTTTCAGGTAGTTTTGAGGAATGACCCAAAATTGGGTTACGACACATAACGTGGGATGTGGTAATTTCCAATCTTGAAATTAAAGATACTTATATAAATATTTACAACAATTTTAGAAATAAAATCAAAATTTAGAGGGGTGATTTATTACCATGAGAATTCAAAATCTGAAATAGTAGTTTATGATGGATAAATAAAGCAACGATTTATTTGAATCATTCCGTCATCTTCTTGTCTCGGTGATTCATGTCATCACAGACTGTTCTTCAAAGTCAAATTTAAAAGCTTTATTATTTGCAAGAAGTCAAAACATCAACTGTGGCGACATGTACCAGTGAATCATGTGGAGTACTACTCCAGCTGATAGAAATGTATAGTTAATTAATTAACTGCGGCTGCAGCAATGCATGAATGAATTAACAACACGTTATCATTTAACAGCTTCACCTGCTTAAACAATTGAAAATCACTGTTATAATCCACAGTTAGATGAGTGTGGTTGAACAGTAATTTCAATATAATGTATAATAATATATAACAGCAAGTCATATAAGAAAGAAAAAAACCGAGTGTGAAAGCTGTGCCGGACTGCCGTTGTTATCTAGTACAAGATTTAGACCTCTGATGAAAAATAGCATTAGACCCTTGATCAGTACGAGTAGGCGTCTGATGATTAACATTAGACTTCTGATTTTCCTTAACAGGCCTCTCTTGATTAGGGTTGGCGAGCAGATCAGCACTTATTACTACTCGAGGTGTTTGGCTATTTCGACTGGAATCACACCCTGCAGAGGATAATCCATGAAATTCAGCGTGAGCTGAATAGCTCGATTGACTTGCCACGCCCATACTTTGAAGGTGAATCCCATTCCGTTCATCCGCTTTACTTTTTCTACAGGTATGGGCTGTTAAGTCCCTTTGATTGAAAATGATATACAAATGTCGGATTTTACTCCAAATTGAAGTTGTGGAGTCAGAGGGTCTCAAGACTACTCTCCATTCCTGATGAACAAACATCACTATGAAGATAATGAGAGCTAAAAGAGCAGCTATTCCAGAAATTAAAAATAATCCCCAGAAAGTCTTGATACTAAGGCTATTTGATGAAGAGGAGGTGCCGGAATTGAGACAACTAGTTTGTTTGCCAAACCATTTATCCTGGATTTCCTTCATCGTATCTCCCTCAATCATATTCAAAATTGCCAATGATATATCAGGTACAAGAGGAGAACCTTTAGGGAAGACCTGAAATTCTCAAAACAAAAAATGGTAGTATTAAACTATAGACAAATGGTATATTTGGAGGAAATGGAAACAGAAAGATGGGAAAGTGAGCTTACAAAGCCAAAACCGCCGGTTTTGAATAAAGCATCAATCATGGTATATTTGGGGCAATATTTTGACAGAAAGACTTTCATATATGGCTCTTCGTCGAAAGCAGCAGCGATACCACCATTTCCACTTCCTTTGGAGAAGAGTTCGAGGCATTCTTCTGGAGAATTATACACAATGAGCTTGGACCTGTCGAAACCCAAGTCTAACAAGGTTCTTAGAATAAAAGAATCGTTGTGGTAGCCCACATTCTCCCCTTTCTTAATGAGCTCATTTACATTAGTAACTTTTAGCTGCTGGACTGTAAGTAGGCTTGATAAACTGGCGGTATAGCTCTGTGTGAGGATCAGCACAACAAAACACCATATGATTACCACTACTCTAGACAAGTTGCTAATCACTCTCTCCCCTGTAAATTGATAAAATTAAATATTTGGTGTGCAAATATATTGAAGTGCTTCAACAGGAGAAGATAAATTCATAAGGAAAAGAGATATTACGTTGTGAGAACACCATTGTTGAGAAGGAAAACCAGAAGATAGTGCCAGCTTGATGTGAAGCAGGTCCTCGAAAATCTCCATTTATTCTGTGCTCAAGTACCCAGACAACAAATCCAATGAAAACAAAGAATATAAGAGTGCTCACCCAGAGGTCCCATGTCAAGGGTTTCAAGAAGAACCAAGCACTTTCGGTATTGTGACCTTCTATAGGAACCATAACAGAAACACTGCTTTCCATGTAAGGCAAAGTATAGTCAACGAACAAGGATCTGCTGTAGAGAATGGTAATGTCTCCAACCACAGCATCAAAATTCTGTTAAAATAAATTAAATACATAAGAAAGAATATCTCCAAAAAACAAAAGATTGGCATCATTGTGTATGATATTCAATGCAATGTCAAAAGCATAGAATAAGTGCAGCAAAAGATACAATTATGTTTTACCTTTAAGTACACTTGATACACCAGATCATTGTAACTTCCAGCACGCTTGCCGTCAGGCTTGGCAAAGGGGACATACTCATAAGCCAAATCATAAGGCAATGTTTTGACGACAGTATCAAACACATCTATGCAGAATCCGGTGACTGTTGTGGTGTTAGAACTAGGATTATATATGACGTCCACAAACTGTCTTAAGCTCGACTTCACCGGTACTCCTATCATTAACTTGTTTTCATTTGTGGGAATCCCCCATCCCTTGGGAACAACAGTTGTGTCTCCTGGGAAAATCACAGTTGAAATACCAGACACAGAAGTCGAATTCATACCATTACTAGGAACCAATTGTTTCACAAGTCCTATTTTTGGTGTCCAAAATCCAATCTCTCTTCCTCCATTTCCATTCACATTAACTATCTGGAAAACTGGAGATTGCAACTGCCCATCAACGAAATGGTAATTTCCTGTTAAGCCTTTGAAACTGGTGTTTGATAAAGCTTGAAGAAGGCTTGGACCATTGAAAGAGACACCAAGAGATGCAAGATCAGTTGATGAAGTGCTAGAAGCATTTGCCTTTAGGAAGCCAAAATTTGTAGTTCCAGTTTTCTCAACTGCCAAGGCCAAAGCCGTCGCAGCATCATAGCCCCGTAGTCCATAAATGTTCAACTCCGCATCAATAATAAATGGATTATCTTGTTGGAATTTCCTTTTCCACCGAACTCGAAAATCTTGGAGCTCTTTTGTACTTGGAACATAAGATTTAACACCCAGTACCCCTTGCATTGTCCCAGTAACAGAGGGATTTGGTGAACTCAACAAATCAGCTGTCAGACCATCAGTCATGATCCAAACATAGCCTTCACTCATCATACCAATCTCTTTTGCCTTGGCAAAAATCCGAGTGCCAAGAGAGCCATACATGTGCACAATGAAAACTCTAGTTTGCATTCCCATCAACTTATAAAGCTCCACAACAATTCGATCATCAGTGGCTGATGGAGAAATGACACTCCGGTAGGGAACTCGAGCATTCACTGCTTGCAAAGCATCAATTAAATAAGGTATGATTCCCTCTCCATATTCGTTGTCCATGTAGATGGGTACTGCTTCTCTCCATTTGTAGGTTTTAACCAATTCACTTATGGCATTCACTTGAGTTGAGTCATTAAGTGTTGCTCGAACAAAATACGTACTCCGAATGGAAGTGAGAGAAGGACTTGAAGCAGAAAATGATATAATGGGCACCTGAGCTTTTTCTCCAAGGTCAATAACAAAACTGGCTTGCATTGATGTTGTTGGCCCTAAGATTGCATGTACTTCCACATTTTTTATCAAGTCGAGGGCTGTGTTTTGATAGGGCATAAGAAAAATTAAAAACTTGTAATAATATTTCATGTTCAATGAAGACAAATGGGAAGACCAACGACAAAATGGTCGTTTTGCAGCAGTGAAAGACCATGCAATTATCAAACTTTCTTAAGAACTCAATTTTAATTATAAAAAATGGTTGTTTGAGTCTAATCGTTCTACAGTAATGTCTTTGGATTTGTAATTTCGTATCTTTTCCTCTGCCCCCTTCATCACAAAACAAGAAAACACTTGACAACCCAAAATTGTTAGAAGGTAATGATAATTTAGGGGTTGTTTAAAGGTGTTAATGGTAAAGGATTGATTAAATGAAAATAGCTTGATAGTTAAAGATGTTTAGTTGTAGTGGTTCGGTTTATAAATGATAGTTGCGTGGTTATTTATAATTTTCTTAAAGCACCTGAATATAACAATCTAGACAAAGTTTATTGTATCACACCATACAATTTGCTGTAAATTTTGCCAACCCACTAGACAATTCATTTGAACATTTTTTATTTTTTGTTATAAATTAAATTTTGTTGGTTTTTTTAAATTATTTTAACATGATAATATTAAAAAAAAATTAAAAAAATATTATAATGCATTTATAAATGAAAATCACTTTAAAAAGCAATTTTAACAACACTCTCAAACATTGTGTTTCTTTTTTAAAAAAAAGTGTTTGAAATTGTTTTAGTTGAAATTCTATTTATAGTATTTGAATATGATGATAATTAAAATATTATTTTTAAATAGAAAATTATTATTACTACAAACTAGAAAGAAAAAGGCGCGGAACCAATTTGACTATGATTAATTGAACATGTCAAGCCTGATGAAAAGTCCATGGTATGCTTAAAAGTGGGACCCCACAGAAACATAAACGACATCGAAGATTGCATGGTGAGTAGGACCGCATGAAAGGAACCCAAGTGGGTCAGAGAAAGCTTTGGTCATGTCGTTTTCACTTGTGGAATGAGAAAGTTGCCTTTATGTGAGGCGTAGGACATGTATTCATTTATCACCCTATCCGACTACACCATGGTCAATGGAATAGGAGCATGGCTGGCGCCAAGACTTTCCTGGTTCTTGAACCATGTGGACTTTGTGTGCAAGTTACTCCCGTATGTTTTTCTGTCTATTTGGTATCACATTATTCAATAAGCTATTTGAGATCCTCGACATCACTAATAATTTTGGTGCATATTAAAAAAAAAACTTTCCCAGTATCTGTATTTGTTCTCTTGTGGACAGAAAATAAAAAGAATTGCATAAACTTTGAAGATGGTTTTGTGGGTGGGTGACTTTGATAGCAAGATATTGGTTCATGTAGGCATTCGAGGTTTATAATTCAAACAGAAAAGATCTCTTGATTATTTGCTACGTAATAACAAGTATAGTGATCCATGATTAGAGCATACAGATAATAACATCAAGTTTTAAAGGATGAGAGAGAGAGAGAGAGAGAGAGAGAGAGAGAGAGAGAGAGTGAGAGGGAACCTGCTGCAGCTGCACCAACAACATCTTTCATGGAGTCCCTGGTGTTGAGGACTAGTCTGGTTTTGTAGTCACCATGAGTGGCATAAAAATCAGAGAGCGCCATTTCGATGCAACTCAACGCAATCTTGCCATCCAAATCATTGTCCAGGTCAAGAACCACACCAATATTCACCGGGATAGATATGTTTTCAGCCATTCCCATTTCTGTGAACAAAATCTTTACACTAAAAAAGAAGAACGAGAGAACAGCCTTTGAATGGTTTTTCTTCATCTTTTTGTCCACCTATGGTTGTGCTGATTCTAGCTTAGTTATTTTTTCTTCTTCTCATGCTTGGAAGGAAAGATCTCTTATCTATAAAGCTGTGGAGCTTGAATGTGTACACACGCGGGGTAGGCCAAACTGTATTTGTTGGTGAAAGAGAAGGGCAATTTACTTGCCATAATAGCGAGGGAATTCATGATGAGGAAGGGCAATTTATAATAAATTGATTCACTAGAAGACCTTGACCAGAAGCGACCCAAGGTTACTGACATACTGACGAAGAGGAATCTCCCAGAGTTTAGCACAGACTTCTTTTTTTATAATAATAATAATAATAATCGAGATTATGTTATTTATTTATTTTTTGTGGTTAAAAATGGTCCCGACAAAAGTCCTAAATCACATCTTTAAAACCTAATAATTGTTGTTTTTAAAATCATCTTATAATAATTTTTTAAAATTTATTTACAATAATAGGAGACATGCTAAAACATTATATATAAATACATATAAAAAATAATTTAAATGTAATAAATAAATAAATAATTTCAATGAAGCGAACATCCTCCTCTTAAATGACAAGGATGTTTTCAAAAATATCAACCACTTTCCCATCAAAATACAAATATGAAAACAAAAGATTCCTTTGACTCTTCACTTCACAGATAAGACAGGCTTGAAAAGTAAAATTACACATACCGTTACCCACTTCTCCGTCCACCAGAACCAGCAGCGCCAGACCCACCAGCCTGAACCATACTAGCCAGACCCACCGGCCGTGCCACTCTCTTCCTCCACACCATCAACCCAACGCCAAACTCCAGCTGAAAACCCACAGATGTCCTGTCCCCTTTTTCCTCCTTTCAAACCGACAGCCCACAAACCACCGACTTCCTCCCAAACCCAAACACTAGATCCCCCCCACCATTACAACAGCAGAACCGTGAAAACCAGTACAGAAGGGGATTAAGGGAAACGAGAGATTATTTCAATATATGCATTAGTATGCATCCTAGGAGTTATGCGACATATACTTTTGACACATGAGGAGAGTGTAGAAAATTCTCGAGAAAAATTGGTCCTTAAATAGTTCGAGAGCATGCAAATTCCTGTAGAGTTCTATGTGAATTTTTAATAAGATCTAGTTAGGATAATAACTACTCGAAGATCAGAACGTGTACTAAAAAACTACTACGGTAAAAGATATAACATGTTTTATTGCGTCAACAAGGTAATATAGATAGAAAGAGTTCATAGTAAAAAATATTTCTCTTGTAATTTTTAAAACTTATGAAAATTTGTTTATTCTGAGTTTAGTTGCGCTATATGATTTTTTTTATTTTTTAAAAGTTATTTAAAAGGTTTTCTTTTTGTAATCAAATATATTGTGTATATTTTTTCTTTGTATTTTTATTTATTTGATTATTTATTAGTGTTTGTAAATTGTTATCAAATTATTTTTCAACATGTAATAAACAGGAAAAAAAAATACTGCAACAAACCAAAGAAAGATAGGGATGCTCCTTATTGCAGCCGTCCATTTTACGGGGGAAAATGATAATTCAATAAATTAACTATCAGCCCTTGACGTCCTAATCCTATTATTAATGCTTAAGAACCACTAAGGTGTCATCTATTATACATTTGTTTCGTGGCAAACAATCATCAAACAGTGCTCGCTTGATTTTCAACGATTCAAGACAAGATTTGTATAAGTCAGTCGTCTATTTAACCTGCTAATTAAGATGATGTAGAGCATCCTTTCCACGAACCATCCTCTGTTGAATGGCTACTGTGGTTCACTATGTGCTCGAAATGACAACTGTAAGAAGATGAAAATGACAGCACCTGTATATCTGTTTGTTTTAATCTACGATCTTGTTAGTTCTATAGTTCAGATTACCTTATTTACTTCTGTTTTTGTATGCTGAATCTGTTGAACTCGAAATCATTTCTATAGTTTAGATGGATATGTATGGAATGATAAAAGCCTTGAACCAGATGATGACAACTTGAAGGCTAGAATTTGTAGGAGAGTAAAACTGCTGGGAATCAGCACACAAGTAGGTGTTTGATCGAATAATGTGATTGGTTGGGTAATGAACCGGTCCTTGCTATAATTTCTCACTACTAGAACATAGTGAGGAAAAGTCCAAGTGCATGTTATTGGCGGTGACTCAAACTTCATTTCAAAGTTTTAGACATTTATTCTTATAAATTTGATGATTATCGAAGTAAAATAAATATTGAAAAGCAATTTTTATTCATTTTGGCAGTAGCCTTAGGAGCAAAGTCTATATATATATATATATATATTCTAAACAACTATTCAAAAGCTTGAACAATTTAAATTAACTTATTCCTCTATAATAAATTAAAGTGATAGTTACAACAATCAAATTAAATTAACTCTTTTAGTTCTTATTTTAGTCTTTAATAATAATTATAGATTGAAATAAACTAGAAAACACATATATACCATCTTAAAACAATTCAAAAGGCATGAATGAAAATCAATAGCATAATTCTGAAATAGGGATAAATAAACACTTCAATATGAAAGAATTACAATGATAATGTTATTTCTCACAACTTAATAATTGAAATGGTTTTTATTCCCCTTGAACTAAAAGCCAAAATTTAGTACATAGTTGCTAGAAAATTAACACAAATAGAGAGAAAAGAATGATGCAGAAAGGAAAGAGATATATGTTGTTTCTGTCATGAGCTGCTTCTTTTACCCCCCCTTCCCCCCACTTTGTTATTGTCTTTCATTAGGGTTCTTCTTCTAATTAGGAGTCCTGTTAATTAATTCTTTATTCTTTATCTAATAATTAAGATTAGTTAAATCCCTCATAATTCATGCTGAAAATAAGTTCCTCTGTAAATTAGACTTTGTTGTAACTTAGATTTTTTTTTTCTGACTTGATTTCTTGCAATATCAGTCACTCTAGTTATATTCTTTCATTCATGGAATGTTATAGCATCTATTTTCATCTTTCTTGGATCTTAGATTCCACTTTTCAATGTCAAACTCTCATATCTAGTGGGATATTCAGAACTGTTAGTTTCCTTATTAGATCAAGAGACTAGTCTCATCCTCTAGCTTTTACCTTCATTTTAGCATTCAAAATGATTTTATCTACGAAAGAGTATATCACTTGATTCCAATATTTTAGGTTTAAGATATGCTTGTTTGAATAAATAGTGTGAAAATTAAATTTTTTGCTACAAGTAGGATTTCAGCCCGCTTTTGTAGGTTTGATTAGAGGTCCAAACAAACTCGAATTTCTTCTCATGATACCTTCCTAAGAATCTTAAAATATATACTTTAATTTGTATTCATCTCACGTTCACATTCTGAAACTATACCATGGTGAAAAACTTGTCACAAGAAGCAAGATCTTAAATATAAAATATAAAAAAATCTTATCTTTTAGCAATTAATTCACAAAGTCTATTACATATGCCAAACATATAAAAATAACATCCAATAAGCTCAAATAAATTCCAAACACATTTAAAAAATTAATGTCTATGTGTGTGTATAAAGATCATTGATACACACACACACACACTTATATATATATATATATATATATATATATATATATATATATATATATATAGATATGATCTTTATATTTCTCATTATTTATCAAATTCGGTAATCAACATCTTTTATTGGAGTTGTAAAGCTTGTATCCTTTGAACTTTAGATTATATCTCACTAAGATTAATTTTTTCTCTTGTCATCTATCTTGGTCCTTAATCATAGATATGACATAGCTAATGTTTTTAGACACTTTCAAGTGAGTAGCACTTGATTTTCCTTTTTTTATGCCTCTTGTGTTGTTAGGGCAAGTCCAATGGTAAGAGCTATTTTGAAGAGCCAAAACTTTAAAATGACTCTTTGAATAGTGTATATATGGCTTTTTTTGTTGATATGTTCTCCAATGGTAAAAGCTATTTTGGAGAACCATCTTTTTATCTTATTTTAAATAAAATTCAATTATTTTATATATAGTTTAATTATACAATTAATAGGAGTAAGTTATATAATTAAATAATTACTTTTGAAAAACCCTATAACAATAAAATTATATTTTTTTTATTTATATTTAAATAAAAAAATTAGTTATTATTAAAAGATCCACAATATTTGAACACATTAACAAATAATCAATAAATTCAAACATAATTAATTAACTTAAGTAGAGTAATATCTTAATCTATTGATATTATGAAAATATTGCTTAAGTAGAGTAATAATTGTTTTTAAAATATTTTTTATTTAAATAATATTTTTATATTAATATAAATGAATATTTAAAAAATTAAACTTAAAATAAATAAATAATTTTTTAAAATTAAAAATACAAAATAAAAATCACATTACATGACAATAAACGATAGAAGAAAAAAAATTCTTAACGGCAAAGGTAGAACAAATATAATCTCTTCACAGCATAATTTATTTTAATTTTCCAACAAACACATATAATAAAGTTGTCCACCTCACTCCTCCTCTCTTCTTTATTGATTCTAATTTTAGGCTATATGCACTTTTAGCTTCGAAGCGAAAACATGTAGAAATGGCTGCTCATTCAGAGAAAAGGTATTTTAGCTACGTGAATAGCTTGTCCGTTGAAGTCATGATAAAAAATAAGAATAGTTAAAAGTGTTAAAAAAATAGTTTTACCAACACAGATAACTCCTGCGTTGGACTTACCCTTATGTCATCTAAACCTTTTATAGAATATCAATTTGACAAATAAGCATCTATATACACAATCTCAATGCTCTCAATGACCTCTAATTATATTATTTACACCACCATTAACCCTCGCAACCGCCCTGGCAAGCTGTCTTATGGCTGTGGAAATTTGTCCCTTTTTTGTCTAATAAAATTATTTTTTTAATCACTTAATTTTTATTTAAAAAATGAGATGTTGAAAATTAAAAAATTATTTTCAATATTTAAGTGCTTTGATCACAAGGCAATTTTTCATTATAAATTTTCTTTTCTTGAAGGTGCGTCACAAATGTCAATTATTCATGCCAGCCATCATAACATATTTAAATTGGAATTCATCAAATGTCAACGATTGTCAAGTTTCATATTTCAATAGATATATACTACGATCTAGAGTCTAGACATCTTTAAGAAATTTAAAGAGCAAGATGAAAAGGCCCAACCCGGCCCAATAAAATTAAGAGCACCAAAAAAGAAAGAATAGGAGCCCAACCAAGCCCAATATTATCGAGCCAACCGATCCTAATAGGAAATAGTGAGTGAGAGAAAGGAAAGATGGCGTGAAAGACAGTAATCAAAGTGTTAGTGGAGCTCCGCCATCGAAGGGCATAATGGGCTTTATAAATTGTAAGAAGATGGGAATAAAAAAGATGGGGCCCATATCCAATAAGGCCATCAAGCTACCCAAGTTGGTGATGGCTATTCGGCTATGAAATTTGTTGTGTTGCTTGTGAATTTCGGCTAAAATTAAACTATCAATGTCAACTTTTAAATTATGTGTATTTATAACTTGTTTAGAAGCATTTCTATATTGTAATTAAATTTAATTATATTGCTTGATTTAAATTTAATTGATAAATAAATTAGATTTACATATTTAAAAAAGATAAAATTCAATTCATTTTGTTTTCAATATCACTCTCATTGCTTTTATTTTATATTTTTTTTTCATTTTTTTATAAAATGCTACATGGTTGTTTTAGGAAAGTTAGTTTTAATATTAAATTATTTCTCATTGAAATTATAAATAAGAGAGATTGATTTCTAATTCATTTTATAGTATTTTTAAGGTTGAATTACATTTGAATTTCAAATCTTAATGCCTTGAGATTTTTATTAAAGCTTTAAAATTAAATTAAATTAAATTCAGATTTTATAGTATGCCAAATAAAAAAATTATCACTATAATTATCATGCACTATAAAAAATATTAAAAAAAATATTGCCTAATTCCAATATGTTCAAAGAAATTATTAAGAAAACACACACACACACTCACAAAGACTTAAAAACAAATCTTTGACCACTACTCTAGCAAACAATATTCATTCCTTATATACAGACACACACACAAACACATATTACTATTATACAATATATAATAATTTGATTGTTGATTGTGTTTTAACTGTTTATGTAATGATTGCAATCAAATAAATTCATTAATTATTAGCCTAAACAGTGATGCTTAAGAATAAAAATACAAAACATTAGCATGTGAAGTATTAAAAGAACACCTAAGAGAGTGTTCATAGTAATTATATCAAAACACAAACATCGTAAGTGGCTAATATTATTTATAATTTAAAAAAAAAAAAATGGATCAATGATTTTTTTATGTTGAAAAAAATTATGGTTCCAGACACGAAAAAACCTAGGTAAGAGGCTAGTATTCTTTATAATTTAAAAAAAGTATTTCTTGCATGTGCAGCAAACACAATCAACATTAACAATATCAAAAGAGCACCTAAAAGACTATTCATTCTTATTGTATCGAAATATAAACATCCTTGAAAAAATAATTGCATGGGAAGCAAAACAATTAGTTATTTATAATTTTAAAAAAATCTTTTTTCGGATCAAATGATTTTTTAGTGTTGAAAAAAATATGGTTCCGACCACCACAAAACACGATTAAGTGGCTAGTATTATTTATAATTTAAAAAAAAATATTTCTTTCATGCGCAACAAAACAATTAGTTATTAATAATTTAAAAAATTATCTTTTTTGGGATCAAATATTTTTCAAAAATATGATTTCAGCCACAAAAAAACATGGGCATATGGCTAATATTATTTATAATTTTTTTAAAAAATATTTGTTGAATGCATAACAAAACAATTAATTAATTATATATTCATGATAAAAAAAAAAAAAAAAAAAAACCTTTGCATTGAGTACCTCATCAACACTGCTCATGCTAATTAATTCATTAAAAGCACACAGAGATTGATTGAGAATCTTTTTTGTTGAATTTACGAGCTTAGTGATCAATCAGGTGAATTTTATATATATATATATATATATATATATATATATATATATATATATATCGATATGTAAAAGTAAATTACTCTGTGCTTTACCGCATTCATAATTATATTTTTTAAAATTGTAAAAACAAAGCTTTAAAATGTGATTTTTTTATAATGCTAGAAATCACGGTAAAATTATAAATCTTCAAAAAAACATTTATCTTGAATTTTTTTTTTCAAGCGCTAGTTTGAATAAAATATATAGATTTTAAATTGATATGAATTTATTTATTTAATAGTTTTAAATAAAAATTAAATAATTTTTTTACAGAAAAAATCATTTTAAGCAATACGTTTTTAAAAAATAAAAGAGAACATTGAGCGGAAAAGGTTTTCCAAACCATGAATTCAAGATATTAGATTTGAACTGCTATATGTGAAGAAGTTGCATACTCAAATATAATATCGAATGATGAATTATTACAATTATTATTCTTACCATTATTATTGTGATTGTTAAATTATCACTATCATTATAACTATCATTGCTATAAATAATTAATATCCTAATTATTATTGGCATTATTATCATTATCATCATCATCATCATTGTTATTATTGTTGCTATAAATATTACTATTTAGATTATTGTTATAATTATTATCATCACAACTATAACTAATATTACTATTATTCTTGTTCTTATTAGTGCAATAATTTGAGTATTATTATTATTATTATTATTACTACTATGAGTATTAGTATCGCCATCGCTGTCACCGCCACTACTATAATCACTATTATGAATACTAATACTACTATTGTTATTAATATAATTAAAATGATCGTTACTATTATTATCATTATTAATATCACAACAATAATTATTTTTATTATTATCGATATCTTTTTTTTTTTGGAGAGAATTATCGATATCTTTGATATTATTTTATGAATAGTAATTATACTATTAAAATCAATAATAATCTTTGTCTAGGAACACAATAAAATATTAACGAGTTTTATTTGTTATATATATGTGTGTGTGCGCGCGCGTGCGTGTGTTTGTGATATATATATATATATATATTATCGATATCTTTAATATTATTTTATGAAATATTTTTATTATTATTATTATTATTATTACCAAAATTATTAATATCAGAAGCATTGTAACTATTACAATTAATTGCTATTGTTATTATCATTATCTTTAGTAATGTTACTATAATGTTTTCTTTTATATATATATATATATATATATATATATATATATATATATATCAACAATTTATTTTTGTTTTTTTAATTATTTTAGGTATTTGCACAATTTATCTTATATTATTATTTTTCATCTTCAGCATAATTTAATAATTTTCATTACTCAAGTAGTGATAGTAATTGTAATTTTTTTTATAAGCGGGGTGTCCGGATCGGCTTACACGCACCACAACTAATCCCTGGACTCACTAAACATTCTGCAAACCCAGTCAGCATGTAAGGCACCACGGGGATAACAGACGTGCATGGTGGAACTTAAACCGTGGTGCAAACTAAGGGAACAAGTTCGTTATTCATAAAAGATTATTATTGATTTTAATAGTAGAATTACTATTTTGCCCTTTTATCCATAAAAGTTAATTCTTGGTCATAAGGGTATTTAAGATTTTTTTCACTGTACCTGTGTGTCATTAGCAGATTGTGTTGTGGTGTTTGTGTTTTTTTATTTATTTGAACAATAAAAGTATTATTTTTTTCCTAGAAGCGATAAAAAAAATGAAGGCTGGATTTGTCACTAGATTAAAATTAATTATATATTTTGTTTCTTATTTTGACACTTATTCTTTTATTTTTGTTTGGTTTTAACTTTGATTTTTTTTATCCTTCTTGGAATCTTTTTTTTTTTTTTTGTATTTATGTATTTATGCTTTTAGTTTTTGATTTTAATTTTTTTGATTTTATTTTTTGTTGAGGTTTTATTTTTATTTAGTTTAGTCTTCAAATTTTAATTTATATTGGTGATAATTTTAAAATTAATATTTCTTTTTTTTTTTAGTATTTTCTTTTATATTTCGTTTTTAATTAGTTCAAATGATTTTTTCTATGCTCATAATATTTATTTTGATTTTGTCCCTTTTTTTTATTTTTTTTCTCGATTTTATTAAAATTTTTGGGTTTTTTTTATAGATAATTTTATGGTTTTCATTGTTTAGGCAATAATAATGATAATTTTGGTGATTTTAAAAAAAAATTCTCACTCTTTTGTTAATTTTTTATTTATTTTTTCAGAATAATTTAATAATTTTTATTATTTGTGAAGTCATAGTAATGATGATTTTAACTATTATAATCATGATAATAATAGTGACGCACAATGGATTTTCAATTATGTTTTTTTTATATAGGTAAAAATCAACGGGTTATTTTTGTTGTTTATTTATTGTAGGTGCTTACACAATTGATATTTTATTATTGTATTTAATTAAAATTAAATTATGAAATGAACTAAATTTAATACAATGAATTAATTATTAAGGTATCTGAATCTTCTTGTTTTTTCAATGACGATGATAATTTTATGCAGATGATTTCGTTAAAACTTGTTTAACAAATAAATTCTTATTAATTTTAATTTTATATATTTTATTGAAAACTCATGTCTTATAAAAATTTTGCCCATAATTATCTTCCCAAACTTATAGTATTATAAAAAAACTCTCACTCCTAATATTTTTAACAAGTTTTAAAAAATATGATTCTGGTTACTATAAAAAATCAGTAAGTGACCAACATAATAATAAAGAGTATGTGTGTGTATATAAGAAAAAATAATAGATGTCAAAACACAACGTGTGATATGGTAATTTCCAATCTTGAAATTAAAGATACTTTATATACATTTCCAAGAATTTAAGAAATAAAATCAGAATTTAGAGGGGTAATTTATTACCAGGAGAATTCAAAATCTGAAATGGTAGTTTATGATGGCTGGATAAAGCAATGGTTTAGTCTAGGCATTCTGTCATCTCCATGTCTCGGTGATTCATGTCATAATAGACTGTTCTTTGATGTCAAATTTTAAACATAATAGACTGTTCTTTGATATATAACAGCAAGTCATATAAGCAAATAAAAAACTGAGTGTGAAAGCTGAGCCGGACTGCCGTTGTTATCTAGTACAAATCGGATTTAGACCTCTGATGAATAATAGCATTAGGCCTTTGATCAGTACGAGTAGGCGTCTGATGATTAACATTAGACTTCTGATTTTCCTTAACAGGCCTCTCTTGATTTGGGTTGGCGAGCTGATCAGCATTTATTACTACTCGAGGTGTTTGGCTATTTCGACTGGAATCACACCCAGCAAAGGATGATCCATGAAATTCAGTGTGAGCTGAATAGCTCGGTTGACTTGCCGCGCCCATACTTTGAAGGTGAATCCCATCCCGTTTATCCACTTCACTTTTTCTAAAGGCATGGGATGTTAAGTCCCTTTGATTGAAAATGCTAAACAAATGTCGAATTTTACTCCAAATCGAAGTTGTGGAGTCAGTGGGTCTCAAGACTACTCTCCATTCCTGATGAACAAACATCACTATGAAGATAATCAGAGCTAAAAGAGCGGCTATTCCAGAAATTAAAAATAATCCCCAGAAAGTCTTCATACTAAGACTATTTGATGAAACGGAGGTGCCGGAATCCGGACAACTAGTTTGTTTGCCAAACCATTTGTCCTGGAATTCCTTCATCTGATCTCCCTCAATCATATTCAAAATTGCCATTGATATATCAGGTACAAGAGGAGAACCTTTCGGGAAGACCTGAATTTCTCAAAACAAAAAATGGTAGTATTAAACTATAGAGTAATGGTGTATTTGGAGGAAATGGAAATAGAAGACGGGAAAGTGAGCTTACAAAGCCAAAACCGCCGGATTTGAATAAAGCATCAATTATGGTATATTTGGGGCAATATTTTGACAGAAAGACTTTCATATATGGCTCTTCATCGAAAGCAGCAGCGATACCACCATTTCCACTTCCTTTGGAGAAGAGTTCGTGGCTTTCTTCTGGAGAGTTATACGCCAAGATCTTGGACTTGTCGAACCCCATGCCTAACAAGATTTGTAGAACAGAAGAACCATTCTGGTAGCCCACATACTCCCCTTTCTTAGTGAGCTCATTTACATCAGCAACTTTTAGCTGCTGGATTGTAAGTAGGCTTGATAAACTGGCGGTATAACTCTGTGAGGATCAGCACAGCAAAACACCATATAATTACCACTACTCTAGACAAGTTGCTAACCACTCTCTCCCCTGTAAATTGATAAAATTAAAATCAATTTGGTGTGTAAATATATTGAATTGCTTCAACAGGAGAAAATAAATTCATGAGGGAAAGGGATATTACGTTGTGAGAACACCATTGTTGAGAAGGAAAACCAGAAGATAGTGCCAGCTTGATTTGAAGCAGGTCCTCGAAAATCTCCATTTATTCTGTGCTCAAGAACCCAGACAACAAATCCAATGAAAACAAAGAATATAAGAGTGCTCACCCAAAGGTCCCATGTCAATGGTTTCAAGAAGAACCAAGCACTTTCGATATTGTGACCTTCTGTAGGAACCACAACGGAGACACTGCTTTCTATGTAAGGCAAAGTATAGTCAACAAACAAGGATTTGCTGTAGAGAATGGTAGTGTCTCCAACCACAGCATCAAAATTCTGTTAAAATAAATTAAATACATAGGAAAGAATAACTCAAAAAAAAAATTGGCATCACTGTGTATGGTATTCAATGCAATGTCAAAAGCACAGAATAAGTACAGCAAAAGATACAAATAAGTTTTACCTTTAAGTACACTTGATAGACCAGATCATTGTAAGTTCCAGCAGGCTCGCCGTCAGGCTTGGAAAAGGGGACATACTCAAAAGGCAAAGCATAAGGCAATGTTTTGACGACAGACTCAAAAACATCTATGCAGAATCCGGTGACTGTTGGGGTGTTAGAACTAAGATTATATTTGACGTCAACAAACTGTCTTAAGGTAGACTTCACCGGTACTCCTATTAGTAACGTCTTTTTATTTGGAATCCCCCATCCCTTGGGAACAATGGTTGTGTCCCCTGGGAAAATTACAGTTGAAATACCGGACACAGAAGTCGAATTCGTACCATTACTAGGAACCAATTGTTTCACAAGTCCTTGTGGTGTCCAAAATCCAATCTCCCTTCCTCCATTTCCATTCACATTAACTATCTGGAAAGCTGGAGATTGCAACTGCCCATCAACAAAATGGTAATTTCCTGTTAGGCCTTTGAAACTGGTGTTTGATAAAGCTTGAAGAAGTCTTGGACCATTGAAAGAGACACGAAGAGATGCAAGATCAGTTGATGAGGTGCTAGAACCATTTGCCTTTAGGAAGCCAAAATTTGTAGTTCCAGTTTTCTCAACTGCCAAGGCCAAAGCCGTCGCAGCATCATAGCCCCGTAGTCCATAAATGTTCAACTCAGCATCAATAATATATGGATTATCTTGTTGGAATTTTCTTTTCCACCGAACTCGAAAATCTTGGAGCTCTTTTGTACTTGGAACATAAGATTTAACACCCAGTACCCCTTGCATTGTCCCAGTAACAGAGGGATTTGGTGAACTCAACAAATCAGCTGTCAGACCATCAGTCATGATCCAAACATAGCCTGCACTCATCATACCAATCTCTTTTGCCTTGGCAAAAAGCCGAGTGCCAAGATCGCCATACATGTGCACGATGAAAACTCTAGTTTGCATTGTCATCAACTTGTATAGCTCTGTAAAAATTTGATCATCAGTGGCTGATGGAGAAATGACACTCCGGTACGGGACACGAGCATCAACTGCTTGCAGAGCATCAGTTAAATAAGGTATCACTCCCTGGCCGTATTCGTTGTCAATGTAGATGGGCACTGCTTCACTCCATCCAAAGGCTTGAACCAGTGCACTTATGGCATTCACCTGAGTTGTGTCATTTTGTGTAGCTCGAACAAAATACGTACTCCTAATGGAAGTGAGAGAAGGACTTGATGCAGAAAATGATATAATGGGCACCTGAGCTTTTTCTCCAAGGTCAATAACAAAACTGGCTTGCATTGATGTCGTTGGCCCTAAGATTGCTTGGACTTCCATATTTTTTATCAAGTCCAGGGCTATTTTTTGATAAAGCATAAGAAAAATTAAGAGCATTCAATAATCTTTCATGTTCAATGAAGGCAATTGGGAAGACCAACGACAAAATGGCCGTTTTGCAGCAGTGAAAGACCATGCAATTATCAAACTTTCTTAAGAACTCAATTTTAATTATAAAAAATGGTTGTTTGAGTCTAATCGTTCTACAGTAATGTCTTTGGATTTGTAAGCTCGTATCTTTTCCTCTGCCCCCTTCATCACAAATCATGGAAACACTTGACAACCCAGAATTGTTAGAAGGTAATGATAATTTAGGAGGTAGTTTAAAGGTGTTAATGATTAAGGATTGAAATGAAAATAGTGTATCACACCATACAGTTTGCTGTAAATTTTGCCAACCCACTATACAATTTTAGAGTACTTTGAAATGTGGACTAAAAGTTTTTCTTTGACTTTCCTAGAACTATCCTAACTTAGTTTAGCACCAACTTGTATTAACTTAATTAGTTTAGTACTTAATTTGAATTGTGGACTAGAAGTCTTTCTTTGACTTTCATAGAATTCTAATATTACGACAAGTAGTTTGTAGCACTTTATAAAATCTTTGTTATCTGCATTGATAACTTAAGAAAAATAAATATTTTTCTTTTCTAGCTATCCCTATACTCATCTACACAAGCTGTTTTCCTTCTTTCACCAAATGAATCCCGAATTTGTGTGCAAGTTACTCTCGTATGTTTTTCGGTCTATTTGGTATCACCTTCTTTAATAACTTATTTGAGATCCTCAACATATCTAATAATTTTGGTGCCTTTTAAACAACAAATTTCCAGCATCTCTATATGCTCTCTTACGGACAGAAAATAAAAATAATAAATTCGCATAAACTTTGAAGATGTTTTTGTGGATGGGTGACATTGATAGCAAGGTATTGGTTCATGTAGGCATTCGAGATTATAATTCAAACAGAAAAGATCTTGATTATTTGCTACGTAATAATAAGTATAGTGATTCATGATTGGAGCATGCAGATGATAAAGGGTGAGAGAGAGAGAGAGGGAACCTGCTGCAGCTGCACCAACAACATCTTTCATGGAGTCCCTGGTGTTGAGGACTAGTCTGGTTTTGTAGTCACCATGAGTGGCATAAAAGTCAGAGAGGGCCATTTCGATGCAACTCAACGCAATCTTGCCATGCAAACTGTCCAGGTCAAGAACCAAACCAACATTCACTGGGATGGATATGTTTTCAGCCATTCCCATTTCTGTGAACAAAATCTTTACACAAAAAAAGAAGAAGAACGAGAGAGCAGCCTTTGAATGTTTTTTCTTCATCTTTTTGTCCACCTATGATCGTGCTGATTCTAGCTTAGTTAAAAAAAAATTTCTTCTTATGCTTGGAAGGAAAGATCTCTAATCTATAAAGCTGTGCAGCTTGAAAAGTGTACACACGCGGGTAGGCCAAACTGTATTTGTTGGTGAAAGAGAAGGGCAATTTACTCGGCGTAATTGCGAGGAAATTCATGATGTGGAAGAGTCAAAGCAAACCATTTTATTAAATTGATTCATACAAGACTTTGACCTGAAGCGACACAATGTTACTGACATACTCATAAAGAGGATTCTCCCAGAGTTTTAGCACAGACTTTTTTTTTTATAATAATAATAATAATAATCGAGATTATGTTTTTTATTTATTTGTTTGTGGTTAAGAATGGTTTCGACAAATGACCAAGTCCTAAATCACATCTTTAAAACCTAATAATTGTTGCTTTTAAAATCATCTTATAATATTTTTTTAAAATTTATTTACAATAATAGGAGACATGTTAAAACATTATATATAAATACATATACAAAAATAATTTAAATTTAATAAATAAATAATTTCAATGAAGCGAACATCCTCCTCTCAAATGACAGGGATGTTTTCAAAAACATCAACCACTGTACCATCAAAATAAAAATATGAAAACAAAAGACAGCCTTGAAAAGTAAAATTACACATACCGTTCCCACTTCTCCGTCCACCAGAACCATCAGCGCCGGACCCACCAGCCTAAACCATATTAGCCAGACCCACCGGCCATGCCACTCTCTTCCTCCACACCATCAACCGAACACCAAACTCCAGCAGAAAACCCACAGATGTCCTTTCCCCTTTTATCTCCTTTCAAACCTGTTACAACGACAGACATACAATAAGAGGTTTTACCTTGTAAAATATTCTCTACTTCCTATTTTATTATCTGTTCCAGTATATATAGAAACATACACACTAAACCATGGTACCCGCGTTTCATTGCAGTCGGAATTATATTTTTTTCAATATAAAAAAATAATAATTATATATAATTTTTTTATTATAATATAAATTTGGACAAAATAATAAATCTGTACAAAAATCTTGTGAAATCCAAGTTTTCTATAAAATATATAAATTTTAAATGGATATAAATTTATCTATTTAGTAGGTTTCAATGAAATAACCAATATAAAATTATCATTATCATTAAAAAAAGTAAGAAGATTCGGATATATAAATTATATAATACGTTGTATTAAGATTAGTTTTTTAATATTCAATTTAAATTAAACACAACAAACAAAATATAAGTTGTGAAAGAACCTGTATTAATCAAATAACAAAAATAAATAGTTAATTTTCTATCTTCAAAACGAAGAAAATATAAATTGAAAATTCATCCCCATATTATTATCATTATCATTACTATAACAATTAAAATTATTACCAACATTACTGTCAAAACAGTGAAAATCATTAAAATGCCCCTAAGAATTAAAAAAAAAGAGTAAAATATTTTGTCAAAAAAACAATCGCTAAAATTATCATTATTATTGTGCAAACAATAAAATCATAAAATCACCTGATCCAAAAATTAGATAAAAATAGCAAAAATAAATAGTTAATTTTCTACCTTCAAAAATAAGAAAACATAAATTGAAAATTCATTCCCACGTTACTGTCATTATCATTACGATAACACTTAAAATTATTATCAATATTACTGTTAAAACAGTGAAAATTATTAAAATACTCCCGTAGAATTAAAAAAAAAGTAATGATAATTTTTGTGTATGCTTCTTTTTAGATTGGCACCCAGATGTATTGAAAGGTAAAATAGTAATTATTACCAACATTACTGTCAAAACAGTGAAAATCATTAAAATGCCCCTAAGAATTAAAAAAAAAGAGTAAAATATTTTGTCAAAAAAACAATCGCTAAAATTATCATTATTATTGTGCAAACAATAAAATCATAAAATCATCTGATCCAAAAATCAGATAAAAATAGAAAAAATAAATAGTTAATTTTCTACCTTCAAAAATAAGAAAACATAGATTGAAAATTCATTCCCACGTTACTGTCATTATCATTACGATAACACTTAAAATTATTATCAATATTACTGTTAAAACAGTGAAAATTATTAAAATACTCCCGTAGAATTAAAAAAAAAGTAATGATAATTTTTGTGTATGCTCTTTTTAGATTGGCACCCCAGATGTATTGAAAGGTAAAATAGTAATTATTTTTTTTGTAATGATAATTTTTTTAGTATTTTTATTGTTAATATTAAAAATATTTTTAGAAAATATCACTTGTTTTAAAGATATAATGTATATTTGGGATGTTATTGTTTTTACAAATATTTTTTGCTCAAAAATATATTAAAATAATATATTTTTATTTTTAAAAAAAATTATTTTTGATATTAAGATATAAAAATACTAAAAACATTATTTTAAAATAAAATAAAAATACTTTTTAACACAATAAAAATCAGAATGAAGTGTTACTTTGACAATATTTTAATAAAAAAGCGTTGGCTTTTTTAATAATAATAATAAAAAAAAAAAACTTCTGGAGAGTGGAGATGAAACTTAAAAACGATAAAAAGGAGGAGGTAAATTAAGCGTATTTGATTGTTTTGCTGGATTGGTTTTAAGTCCAGCATCTCGTGGCAGGCTCCAAACCTTGGACAGATTGCAGCGAACAGGTATCACAACAACCCTAACCTGTGTGTTGTGTAGCTCCCAACCAGAAACCCATGATCACCTTTTCTTTCAGTGCAACTTCTCCAAAAAAGTCTGGAGTGCAGTAAAGAACCATGCCTGCATCATATGGCCGGTCACCACCTAGCCAAACATTATAAACTGGGCGTGCGTAGTCTTTAAAGGGAAGAAGGACCCTCAAAGTCATATTGCAAAAACTTTACTTTCCACCACCATATACTATATATGGTATGAACGGAACAATAGAACTTTCAAGAACATCTGCAACTCCCACCAGCAGCTCACGAAGGATATAATCCAGTGCATTCATCTGCACATCTTGAGTGACAACTCAGGAGCCATGCTTGACAATTCTATAAGGATGAGATGGAGCATCCCTCCGATGTTAGACCAACCCCCATAGAGGCCTTGTCACAGGCCTTCTTTTATGTAATTTATCCTATCTCTCTTTTCCTAGGCTTTAAGTCCCCTCTGCCTTTCGGCCTGCGTTGTGCTGCCAATAGGCTTCTTCCCATTAGGCTTCAGGGCTGATTGTTGATGGGGCAATAGGGTTCTTTTCCCATCTTGCTCTATTTTGTTCTGTGCTTTCGGCCCCCTTTTTGTTTTTTGTTTATATAAAACCATTTGTTAAAAAAAAAGGTTTTAAGTCTTGGCTCGTGGCCAGTCCCGGAGGTGCAGTTCTACAAAACGAAAAAAGATGGAGATGGTGAGCAAACAGCAAAAGCAAGTGGTGTTGAAAGATTATGTGAGAGGGTACCCAAAAGAGAGTGATTTTAAACTGAGATCATCTGACACCAATTATGGCCACTCCGATGGATCCAGGGTTGTGCTTCTCAAGAATCTCTGCCTTGCATGTGACCCTTATATGCGCCACTGCAAGTCCAATCAAGTCTCCCATCCCGACACCATTATCAAGTCCTACTCTCCTGGCTCTGTAAGCCCTTCAGCAACTGCTATTGCATTCAAATCTATGTCGTTGCCATTGAAATTGACCAAGAGGTTTTCTACTTTTTTACAAACTGTCAGGTTGTCCATTACAATATCAATACTTCGGGAAATGACCATGCTGTGTTGTTAATGTGCTCTGTGATCTTTTTCTTTTTCATTTTTTATTCATCAGTTTCTTGCAGGGTATGGTGTGTGTAAGGTCATTCAGTCCACACATCCAGGCTTCCAGGAATGAGATTTTGTTTGGGGATTAACTGGGTGGGAAGAATACACAATGATTTCAAATCCTGAAAGCTTAAACAAAATCAGTTATACCAGGGTGCCTCTATCATACTACGCAGGAGTTCTAGGTATGCTGATTTTACACCTTAGTGATCGTCTCTGCCCACCACTGGGCTTATCGTCCTCCGAAAATGCTAGCTCATCTCATAGCCACGCTTCCCTCAAGATTTGTCAAGCTTTCGCTCAACAGCTCAGGTTTTGACCTTTGATTTTCTCTCCCTCTCTCACCCTTGGCTCTCACCAAGGCGAGGAGCCTGTCCCCGTTCAACACGTTTTTCTCCTTCGATTCTCTCTCCCTCTCTCTCCCCTGGCTCTCACCGCAGTGAGAGTCTGACCCCGCTCAATACCACAGGTCTTCTCCATCGATTCTCCCCCCTCTTTCTCTTGGCTCTCACCGCGGCAAGGAGCTTGTCCCAACTCAACACCTCACACCTTCTCCTTCGATTTTCAGCTTGCCTCAACTAATCACATAATTAACTTGCCCGTAAACCACAGCAAAGAGAAAAAAACATAAATGAAAAAATGAAAAAGCCCCTTGCCAGCAGCACAAAGACCCGACAATATAAAAGGCAAAACCAGGATCACACTATCGCAATCCACAGTACATAACCTCATAATATACAGTATTTTAAATAGTAAAACAACAACACTATTTATTTTTTAGTTAATATATGTATAGCAATACAAAGACTTAGAGTCCTATTTTAAGTTGGACAATAATCTGTACAAGGAAACAAACAAATTTCCTATAATATAGAATCCATATATATCTTGCATGCTAACATTCCCATCAAGTTGGTGTATAGATGTTTATCATGCCCAACTTGACAATTATATTATAAAAATCCTTGTTTGATGCTATCTTGGCAAGGGCATCAGCTAGTTGACTTGCAGATTTAACAAATGGAAAACATATAAATTTTTTATCCAGATTCTCTTTGATAAAATGACAATCTACTTTGACATGTTTAGTGCGATCATGTTGAATTGCCACCTTATTGTCACAATACAAGTTAATAGGATTCATATATTTGATATCTAAATCCTTTAGAACACTTTTGATCCATAACAACTCACATATTTTCTAAGTCATTCCTCGAATTTTTGCTCTGCACTAGATCTTGCTACGATTTTGTATTTTTTACTCCTCCAGGTAATCAAATTCCCTTCCACAATGGTCAGATAACCGGACCTCCTAGTTGTTTGATCTCCCACCCAATTTGAATCAATATAGCCTTCAATATTTGAGACACCATTCATCGAGTACAATAAACCTTTGTCAGGCGCACCTTTAAGATATCTCAAGATTCTGTAGACTGCATCCAAATGCTCCTCACTTGGTGCATGCATAAATTGGCTCACAATACCTACACCATATTTTATATCTGACCTAGTATGGGTGAGATAGATTAGCTTACCCATAAGTCTTTGATATCGACCCATATCTATAGGGATTTGATCTCGAAAGATCCCAAGTCGATGATTCATTTGTATTGGTGTTTGAATAAGTTTGCAAGTGAGCATCCCAGACTCACTTAGAAGATCCAATACGTATTAAAGCCAAGAAAGTACTTTAGTTGTCCCAAATCTTTCATTTTGATCTTTATAGATAGGTACTCTTGCAATATCCTCATTTATTAAAAATCATCACCTGTCAAATCACGTCATCTACATACACAACCAATGCCGTTACTTTTCCATCTTTATGTTTTACAAATAACGTATGATCTGTATTGCTCTGTTGATAGTCAGTTGCTTTCATTGCTATAGTAAATCTCCCAAACCAACCTTGAGGAGACTACTTCAACTCATACAAAGCCTTCTTTAGTTTGCATACTCTGCCTTTATATTCAGAACTTTGTTTTATTATTCCAGATGGAAGTTCCATGTAAACCTCTTATTCTAGATCACCATTTAAGAGGGTATTTTTTACATCAAATTATTGTAAAGGCCAACCTCAGTTTGTAGCAATGGATATGAGAATACGAATGGTACTGAGCTTGGCTACCAGTGCAAAGGTCTCTTGGTAGTCGATACTGTATTTTCAACCATGCCCCTTGGCTATGAGTCTTGCCTTTTATCTATCAAGGCTTCCATTTGCTTTAAGTTTAACGGTGAATACCCATCTACACCCAATCACTTTTTTTCCTTTTGGTAATGAAACTAGTTCCCAAGTTATGGTTTTCTGCAAGGCTTCCATTTCTTCATTCATTGTCTTTTTCCATCTTGGATCTACCAATGCATCTTGCACATTACTAGGAATGGATACTTTGAACAATTGATTTATGGTTAGTGCATCAGGTTCTAAGAGTCTATGAGAAGAGACATAGTTATTGATAGAATATCTAACATTGGTTTGAATGTACAACTCATATTGTTTTTTTGTAACACCTTTATTGGGTCTCTGTGAATACCTGGGGCCTGGTTGAGATGTGTCCTCAGTAATGGGATTATCCAAGATATTTTGGGCGAAAAACTCTTTGATTGGTAGTGCAGGCAAGTTTAACCTCGTAGTTTCTTCCTCGTCAAGGTTCACGACTTCTATGCCACCAACACAGAATTCAATCATCTCACCCTTTTCCCCATCATAGTTTACAGCTTCTTTGTCTCCAGCATAACCCCTACAAAGGTCATTCTCCAATGATAAATTCCTCTTGTTTGGAATAGTTTGAGTTACAGTCAACAAAGTTGCATTAACTTGTTGCTACTTATCCTTTTTTTCAAATGTCTCCAGTTCTATAAAAACATCATCACCCTTCTATTTATCAGAAACAACACCTTTATTTTTATTAGAAACATCATTGTCCTATTCTCTTTCTTCATACACAGTCACCCCTTAAAGGGAGATCCCAATTCACCCGCTAAATAATAAGGATTCATTTCATGGAAGGAGACATCAAGGAGACTTGTATCTTGTGGGTTTGAAGGCAGTAACAATGGTACCTTTTTTGAAAATCAGAGTAACCAACGAATACACAAAGTTAGGCACAAGGATCAAGTTTTTTGGCAATACCTTAGGTATATGAACATATATAGTACAACCAAAAAATCTAGGTTCTAAGCTTGGTTGATGGGGGTGTGTCAAATAAGGTTTGTAATTTTTGGTGTGGAGTTTGAAATTCAATCACCTGGGAAGGTACTCTATTTATAATATGGACAGAGGACTTAACAACCTCTCCCTAATAGAAACTGGGCATATTCATCCTAAGGGGGAAGGTACTCTGTTTATAATATGGGCAGAGGACTTAAGACCCTCTCCCCAATAGAAATTGGGCATATTCATCCTAAAAAGAGATGCATATACCATCTCTATAATTTGCTTATTTTTCCTCTTTGCAAGGCCATTTTGTTGAGGTGTGTACGTGTAAGAGGTATGGTGTCAAATGCTTTGCTGCCAAAGATAATCACCAAGTGAGATCTCAAGGAATTCCATGCATTGTCAAATTGTCATACTTGAAAATGTGTTTGAAAATGAGTTTTCACCATGTTGATGAATTCTCAAAAGATAGTACTAGCATCACTTTTCCTATGAAGTAAGGATACCCACGTTATCTAAGTGCATTCATTAATAAAGGTTATAAAATAACAGGCTTTAGACATGAATGAAATGGTTACAAGTCCCTAAATAACAGAGTAAATAACCATAAAGGGTTCAGAGCTTTTATTGGAAGGAAAATAAGGTTTACGATGGTTTTTTTCCAATTCACAAGTATTACATTGAAAAATCAAAATTTTTAATTCAGTAAACAAATTGGGTTTGAATTTTTAAGATAGCTAAAAGAAAGATGTCCTAGTCTCTTATGCCATAGCCACACCTCATATTGTATCCTATCACCCTTCATCGCAAAACACACCTTGTTATATTGCTCTTCGTCATTTTTTGTCAATTCAAAGTAGTAGTAGAGGTTGGCCCAATTAACACCACAACCAAGATTTTTTTGGGTTAAAATATCCTCAAAAACACAAAAAAGGCCAAAAAATAATGATGCAATTTAATGTTGAAGTGATTTTGCTTATAGATAACAAATTGTATTTAAGACTAGGAACAACCATTACTATATCAAGAGATATGGTAGTAGTTAGATCAATGGAGCCCTTCCCTGTAATAGGGGAGATACCACTATTGGTTGTAGATATAACTTGTTGGGATAATGGGATAAGGTTTTAATTTGTGAGTCTCTAATCATATGATCGGATGCACTAGTATCAATAACCCAAGTATTATCCATAGTAATATTAGAAAGAACATCAGTCTTACCAATACTACTTGGTTGAGTAATATTAGTAGTAGGCATTGAAGTAACAACCTGAGTTGGAATGCTTGCACTTAATATGGCCATTGGAGCTTTCCCAGTAATGTTGTTTTATGTTTTATTTTTTAAAATCCTACCATCCAGGATATCCAATAAGCTCGTAACAACGTATCATGGAATGGCTAATTTCACCACAGTGGGTGCAAACATAATTATTTGGCTTTCCTGAACCTTAACTATTTTTCCCTTTTGGAAAAAGTAAAACTTGTCCCTTGTTGGTGTCAATTAGCTATTGTGGCTATATTTTCATAAGGCGGTCAAGAAACTCCTATAACTTGACGTTATTGTAACTCTCTTATCACACATGCATAGGTTGCTTCTAGGTCCAATTTTGGTTATTTTCAAAGAATTTTTCCATGGATTTGATCATATTCTAGATCAAGACCACTTTAAAAAATATGTACTTGTAATTTCATCATCATTGCATAAAGTTATACAATTCCTTCAATAGATCCTGCTTGGGATGTGTTGTGACGATCAATTTCATAGAAGATTGCAATAAGTTCATTATAATCTATGGATAGAGATCTTCAATTATGAGTGGATGAAAAAGATTTTTTATTCAATTTGAACAATCATGTTTCATTAGATCCATTATAGAAGGTCCTTAACACTACCTCTCATATCTCTTATTGTAACAAGAAGTATAAATCTCTACATTAGGTGAGGGCTCATAGATTCGATGAGTCAACTCTTTACTATATGATTTTTGGTAATCCATGTATCATGGTTTGGATCATTGAGTGCAGGTTTTTTGTTGCTCCAATTAAATATCCAACCTTGTTACAATCTCCAATACACATCTTTATTAACCGATACCATAATGTCTAGTTGGTTTCATTGAGAATAACATTGATAGAAAAGTCAAAGGTTTCCTGTTGAATGATAATTGGGTTTGATAGAGGGTTGTTCAGGGTGACTTGAACAGTTGAGTTTTGTTCTTGTTTTGTCATTTTTTTAGTAGAAATTTCGAGGAATACAAAGTTTAAAAGAGAGATGAAGGAAGGAACAAAAAGAAATTGCTTTCAAATCTGCTCTTATACCATGTTAACTATGGTGAACATACAATAAGAGGTTTTACTTTGTAAAATATTCTCTACTTCTTATTTTATTCATCTGTTTCAGCAACTATATATATAAGGTAGTACAAAGACATACTCTACTTAGAGTCGTATTCTAAATCAGACAATAATTTGTACAAGGAAACAAACAGATTTCCTATAATATAGAATCCATTCATATCTTGCCAGCTTACAAAATTGACAATCCATAAACCACCAACTTCCTCTCAAACCCCAAACACCAGATCCCCCTACCATTACAACACTAGAGCTGTGAAAACCCATTCATGCCACTATCCTCGACACTATGAGACCTATGCCAAGACCAGCTAAGAAACCATAGTTCCCATGTTTTGTCCTTCCACTTTCGAACCCAACATCAGCAGAACCTCAACAGACCCGATCTCCTCCCAAAACCCATCCACCCGTTCTAGTCCCTATTGTTAGCCCTGCAAATAACCTTGTTATGCCTCTCATTTCTCCCTCACAAATAGGTTACAAGAGACCCACAACAAATCCAAACTCTAGATTTATGAGATTTTGAACCTTTAGTGAAAAATTATAGCAAAATATTTATGGTAACTATTGTGAAATTTGAATATATGGTTAACAAGAAAAGACCTTTTATTAACAAGTCAACCTCATCTCATCTTATCTTAACCAAAATCACCCTCAACCAACTTGTTGTTAGAGTATACATGTATGTGTATGTTAGAGTATGAATTGATGGTATTATATGGTATTTGTAATGTGTATAAATAAGGGTTGTTGAAACACAGAGAAGGTGTGAAATAGTATTGACTACATAAATTCAAATTTGTATTCTCCCTCTCATTTATCTCTTCACTTCTCTTCTCTTCTCTTTTAGTTGAATAATCCTCTGTTTCTTCTTTTCAATTCTTCAATCTTCTATAAATCTTCACAATCCCAACACTTTTTACTCCCAATAATCATGAAGCAATTATAGTTCTCAACCAATAATTTTGATAATGCCTTAGTGAAGATGTTTGTCAGTTGATCTTCACTCTTGCAGATTTTCACATATATTGCTCCTTGTAAAGCTTCCTTTATAAAGTGGATTTTCCTGTTTATATGTCTATTCTTTTGATGAAAGAATAGATTTCTGGTCATAGAAATTACAGGCATGTTATCACACAATAAAAATGTTGCTTCTGTCTAGGATTCACCAAGATCTTCAAGCACAAATCTTAGCCAAATGGTTTGTGTTGTGGCTTCAAAAGATGGAACATATACAGCTTCTATTGTAGACAAAGCCACTGAATTCTATTTTATTGATGCCCATGAAAACACTTCACTGCCAAAGCTGAAAGTATATCCTAAGGCACTTCTACTTTCATTTTCACTTCCTACACAGTCTGCATCACAGAACCCAATAAGAGTTGTTGACTTATCCCTCTTAAATTCTATTCCATAGGTATGAGTCCCTTGAACATGTCTCAGAACCCTCATTGCAACCCCTATGTGCCTTTTTGTAGGATTACTCATAAATCTTGACAAAAGTCTTGCTAAGTGTATCAAATTTGGTCTTACTGCTATTAATTACAATAAACTTCCTACTATCTTTCTGTATAAACCTCCATTTGAAGCTTCACTTCCATCTTGCTTTCTTAATTTCTCACTAAAAGACAGAGGTATTGTAACTAGTTTAGAATCCTCTAATCCAAACTTCATTAATAGAGACTTTGTATACTTGCCTTGATGAATGAATATCCCTTGATCATTTTGTATAATTCTCATGCCAAGAAAGTGATGTAGAAGTCTAAGATTAGTCATCTCATATCATTGCATCATCTCCTTCTTTAATTTAACAAGCATGCTCTCACTGTTTTCAGTGTAGATTCTGTCATCAACATAAATTGAGATAATAATTATTTCTCCTTTATAGTCTCCTCTAGTATATAGAGTAGCCTCACTAGTAATCCTTTTGAATTTGCAATTTATGAGATACTTGTTAATCTCACTAGGCTCTAGGAGCCTATTTGAGCCCATACTAATTAAAGGTACTGAATGAGAACTTTACTATTGTCACATTGAATTTCAATTATTGTTCTACATTATTTTCTTCTCTCCCTCCACTGTTTTCAAATGGAAAATATGTGGAAACAGATTCCACTTGATTTGTCTTCCAATTCTAGGACTTATCTTCATCAAAGATAACATCCTTGGATAACACAACTTCATCAAAGAACATACACCCTATAACCCTTTTCACAACTATCATAGCCCATAAACACTCCTTTTTTCTGACTTTCCATTAAACTTTTATATCAAAACTGATGGAACATGAGTGTAGCATATGCAACCGAATACTTTTAGGTGTTTAACTCGTGGCTTCCTTCCTGTGAGTGCCTTAAATGGTGTTTTTTTCTTTATAGTTGTTGTATAGCTTATATTTTAAAGATATACAACAACATTAACAGCCTTTACCCAAAAGACAATTGGTATTTCCTTCAAAGCCATCATGTATCTTCCCATTTCATAAATAGTCTTGTTTCTCCTCTTGGAGTATAGGCAATGGTCAGTTGCCTCTCCATCCCTATAGCTGTACAGAAGTCTTAGAATTCATTTGAGGTGTATTATCCACCTCTATTACTTGTTAGTTTCTTAATTTTATACCCACTTTGCAGCTCAACTAATGCCTTAAACTTTTTTAATACATTGAATGCATCAAATTTGCTCTTAAGGAAGTATACCAAGGACATTCTTGAAAAACCATCAATGAATGTGATGAAATACTTGTTTTCTCTAATTGACTCACACTGCATTGGTCCATATAAGTCTGTGTGTATCAATTCTAGTGTACTCCTTGCTCTACATACTTCATCTTTTTCAAACTTTTCTCTATGTTGCTTGCCATAGACACACCTTGTACACACATCCCTCATTTTTTTCATCACAGGTAGTCCATAAACCATCTCCATTTGTTTTATTTTAAAAAAAACTTGCAAAGTTTAAATGACCAAATCTCCTATGCCGTATCCATGAGTCTTCACTGATTGCTATCGCAGGTGTCATGGACTCTAGTGAGAGTGGAAAACATCTATTTACACTCATTACCACTTTTGCAACCACATTAGTGAGGCTTCCATCATCAAATATCATTGCAAGGTTGCCCCCAAATAGGATATAATATCCATGCTCCATTATTTGACCTATACTCAACAGGTTTTCATCCAACCCTGGAACTAGTAGAACTTCATGTATATATCTCTTACCATGCTTAGTATTACTACTAATGTTTCTTTTCCTTTTGCTTGCACTAAGTTTCCAGAACCCATGTTTACTTTGCATGTTACTATTTTATCAAGATTGATCAGCTCAAATTCTTATGATATCATGTAATTGTTGTCTGTACTATCCCCAAACCATATGCTTTTATCTTCCACACTTGCAGCATGACATGCATAACATAGTTGTTGTAATTGCATCTTCTTTGTTTGCATAATTTGCTTGATGCTTGTGCATGTTGCTATCATATTCCCCAGCACTATGACCAAATTTGTTGCATCTCACACATTTTTCTTTTCCTTTGAATCTACATACACCAAAATAGTATTTTTGACATGTGTTGCATTGTGGCTTCACATTCACTTGGCTACCACTTACAACTTTATGTTGTTGACTGAAAGTATTATTGTAATTAGTTCCAATTTCATGGTTCCAGTTCGAGATGTGATTGTTCATATTTTCACATTGAGACCAATTTAGAACTCTTTTGTATTGCCCCTGCCACTTTGGATTTGATCTTCCCTATGAGCCTTCGCTTCCATGAAACTGTTGATTGCTTATTTTAAAATTACTAAAAGCTCTTAGTTTCAACAATCTTATCCCTTTCATCATGAAGATCTTCTCTTTTATCATAAACTTTGATAGATGCAATAACTTCTTCAACCTTAAATATATCAAGATCCCTTATTTCCTCAATGATTAAAACAATGGACTTGTATCTTCTGCTTAGACTCTTCAATATTTTTTGCATTATTCTTATTTCTAGTACTTCTTCTCTAAGTGACTTCAAGTTGTTTATGATTTCAAAGAACTTAGCAAGATAATGATCTAGGCTTTCACCATCTATCATCCTCAATTCAACTCTTATTGCTTGCAATTTCACAACTCTCACCTTTTTATATCCTCTAAATTTTCTTCTCAAGATCTCCCATGCTCCTTTTGTAGTTTTTTTTGTTTCTGATGCGTGGGAACAAATCATCATACAATGCTCTTTAAATGAGGCTTAATGCCTTGACATTCTTGATTATGTTCTCTTTAGTGGCAACATGTTTTTTCTTCTAGAGTATATTCAATTTCACTTCCTTCTCCTATAGATTCATCTTCTGCTTCAAGATTTTGTTGAAACTAACTTGTAACTATACTCTAATTGATTTACAAAAACTTTAAGAGAATTCAATTAGAGCTTCTCTTCCTAGGCTACAGTAAGTTAGAGTAACAAAATTATAATTAATTGATGCTGTTAGAACATAATCTCTTCCTTCTTTTTCATGTACTGTTGTACCAGTACTTCCTTCTCCTTATGTTGCTTCCTTCATTTGTCCCCTACTGCAAGGTACAAACCAATGAGTAGTTTAATGACAAGTGTAATACATTTATTTGTATTCCTTTTATATTATGCCTTTTAACATCTTTTAAGCTTATTTCAACATATCAAAAGTTTTGTTATGGGCTTAACGTGTTTAAGAGACTTTGCGAATTACTTGCTATAAAATAGGAAATTCTTCACTTTAAACTTTCAGGAATACAACTTTCATGAAGGTCTCAAAGTCAGGAAAAATCATCTGCAACACGAAAATCCTGGTGCAAACTGTCACGACCCGATTCCCGGATCCGTGACCGGCACATAGGCATGGTCCCCCTCCAAGGTTCCACACCTATGCGAACCCAAACTTACACAAACTTATCCTTCATAATTAGAGTCCAACGCAGCGGAAATAACAAAGTAAACTTTATAACATAAATCAAATATCTTAATACAAGAGTCGATTACATACTGTTATAATTGTGGAGCACTAACTAGACCTATGAACAAAATGTCAATTACAACCAAAATAGCAGGTTCCAAGAGTAGGACAAAAATGACCTGCTAGCAAGCTACAAGCCTGAAAATAATAAATAATGAGGGGGTGAGTTCAACAACTCAATGAGTAGATAATATCCAATATACACATACGAGATAATATAGCAATGAGAAATATATTATCGAGTCAGTTCGTAGTTCTTACAAGAAGTTTCTCAAATAGGTCATAACAAGAATATATATAAGGTAAAGCTCGTCAGAAAATCAAAATGCAATGAGCATGAGGCTCCGTACTGTGGGATGATCAGTCCATACAGGTTGGTGACTCCCCCAACCAACTAGGGTTTCAGATACGATGTGCACAAAGACTAACATTTCCCTGTTAGCATGGGTATTCTGACTGGCATACCGTGGGTATATATATCACAATCAAACAAACAGATTCATAACTCAAGGCTCAACTCATGGCATTAATCAAATGAGGAGCTATCAATTCACAAACAGATATTGGCTTATATCAAGAACGTATATTCAACAATTGATTATGCTTTATCGTATCAAGAATCGTAATCAATATATATCTTATCAAGAAGCATAATCCAAATACTAGCAAATCAAATATTTATAATATTTCTCATGCATATTAAATATTATCCACTCACCTGACTTAAAAGCGATCGAAATTCAAAAAGTAGAATACTGACGGAATCCTACTGACGTACCGCTGGCTGAATATCAGGATTATCTGAACATATAAAAGAAAATATACTCAAAAATGTAAAATAGCTTTTATAACATACTAAGAGTTCAACTCATAATCCTATGTGTTTTTTAATCAACCATCCATTTTTCCGCAAAAACCTAAAAGCAAAGGTTTCTTCCGAAATCTAATTCAATATACACAATTCATAAAATTGATAATAATTCATTGAATAGGCTTCAATTATCCATCAAACCAATATGAAATACTTATATTCCATCTAAGGACCATTCTGAAATTTTCTTATATTTTTAGGGTCAAATTGTAATTTTATCAAATTGAAGGACTAAATTGAACACATCATAAATTCATAATTATAGTAAAATATTGTCCATAATTCAACCTCAATTCTGTCCAGAATCTCCAATTTTACTCCAGGGACCAAACTGGAATTTTCCAAAGTTCAGGGACTAAATTGTAATTTTCCAAAGTTCGGGGACTAAACTGAAATTTTCACCAAAAGGACCAAAATGAATTTTTCGTCATCTTCAACCTCCAGATCTGAATTTCCAGCAAGGGTTTTCATCATTTTTCTCAATATTTTCTTAAACAAAACACCTTAAAACTTCAAAATCATCTACAATCAAACTAATTAAACCATTACCCAACACATTCAACCCTTAACATCTCTCTTAATTCATCAATCAAACCCAAATAAAATCTTCAAACCCTAACAATCAATCCAAGCAAAAATCATAATTAATAACCACATTTATACATATTAAAACATACACATTACCTTAACAACTATTTCTCCTTCTTCTTTTCTACTCCTCTTCTCTTTCCCCCTTTTTCTCTTCTTCTTCTTCTTTCTTTCTCTCTTCCCGGTTCTCTCTCTCAAATTTTCAGATTGCTTCTTGTTTTTTTTTTTCTTTTTCTTTTCTTTTCTATTTATATTTACAAACTTATACAATTACTACAACACCCTTAACCTACTTCTAAGCTCTTAAGGGCATTCATGTATTTTCCTTTTTAAAAATTTCAAAACACTACACAAACTAGATGACGGGCTGTGCTTCCTAATTTGTCAAATATTAGACAAATTTTCTCTACAACATTTATCTCCTACTTTTTAGCTTGATTAACAACATTAGAGCTAAGACCCTTCTAAAATAAAAGGGAAGACACACATAAGAAAGGGATTCTCCTTCTCTAATTTATTTTTCAGAATTAGTAGCAACTTACGAGAGCATGTGCAGCTGATTCACTTTCTCGGTTCAAAGGGGATAGCATCCATCTTCATCATTGGCTGTGAAAAGTAGCATTTTCATTGTAATTCTTACATTTTCAAGTATTTATTTATCTTTGTCTGGAATTTAAACTATTGATTTTGGATTCATGCTTATGAAAATGGTTTGATATGGTTTTTGTGCTTTCTATATCTATAATTTTTGTGGGGAACAAGAATAAAAAGCGAGTAAATTAATTTGATTTTATTATCTATCACATTAATTTATTTAGGATGAATAGGACAAGTAGATGTTCAAGATTTTGAACGTTGGCTAGGAGTAAATTGCATAGATCTTGATTTTAAGGCTACTGTTGAGTGAAGAAAGATTGCTTCTCAATATTTAATTCACTCAATGAATTAATTAGAAGTTTACTTTGATTAATTTAAAATGCTTTTAGATTTCCCATAGCATTAATGGAAGTCTAATTTATTTGCTTGATTTGAAACGATATTAATTTAACTTCTATGATCAACCGATTTGTAAAAATAGAAGAATCACCTCTTTGAACCAAGTTGACAACATCTTAATTAACCTTCGTTAAAATTTAGCAGTTTTATTCATTTAATTAATTCTTGTTGATTCAAACCACCTCCCCTTTCTTTTTGAATTTGATATTTTTAGGAAAATATATCAACTTCCCTTGGATTTGACCTGATCTCTACCACCATACTACTAAAATTATTTTTTTAGTGATAATAAAATCAGAATTAATTTGTAGAGGTTTCAACAACCATCACTTAACTGCCAACAATTTGGTGGGGACTCAAACTTCTTTTCTTCTTAACTTCACCCTGGTTTACCAGCTCCTTCGCCATGCAAAGCATGCATTGACTTGAAGCAGGATCCCTCCAATTTGATTGAATATCAGCCAAATACTCTTGGTGCTTTACATTCACCCCACACGGCTCATCGAATTACAGAAAGGAATCGCCATTAGATAAGAAAAATAAGTATGTTAAGATTAGTATTTTCATTTTCTCAAGCAAACACAAGCTTGTTTACAATGTTGTAAATATATAAATGTCGTACAGTCAATGTGCTGATATACAAGTCAATTGTTTTCATGGTTTACTTCAGTAGCTGCTGGTCTTTCTTGATTTGGGACGACAAGCTGATTGATATTTTGTACTTCCTCTTGATCAGGTTGTTTTGAAATTGGATTTCGATCATCATCATTGTCTGGCGGTGGAAGATCTCCAGGGATAGCAATGTGGTTCGGATTCAATTCACTTCTACTGGATGTTTTGTCCATTTGAATGAGAATTCTGAACAGAACAAGAATTCTGCTCCATGGTGTTGCTCTTAAATCAGAGGGCTGCAAGAGTAATGCTCTGTGCTCGTAAACAAATATGGTTGTGAAGATCATGAGAGCTGAAATTGAAGCAATGCCAGTGATAAGAAATAATCCCCAAAAACTCTTGAGACTAAGGCTATTAGATGAAACCGAGGTGCTGGATTCTTGACAACTGCTTTGTGTGCCAAGCCATGCATCTTCGATTTCCTTCATCCTATCCCCTTCTGTCACTCGTAGAACTGCCCTTGATACATCAGCTACAAGAGGAGAACCTATAGGGAAGACCTGAAACGCAAAAAAGAATGATCCCACGTGAGAAATTTTGTGTGCTCGTACATGAATGATAAATCAAACAGAGACAAGAAGTGCAAGAGGAAGGAAGAGAAGTAATCTTACAAACCCGAAACCCCCTGTTTTAAATGTAGGTTTAATCATTGTATATTTCGAGCAATACATAGATATAAAGAATTTCATGTATGGCACTTCATCAAATGCGGCAGCAATACCACCATTTCCACTGCCTCTGGAAAAAAGCCTGTCGCATTCTTCTGGAGTATTATATGCCATAAGCCTGGATTCATCAAAACCCAAGTTTTTCAGGATTCCCAATACAAATGAGTTTTTCTGGTAGCCCACAAACTCCCCCTTTTTAATCAGTTCATCAACATTAGATACTGTAGGCTGGAGCTGCTGAACGGTAAGCAAGCTACTTAGGCTGGCAGTGTAGCTTTGAGTAAGAATGAGTACAACAAAACACCATATGGTCACAACTATTCTAGCCAAGTTGCTAACCACCCTCTCCCCTGTAACATAAAGAACATAGGTACCATAAACATCAGGTCAATGTCTGAGATTGAAGTGCTTTGAGAACTATAAACTCAAAAGGTGAAGGGAAATTACTATGTGCAAAAACCATGGTTGAGAAAGAAAACCAGAAGCTAGTGCCTATTTGATGCGAAGGAGACCCTTGAAAATCTTCATTTATTCCGTGTTCAAGAACCCAGACCACAAATCCGATGAAAACAAAGAAACAAAAGCTTGTGAACCAAAGGTCCCAAGTCAAAGGCTTCAAGAAAACCCAAGCATTTTTGTTTCTGCTATCTTTGATTGGAACGATCATGGAGACTCCACTTTCCGTGTAAGGCAATGTAAAATCAACGTACTTGGACCTGTTGGCTATGATAGTTGTATCTCCGACCACAGCATCGTATTTCTGTTTCCAGTAATGCGTTACCTATAAGAATGGTGTCGATGTGATGAGGCATGCATAATATAGAAACATGAGAGGGGTTTTACCTTTAAATACACTTGATAGACCAGATCATTGTATGTTCCAGCAGACTTTCCATCAGGCTTGACAAAGGGGATGTACTCATAAGTTATGGCATAAGGTAATGAGTCAACTGCAGCTTCGAATATAGCTATGCTGTATCATGTGACTGTTGTGATATTGGAATTGAGATCTGTTGTCTCCTTCACAAATTGACCGAAATTGCTTGAACTCGGTACTCCTATCCGCAACTTCTTCCCATTTGTGGGAATCTCCCAGCCCTTGGGAATAGAAGTTGAATCCCCAGCCCATATAACAGGTGCAAGACTGGACTTGGGAGTAGAATAAGTACTGGTGGTATTTGCTATCGAGTTAAGGGTTTTTGCGAGTCCCTTTCTCGGCATCCAAAACCCTATCCTCCTTCCTCCATTTGCGTTCATATTAACTATTTCAAAAGCCGATGGTTGTAACTGTCCATTATTGAAGAAGAAATCTCCAGTCAGACCTTTAAAACTAGTGTTTGATAATGCTCGGAGAAGGTTTGGACCATTTTGAGAGATTCCCAGATTTTCAAGATCAGTTACTGGAGTGTTAGAAACATTTGCCTCTCTAAAACCTAAGTTTGCTGTACCAGTTTTCTCAATTGCCATGGCCAAAGCTACAGTAGCATCGTAGGCTTGTAGGGCATAAATGTTTAACTCAGCATCCACTATGTCTGGATTATCCTGTTGGAATTTCATTTTCCACCGTAATCGAAAATTTCCTAGCTCCGTTGTTTTCGGAATATAAGATTTAATACCCAGTGCCCCTTGCATAGAATCAATTACAGAAGGATCTGGTGAGGTTGAGAGACCTACAGTCGGCCCATCAGTCATGATCCAAACGTAGCCTTTATTCATCATCCCAATCTCTTTAGCTTTGACAAAAAGCCGAGCGCAAAGAGAGGTAAACATGTGCACAATGAAAACTCTCGTTTGCATAGTCATCAACTTGTAAAGCTCCTCGGCAATTTGATCGTCGGTGGCCGATGGGGAAATTACACTCCGGTAGGGTACATGAGCATCAACTGCTTGCAAAGCATCAGTTAAATAAGGTATAATTCCCTCTCCATATTCATTGTCCATGTAGATAGGTACTGCTTCTTTCCATCCAAAGGCTTGAACCAAAGCTCCGATGCCGTTGACTTGACTTGAGTCATTTTGTGTAGCTCGGAAAAAATAGGGACTCCTGGTGGAAGTAAGAGAAGGACTTGATGCCGAAAATGATATGATAGGCACTTGAGCTTTTTCTCCAAGGCCAATAACAAAATCGGCTTGCATTGATGTTGTCGGGCCCAAGATTGCTTGCACTTCCACATTCTTTATCAAGTCCAACGCTGCGATTCACAAAGGTGATCGAAGAAGAAAAACAGATCAATGGAACAGACTAGCCGAAAACCAAATGGAATTGCTTGATACTCGTATCAAGAATACGTTGGTAATCCAACCAATAAATCCTATCTTTTTATATCACAAAGACTTGCGAAGAATCGAAATCAGGGTTTCTATCCTGCTATTTTTAGAATTTTTCACTTCATTTTTCTTATGAATGAGATCAGAAATAAAGTAATCACAAAACAGATCAAACTGTTCAACCGTTGGATGATTGAGCTTTGCACTTGTTGTGCTCTTGTTTCTTCTATATTCGCTAACAAGTAGACATTTTGAGTACCCTACTACTCTATTCTCCTTTCTAACAGTAAATCATAGCAAGGAACCCTTAAGATGTTGGCTAGATTTATGCGGTAGACTTGTAAAGATGGGCAGATCATTACGATATATTTTACCTCGTTCATGAACTACCATGTGCTAGCTAGGTTTTATATATGCATGGTCCAAGACATAATGTCTTACTATATAAAAATGAGAGACTCAAATCTACCTAAATACTAATGTCAACTAATTGAGTTACAGGCCGTTGTCAAATAATTTCAATATTGTTAAAGAAAAAAAAATAAAGTTGGAAATATTAATAAGTATAGTTATCTAACTCAACCAAGGACCATGGGTCAAATTCACATTATTAATCCAGTGAGTAAACCTCAAGTTCGACTTTCTTTTATTTTCTTTTCTATTTTTTTAACTTTTGACCCAATCAAGCCAGTTTTGTCAACCCATATTTTAATAATCAGCTCAACTAAGTTTGATTAGCTAAATAACCTGATGATCTAATAAAAAACTCAAGGGTTAGAAGCGCTGGAGTTTTGAATATCTGATGGGAGTATGGCTATATCACCTCGGCAATTTAACGTAAATCAGGGATTTTTTTTATTAAAACCATGTTATTTCATTAATGGGAGTATGGCTATATCATCTCGGCAATTTAACGTAAATCAGGGATTTTTTTTTTATTAAAACCATGTTATTTCATTAATATTTCATTAATATATATATATATATATATATATATATATATATATATATATATATATATATATATCTTAATGAAATAACATGGTTTTAATAAAAAAAATCCCTGATTTACGTTAAATTGCCGAGGTGATATAGCCATACTCCCATCAGATATTCAAAACTCCAGCGCTTCTAACCCTTGAGTTTTTGATTAGTATATATATATATATATATATATAACCATGTTATTTCATTAATATATATATAATAACATGGTTTTATATATATATATATATATATATATATATATATATATATATATATATATATATATATATAACCATGTTATTTCATTAATATATATATAATAACATGGTTTTATATATATATATATATATATATATATATTAATGAAATAACATGGTTTTAATAAAAAAAAATCCCTGATTTACGTTAAATTGCCGAGATGATATAGCCATACTCCCATCAGATATTCAAAACTCCAGCGCTTCTAACCCTTGAGTTTTTGATTAGTATATGTATATATATATATATATATATATATATATATATATATATATATTGTTCTAATACAAAAATAAAAAATTAAACTTTATGTTTGTGGGTTGACTCAATCAACCCGCTACCTGAGCCTTGTATCGAGTTAAACTTTAAGTCGTTCTTATAATTATGCTTTATAGTTAAATATCCAGAATTTGTTTATCAATTTCTTTTTAATAATCAGTCCAGAGGAATTACAAGTAATATATGACCGAAAATAGAGCAAACAGATACCGAATATTGAAACTAAGGTCAGAGAGAAGAATTAAAGAGAACCTGCAGCAGCTGCACCAACAACATCTTTCTTGGAGTCCCTGGTGGTCAAAACCATCCTGGTTTTGTAGTCTTCATGATTGGCATAGAAGTCTGAGAGGGCCATGTTGATGCAACTCAATGCAATATTTGCTTCCAAATAATCCAAGTCAAGAACGACACCTACTTTCACTGGAATAAACGTTGTGATTTGAGACATCGCCAATTCTATGAAGAAAATATGGACAGAAAGCAATGTAAGAACTTGATTTGAAGGTGGGTTTCCCCTCATATTTGTGCCCATTGAGATGTTGGTTTCTACTACCTGATTTACGAGTTAGCTAAGCATTGACCGAAATATCTGTTATTTATAAGATCGTCGGAGTTGACATATTGACATTGAAAATTGAAGAATTTAGAACAGTGCATGGAAATCAGTGGCCAGCTGTATTGTTTGAAGTAGTGAAAAAGAAATTCGTGCTGATCCAAGCAATCACTTCTAAATTATGAGCTCGTTTTAGTCAACAGTTGACACTCTTTTTTTATTTTATTTTTTATTCTAATTATGATTTTTGACCATCTTTGTGTTGCATTCCATTCATTGTTTACATGATTTTGTACCCTTTTTTATTCTAATTATGATTTCACCAATCTTGAATTAGGATATTTTGAATATAAACTTGTTTGACTCCAAGCATTCTGTTCTTCTTTTCATTCTTAGATGCATTCCACCCAACGTTCGGTCCCTAGTAGCCTCAATTTAAATTCAAACTCGCTCCTAGATTCCGGGACCTAGTCTCAGCCCCGACTTCCATCGCCTTAGACGGATTGGAGCCTGACCCTCCCAACACTTGAGACTTGGTCTAGTAGGACCACATAGCACTCAGGATCGGATCTCATCTCAACCACTAGAGCACCCAAGACCCATTGTGGCTCGAGCCTACCCAACCCCTTGTTGATAATGAGAAGTAATTGTATGTTGATCAATAATAATTTTTATTGATCTTTTAATTGCATTGAATGTCTATTTATACATGTATGGAAATCCTGTTTATGCAAGGAATCCTATCTACGAAAGGAAAACTAAAACAGAAATATACGTAAGATTTTTCCTAATTTGTAATGTTATTGTTTTGATTCTTGTTAATACCTATGTGGTATCTTGGACCTAGTTTTGGTCCAATACAACCCTCGAAGCATCCGGTACTAACCTGACCCCTAATTAAGGGTGCTCTGGATTTAGTCTTTAACCGATTCTAGTGCTCTAGATTTGGTTTTAGCCTAATCTCGACCTAAATTCCAAGCATCCGGTACTATTTTCTCTAGAGATCTATAAATAGTTCAAATTTCACCTTTGTAACCAATAAAGTTTTATGTTTTTATTTTTTCAAAAATAATTGCACCCCGAAAACACATAGAGAGAGGTAATATTCCTCCATAACCCAAGCAGTATACACGCTTGGTTTCTGCACTAAATTGAAATCTTTTTATAGGGTTATAACTGTTAAAATATGGCCGTTAAAATATGACCGTTAAAATATGGTCGTTAAAATATGGCCGTTAAAATATGGCCGTTAATTTCCAGATATGGAAATTGTGTAAAGTAGGGATAAAGTAACTTTTATCTTTAGCTAAATTAGTCTTGTAATTTCTCTATAAGTTCATTCTCAATTGTAATGGAAAAAGAACTCTAAAATATACGAATTTATACTTTTAACATGGTATCAGAGCGAATTTTGAATTTTTTCCTTTGAATCGTATTGCTGAATTTTTTTTTCACGGTTACTTGTTAGAAACCCAGAAATTTCATTTACCAACCCACCAAAACACCCATCTCAACGAAGAACACCCATCTCAACGAAGAACACTCAAACAACGATACTTCAGCTCCAGCTCTAACGAGATGTGTTCCCATTGTGGTGAGATGAGGCATTCAAAACAACGATGTTATGAAATTATTGGCTATCCGGATTGGTGGGATTTCAAGAAAAAACCTCGAAAAAATATTGGGATATCTATGGCAAATCTGACTGAAACGAATCAGGTACGCCCTACAACGAATATGGTCCATCCAGGTATCATCGAAAAAAATTTTGCACATTCTGTTATTACTAAAAATAGCACTTGGATTATTGATACAGGTGCATCTAGTCACATGATTAGCGATTCTAATAAATTAACTTGTCATAAACCCTCCTCACATTCAGCTATACGCACTGCTAACGGTAGTATCTCTCCTGTTACGGGGGAAGGATCTATCATTTTAACTGACACTATAACCTTAGATACTGTCCTTATTGTTCCATCTCTTGCGTATAATCTTTTGTCGGTGAGTCAAATTACTGTTACTCTTAAGTGCACGGTAACGTTTTGGCCTCAGTTTTGTGTTTTTCAGGACATTCTAACCCGAAAGATTCTTGGTTATGGTGTTAGGCGGGGTAACCTGTATTATTTAGAGTTAACGGAAAAGGGGGGGTCAATGATGGGTCACGCACATCAGACCAAAAGTAAGGATCACGCTCACGCTCTCGTATGGTTGTGGCATCGACGACTCGGACATCTTTCATTCGGGTACCTTAAGAAATTACAACCGCATTTATTTTCCAGTTTAAGTATTTTGGATTTTCAGTGTGAAATTTGTGAACTGGCGAAAAGCCACCGTATTTCCTATTTGCCAAGTTTGAAGAAAAGTATGGAACCATTTGCAGTCATCCATTCAGATGTTTGGGGTCCTGCAAAGATCTCATCTTTTTCTAATGCACGATATTTTGTTACATTTATTGATGAATGTACTCGGATGACCTGGATATCTCTTCTCCGAAATAAAAGTGAAGTAGGTACAGTTTTTCAGAAATTTCACAAAATGGTGCAGACCCAATACCAACGGCACATTCGTACACTTCAATCAAATAATGGTACGGAGTTCATGGATCAAGTGTTAGGTGATTTTTTAAATCATCATGGAATTCGACATCAGACTTCCTGCACATATACTCCAAAGCAGAATGGATTAGCGGAAAGGAAGAATAGGCAGATTATGGAAATTGTTCGTGCTTCACTATTTGGCATGAATCTGCCAAAATATTATTGGGGTGAGGCAGTAAAATCAGCTGCTTACCTAATAAATCGAATACCATCAAGTACAATTGATTTTCAATCTCCTCAACAGAAAATGGAATCTCTTCTATCTGTTCCTCATCTACCAAATCTAGAACCACGGGTGTTTGGCTGTACGGTATATGTCCACATCCCGAAAGTCTTGCGAAGCAAACTGGATCCTTGTGCAAAGCGGTGTGTTTTTGTAGGTTACTCGGAGTTCCAAAAAGGATATCGGTGCTATGATCCTCACCATCGAAAGCTACATGTAACCTTGGATGCATCATTTCGAGAATCTGAACCCTACTATTCAGGATGAGTTCCTGGGTCTTCTCTTCAGGGGGAGAGTAATGTTGAAGAGAATAAAGATATATTCGAATTGGAGGAAAATGAAGGATTAAAGGAAATGAGATCAGGTTGTGATAATCTGGAATTCTACATAGACCGAAATGATCTCAGAAACGACCCCCCTATATCTCTGGAATTACCAACGACTACACCATTAATCGAAGAATCAACTGAGAATGTCTCTCCTCAATCACCTCAGGTATCCCTAAATCCTATTTCTAATGAGATAAATGAAACTCCTGTCTTAGAAAATAATGTGATCAATAGGTACCCACAAAGACTAAACCGAGGAGTCCCAAAGAAACAGTATGAACCCGATCCCAAAACCAAAACTAAATACCCCATCAGTAACTATATCTCTACTCATAGATTATCGGAATCATATGCATTTACTGTTAATGAATTATCCAATGTATCTATTCTTAGTAATGTACAAAATGTAGTAGCATATCTAAAATGGACTAAGACGATGAATGAGGAGATGAAGGAACATCATAAGAATAATAATTGGGAATTATTTCAACTACCAAAAAGAAAGAAGGAAGTTAGGTGCAGATGGGTGTTCACAATAAAGCTGAAAGCATATGGGAGTATTGATATATATATATATATAAAGCAAAATTAGTCACAAAAGGATATACACATAAGTATGAAGTGGATTATTAAGAAACTTTTGTCCCAATTGCAAAAATAAAACTATTTGTATTCTTATATCTATAACAATGAATCAAGACTGGGACTTACAATAATTTGACATCAAGAATGTCTTTCTAAATAGAGATCTTAAGGAAGAAATTTACATGGAGTAAAACCAGGTCCTCGTGTGGAACTAGAGTTTATAAATTAAAGAAGACATTATATGGTCTGAAACAGTAACCCCAAGCATGATTTGGAAGATTCTCATCCACAATTAAAGAATTTGGTTATAAGCAAAGTAATTCAAATCATACTTTGTTTACATAACACAGGGAAAGAAAGGTAACGATATTGATTGTATATGTGGATGATATGGTCTTGACAAGAGATGATCCAGAAGAAAGAAAGGCACTACAACAATTTCTTGCATCGAAATTTGAAATGAAAGATCTCGGACAACTGAAGTATTTTTTAGGGATTGAGGTCTCAAGGTCAAAAAAGGGGATATGTCTATCACAACGAAAATATGTGTTAGACTTATTGGCAGAAACTGGAATGCTTGCATGCAAACCGGTAGATACACCTATGGAAATGAATCACAAACTGGGACAAGAAGAAAATCAGACCCCAGCAGACAAAGGATGTTATCAACGATTAGTTGGAAAACTAATATACTTATCACATACTAGGCCGGACATCGCCTATGCAGTAAGTGTGGTAAGTCAGTTCATGCATTCACCAGGAGAAGAACATATGGAAGCTGTTTATCGGATCTTAAGGTATCTAAAAAGTGCACCAGGAAGAGGACTTCTATTTTCTAAAGGGGAGGTCCAAGATATTAAAGGGTATACAGACTCAGATTGGGCAGGAAATCAGACTGATAGGAGATCAACATCAGGATATTTTACGTTCGTAGAAGGCAACCTTGTCACTTGGAGAAGTAAGAAGCAGAAAGTGGTCGCAAGGTCAAGTGCAGAAGCAGAATATCAAGGAATGGCTCATGGTGTGTGTGAATTACTATGGATCAAACAGGTCTTACAAGACCTGGGAATTGATTATGGAACATTTATGGGTCTACACTGTGACAATAAGGCAGCTATCAAAATTGCTCATAATCCTGTTCAACATGATCGTACCAAACACGTTGAAGTCGACCGACACTTCATTAAGGAAAATCTTGATCGGAAAATTATACAACTTCCGTTTGTTCGGTCTGAAGATCAGCTGGCAGATATCCTCACAAAGGCAGTCTCCGGAAGGGCGTTCTATGATGCTATTGACAAGTTGGGCATGATAAATATCTACGCTCCAACTTGAGGGGGAGTGTTAAAATATGGCCGTTAAAATATGACCGTTAAAATATGGTCGTTAAAATATGGTCGTTAAAATATAGCCATTAAAATATGGCCGTTAATTTCCAGATATGGAAATTGTGTAAAGTAGGGATAAAGTAACTTTTATCTTTAGCTAAATTAGTCTTGTAATTTCTCTATAAGTTCATTCTCAATTGTTGTCGTAACCCAATTTTGGGTCATTCCCCAAAAACTACCGAAAAATAACGAAAAAATAAAATAAAGGGGCCTGATGTCAGCAGGAAAATCGAGGTGAAATATTGGATGTTTCCTGGAGCTCGATCGTATCCCTTTTGTACCCGAAAATAAAGAAAATCGCAGATTAAAGGTCGAAATAATTTATTATCAGATAAATCTGCATAAAAACTAAGCAAAAAAAATATAATTATATTTTACGGGCCAATTCGATCTAATTGTTGGTTTAAATTATAATTGTATTTTCAGAATTAATTTTGGGTCCAGTTGAAGGATTTAACTATATTGGTCGAATTTATTTTACTAAAGGTTTCGTTAATAAGAAATCAGTTTCTTAAATTTTATTTGGGTTCAATTGATGAAATTGAAATTTTCGGAGATCAATTTGATTTTTTAAGTCATTTGTGCGAAATCGGGGCCGAATTAAATAAATTGAGAGTTTAATGGTCGATTGAGGATTAAATCGCGAAAATCAGGAACCAAGGACCAAAATAAAAAGATCGCGCAAAGCTAAGGTTGAGATTAAATTTTTGATAGGATATAATTGCATAAAATCACAAGTTTAAAATCCAATTGGATGCAATTAAAGAAATTATAAAAGACCAAATCATTTTTTTTTTTTACCTTCTAAAAAATAATAATAATAATAATAATTAATTACCTGCAAATCTGCACTGTTCCGACATGCATTATTTCTGTAACAAACTTTGTCTCCAGCCACGACAAAGTTTGCGGAAAGTGAGAGATTAATGCTCAGCAATCAATTGAAATCAATACAGTAAATCAACAATTAATTGGAGCAGATCAATGCAGCAGCAATCAAATGGAATCAAGGAAATCAATTGGAATAAAAATAGCAAGTCAACAGCAGCAGCATAGAAGCAATAAATTGGAGCAGATCAACAACAACCAATTAGGATCAATGGACGAATCAATTGAAAATCAACAGCAATGCAGCAGCATATCAACAGCAGATTTTATAACAGCTCAATCCCATGACTTCGTCAAAATAGATCAACCATGATTCTTTTTCCTAATCAATCTTCGGGTCTCCTCTGCTATAAATAGCAGTTTGCGCAGGGAAGAAAAGGAGAGAGAGGAGTTTATGTAGAGAGAGGACAGTAAAAAAAAAAAAGGGAAACAGAGGAGGAGTTTGAACGCAGAAAGAAGAGAAAAATCAGGAGGGAGTTGCAGGGAGAAAAAAAGAGGGGAAGGAGCCAGGTTGACGAAAAATAGAAACAGAGAGGGGAAAGAAAGGGAACGAACAGGCAGAGGATGGGAGTTAAGAAAAAAACGCAGGAACAGGGGAAGGAAAGAAGAGATTTACGTGAGTAAGAAATACAGTATTAAGGATGCAGAAAATAGAGAAGAGGGCAGAATCACTTACCTAAAAATTTTGAGTCGATTTTCTTCCTGCTCCCCCCATCGTTTTTTATCTCGTTTTTTATCTCGTTTTTCTGCCTCTCTCTCTCTAAAAAAACCAGACCGCTGTTTCTCTCTCATTCTCGGCCAAGCCAAGCATCACCACCGTCGACCACCCATATCACTCCTTATCATCAACATAAGCCACCCCCCAACCGTAGCAACTCATTCAGCACCTCAGGAGAAGGAAGAGACGAAGATAGCCGAGGCGGCAGCAGCCCCTGCAACGTGACAGCAGGTTTTCCGACGACCCTTACGGCCACCTCAGGCCTCCATTTCCGACGAGACAACGACCAGAAGAACCACCTCGATCTCCTCTACACAAAGGTGTTAACAGGTAAGCATTTCGTCATACTCGAAAAATCAACGTACTGTTCATCGTCTTCCTAAACATCTGTTTAGTCCCGGTTACTGTTCACTATACGTGAACAGTAACGGGATATATATATAAAATATAAAAAAATTTATTTTTTAGAAGAAAAAAATACTTTAAAAAAAATGTATTATTTTCTTGCATACGGCCAAGACACTAGCATATTTTAAAAATTATTTTCCTCGAAAAAGAATATATATTATTTTGGATTTTGAAGAAAAATGAGTTTTAGCATGGATTTCGCAAAGAAAAAAATCATTTCTTGCATTTCGAGATTTTACAACATATTTGTAAAATCCAAAGGGTATTGGCCAACATTTCAAAAAAAAAAAATCTTATTTTTTGGGTAATTTATTATTCACCGTCGGTATTTGGATAAATAAATTCTAAGGGGTTAATATCCAAAATATTCGACAGGAATGATACGCTATTATTCACTGTCGGGATAAATAAATCCTAAAGGGTTAATATCCAAAATATTCGGGAATAATATGATATTATTCATCGGTGTTTGGATAATTAAATCCTAAGGGTTAATATCCAAAATATTCGGAGTAATATCCCATTTGCCATTTAATTAACATATGTTTTTGAGTCTTAACAAATCATAAGCAAACCAAACGTCAAGCAACTTACCTTAGGTAGGGCGTATTAGGTGCTAAAACCTTCCCAGTCCCTTACCCTAAAATCTCTGAAAGACCAGTTTTAGGTTTCCTAGTAACCATAATACTAGGTGGCGACTCCCTTTTTTTCACGAAAATAAAAATTAGACCCCCGACATTGAATTTTCCCCGTGCACGCGGGGAACGTCGCCACGACGCCGCGCTCATCATTTTTGGGGTGCGACAGAATGGCGACTCCACTGGGGAATTTGGACTTGGCTTGATAATTTTGTTTGTTTATAATATGTTATTATTTTTCATGTGGTTATGAATGGTTCATATTTTTTTAGAAGCTTTAGCGTGCATCTTTACATCCTGTCATTATAATATGCCTTGTCATGCATCACTTTTATTATTTTAAGAGCACACACTAAACTTTGAGTTAAGTGGGGGACTAGCAGCTTACCTATGACTTGAGTCAAGGTTGAAGTTTGTGTAAACCCCGACTCTTTACTGAGTGTTTAGACTGGTAGTGATTGGTATACAAGCCATCCCGCTATCTGCTAAACCCCCATATCGCCTTTACGAGGGTGATCACTGGGACAGCAAGAGACCCTCTTTAGAGACCAAGTAGTAAACCTACCCTATGTCTCACGTACGAGAATTAGAACCAATCATTAGGGTGTATGCTCCCTCCATTTTTGTTTTGCATTAGGACAAACTCTTCTCGAAGCATTTTGAATTTAAGATTTTTGAGTGACACAGTGGCCATCACTTAAAAAAACTTAGGTAGATAAATGATTTGTCTATCAAAAAAAAATGCATATACATGCATTCCCACAATTTGAAATAGGGCTCCCCCAATCTATCATCCTCTGAAAGGTCAAGAGTTTGACATTTGATATTGTTAAGGAAAATTCACACCCAAAGAAATATCATTCGGTTTTTTTTACAAGCCAGCAACAAAGCTTCTCCGCGTTCCAAGGAATTTAGTTGGGGCATATGCTCTGGTATTATCTGCATAGTGTTAATGCATCATTAGTGGAGTTTAAGGAAATTCAGGTTTCATTTTAAGAAGCTCGGGTAGCTCATATATGAACCCATTGTCAGAAACCAGACATCAGTCAAAGAAGGTTGTACAGTCCATTTAAGTATCATTGGATTTCTCTCCTGATCACGTAGAGTTTGTTGCAGCAGTGTCAAAACTAGAAATTTTATGCAGCCATGCACAATAGACCACATTATTTGGCAAGCAAAGATAAAATATCCCGAGTGTGAGAACATAATATGGGATTACTGAATCTATTCTGGTGTCTGAGAGTTTGAAACATATGCACTGAAAGATTACATTGCTCAAGGAAGTGAAACTGCCGCAAGAGAGTTTTCTCGTCGTGTAGCATGATTTGTGTACTTTGGTGATTTATCTAGAGTGCTTTCTAGCGCGATTTCACTTTTATGTCCAATAAGGAAAAGCGAAAAAAAAAAATCTCTTTTCGGAACCTTAAAAAACAGATCTTTCACAACAACACCTGCACTTTGCATTAAGAATGAATGGTTGAATTTTAAAACACGTAAGAGATTGAACATAATTCATGAAATTAATAAGTTTGGGAACCCATTAAGGAGAAGCTTTAAGCCCTAAACATGGTCAATGAAGAAAGTTACAGAAAGCTTAGGGTTGGGACTCTAGTCACACAAAAGGAAAGAGATGATGTGATTACATAGATATTTCTGCTGGGTCTCATAAGGACATGCCTAGATAGGATACGGATATCACAGTACACAGGGAATCGCTAAAAAAATGCAAGTCGATCAAAAAAAAAAAAAAAAAAAAAAAGAAGCCCATTTGGAAGTTTAGATCAAAATAAAGGCAAAAATTTCAAAACTAATGAATTGTGTTTTTAGGTAGTCAAAATCCACAGGGGCATCAAACATAGTAAAAAAAAAAAAAAAGAGAATAGGAGGAGAAGAAAGGATAGAGTTTTGTGTGGGCTTTAAGGTCTTTAAATCAGGTTAGCTCTAAACATAATGTTCCCCAGATATATACATGTTAATTGATAATGCAGCTCGTAACCCCATATATTCTTTTATGGACGGGTTTTTGAGCTACGATCAGATAAAAATGGTTCCAAAAGTAAGACTTTACTTAGAACACCTATCTAAACTAATGGGAGAATTTAAGAAATAGAGTTCACACATCTAGGAAAGAAGAAATCAATTTTGGATATTTCAACCACACTAGCTTCTATGTTTATAATGAACTTCGGGCAAACCTACACATTGATATCAGAAATAACTCATCTCATTATGGTTAAGTTGAAGAAAAATAGATGGAAACCCCTAGTACTACGGTATTAAAAATTTCATCCGAAAATAGACTTATCCCCTGGGCATCCCAAACCGAAAAGAAGACCTTGAGTAGACTAGCAATGAATTTTTATCTTGATGGAGAAGTTTTCTATAAGAGGTCATCCGATGAGACTTTACTAAGAGGCCTAGATAAAGTTGAAGCCAAAGGCGTGTTACGAGAAGTCCATGAAGGGATTTACTCAACGCATGCAAGAGGACATGATGGCTGAAAAAAAAATACAAAGAGTTGATTATTTTTGAACGACACTAGAGAAGGATTGCATTGACTATGTCCGCAAGTGTCATAAATGACAAAATCAATGTCCTTCCGGCCCCTTTTGATATCTCCATGGCCTTTTTGCAATGTGGGGAATTGGTGTGATTGGGCCCATCAACCCAAAAGCCAACAATGATCATAGGTTCATTCTCATGGCTACCAACTACTTTACAAATAGGGAGAAGCTGAGTCATTTGCTCATATAACAAAAAAAAAATGGTCAAGAAATTCATTGAGAGAGATTTGATTTGTAGGTAGGAACCACCATCAAAGATTATAACTGATAATGCACAGAACATCAACGGGAAGTTAATAACAGAACTCTCAAATTCGTCACCTTATAGACTAAAGATGAAAGGTGTGGTAGAAGTTGTTAATAAGAATGTCAAAAAAAAATTAATAGACACCGAACTAGAATGGGCAGAAGTCAGATATGAACAATTGAATTTGATCAACAAAAAGGCTAATTTGACATCATTAATTATACCTAAGAAGGATAGCTAAAACACATGACCAGAAAGTCTGACCTCAAAAATTCTAAGAAAGAGATCCGGTACTGAAGGAAATATTACTTGTACCAGGATGAGATCAGAGTCAATAGGCCCCCAACTACAAAGGTTTTTATGTGGTGAAGAATTTGTTTTCAGGAGGAGTTTTGCTATGGATGGAGAAGGATTTAGTTAGGCCTGTAGATTCTCACTCTATAAAAATCATACCTGATATTTTGGAACTTCCCAATCAATTCAGCCAGGAATTCTTATTACAAGAAATTGATGACTTAATGATAGGACAAGAAAGACTTACAAACAAAAAAAAAAAAAAAAAACATTGATCGGATTTACAGAATCCTTGACTTTAATAGTTTCTTTACTATCATTGAAAAGCCCGGTAGTCAAAGGCCAGAATGTGAATTTTGATAGAAATGCAACTAATTTCACATTAGCTTGGGGGCAAGAAACACAAGCAAATAATGATTCAATGGAATTCATCAAATTCATAGCGACAATATATATTGGTGACCAGTAGATGAATGAGGATCAGCTCAAGGCAGGATTGCTTAAGCAGAATATAATGGTTTAACAAATCTCAAACAACAGTTGAGATTAACATCGCATTTGAGGAGCACCTTCAGAAATATCAACTTACTCGCGGATTTGGTTGTCTCCAAAATATACTGTCGCATGAGTTGCATTGTTGATAAAGGTCGAAAAGTATATGGGCCACCAAGACTAATTGTGGGATAACTGATTTTGAAGCCCATCGACTCGAAGTTTAGTTCATAGCATGGACATGAGAAGAAAAACCTCATTAATGACAACATTAGAATTCTTCACATAGATTGAGGAAAATTTGTTTAGAAGAAATTGAGTCTACTGCGAAGAGTTTCAGATTGCATGATCACATTTGCAAAAATTCAAGGTTAATAAGGACATATGGAAATACAATTGATGAAAACTCCATGACTGATGGACAACCGAAAATGAAGTCAGCATTTGGAAAGTCTTGCAATGATTTGTTAGCAGAACACACACAAGTCCAAGAACTGTTATTGAAAGAATCAAATAAAATGGATGACTTGTTACACCCCTTTCATGATAAATCAAGCAACACCACACTTGGAGGCATGGTCAGATTTTGATAAAAGCAAATCGCAGATAGCCCATAATAAGCAATGCGCTTGCGTTGAGTGGATGAATGACTTATGACAAACTTCAATGAGCCATCCAATCAGAGAAGCCTGCAAAGCTTTGAAGATTAGGCAAAGGCATCCTATGATAATGGAGCATTAGAGAAAGGGGACCTATGTTTTCAAAAGAGGTAACGAAAGCATGCACATTATATTATCATAGCACTAAACCTGACAGGAAAGGTTTGATAAAATTATGTCACCCCAAATTTTGGAAAATATGGAGAAGCAGAATCTCAGGTGAACGAAACCATGGAAGAGAATATGAATTGAGGTCCAATGCTGCTTCATTCCTCGAGATGGGTAGGTCACCCAGAAAAATGAGATCATGCTAGCCGGGTAGGTCACCCAGAAAAATGAGACCATGCTAGCCAGGTCGGTCACCCAGAAAAATGAGACCATGTTAGCCGGGTAGGTCACCCAGAAAAATGAGACCACGCTAGCCGGGCCGGTCAACCGTAATAGTGAGACCTCTTTATTTTTTCATTTGGGAAGGTCACCCAGAAAAATGAGACCATGCTAACCGGGTAGGTCACCCAGAAAAATGAGACCAGTCTAACCGGGTAGGTCACCCAGAAAAATGAGACCATTCTAACTTGGGTAGGTCACCCAGAAAAATGAGACCCTTCTAACCGGGTAGGTCACCCAGAAAAATGAGACCCTTCTAACTTGGGTAGGTCACCCAGAAAAATGAGACCATGCTAACCGGGTAGGTCACCCAGAAAAATGAGACCATTCTAACCGGGTAGGTCACCCAGAAAAATGAGACCATTCTAACTTGGGTAGGTCACCCAGAAAAATGAGACCCTTCTAATCGGGTAGGTCACCCAGAAAAATGAGACCCTTCTAACTACTGACGTGGGTAGGTCACCCAGAAAAATGAGACCCTTCTAACTACTGACGTGGGTAGGTCACCCAGAAAAATGAGACCCTTCTAACCGGGTAGGTCACCCAGAAAAATGAGACCCTTCTAACTACTAACGTGGGTAGGTCACCCAGAAAAATGAAACCCTTCTAACCGGGTAGGTCACCCAGAAAAATGAGACCCTTCTAACTTGGGTAGGTCACCCAGAACAACGAGACCCACATCCACCATTCTATTTTTTCTTTACAACAGTTACTATTTAAAGTCTTTTACAAGACTTTAATCGTAAGCATTGTAAATAAGGGGGCAACTGTCGTAACCCAATTTTGGGTCATTCCCCAAAAACTACCGAAAAATAACGAAAAAATAAAATAAAGGGGCCTGATGTCAGCAGGAAAATCGAGGTGAAATATTGGATGTTTCCTGGAGCTCGATCGTATCCCTTTTGTACCCGAAAATAAAGAAAATCGCAGATTAAAGGTCGAAATAATTTATTATCAGATAAATCTGCATAAAAACTAAGCAAAAAAAATATAATTATATTTTACGGGCCAATTCGATCTAATTGTTGGTTTAAATTATAATTGTATTTTCAGAATTAATTTTGGGTCCAGTTGAAGGATTTAACTATATTGGTCGAATTTATTTTACTAAAGGTTTCGTTAATAAGAAATCAGTTTCTTAAATTTTATTTGGGTTCAATTGATGAAATTGAAATTTTCGGAGATCAATTTGATTTTTTAAGTCATTTGTGCGAAATCGGGGCCGAATTAAATAAATTGAGAGTTTAATGGTCGATTGAGGATTAAATCACGAAAATCAGGAACCAAGGACCAAAATAAAAAGATCGCGCAAAGCTAAGGTTGAGATTAAATTTTTGATAGGATATAATTGCATAAAATCACAAGTTTAAAATCCAATTGGATGCAATTAAAGAAATTATAAAAGACCAAATCATTTTTTTTACCTTCTAAAAAATAATAATAATAATAAAAATTAATTACCTGCAAATCTGCACTGTTCCGACATGCATTATTTCTGTAACAAACTTTGTCTCCAGCCACGACAAAGTTTGCGGAAAGTGAGAGATTAATGCTCAGCAATCAATTGAAATCAATACAGTAAATCAACAATTAATTGGAGCAGATCAATGCAGCAGCAATCAAATGGAATCAAGGAAATCAATTGGAATAAAAATAGCAAGTCAACAGCAGCAGCATAACAGCAATAAATTGGAGCAGATCAACAACAACCAATTAGGATCAATGGACGAATCAATTGAAAATCAACAGCAATGCAGCAGCATATCAACAGTAGATTTTATAACAGCTCAATCCCATGACTTCGTCAAAATAGATCAACCATGATTCTTTTTCCTAATCAATCTTCGGGTCTTCTCTGCTATAAATAGCAGTTTGTGCAGAGAGAAAAAGAGAGAGGAGTTTATGTAGAGAGAGGACGGTAGAAAAAAAAGGGAAACAGAGGAGGATTTTGAACGCAGAAAGAAAAGAAAAATCACGAGGGAGTTGCAGGGAAAAAAAAAGAGGGGAAGGAGCCAGGTTGACGAAAAATAGAAACAGAGAGGGGAAAGAAAGGGAACGAACAGGCAGAGGATGGGAGTCAAGAAAAAAACGCAAGAACAGGGGAAGGAAAGAAGAGATTTACGTGAGTAAGAAATATAGTATTAAGGATGCAGAAAATAGAGAAGAGGGCAGAATCACTTACCTAAAAATTTTGAGTCAATTTTCTTCCTGCTCCCCCCATCGTTTTTTATCTCGTTTTTCTGCCTCTCTCTCTCTAAAAAGACTAGACCGTTGTTTCTCTCTCATTCTCGGCCAAGCCAAGCATCACCACCGTCGACCACCCATATCACTCCTTATCATCAACATAAGCCACCCCCCAACCGTAGCAACTCATTCAGCACCTCAGGAGAAGGAAGAGACGAAGATAGCCGAGGCAGCAGCAGCCCCTGCAACGTGACAGCAGGTTTTCCGACGACCCTTACGGCCACCTCAGGCCTCCATTTCCGACGAGACAACGACCAGAAGAACCACCTCGATCTCCTCTACACAAAGGTGTTAACAGGTAAGCATTTCGTCATACTCGAAAAATCAACGTACTGTTCATCGTCTTCCTAAAAATCTGTTTTGTCCCGGTTACTGTTCACTATACGTGAACAGTAACGGGATATATATATAAAATATAAAAAAATTTATTTTTTAGAAAAAAAAATATACTTTAAAAAAAATGTATTATTTTCTTGCATACGGCCAATACACTAGCATATTTTAAAAATTATTTTCCTCGAAAAAGAATATATATTATTTTGGATTTTGAAGAAAAATGAGTTTTAGCATGGATTTCGCAAAGAAAAAAATCATTTCTTGCATTTCGAGATTTTACAACATATTTGTAAAATCCAAAGGGTATTGGCCAACATTTCAAAAAAAAAAAAAAATCTTATTTTTTGGGTAATTTATTATTCACCGTCGGTATTTGGATAAATAAATTCTAAGGGGTTAATATCCAAAATATTCGACAGGAATGATACGCTATTATTCACTGTCGGTATCTGGATAAATAAATCCTAAAGGGGTTAATATCCAAAATATTCGGCGGGAATAATATGATATTATTCACTGTCGGTGTTTGGATAATTAAATCCTAAGGGGTTAATATCCAAAATATTCGGCGGAGTAATATCCCATTTGCCATTTAATTAACATATGTTTTTGAGTCTTAACAAATCATAAGCAAACCAAACGTCAAGCAGCTTACCTTAGGTAGGGCGTACTAGGGGTGCTAAAACCTTCCCTTTACGCAACCAGTCCCTTACCCTAAAATCTCTGAAAGACCAGTTTTAGGTTTCCTAGTAACCATAATACTAGGTGGCGACTCCCTTTTTTTCACGAAAATAAAAATTAGACCCCCGACATTGAATTTTCCCCGTGCACGCGGGGAACGTCGCCACGACGCCGCGCTCATCATTTTTGGGGTGCGACAATTGTAATGGAAAAAGAACTCTGAAATATACGAATTTATACTTTTAACAATAACAAAGGTGTTTGAGTCCGAAGTTAAGCAAAGCAGTGCAGTGTTAATTGATAAATCAGAGAGCAGCCGCCCTATATATTCTCTTTTTCTTTCTTATTTGTAAAACGTTCCAGAGGAGTTCTCTTATAGAGAAACCCTTCCTAAGATAATAACTGTCTAGGTAAGTAACATTAATCCCATATATATCAGGATACATACAATTACGGGATACTGAAATATAATTCCTATATTTGATTCTACAGCTCACGCTAACATTAATTTAATTTTAAAAATAATATTGGCTATTATCAAAGATTGCATGTGTTGTTGCCTGCAATGCAAGCTAGCCAAGGTTTGTATGAGTTGGCCATCCAACGAATGACCTCAAAAGACCGTACATGGCAAAGAAGAATGAAAGATGAAAGATGATTACTGTAACTCTAAGCATCTCTAAGAATTCTATTCCGCAAATGAGAGCATGACATCATCTCTCTCTTTCCAGGAAACACCCTGCAAGTCCTGTTATTGTAGACAAAATAAAAATTGCCAAGTCAATGCCCCATATTAATGTTGCCAAATAGATGGGTGTCCAGGTCAGCTTCTATATACCTCGATAAAGATCATATGAATATCATGGACAAGGGTTTTGGTTTACGTAATGCCGGGTTCAGTTCTCATCGTTTTCTGTATCCAGGTGCACTGACTAATTAATCCGAGTTCCTGCATTCGGGTTTCCCTGTTCTTGGGGAGGGAGTACTTGGCATGCAAAACAATGGTCAAATTCAGCCATATCAGTCCTTGAACTTTGAAGCTGGATCCATCCCATTTGATAGCATATCATCAAATTATTCTTGGTTTTCACCTTGTACTGCTCATTCAATTACAGGAAGGAATCGCCATTAGATAAGCAAATATTTGGATGTTAAGCATATTATTGCAATTTCTCAAGCAAATGTGAGCTTATTTACAACGTTATAAATGTATAAGAAATGTAATAAGTTTACAAAGATATTTTGAAAATAAATATGCATTAAAAAAAATTCAAACTTTCTATTTAAACAATTTATTTATAATATGAAGAGGAAAGCTAAATCGTAATGTTATCCACTTAGTATTAAAGAAGAAAAATATTAAACATGTGTGAATTGCTTATTAAACATGTGTAAATTAGTCAACCGGTTTACTTGTTACTGGTTGACTGGTTATTCAGAGCCAACCAATCAGTTAGCTTGTGTGTTGAGAAACAAATTAACAATACAGTGAAAAATTTCAAATTTCATCTTCCCTCTCTTCTCTCTCTTCTCACTCTTCCTACCATTCTTCCTCTTAATTTCTTCAATCATCTACAACCTCTCACAATCCTAACAGTTTGTGGGCTGTCGGTTTGAAAGAAGGAAAAAGGGGACAGGACATCTGTGGGTTCTCAGCTGGAGTTTGGCGTTGGGTTGATGGTGTGGAGGAAGAGATTGGCATGGCCGGTGGGTCTGGCACTGCTGGTTCTGGTGGACGGAGAAGTGGGGAACAGTATGTGTAATTTTACTTTTTCAAGGTTGTCTTATCTGTCAAGTGTTGGGTCAAAGGAATCTTTTGTTTTCATATTTTTATTTTGATGGGACAGTGGTTGATTTTTTGGTCGCTTCATTGAAGCTATTTATTTATTCATTAAATTTAAATTAATTTTGTTATATGTATTTATATATAATGTTTTAATATGTCTCATGCTATTAAAAAGAAATTTAAAAAATTATTATAATATGTTTTAAGAAACAACAATTATTATGCTTTAAAGATGGGATAAAGGACTTGGTCATTTGTCGGGACCATTCTTAACCATAAATAAATAAATAACAAACATGATCTCGATTATTATTATTATTATTATGAAAAAAGAAGTCCGTTCTAAACTCTGGGAGATTCCTCTTCATCAGCATGTCGGTAACACTGTGTCGCTTTATGAATCAATTTAAGAGTTGTTGCTGTAAGTTTTTTAAAGTGTATTTTGTATCGAAATATATTAAAATGATATTTTTTTATTTTTTGAAAATTATTTTTGATATCAGCACATCAAAATAATCTAAAAATACTAATCATTTATTTTTAAAATTAAAAAAAATAAAATAAACCAAAATCACCCAAAAGAAATTTTGGATGGCTTCCAAAACACCCCCTTAATAAAATGGTTCGCTTTGACTCTTCCTCATTTTGAATTCCCTCGCAACGACGCGCCGAGTAAATTGCCCTTCTCTTTCACCAAGAAATACAGCTTGGCCTCCCGCGTGTGTACACTTTTCAAGCTCCACAGCGGTGAAGCATCAGAAGAAGAAGAAAAATTAACTAAGCTAGAATTAGCACGACCATAGGTGGACAAAAAGATGAAGAAAAACCATTCAAAGGCTGCTCTCTCGTTCTTCTTCTTTTTTTGTGTAAAGATTTTGTTCACAGAAATGGGAATGGCTGAAAACATATCCATCCCAGTGAATGTTGGTTTGGTTCTTGACCTGGACAGTGATTTGGATGGCAAGATTGCGTTGAGTTGCATCGAAATGGCCCTCTCTGACTTTTATTCCACTCATGGTGACTACAAAACCAGACTAGTCCTCAACACCAGGGACTCCATGAAAGATGTTGTTGGCGCAGCTGCAGCAGGTTCCGTCTCTCTCTCTCTCTCTCTCTCTCTCTCTCTCTCTCTTATCCTTTATCATCTGTATGCTCCAATCATGAATCACTATACTTATTATTACGTAGCAAATAATCAAGATCTTTTCTATTTGATTTATAAACCTCGAATGCCTCCATGAACCAATACCTTGCTATCAAAGTCACCCACCCACAAAAACATCTTCAAAGTTTATGCGATTCTTTTTATTTTCTGTCCACAAGAGAACAAATAGAGATACCGGAAAGATTTTTTTTTTTAATATGCACCAAAATTATTAGTGATGACGAGGATCTCAAATAGGTTATTGAAGAATGTGATACCAAATAGACCGAAAAACATACGAGAGTAACTTACACACAAATTCGGGATTCATTTGGTGAAAGAAGGAAAACAGCTTGTGTAGATGAGTTTAGGGATAGCTAGAAAACAAAAATATTTATTTTTCTTAAGTTATCAATGCAGTTAACAAAGATTTTCGAAAATGCTACAAACTACTTGTCGTGATATAAGAATAAGTGTATGTAAATCAAAGACAGACTTCTAGCCACAATTCAAAGTACTAAACTAAGTAAGTTAATGCATGTTAGTGCTGAACTAAATCAGGATAGTTCTAGGAAATTCAAAGAAAAAATTTTAGTCCACAGTTCAAAGTACTCTAGAATTGTCTAGTGGGTTGGCAAAATTTACAGCGAATTAACTGTATGGTGTGATACACTATTTTCATTTCAATCCTTAATCATTAGCGCCTTTATACTGCCTCCTAAATCATCAGTACCTGCTAACAATTCTGGGTTGTCAAGTGTTTTCATGATTTGTGATGAAGGGGGCAAAGGAAAATATACGAGCTTACAATCCAAAGACATTACTGTAGAACAATTAGACTCAAACCACCATTTTTTATAATTAAAATCGAGTTCTTAAGAAAGTTTGATAATTGCATGGTCTTTCACTGCTCAAAAACTGCCATTTTGTCGTTGGTCTTTCCAATTGTCTTCCTGGAACATGAAAGATTATTACAAGTTTTTAATTTTTCTTATGCCCTATCAAAACACAGCCCTAGACTTGATAAAAAATGTGGAAGTACAAGCAATCTTAGGGCCAACAACATCAATGCAAGCCAGTTTTGTTATTGACCTTGGAGAAAAAGCTCAGGTGCCCATTATATCATTTTCTGCGTCAAGTCCTTCTCTCACTTCCATTAGGAGTACGTATTTTGTTCGAGCTACACTTAATGACTCAACTCAAGTGAATACCATAAGTGAATTGGTTAAAGCCTATAAATGGACAGAAGCAGTGCCCATCTACATTGACAACGAATATGGAGAGGCAGTGATACCTTATTTAATTGATGCTTTGCAAGCAGTAAATGCTCAAGTTCCCTACCGGAGTGTCATTTCTCCATACGCCACTGATGATCAAATTGTTGAGGAACTTTATAAGTTGATGGGAATGCAAACAAGAGTTTTCATTGTGCACATGTATGGCTCTCTTGGCACTCGGCTTTTTTCCAAGGCAAAAGAGATTGGAATGATGAGTGAAGGCTATGTTTGGATCATGACTGATGGTCTGACAGCTGATTTGTTGAGTTCACCAAATCCTTCTGTTACCGAGACAATACAAGGAATACTGGGTGTTAAGCCTTATGTTCCAGGTACAAAGGAGATCCGAGATTTTCGAGTTCGGTGGAAAAGGAAATTCCAACAAGATAATCCATTTATTATTGATGCCGACTTGAACATTTACGGACTGCGGGGCTATGATGCTGCCACGGCTTTGGCCTTGGCAGTTGAGAAAACTGGAACTACAAATTTTGGCTTCCTAAAGGCAAATGTTTCTAGCACTTCATCAAGTGATCTTGCATCTCTTGGTATCTCTTTCAATGGTCCAAGCCTTCTTCAAGCTTTATCAAACACCAGTTTCAAAGGCCTAACAGGAAATTACCATTTCGTTGATGGGCAGTTGCAATCTTCAGTTTTCCAGATAGTTAATGTGAATGGAAATGGAGGAAGAGAGATTGGATTTTGGACACCAAAAGGACTTGTGAAACAATTGGTTCCTAGTAATGGTACGAATTCGACTTCTGTGTCCGGTATTTCAACTGTAATTTTCCCAGGGGACACAACTGTTGTTCCCAAGGGATGGGGGATTCCCACAAATAAAAAGAGGTTAATAATAGGAGTACCGGCGAAGTCCAGTACACAGTTTGTGGACGTCATATATAATCCTAGTTCTAACACCTCAACAGTCACCGGATTCTGCATAGATGTTTTTGAAACTGCTGTCAAAAAATTGCCTTATGCTTTGCATTACGAGTATGTCCCCTTTGCCAAGCCTGATGGCGAGCCTGCTGGAACTTACGATGATCTGGTCTATCAAGTGTACTTAAAGGTAAAACTTAATTGTATCTTTTGCTGCCCTTATTCTATGCTTTTGACATTGCATTGAATATCATACACAGTGCTGCCAATTTTTATTTTTATTTGAGATATTCTTTCTTATGTATTTCATTTATTTTAACAGAATTTTGATGCTGTGGTCGGAGACATTACCATTCTCTACAGTAGATCCTTGTTCGTTGACTATACTTTGCCTTACATAGAAAACAGTGTCTCCGTTGTGGTTCCTACAGAAGGTCACAATATCGAAAGTGCTTGGTTCTTCTTGAAACCCTTGACATGGGACCTTTGGGTGAGCACTCTTATATTCTTTGTTTTCATTGGATTTGTTGTCTGGGTTCTTGAGCACAGAATAAATGGAGATTTTCGAGGACCTGCTTCACATCAAGCTGGCACTATCTTCTGGTTTTCCTTCTCAACAATGGTGTTCTCACAACGTAATATCCCTTTCCCTAATGAATTTATCTTCTCCAGTTGAAGCAATTCAATATATTTACAAACCAAATTGATTTTAATTTTATCAATTTACAGGGGAGAGAGTGGTAAGCAACTTGTCTAGAGTAGTGGTAATCATATGGTGTTTTGCTGTGCTGATCCTCACACAAAGTTATACTGCCAGTTTATCAAGCCTACTTACAATCCAGCACCTAAAAGTTGCTGATGTAAATGAGCTCATTAAGAAAGGGGAGCATGTGGGCTACCAGAGTGGTTCGTTTATTCGAAGAACCTTGTTAGACTTGGGTTTCGACAGGTCCAAGATCGTGGCGTATAACTCTCCAGAAGAATGCCACGAACTCTTCTCCAAAGGAAGTGGAAATGGTGGTATCGCTGCTGCTTTCGACGAAGAGCCATATATGAAACTCTTTCTGTCAAAATATTGCCCCAAGTATACCATAATTGATGCTTTATTCAAAACCGGCGGTTTTGGCTTTGTAAGCTCACTTTCCCATCTTTCTATTTCCATTTCCTCCAAATATACCATTACTCTATGGTTTAATACTACCATTTTCTGTTTTGAGAATTTCAGGTCTTCCCCAAGGGTTCTCCTCTTGTACCTGATATATCAATGGCAATTTTGAACATGACTGAGGGAGATAAGATGAAGGAAATCCAGGATAAATGGTTTGGCAAACAAACTAGTTGTCCCAATTCCAGCACCTCAAATAGCCTTAGTATCAAGACTTTCTGGGGATTATTTTTAATTTCTGGAATAGCTGCTCTTTTAGCTCTCATTATCTTCATAGTGGTGTTTGTTCATCAGGAATGGAGAGTAGTCTTGAGACCCTCTGACTCCACAACTTCAATTTGGAGTAAAATCCGACATTTGTTTATCATTTTCAATCAAAGAGACTTAACATCCCATACCTTTAAAAAAAGTGAAGCGGATGAACGGAATGGGATTCACCTTCAAAGTATGGGCGCGGCAAGTCAATCGGGCTATTCAGCTCACACTGAATTTCACGGATCATCCTCTGCAGGGTGTGATTCCAGTCGAAACAGCCAAACACCTCGAGCAGTAATAAATGCTGATCAGCTCGCCAACCCAAATCAAGAGAGGCCTGTTAATCATCAGATGCCTACTCGTACTGATAAAAGGTCTAGTACTATTATTCATCAGAGGTCTAAATCTTGTACTAGATAACAACGGCAGTCCGGCACAGCTTACACACTCGGTTTTTTTCTTTCTTGTATGCCTTGCTGTTCTATTATACATTGTGCTTTGAAAACTTATGTCGATACCCACTATTTTAGTAATCGTATGCAGAAACGTATTCTAGTGGTTGTGAACCTCTCGATATATACACACACAAGTCTAGAACCATATTTTTTTTAATATAAAAAAATATTAATTGTGTGAGTTTTTTATTATAATTTAAATTTAAATAAAATAATAAATTTGTGTAAAATTTCTGTGAAGTGCAATTTTCCTATAAATATATATTAATTTTATATCAATATAAATTTATTTGTTTACTAGGTTTCAATGAAATCAGCAGTATAAAAATATCATCATCATTAAGAAACAAGAAGATTTGGATATTTAAATTATTGAATTCAAAAAATTAGGATTGTTTAATTTTATAATCCAATTTAAATTAAACACAACAAAAAAATATAAATTGTGAAAAACACCTGCAATAATCAAATAATAAAAATAAATAGTTAATTTTCTATCTATCAAAAGAAGAAAAATCATTGAAAATCCATCCCTATGTTATCGTTATTATCATGACTATAACAGTTAAAATTATTATCAATATTTTTGTTCAACCAATTAAAATCATTAAATTGCCCCAAAGAATAAAAAAAAATTACAAAAAAAAAATAACACAATAATCACTATTATTGTTCAAACAATAAAATCATAAAATCATCTAACCTGAAAAACAGATAAAAACAATAGAAAACACAAAGAAAGAAACAAAAAGAGAAATATTAATTTTAAATTGATCACTAATATAAATTAAAATTTTAGATTGAACAAAATAAAAATAAAATCACAATAAAAATAAAGCAACAAACATTAAAAACAAAAACTAAAAGCATAGGTGAAAAAATATTAATAAAAAATAAACACTATCAAAGAATGAGAGAAAAAACAAAAGAAATTGATACCAAATAAAAAATTCAAAGAATAAGGGCCGAAATAAAAAATAAAATATATAATTAATTCCAATTGAATGATAAAATTGAAACAAATAAAAACCTTGGGATCAAAATAAATAATGGTATTTTTAAAGAAAATTGCAGTGTAATTTTGTTAAAAAATTAAAAGACTAAGGACCAAAATGAAATGTAGCATATATGACCAATTTCAGTTGAAGGACAAAATTACAATAAATTAAAACCTGCATACCAAAAAAATTAAAGGAACCAAAAACAAATCAAAAGAATAAAGACTGAAATGAAAACCAACATATATAATCAGTTTCAATTGAAGGGCACAATTGAAACAAATCAAAATTTTCATTGAAGAAATCAGGAATAAAACCAAATCAAAATAACGGGGACTAAACTAAAACCATCAGAAACATGAATGACTCACCTGTAATTTTCAGAAACAAGAAAGTGAAAAGGGAGAAAAAATCAAAAATCATTCACCAGTGATTTCCTGACCACCGGAAACCAACATGTGTGCACCGGGATGCAAGGGATATGGCGGCACACCAGATGACACAATGAATAGTCTGTTTACGCCTCGAAGAGACATCGCACAAATCACCTGAAAGGCGCGTGGACTGAAACACAGCTGGCATGTCCGTACAACCCGCCTGTAGTGTTTTAGATAAAGAAATAATAAAAAAATATATTATATTACCTATATACCCCTGGGTGAATCAGTTCAAGTTTATAATTAGGTTTTAGTCTTTAAGCTTAGAGTTTTAATCTTTTATGTTATTTGACTTCGAGTTATTTTTCAGTGTTTTCTTTATATGTTATAAGTTCTACTCATATTCCTTCTAATGATCTTTATTAGTCTCTACTTTTGCATTTGTTTTTCTTTTTCCTTTGTTTTTTATGTGAGTACAATAATCTTTAATATGCATGAAATATAAATAATATATGCATGTTAATTATACAATTAGTACACCTGATTATTCTTGAATATCTATATGTGCTGCTTTCATGTTTGAGTAGTCATTTATTCTTGAAATTGTATTCGCATCCTATTGAGTTAAATTATATTTGATATGACATTCAATTACTTTGATAATTATATGAATATCTATTGTATTTTGATATCAGACATGTCAGAAACTTCATTCTAACACAGAGTGGTTAATCTTTATACACATCATATCTGTATATCTAATTGGTGAGAAAGACATCAGTCTGTGGCGACTTATCTCCATAGTGGTCACCTTCGAGTGTCATCAGACCTATGGCATGCATCCCAATACTTTTCATCAGACCTATGGCATGCATCCCAATACTTTATGTTATTAGGCTTAGTATGTATATAATTATAGATGTTTTAGTTCTTTTACTTCCATATTATCACAATCGATGGCTAATGCTTATAACAGCTAAGATGCGTATTAAATGTTATTCTTTTACTGAGGTGGTTGAACTCACCCCTTCATTTTAATATTATTTTCAGGTTTTTAGTTTTTGTTAACAAGTTGATCTCTATTCGAGAGTTCCTGCGTCTTCATATATGATTGGTATAAATGACTTGCTTTTGGTGAGCCTTTTCCTTTTAGTTGTGGTTAAATGCTCTACTATTACACTGTTTTATTTAAAGTTTTGATTTTAACGAGAATATTAGGAATTATTGTTTAAATTTATTTGATGATCAGAAGTTTTGAAGCATTATTTGATTCTATTGCTTCAAAGAATATAATGTTTTGAAAGATTATGATGATATGCTGTGAAATTTTATTTAAATTGTTATGTAATATATAAATTTTTAGGCTTAGCGCAAGCGGGGTGTCCCATCGCACCGGTCTTGCGTTGAAGGTCACGGAGCCAGAGTTCGGGTCATGAGTCATGACCACTTGCTGTAAGAATCTCTACTGATTCTGGCCCACAAATTTCCATGTCCTATTCTTCTATACAAAAGAATTCAAAGTCAATGCCCAATATTAAGGTTGTTGCGGTATACCTTTCGCTTCAATATTGGAAATATCGACAGGTCTTGCTGCACAAAACCTATGGCCTGATTGAGGATGCCCTTTCCGTTGAAACAACTAAAACGATAGTCCTATGAAGATAATCAGCAGGGTGGGGTGTCCTAAATGCAGGGTTCGGTTCCTATTTCCTGTAGCTAGCTGGACTGACTTAGCTTGGTTCCTGCATTAGATAGATATCCACTGTTCTCCGAGAACGATTTTTTCAGTTTTTGTCAGAGTGCATAATTCTGTCTTTGGCATATAATTACAGACTGAAAATTATCGACTATGAATGGTAAGGCCTTCTGCTTAAGTTGGTAGTTGGAAACATTTTTCAAGAGGAAAGGATGCAAAAGAAAGATCAAAATATAATGCTAATGGCAGACTATTCTAGTTCAAGCAAAGGAAAGATTGTTTGATCTAAATCTCAAATATAGAGTGAGCTGAAACTAGATATTATTGTTGGTTATTTATTTTAGTCCTGCAATGTTTCATTGATTATGTTTTAGTCATTGTTATTATCTTTGATTTACTTTAAGTCAGTCAAGTGTTTGTCCTAGTCTTTAGGAATTTGCTAATTACGTGTGCAGCTCACTTCGTGGCTTTGTTGCTTCTTGTTCGTGTCTTAGTGGCAGCGTGTTACATGATAATGGAGTCCATATCATGGCTGTCATGGTTATCTTTCTTGTCTATAAATTGTAAGGATGTATTTCAATTCAATAAATTCAATTCTGCAATCAATTGAAGATTTGTGAACAGTAAAAACAGCTACTGTGCAAATTCATTTATGGCATTCTTCAATTCTGTTTTCTCCCCTGTTTTTGTCTTTCTTCTTTAAACACTGTCAATTATTCTAATTACAAGGGATTCACTATGTCGTCGAATCCAGTTGTTCTGGAAGCCATCTACATTGTACCGACGTTCAAACTCAAGTCATCAGCACTCTAGTCTTTACCCTAATTACAAGTACTTTTCAATGCTGCAAGCACTATACCTACTCGTGTCACAAGTTTTAAACAATCAGTTCTGTAATCTACAGGCTGTGTCGAAATTTGTTCGCCTCTCTTCAAATGGGTTGTTGAGCTGATCGATATCTATTACGAACTCCTGAGATTCTTGCCTGTGGGGAGTTGAGTCACACTCTGATGAGGGTGGATCTCCAGGAGATTCTGTGTGGACTGAATAGGCTTGTGGACTTGGCTCACGCGAATAAGGAAGATCAACACCACTTCTGTCATTCACTTCTTTTTTTCTGAATGCATGAGCTGATAGGTCCCTTTCATTGAAAACTATGAACAAATTTTGTATTCTGCGCCACATTGAAGCTTTGGGATCATCAGGACTCAAGACTCTCCTTTCCTGGTAAACAAAATTGACTGTGAAGATTAAGAGAGCTGAAAGTGAAGCTATTCCAGCAATTAAAAATAACCCCCAAAAACTCTTGAGGGTAAGGCTATTTGATGAAATTGAGGTGCTGGAATCTGGACAGCTGCTCTGTTTTCCTAACCATTCATCCTCGATTTGCTTCATTTTATCGTCTTCAATCACTTTTATAATCGCCCTTGACACATCAGGTGCTAGAGGAGAACCTTTAGGGAAGACCTGAACACATGTGCACATATAAATCAATGCACTTACATGAGCCACTGAGAGAAATGGAGATAGTGAAGTGAACTTACAAAGGCAAAACCAGCCGTTTTAAATGTGGGCTCAATCAGGGTATATTTGGAGCAATACTTCGACAGAAGGAGCTTCAGATATGGCGCTTCATCAAAAGCAGCTGAAATACCACCATTTCCACTTCCTTTGGAAAGAAGCTCATCACATTTTTCAGCTGAATTATACATCACAAGCTTTGACTTGTCAAAACCCAACTCTAACAAGATTCCCGCAACAAAAGAACCTTCATGGTAGCCAACATACTCCCCCTTCTTAATGAGCTCATTTACATCAGTAACTTTAGGCTGTAGCTGCTTGACTGTGAGTAGGCTTGTTAAACTGGCAGTGTAACTTTGTGTTAAGATCAGCACAACGAAACACCATATGATAAGCACTACTCTGGACAGGTTGTTAACCACTCTCTCCCCTGCAAGTATAGTTCAAAGTGAAGAATAAAGATGATGTCAGCCAGGTGTATGAGATATCATTGACATATATGTTAGAGTAGGAGACAATGAGTTTAAAAGAGGAAAGGAAATTACGGTGAGCGAAAATCATGGTTGAGAAGGAAAACCAACAGCTAGTGCCAATGTAATGTGAAGGAGGGCCTCGGAAATCTTCATTTATTCTGTGTTCAAGAACCCAGACCACAAATCCAATGAAAATGAAGAAACAAAAACTTGCGACCCAAAGGTCCCATGTCAAAGGCTTCAAGAAAATCCATGCGTTTTTTTTATTGTTTTCTGTGATAGGAACTATCATGGAGACACCACTTTCCATGTAAGGCAAGGTAAAATCAACGTACAACGACCTGTTAAAGACGATGGTTGTATCTCCCACCACAGCATCGTAATTCTGTTGGTAGTAGCCATGAAATTAGATATTCACCGATTTATGTTGAATGTATTGCATTGTAATTAGACAAGGTTTATTATAACTTTACCTGTAAGTACACTTGATAAATCAGATCATCATAATTTCCAGCTGGTCCTCCATCAGGATTTGCAAAGGGGATGTACTCATGAGGCAGAGCATAAGGCAATGATCGCACTACAGCTTCAAAAACATCTATGCTGTATCCCTTGACTTTTGTGGTGTTAGAGCTGAGATATCTTGTCACTGAAACAAACTGACCGAAGCCATCCTTTACTGGCACTCCAATTTTCAACTTCTTCCCATTTGATGGAATCTCCCAACCCTTGGGAGCAGCAGTGTTATCACCGGGCCATATTACAGTTGAAATACGTGACACAGAAGACGAATTCAAACTTTTAGTTGTTGCTGAATTCAATGTTTGCACAAGTCCTTTCGTTGGTGTCCAGAATCCAACCTTTCTTCCTCCATTTCCATTCACATTAACTATCCGGAAGGGTGATGCTTGTAACTGCCCATTAACAAAAAGGTAATCTCCCGAAAGGCCTTTGAAACTAGTGTTTGATAAAGCTTGACGAAGGTCTGGTCCATTTAAAGAGACTCCAAGAGTGGCAAGATCTGTTGATGAATTGGTAGAAATATTTACCTTTTGGAAGCCAAAATCTGCCATTTTCTCAACTGCAAAGGCCAACGCTGTTGCAGCATCATAGGCCCATAGTCCATATATGTTCATCTCAGCATCAATGATGTCAGGATTATCTTGTTGGAACTTCCTTTTCCACCGAACTCGAAAATCTTTTAGTTCTTTTGTACTTGGAACATGAGGTTTAATACCCAATACCCCTTGCATTGTATCAGTGACAGAAGGATTAGGTGAACTCAATAAATCAGCAGTCAGACCATCAGTCATGATCCAAACATATCCTTCGCTCATCATTCCAATCTCTTTCGCTTTCGCAAAAAGCCGTGTGCCAAGAAATTGATACATGTGCACAATGAAAACTCTAGTTTGCATTGTCATCAACTTGTAAAGCTCCTTGACAATTTGATCGTCAGTTGCTGATGGTGAAATGGCACTCTGATAAGGGACACGAGCATCAACTGCTTGCAAGGCATTAGTCAAATAAGGAATGATTCCCTCTCCATACTCGTTGTCAATGTAGATGGGCACTGCTGCTCTCCATCCGAAGGCTTGAATTAATGCAGTTATAGCATTCACTTGAGTCAAGTCATTTTGTGTAGCTTGAAAAAAATACGGACTCCTGATTGAAGTAAGAAACGGACTTGATGCTGAAAATGATATGATGGGCACCTGAGCTTTTTCTCCAAGCTCAATAACAAATTTGGCTTGCGTTGATGAAGTTGGCCCTATGATTGCTTGCACTTCCACATTTTTTATCAAGTCCAGGGCTGGTTTTAAAGCGGATAAGAAAGAACAATTATAATTGATATCTTGCTATCATAATAAATAAAGATTGATGGGAAATTCTAATGAAAGCATGTGGTGTTTTATATGAGAGAAGAATATTGATGCAAGAATATAGTGGTATTGAATTATATACACTAACCACAAGTTCCCAAACAAAGATCTTGTAGCATGTCTTTTTCCTTTTGAACTTTTAATACTTCTGTGAAGTCAATGATCTTTTTGCAGCGGAGTGCTGAAATACCAAGTGGACCGGTTCTAACGCCTTCATTGTGAAGTAAAATATATCTAGTCTACAATATCATAACACAGAGAATACGACCTACAAAGGTGACTTCTAAAAGCAACTGGCTGTTGCTTATGAAGACCTGGGTTTTCAGTTGGATTCCTTGTTACCGTAAAATGAAACAAATAAGAGTTGGCTGCGTGAAAATACTGTTTTCAAGGTGTCTATTTGTTCTACACAAAGATAACACTTTCAGGATATAACTAATCCCTCTAAACCTCCCTCCTAAAGAGTAAGAAGAAATGACAGAAAAGAAAATACATTTGCTTTTTGTATATATTATTTTTTCTTTGTGTGGACAGGTTTATATAAACTTGAAACAGCACAATGAATTACTATGACTGTTAATGAAATTATATGATTATGCATGCAATAGTTATATATAGCTGCTATTAATTTTATCCTAGAAGTCACAAATGTTACAATTAATAATGATTTTTATCCCAATAGTCATAAATGTTACAATCAACTATGAAAATTAAAAGAAATAAATTCAAAAAAGTTTTAAGTGTCATCTTTTGAAATTTTAAATATTGATATAATAGTATTAGAAAGCTCACTATTCTATCATGGCTTTCACTTAATTCATTATATTATAGAAACTCACAATTGTAAACATTTAGGAGGGTGTGTTTCTGTCTAATGTGAGATAGACATCTTTTTCTTCTTTATTCATTTACAAACTACACCAACATTTCTAAGGACAAACAGAGAGAGGTTGCAGCCTTGCAGGTTGATCACCTGATTTAAGTAAGGCAGATATACAATATCCATAACTACATTGTTGCATAAGAAGGTTAATCATAGATTAAAATATTAAACAGTGATTCGAAATTAGAGCATGCTGCTGATGAAATAGAGAGGGGGGCAGAAGGAACCTGCTGAAGCTGCACCAACAGCATCTCTCTTGGAGTCTATGGTGGTGAGGACCAGTCTGGTTTTGTAGTCACTGTGACTGGCATAGAAGTCAGAAAGGGCCATGTTGATGCAACTCAACCCGATATTTCCATACAAAACATCATCCAAGTCAAGAACCACACCAACATTCACAGGGATAGTTGTTGTGTCTCGGGCCACTCCCATGGCTATGAAGAAAAACTTCAAAGAAAAATAGAGAACGAAAGATGGAACAGGATTTGAAGGGTTTTTTTTTCTCATCTTGCTGTGCGCCTTAAAGAAAATTTTAGCTTTTTCTTACACTTTTTGGATAAAAAGGGGCGATGGACATTAAATGGCACTAGAAAACCAAGAGACTAGAACACAGGGAAAGAACAGAAGCATGAGAAAACTATGATACGACGTGGATTAATCTAGAAAGGAAAGGACTGATACTTATAAGGGCACTGCTCTATCAGGAATATTCTTCCTGACTCGTCATCGTTTATCTTGACTGAATCAAAATATACGTGGTCAATGACCATACAATACTCAAGCTTGGAACTACACTGGCATCAAATTTGCTATTACAGACAAAGAACAGGTTTTCCAAAAAGATTATTGGAACCAAACAAATAATGTTACCCAACGTAACCCAAGCTCAATTCAGTTAATATTCAGTCGTCTTAATATCATTTACTTGATGATTATTGATCGGTCAACAAATTAGATTTCAGGGCACGTTCATGGCTTCGAGTCTACCTTTTCAATCTTGTACTAGGTAAACAGTCTTGAAAAGATGTATGTAGTGCTGTCAACTATTCAAGACAAGGTTTGTATCGATCATTCATCGTTTTCTAGTACGCAAATGAAGCGATACACACGTTCATGGTTCGTACTCTTACTTGGTAAACAGTCATCAAACCTTGCACGCGTTATTGTCTATTATTCACGACAAGGTGTGTCAGACAGTAAATTTTTTTACCAGCTTACTCAGACTAGTATGCAAATCGATTTCACAAGGCTCTCTAGAGGAAGCATCCTTTGTTTTCTAGGAAAATCACCATCTCAAGTTCAACTTCCAGCATTTCAACGGAGGGAAATTGTTCTCTAGGGTTTGGTTTTTTCATTTTTAGTCAAGGGCAAGAATTTCTCTCAAGATATGGCAACCAAACGAACTTTAGCTGGTGATTCCAAGGAAGATGGGAATCTACAAGCTAAGTAAAAGAAACGTCAAATATAATATCAACTTGGAGTTAAAATCAATCCCTTACTAGTATGACAAGTCTTCGTTCAGTGTAGTTTGTCACGCTGAAAGAAGTCGCTATTCAAAGTCTATACTTGAATTCAATTCGGCTTAATGGTCTTCATCTCTATAATTTAATTTAGCTTGCTGATCGATTTAACAGTAAAAATATTTGATTTACATCCACGGCTCGAGCAGCATCCAGAGAAGAAAATTACGGTTCCAACAGTTAACTGTTTACAGGGAAAATTTAGATGGAAATAGCAACATTTTGCAAATATCATTGCATTATTCTTTTCTACATCACATTTTCTTTTGAGATTGATGGGGGGGGGGGGGGGGATGTCAATTGATTAAAAACCAGTTTTGTCACCAATCTTGGCCCCAGGTTGGATAGGTCGTGGTTCAGCCTGTTGAGCAGGTTTTACAACTATGATTTTAATAACCATCCGTGATAGAAATATCAACATCTACTCAATGTGGAGAGTTTCTGGTTGGCTAGGGAATAGGAAAAGACTTGGTAGCAACTTTAAGGATAAAACCTTACAGAGATCAGATAAAAACCACGAATTAGTAATTGAGGCGAGGTGAGTTACAAATGCTTCTCTAAAGTATTTCAGAATTGCAAGCATCATTCAAATGCTTTTATGCTTGACAGCAACCCCCTCATGTTTCCAACCCTGTACTATAAATTTGACAGAAACCTTGACAGGAACTTCATTAGGGTTGAAAACATGAGGGGGTTTCTGTCAAACATAAAAGCTTGTGGATGGCGCTTGTAATTCCAGAATACCTGGGGAAAGCCTGGGATTTGGCCCTTTACTTTTGAAGATGGACAAAGATCAGAGATGAATAGCATCAACCAGCTAGGAAGAAACAGAAAATCCAGAGGTAAAGAGATGATAAGCTAGCACCTGCAATGGTGCTATCATGAAGATACAGTATATGGACCTGACATACAAAACAAAGTTCACAATCTTATTTTAAAAATTTAGCCCAAATCACTCTTCTCTCGATGCAGGATCCATCCCAGTCGATGGGCTATCAGCAAAATACTCCTGGTGCTTCATGTTTACACCATACTGCTCGTTCAATTATAACAAAGAATCAACATTATTAGATAAGAACAAAGAGAACTGAAGTGGGAAGTGGGAACCGATTTCAAGTGCAGACCTTAGTAGTTAGTGTCACAATTTTCTCAAGCAGATGAAGCAAATTGCATGACTATCCCTTGCACAGTTATCACATGCCTGTCCTATTAACATTCGACATTATGTTGAATTTTTCAAAATCATTTTTCATTTCTTATGCTCTACCATGCACAAGTTCTGTGAAATAAAGTATACAGCAGAGCATGGGGTTCTTATCGGCCACTAAAACAATCACCCCAATAAATCAAGTTAAAGAAGATCAATACGTTGAATAACATCCATTATTCTACTTAAAGTCAACGTGGGGAACAAAAACAGCATAGCTTCAAAAGTGGACATACATTAATGAGCAATGAGAGAAGAAGGTACTTGTCCTTTGGTGGCAGGTAAGAGAATCTCATGAGATTGATATCATACTGGGTCATTTCAATAAAACTATTTTCAAATCTTCCAGCTCTCACGATTCTCCAAACAATCAATGACAATGTTCATCTATTTTCAGGTTGAAGTTAATTGAAATTCTAAATCACAGGCAGGAATCATGAATTCAGAGACCTTAGAAAATACAATATAATTATGGCAAGGGATAACATAGAAACTAGGCCTGCCTAAATAAAGAATGAGATGGAACAATTTTTTGGGCTTACCTCACTCAGTGCCTTAGACAGATCCTCCATTGTCAAAATGAGGCGCTTTTCCTGTAATCACAAAAAGTTAAGACCGTTGCAAAACATAAGATTGTAATGGGAAATAAGATTGCAATAGGACTACTGTAGCACCTTTTGCTGCTTGTCCCTTTTGTCTTTAACTACTGGTGCCGGCCGTGCCTTGCATTGCCTACAGCATCGATGCATAATATTAATGACACTGTCACTTAAACATTGAAATCATTTAAACAATCCCTTTGGTAAACACAAAGAAAATCCACAATTCAATTAACTCCTAGTTCAGATGTTGAATCAGCACTCGTAAGAAAAAACCATTTCCATTCCATGCTTTTTATACCACAGGTCATATTTTAAAAGAGCTTCTAACCACAAATTTAACCAGGATCGGGTCAAGTCCAGAATCTCAACATAAAACAAGATAATTTACTTATCATTTCCCACAAAAAGATAGCCGTTTTATAAAGTTGCTACAATCTTCAGGTCCAACCCAAAACATGATCCTCCACATCAAAAACCCTAACCATTCCACCCCGCACACGCACATCAAAGTTAATAAAAATGCTTAAATCCAATTAAATCAAAACCAAAAACACTGGACAGATACATACTGAAGAGCATCAGTTGCAACATCTGCAACAAACTTCTGTGTCGCAACAGCTACTAATCTAACCCTGCAAAAGAAATAGAAAAAGAATCCCATTAACTTCAAAAAAAAGTCCAAATCCCTAAAACACACCACATTAATTAAAACAGCCCAGTGTTTCAAATTCAAAAACAAATCCATTTCAGCTACAACGATAACCAATTAATTTATGTTTTTCTTTTCTTTTTTGGAACAAAAAGAAAAGGGTACCTACAATCTGACATCAGGACATTGAAACCCACTTTTAGCCAAGTAATGCTCCACTAATTCATCAGGAATCTGCGCCACCAAAATCATCACACTGTCAAAAAAATTAACAAAAAAAAGAAGTTTAAGCTAAAAAAAGATGGAACTTTTCGAGAAGGGGGTTCACAGTGGGGGTGTAATCCATTAAAGAAGCGAGGAATTCAGTGAGAACGGCATCATCATCGTGCCTTGCTTCACTTGATTGCTGCTGTTGCTGACTGTTACTGCTACTCATGTTGTTCATTGTTCTCTCTCTGTTTCCCGATTTCATTTACTCCCTTGATTTTGTATGCTAGAAGTCAGCCTCTCTGGCCTACCGGTAAATTTCGCAAATTTAGAGGGTGTTTGGCTTCAGGTTGAAACGAAGTTTTGAAAATATTTGAAATTTTTAAATTGTTTTTTATATTTTTTATCATTTTTATATATTAATGTTAAAAAAATTAAATAAAAATATTTTAATATGTTTTTAAATAAAAATATTTTAAAAAGTAATAAATATTATTCTTCTATATGTTATAAATCTTTTTTACCGTGGCAATATGAGTTTGGGTACTGGCATAAGAAGGCAACCTAATCCTTTTTTTAAATGAGAAAAATTTATTTTTCATAAAAATTATATTATAGGTCTAGTTGAGTAAATAAAATCTTGATTATCATAGATTATTATAAAAAATATATATCTTAACTTAAAACTTGTTGTGCAAATCTCAAAAGGGCCTGTTTGGGAGAGCTGTTGCGATAGCTTTTCAAAGTGCTTTTCGTGCCGAAATATATCAAAATGATATTTTTTTATTTTTTAAAAATTATTTTTGATATCAACACATCAAAATAATTTAAAATAATAAAAAAATATATTTTTATTGAAAAAAAAAATAATACACCGCAACAAACCTGCGGTGCAAAAGCTGCCCCAAACAGCTTCTTTATCACCTTATGCCTCTTAAAAACCAACCTAGCTACTTGCTAGCACATGACTTGATAAAATTAAAACAGATGACAATTAATTTATTATAATCGATCAAAACTTGATTTAGTTTTTTAAAAATATTCAAAGCAATATTATTTTAATATAAAAAAAAACAAAAAACATGAAAAAACATTAGTTAAACTGCCCAATTCGTTACTTATGCTGATCAAAATAATTTATTTATTTTCAAAATACTTATGATTATTGTTGGATCAACCGAGTAATCTATCTAATTTGTTACCTAAGCCGGTCAAAATATAATATATTTATAAAATAAAAATAAACAGATTTCATAATTATGATTGCTGTTAATGTTGCAACTACCGATTTCAAGTTAATTAATGCATACAATTTAATTTAAGTATATAAATTTATATGGATGGAGCACATAGTCATTAAGAAACTGGCAATATGCCAAGAAATGCAGCCCTAAGTACTTCAGAAAAGAGAGCATCAGCAAAAGTGATACTACAAATGCTATCATCCAAGAACTGATTCATCACACCTTGCACCAGGGATTTGATCACATTATTCTGTGACTTCAAATTTATTTCAATGGATATGTTAATGGAACCGTTTTTTTACTTCGTTTCCATTTCACCAAATATTACAAGTCCAACAGCTAACAACATTTCGAGAATTTACAAGAGAAAACAAATGAAATCTCCATATTCAAGAACGGCTCTATATTTGGTGGATAAATAAAAGAGAGGGAGGGAGATTAAGAAATCTATGTTGCCCTTTGCTGGCTATACCGCAGTATTCCATAAACGTCTACAATGCCTGGAGGGAAAACTGGATCAGTTGCTGCCCTTACTGCAACTTTTGCCACGGCAGTAGCACTGACAGGGGGGGTGAACAAGGGCCCGACAAGGGGAAGCTGTTTCAGTGGTTTCGCGTGTTGAAGAACCTGCAGCGGGATTGAAATTCATAAATTACAATGAACCTCCAAATGACTGGATTGAATATAGTTGCTTATAAATCCTCCATATCGCGTTTCAAGCATTTCTCCCATGTAAATGATAAAATGGCAACACAACACTGCTTGAAACTTAATTTCTGGTGACTGCAATCGTAGAATGCCCCTAAAAGACAAGTTGCAACCTCCTTTTATTCCCTTGAGAGTTCTGAGAACTAGTATGCATAGGTGCTTAAAGACTAAAACTAGGATCAAATTGCAAGATTCACAGGTTATGGCCTTGTTTTGCAAGCCTAGATCTCCCAAAAGCGGCAGCTTGGATATATACCATTCAAGTGTACTTTGGGATAACCTAGTAATCTCGATAAATATACAAGGAAGCACGAACTTACCATCTCTAATGGAGAACCAATCACACCTAGAGGTAACTTAACACTTCCAACATTGCGAGTTCCGTAAATAAACCCAGGCCTCAGGATCACTCCTAAACAAGGAAACATGAAACATTTCATCAGATTTAGAGTTGCTATAATCCATACCATAAGATATTAATATGCTGTCAGCTACAAGAGAGACATATATCCACATTACTAATGAATACACACACTAGTACTCTAAACTACAAGATTTTTGAAAATCAAATACAACAAAAAGAGTACCGAGATATGAAGGATGAAATCAATAGACCATAATAGCATTACATCTTAAGGAAGTTTTACCACTTTCCAAAATTAAAAGTCTTTAGACAGCTCCACAACAGAAATAGAAAGAGTACAAATAACAAGAATGAAATGAAAGCAAAAAATTACCTCCGTATGCAAACTTGGTCAATAGCTCTGTTTCAGCAGCTTTCTACTTCAAACAATACCACAAGTAAAATGTCTATATGAGGTAAGAATGATCAGAAAAGGGGAAAGTAAATATCATGACGACACTTGAAATTTTTTATTCTTCTTGGATATAACTATTTATTATCAAAATATGTGTTACAGAAATCAAATGAATCTACGGATAATACAAACTAGTTTTTTAAAGCTTTAAAAAACAGTCCTTGTTTCCTGAAAAAAAAAAAAATAGCTGCAGATGTGCCATGCCAGACATTCACATTAAAGTAACATGATTGTAAATACAATAAATCAAATAAGAAGTAATGAAAATAGCACCTTTCCCTCGTAATATCCTTGCAGCAAGTAATTGGCCAACCCGAAGTCAGCAGCAGAGATGTAAACAAATCTTTTTACACCTATAGCAAATAAGCAGCCAACTATCAAATCCAATCCACTAAAATAAGTAAAAATAGGGGAGGTAGCTTAACTGATAGGCCACATGCAAGTTCTTAGGGTATTTATGAGTTCAACAACTTCCCCTCCACAAAACCAAAACAAAAAAAGTAGAAATGGAACCACCTACTCCCTAACAGGATGTTAAAAGGTCACAAAACTTGAAAAGGTTTCCTTCTGCCATCAGTGTAACGCAGCATGCTGTTAGATTGCAGATGTACTACCAAATGAAAAGGCAAAGAACGTGCTAGATCAAAATGCCTTCTAGAGTTTGCTTCCTTTGAGGATGATTGAAGAAATAACTAACAATAAGAAAAATAAATTAACACAGTGCCTGAAATTCACCCCTTCGCTTATTCGCAAATATCCACACGATCACAACTTTGCATGATATCTATGACCATTAGAATACCTAATTTATTCACAACTCCAAGATATGTAAGCATCTCTTTCACATGAGAAGATTCATCATACTGGATCCATTCTCAGAGAAAATTCTAACAATGGGTGGAGCAACTTCAAGTAAACTAGGATTTCCTCTCACAACAACTGTGAAACAGACTCAAGCCTCTGAGGGCTTCTATTTGGAACAACCTTCCAAAACTTATGCACAACTCACCAGTGATGAATCACCACAATGCCACAAAAACGAAACGGATAAATAAACACCAGAAAAAATGAAGCTTCTTTTACATATACCTTTTTCTGAAGCAGCTCCAATTGCATTAATATTTGCAGTTCCATTAATCTTATACATATAAGACTGTGATCCAAAACCACCTACACAAGAAATCTAGAAAGCAGGTGCAAATTAGTAGAAAACAAATCACTCATTAAAAGAGAAGAAGAAGAAGAAGAATCACATCCTGTGTAGCAAAACCACCATTTACACACGTGCACACACAAAAGATATGTTATTTTCGTGGAAAAGTGGGGAGATCACATACAACAGAGGTAACCCCATTTAGAGCTTCCATCCATGAATCGGATGAGAGTAGGCTTCCTAGAAAAAGAAGACTGTTAGAAACAAAAGTTTACAGACATCAAAAGCATGGAGAGAAAAAGAAGGCACCATAGAACAATGCAAACCTTGATGCCAAATCACATTGTTAACCCATGAATCATGTATCGATGGCCTACCAGACCTAAAAGGAACATTAACAGTTAGACATCAGCTGAGAATCAATAAAAAATTACAACTTTAGAGGATCACAATACCTGCTCAGGCTAGCAACAGTTAAGCCACGGTCTACAGCTTCTTTGCAGATATGAGATCCAACAAATCCATTCCCACCCAATACAAGCAACTGCATTGGCTAGAATGTCAGTCAAAATATACAAACAATAAACCAGAAGATATCAAAAGCGCCACCTATGGCTCATTATCACGCATACCTTCTCTGTCAAGGGTGGAGGTACATTCACTGTCTCCGCCTCCTCAACTTTAAAGGGTTCATCAATCTTATTAGAATCAGTTGAGAGATATCTCCCATTTCTTGATGCAGCAATTGTACTATTTCAAAATAATAATAATAAACTAATCAGAAAACGCAACACCTTCACATTTGGTAACACCACAAAATCATACATTCAGTTGCCATCAATTATTCCTTTCGCAAAATATCTACATGCAAATAAAAGAAGAAAAGTCCCGATCTTTCACATCACATAAGCAAGGATCATTGATAATTCCCAAAACAGCCCTTTTTTTTCATTTTTGGCATTTTCCAATAAAAATATAAGCTTCTAAACACTCATAATCATGAAATCCTCGCTTCAAAAACACCCCATGTCTGTAAAGAAATCACTAACTCTTAAAAATCCCTTCAAGAAACAAGTAAATAACACAATGTAATCTTACAAGAAATCAATGTCACGCAATATTAATTGAAAGAACCCATTTTTTCCCTAAATAGAAGATAAATCACTAAATAAATTTTGCATACTTACCAATATAAATAATTCTTTAAAGAATGCTTCTGTAATTCTTGAAATAACAGGAAAAAAATGGGGGGGGGGGGACAAGAAAGGAAAAGAAACGTACTATGATTTGAAGAGCGAAGTTCTTGATTGGATCAAACGTGAAGTAAGAGAATTCATTTTGGTGATTTGATCATACGAGAGTTTTGGGTTCTTGAAGGTTCGGCTTCAGTTTTTCTACTTCTTTCACCACCAAAAAAAGAGCATGGTCCAAGGCGAAAGAGAGCACGTGGCGCTTAATGGAGGCAGGTCTTGGTGCATATGTGGCTTAACGTCAACCTTCAATTTTATGTCATTTTTCTTTTTACGAGAATCGGGTAACTATAATTTTAAAAAATAATTGATTTTCATATTTTTTTTCAATTAAATTGTAGTATAAACTTGAATTTGAGAAAAAATATATATATAATTTATTTTATTTTTTCAAACCGCAACCTATTAATATAGCTGTTTTGTACTGTTTTTTTTAATATTAAATAGATATATAATATTAAAATAATATTCTTTATTTTTAATATTATCATATAGAATTACCCAAAAATATCTAATAATTATAAACCTACATTTAATATCAAGGTGATTGGGTGCAAATGCTCACATCTTTTTAAAATAATTATTAAAGTTATCAAAAATAATTTAAAAATATATTTTTTTATTTTAAATTTAAAAATTAATATTTTTAAATAATTATCATATACTGGTGTTAAAAAATAATTCAACACTCTCATACAATCACATATTATTAATTCGAAAAACTTATAATTAAAAAGTTTGACATGACTAAACAAGTTATGATTTTAAAATATTTTTTTATTTAAAGATATATCAAAATATTTTTTTAATTTTTTATCGTCAGGTCATTAAAATTATTAAAAAATATATATTAATTCAATATTTTTAAATAAAAAAATACTCTTAAAAATATATCAAGTAAATCTAATAATTCCACCTCAAGGATATTAGATATTTACGAAAGTACGTGAAATTTTTACGTTTGGGTTAAACACAGAACATATAGCAAGACTGGACGGGCCTGGGCTTATAGCTGTGGGAAATAGAGTAAGATTTGACTGGTCCTGATATTGGGCCTCGTAATGTTCTGGTGCTATTCGGTGACATGGGAAATGGATATTAAAAAAAAAAAAAGTGTTAGTGTATATTTAGAGTGTAGTTGTGGTTATTTTTAAAATATTTTTTATTTAAAAATATATTAAAATAATATTTTTTTATTTTTTAAAAATTATTTTTATATAAGCATATCAAAATAATCTAAAAATAGTAAAAAAAATATTAATTTAAAATAAAAAATAAAATTAAAAAAAAATAAATTTTTTCATAATTACTTTCAAATCGCACTAAACACCCCATTAATGCACCTACACGCTTACCCTTAACCAAAGATATTGTCATCTCTGTACTTGTTTTTGTTGGCATCTGGCCGGGCAGGTCTCGAAAACAAGACTGATGGACTACGTAGGTCACTCAACTTGGCACTGGTTCGAGAGTGTATTGGTGATGAAGTAGATGGTAAGTTTAGCTAGGGACCAGCTCTCAGTGGCTATGGAGTTCTTGTTTTCCATGGTGTTAATCGTTTTCTCGGTGCTTTTCTTGCTGTATGACTGTTATGGAGGCACCGATGGTATTCCATCTGAAAAACTCGTAGCACATTACAGCTCATGGATACTTGAGAAGTATGATCTGTCCCTTTCAGAGGTTAAATGCAAGGATGATGATTACAAGTCTGCATCGTATTTTGTTGTTAGGCTTTCATTTTCTGCTATATATAATCGCTCACTGGGATTTTTCCAAGGGTTTATGCATGCTCTTCTTCAATGTCCAGCATCAAAAGGGTTCTCTTCACCAGTGCTATAAGAGATCTGGCCGCAAATAGAGCTAGTCTCCCAGTGTTGAAGCAATTACAGAGTGATTTTTTGTCCCTGTACAAAGAATATTCTTAATTTAAACGTCAGGAGAGGTAAAATGTTGGAAATGCTCGATCCACTAGCTCTATCTAGCATGGGGAAGTGGGGAGAAGCTTTGTTCTGATAGCAATGGCACAGCGGGGTCCGTGATGTATAAGTGTATATAAACATATATATAGGGCCCTCTGTAAGATGCACTCTGTATCAATACGAGAATAACTCACGTTGACGTCTGATGATTTGATGCCATTGTTCTTTAGCAATTTGCTGGGAAACAATCTCACGCGGTGCAGATATATGATGATTTTTAAGAAAATCAGAATGTTTTATATAAATATTTGTTTAGGATAATAGTTAGTTAATATATTCAATTAATTAATTTATTTATTTTTAGACTAGAGAATGGTAAAATCCTTAATACATGTAAAAATAGTCTCAATTGGATGAATTTAAATGTTTTCCGATGATAAATTCAATATTTTTATTATAAGTATAATAAATTATTTAAAAAACTTTAAATTCAAGGAATAAAAATATTTATTATTGAATTTTAAGATGATTAATACTCTAAAATACATACAAGTTATTTAAAGTAAAAGAAATTTTAAATCATTTACACGGGACCTTGTTATTTTCTAGGAAAATAAGGATTATAAAATATTTCGCTCTTGACATTAATAATAGATAAATATTCATTGCATATTATTAATGAGATGATAAGTATAATAAATGTAATTGTTCCAAATAAAGAGATACAGTGATTTATCATGCTACAATACTTTTAATTTAAAGAATCATGGATCTGACACATTCATCATACTTATATCGTCTTGAATTTGACTAATTGTTAAACTCAAGTGATTTGAGTTTGGCTAATTGCGAAACTAAGGTAATATGGATTTGGCATGTTTATCATACCTATATTATGTTGGGTTTGGTTTATTATCAAACTCAAATATTTTGAATTTTGCACATTTTCATATCTACATTACCTTGGGTTTGACTAATTGTCAAAACCAAATATATTTGGATCTACCATGTTTGTCAAACTCAAATTACTTTGGGTTTGACTGATTATAAAATTCAGATATTATAGATCTAGCACATTTGTTAGATTGATATTATATTGGGTTTTTATAATTGTCAAACTCAAATATTTTTAATCTTACAAGTTTACTAGACCAATATTATTTACGGTTTAGCATTTTTGTTGGGTCCATGTTATTTTGAGTTTAATTATCAACTAAAGTCAAAGTGTTTTAGATTTGGGAATCAATCATGCCCATGTTATTTTAAAACCCTTTTCTATTTATCAAAAAATAAGTAAAAAATATTTATTTGTGACCATCATCCTAAGTCAATGTCAATTCCAAAATCAATTTCAACTACTTATTACTGTTGTACTATGAAGGGATAGTAAATTTGTACAAGTATATTATATAATAAATACTCTATCATGAACATATCTATCCAAATATGGATGGTTTGTTTAAGACACAATAGTAAATAAATTATTTAAGAAATCCACTAAATTTGAGATGCTCTCTGGCTGGAAGGCTCTAATGCCTAATTAATTAAAGTTTGTTTTTAATTGAGAATGAAAATCCTAAATATTTACCTAACTATTCCTCTTCAATATTCATCTATATGGAATGTGAATGAACCAGAGGTAGGGACATGCATGAATCGACAATACTTTCATGCTAATGTCATAGCTCACTCCATGGGGAATACTGGGAAGGTGGTGAAAAAGGACGGGACTTGTTGCCCAACTCAAAGATTTGGCCATCAAGAGCACGTGCGTATCCACCTGGAATGTTTTGAAGTGCATGGTGTAATAAAAAAATTTACTATTTGTATAATAAATCTTGAATTCGAGTCAAGACATGTATTTTTTATAATAACTTGAAATAACTAGAATTTTACTCGTTCATCTATATCTATAAAATAGATTTTTCAAGTGAGATTTTTTCTTTTAAAAAAAAAATAAAAAAGTATCCACCTAGAATGAATCATGAAGGAACATAGATATATCTTCAAGTGGATATATGTGGGGCACTGTCTGGGCAGAACCCTTATCAATAGAGAACATAGAAAGAAAGAAAATAGAATTTAATGTGAATAAATGGAGCTCTAAATACGACGTCATAGATCCACCCCAAGTGGGGGAATTAGTGCTTGTTCTCCCATTTTATGTGTTGCGGCAAGAAGTTCCAACAGCAAATCTTTGCTAAGTATTAGATTAGTCTGGACACAAAATCTTTTGATTAGAGACTGTAATGGAGTGAGGCTGGCCCAACTCGAGTGCCTCATCCACCATTAATATCTCAAATCAATGTTGTCTAATATTATATAACAATTCTTATCATGATGGGAAATCATATTATTCTCTTCTCTTTAGGTTTTAGTGACTTCAAAATAATTGTTGCAATTTAGGAGATATGAACTTGATTAAGCCACTGGATTATCATGGAGGGCCCGTAATATATATATATATATATAATTATCATGGAGGGCCCGTAATATATATATATATATATATATATATATATATATATATATATATATATATATATATATAATCAATTAGTGATCTCTCTCGTTTGTAGTCGAGTATGTGTTGATTATAGACAGTAAGATTTCTGTGGATCTCTTTATGAACCACCATGACTAGTAGACATGCCAAGGTTCGTCTGCTGATATAGTGAAGGTTGCCATCTCTGTTTTGGTTGTTATTTTTTTTTTTATTTGAAGTAAAATATATCAGTTTTGGAGTGTTTCAGCGTATTGTTTTAGGGTTATACTAATTATATATGTATGTGTGTGTGTATATATTAGTTTAAAAAAAAATAGTTCAAATTCAAAAATAAAATTATTTAGAATTGTGCTATTTAATCTAAAAGAAAGACACAATAAAATGATTTTTCTGAATAAAATTATGAACATGTATAATATTACGAGAATATCATATATGATTGATATTATAAAATTATTCATTATTTTAAAAAAATTATTTAGCCGAAGTGGAACGGACAAAATAAACTCGGAATGTTCCGTCTAAAATTGGGGTGGAATTTTCGAAACAAATCAAAATTTTAAACAAGATAAAAATTACATCATTTTATCTTTTTTTAACTGATACAAAACATTTCGGTTGTTTCAGTTGAAATAAAAGAAAGTTAACAACACTAGTTATATCATGTGGTCATTGAAGATCTACTCTTTTAAATGGAAGAAGCTCAGATTTTTATGGTACATAAAGATCAGAAATTCACAAGCTATATGTGATTCAAATATGGGACATGAAATCTTCGTTGCTTAAAATTCAATCACTATCTTCACAAACCTTAATTAGCCTTGTGGGTAATTATCCTTTATCAAGACATAAATCATGATTAGGAGAAGGATAACTAAGTAGATGTGGAATCTGACCATCTCTAACGATTGTACTTTGTGGATCAAGTAAAGGTGATATATACACTATTTACGTTGAAGAAAAAAGTTTGGGGCATGCCAATTTCAACTCCAAGTTGCTTCAAGTGGAAGGGGCCGGAGAGGAATATCATCAATACATATTTGACATTAAAAATGAAATTTAGAGATACGAATCAAGCATCAAAATGAGCATAAAATTAACATTACGGGAATGAGATATGAATAAAAAGTATTAAAAAAATCCTCTCAAAAATCTGAAAAACATTGCGAGTATTAGAGAATAATATAAATAATATTCTGGGACCTTACTTATAAGCTTAAGTTTTTAGACGATAACGTTTTTTAACATGATATCAGAGGTTTACTGGCACAACGATCACGAGTTTAAATTTCACCATCCTCATTCTATTTGATAAAAATTAAGCACAGGGTAATGTGATTTTATGCAAATTTCAAACCAAAAAAGCGTTCACTTTAGGAGAGTGTTAGAAAAAAATATAAAAAACCTTACTTATAAACTTAAATTTTTAGATGAGATGATTCCTTAACAGAGTACTCTCCTGAAAAACATTTATGTAGACTAGGAGAAAGTGAGATATCGTAGGGTTTGTTTTTGGAACAACGAAGATAGATAGGGTTTTCCCTAGTGAGATATCGTAGGGTTTGTTTTTGGAACAACGAAGATAGATAGGGTTTTCCCTTTTTCTATGCATATATATATATATATATATATATATATATATATATATATATATATATATAATTAAATTAAATTTTATCTTATAACAATTGAAAAATCAAAGATAAGATAGTATCAAGATTTATTGATTAATTTATATGAAGGTGGGCTATTAAATAATTTTCCTATTGGATACCCGGACCCTTGAAAGCATATCTATATTCACTCCACAAATCTGGAAAAACTACCAAGCATTGCTCGCTCCCCTCTGTGCACTGAGCTTTTGAAATTATAAAACTTAGCAACTATCCAAGTGATAGGAAGCTACTTTAGTCCTTGCAATTGTACGTTTAACATGGTGGAAGGTGATGGAAAACCCACAAACAAAAATCAAATAAATAATTAGCACGATGAGAGATGTGGGAGCTATACACTTGTACAGTTTGGATAACATTTGATCACTCAATGCCCCCACCAGGAGCCAAGTTAGAAGAAGCGAGATCAATGGCTATGGACCCCCCAGGGAAGGTGGCAAGCAGAGCATAAAGTAATGGTGTCTGGGGACAAAGCTTCATATCTCAGCAATTTCCCACCGTTTTTGGGTCCCAACGGTTAAGTAATCAATTCACACAACGAAATTATTTGTACTTAAAATTTATATTATTTTATATTTAATTTTTATAAATAGAATATGGATAATGAAATTTAAACTTGTGATCGTTAGGTCAATAAAGTTCTGATACCATATTAAAAAAATCATCTCACCTAAAAATTCAAGTTATTAGGTGAGATCTTAAGATATAATTTTATTATTTTCTAACACATCATCTTAGGTGAAAACTCTTTAGACTTAAAATTAAAGAACTGTCTCATCTAAAATCTTAAATTATTAGATGAAATCTCGTAATATAATTTTTATTATTTTCTCGTATCAACCTTCATCCACCTTATTTGTTTTCCTGCCTGCCTTGCTCTTTTTTACTCTCGGATATTTTCCACAACCCACAGAGATTATTGCTGAATTACATGGTTTAGGGTTTAACCCATCGTCCAGCCATGGAATTGACCCTACTTCGTTCAGCTCCAAGACTAGAAAACCATAAAGACGGTGTATTCCCAATAGTGATTTCATAATCCCTCACGCATTAAAAGCTCATGTCCATGCATGCAAACCTGTCTTTCTCCCATTCATCGATGGAGCATGCATGTCCTCCATGATGAGCAGATCTCACTAAAATAAAATATCATAAAAAAAGAAATGGTGTGAAGAGGAAAATGAAATATATATGATTCGGTGGCTGAATTTCACGGGCCGACCGTCTAGCACCTCTCGTTCATTTAATGCACAAAACAAACTGAAAGAATTAAGGTGACAACACGCTTGGGACATATTTCTGAAACCCGATGCAGATGATCATGAGTCGGTCGGTTCGATCTAGAAGTTATATAACATGATTGACTTGTCGGTTCGATCTAGAGGTTATATAAAATGATTGACTTCAGTTTTTATTATTTTTTTATTCAAAACACTTTTCTTTTCCTTTCACAAAATTTCTTTTTAAGAACAATTAAAGAGTTTTCATTATATATATATATATATAATAAGTCTCACACGTGTCAAATTAAATCGTGTGTTAAAAATATGATTAGCAATAATTTTATAATTGAGGTGTTTAAATGGAAATAGATTATAATTTATTATTTAGGTTTTAACGTTAAAAAAATCAAATTATTATTTCACTTTAATGTCAATGTAATGAAACTTAGCTATATTTCATGCGGTTCTAAGATCACTTAATTGTGTTAGTATTTTTATTAGAATATCTTGTTTTCATCGAGTTTTTGCATATTTGAAAATGTTGTTGAAATTTCTTTCAAAATTATTTTTCATTCAGAAATATATTAAAATAATATTTTTTATTTTTAAAAAACTATTTTTAATATCAACATATAAAAATAATCTAAAATACACACAAAAAAAATTCTTTGATAATCTGATTCGGGTCGCAATGAACAAGAAACTACCTATGATCATGAGCGAATCTCAACACTTCCATTTCCATTGCTCCACCATAGCTGGAGATCCTTCAAAGTCCAAACCACCTAGGAGCTTTAATTTGTACACAAAATTTATCAACTTTATGCTTCACGAACAATACTGAAGACTTATGTGTGCATCACGCTATAATTAAATGACGCGGGGAGAGACCGAGTAATTTTTAGAAGAAAAACATTATATCAAAGCGTTAAAATAATTTAATAATTTTAAAAAATAAAAAATAATTTTTTAAACATAACAAATGACTTTTTTTTTTCCCATATGTTTAGATATCTAACCCCTCAAAACATCAAAATTGTTTTAATAAATAACTGATTAAAGAAAAGGAAAAAATAACTGGTTAAAAAATAACAAGAACAATAATGTACGTTATCATTGAAGAGAGAAAAAACAAAGAATAAAATCAAACAGCTATCGGCCATAATATTGTCTATAAAGCTAAATCAGGTCATAATTTTACTATGTATTTATTGTAGTAAATTACTATAGCTCTAGACTTAGATTACTATGGATTGTAATAGTATAATTACTATTTATTTAATATTGTTAAGAAAATAGCATACATGGGGGTGTAGCTCAAGTAATAAACCTCACACTTTGAATAATAGAGGTGCAGGGATTGATCCTCTGCATCTCCACCGATTTATATATAATTTTTTAGAGGAATTTTGGGTTTTTTCTAATATTACAAATCGAGATGCGAGATTTGACCGTTGGGAAGCCAGGTAACAATCATGCCCATTTATGAGTACTATTAGTTGTCATGTGTCATTTCAAATTAAATAAAACACTATGGTGCATTTAGGAATTTGTTATCATTAAGTTGATAAACTTCTAATATCATATAAATAAATTATTTTATTTAAAAATTTAAATTATTAGATGAAATCTCGTAATATAATTTATATTATTTTTTTCATAACAAAGCTCATAAATCTCATTTTAACTCACATACACTTTAAATTGTCTACATACTAAAAGGTATGAATCCAAATTCTTTGTCATAAAAATTATTCAAATAAAATTGTATTAATCTATGTGTATTCGATTGAATTTGATTTCATAGTAATTAATTAATTTTAACATAAATGTTATTTTTATTCATCTTGTTGTATGAATAAGAAAAACCCGTTTAGATTCAAATTGATTCATCTAAAGTCTTTATTTTTAAAAATATTTTTTATTTAAAAATATATTAAAATATTTTTTTTAATTTTTTAATTTTTTTTTGATATAATAGATGAAAATGATTTAGAAATAATAAAAAAGATTTAGAAATATATTTTTTTTAATTTAAAATAAAAAATAAAAAAAATTATTTATTTTTAAATATTTTTAAAATACATCGTAATCAGCATGCATGTAAAAGTGCATCTTTTTCTTCTTTGCGAATGTAGGAGGGGGCAGATTTTTAGAACACGGTGCATCTTTTAACGGAGAGATCACCAAATGGATGACAAAGCAAATGATGAAACGAAAGAAAAATCACAGTGGATTGTTGCCACTTTACCCACAATGCTTATTCCATTTTTATCTCTTTTTTCCTCCACGCCAGCACCCACTGCCATGTCAGCGTATTTTGGGATGATTTCATTTTAAAAAAGTATTTCATTTTAAAATATAATTTATATTTTTAATTAAAAATCTTTTAGTTTTGAAATTTACACATATATCATATAGAATGAGAATAATAAAATTTAAATTTATGACCGTTATAAAAAGAAATCATCTCATCTAAGAACTCAAGATATTTAATGAGATTTAGAATATGATTTATATTATTTTTTAATATTTATCTCATCTTTTGAGAGCAACATTCAATGAAACTTGTATATAGATTCATATTATCTTATATTGTATATTTATTAAATAGAACAAGAACAGTAAGATTCGAACCCGTAACTGTTATAAAAAGAAATCATCTCACCTAAAAATTTAAATTATTAAATGAGATTTGAAATATAATTTATATTATTTTTTAACATTCATGTCATCTTTTGAAGGCAACATTCAATGAAACTTGTATATAGATTCACACTATCTTATATTTTATTTTTATTAAATAGAATGTATTAAATAGAATGAAAATGTTACAATTCAAACCCGTGACCGTTACCTAAAATTTTAAAATATTAAATGAGATTTAGAATATATTTATATTATTTTTTAGCATTCAATCTTATCTTTCTAGGGCAAAAATCTTATTGGGAAAAATCACAACTTAAAAACCGAAGTAAAACCTGTAATGATGAACAGAGAAGAACATGTCCTTTCTTTCATCTAAAACAGAAGATCTATCGCAAGGATTGTGTCAATCTGCAGATGTTACTACACAGAGGAGAAGAATATTTAGAGCACAGCACAAAATGATCAATGCATAAGAATATTATTTGATAATAATCATTTTCGTGAAGACAATTGTTTCCGATATACGTTGCATCGCAAGTGGGAAAGGAATGTGTGATTTCCACGACGGTGTCGTGTCACGATCAATTGTTTTCTTGCAAAAACCTATGACGAATGTCGGATTCTCTGCTTGATCCCATGTAGATGTCAATGCAATTTCTTCATTCACAATTCCAAGTTGAAAATCAAATATATTATTTTATATTGATGAATTATGTTTTATTAGACATGGATGATAATTTGTATATTTGGATAAAAAAAATTATTTAATATGATATCAAATAACTTATATCATAGTTATAAGATCTTGTCTAAAAATTAAGTGTTTGGTTGAAAAAATAATTAAGATTGTTTTTTAGAGATTTTTTTATTTAGAAATATATTAAAATAATATATATTTTTTATTTTTAAAAAATTATTTTTAATATTAACACATAAAAATAAAAATGATTATAATTTAAAATTAATTTTTATTAAATAAATTCAGCCTCAAACCAACAAAATTACCTAATTGTATGGGCTAAGTCGGGTTTTATAATTGGATTTAAATTTAATTTATATTAATTGTAAGGTGTTAAAAAATTATTGCCATTCTCAAAACTTAATAATAATAATAATAATAATAATAAAATCTTCATTAAACCATTATTATAGCAAAACTAATTCCCATTAAATATTAAATTGTAGAGAATATTAATGTAAGTTTTTTTTTTTCTGTATTATTATTAATCTCATCACACCCTATTGAGGTGAAGCTATTATCAATCTGACCTCTAATGAAAAAAAATAAAATTAGGGTTCGTGCAATTGGAATTGGAATGAGATCAAATTGCCTCGACTTTATGATTCGATCAGAAAGTTTATATCATATAACGAGATATCGGTTATAGAATATTTTGATGATCGATATATTTCTAACAATGAAAGGAATCTAATTAACTGACGAATCACCATATTCTAATCAATCAAGATCATCATGGGGGCACTACTGCTCTCCCGTGTTTTTGCAATTGGGTCTGTAGGGTCCACTATAAAATACCCGAGGCCCCACCATAACACCCATGGGAAGCATACACCCTCAGATACACAGGATCATGTTTCAAGGGACTCACTCCCATTCACATCCATACATAACATATACATCACCATATACACATGAAAATTGTCACCACAGTGGGCCAAACACGTGACACACAAATAAAAAGTATAGGAGCAAAGCATAGTTTAGCCCCTGTAGATGTAGAAATGCTCCATCTCAGTCCTTACAATTCAATTCTTTCAATCTTAATTAACTTACTATTAATATAACGAAAACTCACAACCATTCAAACTTATTTTTTAATTTATCAAAAAATAATTAAATATGTAGTCATTAGACTAAGTATGTATTTGACATTGTAATAATTTTTCTTGCTATATTTTGAATATATATATATGTGTGTGTGTGTGTGTTTGACATTGTAATAATTTTTCCATCTCTCTCTCTCTCTCTCTCTATATATATATATATATTATTGAGCAATATTTTAAGAAAAACTTTTCATTGGAACCTTTACGTTCATTGATCAAACACTTTCAAGTTTATGATTAAGACAAGACATAAACTACACCACAATATACAATATTATTGAAACAAACAGAGTTTCGACTTAGGATGTGTTTGAGAATACGTTTGAAAAATAATTTTAAAAAATAATTTTTTTTATTTTAAATTAATTTTTTGGTATTTTTAAATTATTTTAATGTGTTGGAGTCAAAAATATTTTTTTAAAAATAAAAATACATTATTTTGATGTATTTTTGAATAAAAAATATTTTAAAAAACAATTTCAACTACACTCTCAAATAAGCACTTGCTTGTGTGTTGAAACTTTTGCGATAAATATAAGATTAGTATTTATATGTAAAGTACAAGGACTGATATGGAATATCTGTGAATCTATGGAGATTAAAATGTAGTTTATCCAAAGCACAAACCCATCTCCTCCTTCTAACTCCCCATTTATAAATACCACTCGCTTACCTGCTCCATTACCCAGACTAAACCCGCTTTCTTCTGTTCCACCCAGCTATAACCCCTTTCCAAACAAGATAAAGACATAAAAGTAAACCCAAAAAATGAGACACGTTAGCCACCTTGACACCGCCATCAGCACCGCAAAGGCAGCTGCCACTTCACCATCAACATCGCCACCAGCACTAGTCCAGCCTCGCTCACCATGGAACTCGCCAGTGCCATACCTCTTTGGAGGTTTAGCAGCTATGTTGGGGTTGATTGCTTTTGCTCTATTAATCCTAGCTTGCTCTTACTGGAGAATTTCTGGTCGTTTAGACAGTGAGAATGAAGGTGATGATCAAAGAGATCTTGAAAGTGGAAATGAAAAGGAAGGAAAGCCAGAGAATAAGGTTTTTGAAGAGAAGTTTTTGGTTATTATGGCTGGAAATGAGAAGCCAACATTTTTAGCCACTCCTGTTTGTAGCAAAGTCTCTTCGTTTGTAGCCAAGATTGGTAACCAAGAAGAAGTAGAGACAGAGAGCACACCTACTGGTCATGATGACAAGGTGAAAAATCAAGAAATGATCGGTGACAGCCATGATCAAGCAACAACGACTGGAGAACATACAGAGACGCAAGAGAGCCAACAAGTTCAAGAACAAAATTAAGCTGCAATGAGCAGGAAATAAACCCGATTTTGGAGTGGAAAATGACTAAAGAGAGTTTTTTTTTTCTTTTTCTGGGAGCTTTCTTGTATCGCTTCTCTTTTCTTATTTTAATGGTTTTGCTCTTGTACTTCTCCGGGAAGTGTAAATTTTGCTGAGATGAAACAGTTATTAGTAGAAAAAGTTGTCTTCTGTAAAGCTAGTTACAGCTGGATCTTGCTTGGTAATCATAATTCTCTTCATAATTACTTTTCCCAATATATCTATGATTCATTTACAGCCAGCTGCAATGACCGGCTTCCATTGATGGGAGCAAAATGGAGCTTGAAATCAAATCACTTGTTGCTGGTTTGGGCATCAATGGGAACAACTTTTATGCCTCTACATGCAAAATATTGAAGTGGGTTTTCGGTGCTTTAAGTTTTTTAAGAGGCATTGGACTTTTTATAAATGTCATGAATATGATACCTCAAGGAATCATCTTTTTGCACAAAGTATTGTTAATTCAGTTGTGAAACAAGTTCTGGTGGTGGGAATAAAGTAAGGAAAAACAAATGAATTGAAGAGCCATCATGCTCTTTAGATGGCCTTTCCCTTGGTTTGGCTGCCGGAAAATTCCAAGGAACAAATTACCGGTGAAGTGCAATGACAAGAAATCAAGTAGTACAATGTACTATTTCCGCTGACACATTATAAGGATTGATTTTATGTGACTAACTGGTGTAATAAATCCAATTTCATGATCTATTTCATCCTACAATTGAGTTTCGCTCATCCTAAAACGTAGAAATGGACTTGGAAACATATCCCATTTGAAGAACAAATTTAGAAATGATCGTGATTCATTCAATTTTCCAACAGAAAGTCCCCATAGTTGGCAGGGAATAGGGTGGGGGGAGGCTTTTAAATGAGGACACGAGAGAGATGAGAAGAGCCAACCTGCCTTTGGCTACTTTATTCGGAGAAGAAGGCACGTCGTGTTCTCTCATTGGACCGTGCTCAGATGAAAGCAACGTGCAAGCATAGCAGCAGGTTGTCTGCGCGCGGAGATGCGAAGCCGCGTTTGTTAATTAATGCTCGCCAGCTTTCTTTCTTTCTTTCTTTAATTAATACTTAATGGACACCTTTTTTATCTCTTTATTAGCATTGTTGTAGGTGGAGTTATTCCCCTGCAATCGGCAAGAAATCTTGATAATCTGTAGGGCATGCCAAGGCCGTTATTGCAGGACATCATCACTTGTTGATCAAGTAAAGAGAAGGTGAGAAGTAAATTGGAAGTTCCTTCATTTGGGTGGTGTGTTTTTGTTAAATTTGGATCTTTGCTTGTTCAAATATCATTCTTCCTTCTTACAATTCAGCAAGATATTGATTATACTTGGTTTCTGTTTGTAAGTGTATTTGATGTTGTTTTTAAAAGTGTTTTTTGTTCAAAAATATATCAAAATAATATATATTTTTTTATTTTTAAAAATTATTTTTGATATCAACACGTGAAAATAATATAAAAATATCAAAAATATATAATTTAAAATAAAAAAATCATTTTCTTTCAAAAACGTTTTTGAAACGCAATGTCAAACAGAGTTTCAATACCTATGTAGGAGTGTAGTTGAGATTATTTTTGAAAATATTTTTCATTCAAAAATGCATCTAAATGATTTTTTTTATATATATTTTTTAAAATTATTTTTGACATCAACACATAAAAATAATCTAGAAACATAAAAAATATTTAATTTAAAGTAAAACAATTTTTTTTTTTCGAAAACTCTTTTGAAACGTATTGTCAAATAAGACTTTTAGTTTAAATCTTAGTGTTACAATGCATATATAATGGTAAAAAAATAATAATAATAATATTGTTATTAAACTTAATATAGCATATTAGTTTTACAATTTTATGACCCAACTTATCCAATTCATATTTAAAATTATTTTTTTAAAAAAAATTGTCTTAATATTATCTTGTTAATGTAAAGGTTGAGGTTTAAATTGAGAAGCAAAATGATGAGATTGAATAAAGATATATTTAATGCGGTGCGATTGAGTGATTTTGCAAGTAATGATATAATTTAAAACTATCTATTTTCATTTAAATTAATATTATTTTTATTTAATAATAATTAAATATATTTTCAATGATTGACTTGAGATTGGATGACTTAGAGAAAGAAATAATACATAATTTAGATTGTCGTTAAAATTCTATCTATTTATTTGATGGAAAATATTATAGTTTATTCAATAAATCATTTTTCTTTTTTTATTTTCTATTTTCTATTTTAACCTTAAGTTGAGTTTTCTTTGATTGGTGGTGGGTAAAGTTTAATATCTACTGTTCATATCAAGTTCACTCGCCAATAATCCTTGTTCTCTAGCCCATCTGGCCTGCTAGAAGCCACAACTTCATAGCCCACAAAAACTATGGTCTGGGCTTGTAAACTATAGCCCATACGGCCTGCTATAAGCCACAACTTCATAGCCCACAACAATATGGTCTGGGCCAGTAAACTAAAAAGACTTTTTTTTTTTCGCCTGCTTGCAAAAATCTAAAAAAGAAAATGAAAAGGAATGTAAGTAGCTTCAGCAGCCAGCACTTATGAACAAGAAAGAACCTGCGGAGCTGATAGGATTCGTGATACGTACGAGGAAATTGTCGAACGAACTGTGAAAGAAGATAAGAAAACACGGCAGAAAAATAAGAAATGGGTCTTTTGTTTAGTAGAATGTTCTCTTCTTTACTTGGTAATCAAGAAGCTCGAATCCTAGTCCTCGGTCTCGACAATGCTGGCAAAACCACTATTCTCTGTAACATCCCCCACTTTCTTTCTGATATTTTTTGTGGGTTTTGCTACTTTAACTTACTTTTGATGTTTATCCCTTTTTTGTGATCTAGATCGGCTTCAAATGGGAGAGGTAGTCTCCACGATCCCAAGTGAGCTTCTTCTTCTTCTTCTTTTTATTTGGAAAAAATGAGTTGGGAATTATTATTTTTCCTCTATGACTTCTTGTCGATGCTAATCGAGTGGAAATTTGATTTTTTTTTTTAATGTGCTGTAGCAATTGGGTTCAATGTGGAAACTGTACAGTATAACAACATTAAGTTTCAAGTGTGGGATTTAGGTAAGTGATTGGTTTTATTCTATGATGTAATATAATTTTAGTCTGTTAGAATTGATTTTACTGTGTAATGAAGAGATACTAACAGCTAATGTGTGGTAGAGTGATTGAGTTGAGGAGTCAAGGGGGCTTGATTGTGATTAACTCGTTTAGCAAATCTTGTTTCACATCAGATGTTTAGGGTTTTTTTTTAAAGGGTCTTAGTGTGTGGATCTTGATCTGTAAGGGTGTGCGAAATGGCTGCTCGGCATTAATTTCGTTGCCTTTGGGTTAATGAAGTCAAGGAGATTTTCTATAGTAATTTTCTAGTATATTTGCTATGCTGTTTAAGTTTATGAAATCAATTTAAATTAAATTGGTTTGTGATTTGGTGATGCAGGTGGACAAACAAGTATCAGGTAACTTTTCTCCCTTCTTCTTTGAAGAAAACTTAGTATACATTGAGTAGAAATTGTTTGCCTCCTTTGCTGTTCATCAGTGCTCAGCAACGTAGGTGCATTTAGTTTTTTTGTTGCATGAAGAATATATGTGTCGATAAGGAGCATAATTACAGAAATGGTTCCAATTAAATTTCAGTGATTTTAAAATCCTTCATGAACTTATTTTCAGTTCTATCTCGAGTTGTTTGTATGTGTCTATGCTGATTCCTTGGTAGTAGATATTTGGCATGCTGTAGCCTGCTATCCCCGCATCCCTTCCCTATGAATGAATTTAAATGTTTATTTCAGGCCATATTGGAGGTGTTATTTCCCAAATACTCAAGCTGTAATTTACGTGGTAGATTCAAGTGACACAGAGAGAATTGGAATAGCCAAAGAAGAATTTCATTCAATTTTGGAGGTACTTACAGAGAGTCTGTTTTATTATTAGCTTGTAGAGTTCAAGGATGATGCTACAACATTGTCTTGCTTTTTTTACTATGATAGATTTAAATGCTAGCTTAGTTGATAATGTTTGCTCACATTCTACCAGATATAGTCATTGGTCTAGGTTGCCACTTCAATTTCAATGTAGATGTTGACTTGATTGCATGGGTAATGGAAAAAGATAACAAGCAAAAGGCAGCAGATTTAGTCTCTTGATTTGTTACTTGTATTTTTTTTCATAAATTTGGTGATTATTAATGTCATATACTGAAGATAAAATTTATTAGTACGAGGCTGTGGAGTTAAGTAGGTTACATTTCTAATAATATGCAACATAAATGGATAACAAATATGGGTTCCATTTCCACATGGTCTGCCTTGTGAATGGAGAGTGCAATTTATGATATAGCAAGTTGTTGGGATTATTGGTTGCTATCAATCAGGTTTAATAATTTCTTCTCAAAAATTAAAAGCTAGAGAGTGAACAGGCTTGTTTCTCATGTAAATAGGGACATGTTTTTCATGCTTACATCTACTGGAAAACAGACCCATTTTCATTAGCTCTGATTGCATCTAAGAACTCTAATTTATGAAACTGGAACATTGTGCAGGAGGAAGAGTTGAAAGGTGCAGTTGCCCTCATTTTTGCAAACAAGCAGGTGAAGACTATTTTCTTTATCATCCACAATTTGGATAAATTTTGGAAGTTCCTATAGTTACAAGGGGGGGTAGATAATAGATTGGTTTGATCATCCCAAAGTAGGCTTGTTTATCCTCTCAGATTTGTGTATACAATACAAGCCAAAAGTTTTCAATATAACTTCTCCATGTTTCTTATAACATGTTGCAACCATTGCTTTATATGAACAGGATCTCCCTGGTGCACTTGATGCTGCTGCTGTGACCGAGGCATTGGAGTTGCACAAAATAAAAAGTCGCCAATGGGCCATCTTCAAAGCTTGTGCCACTAAGGGTGAAGGCCTCTTTGAGGGCTTGGACTGGTATGCATTCTTCATCATGAATTACCGGATGTTCCTGTATCCTTAAATTCAATGGATCCTGTGCTGGTTTATCATATATGGGATATCATCGAAGATGTAGTGTGGTTAATATTTGATATTGTGAAAATAAAATGGCAAACTGATGGGGCATGATGGCAGCAACCCCCAAAGGCCTTTAGATAGAAAATTAAGAATGATTTCAATGCTAACGCATTGATTTGGCATATGGCTAATGATGGAAAACTTAGTTGGGGACTTGGGTGTTTTAGTAATTTACAGATCTGCTGGAAAAACTGGAAAATAGAATATTTTACTTCTGTTTCATATTTTATTACTCGTAAAGTTATTAGGGTTTCCTCTATATAGGAATAGTTATGGAGATTTAGGAATCCTTTTCCTTGTTGGATTTGGACAGCCATAACTCTATAAATAAGAACGTAGCCTTTCAATATTTTTGGATACAATAATATCAAATAACTTCCGGTAGTCTTTCAATATTTTTGGATGCAATAATATCAAATAACTTCCGGTAGTAGTCTTTCAATATTTTTGGATGCAATAATATCAAATAACTTCTGGCCATTTCGCTTTGATTGTGTGACTCAATCTCCTCTTAGGTGAGACTCTTAAGAACTCTAAATGTGACTCCTAGAATCTATCCACATCCTTCGTATTCCATCACAAATCAACATTAACAACCTAAAAAAAGCCACATTCAGAACAGTCCTAGGCTGGCCTGCATCACAATCTATTTTATTTTTTATCCTGAAAAGAAAACCCCATTTTGCCTAGATCATGTTTCTTTCTCATCCTAGTCAAGTATAATTGATAGTGCATATTTTTTTTTATTGTGCAGTGATTGGTTTGAAAATGAAACAAAAGAATGGTTTGGTTCAGAGAAATACATGTAGATAGCATTTTTTTTGTCATGTGCTCGTTGTGAATCACATGTTCTGCCAAAGCATGTGAATCTCATTTAGGTGGGAGCATATTTTATCTTTAGTGAAGGTTTGGGCCAAAACCAATTTATCCTTCCCAGAACCTGCATGCATGGGACCTGCATCACATATCTGTCCTTCACGTCCCAAAATTTTCTAGATTTTTGTTTCTTAAACAATGTTAGTGTGGATTCAACTGTTTGGCTTAGCATTACAGTGCAATAAAAAGGTACAACTGATAAACATCCCGTGCAAGCTGTGTTTTTGAGATTTTATTTTATTTTGTTTAGTTTCAATTGTTGTTTGGTATTATTGGATTTTATTGATATACCGATGACAAAAATAAATAAATATTATTATTTTAATATATTTTCTATCAGATCACTTCAGAAAGCTGCTTCTACTGCACTCTTTTACACTTTTACATGCTTTATCTCTTAGGCCTCGTGGGGTCTCAAGTACACTTTTACACTGTATTGCGATGGCTTTCTCTATGGTACTGGAGCTTGGTGCCTTGTAATTATATGACATAAATGCTCAAGTGGAAATCAATTTTTGCAGGTTGAGTAACACTCTCAAGTCAGGAGGTGGCTAAACTGGTTCAAGGAAAGTCTCAGATCGAGCATAATCCCGTGTACAAAAATGCTGGAGCAGTGAACATCATTATCCCTTATTCAAACATGGCACCGATCAGACTTCTAAATTTCTTACTTTCTTTTGGAGCTTGAAGTATTGACTTACAGAATGATTTTGGGGAAAGTGATGCAAATATACATATTTTTCTTGTAATACAATACATTATTGCTGCAACCTTTATTTTTTGCTGTTCCCTCAGAAGTCAAATCAGTATGTCTGTCAAGTACGGAGGGGCCCTTCTTTACTGTGATTCTTCACGTGCAATACACTGGGCTTTAGCTGTCTTTGAAGAGAATGCTCCAAACACTTGAGCCTTTTTCCCGAGAAGCTCGTGAGCTGTGAGTCGAGGTGTAAACCGGGTCTATCCAATTTGACCAACACAAACTGCACGCTAGGGGGCAATTCTCTTCAAAACTTTGATAAAAACTTATTGGGCTGGGATTTAATCATCAACTCTACTTGCCTCAAAAGGGTTGCGATCATCTTTCCTCGTCTACGTGGATTGAATCTTCAACTCTGTAATGATAATGGTTTGAGTTTGTTTTTGCACTTAGAAAAATCCTATACTCCAAAAAAAAGTATAATTTATACACATTTTTTTCCTAGCAGTATGGTATGCGAGGAACAAGGACTCATTTCCAATATAGAGTATTTTATACACATTATTATTAACTTGATTTTTTTTTAGAATCAATTGTTCTCACTTCCTACAAAACAAGGAAGAGGTTATATGGAGATCTTTGAAGACATATCATTTATTTTCCTTTGAATTTAATTAATCCCTTCAATCAAAGACATCATTTATTTTCCTTTGAATTTAATTAATCCCTTCAATCAAAGACATCATTTATTTTCCTTTGAATTTAATTAATCCCTTCAATCTTAAATTTCCTTATAAATTTCAATAAAGGTGTGAGAATGTTTGTAGCTGTTTTTTAATGCTTTTCAAAATTACTTTGAACTTGTACAACCATGTAGTTAGGCTTGTGATTGTGAGTTAAGTATGGGTTTGTCACAACTTGATGAGTATCTTCCCTGGAAAAATTATATATGGATGACCTACCATATGCATTTAGCTTGTTATTGTATAAGAAAAGCATGCCATTGTTATTTTTAGTGTTTTTTTTTTATGATTTTGATTTGTTGATGTTAAAAATAAAAAAAATCTTAAAAAATATATTCTGATGTATTTTTAAAAAGAAAATACATTTTATACATCACATCTCAAACAAACCATGGCAACATTTAATTAATATCTCAATTAAAGAAAAAAGTACAAGTATTCTTATTTTTTTTTATTTTAAAATGATAGAATTATCTATCTATCTATCTATCTATATATATATATATATATATATATATATATCTCTAAATAGATATATATTTTTTATTTGTTTATTATGTTTTAAAAATACATGAAAATGATATTTTTTATTTTTTTTAAATTATTGATATTTGAGACGCGATTGAAAAATATTTTTGAAAAAAAAATTAAAAAAAACATTTTAATTTTTTATTTTAAATTAAAAAAAATTAATATTTTTATATAATTTTAATATATCAATATCAAAAATAATTTTTAAAAAATAAAAATAAAATATATTTTAAAAAATAATAGCTTCCAAAACTTTATATGACCAAAGGGAAAGCACCTTTCCCTGAGCGATTATTTTTCTCCCTGAAACTCCCCCCCTCGAACATGCTACAGAGTCTAGGCCACATCATCACCTGCACAGCTTCATGTCTATCCAGTAGTCTCCGAACACATCCATTTGCAGCCCATAACTTCGGATAGGAAAGGGCATGCCAGCTCACCCCGAAGTCCTTCTCTACAGATCCCTCTCGAACGCCAACTTGCCCATCCCCTTCGGGGCCCTCCCCCTCACATTATTCAAACCTCCCATCCCCCCCACTATTCCTCGGCCAGCAAAAAGCCGAGAACACTGCCTTTCTCTCGTGGGCTCTACCGATACCCAACACTGACCCCTTCACCTACAAATCAAAATCAAAGTCACATGGCTAGAAAATGATTGCTTGCGTAGAGTTTTCTACTGGCAACTTCCGTGTTCATTTTTATTTTTTAAAAAAATATATATGTGTTTTTAATACAATAATGTGATTATAATCGTGATTGTGATTATTTTTTAAAATATTTTTTATTTAGAAATACATTAAAATAATATTTTTTTTAAAATTATTTTTGACATCAATACATCAAAATAATTTAAAAATACAAAAAAATTTCATTTAAAATACAAAAAAAATTCAAAATTTGGCTAAATGACAGTTCAACTGCTTGGCCAAACAATCATGTATTGATATTAAAACCTAAGATATGTATATAAAAATAGTTAATAAAAAAACTAAAAATACTTTTATAATATAAAAATAAATATTCAACAATATAAGATCTTACTAGAGGTGACATAATTATTATATCCAATAAGAGCAAGCACAGATTTAAAAATACCCTAACAATGGAGTTTTTAATTGAAGTCATTTTATTATCAATAGTAATTATGATATATTATTATTAAAAATAATTAGTTATCGTCTATCTGATTTTCTACTGGATTCATCAACTCATTAGAGTTGATTAATAGTTATTATGATTATCAATTATAGTAATTAGTTGTGTTCTATTTAATTTTCAAATGGATTCCTTAACTTACTAGATTTATTAGTAATTGTTAAATTATGATTCTTTAACTTGGTAGGTTAGTTAATAACTATGATAATTATCAATGAAAGAAGAGTAATTAGTTGTGGCCAACTGTAACTTTCTAGAATTTATTTGGATTGTGATCGGAAAGTGTTTATAAAAAAATTAATTTTTTTATTTTAAATTATTTTTTTTGGTGTTTTAAAATCATTTTGATATACTGATGTCAAAAATAATTTTTAAAAAATAAAAAAAAATCATTTTAATATATTTTTAAATAAAAAAATTCAAAAACAATTCCAACCACATTCCTAAGAGTTATTTAATAAGATTTCTCAGTGATCAAACTTAGATCTTAATAATAGTTATTAACTTGGTAAGTTAATTAATAATTATGAAAATAAAATTATTTATTTTGATGAATAGAAAATTTGAGAATTTTTCCTTGAGTAGAATATTGAGAGTAAAAAACGGATGAAGTAATATATACATATTTAATAGCCACGGCTGAGAAGAAACAAATAAAAAGTAAAAAAAGCAAGCGAAAGCCTTTAGATTTGGCTAAGCCTGATCCACATGTCGATCTCTTATTTGCTAGTGCCTAGATCTCCGGGATCACAACAGTAAACCACTACCACATAACCTCGAAGCCAACAAAACGAGGCTTCCTACTTTTTCAACGAAAACACAACACATCAGAAGAGAAGCTTCAAGTCTTCAAACTCCTCTTTCTCCGTCCCTCTTTAATGGCTTCGAAGCTCTGTGATTCATGCAAGTCAGCAACAGCAACGTTGTTTTGTCGAGCTGATTCAGCCTTTCTCTGCATCAGCTGCGACTCCAAAATCCACGCGGCAAACAAGCTTGCTTCTCGCCACGCGCGTGTCCCGGTCTGCGAAGTCTGTGAACAAGCCCCAGCCCATTTCACTTGCAAGGCAGACGCAGCTGCTCTCTGTGTTACCTGTGACCGTGACATCCACTCGGCAAACCCTCTTGCTAGTCGTCACGAGCGTGTCCCTATTACACCCTTTTTCGACTCGTCCTCCACCGTGCACGGCGGTGGGGCAGCCGTGAACTTGTTGGAGGATCGGTACTTTGATGAAGTAGACGGTGGTGGTGGTGGTGATGTTAGCAGGGAGGAGGCGGAGGCGGAGTCATGGCTGTTGCCGAACCCGGGTGGGGGGACTGCTAAGGGGGTGGATGGTATGGATCTGAATACTGGTCAGTTTGTGTTTGGTTCGGAAATGGATCCGTATCTGGATTTGGATCCGTATGTGGATCCAAAAGTGGAAGTGCACGAGCAGAACAGTTCAGGGACTACTGATGGGGTGGTGCCTGTGCAAAGTAACAAATTAGGGTTTCAAGTTCCTGCTTTGGTCAATGATAATTGCAGCTTTGAGTTGGATTTCTCTACTGGATCTAAATCTTTTGGTGGTGGCTATGGCTATAATAGCTCCTTGAGCCACAGTGTAAGTTTTCTTAATTGAATGCTTTGTTTCTAACAGAAAGTATAAGATAATGAAAATCTCTAGTCCTCACTTTATGAGTTTTCACTGCAGGTTTCTTCTTCATCTCTTGATGTTGGAGTTGTCCCAGATGGAAGTACCTTGACAGAAATATCTAACTCTTACAGTAGTAGATCAGTGAGCAATGGAATTGAGTCAGCAAACCAGACAGTGCAACTATCGGCAGTTGAACGTGAAGCAAGGGTGTTGAGGTACAGAGAGAAGAGGAAGAACAGAAAATTCGAGAAGACAATTCGATACGCATCCAGAAAAGCCTACGCCGAAACAAGGCCACGAATCAAAGGAAGGTTTGCTAAACGTACAGATACTGAAGTCGAGGTAGATCGTAGTAGTCTTTATGGATTCGGTGTTGTTCCATCGTTCTAAATTCACCCGCCTTTCCCTAATATTGCTGTCGGGTTGACAAAGCTAGAATTCGTATTCGTCGACTTCGCTCCACTTGCTTCGCAAGAAAACTGGCGAGTTCCGATGAGCCTCAAGCTCATTGGTGACCACTCCCTCTCTGTAGTAACAATAATTTTAAGTCTTTTTTGTCTCTCCTTTTCTGTGGTGACTACTCGCTCCCTGTTGTAACAATAATTCCAAGTCTTTTTTGTCTCCTTTTCTGTAGGAGATTAATGTTGTAATCTTTGTTGCACACCCGTGCTGGTGTTGTATATAAGTAGAATGGATTTCTATCTTGTAGTGATGGCGAGCTAGAGACCCTCTAGTTTGTGCAAGTTTTTATGTGGTAATGAGTTTTGTTTTTTATATGAATGAGCTTCCTGTTTTCTGGCAATCCCATTGCTGAAGAACTGAAAGATGAGAGTTGTTGTTGGCTCCTTCATGGAAGGTGGTCAGATCAAAATCAGTGATGCCATTGGTGGATTAAACTTTTGCTTAAAAAAGTAATTTAAGAACAACCTTTTCTTCATGTTAGAGGAGGCAAGATCAGAATCACTGATCTTATGGGTGGGTGCTGGTTATTTTATTGAAAAAGTAATCAGATCACGGGGGTGAAGAGATTTTATTGCCTCATCTCTTGATTTCACAGATGGCAAATCAGGATTCAGGATTCCGGACGGTCCTTGTGATTAAATTAGTCTGTCAATTTGCAGGTTCTTTTTAGTTGTTTTGGATACTGTACCAGTCTTCTTTGAGCTTTATTATTAAACTCCATGGGAAGTGGATTCACAGCAAGGCTCAACTCATGGTTAACTTGGGTCAACATAATTTACTACACCCTGGTCAACTTTTTCGACACCTCGGGTTTAACAGTTAGGTTATCTGTGGTGTTTTTCACATGCAATTTCAGGGGTTGTATAGAAGTGTTGATTTTTGTGTTTTTGTGTTGAAATATATTAAAATTGAAATATATTTTTTTATTTGTTAAAAATTATTTTTGACATTAATATATTAAAATAATTTAAAAAAACTAAATCACAGTCATTAAAAAAAAAAGAAACGCAGCCAAAAAGGCACTCAATCTCTTTTTTTTTAATATGCTAGATTTTATTTTTATTTTTATTTTTTAAATTGAATATAATATGTGAAAAACATATTATACAAAATTAAAAAATATATTATTTTAATATATTTTTAAATAAAAAAATCATCCAGTAATTATTATGCCATGCTATCTTGACCACCCGGTTAGGTCTATAAACTCTGTGCTCGTGGCTGCTAACCCTAATCCCTCGAGGAAGCAGAGCAGAATCAAAGCAATGGTGGGTTCCATTACTGCCAGCTGTCCTTCTATAAGTGGTAACGGGTGGGTAGAGATAGGGACCATGCCTTTGTAAACAACGAAGATCAAGAAAAAACATAGTTGTACAACTCAATAAAGATGTTGAAAAGTAGATTCTTTTCCTTTCAAGTTCTGGATCTCTGCCGAGCTTGCAAGAAGTCGATTTGCTCAAATCTTCTGCTAGGTGCATGAACTATAATAAAAGCTTGGACTAACAAGTTTTTTCTTTTTTTGTTATTTTTAAAAGTTTTTATGTTCATTAAATTTTAAAATTATAAAATTAATTAAAATATTTATAAATTAACCCGAATATTTATATTAAAAAAGGTGTAAATTATTAAAATATACGTCTTATTAAAATAATAATAAGAGGAAGAAAAAGGAGGCCACGCGTGCACCTTGTTTGCTTGTGATGGGCTGGGCTCAAGGACCACCTAACCCTTTGCTTTATTTTTATTTTTTTATCGAGTGTTTTTCACATGCCAGACTTCTTTATTTTTTAATCAGATTTACTTGCTATTTTGTTTCGATATAGTTATTGAATATTACTGTAAAATACGGTTAAAGAATACTTTAATCAGAAAGGAATATTGGCCGACTAATAGCTAATATATATATTCAAATTATTGAAGCCTTGGTAAGCAAGCATAGACCGGTGTTAGTCAAGAACTCTTGTGCTTGTATAATTAATTATATTAGCCCTTGGTGAGCAAGGCAAAGAATTCATTAAAAAATGCCCCTCAAACATGCGATTAAATAATGTGTGAACACTGCCTGTCCTCTCAAGAATTTCATGCCTATAAATTAAACTTGCTCCTCTTGGCTCCTCACCGTTGGATCTCTCTCTCTCTCTCTCTCTCACTCACTCACTCTGTGTTTGTGTGTGTGTGTGTGTGTGTGTGTGTTTCTTCATTTGTTGTGAGCTATCATATCAGAGGAGGACGATGATGATAACATACATGTTCGCTCGCCGGACGTAATGGCAAAACTTTGCCTTGCCGAGCCCACTTTACTGCTGTTCTGAGTCCTCTCTGATCTAATAAAACGAAGCAGCATCAAGCATACCTTCTTTTTTTTTTCTTTCCTTGCCATGAAGCATTGAGTTCACGTCATCCTTAACTAGTTAAGAGTCATGTTATTTTTCTTTTTCCAACATGGTAGAAGCTGGTGGCTTATTACGTGTAAATTATCTGTTTCTTGTGAACATGTAAATTATTTCGAAAGCATCTCATCAATAGTCACGATCCATGGTTGAATTAGGGGTGGCGCAGCTGCGGCAACTTTTGACCCTACCTAAAATTTTGAAGCCCTTTCAAATTAATTTTCTTTTCTAACCCCTCTCAACATTTTATTATTGTTTAGTGTGTTTAAATTACGTGAATAATTTAAAAGTTGAAAGAAAAAAAAAAGTACGACTGCCATGTCAATTACTTTTTAACATAATTGTTACTTGATCAATTTTAAATGAGGAAATTAAATGAGGAAATTGTACCACTTGTTTTTATGTCTTTTTTTGTAATTATCTATATATAATTTATAAATATGCTTGTAGAGTTTATTCATGTTGCTCAAAGCTTTCCAGGCACTAATATTGGATAAATAGTCTTAAAATGATTTGATTTTTACTCAAATCTTTAAGTATCCAAAGAGGTGGAGAGGAAAATGAAGCTCTGGAATTAAGTTCTTAGCTAGCGAGTCCATAACTGGCCTTTTCTCCGTCTACAGGTTTGAACTTCGAGCTACCGATTAGAGACTTCTCTTTGCATAAAGGGAGAAGCATCCTATAACTGATATGTGTGTGTGTGTGTGTGTGTGTGTGTGTGTGTGTGTGTGTGTGTGTGAGTGTGTGATGGTAGCATAAACTCATTCAACTCCACAATTGATAACTGGTTTTAAGACCGCGGCCGAGAAAGAGCAAGAGGCTTCAGACGGGCAGAGGAGCGAAACCGAAACAGAGAAGCAATTAGCAAGAGAAAGAAACGAGTGTCAACCCACATCTACAGCAGACGGATGATAGTGATAAGACATAAGACTTCAGACTCTTTACAGATTCACAAGTGCACAGTTCTAGCTACCTCAAGACACAATTACGTAAAGCTAAACGACTCTATTTCAGAAGCTGAAGCATGCAATACACATAGGTAGCCAATTGACTTCTATCATCTATCTATCCTCACAAATAATTTGATGCTATTATCATGTTTCCCTGATTATCTTTGCACCACATGATTTAATGTTGGCCATATTTATCCTTTGGTCAGAATAAAAACCTAGCATAGCCACCAGTTCAGTGTGCTCACACAGAGCCACCGTGAGATGTAGTGCCTTGATTGCCCAGGAAATGAACGACAACACAGGTGATGTTATCAGCGCTGCCTCTCTGATATGCCTCCTGCAACAACCTCTTGGCTGCCTGCTCTGGGTCCGTGATTGGCTTGATCATTTCAACAGCTTCCTGAGGAGAAAGGAAGAAGCATCAGATGAAGGCGGCAGCCGAAAAACCACCCAATGTTATTATTTTCACGAGCAAGATACTTTATTAAATTCCATTAAAGGCCAATTTCCACCTGATCATTTGCAGGAAACCAATCCACTCCAAATTATAAAAGCATAAAGGAAACAAAAAGAGATTGTGCCAAACCTCGTTTGTGACAACATCCCATAATCCATCGCTTGCAAGGATGAGAAACTCAAGGGACCTGTCGACCTTTTCCTCCTACAGTTTCCACGAGAACATAAGTGGTTAAAACATTCTCAAAAATGAGATGGAGAGGAGAACAGCAATACAAGGTTCAAGAACTCTAAATTGCAATGACATTTCAGCAATATTCAAGCATATGCGGATAAATGACTATCTCCAAAAGACACCCCTGTAAACTTCCGGGTGCTAGCATATATGTGCTCATGAGTAATGAGATTAAAAAATTTGGAAGATTTATCATTTTAAGATATCTTAATTTGAATACTGTCAACCATCCTTCCTACATCCCTCCCTTGCTCTTAGAGTAGATTAAGTATAAGACCTGGATTTCTGGATCAGCAACAACATACTGCTTCAAAAGCCTGTCACCAAATGCACGAGAGACAGCTAGGACGCCACCGACTCTCCAAGTACCTATCATAATGTTTTCAGTCATCATAAGAATTTATTGCCAAAACCTTTCAGTGAGTATATAAAACAAAAGGCTGGGTGAAGTCCTTACCTGCCCACATGACAAATCCTCCAGCATCTTCAATCCGCTGTCTTTCATCAGTCTGGTCTGGCTTGTGATCTCGGGAAACAGCAAATGCTGAAGAAAACGGCAAGATAGTTTAATGACTTGATAGTTATTAACAACTAAACAGTCACCACCCCAGTAATAAAAAATAATCTATAATACTCCATCCCAGAGCATCTGGTTTTCTTCTTATCTGTATTGCACCATTGTCATTGTTCTGCCATAATAGGCCAATACTAAATTTTCTTGAACTTTATAAATTACACCTCACCATAGCATACACTTTTCTTCCATCAATAACCAAACACAACATAGAGAACTTTACAATGGGCAAATCTTTTGCACTGATGGTTATCTCTTAAATAAAAACACCTTGGGACTATAACTAAAGCTCACAGATTGAGGCCTCCAAATTTCAAAGAATGATTTTGTATGCATCTTAAAGGTTCACATTGATTTGTATCAAGGCTTCCCAATAACAAGTGAAGTGATACCTACTCATATAACCAAGATTCTATTTCAGCCACCATTTCTGCTTCTGCATTACTCTTTCTAATTCTCGACAACAGCAACATAGCCTTATGGTATATCATTTCTTTAGACAGTCTCTGATGACTATGAATTGGATCTTTTGTTTGGAATTCTTGGCAATAGCCAAATTAACAAATGAAACAAAAGCAAACTGGTGGTAGTGATTTCATAAAATGCATCACATGTTGAAAAATGAAAAGGATCCTAGAAATTGTAAGTGGCTCTTGGCAAAATGAATTGAGTCTCACCGTTACCACCCCGGCAAATGACAGCTCTGGAATCTCCAACATTAGCGACAAGCAGACGATCACCAACAAGAATAGCTGTAGAAGCAGTTGATCCAGCATCCCTGTTCTGATTATTTTCTGATTTCAGAAGTTCGGAGTCTGTGTGATTGTAAGCATCAACTGCAGAAAGAGGGAGTAATTCAAGATTAAACATCAGATTCTTTGAGTGAGGAGTTGAAATTTATATATATATAATATAGGGAACAACATTGGCACTAAGGAAATGAGATACCTATAGCTGATTTGGTGTCAGAAATAAATTTTGGATGTTTGATCAGATTGCTAAAAAGGTTATGTTTCACATATTCAGCAGCACGTGCACCTCCATGACCTGAAAAACCATACCGGAAAAGTTTGCTTCATTATCTCTCATATTGCAATTCAACTAGCAAGCAAAATTACAAAAAAAGAAGAAGGGGAAAACAACATGACAGTGAAAGCATAATCTTTCATTTTTTATAGATACTACTTTAGTACAACATGTCAGTGACATATAATAATGCACTATCTGGCATGTAAAAGAGAAAAATGGACCCAAGAAAGTGCAAAAGGTACTTATGGAAGCATCAGAGAACAAGCTTGCATGGCTACTAACTGTCACATGACAACAATTACAGAGATTAGTGGCAAGTAGGCTATGGTTACTAATCAAAACTAACATTGCTACATCATGCATTTAGTGGAAAGTTCCACTCATCATATCTCTATTGCATACACAATCCTGAAAAAGTAATCTTGCTATGTATGTCTAGATGAAGAAACACAGAGCATGAGAGAAATACCATCAAAAACTCCAAAAAGACCAACTATCTCTCCATCAACACCATCAATTCTTGTCTCATAAAAATCTTCCATGGAAGATCTCTTCCCTGGAGAGCTTGCATATCCATAACTGAATTTTCCATTCTGACTGTTGCAGAAAACAGTTGAAATCAGTGCCAGACAAATCTTGTGAACTTAGAAGATCATCAGGGAAGAGGAGAAGTAATCTTTTAAATGAAAAATGAGATCCTTAGAATTATGTAGCGCATCACAAATGGCTTACATGAATGCCACTTCTAGGTTAATGTTAAGAAAAAAAGAAAAACATTGGAGAGCAACAAGAAATGCTGGTTACAGAAATTCAATAATACTCGAGTTAAAAGTTCTATTTGCTACATTTCAAAATTTTAAAGCATCTTGTTTCTATCCATTCATAGTGTTAAATCACATGTCTGAGACCAAGTAGTCAAAACCACATGATGTGATACTTAATTAGGAAAGTTCATAAAACATGTCTTGTGGGATTCAATAAGTTAAGGACAGGAGTGAGTGAGAACAACTCATTCCACCACACACTAGCATATCAAACATGACAAATCTAATAAAGTCAGATCCATCATAGGGAATCAAGACTTTCTAGCATGCTTCTTTCAAGGCAAGTTACATATCGAACATGAAAAAACTGAGCTTTAAGCTGTATTTCTCTCGTTGTGCATGTTACTGAGGCATTGAAAACAGCACGCGAAAAAAAAAAAAACAGAGAACAATCAGGCAGCTGTAAAATCAACAAAAGAACCAGAAATCGATAGAACATATGATACATCTTTCCAAACTTGCAGGGCTTTGTGTATGCATTAATTTCAAGACTATCTTAACCCAAATTACATGTTCAAACAGGAAAAAAAAATAAAGTTTCACAATTGGACATTAATCATTGGTCATATATAAGCATCTCATAGCCAGAACTCATAAGATACTTGCCAGCTACAATCAAAAACAAAACAAAAAACAACAAAGCAACAAACAACAGCATACTGCCAAATACACATAACTCATTAATGATAGCACCCAACCAAACCAAACCATTAGCATTACGGATCTAACAAAGACAAGAGAGATATAATTAAGAAAAACCTGAGACCGCCACCGCTTACTGGTGCATCATCAGCATAAACTTGGCTTGAAGATGATAAAACTGAATTCAAATACCCCATTCCTTCAACAAAATTACCACACACTTCTCTCCTTAATCACAATTACACGAACAACAGCAACACCTAAATTAATAATCTTCCTCTATAATACACTTTGTTATAAATTATCTCTCTAATCTTTACATTTACTCAAATCATTTCTAATTCAGGTACTTAACCTGCAAAACAATCCAAATACAAAAAAATTAGGGAGCTTAAGACTCAAGAAAAGTCAAACCTAAATTACATTGATTAACCTAATCTCATAAATTAACACACAAATTCAAAAACATAATTTCTTAAAAAAAAAGCATCTATCCAATAATAATTAAGTTGATTAATTGATAAATCAAAAGTACATAAAATCTAAAAAAAAAAAACTCGGGAATTCCACGTTCAAAAATATATAAAAAAAAATCAGTAAAAATTACATTAACTCTCCAAAAAGACCTAGACTCAAATTCGTTCCAATTTCACACGATCAAAAATAGAAAGCAAAAATAAATAAATAAATATATCGAGAGATATAATAACCTGAGAGAAAGAAGAGAAACAAAACGCCATGAAACTGAAAAGCATACAAGGCGTTAAAGCACAAACGACGCCAAAGACGGAGAGAGAGAGGAGGGGGAGCAGGATTCAGATTTTAGAGAGAGGGGAAAATGGGAGAGAAGGAAAGGAGTCAATTATTTTTCTTAAGAAATATAGATAGCGAAAAAAGAGGAAGGGGTGGTTATGCTTTGTGGTACAGCACATGCTAAGAATAAGGGATTCGTACGCGTAGCCGTTGCGTAAGGGAAAAGGGAGACCAAGTCAAGTCCAAATTTGCTACTTTTACCATTGACTTACACGTGCCGTACATGCATGTGAAGGTGTAAGTTTTTCTATCGTGAGCTATGGCGCACCTGATCTCTGTCGTTGCCTGATTGGATAAATAAAGTCTTCTTATCCTTTAATTAGCTGTGGTTATTACAATTACTTATTTAGAGTAGATGGATCTTACATGTGTCCCTTAATGATAAGTTGACTCTCTCTCTCCCTCTTTTTTTTTTAATTATTATTTTATGTAAGAATATTGACAATTACCAGAGTAATGCTGTGGAATAATCTCGAATACTCGTGGAAAGATTGATCGAGTGGATACATGTGCTGGCCAGAGGCTCCATCTAATTATAACAATGTTATTTTATTTTATAAAAATATCTATCTATATTTTAATTTAATTAATTTCTACTAGAATTAATTTATATTTTAGCTAAAATTATATCGAGATAGTGAGTTGACGGGTTAATGAATGGACCCATCGGGCTACAATTTGTTCAAGAAGTGTTGTGTTTTTTTATTGAATCAAATAGAAGTAGAGACACATGTGAAACTAATTGAATAAAAAACATATTAGGCAATGATGAACATATTATAATTTTTAGTTTTAAAAATAAAATTTATCTATATAAAATAAAAAATAATTGTGGATGAATTACAATAATATCTTCAAAATTAAATACACAAATAAATAAATAATTATTCGAAAGAGGCCTAAAAAACAAAAGGTTTTTTTATTTTGATAAATCGATAGAAAAAAAATAAAAATAACTACAAAATCCATGTTTGTTTTTTAAATAAGCAATGAAAAAAAGAAAGAAAATAAGCACAAAAAAAAAAAGATATCGATCTGTATTAATTTTTTAAATTTATGATCCAAGTTATTAGATTGGAAATGACTAAAATGGAAAAGTTATGAATATTAATCTCCAATAAATTAAATTAATTGTTGAATACTAAAATTAAAAGAAAAAAAATCAATTACATAACTTTTTACTCACCAAACACAACTTTTCATTCATCTAACAGATGAAAACGATGTTGTTTTTGAAAAAATTCTCATGTTTAAAGGAGGTTATAGCTTTTGGGAAATATTCAAAGCCATTTATTTATTGGTTCTTGCAATAGTCTCATGAATAACAATTTTCTTAATTCTATTCTTATTTGTTAGAGTACTCCTTTAAATTACTTATCATTTTTCAATACAAATTACTAAATTGAGTTCTAAAAAACTTTGCTTTCACTTATGGAAAGTAAGTAAAAATGAGGTATAACTATTTAGTAGGTGTCATGGTGGTAAGAGTTTGAAACTAAGAGATTTGCTATTCTTGTGGTCTTAGATTCAAGTTATGTGGTTGCTAATATGATAATCACTAGAATCTTACATGATCATCAGTTTCAGGACCTGTGGAATTAGTCAAGGTGCACTTAAGCTAGGTCGGACACTCATATTAATAAAAAAAAAGAGGGCATAATACACAAATAAACAATTCTCAAAATTAATTTGCTTCAATTATGAGTTGTGACATAGAAGAGTAAGAAATAATATTGAATGGCATTATTAATTTTTGCAAGATTTCAAGATAAATGGTATACACAAATCACTTTACTAAACTTTTTATTCAAGAACACACCTCCCAAATTAAGGTGATATGTCAATAATTCTTAAACCAACCCACCAAATTGATGTGAGAAACCTAGGATTCAAAACTTGGCATAAAATGTATTTTTAATCTAATTAACAAAGTATTAATTTAGTAAAACTTGATAAAACTTATTCTAAACTCATTCAGGCCAATACAATAAAAATAAAAATATTGTTTTAATAAAAAGTATTAAACATATGCCCTAAATTTGCATGATGAATATTCAATCTTGTTTAATTATCTAATTCTAAAATTACATAGACAATCAAAAGTTACATAAAAAAAAACACTCAAGAAAAATAGATTTAACCTTGGTAGCCCAAACTTATAATCAACTATATTTAATACTTAATTGCTGCTAGGTTAGGACCCTGATATCTTTCTAGACCTCCATCCTAGCACCTTGCTAAGCGTGCTACCCAACTCACTCTTGGGCTTGGGTGTGCCCTCGAGCCCAACTTACTCGAGCTTGGATACGCACCCTGAATCTAAAATGATTGGATCTAGACAATGTGCTTAGATTCATTTTAATGGACTCGAGTAAGGTGTTTGAGCTCAACATTTGTTTTGAAATTTTTTTAGGACCTTACCAGGGTCTCTAGGTATTTTATATTACTTCAATACATGTTAATTTGAGTAAAATATAGCTCAAGCATCACAAATATGAAATTACATTTTAACCTCTCATCTTTATAAAAAAACAAGACTTATGAATTATAAATGCATAATGAATCCTATAAACTCAAACTTTATAATGTCTTCATTCTTGATACTCAATTTCAACATAAATATTTTCAAATCTATCTCTTAAATATCATTGCATTTTCTTTTCATAAAATTATTGATTTTACTATTGAAAAGTCTCAACTTCCATCAAATGAGATATTTTGCATTTACCAATCCACCAATCACATTAACTTCTCATCCCAAACATTACATGTCACTATCATAATTATCAATCACCTTGACTTACCAACTATTACCTGCTACTATCATAGCTACCAACCATCTTGACTTACCGAGCATCACTTGCTACCATTGACTACCTGAACTTTTCACGTCAAGTCATCAAACACTTAGATTAAAACGAATGAATCAAATTACTTATACTAAAAGATTAACCAATTATCTAATACATCATCCTTATTCTTAAACATATTAATGTTGGTACTCATGGTTATTTATCTCTTGATTAATAATTTGGGATCTTTCAATAATACATAGACAAACTACGATACCATAATAATATCATTTTCCAATGAGCTTGAAATCACCCTAAAAACATGGACCTTAAACATCAACCATATTCGTACCACTTGTCTACAAAAAATTAAGAGTGGTTAACAAACGTGTTGTACCTTGCCAAATGGCTACAGCAATAGCTTATTCTAATCTAATAGGGTTATTATGAGGGTTATTGAAGTTCCCTGGCATCAAGTGAAATGAATCTTAGAAGGAGGAGACATGTCTTGAATAAAAAATAAGTGCCTAAAGGTTCTCTGAAGTTTCGTTTCTGATCAAAACTACTCTCTTCCCACCCTTATTGATTGAAAGAGAGAATAAAATATTTGAATCATTTTGCCACGTGGCAACTCCATTTCCTTTGTCAACACCGACCTCACCGACAGCAGCAAGCATGGAATAACAGAGGTCTCAATGTCTGTTCACCATCAAAAACTACTGTGGGAGCGGGTTCGTTCTTACATTGCATGCCAAGAAATTATAGTTCATCAGACGAGTGGTTTCTCACCAACTTGTGGAGAAGTCTAGACATACAAATCCAATAAGTTTCAGGGAGTCTATGGCTGAAGTGCATGATTAATGCTGAAATGATGTCAAAGGAAAATCCATGAACCTCAGGCTTCAATGCCATGCGTAAAAGCATTGCGGTCCACAACTCTGGGGCCAGCTTTACTGCTTGACGTAGATAGTGAAAACCCTTGACAACTCTTGTGTGTGTGGCATTTACCTGCAAAGTTGAGGTTAGAAAGCAAATAATAAAACCTAACAGCAAGCTCTCCAAACATTACACCACAAAATCTTCCTAGGCAATATTCTTTGTTTCTGTCGCATGACTGTGTTTGTATTAATAACCCATGAATAGAACTCTAAATTGAACTTTCTATAATTAAGTGTGGTTTATTTGTAACAGAGTTGCAACCTGCATTCGGGAATTTATTCTACGGTCTAGGTCTACAGCTCGAGGAATTCTCTAAGCTATCAAAGGCCAGATTGTAAGACAAGCAATTAAGTGAATTTTAACAAACCTCAGAGTCTGATGCCTCTCTTGCTTCAGGTTTCTCATTTAACATGCCAGCAACTTCATCCTGTAGAAAAACATCTGCTGCTTTAATCATATCACGGAGAAGAAAAACACGCACCCTGCTGCCTTTCTCAGATAGAATGAATAGCAAAAGATCTTCTGTGGCATTAACAACAGCACGCATGTCAAATGATTTCCATCCCAGAGGATCTGAAGAATTTCCTTCAGAATCAGGAGACTCTTCAGTTGAGTCTGAAGCTTGTTCAGATATTGCTTCCCCCTGGAACAAGACAGAAATGACTTCAGGAGATTACTCAGAGCAGATGTACATTAATTTGATCGACCAAATTAAATTTCATGTATAATCAACCTTCAAAAACATTGTTAAAATAAAAGAAAAATTATAGAGTGACAGGAATATCTTTCACTATTAAATAAACAATGCAAGCATTATGGCATTAGAAGTCTGATGAATTGTGAGATCTTTTTCTTACAAAAAAAGAAGAAGAAAAAGAAAAGGAAGATGGTGGAGAAGAAGAAGAAAAGCAAAAGGAGAAATAACCTACCAGGCGCTCTAGCCGATTCCATCTTACAGATCCATCATTGCAGATGAGAAGTTCTCTCAAAATTCTTCTCATGTCAGGATTTGGGTCTGCCAAAAGCCTCCCTATTACAAAGGGATATGCTTTTTCAACAACTTTGAAATTAGAGTCTAGAGCTTTTGCTGTGCCTTCAAGTGATCCAAGTGCTCTTATCACCAGTGCATAGTCTGGGGGAAGTGAGAAGTTGAATTCATACATAACATTGTATAGTTGGTTCATTATGGCCTGAAACCAAGGGAAAAGGTCAACATGAGCTTTGCAGAAGAAGAGAAAGAGAGATTAGAGGCATACCAGATTCCTAAAAATCCAATAAGCCATGAGGCTCGCTATTCAGTGCCTCAACATCATACAAATTTACATAAATTCTTCCCTTTATTTTTATTTTTATTTGTGTGTGTGTGTGTGTGTGTGTATACATGGGAACATGGACTACAGGTGCAAACCTCAAAATCTTGAGATTGTCTTGTCCCATCACCGAAGGATGCTTGCAGTGCATCTGAAACTGATTGTACGTCAACCCCTTCAGGAATAAATCCCAAAGAAAGAAAGTCATTTGCCAAACCCAGAGAGTCACGATTAACAAAGTGCACAAGCTGAAAGAAATGTGAATGCATCAACAAATGCAAAATCTCAATTCTAAAGAAAATTGCATGGAAGCATTCAGCAGCAGCAGTGACAGCATAATTTATCAAAGACAAGTAAATTTGCACACAGTCATTCATCAAAAGCACATGCACTCTCAAGCCACAGCAGTTTCAACATTACATGAAGTAGCTTGTGGTAGTTTAGGTAACAAAAATGAAGCCATGAAATGCCAATGACTTAAATTGGCAAGTCATGATAAAATTTCGCTGTGATAAGGAATGAAACTGACATTTGAATTCACCAGAAACTGTCCAGACTGAAAAATATTTATACAACCAATATGCTATCTACAAGAAAATTTTAATAAGTTTTTGATTAGCAAAAGGAGGGCTAGAGTTGGTATACAAACATATTGCTAATAGAAGTCATTACCACTTGAATAAGTCCCACACGGAAATGGCGAGGAAGATCCCCCATCATTCCAAAGTCAAAATATGCAAGAGAGCCGCTGTCTGTAGCAACAAGGTTCCCTGGATGAGGATCAGCATGGAAAAAGCCCTCCTCAAGCAACTGCCTCAAAGAGCAGTATAATCCCTACAAAACCAATAAAAAGATTAATAGTTTATATACTAATCCATGATCTGAAAGGCTTGAGTATTTAGATAACACAGACATGGAACAAAGGATGATCATTATGACCTGTTGAGGTAAATAATTAGGACTGCCCTATAGCAACATACCAGGTCAATCAGTTTCCTTCTGTTCAAACAAGCCCTCTCCAGGGAAGCTTGATCAGTTAGTTTGATTCCATCTATCCATTCCATTGTAAGAACAGCCTTGCGAGTGAATTCCCAATATATTTTAGGAACTTTAATGCAATTTTCTTTCTCATTTTTCACAGTACTACCGATTGTTGCCTTTTGATGACTTTTTGGATCATTACCTGATGAAAACAAACAGAATTCATTAATCTGAATTTGCATGCTTGAGAAGGTTGCCAGATCACCAGATGAAAATCATGGGATACATATAATAAAAGCCAACACATAGCAAAACATACTGACAAGGAAAAACAAGGAAATTAACCTCATACATCATCATTGACTAATCATTTCTCATAATTCAAGTTATAGGCAGCTCAAGATTATAAATGCAACTTCCTCAGATGCTACATTTGACTATCATGATTCAAATTTAACTTGCAAATATGAACATAGGACTGCTTTATGGGTTTATTGCTCAATAGTTAATTACACTTTGTAAGATACGTCACCTGTGGATCGATCCAAATGTGTTATACAAGGGTTAAAAACTTTGGAATTCAAACAGGCCACTGAAAGTCATATAGGACATTCTAATGGCCTTTGTCAACTTAATCATCTACACATAAGTAAAAAGGGTGAAAGAAACACACGTAGGTCATCACCATATAGAGAAGCAAAGCGTTCAGCATTTTTCCCCTCCCGGATGTAATCAATTTCATCGAACATGTGCCTGACCTGTTCATTCAAGATAGACCTGAGGATGTCCATAAGCATGTACAGCCTCATTAAAAAGAATGTGAAGATTCGACGCATGAAAACAAAAACTGAGAGGAATATACAGCATGAATAAGATTCTAAGCAATTCATGTCCATGTGTTCCTGTTTGTGTGAACATGAGCGGCCACTCCTTAACTTTCCCTTTTGTCTGTTCAGTGAAAAGTAAGCTCCGACTTGTTATGATTTCCTATTGTCATATAACTTTAAACAGAAACCTGGTATTCTAGGTCTGAGATGTACTTTACCCAATAATTATCTAAATATTATGGAACTACGAAGGTGGAGACAAAGGAAATTTTGTATCAATAGTACATCTCCCAATACCTGGCCTCACGTAGGCCATTAGCTAAATCTATTCAAAGACACACTGAACAGACCTTAGTATTGAAACTTGAATTCTTTGTTAGCATATCAAAAGAGTTCTCAAAACGTTTTTCCTAGACATGCTCTAAATTCCACGCACCAAGCTGCCCAGCCTGATTTTTCATTGAATTCAAGTGCGGCGACATTTTTTGGGGTTCATTGGGAGGCCTATTGGGCTACAAACTACACAGTAGGGATAGCTTGCCCTCTCATCCCTCTCCCTAAATCCTAGTGTGCTTGGTGGGAGCCAGAATGATGCTGGGTCACCTTAAACCATTTCAAGAGACAGACTTAACCAGTTAGGCAAGCTAACATTGGGTCAAGTACAGCAAGTTCTTTCACAATAGCTAATAAAATATGAGACCTTATAAACTGGCAAATGGAAATTGATATCTTTTTTCATGGTCCAGAAAGTTTGGTCCAGCAAGATGAATTTAATCTACTCCATTTTTTTTTTTGTTTTATAGAATTCATGAGTAAAATATGCATGTGGAACTTCTATTAACTTTCTCGCATATCTTATGTACAAAAAGATCATTGACAGCATGACCAGAAAAATAAAAAACTAGATTTATAGAGAGCTCACCATCTCATTCACTGCTACTAATAGATCCTTCCGTGCCTTTGCAAAACGCTTTAATTGGCCGCCAACCATGCGGAATAACAGGGCATCAAGGGTCAATAAAAGATGCATACCAGGTCTCTGCACTTTAACAGCTACAAGCTCACCAGAATGCAGATGAGCTGCAATACTTCAAGCAAGTGGAAAGATTTAGTTTAGTTTCTTAAAACTCAAAACAAAAAGATCCTCTCCTAAACACCAAGATAATCCTCATATTTATAAAGGTAAGTTGATATTTTAGACAATTAAAATAAGGGCATGTAATCTTCTCACTCAACAGAAGAGATCATCTAACCTTTATAAACCTGTCCCAAAGACGCTGCAGCAATAGGTTTTGGACTGATGTGAGCAAATATTTGTGTAATAGGGCGACCCAACTGGGATTCAATTGATTTAATTGCAACATGAGTTGAAAATGGTGGAATTTGATCCTAGCAAGAAGAGAAGGACTAGAACTGTAAGACCAGAAAAATAAGTAAAAAAATACAAAATCTCCATCCGTAACATCTAAGTCATGAAATCAGATCATACAACCCACAAATGAAATTGCTTGTGGAAGAGGAAAGCCATACCTGTAGCTTAGCAAGCTCTTGACAATACACAGCCGGCAATATATCTGGTCTAGTGCTCAGAGCCTGTCCAAGCTGTAAATTCAAATGGATTGAATAAGAGAGCAATTATATGCCATCGCAAGAAAGTAATTCTATCCCATTACAGAATTTTATGCTGTTTAATTCTTCAATCCTAATAACTATTGATCCAAAACCGCAGAAACTATTATGCTGCAATTATATTACAATTATATCATTATGATTTACACCTCATATCATTCAATGCTAAAAAGTTTCCCATCCACATCAGAAAGACAGACTGCCAAATTCTGACACCTAGACATTCAAGTAACTTGCCAACTGTTCCAATTTCGCAACAGCTTATTAATTTTTCCATCACTGCCTAGAATGGAAAACGAACTGATGACATTTCCAGTAACATTTAGCATGATAACTTCACAAGGCAACATAAGATGCGGAACTAAAAAGAATTAGAAACAATTTCACGAGAATGGAACTTTCCTTGACGTAAAAAGGTCCCAAGCGGATCAAAGTTTCACGAAACTGCACAAAAATCATAACCCAATTGCAATAAATCTCCTCCATTTCACATTATCATAATTGAAAAAAAAATAAACTAATCAAACAATCAAGTGACATAATTTATTACATGTCAAGCATAAAAGAAAGACAAACAACAAAATTAATATACCTTAACAGCACGTTTTTTGATGTCGTGTACTAACAACTGCCAGGCTGTAAGTTTCAAAACATGAAAGGAAATGATAGTTGCTCTATATAAAGCTAAAAAGGGACCGAATCTATAAATTATTGAATCTTTTTTAGAGCTATGACTAAGAGCTTGTCTAAATTCACTTTCCAGTGATTCTTTCCTCAGCTTCGCGTACTCCGCCGACGGCCTTCCACCGTGTACACTCGTATACGCCGTGGAAAACCTGCAAAACAAGTAAAGAAAAAAAACTAGAGAAATAATGGAAACCTCTGAAATTCAAAGAATAATGTTAAATTTCTTTTCAAATCAAAATTCACTTACGATTTTTGATGCGGAAATTGATTGCGGTGATAAGTGAAATTTCGGATGATTGTGGAGGCGGTGCCATTGGACAGAAGAGAGAGTTGACGGTGACGCTTGAGATAGACAAAGGCATTCCTCATTGGGTGAAATGGGATCTCATCAAGATTGTGTAGAAGAGACTGAAGGCATCAGAAGGATAGTTTGCACAGTATGTGTTTGCCAAAATGCTTACAAGCGGTGAGATGGTCTTGTGGTTTCGCATGTGCTGTCAGGGGTGGAGAGAGCGCTCGCGGTGGTTTTTCGGGCATTCAGGAGCTGACACGTTTGGGCTCTTTGTTAACTGTAGGGAACAGTTAGACCATACTAAAGTTGTGGATATACATGCATTAGTCTCCGTTTTGGAAATGTTTTTTATTTAAAAATATATTAAAATAATATTAACTTTTTAGAAAAATAATTTAAAAACATTAATTTAAAATAAAAAAATATTTTTTTTCAAAAATACTTTTAAAATATAATATCAAAAAAAAAAATCCAAGAATAATTATTGGGCCTTTTGATTTTCAAGCTTTTTTTAAGATAAATAACTTATTTACCTTTAAAAAAACAAAGATATAAACTCTTTTTTTTCCAGGATTTTTTAGTTTTTTTTGTTGTTCTTCTATTTTCTTAAATCCATTTTAAGGGTTTTTATTTTGTTTTTTAATATAACGCATTGATTTTTATCTTTAATTTATAAAATATTTAAATAATTTTATATAAATATTTAAAGGTCCGATTTTATTTCATGATTTTATAATCAATGGATGAAGATGTAATTCATTTTTAACCAAATTTTATTTTATTTTAAATTGATTTTAAATAATAAGAAAATCTAGTCCAGGTTATGTGGGCCTTTCTCCTTTCTTGGGCCCAGATAATAGCTCTTTTAATAAAAAATGGGCTATTTACAAAACCAATTGTGGCCCAACCCAACATCTCCATCTGAAAAACAGAAACCCCGTCCTCAACTTCATAGTTCTCTTCTTCAAGCTTCCTCGATCAACCCCTGCTGCTGCTGCTGCTGCCATCAAGATCTTCTTTTTTCTTCTTCAAACGCTCACTCTCCTTTAAAATGGCGAAAGACACAATGCCACGTCCATGGTTTCTCGATTTAGTACCTCTCATGGTTGTTCTCCTCGCCGTTGCCCATGTTCTTGCTCTGGTAATAAACTAACTCTCTCTCTTTGTCGCCTGAATTTCTTTCATTTTTTCTTGAACATTTCTTGATCTTTGAGTATTTTTAATGGGGCGTGCTTTTTTTATTGTTAGGCTTATTGGATTTACAGATTAGCCACTGAGAAACAGCCCCAGAGAAATAAGAGGCAATGAGAAGGTTTAAAAACAAGGTTAGTAACTTGCTGCTAATTCTGGTATTGGAGATCAGTTTACTTAGGGTTACTGATTTTGTTAATTTCTAGGTTTTAGAATTCGTAAAGACTAATTTTTTACTTGTTTAGGGCTAATTTCTTTACTTTATGCCTTGGAATATAAAAATTGATTCCGGTATCGTTATTTTTTTGCTCCTTGTTTGTCGTGTACTGGGTTTTGGATTAGCAATGTGGAAATGATGTGCTGCTGTGTGAAAGTGAAGATGTGTTTGCTGGCCCAGGTCGATGTGTGATGTTGATTTGCGTGGAGAAGCTGGATTTGTTTTTTGGCAGTCCGAATTCACAATGGGAAACACATTATGTGCTTGTTTTATGGTGATGAATAACTAAAAATACATCCATTGCGTGTTTAATGGTATAAACTTTCGACGTGCTGAAAATGTAGGTGTTGTTTCTTGTTTATGACATGTATTTGAATATATGTTAGTTGATGTCTAAAGGTATGTGCTTTTTTAAATTGGTGCCTTTGGAAATGAATTTTTATGCTTTTCTTTTTCTACTTGCTGTAGATTTTAAGGAAAAAATTGTTATTGGAGGTTGATATTAGGAACCAACAATTATTTTTCCTCTCAAAGAGATGCCAGATTGAAATGATGTTTGCAAATAATGGTAAAATAGTATACTCTTATTTAAAGCAGTGATGAGCTGTTTCAATTCAGAACTGAATGCAAGCCAAATTGGTAGGATGTAACCACTTTTTATCAGGCAATTCACTGTGGTTATGTTGGAGTTCATATTTATTTTCTAGAAGAATACACCACTACTAGGTGCTTAGGTTGGTTTTCAATTGGAATGTCAGCCATGAGGCATATGGATGTGTCAAATCTACCTCCAAATGTAAGTCTGATGGTGCATATCAAGGGATGCAGAGTCAGTTGTGTTTAGCAAAATTGATGTTTCCTAATGTAAAAAGTTTTGCTCTATATTCAGCCTGCAGATTTTTTATGACAAGAATGAGTGTTTAAGTTTGTGAAAATATTATTCGCTTGACCTGCGAACTTTTTTTTATCATATATGGGTAGACATGAGTGGAATGTGATATTTTTTACCCTAACATGGGACTCACTGACTTGCGAACTTCCATCATTTAGAGTCCTGGCCATGGTTGTTGCAGATCATAGGCAGAATATGCTTGTTTGGTTTAATTTACTCATGAACTTGGAGGCAGGAGAGCTGCTGTCAAAAGTGGATGTGGGTTATGTACCACTTAACCTCATGATAATCAGTGGCCCATGTTGCTGGACCATCGTTTGCCAGTCAGTTCTGTGACTGCTTTAAGGTCTGGCGAGGAAAACCATCACAGTAAAGGATTAATAATTGCTTCTTTGAACTTGCGCAAATGTCTTTTTGTTGGTCTTACAATTTCGGTGCAAGATATCACTAACTTCTTTCTTTGGAATGGAAATGAGTTTCTGGCTTTTGCTCCTCATATGCATCCACTAAAAAGGGGCTAACCAATTTTATATTTTTTTGCAGGTGTTTGTTTTTGAAATGCAGATTACAATTTCTTCCAACATCATATACAAGCTCGTGATGGGCTGCATTTGGCTGCCACATAGACTGTGTTTTTGTATATCAAAGTGTTACATATTCCTTGATAACTGTTTGCGTGATGTTGAATCATGCTTGCCTATCGCTTACCTTTGTTTGAGTAGATGGTCATCTTTATTGATACAGGCACTCACAAATACTGCTGTAAACTGAACAAATAGTTAAATTTGAAGTCAAGTCTTCAGCTGTTGTAAAGAGAGACTTCGGCATGCATGTTGATTGCCTATCAACCATTATCTATTATTCCAGCATGAATTAGGAAGATGTGAATGTGCGCTCAGTGATCATTTCTGAAGATGTGAACGTGTTAATTGATTTATCATGGCGGTTGTTATTTTGGTGGTCGTCTTAGGCGAGCAACTAGAAAGTCCTGTCGATGCATTGTGTGCTTCTTTGACTCTAATGGCCATTTTTTGTTTAATTGGGAAAATGAAGTCCATAGACATAATTATTAAGGAAATAAATCCAACATGGCTGAAAAAGATCAACAATGGCTGTCTCCCAAGTTGAATCTCAATGCCCTTTCCTTCAACAATAAGCACTGAACCACCTTTTTCAAGGCGGCCTTTTTGTTTTCTCAGTAATCAATAACGCGTTGTGGCTGTAATTCTCTTTCTTCTTTCTTCTTGCTGTCACAATAATTAGAAAAGGTCTGGTTGCCTTGTCTCTTAAAACAGCTTTGACAACCTGTTCAAGCCCCTTTGGAGCTGTAATAAGATTCATTACACTGTAGAACTCGGTTGCGAATCTCATACACTAGCTTATAGATTAACGTTATATTTATAAAGATGTTTTAAACTTTGATGTCAACATGCTTCTTTGATGTGAGTGGATACAAAAATTGTAGCGTTTTTATATATTTAGTACATTTATTTATTAATTTTTTTAAAAAAATAATTTTTTGATGAATTATTACATGCTCTTATTATGTTTTTTTCCCAGAATTTATTGTTTTTTTTTTTCCCAGAATTTTGAATCCAATGAATAACCAAACTAAACTGATTAATCAAATAAGTTCAATTTAATTTTAGGTTTTTAAAATGGGTTGTTTTTACCAACTTTGATTAAATAAATCTTTAGTTTATAGTGAGTTTTTTTATTCAATTTAGTTTTCTTTTATATTTGTTTTTGAAACTGAAACCGAATTGGATCCATTTTTTTTTATATAGAAAAATTGTAATCAAAATTATTTATAATTTTTGGAAAACTGTTGAATTCAAAGTTATATTTTTATAAACATTTAGAATAATTCGACTAACCTACTAAACGCTAATTAAAACCGAAGGGGAAGAAAATATTTACTTCCTAGGTGGTTATGTTGACTCTTGATTGATGTGTTATGTTATGGTGGTTGTGTAATGCATGCTATTAATGAAATATACTCCTAATAATATGTTATTGGCGTGAAAAATAGTATCTCCTTTACACAAAAATGATGTCCCAAAACCCATATATATTATGTAATAAGGTATTTACTTTGTAGGTGATAGTTAATCAACATATTTAGATTAACAATTTTCTTCTCTTTAGCTCAAGAAACACTAAATTAATGGTAAAATTCTAAGTACGTAAGAGTGGTCTCAGTTGAGGGATTTAAAGATTCTTTAATGATAAAGTTTGTAACTTTATGAAATAAAAGCAATAAATTACTTGACAGGGCTTTAAATTTCAGGAATAGGTGATGTTCAAAAAGGTTTATCTAAATAATTTAAGGGGTAATTATATTCTTAAATATTGTCATTTTTAGAGAATGAATGACTAAAAATTCCCTTGCTTGCAGTGGCATTAATGAGGGATAAATATATCTTACATATTATTAATGAGATGGTAAATATGATAAGTCTTTTAAAAGAACTTTTGTACATTTATAAATGAAGAGAGATTGTTACCTTTGGTATGAATAATTTATATGATTATTCTAGAAGTAGGATTCTTTAGTCGCGGATACTCAAGACTTGACATGTAGCCCAACATGTAATGGTTTATCAAAACTCATAACACTTTTAGTTTAGATGTTCATTTAGAACCTAATATGTTGGCTTGAGTTTAGTTTATTTTTTTAACCCAGGTATATTGAGTTTGACATCTTGCCAAGCCTATATTTCATCGGGTCCAAATAACAATTGAACTCGAATATGTTGGGTCTGACATCTCACTAAGCCTATATTTTCTTGTGTTGAATAAACAACTAAACCCAAGCATATAAGGTCTAGCATGTCGATAAACTCATGTGTTTATTGGGTTCAATTGATGGCTAACACATACCAATATTTTTTGGTGTTTAATTGACGGTTAAACTTAACTTCGTTGGATTTTAAAACATCAATCTCGAATTATATTAGGTTTGCCTAATCATAAAACCTAAATGATTTAGGTATGACAGTTTACCAAACTCAAGTGTTTTGATTATGACAATTCATCAAACTCATATTATCTTATATATGTTATATTATAGGACCTAATTTACATTGGATTCAATTAATAAGCAAAACCCAATTATTTTGGGGTCTAGCATATTACCAAACACACCTTGTTATGAATCTTTTTTATGTCCTAAAAAGATATGTAAAAAATAATTATGATATAAATACCATTTAATTATTAAACATGTGATTTACTATTTAAGTTTATGTGAAATATTATATAAACTAAACAAAAATATAGCCACAGTGTCTTATGTCTTTCTTTTTTCAATAATCATATGCCTTTTTGGATTAATCAGAAAGGTAGCAACACAAGTTCAAGTCTTCACATAGATTATAAGAGATAAAGTTCTTATAATATCTATACTTTATACATTAATATGATAATATGTGTGTGTGTGTGTGTGTGAATCTAATTTAATCACACATTTAAAAGTACAACTTAACTTTTTTAAAAACTTTAAAATGATAATTTTTAAAATAACAATTGTGACAACAATATATTAAAGCAACCTTAGTCCCTCCACAACTCAGGTAATGAATTCTATTGAGTTTAATAACTTTCTTTATAAAGAAATTTATTTAATGATGTAATAAAAATATATGCTCGTAAAATTAAACATCAACCCTAAAACAAATATTTTGTTAAGATTGTGATAACCTTATACAAAATAGACAAAAAAAAGTCATATAGTCTATTTCCTAACCAATCCCATAATAAAGGATTAAATAAAAATAGTAATTAACAAAATAAAATATGAAAAACATAAAAAATAATATTTGATTGGTAGTTAAACCCGTTAAATCTATGAATCGAGTAACCTGAGATAGCGCATCAAACTAGCAAATCAGGTTATATTGTGATGATAATTTTCTTAGCTATATGATAACAACAATAAAAAACACAAAATCAAATATCAAATCAATATCAAGATATTTTTTGAAATCATAATAACATTAAAGAAAGAGACACAAAATAATTTATAAAACTAAATTCACAATAAATATAATATTTATAATTCAATTAAAAAATAAAAGTTAAACTCGCAAGATCTATGAACAGTCAGTTAAATATATGAACACGTTCATGAACTTTATAAAATTTAATAACATGATTTTTTTTCATAAATAAAATCTGCATAGGAAAAAATAGACAACATCAAAGTCAATCTCAATTAAAAACAACACTTTATCAAACTAGTAAAATTAAATAACTTACATTCATTTAGAAAACCTGTAAATCACTTTACCTCTATAAAAATAAAAATAAATAAATCATAAAATATAATTTTCAATCATTTTAATATTAAAAAATAAAATAAACAAAAATAGATTTTAAATAATAATAATTACTATTAGTGTTAAAAAAGAAATACACTAAATTATTATTATATTTGATAATGTAATTGAAGTGGCTAACTAAGTTTCTCCGCCCAGTTTACTTTTTCTGTTCGTAATGGGCGAGCAGTGAGAAATTATTCCACGTGTTGGTGACAAGCTTCATGGTGACTCTGTTCGGGTCAAAGATGAGTAATAGGCAATGCCCTCTGACTCCTTATTCTACCACGTGTCGCTATCTCGAACGCTAACCTCGATGAAAAAGTGACGGCACTTCATCAAAGTTAACGTCCCATTTTACATGTCTCTCTCAATTCTTAAAACCTCTTGCTCTTGTCACAAAATTACACAACTGCCATTGTATAGTCGGATAACTCGAGTCGCGGATCAAATAGATTTTTTTATTTATTTTCATTCAAATTAAAATTTTAGATTAAGTTTTTGGATGATATAATAATTATACTTGAATCATGGTTGAGAATATTTTTTCTATTTTTTTTCAAATTTAAATAATATTATTTTAATTATTTTAGAATAATTAGCTAAGGATACGACTCATGTTGGATTTAATATATTTTTTATTTGAGAAAATTCTATTTTTCAAAAAATATACTTTGCGATCTTAGATAAATGAATAAAATTTTAATTGTTTAAGGCTCTTATAAGAAATATACATCTTGACTCGAACTCGAGTCCCAATTGTTTTTTTTTTTTTAATTTCTATAAGATGGGTATTTATATGCAAGCATGTACTAAGAAGTAGATAGAATATTTATTGATAATTATATAAAGGAAATAAATGTTTCCCATTAGCGAATTCCTCATTAATTATCATAGGATGAACGCAATAAAAATCTTATGCACGGGCAAAACATATTATTAATTAGAAATGATTTGAGAAAATTATTTTGATGCCCCCAGATATTTATATCTCTAGAACTATAACTTAAACGTCGTATTATATATGCTTTATAAGGTCTTTTAAGGTGTTTACTTTTTATATGATCTCAAATTCGAGTTATATTCGAGTTATATGATTGTTAATATAATAATTATTGAATATTTATATGATTGTAAATTTTAGTGCTCGTAAAATTAGTTAAGGTGTATATAAGTTGACCCGGACATCCATATTAATAAAAAAATTATATTGAATTTTAATTTGAAGATAATTTATTATTTTGATAGATAATTATCTTAATTATGTATCAACATGGTAAGTTAATTAATCCAATGTTAATTTTGATGATGAAAACTAAAAAATAATTTATGGCTGTCAGTAGTCAGTAGTTGACATGTCAGATAATTGAATTGCGTTTTCGAAATCTGGTAATAATGAATGCTTTGTCGCTGACTAGAATACATTAACAGAGATGCAGTGTTTCTGGCATGGAGTCATTTATTTATTTATTTTATTTTAAAGCCCAAGTGTGATAAAACAATAACACAATTAAATAGATCTGGCATGCAATGACGCGGCACAAGTACGGGTTAATGATGCATTTAGTCTTTCTATTCTTACTTCTTTTGCATTATGGTCCTTTCACTATTTCTTAACCTCACATAATTTCTTTACCTTTTTTCTTTAAAAAAAAAAAAATTGATCCATTTCAATAATTGCGTCAAGGACCATCTCCACTCTCACCTAGGCTCGTAATTGTATGTAGTAGAAAGTGTGGAATGACATTAGATGTGTGTTTGGTATGGGGATTTTCTTTGAAGTATTTTTTAATTGAAAAATATATTAAAATAATATTTTTTAGATTTTGTTATTTTTATTTTTGATATATTAAAGATATAAAAAAACATTGTATATATAAGAATTTATTTAGCAAGAATTTAATAATAAAAATTGTAATAATGGATTTAATTATAGAAAGCGGAAACTCTTTTAAGCACAAATCCCCATTAGCTATGTTAATGGTAGAACAAGGAGGGGGATAAGATCATGACAAGAAATATTAGAGGACCAAAGTAAATACAAAATTACAACTAGGGATACGAAATTTACTCAGCAGACAGCTCCCATAACAATGGCTCGTCTTGTAAATTTCAGCAAACCCAGTGTCATTTCTCAAATCCTCCCTTTCCGGACCAACATAATACCCTTACTCACCCTTGAGACTTCACTCTCATGCCAAAAGAATCCCAACACAGAGAGAGAGAGTGTGGGGGGAGAGAGATAGCCTTAAAATACATCATGCACACAGCCAAACAAAAACACCGGAGCTCCGGTACCGAATCAACAGCCTCCAGATCATCCTCAACACCTGGTTGGATCACCGAATCGATCAACGGCGGATCACTCCGCCACGTGGACTTGCACTCTGGTGTTAACGGCTGGGCGTCACCGCCAGGTGATCTTTTCTCTCTCCGCTCAAAAAATTACTTCACCAAAAAACAGAAAGCCCCCTCCGGCGACTACCTACTCTCACCTGCCGGTATGGACTGGCTCAAATCGAGCACAAAACTCGACAACGTACTGGGCCGTCCAGATAATCGCGTGGCAAACGCCTTAAAAAAAGCACAATCCCAAAATAAGTCCCTCAAGGCCTTCATTTTTGCTATCAACCTTCAAGTCCCCGGCAAAGACCAACACAGCGCAGTATTCTACTTTGCATCGGAAGATCCTCTACCGTCCGATTCTCTCCTATATAGATTCATCAACGGCGATGATGCATTTCGGAATCAACGGTTCAAGATCGTGAACCGGATTGTAAAGGGTCCGTGGGTGGTGAAAAAAGCGGTGGGAAGTTACAGCGCGTGTTTATTAGGTAAAGCGTTAAATATTCATTACCACAGGGGTAGAAATTATTTCGAGATTGATGTCGATGTTGGCAGCTCGAAAATTGCTGCGGCGATTTTGCATCTCGCATTGGGGTACACGGCGAATGTCACCATCGACATGGGGTTTGTCGTGGAGGCGCAAACGGATGAGGAGTTGCCGGAGAGGTTGATTGGGGCCATTAGGGTTTGTCAGATGGAAATGTCGTCTGCTCGTGTTGTTGATTCCCCATCGACGGGTTTGGCGCGTGGGTCGGGGTTTGCTAAGGTGGAGCATCATTTGTCTGGTGATGAAGAGGAAGAATGAAGGGCTGGAAGCTGGCTGTTTTTTTTTTTGGTATATTATTATTAACCATTATTATTTAATTTTGGGATTTGGGTTTTTTTTTTTATCCCTTTTCAACTGGGACTGGTGGTTGTTGTAGATAATAAAAAAATGGTTGAAAATAACAATGCTGGAATTTTAAATTAAAAAAATAAATAAAAAATAACGAAAGACAATGACGATTTCATCCCTCCTCCATGTGACTCTCTTTGTTTAATTTCTCTCTACATAGAGAAACTCGATGTAGCAATTATAAACAAATGAATTAGTTATATACGTCCAGCAGAAGGCTGCGAATCGCATGGTTAAATTTAGATGGTTATTATTAATTTATAATTTAGTCGTTCCGTTCAGGATTATTTTTTCATATAAAAAATATAATTATATATATTTTCAAAAATAATATTTTTTAAAATAATATGATAAATTAGAATATTTGTGGTGGTGCGTGCTTGTTTTCGCTGGGAAATGTTGGGGACATCACGCGCTGTTTAGATTTTTATGGAAGGGTCGATTTGTCCATGTGGGAAACGGGATTGTGGACCATGAAACAAAGAGAGGCATCGTGTCTGCTCAACGGACATCCATTGATAAAAATAAAATGAAGCTCAATGTAAGGGGGGGAAAAGCTAGTATTAAATTATAAATAAATAAATAATTTATTAATAAATAACTTTAAAAATCCTAAACAAATATGGATTAACTTGTGATATGAAATTAGAATTAAAAAAATTCAAAAAAATAATGGAGGGTCAAAACAAAAATAATGGGCAAGAAAATAACAAACAAGAGCAATAAAAATAAAATAATGTTTTTAATTAAAGTGTGAAAAACAAGAAAAGAGCAATAAAAATAGGACCCAATTGGATAAAAAGTTCAATGAAATAAATTACTTAAGAATAAAATTGAAAAAAACAACACTAAAATTAAAAAAACAAAGGGTCAAAATGGATAGAAATAAAAAACAAAGGGTCAATATTACATTCTTGCCTAATTGTTTATTTTATTTTATTTTATTTACAGCCCTGAGTCCATGGCATAAGGTGATCGAATCAAGAATCTATATTTAATTTGGGATTGTCAGTCATGGACGATACAAACGCAAAAGCAGGTGCATGAGGATAATTTGACTGTTTGGGAGAGCTGTTGTGATAGTATTTTAAAGTGTTTTTTGTATTGAAATATATTAAAATAATATTTTTTATTTTTTTAAAATTATTTTTAACATCAGCACATCAAAATGATCTAAAATAATAAAAAAATATTTTTATTAAAAAAAAAATAATACACTACAACAAGATGTAAAAACTGCCCCAAATAACTTCTACTGATTTAACTATGTTCAAGTGATCTCTACGAATCATTTTCCTAAACCTAAGCTATATCTTGTCCGACCAAGGTTAATTAGTTGCAATATTATGCACGTGTAATTTAAGTGGAAAAACGGATTTAGCATTATAAATCAAATATTATTTTTATGATATTATTTAAAAAATAAAAATATATATAAATCCAACTACTTAATTTATGATATTATTTAAAAAATAAAAATATATGTAAATCTAAGTACTTAAAGCATCCCAAGGTTAAGTAATTAGTTTGAGAAGATTGTTTTTTAAAGTGTTTTTCATTTAAAAATATATTAATTTTTTTTAATATCAACACATAGAATATAAAAAAACATTAATTTTTATAATTTTAAATAAAAATAAAATTTTTTTATAAATATTTTACGATCGCAATTCCAGACATCACAGCAGTTAAAAAGGTATGCTTATTATTATTATTATTATTATTATCTTTACTCTCCTATTTATTTATTATTATTATCTTTACTCTCCTATTTATTTCTATATTTTTCTTTGCTTTTCCACAAATAGAGGTGGAAGAGCCGCCGACCTTCACAAGCCAATCAAGAGCTTTGGGTCGGCAATTACTAAAAGAAAAGCTTCCAACTTGGATGATGAAGACGGGGGCAGGCATGATTTCGAGGATGGCTGCCTCCTCCATGTGACGAAGAAGATGATGAAAAAGAAGAAGGAAAGATCGGCTTTGAGCGTTTGATTTGATTTGATTTGATTGTCTAGACTGCCGTAAATTATTGTTTAGCCGTTGGCTCTCGTGGCGCGGTTCAATAACCAGCATGGTACAGCAATAAAGAAAATCAACTCGACCACCTTCTTCTTTTTTATTATTTAAAGAATATTTATAAGTGTAGTTGTGATTATTTTTTAAAATAATTTTTATTTAAAAATATATTAAATTAATTATTTTTAAAAAATATTTTGAATACTTACACATTAAAATATCTAAAAATATAGTTTATTTCATTTAAAATAAAAAAAAATATTTTTTTCTCCAATAAAACATTTTTAAAGTGCTTTCCAAACACCCTCTTTATTAACGTGGGCTAGCTGTAACAATTTTTTTATTTTTATTTTTAATAGCATTGTATTTCTTAATATAATCCAATTAACTTGATGAGTTTATAAATTGTATAAATAACTAATAAAAAATATATTTTTATAATTTACACACACAAACACACACACATATATAATTTTTTTAACTTAAATCTTGAGACCTGTGATTTATGAATTTTTAAATTAAAAGGAAATTATAAAAACCAATTAAAAACCAATAAATTCTCAAACAATGAAATAAAAAGAGTAAAAACACCAAAGAAAGCTTTTTTTTTTTTCTTTTTTTCTTTATAGTAATGGGCTGAAATTGAATGCTTTGGGGATTGGGACAGAATGAGATCCATCAAGAAACAGGCAGGCAACTTGACAGTTGAATTGATAGACAGGACGAAGTCAACTCTTTTTAGCAATTACTAGTCCATTGGGCCGTATTACATCGTTAATCAGACCAATTCTTTATATATATATATATATAAAAATATATTAAAGCGCAGAAAATTATTTCCCTGTGGGCCATCAGGCCGAATTTATAAACCAGAAATAGACCTGATAAATTCAAGTTTAATAAAAATAAATACCCTATAAATTTAAATTTGTCTTCAAACTGCTCTTTTTGTTATTGTTTATCAAGAGATTGAGATCATGGATTCACCGCAATTATGATCCTTGATTTAATATTAATTTCTAAAAAAAATGTTTAATTAGCATATGAATGATTATTTGATCCAACAATTTTGGAGAAGCCACGTGTTTTTCATCAGCAAAAAATGTTTTAAAAGTCTAAAAACATCAAAATATTATTAAGGAGTCTTAATGAATTTCAACTAATGATTTTTTTAATATAATCCCATAAAAAAAGTCTAAAAATATATATAAAAAAACATTTTGAAGTGAAGGAAAAAATATTTTTTTCCTTAAAAAATGTTTATAAAAAGAAACAGGCCGGGTTTAGTAAAAAGAATTGGACTTGTGGCAAAATAATCCTGGGAAAGCTTATTTGGGCTCTTAACGGACTGATTCAAGCCCCAGCCCAAAGCCCATATAACACCCACTTTGTCATTTGCAATGCTTCATCATCCATTTTTAGCAAACTGTCCCAAATGATCTAAGAATACAAGTAAAAAATATATTTCAATTAAATATTGGAATCTCAACATTCTGGTAAAAAAATAAAGACGGGGGACTAAGTTATTAACATATAGAAAACCACAAGAACTATTTAACAATTTCTCACACCTCATGGACGAATTAATTTATTTCAAGAAACTGCAAGGACTAATTTAGAATTAATTCTAAATTTTGATGTGCTGAGATTGAATGCAATAGGATCCACTAAAAGTCGGCAGGTTTGGCACTGAGCTTTGTAATAATGCTAACAATCTTGACCATCCATAACTTGAGTTTTAACCTTTCGATGGAATCGAGTAAATATTGTTATTTAATCTAATAATTTAATTTTTTAAATGAATTAATTTTTTAATATGATATCAGAATTTTATTAACTTAATGGTCATGAGTTTGAATTTGACTATTCTCATTCTATCTTATAAAAATAAAATACAAGATAATATAAAACTGTGCAAGTTTTAAGTTTTAATTTTTTTTTTATTAGATGCATTAAAAATAATATAATTAATATTCGCCTTTTCACACAGCTGACAAGTAAAATGCATGCATATTAAAATATAATCAAGTATCTATTTATTGAGAATATATTACTTTTACAATGCAAACCACAGAGATAGTGACTAATTATTTGAAGATAATTGCTCTAAATTCACTTATCCTCTCAATAATTTTAGCTAACAACCACCAGGAGCAAATCCAACCATTCCCTTAGCAACATCATAGACCACCTCGTACGTCTTCTGCTGAAGATTCCCAAAAATTGCTATATCTTTGTCATTAGGATTGCCTCTGAATGCTAAACACACCTCTTTCAGACCATTCACAGCAAACAAGATCCCCGAACCATCAATATCCACTTCAACACCACCTTCGAAGAAGACACTAATATTAGGTATTGAAATGGGGTCGTTGGCATACTTGCTGAAATCATAGCATGGATGGAAACCAGATGTTCCATTTGTCAAAGTATAGTTTGTCATCAGTTCTTGGAAAGCCGAGCTGAGAGCAGAGTATGCTGTGGATGGCAGATATGTCAGTGTTGTGCCAGAGTCGATTATCGTTCCAGCAGTCCTAAAAACTGACGCATCTATTTGTAGTTTGCGACCTCCAACACTAATTCCAGCAACGTCTAGGCCGTAGAATTCTGGAAATTTTGTGGTTATTGGAGTGAATTTTGCAGCGGTTGAGACCTCACCACCGAAACTAAGGCTACCAGTCGAGCTTGAAGAAGCTGGCAAGCAATATGAGAAGAGGTTTTTGTATGTTGAGGAAGTTTGTGATGGTAAGGCTATAGGGGAGCGGCCAAGTCCTAGCAAACCGGATTCACCGAAGAATTTGCCGTCATTCTCTTCACCACAACCGATCACAAATTTTTCGAACACGTCCGAGGGTGTGATGGTTAGCGTTTCTGTGGCAAGAAATCCGATGGTGTAACCACTCCCGTATTCGACTCCATAAAGGCATGTACCTGAAGAGCAACCCTGGGCGCTTTCTGCAGGGATGTTAAATATATGTTTGAAATGAACCATATGCTAATAATGATTTTAAAACATGTTATCACCTCCAGTTAAACCATATCCTTAACACACCTGTTTGCGGATTAATTTGATTATTAAATCTAGAATCTGTTAGAGCAATAATACTGATTACCTTTGGCAATTGTCTTGCATGGTTCCGAGAGACACGAGAGGTTTTTGTATGAGGTTGATTTGGTGGGATCGAACTTCTCACCATTCTGTGGAAAGCAACCCCCTAAACATGGCTCGCACTGGGTCCAAGTAAGATCGCTACCAGTATCAAAAAGGAGTGAGAAATCTTTTTTTGGTGTGCCGAGACCTACGGTAACAGTATATCCGCCTCCATTGGGAGTGGATGGAATTGTAGTCTTCTTCTCATTAAGAGCACCAGTAGTGCTTGAGTTCATGGAAAGCCGAGCTCGAATTGATTTTACTCGGAGGTCGTCTTGAAGGACGATTTCGGCTGCCGAGGGAAATGTTTTAGAATCTCCAGTAACTGAGCATGGACCATACTTGCTCACCACTTTTAGCGACGAAGCTCTGTTGAAAACTGAAATACAGCGTGGGAATTGATTAAAAAATGTAAATAAATAAATAAAATACTGATTTAAGTTTCAAACTCTCAAATGTAGACACCACCAGGCATGGTCTAGGGATGATCCTCCCGGGGCGGGGGCATGTATATATGTTTTATAAACTACACACACACTCTCTTTTTAGGTAAGCTAAAGTAATTTGACTCATGGTCTCCGAACCTATAAGATAAATCAAAACATGTTCTTGACAAATGGGAATTATTATTGGTGTGTGATGACCTCATTCCTTCTAATGGATTTGAAATTGACCATCACCTCTTTTTAAATTGACTAATTGCAACACACACGCACACAATTGGTCAGACATGATTCGTAACGTGTAAAACACAGCATTAAAAGACAAGACAGAAAATATTAAATCATGATCGAACCCTTGTTAGATTGATCGCAGACACTTGATGGCAAAAGAGAGTTGGCATGAACATTGCGAAAGTCAGTTTTCGTGGTCTCACTTGCTGCTACGGTATGCCCTTTATTCGAACAGCAAAGAAGAAAAAGAAAAACCTGGAGGAGGAGGAGGAGGAAGGAAGGTGAGGTGGGAGGAGCCATGAGAAACAAACAGTTCACTTCACCTCATCGTTTTCTTGGCTAGCCTCACTGGCCTTATATAAGCTAAACAATAAATACGGATCACTCACAGCCACAGGCTATGGAAGACCGATCTTAATAAATCCAGGTCGAGGTAACCTGTCTCCATATTATTCTGAATGGAATTTAGGATGTCGATTCCAGCTAGGCAAGATTTGTACTCTTCTTGATTGGTTTTCTTTGTATGATAATAATTTTAATATATTAATGTAGAAAGATAAAAAAAGTTAATTTTATATAATTTATTTTGAAACTAATTTAAAAAAACAATTTACATCTATTATCAAACACAGTAGTAATCAATCTTAGAAAAAGATGATATTCTTCCTTCTTTTAATTAATATTGATGTCGAGTCAACTTGCGTGTATATCGACTAATTATACGGACTCTGAAATTAACGATCATATAAACCTCTAATAACAGTATTCAAATATTTTAGTCTAGATTTTTATTCCTTAGCTATGGTTAAAAAGAAGACAGACATGAACAAAATTGCTCTGCTGGATTTGATATTCCAATCCATCCAGAGAAGGAAGCAACATCGAAATGAACAAAATAATTCTAGCAGCCCTGTTGCCTCGACGAATACGATAAAACTGGATTTGTCGTGAGAGATGAGTAATTGGGATTCGGGGACCGTTGAATGTGATGGTGCAAGCCTTTCCAAAAATACTATACATGTTTATGTTAGAATGTCTAGTGTTCAGAAATATATTAAAATAATATTATTTTATTTAATAAAAATAATTTCAATTAAAAGAATTAAAACATTTTGTCCTTAAATTACCCTTAAATTTGAGTCACCATCACTTTTAATTTAAACTGAATAATTTTCCAACTTAATGAGCTGGAACAAAAGATCGATGAAAGGAAATCAGGAGAAGACTCTGACGAGGACTTGAATTCTAACACGTGTCAACCACTAGTCTTACCCGTTGATCGCCCAGCGATTCCATTCGGAAATGACCCCTTCAAAAAGTATGACCAGTTCCCTTGCTGGTCGTGCTTGAAGCAAGTGATTCCCACACATTCATAAGAAATTTTTTAAGGCAGCTGAGACTGATTTTTTTTTTTAAATTTATTGGTCCAATAAATCTCTTAATTTTGGAGATTTAATTTTTGTTTCTATTTATTTTATTTTAAATTATATTTTTTAGCATTTTTAGATGATTTTCATGAGCTGATATCCAAAAAGATTTTTTAAAAAATATTATTTTAATATAAAAAATATTTTTAAAAATAATTAAAGTAATTTAATTACATTGTTTTTATGATAATACAGGTTTCATCAAATGCTAAATTAAAAAAATATTGGATTTTTTCTTCTCTTTTTGTAAATAGACAATCGAGAAAGACGATATGGTTTTTTTATATAGAATATGCCAAAATAAATAAATAAATTCTTGAAAGACTTGGTGCGTGCAAAGTTCATTGGAGGCGAATTTAATTAATAATCCAAAATTATAAAAATAAATAGCCACTAACCCTTCTCGCGGTAGAAATCATAATTTTTTAATATAGAAAAATATTAATTGTGTGAGGTTTTTTTTATTATAATATAAATTCAGGCAAAATAATAAATTTGTGTATAATTTTTATAAAGTGCAATTTTTTTATTGTAAAATATATGAATTTTATATCGATATAAATTTATCTATATAGTAGGTTTCAATAAAATCACTAACATAAAATTATTATCATCATTAAAAAAGCAAGAAAATTCTAATATTTGAATTATTGAATTTACTGTATTAAGATTAGTTCATTTTAGAATTCAATTTAAATTAAATACAACAAATAAAATATAAATTATGAAAACACCTAATCAAATAACAAAAATAAATATTTAATTTTCTATCTACAAAAAGAAAAAAATCATAATTGAAAATATATCCCTACGTTACCATCATTATCATGATTATATTAGTTAAAATTATTATCAATATTATTTCCTAAACAATTAAAATCATTAAATTGCCCCCAAAAAGCAAAATATTTTTACAAAAAAAATAATCACTAAAATTATCATTATTATTGCGCAAATTATGAAATCATAAAATCATTTGACTCGAAGAACAAATAAAAATAATAAAAAATACACAAACAAGAACAAGGAGAGAAAAAAAGAAATATTAATTTTAAATTGATTACTAATATAAATTATAATTTCAAGATTGAACCGAATAAAAATAAAACTCCAATAAAACAACAAAAAATAAAAGTATAAGTGCATAAATATAGAAAAAAATAAACACTGTCTTAAGAAAAAACAAAAAGAGTTAATACCAATAAAATATTCAAAGAATAAGGCCTGAAATAAAAAAAATAAAATATATAATTAATTACAATCAAAACACAAAATTGAAATAAATAAAAATCTTGGGACCAAAACAAATAAAGATATTTTAAAAAAAAACATTGTTGTGAAATTTTGTAGAAAAATTAAAAAAAATAAGGATTAAAATGAAAAGTAGTATATATGACCAATTTCAATTGATGGATAAAATTAAAATAAATTAAAAATTACATACCGAAGAAATTAAAGGAACAAAAAACAAACCAAAAATTAAAAGAATAAAGACTAAAATCAAAATATATAATCAATTTCTATTGAAGGGCACAATTGAAACAAATCATAATTTTCATTAAAAAAATAAGGAATAAAGCCGAAATCAAAAGAGCAGAGAATAAAATAAAACAATCACAAACACGAAAGACTTATATGTAATTTTCGGAGATAAGAGAGAGAGAGAGAAAAGAGAAAAAACTAAAAACCCTCTTCGGTGATTCACCGACTACTTGTATCTGACACACACCACACCAAGAGGCAAGGGATAAGAAGGCACCAAGTGGCACAACGAAAGGTCAATTTACAACTCCAAAATATGCTGCACTCGTTGCTTGAATGGAGTGTGCATATGAACACTGCTTGCATGTTCGTATGATGCGCCTGCGGTGTTCCAAAAAAATTATAACAGAAAAAGATAAATTACTTATATATCCCTAGATCCAGTGTTGACTACAAAAAAGAAAAAGAAAACAGGAATGAAAGTATCACAATACCCTGACTTTAGGTTTTCATTTTTGTGTTTTTTGGTGGGTATATTTGTAGTTTTACTGCACATAAATATGCTCAAAACCAAAAATACCCCAACTATTCATTTTTTTTAGATCACAAGAATAAAATAATAGTTTTACTATTTAAAGAATTAAAAATGCCATACAAGTCCCCTTTAAATATTCAAAATACCCCTAGTTCCAAGGGTTAAATCCTTTAGGGGATAAAATGTACATAGTCAAAATTCTACAAGAAAAATTGCTTGCTTTTTATATTTTTGTAAATTTAAATTAAAAAACAAATATATTCAAAAGCACTTTTTTTAAAAAAAGAAAACAGAGAATTCTGGATTTTCATTGCAAAATATATGATTAGTTAACATATATGGGCTCTTTTACAGAATTTGGTTTTAAAATGAAATGTATGAGCCGTTTTCTGTCTTTATTCCGGGCTTGATTATTTTGTTCAGGCCATCAGGTTTCAAGACAAGGCTTTGTATACTTTTAAGCCCATTCGTTCTCCTATTGGGCTGCATTTGGTTGTGCAAATGGGCTGGCACCATATTTATTTGTTACGCTGAAAGCCGCCTTATCATATTTTATCCCCTCCTTTTTTTTTTTTAAAAAAAGATTTTTGAAATTAATTAATTAATTTATTATAGCACACTTATATATAAGATATTATTATAGTCTTAAATAAACTATCTTTAACAAATAAAAATCCCTCTTTTTAAAAATGATGTTAAAAAAATTAATTACGATTAGAAATGGAACACATATCAAAATATAATTAAGTATTTATATGAGAATATATGACTTTTACAATGCAAACCACAAAGATAGTGACTAATTATTTGAAGATAATTGCTCTAAATTCACTTCTCCTCTCAATAATTTTAGCTAACAACCACCAGGAGCAAATCCAACCATTCCCTTAGCAACATCATAGACCACCTCGTATGTCTTTTGCTGAAGATTCCCAAAAATTGCTACATCTTTGTCATTACCATTGTCTCTGAATGCTAAGCACACTTTTTCCAGACCATTCGCAGCAAACAAGATCCCCGAATCATCAATGTCCACTTCAACCCCACCTTCGAAGAAGATACTAATCTTAGGTAATGAAATGGTAACGTTGGCATACTTGCTGAAATCATAGCATGGATGGAAACTGGATGTTCCATTTGTCAAAGTATAGTTTGTCATCAGTTCTTGGAAAGCCGAGCTGAGAGCAGAGTATGCTGTGGATGGCAGAAATGTCACAGTTGTGCCAGAGTCAATTATTGTTCCACCAGTCCTAAAAACTGATGCATCTATTGGTAGTTTGCGACCTCCAACACTAATTCCAGCAACGTCTAGGCCGTAGAATTCTGGAAATTTTGTGGTTATTGGAGTGAATTTCGCAGCGGGCGAGACTTCACCGCCGAAACTAAGGCGACCAGTTGAGCTTGAAGAAGCTGGCAAGCAATATGAGAAGAGGTTTTTGTATTTTGAAGAAGTTTGTGATGGTAAGGCTATAGAGGAACGGCCTAGTCCTAGCAAACCGGATTCACCGAAGAATTTGCCGCCATTCTTTTCACCACAACCGATCACAAAGTTTTCGAACACGTCCGAGGGTGTGATGGTTAGCGTTTCTGTGGCAAGAAATCCGACGGTGTAACCACTCCCATATTGGACTCCGTAAAGGCATGTACCTGAAGAGCAACCCTGGGTGCTTTCTGCAGGGATGTTAAACATATGTTTGTAAATGAACCATGTCCTTATAATGATTTGAAAATATATTATCACCTCCAATTAAACCATATCCTTAACACACCTGTTTGCGGATTAATTTGATTATTAAATCTAGAATCTGTTAGAGCAATAATACTAATTACCTTTAGCAATTGACTTGCACGGTTCCGAGAGACACGAGAGGTTTTTGTACGAGGTTGATTTGGTGGGATCGAACTTCTCACCATTCTGTGGAAAGCAACCCCCTAAACATGGCTCGCATTGGGTCCAAGTAAGGTCGCTACCAGTATCCAAAAGGAGGGAGAAATCTTTTTTTGGTGTGCCCAGACCTACGGTAACAGTATATCCGCCTCCATAGCGAGTGGATGGAATTGTAGTCTTCTTCTCATCAAGAACACCAGGAGTGCTTGTGTTCATGGAAAGCCGAGTTCGGAGTGATTTCACTCGGATGTCGTCTTGAAGGACGATTTCGGCTGCCGAGGGAAATGTTTTCGGATCTCCAGTAACTGAGCATGGACCATACCTGCTCGCCACTTTTAGCGACGAAGCTCTGTTGAAAACTGAAATACAGCATTGGAATTGATTAATAAATGTAAATAAAAAAAATCCTGATTTAAGGTTCAAACTCTCAAATGTAGAACACCACTAGGCATGCTCTAGATATGATCCTCCCGGGGAGGGGGCATGTATATATGTTTTATATATATAGGTGTAATTTGACTCATGATTTACGAACCTGTAATATAAATCAATATATGTTCTTGACAAATGGGAATTATTATTGATGTGGGGTGATCTCATTCCTTCTAACGAATTTGAAATTGACTATTAACTCTTTTTAAATGGACTTCAATTTTTGTTTGAGAGATTTAGGAGAAAAAGTATATATTTAATTGTCATCTAAATTGCAACACAAGGACTAAATTGCAACACACACGCACACAAGTGGTCATACATGAATCCTAACGTGTAAAACACAGAGTTAAAAGACAAGACAGGAAATATTAAATCATGATCGAACCCTTGTTAGATTGGTCGCAGACACTTGATGGCAAAAGAGAGTCGGCATGAACATCGCGAAAGTAAGTTTTTGTGATCTCATTTGCTGAAACGGCATGCCCTTTCTCGGAAGAGCAAACAAGAAAAAGGAAAACATGGAGGAGGAAGAAGGCAGGTGAGGTGGGAGTAGCCATGAGAAACACACACTTCACTTCGTCGTCACAGATTATGAAACCTCGTCGTTTTCTTGGCTAGCCTCACTGGCCTTATATAAGCTAAACCGTACGGATCACTCACAACAACAGGCTATGGAAGACCGATCTTAATAATTCCAAGTCAAGCTAACTTGTCTCCATTATTCCGAAAGGAGTTCAGGATGCCAATTCCAGCTAGGCAATATATTTTCAATAGTTTTAATATATTAATGTAGAAAGATAAAAAAAAAATGCTATTTTTGTATATTTTATTTGAAACTATTTTTTAAAAACAATTTACATCTATTACCAAACACAATAGTAATCAATCTTTGAAAAAGATGATATTCTTTTTTTGGGTAATTAATATGGGTGTGGAGGCCATATGGGATGCAACTTGACTAAATAAATAGATTTTAAAGTTAATAAAATGTAAATTTCTAATAAATATTATATTAGTAACTATATAAAGTTTGAATTTAAATCAATAAAAAAATAATTTTTTTAATCTTAAACTTTTATAATTAGACAATGATTAAAAACAAAAAGACGACATGAACAAAATAGCTCTGCTGGACTTGATATTCCAATCCATCCAGAGAAGGAAGCTACATCGAAATAACAAAATAATTCTAGCAGCCCTGTTGACTCGTTGACTCGACGGAGACGATAAAACTGGATTTTTGTCGCGAGAGATGTGAATTGGGATTCGGACACTATACATAATAAACATGTAAAGGAAATCCGGAGAAGACACTGACGAAGACTTGGATTGGAGAAGACTGACGAAGACTTGGATTGGAGAAGACTGAACCACTGGCCTTACCCGTTGATCGCGGAGCGATTCCATTCGGAAATGACCCCACCCGTTCCTAGCTGGCCGTGTTTGAATTATTACGAAAGAAAATAATGAAAAGTATATTTTAAAATTTTATTTAAAAATTTAAGTTTTTAGATAGAATAATTTTTTAATATATTATCAGAGTTTATTGATTCAGCGGTCACGAGTTCAAATCTCACCACCTTAATTTTATTTAATAAAAAATAAAGTACAAGGTAGTCTAGTCCTATACAAGTTTCAGATCCAAAAAAGCTTTTACTTGAGGGGATATATTACAAAATAATATAAATTATATTCTGGGATTTTACCTAAAAATTTAAATTTTTAGGTGAGATGATTCGTTAATAATTTTCACATATTTATAAGAAATTTTTTCTAGCAACGAGGTTGATTTTTTTTTAAAGTTTATTAGTCCAATAAATCTTTTAAGTTTGGAGGTTTAGGTTTTGTTTGGCTTTATGTTTTAAGTTATTTTTCAAAAAAATAAATCTTTTTATATTTATTTTTTTATTTTAAATTAAATTTATTTTGATATTTTTAGTTAACAATTATTTTTAAATAATAATAAAAATATTATTTTAATTTATTTTCAAATAAAAAAACTTTTAAAAACAACCTCGAAAACTTAACAAACTTGTTATCAATTTTAAATATATGTGCACATCCCTTTGTTTTAAAACAAAAAACAATTTTTTTTTATCCACAAGCTGCCACAAATTTGTTTTTATGATAATACAAGTTTTATCAAATGCTAAATTAAAAAAATATTGGCTTTTTTCTTCTCTTTTTTGTAAATAGACCTACGAGAAAGACGATGTGATTTTTTATAAAGAATATTCGAAAATAAATAAATAAATTCTTGAAAGACTTGGCCGTGTGAAGTTCAAAGGAGGCGAATTTAATTAATATTCCAGAATTATAAAAAATAATTTAAATAAAAAAACAAAAATATTCAAAAACACTTTTTTTTTTTAAAAAAGAAAACAAATAATTCTGGTCGCCCAACCTGGTTTTAAGACAAGGCTGCGTTTGGTTGTGCACCATATTTATTTATAAGTTTGGTTTGGGTATTTGTTAGGCTATAAGCCGCCTTATCATATTTTATCCCCCTTTTTTTAAATGATTTTTTAAATTTATTTATTTATTATTTATTATAGCACATTTATATATAAGATATTATTCTAGTATTAAATAAACCAGTTTTAAAAAATAAAAGTCCCTCTTTTTTTAAAAATACATTTTATGATGTCAAGAGAATAATTAGGATTAAAAATGGAACCCTAAAATTTCACAAGAGCTAGTCATTTCTTCAATCGCATGAAATCTATAAAATTTAAGAACAAAACGACATTCCTTGCATTCAATCTTTAAAGTGTGTTTTTCCTCGACTTAAACAAATCACATCGTTTCATTTAACATGAAGTGATGTCGTTTTCCTTTCTCAATTGATATTAATTTTTTTTCTTTGTGATTCAATCATGCAAATTTCAATCAAGTCCTTCCATTTTAGTGTCTTTTACTCTTTAATCCATAGATTTTTTTTTATTTTATCAATTTTCATCTTTTGCTCATAATTTCTTTTAATTTCACCGCAGCTAAACTACATTATGCCATCTAGTTTTTCTTTTGCTCTCATATCAACCATTGTTTATTCAATTCTTTATTTTGAAGCTAATCTCACTCTCAATTTAAATATTCTTTTTTTAATTAAGCCCCTAATTAATTATTCATTTCAAAATCATCTTTGAACTTCTAACTTCTTTCAATGTTAGACAAATTAAATCAAATTAAGCCTTTTCCCTTAAATCTCTCTTCATTTCAATCCTTAATTATGACCTAAAAATTTCTAAACTTTATTTTCTTCCAATGATACTCAATTATTTTTCCCATTTAAACCCTTACTAAGTATTTTTTATGATATATTTTTAACATATAAAAATGGTAAAAAAAATTACAGTTTACTAAAAAGACATTTGTTTCTCTATTTTTCAAAATATTTACTGAAAAAGGGATTAAAACGATGAGTATGGTAGTGAGTAGTATTAAGTATGTATAAATAGTAGGTATTTGTAAACATACGAAAGGCATGTTGAATAATATCAGTTGAAAATAATACAATGGGGGTGTTTGGGAAGCCACCCAAAAGTGTTTTTGGGTGTTTTTGGTCCATTTTTTTTTTATTATTTTAAAAACATACGGTTAGTGTTTTTAGATCATTTTGATGTGCTGATATCAAAAATGATTTTTAAAAAAATAAAAAAACATCATTTTAATGTATTTCGGCACGAAACACACTTTCAAAAGCTACAGCAACAGTTCTCCCAAACACCCTCAATGTTTTCCTCTCTCTCTCTCTCTCTCTCTCTCTCTCGCAAATCCCTACATATTAGATTCTTCATCTTCATCTCTTCTACTGATCTACATGAATTCTCACAGTAAGTATAAGGTACGTGCAGAATAAATGAGGATCATATTCAAATAAAAACCTATCATTTGTCTTTAAGATTTTATTGCCCCGTTATTGATGCAAACAAAATGAACGTAACCAACCTCTTATGATTTCAATAGCATCACCTTATTTAGTTATACTCTTAAATAAGATCCATAAACTTGAGAAATTATTACTTAAAATGCGTCTACAATAACAAAATCTAAGCTAAAAAGTAGAACAAAAATATAAATGAAAAAACAGAGTTTAGAACTAAGGAATGCAATTTGAAAACTTGAGGTGAAGAGGAGTCTAAAACCTATATAAAACATTGCCCCATTAGGCTCCTTTATAAGAGGTTTTGGAACCACATATGATGTAGGATTGATTTTGGTATTCATGATAATTTATTCTTGTCATTTATTAACCTTAATTACATGTTATAAAACATGTTTGCAAAAAATAAATAGAAGAAGAGATGAGAGTGTTAGCGTGAGCTGTACAGATTAGGAAGTAATATTGGCATGAGCTGTAGAGTCCAAAATAGGAAGTTGTTTGATTGTACCCCGAGTTATATGGGATTATTATTACTTGCCGTATTGGAGTTATTCTTGTAAAGGGTTCTCTATAAGAAGAGAGACTCTGTAAATTGAATGAAAATAACAGAGAAGAATTCCAAGATTTGTCATGGTATCAGAGCAAAGGTCCATTCTTTGCTACGTAAAATTTTGACAGAAGGCCTAAAGAAGAAATACAGGCATGGAGACGCCATTTGACATCATAGAACAAGAACAGCAAATTACAGTTGCAACTCTTGATGATCTCACGACAAGAATGACTCAGATTGTAACTCAAAACCAGATCCAGACCCCATCAATGATCTATGATACTACAGCCCCATCGATTGGTATCAAGCTTGATGGTACCAACTATGCTTTGTGGTCCCAAATTGTGGAGATGTATATCTCCGGGAAAGACAAGTTGGGATACATAAATGGAGATCTTCTCCAACCAGAACCGAATGATCCCCACTTCAGGAGGTGGAGAACAGAAAACTCAATTGTGAAAGGATAGCTAATCAACTCCATGGATCCATCTCTCATCAACAACTTTATTCGATTCTCTACTGCCAAACAGGTATGGGACTCAATTGCCACCACTTATTTTGATGGATCCGATACTTCTCAAGTATACGATCTAAAGCGACGAGTAACAAGAATGAAACAATTAGGAGAGTCCATCGAAACCTATTACAATTGCCTTCAAGGTTTATGGAGGGAAATTGATTTCCGAAGACCAAATCCTATGGAATGTACTGCTGATATACACGTGTCAACCCACTAGTCTTACCCGTTGATCGCGCAGCGATTCCATTCGGAAATGACCCCTTCAAAAAGTATGACCAATTCCCTTGCTGCTTGTGCTTGAAGCAAGTCATTCCCACGCATTCATAAGAAATTTTTTCTACCAGCTGAGACTGATTTTTTTTTTAATTTATTGTTCCAATAAATCTCTTAATTTTGGAGATTTAATTTTTGTTTGAAAATTTTTTTTAATTAATTTTTTTTTAATTAAATTATTTTCATGAGCGGATATCCAAAACGATTTTTTGAAAAATATTATTTTAATATAAAAAATATTTTTAAAAATAATTAGTAATTTAATTACATTGTTTTTATGATAATACAGGTTTCATCAAATGCTAAATTAAAAAAATATTGTATTTTTTCTTCTCCTTTTGTAAATAGACAATCGAGAAAGACGATATGATTTTTTTATATATAATATGCCAAAATAAATAAATAAATTCTTGAAAGACTTGGTGCGTGCAAAGTTCATTGGAGGCGAATTTAATTAATAATCTAAAATTATAAAAAATAAATAGCCACTAACCCTTCTCGCAGTAGAAATCATAATTTTTTAATATAGAAAAATATTAATTGTGTGAGATTTTTTTATTATAATATAAATTCGGGTAAAATAATAAATTTGTGTATAATTTTTATAAAGTGAATTTTTTTTATTGTAAAATATATGAATTTTAAATCGATATAAATTTATCTGTATAGTAGGTTTCAACAAAATCATTAACATAAAATTATCATCATCATTAAAAAACCAAGAAGATTCGAATACTCGAATTATTGAATTTACTGTATTAAGATTAGTTTATTTTATAATTCAATTTAAATTAAATACAACAAATAAAATATAATTATGAAAACACCTAATCAAATAAAAAAATAAATATTTAATTTTCCATCTACAAAAAGAAAAAAGAAAATCATCATTGAAAATCTATTCCTACGTTACCATCATTATCATGATTATATTAGTTAAAAGTATTATCAATATTATTTCCTAAACAATTAAAATCATTAAATTGCCCCCAAAAAGCAAAATATTTTTACAAAAAAAATAATCACTAAAATTATCATTATTATTGCGCAAATTATGAAATCATAAAATCATTTGACTCTAAGAACAAATAAAAATAATAAAAAATACACAAACAAGAACAAGGAGAAAAAAAAAATATTAATTTTAAATTGATTACTAATATAAATTATAATTTCAGGATTGAACCGAATAAAAATAAAACTCTAATAAAAAACAAAAAATAAAACAAAAAATAAAAGTATAAGTGCATAAATATAGAAAAAAATAAACATTGTCTTAAGAAAAAACAAAAAGAGTTAATACCAATAAAACATTCAAAGAATAAGGGTTGAAATAAAAAAAATATTATTAATTAAAATTGAAACACAAAATTGAAATAAATAAAAATCTTCGGACCAAAATAAATAAGGTATTTTTTAAAAAAAAATTGTTGTGAAATTTTTTTGAAAAAATAAAAGAATAATGACCAAAATGAAAAGTAGCATATATGACCAATTTTGTAAAACCTCCGGGCAAAAAAATTATAAATTGACTAGTTTTATGTAAAACAAAAAAATTCATAACTCTTGATTGGGTTATCAAAAAATTCTGAAATTTTGCGTGAAGCCTTCTAATATGATACCTTAGTTTGGGTTAAAATTTCAGAATTTTTAGAGAAATTCGTAAATTTGACGAAAAATCACAATTCAACTAGTTTTACGTTATTGGATGTAATTTTCAATTCGACCATCGGATTGAGCTAAAATTTTTTAAGGAACCTTAAAATATATTGAATAAAATCTGGTTAAAATTTTAAGATGAATGGAGCTCGGTAGTGCTAGAAATAAATAAATAAATAAATAAATAAATAAAATAATTAAAAACAAAATAGAAATTGGCCATTTAAAACACACATATAAGCTCCCCTTCTCTTCTAATCACTGTCGTATGGGCAGAAACAAAAGAAAAGAGTGAATAGAAACAGGGCAACGTGAGGGAAAGAGAGAAAGAGAGAAAAGTTAGGGAAAAACATAAGAAATTGAGAAATACCTTTATAAGCTTGCAAGTTCAACCTATAAAGCACTAAAGCAAGTGAAGGAAGGAGGATTTGAGAAGATAAATTCAGCTAACCTTGGAAGAGAAGAGAAATTGGAAGAAAAGCAATAGGTAAGCATGAGAAGTTTAAATTTCATATTTGCTTTAGATGTGTTCTTAAGCTTATTTGATTAAGTTGGGAAGTAATTTCATGGAGTTTTATCTTAATTCCCTTAAATCCTAGATTTTTGAACTTAGGGTTCTTATGTGAATTTGGGGGAAATAGGAGGGGAAGGAAAAATGATGAAATTGAAGTGGAATAGAATGAAAATAAGTTGAAATAACAAGTAAATGAAGAAAAATTTGGAGGAGGAAAAAAAGAAACACCACATTTGGCCAAATGAAGGAAAAAATGGGAGAATGAGTTTTGATGTTAATGTTTAGAAACAAACCATGTTTAATCATGATAATTGAAAATGTAAGAAAGACTAAATGAAGAGATGACATTTAAATTGAGAAAATAATAATAATAATAAGTAAATTCAAATTAAAAGAGAAATAAACCAGTTAAAAGAAAATATGAAGCCAAGACGTCTAGATTATGTTTGAATATATTATTTAGATAAAATGAATAATATGATGTGAGGATATAAAGAATAGAATAATTATTTGATGGAGGAATTATGAACATAGAGTAAGCAAAGAAGTAACTTGAGTTAAATATGAGGTTATATGTAAAATAATGATGTTATATTTGAGAATGAATTTTATTAGAACAAATTACAAATAAAAATATTACGTGCTTTGTGTTTCGGCACATAAGAAAAATATTGATGGCCTAATGATATAATGACACTTGATTGATTCAGGAGTCGTGTCTGGAGCAGGTTATCATACGGGAGGAGCTGGGTCATCCCGAGCAGAAGGTAGGTGATTCGTCACCATATTTTAAAACATTTAGTTTCTCTAATAATTTGTATTGCTCATTAAATTGATATTAAACGAATAGAGCAAATGAATAAATTGAGTTGTGATTATGTGGATTCCAGTAAATTTTATGAAATTACTGGATTGATTGGCTAATAAAAGAGGTTAGCCGGATGTTGGGTAATTCAAATAGAATTACTGGATTGATTGGCTAATAAAAGAGGTTAGCCGGATGTTGGGTAATTCAAATGGAATTACCGGATTGATTGGCTAATAAAAAAAAAAAAGAGTTAGCCGGATGATGGGTAATTCAAATGGAAGTACTGGATCTATTGGTGACTAAGGAAGGAAACCAAATTTCTGAGTAATTATATGAAAGTGCTAGATTTATTTGGTAATTAAGATGAGTTAGCTGGATTTGTAAATTTTGAAGAGATTATGTAAATTAAGGGATTAAGTTAGATTGAAGTAAAATTATTAAATTTCAAAGGTTAAGAGGAATTAATTAATATTAGAATAATATAGTGAATAAGTGACTTAATATTGTTATTGTTGAAACAGGTACATCGTGAGGTGATGCAGATCGTTAGATATGGGAACACTCTTGTTTTTGAATTACTATTTTGGAATGTAATATTCATGTCGTTACTTTGAGTGTAAATCCTTTTGTGTTGTAAAAATTAAATAGAAGGTGTAACATGTAGTAGATGTATTATATATATGCATAGTTGTTAGTATGACCAAATCATTTTCAAAATGATAAGATAAGATTTATTATAAATATATTATGACTCTTAATCTTAATGTTATATTTAAGTGGTTTAAAGGCTTATATGTAGTTAGTTAGTATTTATTACGTATAATGATGAATTTGTTTATCTTTTGAGTTATTTTGGTAGTACATTTATGTTAATTTACTAATTGATATTATGAGACTTATGTATATTGATAAGTATGAATAATGAGTTCTTGTTGGATGAATGGAATGTGATCCAGGATGATTGGATCAAGATGGAAGTCGGAATGACATATAATAGAAGTGATGTCAATTACTTGGTATCAACAAAAAATAGAGGAAACTCTGCCGAAATTTAAAAAAAAAAAATCCCATAATTTAGACATATTACCCTACACTTGACTTTGGAAAAAGAAATGTTGGGAGAATTCATAATATTTAATTTGAGGGTGTTACAAATTTCAATTGATGGATAAAATTAAAATAAATTAAAACATACATACCGAAGAAATTAAAGGAACAAAAAACAAACCAAAAATTAAAATAATAAGGATTAAAATCAAAATCAAAATCAAAATATATAATTAGTTTAATTGAAGGGCACAATTGAAACAAATCATAATTTTCATTGAAGAAATAAGGAATAAAACCGAAATCAAAAGAGCAAAGAATAAAATAAAACAATCACAAACACGAAAGATTTATATGTAATTTTCGGCGACAAGAGAAAAAAAAAAGAAGAAGGAAAAACTAAAAACCCTCATCGGTGATTTTCCGACCACTGATATCTAACACACACCACACTAGGAGGCAAGGGATATGGAGGCACCAAGTGGCACAACGGAAGATCAATTTACATCTCCAAAATATGCCGCCCTCGCTGCCTGAATGGAGTGTGCACGTGAACATTGCTTGCACGTCCATATGAGAGGCTTGCAGTGTTTCAGAAAAGTTATAACAAAAAAAGATAAATTACCTATATATCCCTAGATCTAGTGTTAACTACAGAAAAAAAAAGCAGGGGTGAAAGTATCACAATACCTCGACTCCAGTTTCGTTTGTCTTTTTCAGGGGTATGTTTGTAGTTTTACTGCGTATAAATATGCTCAAAACCAAAAATACCCTATCTTTTCCTTGTTTTGTTTGTGAACTCACAAGGATAAAATAATAGTTTTACTATTTAAAGAATTGAAAATGTCATACATGTCCCCTGTAAATATTCAAAATATCCTCGATTCCAAGAGTTAAATCCTTTCTGTCCCAGGGGTAAAATGTACATAGTAAAAATTCTACAGTAAAAATAACATGACTTTTATATTTTTTCAATTTAAATAAAAAATAATATTCAAAAACACTCCTTTTTTTTTTTTTTTTTTTAAAAAACAGAGAATTCTGGATTTTCATTGCAAAATTTATGATTCGTTAACATATATGGGCTCTTTTACACAATTTGGTTTTAAAATGAAATGTATGAGCCGTTTTCTGTCTTTATTCCGGGCTTGATTATTTTGTTCAGGCCATCAGGTTTCAAGACAAGGTCTTTTATACTTTTAAGCCCATTCTTTCTCGTATTGGGCTGCGTCTGGTTGTTCAAATGGGCTGGCACCATATTTATTTACTATGCTAAAAGCCGCCTTGTCATATTTTATCCCCTCCTTTTTTTTAAAAGATTTTTGAAATTAATTAATTGATTTATTTATTATAGCACACTTATATATAAGATATTTTTATAGTATTAAATAAAATAGTTTTAAAAAATAAAAATCCCTCTTTAAAAAAAATACATTTTATGATGTCAAGAGAATCAATTACGATAGAAATGAAACCCTAAAATCTTACAAGAGCTTGTTATTTTTTCAACGGTCTGAAATCTATAAAATTTAAGAGCAAAACGGCATTTTTTACTTTTAATTTTTAAAGTGTGTTATTCCCCAACTTAAGCAAATTATATTGTTTCATTTAATGTGAAATGGTGTGGTTTTCCTTTGTCAATTGAAGTTAGTTTTTTTTCTATCTAATTTAATCATGCCAATTTCAATCAAGTCCTTCCACTTTAGTGTCTTTTACTCTTTAATCCATAGATTTTTTTTTAATTTTTTTGATTTTCATCTTTTGCTCTTAATTTCTTTTAATTTCACTCCATCAAAACTACAACATCCCATCTAGTTTTTGCAGTATTTAGAACTCTTGTTGCTTTATAAGTTTGAGTTTATCTTATCTCCTATATATTTCATTTCAGCTGATCTTATAAATAGCAGCAACAACATTCAATAATTTTTTGAAGGAAAAAAAACCTATTTCTAACAGATTTTATCAATTATAATTTTATTAATTAAATATTAGAATAACAAATTAGAACACGTACAAAATCAATAAGTTTTCTACATAAATAAAAAACCTAGCGCATTGCGCGGGTAAATTTGCTCGTACCCACTAAAAGTCGACAGGGTTGGCATTGAGATTTTTAATAATGCTAACAATCTTGACCACCCATAACTTGAGTTTTAACCATATGATAGAATCAAATTCACATGATTAATAAAATGCAAGTATATGAAAAGCAAACTCTCTTATATTAATACATGAGGTTGAGTTTGTTTTTGAAAGATTTTTTTTTATAAATATATCAAAATAATATTTTTATTTTTTAAAAATCATCTTTGATATCAACACCTGAAAATGATCTAAAAACACCAAAAAATTTTATTTAAAATAAAAATAAAATTAATTTTTTTAAATTTTTTTCAAAGCTCTTTTGAAACGCAATGCCAAATAAAGTCTAATCTCAAATACTTTTAATCTTAACAAACACAAAAAATAATTTTTTTTTGGAATACTCTCTCTAAATATAATTAAGTATCTATTTATTGAGAATATATGATAATCCCAATAATATTCAATATTTTGGGAAAAATAAAAGTCACGTGACCTTATACAATGCAAACCACAAAGATAGTGACTAATTATTTGAAGATAATTGCTCTAAATTCACTTCTCCTCTCAATAATTTTAGCTAACAGCCACCAGGAGCAAATCCAACCATTCCCTTAGCAACATCATAGACCACCTCGTATGTCTTTTGCTGAAGATTCCCAAAAATTGCTACATCTTTGTCATTACCATTGTCTCTGAATGCTAAGCACACTTTTTCCAGACCATTCGCAGCAAACAAGATCCCCGAACCATCAATGTCCACTTCAACCCCACCTTCGAAGAAGATACTAATCTTAGGTATTGAAATGGGGTCGTTGGCATATTTGCTGAAATCATAGCATGGATGGAAACTGGATGTTCCATTTGTCAAAGTATAGTTTGTCATCAGTTCTTGGAAAGCAGAGCTGAGAGCAGAGTATGCTGTGGATGGCAGAAATGTCACAGTTGTGCCAGAGTCAATTATTGTTCCACCAGTCCTAAAAACTGATGCATCGATTGGTAGTTTGCGACCTCCAACACTAATTCCAGCAACGTCTAGGCCGTATAATTCTGGAAATTTTGTGTTTATTGGAGTGAATTTCGCAGCGGGCGAGACTTCACCGCCGAAACTAAGGCGACCAGTCGAGCTTGAAGAAGCTGGCAAGCAATATGAGAAGAGGTTTTTGTATTTTGAGGAAGTTTGTGATGGTAAGGCTATAGAGGAGCGGCCTAGTCCTAGCAAACCGGATTCACCCAAGAATTTGCCGCCATTCTTTTCACCACAACCGATCACAAAGTTTTCGAACACGTCCGAGTGTGTGATGGTTAGCGTTTCTGTGGCAAGAAATCCGACGGTGTAACCAGTCCCGTATTGGACTCTATAAAGGCATGTACCTGAAGAGCAACCCTGGGCGCTTTCTGCAGGGATGTTAAACATATGCTTGAAAATGAACCAAATGCTAATAATGATTTGAAAATATGTTATCACCTCCAATTAAAGCATATCCTTAACACACCTGTTTGCGGATTAATATGATTATTAAATCTAGAATGTGTTAGAGCAATAATAGTAATTACCTTTAGCAATTGACTTGCACGGTTCCGAGAGACACGAGAGGTTTTTGTAAGTGGTTGATTTGGTGGGATCGAACTTCTCACCATTCTGTGGAAAGCAACCCCCTAAACATGGCTCGCATTGGGTCCAAGTAAGATCGCTACCGGTATCAAAAAGGAGGGAGAAATCTTTTTTTGGTGTGCCGAGACCTACGGTAACAGTATATCCGGCTCCGTTGTGAGTGGATGGAATTGTAGTCTTCTCCTCATTAAGAACACCAGTAGTGCTTGAGTTCATGGAAAGCCGAGTTCGGAGTGATTTCACTCGGATGTCGTCTTGAAGGACGATTTCGGCTGCCGAGGGAAATGTTTTCGGATCTCCAGTAACTGAGCATGGACCATACCTGCTCGCCACTTTTAGCGACGAAGCTCTGTTGAAAATTGAAATACAGCATTGGAATTGATTAATAAATGTAAATAAAAAAAATCCTGATTTAAGTTTCAAACTCTCAAATGTAGAACACCACTAGGCATGCTCTAGATATGATCCTCCCGGGGAGGGGGCATGTATATATGTTATATATATATAGGTGTAATTTGACTCATGATTTACGAACCTGGAATATAAATCAAAATATGTTCTTGACAAATGGGAATTATTATTGGTGTGGGATGATCTCATTCCTTCTGTCATCACCCGATTTTTGGGTGATTCCCCAAAATAAAATAAAAAATAACAAAAATAAAATAAAAGTGATTTGGTGTCGGTGGAAAAATCACGGTGGAAATTTTGGAAATTTTATGAGGCGAATCGAATCTCTTTTATGCCCAAAAATGAGAGAAAATACAAATTTAAGGTAAAAATTAAGTCAAAAATCATAATTATATTTTTTATAAGCCAATTTGATTTAATCATGGGCTAATTCAAAATATTATTATGTTTGAGAATTAATTTGGGGTCCAATTGAAGAATTTAATTAAGTGCAAGGACTTAATTATATTTTAAATTGATCAAATTAATTTTATTAAGGGCTTAATTGATGAAAAATTGAATTCTTGAATTTAATTCGGGCCTAATTGAGAAAATCAGAATTTTTGGAGACCCAATTGAATTTTTCCAAGCTAATTTGGCATAATTAGGGACTAAATTGAAGACAATTGAGAGTTTAATTGTGAATTGAGGGCCAAATTGCATAAATAAAAGGCCAGGGATCAAAATGAAAAAGGCGCGCAAAGCCAAGGGTAATTTTGAAATTCGGACAAGGGCACAATTGCATAAAATCACATATTTAAATCCAATTAAGGGTGCAATTATAACAATCACAAATTGGAGGACCAAAATGCATTTTGGCCCCCCAAAGCTGCTGCACCCGCTGCTGCCCGCTGCACGCCTTCGCCGCCCGCCGACCAGCCGGCCACCGTGGCAGGCCACACCGCCTATAAAAGCGGCCACACGACGGAACAGAAGAAAAAAAACAAAACTGGGCAGAGAGAGAGGAACTCGGGGGGATTTTGGTTTTGATTTTGGCAGTTTAAGAACAAGAAAAAACAAGAAGATAGGGATTTTTATGTGAAAAGTTTTCGAATATTTTCGTTCCCTCGCAGCTATTCTTCTCCCTCTCTGTTTCATCGGTTTTTTTTCTCCTCTCTCTCTCTAAAACTTTCAGGCGTTGCTCTCTCTCTCTCTCACTCTCGGCCGACCGAAACATCATCACTGACGACCACCTGAAGCTCCCCTCAAGCACCACCCAGACATCGTCCTTCTTCTCCGGCGACCTCTGCACGAACCAGCACTGACAGAGGCGACGTAACGCCACCCCTCTACACGTAAACCAGCGGCCTTTCAGCCCCCATTCCGGCCACCACAGGCCTCCTTCTCCGACGCCACCACGACCAGAAGCATCACCTCGATCACCTCTACACGGCGGCATCATCAAGTAATCCTCTCGTCGAAGTTGATAATTCTGATTCCTGAACGTGAATAGTGCAAAAACCTTGTTCACGTTCTTCCGATAATTTTTTTCTTTTTTCTTGAGGGCTTCTCTCGGCCGATCCACATACACTTGGGCTTCGGCCATGACCCATTGGGCTTCGGCCGTGAGGCTGAAGCCCACCCATGACCCATTGGGCTTCCAGGCCGGAAGCCCAGCCCATGACCCATTGGGCTTCCAGGCCGTGAGCTGGAAGCCCAGCCCATGACCCATTGGGCTTCCAGACCGTGAAGTTTTGAAATATTTACTTGAATATCCATAAAAATAAATTAAAAATAAATAAATAAAAATAAAAAAGAAAAAAAATAAAAAAATAAAAAATATTTTTATTTTTATTGTTATTTTATTTTCCTACTACTTTTTTATTACAAAAAAAATGGATTTTCAAAAAATATAAAATGTGTTGTTTTCGTGCATACGGCCGAATTCCAAAATTTTTCAAGCATATTTTTCGTAAAAAAAATATTGCATCTTTCTCATGTTTTTAAAACAAAATTGGATATCGTAACCAGTTTATGATTATCCATTGGAATTTAGCCAAAATATCAAAAATAATCAAAACCTTTTTTGTTTTATCTATTAGGGTGTAAATTTACATTGTAAAATATATCCATGGATAAAAAAAAAAAAATATTTTTACCTACGGTGTAAATTTAAAGCGTAAATTACATCCGTAGATAAAAAAAAAACAAAAAAGAGAGGTTTCCTAACAGTGGTGTAAAATTACATTGTAAAGTACACCCGCAGATAAAATATATATATATATATATATATATATTTTTTAATGCAGTGTAAAAAAAATTAACTTAGAAAAAACAATCAAATAACAATGCAGTTTACCTTAGGTAGGGTGCACTGGGGGTGATGCGTCTTCCCCTTGCACAACAAGTCCCCTTACCCAGACTCACGCAGACCAATAGGTTCCTAGTAACCTTAATACTAGGTGGCGACTCCCTTATAATTATAGTCGTAAATTTTACGGCTATAAAACAAACACCCCATTTTCACCGCGCGCCGTTATCGTCCGTAAATCACGGCGGGACGACAGATGGCGACTCCACTGGGGACATCGCTGGACTGAGCATTGTTTATTTGATTGTTATTTTTAAGTTCATTTTTTTTACTCGCATTCTTACTGCTTTAGCATGCATTTTAATTTCAAGTCATGCATATCATTGAGTTTGAATTAATATCCTCATGCATTTTATTTCCTGAATAAACCCAATTTTAGGTTAGGTGGGGATTAGCGGTCTGCCTCATGACTTTCAGTCGGGGTTCAGAGTCGTGAAACATCCAACTATGATCTGTGTGTTTACTTGATAATGGCGGTCATACTGTGCCCCAACCATTTCTTGTAAACCCTCATACCACCTTCACGTGAGGTGGTCACTGGGCAGTTCATAGACCTTTTGAGACCAGGTAGAAAGCTTACCCCTCATATAATGGCCTAGAACTTGACTTTGGATACGAACTCCCTGATAATTTGTCAATGTGTATGTACATACATCTGCATTTGCATGCATTCATCATTGTACATAACATATCATCAACAAATTGAAATATAGGTCCCCGAAGAGTTTCTGCCACTCGACTCCAGCAAAGAAATATGGAGGACGAAGAACGTGCACGCCGTGATGCTCATTTCCAAGAAGAACTAGATTCTATAAAAACTAGTGTGGCTAGTCTCACCAACTTACTCGAGCAGGCATTGAGAAATACCTCTGGTGAGGGTCCTTCGACTAGACCCACAGCGGCTGCTCCAGCACAAGCAATGAACCATCAGGAAGAGGTGACTGGAGAAAGGGTTCAGGATCCGCAGCAAAACCCAGCTTTCATGCAATCAGCAGTGCCGATACCTGCGCCAACTCCAACAGTTATAGAAGCATCAGGGGGTATCGACCAAGATAAGATGGCAACCCTGGAAGCCAGGATAAGGGCCATTGAAGGGGTGAACCTATATGACCCAGTACATGCTGCTGAGATGTGTCTAGTTCCGAATGTCGTGATACCAAAAAAATTTCGTGTTCCCGAATTTATCAAATACACTGGAACACAGTGCCCCGTCACTCACCTAAAATCATACTGTAACAAAATGGCAGAAGTAGTGCATGATGAAAAATTACTTATGCATTTTTTCCAAGACAGTTTGAGTGGGGCAACTTTAAATTGGTACATGAGACTAGACAGCACCAGGATCCGTAGCTGGAAAGATCTGGTAGATGCTTTCATTAAGCAATATAAGTATAACATGGACATTGCTCCTGATAGAACAAGTTTGTCCAACCTGGAAAAGAAGGACAGAGAAAGCATAAGGGAATATGCTCAGAGATGGAGAGATCTTGCTGCACAGGTGCATCCTCCGCTTCTAGATAAAGAGATGGTGACTTTATTCGCCAACACGTTAAGAGCGCCCTATTACGAGCATGTGATGGGTAGTTCAGCACAACAATTCACGGATGCTGTAGCCGTGGCGGAGCGAATAGAGCAAGGAATTAGAAGTGGTAGAATTTTTGCACCTGTAGAGAAAAGGGGCTTTGAAGGCAAGAGAAAAGATGTCGAGCATTTTGAAGACAATTACAAGGGTAATAAAAGCCAATTCCAAAATAACCCTTCATCTGAAATTACAAACGTCAACCTTCAAGCCAAAGATCCACCTAAAAATTTCCCTAAAAGAAATTACCAGAAAACCCACGAACAGCTACCTCCGTTACCTTTGCCTTTGAATGAGATGTATCAAAAGCTAGTAAGCATTGGGCAAGTAGCTCCAGAACCTCAGGTACCTTTGCAACCACCTTACCCTGATTGGTACAAACCTGATCTCACCTGCGAATACCATGCTGGAGCTGCAGGACATAGTATTCATACTTGTGGCGCTTTCAAGAAGAAGCTCATGAAATTGATTAAAGCAGGGTGGATAACATTCGATGAAAATCCAAGTCCTGCACCCAATTAAGCTTCACGGAAATGGGGTACCAAGTGTTCGCACTGTTAAAGTGAGGTCATCCAAGCTTTTGAAAAGAGGGGTGCCGATATCAGAAGATGAAGTCCTCTTTCTTGATTTCCTTTTGTTTTGGTCATATCTGCACATGATGTTCATGTTTTGACTTGTCGGCAATTCTACTTGTAACGCCACAAGACTTTTCTTGTTAAGCAAGCATTTCTTTTCAATGATCATGTATTTTCTTGTGTTTATGACGCGTTTTATAACACAAGTGCTCCTTATATCCTATCATCTAAATTACACATGATCCCGTAATTTCAAAATCAAAGTCTAGTACAAAAAGGAATGTCAATTTGATTTTTGTTTAACAAATGTGTTCTGGAAATTCAAAGGATTTCATTGAAGGGTGATCTCATACCCCAAAAATCTGCATAATAAGCTAATCTTTTAGCTAAACGAATAACCCCAGAACAAATCAAAAATAACATTTCGCATGGAAAAGCAAAGCTTATTGGTTTAGATTGCATGTTTTGAAATGAGGAGAGGCCATCTTTGATATGCCTTTACAAAGTCTTAAATATCCATTGCAGTCCCCATTTGAGCCGAACAATTATTTTCTGATAATTAACCCTGACAAGGATCACACCCAACACTGGGGGGCAAGTGCGAAGAGAGAAGAACTCTCAATTACAAAATGATCTTCAATGACAAAAGATGCCCAAAGAAAGCTGGGAGTCATAATCATAAAAAGGTTTTTAGTACATCAATTCAACAATTTAGTGGTACTAAAAATCCAACATAGAAACCCAACAAGATTCTGGGGTGTCACAATAAAAGCCCAAACAAAATACTTGGGGGCATTTCAAGTCAAAATGACGGCACTGCTAAAAACTCATACCAACGAGCATGTCAAGAGATACCCAAATAAAATTGTGAGCCATAAACATAAAAGGAGCTTTAGTACATTACGACAAATCGAGTCAACATGATAGTACTCAAAACCCATGATAAAAATCCCAAACAAATACTGGGGGGCATGTCTAGGTAAAAGCCCAAACAAAATGCTGGGGGGCATGTCATGAAAATCAATTATGAGGACTAAAAGAGTTCTAAGAGCGAGCACTAAGTGATCCTTAGTCTAGAAAACCCTTAAACACTTTTTGAGCCTGCAAATATCTTTTCTTCGTAGCCAGTAACCTGAGCCTACATTACAAGCCTGATAAAGCCCTTTCTGATCAAATACAGGTAATCTGGATCGATAGGCAATGCTTTTCCATTTGAAATGATTCTTACGAATGCTTCACCAAACCTGATCGAAGCCTTTTTAAAATACAAGATATGCAAACAAGCACCACTTCATGCTCTTGTCAAAATCGACATAAAACCTGACAATGAGATCACTTGAATTCTTTCGAGAACAAGTTTGTTTAAACAAATATCAAATTGGTTTTTGTGCTTGGAATGGCTTTGAAATCCCCAAAAATCTTACATGAAAAATCTTTGCAAATAACCATCCCTTTCCTGGAAACACTTGAAGCCTAAAACGCTGGTGTGGTGGGACCTGACTGTGGCCATCAAAATAGTTTGTGTTTGGAATGACTTTGAAATTCCAAAACTCCCACATGAAACACAATCTTTGCAAATAATCAAACCTTTTCATGCAAACATTACTCTTCAAGCCCAAAACACTTGTGGGCATGGCCAGACTAGGGGTAATCTACAAAAGCAATTGAAGCTGGCTCAATCATTCATTTTCAAAGATCTGGGTCAAACTCAGGGGGGCATGTTGATATGAAACATCTATCATCTCCAGTGGTCAAAATCTTAAATTGCGGCTCGAGTAAGCAGAAGCAAGAAGCTGTCAAAGCTAGAAATCCAACCCCAGGAAAAGAAGGCCGAGAAGAAGAAAAGGGGACCTATATTTCTCAGGTAAACATACATGCATCATCATGCATTGCATCCCCATTAAGAATATAGAAAATATTTTGGAGGGATCGTAATTTATGAACCTTCATTCATCATTTTTATGCACGCTTTCAAGCTCCCACCTTTTCCATCTCCTTGAGCATGCTTTTCAACTTTATCTCTTTCCTAATTTTGGGTGTTATCATGCATTCCATCCCATTAAGAATTTAGGAAATGTTTTGGAGGGACCGTAATTTACGAACCTTCATTCATCATTTTTGTGTACGCCTCCAGGCTCTTACCTCTGTGTCGCGCTTTTTAGCCTCATCTTCTTTCCTGAATTTGGTTGCCATCACGCATGGCATCTTCCCATTAGAAATCTAAGAAATGTGTTGGAGGGATTGTAATTTACAAACCTCTATTGTTTTGTGTGCGCCTTCGAGCCCCTACCACCTTCACATCCATGAGTGCGCTTGCGAGCCTTCCAGCGAACATAGATAGAGCGTTTTTCAACCCTATCTCTTTCCTTATTTGAGTGTGCTTTCTAGCCCTATTTTCCTTCCATATTCAAGTGCGTTTCCAACCCTTGCCATCAATTAAAATGGTGTGCTTTCTAGCCCTATTTTCCTTTCACTTTCGAGTGTGTTTTTCAACCCTCGATCATCAACTAAATAGTGTGCTTTCCAGCTCTATTTTTCTCACATATTCGAGTGCATTTTCCAACCCTCGCCATCAATTAAAATAGTGTGCTTTTCAGCCCTATTTTCCATTCATTATCATTTAAAATAGTGTGCTTTCCAACCCTATTTTCCTTTCATTTTCGAACGCAATTTCCAACACTCGTCATCAATTAAAATAGTGTGCTTTCCAGCCCTATACTGTCATCACCCGATTTTTGGGTGATTCCCCAAAATAAAATAAAAAAGAACAAAAATAAAATAAAAGTGGTTTGGCGTCGGTGGAAAAATCACGGTGGAAATTTTGGAAATTTTATGAGGCGAATCGAATCTCTTTTATGCCAAAAAATGAGAGAAAATACAAATTTAAGGTAAAAATTAAGTCAAAAATCATAATTATATTTTTTATAAGCCAATTTGATTTAATCATGGGCTAATTCAAAATATTATTATGTTTGAGAATTAATTTGGGGTCCAATTGAAGAATTTAATTAAGTGCAAGGACTTAATTATATTTTAAATTGATCAAATTAATTTTATTAAGGGCTTAATTGATGAAAAATTGAATTCTTGAATTTAATTCGGGCCTAATTGAGAAAATCAGAATTTTTGGAGACCCAATTGAATTTTTCCAAGCTAATTTGGCATAATTAGGGACTAAATTGAAGACAATTGAGAGTTTAATTGTGAATTGAGGGCCAAATTGCATAAATAAAAGGCCAGGGATCAAAATGAAAAAGGCGCGCAAAGCCAAGGGTAATTTTGAAATTCGGACAAGGGCACAATTGTATAAAATCACATATTTAAATCCAATTAAGGGTGCAATTATAACAATCACAAATTGGAGGACCAAAATGCATTTTGGCCCCCCAAAGCTGCTGCACCCGCTGCTGCCCGCTGCACGCCTTCGCCGCCCGCCGACCAGCCGCAAAGCGGCCACACGACGGAACAGAAGAAAAAAAACAAAACTGGGCAGAGAGAGAGGAACTCGGAGGGATTTTGGTTTTGATTTTGGCAGTTTAAGAACAAGAAAAAACAAGAAGACAGGGATTTTTATGTGAAAAGTTTTCGAATATTTTCGTTCCCTCGCAGCTATTCTTCTCCCTCTCTGTTTCGTCGTTTTTTTTCTCCTCTCTCTCTCTCTCTAAAACTTTCAGGCGTTGCTCTCTCTCTCTCACTCTCGGCTGACCGAAACATCATCACCGACGACCACCCGAAGCTCCCCTCAAGCACCACCCAGACATCGTCCTTCTTCTCCGGTGACCTCTGCATGAACCAGCAGTGACAGGGGCGACGTAACGCCAACCCTCTGCACGTAAACCAGCAGCCTTTCAGCCCCCATTCCGACCACCACAGGCCTCCTTCTCCGGCGCCACAACGACAAGAAAGACCACCTCGATCCCCTTTACACGGCATCGTCGAAGTTGATAATTACTGTTCACGAACGTGAACAGTGCAAATATTGCACTGTTCACGTTCTTTCCCGTTAATTTTTTTTTCTTTTTTCTTCGGGCTGGGCTTCTCTCAGCCCAGCCCAGTCCACATACACTTGGGCTTCCAGCCCATGAAGGCTGGAAGCCCAGCCCATGACCCATTGGGCTTCCAGCCCGTGAGGACTGGAAGCCCAGCCCATGACCCATTGGGCTTCCAGCCCATGAAGGCTGGAAGCCCAGCCCAAATAAGCTGGGCTGTCAGCCCACTGTGCTGACAGCCCAGCCCATAAAAAATAAATAAAAATAAATAAATAAAAATAAAAAAAATAAAAAAATAAAAAAAAATAAAAAATATTTTTATTTTTATTGTTATTTTTATTTTCCCTACTACTTTTTTTTATTAAAAAAAAAAAGATTTTCAAAAAATATAAAATGTGTTGTTTTCGTGCATACGGCCGAATTCCAAAATTTTTCAAGCATATTTTTCGTAAAAAAAATATTGCATCTTTCTCATGTTTTTAAAACAAAATTGGATATCGTAACCAGTTTATGATTATCCATTGGAATTTAGCCAAAATATCAAAAATAATCAAAACCTTTTTTGTTTTATCTATTAGGGTGTAAATTTACATTGTAAAATATATCCATGGATAAAAAAAAAAAAATATTTTTATCTACGGTGTAAATTTAAAGCGTAAATTACATCCGTAGATAAAAAAAAAAAACAAAAAAGAGAGGTTTCCTAACAGTGGTGTAAAATTACATTGTAAAGTACACCCGCAGATAAAATATATATATATATATATATATATATATATATATATATATATATATATATATATTTTTTTTTTTTTTTTAATGCAGTGCAAAAAAAATTAACTTAGAAAAAAAACAATCAAATAACAATGCAGTTTACCTTAGGTAGGGTGCACTGAGGGTAATGCGTCTTCCCCTTGCACAACAAGTCCCCTTACCCAGACTCACGCAGACCAATAGGTTCCTAGTAACCTTAATACTAGGTGGCGACTCCCTTATAATTATAGTCGTAAATTTTACGGCTATAAAACAAACACCCCATTTTCACCGCGCGCCGTTATGACAGGGCGCGAAGCGTCGTAAAAATCGCCGTCGCGACACCTTCAAACGGATTTGAAATTGAATATTAACTCTTTTTAAATGGACTTCACTTTTTGTTTGAGAGATTTAGGAGAAAGTATATATTTAATTGTCATCTAAATGCAGCACAAGGACTAAATTGCAACACACACGCACACAATTGGTCATACATGAATCGTAACTTGTAAAACACAGAATTAAAAGACAAGACAGGAAATATTAAATCATGATCCAACCCTTGTTAGATTGGTCGCAGACACTTGATGGCAAAAGAGAGTCGGCATGAACATCGCGAAAGTAAGTTTTTGTGATCTCATTTGCTGAAACGGCATGCCCTTTCTTGGAAGAGCAAACAAGAATAAGAAAAACATGGAGGAGGAAGAAGGCAGGTGAGGTGGGAGTAGCCATGAGAAAACAAACACTTCGCTTCGTCGTCACAGATTATGAAACCTCGTCGTTTTCTTGGCTAGCCTCACTGGCCTTATATAAGCTAAACCATACGGATCACTCACAACAACAGGCTATGGAAGACCGATCTTAATAATTCCAAGTCAAGCTAACCTGTCTCCATTATTCTGAAAGGAGTTCAGGATGCCAATTCCAGCTAGGCAATATTTTCGTTCTTATATATTGTTTTTTTTTATTAAAAAAATATCAAATCAATACTTTTCCAGATTCTTTTCTATAGTTTTAATATATTTATGTAGAAAGATAAAAAAATGTTATTTTTATATATTTTATCTGAAAACTATTTTTAAAAAACAATTTACATCTATTACCAAACACAATAGTAATCAATCTTTGAAAAACATGCTATTCTTTTTTTGGGTAATTAATATGGGTGTGGAGGCCATATGTGATGCAACTTGACTAAATAAATAGATTTTAAAGTTAATAAAATGTAAATTTCTAATAAATATTATATTAGTAACTATAAAGTTTGAATCTAAATCAATAAAAAAATAAATTTTTTAATCTTAAACTTTCATAATTTGGCAATGATTAAAAAAAAAAGAACGATATGAACAAAATAGCTCTGCTGGAGTTGATATTCCAATCCATCCAGAGAAGGAAGCTACATCGAAATAACAAAATAATTCTAGCAGCCCAGTTGACTCGTTGACTCGAAGGAGACGATAAAACTGGATTTTTGTCGCGAGAGATTTGAATTGGGATTCGGACACTATACATAATAAACATGTAAAGGAAATCCGGAGAAGACACTGACGAAGACTTGGATTCTAAAAAGTGTCTGCCAGTGGACTTACCCGTTGATCGCGGAGCGATTCCATTCGGAAATGACACCACCCGTTCTCGCTGGTCGTGCTTGAATTATTACGAAAGAATTATTATGAAAATAAATAAATAAATTATATTTCAGAGTTTTATTTAAAAATTTAAGTTTTTTGATAAAATAATTTTTTAATATATTATCGGAGCTTGTTGATCTAGCGGTCACAAGTTCGAATCTCACCATCCTAATTTTATTTAATAAAAAATAAAGTATAAAGTAGTGTAGTCTTGTACAAGTTTCAGATTCAAAAGAATTTTAACTTAAGGGGATGTATTAGAAAATAATATAAATTATATTATGAGATTTTAGTTAAAAATTTAAATTTTTAAGTGAAATGATTCGTTAATAATTCTCGTATATTTATAAGAATTTTTTTCTAGCAGCGAGACTAGGGTTGTGAATACCATAATTTGTTTTTATGATAATACAGGTTTTATCAAATGCTAAATTAAAAAAATATTGGCTTTTTCTTCTCTTTTTGTAAATAGACAAACGGGAAAGACGATGTGATTTTTTATAAAGAATATTCGAAAATAAATAAATAAACTCTTGAAAGACTTGGCCGTGTGAAGTTAAAAGGAGGCGAATTTAATTAATATTCCAGAATTATAAAAAAATAATTTAAATAAAAAACAAAAATACTCAAAAACACTTTTTTTTTTAAAAAGAAAACAGAGAATTCTGGATTATTTTGGTCGGCCAACCTGGTTTCAAGACAAGGCTGCGTTTGGTTGTGCACCCTATTTATTTATAAGTTTGGTTTGGGTATTTGTTAGGCTATAAGCCGCCTTATCATATTTTATCCCCCTTTTTGTAAATGATTTTTGAAATTTATTTATTTTTTAACTATCATAGCACATTTATATATAAGATATTATTCTAGTATTAAATAAACCAGTTTTAAAAAATAAAAGTCCCTCTTTTTTTAAAAATACATTTTATGATGTCAAGAGAATCAATTAGGATGAGAAATGAAACCCTAAAATTTCACAAGAGCTAGTCATTTCTTCAATGGCATGAAAGCTATAAAATTTAAGAACAAAACGACATTCCTTGCATTCAATCTTTAAAGTGTCTTTTTCCTCGACTTAAACAAATCACATTGTTTCATTTAATGTGAAATGATGTCGTTTTCCTTTCTCAATTGATATTAATTTTTTTTTTCTGTGATTTAATCATGCAAATTTCAATCAAGTCCTTCCATTTTAGTGTCTTTTACTCTTTAATCCATAGATTTATATTTTTTTTTATTTTATCAATTTTCATCTTTTGCTCTTAATTTCTTTTAATTTCACCCAAGCTAAACTACAGTATACCATCTAGTTTTTCTTTTGCTCTCATATCAATCATTGTTTATTCAATTCTTTATTTTTAAGCTAATCTCACTCTCAATTTAAATATTCTTTTTTTAATTAAGCCCCTGATTAATTATTCATTTCAAAATCATCTTTGAACTTCTAACTTCTTTCATTGTTAGACAAATTAAATCAAATTAAGCCTTTTTCCTTAAATCTCTCTTCAATTCAATCCTTAATTATGACATAAAAATTTCTAAACTTTATTTTCTTCCAATGATACTCAATTATTTTTCCAATTTAAACCCTAACTAAGTATTTTTTATGATTCCATTCGGAAATGACCCCACCCGTTCCTCGCTGGTCGTGCTTCAATTATTACGAAAAAAAAATTCATTTAAAAATTGAAGTTTTTAAGTGAGATAATTTTTTAATATATTATCAGAGTTTGTTGATCCAGCCATCACGAGTTTGAATCTCACTACCTCAATTTTATTTAATAAAAAATAAAGTACAAGGTAGTGTAGCCTTGTAAAAGTTTCAGATCCAAAAGAGCTTTTACTTGAGGGGATGTATTAGAGAATAATATAAATTATATCATGGGATTTTACCTAAAAACTTAAATTTTTGGGTGAGATGGTTCGTTAACAATTCTCACATATTTATAAGAAATTTTTTCTAGCAACAAACCAGGGCTGTCAATACCGTTTTGTTTGGGCCGAAACGGCTGGAACGTTCCGTTCCTTTAAATAAACCGAGACAAAACAATATTGTTTTCATTTCGGTTTTAATTCTGGTCCATTCCATAAATTCCTGCCGGAACGTCTCGGTATCGTTCCGGGTGTGCCATTCCGGTCTTAAAATCCTTCTTATTTTGATTAACTTGTGATTTTTTTTCTTCGAATTTTGAGATTATGTTTGTTTGACTTTGTGTTTGTATTGTATAATTTAAAATTAATTTATATTGAATTTTAATTATGCTTGTTAAATTAATATTTTAAGTTTTTTTATATATAATTAATTATATATGAACAGCACAACCCTGAAACGGTACGCCGAAATGCTCCGAAACCGAAATGTTCCGTACCATTAGAAAAACCGTAACGACGACCGTAACGGTATTGACAACCTTGAACGAGACTGATTTTTTTTTAAATTTTATTAGTCCAATAAATCTTTTAAGTTTGGAGATTTAGGTTTTGTTTGGCTTTGTGTTTCAAGTTATTTTTGAAAAAAATAAATCTTTTTATATTTATTTTTATTTTAAATTAAATTTATTTTGGTGTTTTTAGTTAACAATAATTTTTAAATAATAATAAAATATTATTTTAATTTATTTCCAAAAAAAAAAACTCTTAAAAACAACCTCGATCATACTTATAAAGTTAACAAACTTGTTATCAATTCTAAACATAGGTGCACAACCCTTTGTTTTAAAACAAAAACATTTTTTTTTTATCCAGAAGCTGCCACAAATTTGTTTTTATGATAATACAAGTTTTTTTTTTTTTTTTTTTATCAAATGCTAAATTAAAAAAAATATTGGCTTTTTTCTTCTCTTTTTGTAAATAGAAAAACGAGAAAGACGATGTGATTTTTTATAAAGAATATGCGAAAATAAATAAATAAATTATTGAAAGACTTGGCCGAGTGAAGTTCAAAGGAGGCGAATTTAATTAATATTCCAGAATGATAAGAAAATAATTTAAATAAAAAAACAAAAATATTCAAAAACACTTTTTTTTTTAAAAAAAGGAGGCGAATTTTGGAACAGACATTCCTTGCATTCAATCTTGGAAGTGTCTTTTTCCAGGTTGTCAATACTATTTCGGTCGTTATTTTGGTTTTTTTATTGTTACAGAACATTTTGGTTTTGGAGCATTTTGATGTGCTGTTTCGGGGTTGTACTATTCATATATAATTAATTATATATATATAAAAAAACTTAAAATATTAATTTAACAAGCATAATTAAAATTCAAGATAAATTAACTTTAAATTATACAATACAAACACAAAGTCAAACAAACATAATCTCAAAATTAGAAAAAAAATCACAAGTTAATCAAAATAAAGAGAATTTTAAGGCCGAAACGGTACATTAGGAATGGTACCGAGATGTTCTGGCCGGAATTTGGCTGGAAGTTCCAGAACAGGCTGGAATAAAAACTGAGACGAAAACAATACCATTTTGTCTCGGTTTTTTTAATGGAACGGAACATTCCGGCTATTCCGGGTGGAACGGAACGGAATTAACAACCCTTGTCTTTTCCTCAACTTAAACAAATCACGTTGTTTCATTTAATGTGAAATGATGTCTTTTTCCTTTCTCAATTGATATTAATTTTTTTTCTTTGTGATTCAATCATGCAAATTTCAATCAATTCCTTCCATTTTAGTGTCTTTTACTTTTTAATCCATAGATTTATATTTTTTTTATTTTGTCAATTTTCATCTTTTGCTCTTAATTTCTTTTAATTTCACCCAAGCTGAACTACAATATGCCACCTAGTTTTTCTTTTGCTCTCATATCAATAATTGTTTATTCAATTCTTTATTTTTAAGCTAATCTCACTCTCATTTTAAATATTCTTTTTTTAATTAAGCCCCTAATTAATTATTCATTTCAAAATCATCTTTGAACTTCTAACTTCTTTCAATGGTAGACAAATTAAATCAAATTAGGCCTTTTTCCTTAAATCTCTCTTCAATTCAATCCTTAATTATGACATAAAAAATTCTAAACTTTATTTTCTTCCAATGATACTCAATTATTTTTCCATTTAAACCCTAACTAAGTATTTTTTATGATATATTTTTAACATATAAAAATTTAATAAAAATGATAAAAAAAAATATCAGTTTACTAAAAAGACATTTGTTTCACTATTTTTCAAAATATTTACTGAAAAAAGGATTAAAAAGTTATGTTATTGTTAGAGTATGGTAGTGAGTAGTATTGAGTATGTATAAATAGTAGGTATTTGTAAATATACGAAAGGCATGTTGAATAATATCAGTTGAGAACAATATAATATTTTCCACTTTCCTCTCTCTCTCTCTCTTATTCTCTCAAATCCCTAAATATCATATTCTTCATCTTCATCTCTTCTACTGATCTACATAGATTCTCACAGTTATGACAGTAAATATAAGGTACATGTACATACAGAAAAAATGAGGATCATATTCAAATAAAAACCTATCATTGCCAAGAATTAATCATTTGTCTTTAAGATTTTATTGCTCTGTTATTGATGCAAACAAAATGAACGCAACCAACCTCTTATGATTTCAATAACATCACCTTATTTAGTTATGCTTTTATATAAGATCCAACTTGAGAAATTATTACTTAAAATGCATCTACAATAACAAAATCTAAGCTAAAAATTAGAAAAAAAAATATAAATGAAAAAACAGAGTTTAGAACTAAGGAATGCAATTTGAAAACTTGAGGTGAAGAGGAGTCTAAAAACCTATATAAAACATTGCCCAATTAGGCTCCTTTATAATATGTTGTAGGATTGATTTTAGTATTCATGATAATTTATTCTTGTCATTTATTAACCTTAATTACATGTTATAAAACATGTTTGCAAAAACAATAAAAAATAAATAGAAGAAGAGAAGAGAGTACCTTATTTATAAATTGAGTTTCTTAAGAACATCAATTTAGATCAAGTAGGAATCCTAGTACAAAACGATCTGTATTTAGAACTCCAAGTTGACTATATATATATATATATTAATACAGATGATAAGATTGCTCGGAAGGTGATCAAATTAACCTCTAGAAGAGTGGTTGCAGGCAGTTGGTGGGAGGAGAGAATTGACTTCAACAGTATGAAGATAGCTTTTCGTAGCCTCAACAGCATAAACCTTACTCAAAGAGAGTAGAAGAAGAAAAACATTAATGAAAAGCGAGATGGAACAAATTGGGGTGGCCATTGGAAACAAAGAAGCCCTTCTCTTAGTTGTGCTGCCCCAACTCATAAGCTCATAGGGGCCTTATATACTATAAAAGAAACGGATGAACAAAATAATAATAATAATAATAATTTAAGAGTGACCTTATCAAATAAAATGGAACGCCATGAATGAAGACTTGGTCAACGATAACTTTTCTAGCTTGATATCCACCTTAATTGAAACCACTAAAGCATTAAATATTAATGAATTGCGGGTGTTGCCCATGATTAAACAAACAGATTTCAGTAGAAAAAGAAGAAGGAAGCTTCCTTCATGTATGAATTGCGGGTTCGATTCTTTTATTTTTTAATATTTTTTATTTTGCATTGCTCACATGTTCATGATTCAAATAATATTTTATGGTGTAACGAGCATTGGTTTAATGGAAGCGAAAGGACTCAATAAAAAAAACGCAAATAACAAAAAAAAATACCTAATAAAGAAAAAAGAGAGTGTGGAATGAATAGTTTTTTTAAGATGGTTTATTTTTTATATCCAGAGATCATTTCATGATTTATTATCGAGCACCAATTTTATAGAACCAAAAAACATTTATTAAATTTCAAGCATAAGAGCTAAAATAAAAACAAAATGTAAATGAAAAACAAAAACAAAAAAAGATTTGAGGTGAATGACTGCTGATACGATCACTAGTGTTTTCACCTCATATATATATATATATATATATATATATATATATATATATACACACACACTAGCCAAATAACTCGCGTTTCGTCGCGGGCGGAATCATATTTTTTTCAACATAAAAAAATATTTATTATGTATAATTTTTTTTATCATAATATAAATTTAGAGAAAATAATAAATCTGTATATAATTTTTGTGAAGTGCAAGTTTTTTATAAAATATATAAATTTTAAATGAATATAAATTTATCTGTTTAGTAGGTTTCAATGAAATAACCAATATAAAATAAGTAGCAATTTTTTATATCCACAAAAGATTAAAACATAAATTGAAAATATATCTTTATGTTATTGTCATTATCATTATTACAAAAGTTAAAGTTATTATCAACATTACTGTCCAAATAATTAAAATAATTTAATTGCCCTGAAAAATTATTAAAAAAGCAAAAGATTTATAAAAAAAAGTAATAAAAAACCAATCACCAAAATTATCATTACTATTGCGTAAATAGTAAAATCATAAAAATTATTTAATCCAAAGAACAAATAAAAATACCAGAAAATGAAAAAAAAAAATAAATGGAAAAAGGAAGCAATATTAATTTTAAAATGATTACCAATTTAAATTAAAATCTTAGGATTGAACTGATTAAAAAAAATTCCAAGAAAAAAAAACTATATAAAAAACTAAAAGTATAGATGTATAAATACGAATAAAAAATATGCATTGTCTTAGAACTTAAAAAAAAAACTAAATGAATTAATATAAAAAAAACCCTGCAATAATGAAATACAAAAAAAATAAAAAGTTCTATCTACAAAAAGATGAATATATAAATTGAAAATCTATTATTATGTTATTATCATTATTACTAATATAACAGTTAAAATTATTATCAATATTATTGTCAAAACAATCTCAATAATTAAATTGTCCTGAAAAATCATTAAAAAAAAGCAAAAGATTTTTGTATAAAAAAGGGAAAAAAAAAAGCAACTAAAATCATCATGATAATTGCATAATAGTCAAATTATAAAAATCATCCAAAAGTAATAAAAAATCAATCACTAAAATTATCATTACTATTGCGTAAATAGTAAAATCATAAAAATTATTTAATCCAAAAAACAAATAAAAATAATAGAAAACCAAAAAAATAAATAAAGGAAAAAAGAAAGTAATATTAATTTTAAAATGACTGCCAATTTAAATTCAAATATCAGGATTGAACCGATTAAAAAAAATCCCAAGAAAAAAAAACTATAAAAAAACTAAAAGTATAGATGTATAAATACAAATAAAAAATATACATTGTCTAAGAATTAAAAAAAAAACCCTAAATGAATTAATAAAAAAAACCCTGCAATAATCAAATAAAAAAAATAAATAGTTCTATCCACAAAAAGATGAATACATAAAATGAAAATCTATCCTTATGTTATTATCATTATCACTATTATAATAGTTAAAATTATTATCAACATTACTGTCAAAATAATCTCAATAATTAAACTGTCCTGAAAAATCATTAAAAAAAGCAAAAGATTTTTGTATAAAAAAGAAAAAAAAACAACCACTAAAATCATAATGATCATTGCATAAATAGTTGAATTATAAAAATCATCCAATCCAAAGAAAAAAAGAAGAAGCAAAAAACAAAAAAAAAATGAACAAAGAGAAAAAAAGAGTAATATTAATAGTAAAATGATTATTATAATAGTTAAAATTATTATCAGTATTACTGTCAGAACAATTCAAATAATTAAATTGCCCTGGAAAATCATTACAAAAAATCAAAAAATTTGTAAAAAAAAAATTAAAAAATAACAAATGAATTAATAAAAATATCAATAAAAAAATAAATTAATATCAAATAAAAAATAAACAATATAAAAAAAATAAATGAATTAATATCAAATAAAAAATTAAAAGAATAAGGACCAAAATGAAAAGTAATATATATAAAATTAATTCCAGTTGAAGGATAAAATTAAAACAAAAAACAATTGGAGGACCAAAAATAAATAATGATAATTGTTATCATTTTATAAAAAATCAAAAGAAGAGGGACTGAAATCAAATTTTGTATATATTACCAATTTCAATTGGAGGACCAAATTATAGAAATGAAAACATCCATACCGGAAAAATTGAAGGAATAAAAATTAAATAAAAAATCAAAGGTATAAGGACTGAAATGAAAACCTGTTATATAATCAGTTTTAATTGAAGGGTACAATTGAAAACAATAAAACTTTAATTTAAATAAATCAGTAATAAAAACAAAATCAAAACCTCAAGTACCAAATGAACTTAACACAAACATCAGGGACTGGAACTGATTTTAGGCGGCAGGAGAGAGAAAAGTGATAGAGGACAAAAAACCGTCCGCCGCCATTTACCGGGACATCTATGACTGGAACGCCCCACGACAGAAGAGAGAGGACCTTGCGGCGCATCTTCTGTCATGGCGGAAGATCTTTTTTGACGGCGGGAAGACGCAGCACGCGCTCCCTAAAAGGCGTGTGATAGGGGAACGCTGCTGGCATTTCTGTGTGACGCGCCAACAGTTAATCAGAAAAAATAATAAAATATGAGATAATTACCAAGTGGCCCCTAATCCTACTGATATTTACGAAAAAACCATAAGGGAAAGTACATAGCTGCCCCCATTTACTGTGCGCGCTATTTTGTCGTTTTCAGGGGCTTTTTTCGTCGATTCATTGTGCAAAGAAAATTGAAAAACTGGTAAAGCTCCTGGTTCCTGTGCACTATTTTATCTTTTTCGGGGGTTTTTTCATTAGTCCACTGTTCCAAACAGGATAAAGCATAAAAAAAAGGGCGCCCATACGCGCGCGAAACACAAATGCTAAATGTCTAGTTCACAGTGAAATCACTCACAATGAACCGTGCCAAATAGGAAAACAGCCACGACAATTATTTTATATAGGTAATATATATATATATATTTTATAATAATATTCAAATATTTTCTTCAAATCAATTAAGAGAAAAGAGAAAATATTTCACCACTAGTGACAAGTGCGCCACTAGCATCCCATTTCAGAGAAGTTTATTCACCATGCCAATTTACGTAAAAAAAAGATAAAAATAATTAATTTTGAGCACTCTTAATCAATGGGATACCACTTTTTTTTTCTTACTTACATTGTGAATCCACTGTCCCCCACTAATTAATTAATACTAGAATCTATACCTTCTATACATATCTTACAATTCACACTATAGTCATATAATCATCATAGTTGCATAAAAGAAATTTAAGGTCATTGTGAAGTCACGCATGATTAAAATTATTGGCAAAGTGCCTATTGACCCGAGTCAATGCTAAGGACAAATATCCACTTATTCTTGAAGTGGAAGACTCGAGCTCGACCGGTTGGATGATAAAGGGAAATCAAGCATGGTTTTAGATCTTCAAACTTGATTGCATCCTCTGTGTGTGTGTGTGTGTGTGTGTGTGTGTGTGTGATGAGGCACCATAACTTCAATTGGAAATTGGAAACACTAATCCACTAAGCATGAAACTCTTTGAATTCTAAGCATACGAACCCATTAAGCGACCTTCCTTTGTAATTTCACTGTTATAATATTGATAAATACAAATTTAATGCTTGCAATTCATCATATATTGTGACTTTGATGTACCAATTTTGTATTGTGACTTTTGGCTACTTTTCTTTGCTATGTCTTGGCTTTAACTTTTTAGTTTATATATATATATATATATATATATATATATATATATATATATATATATATATATATATATATAACGTGTAGAGGTTTCTCTATTGTAGATTTCAACAATAAAATTATTATTTTACCATAAAATTGTCAAAATTTGATCCTCGGTACCGGGGTGTTCTGGTCTTTTAATATTTATTACATAGTAAAACTATCTATTTACCCCTGAGATCTGACAAAAAGACTGTCATAACCCATTTCTGGGTTATTCCCCAATCTACCTAGAATAAAAATAAAATAAAATAAAAAGGACTGGTGTTGATAGAAAAATCAAGGTGAGAATTTTGGATTTTTTTGAGAACCCGATCGTAATTTTTTTGTGCCCAAAAATGAAATAAAATACAGATTCAAGGCTAAAATATTTTTTTTATTAGATAAATCTACAAATTAAGTTGAAAGATATAATTATATTTTTATGGGTTAGTTTGATTTAATCGCCGACCAATTTAAAGTGTAATTATATTTAGGAATTAATTTAGGGTCCAGTTGAAGGATTTTATTAAACGCAAGGACTTAATTATATTTTAAATGGGTCAAATTAATTTTATTAAGGGTTGAATTGGTGAGAAATTAAGTTTGAAAGTCTAATTTGGGTTAAATTGAGAAGATCAAAATTTTCAGAGACGAAACTTTTTGGGTGAAATCGGAAGCCAAAATTGAAAGAAAACATCGTTCTTCTTGGTTTTTTTGTTGAAAAGCTCTTCTTTGTTTCAACCCATTTTTTATTGTCTATTTTTTATTTTTTCAATAATTTTGTATTTTAATGTTATTTCAAATTTTTTTGATGTTTATTCTTTGCCATGCCAACACTAACATCTATTGGACACCACTCCCGAGAAAATTTACAGAACAAGAGGGAACGAAAAAAAATGCAGACAACAAACACAGGGATGATGGGAGAAAACACATACACTAGCAACCAACATCTTCCCCCTTCTTCGTCATTGATTGAACAATGCTAACAACTCCTTCTCTCTCCTCTAACAGTCGATAGTTCTCTCTCCCCCCTTACAACACTAACAACTCTCTCTCTTTCTCTCTCTCTCTCTTTCTTCTCCAGCAACAGTCGGTCGACCACCTAACGCCACCTTTCTCATCACCAACAGATTCTCCTCCACGTCAGCAAACCCATTGTGGCCACCAAAGACAAAGCAATAACAACACAAACCCACTAGCTTCCAGCGACTTTCCCGGCTATCACAAGCCATCATTTTCAATAGCACCACCATAAGAAGAGCCCCCTCAACCACCTCTACATGACAGTAGTGACAGATACGCCGGTGGTCACACTTCACCCACCACCATTTCACTGTTCACCATTGTTTTGAATAGCGGGGGAGTGAATTAATTCACTCCCCCGTCCCACTGTTCTACATGTGAATAGTGGGACTTCGCCCATTGTTCATATGCAGAACAGTGGGACGACCGGGCTAGGCCCTGTGCCTGACCACCTAGAAATGAGTAGGCCTATTGACCCACGTGGGCTAGAGCCTAGCCCACCAAAGGGATGGGCCATTGAGCCCATTCAGGCTGGGTAGTCAGCCCCCCCCGAAAAAAAGATTGTATATTTTTTTTAAATTGTAAATAAAAATATGTTATTACATGCATACGGTAGAATTCCAAAGCTTTTCCAAGTATATTTCTAACAAATATAGCATATTTATAACAAATATATAATATTTCTCATGTTTTGAAACAAAAATTTGATATCGTAACCGATTTACGATTATCCATTAAAATTTGGCCAAAATATAAAAAATATTTAACAATTATTTTTGTTTTAGCTATTAGGGAGTAAAATTACATTGTAAAGTATACTTAGAAAAAGTAATTTTTTTTTAAATGCAGTGTAAAATTTTTCAAACTTTAGAATGGTTAGATTTTCGACTCCCAATGAGGTAGAAATTGTCTCGCGAAGAGAGATCTATTTCGATCCTTAAGAAGACTAACAAATAAAATCTAACTAAAAAATAAATAAATAATAATTCAACTTATCTTATTTAGGGTGCATTGGGGGATGCGTCTTCTCTTTGCATAATAAGTCCCTTTACTCGGATTCTAGTAGACCAATGAGTTTCCTAGTGATCTTAATACTAGGTGGTGACTCCTAGGATTTATAGTCATAACTTCATGATGATAAAACATCCCTTTCACCATGCACCATCCCTATCTTCAGGGATGACAAAGTGCAAAGCTAAAAAAAAAACCATTGTGACAGATGGCGACTTCGCTGGAGATATTGTCGGACTAAGCTTTCTTTGTTTGATTGATTGTTCTTTTAGTTACATATATTTTTACTGCTTTATCATATATTTTTATTCTCAGTTGTATTAACATCAATTAATGTCATCATGCATTTTAATTTTGTAAACAAGCCCAATTTTTAGGATAGGTGGGGAGTAGCAGTTTGCCTCATGACTTTCAGTCAAGGTTCAGATTCATAAAATGTCGAACTATGAACTATGTGTTTACCTAATAATGGCCGTCATATTGTGCCCTAACCATTTCTTGTAAACCCTTACTTCGTCTTCATGTATGGCGATCACTAGGCAGTTCATAGACCATTTTAGACCAGATAGAAAACCTACTTACATGCAATAACTTAGAACCTAAGATACAAACTCTTTAGTAATTCATTTTAATTTTTTTTCCAGAAATTATCAAACCAAGACCATGACTTTCATGACCTTTTTAGAATATAGGGATAGATCTGAGATGATATAATGAGGGAAATTGCCTAAGGACTAAGGTCAATGAATTCCAACACATAACCAAAATCCACTGCTCTATAGAAATATGAAGAGGCTTATGCCCATCCTAGGGTATGTAGATAAAGTGTTATTTGTAGTAAGATATGGGAGAATCGCTCATATGATGAAAATCCAAATCCAGATATCAACAGTCAAGGCTTTTATGCACTTTTGGCATCCTAGCTACTGATGCTTTACTTTTGGGGATAACGACATGACCCCTACCATAGAGCAATATGCTCAAATTCCGAGTTTTCGTCATAAATTTGAGAATACAGTGTAAGAGGTTGCTAAGCTTTTATGCTTGGATCAGGTAGGCCAATACATGACATCTTTTAGAGGTTTCAATGGAAGGTAATTAAGAACAAGTTGAAAACAAGTAAAGATAAAGGGAGGTTAGGAGAATAAGTGTATCATTCAGTGTCTTTTGTTATTTTTGGTTTAGTACTGTTCCCTTTGGAAGTCACCGAGATTATTAGCATGGAAGCGACCCACACTTTTGTTTAGTATGAGCAAGGAAAGAATAATCCCATTTTAGATATATTTACCAAAACTTTCTTGTCTTTGAACCATTGCAGTTTGCGTGAAAACCTTGAGAGAAGTTTTCAATAATTTATGGTGGTTTAATATGAGGCCTTTTGATTTGGTTCTGAGTGAGGAATGGAAGGAATTAGATGAAAAGACATAGGTGGAGAAATACTGGGCACTTTCCAAAAGTAATTTCAGATGAAAAACCCCTTGGGTAAATAGTTCAACTTACCTAATGAGCTGTGGTAATAAGGCATGAGTCTTGTTAATTGGCTTAATTGGTTACATCAGTGAAAGGCTGTGCTGTACGTTGTTTCTTTTTCTTTGTTGTTTGATTGATTACTTCCACCCCTCTCATAAAAAAATAATGATAATTTTAGTAATTATCTTTTTATTAAAAATGTGTTTTTATTCTTCGGGGAAATTTAATTATTTTAATTGTTTTGGCAATACTGTTATAATAATTTTAACTATTATAGTCATGATAATGATGGTAACATAGGGATGAATTCTCAATGATGTTTTTTTTGTAGATAAAAAATTAACTAATTTTTGTTATTTGATTTTTGCAGGTGTTTTCACAATTTATATTTTATTTGTTGTGTTTAATTTAAATTATAGTATAAAATAAACTAATCCTAATACAGTGAATTCAATAATTCATGTATCTAAATCTTCCTGTTTTTTTTAATGATAATGATAATTTTATGCCGATAATTTTATTGAAACCTAATAAACAAATAAATTTATATCGATTTAAATCCATATATTTTATAGGAAACTCGCACTCTACAGGAATTATGCACTGTTTTTTTTTGGCTAAATTTATATTATAATAAAAAAATCTATATAATTAATATTTTTTACGTTGAAAAAAATATAATTCCAGCCGCAACGAAATGTGGGAAAGGGGCTAGTGTGTGCGTGTGTATATTGTTCATACTTTATTTTCTTGCTAATTAAAGTTTATCAACAGACATTGAGCTCCACGTTTGGTCCCATGTCGATGCCCCTTTTTTTTTTGACAAATCCTAGAACCTCGTCTTTCACTATCCACACACTGTAGGCAGCGTAGCTATTTCCTTTTAAAGTGGAGGAGCTTCTCACCCCACTTTCATGATACATAATCATGTTCACCCATGAAAGGCTGTGCTGTCTGTTGTTTCTTTTTCTTTGTTGTTTGATTACTTTTTCTCCCCCCTCTCACTGAAAACTAAATAAAATAAAGTTTCTGAATTACAACTAAAATCTTAAAAAACAAAGAGATCAAAAATAAAAATAAACGTTAAACTCTATGAACTGAAAATCTAAAGAAACGTAACTCATGCATAGTAAAAACAACAGTTGTTTTTTTGTTAAATTTAGTTATGAAATTCTAATTATTTTTAAATAATAAAGCATGCCACCAAGATTGATCGTGGAATAATTTGGTTTAAAGTCCATCAACTCAAGGTTCAGTTCATCGCATGAATATGGGAGACAGAAAAAACCTTATCAATGACAACATTACAATTCTTTGCATGGTCTAAGAAGAATTTGTTAAAAAAAAATATTTAGTCTACAATGAAGAGTTTTGGATTGCATGACCTAACAATTGCATCAATTCAAGGCGCAATTCATTGCATGAATTTGAGTGATGATAACATTACATCTCTTCCTGCGAGCTGAGAGAAATTTATTGAGGATAACATTGGGCATGTAATGATGTGTTTTGGATGCATTTCTGGATGACTTAACAATTCTACGAAGGTTGATGATGACATATGCTGGAAGAAATGTGATTCAATTGATGACAACTTCATGACTGATTGACAATCTAAGATGAGGTCAACATTAATAAGCCTTGCAATGATTGTTAGCAGAACATACACAAATTAAAGAACTGTTATTGAGAAAATCCAAGAAAATAGATTATTTGTTACACTCCTTTACGATGAATCAAGAAACACTACACTTGGGGGCAAGGTCAGACTTGATAAACAATGAAAGCAGAGATCATCGCAGATAGCCTAAAATAGGCAATGTGCTTACATTTGAGTGGATGACTGACATATGACAAACATCAATGAGCCATCTAATCAAAGAAGCCAATACAGCTTAGGAGATAAGGCAAATGCACCTTGTGACAATGGAGCATCAAAGAAAAGGGCCCTATATTTCAAATCAGGTATGGATGCATGTATGACATCTAACCCCAAAACATTGTATATATGTTATTGAATTTTTTCCAGGAATTTTCTAATTAAAATCCAAAAAGATTTTACTAAATCAGAGCAAAAAAAGAAGAACAGAATTGAAAAAAGAAAAAAAAGAAAAGAAGAAGAAGAAGAAAGAATCCTTGATTTAAAATAAGAAAGCATCAAGTTTTTGAACCATATAGTCTAGAAATTAGTTTAAGCCTTACAAATGAGAAATTCTAGATCACTAAGAAACGCCAAATGGCCGACCTTTATTACCAGAAAGCTCTAGCTAGCAAGAAGCATCGAGTTGTCAATTTTGTTGCCAGGAAGTTCCAGCTACCAAGAAGTGCTTAGTGGCCAACCTCTGTTACCAGGAAATTTTAGTGATTAAGAAGCGTTGGGTGGCCAACCTTTGTTACCAAGAGATTCCAAAGATCAAGAATCGCCAAGTGGTCAACCTTTGTATTAGGGAATTCTAGCTAGCAAGAAAAGCCGAGTTACCAACCTTGTTATAGAGAATTCCCAATTAATTCCAGATAGCAATAAGCGTCGAGTTGCTAACCTTGTTATCAAGAATTACAAGACAATCCAGTCGCCAAGAAGTGTCGAGTTGCCAACTTTGTTATCAGGAAATTCAATAATCAAGAGGAGCAAATGTCAACCATATAATCGCACAACAAGCAGGGAAATTCATGAAGAATTTGATCGAAGCCCATCATCAAGGAAGAACAGAAAGAAGGGCCATGTCATCGGGAACCCTAGTTTTCAACCATGCAAAGGAAAGAAATAAGAAAGAACAAAAACATTACAAAAAAAAAGAAGCCATACAAATAGAAAAAGAAAAGAAAAGCCCTTTTGCCAAGAATTTCTAAAAAAGCAAGTTCAAACCTAGGCATAAAGAAGAATGACAGTCCACAATCATGAATTCAAACCTTATTATTAAGAATGTTAGTTTTGATTGTTACAATTGATTTGTTCTAGATTCAATTAAAGATGAAGTTGAGGTTAAAGGGGATTTCCAAATGAGATCTTCGGTTAACCCAACTCAAATAAAGAAAAAGTTCAGGTTAAAGGGGATCACCATATGGGATCTTAGGTTAACTAAACTCAAGTAAAGAAGAAGTTGATGTTAAAGGGGATCACCAGATGAGATCTTAGGTTAACCCAGCTCAAACAAAGAAAAAAGATCAGGATAAAGGGGATCGCTAGATGAGATATTAGGTTAACCAAACTCAAAGCCAAGAAGAAGTTGAGGTTAAAGGGTATCGCTAGATAGGATCTCAGGTTAATCTAGCTTAAACAAAGTAAAAGTTCAGGTTAAAGGGGATTGCCAGATAGGGTCTCATGTTAACTAAGCTTAGGCCAAGACAAAGTTTAGGGTAAAGGGGATTGCCAGATGGGATCTGAGGTTAATCGAACTCAAAGCCAAGAAGAAGTTGAGGTTAAAAGGGATCGATAAAAGGGATCTTAAGTTAACTGAGCTCAAGCTAAGAAAAATTTTAGGTTAAAGGGGATACCATACGGGATCTTAAGTTAACAAGTTGAAGCCAAGAAGAAGTTTAGGTTAAAAGGGATTGTTAGATGGAATCTCAGGTTAATCGAACTTAAGCCAAGAAGAAGTTAAGATTAAAGGGGATCACTAGATGAGATCTCAGGTTAACCCGTCTTAAGCCAGGAAAAAAGTTTAAGTTAAAGGGGATAACTAGCTGGGATCTCCGGTTAACCAAGCATAAGCCAACATGAAGTTGAGGTTAAAGGGAATGCTATATGAGATCTCATGTTAATCGGGCTCAGACCAAGACTAGGTTTAGGTTAAAAGGGATATCCAGATCTCAGGTTGACCAAGGAAACAAAGAAAGAAGAAAAAAAGAGATAGTTTGAAGTTTAGGTTAAAAGAGATCGCCAAATGAGATCTCAGGTTAACCCAGCTCAAGCCAAGAATTTTTTTTTGGTTAAAGAGAATCACTAGATGGGAACTCATGTTAACCGAGATCAAGCCATCACGAAGTTGAGATTAAAGGGGTTGCCATATGGAATCTCAGTTTGACTGAACTAAACAAAAACAAAGATAAAAGTTTTGGTTAAAGTAGATCATCAGAAGATATTTCAGGTTATCTAGAGCTATTTACAATGATTTTGATACCGAAAGGACAAGATGTGGAATTTCAGGTCAACCCTGCATCTAGGAAACACAGGAAAATCAGATCTATATTGAAAAAAAAAGAGAATAATCAACTAAACTGTTATGAAATTGTTAGATTGGGGTTTCAAGTAGTTTTGGAGACATTTCATTTATCTTTAAAAACTAACTATGCAATGAACAAGACAAGTCATTATTTTGTAAGTATTGTAAAGAGATGGCATCTATTGCTACCCAATTTTTGATCCATTTATTTTTTTTAAAAGAGAAAAAAATACCAAAAAATAAAATAAAAACCCAAGAATATCTTGGCACAGGGATCAAAATTAAAAAAAAAACAAGCAAGGACCAGAAAAACATAATTTTTACTATATATAGAGGTGCTTAAACATGTGTAAGAAGTGGGAGATAAATAAAGAGAAAATTCACACACATTGCCCCACACACATAAAACCCTCAATCTAAAAAAAAATACCTAGCCTTCTTCTCTCTTGGAGCCAGCGACACAGTTCCTTTTTTGTTCATCTCTTACAACTAGGTGCATCGGTAGCCTCTATTCCTTGTTCCTTTCTCCTCGCCGACAACCATCTTCCCTTCCTTTGTCTCCTCCAGCTCCAACCAACAAACCCCCTCCCTTTGGGAGTTGCGTCATCATTGCCTACCCCTCCATTTTCCACTGGCCACCCTCCTCCATCTCCTTCCTGTTAGCCACCCCTCATTTCCTCTTCCTCTCCCTTGCCATCATTGTCCCTCTCCTATCACCCCTGGTTTGCATCTCACCACCTCAGCCACCGACGATAACCCAACTCCTCTTCCCCCCAACCTATCTCATGATAAGCCTCCCTTTTTTGCCACAACCCTTTTCCTTCTCTCGATCACCTGCCGAACAAAAAAGGAAAACATAACCTAAAATTATAGATATGAAGGGAAGGAAGACGAAACCGAAACATTGATAATTGTGTGCTTTTAGTGTTTTGTTTTGCAGGTCATTGTTGAAGGCCACCGTCGACAGGAGACGAAAGAGAAGGGGCAAATCCATTGGCCCCCTGTTCCACCGCTTCACCAGTGATGGCGCGTGGAACCACGTAGCGCCGATGATCTGCAGTGCCATCACTGTTCCTGCCACCATCGCATTATTCCACCATTGTTTTAGTTTTAGATTTTTTATTTTTAATCTTTAATTAATTAATGTATTTAAATTTATGGATTTTATAATGTTGTGTAATTTGTAAACTATAAATGAAAAATAATAAAAATAGCTTGTGTGTTGCATTTTATTTATTCATGCTGTTTTGGTAAGAAAAAAAATATAAAACTTAACAAAAAAGAAAGTGTTTTAGTTGCATAAGGCCAAAGCTTTTTAGAAAAAATTACTCTAGATTTAATAACAAGTTTATTAAAGATCTGAGAATTTAATTCACGAGAATTAATGGTGTAAAATCAAACAATCAATGTTGGACCAACAAGTAGGCTAATATTTAAATATCTTGAAACAACTAAAAAATTCTCAAAGTTATCCTGAGTGGTAATTGAGTTTTTTAAATCAGAATATTTTTACAATGCATAAATTGCAGAAAACCCATTTGCTCTCCAGGATAGATGGTCCTTTTAAGGCATCTATGTAGATTCTTTTTTCTTATATTTTATTTGGGTTCAAGAGCCCATAACAAAATTTCAGAAAGCTAAATTTATTCATGTAAATCATATTAGGGATCCTAATACCTTTCCTTTACGCAAGAGTCATCTACGCTTGAATCTCTTACTAGACTAGTGCAACTAGATTTCCCTAGCGACTCTCAACAACCATGTGGTGATTCTTCAACACCGGCAAGACTCCCTCTCGGGACACCACATGGCGATGTGCGACAATAATATAAATTTAATGCTTGCAATTCATCAAATATTGTGACTTTGATGTTCCAATTTTGTATTGCGACTTTTGGCTACTTTTCTTGGCTTTAACTTTTATGCTTTTATATATATATATATATATATATATGTGTGTGTGTGTGTGTGTGTGTGTGTGTGTGTGTGTGTGTGTGTGTGTATTGTTCATTTTCTTGCTAATTAAAGTTTTTCAACAGACGTCCTATATAATAATAGAAATAGAAAAGCAAACATGAGTTTCACGTTTGGTCCCATGTCGATGCCCTTTTTTTTTTGACAAATCCTAGAACCTGGTCTTCCTCTATCCCCACTGTAGGTAGCGTAGCTATTTCCGAGGTTACCAATTTCGGTGGAGAAGACATGCCTCTTTTGAAATTCGATGATCACTAGAGTGGCTGTTGCTTTTGTGCTGGTTTCCTTTTAAAATGGAGGGGCTCACACCCCACTTTCATGATTCGTAATCAATGTTCACCTCCGTTTAGTTTCTCCGTTGCAGGTCAGTTTACCGGTAATCCGCTTTTTGTCATCCGGGACGCAAGCATGGATTATTTTAAAGAAATGCATCAGTGGTATTTTCATACGTAGAATATGATTGGTGGTAATGGCAAAAAACATCAATTTTATATATTCTTTTAAAAAATAAAATAAAAATCTTTTTAAAGAAATGCATCTATGGTATTTTATCACATTACAAAATATTCTCTTAGCTGGCATTGATGATTACTCTATCCACTACGTTGATGTGTCTTGTCTGCTTTATTACGCTTCTTTGTTTGTTCATCAATGAAAGGCTGTGCCGTACGTGTTTCTTTTTCTTTGTTGTTTGATTACTTCCCCCCTCTCTTACCAAAAAAACAAAGAGATCAAAAATAAAAATAAACGTTAAACTCTATGAACCGAAATTCTAAAAAAACAAAAGTTGTTTTTTAATGTTAAATTTAGTTCTGAAATTCTAATTATTTTTAAATAAAAAAGCAGGATTTTATTTGTCAAATCAATATCAACTTTAACATTGGAAGGTTTTTTAGACTATGATAATCCATAGCAAGCTAATTAAAACTAATTTGAATCCCATCCGCAGTTAACATAAGGATAAGATTAAATAAAAAAACTATCCGATCAAAGAATTCCTATTATTCTTTGTTTGATGCGATGAGACCTTACCCTCTAGGCATGCTTTGTGGGCCCAGGAAAACTAGTAAGACCTGACTGTCCTAGATTCTTTTAAAATATATATATTTTGACTTGAACTCGAGATCTTGAATACATAGTTTAAATTCTTTGTCATCACATCACGCTTCTTAGAGACAGAATCCCTGTTACTCCAAGCAATAACATGCATTTTATATCTTAAGATGTTCATGCTAGTAGAGCTGAACCTGCTATTGTAGGAATGGATCCAAGTTGTTGCTTTATGCATGAATAGACAACGAACATAATCCCATTCTAGTTGTTTTTCTGAGATATATTTTTCCCCTAGCCAGTCAAATAAGCTACTCAATTTCATAAAAGAATCCTTGCCACACTCTTGGTTTCAATTTACCATATACCAAGCCTTGCTACTAGTGAAATAAGTCATCAAACGATTGAGGAATGCACCATAAGAGACCCCGCCACTGCCTAGTTGTTCAATTCAAGAAATTCCAAGACATTAAACATTTAAAACCAAAGTAAAGAATTTATGTAACCGAGGATAATGCTCAAACAAAGGTTTGCCACCAAACGAAGAATCATCCCAAAAACAGAATACATGTATCATTCCCTACTAAAATCTACAACTAACTCTCAAAGAAACTAAAGTTCGAACATGTTAGAGAAAAATATAAATTATATTCTGGGACCTCACATAACAGCTTAACTTTTTAGGTGAGATGATTCTTTATATGGTATCAGAGCCTTGTTGACCCAGCGGTCACAAGTTCGAATTTCATCACCCCCATTCTATTTGATAAAAATCAAGCACAAGATAATGTGAGTCTATGCAAATTTCAAGTCCAAAAGGCTTTCATTTGAAAGAGTGTGTTAGAGAATACTATAAATAATATTCTGGTACCTTACCTATGAGTTTAAGCTTTGAGGTGAGATAATTTATTTACAGAACAATCTAGTAAATACATGACCATATGTTTTGAGAAATCGTTTATACGTTCTTCTTAAAATTCTTCCTAACCTTCTTGGTTTCTTGAACCCAATCTCTAAAGTTATTTGAATTCTTCTTAAAATCATATATTATTCATTTTAACTTTTAAATTAATAATAAATCTTTAATTATGATATAAAATCAATCATATGTAATAATCTTCCTTTCTCAAATACCTATTGAAAAAGAATTTTTTTCAAGATAAACAAAACAACAAAAAATTAATCACAAGACAAGAAATAATATCATAACAGTAAAATGTTTTTTTTAACAAAACTAAGTTGCACGATATATGGCTCTGATTTTGGCATTCAATGTTTGTATTTATGTCATGGTGTTATGTGCTTTGCATATAATTATCTTAAATTAAAAGCTTTAATTATCTTAAATTATTACTTTAACTTAAGAAAACAGATGGTAAGATATAAATTATAAGAAAATAAAAAACATAAATCATTTGAATTTAAAAACTGAATCAAACTACGATGATTCAAAAATGATTTCACACTGCTGTTTAACGTGTGTCCTACTTGACTCGTGCTGGCTGTTAGTCAGTCATGGCCACGTCATGTTGTTGGTTAGTCTTTTTGTTTTGTTTTGAAAGATTACAATAATACATGCATCAGATTAAAATCGAAGGGGATCGTAGCCAAGTGTCAAGATCAACAATATATGTATTTTGCTCTTGATAAAAAAAAATATTCCATGTTTAATCAAATTAATTTATGTACATCGAGATAATTTGATCATCTTTTATTTTATTTATTTATTTATTTTAAAAAATATAGGATCCTGGTTATAATTAACTCGTTGTGCATGTATAAATAGCTATACGTGCCTCAAGTGAAGCATAATTATAGTTTAAGAGCAGAATAATTGTCTCCCATGGACGCTCCCATGCCTTCTAAATCTCTAATTTCTTATGTGATATATGGTTTTCTTCTTCTTTCCCTTTGTAACTCTTTGAAGGACAACGCCGTTGACGGAAAAAGAGCATATTTTCATACTCTTAAAATCAATTCTCTCCCGTCACCAGACGTCTGCAAGGAGTCTTCCAAAGATATTATAATTCTTGATCCAAAAATCAAGCACATCTCTTCCAAAGGTAATATGAACATGACCTTCTACTTCTCACTACTAGTTTTGAAGAAGTGGTTTGCATTTTGGTCGGGACTGTGAAGGACAATTTAGAGAGGGGATTGCCCTTCATATGTTCTTAAGGTAATTGCTTTGTGTTTCAGCTTTCAACGAAGGTTCATCATCCCTAAAATTAGTACACAAGTTCGGTCCATGCAATCCACACAGAACTTCAACTGCTCCAGCGTCATCCTTCACCGAAATCCTCCGTCGAGACAAACTTCGAGTGGACTCAATTATTCAGGCCAGGCGTTCAATGACCTTGACCAGCAGTGCTGAGCACGTTAAGAGTAGTGTCCCGTTCTATAGCCTGCCCGTACCCGCAAGTGACTATATTGTCAATGTTGAAATCGGCACGCCCAAAAAGGAAGTTCCACTTATATTTGACACAGGCAGTGGTCCTATTTGGACTCAGTGTAAGCCATGCAAGGCTTGCTATCCTAAAGTACCTGTGTTCGATCCAACCAAGTCAACTTCATTCAAAGGCCTTCCATGTTCCTCCGAGCTATGCCAATTACACGGGCAAGGTAAATATTATTATTTTGATGTGTATTAAAAGTATTAATTGGCTGCTTAACAATAGTATTGGAACAAAAATGGGGTAAATTAAACCTTAGAACTTTCAAGCCCTGAATTTTCAATGTTGCATGTAAAGGATGCTCCTCTTCGAAGTGCACCTACAAAACTGCATACGTAGACAACAGCAGCTCCACAGGGATTTATGCCACCGAAACAATATCCTTTAACCATTTAAGGTACGACTTCAAGAACATTTTGATTGGATGCAGCGATCAAGTATCTGGTAATTCAAAAGGAGAATCTGGTATAATGGGACTAAACCGCTCACCTATTTCTTTTTCATCACAAACTGCTAATATATACAACAACCTCTTCTCGTATTGTATACCGTCAAATCCTGAATCAACTGGCCATCTTACTTTCGGCGGCAAAGTGTCGAATGATGTGAAATTTTCCCCAATAACTAAAACATCACCATCTTCGGACTACGACATTAAAATGACTGGAATCAGTGTTGGAGGCCGTAGACTATTGATAGATGCTTCTGCTTTTAAGATTGCTAGCACCATCGACTCTGGTACAGTGTTCACTCGGCTGCCTCCGAAGGCATACTCGACACTGAGGTCACCCTTCCGAGAAATGATGAAAGGTTTTCCTTTGTCTCACCCAGATATCTTTCTAGACACATGCTATGACTTCAGTAATTATAGCACGGTTGCAATACCTTCGGTTAGTGTGTTCTTCGAAGCTGGAGTAGAGATCAATATCGACGTGTCGGGGATCATGTTTCAGTATCCTGGGAGCAAGGTGTACTGCTTGGCATTTGCAGAATTGGATGACGAAGTTTCAATCTTTGGGAATTTTCAGCAAAAGACTTACACTGTAGTCTTTGATGGTGTGAAGGAAAGGATCGGATTTGCCCCCGGTGGCTGTAACTAAAATGACAAAAAAAAAATCTTGGAGCACTAGCTCTAAATAATTTATCAATAAAATGGTTTGATTTTATATTTTCTTCTTTTTCTTTTCGTGTGTCTCTTAAAACATTCACTAACAAACCTTTTAATTAATTTTATCAAAATTAATATTCTCTATAGATTGAAATGAAAAAAAAAATGGTATTAAAAAATAGTAAATAGATACATTTGTTAAGTAAATAAATTAAATAGTAGAAAACATTTTCGTTAGACCAAGTCTAGAACATGACTCCGTAAAAGACTTGATCAAAGACTCGAATTACTAAATTATCGGGAATGCCTATGGGTTTGTTCTCTCGAGGCTAATTTTTATTCAAAACAAGGTGGATTTTTTCTTCAAAAATGCCTAATGGGTGTGTTCTCCCGAGCTATCTTGAAAAGTAGAATGAAGAAAATACAACACTTCTCACCTCCTAGCAATGCCACCGGCACACAACTCTGCTAGATGGACCATTCAACCAATTCTATTTCTGGTGATTGATTATGTTTCCTCAGCTCAATTGCAATCACTCTGTTTTCATAAGTGTATTCAATGGAGTTGAGATGCAACACTTAATTTTACATGTCAAATTAACCATTAGTTCACCTCATCCGCCGACCACATGTCCACCATTCACAAACAAAGTTGTTAATGATGTTATTTTCTATTCCTAATAATCGATATATTTTGTTCTATTTAAAAAAAAAATTGAAGTAATTTTTTCTTGCTCAAAATTTTAATTTGCTTAGAAAATCTCATCAAAATTTTGACCATAACATTCCAAATCCATTATAGCCAAATAATATATTTTTCAAATTTATAATATCATTTATATCTCTCAATTTGATCGTTGTACCAAACTCATATTTTGAAGGAGTCTCCTTATATATTATTATATCTTGAGTTAAAAATTTTAGCACAATAAGATTTTACAAAGGTTTTGTAATATTATCGATGATATTTTTATAATTTTATTTAAATTGATAATTTTGCTCAAAAATATCAATTTATAGTGTATTTTTTTCCTGATTTTATCATTGAGCAATGAGTTTATAGGTAATTGAGTTTTATAGTTTGTATTAATTTATTTTATTTGAGGTTATCATGGTTTCATAACTCGGGTCACAAATTTAAAAGTTAACATGAGTTGACTCAACATGTTATTGTCTCAATATATTTTATTATTATTATTTTTTAAAATTCATCTTGAATCTTTTTACTCAAATTAAATTTTCATCACTCTTTCAGGTTTTGCTTAACTCATTTTTTACTTGTGTTTGAAATTTGAATTGCATTATTTCAAAGTTAATTTAAACATTGATCACTAGTCACTTGTGTATTCAGCTTGAAAAAAAACTCAAATTCATGATATCAAATTACTGTATTCATGAAAAAGGTATTATAATTATACAAAGCTTGAGAATTTATTTTATTCCCCGTATTGGACTCCATAAAGGCATGTACCTGAAGAGCAACCCTGGCTGCTTTCTGCAGGTATATTAAACATATGTTTGAAAATGAACCATGGCCTTATAATGATTTGAAAATATATTATCACCTCCAATTAAACCATATCCTTAACACACCTGTTTGCGGATTAATTTGATTATTAAATCTAGAATCTTTTAGAGCAATTTTTGCTACCCAAATTTTGACCATTTTATATTTATGTTTCGGAAAAAAAAGACAAAAAATATAAAAAAGGCAAAAAAATATAAAAAAAGACAATCCAAAAAATATCTTGGTACGGGGGCAAAATTGAACAAATTGAGAATTTAACAGCCAATGCAGGGTCAAATCGCACAAATTGGAAATCAAGGACCAAATTGAAAGGGCGCGCAAGCTGAGGGCTGATTTTGAATTTCGCCATTGAAAAACTCTATAAATAGAGTGCAAAGCCACAAAGAAAAAGTAGGACAAAAAAAAAATACATACACAAAAAACCCTAAACCTAAAAAACCAAACCCTATTTTTTTCTCCCCATTTTTGGGGTTGCAGCCGCCGGCTCTCTTGTCAGCTGCAGCCCCCTCTTCTCTTCCACTTTCCTTTTTCAAATTTCCTTTTCTCCCTCTCGCTCCCAACTCAACCACCCAGTTAGCCACCATAGCAGCAACATCCTCTACCTCCTCCGACCAGTCGTGACAGAGCCTCCCCCTGGCTTTCCCTGTTTTCCCCTCTTTACTGGGCAGTCAACAGCCACCATAATTTCCCTCCTTTTCCTCACTTGCTTCTCTCAACCTCGCGAGATCTGAGACCCACCATCGGCCACCGTCATCTGCAACCGGCGTAGCCCCACGTCCACAGCCTCCTTCTCTTCTCGGCAGCAACATCTCCGACCAGCTCTTTCCCTTCTCAATCTTATCCACGGCAGTCCAATTGCCCCTTTTGAAGAAGAACACGAGCCAAGATTGGAAAAAGGAGAAGAGCAGATCTGAAGAAAAACCGAAATTGATTTGTGTGTTTGTTTGTTTATGTCCACAGATCATCTAGAAACAGCCCCCTCGCCGACGAGAAGATGAAGAAGAAGAAATCAGAGGAGGAAGAAGAACAGACCAAGAGGAGAGAACCCAGCTGTTGTGATTGTGTTGTTTTCTTTTTTTTTTCTTGTGTTGCAGGTCGCCATGGAGGCCACCGCCGGCAAGAGGAAGAAGAGAAGGAGTAGATCCGGCCACCCCCTATCTTCACTGTTCATCACCGATGGCGCGTGGTTCCACGCGACGCCAGTGACGGTGGCGCGTGAACAGATGCGCCGCCAGTGACGGTGGCGCGTGAACAGTGCCCTCTGCCTCTGCCACTGTTCCCGAGACTGTTCCCGAGTTGTTTTTTATTTGTAATTTTCTTTATATTTATGTGTTTATTTTAATTTTTATTGTATTTTGAATTATTATTTGTAAAATATATTATGGAAAAAGAAAAGACATGTGTGTGAGTTGTATTTGTAAAATATATTATGGAAAAAGAAAAGACATGTGTGTGAGTTGTATTTGTAAAATATAATGAAAAAGGAAAAAGAGAATGTGTAAGTGTGTTGTGTTGTGTTTTATTCATGCAATTATTTATGCTGTTATGGTAAGAAAAAGAATATAAAAATAAAAAAAATGTGTGTTTTCTTCGCAAACGGCCAAAGCGTTTTCCAAAATATATCCTAGATTTAATAACAAGTTTATTAAATCTTGCAAATTTGGCTAATATTAAAAGAAATCGTGAAATTAATTCATGGGAATTAACGATTAACTTTAGGTAGTAATTGCCGGATTTACGCGTAGGTTAACATTTACATATTCGGGAATAACCACTAAAATTGTCAGAATTATTCTGAGCGGTGGTCAATTTCTTTTATGGATCGGTCAACCGTGAAATTAATTCATGAAGATTAATGGTTAATTTCAGGTGGTGAATGAAGAAACTACAAGTAGATTAGCATTTGCATATCTAGAAATAATCAATAAAATTCACAGAATTATTTTGAGCGGTGACCGATTTCTTTTGCAAATCGGAACATTTTCTCATTCGAATAAATACGACCTGTCGAAGCATTCAAAATCACATCAAGGTAGACAATGCAACTTGCCTCAGGTAAGGCATATGAGGGGTGCTAATACCTTCCCTCTACGCAACCAGTCCCTTACCCTCGAATCTCTGATCAGACCAGTGCAAATCGGGTGATCCTAGCGACCCTCAACAGTAAGGTGGCGACTCCTCAACAACTCCATTGCGAGACACCAAAAAGACCCCCTCGATGGGGGCAGCCGCGCGGCGACGTGCGAACAGATGGCGACTCCACTGGGGAAGGTACTTTTTTTTTCTAAAAAATATTGGACTGAGCTTTGAATATTTTGATGCGATTTATTTGTTTTGATGTGTCTGAATGATGTGTGTTTATTTTTTATTTATGTTTTTTCGCATATTTTATTTTATGCATATGTATATACGTCCATGCATTGTTGATTTATTTGAGTTACATCAGGGTGATTTGCATCTTTAAATTACGTGGGGGACTAGCAGCTTACCTATGACTTGAGTCAAGGTTGAAGTTTGTGTAAACCCCAACTCTTGGCTGAGAGCTTAGACGGTAGTGATTGGTATACGTGCCATCCCATTATCTGCTAAGCCCCCATATTGTCTTCACGAGGGTGATCACTGGGACAGCAAGAGACCTTGTTTAGAGCCCAAAGTAGCAAACTCACCATTTGTTGTGCAAAAATTAGAACCAATCATTAGGGGGCATGCTCCCTCCCTTTTGTTTTGCATTAAGGCAAACCTTTCTCGAAACATCTTGAATTCAAGACTTTTGGGTGACACAGTAGCCATCACTTAGGAAGTTTTCATTGTAGGGTTTAAGCAAAAATCAAATTTCTGTTTATCATACAATTGTTACAATCATGTGTCACTCCTCGAAAGGCGAGTCCATAAAAAAAAAAAACAAAAACAAAAAAAAAACAACAAAAAAAAATGCATATACATTTCATCATGCAATTATTACAATCACATGTCACCTTGAAGGGTGGGTCCGAAAAAAAAACATGCATATACTTTTGAAACATGCATCCCATACTTTTTGTTTAGCATACAATTGTTACGATCATGTGTCACTCCTCGAAGGTCGAGTTCATAAAAAAAAAAAATATGCATTTACATTTCAACATGCATTCTCAAAGTTTTTTTTGTAATTGTTATGATCACGTGTCACTCCTTGAAGGTCGAGTTCGTAAAAAAAAAAAAACACATGCATATACATTTCAACATGCATTCCCATAATTTTTTGTTTAGCATTCAATTGTTACAATCACGTGTTACTCCTCGAGGGGCAAGTCTGTCAAAAAAAAACATGCATTTATATTTCAACATGCATTCCCATGGTTGGAAATAGGGGTCCCTCAATCTGTTATCCTCCGAAGGGTCAAGAGTCCTAGACATTTGACATTGCTGAGAAGAAATGACACCGATACAGAGTCATCATTCATGTTTCTTCTACAAGCCAACAACAGAGTTCTATGCTCTCTAGTGAAATCAGGTGGGACATATGCCTAGATATTATCTGCAAAGTGTTAATGCAATCGTCAATGAAGATTGTGGAAAATTCGGGTTTTCTTTTGAGGGAGTGCAAGTAGTCCATTTTCAGGAGGCAAGCATCAGGCAAAGAAGTTGTCAGTCCATTTAAGCATCGATTGATTTCTCTCTTGATCATGGAGTTTTTGCGACACTGTCAATCAAGGAGTTTTATACCGCAACACATAGTAGACAATGTTATTTTGCGAGCAAAGGTCAAATATCCTGAGTGTGGAAACATAATATGGGATTGTTGAATCTATTATGGTGTCTGAGAGGTCGAAGCATGTGCCCTTGCAAGATTACGTTGCTCGAAGAAGCGAATTTGCCGCAAAAGAGTCTTTTCGTCGTATGATGAAATTTTTTATGATTTGCGCACTTTGGTGTTTTGACAAGAGTGCTTCCAAGCTTGATTCACTTGTTATGTCCAATGAGGAGCGCGGTTGAGAAAAAAAAAACTACCTTTTTGTTGCGACGTAATTCAAAGTAGAGAGGTGAACAATTGCAAGAGTTTCAGTATTCAAATGTGAAAGTTGATCAACAAAGACAAATCAAGTTTTGTGGAGAATGTTATCATCGGCAGTGTCAGCAATGAATAATCACGACTATAAGCCAGATCAATGAGCAGCAGCAATACATAAATGATTGTTTGAAAAGTCTGAGAAAGATGTCGCAGTCAATAATTTTCTTATGGAATCTCATCGGCCATCACTTTGTTTTGGGGTTAAATCATCATTTCAGTGAAACATGTGTTTTTCTTGTCTTTTTGTTGTTTTGAAATCAAGAGATGTTTGATATTTTTATTTATGACAAAATATTTTGATTAAACTCCAACATGCAAAATTGAAGGTTTATCATTCTTGAAAATTAAAAGTATTTTGATTGCAGAATTGACCCGATTTTTGTCTAAATAACATGATGACCAATATTAGGTGACCAAACAATTTTTGAGCCATACACCGAGTTTTGACCCATATCATAGAACTAAGCTTTATTAGTATGCATATTGACTATTGATGAATTTGGTAGCTATTGACCCGTGAATCATGACTCTTGCACGTCCAAATCATTACACTAGACGAGGTCAAAATTTATCAATTAAAATAAAATTTGCTTGAAATGATAAAAGGCCATCTTTGTTTATTCCTTCACTATTCTTGAAATATATATCCCTTATTAATCCCAAGTTGAGCCTGATATTATTTGTTTGAAAAAAAACCCGACATGGATCACACCCTCATACTGGGGGCAAACACCGGGGGCAAATACGAGATTTGCAGTTTGAGGATACAGTGACAACGTTAGAATTAACAAAAAGGGGGATGTTTAAGAATGAAGAGCCAACATTAGAGAACAAGCAAATTGAGGTAAGACATGACAAAAACCAAGAGTCAATGTTAAGGACAAGTTCAAAAATTGAAAAAGAAAAAAGAAAAAAAAGAGCAAAAAAAAAAAAGAAAAAAAAAAGAAAAAAGAAAAAAAAAGAGAGAATGTTGAACTATACCATGTCTGTCGATATCTTTGGTCAAACCTCATATGGGGAGAAATGTTATTAAGAGTATCAAGTCTCCAAGATAGGTTATTCATCAAATGAATATCTTGCAGAATTGTTTTGTAATACTATATTGAGTGCAACAAGATGGAACAACGTTAGACGACAAATGTTGGTTCGGGTTTTAGCATTTCCCTTTTAAGTTTGAAATTGTCAATGAAAGGAATGATATGGTTGTAGAGATTCTTAGAGCACTGATTGATTGATAAAAAATCACGTCAAGATAATTGACGTATTTTTATGTCATCTCTTCTACAAAGACAATAAGAGATAAGAGTAGACGATTAGCGAATGGTGATCCTTGGTCTTTGAAACCCTTAAACACCTTTTTGAGCCTATGAATATCCTTTTCTTTTATAGCCATCAACCATAGCCTCATTATATGCTTTTAAAAGCCCTTCTTGATCAAGCAAACAATTTTAAGTGATAAGTGGCGCTCTTAAAATTGTTAGAGTTTTTCCATATGGGTTATAATTTCATGAAGCAAATTAGAAGTTGTTATGCATATTGATAAAGTGAGTACTGAAAAATGAGATAATTTTTTTTCAACTGAACCTCGGATCTTTACTTGACACTCAAATTGTTTTGGAAACCCCAAATTATCACTTCATCGTGTACCATCAAATTTTATACCCAAAATCAGATATTTGAATTGAAACAAAAGAAAACCGTAAAAAGGCAATTTCTGTCTCACAATGAGTCAATTACTGTTTGCAAAATACAAAATATTTACAGGTCTGCATTTATTAAATATCGTGTGTTGGGTATTTGACCAAATGAATTTAATTTTCAACGAATGACATCTTTTTTATTTTAATGCAATGATTAGACTTTGGATGCACATGATCATTGAAATCGGTGACTTAATTTCAGAACAAGAAAGATGTACAAACAGAGGAAATATTGACTGGATTTGCAGAATCTTTGACATTGACAATTCTTGATTATCATCGAAAAGCTCAGCAGTCAGAGGCCACAGTGTGGATCTTGATAAGAATGCAGAAATTTCACATCAGCTTGGGGGCAAAGAAATACAAGTAAATAATGATCCAGTGAAATTCATCAATGAGCACCAACAGATTGAACTCAGGGCGGCATTGCTTAGTAAAATATGATGATTTAACAAGCTCCAACAACGGTTGAGACTAGCATCGCAGTTGAAGGGCATCTTCAGATTTTGAAATATCAGCTGACTCGAGGATTTGGTTGTCTCCAAAAAGATTTTATCGCATAAGTGCATCTTGATAAATGTTGAAGAGTATGCAAGACACCAAGATTGACTGAGAAATAATTTGCTTTGAAGTCAGTCGACTCAAGGTTCAATTCACTGCGTGAATATGGAAGACAGAAAGAACCTTGTCAATGACAACAGTATAATTCTTTGCATGGACTAAGAAGAGTTTATTTAGAAGAAATTGAGTCTACGACGGAGAGTTTCAGATTGCATGACCGAACAGTCGCATCAATTCAAGGCATATTTCATCGCATGAATGTGGGTGGTGATATCATTACATCTCTTCTCACGGGCCGAGAGAAATTTATTGATGATAGCATGGATCATGCGACGATGAGTTTTAGGTGCATTTATGGATGACCTGACAATTCCATGAAGATTGATGATGACATATGCATAAGCAATATGATTCAATTAACAAAAAACTCCATGACTGATTGGCAACTGAAGATGAGATCAACATTAGCAAGCCTTGTATTGATTGTTAGCAGAACACACGCAAACCAAAGAGCAGTTATTGAGAGAATCCAAGGAAGTTGATGACTGATTACACTCTTTCGCAATGAATCAAGTGACACTACACTTGGGGGCAAGGTCAAACTTGATAAACAATGAGAGCAGAGATTATCGCAGATAGCCCTGAATAAGCAATGCGTTTAAGTTGGGTGAATGAATGACAACAAAGCTTTGGAGACTAGGCAAAGACATCCTACGACAATGGAGCATCAGAAAAAGGGGACCTATATTTCTCAGGTAAGTGTACATGCATCATCATACATTGCATCCCCATCTTCATCAATTACATCCGGGCAGGTCACCCGTCATAATGAGACCCTCACCTTCATCTTTCTCCGGGTAGGTCACCCGTAATAATGAGACCCTCATCACCATTTTCCCATCCGGGTAGGTCACCCAGAATAATGAGACCCCATCTTCCATCCGGGTAGGTCACCCAGAAAAATGAGACCTTTTTCATCATCTTCCATCCGGGTAGGTCACCCAGAAAAATGAGACCCCATCTTCCATCCGGGTAGGTCACCCAGAAAAATGAGACCCTTCTAACTTGGGTAGGTCACCTAGAAAAATGAGACCCTTCTAACTGCTAACTTGGGTAGGTCACCCAGAAAAATGAGACCCTTCTAACTGCTAACGTGGGTAGGTCACCTAGAAAAATGAGACCCGGGTAGGTCACCCGTCACCATGAGGCCATCTCCACCATTTTTTTTCTTTACAACACTTACTATTTTAAGTCTTTTACAAGACTTTAATCGTAAGCATTGTAAAGAGGGGGCATCTGTTGCTACCTAAATTTTGACCATTTTATTTTTATGTTTCGGAAAAAAAAGACAAAAAATATAAAAAAAATATAAAAAAAGGCAAAAAAATATAAAAAAAGACAAAATCCAAAAAATATCTTGGTACGGGGGAAAAATTGAATAAATTGAGAATTCAACAGCCAATGCAGGGTCAAATCGCATAAATTGGAAATCAAGGACCAAATTGAAAGGGCGCGCAAGCTGAGGGCTAATTTTGAATTTCTCCAATGAAAAACTCTATAAATAGAGTACAAAGCCACAAAGAAAAAGGGGGACCAAAAAAAAATACATACACAAAAAACCCTAAACCTAAAAAACCAAACCCTCATTTTTTCTCCCCATTTTTGGGGCTGCAGCCACCGGCTCTCTTGTCAGATGCAGCCCCCTCTTCTCTTCCACTTTCCTTTTTCAAATTTCCTTTTCTCCCTCTCGCTCCCAACTCAACCACCCAGTCAGCCACCATAGCAACAACATCCTCTACCTCCTCCGACCAGTCGTGACAGAGCCTCCCCCTGGCTTTCCCTGTTTTCCCCTCTTTTCTGGGCAGTAACAGCCACCACAATTTCCCTCCTTTTCCTCACTTGCTTCTCTCAACCTCGCGAGATCTGAGACCCACCATCAGCCACCGTCATCTGCAACCGGCGTAGCCCCACGTCCACAGCCTCCTTCTCTTCTCGGCAGCAACATCTCCGACCAGCTCTTTCCCTTCTCAATCTTATCCACGGCAGTCCAACTGCCCCTTTTAAAGAAGAACACGAGCCAAGATTGGAAAAAGGAGAAGAGCAGATCTGAAGAAAAACCGAAATTGATTTGTGTGTTTGTTTGTTTATGTCCACAGATCATCTAGAAACAGCCCCCTCGCCGGTGAGAAGATGAAGAAGAAGAAATCAGAGGAAGAAGAAGAACAGACCGAGAGGAGAGAACCCAGCTGCTGTGATTGTGTTGTTTTCTTTTTTTTTTTCTTGTGTTGCCGGTCGCCGTGGAGGCCACCGCCAGCAAGAGGAAGAAGAGAAGGAGCAGATCCGGCCACCCCCTATCTTCACTGTTCATCACCGACAGCGCGTGGTTCCACGCGCCGCCAGTGACGGTGGCGCGTGAACAGACGCGCCACTAGTGCCCTCTACCTCTGCCACTATTCCCGAGACTGTTCCTGAGTTGTTGTTTTTTTGTAATTTTCTTTATATTTATGTGTTTATTTTATTTTTTTATTGTATTTTGAATTATTATTTGTAAAATATATTATGGAAAAAGAAAAGACATGTGTGTGAGTTGTATTTGTAAAATATAATGAAAAAGGAAAAAGAGAATGTGTGAGTGTGTTGTGTTGTGTTTTATTCATGCAATTATTTATGCTGTTATGGTAAGAAAAAGAATATAAAAATAAAAAAAATGTGTGTTTTCTTCGCAAACAGCCAAAGCGTTTTCCAAAATATATCCTAGATTTAATAACAAGTTTATTAAATCTTGCAAAATTGGCTAATATTAAAAGAAATTGCGAAATTAATTCATGGGAATTAACGATTAACTTTAGATAGTAATTGCCGGATTTACGCGTAGGTTAACATTTACATATTCGGGAATAACCACTAAAATTGTCAGAATTATTCTGAGCGGTGGTCGATTTCTTTTATGGATCGGTCAACCGTGAAATTAATTCATGAAGATTAATGGTTAATTTCAGGTGGTGAATGAAGAAACTACAAGTAGATTAGCATTTGTATATCTAGAAATAATCAATAAAATTCACAGAATTATTTTGAGCGGTGACCGATTTCTTTTGCAAATCGGAACATTTTCTCATTCGAATAAATACGACCCGTCGAAGCATTCAAAATCACATCAAGGTAGACAATGCAACTTGCCTCAGGTAAGGCGTATGAGGGGTGCTAATACCTTCCCTCTACGCAACCAGTCCCCTACCCTCGAATCTCTGATCAGACCAGTGCAAATCGGGTGATCCTAGCGACCCTCAACAGTAAGGTGGCGACTCCTCAACAACACCATTGCGAGACACCGAAAAGACCCCCCTCGACAGGGGCAGCCGCGCGGCGACGTGCGAACAGCAATAATACTAATTACCTTTAGCAATTGACTTGCACGGTTCCGAGAGACACGAGAGGTTTCTGTATGAGGTTGATTTGGTAGGATCGAATTTCTCATAATTCTGTGGAAAGCAACCCCCTAAACATGGCTCACATTGGGTACAAGTCAGGTCGCTACGAGTATCAAAGAGGAGTGGGAAGTCTTTTTTTTGGTGTGCCGAGACCTACGGTAACAGTATATCCGCCTCCATAGCGAGTGGATGGAATTGTAGTCTTCTTCTCATCAAGAGTACCAGTAGTGCTTGTGTTCATGGAAAGCCGAGTTCGGAGTGATTTCACTCGGATGTCATCTTGAAGGACGATGTCGGCTGCCGAGGGAAATGTTTTCGGATCTCCAGTAACTGAGCATGGACCATTCCTGCTCGCCACTTTTAGCGACGAAGCTCTGTTGAAAACTGAAATACAGCATTGGAATTGATTAATAAATGTAAGAAAAAAAATACTGATTTAAGTTTCAAACTCTCAAATGTAGCACACCACTAGGCATGCTCTAGATATAATCCTCCCGGGGAGGGGGCATGTATATATGTTTTATATATATAGGTGTAATTTGACTCATGATTTACGAACCTGTAATATAAATCAATATATGTTCTTGACAAATGGGAATTATTATTGATGTGGGATGATCTCATTCCTTCTAGCGGATTTGAAATTGACTATTAACTCTTTTTAAATGGACTTCAATTTTTGTTTGAGAGATTTAGGAGAAAAAGTATATATTTAATTGTCATCTAAATGCAACACAAGGACTAAATTGCAACACACACGCACACAATTGGTCATACATGAATCGTAACGTGTAAAACACAGAGTTAAAAGACAAGACAGGAAATATTAAATCATGATCGAACCCTTGTTAGATTGGTCGCAGACACTTGATGGCAAAAGAGAGTCGGCATGAACATCGCGAAAGTAAGTTTTTGTGATCTCATTTGCTGAAACGGCATGCCCTTTCTCGGAAGAGCAAACAAGAAAAAGAAAAACATGGAGGAGGAAGAAGGCAGGTGAGGTGGGAGTAGCCATGAGAAATAGACACTTCACTTCGTCGTCACAGATTATGAAACCTCGTCGTTTTCTTTGCTAACCTCACTGGCCTTATATAAGCTAAACCATACGGATCACTCACAACAACAGGCTATGGAAGACCGATCTTAATAATTCCAAGTCAAGCTAACTTGTCTCCATTATTCTGAAAGGAATTCAGGATGCCAATTCCAGCTAGGCAATATTTTCATTCTTCCATATTGTTTTTTTTTATAAAAAAATATCAAATCGAATACTTTTCCAGATTCTTTTCAATAGTTTTAATATATTAATGTAGAAACATAAAAAAAATGTTTTTTTTATATATTTTATTTTAAAACTATTTTTAAAAAATAATTTACATCTATTACCAAATACAATAGTAATCAATCTTTGAAAAAGATGATATTCTTTTTTTGGGTAATTAATATGGGTGTGGAGGCCATATGGGATGCAACTTGACTAAATAAATAGATTTTAAAGTTAATAAAATGTAAATTTATAATAAATATTATATTAGTAACTATATAAAGTTTGAATTTAAATCAATAAAAAAATAAATTTTTTAATCTTAAACTTTCATAATTTGGCAATGATTAAAAAAAAAAGAACGATATGAACAAAATTGCTCTGCTGGAGTTGATATTCCAATCCATCCAGAGAAGGAAGCTACATCGAAATAACAAAATAATTCTAGCAGCGCTGTTGACTCGTTGACTCGACGGAGACGATGTGAATTGGGATTCGGACACCGTTGAATGTAAAGGAGAATACTATAAATAATTCTAAGTCATTTCAAGAATACTATACATGCTAGAAAATCCGGAGAATACACTGACGAAGACTTGGATTGGAGAAGACTGACGAAGACTTGGATTCTATAAATAATTTTATTTAAAAAATTAAGTTTTTAGATGGAATAATTTTTTAATATATTATTAGAGTTTATTGATTCAGAGGTCACGAGTTCAAATCTCACCACCCTAATTTTATTTAATAAAAAATAAAGTACAAGGTAGTCTAGTCCTATACAAGTTTCAGATCCAAAAAAACTTTTACTTGAGGGGATATATTATAAAATAATATAAATTATATTCTGGGATTTTATCTAAAAATTTAAATTTATTTATTTATTATTTATTATAGCACATTTATATATAAGATATTATTCTAGTATTAAATAAACCAGTTTTAAAAAATAAAAGTCCCTCTTTTTTTAAAAATACATTTTATGATGTCCAGAGAATAATTAGGATTAAAAATGGAACCCTAAAATTTCACAAGAGCTAGTCATTTCTTCAATCGCATGAAATCTATAAAATTTAAGAACAAAACGACATTCCTTGCATTCAATCTTTAAAGTGTGTTTTTCCTCGACTTAAACAAATCACATCGTTTCATTTAACATGAAGTGATGTCGTTTTCCTTTCTCAATTGATATTAATTTTTTTTCTTTGTGATTCAATCATGCAAATTTCAATCAAGTCCTTCCATTTTAGTGTCTTTTACTCTTTAATCCATAGATTTTTGTTTTATTTTGTCAATTTTCATCTTTTGCTCATAATTTCTTTTAATTTCACCGCAGCTAAACTAAATTATGCCATCTAGTTTTTCTTTTGCTCTCATATCAACCATTGTTTATTCAATTCTTTATTTTGAAGCTAATCTCACTCTCAATTTAAATATTCTTTTTTTAATTAAGCCCCTAATTAATTATTCATTTCAAAATCATCTCTGAACTTCTAACTTCTTTCAATGTTAGACAAATTAAATCAAATTAAGCCTTTTTCCTTAAATCTCTCTTCATTTCAATCCTTAATTATGACCTAAAAATTTCTAAACTTTATTTTCTTCCAATGATACTCAATTATTTTTCCCATTTAAACCCTTACTAAGTATTTTTTATGATATATTTTTAACATATAAAAATGGTAAAAAAAAATTACAGTTTACTAAATAGACATTTGTCTCTCTCTCTCTCTCTCTCTCTCTCTCTCAAATCCCTACATATTAGATTCTTCATCTTCATCTCTTCTACTGATCTACATGAATTCTCACAGTAAGTATAAGGTACGTGCAGAATAAATGAGGATCATATTCAAATAAAAACCTATCATTTGTCTTTAAGATTTTATTGCCCCGTTATTGATGCAAACAAAATGAACGTAACCAACCTCTTATGATTTCAATAGCATCACCTTATTTAGTTATACTCTTAAATAAGATCCATAAACTTGAGAAATTATTACTTAAAATGCGTCTACAATAACAAAATCTAAGCTAAAAAGTAGAACAAAAATATAAATGAAAAAACAGAGTTTAGAACTAAGGAATGCAATTTGAAAACTTGAGGTGAAGAGGAGTCTAAAACCTATATAAAACATTGCCCCATTAGGCTCCTTTATAAGAGGTTTTGGAACCACATATGATGTAGGATTGATTTTGGTATTCATGATAATTTATTCTTGTCATTTATTAACCTTAATTACATGTTATAAAACATGTTTGCAAAAAATAAATAGAAGAAGAGATGAGAGTGTTAGCGTGAGCTGTACAGATTAGGAAGTAATATTGGCATGAGCTGTAGAGTCCAAAATAGGAAGTTGTTTGATTGTACCCCGAGTTATATGGGATTATTATTACTTGCCGTATTGGAGTTATTCTTGTAAAGGGTTCTCTATAAGAAGAGAGACTCTGTAAATTGAATGAAAATAACAGAGAAGAATTCCAAGATTTGTCATGGTATCAGAGCAAAGGTCCATTCTTTGCTACGTAAAATTTTGACAGAAGGCCTAAAGAAGAAATACAGGCATGGAGACGCCATTTGACATCATAGAACAAGAACAGCAAATTACAGTTGCAACTCTTGATGATCTCACGACAAGAATGACTCAGATTGTAACTCAAAACCAGATCCAGACCCCATCAATGATCTATGATACTACAGCCCCATCGATTGGTATCAAGCTTGATGGTACCAACTATGCTTTGTGGTCCCAAATTGTGGAGATGTATATCTCCGGAAAGACAAGTTGGGATACATAAATGGAGATCTTCTCCAACCAGAACCGAATGATCCCCACTTCAGGAGGTGGAGAACAGAAAACTCAATTGTGAAAGGATAGCTAATCAACTCCATGGATCCATCTCTCATCAACAACTTTATTCGATTCTCTACTGCCAAACAGGTATGGGACTCAATTGCCACCACTTATTTTGATGGATCCGATACTTCTCAAGTATACGATCTAAAGCGACGAGTAACAAGAATGAAACAATTAGGAGAGTCCATCGAAACCTATTACAATTGCCTTCAAGGTTTATGGAGGGAAATTGATTTCCGAAGACCAAATCCTATGGAATGTACTGCTGATATACACGTGTCAACCCACTAGTCTTACCCGTTGATCGCGCAGCGATTCCATTCGGAAATGACCCCTTCAAAAAGTATGACCAATTCCCTTGCTGCTTGTGCTTGAAGCAAGTCATTCCCACGCATTCATAAGAAATTTTTTCTACCAGCTGAGACTGATTTTTTTTTTAATTTATTGTTCCAATAAATCTCTTAATTTTGGAGATTTAATTTTTGTTTGAAAATTTTTTTTAATTAATTTTTTTTTAATTAAATTATTTTCATGAGCGGATATCCAAAACGATTTTTTGAAAAATATTATTTTAATATAAAAAATATTTTTAAAAATAATTAGTAATTTAATTACATTGTTTTTATGATAATACAGGTTTCATCAAATGCTAAATTAAAAAAATATTGTATTTTTTCTTCTCCTTTTGTAAATAGACAATCGAGAAAGACGATATGATTTTTTTATATATAATATGCCAAAATAAATAAATAAATTCTTGAAAGACTTGGTGCGTGCAAAGTTCATTGGAGGCGAATTTAATTAATAATCTAAAATTATAAAAAATAAATAGCCACTAACCCTTCTCGCAGTAGAAATCATAATTTTTTAATATAGAAAAATATTAATTGTGTGAGATTTTTTTATTATAATATAAATTCGGGTAAAATAATAAATTTGTGTATAATTTTTATAAAGTGAGTTTTTTTTATTGTAAAATATATGAATTTTAAATCGATATAAATTTATCTATATAGTAGGTTTCAACAAAATCATTAACATAAAATTATCATCATCATTAAAAAACCAAGAAGATTCGAATACTCGAATTATTGAATTTACTGTATTAAAATTAGTTCATTTTATAATTCAATTTAAATTAAATACAACAAATAAAATATAATTATGAAAACACCTAATCAAATAAAAAAATAAATATTTAATTTTCCATCTACAAAAAGAAAAAAGAAAATCATCATTGAAAATCTATTCCTACGTTACCATCATTATCATGATTATATTAGTTAAAATTATTATCAATATTATTTCCTAAACAATTAAAATCATTAAATTGCCCCCAAAAAGCAAAATATTTTTACAAAAAAAATAATCACTAAAATTATCATTATTATTGCGCAAATTATGAAATCATAAAATCATTTGACTCGAAGAACAAATAAAAATAATAAAAAATACACAAACAAGAACAAGGAGAAAAAAAAATATTAATTTTAAATTGATTACTAATATAAATTATAATTTCAGGATTGAACCGAATAAAAATAAAACTCTAATAAAAAACAAAAAATAAAACAAAAAATAAAAGTATAAGTGCACAAATATAGAAAAAAATAAACATTGTCTTAAGAAAAAACAAAAAGAGTTAATACCAATAAAACATTCAAAGAATAAGGGTTGAAATAAAAAAAATATTATTAATTAAAATTGAAACACAAAATTGAAATAAATAAAAATCTTCGGACCAAAATAAATAAGGTATTTTTTTAAAAAAAATTGTTGTGAAATTTTGTTGAAAAAATAAAAGAATAATGACCAAAATGAAAAGTAGCATATATGACCAATTTTATAAAACCTCCGGGCAAAAAAATTATAAATTGACTAGTTTTATGTAAAACAAAAAAAATCATAACTCTTGATTGGGTTATCAAAAATTTCTGAAATTTTGCGTGAAGCCTTCTAATATGACACCTTAGTTTGGGTTAAAATTTCAGAATTTTTAGAGAAATTCGAAAATTTGACGAAAAATCACAATTCAACTAGTTTTACGTTATTGGATGTAATTTTCAATTCGACCATCGGATTGAGCTGAAAATTTTTGAGGAACCTTAAAATATATTGAATAAAATCTGGTTAAAATTTTAAGATGATTGGAGCTCGGTAGTGCTAGAAATAAATAAATAAATAAATAAAATAATTAAAAGCAAAATAGAAATTGGCCATTTAAAACACACATATAAGCTCCCCTTCTCTTCTAATCACTGTCGTATGGGCAGAAACAAAAGAAAAGAGTGAATAGAAACAGGGCAAACGTGAGGGAAAGAGAGAAAGAGAGAAAAGTTAGGGAAAAACATAAGAAATTGAGAAATACCTTTATAAGCTTGCTAGTTCAACCTATAAAGCACTAAAGCAAGTGAAGGAAGGAGGATTTGAGAAGATAAATTCAGCTAACCTTGGAAGAGAAGAGAAATTGGAAGAAAAGCAATAGGTAAGCATGAGAAGTTTAAATTTCATATTTGCTTTAGATGTGTTCTTAAGCTTATTTGATTAAGTTGGGAAGTAATTTCATGGAGTTTTATCTTAATTCCCTTAAATCCTAGATTTTTGAACTTAGGGTTCTTATGTGAATTTGGGGGAAATAGGAGGGGAAGGAAAAATGATCTAAAAACACCAAATTTTTTTATTTAAAATAAAAATTAAAATAATTTTTTTAAATTTTTTTCAAAGCTCTTTTGAAACGCAATGCCAAATAAAGCCTAATCCCAAATACTTTTAATCTTAACAAACACAAAAAATAATTTTTTTTTGGAATACTCTCTCTAAATATAATTAAGTATCTATTTATTGAGAATATATGATAATCCCAATAATATTCAATATTTTGGGAACAATAAAAGTCACGTGACCTTACACAGTGCTAACCACAAAGATAGTGACTACTTATTTGAAGATAATTGCTCTAAATTCACTTCTCTTCTCAGTAATTTTAGCTAACAACCACCAGGAGCAAATCCAACCATTCCCTTAGCAACATCATAGACCACCTCGTATGTCTTCTGCTGAAGATTCCCAAAAATTGCCTCTGAATGCTAAACACAAGGACTAAATTGCAACACACACGCACACAAGTGGTCATACATGAATCGTAACGTGTAAAACACAGAATTAGAAGACAAGACAGGAAATATTAACATGATCCAACCCTTGTTAGATTGGTCGCAGACACTTGATGGCAAAAGAGAGTCGGCATGAACATCGCGAAAGTAAGTTTTTGTGATCTCATTTGCTGAAACGGCATGCCCTTTCTTGGAAGAGCAAACAAGAATAAGAAAAACATGGAGGAGGAAGAAGGCAGGTGAGGTGGGAGTAGCCATGAGAAAACAAACACTTCGCTTCGTCGTCACAGATTATGAAACCTCGTCGTTTTCTTGGCTAGCCTCACTGGCCTTATATAAGCTAAACCATACGGATCACTCACAACAACAGGCTATGGAAGACCGATCTTAATAATTCCAAGTCAAGCTAACCTGTCTCCATTATTCTGAAAGGAGTTCAGGATGCCAATTCCAGCTAGGCAATATTTTCGTTCTTATATATTGTTTTTTTTTATTAAAAAAATATCAAATCAATACTTTTCCAGATTCTTTTCTATAGTTTTAATATATTAATGTAGAAAGATAAAAAAATGTTATTTTATATATTTTATCTGAAAACTATTTTTAAAAAACAATTTACATCTATTACCAAACACAATAGTAATCAATCTTTGAAAAACATGATATTCTTTTTTTGGGTAATTAATATGGGTGTGGAGGCCATATGTGATGCAACTTGACTAAATAAATAGATTTTAAAGTTAATAAAATGTAAATTTCTAATAAATATTATATTAGTAACTATAAAGTTTGAATCTAAATCAATAAAAAAATAAATTTTTTAATCTTAAACTTTCATAATTTGGCAATGATTAAAAAAAAAAGAACGATATGAACAAAATTGCTCTGCTGGACTTGATATTCCAATCCATCCAGAGAAGGAAGCTACATCGAAATAACAAAATAATTCTAGCAGCCCAGTTGACTCGTTGACTCGACGGAGACGATAAAACTGGATTTTTGTCGCGAGAGATGTGAATTGGGATTCGGACACTATACATAATAAACATGTAAAGGAAATCCGGAGAAGACACTGACGAAGACTTGGATTCTAAAAAGTGTCTGCCAGTGGACTTACCCGTTGATCGCGGAGCGATTCCATTCGGAAATGACACCACCCGTTCCTCGCTGGTCGTGCTTGAATTATTACGAAAGAATTATTATGAAAATAAATAAATAAATTATATTTCAGAGTTTTATTTAAAAATTTAAGTTTTTTGATAAAATAATTTTTTAATATATTATCGGAGCTTGTTGATCTAGCGGTCACAAGTTCGAATCTCACCATCCTAATTTTATTTAATAAAAAATAAAGTATAAAGTAGTGTAGTCTTGTACAAGTTTCAGATTCAAAAGAATTTTAACTTAAGGGGATGTATTAGAGAATAATATAAATTATATTTTAGAATTTTAACTAAAATTTTAAATTTTTAAATGAGATAATTTGGTAATAATTCTCACATATTTATAAAAAAAATTTTCTAACAACGAGACCAGGTTGTCAATACCACAATTTGTTTTTATGATAATATAGGTTTTATCAAATGCTAAATTAAAAAAATATTGGCTTTTTTCTTCTCTTTTTGTAAATAGATAAGCGAGAAAGACGATGTGATTTTTTATAAAGAATATTCGAAAATAAATAAATAAATTCTTGAAAGACTTGGCCGTGTGAAGTTCAAAGGAGGCGAATTTAATTAATATTCCAGAATTATAAAAAATAATTTAAATAAAAAAACAAAAATATTCAAAAACACTTTTTTTTTAAAAAAGAAAACAAATAATTCTGGATTATTTTGGTCGCCCAACCTGGTTTTAAGACAAGGCTGCGTTTGGTTGTGCACCATATTTATTTATAAGTTTGGTTTGGGTATTTGTTAGGCGATAAGCCGCCTTATCATATTTTATCCCCCTTTTTGTAAATGATTTTTGAAATTTATTTATTTTTTAACTATCATAGCACATTTATATATAAGATATTATTCTAGTATTAAATAAACCAGTTTTAAAAAATAAAAGTCCCTCTTTTTTTAAAAATACATTTTATGATGTCAAGAGAATCAATTAGGATGAGAAATGAAACCCTAAAATTTCACAAGAGCTGGTCATTTCTTCAATGGCATGAAAGCTATAAAATTTAAGAACAAAACGACATTCCTTGCATTCAATCTTTAAAGTGTCTTTTTCCTCGACTTAAACAAATCACGTTGTTTCATTTTATGTGAAATGATGTCGTTTTCCTTTCTCAATTGATATTAATTTTTTTTTTCTGTGATTTAATCATGCAAATTTCAATCAAGTCCTTCCATTTTAGTGTCTTTTACTCTTTAATCCATAGATTTATATTTTTTTTTTTTGTCAATTTTCATCTTTTGCTCTTAATTTCTTTTAATTTCACCCAAGCTAAACTACAGTATGCCATCTAGTTTTTCTTTTGCTCTCATATCAATCATTGTTTATTCAATTCTTTATTTTTAAGCTAATCTCACTCTCAATTTAAATATTCTTTTTTTAATTAAGCCCCTGATTAATTATTCATTCCAAAATCATCTTTGAACTTCTAACTTCTTTCATTGTTAGACAAATTAAATCAAATTAAGCCTTTTCCCTTAAATCTCTCTTCAATTCAATCCTTAATTATGACATAAAAATTTCTAAACTTTATTTTCTTCCAATGATACTCAATTATTTTCCCAATTTAAACCCTAACTAAGTATTTTTTATGATATATTTTTTATGATTCCATTCGGAAATGACCCCACCCGTTCCTCGCTGGTCGTGCTTCAATTATTACGAAAAAAAAAATTCATTTAAAAATTGAAGTTTTTAAGTGAGATAATTTTTTAATATATTACCAGAGTTTTTTGATCCAGCCATTACGAGTTTGAATCTCACTACCTCAATTTTATTTAATAAAAAATAAAGGACAAGGTAGTGTAGCCTTGTACAAGTTTCAGATCCAAAAGAGCTTTTACTTGAGGGGATGTATTAGAGAATAATATAAATTATATCATGGGATTTTACCTAAAAACTTAAATTTTTGGGTGAGATGGTTCGTTAACAATTCTCACATATTTATAAGAAATTTTTTCTAGCAACAGACCAGGGCAGTCAATACCGTTCTGTTTCGGCCGAAACGGCTGGAACGTTCCGTTCCTTTAAAAAAGCCGAGACAAAACAGAATTGTTTTCATTTCGATTTTAATTCTGGCCCATTCCGTAAATTCCTGCTAGAACGTCTCGGTATCGTTCCGGGTGTGCCATTCCAGTCTTAAAATCCTCCTTATTTTGATTAACTTATGATTTTTTTTTTAATTTTGAGATTATGTTTGTTTGACTTTGTGTTTGTATTGTATAATTTAAAATTAATTTATCTTGAATTTTAATTATACTTGTTAAATTAATATTTTAAGTTTTTTTTTATATATAATTAATTATATATAAACAGCACAACCCTGAAATGGTACGCCGAAATATTCCGAAACCGAAATATTCCGTACCATTAGAAAAACCGTAACGACGACCGTAACGGTATTGACAACCTTGAACGAGACTGATTTTTTTAAAAATTTTATTAGTCCAATAAATCTTTTAAGTTTGGAGATTTAGGTTTTGTTTGGCTTTGTGTTTTAAGTTATTTTTGAAAAAAATAAATCTTTTTATATTTATTTTTTATTTTAAATTAAATTTATTTTGGTGTTTTTAGTTAACAATAATTTTTAAATAATAATAAAAAATTATTTTAATTTATTTCCAAACAAAAAAACTCTTAAAACCAACCTCGATCATACTTATAAACTTAACAAACTTGTTATCAATTCTAAATATAGGTGCACAACCCTTTGTTTTAAAACAAAAACAATTTTCTTTTTTATCCAGAAGCTGCCACAAATTTGTTTTTATGATAATACAAGTTTTTTTTATCAAATGCTAAATTAAAAAAATATTGGCTTTTTTCTTCTCTTTTTGTAAATAGACATACGAGAAAGACGATGTGATTTTTTATAAAGAATATGCGAAAATAAATAAATAAATTATTGAAAGACTTGGCCAAGTGAAGTTCAAAGGAGGCGAATTTAATTAATATTCCAGAATGATAATAAAATAATTTAAATAAAAAAACAAAAATATTCAAAAACATTTTTTTTTTTTTAAAAAAGGAGGCGAATTCTGGAACAGACATTCCTTGCATTCAATCTTGGAAGTGTCTTTTCACATGTTGTAAATACTATTCCGGTCATTGTTTTAATTTTTCTATTGGTATGGAATATTTTGGTTTTGGAGTATTTTGATGTGCCGTTTCGAAGTTGTATTATTTATATATAATTAATTATATATATATATATATATATAAAATTTAAAATATTAATTTAACAAGCATAATTAAAATTCAAGATAAATTAACTTTAAATTATACGATACAAACACAAAGTTAAACAAACATAATCTCAAAATTAGAAAAAAAATCACAAGTTAATCAAAATAAAGAGATTATTTAAGGCCGGAACGGTACACTAGGAACGGTACCGAGACGTTCTGGCCGGAATTTGGCTGGAACTTCCAGAACGGGCCGGAATAAAAACCGAGACGAAAATGATACCGTTTTGTCTCGGTTTTTTTAATAGAACGGAATATTCCGGGTGGAACGGAACGGTATTAACAACCCTAGTCTTTTCCTCAACTTAAACAAATCACGTTGTTTCATTTAATGTGAAATGATGTCTTTTTCCTTTCTCAAATGATATTATTTTTTTTTTCTTTGTGATTCAATCATGCAAATTTCAATCAAGTCCTTTCATTTTAGTGTCTTTTACTTTTTAATCCATAGATTTATATATTTTTTTTATTTTGTCAATTTTCATCTTTTGCTCTTAATTTCTTTTAATTTCACCCAAGCTGAACTACAATATGCCACCTAGTTTTTCTTTTGCTCTCATATCAATCATTGTTTATTGAATTCTTTATTTTTAAGCTAATCTCACTCTCATTTTAAATATTCTTTTTTTAATTAAGCCCCTAATTAATTATTCATTTCAAAATCATCTTTGAATTTCTAACTTCTTTCAATGGTAGACAAATTAAATCAAATTAGGCCTTTTTCCTTAAATCTCTCTTCAATTCAATCCTTAATTATGACATAAAAATTTCTAAACTTTATTTTCTTCCAATGATACTCAATTATTTTTCCATTTAAACCCTAACTAAGTATTTTTTATGATATATTTTTAACATATAAAAATTTAATAAAAATGATAAAAATAAAAAAATATCAGTTTACTAAAAAGACATTTGTTTCACTATTTTTCAAAATATTTACTGAAAAAAGGATTAAAAAGTTATGTTATAGTTAGAGTATGGTAGTGAGTAGTATTGAGTATGTATAAATAGTAGGTATTTGTAAATATACGAAAGGCATGTTGAATAATATCAGTTGAGAACAATATAATATTTTCCACTTTCCTCTCTCTCTCTCTCTTATTCTCTCAAATCCCTAAATATCATATTCTTCATCTTCATCTCTTCTACTGATCTACATAGATTCTCACAGTTATGACAGTAAATATAAGGTACATGTACATACAGAAAAAATGAGGATCATATTCAAATAAAAACCTATCATTGCCAAGAATTAATCATTTGTCTTTAAGATTTTATTGCTCTGTTATTGATGCAAACAAAATGAACGCAACCAACCTCTTATGATTTCAATAACATCACCTTATTTAGTTATGCTTTTATATAAGATCCATAAACTTGAGAAATTATTACTTAAAATGCATCTACAATAGCAAAATCTAAGCTAAAAAGTAGAACAAAAATATAAATGAAAAAACAGAGTTTTGAACTAAGGAATGCAATTTGAAAACTTGAGGTGAAGAGGAGTCCAAGAACCTATATAAAACATTGCCCAATTAGGCTCCTTTATAATGGGTTTTGGAACCAAATATGATGTAGGATTGATTTTAGTATTCATGATAATTTATTCTTGTCATTTATTAACCTTAATTACATGTTATAAAACATGTTTGCAAAAACAATAAAAAATAAATAGAAGAAGAGATGAGAGTACCTTATTTATAAATTGAGTTTCTTAAGAACATCAATTTAGATCAAGTAGGAATCCTAGTACAAAACGATCTGTATTTAGAACTCCTGTTGGATTATAAGTTTGAGTTTATCTTATTTCCTATATATTTCGTTTCAGCTGATCTTACGTTCATTTATTTGTAATTGGCCGAGATTCTTGCTTGTCATTTCAGCTGCAACCACCAGGGGCAAATCCAACCCTTCCTCTTAGACCATCATAGACCACTTGATATGTCCTCTGCTGAACATTTCCGAAAATCGATGTATCACCATCATCTTCATTTCCTGCGAAAGCGAGGCAGAACCTCTTCGAACCGTTCACTGGATACAAAATCCCTGAAGCATCAATATCCACCTCGACTCCACCTTTGAAGGTCACACCAACCTTCGGGATCCTTACCGTCTCATACTTACTGAAATCATAGCACGTATCGAAAATAGAATACCCACTTGTCGAAGGATAATTTGTCATCAGTCTTTTAAATTCTGAGCTGAGCTCGGAGTATGCTGTCGGAGGTAGTCTCGTGATGACCGTGCCAGAGTCAATAACGGTTCCAGCTGAAAAAGCCGATGCATCTATTGATAGCTTGCGCCCTCCAACACTAAGTTCGGTTATATCCAGGCCGTAAAAAGGAGTCGAGTCGAAGTCTGCAGACAAAGGAGTGAATTTCACCGACTGGGAGACTTTTCCACCGAAACTGAGGTAACCATTAGAGCTGGAAGATGCTGGTAGGCAATAAGAGAAGAGCTTTTTGTATGTTTTAGCAGTTTGTGATGGGAAGGCTAACTTGGTCCGACCAAGTCCCAGCAAACCGGCTGCTCCTCCAAATAGACCTTGGTTTTGTTGCCCGCACCCAAACAAGAAGTTCTTGAACACATCGGTTGATGAAAGGGTCAAGGTTTCCGTCGCAGTAAATCCGATCGAGTAGGAGCCGTCTCCATATTGCACTTGGTAAAGGCATGCCGAAGAAGAACAAGTTTTTGTACCTTCTGCATAGTAGGGAAATATGCACAACTATGCTTAGATGCCACTCTTCATGAATAAAATCTCAAATTTTTAGCATATATATATATATATATATGCTACAGAATCCATTGCGTCAAAAAGCTTAAGAATCATTTGATATCATTGACGGTTTCTGTTTTATATTTCTATGTAGAAATTTTTGAAACAGAAACCGAAAACTTTTTTGCCATGATTTTTTTTCCTTAGAAAAGCAAAACCAACGACAACAATTTACACCAATTTCTAAAACCATTTTACTTTGTTTTGGAAAATCTTGAAAATTAATTAACTATTTTTCTAATGTTAAAAATACTTAGTTTCTTTTTTTTTTAATTTTTTTTAAATAATAATAAAAAATCAATATAAAATACAGCTTGGTTACTATAAGCCGTTAGTTCTGTACATTTATTGCTCTAGAATAGATGAGATAAAAATAATAAAGACAGAGAGAGCAATTTTTTTTTCTAATTTGAAAGCACAAAAACTCTTTAGAAACTATTTTAAAAACATATTTATTAAATATTTTTGTCCCTATTTTTTATAGCTAAAAATATTTTTATTTTCATCATATCTATTTTGTAATAAATAAACGTTAGTGTCATTAATAAAGCCTTTAAATTTCATTTTCTTATAGTGATTAATGCTACTACCAGTCCAAGGTTTTTTTTTTTTTTTTTAATTCAAGAAAACTCCATTCTCTTTAGGTATTTTTGTGAGTTGGGTTAATGAGTAAATCCCTTATTATTCTAAACTCTTATAAGGTGAATATGTTCTTACTCAAATCCAAGATACAATGTAGATCTCAAGCTTTTTTTCACCATATTACAACACATTTGGGGACAGGATATCTTGCTGTGTGCGTGCTTTACTAATGTATTATGTGCATCAGAGTTAACGAGAGTTTCTTAAAATGGTTACCTGACGCGACTAAGTCGCACAACGCCGAGGAGCACGAAATATTCTTGTATGAAGAAGACTTGCTAGGATTTAACCTTGGCTCCTTCTGTTTGTAGCAAGTCTTCACGCATGGCTCACATTGAGTCCAAGTGATATCGCTGCCGGTGTCGAATATGAGGGTAAATTCTTTCTTCGGTGTGCCGAGACCCACAGTAACAACATAATCAGCAGCACCGATAGATGTTCCAGACGGGACCGGCAATGTAGCCTGCTTCTCTGGGAACTTGCCACGACTTGGGAGCCTTGCATGAATCGAGTCCACTCGATATTGGTCTCGAAGGAGGATTTCAGTCCTAGAAGGAGCATCTGTTGCTTTCTCTTGATTCAGTATACCAATGCATGGGCCATGCCTGTGCACTACTTCCAGGGATAAACTGCTTGAAACTGAAATGCATTTACTTTAAATTATGAGTGTGACTACATATATTGGAGATCCAAGTTGACTATATATATATATATATATAATTACAGATGATAAGATTGCTCGGAAGGTGATCAAATTAACCTCTAGAAGAGTGGTTGCAGGCAGTTGGTGGGAGGAGAGAATTGACTTCAACAATATGAAGATAGCTTTTCGTAGCCTCAACAGCATAACCCTTACTCAAAGAGAGTAGGAGAAGAAAAACATTAATGAAAAGCGAGATGGAACAAATTGGGGTGGCCATTGGAAACAAAGAAGCCCTTCTCTTAGTTGTGCTGCCCCAACTCATAAGCTCATAGGGGCCTTATATACTATAAAAGAAACGGATGAACAAAATAATAATAATAATTTAAGAGTGACCTTATCAAATAAAATGGAACGCCATGAATGAAGACTTGGTCAACGATAACTTTTCTAGCTTGATATCCACCTTAATTGAAACCACTAAAGCATTAAATATTAATGAATTGTGGGTGTTGCCCATGATTAAACAAACAGATTTCAGTAGAAAAAGAAGAAGGAAGCTTCCTTCATGTATGAATTGCGGGTTCGAAATTATCTTGCTTTTCTTTTATTTTTTAATATTTTTTATTTTGCATTGCTCACATGTTCGTGAGTTCAAATATTATTTTATGGTATAACGAGCATTGGTTTAATGGAAGCGAAAGGACTCAATAAAAAAAACGCAAATAACAAAAAAAAAACCTAATAAAGAAAAAAGAGAGTGTGGAATGAATAGTTTTTTTAAGATGGTTTATTTTTTATATCCAGAGATCATTTCATGATTTATTATCGAGCACCAATTTTATAGAATCAAAAAACATTTATTAAATTTCAAGCATAAGAGCTAAAATAAAAACAAAATGTAAATGAAAAACAATAACAAAAAAAGATTTGAGGTGAATGACTGCTGATACGATCACTAGTGTTTTCACCTCATATATATATATATATATACACTAGCCAAATAACCCACGCTTCGTCGCGGGCGGAATCATTTTTTTTTCAACGTAAAAAAATATTTATTATGTATAATTTTTTTTATCATAATATAAATTTAGAAAAAATAATAAATCTGTATATAATTTTTGTGAAGTGCAAGTTTTTCATAAAATATATAAATTTTAAATGAATATAAATTTATCTGTTTAGTAGGTTTTAATGAAATAACCAGTATAAAATAAGTAGCAATTTTCTATCCACAAAAAGATGAAAATATAAATTGAAAATATATCCTTATGTTATTGTCATTATCATTATTACAAAAATTAAAATTATTATCAATATTACTATCCAAATAATTAAAATAATTTAATTGCCCTGAAAAATTATTAAAAAAGCAAAAGATTTATAAAAAAAAGTAATAAAAAACCAATCACTAAAATTATCATTACTATTGCATAAATAGTAAAATCATAAAAATTATTTAATCCAAAGAACAAATAAAAATACCAGAAAATGAAAAAAAAAAAAATAAAGGGAAAAAGGAAGCAATATTAATTTTAAAATGACTACCAATTTAAATTCAAATCTCAGGATTGAACTAATTAAAAAAAATTCCAAGAAAAAAAACTATAAAAAAACTAAAAGTATAGATGTATAAATATGAATAAAAAATATGCATTGTCTAAGAATTTTTAAAAAAAAACTAAATGAATTAATATAAAAAACCCTACAATAATGAAATAAAAAAAATAAAAAGTTCTATCTACAAAAAGATGAATATATAAATTGAAAATCTATTATTATGTTATTATCATTATCACTACTATAACAGTTAAAATTATTATCAACATTATTGTCAAAACAATCTCAATAATTAAATTATCCTGAAAAATCATTAAAAAAAAGCAAAAGATTTTTGTATAAAAAAGGAAAAAAAAAAACTAAAATCATCATGATAATTTCATAAATAGTCAAATTATAAAAATCATCCAAAAATAATAAAAAATCAATCACTAAAATTATCATTACTATTGCGTAAATAGTAAAATCATAAAAAATATTTAATCCAAAAAACAAATAAAAATAATAGAAAACTAAAAAAATAAATAAAGGAAAAAGAAAAGTAATATTAATTTTAAAATGACTGCCAATTTAAATTCAAATATCAGGATTGAACCGATTAAAAAACTATAAAAAAACTAAAAGTATAGATGTATAAATACGAATAAAAAATATACATTGTCTAAGAATTAAAAAAAAAACCCTGCAATAATCAAATAAAAAAATAAATAGTTCTATCCACAAAAAGATGAATACATAAATTGAAAATCTATCCTTATGTTATTATCATTATCACTATTATAATAGTTAAAATTATTATCAACATTACTGTCAAAACAATCTTAATAATTAAATTGTCATGAAAAATAATTAAAAAAAAGCAAAAGATTTTTGTATAAAAAAGAAAAAAAACAACCACTAAAATCATCATGATCATTGCATAAATAGTTGAATTATAAAAATCATCCAATCCAAAGAAAAAAAGAAGAAGCAAAAAACAAAAAAAAAATGAACAAAGAGAAAAAAAGAGTAATATTAATAGTAAAATGATTATTATAATATTTAAAATTATTATCAATATTACTGTCAGAACAATTCAAATAATTAAATTGCCCTGAAAAATCATTACAAAAAATCAAAAGATTTGTTAAAAAAAATTAAAAAATAACAAATGAATTAATATCAAATATCAATAAAAAAATATCAATAAAAAATAAATTAATATCAAATAAAAAATAAACAATATAAAAAAAACAAATGAATTAATATCAAATAAAAAATTAAAATAATAAGGACCGAAATGAAAAGTAATATATATAAAATTAATTCCAATTGAAGGATAAAATTAAAACAAAAAATAATTGGAGGACCAAAAATAAATAATGATAATTGTTATCATTTTATAAAAAATCAGAAGAAGAGGGACTGAAATCAAATTTTGTATATATTACCAATTTCAATTGGAGGACCAAATTAAAGAAATAAAAACAACCATATCGAAAAAATTGAAGGAATAAAAAATAAATAAAAAATCAAAAGTATAAGGACTGAAATGAAAACCTCTTATATAATCAGTTTTAATTGAAGGGCACAATTGAAAACAATAAAACTTTAATTTAAATAAATCAGTAATAAAAACGAAATCAAAACCTCAGGGACCAAAATGAACTTAACACAAACATCAGGGACCGGAGCTGATTTTACGGTGGTAGGAGAGAGAAAAGCGACAGCGGACAAAAAACCGTCTGCCGCCGTTTATCGGGACATCTATGTCCGGAACGGGCCACGATGGAAGAGAGAGGACCTTGCGGCGCATTTTTTGTCATGGCGGAAGATCTTTTTTGCCGGCGAGAAGACGCAGCACGCGCCGCCTAAAAGGCGCGTGAGAGGGAAACGCTGCTGGTACTTCTGTGTGACGCGCCAGCAGTTAATCATAAAAAAATAATAAAATATGAGATAATTACCAAGTGGCCCCTAACCCTACTGATATTTACGAGAAAACCATAAGGGAAAGTACATAGCTACCCCCATTTACTGTGCGCTACTTTGTCGTTTTCGGGGGCTTTTTTCATCGATTCATTGTGCAAAGAAAATTGAAAAATTGGTTAAGCCCCTGGTTCCTGTGCACTATTTTGTCTTTTTCGGGAGGTTTTTTCGTTAGTCCACTCTTCCAAATCGAATAAAGCATAAAAAAAAGGGCGCACATACGCGCACGAAACAGAAATGCTAAATGTCTAGTTCACAATAAAATCACTCACAATGAACATTGCCAAATAGGAAAACAGCCACGACAATTATTTTATACGTAATATATATATTTTATAATAATATTCAAATATTTCCTTCAAATCAATTAAGAGAAAAGAGAAAATATTTCGCCACTAGTGACAAGTGCGCCACTAGCATCCCATTTCAGAGAAGTTTATTCACCATGCCAATTTACCTAAAAAAAGATAAAAATAATTAATTTTGAGCACTCTTAATCAATGGGATACCACTTTTTTTTTTCTTACTTACATTGTGAATCCACTGTCGCCCACTAATTAATTAATACTAGAATCTATACCTTCTATACATATCTTACAATTCACACTATAGTCATATAATCATCATAGTTGCATAAAAGAAATTTAAGGTCATTGTGAAGTCACGCATGATTAAAATTATCGGCAAAGTGCCTATGACCTGAGTCAACGATAAGGCGAATATCCACTTATTCTTGAAGTGGAAGACTCGAGCTCGACCGGTTGGATGATAAAGGGAAATCAAGCACGGTTTTAGATCTTCAAACTTGATTGCATCCTCTGTGTGTGTGTGTGTGTGTAATGAGGCACCATAACTTCAATTGGAAATTTGAAAAACAAATCCACTAAGCATGAAACTCTTTGAATTCTAAGCATACGAACCCATTAAGCGACCTTCCTTTGTAATTTCACTGTTATAATATTGATAAATACAAATTTAATGCTTGCAATTCATCATATATTGTGACTTTGATGTACCAATTTTGTATTGTGACTTTTGGCTACTTTTCTTTGCTATGTCTTGGCTTTAACTTTTACGCTTATATATATATATATATAACGTGCAGAGGTTTCCCTATTGTACATTTCAACAATAAAATTATTATTTTGCCATAAAATTGTCAAAATTTGATCCTTGGTACCAGGGTGTTCTGGTCTTTTTAATATTTATTACATAGTAAAACTACCTATTTACCCCTGAGAGCTGACAAAAAGACTGTCATAACCTATTTCTGGCTTATTCCCCAATCTACCTAGAATAAAAATAAAATAAAATAAAATAAAAAGGACCGGTGTTGATAGAAAAATCAAGGTGAGAATTTTGGATTTTTTTGAGAACCCGATCGTAATTCTTTTGTGTCAAAAAATGAAATAAAATACAGATTCAAGGCTAAAATATTTTTTTATCAGATAAATCTACAAATTAAGTTGAAAGACATAATTATATTTTTATGGGTTAGTTTGATTTAATCGCCGACCAATTTGGGTTAAATTGAGAAGATCAAAATTTTCAGAGACGAAATCTTTTGGGTGAAATCGGAAGCCAAAATTGAAAGAAAACATCGTTCTTCTTGGTTTTTTTGTTGAAAAACTCTTCTTTGTTTCAACCCATTTTTTATTGTTTATTTTTTTATTTTTTTCAATAATTTTGTATTTTAATGTTATTTCAATTTTTTTTTATGTTTATTCTTAGCCATGCCAACACTAACATCTATTGGACACCACTCCCGAGAAAATATACAGAACAAGAGGGAACAAAAAAAAATGCAGACAACAAACACAGGGATGATGGGAGAAAACACATACACTAGCAACCAACATCTTCCCCCTTCTTCGTCATCGATTGAACAATGCTAACAGCTCCTTCTCTCTCCTCTAACAATCGATAGTTCTCTCTCTCTCCCCCCCTTACAACACTGACAACTCTCTCTCTCTCTCTCTCTCTCTCTTCTCCAGCAATAGTCGGTCGACCACCTAACGCCTCCTCTCTCATCACTAACAGATTCTCCTCCACGTCAGCAAACCCATTGTGGCCACCAGAGACAAAGCAATAACAACACAAACCCACTAGCTTCCAATGACTTTCCCGGCTATCACAAGCCATCATTTGCAATAGCACCACCATAAGAAGAGCCCCCTCAACCACCTCTACATGACAGTAGTGACAGATACGCCGGTGATCACACTTCAACCACCACCATTTCACTGTTCACCATTGTGTTGAATAGCGGGGGAGTGAATTAATTCACTCCCCCGTCCCACTGTTCTGCATGTGAATAGTGGTACTTACGCCCATTGTTCACATGCAGAACAGTGGGACGACCGGGCTAGGCCCTGTGCCTGGCCACTTAGAAATGAGTAGGCCTATTGACCCACGTGGGCTAGAGCCTAGCCCACCAAAGGGATGGGTCATTCAGCCCATTCAGGCTAGGTAGTCAGCCCCCCCCCCCCGAAAAAAAAAATGTATATTTTTTTTAAATTGTAAATAAAAATATGTTATTTCATGCATATGGCAGAATTCCAAAGCTTTTCCAAGTATATTTCTAACAAATATAGCATATTTCTAACAAATATATCATATTTCTCATGTTTTGAAACAAAAATTTGATATCGTAATCGATTTACGATTATCCATTAAAATTTGGCCAAAATATCAAAAATATTTAACAATTATTTTTGTTTTAGCTATTAGGGAGTAAAATTACATTGTAAAGTATACTAAAAAAAAGTAATTTTTTTTTAAATGCGGTGTAAAATTTTTCAAACTTTAGAATGGTTAGATTTTCGACTCCCAATGAGGTAGAAATTGTTTCGTGAAGAGAGATCTATTTCGAGCCTTAAGAAGACTAACAAATAAAATCTTACTAATAAATAAATAAATAATAATTCAACTTATCTTATTTAGGGTGCATTGGGGGATGCGTCTTCTCTTTGCATAATTAGTCCCTTTACTCGGATTCTAGTAGACCAATGAGTTTCCTAGTGATCTTAATACTAGGTGGTGACTCCTAGGATTTATAGTCATAACTTTGTGATGATCAAACATCCCTTTCACCATGCACCATCCCTATCTTCAGGGATGACAAAGTGCAAAGCTCGAAAAAAAACCATTGTGACAGATGGCGACTTCGCTGGAGATATTGTTGGACTAAGCTTTCTTTGTTTGATTGATTGTTCTTTTAGTTACATGTATTTTTACTGCTTTATCATATATTTTTATTCTCAGTTTTATTAACATCAATTAATATCATCATGCATTTTAATTTTGTAAACAAGCCCAATTTTTAGGATAGGTGGGGAGTAGTAGTTTGCCTTATGACTTTCAGTCAAGGTTCAGATTCATGAAATGTCGAACTATGAACTATGTGTTTACCTAATAATGGCCGTCATATTATGCCCTAACCATTTCTTGTAAACCCTTACTTCGTCTTCATGTATGGCGATCACTAGGCAATTCATAGACCTTTTTAGACCAGATAGAAAACCTACCTCACATGCAATAATTTAGAACCTAGGATACAAACTCTCTAGTAATTCATTTTAATTTTTTTTCAAGAAATTATCAAACCAAGACCATGACTTCCATGACCTTTTTAGAATATAGGGATAGATCTGAGATGATATAACAAGGGAAATTGCCCAAGGACTAAGGTCAATGAATTGCAACACATAACCAAAATCCACTGCTCCATAGAAAATATGAAGAGGCTTATGCCCATCCTGGGGTATGTAGATAAAGTGTTATTTGTAGTAAGATATGGGAGAATCGCTCATCTGATGAAAATCCAAATCCAGATATCAACATTCAAGGCTTTTATGCACTTTTGGCATCCCAGCTACTGATTCTTTACTTTTGGGGATAACAACATGACCCTTACCATAGAGTAATATGCTCAAATTCCGAGTTTTCATCATAAATTTGAGAATACAGTGCAAGAGGTTGCTAAGCTTTTATGCTTGGATCAAGTAGGCCAATACATGACATCTTTTAGAGGTTTCAATGGAAGGTAATTGAGAACAAGTTGAAAACAAGTAAAGATAAAGGGAGGTTAGGAGAATAAGTTTATCAGTCAGTGTCTTTTGTTATTTTTGGTTTAGTACTGTTCCCTTTGGAAGTCACCGAGATTATTAGCATGGAAGCGACCCACACTTTTGTTCAGTATGAGCAAGGAAAGAATAATTCCATTTCAGATATATTTACCAAAACTTTCTTGTCTCTGAACCATTGCAGTTTGCGTGAAAAACCTTGAGAGAAGTTTTCAACAATTTATGGTGGTTTAATATGAGGCCTTTTGATTTTGTTCTGAGTGAGGAATGGAAAGAATTAGATGAAAAGACATAGGTGGAGAAATATTGGGCACTTTCCAAAAGTAATTTCAGATTAAAAACCCCTTGGGTAAATGGTTCAACTTACCTAATGAGCTGTGGTAATAAGGCATGAGTCTTGTTAATTGGCTTAATTGGTTACATCAGTGAAAGGCTGTGTTGTACGTTGTTTCTTTTTCTTTGTTGTTTGATTGATTACTTCCACCCCTCTCACGAAAAAATAATGATAATTTTAGTGATTATCTTTTTATTAAAAATGTGTTTTTATTCTTCTGGGAAATTTAATGATCTTAATTGTTTTGGCAATACTGTTATAATAATTTTAACTATTATAGTCATGATAATGATGGTAACATGAGGATGAATTTTCAATGATGTTTTTTTGTAGATAAAAAATTAACTACTTATTTTTGTTATTTGATTTTTGCAAGTGTTTTCACAATTTATATTTTATTTGTTGTGTTTAATTTAAATTATATTATAAAATAAACTAATCCTAATGCAGTGAATTCACTAATTCATGTATCTGAATCTTCTTGTTTTTTTTTAATGATAATGATAATTTTATGATGATAATTTTATTGAAACCTAATAAACAAATAAATTTATATCGATTTAAAATCCATATATTTTATAGAAAACTCGCACTCTACAGGAATTATGCACAGCTTTTTTTTGACTAAATTTATATTATAATAAAAAAATCTATGTAATTAATATTTTTTATGTTGAAAAAAATATAATTCCGGCCGCAACTAAGTGTGGGAAAGTGGCTAGTGCGTGCGTGTGTGTATATTGTTCATACTTTATTTTCTTGCTAATTAAAGTTTATCAACAGACATTGAGCTCCACGTTTGGTCCCATGTCGATGCCCCTTTTTTTTTTTGACAAATCCTAGAACCTCGTCTTCCACTATCCCCACTGTAGGCAGCGTAGCTATTTCCGAGGTCACCATTTTCGTGGAGAGAAGATGCCTCTTTTGACATTCGATGATCGCTAGAGTGGCTGTTGTTTTTGTGCTGGTTTCCTTTTAAAGTGGAGGAGCCTCTCACCCCACTTTCATGATACGTCATCATGTTCACCAATGAAAGGCTGTGCTGTCTGTTGTTTCTTTTTCTTTGTTGTTTGATTACTTTTTCTCCCCCCTCTCACTGAAAACTAAATAAAATAAAGTTTCTGAATGACAACTAAAATCTTAAAAAACAAAGAGATCAAAAATAAAAATAAACGTTAAACTCTATGAAGTGAAAATCTAGAGAAACGTAACTCATTGGTGCCATGAACTATAAACCTCAATATCTCAAAGAAGCTAAGTTCTGGCGTAGCAAAATCACTTTGCAATTGCTGGAGTCACACCAGAAATAAACTCAAAAATAGAATTTATTCAATTGGAAATTATCAACTGCCTTGTTCCCTTACAGTATTATTCTTAAATAGCCTCAATTCTTACAATCTCCAATCTTTAACTAGGAAAGCATTAAAATAGGAAATTATGAAAATAAGTGATGGAGGTAACGGGTCTGAGCAATCAGTGACATTTAGAAATCCAAGCTTAATGAATTCCCAGATTTCAGTAGTTGTATTGATTACGGGCTTCTTTCTAAATTTGGCTCAATTGAATTATCCACAACATCCATGCTGATTCCTTCTTGATCTGTAACGACTACTTGATTTGTGTTGATTGACATTCCCCTTTGATCTGCGTCTTCCTCCTGATTTGCATCAATTGCCGCCCTTCCTGAATCACTTGACTCCGGCAAGTGATGTTGACGATAGACAGTGAATAGTTGTGGGTGTAGGCGGTTCAGCTCTGACGCTTGTAACCAAACCGATTCTGAATTCGGGCGATTTTTCCATTGGACTAAGAATTTGTAATATCCCCCTCGTCGAGTGGACACAAATTGATGATCAATAATTGAAGCAATTTCATCACGCGGTGCTGTTTGTTCTGGCAAGGACATGACTGGTGCTGCTTCTGGATTTGTGGAGGACGGGAGTTCACCTTTGAAAGCAGTGAGGTCTTCAATGTTGAACACAGGACTGATCATAAAATCAGATGGTAACTCAATGACATATGCATTTCTGCCCATCTTCTTAATAACCTTAAAGGGACCTGCTCGACGGGCATGTATCTTGGTGAAGCTTCCTGGAGGGAAGCGCTCTGGTTTTAAGCGAACTAGAACCATATCCCCTTCATTGAATTGACGATCCCTCCGATGAGAATTGGTTGCAGCTGCGTAGGAGTTGGCGCTGAACGTCAGTCTTTGTTTGCATTCGTCATGGAGCTGTTGCATATAACTGGAGAAATCCAGTGCAGCTTCACTTGGTCTTGGTGGCAATGGCAGGGAGTTGATGTCTACGGGAGTGTTTGGGTGAGAACCGTAGACGAGTTCAAAGGGAGTGCAACCTGTTGACCTGTTCACATAATTGTTAAAAGAAAATTCAGCATGAGGCTTTACCATGTCCCAGCTTGTAGCATGATCTTCCACAAGGCAGCGTAGTAAATTGCCGAGACTCCGGTTCGTCACTTCAGTTTGGCCATCCGTCTGGGGGTGAAACGCACTGGAGAACATCAGTTTTGTTCCCATCTTTGCCCAAAGTGTCTTCCAAAAATAACTTACGAATTTGACATCTCTATCCGAGACTATGGAAGTTGGGATGCCGTGTAAACGGACAACTTCTTGGATGAACAAGGCTGCCACCTTCGAGGCATCAAAAGTCTTGTGACAGGGAATGAAATGGGCCATTTTTGAAAATCGATCCACTACTACCATGATGGAATCGTGTTGCTTCTGGGTTCTTGGTAGTCCTAGGACAAAGTCCATGCTCACATGCTGCCATGGTTTGTCTGGAATGGGTAGTGGAGTATAGAGTCCTGCTGGATGTTTTGTGCCTTTATTTATTGGACAATTCCTGCACCTATCCACTACGGTGTGCACATCCCTCCGTAGTTTTGGCCAATAGAATCGATCAGCCACAATAGCATAGGTTTTGTCATAGCCGAAATGACCAGCTAAGCCACCACCATGGAGTTCGGAGATTAAAAACTCACGGAAGGAGCCGTGTGGAACACATAAACAGGATTTGAAAAATAAGAACCCTTCACGCAACATATAATTGCCTTGAGGTTGTCGTGCCTGTGCTGATAGGCTAGTCCAGATTTCGCCAAAATCCTCATCTGTAGCATACTCATTTTTCAGACACTCAAATTCAGTTACTTTCACCGATGATAAATGCAGCAGGTGAGGTCTCCTGCTCATTGCGTCAGCCACCCTGTTCTCCACTCCTGCTTTGTGCTTAATGACAAAATCGAATTGCTGGATATAATCCATCCAACGAGCATGGCGTGCATTCATCTTGTTCTGTGAATTCAAGTGTTTCAAAGAGTCATGGTCAGTATAAAGGATAAATTCCCTATGGATCAAGTAAGGCCTCCAATGCTTCAGCGTTTGTGTTAGAGCGTAAAACTCCATATCATAAGCTGAATATCGCTTGCGGGTTTCATTAAGTTTTTCACTGAAAAAGGCAATGGGATGACCTTCTTGTCTCAAAACACCTCCAATCCCTACATGGGACGCATCACACGCCACTTCGAAGACTTTAGAAAAGTCTGGTAACCTGAGTACCGGCGTCTATCCCATCCTCTTCTTGATCTCCTGGAAAGCCTTCTCAGCTGCGGTAAATTTTTTTTTGCTTTGAGGCATTCAGTGATTGGGGCCATGATAGTACTGAAGTTACAAATGAATCGTCGATAGAAAGTGGCCAAACCATGAAAGCTCTTTACTTCTGAAAAATTTTGAGGTGTAGGCCACGACTGAACAGCCTGAATTTTGGAAGAGTCAGCCTTGACTCCTTGGCTGGAAATAATAAACCCCAGAAAATTGACACTTTCCTTCATGAATGAACACTTCTCCCTATTGATAAACAGCTTCTCTATGCGCAATACTGTCAGGACCTGCTCAATGTGATGAAGATGGTCCTGCATGCTGTGACTGAAAATTAAGATATCATCAAAGTAGACGACGACGAACTTTCCCAAGAATGGTTTGAGCACTTGAGTCATAACACGCATGAAGGTGCTAGGTGCATTGGTTAATCCAAAAGGCATGACTAACCATTCAAACAAACCATCCTTTGATTTGAACGCGGTTTTCCACTCATCGCCTAACCGAATTCGAATTTGGTGATAACCACTCCGGAGATCGATCTTAGTAAAAATGGAGGAGCCATTTAGTAGATCCAACATGTCATCAAGATGAGGTATGGGAAATCGGTATTTCACTGTTATTTTGTTGATTGCGCGGCTGTCAACACACATTCTCCAGCTGCAGTCTTTCTTTGGTGTCAACAAAACAGGGACAGCGCAAGGGCTGAAACTTTCTCGGATGAACCCTTTATCCAGTAACTCCTAAATCTGTCGACTGAACTCCTCATTTTCTGTGGGACTCATTTGGTAGTGTGGAACATTTGGTAAAGTAGACCCTGGAATTAAATCAATAGCATGTTGAATTTCTCTCATTGGAGGGAGCTGATTGGGTATCTCGGCTGGCATGATGTCCTGAAATTCATTCAATAAATCTGAAAGTTCCATTGGTGAATTGCTGTCATTCTGCTTCTTCTCCCATGTAATTAACATGAACACCATCTTTTTTTCTTGCATAGCTTGTGCAAATTGATTCATTGTCAATACTGGCGCAACCTCTTGTTTAGTCTCAAAATCGGTGATGTGTAAGGGATCCAGGACAAACTTCTTTCCCTTAAAATTGAAGGAATATGTGTTAGCATATCCATCATAGACCACCCTTCGATCATACAGCCAAGGTCGTCCCAATAACAAGTGGCATATGGTCATGGGAATCACATCGCACCAAGCTTCGTCCACATAAGTTTTCCCCAATGAAAATGTAAGCAAGCAATGCCGCTTCACAAAGATTGAATTGGCGTCATTCACCCAATTTATTTTATACGAGCTGGGATGTTTCTCTGTCTTCAATCCCAAGCGTTCGATGGTCGTGTCTGAGATCACATTCATGCCACTTCCATTGTCGATAATAACATTGATTGCTCGGCCGTTGTGTTCCATTCGGGTATGGAAAATATTAGTGCGCAGCCACTCGGGATTGGCTTGCAATTCTTTCCTTGAACCCGTTAGCACCCTGTTGATGACACAACTGGGCAGATTTGAGGCACCCAGATGTTCACCTTCATAGTCAAAATCATCACACGGTTCCTCTGTTTCTACGCCATCCTCCCCTTCTGTCGCCACTAATTCCTTCTTGCAAATAAATGCCAGCTTTTTATCCTTCGTTGGACATACCACAGGATAGTGACCAAATCCTTTACACTTGTAACATTGGGGACCATCATTGGCAGGTCTTGTCCCTCTTGGGTTACCATTGTTCAGGTTCCTAAATTGCTCCCGTGGAACTGAAACTCTCTGAAATTGATTTGCAGCAGTATAATCATGTTTCGCATCTGTCACTGTAATTTTCTTCCCAATAGAATGCAATGTCTGTTTTTCAAGGCGGAGGGCCAATTGATACACCTCCTCTACATTGATCAACCGAGCAGTCCATATTTCTCTGCGTAAATCATCCCTTAATCCGGTACGATAGCGGGCTAAAGTCTGTTGTTCAGTCTCCACGATCTTGCTGCGGACAGTCAGCTCATGAAATCGATCTGTGAACTGATCAACATTCATTGATCCCTGTTTAAGCTGAAGCATTTCTTCAAACATCATTTGCTCATAGTCAATGGGCAAGTACTTTTCTTTGAGTCGTTCTTTCATTTCTTCCCAATTTGCAACTGCTGGACGTCTAGTGCATCGTAATTGTTCTTCAACACTCCCCTACCATGCTCGTGCGTGCCCCTTCAGCTTCATCCGAATATAGCGCACCTTCCTGTCCTCTGAAACAGAGAACCAGTCAAAGTAATCTTCAATGGCTGTCAGCCAATCCTCAAAGGCATTAGGCTCTAGCTTCCCAAAAAAATCTGGTATATCAACCTTCATTCTTTTGGTTAATTCGTCGAGAGGTTGGTAATCTGCACCATGATTGTCATATCTTTTGTTCGTGTTATGTCTTTGAGGTCTATTTCGAAATTCATGTTCTTCAAACTCCTGATTTTCCTCCTCATTCTGGTAAACAACTTCATCTTCATCATTCTGCAGCCTCCCCGTATACGTTGTCCTGCGCCTTTGTTGAGTAAGAGGGTCATATCCCTCTCTAATTCCGTGTTCTTCCATGACATCCAATCGACGCATGATTTGTGCCATGACTGTGGCGATTTGATCAACCTGAGATTGTAGTTGGATTGGTTCTGTATCTCGGTTATTTGGTTGATGAATGTTTGTGTTTTGATGACTAGAGCTGGATTGGTTTGTGTGGTTTGGGTTCGGGCTGTTTGGGTTCGGGTTGTTCGGGTTGTAGTTGGTAGGTCCTGGGCTGTTTGGGTTTTGTGTGGTTGGTTGTGGATTGATTGGGTGTGGGTTGTTCATATTTTGGGTGGTTGCCATGGCGTAAGAAGTGCCACTGCGGGTTACAGGCATGGGTAGGTTGAAGGCTCTGATACCAAATTGGTGCCATGAACTATAAACCTCAATATCTCAAAGAAGCCAAGTTCTGGCGTAGCAAAATCACTTTGCAATTACTGGAGTCACACCAGAAATAAACTCAAAAACAGAATTTATTCAATTGGAAATTATCAACTGCCTTGTTCCCTTACAGTATTATTCTTAAATAGTCTCAATTCTTACAATCTCCAATCTTTAACTAGGAAAGCATTAAAATAGGAAATTATGAAAATAAATGATGGAGGTAACGGGTCTGAGCAATCAGTGACATTTAGAAATCCAAGCTTAATGAATTCCCAGATTTCAGTAGTTGTATTGATTACGGGCTTCTTTATAAATTTGGCTAAATTGAATTATCCACAACATCCATGCTGATTCCTTCTTGATCTGTAACGACTACTTGATTTGTGTTGATTGACATTCCCCTTTGATCTGTGTCTTCCTCCTGATTTGCATCACTCATGCATAGTAAAAACAACAGTTGTTTTTTTGTTAAATTTAGTTATGAAATTCTAATTATCTTTAAATAATAAAGCATGCCACCAAGATTGATCGTGGAATAATTTGTTTTAAAGTCCATCAACTCAAGGTTCAGTTCATCCCATAAATATGGGAGACAGAAAAAACCTTATCAATGACAACATTACAATTCTTTGCATGGTCTAAGAAGAATTTGTTCAAAAAAAATATTTAGTCTACAATGAAGAGTTTTGGATTGCATGACCTAACAGTTGCATCAATTCAAGGCGCAATTCATTGCATGAATTTGAGTGATGATAACATTACATCTCTTCCTGCGAGCTGAGAGAAATTTATTGAGGATAACATTGGGCATGTAATGATGAGTTTTGGATGCATTTATGGATGACTTAACAATTCTACGAAGGTTGATGATGACATATACTGGAAGAAGTATGATTCAATTGATGACAACTTCATGGCTGATTGACAATCTAAGATGAGGTCAACATTAATAAGCCTTGCAATGATTGTTAGCAGAACATACACAAATCAAAGAACTGTTATAGAGAAAATCCAAGAAAATAGATTATTTGTTACACTCCTTTATGATGAATCAAGAAACACTATACTTGGGGGCAAGGTCAGACTTGATAAACAATGAAAGCAGAGATCATCGCAGATAGCCTAAAATAGGCAATGTGCTTACATTTGAGTGGATGACTGACATATGACAAACATCAATGAGCCATCTAATCAAAGAAGCCAATACAGCTTAGGAGATAAGGCAAATGCACCTTGTGACAATGGAGCATCAAAGAAAAGGGCCCTATATTTCAAATCAGGTATGGATGCATGCATGACATCTAACCCCAAAACATTGTATATATGTTATTGAATTTTTTTCAGGAATTTTCTAATTAAAATCCAAAAAGATTTTACTAAATCAGAGCAAAAAAAGAAGAACAGAATTGAAAAAAGAAAAAAAGAAAAGAAGAAGAAGAAGAAAGAATCCTTGATTTAAAATAAGAAAGCATCAAGTTTTTGAACCATATAGTCTAGAAATTAGTTCAAGCCCTACAAATGAGAAATTCTAGATCACTAAGAAACGCCAAATGGTCGACCTTTATTACCAGAAAGCTCTAGCTAGCAGGAAGCATCGAGTTGTCAATTTTGTTGCCAGGAAGTTCCAGCTACCAAGAAGTGCCTAGTGGCCAACCTCTGTTACCAAGAAATTTTAGTGATTAAGAAGCGTTGGGTGGCCAACCTTTGTTACCAAGAGATTCCAAAGATCAAGAATCGCCAAGTGGTTAACCTTTGTATTAGGGAATTCTAGCTAGCAAGAAAAGCCGAGTTACCAACCTTGTTATAGAGAATTCCCAATTAATTCCAGATAGCAAGAAGCGTCGAGTTGCTAACCTTGTTATCAAGAATTACAAGACAATCCAGTCGCCAAGAAGTGTCGAGTTGCCAACCTTGTTATCAGGAAATTCAATAATCAGGAGGAGCAAATGTCAACCATATAATCGCACAATAAGCAGGGAAATTCATGAAGAATTTGATCGAAGCCCATCATCAAGGAAGAAGAGAAAGAAGAACCATGTCATCGAGAACCCTAGTTTTCAACCATGCAAAGGAAAGAAATAAGAAAGAACAAAACATTACAAAAAAACAAAGAAGCCATACAAATAGAAAAAGAAAAGAAAAGCCCTTTTGCCAAGAATTTCTAAAGAAACAAGTTCAAACCTAGTCATAAAGAAGAATGACAGTCCACCATCAGGAATTCAAACCTTATTATTAAGAATGTTAGTTTTGATTGTTACAATTGATTTGTTCTAGATTCAATCAAAGATGAAGTAGAGGTTAAAGGGGATTGCCAAATGAGATCTTTGGTTAACCCAACTCAAATAAAGAAAAAGTTCAGGTTAAAGGGGATCACCAGATGGGATCTTAGGTTAACTAAACTCAAGTAAAGAAGAAGTTGATGTTAAAGGGGATCACCAGATGAAATCTTAGGTTAACCCAGCTTAAACAAAGAAAAAAGATCAGGATAAAGAGGATCGCTAGATGAGATATTAGGTTAACCAAACTCAAAGCCAAGAAGAAGTTGAGGTTAAAGGGTATCGCTAGATAGGATCTCAGGTTAATCTGGCTTAAACAAAGAAAAAGTTCAGGTTAAAGGGGATTGCCAGATAGGGTCTCATGTTAACTAAGCTTAGGCCAAGACAAAATTTAGGTTAAAGGGGATTGCTAGATGGGATTTGAGGTTAATCGAACTCAAAGCCAAGAAGAAGTTGAGGTTAAAAGGGATCGATAAAAGGGATCTCAAGTTAACTGAGCTCAAGCTAAGAAAAATTTTAGGTTAAAGGGGATACCATACGGGATCTTAAGTTAACCAAGTTGAAGCCAAGAAGAAGTTTAGGTTAAAAGGGATTGTTAGATGGGATCTCAGGTTAATCAAACTTAAGCCAAGAAGAAGTTAAGATTAAAGGGGATCGCCAGATGAGATCTCAGGTTAACCCATCTTAAGCCAGGAAAAAAGTTTAAGTTAAAGGGGATAACTAGTTGGGATCTCTGGTTAACCAAGCATAAGCCAACATGAAATTGAGGTTAAAGGGAACGCTATATGAGATCTCATGTTAATCGGGCTCAGGCCAAGACTAAGTTTAGGTTAAAAGGGATATCCAGATCTCAGGTTGACCAAGGAAACAAAGAAAGAAGAAAAAAAGAGATAGTTTGAAGTTCAGGTTAAAAGGGATCGCTAGATGAGATCTCAGGTTAACCCAGCTCAAGCCAAGAATTTTTTTTGGTTAAAGAGAATCACTAGATGGGAACTCATGTTAACCGAGATCAAGCTATTACGAAGTTGAGATTAAAGGGGTTGCCATATGGAATCTCAGTTTGACTGAACTAAACAAAAACAAAGATAAAAGTTTTGGTTAAAGTAAATCATCAGAAGATATTTCAGGTTATCTAGAGCTATTTACAATGATTTTGATACTGAAAGGACAAGATGTGGAATTTCAGGTTAACCCTGCATCTAGGAAACACAGGAAAATCAGATCTATATTGAAAAAAAGAAGAGAATAATCAACTAAACTGTTATGAAATTGTTAGATTGGGGTTTCAAGTAGTTTTGGAGACATTTCATTTATCTTTAAAAACTAACTATGCAATGAACAAGACAAGTCATTATTTTGTAAGTATTGTAAAGAGAGGGCATCTATTGCTACCCATTTTTTGATCCACTTATTTTTTTTTAAAAGAGAAAAAAATACCAAAAAAATAAAATAAAAACCCAAGAATATCTTGGCACAAGGATCAAAATTAAAAAAAACAAGCAAGGACCAGAAAAACATAATTTTTACTATATATAGAGGTGCTTAAACATGTGTAAGAAGTGGGAGATAAATAAAGAGAAAATTCACACACATTGCCCCACACACATAAAACCCTCAATCTAAAAAAAATACCTAGCCTTCTTCTCTCTTGGAGCCAGCGACACAGTTCCTTTTTTGTCATCTCTTACAACTAGGTGCATCGGTAGCCTCTATTCCTTGTTCCTTTCTCCTCGCCGACAATCATCTTCCCTTCCTTTGTCTTCTCCAGCTCCAACCAACAAACCCCCTCCCTTTGGGAGTTGCATCATCATTGCCTACCCCTCCATTTTCCACCGGCCACCCTCCTCCATCTCCTTCCTGTCAGCTACCCCTCATTTCCTCTTCCTCTCCCTCGCCATCATTGTCCCTCTCCTATCACCCCTGGTTTGCATCTCACGACCTCAGCCACAGACGATAAGCCAACTCCTCTTCCCCCCCAACCTATCTCACGATAAGCCTCCCTTTTTTGCCACAACCCTTTTCCTTCTCCTGATCACTTGCTGAATAAAAAAGGAAAACATAACCTAAAATTATAGATATGAAGGGAAGGAAGACGAAACCGAAACATTGATAATTGTGTGCTTTTAGTGTTTGTTTGTTTTGCAGGTCATTGTTGAAGGCCACCATCGACAGGAGACGAAAGAGAAGGGGCAAATCCATTGGCCCCCTGTTCCACCGCTTCACCAGTGATGGCGCGTGGAACCACGCAGCGCCGGTGATCTGCAGTGCCATCACTGTTCCTGCCACCACCGCACTATTCCACCATTGTTTTAGTTTTAGATTTTTTATTTTTAATCTTTAATTAATTAATGTATTTAAATTTATGGATTTTATAATGTTGTGTAATTTGTAAACTGTAAATGAAAAATAATAAAAATAGCTAATGTGTTGCATTTTATTTATTCATGCTGTTTTGGTAAGAAAAAAATATAAAACTTAACAAAAAAAAAGTGTTTTAGTTGCATAAGGCCAAAGCTTTTTAGAAAAAAATTACTCTAGATTTAATAACAAGTTTATTAAAGATATGAGAATTTAATTCACGAGAATTAATGGTGTAAAATCAAACAATCAATGTTGGACTAACAAGTAGGCTAATATTTAAATATCTTGAAACAACTAAAAAATTCTCAGAGTTATCCTGAGCGGTAAATGATTTTTTTAAATCAGAATATTTTTACAATGCATAAATTGCGGAAAATCCATTTGCTCTCCAGGATAGATGGTCCTTTTAAGGCATCTATGTAGATTCTTTTTCCTTATATTTTATTTAGGTTCAAAAGCCTATAACACAATTTCAAAAAGCTAAATTTATTCATGTAAATCATACTGGGGATCCTAATACCTTTCATTTACGCAATGAGTTCTCTACGCTTGAATCTCTGATTAGACCAGTGCAAGTAGATTTTCTTAGTGATTCTTCAACACCGGCAAGACTCCCTCTCGGGACACCACATGGCTATTCGCGACAATAATATAAATTTAATGCTTGCAATTCATCAAATATTGTGACTTTAATGTTCCAATTTTGTATTGTGACTTTTGGCTCCTTTTCTCGGCTTTAACTTTTATGCTTATATATATATATATATATGTATTGTTCACACTTTATTTTCTTGCTAATTAAAGTTTTTCAACAGACATCCTATATAATAATAGAAATAGAAAAGCAAACATGAGTTTCACGTTTGGTCCCATGTTGATGCCCATTTTTTTTGACAAATCCTAGAACCTGGTCTTCCTTTATCCCCACTGTAGGTAGCGTAGCTATTTCCGAGGTTACCAATTTCGGTGGAGAAAACATGCCTCTTTTGAAATTCGATGATCACTAGAGTGGCTGTTGCTTTTGTGCTGGTTTCCTTTTAAAATGGAGGGGCTCACACCCCACTTTCATGATTCGTAATCAATGTTCACCTCCGTTTAGTTTCTCCGTTGCAGGTCAGTTAACCGGTAATCCGCTTTTTGTCATCCGGGACGCAAGCATGGATTATTTTAAAGAAATGCATCAGTGGTATTTTCATACGTAGAATATGATTGGTGGTTATGGCAAAAAACATCAATTTTATATATTCTTTTAAAAAATAAAATAAAAATCTTTTTAAAGAAATGCATCTATGGTATTTTATCACATTACAAAATATTCTCTTAGCTGGCATTGATGATTACTCTATCCACTACGCTGATGTGTCTTGTCTGCTTTATTACGCTTCTTTGTTTGTTCATCAATGAAAGGCTGGGCTGTACGTGTTTCTTTTTCTTTGTTGTTTGATTCCTTTCCCCCTTTCTTACCGAAAAAACAAAGAGATCAAAAATAAAAATACGTTAAACTCTATGAACCGAAATTCTAAAAAAACAAAAGTTGTTTTTTGATGTTAAATTTACTTTTAAAATTCTAATTATTTTTAAATAAAAAGGCAGGATTTTATTTGTCAAATCAATATCAACTTAACATTGGAAGGTTTTTTATACTATGATAATCCATAGCAAGCTAATTAAAACTAATTTGAATCCCATCCGCGGTTAACATAAGGATAAGATTAAATAAAAAACTATCCGATTAAAGAATTCCTATTATTTTTTGTTTTATGCGATGAGACCTTACCCTCTAGACATGCTTTGTGAGCCCAGGAAAACTAGTAAGACCCGATTGTCCTAAATTCTTTCAAAATATACATATTCTGACTTGAACTCAACATCTTGAATGCATAGTTTAAATTTTTTGTCATCACATCACACTCCTTAGAGACAGAATTCCTGTTACTCCAAGCAATAACATGCATTTTATATCTTAAGATGTTCATGCTAGTATAGCTGAACTTGCTATTGTAGGAATGGATCCAAGTTGTTGGTTTATGCATGAATAGACAACGAACATAATCCCATTCTAGTTGTTTTTCTGAGATATATTTTTCCCCTAGCCAGTCAAATAAGCTACTCAATTTCATAAAAGAATCCTTGCCACACTCTTGGCTTCAATTTACCATATACCAAGCCTTGCTACTAGTGAAATAAGTCATCAAACGATTGAGGAATGCACCATAAGAGCCCCCGCCACTGCATAGTTGTTCAATTCAAGAAATTCCAAGACATTAAACACTTAAAACCAAAGTAAATAATTTATGTAGCCGAGGATAATGCTCAAACAAAGGCTTGCCACCAAACCAAGAATCATCCCAAAAACAGAATACATGTATCATTCCCTACTAAAATCTACAACTAACTCTCAAAGAAACTAAAGTTCGAACATGTTAGAGAAAAATATAAATCATATTCTAGGACCTTACATAACAACTTAAGCTTTTAGGTGAGATGGTTCTTTATATGGTATTAGAGCCTTGTTGACCCAGCGGTCACAAGTTCAAATCTCATCACCCCCATTTTATTTGATAAAAATCAAGCACATGATAATTTAATAAAAATCAAGCACAAGGTAATGTGAGCCTATGCAAATTTCAAATCCAAAAGACTTTCACTTGAGAGAGAGTGTTAGAGAATACTGTAAATCATATTCTGGGAACTTACCTATGAACTTAAACTTTTAGGTGAGATAGTTTATTTATAGAACAATCTAGTAAATACATGACCATATGTTTTGAGAAATCGTTTATACGTTCTTAAAATTCTTCCTAACCTTCTTGGTTTCTTGAACCCAATCTCTAAAGTTATTTGAATTCTTCTTAAAATCATATATTATTCATTTTAACTTTTAAATTAATAATAAATCTTTAATTATGATATAAAATCAATTATCTGTAATAATCTTCCTTTCTCAAATACCTATTGAAAAAGATTTTTTTTCAAGATAAACAAAACAACAAAAAATTAATCACAAGACAAGAAATAATATCATAACAGTAAATTTTTTTTTTTAACAAAACTAAGTTGCACGATATATGGCTCTGATTTTGGCATTCAATGTTTGTATTTATGTCATGGTGTTATGTGCTTTGCATATAATTATCTTAAATTAAAAGCTTTAATTATCTTAAATTATTACTTTAACTTAAGAAAACAGATGGTAAGATATAACTTATAAAAAAATAAAAAACATAAATCATTTGAATTTAAAAACTGAATCAAACTATGATGATTCAAAAATGATTTGACACTGCTGTTTAACGTGTGTCCTACTTGACTCGTGCGGACTGTTAGTCAGTCATGGCCACGTCATGTTGTTGGTTAGTCTTTTTGTTTTGTTTTGAATGATTACAATAATACATGCATCAGATTAAAATCGAAGGGGATCGTAGCCAAGTGTCAAGATCAACAATATATGTATTTTGCTCTTGATAAAAAAAAAAAAATTTCCATGTTTAATCAAATTAATTTATGTACATCGAGATAATTTGATCATCTTTTATTTTATTTATTTTAAAAAATATAGGATCCTGGTTATAATTAACTCGTTGTGCATGTATAAATAGCTATACGTGCCTCAAGTGAAGCATAATTATAGTTTTAGAGAAGAATAATTGTCTCCCATGGACGCTCCCATGTCTTCTAAATCTCTAATTTCTTATGTGATATATGGTTTTCTTCTTCTTTCCCTTTGTAACTCTTTGAAGGACAACGCCGTTGACGGAACAAGAGCATATTTTCATACTCTTAAAATCAATTCTCTCCCGTCACCAGACGTCTGCAAGGAGTCTTCCAAAGGTATTATAATTCTTGATCCAAAAATCAAGCACATCTCTTCCAAAGGCTTATGTGTATTACGATTAACGCATGTAATATGAACATGACCATCTACTTCTCACTACTAGTTTTGATGAAGTGGTTTGCATTTTGGTCGGGACTGTGAAGGACAATTTAGAGAGGGGATTGCCCTTCATATGTTCTTAAGGTAATCGCTTTGTGTTTCAGCTCTCAACGAAGTTTCATCATCCCTAAAATTAGTACACAAGTTCGGTCCATGCAATCCACACAGAACTTCAACAGCTCCAGCGTCATCCTTCACCGAAATCCTCCGTCGAGACAAACTTCGAGTGGACTCAATTATTCAGGCCAGGCGTTCAATGACCTTGACCAGCAGTGCTGAGCACGTTAAGAGTAGTGTCCCGTTCTATAGCCCACCCGTACCCGCAAGTGACTATATTGTCAATGTTGAAATCGGCACGCCCAAAAAGGAAGTTCCACTTATATTTGACACAGGCAGTGGTCTTATTTGGACTCAGTGTAAGCCATGCAAGGCTTGCTATCCTAAAGTACCTGTGTTCGATCCAACCAAGTCAACATCATTCAAAGGCCTTCCATGTTCCTCCGAGCTATGCCAATTACTCGGGCAAGGTAAATATTATTATTTTGATGTGTATTAAAAGTATTAATTGGCTGCTTAACAATAGTATTGGAACAAAAATTGGGTAAATTAAACCTTAGAACTTTCAAGCCCTGAATTTTCAATGTTGCATGTAAAGGATGCTCCTCTTCGAAGTGCACCTACAAAACTGCATACGTAGACAACAGCAGCTCCGCAGGGATTTATGCCACCGAAACAATATCCTTTAACCATTTAAGGTACGACTTCAAGAACATTTTGATTGGATGCAGCGATCAAGTATCTGGTGATTCAGACGGACAATCTGGTATAATGGGACTAAACCGCTCACCTATTTCTTTTTCATCACAAACTGCTAATATATACAACAACCTCTTCTCGTATTGTATACCGTCAAATCCTGAATCAACTGGCCATCTTACCTTCGGCGGCAAAGTGTCAAATGATGTGCAATTTTCCCCAGTAACTAAAACATCACCATCTTCGGACTACGACATTAAAATGACTGGAATCAGTGTTGGAGGCCGTAGACTATTGATAGATGCTTCTGCTTTTAAGATTGCTAGCACCATCGACTCTGGTGCAGTGTTCACTCGGCTGCCTCCGAAGGCATACTCGACACTGAGGTCACTCTTCCGAGAAATGATGAAAGGTTTTCCTTTGTCTCACCCAGATATCTTTCTAGACACATGCTATGACTTCAGTAATTATAGCACGGTTGCAATACCTTCGGTTAGTGTGTTCTTCGAAGCTGGAGTAGAGATTGATATCGACGTGTCGGGGATCATGTTTCAGTATCCTGGGAGCAAGGTGTACTGCTTGGCATTTGCAGAATTGGATGACGAAGTTTCAATATTTGGGAATTTTCAGCAAAAGACTTACACTGTAGTCTTTGATGGTGTGAAGGAAAGGATCGGATTTGCCCCCGGTGGCTGTAACTAAAATGACAAAAAAAAAATCTTGGAGCACTAGCTCTAAATAATTTATCAATAAAATGGTTTGATTTTATATTTTCTTCTTTTTCTTTTCGTGGCTCTCTTAAAACATTCACTAACAAACCTTTTAATTAATTTTATCAAAATTAATATTCTCTATAGATTGAAATGAAAAAAAAATGGTATTAAAAAATAGTAAATAGATACATTTGTTAAGTAAATAAATTAAATAGTAGAAAACATATTTGTTAGACCAAGTCTAGAACATGACTCCGTAAAAGACTCGATCAAAGACTTGAATCACTGAATTATGGGAATGCCTAATGGGTGTGTTCTCTCGAGGCTAATTTTTAATCAAGGTGGATTTTTTCTTCTTCGAAAAATGCCTAATGGGTGTGTTCTCTTGAGTTATCTTGAAAAGTAGAATGAAGAAAATACAACACTTCTCACCTCCTAGCAATGCCACCGGCACACAACTCTGCTAGATGGACCATGCAACCAATTCTATTTCTGGTGATTGATTATGCTTCCTCAGCTCAATTGCAATCACTCTGTTTTCATAAGTGTATTCAATGGAGTTGAGATGCAACACTTAATTTTACATGTCAAATTAACCATTAGTTCACCTCATCCGCCAACCACATGTCCACCATTCACAAACAAAGTTGTTAATGATGTTATTTTCTATTCCTAATAATTGATATATTTTGTTCTATTTCAAAAAAAAAAAAATTGAAGTAATTTTTTCTTGCTCAAAATTTTAATTTGCTTAGAAAATCTCATCAAAATTTTGACCATAACATTCCAAATCAATTATAGCCAAATAATATATTTTTCAGATTTATAATATCATTTATATCTCTCAATTTGATCGTTGTACCAAACTCATATTTTGAAGGATTCTCCTTATATATTATTATATCTTGAGTTAAAATTTTTAGCACAATAAGATTTTACAAAGGTTTTGTAATATTATCGATGATATTTTTATAATTTTATTTAAATTGATAATTTTGCTCAAAAATATCAATTTATAGTGTATTTTTTATCCTGATTTTATCATTGAGCAATGAGTATATAGGTAATTGAGTTTTATAGTTTGTATTAATTTATTTTATTTGAGGTTATCATGGTTTCATAACTCGGGTCACAAATTTAAAAGTTAACATGAGTTGACTCAATATGTTATTGTCTCAATATATTTTTTTTTTATTATTTTTTAAAATTCATCTTGAATCTTTTTACTCAAATTAAATTTTCATCACTCTTTCAGGTTTTGCTTAACTCATTTTTTACTTGTGTTTGAAATTTGAATTGCATTATTTCAAAGTTAATTTAAACATTGATCACTAGTCACTTGTGTATTCAGCTTTAAAAAAAACTCAAATTCATGATATCAAATTACTGTATTCATGAAAAAGGTATTATAATTATACAAAGCTTGAGAATTTATTTTATTCCCCGTATTGGACTCCATAAAGGCTTGTACCTGAAGAGCAACCCTGGGTGCTTTCTGCAGGGATATTAAACATATGTTTGAAAATGAACCATGGCCTTATAATGATTTGAAAATATATTAGCACCTCCAATTAAACCATATCCTCCACACACCTGTTTGCGGATTAATTTGATTATTAAATCTAGAATCTTTTAGAGCAATAATACTAATTACCTTTAGCAATTGACTTGCACGGTTCCGAGAGACACGAGAGGTTTTTGTATGAGGTTGATTTGGTAGGATCGAATTTCTCATCATTCTGTGGAAAGCAACCCCCTAAACATGGCTCACATTGGGTCCAAGTAAGGTCGCTAGGAGTATCAAAGAGGAGTGGGAAGTCTTTTTTTTGGTGTGCCGAGACCTACGGTAACAGTATATCCACCTACATAGCGAGTGGATGGAATTGTAGTCTTCTTCTCATCAAGAGCACCAGTAGTGCTTGTGTTCATGGAAAGCCGAGTTCGGAGTGATTTCACTCGGATGTCATCTTGAAGGACGATTTCGGCTGCCGAGGGAAATGTTTTCGGATCTCCAGTAACTGAGCATGGACCATACCTGCTCGCCACTTTTAGCAACGAAGCTCTGTTGAAAACTGAAATACAGCATTGGAATTGATTAATAAATGTAAGAAAAAAATACTGATTTAAGTTTCAAACTCTCAAATGTAGCACACCACTAGGCATGCTCTAGATATAATCCTCCCGGGGAGGGGGCATGTATATATGTTTTATAAATATAGGTGTAATTTGACTCATGATTTACGAACCTGTAATATAAATCAATATATGTTCTTGACAAATGGGAATTATTGTTGGTGTGGGATGATCTCATTCCTTCTAACGGATTTGAAATTGACTATTAACTCTTTTTAAATGGACTTCAATTTTTGTTTGAGAGATTTAGGAGAAAAAGTATATATTTAATTGTCATCTAAATGCAACACAAGGACTAAATTGCAACACACACGCACACATTTGGTCATACATGAATCGTAACGTGTAAAACATAGAATTAAAAGACAAGACAGAAAATATTAAATCATGATCGAACGTGATGGCAAAAGAGAGTCGGCATGAACATCGTGAAAGGAAGTTTTTGTGGTCTCATTTGCTGAAACGGCACGCCCTTTCTTGGAAGAGCAAAGAAGAAAAAGAAAAACATGGAGGAGGAGGAAGGCAGGTGAGGTGGGAGTAGCCATGAGAAAACAAACACTTCACTTCGTCGTCACAGATTATGAAACCTCGTCGTTTTCTTGGCTAGCCTTACTGGCCTTATATAAGCTAAACAATACGGATCACTCACAACAACAGGCTATGGAAGACCGATCTTAATAATTCCAAGTCAAGCTAACTTGTCTCCATTATTCTGAAAGGAATTCAGGATGCCAATTCCAGCTAGGCAATATTTTCATTCTTCTGTATTGTTTTTGTTTTTTTAATAAAAAAATATAAAAACAAAAAGACGAGATGAACAAAATAGCTCTGCTGGACTTGATATTCCAATCCATCCAGAGAAGGAAGCTACATCGAAATAACAAAATAATTCTAGCAGCCCTGTTGACTCGTTGACTCGACGGAGACGATAAAACTGGATTTTCGTCGCGAGAGATGTGAATTGGGATTCGGACACCGTTGAATGTGATCCGGAGAATACTATACATAATTCTAAGCCATTTCAAGAATACTATCCGGAGAAGACACTGACGAAGACTTGGATTCTAAAAAGTGTCTGCCACTGGCCTTACCCGTTGATCGCGGAGCGATTCCATTCGGAAATGACACCACCCGTTCCTCGCTGGTCGTGCTTGAATTATTACGAAAGAATTATTATGAAAATAAATAAATAAATTATATTTTAGAGTTTTATTTAAAAATTTAAGTTTTTGGATAAAATAATTTTTTTAATATATTATCAGAGTTTATTGATCCAACGGTCACAAGTTTGAATCTCGTTATCCTAATTTTATTTAATAAAAAATAAAATACAAGGTAGTGTACCCCTGTATAAGTTTCATATTCAAAAGAGCTTTTATTTGAGGGGATGTATTAGAAAATAATATAAATTATATTTTGAGATTTTATCTAAAAATTTAAATTTTTAAGTGAAATAATTTGTTAATAATTCTCACACATTTATAAGAAATTTTTTCTAGTAACAAAATCAGGGTTGTCAATACCACAATTTGTTTTTATGATAATAGAGGTTTTATCAAATACTAAATTAAAAAAATATTGGTTTTTTCTTCTCTTTTTGTAAATAGACAACCGGGAAAGACGATGTGATTTTTTATAAAGAATATTCGAAAATAAATAAATAAATTCTTGAAAGACTTGGCCGTGTGAAGTTCAAAGGAGGCGAATTTAATTAATATTCCAGAATTATAAAAAATAATTTAAATAAAAAACAAAAATACTCAAAAACACTTTTTTTAAAAAAAAAAGAAAACAGAGAATTCTGGATTATTTTGGTCGGCCAACCTGGTTTCAAGACAAGGCTGCGTTTGGTTGTGCACCCTCTTTATTTATAAGTTTGGTTTGGGTATTTGTTAGGCTATAAGCCTCCTTATCATATTTTATCCCCTTTTTTGTAAATGATTTTTGAAATTTATTTATTTTTTAACTATCATTGCACATTTATATATAAGATATTATTCTACTATTAAATAAACCAGTTTAAAAAAAATAAAAGTCCCTCTTTTTTTAAAAATAAATTTTATGATGTCAAGAGAATCAATTAGGATGAGAAATGGAACCCTAAAATTTCACTAGAGCTAGTCATTTCTTCAATGACATGAAATCTACAAAATTTAAGAACAAAACGACATTCCTTGCATTCAATCTTTAAAGTGTTTTTTTTCTCGACTTAAACAAATCATGTTGTTTTATTTAATGTGAAATGATGTCGTTTTTCTTTCTCAATTGATATTAATGTTTTTTTCTTTGTGATTTAATCATGCAAATTTCAATCAAGTCCTTCATTTTAGTGTCTTTTACTCTTTAATCCATAGATTTATATTTTTTTTTTTGTCAATTCATCTTTTGCTCTTAATTTCTTTTAATTTCACCCAAGCTAAATTACTGTATGCCATCTAGTTTTTCTTTTGCTCTCATATCAATCATTGTTTATTCAATTCTTTATTTTTAAGCTATTCTCACTCTCAATTTAAATATTCTTTTTTAATTAAGCCCCTAATTAATTATTCATTTCAAAATCATCTTTGAACTTCTAACTTCTTTCATTGTTAGACAAATTAAATCAAATTAAGCCTTTTTCCTTAAATCTCTCTTCAATTCAATCCTTAATTATGACCTAAAAATTTCTAAACTTTATTTTCTTCCAATGATACTCAATTATTTTTCCAATTTAAACCGTAACTAAGTATTTCTTATGATATATTTTTAACATATAAAAATTTAATAAAAAACAATATCAGTTTACTAAAAAGACAATTGTTTCTCTATTTTTCAAAATATTTACTGAAAAAGGGATTAAAAAGTTATGTTATTGCTAGAGTATGGTAGTGAGTAGCCTTCATTACGTATAAATAGTATTTACTTGTAAATATACGAAAGGCATGTTGACTTATATCAGTTGAGAATACAATATTTTGCACTTTCCTCTCTCTCTCTCTCTCAAATCCCTAAATATCAGATTCTTCATCTTCATCTCTTCTACTGATCTACATAGATTCTCACAGTTATGAGTTACATGTACATACAGAAAAAATGAGGATCATATTCAAATAAAAACCTATCATTGTCAAGGATCAATCATTTGTTTTTAAGATTTTATTGCTCCGTTATTGATGCAAACAAAATGAATGCAACCAACCTCTTATGATTTCAATAACAACACCTTATTTAGTTACACTCTTAAATAAGATCCATTAACTTGAGAAATTATTACTTAAAATGCATCTACAATAACAAAATCTAAGCTAAAAAGTAGACCAAAAATATAAATGAAAAAACAGAGTTTAGAACTAAGGAATGCAATTTGAAAACTTGAGGTGAAGAGTGTTAGAGAATAATATAAATCATATTCTGGGGCCTCACTTAAAAGCTTAAGCTTTTAGGTGAGTTGGTTTCTTAACATGGTATCAGAGCTTTGTTGACCCAGCGGTCACGAGTTCAAATCTCACCACCCCCATTCTATTTGATAAAAATCAAGCACAAGGTAATGTGGGCCTGTGCAAGTTTCAAGCTCAAAGGGCTTTCACTTGAGGGGGGGGTGTTAGAGAATAATATAAATCATATTCTGGGGCCTCACTTAAAAGCTTAAGCTTTTAAGTGAGATGGTTTCTTAACAAAGAGGAGTCTAAAAACCTATATAAAACATTGCCCAATTAGGCTCCTTTATAATGGGTTTTGGAACCAAATATGATGTAGGATTGATTTTAGTATTCATGATAATTTATTCTTGTCATTTATTAACCTTAATTACATGTTATAAAACATGTTTGCAAAAAATAAATAAAAAATAAATAGAAGAAGAGATGAGAGTACCTTATTTATAAATTGAGTTTTTTAAGAACATCAATTTAGATCAAGTAGGAATCCAAGTACAAAACGATTTGTATCTAGAGCTCCTGTTGGATTTAAGTTTGAGTTTATCTTATTTCCTATATATTTCGTTTCAGCGGATCATACATTCATTTATTTGTAATTGGCCGAGATTCTTGCTTTTCATTTCAGCTACAACCACCAGGGGCAAATCCAACCCTTCCTCTTAGACCATCATAGACCACTTGATATGTCCTCTGCTGAACATTTCCAAAAATCGATGTATCGCCATCATCTTCATTTCCTGCGAAAGCGAGGCAGAACCTCTTCGAACCGTTCACTGGATACAAAATCCCTGAAACATCAATATCCACCCCGACTCCACCTTTGAAGGTCACACCAACTTTGGGGATCCTTACCGTCTCATACTTACTGAAATCATAGCACGTATCGAAAATAGAATACCCACTTGTCGAAGGATAATTTGTCATCAGTCTTTTAAATTCTGAGCTGAGCTCGGAGTATGCTGTCGGAGGTAGTCTCGTGATGACCGTGCCAGAGTCAATAACGGTTCCAGCTGAAAAAGCCGATGCATCTATTGATAGCTTGCGCCCTCCAACACTAAGTTCGGTTATATCCAGGCCGTAAAAAGGAGTCGAGTCGAAGTCTGCAGACAAAGGAGTGAATTTCACAGACTGGGAGACTTTTCCACCGAAAGTGAGGTAACCATTGGAGCTGGAAGATGCTGGTAGGCAATAAGAGAAGAGCTTTTTGTATGTTGTAGCAGTTTGTGATGGGAAGGCTATCTTGGTCCGACCAAGTCCTAGCAAACCGGCTGCTCCTCCAAATAGGCCTTGGTTCTGTTGCCCGCACCCAAACAAGAAGTTCTTGAACACATCGGTTGATGAAAGGGTCAAGGTTTCCGTCGCAGTAAATCCGATCGAGTAGGAGCCGTCTCCATATTGCACTTGGTAAAGGCATGCCGAAGAAGAACAAGTTTTTGTACCTTCTGCATAGTAGGGAAATAAGTACAACTATGCTTAGATACCACTCTTCATGACTAAAATCTCAAATTTTTAGCATATATATATATATATATGCTACAGAATCCATTGCGTCAAAAAGCTTAAGAATCATTTGATATCATTCACGGTTTCTGTTTTATATTTCTATGTAGAAATTTTTGAAACAGAAACCGAAAACTTTTTTGCCATGATTTTTTTTTCTTAGAAAAGCAAAACCAACGACAACAATTTACACCAATTTCTAAAACCATTTTACTTTGTTTTGGAAAATCTTGAAAATTAATTAACTATTTTTCTAATGTTAAAAATACTTAGTTTCTTTATTTTTTTTAATTTTTTTTAATTTAAATAATAATAAAAAATCAATATAAAATACAGCTTGGTTACTATAAGCCGTTAGTTCTGTATATTTATTGCTCTAGAATACATGAGATAAAAATAATAAAGACAGAGAGAGCAATTTTTTTTCTAATTTGAAAGCACAAAAACTCTTTAGAAACTATTTTAAAAACATATTTATTAAATATTTTTGTCCCAATTTTTTTTATAGCTAAAAATATTTTTATTTTCAACATATCTATTTTGTAATAAATAAACGTTAGTGTCATTAATAAAGCCTTTAAATTTCATTTTCTTATAGTGATTAATGCCACTACCAGTCCAAGGTTTTTTTTTTTTTTTTAATTCAAGAAAACTCCATTCTCTTTAGGTATTTTTGTGAGTTGGGTTAATGAGTAAATCCCTTATTATTCTAAACTCTTATAAGGTGAATATGTTCTTACTCAAATCCAAGATACAATGTAGATCTCAAGCTTTATTACAGCACATTTGGGGACAGGATATCTTGCTGTGTGCGTGCTTTACTAATGTATTATGTGCATCAGAGTTAACGAGAGTTTCTTAAAATGGTTACCTGACGCGACTAAGTCGCACAACGCTGAGGAGCACGAAATATTCTTGTATGAAGAAGACTTGCTAGGATTTAACCTTGGCTCCTTCTGTTTGTAGCAAGTCTTCACGCATGGCTCACATTGAGTCCAAGTGATATCGCTGCCGGTGTCGAATATGAGGGTAAATTCTTTCTTCGGTGTGCCGAGACCCACAGTAACAACATAATCAGAAGCACCGATAGATGTTCCAGACGGGACCGGCAATGTAGCCTGCTTCTCTGGGAACTTGCCACGACTTGGGAGCCTTGCATGAATCGAGTCCACTCGATATTGGTCTCGAAGGAGGATTTCAGTGCTAGAAGGAGCATCTGTTGCTTTCTCTTGATTCAGTATACCAATGCATGGGCCATGCCTGTGCACTACTTCCAGGGATAAACTGTTTGAAACTGAAATGCATTTACTTTAATTTATGAGTGTGACCACAGATATAGGAGACCCAAGTTGAATATATATATATAAACATAAATCAAGATAAGATTGCTCGGAAGGTGATCAAATTAACCTCTAGAAGAGTGGTTGCAGGCAGTTGGTGGAAGGAGAGAATTGACTCCAACAATATGTAGATAGCTATTCGTAGCCTCAACAGCATAACCCTTACTCAAAGAGAGTAGAAGAAGAAAAACATTAATGAAAAGCGAGATGGAACAAATTGGGGTGGCCATTGGAAACAAAGTAGCCCTTCTCTTAGTTGTGCTGCCCCAACTCATAAGCTCATAGGGGCCTTATAAACTATAAAATGGAACGCAATGAATGAAGACTTGGTCAACGATAACTTTTCTAGCTTGATAACCACCTTAATTGAAACCACTAAAGCATTAAATATTAATGAATTGGGGGTGTTGCCCATGATTAAACAAACAGATTTCAGTAGAAAAAGAAGGAAGCTTTCTTCATGAATGAATTGCGGGTTCGAAATTATCTTGCTTTTCTTTTATTTTTTAATATTTTTTATTTTGCAATGCTCACATGTTCATGAGTTCAAATATTATTTTATGGTGTAACGAGCATTGGTTTAATGGAAGCGAAAGGACTCCATAAAAAAAACGCAAATAACAAAAAAAAAAACCTAATAAAGAAAAAAGAGAGTGTGGAATGAATAGTTTTTTTAAGATGATTTATTTTTTAAATCCAGATATCATTTCATGATTTATTATCGAGCACCAATTTTATAGAGCCAAAAAACATTTATTAAATTTCAAGCATAAGAGCTAAAATAAAAACAAAATGTAAATGAAAAACAAAAACAAAAAAAGATTTGAGGTGAATGACTGCTGATACGATCACTAGTGTTTTCACCTCATATATATATATATATATATATATATATATATATATATATATATATATATTTTACAATAATATTCAAATATTTCCTTCAAATCAATTCAAGATCGAGTGACAAGTGCGCCACTAGCATCCCATTTCAGAAAAGTTTATTCACCATACCAATTTACCTAAAAAAAGATAAAAATAATTAATTTTGAGCACTCTTAATTAATGGGATACCACTTTTTTTTTTCTTACTTACATTGCGAATCCACTGTCGCCCACTAATTAATTAATACTAGAATCTATACCTTCTATACATATCTTACAATTCACACTATAGTCATATAATCATCATAGTTGCATAAAAGAAATTTACGGTCATTGTGAAGTCACGCATGATTAAAATTATTGGCAAAGTGCCTATTGACCCGAGTCAACGATAAGGCGAATATCCACTTATTCTTGAAGTGGAAGACTCGAGCTCGAACGGTTGGATGATAAAGGGAAGTCAAGCATGGTTTTAGATCTTCAAACTTGATTGCATCCTGTGTGTGTGTGTGTGTAATGAGGCACCATGACTTCAATTGGAAATTGGAAACACCAATCCACTAAGCATGAAACTATTTGAATTCTAAGCATACGAACCCATTAAGCGATTTTCCTTTGTAATTTCACTATTATAATATTGATAAATACAAATTTAATGCTTGCAATTCATCATATATTGTGACTTTGATGTACCAATTTTGTATTGTGACTTTTGGCTACTTTTCTTTGCTATGTCTTGGCTTTAACTTTTACGCTTATATATATATATATATATATATATATATATATATAAAACGTGTAGAGGTTTTCCTATTGTAGATTTCAACAGTAAAAATACTATTTTGCCCTAAAATTGTCAAAAATTGATCCTTGGTACCAGGGTGTTCTGGTCTTTTTAATATTTATTACATAGTAAAACTACCTATTTACCCCTGAGAGCTGACAAAAAGACTGTCAAAACCCATTTCTGGGTTATTCTCCAATCTACCTAGAATAAAAATAAAACAAAAAGGACTGGTGTTGATAGAAAAATCAAGGTGAGAATTTTAGATTTTTTTGAGAACTCGATCGTAATTCTTTTGTGACCAAAAATGAAATAAAATACAGATTCAAGGCAAAAATATTTTTTTATCTGATAAATCTAGAAATTAAGTTGAAATACATAATTATATTTTTATGGGTTAGTTTGATTTAATCGCCGACCAATTTAAAGTGTAATTATATTTAGGAATTAATTTAGGGTCCAGTTGAAGGATTTTATTAAACGCAAGGACTTAATTATATTTTAAATGGGTCAAATTAATTTTATTAAGGGCTGAATTGGTGAGAAATTAAGTTTGAAAGTCTAATTTGGGTTAAATTGAGAAGATCAAAATTTTCAGAGACGAAACCTTTTGGGTGAAATCGGAAGCCAAAATTGAAAGAAAACATCATTCTTCTTGGTTTTTTTTGTTGAAAAACTCTTCTTTGTTTCAACCCATTTTTTATTGTCTATTTTTTTATTTTTTCAATAATTTTGTATTTTAATGTTATTTCAAATTTTTTTGATGTTTATTCTTTGCCATGCCAACACTAACATCTATTGGACACCACTCCCGAGAAAATTTACAGAACAAGAGCGAACGAAAAAAAATACAGACAACAAACACAGGGATGATGGGAGAAAACACATACACTAGCAACCAACATCTTCCCCCTTCTTCGTCATCGATTGAACAATGCCAACAACTCCTTCTCTCTCCTCTAACAGTCGATAGTTCTCTCTCTCCCCTCCCTTACAGCACTGACAACTCTCTCTCTCTCTCTCTCTCTCTCTCTCTCTTCTCCAGCAACAGTCGGTCGACCACCTAACGCCACCTCTCTCATCACCAACAGATTCTCCTCCACGTCAGCAAACCCATTGTGGCCACCAGAGACAAAGCAATAACAACACAAACCCACTAGCTTCCAGCGACTTTCCCGGCTACCACAAACCATCATTTTCAATAGCACCACCATAAGAAGAGCCCCCTTAACCACCTCTACATGACAGTAGTGACAAATACGCCGGTGGTCACACTTCACCCACCACCATTTCATTGTTCACCATTGTGTTGAATAGCGGGGGAGTGAATTAATTCACTCCCCCGTCCCACTGTTCTACATGTGAACAGTGGGACTTACGCCCATTGTTCACATGCAGAACAGTGGGACGACCGGGCTAGGCCCTGTGCCTAGCCACCTAGAAATGAGTAGGCCTATTGACCCACGTTGGCTAGAGCCTAGCACACCAAAGGGATGGGCTATTCAGCCCATTCAGGCCGGGTAGTCAGCCCCCCCCCCAAAAAAAATTGTATATTTTTTTTAAAATTATAAATAAAAATATGTTATTTCATGCATACGGTAGAATTCCAAAGCTTTTCCAAGTATATTTCTAACAAATATAACATATTTCTCATGTTTTGAAACAAACATTTGATATCGTAACTGATTTACGATTATCCATTAAAATTTGGCCAAAATATCAAAAATATTTAACAATTATTTTTGTTTTAGCTATTAGGGAGTAAAATTATATTGTAAAGTATACTCAAAAAAATTATTTTTTTTTAAAATGCGGTGTAAAATTTTTCAAACTTTAGAATGGTCAGATTTTCGACTCCTAGTGAGGTAGAAATTGTCTCGCGAAGAGAGATCTATTTCGAGCCTTAAAAAGACTAACAAATAATATCTAACTAAAAAAATATTAAAACAATAATGCAACTTATCTTATTTAGGGTGCATTTGGGGATGCGTCTTCTCCTTGCATAATAAGTCCCTTTACTCGGATTCTAGTAGACCAATGAGTTTCCTAGTGATCTTAATACTAGGTGGCGACTCCTAGGATTTATAGTCATAACTTCATGATGATAAAACATCCCTTTCACTGTGCACCATCCCTCTCTTCAGGGATGACAAAGTACAAAGCTAAAAAAAACCATTGTGATAGATGGCGACTTCGCTAGAGATATTGTCGGACTAAGCTTTGTTTGTTTGATTGATTGTTCTTTTAGTTACATGTATTTTTACTGCTTTATCATACATTTTTATTCTCAGTTGTATTAGCATCAATTAATGTCATCATGCATTTTAATTTTGTAAACAAGCCTACTTTTTAGGATAGGTGGGGAGTAGCAGTCTGCCTAATGACTTTCAGTCAGGGTTCAGATTCATGAAATGTCGAACTATGAACTATGTGTTTACCTAATAATGGCGGTCATATTATGCCCTAACCATTTCTTGTAAACCCCTACTTCGTCTTCATGTATGGAGGTCACTAGGTAGTTCATAGACCTTTTGAGACCAGATAGAAAACCTACCTTACATGCAATAACATAGAACTTAGTATGCAAACTCTCTAGTAATTCATTTTAATTTTTTTTCCAAAAATTGTCAAACCAAGATCATGACTTCCATAACCTTTTTAGAATACAGGGAAAGATCTGAGATGATATAACGAGGGAAATTTCCCAAGGACTAAGGTCAATGAATTGCAACACATAACCAAAATCCACTGCTCCATAGAAATTATGAAGAGACTTATGCTCATCTTGGGGTATGTAGATAAAGTGTTATTTGAAGTAAGATATGGGAGAATCGCTCATCTGATGAAAATCCAAATCCATATATCAACAGTCAAGGCTTTTATGCATTTTTGGCATCGCAGCTACTGATGCTTTACTTTTGGGGATAATGACATGACCTTTACCATAGAGGAATATGCTTAAATTTCGAGTTTTCGTCACAAACTTCACAAAGTATTTTAGGCAGAAATTTGAGAATACAGTGCAAGAGGTTGCTAAGCTTCTATGCTTGGATCAGGTAGGCCAATACATAACATCTTTTAGAGGTTTCAATGGAAGGTAATTGAGAACAGGTTGAAAACAAGTAAAGATAAAGGGAGGTTCAGAGGAAAAGTGTATCAGTCAGTGTCTTTTGTTATTTTTGGTTTAGTACTGTTCCCTTTGGAAGTCACCGAGATTATTAGCATGGAAGCGACCCACACTTTTGTTCAGTATGAGCAAGGAAAGAATAATCCCATTTCAGCTATATTTACCAAAAATTTCTTGTCTCTTAACCACTGCAGTTTGCATGAAAAACCTTGAGAGAAGTTTTCAACAATTTATGGTGGTTTAATATGAGGCCTTTTGATTTGGTTCTGAGTGAGGAATGGAAAGAATTAGATGAAAAGACATAGGTGGAGAAATACTGGGCACTTTCCAAAAGTAATTTAAGATGAAAAACCCCTTGGGTAAATGGTTCAACTTACCTAATGAGCTATGGTAATAAGGCATGAGTCTTGTTAATTGGCTTAATTGGTTACATCAATTAAAGGCTGTGTTGCACGTTGTTTCTTTTTCTTTGTTGTTTGATTGATTACTTCCACCCCTCTCACAAAAAAATAATTATAATTTTAGTGGTCTTTTTATTAAAAAAGTAATTTTATTCTTCGGGGAAATTTAATGATTTTAATTGTTTTGGCAATACTGTCATAATAATTTTAACTATTATAGTCATGATAAAGATGGTAACATAGGGATGAATTTTCAATGATGTTTTTTTTGTAGATAAAAAAATTAACTACTTATTTTTGTTATTTGATTTTTGCAAGTGTTTTCACAGTTTATATTTTATTTGTTGTGTTTAATTTAAATTATATTATAAAATAATCTAATCCTAATACAGTGAATTCAATAATTCATGTATCTGAATCTTGTTTTTTTAATGATAATGATAATTTTATGCTGGTAATTTTATTGAAACCTAATAAACAAATAATTTTTTATTGATTTAAAATCCATATATTTATAGGAAACTCGTACTCTACAGAAATTATGCACAGTTTTTTTTTTTTGCCTAAATTTATATTATAATAAAAAAATCTACACAATTAATATTTTTTACGTTGAAAAAAATATAAAAAATATAATTCTAGCTGCAACTAAGCATGAGAAAGTGGCTAGTGTGTGTGTATACATTGTTCTTACTTTATTTTTTTGCTAATTAAAGTTTATCAATAGACATTGAGCTCCACGTTTGGTCCCATGTCGATGCCCCTTTTTTTTTTTGACAAATCCTAGAACCTCGTCTTCCACTATCCCCACTGTAGGCAGCGTAGCTATTTTCGCTAGAGTGGCTGTTGTTTTTGTGCTGGTTTCCTTTTAAAGTGGAGGAGCCTCTCACCCCACTTTCATGATACGTCATCAAGTTTACCAATGAATGCCTGTGTTGTCTGTTGTTTCTTTTTCTTTATTGTTTGATTACTTTTTCTCCCCTCTCACCGAAAACTAAATAAAAATATTACAACTAAAATCTTAAAATACAAAGAGATCGAAAATAAAAATAAACGTTATACTCTATGAACTGAAATTCTTAAGAAAACGTAACTCATGCATAGTAAAAACAACAGTTGTTTTTTTTGTTAAATTTAGTTCTGAAATTCTAATTATTTTTAAATAATAACGTATGCCACCAAGATTGATTGTGGAATAATTTGTTTTGAAGTCCATCGACTCAAGGTTCAGTTTATCGCATGAATATGAGAGATAGAAATAACCTTATCAATGACAACATTACAATTCTTTGCTCGGTCTAAGAAGAATTTGTTTAGAAAAAATATTTAGTCTATAATGAAGAGTTTCAGATTGAATGACCTAATAATTGCATCAATTCAAGGCATAATTCATTGCATGAATTTGAGTGATGATAACATTACATCTCTTCTCGTGAGCTGAGAGAAATTTATTGAGGATAACAATGAGCATATAACGATGAGTTTTGAATGCATTTCTGGATGACTTAACAATTCCATGAATGTTGATGATGACATATGTTGAAAGAAATATGATTCAATTGATGATAGCTCCATGACTAATTGACAATCTAAGATGAGGTCAACATTAATAAGCCTTGCAATGATTGTTAGCAGAACATACACAAATCAAAGAACTATTATTGAGGGAATCACCAAGAAACACTGAGTGGTCAACCTTTGTTACCAGAAAACTCTAGATAGCAAGAACCACTGAGTTGCCAATTTTGTTACCAGGAAGTTCCAATTACCGAGAAGTGCCTAGTGGCCAACCTTTGTTACCAAGAAATTTCAGTGATTAAGAAGCGCTGGGTGGCCAACCTTTGTTACCAAGAGATTCTATAGATCAAGAAGTGCCAAGTGGTAAACCTTTGTATTAGGGAATTCTAGCTAGCAAGAAATGCCGAGTTACCAACCTTGTTATAGAGAATTCATAATTAATTCTACATAGTAAGAAGCGCCAAGTTGCTAACCTTGTTATCAAGAATTACAAGACAATCTAGCTGCCAAGAAGTGCCGAGTTGCCAACCTTGTCAACCATATAACCGCACAACAAGTAGGGAAATTCATGAAGAATTTGATCGAAGCCCATCATCAAGGAAGAACAGAAAGAAGAACCATGTCATCAGGAACCCTAGTTTTCAACCATGCAAAGAAGGAAAGAAAGAAAAAACAACAAAAACATTATAAAAAACAAAAAACGCCATACAAATAGAAAAAAAAAGCCCCTTTGCCAAGAATTTCTAAAAAAAGCTCAAACCTGGGCATCAAGAAGAATGATAGTCCACCATCAGGAATTTGAACCTTATTATCAAGAATGTTAGTTTTGATTGTTACATTTAATTTGTTCTTTATTCAAGCAAAGATGAAGTTGAGGTTAAAGAGGATCGCCAAATGAGATCTCCGGTTAACCCAACTCAAACAAAGAAAAAGTTCAAGTTAAAGGGTATCACCAAATGGGATCTTAGGTTATCTAAATTCAAGTAAAGAAGTTGTTGAGGTTAAAGGGGATCATTAGATGAGATCTCATGTTTGTCGTAACCCAATTTTGGGTCATTCCCCAAAACTACCTGAAAATAACAAAAAAATAAAATAAAGGGGTCTAGTGTCAGCAGGAAAATCGAGGTGAAATTTTGGATGTTTTCGAGAGCTCAATAGTATTTCTTTTGTACCAGAAAATAAAGGAAATTGTAGATTCAAGGACGAAATAATCAGAGAAATCTGCGTAAAAAAAAAAAAACTAAGTCAAAAAAATATAATTATATTTTTACGGGCCAATTTGATCTAATTGTTGGTTAAAATTATAATTATATTTTGAGAATTAATTTAGGGTCCAGTTGAAGGATTTAACTATACTTTAAATTGGTCAAATTAATTTTACTAAGGGCTTCGTTAATAAGAAATCAAGTTCTTAAACTTAATTTGGTTTCAATTGATGAAATTGAAATTTTCGGAGACCAATTTGATTTTTCAAGTCAGTTAGGCGAAATCGGGGGCCGAATTGAATAAGTTGAGAGTTTAATGATTGATTGAGGGTGTAAATCACGAAAATCAGGAGCCAAGGACCAGATTAGAAAGTCGCGCGAAGCCAAGGTTGAGATTGAATTTTTTGATGAGATTTAATTGCATAAAATCAAAATTAAATCCAATTGGGTGCAATTAGAGAATTTTTAAAGGAACAAATCATTTTTCCTTCCTAAAAAATTTCGAAATCTGCATGCACTGGCGTGCATTGAATTTTCAGGCGCGCCATATTGATCACAGCAGATCAATCAATTTTTTTTTCCTAATCTATCTTGATTTCCTTCCCGTTTCATCTCCATCAGTCAGCACAACAAATCTATCAAATTTTCTTCCTATTCAATCGTGATTTTCTGCCCAATTTATCTCCATCAAAATCAACTCCCCGATTCTCCTCCCTGTCTTCTTGATTCTGCTTATTTCCATCGATTTTGCTACACTTTCCTAAAATGTTATGCATGCCTGAGCTCGGGTCTTCTCTGCTATAAATAGCAGTGTGCACGGTGAAACAAAGGAGGGGGGGAGTTTTACGTAAGAGAGAGGACAGTAGAAATAGAGGGAATAGAACAGGGGAGAGTTTACGCGATCATAAAAACAGAGGAAAAACAGAAGGGAAACAACGGAACTGGAGGTTCACGTGGAAGAAAACAAGAGAAAAAAGCAGAAACAGAGAAAAAAGCGAGAAACAGAGGAGGATTTACGAGTAACGAAGACATTGGAGTGAAGAAACCACGAAAAAAACAAGCATTTTGTTTCAATCAACCCCGGCATCACAGCTCTCTTTCCTTTTCTTCTTTTTTTTTTCTCCCTCTCGGTCGTTCGACCGTCTTCTCTCTCTAAAACCAGAGAGTTTAAGTCACTCTCTATCCTGCTAGGTCAGCACTCCAGCCTCCAGCTCGGGCCACCCAATTTCTCCCTTATAACCACCAGGCCCTCCACTGTCCCTCCAGCAACTCATCCATCATCTCAGGCGAAGGCAGGGGCAACAAACGACAGCAACTGCAACGCCACCGTGCACCTTCCGACGTCCACTCCGGCCACCTCAGGCCACCATTTCCAACGAGACAACGACCAGAAGTCCTCTACACGAAGGTATTAACAGGTAAGCCATTCGTCACACTCGAAAATCCCCATTTTTACTGTTCATCGTCGTTTTCATGCAAAGTGTCCCGGTTACTGTTCATGAACAGTAACCGGGACGGGAAAAAAAAGAAAAAAGAAAGAAAAATAGGGAAAAATATAAAAAATATATAAAAATATAATTTTTTTTGGGAAATATCTGTAACAAAAATGTGGTTTTATGCATACGGCCAATACACTAGCATTTTTTAAAAAGGGAAATCGTTTTTGTTTTTAAAAAAATATATATATTATCTTGGGTTTTGAAGAGAAAAATTAGTTTTAGCATTGATTTTTACAAAAAAAAATCATTTCTTGCATTTTTGGATTTTACAACACGTTTTGTAAAATCCAAAGGGTATTGGCCAATATTCAAAAAAATATAAAAACTTTTTTTGGTGATTTGTATTATTCACTGTCGGTATTTGGATAAATAAATCCTAAGGGGTTAATATCCAACATATTCAGCGGGAATGATAATTTATTATTCACTATCGGTATTTGGATAAATAAATCCTAAGGGGTTAATATCCAAAATATTCGGCGGGAATAATAATTTATTATTCACTATCGGTATTTGGATAAATAAATCCTAAGGGGTTAATATCCAAAATATTCGGCGGGAATGATATATTATTATTCACTGTTGGTATTTGGATAAATAAATCCTAAAGGTTGATATCCAAAATATTCAGCGGGAATGATATCCCATTTGTCATTTAACCAACATTGTTTTTGAGAGATCAAAATCATAACAAATCATAATCAAACAAAAAAATATCAAGCAGCTTACCTTAGGTAGGGCGTACTAGGGGTGCTAAAACCTTCCCTTTACGCAACCAGTCCCTTACCCTAGAATCTCTGAAAGACCAGTTTAGGTTTCCTAGTAACCATAATACTAGGTGGCGACTCCCTTTTTATGAAAATAAAGATTAGACCCCCAACACATGAATTCCCCGCGCACTGGGGGAAAGTCGTCACGACGCCGCAAACCAAACCATTTTTTGGGGTGCGACAGAATGGCGACTCCGCTGGGGAATTTTGGACTAAGCTTGATAATTTTGTTTGTTTATGATATTTTATTGTAATTGCTATATGGATGGTTTATATTTTATAGAAGCTTTAGCATGCATCTTTATTTCCTGTCATCATAATATGCCTTGTCATGCATCACTTTTATTATTTTGAAAGCACACACTAAACTTTAAGTTAAGTGGGGGACTAGCAGCTTACCTATGACTTGAGTCAAGGTTGAAGTTTGTGTAAACCCCAACTCTTTGCTGAGTGTTTAGACTGGTAGTGATTGGTATACGTGCCATCCCACTATCTGCTAAACCCCCATATCGCCTTTACGAGGGTGATCACTGGGACAACAAGAGACCCTCTTTAGAGACCAAGTAGTAAACCTACCCCATGTCTCACGTACGAGAATTAGAACCAACCATTAGGGTGTATGCTCCCTCCATTTTTGTTTTGCATTAGGACAAAATTTTCTCGAAGCATTTTGAATTTAAGATTTTTGAGTGACACAATGGCCATCACTTAGGAAATTTTCATTGTAGGGTATAAGCAAAAATCGAAAAAAAAAAAAATTTTATCATGTGTCACACGTCGAAGGGCGAGTCTGTAAAAAAAAATGCAATCATGTGTCCCCTTGAAGGGTGAGTCCTAAAAAAAAAAAAAATGCATTGACATTTAAATGTGCATTCTTGAAATTTTTGTTTATCTTGCAATTGCTACTCCTCGAAGGGCAAGTCTATCAAAAAAAAAAATGCATATACAATGCATTCCCACAGTTTGAAATAGGGCTCCCCCAATCTATCATCCTCTGAAAGGTCAAGAGTTTGTCATTTGATATTGTTAAGGAAAATTCACACCCAAAGAAATATCATTCGGTTTTTTACAAGCCAGTAACAAAGCTTCTCCGCTTTCCAAGGAATTTAGTTGGGGCATATGCCTTGGTGCATCATTAGTGGAGTTTAAGGAAATACAGGTTTCATTTTAAAAAGCGCGGGTAGCTCATATACGAACCCATTGTCAGAAACCAGACATCAGTCAAAAAAGGGTTGTACAGTCCATTTAAGTATCATTGGAATTCTCTCCTGATCACGTAGAGTTTGTTGCGGCAATGTCAAAACAAGAAATTTTATGCAGCTGTGCACAGTAGACCACATTATTTGGCTAGCAAAGATAAAATATCCTGAGTGTGGGAACATATTATGGGATTGCTGAATCTATTCTGGTGTCTGAAAGTTTGAAGCATATGCACTGAAAGATTACATTGCTCAAGGAAGTGAAACTGCTGCAAGAGAGTTTTCTCGTCGTCTAGCATGATTTGCGTACTTTGGTAATTTGTCTAGAGTGATTTCTAGCGCGATGTCATTTTTATGTCCAATAAGGAAGCGCAAACTCTTTTGGGAACCTTAAAAAACAGATCTTTCGCAACAACACATGCATTTTGCATTAAGAATGAATGGTTGAATTTTAAAACACGTAAGAGATTGAACATAATTCATGAAATTAATAAGTTTGGGAACCCATTAAGGAGAAGGTTTAAGCCCTAAACATGGTTAATACAGAAAGCTTAGGATTGTGACTCTGGTCACATAAAAGGAAAGAGAAGATGTGATTATATTGCTTAGGGATTACATAGATATTTCTGTTGGGTCTTATAAGGATATGCCTACATAAGATATGGATATCACAGTACAACAGGGAATCGCTAAAAAAAAAAAAAAAAAACAAGTCGATAAAAAAAAAAAAAAAGGCAAAAAGGGTACCGTTGCCTTGGATTAGACACGAATATCGTAGTGCATGGGTTACCGTTGGAAAAAGGTTGCAGACCGATTAAGCAAAAGATAAAAAAAAAAAAAAAAAAAACGAAAAGAGAATAGGAGGAGAAGAAAGGATAGGGTTTTGTGTGGGCTTTAGGGTTTTTTTTAAATCATGTTAGCTCTAAAGATAATGTTCCCCAGATATAGACATGTTAATAATGCAGCTCGTAACCCCATATATTCTTTTATGGACGGGTTTTTGAGCTACAATCAGATAAAAATGGTTCCAAAAGCTAAGACCTTACTTAGAACACCTATCTAAGCTAATGGGAGAATTTAAGAAATAGAGTTCACACATCTAGGAAGGAAAAGAAATCAGTTTTGGATATTTCGACCACACTAGCTCCTATGGTTAGAATGAACTTCGGGCAAACTTACACATTGATATTAGAAATAACCCAGCTCATTATGGTTAAGTTGAAGAAAAACAGATGGAAACCCCTGGTACTACAGTATTAAAAAAATTTCATCCGAAACCAGACTTATCCCCTAGGCATCCCAAACCGAAAAGAAGACCTTGAGGAGACTAGCAATGAATTTTTATTTTGATGGAGAAGTTTTCTATAAGAGGTCATCCGATGACACTTTACTAAGAAGCCTAAATGAAGTTGAAGCCAAAGATGCGTTACGAGAAGTCCATGAAGGGATTTGCTCAACGCATGCAAATGGACATGATGGCTAAAAAAAAAAAATATACAAAGAGTTGATTATTTTTGGACAATACTAGAGAAGGATTGCATTGGCTATGTCCGCAAGTGTCATAAATGACAAAATCAATGTCCCTCTGCCCCTTTATTTCACTTGATATCTCCATGGCCTTTTTGCAATGTGGATAATTGGTGTGATTGGGCCTATCAACCCAAAAGCCAACAATGATCATAGGTTCATTCTCATGGCTACCAACTACTTCACAAATAGGGAGAAGATGAGTCATTTTCTCATATAACAAAAAAATGGTCAAGAAATTCGTTGAGAGAGATTTGATATGTCGGTACGGACCACCGTCAAAAATTATAACTGATAATGCACAGAACATCAACGGAAAGTTAATAACAGAACTCTCAAATTCCTCACCTTATAGACTAAAGATGAAAGATGCGGTAGAAGTTTGTTAATAAGAATGCCAAAAAAATTATTAGACACCGAACTAGATAAAGCAGAATGGGCAGAAGTCAGATATGAACAATTGAATTTGATCAACAAAAAGGCTAATTTGACATCATTAATTATACCTAAGAAGGATGGCCAAAACACATGACCAGAAAGTCTGACCTCAAAAATTCTAAGAAAGGGATCCGGTACTGAAGGAAATATTACTTGTACCAGGATGAGATTAGAGTCAAGGGCCCCCAACTACAAAGATTTTTATGTGGTGAAGAATTTGTTTTCAGGAGGAGTTTTGCTATGGATGGAGAAGGATTTAGTTAGGCCTATAGATTCTCACTCTATAAAAATCATACGTGATATTTCGGAACCTCCCAATCAATTCAGCTAGGAATTCTTATTACAAGAAATTGATGACTTAATGATAGGACAAGAAAGACTTACAAAAAAAAAAAATTTTTTGATCGGATTTACAAAATCCTTGACTATCATTGAAAAGCCTGGTAGTCAAAGGCCAGAATGTGAATTTTGATAGAAATGCAACTAATTTCACATTAGCTTGGGGGCAAGAAACACAAGCAAATAATAATTCAATGGAATTCATCAAATTCATAGCGACAATAAATATAAATTGGTGACCAGTAGATGAATGAGGATCAGTTCAAGGCAGGATTGCTTAAGCAGAATATAATGGTTTAACAAATCTCAAACAACAGTTGAGATTAACATCGCATTTGAGGAGCACCTTCAGAAATATCAACTTACTCGCGGATTTGGTTGTCTCCAAAATATACTGTCGCATGAGTTGCATTATTGATAAAGGTCGAAAAGTATATGGGCCACCAAGACTAATTGTGGGATAACTGATTTTGAAGCCCATCGACTCGAGGTTCAGTTCATAGCATGGACATGAGAAGAAAAACCTCATTAATGACAACATTAGAATTCTTCACATGGATTGAGGAAAATTTGTTTAGAAGAAATTGAGTCTACTGCGAAGAGTTTCAGATTCCATGATCACATTTGCAAAAATTCAAGGTTAATGAGGACATATGGAAATACAATTGATGAAAACACCATGACTGATGGACAACCAAAGATGAAGTCAGCATTTGGAAAGTCTTGCAATGATTTGTTAGCAGAACACACACAAGTCCAAGAACTGCTATTAAAAGAATCAAATAAAATGGATGACTTGTTACACCCCTTTCATGATGAATCAAACAACACCACGCTTGGGGGCATGGTCAGATTTTGATAAAAGCAAATCGCAGATAGCCCATAATAAGCAATGCGCTTGCGTTGAGTGGATGAATGACTTATGACAAACTTCAATGAGCCATCCAATCAGAGAAGCCTGCAAAGCTTTGAAGATTAGGCAAAGGCATCCTATGATAATGGAGCATTAGAGAAAGGGGACCTATGTTTTCAAAAGAGGTAACGAAAGCATGCACGTTATATTATCATAGCGCTAACCTAACAGGAAAGGTTTGATGAAAGTATGTCACCCCAAATTTTGGAAAAATATGGAGAAGAAGAATCTCAGGTGAACGAAACCATGGAAGAGAATATGAATTGAGGTCCAATGCTGTTTCATTCCTCGAGATGGGTAGGTCACCCAGAAAAATGAGACCACGCTAGCCGGGCCGGTCACCCGTAATAGTGAGACCTCTTTATTTTTCATTCGGGAAGGTCACCCAGAAAAATGAGACCATGCTAACCGGGTAGGTCACCCAGAAAAATGAGACCCTTCTAACCGGGTAGGTCACACAGAAAAATGAGACCACGTTAACTTGGGTAGGTCACCCAGAAAAATGAGACCACGTTAACTTGGGTAGGTCACCCAGAAAAATGAGACCCTTCTAACCGGGTAGGTCACCCAGAAAAATGAGACCCTTCTAACTTGGGTAGGTCACCCAGAAAAATGAGACCCTTCTAACCGGGTAGGTCACCCAGAAAAATGAGACCCTTCTAACTTGGGTAGGTCACCCAGAAAAATGGGACCCTTCTAACTACTAACTTGGGTAGGTCACCCAGAAAAATGAGACCCTTCTAACTTGGGTAGGTCACCCAGAAAAACGAGACCCTTCTAACTACTAACGTGGGTAGGTCACCCAGAAAAATGAGACCCAAATCTAACCGGGTAGGTCACCCATAAAAATGAGACCTTTCTAACTACTAACTTGGGTAGGTCACCCAGAAAAATGAGACCCAAATCTAACCGGGTAGGTCACCCAGAAAAATGAGACCCATATCTAACCGGGTAGGTCACCCAGAAAAATAAGACCCTTCTAACTGCTAACCCGGGTAGGTCACCCAGAAAAATGAGACCCTTCTAACTTGGGTAGGTCACCCAGAACAACGAGACCCATATCCACCATTCTATTTTTTCTTTACAACACTTACTATTTAAAGTCTTTTACAAGACTTTAGTCGTAAGCATTGTAAAGAGGGGGCAACTGTTAGTACCCAATTTTGATTCCCACTACTGAAAATAACAAAAAAATAAAATAAAGGGGTCTAGTGTCAGCAGGAAAATCGAGGTGAAATTTTGGATGTTTTCGAGAGCTCAATAGTATTTCTTTTGTACCAGAAAATAAAGGAAATTGTAGATTCAAGGACGAAATAATCAGAGAAATCTGCGTAAAAAAAAAAAAACTAAGTCAAAAAAATATAATTATATTTTTACGGGCCCATTTGATCTAATTGTTGGTTTTAAAATTATAATTATATTTTGAGAATTAATTTAGGGTCCAATTGAAGGATTTAACTATACTTTAAATTGGTCAAATTAATTTTACTAAGGGCTTCGTTAATAAGAAATCAAGTTCTTAAACTTAATTTGGTTTCAATTGATGAAATTGAAATTTTGGAGACCAATTTGATTTTTCAAGTCGATTAAGCGAAATCGGGGCGAATTGAATAAGTTGAGAGTTTAATGATTGATTGAGGGTGTAAATCACAAAATCAGAGCCAAGGACCAGATTAGAAAGTCGCATGAAGCCAAGGTTGAGATTGAATTTTTGATGAGATTTAATTGCATAAAATCAAAATTAAATCCAATTGGGTGCAATTAGAGAATTTTTAAATGAACAAATCATTTTTCCTTCCTAAAAAATTTCGAAATCTGCATGCACTGGCGTGCATTGAATTTTCAGGCGCGCCATATTGATCACAGCAGATCAATCAATTTTTTCCTAATCTATCTTGATTTCCTTCCCGTTTCATCTCCATCAATCAGCACAACAAATCTATCAAATTTTCTTCCTATTCAATCGTGATTTTCTGCCCAATTTATCTCCATCAAAATCAACTCCCCGATTCTCCTCCCTGTCTTCTTGATTCTGCTTATTTCCATCGATTTTGCTACACTTTCCTAAAATGTTATGCATGCCTGAGCTCGGGTCTTCTCTGCTATAAATAGCAGTGTGCACGGTGAAACAAAGGAGGGGGGGAGTTTTACGTAAGAGAGAGGACAGTAGAAATAGAGGGAATAGAACAGGGGAGAGTTTACGCGATCATAAAAACAGAGGAAAAACAGAAGGGAAACAACGGAACTGGAGGGGATTCACGTGAAAAATAGAGGAAAACATGGGGGCAAGAGAGAAATAAAAAACGCAGAAACAGAGAGGAAAAACGAGAAAACAGAGGAGGATTTACAGAGTAACGAAGACAGTGGAGTGAAAGAGAAACCACGAAAAAAACAAGCATTTTTGTTTCAATCAACCCCGGCATCAACAGCTCTCTTTCCTTTTTCCTTTTCTTTTTTTTTTCTCTCCCTCTCGGTCGTTCGACCGTCTTCTCTCTCTAAAACCAGAGAGTTTCTGTCTCTCTCTCTCCTGCTTGGTCAGCACTCCAGCCACCAGCTCAGGCCACCCAATTTCTCCCTTATCACCACCAGGCCCTCCACTGTCCCTCCAGCAACTCAGCCATCATCTCAGGCGAAGGCAGGGGCAACAAACGACAGCAACTGCAACGCCACCGTGCACCTTCCGACGTCCACTCCGGCCACCTCAGGCCACCATTTCCAACGAGACAACGACCAGAAGAACCACCTCGATGTCCTCTACACGAAGGTATTAACAGGTAAGCCATTCGTCACACTCGAAAATCCCCATTTTTACTGTTCATCGTCGTTTTCATGCAAAGTGTCCCGGTTACTGTTCATGAACAGTAACCGGGACGGGAAAAAAAAGAAAAAAGAAAGAAAAATAGGGAAAAATATAAAAAATATATAAAAATATAATTTTTTTTGGGAAATATCTGTAACAAAAATGTGGTTTTATGCATACGGCCAATACACTAGCATTTTTTAAAAAGGGAAATCGTTTTTGTTTTTAAAAAAATATATATATTATCTTGGGTTTTGAAGAGAAAAATTAGTTTTAGCATTGATTTTTACAAAAAAAAATCATTTCTTGCATTTTTGGATTTTACAACACGTTTAAAATCCAAAGGGTTTAATATTCAAAATATTTTTTTGGAATGATATTGTATTATTCACTGTCGGTATTTGGATAAATAAATCCTAAGGGGTTAATATCCAACATATTCGGCAGGAATGATAATTTATTATTCACTATCGGTATTTGGATAAATAAATCCTAAGGGGTTAATATCCAAAATATTCAGGAATAATAATTTATTATTCACTATCGGTATTTGGATAAATAAATCCTAAGGGGTTAATATCCAAAATATTCAGAATGATATATTATTATTCACTGTTGGTATTTGGATAAATAAATCCTAAAGGTTGATATCCAAAATATTCAGCGGAATGATATCCCATTTGTCATTTAACCAACATTGTTTTTGAGAGATCAAAATCATAACAAATCATAATCAAACAAAAAATATCAAGCAGCTTACCTTAGGTAGGGCGTACTAGGGTGCTAAAACCTTCCCTTTACGCAACCAGTCCCTTACCCTAGAATCTCTGAAAGACCGGTTTAGGTTTCCTAGTAACCATAATACTAGGTGGCGACTCCTTTTTATGAAAATAAAGATTAGACCCCCTCACATGAATTCCCGCACATGGGGATCCTGACGCCGCAAACCAAACCATTTTTTGGGGTGCGACAGAATGGCGACTCCGCTGGGGAATTTTGGACTAAGCTTGATAATTTTGTTTGTTTATGATATTTTATTGTAATTGCTATATGGATGGTTTATATTTTATAGAAGCTTTAGCATGCATCTTTATTTCCTGTCATCATAATATGCCTTGTCATGCATCACTTTTATTATTTTGAAAGCACACACTAAACTTTAAGTTAAGTGGGGGACTAGCAGCTTACCTATGACTTGAGTCAAGGTTGAAGTTTGTGTAAACCCCAACTCTTTGCTGAGTGTTTAGACTGGTAGTGATTGGTATACGAGCCATCCCGCTATCTGCTAAACCCCCATATCACCTTTACGAGGGTGATCACTGGGACAGCAAGAGACCCTCTTTAGAGACCAAGTAGTAAACCTACCCCATGTCTCACGTACGAGAATTAGAACCAATCATTAGGGTGTATGCTCCCACCATTTTTGTTTTGCATTAGGACAAACTTTTCTCGAAGCATTTTGAATTTAAGATTTTTGAATGACACAGTGGCCATCACTTAGGAAAATTTCATTGTAGGGTTTAAGCAAAAATCGAAAAAAAAAAAAATTTTATCATGTGTCACACGTCGAAGGGCGAGTCTGTAAAAAAAAAAAAATGCAATCATGTGTCCCCTTGAAGGGTGAGTCCTAAAAAAAAAAAAAAAAAAATGCATTGACATTTAAATGTGCATTCTTGAAATTTTTTTATCTTGCAATTGCTACTCCTCGAAGGGCAAGTCTATCAAAAAAAAAAAAAATGCATATACAATGCATTCCCACAGTTTGAAATAGGGCTCCCCCAATCTATCATCTGCTGAAAGGTCAAGAGTTTGTCATTTGATATTGTTAAGGAAAATTCACACCCAAAGAAATATCATTCGGTTTTTTTACAAGCCAGTAACAAAGCTTCTCCGCTTTCCAAGGAATTTAGTTGGGGCATATGCCTTGGTGCATCATTAGTAGAGTTTAAGGAAATACAGGTTTCATTTTAAAAAGCGCGGGTAGCTCATATACGAACCCATTGTCAGAAACCAGACATCAGTCAAAAAAGGGTTGTACAGTCCATTTAAGTATCATTGGAATTCTCTCCTGATCACGTAGAGTTTGTTGCGGCAATGTCAAAACAAGAAATTTTATGCAGCTGTGCACAGTAGACCACATTATTTGGCTAGCAAAGATAAAATATCCTGAGTGTGGGAACATATTATGGGATTGCTGAATCTATTCTGGTGTCTGAAAGTTTGAAGCATATGCACTGAAAGATTACATTGCTCAAGGAAGTGAAACTGCTGCAAGAGAGTTTTCTCGTCGTCTAGCATGATTTGCGTACTTTGGTAATTTGTCTAGAGTGATTTCTAGCGCGATGTCATTTTTATGTCCAATAAGGAAGCGCAAACTCTTTTGGGAACCTTAAAAAAACAGATCTTTTGCAACAACACCTTCACTTTGCATTAAGAATGAATGGTTGAATTTTAAAACATGTAAGAGATTGAACATAATTCATGAAATTAATAAGTTTGGGAACCCATTAAGGAGAAGCTTTAAGCCCTAAACATGGTTAATATAGAAAGCTTAGGATTGGGACTCTGGTCACACAAAAGAAAGAGAAGATGTGATTATATTGCTTAGGGATTACATAGATATTTCTTTGGGTCTTATAAGGATATGCCTAGATAGGATACGGATATCACAGTACAACAGGGAATCGCTAAAAAAAAAAAATGCAAGTCGATCAAAAAAAAAAAAAAAAAAGAGAAAGGTTACCGTTGCCTTGGATTAGACACGAATATCGGAGTACATAGGTTACCGTTGGAAAAAGGTTGCAACCGATTAAGCAAAAGCTAAAAAAAAACGAAAAAACGAAAATAGAATAGGAGGAGAAGAAAGGATCGGGTTTTGTGTGGGCTTTAGGGTTTTTTTTAAATCATGTTAGCTCTAAAGATAATGTTCCCCAGATATAGACATGTTAATAATGCAGCTCGTAACCCCATATATTCTTTTATGGACGGGTTTTGAGCTACAATCGATAAAAATGGTTCCAAAAGCTAAGACCTTACTTAGAACACCTATCTAAGCTAATGGGAGAATTTAAGAAATAGAGTTCACACATCTAGGAAGGAAAAGAAATCAGTTTTGGATATTTCGACCACACTAGCTCCTATGGTTAGAATGAACTTCGGGCAAACTTACACATTGATATTAGAAATAACCCAGCTCATTATGGTTAAGTTGAAGAAAAACAGATGGAAACCCCCGGTACTACAATATTAAAAAATTTCATCCGAAACCAGACTTATCCCCTAGGCATCCCAAACCGAAAAGAAGACCTTGAGGAGACTAGCAATGAATTTTTATTTTGATGGAGAAGTTTTCTATAAGAGGTCATCCGATGACACTTTACTAAAAAGCCTAAATGAAGTTGAAGCCAAAGATGCGTTACGAGAAGTCCATGAAGGGATTTGCTCAACGCATGCAAATGGACATGATGGCTAAAAAAAAAAAATATACAAAGAGTTGATTATTTTTGGACAATACTAGAGAAGGATTGCATTGGCTATGTCCGCAAGTGTCATAAATGACAAAATCAATGTCCCTCTGCCCCTTTATTTCACTTGATATCTCCATGGCCTTTTTGCAATGTGGATAATTGGTGTGATTGGGCCTATCAACCCAAAAGCCAACAATGATCATAGGTTCATTCTCATGGCTACCAACTACTTCACAAATAGGGAGAAGATGAGTCATTTTCTCATATAACAAAAAAATGGTCAAGAAATTCGTTGAGAGAGATTTGATATGTCGGTACGGACCACCGTCAAAAATTATAACTGATAATGCACAGAACATCAACGGAAAGTTAATAACAGAACTCTCAAATTCCTCACCTTATAGACTAAAGATGAAAGATGCGGTAGAAGTTTGTTAATAAGAATGCCAAAAAAATTATTAGACACCGAACTAGATAAAGCAGAATGGGCAGAAGTCAGATATGAACAATTGAATTTGATCAACAAAAAAGGCTAATTTGACATCATTAATTATACCTAAGAAGGATGGCCAAAACACATGACCAGAAAGTCTGACCTCAAAAATTCTAAGAAAGGGATCCGGTACTGAAGGAAATATTACTTGTACCAGGATGAGATTAGAGTCAAGGGCCCCCAACTACAAAGATTTTTATGTGGTGAAGAATTTGTTTTCAGGAGGAGTTTTGCTATGGATGGAGAAGGATTTAGTTAGGCCTATAGATTCTCACTCTATAAAAATCATACGTGATATTTCGGAACCTCCCAATCAATTCAGCTAGGAATTCTTATTACAAGAAATTGATGACTTAATGATAGGACAAGAAAGACTTACAAAAAAAAAAAAATTTTGATCGGATTTACAAAATCCTTGACTATCATTGAAAAGCCTGGTAGTCAAAGGCCAGAATGTGAATTTTGATAGAAATGCAACTAATTTCACATTAGCTTGGGGGCAAGAAACACAAGCAAATAATAATTCAATGGAATTCATCAAATTCATAGCGACAATAAATATAAATTGGTGACCAGTAGATGAATGAGGATCAGTTCAAGGCAGGATTGCTTAAGCAGAATATAATGGTTTAACAAATCTCAAACAACAGTTGAGATTAACATCGCATTTGAGGAGCACCTTCAGAAATATCAACTTACTCGCGGATTTGGTTGTCTCCAAAATATACTGTCGCATGAGTTGCATTATTGATAAAGGTCGAAAAGTATATGGGCCACCAAGACTAATTGCGGGATAACTGATTTTGAAGCCCATCGACTCAAGGTTCAGTTCATAGCATGGACATGAGAAGAAAAACCTTATTAATGACAACATTAGAATTCTTCACATGGATTAAGGAAAATTTGTTTAGAGGAAATTGAGTCTACTACGAAGAGTTTCAGATTGCATGATCACATTTGCAAAAATTCAAGGTTAATGAGGACATATGGAAATACAATCGATGAAAACTCCATGATTGATGGACAACCGAAGATGAAGTCAGCATTTGGAAAGTCTTGCAATGATTTGTTAGCAGAACACACACAAGTCCAAGAACTGCTATTAAAAGAATCAAATAAAATGGATGACTTGTTACACCCCTTTCATGATGAATCAAACAACACCACGCTTGGGGGCATGGTCAGATTTTGATAAAAGCAAATCGCAGATAGCCCATAATAAGCAATGCGCTTGCGTTGAGTGGATGAATGACTTATGACAAACTTCAATGAGCCATCCAATCAGAGAAGCCTGCAAAGCTTTGAAGATTAGGCAAAGGCATCCTATGATAATGGAGCATTAGAGAAAGGGGACCTATGTTTTCAAAAGAGGTAACGAAAGCATGCACGTTATATTATCATAGCGCTAACCTAACAGGAAAGGTTTGATGAAAGTATGTCACCCCAAATTTTGGAAAAATATGGAGAAGAAGAATCTCAGGTGAACGAAACCATGGAAGAGAATATGAATTGAGGTCCAATGTTGTTTCATTCCTCGAGATGGGTAGGTCACCCGAAAAAATGAGACCACGCTAGCGGGCAACCGTAATAGTGAGACCTCTTTATTTTTCATTCGGAAGGTCACCGAAAAATGAGACCATGCTAAGGGTAGGTCACCCGAAAAATGAGACCCTTCTAACGGGTAGGTCACCCAAAAAATGAGACCACGTTAACTTGGGTAGGTCACCCGAAAAATGAGACCCTTCTAACGGGTAGGTCACCCAAAAATGAGACCCTTCTAACTTGGGTAGGTCACCCAGAAAAATGAGACCCTTCTAGGGTAGGTCACCCGAAAAATGAGACCCTTCTAACTTGGGTAGGTCACCCGGAAAAATGGGACCCTTCTAACTACTAACTTGGGTAGGTCACCCGGAAAAATGAGACCCTTCTAACTTGGGTAGGTCACCCGAAAAGAGACCCTTCTAACTACTAGCGTGGGTAGGTCACCCAGAAAAATGAGACCCAAATCTAACCGGGTAGGTCACCCATAAAAATGAGACCTTTCTAACTACTAACTTGGGTAGGTCACCCAGAAAAATGAGACCCAAATCTAACCGGGTAGGTCACCCAGAAAAATGAGACCCATATCTAACCGGGTAGGTCACCCAGAAAAATAAGACCCTTCTAACCCGGGTAGGTCACCCAGAAAAATGAGACCCTTCTAACTTGGGTAGGTCACCCAGAACAACGAGACCCATATCCACCATTCTATTTTTTCTTTACAACACTTACTATTTAAAGTCTTTTACAAGACTTTAGTCGTAAGCATTGTAAAGAGGGGGCAACTGTCGTAACCCAATTTTGGGTCATTCCCCAAAACTACCTGAAAATAACAAAAAAATAAAATAAAGGGGTCTAGTGTCAGCAGGAAAATCGAGGTGAAATTTTGGATGTTTTCGAGAGCTCAATAGTATTTCTTTTGTACCAGAAAATAAAGGAAATTGTAGATTCAAGGACGAAATAATCAGAGAAATCTGCGTAAAAAAAAAAAAACTAAGTCAAAAAAATATAATTATATTTTTACGGGCCAATTTGATCTAATTGTTGGTTAAAATTATAATTATATTTTGAGAATTAATTTAGGGTCCAGTTGAAGGATTTAACTATACTTTAAATTGGTCAAATTAATTTTACTAAGGGCTTCGTTAATAAGAAATCAAGTTCTTAAACTTAATTTGGTTTCAATTGATGAAATTGAAATTTTCGGAGACCAATTTGATTTTTCAAGTCAGTTAGGCGAAATCGGGGGCCGAATTGAATAAGTTGAGAGTTTAATGATTGATTGAGGGTGTAAATCACGAAAATCAGGAGCCAAGGACCAGATTAGAAAGTCGCGCGAAGCCAAGGTTGAGATTGAATTTTTTGATGAGATTTAATTGCATAAAATCAAAATTAAATCCAATTGGGTGCAATTAGAGAATTTTTAAAGGAACAAATCATTTTTCCTTCCTAAAAAATTTCGAAATCTGCATGCACTGGCGTGCATTGAATTTTCAGGCGCGCCATATTGATCACAGCAGATCAAACAATTTAATTTACCTAATCTATCTTGATTTCCTTCCCGTTTCATCTCCATCAGTCAGCACAACAAATCTATCAAATTTTCTTCCTATTCAATCGTGATTTTCTGCCCAATTTATCTCCATCAAAATCAACTCCCCGATTCTCCTCCCTGTCTTCTTGATTCTGCTTATTTCCATCGATTTTGCTACACTTTCCTAAAATGTTATGCATGCCTGAGCTCGGGTCTTCTCTGCTATAAATAGCAGTGTGCACGGTGAAACAAAGGAGGGGGGGAGTTTTACGTAAGAGAGAGGACAGTAGAAATAGAGGGAATAGAACAGGGGAGAGTTTACGCGATCATAAAAACAGAGGAAAAACAGAAGGGAAACAACGGAACTGGAGGGGATTCACGTGAAAAATAGAGGAAAACATGGGGGCAAGAGAGAAAGAAAAAACGCAGAAACAGAGAGGAAAAACGAGAAAACAGAGGAGGATTTACAGAGTAACGAAGACAGTGGAGTGAAAGAGAAACCACGAAAAAAACAAGCATTTTTGTTTCAATCAACCCCGGCATCAACAGCTCTCTTTCCTTTTTCCTTTTTTTTTTTTTTTTTCTCTCCCTCTCGGTCGTTCGACCGTCTTCTCTCTCTAAAACCAGAGAGTTTCTGTCTCTCTCTCTCCTGCTTGGTCAGCACTCCAGCCACCAGCTCAGGCCACCCAATTTCTCCCTTATCACCACCAGGCCCTCCACTGTCCCTCCAGCAACTCAGCCATCATCTCAGGCGAAGGCAGGGGCAACAAACGACAGCAACTGCAACGCCACCGTGCACCTTCCGACGTCCACTCCGGCCACCTCAGGCCACCATTTCCAACGAGACAACCAGAAGAACCACCTCGATGTCCTCTACACGAAGGTATTAACAGGTAAGCCATTCGTCACACTCGAAAATCCCCATTTTTACTGTTCATCGTCGTTTTCATGCAAAGTGTCCCGGTTACTGTTCATGAACAGTAACCGGGACGGGAAAAAAAAGAAAAAAGAAAGAAAAATAGGGAAAAATATAAAAAATATATAAAAATATAATTTTTTTTGGGAAATATCTGTAACAAAAATGTGGTTTTATGCATACGGCCAATACACTAGCATTTTTTAAAAAGGGAAATCGTTTTTGTTTTTTTAAAAATATATATATTATCTTGGGTTTTGAAGAGAAAAATTAGTTTTAGCATTGATTTTTACAAAAAAAAAATCATTTCTTGCATTTTTGGATTTTACAACACGTTTTGTAAAATCCAAAGGGTATTGGCCAATATTCAAAAAAATATAAAAACTTTTTTTGGTGATTTGTATTATTCACTGTCGGTATTTGGATAAATAAATCCTAAGGGGTTAATATCCAACATATTCAGCGGGAATGATAATTTATTATTCACTATCGGTATTTGGATAAATAAATCCTAAGGGGTTAATATCCAAAATATTCGGCGGGAATAATAATTTATTATTCACTATCGGTATTTGGATAAATAAATCCTAAGGGGTTAATATCCAAAATATTCGGCGGGAATGATATATTATTATTCACTGTTGGTATTTGGATAAATAAATCCTAAAGGTTGATATCCAAAATATTCAGCGGGAATGATATCCCATTTGTCATTTAACCAACATTGTTTTTGAGAGATCAAAATCATAACAAATCATAATCAAACAAAAAAATATCAAGCAGCTTACCTTAGGTAGGGCGTACTAGGGGTGCTAAAACCTTCCCTTTACGCAACCAGTCCCTTACCCTAGAATCTCTGAAAGACCAGTTTAGGTTTCCTAGTAACCATAATACTAGGTGGCGACTCCCTTTTTATGAAAATAAAGATTAGACCCCCAACACATGAATTCCCCGCGCACTGGGGGAAAGTCGTCACGACGCCGCAAACCAAACCATTTTTTGGGGTGCGACAATGTTAATCTAGCTCAAACAAAGAAAAAGATCAGGTTAAAGAGGATCGCTAGATGAGATCTTAGGTTAACCAAACTCAAAGCCAAGAAAAAATTGAGGTTAAAGGGAATTGCTTGATGGGATCTCAGGTTAATCTAGCTCAAACAAAGAAAAAGTTTAGGTTAAAAGGGATCGCCAGATAGTGTCTTAGGTTAACTGAGCTCAAGCCAAGACAAAGTTTAGGTTAAAGAGGATCGCCATATGGGATCTTAGGTTAACCGAACTCAAAGCTAAGAAGAAGTTGAGGTTAAAAGGGATCGATAGAAGGGATCTCAGGCTAACCCAACTCAAGCTAAGAAAAATTTTAGGTTAAAGGGGATACCATATGGGATCTTAAGTTAACCAAGTTAAAGCCAAGACAAAGTTCAGGTTAAAAGGGATCGTTAGATGGGATCTCAGGTTAACCAAACTCAAGCCAAGAAGAAGTTAAGATTAAAGGGGATCGTCAGATGAGATCTCAGGTTAACCCATCTTAAGCCAAGAAAAAGTTTAAGTTAAAGGGGATCGCTACATGGGATCTCAGGTTAACCAAACTTAAGCCAACATGAAATTTAGGTTAAAAGGAACCACTATATGAGATCTCACGTTAATCGGGCTTAGGCCAAGACTAAGTTCAGGTTAAAAGGGATATCCAGATCTCAGGTTGACCAAGGAAAAAAAAAAGAAGAAAAAAAGAGATAGTTTGAAGTTCAGGTTAAAAGGGATCGCCAGATGAGATCTCAGGTTAACCCAACTCAAGCCAAGAAAATTTTTTGTTTAAAAGGGATCACTAGATGGGATCTCATGTTAACCGAGATCAAGCCATCATGAAGTTAATATTAAAGGGTTTGCCATATGGAATCTCAGTTTGACTGAACTTAACAAAAACAAAGATAAAAGTTTTGGTTAAAGTAGATCATCAAAAGAGATTTCAGGTTAACTAGAGCTATTCACAATGATTTTGATACCAAGAGGATGTGGAATTTTAGGTCAACCCTGCAATTAGAAAACACAGGAAAATTAGATCTATATTGAAAAAAAGAGAGAAGAATCAACTGAACTGTTATGAAATTGTTAGATTGGGGTTTTAAGTAGTTTTGTAGACATTTCATTTATCTTTAAAAACTTACTATGCAATGAACAAGACAAGTCATTATTTCATAAGTATTGTAAAAAGAGGACATCTGTTGCTACCTAATTTTTGTTCCACTTATTTTTCTTTTTTGAAAAGAGCATAAAAATATCAAAATAATAATAAAAACCTAAGAATATCTTGGCACAAGGATCAAAATAAAAAAAAAAAGCAAGGACCAGAAAAGCATTATTTTTAATATAAATAGAGGTGCTTAAACATGTGTAAGAAGAGGGAGATAAATAAATAAAAAATTCACACACATTTCCCCACACACATAAAACCCTAAATCTAAAAAAAATACCTAGCTTTCTTCTCTCTTGGAGCCAATGACATGGTTCCTTTTTTGTTCATCTCTTACAACTAGGTGCATCGGTAGCCTCCATTCCCTGTTCCCTTCTCCTCGCCAACATCCATCTTCCCTTCCTTTGTGTCCTCCAGCTCCAGCCAACAACCCCCCTTTGAGAGTTCCATCATCATTGCCTTCCCCTCCATTTTCCATCGGCCACCCTCCTCCATCTCCTTCCCGTCAGTCACCCCTCATTTCCTCTTCCTCTCCCTCACCATCATCGTCCCTCTCCTATCACCCCCGGTTTGCATCTCACCTCCTCAGCCATCGAAGATTGCCCCACTCCTTTTTCCCCCTCAACCTATCTCACGATAGGACTCCCTTTTCTACCACAACCCTTTTCCTTCTCCCGGCCACCTACCGACTAAAAAAGGAAAACATAACCTAAAATTACAGATATGAAGGGAGCAAAGACGAAACCAAAACATTGATAATTGTATGTTTTTAGTGTTTGCTTTGTGTGTTTGTTTGTTTTACAAGTCATCGTTGAAGGCCACCGCCAACAAGAGAAGAAAGAGAAGGAGCAAATCCATTGGCCCTTTGTTCCACTGCTTCACCAGCGATGGTGCGTGGAACCACGCAACGCCGGTGATCTGCAGTGCCAACATTGTTCCCGCCACCACCGCACTGTTCCACCATTGTTTTAGTTTTAGATTTTTTTATTTTTAATCTTTAATTAATTCATGTATTTAAATTTATGGATTTTATAATGTTTTGTAATTTGTAAACTGTAAATGAAAAATAATAAAAATAATGTGTGTGTTGCATTTTATTTATTCATGTTGTTTTGGTAAGAAAAAAATATAAAACTTAATAGAAACTGTGTTTTAGTTGCATAAGGCTATAGGTTTTCAGAAAAAAATTACTCTATATTTAATAACAAGTTTATTAAATATCTGAAAATTTAATTAATGGTGTAAAATCAAACAATAAATGTTGGACCGATAAGTAGGCTTATATTTAAATATCTTGAAAAAGCCAAAAAATTCTCAGAGTTATCCTAAGCGGTAATTTTTTTTTAAATCATAATATTTTTACAATGCATAAATTACAAAAAACCCATCCGCTCTCCGGGATAAATGATCCTTTTAAGGCATCTATGTAGATTCTTTTTCCTGATATTTTATTTGGGTTCACAAGCCCATAACAAAATTTCAAAAAGCTAAATTTATCCTCATGAATAAATAATGCCCATTGAAACATTAATCACATCAAAATAAACAATGCACCTTACCTTAGATATATCGTATTAGGGGTCCTAATACCTTTCCTAGCGACTCTCAACAACCATGTCGTGATTCGTCAACACCGGCAAGACTCCCTCCTGGGACACCATGCGGCGACGTGTGACAATAATATCAATTCAACGCTTGTAATTCATCAAATATTGTGACTTTGATGTACCAATTTTGTACTCTGACTTTTGGCTACTTTAATTGGCTTTAACTTTTATGTTTATTTATATCTATATCTATCTATCTATATATCTATCTATATTGTTCACACTTTATTTTCTTGCTAATTAAAATTTTTCAACAGACATGCTAAATAATAATAGAAATAGAAAAACCAAACATGAGTTCCACGTTTGGTCCCATGTCGATGCCCATTTTTTTTGACAAATCCTAGAACCTGGTCTTCCTCTATCCCCACTGTAGGTAGCGATGGAGAAAACATGCCTCTTCTGACATTCGATGATCACTAGAGTGGCTGTTGCTTTTGTTGCTGGTTTCCTTTTAAAGTGGAGGGGCTCACACCGCACTTTCATGATTCGTAATCAATGTTCACCTCCGTTTAGTTTCTCAGAATTCACATGGATCCAGACAATCTCGTTGCCGGCCAGTTTACAGGTAATCCGCTTTTTGTCATCCCGGACGCAAGCATGGATTATTTTAAAGAAATGCATCAACGGTATTTTCATCCATAGAATATGATTGGTGGTAATGGCAAAATACATCAATTTTATATATTCTTTTAAAAAATAAAATAAAAATCTTTTTAAAGAAATGCATCAATGGTATTTTATCACATTACAAAATATTCTCTTAGCTGGCATTGATGATTACTCTATCCACTACGCTGATGTGTCTTGTCTGCTTTATTACGCTTCTTTGGTTGTTCCTCAATGGAAGGATGTGATGCACATGTTCCCCCCCCCCCCCCCTCTTACCAAAAAATAAATAAAAATAAAGCTTCTGAATTACAACTAAAATCTTAAAAAACAAAGAGATCAAAAATAAAAATAAACGTTAAACTCTATGAAGCGAAATTCTAAAAAAAACAAAAGTTGTTTATTATTTTAATGATAAATTTAGTTCTGAAATTCTAATTATTTTTAAATAATAAAACAGGATTTTATTTGTCAAATCAATATCAACTTAACATTGGAAGGTATTTTAGACCATTATAATCCATAGCAAGCTAATTAAAACTAATTTCAATATCTACTCCAGTTAACACAATATATAAGGATAAGATTAAATAAAAAACTATTCGATCAAAGTGTTTCTATTATTATTTTTTGGATGCGATGAGAGCTCACCCTAGTTATCCTTTGCAGGCCTGGGAAAACTAGTAAGACCAAGTTATTGTAGGAATGGATCCAAGTTGTTGCTTTATGCATGAATAGACAACGAACACGATCCCATTCCATCTGATTTTCTCAGATATATTTTTTTCCCTAGCCTGTCTAATAAGCTACTCAATTTCATAAAGAATCCTTGCCACACTCTTGGCTTCAATTTACCATATACCGAGCGTTGCTTCTACTGAAATAAATCATCAAACGATTGAGGAATACACCATCATAAGAGACCCCGCCAATGCCTAGTTGTTCTATCCAAGACATTAAACATTGAAAACCAAAGTAAAGAATTTATGTAACCGAGGATAATGCTCAAACAAAGGCTTGTCACCGAACCAAGAATCATCCCAATAGCAGAATACATGTATCATTCCCTACTAAAATCTACAACTAACTCTCAAAGAAACTAAACTTCGAATATATTAGAGAACAATATAAATTATATTCTGGGATCTCACATAACAGTTTAAGTTTTTAGATGAGATGGTTTCTTATATGGTATTAGAGTCTTATTGACCCAGCAGCCATGAATTCGAAACTCACCACCCTTATTCTTTTTAATAAAAATCAAGTACAAGATAATGTCAGCCTCTGCAAATTTCAAGCTCAAAGAACTTTCACTTGAATGAGTGTGTTAAATAATAATATAAATCATATCCTAGGACCTCACCTATGTGTTAAAATTTTTAGGTGAGATAGTTTTTTTATAGAATAGTCTAGTAAATGCATGACCATATGTTTTGAGAATTTGTTTAATAATCTTCCTTTCTCAAATACCTATTGAAAAAGAATTTTTTTCAAGATAAACAAAACAACAAAAAAATAATCACAAAACAAGAAATAATATCATAACAGTAAAATGTTTTTTTTTTAAGATATATGGCTCTGCTTTTGGCATTCAATGTTTGTATTTATGTCATGGTGTTATGTGCTTTGCATATAATTATCTTAAATCAAAAGCTTTAATTATCTTAAATTATTACTTTAATTTAAGAAAACAGATGGTAAGATATAAATTATAAAAAAAATAAAAAAACATAAATCATTTCAATTTAAAAACTGAATCAAACTATGATGATTCAAAAATGATTTCACACTGCTGTTTAACGTGTGTCCTACTTGACTCGTGCTTACTGTTAGTCAGTCATGGCCACGTCATGTTGAACCAAATTAATTTATGTACATTGAGATAATTTGATCATCTTTTATTTTATTTATTTTAAAAAATATAGGATCCTGGTTATAATTAACTCGTTGTGCATGTATAAATAGCTATACGTGCCTCAACTGAAGCATAATTATAGTTTAAGAGAAGAAGAATTGTCTCCCATGGACGGTCCCATGCCTTCTAAATCTCTAATTTCTTCTGTGATATATGGTTTTCTTCTTCTTTCCCTTTGTAACTCTTTGAAGGACAACGCCGTTGACGGAAAAAGAGCATATTTTCATACTCTTAAAATCAATTCTCTCCCGTCACCAGACGTCTGCAAGGAGTCTTCCAAAGGTATTATAATTCTTGATCCAAAAATCAAGCACATCTCTTCCAAAGGCTTATGTGTATTACGATTAACGTATGTAATATGAACATGACCTTCTACTTCTCACTACTAGTTTTGAAGAAGTGGTTTGCATTTTGGTCGGGACTGTGAAGGACAATTTAGAGAGGGGATTGCCCTTCATATGTTCTTAAGGTAATCGCTTTGTGTTTCAGCTCTCAACGAAGGTTCATCATCCCTAAAATTAGTACACAAGTTCGGTCCATGCAATCCACACAGAACTTCAACTGCTCCAGCGTCATCCTTCACCGAAATCCTCCGTCGAGACAAACTTCGAGTGGACTCAATTATTCAGGCCAGGCGTTCAATGACCTTGACCAACAGTGCTGAGCACGTTAAGAGTAGTGTCCCGTTCTATAGCCTGCCCGTACCCCCAAATGACTATATTGTCAATGTTGAAATCGGCACGCCCAAAAAGGAAGTTCCACTTATATTTGACACAGGCAGTGATCTCATTTGGACTCAGTGTAAGCCATGCAAGGTTTGCTATCCTAAAGTACCTGTGTTCGATCCAACCAAGTCAACTTCATTCAAAGGCCTTCCATGTTCCTCAGAGCTATGCCAATTATACGGGCAAGGTAAATATTATTATTTTGATGTGCATTAAAAGTATTAATTGACTGATTAACAATATTATTGGAACAAAAATGGGGTAAATTAAACCTTAGCAAAAACTTTCAAGCCCTGTATTTTCAATGTTGCATGTGAAGGATGCTCCTCTTCGAAGTGCACCTACAAAACTGCATACGTAGACAACAGCAGCTCCACAGGGATTTATGCCACCGAAACAATATCCTTTAACCATTTAAGGTACGACTTCAAGAACATTTTGATTGGATGCAGCGATCAAGTATCTGGTGATTCAGACGGACAATCTGGTATAATGGGACTAAACCGCTCACCTCTTTCTTTTTCATCACAAACTGCTAATATATACAACAACCTCTTCTCTTATTGTATACCGTCAAATCCTGAATCAACTGGCCATCTTACTTTCGGCGGCAAAGTGTCGAATGATGTGAAATTTTCCCCAATATCTAAAACATCACCATCTTCGGACTACGACATTAAAATGACTGGAATCAGTGTTGGAGGCCGTAGACTATTGATAGATGCTTCTGCTTTTAAGATTGCTAGCACCATCGACTCTGGTACAGTGCTCACTCGGCTGCCTCCGAAGGCATACTCGACACTGAGGTCACTCTTCCGAGAAATGATGAAAGGTTTTCCTTTGTCTCACCCAGATATCTTTCTAGACACATGCTATGACTTCAGTAATTATAGCACGGTTGCAATACCTTCGGTTAGTGTGTTCTTCGAAGCTGGAGTAGAGATCGATATCGACGTGTCGGGGATCATGTTTCAGTATCCTGGGAGCAAGGTGTACTGCTTGGCATTTGCAGAATTGGATGACGAAGTTTCAATATTTGGGAATTTTCAGCAAAAGACTTACACTGTAGTCTTTGATGGTGTGAAGGAAAGGATCGGATTTGCCCCCGGTGGCTGTAACTAAAATGACAAAAAAAAATCTTGGAGCACTAGCTCGAAATAATTTATCAATAAAATGGTTTGATTTTATATTTTCTTTTCTTTTCGTGGTTCTCTTAAAACATTCACTAACAAACCTTTTAATTAATTTTATCAAAATTAATATTCTCTATAGATTGAAATAAAAAAAAATTGGTATTCAAAAATAGTAAATAGATAAATTTGGTAAGTAAATAAATTAAATAGTAGAAAACATGTTCGTTAGACCTAGTCTAGCACATGACTCCGTAAAAGACTTGATCAAAGACTCGAATCACTAAATTATCGGGAATGCCTATTGGTTTGTTTTCTCGAGGCTAATTTTTATTCAAAACAAGGTGGATTTTTTCTTCAAAAATGCCTAATGGGTGTGTTCTCCCGAGCTATCTTGAAAAGTAGAATGAAGAAAATACAACACTTCTCACCTCCTAGCAATGCCACCGGCACACAACTCTGCTAGATGATTATGTTTTTCTGGTGATTGATTATGTTTCCTCAGCTCAATTGCAATCACTATGTTTTCATTAGTGTATTCAATGGAGTTGAGATGTTATAGTTTTTTTTTTTTTTTTAATTCAACTAAGTCCTTAGCAACACTTAATTTTACATGTCAAATTAACCATTAGTTCACCTCATCCGCCGACTACTTAGTCCAATACTCACAAACAAAGTTGTTAATTATGTTATTTTCTATTCCGAAAATTGATATATTTTGTTCTAGTTCAAAAAATAAAAAATTGAAGTAATTTTATCTTGCTCAAAATTTTGGTTTGTTTAGAAAATCTCACCAAAATTTTAGCCGTAATGTTCCAATTTCATTCTGGTCAAATAGTATTTTATTTTAAAAAATATTTTTCATATTTATAATATCACTTATATCTCTCAATTCAGCCGTTGGATTAAATTCAGATTTTGAAGGAGTCTCCTTATATATTATTATATCTCGAGCTGAAATTTTTAGTGCAATAAGGTTTTAGAAAGGTTTTGTGATATTGTCAATGATATTTTTATATTTTTATTTAAATTGGCAATTTTGTTCTAAAATATCAATTTATAGTGTATTTTTTATAGATTTTTTTTCTTCTAATTTTGTCATTGAACAATGTGTTTATAGGTAATGGAGTTTTATAGTTTGTTTTATTTTATTTTATTTGAGGTTATCATGATTTCATGACCGGCTCACAAATTTAAAAGTTAACATGAGTTGATTCAATATGTTATTGGCTTAATATTTTTTTTTAAAAAAATATATTTATTATTATTTTTTTAAATTCATCTTGAATCTTTTTACTCCAATTAAATATCTATCACTCTTTCAAATTGTGCTTAATGATAGAGTATAAATACAGTATTAAAATATGTGTATGGATTCTAGAATATATATTCTAGAATGTGTAGAAGTTTGTTAGAGTTGTTAGAGGTGAAATGTGGAAAGTGTATAAAAAGGAACAGTGGCACACAAGTTTAGTATGCAGAGTATATTTGAAATATACATAATTTGAAATTTCATTTTTTACCTCTCGTTCTCCCTTTCTCTCTTATCTCTCTGTTTTCTCTTCCAACTTATCTGCAGAATTACTCTGCTTCTTCTTGATCATTATCCAATACATACATAATATTTCAGCTTCAACATGGTATCAGAGCTCATCAATGCTCACGCAACGTGACCCAATTTCACTGCTTCTGCAAAAATCAATTTCTTCAAAATACTGTGCCTCTGCAAAAAAATTTCCCCAAAATCAATCAGTGATCAATTTTTATTGATTTAAACTTGTCGCACCCCAAAAAATAAATTCGGTTTGCGGCGTCGTGACGACTTTCCCCAGTGCGCGGGGAATTCAGTTGTCGGGGGTCTAATCTTTATTTCCGTGAAAAAGGGAGTCGCCACCTAGTATTATGGTTACTAGGAAACCTAAAACTGGTCTTTCAGGGATTCTAGGGTAAGGGACTGGTTGCGTAAAGGGAAGGTTTTAGCACCCCTAGTACGCCCTACCTAAGGTAAGCTGCTTGACGTTTGGTTTGCTTATGATTTGTTATGACTCAAAACATATGTTAATTAAATGGCAAATGGGATATTACTCCGCCGAATATTTTAGATATTAACCCCTTAGGATTTAATTATCCAAACACCGACAGTGAATAATATCATATTATTCCCGCCGAATATTTTGGATATTAACCCCTTTAGGATTTATTTATCCAAATACCGATAGTGAATAATAGCGTATCATTCCCGTCGAATATTTTGGATATTAAACCCTTTAGGATTTATTTATCCAAATACCGATGGTGAATAATAAATTCCCCAAAAAATAAGATTTTATATTTTTTGAAATATTGGCCAATACCCTTTGGATTTTACAAACATGTTGTAAAATCTCAAAATGCAAGAAATGATTTTTTTCTTTGCGAAATCCATGCTAAAACTCATTTTTCTTCAAAACCCAAGATAATATATATTTTTTCGAAAGAAAATAATTTTTAAAATATGCTAGTGTATTGGCCGTATGCATAAAACCACATTTTTTTTATAGATATTTCCCAAAAAAGTTATATTTTTATATATTTTTTATATATTTTCCCTATTTTTATTTTTTTCTCTTTTTTTTTCTTTTCCCGTCCCGGTTACTGTTTATGAACAGTAACCGGGACACTTTGCATGAAAACGACGATGAACAGTAAAAATGGGGATTTTCGAGTGTGAAGAAATGCTTACCTGTTAACACCTTTGTGTAGAGGAGATCGAGGTGGTTCTTCTGGTCGTTGTCTCGTCGGAAATGGGGGCTTGTAGTGGCCGGAGTCGTCTTCGGAAAACCTGCAGTTACGTTGCAGACAACGGGTTTGTTCTGCCAAATCCTTGACTGAGATGCAATCTGAGTTTTCGGGGAGGCAGTGAGAGTTTGGTGATGATGGGTTGGAGTGAAAGTGGTTAGAGTTTGGTTGCTGGAGCTGTTAACCGAGAAGGAAAATGAGAGACAGTGGTCGGGTTTTAGGGAGAGAGAAGCAGAGGACGACGAAAGAACATGAAGGGGAGATGCAGGGATTGACTCAAAGTTTTTATCTAAATGGCTCTGCCATTCTCCCTTTCTCTGCGTTTTTAACACTGTTTTTTTACGTAAATTTCCCTCTCTGTTTTCTCTCCGTGTTTTCTTCTCTTCCTCTGTTTTTTTTTGTTCTACCCTGTTCCTACGTTTTTTCTCCTCTTTTCCTTCTCTGCGTGAACTATCATTTATAGCAGTTGAGACCCGATCGTTCACAGTGTTTGAGGAAGGTATGGACAGCTAAACAAAATCGATGGCAATAAAGGAGAATCAAGAGGACAGGGAGGAAAATCAGGAATGTGATATTGAAGGAAACAATCTGGGAATAAAATCATGACGAATATAGGAAGAAACTTTGATCTGTTTTGCTGATTGATGGAGATGAATTCGGGAAGAAGATCAAAATTGATATGGGAAGAAAAATCTGAGCTGTTTTGCCGTGATCAACGTGAATTAAGTGCCTGAAAAATTCGAAATCAATGCATGTCGTAACAGTGCATGCAGATTTCAAAATTTTTAGAAGGTAAAATCTGATTTGGTCCTCCAATTTATAATTTCTTTATTTGCCCCCCAATTGGATTTGAACTTGTGAGTTTGTGCAATTATATCCCCTTAAAAATTCACTTTCAACCTTAGCTTTGCGTGATTTTTTTATTTTGGTCCTTGGTTCTTTGATTTTCACGATTTAATCCTCCATCGACCATTAAACTCTCAACTTATTCAATTCGGCCTCCGATTTCGCATAATTGACTTGAAAAAAATCAAATTGGTCTTCGAAAATTTCAATTTCATCAATTAAACCCAAATTAAATTTAAGAACTTGATTTCTTATTAACGAAACCCTTAGTAAAATTAATTCGACCAATTTAAAGTATAGTTAAATCCTTCAACTGGACCCAAAATTAGTTCTGAAAATACAATTATAATTTAAAACCAACAATTAGATCGAATTGGCCCGTAAAATATAATTATATTTTTTTTGCTTAGTTTTTACGCAGATTTATTGATAATAAATTATTTTGACCTTTAATCTGCGATTTTTTTTATTTTCGGGTGCAAAAGGGATACGATCGAGCTCTCGAAAACATCCAATATTTCACCTCGATTGACTTGCTGACATCAGATCCCTTTATTTTATTATTTTGTTATTTTCGGGTAGTTTTGGGGAGTGACCCAAAATTAGGTTACGACAAAACTCTTCTTCAAACAAAACTCACTACAATCTCTTGATTCTACTAAACGATTCACATAATGGTGACAGCTGCTCAATTACAGATTCTCCAGTCTCCAATTGCAAGCCTCGTCTCCACCATTTCTACATCTGTGAACATTAAATTAGATGATTCTAATTATCTAAATTGGCATTTTCAAATGCAACTTCTATTGGAAAGCAACGGCATATTTGAGTTTGTTGATGGGTCTCACTCGTGTCCATTATCTGCAGCTAATTACGGTACAAATGCTCCTATCTCTCCTTCTTCTGATGATGAGTGTGATGATTTAGTGATATGGAAAATGCATGATAGAGCTATTATGCAACTAATTACTGCTACCCTATCTCCCATAGCCATTTCATGTGCTATTGGCAGTAGTAGTTCTAAGGATTTGTGGCTGCGACTAAAGGAACAATTCTCCTCTTTTTCTAAGACTAGTATTTTTCAGTTAAAGTCTAATTTATAGAACATTAAGAAAGGAACAGATACAATAAGTCAGTATTTGCTAAGAATTAAAGAAGCTCGAGACTATTTGTCAGCAGCAGGGGTATTCTTTACTGATGAAGACATTGTTATTTTGGCCTTGAATGGTCTTCCTAGTGAATACAATACATTTAGATGTGTTGTTAAAGGTAGAGAGAGTGTGATCACACTTAAAGATTTTTGTTCTCAACTATTAGCTGAAGAGAGTATTGTAGAGAATGGCATGATGAATAATTCCACATACCTGGCTGTTATGAACACTACTTCAAAAAACCCTACATCTCAGTTTGTTCAACCTTCACGAGGACAACCTAGTTACAACACATATGAGAATGGTGGTTATAGGCCCTTTAATAGAAATAGGGGCAGGGGCAGATATAATCAAGGTCAGAGAGTGTTTTCTCGAAGAACAAACATACCTGTGAAAACAAATATAGTGCCAATTTCATCATCTCCAAGTGATTTTGGTTCCTTACCTGTTCCACCATATAATTCAGCAGCTGGGTCTAATATAACTATATGTTAGTTATGCAACACTAAGGGACATACTGCACCAGTGTGTGGATTCAGGGGTTATGAACAGCCTAAGTGTCGTTTGTGTGGGAAGACTAATCACACTACATGGTTCTGCTATTATAATGACAGTGGTCCCAATTTCATTGGTATTGGTAATGGTTCAGCAACGTCTGTATATTCTGCAAATCAGCATCAGGCTATGTATACTGTGCAGAATCCTTATTCATCTGCATCTTCTTCAAATCAGCATCATGCTATGTATACTATGCAGAATCCTAATCCCTCTTTGCAGCAGCCATCAACACAGGAAGTTTCTCCAGTATGGATCACAGATTCAGGTGCCACAAATCACATGACACCAGATTTGTCCAATCTGACATTCAGCTCTCCATGTCCTGCAATTGACAGTGTCCAAACAGCCAATGGTGAAGGTTTGTCAGTATCCCATATTGGAAATGCTATTCTTCCTACGACTACTCAGTCTATAAAACTGAATTTTGTGCTGTGTGTGCCTAAATTGTCTCAGAATTTACTGTCAGTACATCAAGTGTGTTTGGATAACAACTGCAGGGTAATTTTTGATGCTTTTTGTTTTTGGATTCAGGACATAGCAACAGGGAGAATACTGTATAAAAGGCTGTGTAGCAATGGGCTATATCCTTTTCCATCAAATCCCACTCAATTTGCCCTCTCTACTCTCGGTTTTTAAGCTTACAGTGGTCAGTCCATCTTGCCTTCTACATGGCATCATAGATTAGGACACCCTACAAATAAGATTGTCAAGTTAATGCTAAACAAAGCTTGTATTCAATGTCATCTAGATAATTTTTCTGATGTTTGTGTTAGTTGTCTACAAGGCAAATTTTGTAAACAACCTTTCCATTCTAGTACTCATACATCATCAACACCTTTTGATATCATACATAGTGATCTTTAAGGTTCTTCACCTAGTATCTCAATTGATGGATACAGATTCTATGTAATATTTGTTGATGATTTCTCTCGATTTTGTTGGTTATTTCCTCTTATCAATAAAAGTGATGCCTGTTCTATTTTTATTGCCTTCTATAATCTTGTTCAAACACAATTTTCCCACTCTATTAAGATTCTGCAAAGTGACGGGGGGGGGGGGGGAATATGTGAATAAATCACTTCACAATTTTCTTGCTGCTAAAGGTATTATTCATCGTAAATCTTGTCCATACACACCTGAACAAAATGGTTTAGCAATACGAAAACACAGACACCTTATTGAAACTACAATTACATTGCTTCAACATGCAAAAATGCCTTCCTCCTTTTGGACTTATGCAGTGCATACTGCCACCTTCTTGATAAATAGAATGCCTTCGATTGTTCTATCTCATAAGTCCCCTTTTGAACTATTATTTGGCAGAATTCCACCTATATCTCATTTAAGGGTGTTTGGTTGTGCTTGCTTTCCATTATTGCGTCCCTATCTTCAAAATAAACTGCAACCAAAAACCACAATGTGTGTATTTCTTGGATATGCCCCGAATGACAAAGGATACATTTGTTATGATATTGCTAAGAAACGTTCCTACATTTCTAGACATGTTGTCTTTAATGAGAGTGTGTTTCCTTATTCTGAATTAATAAAAACCATTCCTCATTATTCAAAGTCTTCATCTATGTCTTCTTCTTGTGGTTTGCCAAGTCCTCTTGTTGTGACTCCCACTAATATTGTTGTCAATCCACTCTCCTCTGTTGTGTCTCCTATTACTCCAAATAGTGTGTCTTCTTCATCATCATCTTCTGTGCCTATTGCTCGTCCTGCTTTATCATCATTCTCCTCTGTTCCTATATCTCCTGCATCTAGCAAAGGTATGCATTCTGCACCATTATCTTCAGCTGAGTAGTTTAATCCTGACGCTATTTCAGTTGTGCTTCACATTCCATCAATGAATGTACATCCTATGCAAACTCGTAGTAAGAATGGTGTGATTAAGAAGAAGTATTGTTTTACCACAGCCACTAATTCTCCTGCTATTGATTTGTCTCTTATTGAACCTTCTAACTACAAGGTTGCTTTACAATCTTCTGTGTGGCTTGCTGCTATGCAAGAACAGCTTGATGCTCTTCATTCTTAGGGTACATGGTCCTTGGTGTCTATGCCTCATCATAAAAATCTAGTAGGATGCAGATGGATATTCAAAATTAAGAGACATGCTGATGGTTCAATTGCACGTCATAAGGCTCGTCTTGTGGCTCAGGGTTTTAGCCAAGAACCTGGCTAAGATTATGGTGAGACCTTCAGTCCAGTGGTGAAGCCTACGACGGTCAGATTGGTGCTAGCACTGGCTGCTCATTGTGGCTGGAAATTACGGCAGCTTGATGTGAAGAATGCCTTTTTACATGGCATTCTTAATGAAGAGGTGTACATGGCTCAGCCTCCAGGTTTTGCAGATTCTCATTATTCTCAATTAGTTTACAGATTGCATAAATCTATCTATGGACTCAAACAAGCTCCACGAGCTTGGAATGAAAGATTTACTGCTTTTTTGCCTTCTTTGGGCTTTCAGCATACATATTCTGATGTATCTCTGTCTGTGAACCATTCTGCTACTGGTATTATTGTTCTCTTGGTGTATGTCAACGATATCATCATCACTGGAAGTAATCCTGATGAGATTACAAAGATTATTCACTCTCTTACTGCTGAGTTTCAGATTACGGACTTGGGAGATCTTCATTTTTTCTTGGGCATTCAAATTCAACATGTTCATAATGGATTATTTCTGTCACAATCTCAGTATGTGCTTGATTTGTTGGTGAAAACTAATATGAGTGATGCAAAGGCTTGTGATACTCCTTGTCTCCCTTATCAAAGGCTGCCTAAGGATGATGGTGTTCCATTTGAAGACCCTACTCTATATAGGAGTGTTGTGGGTGCCTTATTATATTTAACATTCACAAGGCCTGATATTGCCTTCTCGGTTAACCAAGTTTGCCAATTTATGCAGCAGCCTATGGCAATTCACTTTACTGCTATCAAAAGGATATTATGCTACTTGAAGGGCACTGCATCATATGGCATTCATTATCTTCACAGTTCTTTGGAACTCAAAGCATTCAGTGATGCTGATTGGGCGGGTGACCCAAATGATCGAAGATCCACAACAGGTTTGGTTGTATTTCTTGGCTCTAATCCTATCTCATGGTGTTCGAAGAAACAAACTATCGTATCTCGATCTTCCACTGAGGCAGAATATAGAGCTCTATCCTTCACAGCTGCTGAAATTGATTGGATCAAACAGTTGTTGACATTCTTGCATATTGATTTACCACAGTCTCCAGTTCTGTTTTGTGACAACCTGTCAGCCATTGCGTTGGCATTCAATCCAGTGCAACATCAGAAGACGAAACATAATGAGATTGATGTCCACTTTGTTCGTGAAAGAGTGGCTGCTAATCAACTCTTTGTCCAGTTTGTTTCCTCCACAGAACAGTTTGCAGATATCCTCACCAAAGGATTGAGTTCTCCCCTGTTTCGAATCCATTGTAGTAACCTCATGCTTGGTTTACCCAACCATGAGCTTGAGGGGGAATGATAGAGTATAAATACAGTATTAAAATATGTGTATGGATTCTAGAATATATGTGTATATTCTAGAGTGTGTAGAAGTTTGTTAGAGTTGTTAGAGGTGAAATGTGGAAAGTGTATAAAAAGGAACAGTGGCATACAAGTTTAGAATGCAGAGTATATTTGAAATATACATAATTTGAAATTTCAGTTTTCCCTCTCGTTCTCCCCTTCTCTCTTATCTCTCTGTTTTCTCTTCCAACTTATCTGCAGAATTACTCTGCTTCTTCTTGATCATTATCCAATACATACATAATATTTCAGCTTCAACATGGTATCAGAGCATTAATAACCTAGCAGTCATGAGTTTAAACCTCACCACCCCCATTCTATTTGATAAAAATCAAGCACAAGGTAATATAGGCCTGTGCAAGTTTCAAGCCCAAAGGGCTTTCACTTGAGGGGGTGTGTTAGAGAATAATATAAATCATATTCTGGGGCCTCACTTACAAGATTAAGCTTTTAGGTGAGTTGGTTCCTTGACACTTAACTCATTTTTTACTTGTGTTTGAAATTTAAAATGCATTATTTCAAAGTTAATTTAAACATTGATCACTAGTTACTTGTGTATTCAGCTTGAAAAAAAACTCAAATTCATGATATCAAATTATTGTATTCATGAGAAGGGTATTATAATTATACAAAGCTTGAGATTTTATTTTATTCCCCTTCAAGGCACTATAAGACTTATTTCCTTTCGTTCCACAATTCATATAGCATGAATATTCTGCTATTATTCATCATCAAATGCCATAGGCATTTCTCTTTACTAGCTTAAGATGAATCAGCTACAACCCCCTGGAGCAAATCCAACTTTCCCGGCTGAGCCATCATAGAAAACTTCTAATGTTTTTTGCTAAACATTTCCGAAGATTAACACATCAGTTGCATTTCTATTTCCAGCAAATGCCAGGCACACTTGGGATATGCATGCTACTCGCGAAAAAAATCCCTGTCACATCAATATCCACCTCAACCCCACTGCTGAAGAAAAAACTAATCTTAGGCACTGAGATGGTGGAATAAGTGCTAAGATCATAGCAAGTGTCAAGTATCGAGAGTGCACTTGTCAACGGATACTTGGACATCAAATTCCTGAATGAGGCGCGAAGCGCAGAGTAGGCTGCTGGTGGCAACCTTGTAATGACAGTCCCTGAATCTATGATAGCACCAGCAGTTGAGAAAACTGATGCAGAGATGGCTAGTTTTGTCCCACCAACGCTTATTCCTGTAAAGTCTAGGCCATAGAAGGAGGAGTCAGCAGATATTGTTGAAAGTGGGGTGAATTTAGAATTCTTTGAAGCCGAGCCACCAAAAGTTAGGAATCCGGTTGAGCTAGAAGAGGATGGGAGACAATAGGAAAATATTTTGTTGTATTTTTGGGCAGTTTGTGACACTACAGATAGTTTATCACGACCTAGGCCAAGTAGTCCGGCCGAGCCAGCAAAGAGACCTTGGTTGTCTTGGCCACAACCAAAATAGATATTGTTGAGCGCATCGGTAGGTGTTAAGGTTAGCTTTTCTGCACCGAAGAATCCTACCGAAAACGAGGAGTCCCCATATTTGATGCCATAGACACATGTTGAGGAAGCACAGCCAGGAGTAATTCCTGCATGTATAAAAGAAGACTATAAATAATTATCACAACATTTTGGATTCTCTAAAGGGAGAGTCTATGATGTCTGTGTTTTGGGGGCACGGGTGCCAGCGCGCATGCATCTCGAGTTTGAATTCAAAAACAGATCCTGTAGTGGCATAGTCATTGTTGTTGTGTCCAAAACACGGATATTGTAGAAACTCACTAGATTAAATGCTCTTAGATCATCACCTGTTGCAGAGGTAAGTGAACTGCAGATTGACGAGGAGCATGGAATGTTGGTGTACGATGTTGACTGACTTGGATCAAATATCTGCTCCATTTGTTTATAGCAAGACCTCGCGCATGGCTGGCATTGTGTCCAGGTAATGTCACTTCCAGTGTCAAAAATCAAAGAGAGTTCCTTCTGGGGCGTGCCAAGTCCCACAGTCACGATATAATTGCCTGAACCGACTACGCTGCCATCCTTGGCTGGGATGGTAGTTGCATCAATCACCTTCACATCATTGCGACCTGAGGGCTTGGGATTTGAGAGCCTAGAATGAATTGACTTGACCCTGGATTGGCCTTGAAGGAGGATCTCAGTGTATGTTGGAGCAGCAATTGTTTTGTCTTGGCTTAGCTTAGAGCAAGGTCCATGCTTGTGGACTACTTTGAGAGATGCCTTGTTGTCGTTGTTGCTCAGAACTGAAATTGGACAACAACATATGATATGAGGAGATTTCATGAAAGTGGAAGTTTTTAAAACAAAGTTATTAAACAGACTGTAAGAACTTTACGTACTGTAAAGGAGGAAAATTATATCATAATCTGTTAGAGAATAATATAAATCATATTCTAGAGCCTTACCTATAAGCTTAAGCTTTTAGGTGAAATGGTTCCTTAACATGGTATCAGAGCCTTGTTGGCCTAGCGGTCACGAGTTCAAATCTCATCACCCCCATTCTTTGATAAAAAAAAATTAAGCACAAGGTAGAGTGAGCATGTGCAAGTTTCAAGCCCAAAGGACTTTCACTTGAGGGGGTGTGTTAGAGAATATATAAATCATATTCTAGGGCCTCACCTATAAGGTTGAGCTTTTAGGTGAGATGGTTCCTTAACATAATCTCCCATTGCAAAGCATAAAGAATAAATAGCAGAAGTATTATTCTAGTTGAAAAAAAACAAAATGCACCTTCCTCAATCAAGTACTAGTGCGACTTAAATTGATACGAGTCCTTAGCATGGAGGTATAACTCTTAGCTACAATAATATTTGATGACCCCGCAAAGGAGGAGGAGCAACATCAAGAGAATATCGTCGTGGTGGTGGTGTTGATTGTGAAAACTCATAGAGTAGAAATTGATAAAGATTGAAGAATGAGTTTCATGCAGATAATTACCTTTGGTGGGAGATTCGCAGCTGGTTGACGGAAGTAGAGAGCTCACTTCAATGGTATGGCTATGGTGGTTTTCAGCAATTTTCCTTCCTTCAAAGGCATAGCTCTTCTCCAAAGAGAAGACAAGGCATAGACAAAGAAAATGAGCATACAAAAAGCACTTCATGGTGAGGGAGATGGAGGAAATGGGATCAATATGCTGCCTCCTCAATTATGTTGTTTTAAATTTATACAAGCAAAGAGCATTATCTTGGCCATATTTATAAGCTATTAGAGACTTATCAATAGATTAACATTCCTTATTCGTCACCAATTTTATTAAAATAAATAAAAATATCGCATTAAGTTTGTTTAATTTCTCTAATTAGACACACATCGAATAACACATCGAATAATTATATACCACTCGGCCTAGCGAGTTGATCCAAAAATAAAAATAGTTTGGGCTGGTTTTAGAAATAAATAGAGGGCGTTGACTTGGTAAAAAATATCATTTTGATTTGTAAATAAGCTTGAAGGTTTCTTCTCGATTCTTAAAATCACACTATCTTTCACAATATAACATCACAATAATTTCCAATATTCGATCCCAATATGATGCCATAAATAATTGTGATTTCTTTGTCTTTTCTTTCGTAACTTTCTCAATATATATTTTACTCTCCGTCTTTCAGTGTTGTTTGTGTTTATAAATGCAAGAAACTCTGCCTTCAACTCATAGGAAACTTCCTGCAACAGCTTGAATGCAATATAGGAATTCCACAAGAGAGTTGATAATTGAGTCCATAAAAAAATATTAATGAAACAAATCCAATTATACCAAAAAAAAAAAACTAACAGTGATCCGACAGTGCCACATTTGCTCTGAAAAAGGGGCTCTAAAAAAGGGGCAGGTGACTCATATGTCTTTAGCGGTAAGTGTGACTCATTTCCATCTCCATTGATGATAATCTGGTGATATTAAATTCATCTTATCAAAACTTTCTTCTTTAGCATTAATGGTGTTGTAATCAAAATTTTAGAGTCTTTATGGTTTTTTCCCTCTCTTTTCCTCTCTCTCCTTTCTCTTTTACAAATTAGAGTCAAAGAGGAGATATAAAAACAATAGAAAAAGATATTAGAGACACTTCAAAGTTCTCATTGGAGCACAATTGGTATTATAAAAACATTTTCAATGACACAAATCCAACGACACCAAGAAAAGTCACCAATAGTGACACCAGTGAGGTTAAACTTGCTGCAAAAAGCTAGTAAATCACCTGTCACTTTTGGATGACAAGTGTAAAACACTCAAGTCATGATTGATGATTTTTTGGGGTGTCATTAGATTCATCTCGTTGAATTTTTTACTATTCATTAGAATTCAACTAATATCAAAAAACATTTACCAATAATTTTGTTCATTTTACTTATCTGTAGACTTTATTATCTGGGGTCCAAATCTATATTGTAAAATATTTCTTTATTAGCATGACGTAAATAATTTCTGTTAAAGTTTCTTTTTTTTTAAAAAAAAAAAAGGTTGATGTAACCCATAGTATAAAGAGAATCCATAAACTAGTTTAGTGCTATACTATTTCCATGACAAGGACAATGATAAAAATAAAGAATAAAGAATAAACACATTATGAAGTTTAGAGATAAAATATTATGAAGTCTCTAAGGTTTATCAGAAGAATTTTCCTAGGGCCAACAACCACATTCTTAGAGTGATATTCCAATATCCAGAAAAGGTGCCTTTTTGGAGGGTAGGAGATGTTGATTTAATAGCTATTTCCACTGCAAGAACCTCTGATTTATTTGATTTCGATCCAAAAAAAAAATATTTGCAAGCGTTGTTAATGTGTCTTCATGTTCTTTTTTCTTTCTTTCTCTCTCTCTCTCTCTATATATATATATATCTCTCTCCCTCCTTTCTCTTTACAAATTAGAATGACAAGAGTAGAGATAAGAAAAAATATAGAAAAAGATCTTAGAACACTTCAAAGTTATCATTCAAATTAAAATGACAATTGGTATTATAAAAAAGATCTTGATGAAATAAATTTAGCAGTTCCAAAAAAAGTCACCAACAATAACACGAGTGATTAAACTTGTCGCTAAAAGCTAGGAAGTCACTTGTCATGTTTGGACGAGGGCAAGTGTAACACATTCAAGTCATGATTGGTGAACTTCTTTGTGTTGTTTGATTCATCTAGTGTCTCCATTACTTTTTCTTGTTATTATTAATTCTCTTTTTTCTTTCCTCACTTTATATACAACTCATTTCACAATTTGTTTCTAAAAAATATTGGGATCTGGAATACTGATGAACTTGAATGTGTATTTTTTAATCGTGACATGTATAAATTTTAATTTTTCATAAAATAAAAAAATTATATTGTATTATTTCACCAATTATGTTTTAAAAACCAATTTCTAGTTTTTTTTAAGAAAGAAAGAAAGAATGTGTTTAGTGTTCCATTACATTGATTATATGCTTGTGAGCTTGTGCAAATTAGTGCGTGGAACAACACGCATGTTTAAGTTTTGGACTTTTATTTTCACATTTATTTTTGTTGAGAGATTCAATGGACTTCAGCGACCATCATTGTGGATAATGTAGAATTTATATTTTAAGAGGAGAATGGAGACTTTATTAAAAGAAAAGGAACACTAGAGCCAATAGGAAAATGACTCTCCAATGTTTATAATTACAAAGCTTAGAGATAAAATTTGAAAATATTATGAAGTCTCTAAGGTTTATCGGAAGAATTTTCTTAACACACTGCAAGAACTTCTGATTTATTTGATTTCTCTACACCTTTTGATCCCTTTAGAGCACTCCACCAATACCTGGTTTAATCCAACCTACAGGATTTCTAAACTTTGATGAAACTCGTCCACCTCCACATCCCTAATTCTTAGCTCGTCACCATGTCTTCTCCTGTATAAACAAGTCCTCCATCGGAAAATCTAATCCCACCAAGCAATTCTATATATGTATACGTTACTTGCATGATGTTGTCTGTGATACAGAAATAAATTCATGGAACAAAAATGAATTATTATTAAATTCATGGTTAGTTTAATTGCTATTTGTAAGAGGTCAGATCAAAAATCACTTTCGATCAAAAATATATATATTTGCAAGCGTTGTTAATGTTTAAATTAATTTCAAATAAAACTTAAGATTTGTGGGGTTGTGCTCTTTCTTGATCCATATTTTAAACTAAATATAGTTAGAGATGACTTTTATATAACCTAGTCAACTAAGCAAGCCAAAGTGCATCACAATCAATCTTGTTATCATGATCTCATGACTTGGGTCATGGATTTAAAAAATTAATCTAGATTGATTTATTATGTCGTCATCTCCATATATATTTTAAAAAAATTGTCTTGAATTTATTCATTTAAATTATATTTTTACCAGTTTTTCAGGTTGTGTTTAAGTCTTTTTTTTCTTGCGTTTAAAATTTGAATGGCATTATTTCAGGTTAATTTTTCTTTACATTATATTTATTAAATTAAGATCATAAATTATATATATATATATATATATAGTATAATCCTAAAATATTATACAAAAATATTCCAACACTAAAATATATTGTTCTAATTGAAAAACAAAAAAAGCACCTGCCAATTGCTGAAAGACATATCCTGCGTGGTTTTGTTTCCTCTTTTCCTTTTCCTTTTTTCCAGTATTTACGTTGTCATAATCAAATTTTCAGTGTCTTCATGGGTTTTTTCTCTCTTTCTCTTTCTCTTTCTCTTTTCAAATTAGAATTACAAGAGGAGTGATAAGAAAAATATAGAAAAGGATCTTATAAGAACTTCAAAGCTCTCATTACAACACATTTCATATTATAAAAAAGATCTCTATGAAATGAATCCAACAACACTAAAAAAAAGTCATCAACAATGATGTTGTTACTCATTTTAGACCTTGCGTGTTGGAAATAACATGCACCCCTTTGGAATCAAATGCAAGAGTTTAGCTCATGGTTACTGGACTATGGACAAAAATAGAGAATAAAAATGCTTTCTCGAACCCTATCTTTGTTGCTTTTTGTTTTTCTTATTGTCCTCTTTTGTTGCCGAAATCGTCAGGATTCCTAGACCAATAAGGAATTTTAATAAAGCTAAAGTTATTTTTTTATTTATCTAGTCTTTAAGGTTGGATGGATACCTTATACTTTTTACTGATTTCGCTATTGTCACAATTCTTAACTAATACCAAATTCTTATTCCAACTTAAACTTTGAATTTGTTTTGGTTTTGAAGAATAACTAATCATCCCAATTATGCTATGTCATCCATGACATATTTAAGAATTGATCTGAATTTTTATTGGATCCTAGAGCCCACTTTCTTATGACAGATTCTCAGTCAAATGGGGATGATCAACATTCTCAGTTTCCGAATCAAACCTGAAGATCTTTTTTACCACAAAATTTGTTAGCAATTCTATTCTTCAAAATGATTTTTTCTCGCTTTGGATCCTTTAAGAACATTGCATTCCTGGACTTATATATTACTATGGATTTTTTTAATCGCTCGATTTTGATATCAAAAGCTTGAGATATTCCAATTTGAATATCTAGTCCTATCTGGTTTTAGACCAAGCAAATAACGGGCGAATTCTTTTCTTCAATTTTTTTTCTCGCTTCAGATCCTTCATGAAAGCCTTAATTTTTTATGTTTAGATGACTATGATTTTTTAATCGCTTGATTTAAATATCAGAAGCTCGAGATATTCTCATTTGAATGTCCAATCCTTTTTTGTTTTTAACCAAGTAAATTGCAGGTAAATTCTTTTCTTCAAAACAAATTTTTATTGCTTCGAATCCTTCATGAAAGTTGTAATCCTATATGTATAGGTGAATATGATTTTTTAATCACTTGATTTTGATATCGGAAGCTTGATATATTCTCATCTGAATATCTAGTCCTATTTCATTTCTAATTAAGAAAATTGTAGGAAATTCTATTCTTCAAAATATTTCCCCCCCGTTTTGGATCCTTCATGAAAGTTGTATTCATTTATGTATAGATGACTATGATTTTTGAATCACTTGATTTTGATATCGAAAGTTTGAGATATTCCCGTTTGAATATCCAATCCTGCTTGGTTTTTTGAGCAAGCAAATTACAAGCAGATTCTGTTCTTCAAAATGATTTTTATCACTTCAGATCCTTCATGAAAGTTGTAGTCTTGTATGTATATATGACTTTGGATTTTTGAATCGCTTGATTTGATATTGGAAACTCAAGATAATTTCATTAAGATTCTTCATAAAGCTAAAGCCATTTTTTCTTTATCTAGGCTTTAAGGATGGATGAATCCCTTAGATTTGCACTGATTTTGTTGTTGTCACAATTTTTTTCTAATACCAAATTCTTCTTCCAACTTAAACTTTGAATTTGATTTGGATTCGAAGAATAACTAATCATCTGAACTATGCTATGTCATCCATGACATATTCAAGAATTATTATGATTTTTTATTGGATCCTAGAGCCCACTTTCTTATGTCACATTCTCAATCAAATAGGGATGATTGACATTTTCAATTTTCAAATCAAATCGGAAGATCTTTTTGACCAAGTAAATTCTGGAAGATTCTATTTCTTAAAACTATTTTTTCTCATTTCGGATGCTTAATGAACATTGTAGTCCTGGATGTATAGATGACTATGGATTTTTTTAATCACTCGATTTTGATATCGGAAGCTTGAGATATTCTCATTTGAATGTCTAGTTCTTTTTGGTTTTGGACCAAGCAAATAACAAACAAATTCTATTGTTCAAAACATATTTTTCTCGCTTTGGATCCTTCATGAAAGTTGTAGTCATGTATGTATAGATGATTGTGATTTTTTAATCGCTTGATTTCAATATCTGAAGTTTGAGATATTCCCGTTTGAATATCTAGTCCGTTTTGGTTTTTGACAAGCAAATTGCGGGCAAATTCTACTCTTCAAAATATGTTATCTCTCTTTGGATCATTCTTGAAAGTTGAACTCATGTATATAGGGATGACTATGATATTTGAATCACTTGATTATGATATTGGAAGCTTGATATATTCTCGTATGAATATCAGTCCTGCTTGGTCTTTTTACCAAGCAAATTGCAGGTAGATTCTGTTCTTCAAAATGATTTTTCTCACTTTGGATCCTTCATAAAAGTTGTAGTCTTGTATGTATAGATAAATTTTGATTTTTTAATCGCTTGATTTTGATATCGAAAGCTCAAGATATTCTCGTTTGAGTGTGGGGTCCTGTTTGGTTTATGACCAAGGAAATTGCAGGCAAATTCTGTTCTTTAAAATAATTTTTTCTCACTTCAAATCCTATAGAAATATTGTAGTCATGTATATGTAGATTAATTTGTATTTTTGAATTACTTGATTTTGATATTGGAAGCTCAAGATATTCTCATTTCAGTGTCTAGCTTATAAGAAACAAATCTTGTTTTAAGAATGATTATGACCTGATATTTGCAGGTTTTAATCGAGAGATCCAAATTAATATTTCAAGGATTTATCAGGATAAACAAAGATAAATTTTAAATTTGAGAAAAAAATGATTAGTTTTGTTAAAAAAAATAGGTGGGACTTTCTAAGGAAACGTTACAATAATTTATGTTGTTTGACGATTGCACAGGGTTATATTTTTTCTTTCGCAAAACCAGTCATGTTTTTTACCTTTTATTTTACCATAGTTTTAAGGTTGGATAAATAACCCTAACTTTGCACTAAAAAAATGATTTTTCCGCTTGCCACATTCATTTCTTCAAAACCATTTTTGATCAAATAGATTGCAAGTAAATTTTGTCCATCAAGAAAAATTTTCTCATTTAGGGTCTTTCATGAAAGTTGTAGAATTGAACATCTAGATTAATGTAGGGTTTTGAATTGCTGAATTTAGATATAAGAATTTCAATATATACTTGTTTGAATGTCTAGTATAAAAACAGAAAATCTTTTTCTTTAAAACAATTTTGACCAAGTAGAATGAGGGTAGATTTTGTCCATCAAAAAAGATTTTTTGTCATTTCATATCCTTCATTAAAATTGTAGTCCTATAAGTTTAAATGAATTTGGGGTGTTTACTTGCCTAAGTTGGATTTCTAATTTGCAAGATATTCTTATTTGAATATCCAACGTAAAAGTAGAAAATTCTGTCGCGATAGGTATTATTCATCGTCACTTTAAAATAGCCCCTACCTGCAAATTCTTTTCTTTTCTCTAAAACTTCTCATTTGGTTTCCATGGTTTTCTCACTTGATCTTTGAACTGCAAATCTTGTTTTTTTCTGCCTCAAAATCAAAGAATATCAATCATAATATATTTTTTTCCCTATTTTGTTTTATCTAATTGCAGAAAAAACTTAATTTGTATCATAGATTAAATGAATTAAATCTTCCCTAAATAAGAGCTATATCTAGGCTATATAGACCCCTCCCCTACTAACTTAAAAGGTAAACAAAGAGAGGAAAACAAGAGGAGAAAAGAGTAAACAAAGTGAATAATAGAGGAGAGAAGAGAAAGAATAGAAGTCGTGAGGCAACCCACAAAAACTAAGAAAAACATTGTAGAAGGCCACCACCCAATCAAAATTCTTCTTGTTGGCCACCACCAGCTTTGCAAGCGTCTACCATCGTCCCTAGAAGCAGTGATCAAGGGTTGCGCAAGAGCTATAATAGCATTGCCTATACCCGTCAATTGTCAGGTTAGTATTCTATGCATTCCTTTTCACTTTGCAACTTCATCATACCCTATACATGTGAATTATAATTTACTTGGATAATAACTAAAGAGGCATGTTAAGATAACTCACGCATGCCTCTTATTTACCCACTTAGGTGAATGGTTTTGGCAAGTGACCTAGCTCTTTCTAACATTTTTCTTCTTCTAATAAAAAATAAAATAAGAGGAAGAGATTTATAATTTTCTAGAATATTTGGTTTAATGTATGTATTTGCTTTATATTTTAAAAATATCAATTTTGTATTTAAAATGCTCGGTTTTTGACGCGATGTGACAAATATACATATATAGCAAAAACAAATGTTTTCATGCATGTGACCAATACTCTAACATATTTTGAACATTATTTAAAAAAAAATTCAAAGTTTAAAAGAAAATGTGTTTTAGCATCGATTACGTAAGCACAAAAATTGTTTTCTTGTATTTTTTTTATTTTACAACATGTTTGTAAATTCCAAAGGGTATTGGTCATTATTCCAAAAAATACAAAAATCTTATTTTTTTAGAATTCATATATTATTCACTGTCAATATTTGGGTAAAGAAAACCCAAATGGGCTAATATCTAAAACATTAGTGGGGATAATTTTCTATTATTCATTGTTAATACTTGGATTAAAAAATCCTAAAGTGGTAAACTCCCAAAATGCTTTTCTAGGAATAATAATTCATTATTATTTAATCAACACATCTTTAAAAGAAGCCCCGATTACAATTGGAGATATTTCAATTTTTGATTCCATGGTTTACAAACTGTAAAATTATGAAATATTAAGGGAAATAGATTTTTAAACACTCTGAATTTTCTTAGATTTTGAAATTCTTGCTCTTTTTCCTTGTGATTTACAAGTCATGAACACTTGAAATATTAAAGAGAAAAATGAGCTTTTAAGCCCATTGAATCTTTTTAGATTTTTATTCTAGATGTCTTTTAATTCATAGGTTGTAAATTTATCATCTCAATGTTTTGTTTTTGTTGCTTGTGAACCTATCCTAGAAAAAATCATTAGATAAACACCATAGCAATCAAGTGACAAACCAAAATTGAGAGATTGCATTTTAGTTTGGGGCCTTTTGATATCTATAATTATTTTGCACATGTGAGAGTTGAAAATACTTTTTGAATATTAAAAGTATTTAGTTGCAAGTAAATATGAGTGGAAAAAAATTAAAAATTAATTTAGTTGGGACAAGATTATAGGAATTTTGGGTGAAAAATTTAACCCTATTATAAGTGGTATAGAGAGTGGTTAATTAATTATATTTAGGATTTTATTTTTTTCTAATTATTTTTTCCTTTCTTTTTAAATATTCTTTCTTGTAAATCATATGCTACTACCTAACAATCTTATAAACTGCAGGGACCGATTGTATGGACGTTTTCGCTCAAGGACTAAATAATTTTATTCTTTCCAAGAAATTGTAGATTCCATTCGTTTGTTAAGAATAAAATTACAAAACTTCAAGGCATTAAATTGAAGTTAGATAATTTTACTTTAAAACAAACAACTAATTTCAATATAATTATCAAGGGGAGGGATAAAATTAAAATTTATAGCCATTTATTCAAACAATTTATAATATCATGTAAGAAGGCATATTAACTCAAAAATTAAATTACATAAGTCTTATAAAACGGTTTTATAATAATGTAACAATTTAGCCTTTTAATTATTTTATTCTGTAATATTTCTTCTGTTTATATAAAAAAAATTCATATATGTTTTTTTAAAATTCATATATACTAGCTAAAATATTTCATAAAAATAATATTTTTTTAAACTAAAAAACTTAGGTCATATATATATATATATATATATATATATATATATATATATATATATATATATATATATATTAAGGAGCTAATATTAAATAAATATTAAATTATATAATTAGTCTGACATATTTAAAAGAAAAAAAACTAACAAATAATCATTATCATTATTTTGAATGTCTTATCAATGATAATTAGAAAACTCAAGACCTAATAATTTTAACAAAAAATAAATTAAAAAAAAAAATAAAAATAAATATTATTAGATTTTAAGAAATTATTTGACTTGAAGAAAAAAAAAAGAAAAATCATAATAATTATTAATTTTCAAATGATCACCAGTACATATTAATATTTCAACATTAAATAAAAAAACCGTAATAACATTGGAAATAAATAAAAATTCAAAACAAAAACTAAGAGCATGTACATATAAACATGGAATAAATAGAAAATATGTAATAAATATATAAAAAAGTAAAAGAATTAAAATAAAATCCAAGATTAAAAGTATAAGGGAAAAAAATAAAAAATACATATGTAATAAATTTAATTTGAAGGAAAAATTTGAAATAAATCTAAACATTGATACCAATAAAAATAAATAATTTAAATCAAGACCGGAAATTAAATGAATTAGGACCGAAATGCAATTGAAATCTATAATTAATATGCATGGAAGGATAAAAATAAAAAAAAAAATACAAACTTTAATACCTAAAATATTAAGAATTTATAATAATTTTTTATGGAAGAATAAAATTATTACATTTAATTTATACTAAAATTCTCCGTAATAATTGGTTTGAGTTTTTTCAGAGTGAAGGGAAATAGAGTTAAAGAGAAGTTCAAGATTTATGACTCTTGAAATCGGGACTGTTCATACAGAGGACATAGAGTTAGTATCCAGAGTCTTTTAGTGGGGTCGTTCTTTGGGAACAAAACAAGCAACAAGCAAGCTCGAGGTGATGCAGTGAAGGGCAAATGTAAATCAAAGGAGTAAGCTGTACAACGAATTCAACTGTTCTTGAAGGAAGCTAATTTAAATAATAATAATAATAAAAGAAAAAATTAGCCTAAAAATTACAGGGCATCAGAAATAACTGCTTCTATTAAATTACAGGACTTGAAGTTTCAGGTTGTGTTCATCTCTGCCAAAATAATGACGGTCAAGTTTCCTCACGGATTCCTGTGCATGCTCTGGAAAAAATAAAAGGGTTCCGGCATTCCTTCTTGGTAGAGTTTTTGGCTGTATAAATCTCTTAGACTCCTGAATCATGGCATTGAAAAGCATTCATCTAGTATTCAGGCTCATTTATTTTACAAATTGAGAACAATTATTCATGGTATTGGTATATTTATCAGATGGGAACTGTGCTATCTGACGTTTAAATGTCCCCTCAAATTACGACGAATAAGTGAGATTTTAAGATATGTATACTATGCGATGGAGTGAATAGAATGGTTTATTCAACTGGAGAAATTTTTTTATTCCCCTTCAAGCCACTATAAGACTTCATTCCTTTCGTTCCACAGTTCACATAGCATGATCATCATCTGCTATTATTCATCATCAAATGCCATAAGCATTTCCCTTTGCTAATGCCAACAGTATTTAAGGTTCAAATCTGTACTAGTACTATATCTAGCTTAAGATGAATCAGCTACAACCCCCTGAAGCAAATCCAACTTTCCCGGCTGGGCCATCATAGAAAACTTCTAATGTTTTCTGCTGAACATTTCCGAAGATTGACACATCAGTTGCATTTTTATTTCCAGCAAATGCCAGGCACACTTGGGATATGCTACTTGCGAAAAAAACCCCTGACACATCAATATCCACCTCAACCCCACCGCTGAAGAAAAAACCAATCTTAGGCACTGAGATGGTGGAATAATTGCTAAAATCATAGCAAGTGTCAAGTATCGATAGTGCTTTTGTCATTGGATACTTGGACATCAACTTCCTGAATGAGGCGCGAAGCGCAGAGTAGGCTGCTGGTGGCAACCTTGTAATGACAGTCCCTGAATCTATGAGACCACCTGCAGTTGAGAAAACTGATGCAGAGATGGCTAGTTTTGTCCCACCAACGCTTATTCCTGTAAAGTCCAGGCCATAGAAGCCAGCAGATATTGTTGAAAGTGGGGTGAATTTAGCATTCTTTGTATCCGAACAACCAAAAGTTAGGAATCCGGTTGAGCTAGAAGAAGATGGGAGACAATAGGAAAAGATTTTGTTGTATTTGTGGGCAGTTTGTGACACAAAAGATAGTTTGTCACGACCTAGGCCAAGTATTCCGGCCGAGCCACCAAAGAGACCTTGGTTGTTTTGGCCACAACCAAAGTAGATATTGTTGAACGCATCGGTAGGTGTTAAGGTTAGCTTTTCTGTACCGAAGAATCCAATCGTAAACGAGCCGTCCCCATATTGGATGGCATAGACACATGTTGAGGAAACACAGCCAGGAGGAGTGCCTGCATGTATAAAAGAAGATTATTAATAATTATCACAATATTTTGGATTCCTTAAAGATAGAGTCTGTGATGTCTGTGTTTTGGCGGCAAGGGTTCCAACATTCATCTAGACCATTGAGTTTGAATACAAAAACAGATCCGGTAGTGGCATAGTCATTGTTGTTGTGTCCAAAACACGGATATTGTCGAAACTCACTAGATTAAATGCTCTTAGATCATCACCTGTTGCAGAGGTAAGTGAACTGCAGATTGACGAGGAGCATGAAATGTTGGTGTACGATGTTGACTGACTTGGATCAAATATCTGCTCCTTTTGGTCATAGCAAGAAATCGCGCATGGCTTGCATTGTGTCCACGTAATGTCACTGGCAGTGTCAAAAATCAAAGAGAGCTCCTTCTGGGGCGTGCCAAGTCCCACAGTCACAATATAACTGGCTGAACCAATTACGTTACCATCCTTGGCTGGGATGGTGGTTGAATCAATCACCTTCACATCATTGCCACCTGAGGTCTTGGGATTTGAGAGCCGAGAGTGAATTGACTTGACCCTGGATTGGTCTTGAAGGAGGATCTCCGTGTCTGTTGGAGCAGCAATTGTTTTCTCTTGGTTTAGCTTAGAGCAAGGCCCATGCTTGTGGACTACTTTGAGAGATGTCTTGTTGTCATTGTTGCTCAGAACTGAAATTGGACAACAGCATATGATATGAGAAGATTTCATGAATGTTGAAGTTTTTAAAACGAAGTTATTAAACAGACTGTAAGAAAATTATGGTAGAATCTCCCAGTGCGAAGAATAAAGAGTAAATAGCAGAAGTATTATTCTAATTCTAGTTGAAAAAAAACAAAATGTGCCTTAAATTGATACAAGTTATTAGCATGCATGGAGGTATAACTCTTAGCTACAGTAATATTTCATGACCCGACAAAGGATTGAACAATGAGTTTCGTGTAAATAATTACTTTTGGTGGAAGATTTGCAGCTAGTTGATGGAAATAGAGAGCTCGCTTCAATGGTATGGCTATGGTGGTTTTCAGCAATTTTCCTTGCTTCAAAGGCATAGCTCTTCTCCAAAGAGAAGAGAAGCCATAGACAAAGAAAAGGAGCATACAAAAAACACTTCATGATGAGGGAGATGGAGGAAGTGGGATCAATGTGCTTCCTCCTCAATTATGTTGGCCATATTTATAAGCTATTGGAGACTGATCAATAGATGAACAGTCCTTACACGTCACCGATTTTCATTAAAATAAATAAAAATATAGCATTAAATTTGATTAATTTCTCTAGTTAGGTACACATCCAAGAATGATAGGAAAAGAGTGATTGGGAATAATGCTATCATCAACTCTCATGGATAAGGATATTTTAGACCACATGATAGCAGCAGCCGGACCCGGTCAACTAAGCTCAGTGTACTAGGAAGAAGGTTTCTTCTCAATTCTTACAATCACACTCACTATCTTCCGATATATACGGGTAAGATTCCAAGAAACATCACAATATATACAGGTAAGATTCCGAGAAACATCACAAGATTTTCCAATGTGATGCCATAAATAATTGTGATTTGTGTGTCTTTTCTTTCGTAACGTTGTCGATATACTTTTTACTCTAGCTCTTTCAGTGTTGTTTGTATATATAAAAGCAAGAAACTCTTCCTTCAACTCAAAGGAAACTTCTTGCTACAGCTTGAATGCAATATAGGAATTCCACGAGAGAGTTGATAATTGAATCCATATAAATGAGCCCACAAAAAAATATTAATGAAACAAATCCAATAATACCAAAAAAACAGCTAACAGTAGTGACCCGACAGTGTCACAATGACCCGAGTGTGCCATATTTGCTCTCAAAAGGTGGTAGGTGACTCATTTGTCTTGAGCAGCAACTGTGGCTCGTTTTCATCTCCATTGATGATAATCCTTGGTGTTATTAAATTCATATAATCAAAACTTTAGTGTGTCGATGTTTTTTTTCTCTTTACAAATTAGAATGACAAGAGCAGAGATAAGAAAAAATATATAAAAAGATATTAGAAAGTTCTCATTATAACACAATTGGTATAATAAAAAAGATCTTAATGAAATTAATTTATCAGCACCAAGAAAAGTCACCAGCAATAACATCAGTGATTAAAATTGCCGCTAAAAGCTAGCAAGCCAACTGTCATTTTTGGATGGGAAGTGTAACACACTCAAGTCATAATCACGGCTTTAGTGTCTCCATGATTTTTTCTTGTTATTATTTTTTTCCTCTCTTTATATGCAGCTCATTTCACAGTTTGTTTTCAAAAAATAATGGGATTTGGAATAATGATAAACTTGAATATGTTAAGGAACCATCTTACCTTAAATAAAATTAAGCTTGTAAGTGAGGCTTCAGAATATAATTTATATTATTATTTAACACTCTCCCTAACGTGAAAGCCCTTTGGGCTTGAAACTTGCACGGACTCACATTACCTTGTGCTTGATTTTTATTAAATAGAATGAGGGTGGTGAGATTTCAACTCATAACCACTGGGTCAATAAGACTCTAATACCATGTTAAAAAATCATCTCACATAAAAGCTTAAACTTGTAAGTGAGACCCCAGAATATGATTTATATTATTATCTAACAGAATGTGTATTTTCTGATGTATTTTTTCATTAAAAAAAATTATATTGTATTATTTCACCAATTATGTTTTAAAAAACAGTTTCTAGTTTTTTTTTTTTAAGAAAGAAAGAAAGAATATGTTTAGTGCTCCATTACATTAATTATATGCTTGTGATCTTGTGTAAAACATGTATTTTTATTGAGAGATTCAATGGACTTCGGCGATAGCCTTTTTAATTTATATTATAAGATGAGAATGGAGACTTTATTAAAAGAAAAGGAGCACTAGAGCCAATAGGAAAATGACTCTCCAATGTTTGTAATTACGAAGTTTAGAGATAAAATTTGAAAATATTATGAAGTCTCTAAGGTTTATCAGAAGAATATTCCTAGGGCCAACAGCCACATTCTTAGAGTGATATTCAAATATCCAGCAAAGATGCCTTGTTGTAGGGTAGGAGATGTTGATTTGATAGCTATTTCCACAGCAAGAACCTCTGATTTATTTTATTCCTTTACACCTTTTGATCCCTTTAGAGCACTCCACCAATGCCTGGTTTAATCCACCCCACAGGATTTCTAAACTTTGATGAAACTCGTCCACCTCCACATCCCTAATTCTTAGCCCGTGACCTTGTCTTCTCCTGTATAAACAAGTCGTCCATCGGAAAATCTAATCCAACCAAGCAATTCTATGGAAGATTATTAAAATTCATGGTTAGTTTACTTGCTATTTGTAACAGATCATACCAAAAATCACTTGCGATAAAAAAAATATATATATATTCGCAAGTGTTGTTAATGTTTAAATAAATTTCAAATAAAACTTAATATTTGTTGGGTTGTGCTCTTTTTTGATCCATATTTTAAACTAAATCTAGCTAGAGTTGACATTGATATAACCTAGTTAACTAAGCAAGCCAAAGTGCATCACAATCAATCTTGTTATTATGATCTTATGACTCGAGTTATGGATTTAAAAAGTTAATCTTGGTTGATTTAATATATTGTCATCTTACTATAAATATATTTTTTAAAGAATATCTTGATTTTTTTTATTCAAATTATATTTTTACCAGTTTTTCAGGTTGTGTTTAACTCTCTATTTTTTTCTAGCATTTAAAATTTGAATGATATTATTTCAGGTTAATTTTTCTTTAAATTATATTTATTAAATTAATATATTAAATTTTATATATATATATATATATATATATATATATATATGTATGTATATGTATGTATGTATATATTACAATCCTAAAATAGTATATGAAAACATTCTAACACTAAAATATATTATTCTAATTGAAAAACAAAAAAGCACCTGTTAATTGCTCAAAGGCATATCACACGCCTAGTCTTGTTTCCTCTTTTCCTTTTCTTCTTTTTTCTAGCATTAATGTTGTCATAATCAAATTTTTAGTGTCTTGATGGGTTTTTTTTTGTCTCTTTCTCTTTTCTCTTTTCAAATTAGAATGAAAATAGGAGAAACAAAAAAATATATAAAAGGATCTTATAGACACTTAAAAGTTCCCATTAGAACGCAATTGGTATTATGAAAAAGATCTCTATGAAACGAATCTAACAACACTAAGAAAAAGTCACCAACAATGATGTTGTTACTCACTTTAGAACCCTCATGATGGAAATGATGTACATCCCTTTCGAACTAAATACAAGAGTTTAGATCATGGTCATTGCACGATGGACAAAAGTAGAAAATAAAAATCTTATTCGAATCCTATCAATGTTGCTTTCTGATTTTCTTATCCTCTTCCTTTTCTGCCAATATCGTCAGGATTCTTAAACCAATTAGGAATTTTTATAAAGCTAAAGTCATTTTTTCTTTATCTAGTTTTTAAGGTTGGATGAATCTCTTAGAATTTACATTGATTTTGTTGTTGTCACAATTCTTTTCTAATATCAAATTGTTCTTTCAACTTAAACTTTGAATCTAATTTGGTTTCGTGAATATCTGACCACTCCAACTATATTTTGTAATTCATGACATGTTCAAGAAATGATCTGAACTTTTATTGGATCCTAGAGCCCATTTTCTCATGTCAAATTCTTAGTCAAAAAGGGATTATCAACATTGTCATTTTTCAAATCAGATCAAGAGATCTTTTTGACCAAACAAATTGCGAGCAAATTATGTTCTTCAAAATGATTTTTCCTCACTTTTGATCTCTCATGAACGTTGTAGTCTTGTACATATAAATGAATGAGGATTTTTAAATTGCTCAATTTTAATATTGGAAGCTTGAGATATTTATGTTTGGATGTCTAGTCTTGTTTGGTTTGGACCAAGTAAATTGCAGGCAAATTCTATTATTCAAAATTATTTTTTCTCGTTTTAAATCCTTAATAAAAGTTGTATTCTTGTACTTATAGATGAATTTAATTTTTAAAACACTTGATTTTTTATATTGGAAGCTTGAGATATTTTCGTTTGAGTGTCTAGTGTAAAAGAAGAAAATCTTGTCGCGAGAATTATTCCGACCCAAGATTTGCAGGTTTTATTTAAGAGACCCAATTTAATGTTTCAAGGTTTTATTAGGATAATCATAGACGATTTAAATTTGGGGAAAAATAATTAGTCTTGTTGAAAACAAAAAAGGGCTGGTATAGGAAACATCACAACAATTTTTTATTCTCAATTGCCACATGGGATTATATTTTGTTTCTTTTCACAAAACCAGTGGTGTTTTTATTTTAATTATTATACCACCGGTTTAAGGTTAGATAAATACCTTAGAATGTGCACTAAAAAAATGATTCTGCTACTTCCACGAATTCATTTCTTCAAAATAGTTTTTGACCAAACAGATTGTGTGTAAATTATGTCCACCAAAACATTTTTTTCTCCCTTAGGTTCCATCATGAACAATGTATTCCTGAACATGTAGATAAATTTGGGGTTTTAAATTGCTTGATTTGGATATTAAAATCTCAAGATATTCTCATTTGAATGTCTAGTATAAAAACAGAAAATCATTTTCTTCAAAACAATTTTGACCAAGCAAATTGTAGGTAGATTTTATCCATGAAAATGATTCTTTTATCACATTGGATCCTTCATGAAAGTTGTAATACTACATATGGAGATGAATTTGGGGTTTTTAATTGCCTGAATTAGATACCAGAATCGCAAGATATTCTTGTTTGACTGTCCATTGTAAAAGTAGAAAATTCTTTTCTTCAAAACAGTTTTGTCCAAGCAAATTACGAGTAGATTTTTTACATTAAATTTTTTTTCTCACTCTGGATCATTCATGAAAGTTGCAGTCCTGCATGTGTAGATGAATTTAGGATTTTTAATTGCCTGAGTTGGATATTAGAATCACAGGATACTAATGTTTGAATGTCCAGTATAAAAACAAAAAATCATGTCGTGATAGGTACTGTTCATTGTCACTTTGAAACAGTCCCTGCCTACAAACTATTTTCTTTTATCTACAACTTCCTGTTTGGTTTTCATGATTTTCTCACTTGATCTTTGAGCTACAAATCAATTTTTTTTCTACCTCAAAATCATAAAATATAAACCAAAATATTTCTTTCCCTATTTTATTTTATCTAATTGTAGAAAAAACTTAATTTTGCATCCTAGATTAAATGCACTAAATCTTCCCTAAATAAGGGCTATGTCTAAGCTATATATACGCCTCGTTGTTGACCTAAAGGGGTATGAAAGAGAGGAAAACAAGAGGAGAAAAGAGAGAAAGAAAAGGATAGAAGTCATGAGGCGATCCACAGAAACTAAAAAAACACAGCAGAAGGCTAGCCCTTCGCCTCTCCCTCTTAGCTATCAACTACCAGTAACACTCCCCCGATTAGACTACCTCCCATCGCCGCCGCCAGATTTGCAAACATCTAACATCATCCCTAGAAGTAGTGATCACTAGTTGCACAAGAGTTCTAGCAATATCGCCTCTGCCTTTGTCAAGTTAGTATTTCATACATTTCTCAGCTTAATCATACCCTATACATGCCTTTGTTTTAATGTACAAGTGAATTATAATTTACTTGAATAGTAACTAAAGAGGCATGCGTGAGGCAGCTCACACATGCCTCTTGCTTGCCTAGTCGAGTCACTAGTTTGGGCAAGTGACCCGACTCTTTCTCAAAAACATTTCTTCTAAAAAACTATAAATAAGAGGAAGAGATTTATTATTTTCTAGAATATTTAGTTTAAGATATGTATTTGCTTTATATTTAAAAATATCAATCTCATATTTAAAATACTCGGATTTTGGCACGATATGACAAATATACATATATACCAAAAACAAATATTTTCATATATACGGCTAATGTGCTAAAAAAATTAAGTTTCAATTATAATGGGGGACATTTCAATTTTTGATTCAATGATTTACTAACTATAAAAGTATAAAATATTAAGGCAAAAATAGGTTTTTAAAGCGCTCTGAATTTCCTTAGATTTCAAAATTCTTATTCATTTTCCTTGCAATTTATGAGTCGCAAACACTTGAAATACTAAAGGGAATAATTAGCTTTTAATTCCATTGAATCTTTTTAGATTTTTATTCTAGTTGTTTCGTAATTCATAGGTTGTAAATTTATCATCTAAATTTTCTGTTTCTTTTCCTTTAGAACCTATCCTAGAAAAATTGATTAGATAAACATTATAACAATCATATGACAAACCAAAATTAAGAGAATGCATTTTAGTTTTTGGCCTTTTGGTCTCCATAATTATTTTGTACATGTGAGAGTTGAAAATACCTTTTGCATATAAAAAGTATTTGGTTGTAAGTAAGTATGAGTGAAAAAATAAAATAAAAAATTACTTTAATTGGGACAAGATTATATGAATTTTGGGTGAAAAAATTAACCTTGTAATAAGTGGTATAGAGCGTGATCAATTAGTTATTTTAGGAATTTATTTCTTTATAATTATTTTTCCTTTCTTTTTAAATATTCTTTGTTGTAAATCATATGCTTGTTACCTAACAATCTTATAAACTGTAGGGACAGATTGTATGAACATTTTTATTCAAGGATTAAATAATTTTATTCTTTCCAACAAATTGCAGAATCCATTCCTTTGTCAAGAATAAATATAAAAAGCTTCAAGGCATTAAATTGAAAGGGGAGTGATAAATTTTAAATTTATTCAAACAATTTATAATATCATGTGAAAAAATATTAACTAAAAAATTTAATTACATAAGTCTTATAAAACGGTTTTATAATAATTTTCTATCAATTTAGCCTTTTAATGATTTTATTCTGCAATCTTTCTTCTCTTTAATTTCTTTGATAGAAACATAATAACTACTGATTGGTAAATAAATCCAAACTTCTAAGAAAGAACAGAGTAATATTCAAAATCTCACCATTAATCAATCTTTAAAATTTGCGGTTGAGAATACATTTTAAATTAAAAAAAAAAACACAAAAATTAAAAATTAATTTGAAGAAAAAAATAAAATATTTTACATATGCCCATCAACATAGCCAAAAATATTTTCCATATTTATAATTTTTATTAGATGAAATTATTTTAAACTTTGAAAAAACCAAAAAAAAAATTGAAGAAAAAAAAATAAAATATTTTACATATACCCATCAACATAGCCAAAATATTTTCCATATTTATAATTTTTATTAGATGAAATTATAATCCTTCATTTCAGTAATTTTCAATTTAATCTCAATGATGAAATTCCAACGAATTCAACTGTTCTTCAAGGTATTTGGTATAATGGGAACTGTGCTTTCTGACGTTTAAATTTCCCTTCAAATTACAACACGTGATGATTTTGAGTCTGCAGTGTGGAGGCCTCAGATGTTCCCTACGTGTAGGATACAAGAATATCTTTAGCCAGTTTCAGTAACTTGGGTTTGGGTCTTTCCTCTTGCATCTGCGATTTAATAGCTGCTTCTCAAACGCACTTTATGAACTAACGAGCGTTCAGCTCATAGACAGTGGTTCATCACGGGTTCAATTCCAAGATCTAATCGGAATTGACCAAAAGAATTAATGCTTTCTTATTTTTCTGTTTTCGTCGTACAACATGTATATACACAACCCTACACTTTCCTAACAAAATAAAAAAAAGACTAATTACTTCCTAAACTAGGAAACCAAATATTGTAGGAATTCTAATACAAGTTAACATTTCCTCTCAAGTTAGTACATAGATGTCGTACATGCCCAACTTATCTAGAAATCTAGAGAACTTGTTACTAGAAATCGCCTTAATGAGAATATTTACTACTTGTTCATCTGTTCCTAAGGTAGGAACCTTAATTACTTTGTTATCTAGCTTTTCTTTAATAAAGAACCTCTCAACCTTTACATGCTTGATCCTATCATATTGCACTGAATTATGAGCAATATCACAAGCAACTTTATTGTCGCAAATTACTTCATCGGTTGGCCATGGTTGACCCCCGCATCTTGTAATAGAAACTTAAGCCATAAGAGTTCACAAATACCGAGTGTCATGCCTCTAAATTCAGCTTTGTGCTTGATCTTGACACAACATCCTACTTCTTACTTCTCCACATTACTAGATTTCCTCCAACAAAGGTAAAATGCCCGATGTTGAATGCTTATCATTTGTGGATCTGGCCCAATCAGCATCCGTATAACACTCAATTTTGAAATGATCATTTTTTTTAAATAAAACTCCTTTACCAGGGCTTCCTTTCTACTAACTCAATATTCTCATGACCACAATCATGTGTTGTTCTCCTAGATTATGCATATATTGAATAATTATGCTCAAGGCATGAGCCAAATTCAGCCTTGTGTGACCCAAGTACATCAATCTTCCTACTAACCATTGATACCTCCCTTTATCAATCAATCCTTAGGTTTATCAATACCCAACATTTCAACCAACGGAGTGGATATCAGCTTGCATGTTGTCATACCAGTTTCTTTTAATAGATCAAGACATACTTTATTTGCAATAAAAATTTCCCAGACTTGCACCTCGACACTTCAATCCCAAGAATATATATCAAAGAACCAAGATTTTTCATTTCAAATTCTAAGGACAAATAGTTTTTCATGGCTGCTTGCTCAATAAGATCATTATCAGTAACTATCATATCATCCATATACAGTGAGAGCTATAACCTTTTCATCCTGGTGTTTTAGAAATAACATTTGATCCCAATTACTTCGTCTGTACTTGAATGCTCTCATTGATTTGGTAAACCTACCAAACTAGGCTCGTGGAGACTACTTCAACCCATACAACGATTTCTTAAGTCTATATACCTTGTGTTTTCATATGTCCAAATCACTCCATCCTAGTGTAAGGTCCATGTAAAACTCCTTAGTTAAATCTTAATGGAGGAATGCATTGTTTGCATCAAATTATTGCAAAGGCCAATCTAGATTTGCTGCTAAGGATAGTAGAGCATGAATTGTGTTGATTTTTGTCACTAGTGCAAATGTACAAGTGTAGTCGATGCCATATTTCTATGTATATCCCTTCGCCACCAATCTTTCCTTAAAGTGATTTATTGTTCCATCTGCTTTGTACTTCACTGCATATACCCATTTGCATCCCACATATTTCTTTCTAGCTGGTAAGTTAGTTATTTCCCACTTAGCATTCTTCTTTAACGATCTCAATTCTTCATTCATTGCATCTTTCCAATGGGAGTCTACTACACACTATTAAAAATAGATACAGTAGATAATTGATATACAAATGACTTATATGATTAACAAGTGACCACTAGACACATAATTGTTTAATGACTATTTCACTTTTGAATCAGAATTTGGCTCGATCATGGAATACTTGTGTTTACACTTAAGATATGCCTCATAAATAGGTTTGTGAATACCTCGATTAATACACTTTGTAAGGCGAGGAGGTGGAATTGTATCCAATTTGGAAGACGATTGGTTAAGAGAATTAATAAAGGATAAGTTCAAACTTGGACTAGATATACCATCAAAAGGAAAATCTTGTGATAATTGTTGTAGTTTTTGCTTATTTCTATTGTAAGTAGTAGGTTGCAACTCATTATCAAGCCCCAACCTTATGGGGCCAGTGGGTTGTTCTTCCTCCTACAATGTTTGTTGCTCCTCAAGTGAGTTTTTTTAGTAGCCTGATCACCACAACATGTGGATTGTTGCTCTTCTCCAGGAGTTGTGTACTCTAGGCATGATGATTGGAATGGTTGCTCTTCGTGTAACTTATTTCTAGCCATAGTAGAGTAATCAAATGTCAAAATTTCATGTTATCTCACATCAGAACTTCACTACTTCGGTGCTCCTCTTAAAGTGAGGATGTGGGGATCCAAAAAAACATTTCATTTTCATGAAAAATCACATCTTGTGTAATAAACATTCTTTTACCTGAAGGATGATAACAACGATATGCTTTATGTGTAGTAGCATAGCCCAAAAAAACACAACGAATGGTGTGAGGCTCAAGTTTATTATGTAGTTGAGGAGGATGTAGATGAACAAAAGCAACACACCCCATGACCCGTAGGGGAAGATTGGGAATCGATGGAATGCTAATCTAAGATGTGAGAGCCTGCAACGGTGTATGGAAGCTGATAGTATGAGAAGGAACATGATTAATAAGACAAGCTGTGGATGTAAACGCCTCCCCCCAATACTATAAAGGCATATATGCTGCAATGAGTGAAGCATGAACCATTTCTAACATGTCTATTTTTCCATTCAACAACACCATTCTATTGAGGAATATACAGGCACGTGGTCTGATGAACAATACCATGCAACTTAAGGAAGGAACGAAGTTCTAGATTAACATATTCACCACCATTATCACTTCTAAGAACTTGGTTCTTGTTGTATTGCACCGCAATCATTTTATAAAACCTCTGAAAGGCTGAACTGACTTTGCTTTTTGATTTTAATAAAGTGACTCAAGTTTTTTTGGTATAATCATCAATAAAAGTAACAAACCAATGAGCACCACCAAGAGTAGCTATTTTTTACGGTCCCTATACATCAAAATGCACAGTCATAAAAGGAATGGTACTTTTATTGAAACTTAGAGGACAAGAGGTTTGATAGGTCTTAGTCTTTTCATAAATATCATATTTAAATTAGGAAACATCAGTCTTGACAAACAAACTAGGAAATAACTTGTGTAGATAACTAAAAGAAGCATGACCACGACGTCTATGCCACATCTAGATATCTGACACTTTATTAGTATTCCTTTAAGACTCATAACTGGAAAGAGTTTGAGTCAACAAGCTAGAAATGTTGGTGGTTAGTTCCAAGTAATAATGTTTTCCTCTTTTAATACCATAACCAATCATCTTTCGCATCTGGATATCCTTAAAAACAAAACAAAAAACAAAAAATAGGGCCAAACAATGTAAGGTAAGAGTTATTTGAGCAACATACAACAAATTATAGTTTAAAAAGGGAACCATTAGAACAATGTCAAGTTTCATGTTATTAGTAAGGGAAACAGTGCCTTCTCTAATAACAAAGTGACATTACCATTAGCAACATTGACCTCGATTTGGATGATGTTTTTAGTGATGGAACCTGTCTAGAATTGTAAGTCATGTGTTCAATTATCCATGTATTATTCATAACAGAAGTAAAAGTACTTAATGCCATATCATCTCTACCTATTGCAGGAAGATTCCTTGTGTGCTATTTGGTTTGAATCCTTTCTAGTTTCTGCAATAGAGGCTCATGACTTTTTGCACCAAGGATCACGGGTTTTATCTTAATTCTTGGGGTATCCATTCAACTCAAAACAATGACTCTTGGAGTGTCTTGGCAAGCCACAGTGTGGGCATTTTTTTCTTAGGGATGATCCCAACTTGGAAAGCTAGGTCGAGTTTTTCCTGGTTGGTTTTGTGACCATCCTTGGTTCGACCCAGAAGATGATCTATGGGTTCTTGTTGTCATGGCAACAGGTTAACTCTTGTCAACCTCCATCTTCATTGCTTCTTTCTTATCAGCTTCATGATGAACATATTAGAAAATAATATAAATCATATTCTGGGACCTCACTTAAAAGCTTGAGCTTTTAGGTGAGATGGTTCCTTAAGATGGTATCAGAGCCTTATTGACCCAGCGGTCACGAGTTCAAATCTCATCACCCTCATTCTATTTGATTAAAATCAAGCACAAGGTAACATGAACCTGTGCAAGTTTCAAGCCCAAAGGGCTTTCACTTGAGGGGGTGTATTAGAAAATAATATAAATCATATTTTGGGGCCTCACTTAACAGCTTGAACTTTTAGGTGAGATGGTTCCTTAAGAGAACATATGCATAAGAAGCTTAAAGGCCAAGTGGGGGGTCCTTCTGTAGCACTTCTCCACGTACTTGATCAAACCTGTCATCAAGACAACCAAGAAATTTATAGACTCGTTGTCTCTTAGTGGAATTCTGAAACATCTTGACGTCATTTTCACACTCCATAGATACTCTATTAAAGTGATCCAATTTTTGGAAAATCTTAGTTAGCTTTCCAAAATAGGTTGCCAAAGGTCAGCTATTCTAACAAGGACGTGATGCCTTTTGAATCAATGAATAAATTTTAGCCTCGTCATTCTCATCAAAGTAAGTTTCTTTAAAGGAGTCCCAAATATCCTTTGATGTAGACAATCGAATGTATCGCTTCATAATCTTAGGCGTGATTAAAGACAAAAGCCAATTCTTGATTTATTTATTTTTTTTTATCTTCAAAGAACCAATCATCATATTTAAGATCATCTTCGTGAGGTGCCTTAATCGACCCATAGAGATATCCCATCTTCTTCCTTCCATCAATATGAATTTGAATGAGGAGAGCCTATAAATCATAGTTTTTTTCATCCAAAACCATACCAATATTAAAGCTTGAATTTTCTGTTTGCACCATGATTAGAGTAGCTGTTGGAGCATCTTAAGAACTAGCTCCCTTTTCTTCAGCCATCCCTCTTATTGTTGGTATAGCCTAAAACTTGCAGTTTTGATAAATTATGGAACAAAACAGACAGATTTACAAAGCAGGGGAGGGGCAGCAACAACTTCACAGTTGCTCATTGAAATCAATCGCAAACACCGACAACAACAATTCTAAGTTGGTCACTACAATTACTTAGAGATATGGCAGGAAACATATTCAATTTTCTTTTCTATTCAAGCTTTGATACCAAAAAGAATTAATGCTTTCTTATTTTTCCGTTTTCATCACACACACACACACACAACCCTACACTTTCCTAACAAATTAAGGAAAGACTAATTGCTTCCAAAACTAGGAAACCAAATATTGTAGGAATCCTGCAAATTGTAGGAATCCTAATACAAGTTAAAAGTTTATACTCCGAATCATTCCAATCCAAAAACTTAATCTAAAAAGTAAAATTTTAAGATATTTATATAGAGTGAATAGAATGGTGAAATTTAAACATTGATCACTAGTTACTGGTGTAGTCAGCTTGAAAAAAAAAAACTCAAATTCATGATATCAAATTACTGTATTCATGAAAAAGGTATTATACTTATACAAGGCTTGAGAAATTTTTTTTTATTCCCCTTCAAGCCACTATAAGACTTAATTCCTTTCGTTCAACAATTCACATAGCATGAATCTTTTACTATTATTCATCATCAAATGCCTTAGGCATTTCCCTTTGCTAATGCCAACAGTATTTAAGGTTCAAATCTGTTCTAGTACTATATCTAGCTTAAGATGAATCAGCTACAACCCCCTGGAGCAAATCCAACTTTCCCGGCTGAGCCATCATAGAAAACTTCTAATGTTTTCTGCTGAACATTTCCGAAGATGAACACATCAGTTGCATCACTATTTCCAGCAAATGCCAGGCACACTTGGGATATGCTACTCGCGTACAAAATCCCTGTCGAATCAATATCCACCTCAATCCCACTGCTAAAGAAAAAACCAATCTTAGGCACTGAGATGGTGGAATAATTGCTAAAATCATAGCAAGTGTCAAGTATCGATAGTGCACTTGTCAACGGATACTTGGACATCAATTTCCTGAATGAGGCGCGAAGCGCAGAGTAGGCTGCTGGTGGCAACCTTGAAATGACAGTCCCTGAATCTATGAGAGCACCAGCAGTTGAGAAAACTGATGCAGAGATGGCTAGTTTTGTCCCACCAACGCTTATTCCTGTAAAGTCTAGGCCGTAGAAGGAGGGGCCAGCAGATATTGTTGAAAGTGGGGTGAATTTAGAATTCTTTGAAGCCGAGCCACCAAAAGTTAGGAATCCGGTTGAGCTTGAAGAAGATGGGAGACAATAGGAAAATATTTTGTTGTATTTTTGGGCAGTTTGTGACACTACAGATAGTTTGTCACGACCTAGGCCAAGTAGTCCGGCCGAGCCACCAAAGAGACCTTGGTTGTTTTGGCCACAACCAAAGTAGATACTGTTGAACGCATCGGTAGGTGTTAAGGTTAGCTTTTCTGTACCGAAGAATCCTACCGAAAACGAGGAGTCCCCATATTGGATTCCATAGACACATGTTGAGGAAGCACAGCCAGGAGTATTGCCTGCATGTATAAAAGATGATTATAAATAATTATCCCAACATTTTTGTCTTTATAAATAATTTACAAAAACAGACGCTGTGTCCAAAACACAGAAATTGTAGAAACTCACCTGTTGCAGAGGTAAGTGAACTGCAGATTGACGAGGAGCATGAAATGTTGGTGTACGATGTTGATTGACTTGGATCAAATATCTGCTCCTTCTGTTTATAGCAAGACCTTGCGCATGGCTGGCATTGTGTCCAGGTAACGTCACTGCCAGTGTCAAAAATCAAAGAGAGCTGCTTCTGGGGCGTGCCAAGTCCCACAGTCACAATATAATTTCCTGCACCAACCACGCTGCCATCCTTGGCTGGGACGGTGGTTGCTTCGATCACCTTCACATCATTGCCACCTGAGGCCTTGGAATTTGAGAGCCGAGAGTGAATTGACTTGACCCTGGATTGGTCTTGGAGGAGGATCTCGGTGTGTGTTGGAGCATCACTTGTTTTGTCTTGGTTTAGCTTAGAGCAAGGCCCATACTTGTGGACTACTTCGAGAGATGCCTTCTTGTCGTTGCTGCTGAGAACTGAAATTGGACAACAACATGTGATGAGATTATATTCTTATGACAAGGTATTGAAAATATAATCTTGAAACTATTTACTTTGAATTATTTTAATGATCAAATATTTCATGATCCACCAACATCTTGAAAATCCAATTTATGGTTTTTTTTATCACAAGTTGACTCCTACAAGTCAAATTTTATCTAATTTACATTGAAAACTCACTGAGTCCTCAAATTTATGTATACGCGTTTTGATTATAATTAAAAAGACATGAGAAAAATATTTCAAGAACAATCATGAAATGTTTTCAGTTATTAAAGTAAAAAAGTTAAGACACCTAGTCAACATTCAATTATTACACGGCAGAAAACTTTGTTTTCAACGAGGCTGCTGGTGAAGTGGACTTCATTTTTTGCAAGTGCTCTATAGCCGATACACAGCTGTGTTACATTGATAACTTTTTCTACGAAAACAAGAAACTTAACATTGCCTGAGAGACATGCTACCTATCATTTAATCTATGCAGGAACATATCATAAAAAAACCTTGGACGACATACTCCCAGTGGACATCAATATTATTAACGAGTTTTCTTACCTAAAAATTTAATTGATTAAATAAAATTACGTAATATAATTTATATTATTCTCTAATATATTTACTTAAGTGAAAAGTATTTGGACTTAAAACTTTCATAGATTAATACTGCCTTTTGCTTGTATAAAATAGAGGTGATGAAATTTAAACTCATGACCGTTCGGTCAAAAATGTTCTGATATCATATTAAGAAATCATCTCATCTAAAAGCTTAAATTATCAAATAAAATTTAAAATATAATTTATATTATTTTTTAACAAATATCACATAAAGATATGGAGTTTTTTTAAAAGAACTTCTCTCTTTTACAAGTATTTTGCATGAAAGAGAAATGGATTGCCTAAAAAGATAGTATAATTGTATGGGTGGAGGAGCAGATCGTTCCCTAGAAGGAAGGGGAAGCAGCTAACAAATTGGTGGGGTGCTTGAAACCAGTTGGTGGGGTGTCATGCTTTTGTTTGGTTTTTTGGCTGAGAACTCGCAGCATAATGGCAGAGGAAAAGGTAAGGATAATGTAAGAGTAAAATAATATTTGGTATCATCTTTTTTAATTTTGAGAAATAATTAATCCACTCATATGTATTTGAAAAAACTATATAATTTTATACTGCTCATAATTTAAAGGAGATAATAAAAATGTAAATTGAAACCTCAGACTATATAAAAATTTCTTGTTAATTAATTAACATACTAAAAAATGCATGGCACCAAAAGAATAATATGTGTTTGTGTGTGTGTGTGTGTATCTGTGTATGTGTATGTGTATGTCTACGTGTATGTATATATTATCTTACTCTTCTTGTATGTGAGTGTATGATACGAGCTTGCAACTTAAATTAATTAATTTAGTTACTGTCAAAGTAATACTAGCGCTTGACTTGTTTACAAACAAGTGATTCGAAGGTCAATAATTCACAGTCAATAATTCACAGAATATATACAGGAAAATAAGACACGCATAATAATAATAAAATAACTCCAAGTTTCGTCTCATCGTTAATTTGTCAGGTTGAAGCTTGCTAAGATTAGTTTACATTGATTCAATCGAATCCCTGCAATTCATGTAGAAGCAAGCTTGTGGACATTAATCGGACGTCTCCGAGTCCTGATTGACTCGGCATCGGATCTTGTTCAACAACTATAATTATTTTTATCTTTTGATTAAGCAAAATGTTTTTGTGGCCACAAATAGTATTTGCAAAACTATGCCGTGGTTGGTATGTGATATGATATTTCACAGTGGATGATGGCTACCGAGAATACTATATGCTCCTGCTTTTTAGAAGTGGAGGGACCCCTCAGCCTAATTTTCATTATTAATTCTCGACATACGTTTACCAGGCCAGACCTAATCTGTCACGTTCAATTGTATATATGTTTACAAGAACGCGTTTTTCGCAATTTATTAGGGGACTGTAAGAACTTTATACACTGTCAAGGAAGAAAAGTATGGCAGAATCTCCCATTGCAAAGTATAAAGAATATATGGCAGAAGAAGTATTGTTCTAGTTGACAGAAAGCAAGATGTGCCTCCTCAATCAAGTACTCTTGTCACCTAAATTGATATGAGACATATTTGATACAGTAATATTTGATGACCCCACAAAGGAGGAGGAGCAACATCAAGAGAATATCGTCGTGGTGGTGGTGGTGGTGGTGAAAACTCAAAGACAGTAGAAATTGATATATAGAGATTGAATAATGAGTTTCATGTAAATAGTTACCTTTGGTGGAAGATTTGCAGCCAGTTGATGGGAGTAGAGAGCTCACTTCAATGGTATGGCTATGGTGGTTTTCAGCAATTTTCCTTCCTTCAAAGGCAGAGCTCTTCTCCAAAGAGAAGAGAAGGCATAGACAAAGAAAAGCAGCATACAAAAAACACTTCATGGTGAGGGAGATGGAGGAAATGGGATCAATGTGCTGCCTCCTCGATTATCTTGGCTGTATTTATAAGCTATTGGAGACTGATCAATAGATGAACAGCCCTTACACGTCACCAATTTGTTAGAAATTATTATTATAACCCTCGTGACACACTCATGTTCTTATTTATTAAATTTCATGGTCATAGAGATAGATTATGGGGACCAATTAATTGATCATGGGAATCAATTACCTAATTTTTCTCTTTGATAGGAGGAGAAAATTGGCTAATTAATTAATGAGAGAAGTCCCTAATCTACCTATAAATAATAATTCCATAAAAAATTTATTATTATTTTGAAGTTGCGTTGCTGTTGCACTGAGAAAAACTGTGTTGTTGTTGCTGCATTGGGAATTTATTTTCGGAACTTGAGCAAAAATAACTGAAAGTATTTATAATTTAAATTTTTACTGCTATATAAATTTAGCGTTCCATCCTATAAAGTATGTATAACATAATATTCATTAAAATAAATAAAAATATCACATTAAGTTTGATTAATTTCTCTAATTAGGCACACATCCAATAATGATAGGAAAACTGGCTAATAAAAAACTGACACATAATCAGCAAATAAAGTTAGGTCTTGTAATATAAAAATAGTTAGTGCTGGTTTTAGAAAAAATAGAGGGTGTTAGATTCAGAAAAAAAATAAATGACTTGTAAAGTGAGCTGATAAAAATAGGTTTTAAAATATTTTTAAAAATAATATCAAGTATCTTTAAATATTAATATATTCATTTTATTATTATTATTATTTTGTCTTTTGGGTTATTTTCATTTTTCATGAAGAGTGAATGGGAAAAACTCTAATTGATAAGGATGTTTTAGACCCCATGATAGTAGCAGCCGGAGCCGGTTACCATTTTTTTTTTTAGTATTTTGTACTTGTTAATTATATGAGTGCACTAGTGTTATTTCATGAGATTTTAAAAAAAAAATATTTTTTTATTTAGAAATATATTAAAAAAATATTTTTTTATTTTAAAAAAATAATTTTTGATATCAGTACATGAAAATAATTTAAAAATATCAAATAAATTTAATTTAAAATTAAAAATAAAAAAATTTATTTTTTAAAATACAGTGTCAAATATCTTCTAGAACTAAGAAGAAGGTTTCTTCTCAATTTTTAAAATCACACTCACTATCTTCAAATATATATGGGTAAGATTCCAAGAAATGCCACAATATGATGCCTTAAAATAACATTGATCTCTTTGTCTTTTGTTTCTTGACCTTCTTAGTATATTGTTTACTCTTGTTTGTTTAATTAGCCACACTTTCCCATCATAAAACCAAGTAATTGAAGATGGATATACAGATAATATGGTGGATTGAGGATTTATTTTTACCTGAAATAGTTTTCACGTTTAAGAACCAAGTGAGCGTGGAGTGATAAAAAAAAAAAATTGTGATTTGCACAACAGATTTCTAGTTCAAGTCAGGACATGTATCTGTTGTAAGAATCTTGGACAGTCAGAGTTTTACTCTCTTATCTGAACTCATAAATTGCCCTTTCTAGAGGTAGAGTTTTCTCGCATCCATACAAAAGTTTAAGGACCAAGTTCATTTTTAAGATCAAATTTGAATAAAAACTATTCATACTAAATTTATATAAAAAATCAGAATTGCATAAATTTATATGGGAAGCCTTGGAAATTCCCTTTAACTATATAATGAGTTTCATAGTTGTTAATCTCAGAAATTTTTACTCAATTCTTCTTGTAAGCTTTCCATTTCTGTCGAAATTATATATTATTTTTACAAGAAGTTTTATTAAGTGATTTAGATGAAGTCTTTAACGATGATAAAATTGATATAAAAAATAGATTGAATATAAATTTGAAACCCTTTCAATAGTTTGAAGAAATATGTGAGATTTGAGTTGTTTACCCGTGAATGCTTCCAATTTCATTGCTCTGTTCTTGACGGCACACCCGATGCAAGCCAAAACCGGGTGACCCATGACCACGCAACCCATATTCTTTCGTGATTCAAGCAGTCCACATTTGTCCATTCTATATAATTATTATATGGGTCATGACTAGAAGCAATTGTAAGTGATACTTTGCACTCGAAAGAGATTTGAAAGCAAAAGATTCCTGTTTTGCTTTATCAAATAGGCATATAATATCATTAAACGCAAGAAACAAATATAAAATTATTGTACGTTTTCTATCTGAATAACTTGTGTAAAATAAAAATGATTTTAATATTAAAATTTTATTTAATTATTGTCTCGAGATAAAATAATACCTGAAAATTATTTTTGAAGTAGAATTCTAAGTTTTTGTGCCCTTGCACATAGAAATATGTAAGAAACCTCGTATAGTTAGTGCTGCTCGGAGACTAATGGCAAAAGCTCCTTTTTTCCCCTATTTTCAACAGCTGAAATTACCTATTTTCAAGAAAGAATATATATATATATATATATATATATATATATATATATATATAGAGAGAGATAGATAGATAGATAGATAGATAGATAGATAGATATAGTTATGCAAGAAACTCTGCCTTGATCAACTCATAGGAAGCTTCTTGGAACAGCTTGAATGCAATATAGGAATTCCACGAGAGAGTTGATAATTGAGTCCACGCAAGACTCGCACAAAACCCATAAATTATTACAGGAAGAAAGTGCAAGATTACCAACCCATATATGATATTGAGGGAAATTTCAGGCTAACATCAAGTGCCATACACTTCCTATATTTTTATTTATTTATTTAATGTTAGCCATTAAAATATTTTTAATGTATATTTAAATCAAATCTTTATCCACTCGAATCTCGTATAAACCCTCCACAAATCTGAATTGATATATTTGCAATAGATCTCTCTTTCTTTCTTTTTTTCTTTTGTAGTTTATTATTTAAACAAAAATAAGAGCTAAGATTTCTCACGGAATTAAAATTATAACTCAATTATAGTCAGAAAACTATGATTTAATAAATTATAATTATTAATAATAATTAAAAAAAAATCGTTTTAACCTTCTTGTAATTGGATTTCGACTTAGACTTTCGATATGCATTCGACGACATCTAGATTTCAACTTGTTCTTCGTTAGATTTGATTATTATTTTTTATTAATTTTAATTAATTTTCTGTGATTTTTGAATTGTTTTTATTTATTGATATTACAAAACAAGTTTTAAAAAGTAATTATTATTTTAAAAAATTATTATATATACACCCTGTCGTGACAGTCGCTAGGTAAGGAATATAGCGTCAAGTCAAGCCCACAAACTCCATCAATCACTCCGATGGAAAACATTTCAACCATGATGCGTAGAAGCTGCATGAATCTAGAGGCCGTTCACATCATTATCGGAGCCTGCTAAAACAATTGAATAACTAATACGGATGGCCTACAAGCTTCTTCCTTCAAAATATAGAAAAATGGTGGGGTAATTTCGTGACCTAAGATCCAAACTTCTCTGCGTTAGTAGTGGGCCATTCTATATTTATGGAGGGAATTAGATGGACGGAATCTCCATTGAAGAGAGAAAGAGATAGAGAGAGAGCACCATGGCTAGAATCTTTGGCTGTAGGCCAGCAAAAACACTTGCTGTGGGTGTGGAAGCAAGCTGGAATCTGTCCCCGAAGAGAGACGGGAAAGAGGTTGATAGCCTAACGGCTTATCACCTTACAAACAGCATTTCAGATGGACCCAAAATCCTTTCTTCAAATTTCACTCTTTGATCATAACTTTATATATATATATATATATATATATATATATATATATATATATATATATATACACGTTTAAATCTCACTTTTCAAAAAATATATTTTATGGGGTTAGATAATTGAGTAAAACTTCAATTATCTTAGTTTCTTATAAAATATACATATTCTTGCTCGAACTCGAAATTTTTTTTACAAATCACAAGTTCTTTATCATCACATCATGATTCTTTGAAATGCATGTTTTGACACGAATTCAAGATTTACCATATAAATCATAAATTCTCTACCATTACATCTCAATTACTTGGATACCTCTTGATCATAACGTGGGCATGAAAAAGGGAAACAAATAATTTTACTTTGTAATAAATTCTAATCATTCGAAATCTTCTTTCTTGCTTGTTCCATAACAGCCAATCAATCATTGCTCAGCAATTGCAATCAATCCAGTTGGTAAAAGCAACTAATTTTCATTTCTTAATTTGAAATCATTGCCAATGGAGGCTTCCTGATCATCCATGCTCCCACCCTCCATGCATAATAATATTTAAAAAAAAATCTAAAATATAAAACAGTGAGATTTAAATTTGTGATTATTTATCATTGATATTTTACAATATATCAAAAAACCATTATAATCTAGAAAGAAGAAAAACTTAGAACATTTGAGCCAATGCCTTGATTTATTGTAGATTGAAACAATAAAATTACTAATTTGCTCTTATCACAAGGAAAAAAATTGTTTTTAAAGTTGTTTTTAAAGGGTGATCGCGTCTTTTTCGTAGGATTTATTAGTAATTTTATATTTTATTTGGGTATTTTTATAATTTTTTAGCACAATACAATTATTTTATTGCCTTCAAAAAATGGAAAAAAAAAACTTTGGTCTATAGGTTTTTTCAATATTTCACATTTAATGGAACACAAGATACAATAATTATATTGCTCTTGTAATCATCTTTTTCTTACCTTGCCTTCATACTATCAATATGGTTTTTTTGTTATCCTCTTTTATTTTGTTTTCAATCTATCAAGCTTTATCCTTTTTTATTTCTGTTTAATTTATTAGAATATATATTTTATGATTTCATTCTTTATTTGGTTTTTTTTTACTTTGATAAATTTTTAAATTTATTTATTTATTTCAATTTTATCCTAATTGTCTTCATCCTCCATTTATTTATTTTGACAATTTTTTAAGTTGATTTTTTTTATTTTAGCCATTAACATTGAATTGAGTTTTTTTAATTAAGCTCCTCTCTACAAATTAACAGCAAACTATGAATTTATTAGATTAACCCAGGTTTAGAAAGTTCACTCGGGTTCATTTATTTTTTCTTATCAATTTTAAAGCTCATGTTATTTTAATTTCATCTTTCAACATTTAATTTAATTGAAGATTGAACTCCGTTGTTTTTTATTTGAACTTTATAAGATTTTCAAATTATAGAAATGACATGGATCATCTTGAGTCTTTTTACTTATCATTTTTTGTTAACTCTAGTTTTTTGTAAGAAAACTTTTTTTAATTTAAATTAAATAAAATTAGTTGCTTAAATATAAGCAAGTTATTCCCAATTCATGATTATTATTATTATTATTATTTTATTTTTATCTTTTAATATTATATTGATTATAATTGAATTTCATGAGGTTATCAGATTTCATGCATCATATCACGGGTTTTCTAGGTTAACAATAATTAACCCAAATCAGACCGGTATATTATTGTCTTAATTAACCCGAATCAGACCGGTATATTACTGTCTCGATACTTTATTTTTTAATACAAACATGTATAATGATACACATCGAGTTTTTTTTATCTCCTTACATCTCTACAATTCTTTTTTACCTTCTGATCGGTGGTACACCTCTCTCTCCCTCTCTCTCCCTCTCTCTCTCATCTCATGAATTGGGAGGGCTATAAATCTAACGAATTTCTTGTGTGAACTAAATTCTAAGCAGACACAGCACAGTGCAGGCAGGCACTGTGAAACCGAACAGAGGCTTGATCTACGAAGGGGATAAGACAACCAAATCCTATCGCATGCAGTTTGGTGTTTGTTTGTCGTCTTCACTTTTCCAGCTACTGTGAATGCGTGATGCTTTTTGAAGCCAGTGAGCTTCCATTATTTTGTTATGGAAGTTCACACTTCAATCACTGATCGAACTACTTCAGCTGTCCCTTTCGAGGATATCATCAACTCAGGAAAATGATTCTGCGGGCAGACGCAAGCATGATATGGGCATGAGAGACGACGCGTCATGGGTCTATTTCCTGTGTACTGTATCAAGTGAGATGATGAGGGCTGTGATTCACTTCTCTGTTCATCAATCTGTCCGTTTGTGTTTCCACGTAACGAAAATGAGAAAAATTCTATCCTGAACAGCGCCGGCTAAATAATTATGCTTACTGGTGTTTGCTTGCATGATTAACCTAATTATTGTTAAATTTGTCGTCTAAATCCTCATAACCTTGGAGTCACCGTGCAATCAACTAGAGTTTGGAGGTACTGTCCTCAAGCTTTGCTTGCAGGATGAACAATCTTTTTTTTTTCTTTTTTTTTTAGATAATTTATGGTGACGCCAAGTCAAATGAAATTAATGACTTTTTGAAAAACAATTTCCAAGATCTTTTCTCTCTTTTTTTTGGAAAAAAATAAATAAATAATCTATTTTTATAATACACATCATATTTTAACACCAAGAAAGAGAGTGGTTTCTAGAAATTTCTCGAAAATATAAAGGAATTTTACTAAATTCATTTATAATAAGAGTTGAGTCTTTTCATTGTTAAAATAGATTTATTATAACGATAAAAATAATTAAATTATCATGAGATTTATATGTAATTATATCATTTAATAATTTATCCATATCAAAAAATTTATTTTAAGTTCTTATTTTCATGTCATTGATTTCTAGATTTGTATTATCTATGTTTTTTTTTTATTTAACTTATTAATCGATTATAATATTATTAACTTTTTATATCAGATTTTAATATAACTTAATTTATTGACTGAAGTTATTAATATATAATTAAAAAAATTTAATTGCAATTTTAGAATCCGATTTTATTTTATATTTTTCGTGTTCTTGTAAAAAAATAAGGTCAAATCTTTCGGTGCCAAAATAAAATAGAACAAAATCATCCCAAAAATTAGGTGCTTCAGGTGCTCTAACCGAGGAGGTAGGTTTCTTTTAATGGAACGAAAAAAGTTCAAAGTGAGAAGGGATAGGTAGTCTAGATTTTTTTCATGTTTATATAATAAACTATATACTATAATACTTAATTGATATTATCAATTATTATAGTTTTTTTATTGAATAAACCATGAGTTATTCTAGAACAGCATTACAAAGTTCATCAAAAACTTGGCAGCAGCTTGCCAAACATTACGCTAATAGGGCTTCGGGGAATATTAATATACTAAGCCTCATAAAAATGGGTGACAGAAAAATAAAATAGCAAACTCGGCCAATCAAAAATCCTTCAATTATCAGCGAAAAACAAAAGAATAAAGGATAACATATTTCTATACAATATCTTAATAGAATTCATCAGTGATTTGCAGGATCAATCATATGTAGTTATTTCATTCTATTTCACCATTTTTGGTATTGTATTTCCCGAATGATATAAGACATAAAAAAAAATAGATCTAACAAAATTGGGGGTATTTGACAGGCTAGTTCCATAATAAGAAGCATTTAAAAATTAAGAGATGCCCTTATCATGACTAACAAAATTCAAGAAAAAAACACCGGACAATAAACAGCTCTCTACAAGAAAATCGAAAAAAATATAAATGGAAATAAAAATAAAAAAAAAACTTAGCTTAAATGTTGACCTTGAAGCCAAGCCTCCTTTTTTGTATCAGCAAAGGTTGCTTGAAATAGAGAACGGCCTCTGAAAAGAGGTGTGGATATCTGAATATATCACTAGGGCTTACTCCTGTCCGAATTCAAAAGAAAGAACTTCCTCGGAAACATCTAACAATTCCTCAACTTCAACTTCTTTTGCCTCGTACTCTTCCTCCTCGTCACTGGTTTCTCCATCCCTTAACATCTGCCTCTGCAATTTTTCCTCTTCATGCAACCTCTTCCATTCACTCACCCATTTCTCCCACTCATCCTTCAACATCCTCCTCTTCTCACGGTCCTGTTCACTCAATTGCAAGGACACATCCTGGTCCTCTGCCTCATACTTCTTGCTGTACTTCTTCAGATTCTTAGCAATCTCTTCCTCCTTTTCTGGACTCAATAAGGATGGTGGCCTTGGACGCCACAAGAACTGTCATAAATGATAGAAAATCAACAGGAAAGCAAATGATTAGAAGCGGTTGAATCCAAATGATGGGACATGATGTTTCAATTTCTCAGTCAATCTGAAGAAAGAATCGACCATTGATACTATCAAAGTGGAATAATAACAGCAAAGTGCTAATGAGCCTTCTGTACAAATGGCTCCCTACCTGCCTCCTAAGAGATCTCATTTTCAATCCTCTCCTTTTATATAATTAAAAAAAGGTCCATACTCCAGGATATACACAATTGTTCAGCATATACTGCTGCTGACATGATGATACCATCAAGGTGACCCTAATTAATATTGGTATTTTATGCATAAATACCTCCATCCAATTAAAGTTGATTAGGGCCATCAGTTTTCACTGCCAAAATAAATTTTTGACTCTAACGGAACATTAATTGATCTTACCTGGAAGAAATGATCCTTCAGTATCCGATAAAGTAGCTTTCCATTGAAAGACCAAATGTTGAAGCCGTTTTCCATTTCATGATGAACTGAAGTCACTAAAGTTGCAACATACCTGCATACAGGAAAAATATCACAATCATTGTACATGTTCAATAACAATGGATCAACTTGATTCAAGCGATCAAAAAGGAAACAAGTCAAATACTACGAATATGGTTACAGCAATTTCATTGTTTGCTTAAATACAAATCCATTTTGATTGCCCAAATAGCCAGCTCATCAATGCTATCATACAATTTATCAAACACTACCTTCCAGTGGGATCCCATTCAATATCTGTTGCTGTAAAATGCTCGGCTGTTGCCATTGTCTCAAGCTCATCAACATTGTAAAATTCCAACTGACCATTGAAACCTTTAAGTCCTGCAAGTATTATGTAACGACCAGATGGTGACCAGAAAAGAGCATTTGCTTGTTTGCCCTTAAGAGTGGTGAGCTTTGAAACCCGGCCAGTATTATGAGCAGTCCTCATTGAGTAAAAGCTTACATCAGGCCTGGGGCTGTCACCGTGAATGACGGCAAATCTATGGCCCTTTGGTTCCCAAGCAAAGGCAATAATCTTGTCATTCTTGTTGTCTAGTTCCAGTACCTCAATTGGTATATCCCGCTCTTTTATTCGGAAAAGCTCAAATCCTGTATATGTGCTTTTCTTAGTCTTTGTATACCTATCCACCTTCACAGCAAGGTAGTCCCCACTACTCTGCCAGTACAGTTTACAGTCACTGACACTGAAAAGGTTCTTTTGTCGCAATTCCTCTTTAATAGGAATTTGAACAAGGCTCACCTATACATTTGGTGAATACAGAACATAAGTCAGAGCTTTTATTTGCAAAATAAAACAGCCCTTCCATTTGAAACCTAAATACTCACCCTGGCAGGTTGATTCCCGCCACCAAGTTCAGGAACATAGAAGGCAAGAATTGGATCTGTTGGTGACCAGCTAAAGTCCACCACACTTTCTGCCTTCAATGATTTTTTGTCTAAAAGGCTGAATGACTCCGTTTCATACACAGAAATCATGTTCTTCCCAATTTTGGCAAAATATTTGTCATCCTTCCCACCACCCCACCTGGAAAGCATGAAATATAAAATCAGACCTTGTGATCAATATTGAAAGTGGCCAAATTACTTTTGAAAGAAAACAAGAAGGTTAATAAAGATTGCAGATATAGTGGAAAAAGATAATCACTTGAAAACAGGCCAAGAGACTCCTGCAACACCACCAGTTCCTCCAATAGCAAATTCATCAGCATTGCCCTTAAAATCTCTCATTACTTTGCCAGTTCTCACATCAAAAATATTTATCACAATCCTCTGGGGGGGAAAAAGCACATTAGTCCCAGTACCATGGAAAAGTAAACTGACAACAATGCAAGGAGCAGAAAAGAAAAAACACACATTAACATCACGAGGATTGCTTGGTTCATGGCTGCTGTAGGTTACCAAATATTTCTCACCAGGGGAAAAATCAATGAGTTTAACCTGCAAATGATATCACCAGAATGGAGATTGTTAAACAGAAAAACAAAATTCCATGTCAAATTGAAGGAAAGAAACACAAAACAGACCTGAGGATGAGCATAACGCATAAGCTGATTAAAAGTACTTGCACCACCCCAAACTGCAACACCCTGCCTATGAACTGTTGCCAGGTATGTCCCAAGGGGGGACCACTGCACAAAACTCTCAGTCCAGTACTGTATAGATAAACATGTAAAATCATTCACCATTGTCTGCATTTTCTAAGCCATGAGAAAAAAAAAAAAAAAACTTCTCAGATTATCAAAAGGAAAAGAAAACACTCACAGCACGCTTGTAAACAGGGTCAGGCTTCAAATGTCTTGCATCATTCCAGAACACCTCAGTATCTGAGCTAGCACGAATCACAAACTGATCTCGAGCCTTTTCATCAGTGAGCCACTTTTGAAGATTCTCCTGTTTATGACATGAGTCGCAGAATATTTAATACAAAATAGACTCCAGAAAGTTCAAAAGAGCACCATGTCTATGGCCTAAGTTGTTATCTCTTTCTCTGTTAGGAACATAAGTTGATAAGCTTTAAAGAGTAGAGAAACAGATCATCCAGCAATGTTGATAGCAGAAAAGAAAATGGGAAAGGATGCCTCAAAAGTTATTAAATTAATTACCCCAGGAACATACGGTCTGATCTCTGGAGGTGCCCATTCATCAGGAACTTTCATAAATCTGTTGAAATCTTCAATCATGTTGACAGCAAAAACATGAGCTCTGTCAAGCTTGTACCCATTTGTCTTCTCCTTAGCTAGCTCAGCTTCCTGCAATCATAACCAAATGAATTGGTAACAGTTAAAAAAACTCGTTTGCCTGAGGACCTCAGACATGCCAGGCACCAACCGAAGTATGTTTTGTTAGCAAAGAAAATTTTCTACCAATAAAATGAAGAACTTGTTCTAATTGCCATCAAGCCTTCAATTGCCAGTACTCTCGTTCAAACAGACAAAAGCCAAGGCCCTAAGCAGGCTATAAATGGTATGCTAAACACAATACTTGCTACCCATCCAAGACTTCAAAAACCATACCTTATTAGCAATGATACCCAAAGTGTGCTCTACATTAGCAAGCCAGGTACATTTACTCACTACCTATGCTACTTCAAATTTCTACTGACATAATTACTAGTCAGCCATATAAAACCATATGTGACCATATGGATGCAGGAAAAGAAAGTAAGTGATTAACAATCATCTGAAAATTCAAAGAAACAAATGTAAATGAATACACTCATACATATTGACAGTACCTGAGGAGTATTGTATTCGATGAAACAGTATCGCAAAGTTTTATGAGTCTCGGGATCAACAGGCATCCAAAAGCCATCCTCCTTAATAACACCAATCTGACTATAGATCTTACGGATAACTACTTCAAGCTTACTAAACTTTTCCTTTGGAACAACAGGAAGATTATCAACTACAATAGTGTTTCCTAACCCATAGTCAAAATCCAGCTGTTCTTCTTGATAGACATCTTCATCATCACTACACAAATAGTAAAATAACAAATCATAATCAAAGCACAAACTACATACTCACAACATTCAAACCTAGATTCCCACAGTAAAACAAAAATTAATTAATTAAGACTTTGACTAGAAATAGCTGCAATTAATTTTCAAAAAATATAATAACCTTTTATTCGTTTACTGTCATTTCTCATAAAAAAAACAAATTAAACTTCTCTCCAGTTTTGATTCTTAAAGGTAGGTATTACATATTAATTATAAATTTAACTTTCTTTCCAAATACATAACTAAAAACAAATAATAAAAACACACCACTCCAGATTATACAAAATAAAGCATACACGTAACTGTACTGTACTGTATTGTAAAGTAAAAAATTATGCATATAATTATACTGTATTTTCAGATTAAAAAAACAAATTATAAAAGCGCGCACAAGTAAATCAGAATTGTTATATATACATAAAAATAAATAAGCTACATAAAAAACTATTTAATAATTTTGCTTTGTTTTCCTATATTTTCTAAGCGACGAGAGAATTATTAAGTCTTACCCTAACCAATCAAAACCAAAAACTAAAACCTAAATTTTTGCTTTCTTTTCCTAAATTTTTGCTTTCTTTTCCTAAATTTCCTAAGCAAACAAACAAAACTTACAAAAACAAGAAGAAATGATGATACAGATATTTATAGTAAAAACTGACCTAATAATGCCAAAGTCATCTCCAGGAGGAAGTTGGATTGAATCGAGGTCAATTTGCGAGAGATCGATACCAGCCGCATTGGCTCTCGCTTCTAATTCGCTCAGTGATATTTCTCCCATTGCTTGATGTCGTTTAATCTATATTTCTCTCTCTAGAACCTAGAGAGAGAAACAGAGAGGAAGCTCAGCAGATAGAGAGAGGGGATGGGGTTTGCACAACGTGAAGTCGTAGACGGGGAAAGCTTGAGAGAGGTGAGTGTCTGTGAATTTTAGGGTTTTGGGCTAATGAGATGAACAGACTGGAATTTACGACTGTGCCATTACTGATCTGTCTTTTGGGTTTTATCCTATAAAAGATATTTTATATTATGGTTTATTGTGTTTTTAAAAAATATTTTTTGTTTAAAATTATATTAAAATATTCTTTTAATTTTTTTTATATCATCACAACGCCATAGATTATTAAATTAATATTTTTAAAATAAAATAAATTTTTAAAATCACATAAATATAATATATTTTAAAATATAAAAAAACTGTCTTACAAATATAACTGTTATCACCTAAATTGTAGATATAACGGACATGGAATACGGCGTAGAAAGGATATAACATGATATGTGGGAAAGTTCATATCCTACAAAGCCATATTATTAAAACGAAAAGGACCAAACTGTTCAAACAAAATAACTACCCCTCACGCTGTCAACTGACTCAACTCAACTTCAACCAAACCCTAGGGATTGAGCTTAATTTTCCCGTTAGCAACAAATTCAAAATCAGAGAGGGAGAAGCATGAAGATAGCAATAGAAGGATGCATGCATGGCGACCTGGACAAAGTCTACCAAACACTCAAACGAATCGAATCTCAAAACGGCACCAAGATCGACCTCCTCCTCTGCTGCGGCGATTTTCAGGTACTGAAGCAATTTCCCAAACCCTAATTTTCATCAAAACTAAACACTTTTCTTCTAATTCTTCTTCGTTTTTGTTAATTAGGCAGTGAGAAACGAGATAGACATGGAGAGCTTGAACGTGCCGTTAAAATATCGCGAGATGAAGTCGTTTTGGAAGTACTATTCAGGCCGAGAAATTGCTCCCGTTCCTACGATATTTATCGGGGGAAATCATGAAGCTTCTAATTACTTATGGGAACTGTAAGCATAATAATTAGTTTTAATTATATTTAGTTTAATTTATTAATTAGTTTGTGTGTAATTTTTTTAGGTATTATGGAGGATATGCGGCGCCTAATATATATTTTCTGGGATTTGCTGGTGTGATTAAGTTTGGGAATATTAGAATTGGTGGACTTTCCGGTATTTATAATGCGCGTAGTTATCGTACAGGTAAAGAACTTAATGTTTACGTGTAATTGTGTGTTGTCTGGTTGTTATAATTGTGTCTTTTTGGTGAATTTTTATCAGAATGATAGATTTTTGAGTAGGGATTATGGTGTTGTTAGTGTTTGATTCGAATTAGTATTGTGTGAGCAGGACATCATGAGAGGGCACCATACAATGAGAGCACTATAAGATCAGTGTATCATGTTCGCGAGTATGACGTGCTTAAACTGATGCAAGTTGAGGAACCGATTGATATATTTCTTTCACATGATTGGCCTGTTGGGATAACTGATTGCGGGAATTGGAAGCAGCTTGCTCGGTATAAACCTCATTTTGAGAAAGAGGTAGGTGTTATTCTATAATCTGATTGACTATTGATGTATTTTCTTAGTGTTACATTTCTAGAGTTTGTTGGTTTATATCAAGTCAAGGGGTTTTCTGAATGGAATGAGAAAAAAAATTGAAAATGATTCTTGTGGTATTTAAAAGATTAAAATTTCTGACATAAGTACTTAATCTAGTAGATGTATTAGGGGGGGGGGGGGGGGGGTTGGCTTTTAGTGCAAGCTTGTTTTCATCATCCATAAACATGTTTTGATGATTGCTCAAACTGATGATGGTTGCTTATGTGGTTGGTAATATTTCAGATTCAAGAAAAAACTCTTGGAAGTAAAGCGGCTGCTCAACTGCTGGAAAAATTGAGACCCGCATATTGGTTTTCTGCTCATCTGCATTGCAAATTTGCCGCAGTTGTTCAGCATGGTGAAGGTGGCCCATTGACAAAATTTCTTGCACTTGATAAGTGTCTTCCTCGTCGCAAATTTTTACAGGTACATAATATAATCTGTGATTGTTGTTTACTGTGTCTTTCTTTGTTAATAGCTGGAACCTTAGCTCACTAGTTCTGGCTTCCAATGATTTTGCAGGTTATTGAAATAGAATCAGAACCTGGACCATATGAAATTCAATATGATGTAGAATGGCTTGCAATTACGAGGAAGTTCAACTCTATCTTTCCATTAACATTTAAAAATGCAAATTTTGGGTTTGTATTACATATAAATTCTCTATATTATGATTTAGCTTGATATCCCTCCCATTTCCTGTTTTCCTCATCTCTTTGCAGACTTAACTCTATGTTTTGATATAATAGGGCTACGCAGCTTGAAATGGAAGATTGCCGGCAACTGGTCAGTAGCAGGCTACAAGAAAGAGGGACCAAACCATTTGAATTTACACCAACTGCTCGACCTTTTGATCCCACTCAGTCAGATCCAAATGTTTCCTTTTCTGGTAATGGTGATTTGTTATTACATTTATTGATCAAATATTGGGACTGTATCAATTAGTAAAGTAGTGTTTCCCGTTACTAGATTTAACAAATGAGTTGAAGTTTAGGCCTTTTTTGTGCTCCGTGTACAAGCTGAGTTGCATTAGTGATCTGAGTCCATGTTTCTGCTTTGCCAAGTTCATAATTTGATACTTAGAAGTGCTTTAATTTGTGGTTAAGGTGTATGCATTTATGCTTAGAGTTAGTGTGATTGTGCACCGAGTCCATGTTCTTTTGCTTTAATTCTTTAGCTTTGTACTTCCAAGTGGTTTGCAATTTAAGTCCTAATGGACCTATCTGTTTCTGGTCTAAATCTTCTTTTTAAAGTTGATGGCATTGAGCATTATACTTTCCAGGTTGTAGTTTTCTCTGATTGACTTGCATTTCTGTTAGATAAGTAGATAATATGGGTTTGTACATCTGTAGTTCAACATGCACTGATCAAGATGCATATGTTCTCTTCATGTGGCTGGTTTATTCTGTTTGAAGTTTTTGTTTCTAAATTTACTGCAGAATGTCCTAGGAATCCTCAAACAGAATCATTTTTGCAGCTTCTGGAACTTCCATATCTCTTGGACAGTACACCAGAATCAAGAGAAGGAAGATATAGTCCTAGTGCTGCCCATTCAATTCAGAGAGGTAAAATAGTATTATATCTGTGGTTGATGAAGTGAAATACCCTCACATTTAGACTCCTTGAATAGGTAATCTTGCTGTTCCTTGTCAATGCTGTTGTGCTAGTAAGTTTAGATGACTCCCAGCTTGGGATTCTTGTGCTGTGTTGCTTAGACTGATTTTCTTCTTTAAGCCAGTCCTCTCTCAGGTGACTTTTTGAGGTTGTCATATGCACTGGTCCCATGTTTTCAAGCCAGTAGTGTCCACATTATGCCAAAAGAAAAGTCGATCCTATCCTGCATATCTTAATCCTTGAAGGGTTCTGTGAGAAGGTTATTTGTTTAGCATAATTGCAGGTGCCTGCTATCTTTGCTAAAAAAAAGGAAAAGACTTTTATATCCTTGTTGATGTTCACAATTTGACTAATTTGTCTGTCCTTTTTCTTATGTATAGATGCCTGTGACTTCTGATTCTGCCAGTATTTGAATTCATCAACAAATAAATACTGACAATTATATGCCTGTCTAATTTCAGATTTGATTCTTTGTTTTTTATACTGCTCAGTTCATTGTTGTTTGGTAACTGAGGTGTTTATTATCTCCTGATTCTGAAACCAATTTTACAAATATGCAGGCTCTTTTGTTCATAATAGTGAAGATATTCCTATTGATGATGTGGATGAATCAGAACTTGAAGAAGCTGATGATGTGGACACTAGAAAAGAATAATTCAGAAAGTCACACATTGGTAATGTCTCGCATCACCATTCATCTTTCTTTGCTAAAGCTTTATGATAAGTTAGTTTTGATGAGTCAATATTGAACCTCTTGCTGATAGAAAATGCAAATGAAATGATCTTTTGAGCTGTGGCCAAACCTTTTTCTAAAAGGCTGTTTGTTTCACTTTTCACGGTCACTAGGCTTGTACTGGAAGCATGCAGCGAGAAAAAAGAGTGGCTTACCATCGCCCGTAAATTCAAAAATTGGCCAAATTAGTTGGCACATCAGCCATCACTGGAAACCATGCAAGCGGGTGGTGGTTTTCTGACAGGCACCCATTTAAGTAAAGCTAGTCTTGGTGGAAGGAACCACCCAGGCAATGGTCCATGTCCAGTGCAGGGTTTATGACATTTCAGCCATGGGCGAAGATGACAATAAATGTGTAGGGCAAGAACCAGCCTGGTCTAGCTTGGATGTCAATTAGGGTTAAAATTTATCATGAAACCTGACTCGTGCTACTTCCCACGTTCAGGCTCGTGGTCTAGTATGGATACCAATCATCAACTCAGACCTGCCAACCACTTTGTTTTAACTCTGCTCAGAGGTCAACTAACCATTATTGGTAAAGGATTCACCCGACATATATAAAGATGGATTGTGATTTGGGCTGGAAATGCTGTGCAAAAGCTACCCATATATCATAATTTATATTAAAACTTATTGATTTGGAATTGTATTTTGTAATTTATTTTGATTTTTTATGAAATTATCATGGGTTTATAATCCGAGTCATGAACTTAGTAGATCAATCTACTAAATCAACTCAATATGTCATTGTCTTAACTTTTAAAAATATATATATCTAATATATTATTATGTCAACAAAATTTGAGTTTGTAATTAGTTTTTTATTTGAAAACATGTTAACAAATAATTTTCTTCTACTTTAAAAAAATTATTTAATTTTATCCATGATATAACATAGGCTAATAATCTATAAATTTCATTTCCCTCTTAAACACTCAATAAGCTTATTAATTTATTTTTATATAAAACAAACTACATAAATAAACAAGGTTCTTATGTTTTTTTATTTTTGTATAGCATGGTCTATTATATGAGCTTCAAATGGAGATTCCTCTTGAGGGTGGAAACTTTCACGAAATTGAAAAAAAAAAAATAAGTGTTATAACTACATATATATTTTAACAATGTTTTTTTAATATATAATTTATTGAAAATAAAATTTTATAATTTATTTTACATGTGATTAGCCTAATTTCACAATAATTTAACAAATTAACTCGTGAGCTTTAAAAAGTTAGAAACTTATACAAGATTAAAAAAAAAATGATGAATACGGTTGGTTTTCTTTTTGGATGTTTTTTAAAGATATTTTTATTTGGAAATAAATTAATATAGTTTTTTATTTTTAATATCAATATACCCGATTTATTATATAAAAAATAATTTAATATATTTTCAGAATAAATATACTTTTTAAAATACACGGACAGTTGCAAATACAGAAACAGGCAGTGAAGGAGTGGTTTGGAAGGATTTGATTGACTTTGTGAGAGTGAAGATGATTCTAGTAAATTCAGTCAACAGTAAGCTGCAGAGGCACACACACCAATAAGCATGAGAGAATGTGAAGTGATTCATGGAGAGTGGAAGATTTTTATTTATTTAAAATATAATCAATTAATATATTTTTATTCTCTAAATTTTATTTTTAACATCATATATTAGAAAAAAATTATATATATAAAAAATAAAAAATAAAAACTTAAATGGGATATAATTAGATAAAGAAGAGCTTGTTTATTTATGAATTCGAAAAGTATTTTTTTTCTATTTTTTACCTTTTATTTTAAATTATTTTATATTTTTTCAATGTTAATTTAAAAAAATATATATATTATTTAAATATGTTACAGTGAAATTAAAATTGTCTGTCAACTTCACTCGCACTACGATGGTGACCATTAAAAGTCTAACATCCCATCTACCTCCTGACAGCACCCAAAAATGTAAATGCAGCATTTAACACAGAGGACAAATGATCACTCCCTTTTCTCTCTTGAAATGTATCAACGTCAAGCAAGAGACAAGCACCAGTTTTGAGTGATTCTGTGCGCAATCTGCCTAGAAGAACACTGAAAGAAAATCCTCATGGAAACGAACCCTAAAGTTTTTTCTGCAAGAACTCGTTTGTGTAGTTTTCTGGTCCTTGTTCTCTTATGTGCTGCTGCTGCTGCTTCCCCTTCTTCTGCTAGTCTCCTTTTCAACTTCTATGCAGCTTCATGCCCAGCTGCTGAACTTATAGTTTCAAACACAGTTAGATCAGCTTCCTCTTCAGACCCTACCGTCCCTGGGAAGCTACTTCGTTTGGTTTTCCATGACTGCTTTGTGGAGGTGAGTTTTCTTCACTCGCTGCGTGTTTTGTGTTAGCTTAACGTGCTTAATGAGTACCGGAAAACAACATTTTCCATACGGCATTTCACCAATTTCTTCCTACTTGGGGAAGAATACATGATTGAATTTAGGCTGCAGGCTCTTTTTCACCGTTTGTTTTACTGAAAAATGGCTTCAGAATCATGGCGCGACACCTCATTTAGTATTCCTCATTACTTGAATCAAAACCCTTATAGGCACTCTGCAACATGATTTTGATGAATTAACAGTTCTTGACTCCTTGTTGATTGAAGGGGAAAAAAACTTGTTTTAATAATGTTTTGGAGATTGAGCTATTACAGAATAAACTGTCATGTACTTCTTTTAAATCATCAAGGGCTTCTTCGTAGACTCTGCTTGAGTTGTTTTATAACAAGTCATGGATGATTGGCTGTAATTGGAAACACATTTGAGGTACTTGGCCGAAACAACACCAAGAATTCTCGGTTTGTGATCCAATCGTAACATTTGATTTATCAGCATCCAAGAATAAACTGAAATCATATTCTTATACTACGGAACTGGTGGCTACTCTTCAATCCTATTCTTAGATAGTTGTAATGGTTACAGGGTTGCGATGCATCTGTACTGCTGCAAGGAAATGGGACGGAGCGAAGTGATCCAGGGAACAGGTCTCTAGGAGGATTTCAAGTTATTGATTCAGCTAAAAGAATGCTCGAAATCTTCTGTCCAGGAGTTGTTTCCTGTGCTGATGTTGTTGCTTTGGCTGGCAGAGATGCTGTTGCAATTGTAATATCTCTCATTGTTACTACTGTTCCTTGTTGAGTTCTATGTTTCTTTTGATGGGTTTTTCATTGATGAAGCGTATGAAAACAGACTGGTGGACCTCAGCTTCAGATTCCAACTGGTAGGAGAGATGGGAGGGCATCGGCAGCTGCAAATGTGAGACCTAATATCATAGACACAACTTTTACAATGAATGAGATGATAAACATCTTCACTGCTAAAGGATTGTCCCTTGAAGACCTTGTTGTGCTATCAGGTACGTGATAAAAAAGCATCTTATTTAAAATTTTATACTATCAAATGAGTACTAGAATATAATTTATGTTATTTTGTAACACACCTTCGCAAGTGAAAGTTTTTTAAACTTGAAACTTGCATAGGCTCATACCATAGTTGTTGGTTTCGTTTTGTTTCGGCCGAAACGTTTTGTACCAGTTAAAAAAACGAGACAAATCGGTGTTGTTTTTATCTCAGTTTAAATTCCGGCCCATTCTGGATTTTTTGACCAAACACCGGCCAAAACATACCGGTTTCGTTTTGCCAGTTCCATTTCGGCCAAATAGTATTTTTTTTAAATAATGAATAATTTTACAATATCAATCATATCACTTAATCCAACCGTTAGATTAAGATTAAATTTTATGAGGAGTCTCTTGACATATTTATATATATTATGTTAAAAATTAAGAACAATCAGAGAATATAATGACATTGCGAGATTGATGATGGCATTCTCGCTATATTATACATGTTAATAATTTTGTTGAGAAAAATTATTTATTGTGTCTTTTTAGATTAAATTGTACAATTTTAAATAATTTTATTTTTGGATTTGCACTTTATTCCTTACTTAATATATTTAATTATATATATAAACATTACAACCCCGAAACGGCGCACCGAAACGCTCAGAAACTGAAATATTTCATTTCAATTAAAAAAATAAAAACATCAATCAAAATAGTATTGACAACTTTAACCTATACTATCTTGTGCATGATTTTTATCATATAGTTGTGCTATTAGGTATGTGATAATTAGTCTGAAACCTCATTCCAAAAATTATCTTGCAACACCAGGCAAATCATAAGAACATCTGGTCCTGACATTGATCGAAAAACTAGCCACAGAGAGGCCAAGCCATGACTGTTTGTTTCTCCATGTGGAGAACTTATTGCTGCTGAAAACTACTCTTATAAATAGTTTATTTACTAGGCTTAATGCTTTTGCTTTGCAGGAGCCCACACTATAGGATCAGCTCATTGCAGCGCATTCAGTGATCGGTTCCAAGAGGACTCCAAGGGGAAGCTCACACCCATCGACACATCTCTAGACGGGAATTATGCAAATGAACTGATGCAAAGATGTCCAGTGGATGCAAGCGCTTCAATAACAGTTTTTAATGATCCTAAAACATCCTCATCATTTGACAATCAGTACTACCAGAACCTATTGGCCCACAAGGGCCTTTTCCAGTCAGATTCAGTTCTTTTAAACGACAAAAGAACAAGGAATCTAGTCGAGGATTTTGCGAATGATCAAGAGAAGTTTTTCCAGAGTTGGAGCCAGTCATTTCTGAAGCTAACAAGCATTGGAGTAAAAACAGGCGAGGAAGGGGAAATTCGCCAGTCTTGTTCAATGACACTAGTGGGTGAAGAACTTTGAATGAGTTGGATTCTGTCGGCAAGCTCCATGGTAGCCCTCTCATTGTTCTGACAGCAGGGAAGAAAACCAAACTCTGCTGTCAAAAACAAGATGGTGCTTCCAAATGTTAGCCAAATAAAGGCATCAATGCACCTGGCAAACAACAATGGCATATAACTACAACCCTTCAGTCCTTTGGTTAGGATACGAGTTGTTTGTGCATTCATTTTCCTTTCATTCTTCTATAGTTCGACAGGAGCTGTCATGGCCGAATTCATGTGTAAGGAACTTCATTTGTTTCTTCTATCTTCGCATAATGTATGATGAGGTAAGGGCATGGTAGGCAGAAAATAACTCATCTTCATAGAATCAGAAGCTCTTAGCTTTTCTATGGTGGAATTCACGTGTCGTAACCCAATTTTGGGTCATTCCCCAAAACTACCCGAAAATAACAAAAAAAATAAAATAAAGGGGTCTGATGTTAGCAAGAGAATCGAGGTGAAATTTTGGATGTTTCCGAGAGCTCGATTGTATCCCTTTTGTACCCGAAAATAAAGAAAATCGCAGATTAAAGGTCGAAATAATTTATTATCAGATAAATCTGCGTAAAAACTAAGTCAAAAAAATATAATTATTTTTTACGAGCCAATTCGATCTAATTGTTGGTTTAAATTATAATTATATTTTGAGAATTAATTTAGGGTCCAGTTGAAGGATTTAACTATACTTTAAATTGGTCAAATTAATTCTACTAAGGGCTTCGTTAATAAGAAATCAAGTTTTTAAATTTAATTTGGTTTCAATTGATGAAATTGAAATTTTCGGAGACCAATTTGATTTTTCCAAGTCAATTATGCAAAATCAGGGGCCGAATTGAATAAGTTGAGAGTTTAATGGTCGATTGAGGATTAAATCACGAAAATCAGGAACCAAGGATCAAAATAAAAAAATCGCGCAAAGATAAGGTTGAAATTGAATTTTTAAGGGGATATAATTGCACAAACTCACAAGATTAAATCCAATTGAATGCAATTAAAGAAATTTTAAAGACCAAATCATATTTTTTTTACCTTCTTAAAAATTTTGAAATCTGCATTTAAAAGAAATTATACTGTTCCGGCATGCATGGCGTTCAAAATTTCCAGGCGCGAGATCACAGCAAAACAAATCAAATTTCCTTCCTATTCAATCACGATCTTCTTCCTGATTTATCTCCATCAGCATCGTCTCCTGATTCTCCTCCCTGATTCTCCTTTGGTCATACTTTCCTCAAATGCATGCAGTCTTCTCTACTATAAATAACAGGGCACACGATGAAGGGGGGGAAGAAAAACGAAAAACAGAGGAGAGAAAGAGAGGAAATTTACATGAGAAATATTGTGAAAACACGCAGATGAAAAAGAGAAAAATTTCAGAATCTTTCGTTAATCTTATTCCTGCACCTTCCAGCATTTTTCTCTCGTTTTTTTTTCTACCTCTCTCTCTCTAAAGAAAACAGGGGAGCTTCTGTCTCTCTCTCTCTCTATCTCTCTCTCTCGGTGCAGCTTTCAAACCTTGACTCCGGGCACCTTGTGCCACCACTTCATCACCCTCATTTCCGTTTTCACTCCAGCATCATAGCCATCATCTCAGGCGAAGGCAGAGGCAACATCCATCGTCGTCTGCAACGTGACTGCAAGTTTCTCGACAGCTTCCAGCGTCAACTCCGGCCACCACAGGCCTCCATTTTCGACACCACAACGACCAGAAGAACTACCTTGAAGTCCTCTACACAACGGTACTAACAGGTAAGCCATTCGTCATACTCGAAAAATCACCATTTACTGTTCATCGTCTTCCTTAAAATCCATTTTGTCCCGATTACTGTTCACTATACATGAGCAATAACGGGTCGGGTCGGATTTGGTGCCCGGCCCGAACGCTAAAGGGCACGGGCTTTGGCCCGTTTAGGCCAGAAGCCAGGCCCAAAATAGGTATGGGCTTCCAACCCGTTTGGGCTAGAAGCCCAACCCAACAATAAAATGAATCAAGCGGGCCGCGAGCCCAGACAGCGACCGGGCCGCGAGCCCAGGCATGGAGCCGGACCGCTAGCCCAGGCAGTGGAGCCGGGCCGCGAGCCCAGCTCCTGTGCGGGCTGGACTCCCAGACCCCACTGGCAGGCTGGACTGCCAGCCCGCTAGTAAAAAAAAATAATAGGAAATAAATAATAGGAAAAACATATAAAAATATATATAAAAAAATATTTTTTTTTAGGGAAATATCTAGAACAAAAATGTGATTTTATGCATACGGGCAATACACTAGCATGTTTTTTTTTAAAAAAAAAAGGAATTGCTTTTTTTTCTTTCACAAAATATATATATTATCTTGGGTTTTGAAGAGAAAAATGTGTTTTAGCATTGATTTCACAAAGAAAAAATCATTTCTTGCATTTTTTGAATTTTACAACATGTTTGTAAAATCCAAATGGTATTGGCCAATATTCAAAAAAAAAATATAAAAACTTTTTTGGTGATTCGTATTATTCACTGTCGGCATTTGGATAAATAAATCCTAAGGGTTTAATATCCAAAATATTCGGCGGGAATGAGATGCTATTATTCACTGTCAGTATTTGGATAAATAAATCCTAAGGGGTTAATATCCAAAATATTCGGCGAGAATGATATGCTATTATTCACTGTTGGTATTTGGATAAATAAATCCTAAGGGGTTAATATCCAAAATATTCGGCGTAATAATATTCCATTCATCATTTAACCAACATATTCTTTGAAATCATAACAAATCATAACCAAACAAAACACCAAGCAGCTTACCTTAGGTAGGGCGTACTAGGGGTGCTAAAACCTTCCCTTTACGCAACCAGTCCCCCACCCCAGAATCTCTGAAAGACTAGTTTAGGTTTCCTAGTAACCATAATACTAGGTGGCGACTCCTTTTTTTTCAAAAAAAAGATAAAAATTTGACCACCGACATATGAATTTCCCCTGCACACGGGGAAGAGTCGTCACAACACCGCGCTCTCACCATTTTTCGAGGTGCGACATCACGTATCAAGGATATGTGGCCCCATAACTCATGTAGAGAAGGGTTTATATGTGGGTTATTAGTTGAATTATTTTGTTATTATAAACTTCTTTTTTTCTTAGAATTGAGTCATTAAATTTAGTTGGGTTGACTAGGTTGTCGGATCAGTCCATCTAGATCAACTAAATTTTACTAAATTAATATATTTTATTGTTCAATTTAAAATCAACTTGAAATAAGATTCGTCTCATAAAATCCCATTAGAATTATGCTCTTATAGTGTAGTCCAGTGCCTATACATGCTAGAAAATATTTTTCATTTTTTTTAATTATAAAAAATCATAGTCATTTAAATCAGAGAATTTAGATTTTACTAATGCGATCATTGTGTTTAGATCAACTAAATTTTACTAAATTAATATCTTTTTTTGTTCTATTTAAAATTGATATGAAATAAGATTCATTTTTTAATATTAAAAAACCATATAGTCATTTAAATCAATTATTTTAAGAAATGAAGAAACTTGTTTTATTTATTTATTTATTTAGACCTCAATTAGTTTTTTACTTTAAAATCTTTTTTAAAAATAATAATTTAAAAAACAATTATTTTAATGTGCTCATATTAAAAATAAAATTTATTATTTTAATTAAAAAACATTTTAAGAATAACTATTATTGGCTTTAAAACATACCTTTGAAGCAACTCCTATGAAATGTCTTTTGGGAATGGTTTACATTTGCAGAAAAAGGGATTAAATTACAAGATATATACTGTTTGAATAGGTTAAATGCAGTGAAGATCAGGATCTATTTATGTTAGCTTCGTGGAGAAAAAGACCTAACCTTCACCGAACATACCATGCCATTCAGTGAGTGTCATGAAACGTGGTTGAAGTTATTTTTAAAAATAATTATTATTTAAAAATATATTAAAAATAATATTTTTTTTATTTTTTAAAAATTATTTTTAATATTAACACATGGAAATTATTTAAAAACATTAAAAAAAATTTAATTTAAAATAAAAAAATTTTGCTATTTTCTCGTAACTTTAACAAAATCATTATGATATCACATGTCTTTTAACCTCTTGACCATTCAAAGCTTTAGTCAGCATGATTAACTCCCACTTGATCTGAACACGTGTTGCTATTAATTCAACAAGCTCTAATATCATAATGTTGTCTTGTTGTTCAAATAACTTTTACAGCTAATAACACTCACAAAACACACTTGAATGTAGCGCACGGATACTGTAAATCTCTGGTACAAAACTCACACATGAAAGGTTTACAATGGAAGAGAGTTCACACACAGCAAAAGATTTTTAATGTACCGATTTAAGCCTCAGCACGGGAAGTTAACTGTGTCTAGGGTTAGTATTGGAATGTTTCCATGATTTAAAAGAGTTTTCGGTTAGATGATTGACTGCGACTCCTTCATGAATCTACAGAACCTGTTAAATAAATGCAGTTTTATATAAATTCTGTTGAATTTGAATGTACGGGGATGCTGTATTGCTGATGCTAAACAGGAGAAATTCTTGAACATCAGCGGATGTTTTGCATTCGATGGAAAAGATGTCTCAGCTTATTATGTCTCCTCGTGCAGTGGCTGTGGGAAACCATGTCGAAATAACAGAGTTCGCTAGATATGAATTGAAGAGGTGATAAAACTTTGAACTTGGTTCTGCTTGATTTAGATTAGCTAAACTATCAGGTGGTCCGTTGATAGGTGGAAGACTTGAACGAAGATATCACGGTTGGCAATTTGAGAGAGATCGTATAACTGTGTCATGATCCTCAGGTCCGTTTCATGGCAAATGCTAAAATTCCTCTATCAGCTCGTGTCAAAACCTACGAGGTGAGGGAATCCTAAGGAGCTGTGTGGGTTTGGATATCTCTGAGAACATCACCCTGAGGTAAATATATTTTCCTGGTTTGAGAATTTTGCCAGGCCAGGTTTCTGAGATTCTTCAGCAGTGCATGAACTTCCTTGCGATCACTCATTACCTCTTGAAAAGTTGATGGATCCAGCACATATTCCATCTCGTGTAATAGGACCCATGTATCCTATCCAAAAACTGAGAATTCATTGATGAGAAGGGAGTGAAACAGTAATTCAGAGGCCTTTTTCTTGGCAGACCTGCTGAACAATCCATGCTTGTTGTGAGATTTGGAGGAACAACAAGGCCTCAAATCGCAAACTGGGTCCCCGAATGGTTCTTTATCAGAATCGCACACTGTGTTCAAGCATGATATGGGATTCCGTCATCCCATATCTCAATTTGAGACCCCACAAAGAAATTCTACCTCAATCTCCGATACATGGGTAGCAGAGTACAGGAAGGAAATGGATGGACAAAATTTGGCCAATCAATATTTCCGGCATGTAATTCATTGCAACGCAAGCAGTAGTGCTCTCCAAGCTTTCAATACATGGAAAAGAAAACAATCTCTGCACTCTCTCTCTTGCATTGACGGCATTAGCTATTCTAGAGTCTGTAACGCAGAGGAAAGCCGCCTTCTTGGTTCCAACGAGCTTATGCTTGGCTAGAGCTTGGCATGCTCAACTCTTATCAGAATGAACACAACGAATCTCATAAGAACACACAGGAGATTCTGAGCCAGCTATCCGTGAACATCCACTCTGTTTCTGTAGTTTTAGCAGAGGAAGATAATAGAACAACATTCACAACCTGGTATCCATCATCAAGTGAATTATAGGTGTTCTCTTTCTTTTGTTTTCTCGTCAGTAGTATGAGTTGCAAGTGTTTCATATTTGGATTCATCTGCATCTTTTTCTGCAATTCACGCAATTCAAGTGGGTTTTGCTTGCTCTAAGATGCAAGTTTTATTGTGCGGTTGGCAGCGCAAAAGACAACAAAATAGTGGGGGCTTGCAGAACCAAAGAATTGCGTAGAAATTCTCACAAGAAACAAAATGAAGATGGCCCATGACTGCCTCGGAAAAAGTGAGAGTTGCTGTCGGATACCTTAATCTCCTAAGCATCTGGCAGACTCCTAACCTGAAAGTCTTAATTTGTGAAGTAAAATATAAAGCCACGTGAGAGGAAGATCTGTGGTCAGGAATGGACAAACATTTTGCAAGGCAATGGCTTTCTGACCCACTTAACTTGCTGTCCCAAATCCCAATACCAGTATCCTCATCTTCTCCACAGGATTTTTCCACAGGCCTCTCTTTCTTTCCTTCTCTTTTCTTCTCCATGGCATTATCATTGCAGTTATCTCTCCCCAACAAAAATTTCTCGAGCCCCTTTGCTTCCTTCTCCCCCGCCACTAAACTCCCAGCAACAATACACATAAACAGCCACCCACTCAAATCAATACACTCAAAGCCTTACCACATAAAGAAGTGCCATGCCGTTGCAGATGCCCCGAGTGCCATTCCTCCTTCACTTGATGCAGAAGATGATGCTCATGGAGTTCTTATCGGTCCCTCTACTGAGGAGGAAACGAGAGGGGATGGAGTGGTGGTGGACTATGATTGGACTGAAGAGTGGTACCCACTTTACCTCACCAAGGATGTGCCAGATGATGCACCTCTAGGTCTTAATGTCTTTGATAAGCAATTAGTGTTATACAAAGATGGCCAAGGTGAGCTGCGATGTCACGAAGATCGGTGTCCTCACAGGTATCTTATAGCATGAGCTCTAGTTTCTGCTACTTATCATTTCAATGATGTTGTTTTGGTTGGATCCCCGACTTGAGTGTCCGGAGACATAACGGAATCTCTTATATTTTTCTTTTGATCAACACTTTGAGTAATTTTAATTGGTTGCAGGAAATTTGATAACATGCCCTTTTAGGAAGCTCGTAATGGTTATTGATTAACACATAAATATCCTTTTAATTATTGATGTTGAATAGTAACCTCAAAATTCATTGAACATCAACTGCACAATGAGCATAACCTTCAAACTTTGACTTGTCTGATGATAGGTTGGCGAAGCTATCAGAAGGTCAGTTGATCAACGGAAGACTTGAATGTCTATACCATGGTTGGCAGTTTGAAGGGGAGGGAAAATGTGTAAAAATACCCCAGGTCTTTCATTTTCCTTTGTTCTGTACATTTTACTATTTTTTCTATCGTGGGGTGGATTTATTTTCATCAGTTGTCTATGATTCTTGCATTTCTTATTATGCCAGTAGTTCTAGCACGAAAGCCTCTTTTGTATTCCAGTTACGGATGCTGATGAATTCTTCTACAGCTTCCTGCAAATGCTAAAATTCCTCAGTCAGCTTGTGTTAAGACATATGAGGTGAAGGAATCACAAGGAGTTGTTTGGGTATGGATGTCACTAAAGACACCACCAAACTTTAAGAAGATTCCCTGGTTTGAGAACTTTTCCAGGCCAGGATTTCAAGATACTTCAACCATTCATGAGCTTCCATATGATCACTCCATACTGCTTGAAAACCTCATGGATCCGGCACACATTCCAATCTCACATGATAGGACAGATTGGACTGCGAAAAGAGAGGATGCCCAGGCACTGCGATTTGAGGTGACTGAACGCACCCATCGAGGTTTTGCAGGGAGGTGGGGTAAGGAAAAGGATAAAAAACTGCTAAGCTTCTTACGGTTTCAAGCTCCGTGCGTTCTATCCAACGATATAGAATTTGCAGATGAGAAGGGGGTGACACAATACTTCACTGGCCTTTTTCTTTGCAGACCAACCGGGCAAGGAAAATCCATGATCATTGTCAGGTTTGGGGCAACAAAAAGACCTCAAATGGCAAAGTTGATCCCTAAATGGTACTTCCATCAAAATGCGTGCAAAATCTTTGAGCAAGACATGGGATTTCTGTCATCACAGAATGAAGTTTTAATGAAAGAAAAGGTTCCAACAAAGGAATTGTACATCAATTTGAAGTCATCAGATACATGGGTAGCTGAATACAGGAAATGGATGGACAAAGTTGGACACGGAATGCCTTATTATTTTGGCCACACCACCATTTCTTTGCCTGAAGTACCTGCTGTTGTAGAACATGCACCAGCTGGCCTTGTTGCTGGAGTTTCAGCTTCATCACCAGCAAAAGGTGGGATTGGAACAATGCATGCACCAAATGTGAACAACCGATATTTCAGACACGTAATTCATTGCAAGGGATGCACCAGTGTAGTCAAAAGTTTCCAAGCTTGGAAAAATGCCCTCTCTGCAATTTCTCTTGCATTGACTGCTTTGGCCATTCTAGCATCTGGAAGGCAATGGAAGACCTTTCTCTTAGTTTCAGCAAGTCTGTGCTTTGCTGGAGTTTATGCATGCTCGACTGCAATTGCAATGAACACAACAAACTTCATAAGAACACACAGGAGATTGTAAGTGGAGAAAGATAGTCATAGCACCTCTAGTAAGTTTCTATAATTTCAGGTCAGGAAGATACAAGAAGTATCATTGTATCAGTTCTCTATTCATGATCTCAAGATTTTTTCTTGGATTCTTCCTTTGCCGTGGAATGCTTTCTTTTATAGGCACCTATCAAGCTTTTTCAGTTAATGGGAAAGGATGCTTTTCTGTAATATTACTGGCATGCGATGACTTTGAACTGGGTTGCCAGGGCAACTGTTAGGCGAAAGAAGAGAATAAAAATTCCTGGAAATTTTTCAAATACTAAATCAGCAAAAGCGTTTCTGGTTTTACAATTGTGATTCAAGGGGTGAACATCCTGCCCCATGTAAGCTTGATTGCAACCTGCGATTAAGACTAAGTTTCAATCCAATCAAATCACTACAAAGAACTTAAAAAATCATTCAGCCTCAGAGAAATCCAAAGAACCTGCAACCAGCTTTGGTTCTTGAGTTGAGCTGCAATGAATAACCTGGGATTCATGGCGCAATCCGATGATGGTTATACCACCTGAGCTTGAACTTGAGCATCGCTGTAACCCATCAAATTCAACCTCTTCAAGTGTCTGCAACAAACAGAAGATTTTAGAAGATAACAAGAACAAACAGATACGACGAAGCAGAGTTCAACCCCAGCAAATAGCATAATGAACACACCCGGCCATGACAATCAAAGAGAATAAGAAGGGAAGAAGACAATGCAGGTTTCGATTTGAGCATTTTTACATCCCATGCTACCAAGCAGCATCACAATCATAGAGAAAATCCAGTCAATTAATGGCCACGATGCGCCTTCTTTAATAATCAACATGAGGTTAACGCGAGCGTACATGCAGAGAATGATTAGGACAGTTTCATTGTCTAACTTCATAATATTTGCAAAACATAATAGACTCCAAGATCAAAATCATTAATAATCATAACAAAGAAGAGGGAAAATGACCATATTTATATTACAATAACTAAAGGATATCCTTGGTCAAACATCAAAATGAAAGTTTGCAGAAGATACTAATAGCAGCTAAAATCACACCAGTAAAAGCTCTTAATTCTGATGAAATAATACTACCAGTGATGAGAGCATGCATAATTATTTGTAAATAACTAATATTCATGGACGAAAAAGATCAAGAAATATCCGTGAAGCGTCGATCTTATACCATTTTAGCCAAGAAGCAATATGACAACAAAAAAAGATCAAGTTGCAATGCCATACACAGAGGCTTTACATAAATGCTTCTTACAGAGTTTGAGTTGTTACATTGGGGGTTTGAACATAAGGTTTTGGATCTTAGGTTAATTTAAAACTAATCAGAAGACCAAGCTGTGCTTTATGCACCCAAATACAGAGAGAAATTAGGACAGTTTTATTGAAAGAGCTTCGTAGACTTTGCAAAACACTAAATTACTGCAAGATTCAGCATCATCAATAGGGAGAAATGAACCAAATTTTTATTACAATAACCAAAGGATATCCTTGGCGAGCATCAAAAATGAAAATTTGCAGAAGCAGATGCTAATAGGTATGAAATAACACCAGCAATTCTCTTGATTCTGATGCAAACAGCATTTATACTAGTACGAATATGAAAAGATAAAAACATTACTAATAGAAATGGAAAACGCTTTATTTATTTACCCTCTTTTGGCCTAATCTCAATCCCTTCAACAATCAGCCCACCTTTCCAATTACCACTCTTAACCTCTTGAACACTCATTTCAAGTTCTCCATCTTCCCCTTCCTTGCAAAAGAACTCCCCCAACTCAATCTCCAGCCACCCATCTCCCCTTTTCTTTGGATATTGTCCATTATTTTCTCTGGCAGGTTCAAATGCTGGTGTCCCCGCAATTCGGCCACGGTTGAACAACCCGATGTGCCTTCTTTGGTATTGCTGTTTCCACCCACTCTCTGAATCCAAATACACATTTCTCTTACCACTTTCACTACCAACAAGCCCCACCCTCACCTCCACTGGATGGTAATCTAATCCATAAAATCCTCCTGTTGGCCTGAACACAAGGTAGGCTGTGTAGAATGTTGCTGGAGACAGCATAGTAGCATTTATTTTTCCACGAATTTCAAGCCAGCATACAGAAATCAACTCTGCCACCTCTCCAAATCTACGAGATTCCAACAAAATCATAAAATCTCAGAGTCACCAAAAAAAAAAACAGAGAAAGGAAAAAAGATAGACAAGCCAACCTGGAGGAAGGATCAGAATTCCATCTCCAGTAAGGAGGAGTATCACCCCATACAATCATCAGATCTCTTGCAGAAAGCATGTAGCATCTCTTCCCACTCTTTTTTTCCAATGAAAAGCTCTATTCAAAAAAAAAAAAAACATAAATTTTTTTATCTCTTCTCCAATCTAAATTCCCATCCCACTTATCCAACGTAAAATTATCTTCAATCTTATAAAACTCTCTGAAAAATCAAAATGTGTTCTTGCTATGTTAAGTTCATTTTGATCTAATTGAAGAACGGACTACATTTTTTTTAATCTCATTTTCATATCCAGATTCTTATGTCAGAGTACAATACTGTCAGATCCAATTAAGTCAAAATCATTTTAACTACAAATGTAATAGCAATACTGTCAGGTCCAATTAAGTACGTGCTGCCAGAATCATTTTCAAAATCCAAATTCTCATTTTAATCTTGTCTGTCTTATCCTATCCACTTCCACTAGTCTGCTTAGAAAGACAAGGAAGGTTGACAAGAAATATACCTTTTTGCCACCCTCGATAATCAAGGGCTTCTCACAAAGCATGAGATAGAGATGTTTCTTAGAAGAAGCAGAAGAAAGCAGCATGGAAGAAGCATCAGATTTGGAGATGATAGAATGATAATCAAGGGGCAGAAACCTTTCCCAGACAACATCAGATTCTTCTGCCGATTTAAACAAGGAGCACACTATAGACAGTCTGCAAGCATCCCTCGGACAAGTAAGAGACAGAACGTTGGCTATGCATGATTCTGGCAGTACGTGCAACGACATATCTTCTTATCTCGAACTCAATACTGCCATTTAACACCGTGCTTTTTTGGATTTTGAGTTGGCAGAAAGCCAGAAACTGCTATTTATAGGGAATACGAGGAGGGAAGCTTAGCGATTAAGTACGAGAATATGGTATAAAGTAGAAACTGCCTCTTCTTTTTTCCTTTTGTTAGTTGAATTTCTTTATTATTGTTTTTTAAAAAGCATGAATCTTTTTATTCGAGATGTCACATGGGATGAGTCGATTTTGTTTGTGTTCTTTGGACTAAGCCAATGATTATAGTTTAATCTTTTTTTAATAAATGAGGCATTTTTAGATTTATATTTTGCATATTTAAAATATTAATTAATATGAATTTAATTGATTTTTAAAAAACAATTGAGATGTTTTTGAATTTTTACTCATATATTTGAAATATTTTGATGGGGGTGTAAGCTATAATAACAACTACAAAATAGAAAACATGTTAGTCTTGATTACCAAAATTGATTGCAAATGTGAATTCTAAATTCACAATTTATTTCTATAATAATAAAACTAATAAAATATACCTTTCTTCTTTTTTTTTCCAAAAAAACCCCACTATCCAAAAAGTGTATTTTTGTGGGCCCAGGTGAGCTAGTAAAATCCTGGTTGTCATAGGTTCTTTCAAAAAATATATTTTTTAACTCAAATTCGAGACTTACTATATAGATGTCAAATTTTTTATCATCACACCACATCTCTTGAGAACTAATAAAATATATCATCATAGAGGCTTACAAGATCTATAAATAAGCTAAAAAAAATTATCTAGGAAATAACTAAAAAATCAAAAGTACAAATAAAAAATCAAATTAACAATAAACCTGGAAAATTGTTTTAGAAAAAAAAAAAAAGAAATATCTCAGATAGTAATGTTTGAATCTAATTTCTAATTTTTGGAGATCTAACGATCCAATAAGCATCTTTCCATGGAAAAGAGATTCAGCAATTCATTAAACAAGATATTTATTTATACTATAAAAATTATTTATAGAACCAACCTGGAAAAAAAATCCAAGTAAAATCTAACAGAGGTATCTCCCATTATATTTGTTTTAAAAAATATTATTTATACGATTTGTTTAGGTTAAATTCTCATCTAGTTAAATATTATTTATGAAATTTTTTGGGTTTTAAACTTGCATATAAGCTCATAATACCTTATGTTTAATTTTTATTACATAGAATGAGGGTGATGAGTTTCGAACTCATAACCATGGGTCAACAAGGATCTAATACCATATTAATGAATTATTTCACCTAAAAATTGAAGTTGTTAGGTGAACTCCAGAATATTATTTATATTATTCTCTAACAATGATAGTGATCGAATTATAATTTTATAAACACAATATGTATTTATTTTTTTTTGTTAAGGAATCATCTCATCTAAAAATTTAAACTTATAGATAAGGCCCTATAATATAATTTATATTATTTTTTAGTAATTTTTTATTAATACTAATAGCTTTCTGTTTTCAAAGTTTCTAGTCTGAACTTCTATTTCGTAATAATAAATAAATAAATGTTTTTGTCTGTAGATTTTATAGGCACACAGGAATCATTTAAATTTCCGTTGTCTGATGGAAGCAGGAGCCACAGTTCGACGGAAATTTGCATGCAGAACAGATTTCCAACGTTGACCGGCGGCTTCTTAGGCCATTTGGCATTGCGATCTAATCTGTTTTTTTGTTGTTTTTTGATGTTTTATTTTTATTTTTAAAACTATCGGTTTAGTGTTTTTAGATCATTTTGATGTGCTGATGTCAAAAATAATTTTTAAAAAATAAAAAAACATCATTTTGATGCATTTCGGCACGAAAAGCATTTTAAAAAGCAAAAGCAAAAGCAACCACACTCCCAAACACCCCCTTAATATCTAGATTATGTCTTGGAATAATATAAATGATCTCATCGGATAATTTAAGGTTTCATGTAAGGTAGTTTTATTGATTTAATGGTAACGAGTTCGAATCTCACTATTTTTATTTTATTTGATAAAATTAAATATAAGATAATATGGGCATGTGCAGATTTTAAATATAAAGAGCTTTTATAAATTATATTTTAGATATGTTAAAAAATAATAAAAATTATATTTTAAAGTTTCACCTCACCATTTAAATTTTTAAATGAGATGATTAATTGTTTTTCACTCTTTTTTCTTTTTCCCTTAATAGAAATATGGTGTGAATTTTATAATAACTCTTTCTTTATTCGAATCCTCTACCTTGCTTTCAATAAAAGAGAAGGTTGTCTGCTTGCTGTCTCAATAAAAAAAAAGTCTTGCGTTGTATTGGGGAAGAGTGTTTTATACTTGAAAAGCTACTGAAATAATATTTTAATAAAAAATAATAATTTATTTTTTATATTAACGTATTAAATCCATCCTTCATTGTGCAGTGAGCATACGGTGCTGTAAAAAGTTCTTTATATCAGGATTGTTAGTTTTATTTTGTGTCTGCTTAAACATTTTATATAGGTTAAAAAAACAACATAAAATAATATCATTTTTATTTTAATTTAAACTCCATTTAATTCTGGGTTTTTTTTTTGGCTAAATATTGGTTGAAATGTCCCAGTTTTGTTTTGTCCGTTCCGTTTCGACTAAATAGTATTTTATTAAATAATGAATAATTTTACAATATCAATCATATGTCTTAATCCTACCTTTAGTTTGAGATGAAATTTTACGAGAAATTTCTTGATATATTTATATATATTATGTTAAAATTTCAGAGCTATCAGAAAATATAATGAACTTGCATGATTGATGATGGTATTCTCGGAATATTATACATGTTTATAATTTTATTTAAAAAAATCATTTTATTGTGTCTTTTTATATTAAATTTCATAATTCTAAATAATTTTATTTTTGGATTTGAACTATTTTTTTAAAATTATTATATATATAAACAATATAACCCCAAAACTGCACGCCGAAACACTCCAAAATTAAAATATTTCATTATAATTGAAAAAACAGAATACCAACCGAAACAATATCGATAAGCTTGTAATATATCTGAAAAACCTACAACAGCCCCAAAGATTCTAGGAATGGCAGCATCTGGCCTTTTAGAGCTTGTCATTACGGATAGTTAACATGACGATGTACTTCTACACTAAAATTTTGTTAAGGGAAACAGAAGGAATGAGGAATTGCAAAGAATTTATCCATCTATACATGAAACGTTGCAAGTTTGTTTTTTAACCAGAGAATAATTCAAACAAACATGCAACTAGGCCACATGGCTGGTATAAGTTTATAGTAAATTCTCTTCATTTAAATCCATTGATCGCTTTCCGTGAAGAAAAAAAGCTGTGTACGAAACCTCAGCTTGACTTGAAAGTTTCCGGCAAAGCAATTGCCCCATTCAGTTTATTACTTACCTTTGGATTCAAACTACACGCACACTGGATAGTTTTGAGTACAGACATGTACATCATTTGAACAGAAAAAACTTTGCTCCTTTTGTGGTTCGAGTTTCAGATCAACGGTATGGTTGGAAACTTGTACCTCTGAATTCACTTCTCAGAATAAGCATGCCACTTCAGATGCAGAAATCCACCCTGTGCATGTTTAACTGCTTGGACTAGCCCCTACTGCGCCGAGACAGAAACAAGTTATGTGAAGCAATATGTTGAACAATATAATTTGAAATGAAATGAACAACATAATCATGAGATTCAAATTATTTATAATCACTAAACATTTATATGTTACATCAATAAGAGTTGCTATAAATCTTCTCTGCGTCCTCCTTCATAGCTGTGCAATAGACCAGCCGCAAAAACTTTTGATAGTGATGCAATCAAGATAATCTACCCCCTACAACGTGAATAGAGAAGTCATTGATAGAATACGAAAACAGTTGCTTATCTAGTTACCTTCTTTTGGTCTGATCTCAATCCCTTCGACAATTAGTCCATATTTCCGATTCTTGGTGCCATCAAGAACTCTCATTTCCAGCTCTCTATCTTCCCCTTCCTTGCAAGAGAAGTCACCCAGTTCAATCTCCAACCACCCATCTCCTCTTTCCTTTGGATAATGCCCATCACTTTCTCTGGCAGATACATTTCGTCTGAGGCTATCAACTGGCCTTCTTGCAGTACGGAATTGCTGCCCTCTCCTATCTTCATTCCAGCAAACAGTAGGCGCACAAATCTTATCTCCATCCAGTTTCATTGCAACCTCAACTGGCTGGTCATCGAATCCATAAGATTCCATAGAGAACTTGAAGACAAGGTTTGCTGTGTGCAATATTGATGGGGAGAGCATACTAGTATTGATTTTGCCACGGATTTCAAGCCAACAAACTGTAATAAGCTCAGCCACTTCTGGAAATCTGTAGGTGAACACCATCAACATTTCAATGTCACAAGCTCAGAAACATGAAACTGAAAAGGGAAAAAAAAAGAGAGAAAAGAAAAACCTGGATGCTGGATTAGAATTCCATTTCCAATATCGAGGAGTGTGGCTCCATGTAATCACGAGGTCCCTTTCAGATAGCATGGAACGTTTCTTCCCACTCTTCTTTTCCAATGAAAAGCTCTATCCGATCAAAAAGCAGCACATTAGTAGACAAATCAACTCAATCACATAGCTTTTGGGACATGGGATTGGTCCGATTGGAGGACAAGAGATAAATATTAATTATTATTATTTAATTGATTTTTAAAAAACAATTGAGATGTTTTTGAATTTTTACTCTTATATTTGAAATATTTTGATGGGGGTGTAAGCTATAATAACAACTACAAAATAGAAAACATGTTAGTCTTGATTACCAAAATTGATTGCAAATGTGAATTCTAAATTCACAATTTATTTCTATAAGAATAAAACTAATAAAATATACCTTTCTTTCTTTTTTTTCCAAAAAAACCCCACTATCCAAAAAGTGTATTTTTGTGGGCCCAGGTGAGCCAGTAAAATCCTGGTTGTCATAGATTCTTCCAAAAAATATATTTTTTAACTCAAATTCGAGACTTACTATATAGATGTCAAACTTTTTATCATCACACCACGTCTCTTGAGAACTAATAAAATATATCATCATAGAGGCTTACAAGATCTATAAATAAGCTAAAAAAAATTATCTAGGAAATAACTAAAAAATCAAAAGTACAAATAAAAAATCAAATTAACAATAAACCTGGAAAATTGTTTTAGAAAAAACAAAAAAAAATATCTCACATAGTAATATTTGAACCTAATTTCTAATTTTTGGAGATCTAACGGTCCAATAAGCATCTTTCCATGGAAAAGAGATTCAGCAATTCATTAAACAAGATATTTATTTATACTATAAAAATTATTTATAGAACCAACCTGGAAAAAAAATCCAAGTAAAATCTAACAGAGGTATCTCCCATTATATTTGTTTTAAAAAATATTATTTATACGATTTGTTTAGGTTAAATTCTCATCTAGTTAAATATTATTTATGAAATTTTTTGGGTTTTAAACTTGCATATAAGCTCATAATATCTTATGTTTAATTTTTATTACATAGAATGAGGGTGATGAGTTTCGAACTCGTAACCATGGGTCAACAAGGATCTAATACCATATTAATGAATTATTTCACCTAAAAATTGAAGTTGTTAGGTGAACTCCAGAATATTATTTATATTATTCTCTAACAATGATAGTGATCGAATTATAATTTTATAAACACAATATGTATTTATTTTTTTTGTTAAGGAATCATCTCATCTAAAAATTTAAACTTATAGATAAGGCCCTATAATATAATTTATATTATTTTTTAGTAATTTTTTATTAATACTAATAGCTTTCTGTTTTCAAAGTTTCTAGTCTGAACTTCTATTTCGTAATAATAAATAAATAAATGTTTTTGTCTGTAGATTTTATAGGCACACAGGAATCATTTAAATTTCCGTTGTCTGATGGAAGCAGGAGCCACAGTTCGACGGAAATTTGCATGCAGAACAGATTTCCAACGTTGACCGGCGGCTTCTTAGGCCATTTGGCATTGCGATCTAATCTGTTTTTTGTTGTTTTTTGATATTTTATTTTTATTTTTAAAACTATCGGTTTAGTGTTCTTAGATCATTTTGATGTGTTGATATCAAAAATAATTTTTAAAAATAAAAAACATCATCTTGATTCATTTCGGCACGAAAAGCATTTTAAAAAGCAAAAGCAAAAGCAACCACACTCCCAAACACCCCCTTAATATCTAGATTATGTCTTGGAATAATATAAATGATCTCATCGGATAATTTAAGGTTTCATGTAAGGTAGTTTTATTGATTTAATGGTAAAGAGTTTAAATCTCACTATTTTTATTTTATTTAATAAAATTAAATATAAAATAATATGGGCATGTGTAGGTTTTAAACATAAAGAACTTTTATAAATCATATTTTAAGTATGTTAAAAAATAATATAAATTATATTTTAGAGTTTCATAATTTAAATTTTTAAATGAGATGATTAATTGTTTTTCACTTTTTTTTTCTTTTTCTTGATAGAAATATGGTGTGAATTTTATAGTAACTCTTTCTTTATTCGAATCCTCTACCTTGCTTTCAATAAAAGAGAAGGTTGTCTGCTTGCTGTCTCAATAAAAAAAAAGTCTTGCGTTGTATTGGGGAAGAGTGTTTTATACTTGAAAAGCTACTGAAATAATATTTTAATAAAAAATAATAATTTATTTTTTATATTAACGTATTAAATCCATCCTTCATTGTGCAGTGAGCATACGGTGCTGTAAAAAGTTCTTTATATCAGGATTGTTAGTTTTATTTTGTTTCAGCTGAAACATTTTGTATAGGTTAAAAAAAAAATATAAAATAATATTATTTTTATTTCAATTTAAATTTCATTTAATTCTAGGTTTTTTTGGCTAAATATTGGATGAAATGTCCTGGTTTTGTTTTACTCGTTCCGTTTCGACTAAATAGTATTTTATTAAATAATGAATAATTTTACAATATCAATCATATGTCTTAATCCTACCTTTAGTTTGAAAAGAAATTTTACGAAAAATTTCTTGATATATTTATACATGTTATGTAAAATTTTAGAGTAATCAGAAAATATAATGAACTTGCGTGATTGATAATAGTATTCTCGGAATATTATACATGTTTATAATTTTATTTTAAAAAATCATTTTATTGTGTCTTTTTATATTAAATTTCATAATTCTAAATAATTTTATTTTTGGATTTGAACTATTTTTTTAAAATTATTATATACATAAACAATATAACCCCAAAACTGCACGCCGAAACACTCCAAAATTAAAATATTTCATTATAATTGAAAAAACAGAATACCAACCGAAACAATATCGATAAGCTTGTAATATATCTGAAAAACCTACAACAGCCCCAAAGATTCTAGGAATGGCAGCATCTGGCCTTTTAGAGCTTGTCATTACGGATAGTTAACATGACGATGTACTTCTACACTAAAATTTTGTTAAGGGAAACAGAAGGAATGAGGAATTGCAAAGAATTTATCCATCTATACATGAAACGTTGCAAGTTTGTTTTTTAACCAGAGAATAATTCAAACAAACATGCAACTAGGCCACATGGCTGGTATAAGTTTATAGTAAATTCTCTTCATTTAAATCCATTGATCGCTTTCCGTGAAGAAAAAAAGCTGTGTACGAAACCTCAGCTTGACTTGAAAGTTTCCGGCAAAGCAATTGCCCCATTCAGTTTATTACTTACCTTTGGATTCAAACTACACGCACACTGGATAGTTTTGAGTACAGACATGTACATCATTTGAACAGAAAAAACTTTGCTCCTTTTGTGGTTCGAGTTTCAGATCAACGGTATGGTTGGAAACTTGTACCTCTGAATTCACTTCTCAGAATAAGCATGCCACTTCAGATGCAGAAATCCACCCTGTGCATGTTTAACTGCTTGGACTAGCCCCTACTGCGCCGAGACAGAAACAAGTTATGTGAAGCAATATGTTGAACAATATAATTTGAAATGAAATGAACAACATAATCATGAGATTCAAATTATTTATAATCACTAAACATTTATATGTTACATCAATAAGAGTTGCTATAAATCTTCTCTGCGTCCTCCTTCATAGCTGTGCAATAGACCAGCCGCAAAAACTTTTGATAGTGATGCAATCAAGATAATCTACCCCCTACAACGTGAATAGAGAAGTCATTGATAGAATACGAAAACAGTTGCTTATCTAGTTACCTTCTTTTGGTCTGATCTCAATCCCTTCGACAATTAGTCCATATTTCCGATTCTTGGTGCCATCAAGAACTCTCATTTCCAGCTCTCTATCTTCCCCTTCCTTGCAAGAGAAGTCACCCAGTTCAATCTCCAACCACCCATCTCCTCTTTCCTTTGGATAATGCCCATCACTTTCTCTGGCAGATACATTTCGTCTGAGGCTATCAACTGGCCTTCTTGCAGTACGGAATTGCTGCCCTCTCCTATCTTCATTCCAGCAAACAGTAGGCGCACAAATCTTATCTCCATCCAGTTTCATTGCAACCTCAACTGGCTGGTCATCGAATCCATAAGATTCCATAGAGAACTTGAAGACAAGGTTTGCTGTGTGCAATATTGATGGGGAGAGCATACTAGTATTGATTTTGCCACGGATTTCAAGCCAACAAACTGTAATAAGCTCAGCCACTTCTGGAAATCTGTAGGTGAACACCATCAACATTTCAATGTCACAAGCTCAGAAACATGAAACTGAAAAGGGAAAAAAAAAGAGAGAAAAGAAAAACCTGGATGCTGGATTAGAATTCCATTTCCAATATCGAGGAGTGTGGCTCCATGTAATCACGAGGTCCCTTTCAGATAGCATGGAACGTTTCTTCCCACTCTTCTTTTCCAATGAAAAGCTCTATCCGATCAAAAAGCAGCACATTAGTAGACAAATCAACTCAATCACATAGCTTTTGGGACATGGGATTGGTCCGATTGGAGGACAAGAGATAAATATTAATTATTATTATTTAATTGATTTTTAAAAAACAATTGAGATGTTTTTGAATTTTTACTCTTATATTTGAAATATTTTGATGGGGGTGTAAGCTATAATAACAACTACAAAATAGAAAACATGTTAGTCTTGATTACCAAAATTGATTGCAAATGTGAATTCTAAATTCACAATTTATTTCTATAAGAATAAAACTAATAAAATATACCTTTCTTTCTTTTTTTTCCAAAAAAACCCCACTATCCAAAAAGTGTATTTTTGTGGGCCCAGGTGAGCCAGTAAAATCCTGGTTGTCATAGATTCTTCCAAAAAATATATTTTTTAACTCAAATTCGAGACTTACTATATAGATGTCAAACTTTTTATCATCACACCACGTCTCTTGAGAACTAATAAAATATATCATCATAGAGGCTTACAAGATCTATAAATAAGCTAAAAAAAATTATCTAGGAAATAACTAAAAAATCAAAAGTACAAATAAAAAATCAAATTAACAATAAACCTGGAAAATTGTTTTAGAAAAAACAAAAAAAAATATCTCACATAGTAATATTTGAACCTAATTTCTAATTTTTGGAGATCTAACGGTCCAATAAGCATCTTTCCATGGAAAAGAGATTCAGCAATTCATTAAACAAGATATTTATTTATACTATAAAAATTATTTATAGAACCAACCTGGAAAAAAAATCCAAGTAAAATCTAACAGAGGTATCTCCCATTATATTTGTTTTAAAAAATATTATTTATACGATTTGTTTAGGTTAAATTCTCATCTAGTTAAATATTATTTATGAAATTTTTTGGGTTTTAAACTTGCATATAAGCTCATAATATCTTATGTTTAATTTTTATTACATAGAATGAGGGTGATGAGTTTCGAACTCGTAACCATGGGTCAACAAGGATCTAATACCATATTAATGAATTATTTCACCTAAAAATTGAAGTTGTTAGGTGAACTCCAGAATATTATTTATATTATTCTCTAACAATGATAGTGATCGAATTATAATTTTATAAACACAATATGTATTTATTTTTTTTGTTAAGGAATCATCTCATCTAAAAATTTAAACTTATAGATAAGGCCCTATAATATAATTTATATTATTTTTTAGTAATTTTTTATTAATACTAATAGCTTTCTGTTTTCAAAGTTTCTAGTCTGAACTTCTATTTCGTAATAATAAATAAATAAATGTTTTTGTCTGTAGATTTTATAGGCACACAGGAATCATTTAAATTTCCGTTGTCTGATGGAAGCAGGAGCCACAGTTCGACGGAAATTTGCATGCAGAACAGATTTCCAACGTTGACCGGCGGCTTCTTAGGCCATTTGGCATTGCGATCTAATCTGTTTTTTGTTGTTTTTTGATATTTTATTTTTATTTTTAAAACTATCGGTTTAGTGTTTTTAGATCATTTTGATGTGCTGATGTCAAAAATAATTTTTAAAAAATAAAAAAACATCATTTTGATGCATTTCGGCACGAAAAGCATTTTAAAAAGCAAAAGCAAAAGCAACCACACTCCCAAACACCCCCTTAATATCTAGATTATGTCTTGGAATAATATAAATGATCTCATCGGATAATTTAAGGTTTCATGTAAGGTAGTTTTATTGATTTAATGGTAAAGAGTTTAAATCTCACTATTTTTATTTTATTTAATAAAATTAAATATAAAATAATATGGGCATGTGTAGGTTTTAAACATAAAGAACTTTTATAAATCATATTTTAAGTATGTTAAAAAATAATATAAATTATATTTTAGAGTTTCATAATTTAAATTTTTAAATGAGATGATTAATTGTTTTTCACTTTTTTTTTCTTTTTCTTGATAGAAATATGGTGTGAATTTTATAGTAACTCTTTCTTTATTCGAATCCTCTACCTTGCTTTCAATAAAAGAGAAGGTTGTCTGCTTGCTGTCTCAATAAAAAAAAAGTCTTGCGTTGTATTGGGGAAGAGTGTTTTATACTTGAAAAGCTACTGAAATAATATTTTAATAAAAAATAATAATTTATTTTTTATATTAACGTATTAAATCCATCCTTCATTGTGCAGTGAGCATACGGTGCTGTAAAAAGTTCTTTATATCAGGATTGTTAGTTTTATTTTGTTTCAGCTGAAACATTTTGTATAGGTTAAAAAAAAAATATAAAATAATATTATTTTTATTTCAATTTAAATTTCATTTAATTCTAGGTTTTTTTGGCTAAATATTGGATGAAATGTCCTGGTTTTGTTTTACTCGTTCCGTTTCGACTAAATAGTATTTTATTAAATAATGAATAATTTTACAATATCAATCATATGTCTTAATCCTACCTTTAGTTTGAAAAGAAATTTTACGAAAAATTTCTTGATATATTTATACATGTTATGTAAAATTTTAGAGTAATCAGAAAATATAATGAACTTGCGTGATTGATAATAGTATTCTCGGAATATTATACATGTTTATAATTTTATTTTAAAAAATCATTTTATTGTGTCTTTTTATATTAAATTTCATAATTCTAAATAATTTTATTTTTGGATTTGAACTATTTTTTTAAAATTATTATATACATAAACAATATAACCCCAAAACTGCACGCCGAAACACTCCAAAATTAAAATATTTCATTATAATTGAAAAAACAGAATACCAACCGAAACAATATCGATAAGCTTGTAATATATCTGAAAAACCTACAACAGCCCCAAAGATTCTAGGAATGGCAGCATCTGGCCTTTTAGAGCTTGTCATTACGGATAGTTAACATGACGATGTACTTCTACACTAAAATTTTGTTAAGGGAAACAGAAGGAATGAGGAATTGCAAAGAATTTATCCATCTATACATGAAACGTTGCAAGTTTGTTTTTTAACCAGAGAATAATTCAAACAAACATGCAACTAGGCCACATGGCTGGTATAAGTTTATAGTAAATTCTCTTCATTTAAATCCATTGATCGCTTTCCGTGAAGAAAAAAAGCTGTGTACGAAACCTCAGCTTGACTTGAAAGTTTCCGGCAAAGCAATTGCCCCATTCAGTTTATTACTTACCTTTGGATTCAAACTACACGCACACTGGATAGTTTTGAGTACAGACATGTACATCATTTGAACAGAAAAAACTTTGCTCCTTTTGTGGTTCGAGTTTCAGATCAACGGTATGGTTGGAAACTTGTACCTCTGAATTCACTTCTCAGAATAAGCATGCCACTTCAGATGCAGAAATCCACCCTGTGCATGTTTAACTGCTTGGACTAGCCCCTACTGCGCCGAGACAGAAACAAGTTATGTGAAGCAATATGTTGAACAATATAATTTGAAATGAAATGAACAACATAATCATGAGATTCAAATTATTTATAATCACTAAACATTTATATGTTACATCAATAAGAGTTGCTATAAATCTTCTCTGCGTCCTCCTTCATAGCTGTGCAATAGACCAGCCGCAAAAACTTTTGATAGTGATGCAATCAAGATAATCTACCCCCTACAACGTGAATAGAGAAGTCATTGATAGAATACGAAAACAGTTGCTTATCTAGTTACCTTCTTTTGGTCTGATCTCAATCCCTTCGACAATTAGTCCATATTTCCGATTCTTGGTGCCATCAAGAACTCTCATTTCCAGCTCTCTATCTTCCCCTTCCTTGCAAGAGAAGTCACCCAGTTCAATCTCCAACCACCCATCTCCTCTTTCCTTTGGATAATGCCCATCACTTTCTCTGGCAGATACATTTCGTCTGAGGCTATCAACTGGCCTTCTTGCAGTACGGAATTGCTGCCCTCTCCTATCTTCATTCCAGCAAACAGTAGGCGCACAAATCTTATCTCCATCCAGTTTCATTGCAACCTCAACTGGCTGGTCATCGAATCCATAAGATTCCATAGAGAACTTGAAGACAAGGTTTGCTGTGTGCAATATTGATGGGGAGAGCATACTAGTATTGATTTTGCCACGGATTTCAAGCCAACAAACTGTAATAAGCTCAGCCACTTCTGGAAATCTGTAGGTGAACACCATCAACATTTCAATGTCACAAGCTCAGAAACATGAAACTGAAAAGGGAAAAAAAAAGAGAGAAAAGAAAAACCTGGATGCTGGATTAGAATTCCATTTCCAATATCGAGGAGTGTGGCTCCATGTAATCACGAGGTCCCTTTCAGATAGCATGGAACGTTTCTTCCCACTCTTCTTTTCCAATGAAAAGCTCTATCCGATCAAAAAGCAGCACATTAGTAGACAAATCAACTCAATCACATAGCTTTTGGGACATGGGATTGGTCCGATTGGAGGACAAGAGATAAATATTAATTATTATTATTTAATTGATTTTTAAAAAACAATTGAGATGTTTTTGAATTTTTACTCTTATATTTGAAATATTTTGATGGGGGTGTAAGCTATAATAACAACTACAAAATAGAAAACATGTTAGTCTTGATTACCAAAATTGATTGCAAATGTGAATTCTAAATTCACAATTTATTTCTATAAGAATAAAACTAATAAAATATACCTTTCTTTCTTTTTTTTCCAAAAAAACCCCACTATCCAAAAAGTGTATTTTTGTGGGCCCAGGTGAGCCAGTAAAATCCTGGTTGTCATAGATTCTTCCAAAAAATATATTTTTTAACTCAAATTCGAGACTTACTATATAGATGTCAAACTTTTTATCATCACACCACGTCTCTTGAGAACTAATAAAATATATCATCATAGAGGCTTACAAGATCTATAAATAAGCTAAAAAAAATTATCTAGGAAATAACTAAAAAATCAAAAGTACAAATAAAAAATCAAATTAACAATAAACCTGGAAAATTGTTTTAGAAAAAACAAAAAAAAATATCTCACATAGTAATATTTGAACCTAATTTCTAATTTTTGGAGATCTAACGGTCCAATAAGCATCTTTCCATGGAAAAGAGATTCAGCAATTCATTAAACAAGATATTTATTTATACTATAAAAATTATTTATAGAACCAACCTGGAAAAAAAATCCAAGTAAAATCTAACAGAGGTATCTCCCATTATATTTGTTTTAAAAAATATTATTTATACGATTTGTTTAGGTTAAATTCTCATCTAGTTAAATATTATTTATGAAATTTTTTGGGTTTTAAACTTGCATATAAGCTCATAATATCTTATGTTTAATTTTTATTACATAGAATGAGGGTGATGAGTTTCGAACTCGTAACCATGGGTCAACAAGGATCTAATACCATATTAATGAATTATTTCACCTAAAAATTGAAGTTGTTAGGTGAACTCCAGAATATTATTTATATTATTCTCTAACAATGATAGTGATCGAATTATAATTTTATAAACACAATATGTATTTATTTTTTTTGTTAAGGAATCATCTCATCTAAAAATTTAAACTTATAGATAAGGCCCTATAATATAATTTATATTATTTTTTAGTAATTTTTTATTAATACTAATAGCTTTCTGTTTTCAAAGTTTCTAGTCTGAACTTCTATTTCGTAATAATAAATAAATAAATGTTTTTGTCTGTAGATTTTATAGGCACACAGGAATCATTTAAATTTCCGTTGTCTGATGGAAGCAGGAGCCACAGTTCGACGGAAATTTGCATGCAGAACAGATTTCCAACGTTGACCGGCGGCTTCTTAGGCCATTTGGCATTGCGATCTAATCTGTTTTTTGTTGTTTTTTGATATTTTATTTTTATTTTTAAAACTATCGGTTTAGTGTTTTTAGATCATTTTGATGTGCTGATGTCAAAAATAATTTTTAAAAATAAAAAAACATCATTTTGATGCATTTCGGCACGAAAAGCATTTTAAAAAGCAAAAGCAAAAGCAACCACACTCCCAAACACCCCCTTAATATCTAGATTATGTCTTGGAATAATATAAATGATCTCATCGGATAATTTAAGGTTTCATGTAAGGTAGTTTTATTGATTTAATGGTAAAGAGTTTAAATCTCACTATTTTTATTTTATTTAATAAAATTAAATATAAAATAATATGGGCATGTGTAGGTTTTAAACATAAAGAACTTTTATAAATCATATTTTAAGTATGTTAAAAAATAATATAAATTATATTTTAGAGTTTCATAATTTAAATTTTTAAATGAGATGATTAATTGTTTTTCACTTTTTTTTCTTTTTCTTGATAGAAATATGGTGTGAATTTTATAGTAACTCTTTCTTTATTCGAATCCTCTACCTTGCTTTCAATAAAAGAGAAGGTTGTCTGCTTGCTGTCTCAATAAAAAAAAAGTCTTGCGTTGTATTGGGGAAGAGTGTTTTATACTTGAAAAGCTACTGAAATAATATTTTAATAAAAAATAATAATTTATTTTTTATATTAACGTATTAAATCCATCCTTCATTGTGCAGTGAGCATACGGTGCTGTAAAAAGTTCTTTATATCAGGATTGTTAGTTTTATTTTGTTTCAGCTGAAACATTTTGTATAGGTTAAAAAAAAAATATAAAATAATATTATTTTTATTTCAATTTAAATTTCATTTAATTCTAGGTTTTTTTGGCTAAATATTGGATGAAATGTCCTGGTTTTGTTTTACTCGTTCCGTTTCGACTAAATAGTATTTTATTAAATAATGAATAATTTTACAATATCAATCATATGTCTTAATCCTACCTTTAGTTTGAAAAGAAATTTTACGAAAAATTTCTTGATATATTTATACATGTTATGTAAAATTTTAGAGTAATCAGAAAATATAATGAACTTGCGTGATTGATAATAGTATTCTCGGAATATTATACATGTTTATAATTTTATTTTAAAAAATCATTTTATTGTGTCTTTTTATATTAAATTTCATAATTCTAAATAATTTTATTTTTGGATTTGAACTATTTTTTTAAAATTATTATATACATAAACAATATAACCCCAAAACTGCACGCCGAAACACTCCAAAATTAAAATATTTCATTATAATTGAAAAAACAGAATACCAACCGAAACAATATCGATAAGCTTGTAATATATCTGAAAAACCTACAACAGCCCCAAAGATTCTAGGAATGGCAGCATCTGGCCTTTTAGAGCTTGTCATTACGGATAGTTAACATGACGATGTACTTCTACACTAAAATTTTGTTAAGGGAAACAGAAGGAATGAGGAATTGCAAAGAATTTATCCATCTATACATGAAACGTTGCAAGTTTGTTTTTTAACCAGAGAATAATTCAAACAAACATGCAACTAGGCCACATGGCTGGTATAAGTTTATAGTAAATTCTCTTCATTTAAATCCATTGATCGCTTTCCGTGAAGAAAAAAAGCTGTGTACGAAACCTCAGCTTGACTTGAAAGTTTCCGGCAAAGCAATTGCCCCATTCAGTTTATTACTTACCTTTGGATTCAAACTACACGCACACTGGATAGTTTTGAGTACAGACATGTACATCATTTGAACAGAAAAAACTTTGCTCCTTTTGTGGTTCGAGTTTCAGATCAACGGTATGGTTGGAAACTTGTACCTCTGAATTCACTTCTCAGAATAAGCATGCCACTTCAGATGCAGAAATCCACCCTGTGCATGTTTAACTGCTTGGACTAGCCCCTACTGCGCCGAGACAGAAACAAGTTATGTGAAGCAATATGTTGAACAATATAATTTGAAATGAAATGAACAACATAATCATGAGATTCAAATTATTTATAATCACTAAACATTTATATGTTACATCAATAAGAGTTGCTATAAATCTTCTCTGCGTCCTCCTTCATAGCTGTGCAATAGACCAGCCGCAAAAACTTTTGATAGTGATGCAATCAAGATAATCTACCCCCTACAACGTGAATAGAGAAGTCATTGATAGAATACGAAAACAGTTGCTTATCTAGTTACCTTCTTTTGGTCTGATCTCAATCCCTTCGACAATTAGTCCATATTTCCGATTCTTGGTGCCATCAAGAACTCTCATTTCCAGCTCTCTATCTTCCCCTTCCTTGCAAGAGAAGTCACCCAGTTCAATCTCCAACCACCCATCTCCTCTTTCCTTTGGATAATGCCCATCACTTTCTCTGGCAGATACATTTCGTCTGAGGCTATCAACTGGCCTTCTTGCAGTACGGAATTGCTGCCCTCTCCTATCTTCATTCCAGCAAACAGTAGGCGCACAAATCTTATCTCCATCCAGTTTCATTGCAACCTCAACTGGCTGGTCATCGAATCCATAAGATTCCATAGAGAACTTGAAGACAAGGTTTGCTGTGTGCAATATTGATGGGGAGAGCATACTAGTATTGATTTTGCCACGGATTTCAAGCCAACAAACTGTAATAAGCTCAGCCACTTCTGGAAATCTGTAGGTGAACACCATCAACATTTCAATGTCACAAGCTCAGAAACATGAAACTGAAAAGGGAAAAAAAAAGAGAGAAAAGAAAAACCTGGATGCTGGATTAGAATTCCATTTCCAATATCGAGGAGTGTGGCTCCATGTAATCACGAGGTCCCTTTCAGATAGCATGGAACGTTTCTTCCCACTCTTCTTTTCCAATGAAAAGCTCTATCCGATCAAAAAGCAGCACATTAGTAGACAAATCAACTCAATCACATAGCTTTTGGGACATGGGATTGGTCCGATTGGAGGACAAGAGATAAATATTAATTATTATTATTTAATTGATTTTTAAAAAACAATTGAGATGTTTTTGAATTTTTACTCTTATATTTGAAATATTTTGATGGGGGTGTAAGCTATAATAACAACTACAAAATAGAAAACATGTTAGTCTTGATTACCAAAATTGATTGCAAATGTGAATTCTAAATTCACAATTTATTTCTATAAGAATAAAACTAATAAAATATACCTTTCTTTCTTTTTTTTCCAAAAAAACCCCACTATCCAAAAAGTGTATTTTTGTGGGCCCAGGTGAGCCAGTAAAATCCTGGTTGTCATAGATTCTTCCAAAAAATATATTTTTTAACTCAAATTCGAGACTTACTATATAGATGTCAAACTTTTTATCATCACACCACGTCTCTTGAGAACTAATAAAATATATCATCATAGAGGCTTACAAGATCTATAAATAAGCTAAAAAAAATTATCTAGGAAATAACTAAAAAATCAAAAGTACAAATAAAAAATCAAATTAACAATAAACCTGGAAAATTGTTTTAGAAAAAACAAAAAAAAATATCTCACATAGTAATATTTGAACCTAATTTCTAATTTTTGGAGATCTAACGGTCCAATAAGCATCTTTCCATGGAAAAGAGATTCAGCAATTCATTAAACAAGATATTTATTTATACTATAAAAATTATTTATAGAACCAACCTGGAAAAAAAATCCAAGTAAAATCTAACAGAGGTATCTCCCATTATATTTGTTTTAAAAAATATTATTTATACGATTTGTTTAGGTTAAATTCTCATCTAGTTAAATATTATTTATGAAATTTTTTGGGTTTTAAACTTGCATATAAGCTCATAATATCTTATGTTTAATTTTTATTACATAGAATGAGGGTGATGAGTTTCGAACTCGTAACCATGGGTCAACAAGGATCTAATACCATATTAATGAATTATTTCACCTAAAAATTGAAGTTGTTAGGTGAACTCCAGAATATTATTTATATTATTCTCTAACAATGATAGTGATCGAATTATAATTTTATAAACACAATATGTATTTATTTTTTTTGTTAAGGAATCATCTCATCTAAAAATTTAAACTTATAGATAAGGCCCTATAATATAATTTATATTATTTTTTAGTAATTTTTTATTAATACTAATAGCTTTCTGTTTTCAAAGTTTCTAGTCTGAACTTCTATTTCGTAATAATAAATAAATAAATGTTTTTGTCTGTAGATTTTATAGGCACACAGGAATCATTTAAATTTCCGTTGTCTGATGGAAGCAGGAGCCACAGTTCGACGGAAATTTGCATGCAGAACAGATTTCCAACGTTGACCGGCGGCTTCTTAGGCCATTTGGCATTGCGATCTAATCTGTTTTTTGTTGTTTTTTGATATTTTATTTTTATTTTTAAAACTATCGGTTTAGTGTTTTTAGATCATTTTGATGTGCTGATGTCAAAAATAATTTTTAAAAAATAAAAAAACATCATTTTGATGCATTTCGGCACGAAAAGCATTTTAAAAAGCAAAAGCAAAAGCAACCACACTCCCAAACACCCCCTTAATATCTAGATTATGTCTTGGAATAATATAAATGATCTCATCGGATAATTTAAGGTTTCATGTAAGGTAGTTTTATTGATTTAATGGTAACGAGTTTAAATCTCACTATTTTTATTTTATTTAATAAAATTAAATATAAAATAATATGGGCATGTGTAGGTTTTAAACATAAAGAACTTTTATAAATCATATTTTAAGTATGTTAAAAAATAATATAAATTATATTTTAGAGTTTCATAATTTAAATTTTTAAATGAGATGATTAATTGTTTTTCACTTTTTTTTTCTTTTTCTTGATAGAAATATGGTGTGAATTTTATAGTAACTCTTTCTTTATTCGAATCCTCTACCTTGCTTTCAATAAAAGAGAAGGTTGTCTGCTTGCTGTCTCAATAAAAAAAAAGTCTTGCGTTGTATTGGGGAAGAGTGTTTTATACTTGAAAAGCTACTGAAATAATATTTTAATAAAAAATAATAATTTATTTTTTATATTAACGTATTAAATCCATCCTTCATTGTGCAGTGAGCATACGGTGCTGTAAAAAGTTCTTTATATCAGGATTGTTAGTTTTATTTTGTTTCAGCTGAAACATTTTGTATAGGTTAAAAAAAAAATATAAAATAATATTATTTTTATTTCAATTTAAATTTCATTTAATTCTAGGTTTTTTTGGCTAAATATTGGATGAAATGTCCTGGTTTTGTTTTACTCGTTCCGTTTCGACTAAATAGTATTTTATTAAATAATGAATAATTTTACAATATCAATCATATGTCTTAATCCTACCTTTAGTTTGAAAAGAAATTTTACGAAAAATTTCTTGATATATTTATACATGTTATGTAAAATTTTAGAGTAATCAGAAAATATAATGAACTTGCGTGATTGATAATAGTATTCTCGGAATATTATACATGTTTATAATTTTATTTTAAAAAATCATTTTATTGTGTCTTTTTATATTAAATTTCATAATTCTAAATAATTTTATTTTTGGATTTGAACTATTTTTTTAAAATTATTATATACATAAACAATATAACCCCAAAACTGCACGCCGAAACACTCCAAAATTAAAATATTTCATTATAATTGAAAAAACAGAATACCAACCGAAACAATATCGATAAGCTTGTAATATATCTGAAAAACCTACAACAGCCCCAAAGATTCTAGGAATGGCAGCATCTGGCCTTTTAGAGCTTGTCATTACGGATAGTTAACATGACGATGTACTTCTACACTAAAATTTTGTTAAGGGAAACAGAAGGAATGAGGAATTGCAAAGAATTTATCCATCTATACATGAAACGTTGCAAGTTTGTTTTTTAACCAGAGAATAATTCAAACAAACATGCAACTAGGCCACATGGCTGGTATAAGTTTATAGTAAATTCTCTTCATTTAAATCCATTGATCGCTTTCCGTGAAGAAAAAAAGCTGTGTACGAAACCTCAGCTTGACTTGAAAGTTTCCGGCAAAGCAATTGCCCCATTCAGTTTATTACTTACCTTTGGATTCAAACTACACGCACACTGGATAGTTTTGAGTACAGACATGTACATCATTTGAACAGAAAAAACTTTGCTCCTTTTGTGGTTCGAGTTTCAGATCAACGGTATGGTTGGAAACTTGTACCTCTGAATTCACTTCTCAGAATAAGCATGCCACTTCAGATGCAGAAATCCACCCTGTGCATGTTTAACTGCTTGGACTAGCCCCTACTGCGCCGAGACAGAAACAAGTTATGTGAAGCAATATGTTGAACAATATAATTTGAAATGAAATGAACAACATAATCATGAGATTCAAATTATTTATAATCACTAAACATTTATATGTTACATCAATAAGAGTTGCTATAAATCTTCTCTGCGTCCTCCTTCATAGCTGTGCAATAGACCAGCCGCAAAAACTTTTGATAGTGATGCAATCAAGATAATCTACCCCCTACAACGTGAATAGAGAAGTCATTGATAGAATACGAAAACAGTTGCTTATCTAGTTACCTTCTTTTGGTCTGATCTCAATCCCTTCGACAATTAGTCCATATTTCCGATTCTTGGTGCCATCAAGAACTCTCATTTCCAGCTCTCTATCTTCCCCTTCCTTGCAAGAGAAGTCACCCAGTTCAATCTCCAACCACCCATCTCCTCTTTCCTTTGGATAATGCCCATCACTTTCTCTGGCAGATACATTTCGTCTGAGGCTATCAACTGGCCTTCTTGCAGTACGGAATTGCTGCCCTCTCCTATCTTCATTCCAGCAAACAGTAGGCGCACAAATCTTATCTCCATCCAGTTTCATTGCAACCTCAACTGGCTGGTCATCGAATCCATAAGATTCCATAGAGAACTTGAAGACAAGGTTTGCTGTGTGCAATATTGATGGGGAGAGCATACTAGTATTGATTTTGCCACGGATTTCAAGCCAACAAACTGTAATAAGCTCAGCCACTTCTGGAAATCTGTAGGTGAACACCATCAACATTTCAATGTCACAAGCTCAGAAACATGAAACTGAAAAGGGAAAAAAAAAGAGAGAAAAGAAAAACCTGGATGCTGGATTAGAATTCCATTTCCAATATCGAGGAGTGTGGCTCCATGTAATCACGAGGTCCCTTTCAGATAGCATGGAACGTTTCTTCCCACTCTTCTTTTCCAATGAAAAGCTCTATCCGATCAAAAAGCAGCACATTAGTAGACAAATCAACTCAATCACATAGCTTTTGGGACATGGGATTGGTCCGATTGGAGGACAAGAGATAAATATTAATTATTATTATTTAATTGATTTTTAAAAAACAATTGAGATGTTTTTGAATTTTTACTCTTATATTTGAAATATTTTGATGGGGGTGTAAGCTATAATAACAACTACAAAATAGAAAACATGTTAGTCTTGATTACCAAAATTGATTGCAAATGTGAATTCTAAATTCACAATTTATTTCTATAAGAATAAAACTAATAAAATATACCTTTCTTTCTTTTTTTTCCAAAAAAACCCCACTATCCAAAAAGTGTATTTTTGTGGGCCCAGGTGAGCCAGTAAAATCCTGGTTGTCATAGATTCTTCCAAAAAATATATTTTTTAACTCAAATTCGAGACTTACTATATAGATGTCAAACTTTTTATCATCACACCACGTCTCTTGAGAACTAATAAAATATATCATCATAGAGGCTTACAAGATCTATAAATAAGCTAAAAAAAATTATCTAGGAAATAACTAAAAAATCAAAAGTACAAATAAAAAATCAAATTAACAATAAACCTGGAAAATTGTTTTAGAAAAAACAAAAAAAAATATCTCACATAGTAATATTTGAACCTAATTTCTAATTTTTGGAGATCTAACGGTCCAATAAGCATCTTTCCATGGAAAAGAGATTCAGCAATTCATTAAACAAGATATTTATTTATACTATAAAAATTATTTATAGAATCAACCTGGAAAAAAAATCCAAGTAAAATCTAACAGAGGTATCTCCCATTATATTTGTTTTAAAAAATATTATTTATATGATTTGTTTAGGTTAAATTCTCATCTAGTTAAATATTATTTATGAAATTTTTTGGGTTTTAAACTTGCATACAAGCTTATAATACCTTGTGTTTAATTTTTATTACATAGAATGAGGGTAATGAGTTTCGAACTCGTAACCATGAGTCAACAAGGATCTGATACCATATTAATGAATTATTTCACCTAAAAATTGAAGTTGTTAAGTGAATTCCGGAATATTATTTATATTATTCTTTAACAATGATAATGATCGAATTATAATTTTATAAACACAATATGTATTTTTTTTTTTTTATTAAAGAATCATCTCACCTAAAAATTTAAATTTATAGGTAAAGCCCTATAATATGATTTATATTATTTTTTATTAATACTAATAGCTTTCTGTTTTTAAAGTTTCCAGTCTGAACTTCTATTTTGTAATAATAAATAAATAAATGTTTTTGTCTGTAGATTTTGTCTGATGGAAGCAGGAGCCACAGTTTGACGGAAATTTGCATGCAGAACAGATTTCCAACGTTGACCGGCGGCTTCTTAGGCCATTTGGCATTGCGATCTAATCTGTTTTTTGTTGTTTTTTGATATTTTATTTTTATTTTTAAAACTATCGGTTTAGTGTTTTTAGATCATTTTGATGTGCTGATGTCAAAAATAATTTTTAAAAAATAAAAAACATCATTTTGATGCATTTGCACGAAAAGCATTTTAAAAAGCAAAAGCAAAAGCAACCACACTCCCAAACACCCCCTTAATATCTAGATTATGTCTTGGAATAATATAAATGATCTCATCGGATAATTTAAGGTTTCATGTAAGGTAGTTTTATTGATTTAATGGTAACGAGTTTAAATCTCACTATTTTTATTTTATTTAATAAAATTAAATATAAAATAATATGGGCATGTGTAGGTTTTAAACATAAAGAACTTTTATAAATCATATTTTAAGTATGTTAAAAAATAATATAAATTATATTTTAGAGTTTCATAATTTAAATTTTTAAATGAGATGATTAATTGTTTTTCACTTTTTTTTTCTTTTTCTTGATAGAAATATGGTGTGAATTTTATAGTAACTCTTTCTTTATTCGAATCCTCTACCTTGCTTTCAATAAAAGAGAAGGTTGTCTGCTTGCTGTCTCAATAAAAAAAAAGTCTTGCGTTGTATTGGGGAAGAGTGTTTTATACTTGAAAAGCTACTGAAATAATATTTTAATAAAAAATAATAATTTATTTTTTATATTAACGTATTAAATCCATCCTTCATTGTGCAGTGAGCATACGGTGCTGTAAAAAGTTCTTTATATCAGGATTGTTAGTTTTATTTTGTTTCAGCTGAAACATTTTGTATAGGTTAAAAAAAAAATATAAAATAATATTATTTTTATTTCAATTTAAATTTCATTTAATTCTAGGTTTTTTTGGCTAAATATTGGATGAAATGTCCTGGTTTTGTTTTACTCGTTCCGTTTCGACTAAATAGTATTTTATTAAATAATGAATAATTTTACAATATCAATCATATGTCTTAATCCTACCTTTAGTTTGAAAAGAAATTTTACGAAAAATTTCTTGATATATTTATACATGTTATGTAAAATTTTAGAGTAATCAGAAAATATAATGAACTTGCGTGATTGATAATAGTATTCTCGGAATATTATACATGTTTATAATTTTATTTTAAAAAATCATTTTATTGTGTCTTTTTATATTAAATTTCATAATTCTAAATAATTTTATTTTTGGATTTGAACTATTTTTTTAAAATTATTATATACATAAACAATATAACCCCAAAACTGCACGCCGAAACACTCCAAAATTAAAATATTTCATTATAATTGAAAAAACAGAATACCAACCGAAACAATATCGATAAGCTTGTAATATATCTGAAAAACCTACAACAGCCCCAAAGATTCTAGGAATGGCAGCATCTGGCCTTTTAGAGCTTGTCATTACGGATAGTTAACATGACGATGTACTTCTACACTAAAATTTTGTTAAGGGAAACAGAAGGAATGAGGAATTGCAAAGAATTTATCCATCTATACATGAAACGTTGCAAGTTTGTTTTTTAACCAGAGAATAATTCAAACAAACATGCAACTAGGCCACATGGCTGGTATAAGTTTATAGTAAATTCTCTTCATTTAAATCCATTGATCGCTTTCCGTGAAGAAAAAAAGCTGTGTACGAAACCTCAGCTTGACTTGAAAGTTTCCGGCAAAGCAATTGCCCCATTCAGTTTATTACTTACCTTTGGATTCAAACTACACGCACACTGGATAGTTTTGAGTACAGACATGTACATCATTTGAACAGAAAAAACTTTGCTCCTTTTGTGGTTCGAGTTTCAGATCAACGGTATGGTTGGAAACTTGTACCTCTGAATTCACTTCTCAGAATAAGCATGCCACTTCAGATGCAGAAATCCACCCTGTGCATGTTTAACTGCTTGGACTAGCCCCTACTGCGCCGAGACAGAAACAAGTTATGTGAAGCAATATGTTGAACAATATAATTTGAAATGAAATGAACAACATAATCATGAGATTCAAATTATTTATAATCACTAAACATTTATATGTTACATCAATAAGAGTTGCTATAAATCTTCTCTGCGTCCTCCTTCATAGCTGTGCAATAGACCAGCCGCAAAAACTTTTGATAGTGATGCAATCAAGATAATCTACCCCCTACAACGTGAATAGAGAAGTCATTGATAGAATACGAAAACAGTTGCTTATCTAGTTACCTTCTTTTGGTCTGATCTCAATCCCTTCGACAATTAGTCCATATTTCCGATTCTTGGTGCCATCAAGAACTCTCATTTCCAGCTCTCTATCTTCCCCTTCCTTGCAAGAGAAGTCACCCAGTTCAATCTCCAACCACCCATCTCCTCTTTCCTTTGGATAATGCCCATCACTTTCTCTGGCAGATACATTTCGTCTGAGGCTATCAACTGGCCTTCTTGCAGTACGGAATTGCTGCCCTCTCCTATCTTCATTCCAGCAAACAGTAGGCGCACAAATCTTATCTCCATCCAGTTTCATTGCAACCTCAACTGGCTGGTCATCGAATCCATAAGATTCCATAGAGAACTTGAAGACAAGGTTTGCTGTGTGCAATATTGATGGGGAGAGCATACTAGTATTGATTTTGCCACGGATTTCAAGCCAACAAACTGTAATAAGCTCAGCCACTTCTGGAAATCTGTAGGTGAACACCATCAACATTTCAATGTCACAAGCTCAGAAACATGAAACTGAAAAGGGAAAAAAAAAGAGAGAAAAGAAAAACCTGGATGCTGGATTAGAATTCCATTTCCAATATCGAGGAGTGTGGCTCCATGTAATCACGAGGTCCCTTTCAGATAGCATGGAACGTTTCTTCCCACTCTTCTTTTCCAATGAAAAGCTCTATCCGATCAAAAAGCAGCACATTAGTAGACAAATCAACTCAAATCACATAGCTTTTGGGACATGGGACTGGTCCGGTTGGAGGACAAGAGGTAAAACCTCTTTTCCTGTCCCAAACAAAATTTCATTCTCGTCTCTCCAATGTGACAGCCTTGTCCCATTATTTACAGCCCTGTCCAAGGAGCATAAAATAAATGCTAAAATTATTTTGGTTTGATTTTTTCAAACAAGATAGAACTCAAAAGGGCTATGAAAATCATGGGACATCAACACACATGCTAAAATTATTTTGCAATGTCCCTCATAACTAAGATAGAAGCTACATTGATCATTACAGGAAATCTAAGGGAGGACTTGCATTAAACAAAGAGTAACTGCTGCAATTAAGACTTCTGCCCCTCGACAAAAAACACTAAGGTATAACTTTTGTCAATTGACCAGAAAATCTTAAGGTGTACTGAAAAATCCTCAACACTATTCTAATTTACAAAGAAAAAAGATCACAGATTTTTGAATTTGGGAAACTTCAAAACCCTTTCAGTTTTTATCAAAGAACAAAAAATAGCCTCGGAGTCAAAGGGTCCAACAAAGAACAGGAACAAAGTTAATGGATGAAATTTAGCTAATCTCCTCAAATGTATCCAAAAAAGAAGACTGTTTTATCAGATGAAAACAAATTCAGTGAAGCATACTGTCAAACACAATGGAGCCTATACCAAAATAAAAAGGGAATTTTCTTTTTACCCTTCTTCCATTGTCAACAAGAACTGGATTGTCACAAAGGCTAAAATACAGTTCCCTTTTGGATGAAACAGATTCCAGCAGGAGAGAACCATCAGGGGAAGTGGAAAGGATATACTCAACATCGCTAGGCAAGAACCTCTCCCAAACAACGTTGGATATGGCGGCCAACTTGAACATGGGAGAGACAGCTGAGAGCCGGCATACGTCACGAGGAGTTGTAAAGGAGAGTACGTTTGCCCAGCACTCCTCTGGTAGATCATTCAACGGAACGCCTCCTACTACGCTACCACTCCTCAATTTCATTCTCCGCTCAAATTTTTACTGCTTACTTGGAACCATGTTGAAGGGGAGATGAGAAAGCGCAGCAATTAAGTTTTTAGAGTGGCTCGTGACAGATACTGTGACAAAATATTGTAAAATCATTTTAGAATCTTAATCATCGAGTTTTCAGATAAAATAATATAAAACCATTTTAGAATATTAATCGGTAAGTTTCCGGATAGGGTTTGGTACTGTGTTTATTTTTTGAAGTGATTTCTTAAATATCAAAGGACTTCTAGTTAGCCGATCAGCAGGAAATTTCACCGCAGCCATCAAAAATATTAATCTAGCAGTGCAATTTGAGGTTAGAAAAAATGCCGAAAATCAATCCTTCTATTGCACCAAGCAAATAATGCTATTTGTCGCCTCAGGCAACCCATGTAAATTCGAGTTTCAGAGCTGCCGGCTGCCGGCAATATTGGATAGTTAACAAAAAGCAGCATATAAAGGGGTAATGGCGAGAATTTATCCAGCCATATATGGCAACTGCTATGGGATTTTTCGCTGGTGCACATTTCGAACTACAGGTACAAGCAGAAGGTATCGTGCAAGTTTACAACGAGAAAATCTTGATCTAAATCCACGAGATTGCTTTCTGGGAAAAAAAAGATTGTCGTTGAAACATTGGCTTGGGTCCTCCAACGGCCAATTCAATGGGGTACCTACACGATTCGAAGTATTCATACACGCTCAATGTGTAGCATTATGGTCTCAAAACTTAAGCCATTTCTTCTCTTTTTCTCTACTGGTTATAGTATTCGATGCAGATGATTTAGAAGCCTCAGCTTTGGCCAAAGCTATGCGAGTCTCGTTTAATTTTCTCACAGCAGACTCATAAACCACCTTCTCTTTTTTGTTTCTATTTGCCATCTCTTCAAGCTTCTCCACACGTAACCTCAACTCCTTAATCTCATCATCATAGGCAAGCAGATCTCGCCTATTGATTTTCTGCACTTCCGAGCCTTTACTTTTCTGCTTCTTAGCGGACTCGCCATTCAGAGCATCGTTGTGCCCAGCAAGTTGATTATTGATAAGAGTAAAAACATCTGGTCTCATTTCCTCTGCAGCTTTTGCTGCCCTAGCGGCTGCAGCAAACTTCTTCTCACGTTTTCTTTTCCCACCCCTGCTTCTCTTCTTCCCATGATTATCTTTGATCCCCTCTTTTTGAGACTCCAGAGCACGATCAAGTGATTTCTTTGGTGGGAGGACCTTCACAGATATAGGGTCCAACATGCCCTGACCTGATGCACCTAATCCCATCCCTTCACGATAACCCATATTTGCCATCATCTTGGAAGCTATACCCCGTGTATGATTTTCCCACGTCGCAAATATGGCAGTTCCTGTCTGGATACCCCTTTGTAAGTTTGTGCTCTCAAGAAAACCTAAACCTTCTGCACTCTCTTCTTCATAATCACTAGTATCAGATCCTTCTGAGCTTGAATCAGTTTCCTCTTCATCACTCATCAAAGCATACTCAGATATCGTCATAGCTTCACTCCCAAGCTTTGCAGAGCTTCCACCATCATGGAAAACAACCTTCCCTACTCTGTGTTCATTATCCCAAGATTCAAGTTCAGCTTTCCTCCATATGCCAACATTGCTATCTGAAAGTGCCCAGATACTGGATCCCACCAATGACTGATCCCACATTGTTGGCACATAATTCTTCAGGGAGGATAATGACACATCAACCCCTGCACATGTAAAATCACATCAACCAGCAATTCTGGAAATAGCTGTTCCAGCAGATGATATATATCGGGAATACGTTTAGTAACAAATGAATATATAAATTATGGTTGACAAATACTATAAATATGAAATCCCAGATAGAAAAAACAGTAAAAGCTGCTCTAACACAATTGTGAATGCACCAAGAAAGGTTTAGCAGGAAAATGGAAAGGTGTCCAATATAATAATAGTCTAAATATCATATCTACTTCAAGTATTAAGAGTAAATTGGCAATGATCCCAAGTTACTTTATTGTTGTAGTGCGGGGAGCAGACAATTAAAACTACAGGGAGTTTCCATAAACAAAGTAAATTATCCTCCATAGTCATTCTATGAAAGTTGCTTTCCCAAAGTAAGAGCAGGCTACATCCTTCATCCATGTCAATGGATGAATTGTGACCGCATTGAATTTTATGAAAATGGAAGTATAAATACAGCTTCTCCAGAGAAAGGAAAAAAAGAGAGAGGATCTACTAGCCCCACATACTTGAAATGATTTCAACATACCATGTGATAAGCGGCAGCTAGTGCCAAATCGACATCGTTCTTGCAGAAAAAACTTGCATATCTGCACTTGGGGAGTTGATAATTAGTATATTAGCTATCGAAAATCATTTTTATTTCATAAACTATCTCGATATAGTTTCAGCACTCCAAACATTTTCCCCTGAACCATATAATCATCAGTAACACTAGGCGGTGCGCAAATGGCACTTCAGGATGTATTTTTTCCTTTTCAGCAATGGCAGATCTGACTCACTTAAAGGTCTCCCATCCAAAAGAGATGGATGGTTAAAATATTACGAGAAAAAATAAGCATATAAAACCAGGTTTGAGAAAGAGCTGAGAGTTTAGTTAATGGCTACTAAAACATCCCACAAGTGCTCTCCAGACAAAAATGAGGATTCTAACAATCTATCAAAACCTTGCATTGGATAAAGCCTAAATAAATAACATACAACCAACTATTACAGCAGCACAAGCTAGTGGACTAGGTGCAAGTGGAAGGATAAGATTTATGGGTGAATCTGAATGTTCCAATTCCATCAGCACCACAAAGAGGAAACATCGTTAGTCCCACCAGAGAGGATGGAGTGGTTAATTGGATAGGCAATGGACTGTGTCATGCAATATTCCAAAAACAATAACAGAAGCAACCTTTTTGGAAATAAACAGAAAAAAATATACTCACCAGCATATTTTCTGATGTAGGTGTGAGGAAAGCGATCTTCGCAGTATCAGAACAAACCAACTCAACAATTTGACCATTGTACCAGCGTCCATCAGCGTGACGGAATCTGCATTTTGATCCTATGGAGTAACATTGGTCCTCTAATGGTTCTGGTTCAACACGAACTGGATCAAGAGGCTCAGCCTTGACATCCTCCACAGTATGGTTGGAAGCATGTAATACTGAATCTGCCTCTCGTAATAACCGTGCACGTTTTAGATGCAGGAGTCCCTCCTTTGCATCTTTAATGACCTGAAGAAGCTCCTCTTGAACCTGAGATGAGAACAATAACGTCATACAACTTGTACCATAGTTTAAAATGATGGAAACGACACAAACAGAAAGTCTACCTTCCACAATCAAAGCACGATATACATTGCTATGCATGTTATTTGCACATCCTTGTAAACACAAGCCATACACAAATGTCTAAGGGTTTTCTAGCACAAAAGGTACTTTTCAAACGAAGCAACTATGTAAACCAATAGATCCAAACATTCATTGAAGGTACCAAAGACCATTTTATTTACACCATTTTGATTTTAACATTAATCAGGCAATGCAGAGTTTGCCTGGTCGTCTTCACACTCTTTAGACAAAACTTTACAAGAACACGAGTAACAAGAAAAACAGCTTCTACGCACGAAAAAAGACATCATAAGAGCAATGGATAGTAAGACCCAATTTGTTAAACTCAAAAATATTTAAACTTTTTAAGAGGTTACCCTTAAAAATGAATAGAAGCTTCTACACAAGAAACCCCACCAAAACAAAATCCAACCAGTACAACAAGAAACCCACTCAAGTTTCTATCTTTTCAAATAAATAAACACCCCTAACTTCTGAAAAAACATTAAAAAGGGTGTCCCTTAATTGGGTCATCAAGGAAAAAATGATAAAAACAGAAGGAAAAACAAGAAACTGAGAAGAGGAGGCGGGAAATGGTACAGAGAGAAGCTCAGGATTTGATGGGTCAGAGGCAAGAGCATCATTCAAGGCAGATAATGAATCTTTCTGCTCTAGCAACTGTAGCTCCAGCTGGTTCTCGAGAGCTCTCTCTTCTTCCTCGTCTGCCATTGCTGCAACGATCCTTCGAGATCAAGGGAAGAGACCAGACACCAGATGTTTTGAGGAAACTACAGGTGCGTCATTCATGTCGAATGGTTGACAAGTCGTCCTTTTTTATACTTTAATTTACCTTGATGGACCAATAGTTTAGTCTAATTATATATGATACCCAAAAGTTTTTAGATTTGACAGAATAATAATTTTAGGTTTTTTCTCTAAACAATAAGCTGGGTTTGGAATATTAAAAAAAAATCATTTTTTACTGAATTGTGTGGAAGTTTCGTTATAAAAAAACGTTTCGTATAGAAAATCAAAGCTATTAAAGGAGTTTTAATTCAAATACTTATATTTAAAATAAATATTCTTGTTCGTCAAATTTATTAATGATAGGGTTTAGAGTATGAGATGTATCAAATTTATGAATAATAATAATAATTACCATTGTTTTTAACGTTTTAGGAAAATTATTATGCATTGTTGTTTTAATAAAGTTGTATGCAACTTCCTAAGGTGCATTTTTATGTTCATGTTTTATAATTAAAAATGAGTTCAATATTTTTTTAATCATTCTATCTATTAAGACCGTGTTTATCAATGCACTTTTAAAAAATATTATATATGTGTGCGCGCGCGCATATATATATATATATTATTTTAAACTAAAAAAATTATGTTTTAGATTACTTTTATGTATTGATATCAAAAATAATTTTTAAAAATAAAAATATCATTTTGATATATTTACAAATAAAAAATATTTTTAAAATCAACCTCAACCATACTCATAAACAAGTTTAAGAGGGCGTTTGAGAGTATGGTCACACATCTGGTTGAGAGAGATTGAAAGAAAGCTATAAATTGGGTGTTTGATAGTAGCTGAAAAGCTGGCAATCAGCTGTGGATCCCATTATAAAAAATGAGTCAAACTCAGTTTTATAAAAAGCAGGAATTTCTTACTTTTCATGCGTCTCTGGAAGATTGCTTATCTTCATTATCCCAAAAATATTATTACGCTGAGAAGGGAAAGGAGGGGCGGGGCAGGGCAATTGAGTGGAATATATATATATATATATATATATATATATATATATATATTAAAATAATATAAAAATCTAAAAACTTAATTAAAATATAAATAAACTTAATTAAATTGATGTGTGTGTGTGTGTGTTCAATAATCTTAATATAATCATATTAAAAATATTTATGCATAGATATTATTCGTGATGACATTGCAAGTAATTTGGTGAGAGAATAAAAAAAGCATCCAATTTACTTGAATTATTAATTATATTATATTATTAAAATTATTAAATCTACAATATGTAAGAAAATTTATATATATAACCTCTCCAAAGCTATTGGCAGATACCGTCAAAGATATAAAGCATACCAAATCTTGGTATGACAAAATAACCAAAGAAGAAGACGATTATTCGTCCTCTCAATCCAAAGAAATCCTCATCAAATTATCAGAAAATCCAAGCCTCTTTCTGGCAATCCAAAATGCTTACAAATAAGTCTCAGGTGACTCCCAGTCACTCTCAAGTAGTATCTTTAAACCTCTTACAAAAATTCAAGCAGGTCCTTCCTCTCCAAGACCCCTGCTTGCTTTACAAAACCCAATCCAAGTTTCGTTTGCAGCTGACGGTTTTTTAGTCATCTCGTGTATGAAACGTTTGTGTTTGGTTGATGATTTGTTTGGTATTTGTGAGAATATCCTCACTGGGTAGTTTGTAGGGTGTAGCATCAATGGGTTGGCTTTGGTGTGATGTTTTGTATGGTTTAGGTTGAGGCTAGAAGGGTAGTAGTTTATACATACCTACAAAGGCTAGACCTACTATAACTTACAAGACGGATCTCCAGTTCTGGTCTGAAAATTCAAAGTAAAATGGTGGGATGCATTCAAAAAGGAACAACAATGTTCTTTGTCTGCAGTTGAATATATATATGCTCTTTAAAATTATTTCATAAGTTAAAAGCAATATGAAAAGTTTGATAACCAAACACTTCAAAACTTATTTTGAACTGCAGCTAAAGTGCTTTTTATGAAACTATTTTTTTAAAACCTCAACCATAAAAGCAAAAATAATATCAAACACACTCTAAATATAGGCGTGTAATAAAACAATATACATATTAAATATACTTTCTAATTATTTTTTAATGAAGAGAATTGATTATGTTAGTAGACTTAGATATTGTTTGATATTGTGATAGTTATTGCTTTTTAAAATATTTTTTATTTTTAAATTAGAACATTAAATAAAAAAATATTTTATATAAAAAAAATCATGCTCTAAAAATAAACTCTCTTTTAATTTTAGAGTTTGTTTAATAGTGTGATAAAATGTCATTAAAATTATATTTTATTTTCTACATAAATTTAACTTTAATTACAAAAAAAAATATAGTAAAGCACACATTTATTGAGCTTATATTTGCATGCTCTTATTATTATTCAATAATCACGATATTTTGCAAAGTTTTATTTTGCAATTTCAGCACCGCTTGCCAAATTTAATTAAACTCTAGGGTAAATTAAGGGCAAGAATCCATGAAATTGCCCCCTCAACATAAGCGAGCAACAGGTCGTCTCTACATAAACGACACCTCGCCACTCCTCCCAAAATCAAATTCAGGACCTGGCGGGCAACAACAAATACAAATCCATCTTCTCCTCCGCAAAAACATACCCTAAAATCAGAAGAATAGGAAATGGGCCACCGCCACGTCCACCACCAAGCAACCGACAGTTTAGTAAACCTCTTCACAAAGGCAAACAACGATCTTACTCTTGTACAACTCAAGCTCGAGAGAGAGTTTCAACAGATCTACCCTGACAATGTAAGTTTTTTACTTTTTTTTTTTCTATTTTGAAAATTAAATTCGATTGTTTTTTTTTTACCAAATGTAGGCAAATCCAGTGAAGCTGGTTCATAGAATAAAGAAAGTACAAGGAGATTTGACAGTCTTGAAGGATCAGTGTCAGGAGCTGCTTGCAGCTAAACAGGTAGAAATTGGTGATTTCTTGTTTTTTTTTGGCTGGTAAATTTTGGTTTTTTTATTTGAATTCGAGGTCCCTGATGAAGGAATTGAAATGGGTTTTTGGAGCTTTGAGTTTTCATGTTGTGTGTTTGTAGGATTTGATTGATAAGGCGCGGACGGTTCTTGTGGGGAATAGGAATTTGATACAGAGGATGGAAGTGTCGATGGGGGTTGGTGTTACTTGTGATGCTGAGGATCCTGCATTTGTGAACTTCAATCAGGCAAGCTTTTCGTTTGTGCTATCATCTTTGGTTTGGGTTTTCTATTTATAGAATTGGTGCCTTTTTGTTGGAATAAATGCAAAGAAAGTAAGACTACAAAAACATTTGGGAACTTGTGTGTTTAAGGATGATTGTTTATGGAAATGGAGTTCTGGCTGTAATTTCATAAATTGATTGGCTTCTTAGGAAGTTCTAAGTAATCTTTTTTAGGTGAAAAATCAGGACTTGATGAAACTCCGGTGATCCAATTAGCCAGAACATTGTGTAATCTCACAATTAGATAGATTAATGTTTTGCATGTATTTGATGTTCATGATGTGATGTATCTGGTCCATGTATAATATTTGATTGATTGATTGCTTTTTTAATATTGCAACTTTGAACTGGAAAACAATTTTCTTGAAATGATTGGGTTCTTTCCTGTAAATGGGACCATACAGTATACATGCTCGACAAATAAGTATGATACTGGAAAACAATTTTCTTGAAATGATAGGGTTCTTTCCTGTAAATGGGACCATACAACATACATGCTCGACAAATAAGTATGATAAGTTTTCTCATCATAATATCAACCAACTGGAGCATCAAGGAAAATATGATCCTTTTCCAATGTAACATATGATCAACTAATATACGCTGATTGGAAGGTTGCATGTTTTCCAAGTGGTGTGTAAAGTGATTGCACCATTTGCCAGTAAGCAACCAAAATTTAACACATAGTGAGGCTCTGCACAAGTGTTTGCCCGGACAGAGATATTTCTTGGGCAAGTCTTTTTCTGCTAGCAAAGCCAACATATCTGAACCCTCAAAACGCCCGTCTCTGTTCAGTTTTTCCCATCATTGCTATCAATATATTCAACTGCTGCATCTGGGAAACAATCATTTTATGTCTTTGATTTCTTTCTTCTTTCAGATTATTGATGAGTGGACGACTCAGGTCAGAGCAAGAACAGGTACGAATCTACAGAAAATCTGGTTTTTGCTGTAATATTTACTGGTGAAGTCTTAATGCTTGCCTAGATAAAATGCCCGTTTCATCCTTGATGATGAGTGAGGAGTTTAAGCCATGAAACTTGGTGTTCATGTCTTGGATATCAACGTGGCCCCATTTCCATTTGCAATTTGTTTCCTTTATATTAACCATTATTGGGCCATTCTGCCTCCAAATCATGGTATTTGTTGGGCTGTGATAATTATAGTTCCTTTGCTTCTCTGATTACCAGTTTAGGAATCTAGGGGCAGATTACTGTTTGCTGCCATTTGTGATAATGTTGAAATTTAGTTGCAATGAGAGCTGATAAATGAGATATTGGAGGGTTTGCAACTCAAGTCGCTACCAAAATTAAAAGACTAACGTCTTGTTATTGATGCAGGGGATGAGAAGCACGATTCTGACGCTGAGGATATCAACAAGTTGCTTTTCTCAGCCATAGTTCAAAACAATTAAATATATTTAAAAAAAAAAACAAAGAAAAAGAAACAGATTGGTGGTTCCGAGAAGTCCTGCACTTTGTGTTTGTAAAAACAGCTCGTTTGTATCAAAACGCTCCAGTAATCGCAAGTTTATCGCCCCCTTCTATTTGATTTATGCACAAGTATTCGAATTCGATGTTTGATTTGATAGACAAGCAGACGTTTTCATGATCACTGAAAGCATAGCATTCCTCTAGGATATATTTTATAAATCTAGATGGATAATTTGATCGGAATGGGGTTGGAACTATAAGCCTAACCTTCAACACCATTCCCATGTTTCTTCCGAGGATTGGATGCCTGTTAAACAAAGAATCAGGATGTGGCCAGAAGTGAATGCCTTGAACCTGATATGAATGTTATGTTGCCTGGCAATTTGGCACACTTGACTTTTTAATTGTTCAAACTAGTTTAATTAGAGATGATCAAAATAACTGAATTATCTAGATTGGTTGAAAAAAATGATGAGATACCAAAATGAGATGACCGTAAATTCAAAGCGTTTTCTGTGAATCAGACATTTCTGATCTAAAGATATCATGACAGTATTTTTGGTGTCAACTGATGCAAGCCATGTAACAACTTGTGAATCAAAGATCATAGCTAGAATCGAAATTCTTTTATATTTACTTTCCTAGAATCTAATCTAGTAACAGTGCTGATTTGTGTATTTCACATGACAAAACACAGTATGAGTCACAGTATGAGTTTGTACTATGAAGTTAACGAGGTTTAGTCACTTTTATCAATTCCAAAACGTAAAGGAGAAATCAAAACATAAAAGGTCACTTCGATATTTCTCGTACCAGTCGGTGGTTTCTAACTTCCTGACAACTGAATTACAGTGCTGCTACTTGGAAATGGGAGGCTTCCCCAACCACCTGGCTCGAAAGCCAGTTCCTTTACAATCAGAGCAGTGCGTTGACCCCTGAAAAAAATCAAAGTTACAAAATGGCAAATAAATGTTAGCTGGTGCTTCTACTTACCGGTACTTGAACACAGGTCATTTGCAAACATTTTAACATACTTTTCCAGCACAAATAACACAATTGGTATTTCTGGAAGGAACTTGACAGAGCATGTTATCGCCGAGAATGAAGAACCCTGTACCCCTACACCAGTGGCATTCAACTTCCCCATTCGAATCGCAAGAGGTACACGCGACTGGCATCGGTTGCTGCAAGCATTACAAACATTTTGGTAAGCAAATCCTGTTTGCTTTTCATAAATAGAAACGATAGCATCAAATATTTCGTCCATATTTAACCTATAACTTCAAACAAAATAACTCAATTTTCTAAGTGCTAAACTCAATCATCAAACCCCGAAAAGCTCTCCAACTTTTTTCATTTCTAACTCAATCTTCACCCACCCAAGAAACTAAATGCATTAAACTCGATCTCCGTGAACTATTTAGATAATCAAACAGTAAAATAACTCAATTTTCTTAGTGCTAAATTCAGTCATCAATCCCTACAAAGCTCTCAACTTTTTTCATTTCTAACTCAATTTTCACCAACCCAAGAAACAGATGCATTAAACTTGATCTCCGTGACAAAATTTTATGCAATTATTTAGATAATGAAACAGTAAAAATAACTCAATTTTCTGTGCTAAACTCAATCATCCCTAAAAAGCTGTCAGCTCTTTTCATTTGTAACTCAATTCTCACCAACCCAAGAAACCAATTGCATAAAACTTGATCTCTGTACCAAAATTCTATGCAGAGTAGACAAATTTCCAGAACTGAAAAATCACAGCAAATAATTTCAAGAAAAAAAAGGAAACCCAACTAGTTTAATATACCTCGGAGATTAACCAAGCCTGTTCCATTCTCTTAACAAAATCAGATGAACTCTCATAAGAATCCACCATTGAAGCTCTAACAACCCCACAACCCCTACTTGAGCTTCTTCTACTTGTACCATGAGATACAAGTACAAACCCACAAACCCTCCTCGAGCTTCTACTGCTTGTACCATGAGGTACAACTACAACGCTAACTCCTCTACTTATGCAGCTCATGTTATCCATGGATCATGCTGCTGTGATAATGGACCTGTTACAATAACACTCAGAATTCAACCTTAATATTCTCCAGGGATTGATATTGTTTTTGCGATGTTCTTTTTCTGTGTGCGTGCGTGTTAAGACAACGATCATCTGTGGGCGATTTGGGGCCCACTTCTTGTTTCCACTTCTTGTTTGGACCGCGAGAAAAATCAGATTTTTCCAGGAATTTGGACAGTGTCAGGGGATGGCGGCGGGTGATTTAATACAAACCGTGTATGGCTTTCTATTTTGTTTTCAATTCAAACCCCTTTAACGGAAACCAAAGCTGGAATTTTTTAGCCCAAAATATAAATTTTAAACATTTTAAATTCAACTGAAAAATTGTTTGATATAAATTATAAAGAAATAAAATAAAAATATTTTCAACACATTAATAAGTGAAAGAACTTAGCTAATGTGTTATTTTCCCTTTCTTCTCGTCTAATCTAGATTAATTTTGTCATTGATATTTAATTGGTATTTAATGTATGTATAAAAATTGCTTATTTGGCATGGGAAACTCGGAAAACATTTATGACAATCTATGAAGATGCTGATCGATATATTGTGGTTAACACTATGATCATTATGTATAAAAATAATTTTATAAAAAATATTTTAGTTGTGATTAAAAATAATTTTTAAAGTGTTTAGTTAAAACTGTAGTTGAGTTTGAGATTAATAAAAATTAGTTTCAAGTGTTTGTTATCAAGTTTTTCATATTATTTTCAACTTGTAAAATTACTTTAGAGTGTGTGTATGTTGTTTTTTAAATATTTAATAATAATAAAAAAAAAATATAATTAATAATTCAAATAAATTAGATATTTATTTCTATTCTCCCATCAAGCTACATCACAGACTAAATCCGTATGTAAAAGCCGTTGCGATCCCAGAATAACACATAGTAAAATATTATTTGAAATAAAATTAGGTTTATGAGATAAAAATCATATTATGATCTTCTTCTGATATATTTATTTATATTTTAGTTAAGTTTTTATATTTTTATATTATTTTAATATTAAAAATACATTTTCAAAAACAACTTCAATCACACTAAACAAACAGATTCGGAGTAGAAAATATCTTTACAAAATTAGACTTAAACAGAAACAAATATTAAAATTAAGATAATCACCTCTACAATTCTTCTCCGAACTACTCTTTAAATATAAACATTGACTCCTTAATCAACAATTTACATAACCCATCGGCATTTCTGTCTCTTTCTCTTCTTTCTGAAGCTTTGACTCTAAAAGCAAAACTTGTTTCTGACTCCTAGCTAGTGAGACCTCTCCCCATAAAAACCAAGCAATTGCCAGGAAAATCACCTCCATCCCATTCACAATCTCCCAGGGCCTCCCTCTCTCCTTCTCCATAACAAGCTGGTAGCTAACATCCTCCTCCTTCTCCGACGATGAAAATGGAAAGGCATCATCACATGAACACCATGGCAGCTTCTTCTTCTTCTCCAACGTCACCTACAACCTTTATTCAAGCAGACACAAACAGTTTCAGAGACCTTGTCCAAAAATTAACTGGTTTAGCTAGTGACACACAACAGCTGCCGGAAACAAGAATACACTCCCCGTCAAGATCGTTCCATAGCCCCGTTGGCTTTACCGGCCCGCGCCGGTCACCTTTCAAGCTCCAAGAACGTAGACAGACCTTAAGAAAGCTCGAGATCAAACTTGGCTTGAACTGTCCCGGTAACTCTCCATCGCCAACCCGCCAGAAACGCCAAGTCGACTCACCAGTCACTCCACTTTGCTCAGAGTTTTTGTTTTTCCCGAGTCCAGGCACCGAGTCACCATCCCCGCCAGCAGTACTTTTACAGGAGGAGAAGAGTACTGTAGCTGAAAAGGGTTTTTGCTTGCATCCATCACCGTTGAATACCCCAAGAGGGAGTGAGCCACCTGAGCTGCTGGCTCTGTTTCCATTGAGTTCACCGAGTCAAAGCAATCAAGATTAGGTTTATCTTGGTGCTGAAAGTATGTCTGAGGAAATAGTAAGCGTATCTGTATCTTGCATCAAGTTTTTGTTCTGGGTTTTAAAGAATATTGTTTAAAGCTTGGAAATTAATGTTAAATATTATTAAGCATAGAGAAACATTTACCATGTTTTAGGGTTTTTTTTATCCTTGTTCCCGGTCTTGTTCCTGTCTTGCAAATGGTTTTGCATTATCGGAGATGATGCTGCCTGTGGAATTTCAATGGGAGTGTTCATTAATGGAAGTGATAATGATTGATTGAATTTATTTTTTCTTGTTTGACATGGTCATGGCAATAATCATTTTTATATGTGGGTTCTTCCAAATTTAATAATTAAAGATCTAATATTTATTAAAATATTATACGATTTTAGTTTTAGTTCACTCGGCCGATCAATGATTTGGGATCGAACTTTCTATTTCTAAATTTTTATACTCTAAATAGAAAGTGTATAAAATTAATAAATATATTTGGTAGTCTATTATTGATAAGAAACCATCTCACCTATATAACTTAAATTATTAAATAAAATCCCAGAATATAATTTATATTATTCTCTAACATCTCTCATCAAGTGAAAACCTTTTGAGTTTGAAATTTGTACAAATTTATATCACTATATGCTTGATTTTTATTAAATAGAATGGAAGTGGTGAGATTCAAACTCGTGACAGCTGAGTTAACAATGTTCTGATACCATGTTAATGAAGTATCTCACCTAAAAACTTAAGCTATTAAGTGAGGTCCCAGAATATGATTTATATTATTCTCTAACAGTGGTTATTTTTAAAAATATTTTTCATTTAAAACTACATCAAAATGATATTTTTTCTTATTTTTTTAAATCATTTTTTATATCAACTCGTAAAAATGATTTAGAAACACCAAATTATTTTAATTTAAAGTAAAATAAAAATTCAAAAGAATTTTTGAAATGCAATGCTAAATAAGACTTTTGTATCTATATTTTTGTCTGCTTGTAAGTCTGATAAAAAATATTTTTAAAAGTGATTTAAAAAAAATTAATTTTTTTTTAAAATTCAATGTAAAATAAGATATTCAGAGATACAATAATAAAATGCTACCTGAGACCGCAACAAAGCCCATAATTTTCTATTGGAAAGAAAAGGCCGTGGTGGAGACGTTGTGGTCATCCTTGTTGAACAGTAACCCTTAGATTGTAAATACCAACGGCTGTGATCGATCTTGATTCGGAATTAAGCACACGGCATCAGACTCTTTCAACCGTTTCATCTTCCTCTTGTTTGTGTTTGCGAAAGAGATACTATGAGGTGAAGATAAGTTTTTTTTTTTTTAATGTATAGAATACATCTTATTAAAAGCCAAAAATATATTATTTTTTATTATTAAGAATTAAAAAACAATTTTAATATAATTTCAATAAAAAAAAAAACACATGCTAGAATTACAAACAAATTCTCGTTACCGCTGGTGAGTTGAGTCCCGAAGAAAGTTGTCTTCGGCGGTCCACTACAAATCATTTGCCATTGTCAACAAATCATTCGCTCTAGATCGCGATCCTCATCGGAAAACGTTAGTGTTTTCCGGAATCCGGTGGCATGCATCGGATCAACCTTCTTATCATTGCCCACATGATCAAAACCTTGCATTACACGAAAGAACTCAAGGGTTATCTTGTTATTTAGTGACTATTTAATAGAGTGATTAAATTTATTTTTGAAAATATTTTTTGTTTGGGAATTATTAAAATAATATTTTTTATTTTAAAAAAATTATTTTTGATATCATTACATTATGTGAAAATTATCTTAAAAAACTATTTTTTTAATTTAAAATAAAAAATAAAAATATTTTTAAAACACAATACTAAACAACAATTTGTAATGGACCCTCTCTCCATCAACGGCAAATAATTTGTGGTATCTTTTTTATTATTATTATTCCAAAACCAAAGGCAAATGATACTTAGCAAGTAAAGCCCATAAGTTTCTACGGGAAAGAAATAGCCTTGTAGGTGACGTTGTGGTATCTTGTTAAACATTAACCCTTAGATTGCAAATACCAACGGCTATGATTTGTTTTGATAATAAATTAAGCACACGACATCTGACTTGACTGTCTTTCCTTTCCTTGCTGCTGCTTCTTTTTCCCGTCCGTGTTTAGTTTTAAAAAGTTTATATATATATATATATATATATATATATATATATATATATATATATATATATATTGTTAAATTATTAAAATTCATCAAGAAATATTAAAAATAACAACAAAAACATTGCCCTTCAAACAAGTAATTAGTGTCTGTTTAAAAATATAATTAAAATTATTTTTTATTCAAAAATATGATAAAATAATATTTTTTTTATTATTTTAAAATTATTTTGTATATCAGTATATAAAAATGATTTAAGAATATTAATAAAATTTAATTTAAAATAAAAATAAAAAAATTCAAAACTTTTTAAAAATGTTTTTGAAATGTAAAACATAAGCTCAGGAAGGAAGTTGTCTTTGATGTCGATGGAGAGAAGAGGGTATCTGGTAATTAATGTTGTCTGAAATAAAAAATACGAATTAAACAATATTGACTCAGTCAGTTTAATTGGATTAAAAATGATTTGACTCAAAATAATCTCATTGAATAATGTTAATATTTTATTTTATTCATTTAAATTAAAAACTTAATTTAAATCAGATTTTAAATCTCATTAAAAATTGAATTTCTTCTTCTCGAAATGAATGGAGTCTCGTCCCCCATGAGTGAGTGCAGGCAAGTGTGAACAAAATGGATGGTTTCCCGTCCACTGCTTTCCAGCTCAGAAAGAGCATGAAGCCATGGAAGTCTTCAAAAGTTGCTATCGTAATAATTTCTTTACGGGAATTTAGTTGAATTTATTTTTTAAAATATTTTTATTTAAAAATTTATTAATATAATTTTTTTTTATTAATTATAAATTATTTTTCTTATCCCCGCATGAAAATAATTTAAAAATATATATAAAAAATAATTTTAAATATTTTTTTTTCAAAAATAATTTTAATACGCGGGTACAAAAATACCTATCCTTGACAGCTTTCAAAGACAAATGTCCACCAATGTACAACCCAAGTCATGGTCTAGTCTAACACGACAAGTATACCTTCTCGAATGCAACACCTTTTCGTTTCTTGACTCGCTTTACTTGAATTTAGGCATCGCTTTCACATTTTTCATTTCCCTCTTGTAGTTTAGATAGGTAGGATATTAATATTAATATTAATATCTTTCTCCAAAGTTCATCAAAATCAAATCATTCACACCAATTCATGAAAATCTTGCCTTTTATATATATATATAAAATATGGTGGTGAAGAATTTATAAATATTTTTAAATACAAGATTATCCTTCGGGATTCAACAAGTTCATCTTCTAAAACGAGAATGACAAAACCAATAAGATCAAGCGAAAACGAACACCAGCGAGCTTCTTTTTTTCTAGCTCCTTTGATTTACTATATAGGTTGTTAGCATGTAACATCTAGGCATGAAGTAAATTAGAAAAATTTAAAGAGATGTTATAAGAATTTAAAAAATAAAAGAGTTGTTAGAATTTTACGATCGTAAAAATTTATGGTTTCAATTTAAGGGGAAAAAAATTCAAAGAAGGTATAGGCATTCCTTTACGCGCAAGTAATGAGAATCAAAAGTATTCTTTTCTTATAATTAATATTTCATATCAAAAAAAATATTTTATATTTATAACGTGGGATAAAACCTTTTTGAAATAGTATTTATTATTTATATTTTTAGTGGTGAAATTAATTAAAAAGAGAAAAAAAAGTAAGTAAATTGTATGATACACTCATCTCAATATTATATTAATAAATAAAATAATCAAGAACACACATGAATGAGTCATTGAATCATAATTTTAAATTACATTGATTAGATTAATCTAATGATTCATGTGTGTTCTTTACAGTTTGCATTAATGAATGAGATTGCCAGCCCAAGGTTAAAGATTGGGATGGTAAATAAACTGTTCAATCACAAGCATACTCTCCTAATATATTTTTATTTGTAAAATCTTAATTCTTTATCCATAATATATATATTAAAGTCAAGATTCACATGTAAATTAAATTCCTAAAAAGTAGAAAAAAGAACCAAAACCCATTTAAATATTCCTCTGATAGTTTTCTACCCGTAAAAGAATTAATTTTTTATTATCGAATTTTAGATCTAAATCTTAATAATTAATATAAAAAAAAAAACACTTATAAGAACATTGAATTTGCCACTATCCTTTTTCCTTTCAGATTAAACAGGTCTCTTTCGCAGCCGTATAATGGTCAATAAGGGCATGATATATGGTTGCCCATGGTCTCACCCTTCACATTTGATACAAGAAAATTAGGGCATTGCATGATGGGGACATTTGTTTTTGCATAGACTTTTTAATCTTCTTGTTTAATCATTAAATGATTCGAAATTCATGATTTACTAACTGACAATATTAATTTTGACGACTCGAGCTAACTTTACTGTATAATTTTGTGGGTTGGATCTGTTAATGAATGATTTCATTATAAGTTTAAAATGTTAGTTGAAACTCCAGAATATGATTTATATTATTCTCTAACACACCTGCTCAAGTAAAAGTCATTTGAGCTTGAAACTTTTACAAACTCACATTACCCTATACTTAATTTTTATCAAATAAAACGAGGACGGTGAGATTTGAACTCATGATCTCGGGGTCAATAAAATTTTGATACCATCTTAAGAAACTATTTCATCTGAAAAATTAAACTGTTAAATAAGACCCTATAATATAATTTATATTATTTTTTAACAAGATATACAATTTTAACAAGCAAATTTGGAGATTCATGGAGGACAATGGGACTGATTGTTTATATTGAAATTAACCGTCTAAATTATAGTCGCCATATTCAATCTTTTAACATAAGTTCATTTCAAAAATTAAATCGAATCTAGTTTGGATTTGTAGTTAATAAAAAAATATTAATCTGACCGGATTTATAATAATTTGTTGGACCGACAAATCAACAATTTTTTTTTGTTTTTTTTATATATATTTTAAAAAAATATAAATGTTATTCTAATAAATACTACATGGTTTTGATTTTTATTTTTAAATACAAAGTCGAGGAATTTGCGTGACAAATGAACAGCATTATAGCACTCGTCCCTCATGAATCTTGTTCCACATTTTATAACTTATTTCATAGCCTCTTGATGTTGAATCATAGCTTCATAACTTTCCTAGATAAGGTATATCTTTTCTGATGATGACCTGCCTCCCCGAATTCGTATAACTTGTTTGAAAATGTGATGAGAGAGTGTTTTATATATATATATATACACTGATGAGAGAGTATATATATATAAATTACCCGTTATTATAAAACTGTAAAATAATTTATATTATTTTTTAATATATTTTTTTGAATTTGAAACTTGAATAGACTCATATTATATCATGTTTTATTTTTAACAAATAAAATAAAAATAATGAGATTCGAACTCGTGACCGTTAGATTAATATAATTCTAATATTTTTATTTTATAAAAATTATTTTTGATGTTAACATATTAAAAATAATTTAAAAATACTAAAAATATATAATTTAAAATAAAAATAAAAATAAAATAATTTTTTAAAAAAAACTTTTAAAACACAGTAATATAACCATACCCCAGTTGTCATAAGGTCAAGCAGTTCTCAGTAACTGCCCTGCAAAGAGAGAAACAGCTATGATTACGATCCAATATAAAGGGCTAGGGGTTGCATATAATGGTTCGTAGGAAAAGACATCTCTCTGCCATTGAAATTCTGCAAGAGATTTGGAAGGAAATTCTAAATGCAATCATGCATGAACTGATGTCAATGGCTGATCGGGGAGAAGATATGTTTGTCTTCTATGTGCGAGACAAGCTGTGCTGCTTTAGGCTTGCTGAGGATAGAAGAAGAAACTCCGTGCAAAGGCACGAGTTAGTGGTGAGGAAAAAAATATCCAATTAATTAATTTTTTAATTGATTTTTATAGTTTTGACGTGCTAATATAAAAATAATATAAAAAGAAATAACATTTATTTGATTGAAAATATTTTAAAATATCATACATTATATTATAAGACATTTATTTTTATAACTAGGATGTCCGGACCAGCTTGCATGCACCTCGACTATTCTATAAGTTCATTAAATATCCTACAAGCTCAATGAACATGTAAGGTACCACAAGGATGACAAGTGTACCTGACAAGGTTCAAACTAGAATATCATGGAAAAAAACTCTATTCATTTAATGTTAGGGCAAAATCTTGCGGTATCTTCGACTACACGACATGGTAGTCCTCAATCCAACTCCGCCCTTGTTTTTCTAATAATTTAAATATTGATATTTTTTTGTAAGAATTCTAAATTCTAATAGTTAGAGTGCATTTATTTCTTACTATATAATTACCTATGATCTAAAATGTGTGGGATAAACATTGTGCAAACAAAATATTGTTTGTTCTCTAGTATTTTATTGTGGGTATATTTTCAATATTTTTCTTTTTTTACAGAAAAAGTTGGTCTCCAAAGATTTGTTTTACACGATTGTATCTTTTTTGGGCTAAAATCAAAGACAAACAAATCAATTTATTAAACAAATCATTTATTTTTAAATTATATTTTATTTGATATCGTTTATCTATGATTTTTTAATTTAGATTTTTTAAAAAAATAATACTTGTTTCTTGATTATTTTGTGTATTTAATTTTTGAAAAGATTATTCTAATTTATATGTATTTTTTATGTTATATATAATGGAGTTTTATTTTTAAAAATAACAATTAATTTTTATTATCTATTGAGAACACACTTATTTTTCAATATATTTTATCTATTGTATTTATAGTTAATGATTTAAAAGGTGCAATTTCTCATTGCTTTATTTAGGAGATGCACAAAACCATGGGCTACAAAGCTGTCATCGGCTCTTTTATAGCAGGTGACTCGACAGACTCACGGGCTTTGCTCCACGTGTAATATGTGGAGATGAAGAATTTCTCGTTATGGGCCTGGGCTTATTATGGCAATTGCATCTTCGCCTAAACTTTATTTTCCATGCAATCGATGCATTGAGATTGGCCCATTCTATGTACCACGTGGCCCAGAGATATACTTAAGATAAATTGCTCAAGGAACCGGCCCGTCTCTGCAGGTTAATTTAGTAATTTAATAATTACAGACTTTATTGATTTTAATAATTTATGTAAAGGTTTTTTCAACATGATGTAGGCATATACCAGTCAGTATTTAACTAAAATTATTAAACTTGGACTAATCTAAAAAATTAACTCGGAATATAAGTAATATATCCCTTGTTCTGAGCTAGGTTTAACTAGATATAGCCGAGTATTTAATTATTAGGTCATTTTTAAATTTATTAAAAACTATTTTAGGTTTTTATTAAAAGGAATTATTCAAAATAAAGCTTTAAATTCTAATCAATTTTCATATATCATATCAACAACCGAATTGAGGTTTAATAACTTAAAAATAAATTACATAAAATAAAAATTTAAAAATTAAAATAAATAATTAAAAAATATCATCCACAATATTGGGTGTGTTTGGTGTTGGCTAGACAGCCAAACACCCCCCATATAATTTAGATCATAGCCAATAAAATTAATGTTTTAATTTGCAATTAACACTACCACTAATTCTCAACATGAAAAATAACTGGAAGATCTTTCGGATCTTCCACAAACGTGGCTGGTGAATGGAGAATCCAGAACCAGAATCTGCTGACCCACTGGACGGTGAGTTGCCCACTCGGCCACTCGCAAAATCAAACCAGTGCCTGGCATATGCACCACGTGGTCTCTCACGTGAGAAAAAGCTATCCACTTTCCATAGGAGACCACAACAAAATTATGCTTAAATTTCACCATAAAGTAAATGACTCGGCATTACAATTTTGAAATTAAAAAATATTTTTTCTGTAATTTTAAATCTGAGATCTTTAGTTGTTTATATGATTATAATTGAAAATTTACATAATCATTAATTTTAGAGTTTATAAAATTAATCAAGATACACATAATCTAGCTTAGATACCTATACTCTATAAAAAAACAATATCAATTTGTCTATCGCATGTCTGAGTTAGTCACTGAGTGATGACCTTGTCGTGCATTTGGACTGGGATATTTATAGGGGCAAAAATAATTGTTAATTTTAAAATATATAGAATTAGTTAAGATATATATAAAACTGACCTAAATATCTACTTTAATAATAATAATAATAATAATAAAAACAATATCATATGATATATTACATGTATGAGCTAGCCACGGGGTGATGACCTTGTCGTGCATTTGGACAGCTATATTTCTTTTTGCTAGCCTAGATACTTGTTTGAAATTTAAAATATTGCATTAAAATAGCATATATTTTCATTAAATTGTAAAGTTTTCTTTTTCAAGTATCATGAAAGCAGCCCGGGGAAGGTTTTTTCTGTGGTAAATATCAGTTTAATAAAACAAAATTAAATGAATGTTTGGTGTTGTCTTAATTTTTGCTTTTCAAAATATTTTTTTTATTTAAAAATATCATATTAATGTTTTCTACATGTTTAAGAATACGATAAACATTGATTTTTTTAAAATTTTTATTACTTGAAAATATATAAAAATATTATGTTTTTTAATATTTATTTTTTATATTAATATATCAAAATAATTTAATTTTCTTAAAAAACACTATTAAATCGCAACATCAAATAAAATCTAAATCCAAGTACATTACATAGAAATCTATTTAACATATATTATGGGATAAATATACTAAATCAGATATATAAAAATGATTAAATAAATACCTTAATATATCAGGACAGATAGAGTTTATCAACTTTAAATTAACTTAAATGGAATATAATACTAATGATGGAGAATTATGGATAATGGAGTTTTTCATGTCAGGGCAATAAGCCAATAACACGGTACATGCATGGATTTTTACATAGATTCAAACCAAACTCCAACCAATCCTAATCCCATGAAAAGAAGTGGGCATCTCCTCTCTCACCTTCACAACTTGTCTCCGTTCTTTCCAAAGAACAGCCTTTTCTTCCAATGAAAAAGTTCTAAGAAGGCACCCCTTCTCACAGCCACAACATCCGTATGTCCTCACCGTCTCTCACAGCCACAACACCAAACTTTTAACAATCACTTCTTTATCTTAAAACAATTATCCTTCTCGCTATCTATATACAACCCATTTGTTTTAACATGTTAAAGACTTCATGGACTGCTTAATTATCCTCCAATAACTTAAAAGCCCGCAACTTTTTCTGACTCACAATGCATAACCCCGCGGCAGTAACCACCGCCCAAGAATCAGGCCCTGTCTTAAAGTTTTTAGCTCAAATGGGTGGCTTTTCTTTTAATAGGGCAGTTCAAAGCATAAACTCAAATGGGTCCTCTTTGTCCAGGTCAAATTTCCTGTTTTTTAATAGCCCGGTCGGTTTAAAAACAAGAAAGGTTAATGCTTCATTGAGTTTGAGCAGCAGAGGTGGTTTTAAAAGTGTTTGGAGTGAGTTTAATAGAGCTATTAGGTTCCATTCCGAGAGAATCCCAACTGGGTTTGCTTCAGTTCAGATTGGTTCAGGAGATAATAATGGTAATAATAATATTGGCAGCAATGATGGTAATAATAGTAATGGGTCAATAAATGATGGATGTGGTGTTTTGGTGGATGATGGTGTGCGTTTGAATGGTGTAGAAGGTGAGAGTCCTAAAAGGGTTCTCATTTTGATGAGTGATACTGGTGGAGGTCATAGAGCTTCTGCTGAGGCTATTAAGGCTGCCTTCAATGAAGAATTTGGTGATGATTATCAGGTCAGTTTTTCTAATATAATGCTATATAATTTTGCTTTCACTGCTTAGGGAATATCTTGGTGCATTGCTAATAGGAGATTAAAGGAAATGGAAAATATTTTTTTTTATATCATTTGGAACCAGAGAAAACGACAATTTATGCTCTTTCAAGTGTTGTGCAGCTATCATGTTAATTGAATTTGGATATGTTGGTTTAGGATAATTAAAGTAATAAAAAAGAAAGGATCGTGTATCCAGTTTTATCTTCGTTTTTTTTTGGTGGTTTGTGAGCAATTAAGTGTTGTAGGGGTGAATGGTTAATTGGTGTTTGGAAACGTTTATGTTGATCATGTTCTGTGTGTTAAGAGTGGATGTCGCAGGTGTTTATTACTGATTTGTGGTCAGAACATACGCCTTGGCCATTTAATCAATTGCCCAGAAGCTATAATTTCTTGGTGAAACATAAGGCATTGTGGAAAATGACATATTATGGAACTGCACCACGTGTGATTCATCAATCCAATTTTGCTGCTACTTCAACATTTATAGCTCGGTGGGACTTTCTATCTTCTTTGCACATATATTTGTTAGTTATCTTTCCAAGAGCAACATCAGCTTTTGTTTTATCACTTGGTGGAAAAAAAGGCACTATCAGCTATAACTCCCACGGGGCAACTCTAATGACCAAATTTTGCTTGTAAATCTTTTCCAATTTCTTCATCATCTTCTCAGATGCTGTACTTATATTGTTTGTTCAGGATAGTTTCTATGGTACCCCTGTTCTTATTTGATCATTAATTTCTGTTTGTGGTAGAGAGGTTGCAAAAGGATTGATGAAATACCAGCCCGACATCATTATCAGTGTCCATCCACTGATGCAACATGTGCCTCTTCGTGTATTGAGGGCGAAGGGGCTCTTACAGAAGATAGTTTTTACCACTGTAGTCACCGATCTAAGCACTTGTCATCCTACATGGTTGATTCTGTATATGTTGTTTTTGTATTTACTGGTACCTCATTATTAGAATTTTGATATCTTACATCTGCATGGTTAGGTTCCATAAGCTTGTGACGAGATGTTATTGCCCATCAACAGATGTATCGAAGAGGGCAATGAAAGCTGGGCTCAAGTCCTCACAGATTAAGGTTTATGGCCTTCCTGTACGGCCTTCTTTTGTAAAGCCAGTTAGACCAAAGGTTGGTCATCATTCTAGTTGATTACTGAACATTGGCACCTATTTCTCTTTGGCTCTTGGCAATCTGATGTGTTAACATTGCACCAGTATTTAACAGTATTATTCTCAGGATGGAAGATAATAAGACTGTCTATTATATTGAAGTTATATTTTTTTCTATGCAAGCTTGAAGTTGAAGTAACAAATGATATGGAGCAGGTTCCTTAGAAAGAAAAATTGACTTTAATAAAACTTGACCCGGGTTATGAAAAACGTAGTCATTTATTTAACTCCTTTAGCTTATTTCATTTGGATTTGTTAGGGTGAATTACGAAGAGAACTAGGAATGGATGAGGATCTTCCGGCTGTGTTATTGATGGGTGGAGGGGAAGGGATGGGTCCCATTGAGGCAACTGCAAGAGCACTTGCGGGTTCATTATATGATGAAAATCTTGGAGAGCCAATAGGTCAAGTCCTCGTGATATGTGGTCGCAACAAAAAGCTTGCTAACAGATTACTTTCGATTGATTGGAAGGTTCAAGTCAAGGTATCAGCTTATTATTTTTCTCTCTCCAATCAGAGTCTCTCGTGATTTTTTCAGTTGAACTCTAGATTCTATCTGTGGCATGGAGTTAGGCAGCAAACCCAATAGTCTTTTTTCTACTTCTTGCGACACTGATTTGCATCCCCTTTAAATAATCCACAGCTGTCCTTGTCATTGATATAGTCCATAAACATACTGCAGCAATCATTTGGATGACTGTAGTGTAGGGATTTAACATCTCTTTCATATATACAAGGCATTAAGCATCCTTGTGCATTCGTAGCCAGCCACAAAGGCATGCATAGTACTGAATATGATGCTACATCATATAGGTGAAGGGTTTTGTCACTAAAATGGAGGAATGCATGGGTGCTTGTGACTGTATAATCACAAAGGTTAGCTTCCCATGACCGTACTGTCATTATCTGCCATCTTGTAATAACTTTGTTTCTGCAGGCTGGACCAGGGACTATTGCAGAAGCAATGATTCGAGGTCTTCCCATAATTTTGAATGATTACATTGCTGGACAAGTAAGTCAGATAACGTTATTGTAGACTTCAGCATATTATATGCTGTAACCAGACCTGAGCTCTGATTGGTTTTGGCAATGCTTCTCTAGCATGTGGAAATCCCTCTTTGGCAAACTTGCACTGCTGAAAGACCCTAAAATAGCAAAATAGCTATACCAGCAATTGTATGATGAGGCTTGTACTATGGGTAGTGGTGCAAGTTCTATCCTTCCTGAATTCAGTAGATTGTGCATTGAGGAAATGAAGTATATATTGAAGTCTGTTATGGAAAGGGCCCGAAGCTAGGAATACAATGCTTGATACCAAATTCAACCAACGTAAAGTCATAAGCATTATCCCTCAGGGTGTTCATTGCATTTATTTAACCTCCTTGTCCATCTTGCGAAGATCCTTAAGAGATGACTCAAGTCGACCTCTTGTTTGTATCATATGTATTAGAGTGATCGGTATCAGACAAGGTTGAATTGCCCTTTACGATGCCCCTTTCTCCTGTATTTTTAAGGATTCTGCATAATATGTTTCCATAACGTGGATGGAATGTTAGATAATGCGTATCCTGACTGCATACTTGTTGAAGAAGCACTTTGCTGGTCTCCAACTGGGCATGCTTTTAACTCTTACCTGATCTTTAATAATACAGGAAGTAGGCAACGTGCCTTATGTGGTAGAGAATGGATGCGGGAAGTTCTCAAAATCACCAAAAGAGATTGCAAATACTGTTGCTGAATGGTTTGGTCCAAAGGTAGATGAACTCAAGGCCATGTCACAAAATGCACTGAAGCTGGCCAGACCTGATTCTGTATTCAAGATTGTCCATGATCTCCATGAGCTGGTTAGACAGAGAAATTTTGCCCCTCAGTATTCCTGTGCAGCTTGACATTTTTCACCACCTATCAATTTTGATGAGCTCAGAGTGGCGTGTAGTGGTTAACCAAGGCCTGTTGAACTTTCATTTGAAACCAAAAAAGAAATATAGGTGTACCCTTTCCACCTCATATCATTCGATGACTTTGTATTGATTTCACACAGAATAAAATAACTTCTTATACCCCTGCTCTCCATTTCTTTCCCCATTCTTCCATGCACTATTTTCATTTCATTTTGGTGAGATGCAGTGTATTAATCATGACAGATTGAATTTTACCATTTAATTGAATCAACTAAGGATCTGTTTAGAAACGATGTTGCACCTGCATTTCCTAGTAAAAATCATCATTTCAATGCTTTTCACAAGAACCGCGGGTGCAATCTCAAAACGCAACGGGCACCAAGTCAATCTTTAAACGAAGATGGCACGAGGATTATAAAGCAAGAGAGTCACCCAAAAAAACAAATATAAGAGGGTCAACTGGGCAGGTAAAAAGTATATATAGGAGTCCGATGAACAAAAAACAAAGTAGGGGGACCAATAGGATTTTTGGCACACCTCTTTACTTGGGCCGAGTATGGTTTGATGGGGTTGAAAGCCCATAAAACATCTATAAAATCCCTCGACACCACTGTCTTCCAGACCAGCTCTCAGGAACCCTAGATGACTGCACAGCCGCTTTCATTCTGTGTTCCAAACCAGGTTGATTGCTCAGCCGCTTATATGCATTTTAGTAATCTTTTATTATCCCCTTTTCTTATTCTTTCGTTTTGGCAATGATGAAGTGCTTCATATATTCTGACACCTCTTGTATGAGAGGAGCTTTTCGGAGCTCTTCTTTGAGCACAGAAAGCAACTCTCTGAGCCTGCCTGCCTGCCTTCTAGCATTCTTTTTTCTGGAGATTTTGACGTTTTTCTTTTTTGTTTTGAAATTTCATCTTTAGTCGCAAGAAAACACGAAAGATATCTTTTCTTCGCAATAGCAATTTGCTAATAAAGCATGAAAAAAAATGTTTTCTCATGGATCATAACAATTGTGTTAGAATGTTTCTTGCTTGATAACACAAATACAGACGAATCGCTGGTCAAATGCATTTATTTCCCCAGATACTATTTTGATAACACAAATAGGGATCCCTATTTCTCTGCCTCGTCTACTTGAATAACTCGATCAAACCAAACCACCCTGCTTCCCTGCTTCGTCTTCATCACATCAAGCTAGCAAGAAAAAAATAATTAACTTCTAGATTTTTTTTTTATAATATTTTTTAGTTGTTTGTTGAATAAAAACTGAAAGTACTTAAAATAAATTTCTAAAAAAGTTAATAAAAATGCATCCCTTTAATTGAAATCCTTTGTTTATTAGATAGTGTTCGGAAGCGCGATTACGTTGTTTTTGAAAATATTTTTTATTTAAAAATATATTAAAATAATTTAAAAATATATAAAATTTTTTATTTAAAATTAAAAAAAATTAAAATTTGAGCAAACAATAAAACAATCATAATGCCAAACGATACGCAATGCCAAACAGTGTGTGTTGGGATATCATAAATGAAATAGTTAGTGTGGAAATTTAGTTTTTGTTATCATATAATTCTATTAAATTGGTATTTTATATGATTATAATTTTATTTGGTTAGAGTTGTGATGTTTGTTCATGGTGTTTTGATGTTTGGTTATAATTTCATGGTATAAATCAAAATGTTTGTAGTATTTGATTGCTGTTTTTTGAGGATGGCAAAACATGGAAGAAAACAGAGTACCGTGAAGATTGATGTAGATAAATAAATAAATAAGTATTATTATAAAATTAATCATTAATTTATCTTTAATTATTAACATCAAGAACATGTCAAATTATCTTGAGCTTAAAAAGAACTAATGCGACAAGATATAAAAGATTTGTTCTCCAATATTAATATTGTTGACAACTAGATTGATTTTAAATCAATTACAATAGAGGGCTATGTGTCAACCTACTTAAGAGTAAGAACAATTTAAAATTAAGAGAATTATTTTTTCTATGATTTCATGTTCGAACTACATAGTTGTTATTGGAGGTTTATATAATTATTAACATCATAAAATGCATGAACTACCTCAAACACCTATGTTAATCTAATGAAAAAGAAGGTTAATATAGAAGTCCAATAGGGTGCATCCAGGGCCGTTGTGAATAGGAATGAGCAAAAAATTAAAAAACCGATTAAACTAAGAAAATTAAAAACAATTAACTAAGAGAAACAAAACTGAAAAAAACAAATTAGATTTTTTTTTTAAAAGTTTGGTTCGGATTTTAAAGTAAAAAACTGGTAACCTGAAACTAAACTAGTTTAGATAAAATAAAAATATGCTATATTTTTATTTATTCTTTGGTTCCGTTTAATTTATTTGGTTTGCTTACATTTTGATTGAATGGAAGAAGAGAAAACATGGTTAAGGTATAAAAAAAAAAAACTGTTTTTTTTTGTTAAAAAACCAAACCTACACCACAATTTAAACCAGGTTCAGCTCAGATTTTTTTCTAATGGTTTTAACACTGACAGCCTCTTCGAATTTCAGTGTATATATATCATCGATTGAAACATACAAATGAAGAACTTTTATTGATGCAAAGTACCTGAAACTGTGTCCCGAAAGAGAAAATTGGTACCTGTAAGTACGAATACAGAATCCACAAAGGCAGCACTTAAATGGTATTGCCCTGGCATCTGGAACACGTTTGGTCGGTCCCAAGGGGCTTGACAACATGCGAATGGAGCCCTTAGATTTTCTTTCCCAGGAAACCTCATGCCGCCAGGTCATCTCAAGAGCTGGATGCGTTTGTGTTAAAAAATCACCACTTGTCACAAGTCCTTGACAACTTGCTGACTCTAAGAAACTGAAAGCATCAATGCAAGAATTTTCCCTGCCGTTTCTGTCTCTCTGAAGGAAACGGCAGGCAAAATGTCAGACTTTAGAGTGTTTGATATTCATGGATTCTGGTCATTATCGTAGCCAAGTTTAATATAAAAAGAACCTGAAGAACAATCATGATTCATGGTGTGAAAAGATGAGAACTTTATAGCAGATTTATGATAGCCCAGTTCAAGTTTTGGATTTGTGTTTCATTTTCTTAGGATTTGGTGGTATTTCCTTGTGGGTTTTGGATGATGGGTTGGAAGTACAAAGCTGGGTTTGGACTGATAAGCACTGTTGTGATAATATGGGTGACTTCTGCAAAAGTCACTTAGGCAAGACTTCATTTCATATATTCTCTACGTTTCTTTCTTTCTTTGTTTCATTTCTGATGATTTGATTTCTGTTTGGTTGTCAAGAAAAGGCCGGAAAAGAAAGGCAGCTAAAACTGTGTAACCTTACAATGAAATGGAAGAAAAACTCTACACCTTGAAGTTTCAGATTCTTGTTTTCTGGTTTCCTTTATTATTTCGTGTATGATTGATATGATTTTAGCCTAGAACATTACCATGGAGAGTAGTTGCTGTTACTGCAGTGGGAAAGGTTTAGGATTTTTGAGTACTGTCTCCTCCCTATTCTCTTATCGCAGCAAAAAGGTTTCTTGAATCATTATACTCTCTGCAATCACCATGGAAGTTTTGAGTGTTATGTTCCCTTTGTGTTGTATCTTTTTCATATATCTTCCTTGTAGCCGAATTCATGTATGATACACATGTTCCTGTGTGTCATTTTTTTTTATACGAGAAAATCCTACCCTAGAAGGCGTACTTTATGGGTCTAGGTAAACGATTAAAACCTCGACTATCCTAAACTCTTATAAGAGGTACACGTCCTGACTCGAACTCATGACTCGCTGTACTATTTGCAAGCTCTTTGCTATCAGGCCACTCCTTGGGGACATTCCTGTGTGCCATGTTATTAACGAAGAGCACCTTCGCATTGATATAAAAATCTTGAGCTCACACTTCCTATTTGATGTAGCAAATCTTCGAAATGTATAAACAACCATTTATAATCACTTATCTGGGGGTATCTCTTATGGTGGTATATCTACCTATGGCACTTGTAAAAGACTGGTTATGTAGCTTGTTCCTTTCTGGTTTCTCTAAGAATCTTTACAATGGCAACTTTGTAATTGGCTCTTTTTTTGGACTCAATATCCCGTTTGGGGTCAATGATATGCACGATGACCTGGAAAGTGACCTAAGAGGTTGCCTGTTAACTTACAGGGATCTAGATGAAAGGGGAGAGGGGTGGCCTTTGAATGTTAAGGATGAAGAAGATGAACCCAACTTTCTTTAGCAAGATTCTGAACATAGTTCATGGGAAATTTCCAAATGGAGTTTATATCTTGCTCCAATATGGTGTAAGTGTTTTAACGATGCAGTATTTATCAAATTCAGCCTTCGCGAATACAAGTGTTGCAAACACCACCGTTTTGACTTCTATTTCGGGGTTTTTCACCCTTTTCTTGGAGCTCTTCTTGGCCAGGAGACTATAAATTTTGGTAAGGTGGTGGCAGTTTTCATCACCATGGCTGGTGTTGCTATGATCACAGTTGGAAAGACTTGGGCACCAGAAGAAATGTCTAGCTTTTCTGGGTGAGTCGAATGCACTTGCTCTATACCATTCTACTTGTTCCTTCAGAAGGCTTGCTAGGTTGAATCGAAGTGGTGCTTTTATTTCAATAAGCATACTCATTATATAATCCATGTAATCTACCCTAGAATTGTCTCTTACTTTTCCAGTTTTCTGAAACTAAGCTTTGATTATATTGTTTATGTTTCGAGGACAAGAAGGCATTCGATCATAGGGGACATTTTCGGTCTTTTCTCTGCAATATCATACAACTTGTTTGCTGGTAAAATTTAGTGATAAACAAATTTGGAAATCACGGTGATCTTAACTTTCATTTGATTGTTTCAGAAATTTCTTGACTTTCGACTGCTAGTCTCAAATGCAGTACTGCTCAAGAAATGTGCTGGAACAGATGGGAACTAGGTTGATGTGCAAAAGTGCTTTGGATACATTGGTCTGTTCACACTTCTTGGCCTTTGGTGGCTTTGTAAGCAGTTTAACAACTTTTGTATCATTGGCACTTAGATGCTGAAATTGTTGAAGATACTAGACAATTGCTTGAATGAGAACCAGGAATTGAAGTAAACCACTTATGACACTGCAATTTTTTCCATGCAGTGTGGCCACTAAATGCTACAGGGATCAAACCATCATTTAGCTTTCCACATTCACGATCTGGATGTGAAGTTGTGTTGTTAAATGGCTTTGTGGGAAATGTTCTATCTGACTATTTTTGGTATGCATCCTCGTGTCTGACCATTTCATGAATGGTTGGACACCAGAACGTCCTAACATTGTGTTTCTCCATCCACCATGGCTTAACCTTTGTGTTTTTATTCCTAGCAGAAGACATCTAGAACAACTTCTAAATTCCTTGGTTATATCAATGCAGGGCCGTACTCAAGGGACATGGTGTAATGATAAAGGGCTTACAATCTGCATATAGATCTTGAGTTCGAGTTAGGGTGTGCACTTCTTGTAAGAGTCCGGGACAACCGGGGTTTTGTTCTCTCACATGGACCCACAAAATACGTTTTCCGGGATGAGATTTCCTCACATGAAAAAAAATGCAGGGCCATCTGTGGTTTGGACAACACCATTCATTGCGACTCTAGGCATGTCCTTGACAATACCTCTCGCAATGCTAGCTGATATGGTTATACACGGCCATCACTACTCTGCAATCTACATATTAGGATGCATTCAGGTACACTTGTTTTCATCATCCTGCAAGTTCATTTTGTTCCTGTTATCTATATGAACCCATATCAGGATGATTTCAGGCCACTTCCTTTCCTCTACCCCTCAAGTTTGTTTTGTTCCTGTTATCTGTATGAACCCTCTGTCGTCATACAACGAAAAGTCCTGTTCTAATCTTGAGATCTTGACAGCATCCTCACCTCAGTTTCAAACTCGAAAACGCAATATTAAGGCGATGATAAGGGCACAAAATACTTCTACTAATTAGCTTTATCGGACACTGGTTTCTGCAGGTTTTATTATAGCCAACATTTCGGATAAATTTTCGGTGAAAAGGGAGTTATTTTAGCAGAGGCCTGTAAATAAAGAGGAATGTACACACACTTTGGGAAGAAACAACTCTCTCACATCTGCTGTACCATGAACAAAAAGAAGTAGCTGCTTCTTGTTCTTTAACATCTGCTACGATAGTCTGTCAAATGTATTTACTGGTATAGCCATCATCCTTCATATAGATTGTTTCTAACAATACCAATATCTCTCCAAAATCCATTGGAAGGCTATGAACCTGAACCTGAACCTAAACACAGGACAATACCTTCTGTGTTTTGCATCAAGTCTTAACTTTCTTTCTTTTTTAATCAAAATTTAGTTTTTTTTATGTCTTTGGATTGTTTTGATATATAAAAGTCAAAATGAATTTTAAAAAATAAAAAAATATATATTATTTTAATATATTTTCCAGTAAAAATCCTTTAAAAAACAATGTTATCATTTCTTTTTTAACAGTTGGTCACAGATTTGTGCTAATATCATTACTTTCTACCACCAGATAAGTAATCAACCTTGCCCTTTTTACAGTCTCTGGCACCTGTTTTTCTTTTCTTCGTTGAATTTATTAACATAATTACAAAAAATACACACTACCAAGATTATGCTGGGCTGAGTTTCTTCCAGCTTCCTAGCTGAACTTGAACAGCCTGACCTATTCATGTGGGCTGTCTTGATCTTGCATTATTTGAATCTCATGCATTAATTAATCAAGTTACTCGAGTCTTTTAAATTATTTTAATTGACATGTGAAGCATCAATTAATCATGTTTTTGGATTATTTTGATATAGGGATGTCAAAATAAATATTAAAAAAATTATTTTAATGTTTTCTAGGGAATAAAATAAAAATAGTTTGAGATTCTATATATTTTCAAGTGTTTTTGTGAGATGTGAAAGCTTTTATGGAAATTTAAAAGGAGAAAAAAGAAACAAATAAAAAATACAATATATAAACATAAGCAAGCAAAAAGATAGCGAAGGAGAATTGATTACTCTTTTAAAATTATAGGGGTATGAATGAAACGAATTAAATTATGAAATATAAGTGGAATATTAATGAAACTACAAGGGCACAGTTATAGTTTATTAAAAAACAAGATGACAACAAAAAACCGGACAGGTTTTTGTTTTTCTAAGATACTTCCGTTTACAAACCCACCACTCATCTTCTCTTCCTTGTAAGCTCCAAAATATCAAGAGAGCACACAAAATTCAGTCAAATCCGACTGAATTTCCAAGCCCAATCGAATGGACAAAGGGAAAGCAGTGATGGGATCAGGGAGAAGATGGGCCGTTGATTTCACTGACAACTCAACCACTCCTTCTTCTCGTGATATCCCTGATCCTCCTGGCTTCTATCGCGCCTCTCAAGAGCAGGTCTAGTTCCCATAATTATCTTCTCTCTCTGTTGATTTGATTTGATTAGATTACTGTGTTTTTTTGGGGGTTTGATTGTGATGTGTTTTGCAGGATGATTCGGCCGTTACCAAGCAAAAAAAGGATGCTGAAGCTAATTGGAAATCTCAGGTTTCTTTTTTTTGGTTAAATTTTTTATTTTTTCAAAAAACAAATCTGGGGTGGTGTTGTTGATTGAAAAAAATAGTGGGTTTTTTATTGATTCAACGGTTTGTACGAATTAATTTATATGCGAAGAAATATGAGAAATTTTGCGATTTATCAGCACTACATTTAGTAGCTTCAGAGATGCATTGGACTGCAAAGAAAGTTGATATTATTTATATAGGGTCTTAACAAGTTAAAGTTTGTATCTTTAATGGGTAGTCGGTAAAAGGGTAGAATTTAATAGGGAGTTACTTTGAGGATTTTTTTGTGGAGTTTTTTTTTAAAAAAGAAATAGTATAGTAGCCAAAAATATTTGGCAAAATAGCACATCCCCCAACTTATTCTATTTATAGAGGGTCTTAACAAGTTAAAGTTGTTATCTTTAATGGGTATTCGATAAAAGGGTAGAATGTAAATAGGGAGTTACTTTGAGGATTCTTTTGTGGATTTTTTTTTCCTAAGAAAAAAATAGTGTAGTAGCCAAAAATATTTGGCAAAATAGCACATCCCCAAACTTAAAAGTAGCACAGTTTGATGAATGGAGATTTCATTTACCTTAGCAGGCTGCTCAAGCCTGGTACAAAACAATTACTATACAAACTGAAGAATCAAGTAACTATTGCAACCTCCAGTCAATTACAAATAGCAAAATATACTTTGAATTGTTCAGTGCCTTCTGCAATGGCAACGTCTTATATAGCATCAACTAGACAAAATTCTTAACCATCTCTTTGAGAGATTTGAGAGAGAAGTTGTTTGGCACACTGAAAAAACTCTGCACCAATCACATTTCTGTAAGTTGGAAAGCTGAGCATGTTGGAGTTTATGTTTGCGTAATATATCAATTAAAATAATGTTATTTTGTTTTCGTAGAAGAGATAGTGGTTTAATGTGTTAGTATATGATCATGAAAAGATTGAGTGAAGGCACTGTAAGTTATTATGGTGTGGAGTTTTGAATTTGTAGAAAACGGTATTGTCGAGTTCATTAGTTTGTTTTGAATCTGGTATATTATTTTTTAGTGCTGGTTGCTAAAAATAAAAGGAGATGGCTTAAAGCAGCAATGATGGAGAGAGGGAAATTGGGTGAATAAGGGATTAGGGAACAACAATAAATGTTTCTGTGAATGAGGGAAAGAGAGGGATTTTGTGAGCTGAGCGGTCATGATTATGGGGTCTTGAACAACACTGTTTTGAATCTTGAAACAAGCAGTAAACCGTATATTTCATGTTTGGCTGCTCTTAGAAAATTTACATGGCCATAGGACACATGCCTTTTTATCCTGCAAGCTGTTAGAGTACAGCTCTGTTCTGTTCATTTATCATTTTGATTCATTTGTTTCTGACTTATTGTTATTTTTTAAAGTTTTTTAATGCATATATTGGTGAAACATCATGTTTTATATGTAAACAGAAAGCTTGGGAAGTGGCACAAGCCCCCTTCAAGAACTTGCTAATGATGGGTTTCATGATGTGGATGGCTGGAAACACAGTGCATCTATTTAGCATTGGGATTACTTTTTCTGCTCTTTGGCAGCCCATAGGTGCTCTTCAAGGAGTTGGGAAAGGTAAGCTGGACGGAGTCCTATTTTTCACTTCTCTTTTTCATTTTTCTCTAAAAAAAGGATGGGGGTGGGGGGGCAACCCAGTGTCCGCCAGCAAGTTTTTCTTGCCTTCATGGTACTTCTGCCAAACCTTTATGGGTACAAGGCAATACAAAATTAAACAGGCAGTTTTTATGTTTTAAAAATTTTCGAACTCTACTGTAGATTTTAGGAAGAAATCAAGCTGTTTCTATTACTTTCTTTTTCTGTATATCTGGGACTTCTCTAACAATACAAGATTTCTTTCAAAATTCAAACCAGTACCCTGTCCTCCCTCCCATATGATATTATTTGCTACTATCCAGCTCCTGTAAAGAATATATTGTAGAGGGATTGTATCAATGCTCATCACTGCTTAATATGTACATGAGAATCAGATCATTTTGTGGGCAATCTAGCTAGACCCTTCTTTTTCACTCGATAATTTCCCTGATCTTAACCTCAAGAGTTTTGTTTTAAAATATCTTTACTCTGTTTATTTTCTAATATGTGGCCTTTTCTTTTTGGTTCTGTCCATATTGGCCTTGTTTTATTCACTAACTGTCCATGTTGAAATCTGTACCTGTATCTGCCATGCTTTTAGAGTGGATAGGGATTAGATAGGTTCTCATAACAGCTGGCATTTGCATCTTTATGTCGTGAAGCTCATTAATTTGATCATCAATCCCTTTTGTTTTTCTTGCAGTTTTTGAGCCATACAAAGACAGTAAAGTGGATCTTCTTGCACCTAAGTTAGTCTTTATTGCCCTAAATTTGGGTGGTTTAGCATTGGGTATTTGGAAGGTAAGATGCATTTTCTGCTTCTTTCTTGCATGGGTTGCGGTTTGAAAAAGAAAGGAAAAACAGGATTCAAAGCAAGTATATCCAACAATTTGTTTTCATGTTTAATTTTTATTTTTATTTTGGCAGCTTAACACTTTGGGACTTCTTCCTACACACGTATCAGATTGGGTTTCATCCTTGCCCCCTGCTAAGGTTCATTTCTTCTTCCCAATTTCAAGTTGCAATTAAGCATTAAAAAGAAAGGAATAGAAAAGACATAACTAGCATGTTATCCTCCTTTTGTGTGTTGCAATTCGTTTGCATGTTCTTATAGTGTGGTAATGACTTCTGGTTGGAGTAGAAGGTTTTGTCTACATTTAAGACCGAAGGCTTTTTAACAGCTTGTGCCACTTGGACTGTATGGCTTGAGCGTTGATTTATAGGAAAATATTCTTTATTCTTACAAGGACATGGATACCGCAAAATGCGTTGCCTATTATTGCTATCCATCTCCTTTCACTAGATGGTATCACTATTCCTTCTTTATATGTTTGAGGCATTGACTCCAATTAGTAGTTATTTTTACATTCTTCAAGAAAAGAAATGCAGAATTGAATCAGTTATGAACCCTGATAGAGTAAATTAAGAAAACCCAGGGAGAAAGGGGATTGCTCGGCTTCCACTCAAACTCTGTAGATGGGTCCTAGGAGTTTCAACCAAGCTCATGCTTTGTATTTTTGTTTTTATTTGCAGTCTCTACATGAGACTGTCACAACTGGCCGCTGGATATTGACTATAGCTATGCTTTGCCTCTTTCGTTCTGCAAACTGGGGGTTTGTGGTTCATTCAAAAATTCTCACATGGTGAAGAGGTGCTACAATTCCCTTTAAACGATTGCACATTGCCTCAGTAAAGGATCAGCAATTTAGCCAAAAACTATTTTATGTCATGAATCCTGGAAGCACTAAGTTTTGATCTAGGACCAGGAACCTTACTAATACTCGTATACTTTCTTGTTTAATTTTCAGGAGGTTGAATATTCAGGTGGTGGTATGCCTCTGCGCTAACGTGCTGCATTTATATCATCATTCACCATCTGCTGGCAAGACAGGTGGAGAAAAAGAAGTTGCCATAGCAGGGCCAGATTTGGATCTATTCTTGGCTAGTGGCTTGTTGTTCATGGGTGTGGTCACCATTGCAGTGGTGCCATTTAGGCTCATTTAAATTTCTTAAACCAATTAGACATAACATGCTCGGGTTTGTTGCTATGGGAATACATTGCTAGTCCATCTTGTACCTGTGATAAATCTTGTCCATCTTCGAAAATTAATGACATTCCCAAATTTCCTGCCATGATGTGTTAGAAAGCGTTCTGTTCCTGCTGCTCATGGTGTTTCACGATCAGTATGAATACCTGATGACGGCATGGTGTTTATTAGATCACATTCACTGTCCTATGCTTGTGTATCTTTATCTGTGATTTTTTTCACATGAAAAAAACAATTAAATTAGTGTTTTTTAATAGTTTTAATAAATTAATGTAAAAACAATTATGTTAATATATTTTCAATTAAAAAGTATTTTAAAAAATATCATGTATCCAAATATATACACCTAGTTTTCAAACGAATAAATCCAATTTAATTTTATAGGCTGAAATAATTGAAGAACCAGCAGTTATAACTTCCACCCTACTTAAGAAGTGTGTGAATAAAAAGACATCAGTTAAGAAGCAAAACCTCTTGTTCAGCTAAAAGCCTGTCACTGTTTGCATGGTTGCTAGGCATTTGGCACTGGTTGCTGCTCACAACAGATTTACCGGTCAGATTTTGCAATTGCATTGACCAGTGAAACGATAAGCTTCCTGCCCAAGCTAGTACCTCCCAAGACCCTCTTCAGATTCTCCATTCAGGATTCGAAAGAGAGAGCTCAATTTCCAGGCAGAAATGAAAGGAACAGGACGTGAAATGAAAGGAAACAATGGACAAAACCCGTTAACAGGCCAGCGTTCGAATAAATTCCTGCCCTCAAATGCAAGTGTGGGATATTAAATAATTTATAAACAAATGCAGTAATTTAGACAAGAAGTCGATATGTCCGAGTGGTTAAGGAGATAGACTTGAAATCTATTGGGCTTCGCCCGCGCAGGTTCGAACCCTGCTGTCGACGTTTATGGGTTTTTAATTGGTATAAGAAGTCAAAAAAGTGTTTTTAAAAAAAATTAAAAATTAAGTTTTATTTTTATATCACTTTCATATGCTATCTAGCATTAAAAATAATTTTTAAAAATAAAAAAAAATTATTTTAACATATTTTTAAATAAAAATTATTTTTAAAATCAACCACAATCACATTACTAAATAGTATCTAAAAAAATTCACCATGTACTTTCTAATATACTCTTTCAAATGAAAGCTCTTTGGACTTGAAGTTTGCACAGACCCACCTTACCTTGTACTTGATTTTTTTATCAAATAGAATAAAAATGATGAGATTCGAACTCGTGACAACTAGGTCAGCAAAACTATGATATCATGTGAAGAAATCATCTCAATCTTTTAGGTAAGACTCCATATATAATTTATATTATTTTTCATCACACTCCTTCAAGTGAAAATTATTTGGGCTTGAAACTTGTACAGACTTATATTATTTTATACTTGATTTATATTAAATGGAATAAAAATAATAAAATTCAAACTCTTAATCATCTTATCAACAAAATTCTAATATTATTTAATGGAACCAACTTATATCTTAGATTAATTTTTTTAAATTTATATTATCTTCCTCAAAAGCTGCATGCCCTCGCAGCGTCCAAAAACACTCACTCAAAAAAATATATGAATGAAGATTACGAAAACATCAACAAGTCGATATGTCCGAGTGGTTAAGGAGACAGACTTGAAATCTGTTGGGCTTCGCCCGCGCAGGTTCGAACCCTGCTGTCGACGCTTCTCTGTCTTTTGACATCTAGATTAAATATTATTTTTTATTAAAATAATATTTTATTGATTGAAAAAAAAAATCCTCAATTTTTAAATTAGATTCACTCGTTGATATTTAACTCCAACATCACTATCAGGGTTTATAGTAATCTTCTCATGAATTTCTTAATTATTCTTCTTTCATGTTTTTCAATGTGTTTTAAAAACAAATAAAAACATATTTTATTTCTTTATTTTAAATTATTTTTATATATTAATAACTTAATTTTTTATGCCACCTGCCCTGAAGTCAAATAAAACAGAGAACTTCGGTCTGAATCAATAACTCAAGCCCATGGTTTTGCCCATGGAATACCCTAACAGTAACAGACCATTATCCTCTCCCTTTCAAAGGAAACTTCCACAGAGCACTAACACCTTCTGTATCCAGATATCATTCCATTCCGTACCTTTATTGGGCTTTAGTTTAGGCTGCTGTTTACAAGCAAACTCCATATCAACTGGGGTCCATTTTTGCAAAAACTACAGCTTTGTAGAAAATCCAGACCAGCCATGGACAAGTGGTGCCTGCTCCATCATTGACCTGACTTCTAGATTGTCTTCGTCAACAAAATGAAAGGTTCCTTTGAATAGAAACCGAAGGTTTGTCTACTCATCAAAACCATAAAGAATCTACACTCCAAGTCGTTCACGAAAGGTCCACCAAACCTTTATTTTTTCATCATCATCTCTCTTTCATCAAATCAAGAATCCCATCAAAATAACAAACTTGCAAATCTAATATTAGATCTTACCTATCCTTAATTATCTCTTCTTGGTAGTTCTATTTAAAGATCGAATCTTTCTGTAACCGAAACATCAAAGCTACTATTTTTTTATTGATATTGTCATTTTGATCTAATAAATCCTTGTTGTTTGGTCAGATCAAAACTTTACCTTAATTATTTTTCATGGATACAAGGAACTCTGTTTTTGCAAACCCAAAACCCTGTCAACATCTTACAGATTATAAACTGAGGCATGGCTTGAGTGGATACAAATCCATTCAAAAGTGGCTCAAAGCAAACCCATATGGAAAGACAAGCATTAAAATGTGTGAAACAAAGATTCCCAGATGCCTTTTTTGCAATGGGTGTCATCAAGGTAGACTGTTTCTGTGTTTGATTTGTTCTTCAATGTCTTGTTCGGACCACAACCTTTTGCATACTCAATCTGAATATGGTCATGATATAGCTGTTGATATTGAAAGATCGGAACTTTACTGTTGTTTATGTAGTGATCAGGTCTATGATCCTGATTTTGATAAGGTTGTTGTGTCTAAAAATGTTATGGATATGCCAAGTAAGACACATGATAGTGTTGTTGATGATTTGATGAGAAGATCAAGCAAGAGGAGGAGGTTGAATTCAGTGGTGGATTTGGATTTGAAAAGGTCCAAACTTCTGGTTTCGATGAGGGATCGAAGGGCGAAATCGTGCTATCCATTGGGATTGAGAGGACTGAACAATTTGGGGAGTACTTGTTTCATGAACTCTGTGCTGCAAGCATTGCTGCATGCACCACCATTCTGGAATTACTTCCTGAGTGAGAGACACGGCCCCGAAACTTGTAAGAAAAGATCATCAGATCAGTTGTGTTTGGCTTGTGATTTTGGTGTTATTTTCTCAGCTGTGTATTCAGGGAATCGGACACCCTATAGTCCAGCTCAGTTCCTTTACAGGTCTGACATTGTTATATGTACGCACCCTTTAGTTTCAGTGTGTTTTGATAGCAAATCATTTCTCATTATCATGATTTTGTTGGTTGATTCATGCCAAATTGTCCACTCTGTTTGTCTTGGACCGTTAACAGGCAACGTAATCTTTCCGAGTTTATTTTGCAAATTTCAGCACATTCACATAGCTTGTTTATTAGATTCATTTCCCCCTCCAATGTTAAAATAGACCGGATCCCACCAGCTAGCAGAGTCTTTAGGAATTTTAAAGAAATTTTCTTCTCTTCTCCTAGATCTCTGATTGAAATTTCATTATCTTGTGCTGGAATTGGTTGTGCCTTGGGTGTATCACTGATTCTAATCGGAAGTCTTCTGTAGTGGTGTAGTGGCTGAGCTGTTTGTTGTTCGGATTTTGATATTGATTTAAATGTGGTATAGATCCATTCATAGGCCTTCCATTTAATCTCCCAGCAGATGTTTGGAGATGACTTGTGCTTTAGTAATGAAATTTTGTTTCTATATGAAGTTGGTGGCAGCATTCAGCAAATCTAGCTAGTTACGAGCAGCAGGATGCTCATGAATTCTTCATTTCAGTGTTAGATGGAATCCATGAGAGAGAGGGAAAGGAGAGGAATTCAAATAAAGGTAATGCCTCTAGGTTCTGGGATATGGTGTGCTTTCTACTTTGTGCTGTGTTGACGGTGTTTAGAGATGATATATGGTTTCTTGTCTCATGTTTATCATCTAACACCTACAAAATGATTCCTAGATGCGTTAGAGTAAAATTGGGATTTCTACCAAGTAGTTTTCCTTTTGTAAAAAACTTCTGTATTTGATAAATTAGACACTATATTCTAAAAAAGTTGGAATATGATTAGGTTGATTCCTTGAGTCTCTGTTGAGGAGGGGGTGGGGGCAGGGTTTCAGCAAATGACCATGGATATGGGTTCAAGGATATGCTGCTGTTCTTGTTCCCAAATTCTGTGAAATAACTTGTGGACAGAAAAAAAAAACATTGATTTGCTTGCAGTATGCCGGGTGCTGGGGGATGGTTCATGTAGTGGTGAATTTTACTTAACTTCTTATCTTTACTCTGATTTACTTACAATATACATATCTTTTTTGTGTAGATAATGGAGGTTGTCAATGTATTGCTCATAGGGTTTTCTCAGGGATGTTGAGATCTGATGTGACCTGCACAGCTTGTGGATTTACTTCCACAACTTATGACCCTTGTGTTGATATTTCGCTCAACATGGACACTACCAACTTCTCTTCAGTGGATGTGGCTAACAAGTCTGTTAGACCAAATGAGGACACAGGCAGGTCTACCCTTTTGGCTTGCTTGGATCTGTTCACAAAGCCTGAGAGGTTGGGGTCTGACCAGAAACTGTACTGCCAAAACTGTCAAGAAAGGAGGGACTCGTTGAAACAAATGTCTATTAAAAGGCTTCCATTGGTCTTGTCTTTACATATCAAGCGGTTTGAGCACTCTTCCTTTAGAAGATCGTCAAGAAAAATTGATTGGTTCTTGCAGTTTCCTTTTTCTTTGGACATGACCCCGTATTTATCACCCTCAATTGTCAGAAACAGGTTTGGAAATAGAATTTTTGGGTTTGAGAGTGACGAACCAGATATCTCTTCAGAATTCGAGGTTTTTGCTGTTGTCACACATTCAGGGATGCTAGACTCAGGTCATTATGTTACTTATCTGCGCCTACAAGACCAGTGGTACAAATGCGATGACGCATGGATTACTGAAGTTGATGAGAGAATTGTGAGAGCAGCACAATGTTATATGATTTTCTATGTGCAGAAGATGCTTTATTGCAAAGCAAATGAGGATTGAGCTGCATGCCAATATCCACAAGGAGGGACCCATTTGTTCGAATTTCTGGTTGTTGCTAACAACAATTTTCAATTGTGGTGAGTGGTGATTGCCAGGATGTGAAATGACTTTGCCAAATGCGCCCAAGGTTGGTTATCTGTACCTGTGAGATGAAAGAAATGGCCTAGGTTGGTTATCAATTTACTTTGCCCGAAATGATAATGCACTGCTACTATCAAGGCTAAACCCTCCAGAAGTAATCAAGATTGCAGTCCTTTAAAGACCAACCATTTGAACAAGATATTAGATACCAATTGAATCATCCCCAGATTATTTCTTCAAGACTATTTGGCATTGCACTTTGAGAGATATTGGCAGAGAAGAAGCAATTTGCTTCTTCTCGTGGCACGCCTTTAATGATTTTCTATGGGAATTCGTTTACTGCAGGTCAGTCATGCACATGAACGCATATGATTCTCTTATGTGCTGTAGAAACTATTGGTTTCCAAGAATGAGAGCAAAGAAACTATAACTTGCAGACATGTTCATGAGCTATCTTGGTTTTTTCTATCCTTGCAAAGCTTTGTTCATTTATTAACTGTCCTTATGTTCATTGCAAAGTGGTGAAATTTCATAAAATCCAGAGGTTTAGGTAAAAACTGAAAGTGCCCTCTGTTATGCTGTGAGAATGCCAGCCGTCGCACCAAGCTAGTTGCCGAGCTAATCATCAATTATCCCAAGAGTTTCATGGGAGAAGTGGGCTGCCTGCCAGAAACAGTGCCTTTTAAACTTGTTTGACAGGATTTGAGCTTGTCTCTATAAAAAAAAAAAAAAAAAGCATGAGCACGGTGACTCATTTGATTCTACCTAAACATTGTTCAATGAGAAGCTCGAATTTAGGCCTCAAGATGAATTAATTAGAGTTCATCATGGTTAAGCGGATGTTAATATATCATCTTTTTTTTAAAAAAAAAATCATGGATGTAACTTGAATTTAGACCTCAAGATGAATGAATAATCTTTATAAAACAATTCTTGTAGTAATTATTGTTAAAGTGTTTTTTTATTTGAAAATATATTAAAATAATATTATTTTATTTTTAAAAATTATTTCCCTCATCAACATGTTGAAAATAATATAAAAATATATTTTAAAAAAAATCTGTTCACACCAAATGATCCGTCCATTTAATTAAATCTTCATAGAAAGTGCATGCCTTTTCTGCACAAATGCTTCTACAAAGCGATGGTTTGTGGATCTTGTTTGTATTGTTTTTTAAAGTATTTTTTATTTAGAAATATGTTAAGATAATATTTTTTTATAAAAAAATTATATTTGATATCATTATATCAAAATGATTTAAAATACATAAATAATAATTTGAAATAAATAAAAAATTATTTTTTTCAAAAATATTTTTAAAATGCAATTCCGACTAAATTCACTATTTGAAACACAACAAATCTTTCCTTTTCTAAATAAATTATATTATATTGTAATTATGTTATTATCATACAAAACCTGATTTAGCTCAAGAAAATATTTTATGCATAAAACATTGAATGAAACTATTATCATACAAAGCCTAATTTAGCTTCATTTATGTTTAACAAAGCCTAATTTAGCTAAAAAACCAGGCTTATTAGTTATTTACCTAAAGAACCTAATTTTCAACTCATTTTAACCATAAAATATCTTTTAAACATCATTGTAATACCAAGAAACCAACTTATCAACTTAACAACCCAACATACAATCCAAACAAGTCAAATTGAGAGAAAAAACCTATCCTTGACTTAGATCTCGTTTCATAGGCTACATTAAAATTTTAAACAATCATCATAAAACTTTTTTCGCTCTGTGGAACTTGTTGAGATCAAATTAAACTTGTTTTGTGGTCAAAATCATCACCAACAAAGAATTTACTCTGTCTTCGATGAATATGAGAATTGATTACAATGAAGTTTTGTGTCAAAATGTGATTTTTTTAAATTAAAAGGATTGGTCTCTTAAAAGCAAAATACAAGAAGATAAGATACTAAATTTTACTTTCCAAACAACTTGTATAGCCTCCATCTTTGTTACATGTGATTTTAACTCAAATTCTTTGTGTTAAAATTCAATCCTCCCCAAAAAAGCTCAAATATACAAACAAAAATTGAATGAAAAAAATACTTTTTTTAAAAAAAATCATAACTCCTATCCATAATAATTTTTAAAGAAATAAATAGTGATTTATGCGACAATAGAAGCACTGGCCCTTTTGGTCTTTTTTTTAATTCCATTTATTATATGTACGTTTTCTTTTTATATATAATTTTATTTTTTATTAAATCTTATTTAAGATCAATTATATTTTATTGGGTATGATTCACTTTTAACATTTATTTTCAAATAATATTTTAGCTTTTTTCCAAGCAATTGTTTCATCAATAATTGTATGTGAACATTACTTCTAGGGTTTCTATATATATATAGATAGATAGATAGATAGATATATGGTCGTAAATGTACTTATAATTTTTTTTATTATTAAATCTTATTTAAGATCAATTATATTTTATTGGATATGATTCACTTTAATATTTATTTTCAAATAATATCTTATGAAAATGAGGTTCATCATTACTATTATCGATGTTTTTTCTTAAAAAAAAATATTGCTTCTTATTCAATGAACTATATTTCTCATACAAAAAATTAAAAATTATATGAATTTGATGAAAAAATACACATTTGTTTTGTCTATTCCTTAGTATTATCACACAGCTAATTATTATTATTTAAAAAAAAAAACCTTATATATAACAATGCGTGAGTGTTATTATTAAATACACGCGTCAATTTCTTTCTCTTTAAAAAAAAAACTAATGAACTAAGAATAGTCAACAATGGTCAAATGATTTTTTAATATATATTTTTAATATTAAGGGATGGATTAATAATTTCTGTATAAATAATGGGGACCAAGTTATAATTTACTCACCAAAACCGACAACATGCTTTTGCTCTTTTCTCTGTCCCATTCGGCAACTACTATTGTAACCTTAGACTTGTAAAATCCTCTCGTGTTCAGACATGACATAGCCTCTGGAACTAGATCCATACGAACCTGTCCCTACTTGAAGGGTAGCAATGAGATCACGCCACGTGTCATATAGTAGTTGTAGAAAGAATGGTTATCTGATTAATTTGCAGTTGATTGACTTCAGCACAGCGGTGGGGGGAAGGAAGTAGCCAGTCATATGATTTTTTTAAGTACTTTTTGGTTAAAATATTGTACCTTACGAGGCATGGCAGCCATTTCTTGCAAATGAAAACCTTGCTTAGGTAGTAATCTTCCGGTTTAGCATCTTGGTTGGTCAATATGGCAATCAGGAAGAAATCTTTCTCTTTCATTGAGACTGCCTCCTCTATGCTTGTTCTTCTATGCTGAAAAGATCTGTCTTCTTGTTGTGGATCACCAATCATTACAAAAACCAATTGAGATTAAAGACATTAGATCCCAGGCTTTTAGATTTGAAGAAGACTAGATCAGAAAAGACTGATTTTTGAACTGGGTTGCCACTCACATTTCTTGCGCCCTGCTTGGAAAGTCTACATCTCGCAGATATATTTTGCAAGGTTAAAAGAAACCAACTTGAGGAAACTTATTGGTTTGTCTGTAAAAATTTTGTTTTGAGAGTTTTCTTGAGCCCAGGTTAAAAAGTTCTTACTTTTTTATAGGAATTCAGTCAGTCGCAAGATGCACAGTTCAGGAAAGATTGAGTTTTGAGGTGATCAGGTTATTTTTCTCTGCTGTTTATTGTCATAATATAGTGAGTTATGGTGGAGGGTGAGAACTTGGAAGCCTGTAGTGAGGTTGTGGAGGGAGCAGATGAACGAAAAGGAGGGTGTTTTGCCTGTTTTTGGACTCCAGTTTATTGGTTCAAGATGCTCGCTAGTGAGACACATTGGAGTTTTGTATTTGGTGTATTGGTTGTGTATGGCATAAGCCAAGGACTTGGTGGAGCTTTTAATCGTGTTGGCACTGAATATTACATGAAGGATGTTCAAAAGGTGCAGCCCTCTGAATCACAGATTTACCAAGGAATCACTTCAATTCCATGGCTTGTCAAGCCTCTCTGGGGCCTCCTCACTGATGTTCTTCCAATTTTAGGGTACCGGAGGCGGCCTTATTTCGTCTTAGCAGGTAAACTTTACCTTAGGGCTCTCATTGCGTCAGAGTGTACTATGCAAAGATCTTATTTTGTGGCATCGCTGGTTTCATTCTTCAGTTTTAGTGTGTAAATGATGCTTTATAGCTTGTCATTACTTGTGTATGCTTTTGTTGCATTATTCATTCATCGTGAACCTGGTAACCAATCTACATGGGTCAACATTATGCCTTGAAAAGTGGAGATTTAGGATCCTCTTTTTAAGTGCAGGATAAAATTTAATCATGGGCACTCTAGGTTCGTAAGTAGCATGCTTTATGTAGAAGTGTGAAGGTTGTGTCCGAAACGGTGAGAATGAAAGTAGTTAGTGTAAGTAACTATGCCTGAGCAACAATAGGCACGTATCGATTGTCTTGTTGAACCTGGGTTCCATAAATGGAGTGAGATGTGTGTGCTGCAGCACCTATCAATTGCCTTATTGAACTTGGGTTGCATACAGGGAGCGAGATGTGTATGATGCTGAAACTTTAAGAAAAGGGAAAGACTTGGTAGTGTTTCTGAATTTCTAGAGTGATTTTTATGAGTTGCACATACATGTTTTGTGCATATTCGAAGGAGGTCATGCTGACACAATTTAGGGTGTGATCTATAATAGTTCCCAAGTTAACACAATTTAAGATGATTAATATCTACTTAATTAGGTAACTGTTTCAGAAAATCATCATCTCAGTTCAAATAATTGAGCATAACTTGAAGTAGAGATTAAATGGGTAGGATGTGTTTATTCTAAACAGGTTGAGGATAAATAAATTCTCGTCTGAGCCACATATCCCATGATTGGTGAGGCCATCTTGTGACGGGATGCTTATGTCTTCCGGTGCAAAACTTGTTTTTCTGAGACATGTATGGAGCATCTTTTGTGGCCTTACTTATTCATTATAGTAGTTCTTACCTCGTAGAATGAGGCAAATACTCTCTGTATGTCATTAAAGAGCGACAGTATGTGGTGCCTTCTAAATCCAGAACTCTTGATAGTACAAAATAGGAATCTACTTGATTTTACTAGTATGTTATCATTTGTTAATAAAAGCTTGTTCTTTTTGTGTTTGATTTCTATAACAGGACAGAAAACTAACTCTTTACCTGTATAATGTAAATTTCAGGATTGCTTGGTGTGGTCTCCATGCTCTTGTTGTCATTCCATGAGAACCTCCATATTGCATTTGCTTTGTTATCATTGACAGCCGGTAGTGCTGGTGCAGCAATAGCAGATGTAACCATCGATGCCTGTGTGGCTCAGAATAGCAATACTCGTCCACACCTTGCAGCTGACATGCAAAGCTTGTGTGCTCTTAGTTCATCCATTGGAGCATTAATGGGATTCTCTCTCAGTGGTATTTTTGTCCACCTAATTGGCCCTAAGGTTGACTCCTGTTTAAGTTCTTTGTCCATTCCCCCAGCACTTTCTTCTTGCTTTCCTTTGAAACAATAAATTAATGTGCACACTAAAACTCGAGTCTTTCCTCTTCCCTTGCAGGGGGTGTTCGGCTTGCTTTCAATTCCAGCTGGACTTGCATTTTTAGTTGGAATTTTGCTTGATGAGCCCATCATGCTTAACTTCTCTTATAGACAGGTGCTCTTTGCAGCTGATCTTTACCCTTTGTCACTTCTAGGCTCATATTCTTATGTTTTTCTTCGATGCTCAGGTAAACCAGAAGTTGGTGGATGCTGGTAAGGCAATGTGGAGAACTTTGAAATTCCCAGATGTGTGGAGACCATGTGTTTATATGTACTTATCCATCGCATTGAGCATAGATATCCATGAAGGCTTGTTCTACTGGTATACAGACTCAAAGGGGGGTCCATCTTTTTCTCAGGTATATGGTTCTGCATTCATTTTCCCTGACCGTCAAGAGAACTGAGAACTGATTATCAAATTGACTAGGTAAATAGCTACTCATAATGCCCTCTTATGCAGGAGACCATTGGTTTCATATTCTCGATTGGTTCGATAGGGTCTCTCTTTGGAGCATTACTCTATCAAAATGTTCTGAAGGATCACCCATTTCGAAACCTACTTTTCTGGATTCAATTGCTATTTGGTCTGTCTGGAATGCTAGATTTGATTCTGGTGCTACGTTTGAACTTGAAACTCGGCATGCCAGATTATTTCTTCATTGTCATTGACGAGAGTGTCTCTCAGATGATTGGAAGGCTAAAGTGGATGCCTCTTCTTGTGCTCAGTGCTAAGCTTTGCCCCCCTGGGATTGAAGGCACTTTCTTTGCTCTTCTAATGTCAATTGATAACGCTGGACTCCTCTCATCTCAATGGGGCGGAGGCTTTGTTCTTCACTTACTGAAAGTTACTCGGACAAGATTCGATAATCTTTGGCTCGCCATTTTGACCCGTAACATATTGCGAGTCACGCCACTTGGTTTACTATTTCTTATTCCAAGAGGTGATCCCAATGCATCAATACTTCCAACTGAAATCTTAAGTGCAAAAGAAGAAGCTGGAACTCCTGAAAATGAGAACATCGAATTAGTGGCCCTTGTAAGCAGTGTTGATGGTAAATAGCTAAAACAAAGATTGTTCAAACTAAACATGTTCAAGTTTTCTTAGTGCAAATATAGTCCTGTGCTAAAATCTCCCAAGAACACAGAATACTGACATTGGGGGATCTGAGGCAAGAAACCGCTGCAAACAGCACAACGTATCATTGCTCTTGTCTTCACCTGTCTCTTTCTGAATTAGTTTTAGAAATCCTTGTCAACCTGATAAGATTGGGTTCAGAAAAGATGCCTGAGCTGCAAACATGGAACGTTGTTTTGTTTTTTACACAATTATTTGATTCCGTTTGTGGGCAAATACTTGAGAATTTTAACATGCAGAAATGCACTGCAAGAGCACTTGGGAGTCGATCTATATAAGCTCCAGAAATATGAACTAGATTTTATTCAGCTGCATTAAGCTTCTCAGCTTTTACTCGACAAATTTCATGCATAGAGGCTCGGTAACAGTTTGTTTTTGCCTTTGAAATTGTGTTTTTTAAGTATATTTTTCTTGGAAAAAAAATCAAAAAATATTTATTTAACCAAAGAGGAGTGGGATTTTTTCAGCATAACTTGCCATCTCTTTTCTTTTCCAAAGGAAATAGGGATAGGGGTGTGCAATAGACATGAACATGCTGCAGGTGGGTGGATGGTCATTGAGCCGAGACTTCTCTACATATTAGGGGAGGAAGTTCTTGGAAGTATACTAGTTTTGATGTTGATGGCAGACTTGGTGTTTGGAAAGCCACCCAAAAGCGTAAAAAAACATCATTTTAATATATTTCGGCACGAAACACACTTTGAAAAGCTAATAAGAAAGAGACTTGGGCTCTCTTTAGCATGATTTTTATAGTTTAAATTTTGTTGTGTTTATAACTATTAATTTATAGAAAATCATAAAAACATTTGATCATAAATATTTTCTGATCGGGTTTTTTATTTAAAACTATTTTTTTAAGCTGCAAATAAACTAATAAATAGCAATAATTAGAGATGAGATGATTAGAGATCCATGTCGATGGTCCCCATTTTTTATATTTTAATTGTTGAAAAATAACAAATTAATATTTTTTTAATTTCGGTATGATTATTTGTCTTAAAAAATATATATCTTGGAGGATCAATTATAGGCCTCACATAATACATATTAATGCGTTATTTTTCAAAATATATTAAAATAATATTATTTATAAATTATTTTTAATATCAACACATCAAATTAATTTAAAAACACTAAAAAATTAATTAAAAAAATCACTTTTTTTCACTTTTCAAACACAAATTCAAAACAAATCTGGTTTTGGAAGTATAGTTTTGCAGCAAGACGATTCAACTCTTTCGTCCCTCGTGAAAAGCCTTGAGAATGCAAACATGCTATATTGTCAAGATATAAACCTGCCTCGATTCATATGAAGGAAAAAAAGGGGGATGAAATAACAGATCATTGCATTAGAAGAAGAAAAATTATACATTTGATGACACCTTCAAGAAACATGTGATTTAATGCAGTGATGAGCACACGAACTTAACAGGCACTGAAACACAGCCAATATAAATTTAATTGTGAAATTGAATTGCATGGCTGTTGTAACAAAAAAATATTCAAGGCAGAAATCCCTTAGCATGCCATGTCTTCTTCGTGTTAACGCCCCCGCTATAATGTTTCTTAGGATGATCACGACATGTTGCCCAAGGAATCATAAAATCGCTTTCTGCACACACAAATGGGCTCATTTTAAGCGTCTCCTTCTGTCCCTGTCCCTGTCCCTGTCCCTGCTTCGGTCTCTGTCATGATCATCCAGCTCTTTGCTTCCACTCTTTTCCTGGCGATCATGGTCCCGTCTTTCACTTTCCATTTCATGACCCCTATGTCTCTCCCTATGCCCTTCCCGATCCCTGTCTGGGTCATTTCCCCTCTCCCTGTCCCTGAGTGATAATATTCGTTGTGGGCTTTCACTTCTGCTTTCACTGCGGTGACGCTTTCTTGAAGAATCATGATTATCACCACGTCTATCCCTCCTTTCAGAAGATACTCTCTCTGTAGTTTCAAAGCAAAGGGAAACTACTGTTAAGTTTTCCAATTTTAGAATTTAAATTGTTCTAGCATCTGGGCTGGCCAAATACAACAAGTAAAGAAACATATGTGATAGATATAAAACTTGCAGAGCACACGGAAACAGATATTTTAACCAGTGGAATGTTACGTGAAAGATTCAGTCTTGCAAACTCATCACTTACTGTTGCTAGTGACATCTTCATTAGAACTTGACATGCCATATTCATATTCCAGTTGTTTCCGATGTATTAAAACTTTCCTCTCAATTTCCTTTGAGCTTTTCATTCCCCGCTCCTCAAGGGATTCACGATACTCAATTAAAGCAACTTCCAAACGTCTCAACTTTTGTCTGCAATATTATAAGCAAAAAATCAGACAATGCACAAACATGAACTGTGCAACAGTGCAAACTGGTTATGCCAACTATACATGACTGCCCTAAACAGGGTCAAAAGGAGGGAGTGGGATGGATACTCATTGTGACAAAAGATAATGTTTCCAAAACAACAAGTCATTTGAGATAAATAGGCATGACAACAGAAGAAATGGATACGTACCTCTGCTCTTCGTTCATTACACTCTCAGGTTGTGTTGGAATGTTTGCATCAGCAGCGAATTCTATTTCATCTGCCTTACCTTGACCATCACCAGCATTTTCACTTCCAGAAGATGAATAGCTCAACCCAAGATCCCTAGCACTTCTCTTTTGTTCATCATCGCTTTCATCATCATCTCTAGCCCATTTAGATGCTGGCAGAACAGGATCATTTTTCTCTTTCTTAGCTAAGGCTTTTAGTTCAGGTTGCGGGATCGGGTGGGTTGAAGCCAAAGATACAGATCCTTTGTTCTGAGATGGCATCTCATCCTCCCCGTAAACATTCCACCCTGTTGATCCCACTGGCTCTGGTTCAACATTCATTTCTCTGCGAACACTTGAATATCTACTGGAACTTGAATTGCTCTGAGCAATTTTCAAATCATCATCTAATTCATACCCCCTTTGTTTTTCTGCCTCTTCCAGGCTCATCAATCGTGCCACCATCATTTCTCTACCACCAACGAGCGACAATCCATTATGTCTGCAACGTCTTTCTAACTCAGCAAGGGGAAGATTCATTAGCTCCTTCACAGCTGCTCCTTTGCCCATTGCTAATGCAGCATCCTGATTGATCTTCCCCCTTTCAACTGTGTCTTCTGAGCCACTCTTTTTCTCTATTTCAAGTACGTCGTCACATATAGAATGAAAAAGGATCACACCAGAGTTACTAGAGCGAAGAAAAGTAGCCCGTAGTCCATTCACATATGCATCTGAAAACAGAAACCAATCCGACCATACTTGCAACACTTTTAGAACCCGTTCCTGTTGAAAGCCATATGAGCTCATATTTAAAGCACAGAAAAGAGAACAAAACTGAAAATGGAAAAGGAAAAAAAAACACTATTACTGCTCACCTTAAGGGCCTCAGCAGTGATCCTTCCAGTTATACTACGATACAAGTCATTGAAGCTTTCCATTATGTCAGGTAGAGCAGCTTCAAACTTAGTGCGATATGCAGATGCATTTTTTACAGGAGCACTACTATTATGAAGGATGTCAGAGACAAGCATGAGTCTTGCAACTTTAGTTGGAATGGGAGTTTCTTTAAGTGTCAAAGATTCTGTCAGAACTTCAACTACCTGCAGGGCAAAACAAAAAAATTAAGTACAATAACAATCATCAAGAAAAATCTCACCAATGCTTCCATTATTTATTTACTTATATGATGGATCTCGATATCTCATTTGCAGGTCTAGTTGAAACAATTTGTAGACTAATGACAAAGAGAACATAAAAAAACTGGATCACATAAAGTGTTCTTTACAGATAATGGTGCACTCAACCCCATCAAACAATGTATGAAAGATGATGAAAACAAAATGCACTATTATAAGGCTGTACCTCTCCTGCAGCATCGGCATTATCCAAGGAAAAACCCATAGCATCCTTTATCTGACTTCTTTCCAATGTTAATGCACGCAACATATCCTCAAACTCATCCCTTTGTGGATCAGTCAGTGTTCTTTCAGAGTCAACTCGCTGTAAAAATTCAATCACTTAAATTAACTATGCAATTGTACAACTTAGAAAAGCTAATCCTGCCAGAAAAAAGTAACATACCCTGCTTCTTCCAGCAGCATATGTACTAATAGACTCCTTTTCATGCTCTGGGCTCTTTGCTGTGGGCAGAGGTGGTGGCATCCATCTAAAAAGAGGATAATGTTATGTTATTCTCCAGTGCAACATGCCAACATATTCAAAATTTTGCATGAGTCCTTCAGAAAAGGCTAGCACATATAGCCATTGAAATAGTAATACCTCCCGCTACCAGTTATCATGATAAAAGGCTCTGTTCGCCACCTTTGAAGGGTATCACCCTGCATCCCAAACATAACTGATCACTCACAAATCCGCATATAGGTGGGCAAATGATATGATCTCTTTGCACAAGAGATCGCTATAATGGAAATTTGGCATAAAATACCATGAGTAAAAGAGATCAAGGGAGATGATTGTGGCCCCTGAGAAGAAAAATCTCGATAGTTTAAGCATAGGATTGCATCTATGAGATCTTGGATTAAATCCCATTTGGAAGGAGGGGATGTTTATGGCATCAGAGGACCTATCTCTAGTTATCAAACCAAGGCCCAACAGATGTCAAAGTGCACCAGAGAAATGGCAGATGCCATAAAATCTATAGAACCCTCAGCCTCAAACAGGAAAGGTCATTTTTCTAAGAATGTCCAGAAATTTAATAAAAGAAAATACAAATACATGCGAGTCATGTGATCCATGCGCACAAGAAGAGATACCTGAGCAAAAGAATAGAGCCTCCAAACATAATAAGTATGTTCTTTTGATCCAAGCTCAAACAAGAAGTTGAAAAGAGGATTTCCACGACCCCTCTGCATGATAGCTTGTTCAAAAGCACATCCTCCATCCAAAACATATAGTGCCATTGTATCAATCACATGGTGGAGATGATCATCCTCAGGTGGAGCAACCATTATATCAGGAACATTTGGAGTAAGAACCTAGACACCAAATTAAGTCACTAACATGTGCTTAGAATAACATATTAAACCTTCATTATATCATCTCTAACCAATGAATCCAACCATCACATTCATGAATGGACCATGAGAACTATAATTCAGTATTTAGTTATCATCAGCTTAGTTAAAATACAAACCAAAAATAATTTCATTTAACAGGTAATCAAAATTATATTTCAAAGGGACAACAAATAATAACTGTTTTGAACTTTTATTACTTGACTAACATAACCTCAAGACAGAAAACGCTTTATGCCAGGATCAGATAGCCACACAAGAAAAGAAAAAATCTCTACTCTCCAAAAGGAATTCATTTGTCAATAAAACATATCAAAACAATGTTCCTGTCATGTTACCACATGACAGTTCATTTTCATTTGTATCATAGCTGTGAAACATTCTTGCTAGAATAAAACCGGCACTCAGTTAGTAAACCTACCAGTTCAGAGTTCTGATTTGGGACAGAAGTCACTGGTGGACCTGATGGACCAGAGAGAATCACAGTGGCACCCTATAAAACACAAAGAACATTTTAGAAGCATTCCATATGAAGTCAGAAAGCAACCTGCCTTACTGTCCATTGATGCTAAGAATGTTAAATGAAAAGGCATTTATTTTGTTCAGAGGAAATTAGTTGCTCAGCATCAGGTTAGTGTGTGCATTAATGTACCAAATATCAATTACTGGTTCAAAAAAGGAAAAAGCAATGTGCACATAGATCATCATGATATGAACAATAGGTTAAGGCAGGAAACTATAACATACCTCTTTACTCCTAATAGCCATTTGTCCAGGTGGTGGAGCAGGTAATGCCTGTGATGGAAGAGCCACAGATTTGCCCCACCCGATTTTCAGCTCATATTCATACACAACAACTCCTATGACATGAAATAAATTACTTTGATCACTTTAGTGTTCCGCTCCATATGATGAATATTTGAATAGTAGTACAAATGAAATGGTATCCAGCTAAAATAAACCACAAATTTGTGATACCAATACACAATGATCATGAAAGATGTGCAACCACAAATTAGCGATACCGATACACAATGATCACGAAAGATGTGCAGTATTCATCATATTAGGAGATAACTTTGCACAAAGTCAAGAATCAGTGCTACATAAACCTCAAAATCATGGATTAAAAGTGTAAATTACCAAACCTTGCATTTCATCCTTTGCAGCCTGCCCATCAGCTCTATTCATGAATGCTACGAATCCACAGTTTCTTTGTCGTCTCCTCTCTTCTTCTGTCCTAGGCCACATTATCTTCACACTAGCAATGGGCCCAAATCTTCCGAAAGTTCGCAGAAGAAAATTCTCATCAACCTAGACATGAAAGCAAGAAAAAATTAAAATGTCCTTGCAGTATAAATAGCAGAGAATTAACAAGTACAGATGCAAAAATGAAATAAGAACTCAAAGTAGCAATCTGACCTGTGGTGAAAGATTCCCAACATAAAGATTTGTGGTTTGTGGATCAACATCATCAAGTGATCCAGGCAGCTTTCCACTTGGATCAAAATCATCAGGTAGTTCATCAAATCGACTAGATGGCTGGGGAAAAGAAAAGGAAAACCGTAGTTAAAGATTCATATCTGTTCAAGAGTGAGTGATGAAATATGCAAAGTGTGAGTATATAGTGAGCACACATTTGCACTAGGGACTTACAGCAGAACTTTCATTATGGCGCCCTTCACGCCAATGTTCCCGTTCTTGATTTCGCCTCTCCCTCATCTCATGTTCATGCTTCAGCTCCTCCATAAAATGATCTATGTTTCGAGTCTTTCCCTTTTCCTTATCCTTTGGTCTCTCCTCCTCCCTCTACAAAAAAACATGAGAACACATGAAATTGACCATTACAGGAAAAGGCTTAAGAACCGACAGATATAGGTGCCTTTTATCAAAATGCTAACCTTCTTCTCAGGTTCTTTCCCCTTGGATGCCATAGGAGGTGGTATGAAAGATGGAACATACCTGCAGAAGTAATATTGCAGATAAACTTCTGTCCCACGAAGACAACTGTTTATTTTGCTGTTGCAGCCATTATCTAACAAGTGCTATCCACATCCCTTTCAAGGATGAACCTCATGCTGTATTCTCGTATTTTCTATTTTCATATTTTTCAAGTGCCTCGGAGAGCTATTAAAATGTATTAGTTATTTGACTTTGCAGTCTCTTTTTAGCCCTTCAAATCCAAATTTTTTTAAAATTTGGCAGTCAACTAATAAAAACAACATGATTATTATCAATAGGTATTTTCCCTTTAAGAATACATCTTAGAATATCACACTTTTGAAAAATTCAATAAAAGGTAGCTGATCTATGAGATTGAAAATTGCTGTGTCGCAAAAGCGTAAACTAGGGATCGACACAAAATCTATGCTTTCTTATAATTGGTTCAAATGATTATCAATTTCAATTTTTAATGCCATCAAGTATGAAAAGCACAGGAATAAACTTCTTTTTCCTATTTTCTTCAATGTACAAATCTAAAATATACAAAACTACACTTGAAGATTTTATCACCACAAAATTCTCTCAGTTCTAGTGAAGCTTTACCAAAAGAGCATGGGAACATGGTTAATCAATCAAAAGCATTAATTTACCTACTTCCCTTCTTTGGAACAGATACCCCATCTTTCGACTTTTCACCTGCCATCCGGGAATGATAAAAAAGGCCCATACTTTTATTAATGTGTCCGGTAATAATACAAAACTATTTATTTATCCATATTGTGAAACAGTTAAGACAAAAGAAAAACAGCGGGATAAAGAGATTCATACATTAACATTAATGAGCAATTAAAGTTCCTGACTAACCTTTAGAATCACTCTTCAATTTCTCATTGGGATTGATAGTTCCACCCCGAACAAAAGTCTTTGATCCAGGCGCATTATCCCCTTGAAACGACTCCACAAACTCCGCATACAAACGAGCTGTTTCATCCTCCGCTCTCTTCACCACAAAAATAGAAAATCATCCCATAAACAAAACTACCGAATTTCTTCAATCAGCACAAAGATCATGAGCTTAAACTCAGGCAATGATAGCAAACACACGCATCACAAACCTTTTTCCTAGCCTCTTCTTCCTCTCTATGCTTCTGGAACGGAGTCTTTTTTCTTGTAATGGAGAAAGAACTCATCTTTGCATTAGATTTCTGACATTAAAACAATTTCAAACTTAAAAATACGGTCAAAACTCACAATAACAAAAGGCATCCAAGCTCAAATCCATTAATTAATAAAAAATCAAGTCCGTATACATTAAAGCTACAGCTATAGCAACAGCAACAGAACACTAAATTCAGTTCCAAAAACCACCGAATCGGCAAGCCAATCAAACTAGACCTAATTATTCAACTGATATATTCTACAACCGCCAAACTTCTGACCAAGCTAAACCTAGTCAGTCAACCGATTCGGAATTAGGTATTCTTTCGAATACTGAAGCAACTGATCACATCAATCTTCTAAATAAAAGTTACAAAAGTGTAGCAAAACGAAAGAAAACTGGTTTTGAAGACAAACTGAAAGAGAGGGAATGAGCGAGCGAGATAGCGAGTGGTAGAGACGAACGAACCGGGTATAGCTGAGTTAAGCGAGCTGTCAGTAAGCGATTAGGGTTTTCGTGGAGGGTGATATGAGGCCGGTAAAGGGAGTTCTCGGTTTCGTCTTCGTCTTCTAGGTGATGTTAATGCTGCTGATTGCATCAAGTAAAACAATCAATCTCGATGAGAAAGGAGGCGGGTGACTTTTTTGGGCCTTATTTTATTAAAAGATGGATTGTAGGAAATGGGCTCATATCTAGCCCAATATAAAAAAAATATTAGTTTATTCGAGCAAAATTATTAATCCCGGCCCAAGTCTTAGCTAAAAAGTCAATTCATCACCGAATTTATCCTGAAATGATATTGTAGAAATTATATATATATCAATCAAATCGCTTTGTATTTTTATATATATAAAAATAAAATCTTTATATATTTCTTGATCAGATTGACACATAAAATAAAATATTTAAAATATATTATTATAAATAGAAGATCTTATAAATAAAAATAAATTGATAAAATAATATTTTTTTATATATAAATATTTTTTAAAGATAAACACTTTTAGTAAGGAAATTCACTCAAAAGGTTTAAGTCTTGAAGCCTATTTTAATTGGCTGTTTGGGATGGTTGAAGTTCCGTTTGAAAGTGTTTTTTATTAAAAAATATATATATATTAAAATAATATTATTTTATTTTAAAAAAATTATTTTTGATATCATCACATAAATTTAATCTAAAAACATCAAAAAATAATAATTTAAAGTAAATAATAAAAAGAAAATCAAACTTTTCCAAAAACACTTTTGAAATACAATATCATACACTCCTTTAGAAAAATATATTTTCCAAGACAAACTCTTAAAATAACTTCATTTATGCTTGAAGATTACAAAGAATGAAGTTCTGTTATATTAAACCTAAATATTCTATCAAAGTTCTTCAGCAACACTTTAAATATAAATTAAATATACTCTTCAAAATATCAAACAGTCAAATCTCATTCCGCAATACATTCTTAAATCTATATTCTTATAAAACACAAATCTTGATTTGATTTTACAAATAAATCATCTTTTGATGTATCATTTAAGGTTTAATAGCTATAAAAATTCGAACAATGTTATTCATTCCAAGATGTTAAAGAATTTTATTATCATGCTTATGGCCTCTGGCTTTTGCGTGGATAAAAAATGTAGACCTCCAATTTGTCAAGGTTAATTTCAAATTATCTCAAATGCAAATTAGTATGAAGCTTGGAGCAAATTGTTTTTGAATTTCGACTTCAAATAAAATATTTAAATGTCTTGGGCCAATTTGAGAAATTGAGACATGATTGAGTACCTAATTTAAAATATTAGAAATACAAAAAGGAAACAATGAAAAGACAATAAATGATTTCCTCCCATACACATCACTACTCTACTTCAACTTTCACCCCCCTGTAGCTTCATTATTATTTCTTGAAAAAAAAATAGCCACATGACTTGCCCTTTAAAAATTTCCTTCTTTTCTTCTCTAATTTTGCTTGTGTTGGAGAATTAGTTACGAGAAGGATAATTTTGAAGTTCTACCAAGTGTACTGAAAGGCCTTGAAATATTCCTAGAATAGAGACATGAAAATTGATTAAGCATTGATATTGATTATATAATGATGATAGCAATAACAACAACAATAATAAGTCATATATCTCTAATTTATTAGAGCAAAAGGAACCACTTTCCGGGGGATTTAAGGAATTATGTATCTTTCACGAATTCATGGCATTACAGATTTATGGATCCCACCAAGCATGTTAAGGGGAAAATATTTAGCACTAGTTAACTAGCCAGTGGCTAATATCAATCTTACAATGGAATTCGAGAGGCTTCAATCTAAGAATTGATTTAAAGATTAAGATATAGAACATTATAAATCCCTTGCCACCAGAAGTTCCAAATGCAAGCAGTTTGTGATGCTAGGCATGCTATGTGATCATCATATAAGGAGATGGAAAATTGCTAGACTATTGATTGTGTTGATAACAAGCAAGCAAACAACTACATAGGTAGATCCCTAGGTATAATTTCATAAACAAGATAACACTTGACATAAAAATACAATGGCCAAACAACAAAGGTGGCTTCATCAGTGACTTGAGCAGAGCTTCCATTGTTGTAATTATACATGCATGTTGAAAATACAGTAAGATGAACAGAGAAGCGATACATTTTCAATATAAAACAACATGGGATTTAGAACAAAGCCATCGCAGTACACTGAATTGCACTTTAATACACTTGGCAGTTCTAGTGGATTCAACTCACAGAAAACTTTAATGCTAGGTATCATTTGTTTAGTGTGCCAATTTCTTAAGATGTTGAATCAGCCGCTGTTTGATCCACTGTCTGTCATTTGGAAGGTATGCCTGAATTGAGTGATCATAACTGCAAGAGAGAAATAGATAAACAGGGCATCAGCTATCCTACAAAAGCAATCATAAAAATCCATGCGTCTTTGAATTAATTGCATAAAGCTACATCTCATTCAAAACATCAAAAGAATTCCCGTGCTTCTCCCCTGTATATTGACAGCACAGTTATAAACAGAATGATCCAGCTTAGTAATAAATGTCTTCTTTGCCCCCCTTTAAGCATAGCCCAAATGGTTGATCTACCTTACAAAACCGTCATTCTCAAACAAGATGAGATTCAAGTTTTGTGGGCGATTCACTAACAGAGTTTAACTGAAGAAAATTCTATTGGCAATCAACACAACTGTTTTGAAAGAAGATTGAGATTGAATGTGATGGTGGGAATACATGCACTTCACCAACCAGGTTCATGGATATGTAAGTACACATTAAATATTTTCACCTCCTAGTAAAAATAATTCAGAGAGCCAAAATACAATACTCTTACTACCCAAGCATGATAACTGACACGGACATCTAAAGGTGTTCAATTGCCAGTTTTAAAGTGCTTGGATATGCGTGTGTGTAGGGAGGGAAGGAGAGAAATACACTAATGCACTCATGTCTGCAAGGCCGTCAATGAAATTGTAGAGATCTCCAATATCATAAGTGATGTTTCTGTTGGCTGGATTTAGATCCTTGAGCTTCCTTTCATATAGTGCACAAATACCTACAAATGCTCACGACAAACAACCTCAATGAGTAGGGAAATTTTAAAAACAATACATTCATTGAAAAGTAAATCTAAGCGCTAAACAAATGGTTAAAAAGCTTAAGATGGGTGCATTCCATAGAAAACATTCACTCTGTGCATTTTATGTAGCTATCATCGTAGCTTGACAACATATTTCATAAGAGTTACCTCAATCATTAAAAGCACAGACACAGATGCTTTTGGGACTTTGGGATAAAGTGAAAAGCTGGACTTCCAAATAACATTAAGATGTGACGTGATAAGAACAGAACCAATCAACTTAAACACAGTGTATAAAATACCAGCATTTATCTACATTTCCAGATAAAAAACTAGAGGAAGTAGAAGTAAATGGACAGGGTATACCCTGTATACAAATAGACATGGCAAGGAGAATCAATAACCTTAACAGGGGAATAGGAGGTGGACTGACTAAGAGATAACAATATTCATGTAACTACTGCAACTAGGACTAAGATGGCTGAATGGAGTTGCCAAGGCTCCTTATGCAGTAAAGTGCACAACACGACCATTAACCTGCAATCCATTACTTCTGCACTCTATACTGACACAGGTACAATGTTAAAAGCAACAAACATGAGAGAAAGAAACATCCTTCTTGACTGAGGACATAAATCATCAAAATAAACCAAAAACACAAAAACCCTTTAAGCCTAACATGCTACTATATCTACTCCAGTATTCAAAATCAAAATAAAATCTCGCAGAGACAATCATAATCAGCAACAAACTGTACAGAAACACAGCAGCAACAGGACATAGCTAACATACCATCCATAGCTTGACTTATGGAATCATAATCCATAAAAGTCCTGGTAGCTCTATTTTGAGAGGTCTGCATCAAAACTATAGTATGCCTATTTGCCTACACATGAAAAACAAAACCAGTCAAACACGCTAAAAAACAGAAAGAGAAAAGGCAAAGCATGAAACTTTATCAAAAATAACAAAAACCCATATCTTAAAACACTAAAAAGTTCAATAATTCACTATTCAATCAAATAAAAACTTAAATCTCATTCATTTATTTCGAAACCCTAATTTAGAAATAGAAAACGAAATCGACTAAATATTAGGGATTTGAAATAGAATCGAAATGGGGATTCAGTATACAATGAAAATTAGGGGAAAGATTTGGGTACCATAGCTTGAATTGGAAGCGGAAGCAGTGGATTCTTTGGAGAAAGAGAGAGGGTATGGACTGGTGTCGACTGTCGAGTAAATATTTGGCCTTTTTCTCGGTGTGGAATGAAGGTAGATTGAAGATGATCTTGTCTATGAGAAAAGTACTGTGAAAGGAGAATTTATCTTGTGGGTCCTACAATTATAAAGAGCCACTGTAAAATTGCCACGTTATTTTTCCAGCTATATATATAAAAAAAATAAAAATTGTGTCTCGAACATATAAATTTTATTAATTAGGTTCGAAATGGTAATGTATTTCTCAACTATATCCTTTTGTTCATTTATTTCAATTTTAAGCCTACTCTTGCATAATTTATGTAGTAAAATAGTGTTGATTTAACTAAAAAAAATGATAAAAAAATTAATAAATAATCACATGCTTATGCACTAACATGCTTCTATTTTAAAAAATATATAAAAACAAAGTTAATGGACATTAACAAAAAGATAAGATTGGTTTATTTTTGAAACATTAGGGTTTACTTGATTTAAATTATAAGTTTGAGACTTAATTGAGAGTGAATATATAGGCTCAGGACTAATTAATGTTAGTTTTGTTTTACAAGGAGAGACAAACCTAAAATCTAATGTCAAGTCATGGCTATTATATTTTAAGCACATAGCAAAGGATGGAAAAACATAAAAATAAATTGTAATGGGTGGCTAGTCAAGCAATACAAAAATAGTAAAGGTTTTTTTTTATAATAATAATAATTTTACTATTCAATATAATCCTAGTCTCACGATAAGAGTCACAAGTTTTAAATACCAATCCGGCTATATATATATATATATATATAAATTATTATTGCTATGTGATTCACTTTTCTTCTCATGAGATTATATCGATCTTATATCTTAAATAACAATTTAGTCGAGTTAACTCAAGCTGATCAAGTTTTTTCTTTTTATTTTTTGTCATGATTTTTTTTTCAATTTTATCCTTTGATATTAAATTATCAGGCCTTAAGTTTTGATATTTTTTTCATCTTTTATGGGGGGTTATCTCGAGGGTAAATTAGTGAAATTAACTCAGTTTACTCAAGTTTTTTTATTTACCTTTAGTCTTCTATGTCCTCTTCTTTAAAAAAAAAAGTATTTTTTATCCTAATCTTATATCGAGATGACAAGCTAGTCGAATTAATTGGAGTTGAATTGTGTTTTTTTTAGTTTAATCATTTAACATTAGAGTATTGGACCTTGAGTTTTGTATTTTTTTTTTCCAACTTTTGTTTTACAGGGGTATCTTAATCTTATATTTTAGATCATGTGTCAGTCAATTTAATACAGGTTGACCCGAGTTATCATCACTTGAACATCTTTTTTATATCATGAAAAAAATACAATGTTGTCAATGTGCTTATTAGCATAAAAAAAAAAATTAAAACTGTACGGGGATTGATTTAACATGACTTGGTTAACTTAACAAGTTCAAAGACAACTTAGAAAATCAATAAAAATATAGTTTGACTAAAACACTTAATCAAGATTATATTTCTTTAAAAAATTATTGAAATAACAACATATTTGGTCAATCTGGGTTAACATGTCAAATCTATTATCTATGTTAAGAGACCCCAATAACCCCATGGAAATCAAATAATAAAAGTTATTAAACCTAATTTTTAATTAACTTGATGTTAAAAGATAGAATTGAAGACAAAATTAAACTACAAATATAAATCGAGTCAACCTGTCAAACTTAAGTTACTAGATTATAATAACTATATAGAAAACAAATCAAAATAAACTATGAAACTCAATTCTCAATCAACCAAATATTAAGGTATGAAATGAAAATAAATCAATTTAAAAAAAAAAGAACTCATCAAAATCAAGCTAAGTTAACCGACCAAACTCATAACTCAAGTTATAATACTAAAATAAATAAATTAAATATTATAATTAATTGATTTTCTTAATATAAGATTACAAGGTAGAAAATATATATTATACAAGGATCTATTTCCAAAACCCTAGCATAACAAAAAAAAAAATTCGAATCATCATGACACATCATTTGATAAAAAAAGGTTAAATATCCCTAGCATGTTGAACATGATATTTGAATCCAGAAGGTCACTAAAAACTGTAAGAATATTTGATGATGATGATGAGTCAAACTCCTCGTAACGAGATAACCAATATTATTACATTTTTTTAATATATTAAATGGATGTGGGTGTGTAATATATATCATTTAGAAAAGAGATTTAGTTTTAGTCGACATGTAAAATATAATAATAATAATAATAACATATCCATAGCTGTACACTTGCTACATTTCAAATAACCAGTGCAACTGGGCCTAGGGGAGTCGCAGGAGGTGGAGATCGTCAACTGCTGCACCAAAACTGAACAAAAAACCCCAGCTTAATTGACAGGAGTCATCAGATCGTCCAGAATTGTTATAGCCAATCCAGCTTACATGACTTGGTTCGTAGGATGCAGGTCTGATGCTAAAGGGATACCAATGACGAAGAATCACAGTTCGTGCTGCACAGCTTACAAGCGGCAAGATGGCAAAAATTGCAGTTTGGGGTTGACGTAGGACCATTTCATGCATGGTTATCAGATTTGGCTTCAAGTTTGACCTAGATAAGGCACTACATCGCTGGGACAACCGAATCAATCCCATAACAAAGTTGTCTTGAACAGAAGATTAAAAACTTAAAAACAACGTCATTTTAAATAAAATGATGAAATAACATGTGAGTATTCCGGGGTCAGGCCACATCCACATACACTTTAAAGCTCACTGAAGTTCATACCACCATAGAGTGGATCTGGACCTTAATGGTAAAGATTTCGATGCCAGGATTGGGAAACGCTCAAATGCAGTTTCAAATGTATTTATATCAGATCCTCATTCAAAATTCTATACATCATTTAAGTTTTCAAGGAATTCTCTTCGTCTACCAGCAACTGGGCCTCTTCATTTGTCTCCTGAAAAGGAGCAAGTTCCAGACCATCATCATCTAGACTTGCACCAGAATTTGCTGTCAAAATATCCGGGGGAATCAAGTCATCCTCTTGATCAACCTTGGGAACAAGAAAAATCAAACCTAGTGTTGCAAACCTCAGAACATTTCTTATGAGAATGGCCAACCATAAGTTGGTGAAATCATTCCTTGTTACATGAAACAAATGAAGAACAACTCCTCCACCCCATTTCGAAGAGAGCGCGCCGAGACTATCAATGCACATCAACAGTGCAAAGAAAGTCCCTTCAATGCCTAGAGGACATAGCCGAGTGCTTAAAACAATCATTGGGATCCACCTAATTCTGGATATGATTCGGGTGACACATTCTTCCATGATAACAAAGAAGTAATCAGGAATTCCAAGGACTAAGTTCCATCGAAGGAAAAAGATAAGATCAAGCATTCCGGACATGCCATATAGGAGTTGTGCATAAAGTAGGAGGCTTCTGAATGGATAGTTCTTCAGAGTCTTCTGATATATCAAAACCCCCACTATAGAAGCCAATGCACCTACTGCATAAATTATCCCGACAAACTCCTGTTTACAGTTGGATAGAGAATTGCTCACTGTGATTAATCTAATCTGTATTGTCAAGATTTGCCAAAGTATTCAAGATTGACTAGTTTATACAAAGTAGTGTGAACCTGTGAGAATGCAGGGCCAGCTTTAGGATCTGTATACCAATAAAATTGCCCTTCATGAGTGCTTATACTGAGAGCCAAAGATAGATACATGTACAGTGATGGCTTCCACACTTGCGGCAGCTTAATAGTTTTCGACATACCCCTTAATGCTATTTGTAAGTCCTCCACTGCCTGTGAGAACACCATTCCAGAAGTTTAAAGGAAAGACACAAGTCATCATATATTAATGATTTCGAAACTCTTTTGAGTAATTTACAATTTGCATTTGAGAAGCAATTCCTTGTGCAACAGACAAGTTAAAATTACCTAACTAGCTAAAAAGAAAATACACTCTCCCTAAACGACTCTAGTTGGAATTCTTGCCACACAAACTTGGTTTAGAGCAAGTAATTATGTAAAGAACCATCTGTGCTGTTATAATTAATGGCAATGAAAGAACACAGAATTGACAACGAAATGACTTAAAGTGGTTTGAATTGAGAACTGCTAATTACTGTCAGTAGATAATATAAGTAAACCATTTGTTATCAACTTAAATCAGCAAGGAATTTCAGCCTTCCAGTCGAAAAAATAAAAATTAAAACTAGAAGAATAAATCTCCCCTTGATCCTAATAAAGGGATTGTTCAACAATTAATTATTTAAGAAGGCTTCTAGAGAGTGGACAAAAAGACAGAGACACCGGATTGCTTATAGTTCTTTAATCGTTTACTAGTTGATATCTGGGGAAGGAAAAGGAATCTATTAGAATGGCAGGTGACAACAATGGTAGACAGCAACTAACACAATTTAGTATTATGCATATGGGACCATTGTTCTTTCTAAACATTTAAAGGACCAATAACCGGGCAACACAGTTCCGTGGAATATGAAAGCAAAGTCTCTGTCATTGCATTACAATGACACACATGGTTACTCTGATGGCATGGCTTAAAACCTAGGGCTTAGCACATCTGATAACAAAATTATAGCTTTTTTAATGTTAGTTTTCAACCAGTTTGACCTTTACCGAAATTACTTGCAAGGTAAACCAACAAACTAGTAAATAATGACAAGTTTTCCATGAAGAACTTTCTGCCTAACATGGTAATCACCTTGCTTTTTATTGTTTTTTAAGCTCTGAACATGAGGAGAAGGTAAAGCATGAAATCAAGAATTACTTTCTGCAAACCATTTATAGAAACTTGGATTGGCATGTGAATAAGCTATTGACATGGGAACTTTCAGCGTCAGGTGGGTGCTTTTATGAGCAGAAAAACCAAAGAAAACTCAACTTAAACAAAGTCATTGAGCTCATACTGAAGCGAAAACAACGAAAATGGCGCACGCCATATGAACACTACATTCCATGAAACACAAACTGTCAAGTTGTCCCCAGCATAAGAAAGCCAGGTCCTTATCCAGTCATTTTTCAGTGATGGAGAAGGTTGTTCTGACTCAATAATTGCAGAACTTGAAGAACAGTTTAGAAAATGAAAATAAGGAGGATTTGTTACTCTTTTCTTCTCAGATTGGAGAGTAGCAGATCTCTCTTCATAGATCACGAACCCTAATACTATCAATAAAGCTGGTGGGACTGCCAAAAGAACCAATGATGCCTACAAAAACATGAATTTCCCTATCAAGCAAAGAGCAATAGGAAAGGACAGATTAATTCAACGAGAAATATAAACCTGCCTGAGGTCCAAGATGGTGAACAAAAAAACCACTGGAAGAGTAACCAATCAAAGCCCCAAGTGAAGAACAAAACCCACAAAGAGATTGCATGTCTGGCGCCAAAGCCCTGATCTCAATACTGTTTTTTGCAATACAAGCATCAATAGTCACATCTGCTATTGCAACCCCAGCGGTTATACCTATCAAGCAACTCAAAGCCACAGCAATAGGCACCTTACCAAGACTAGCTACCATCAATGCCGAGACACAACCAAGAACACCAGCCACTAAAAAGTATGGCCTCCTTTTATATCCTCTGACTGGAAAAACATCAGTGAAGAGGCCCCAGATTGGTTTCATAACCCAAGGGATGTAGTATAAGCCTATGTACAACTGCACTGCTGATGGTTGAACCTTTTGAACATCTTTCCAGTAGAAGTCTGTGACAACTTTAAAGAAAGATCCAGAGAAGCCCTGGCTAAGACCATAAACCACAAGGACACCAAAAATGAATGTTGGGTTTAGCTGTGAAGAGAGCATTTGTAACCATTGAAATGGTTCCATGAAGAAGGAAAGAGGACTTGCTCTTGCACGTGTCTGACGCGCTTGATCTTGTTCTGAATTGGGCAAGGCCTGTTTCGAAGAATCTGTCGGAGATTTCCCAACTAGCTCTTGGGTTTCAAGGGGATCCATGTTGAGGGCTTAGGGAAGGCTGTTCTGAAACTGTGTTATTTGAGGAAGAATATAAGCGAGTAGTTGAGAAGCAGCTTGTGTTGACTTGAGTAACTCTAAAACACTCAAGAAAAAGAGAGTTTACGAGGACGACAACAACAACTACCTTTATGGTACCATAGGGAAGGAGAGATTTAATATAACGTTCGACTCGGGTTAAGATAATTAGCATGGGACAGTTCTCACTGTAAAAAAACCTACTCAAGAAAGTAAAATTAGTAACACGGTTTTTGAGAGGGCGGTTGCGGTGATTTTTTGAAGTACTTTTTATGCCGAAATATATTAAAATAATATTTTATTTTTATTTTTTAAAAATTATTTTTGATATCAGCACATCAAAATGATCTGAAAACACTAAAAAAATTTTTATTTAAAATGCAAAAAAAAAAAGTAATCAAAAGCTGCGGCATGGCAGGTGAAACGCTGTGCCAAACAGCTTCTAAGATGAATGGGATTAGAGTGATGCCTTGCATTAAAGTGGTGAAGCAGGTACGGGGGACTTATACTGTAGATGATTGAATTAAGCTAAATCTGGATGAATGCAGTAAAGGAAATCTAGGTTTGACAAGTGTTTCGGGATAAGATGGGGTCCTGAATATGAGGATTTGCAAGGAATAATGGTATTTGTTCATTAGTTATTGTTGAGTTATAAACAGTCTATATTGAGTTACAATTTACATGAGAGAAAGGGTTTCGAAAAGTGATTTTAGAGTCAGATTCTAGTGTTGTAGCTGAGATTATCAAGGGAGATAAAGTGAGTATGGCTAGAAATTATAATCTTATCATGCAGATTAAGGGTCTATTGGGTAGGGATTGGGAGGTTAAAACATTACATGTTTATAGGGAGACCAATTGTGTGGCTGATTGGCTGGCTAATTATAGACTAACTAGGAATCTGATGTTCTAATTGAACCACCTGTAGGGGTTTATACTTTGTTATATTATGACTTGATTGGGTCTATTGTACCTCGTTTAATTTAGAAGGGTGTATTCGCCCCGATCATTACAAAAAAAAAAAAAAAACTACTACCTTTTGGGAAGAAGACAATGAAAATAATCTCAAAAATCTCACGATAGATATTGTGAGTGTTTTTCTTACTACAACATAGTTATTTTTTTATATAAAATTATTAGACATAAAAAAAATATTTTAAAAATAATATAATTTTCAGAATTATAAATAATTCATTATCTAATATACTATAAACATCAGAGTCAGTCACTACAACATGCGAGGAGAATCACTGTAGATTACAATAATATTGCTCAGTTTTCGGGTTGGGTTGTTCAGTTCGTCGATTTACTACTTTTTTTATATTTTACATAGTAAAATAACGATTTTATCCCTCAAAAAAGACAAAAATCAGGTGTTGGCTGGAGGGGTGCCACAATAATTGGACCTTTTCAGTCCGGTTCGGTCTGGTTCGGGTAATCAGTTTATTAATTTTTTATATTTATTTACACGGTAAAATAACCAATTTGTCCCTAAAAAAACAAAAATTAGCTCTGACCGGGAGAGGTGCCATGAGAATTTTATATTTTTTTAAAATAGTTAAAGACGTATATGCCCCAAATAAGACAAAAACGAAGAGTTAGTTGTAGGGGTGTTGAGTTATTTGACCATATTTTTTAATTATTTTTCTCGGATAACTGTTGGCGTGTGTATAACACACGACCAACAGCGTCCCGCCTCACGCCCTCTTCGGATGACACATGCGGTGTCGTCAGGTGTAAAAAAATGACCATGTAGCGTCTTCATGGATGCGCTGTCGTGTGCTCTTCCTAATGGTGTGGCGCATGGCAACCAAAGCTAGCCGACGAAGAGCCAATGAGAGGTTAAACGTGTTTCCCCCTTTTCTCTCTCGTTTAGCCTAAACTATATGTCAAACCCCTGGTTTTGTTGTTTTTTCATTTAAATTTTTTCTCTTTGAATTATGTTGTATGGTCCTTAATTTTATTGTGTATGTTTTGATTTGTTTCAAAGGTATCCTTTGATTGAAATTGATTATATATTAAATTTTCATTTCAGTTCTTATTTTTTTAATTTCTGGATTGTTTTTAAATCTCTTAATATTTCCGGTACAGAAAATTGTTTTCTTCAATTTTGGCCTTTAATTGAAATTAATAATATATTTGGTTTTTATTTCAGCTTTTATGTTTTTTATTTTATTTTAATTCCTTTATTTTTTTAATATTTCTTAAATAGTCCATATTTTTATTCATGTTTATATATGTGTGCTTTTCACTTTGGTTTTTAATTTCTCTTATTTTCTCTTTTGTTGAGGTAGCATTTTTTTTAAAAAAAAATATTCTTAAACTTTAGTTTGTTTTTGTGATCGTTTGAAAATTGTTGTTTATGTTTTCGTTCTTATTTCTTTTGGTTGTTTTTTTTTATTAGTTTTTGTATTTTCACGTCAAATGATTTTTTTAGCTAATATTTTAATTTATTTTCATTTTTCATTCTCTCTTTTGTTAAAATTACTAGGCTCTCTTTTTTCTTTGATTAAATTTTTTTCTCATTATTAACGCAATAATAATAATAATAATAATAATAATAATAATAGTTTTAGTTTTTTTTTCTTGCTTTCTCTTTTGTTAATGTTTTCATTTTTTTCTCTCAAGGTAGTTTAATAATTTTTATTATTTTAGAAGTAACAGTAATAATAATTTTAGATGTTAAAGCTTTGATATTCATGTTATTATAATAGGATGCGTTGATATATTTCATTATATCAAACCTTGCATGCAAAAATGTTAAATAGTATTTGATATATTTATTTTTTTCATTTTATTGAAATTGATAATATATTTGGTTTTCATTTCGGTTCTTATACTTTTAATTTCTTTATTTTTTTATAGTTCTTAAATAATCCATATTTTTGTCTATGTTTATATAAATGTGTCTTTAGTTTTGATTTTTAACTTTTATTATTTCTCCTTTGTTGAGATAACCTTTTTTTTAAAAAAAATATTCTTAAATTTTAGCTTTTGTTTATGATCATTTTAAAATTGATATTTCTTTTTTTTTTTTCCTTTGTTCTTTCTTTCTTTTCTTATTAGTTTTTTTTATTTTCATGTCAAATGATTTTTTTAACTAATAATAATTTTTTATTTTATTTTTCTGTTTGCTCTTTTATAAAACTTTTTGGGTTTTTTTTTTGTTCTTTTTATTGAATTTATTTTTCTATAATTAACATAATAATAATGTTAGTTTTTAGTTTTTTTTCTTGCTTCCTCTTTTGTTAATGTTTTTTTATTTTTTTCCTAGGGTTAATTTAATCATTTTTATTGTTTTAGCAATAATAATAATAATAATATTTTTAGATGTTAAGCCTTCAATGTTATTGTTGTTATAATAGAGTGTGTTGATGTGTTTTATTATGTCAAACTTTGCATGTATAGATGTTATATTTTATTTTTGAACTAGCAAAATCTATTAATTGTTCTAATCCCAATAATTATAAAAATTATTTGTTCGGCCCAACATAGTGCGGGCAATCAAATAGTTATGCTCTAAAACACATTCATTATACTCCAAAATGCTTAAGATTTTTACTTCTCCATCAATTTTATCCTCATTAAAAACAAAGTAATTTTAATTTATTAAAAATAGTGATGATGAGAGAAGAAACTGAAATGAAAAATGTGTTAAATATATGTGGTGTGTCATGAATTTAAAACTAAATATAGTTTAGTCCTTCAATTTTAAAAAACTACACACATTATATCATTTTAGTGTCTTGATATTTTTCAAATTTACTTTTGTTATAAAACTTATTTTTATTGTTAATAAGAGAGAGAAAAACACATATTTTACATCGATTTAGACCAACAAAATAATTGAAATTTGTGTCAAATTATTTCATTTAACGTGAAAAGTTTGTATTGGGTGTTGTTATACCTATAAAGTTTATCAAAAAAAAAAAATTTGAGCTAGAAATGATTTTTAGTTTCAAGTTGATTTTATTTGTTTGATAGGTTTTTAGGGTTTTTCTTGGCATCATTAATAAATTTATCATAGTTTCTAAAGTGTTTTAAGAGTATTTTGGGTCGAAATAGGTTTAAAAAACAACTTTGTAAATTAAAAATTCTTAAGTCATGATTTCCTGCTCATTGTGGTGGTTGAGATCTGAGTAAGAAGAAATAATACATCGTTTACCATGACAGATGATCTATCGTCTAATGATTTTTTTATATAAAAAATAAAATGGAGTGAACAACACGTTGTCTACCCTAAATATAATGAAAAAAGAGCTCAACTGTGTAGGCCTGCAACCCAACTTAAATGAATCAATCCTAACAACATTTGATCATTTTTCTTTTTCTTTTTTTTACTTTTATATAAAAAGTTATATTTATATAAATACTATTTTTTTTAATTAAATGGGTTAGACATGAAAATATTTTCTTTTACTTTAAAATAATATTTTTATTATGTGTAGCCATATATAATTTTTTTTTATTTTTTCTAATTTAATATATTTTTTTGTTATCATTTGATGGGTTGAACAAAACAATAAACAAAATATAGTAAATTGCCTATAATATAAATTACTTAGATCTTGTATCTTGGATTCTACTATTGTTCACCACCTCATAGTTAATTGTGGATTATAATACTTCGTTTTTGATAATTTTTTTTGGTCCTCAAACTTTTTCTTTGCATGGTTATATTTTTTAAGCATTTAATTTCTTGTTTTAAGGGAAAGTTGAATTGAAAGATAGAAAATTGAAGTAAAAAACTCGGATGGTTTAGGTAGTTCTTTAGAATTTACTTGAAAAATATATTCTATATTTTAAGTTAAAAAATATGAGAAAAATATTGTTTCTTCATACTCATTAGTATTGTGAGTTACGATAATACATCCTTTTTTTTTTTTCATTTTGACTTTTGTTTTGACTTTTTTTTTTAAATAGCCCTTATATTATGTGTTTATTGATATTTAGTTGATAATTTATTTGAATCTAATTTTTTATATTGAATAGGAAATAAACTACATGATTTTATTTTTCAATCTTGATTTTAATTTATCTAGGTTTGATTTTATATTTTTTTCCAGTGTATATGTAATTATATAAAAAAAGAGGGATGTTTGTAGCAAAGCTGTGAAATCCGTTCCGTTCCGGCCGGAACGTGCCGTTCCATTCATAAAACCAGGACAAAACGGCGACGTTTTTGTCCCGGTTTTAATTCCGGTGAGATCCGGAAATTCCGGCCGGAACGCCTCGATTCCGTTCCAGGCGTTCCGTTCCGGGTTCATCAAAACGATGCCGTTTCATGTCCCCTTACAAAACACACAGAAACGGCCCCCGATTCCACAATTCCCAAATCAATTTTGTTTCTTAAACCTCAACTTTACAGAGAGAGATAACAAAATTCTCACTCGAAGATGGAGAAGGGCCAAGCTTTCCAAGGCCAAAAAGACAAAGACCCTCTCCTCTTCCTCCTCCTCCTCCTCCTGATTTTACCATGGAAGAAATTGTCCTTGAGGATGAAGAATCTGATGAAGATGAGGAAGAAGACGATATGGACACAAGTGATGGAAGTGAAGAGGAAAATGAGGACGAGGAAGAGGAAGATGAGGACGAAGAAGAAAGGATGGGCGGGGTTTGGTGGCGGCTAGAGAAGAAGAAAGGATGGGTAGGGTTGGATGGGTAGGGTTTGGTGGCGGCTAGAGAAGAAGAAAGGATGGGTAGGGTTGGATGGGTAGGGTTTTATACTTTTATTATGTATTGAAATGAAGGGGACAAAGTACAAACGGGGTGGGCTGGATTTTAATATTTTATACTGATTATTGGTTTTTATACTAATTATTATATAATAATAATAATTAATTATTATAATAATTAATTATTATATAATAATAGTTAACATAAAAAATAAGGGTATTAATTTATAATTAATTTGATTGAATTATTTGTAATGGAATGTATTTTAATTAATTATGTTTGAACTTATTGATTATTTCTTAATGTGTTCATTTTGTTTTTTTTAAGTTTTTCTAACATTAAAAACAATAAGTAACATTAATTAATTTCAAAATTCAAATTCATATACAACAACCATAAAAAAACATAGAATTACTTGAAAAACATACAATAAGTAGCTTAAATTTCAAATATTCTGGATCTTTTAATTATAATTAAATTCATTTTTTATTTTTTATTTTTTAAAAAATAATTTTATTGTTGGAATTTTAGAGATGTTTCTAATTTTGAGATTATGTTTGTTTGATTTTGTGTTTGTATTGTATAATTTAAAGTTAATTTATCTTGAATTTTAATTATATTTGTTAAATTAATATTTTTTTTCATATATATATATATATATATATATATATAAACAGTATAAAACCGGAACGGAACACCGGAATACACCGAAACCAAAACGTTCCGTTCCAAACAAAAAATCAGAACGGTACCCGGAACGGATTTTACAACTATGGTTTGTAGAGCTGTCAGAGGGGTATGATGGGCCACACACTATGGACAGCTTTGCATCCAAGCCCAATAATAAGCCGTGCCTTAACAAGCCCAAGACAATAATTTGTATTTTGTAATATTTATTTTTGTACCATAAAAAAGAATTTTTTATATCTTATCGTTTAGGATATTCTCTCATCAAATTTTTTTTATTAAATATTTATTTGACAATATAATTATGATTGTTTTTTTAAAGTATTTTTTATTTAGAATTATATTAAGTTAATAATATTTTTATTTTTTAAAAATTATTTTTGATATTAGTACATCAAAATAATTTAAAAATATTTAATTTAAAATAAAAAATAAAAAAAACTAATTTTTTTTATAAACACATTTAATAAGAACTCCCAACATCCTCTAAAACATTTCGGACATAATAATTTTTTAATAAAAATAAAAAATAGAAAAAAATTAAAAATAAAACGTCAAGATCACCTACATTAAGAAGGAAATACAATAAATAAAAAAGAAGTAACAGCTAGCAGGAGGACCCAAAAAAGGGTTTTTCTGATAACGCCAGCCTCCTCTTTCTCTCTTGCAGTCAGGGAGGGAAAACCACCATCCCTCTTCTCCTCTCCCCCAGATTAATTAGAATAAAATCCCTGATTTCAAAACCCTATCTCTCTAAACAGTTGCGGTTTAAGTTATGCAGGCAGATCAGACAACGGTGATAAACTTGAGACCAGGAGGAGGTAACGCTGGTGGTCACCGTGGCACCAGATTTTCCTCCTCTCGCTTTGAGTCTGCTTCGCTCACCAATGCTTCCCAATCTTTCTCTTCTTTCAAGGTACAGAAAAGGATTCAGTCTTTCCTTCATTTTTCATGTTTTCAGATCCGGGTTTTTGAAAAGATTCAAGCTTTTCATTGTTTTTGGTAGTTTTTTTTATGTGATTTCTTCTGTGTAACTACGTTAGAAGTTTGATTTATATATATATAAAATTTTTATTGCCATTATTGATGTTTTGTTAAAGAGAAGTAATCGTTGTTGTAATGTGAAAATTGTAAGGGGGAATATGATTAGAATGTCCACATTCTTGGCGTGGCACTTTAGTTTTCGTGTCACCTGCTGTAAATCTGGACACACAGTAATGTTTATGTGGGATTTAGGTGGGTTTTCAAGGAGTTTAGTGATGCCCATAAAGAACCTACATTACATGAAAACACCCCTTAGAGGATGCGGTATGGTTGTGTTTGTCTTTTTTCTAGTCTATTCCTTATCAATGTAAATGACTTTAGGGAAAGGAATGGAAAAGAGATATAGAGGAAATTAAACAACTTTCCTTTCGTTTGGATAGAAAAGAAAGGAAGGAAAACGTTGACTTTCCTTTTTGACGCACAAAAGTTTTTCACCGAAGATGGGAGGAAATGAAAAAATTGACTGGATTTTGCTCATTATATCCCCTATACAATTTTCTCCCTTTCTTTTCCATCAATATACGAAGAAAAACTACATTACACTCATCTCTCTTAATCCAAACAAAATAAATTTAATTTGCCTTCTTTTTTAGTTTCTATGCAGACTGCATGGGATTGGTTTGTTGGTTTCCTAGTATCTGTTTTTCTGATATAGGATTTATGATTGGGTTGGTAGATAGTTTAGTTTGTTAATTAGTTGGAGCTCCTGGCTGGCTTGTCTTTGGGTTTTTCACTTTTATTTATTTAATTCCAATGACCTGGTTTCCTTTTTGGACATGCTTTCAAAGTAGTTCCATTGAAGGCTATATGAAACATGCTTTCAAAGTAGTTCCATTGAAGGCTATATGAAACATGCTTTGATTTTGCTGATTGATTGCTATTTTGGAATAGACTGGTGAATTGCGTTTTGAAGACCATGAGCGCATTCGCTACACGCGAGACCAACTGTTGCAACTTAAAGAGGTAAGTGTGTGGAAGATTGTTTTCTAGTTTTGAGGCTGAAATATCAATATATTTTCTCTTTTGTTTTCTTTGCATTTGTTGAGGTGTATATCATGGAGCACCTGCTTTAGTACTTCTTCATTGAATCTTTTTATTAAAAGCGAATTGGTTTACAAATTATCTTTATTTGTCCACTCCTTTTTTCTAGGTTGAAAATATTCCAGAGGATATCCTGAAGATCAGACAAGAAATTGAGTCTGAGTTTGTTGGTGAGGATCAAACTTGGAGCCGTGCAGATGGCAGTGTAAGCTTTCAGATTACGCCTTTCTTCATGTTCTTTTTGTACTGTTCATAAAAATGTCAAAATCAGGTGTTGCTGTCATGCTGTGGCTTTTGTGTTTTTCTATCCTTTTCTCTTTTCTTCATTTTGCTGCCTGTGCCTGACAAGTCTTTTCTTCTTCATTTTGGTGCCTATGCCTGACAAGTCTTTTCTTCTCATGTTTATGTTCATAGATATAAGAAAATTATAGCTTTGATAATTTATTTTTCAATTTTATGCAGCCCCAACCTCAATCCCAGAGTCGTTATTCTGAGCCAGACAACCGTGATTGGCGTGGTAGGTCAGCAGCTTTTGGAGAGGACAGATCTCGGGAAGCAATTCGAGAAAATAAGGAGTTCTACAATCGGCAAGACCAGCTAAACTCCCAGCTTGCAAGTGCTCAAATCACTGTTAACCAAGGGGTAACTTTTTATCTAGATCACTCTGAAATTCATAGTGTCTGTTTGCAATAATGCAAAAGGTACTAACACTGTCTGTGTGAAAAAGAAATGATGTCCACTGTCATTTTAAAGCATGTTTAGTATTATTTCAATATCTTTTTGAAAAAATGGTCTTAACATCTTGTTCAAACCAGGTAAGGCCTGCTCCTGCTCTGGTCAAGGCTGAAGTGCCATGGTCAACTCGAAGAGGTACTCTCTCTGAGGAGGAACGTGTCTTGAAGACTGTAAAAGGGTATGTAGTTATTTAGTTGTTCTGTTAGCTCTAACATTCCTCCAAGAAAAAGAGCCAGATTTTGACCTTAGAAACAATTTTTTAATGTAGTTAATGGAGAAGCTTCTTGTAGTGATTTATGCTGTAACTATTGCTCTATTTTCGGTGCAGTATATTAAACAAATTGACACCAGAGAAGTTTGATGTTCTCAAGGGGCAACTGATCGACTCCGGAATTACAACACCTGATATTTTAAAGGTTCCCATCATGCATGTCATAAGCACTTTGGATTTTCAGCACTTTATAATTTAATAGTTGATAATAGAACTGGAGCTGTTTGTATTTCAGGGTGTTATCTCACTAATATTTGACAAGGCAGTGCTGGAGCCAACATTCTGTCCTATGTATGCTCTTTTATGTTCTGACCTTAACGAGAAGCTTCCTCCGTTCCCATCTGATGAGCCTGGTGGGAAAGAAATCACTTTTAAGCGGGTCCTTCTGAACAATTGCCAGGAGGCATTTGAAGGTGCTGGCAATCTGAGGGCAGAAATTAGCAAGTTGACTGCTCCTGAACAAGAAATGGAACGCAGGGATAAGGAACGAATGGTTAAGCTGCGAACTCTGGGAAACATGCGCCTTATTGGGGAACTTTTGAAGCAGAAGATGGTGCATGAAAAGATTGTCCACCATATTGTTCAGGTCCTTATTAGAACCAATTTGTTTCTCATTGTTTTTCTTTGCAGTGATTAGATTGCTGAGTGTGGATATCTTTTGCAATGCAGGAATTACTGGGCGATGACAGTAAAACTTGCCCAGCAGAAGAAAATGTTGAGGCAATATGTCAATTTTTCAACACCATGGGCAAGCAACTGGATGAGAACCCAAAAGCTCGGCGGGTTAATGATGTGTATTTCAGTAGGATGAAAGAGTTGACAAGAAATCCACATCTTGCACCACGGTTGAGGTTCATGGTTCGCAATGTTCTTGATCTTCGGGCTAACAGCTGGGTCCCTAGACGTGAAGAGGTTAATTTTCCATGTGCTCCCTACTTTTCTTCTTTGGTTTATTGTTTTGGTGGGGGGGGGGGGGGTGGGGGGGGCACCAAGGGTAGTTCACACTTGTTACTGATTTTTTAGCACATGTACTCATGTAAAGGATGGTATGTTTTGAATAGGGTAAACTACATGGACTTCGTTTGATGTTTGTTTAAAAACCTCTGGGTGGGGGTTCACACATTTTCAAACCCTCAATGACTTCTATTGTGAAATGTAGCATAGAATATGAAGTAAAGAAGATAGTTAAATGGAGATAGACAATTGGATGAAATAGAAACCTCAGTGGGGGTATTTTAAAAAGCTGTAGTTTAGGCGTCGAAATTGACAGAAACCCAGGATGTTGTGCTCTTCTCCATGTCAGTTGTTCAGAACGGAAACAATCAAATGACTCCTGATAATTTTGAACATACTTGAAAAACTGAGTGCTTTTCTACTGATTTTTGGCTGTGGCAGGTTAAAGCAATGACCATCTCTGAAATCCATTCAGAAGCTGAGAAGAATCTCGGATTGCGTCCAGGTGCAACTGCAGTCATGAGAAATGGTCGTAATGCTACTGGGGGTGTGGGTCCTGGTGGTTTCCCCATTGGCCGGCCTGGCTCGGGGGGTATGATGCCTGGAATGCCTGGGATGATGAAAATGCCTGGAATGCCTGGGCTTGATGCTGACAACTGGGAAGTTCCTCGATCTAGAGCAGTGCCAAGGGGGAATAGTTTTGGCCCAACCCAGGTCACCGGGCATGTCCCCCCTTCCCTGATCAACAAATCACCATCGCTTAATGCTAGACTTTTACCTCAGGGAAGTGGTGGTGTCATAGCTGGGAAAACAAGCCTGTTATTGCAGGGCAGTGGTGCTCCTTCCCGACCTAGTTTTGGTACAAGAACTGAACCTGCAGGTCAAACTCCCAAGCCTGTTGATCCAGCTGTGTCAGCAATTCCTTCTCCTCAGAAGCCTCTTGCTCCTACTGCAAGGTCAAATCCTGATGATCTTCGCAGAAAAACCATTTCTCTGCTGGAAGAATATTTCAGTGTTCAAATTCTTGATGAAGCACTTCAATGTGTGGAGGAGTTGAAAGATACTAGTTTTCACCCTGAGGTTGCTAAAGAAGCTATTGCTCTTGCACTGGAGAAGAGCCCACCCTGTGTGGAATCTGTCATAAAGCTTCTTGAATTCTTGCACGCTAAAAATGTTCTCGCAGCTAGAGATATTGGAACTGGTTGTCTTCTTTATGGCTCATCGTTGGATGATATTGGCATTGATTTACCCAAAGCACCAAATAACTTCGGTGAGATTCTTGGGAGCTTGGTTGTGGCTCAGGGTCTGGACTTCGAGGTGTTGAAGGAAGTTCTGAAGAAGGTGGAAGATGACAGGTTCAGGAAAGCCATCTTTAACAGTGCCATGAAGAGCATCAATTCAAACCCATCTGGGCAAGAAGTGTTGGCAACACAGGGTTCCAGTATTCAGGCTTGTGAGAGTTTGCTCTCTTAATTAGAGCAAAATTCTCGTTAGCCATCATGGGAAGTTGTGCAGCCTTGTGGAGCCTACGAAACTAAACCATTCTGCCCTTTTGCTTTCCATAATTCACTGAAATCCAAAGACTACCGCATTTCAACAGCAGACCAGGAAGAACAAGATAATTTAATTGAGTTGTATATTTTCCAAGGTTTCCTCGTGATCTTTGCTTGTTATGCTAGAAACATGAAACTTTTGTGTTTCTTGAGTGCCCAATAAGTCTCTCAGAGAGGACACTTGAGATCAAAGAGTCTTTTACTTTTTCCAACTTCTTAAATTAGATTTCAAGTCATGTACCACAGTGGAAAATTTTGTTTCTTTCCCATTGAAGGGCCCCGATTTTCTCCATTAATAATGTCTTTTTTTTCCTCTTTTTATTAGCTTAAATGAATGTTCAATTCACCATATCCTTGGATAATCTTTTGGTCAACAATTTCTTGCCTCACATGCTGCCTATCCGTTTTCTCTCCCAGCGAAATCCATCAATTAGATTGGAAGAGAGTAGCGAAAGGAGCAGTGAAAAGGGTTTAACAAAAGCTTTAAACCATTGTAGAATGTTTCGTCAATAAACTCGACTGCTTCTTGCCCTCTGAAGCGCGGAAATGCAATGAGATTAACAAGAAACACAAGCTTGAAGGTGGTGCAGTCCATGCTACGGTAACATATGTGAATGAGAGAACTAGGCTTTCATGTTGATTACTAGACGTTCCCTGTTTTACCCAAGCATCTGGGAGTTGGTCTAGCCAATGCATTGGGTTTGCCCTTTTAGGGTAAATATGGATGGTAATCAATATATAATATTAATTTAGTTCATGTAAATATATTTAATTTTAATAAAAAGTACTTATCTTTAATATTCATTAAAGATAAAGTTCTTGGAATAAAAACATTTTTACAATTTTTTTTATAAAGTTGAATAATTATAGTATTTCTATTGCATCAAAAGAAAATTGTTCCTAAATTGTTCCTAAAAAAGTTCATGATGTTTTTGGAAATGGAGAGAGATGCCGAATGCGCAGACACTGTTAAAAGTGCTGGATCCGGCATGATTGAAGTTGATGGAAATCGCAAGTTCCTGGTGTGGCGAACAAGCTATCTAAGTATCCCACTTCAAAGAATCCATTGATTCATAGAGGTCCACATATCTGGGATTATTTTTCACTTCCTGCAACATTTCAGTCTCTAAATCTGGACAGCCTGCCCTACTTTCTTTCCTATAATACACTCGTGGAGAGTTTCAGAATCGTATATCAACTCTTCTATTCCTTTCCTGCCTAAGTAAACAAGATGCACCGTGTTATTCTCAGACTTTGGGATTCAAACATCTCTTCTTCAGGAATATGTTAGCTAAAATCCAAACTCTGCATCCAATCCCCTACTGGCCTTGAACAATGCTAAGCTGCAGAATTGAACTCCAGAACTCTGATGTCTTCTGCTAGCCAGTTTCATCGCCAAAACCTTCCGGCCTCCGTTTCATCGCCCAGTTCCCATTTTTGCTTGTTTGTTTGTTGAGGATCTTCCACGAATTGATATTGACTCAATGAATTCATTGCAGCAACTAATAATATTGTTAGGAAGCAATATACCAATTATATATTATGGTTGGTTCATATAATTTAAAGTCAAAATTTTATTGAGAGTTTTTTTTTTTTTAAAGCAAAATAGGTTTTAAAAATATATTCAATGAAAACTAGTACCATGACATAAATTTTTGTATGCAAAATAAAAATTTTAGAAAATTAAGTTTTAAAATATAATTATATATAAAATACAATACAAAAAAAATAATAATTCTATTTTACTAACAAGATTTTTTTTCTTTGTAGTTACATAAAATAAAATACCTCTATAAAATGATATATAAAATTAAATTTCCAAGAGGCGTGATAAGAGACTTGAGATATGTTTTAATTTTTATAGGTCTCGGGTTTAGATCAGAGCTCGAGACAACTATAATTTTCCTCATTTAATTTAGGCCCGAGTACTTAAAAAATAATGGGATTTTTTCAAATAATTTTTTTTAAAATTAATAGATTAAATAATCCACGTATAGAAATATCTTAAATTATTATAATAATTTCTTACAATGCATGTTGGGGATGTCTCCATCATTAAAAAAGTAAACATATAATTGCGAAAATAAATAATAATAATAATAAATGATTGTAAATGAAGTATACCAATTTAATAGTAGACGTCATGTATCTGGTTGTTTAACAGATATCATTCGATTTAGAAGGTGAGAATACGTGTCGGTTAGGATGCTTGACTTTGAAGCTCTATGGCCTCTCTTTTTTTCCCTTTATATTTATTTTGCATATTTAAATATTAATTAATATTTTCTACTTTATGAAAACTGTTTGGTTTAACTTTATTTTTAATTAATAATTTATACTTTACTTGATTTTTTTTAGTTTTATTATATAATGTTCTAGTATATTTTATCTCTATTTTATCTCCTTTTATATATATATAAAACAAAAAAATACCTAAAAAATAAATGCAAAACTTATTAAAGGTTGAAAGTCTCCTCGTGCATTAAATTATTCCCTATTGCCATAACATTACTTGATTCTTATTATATTCTTATCCCACCAACTCTCTCCACTCTTCAAATAAGAAGAAGCCATCAATATAAAGATTGATCGCTAGGGTTTATTTTTTAAAATATTTTTATCTAAAAATATATTAAAATAATATTTTTTATTTTTAAAAAATTATTTTGATATTAGCAAATAAAAATTATCTAAAAACACCAAGATTTTTAAACAAAAAGAAGCCATCAATACAAAGATTGACCATTTAAAAGTACGGTAGTGATTGTTTTTTAAAATATTTTTTATTTAAAAATATATTAAAATAATAATTTTTTATTTTTAAAAAATTATTTTTGATATCGGTATATGAAAATAATTTAAAAACACCAAGAATTTTTAATTTAAAATAAAAATTTTGATTTTTTTAAAAATAATTTTGAAGGGCAATGTCAAATACCTTTAATGGTTAATATAAAGATTATATTGTGTTTTTTTTTGCTTAAACTTATTTTTTAATCAATTTTTAATCTGATATTTTACATTTTTTCACTGATTTTGATATATTAAATATTATTTTATATTTTTTTTATTAAAAAATACTTTTTTAAAATATATTATAGCTCATTAAGAGAATCTGCATAATTTTCACTCTTGGACTCCCAAATGTCTTTGAAGGCCAGCAATCTTTTCTTTTTGTATATTAAATTAATTCCAAGGGGCTTCACCCCTTGTTTTGCATCTTCTTATTTAATTCCTTGCTAAAACAAATTGTCACATCCTTTGTTGTTAGTCGGTCCATGCTCATAAATTATATTACCATCACACCATATTAATATAAAACATGGCTTTAAATAAAATTAAGGCCGTACCTAATCATTATTTATAAAAATTTGGTTGGTGTTTTTGTTTATGGTGGGTAGGAAAAATATATTTTTTTATTGCTTGCTTGCATAGGGGAGGAGATTATGAGGGCTATATGCAGATAGCAAGGATAAACTTAAATATTTAATCATATGATTACTGCAATAAATAAATAAATAAATAAATAATAAATATCTTCATCATTGCAAATAGTAAAAAAATTGAGAATTAAATTGGAATTAATTTAACTAATTATTGACCCTTTTCTACTATTATTTTTTTATTCACTATCTCATGGGAAAAAATATTCTATTTTTTTTTATTATTATAGATAGAGATGGTCATTATAACCTTAAATATTTAATCATATGATTACTGCAATAAATAAATAAATAATAAATATCTTAATCATTGCAAATAGTAAAAAAATCGAGAATTAAATTGGAATTAATTTAACTAATTATTGACCCCTTTCCACTAGTATTTTTTTTTTCACTATCTCATGGGAAAAATAATATTTTATTTTATTATTATTATTATAGATAGAGATGTTCATTTAAAATGTTCTCGACATTAAAAAGATGTTTGACATTTCATTTCAAAAAAAATTTTAAAATATTTTTTATTTTAAAATAATTTTTTGATGAATTTAAATAATTTTAATGTACTGATATTAAAAATAATTGTTTTTTAAATAATATCAATCATACTTCTAAATATACAATAAATGGGCTTAAAAATAAGATAATTTAATAGACTTTTTTTTAAAAAAAAGCAAATCAACAAAACCCACTAAAATTCACACATTGGCTGGCCCAAATTGTTGACTTCTTTTCTTCTGTAGAGCCAAAATTTTGTCTTCGATATTTGCTCGGTGATTAGCCACGACATTGGAGGTCGTCCCGTGGACAGAAGAGTTTGAGGGGGGCATTTTCTTTTAAATAGTCTTGGGAAAAAAATTAATTTCACACCAATATTTTTATTTTTTGTCACACTTGTTAAATTATAAATTAATTTTATGTGAAAAAAACTCCAGGAGATACGTTAATATCAAAAATAATTTTTTAAAAATAAAAAATATTATTTTAATATATTTTTAAATAGATATATTTTAAAAAATAATTACTATCATACTTTAAAAAACTCTGTAAATATCACGAATCATAGAATTAAATTAAATTACTAAATAAAAATCCCTTTAGTTGTTAGATTAAAGTAATAAATAAAAATATAGCTTACAGATACATTTCATATTCCTTCCTCTCTCTCCTGCTGACAAGAAATGACACCAAAATCTTATCAAACTCAACAGTACAAACTGTAAACAGTTAGAAATCAAAGCCAAGGCCCAGTCTTTTATCTTCCAAACTAATCAAATCTTTTTTGTGTACGTTTATGGGGGGAGGGGGAGAGTCTCTTTCGTTCTTTCTTTATTGATTTTTCCTTCAAGTACACAAAAAATACCATCATCTTCCTTGACAAAGTCTTCACCTTTTTCCCTCTTTTTTTCATCAAGCTTCTGCTCTTTTTCGTTCTCGAAATCTTTCTGATGTCAATCAATTTCTTGTGCTTATTTCTCTGAGATTATTTGAAACTTCTGATGGGTCTTTCTTAGTTTTGGGAAGGTGTTCGTTTTTAGGTGTTTTAGATTCCCTCTCTGTTTCTCTCTATATGCTCCTTTGTCTCTGATCTTTCTCTCTCAATAAGGTACCTGCTACTTTAAAGTTTTAAACTTTCTTGATTTCTGAAGTAATTTATTCTCCTGCCGTGCTATGCTATCTGAAATTGTTATCTGGGTCCTTATTTTATGTAGTGTTATTGATATTTTTTTTTTTATGTGAGTGACCTTAAGAAAGAAAAGAGCTTGGCTGTTTGTTATTATTATTTTTTTTTAATTTTAAGCAGGCTTTGTTTTGTGGAAGGTTCATTTTTTTTAATTACTGTGGTCCAAATTACTATCTGGGTATTTGGTTTTGTTTTGTTCTGCTGTTTTCTTTGGTCTGAAATTTCTGTTACGCAGTTACTGCATTTTAAATTGGCTTTTGGGTTTTTGTACTTACCTGATTTGAGTTCATCTTGGATCTTGATATTCAGATTTTTGTACAAGGATATTAACTATGGCTTTAATTCTTGTTGAAGATTCTCCATTTTTAGATTGAAACCTCTGTTTGTTTGTTGATGGTTTGAATTTGATTTGATCAGTTAATGACGTAATTTTTGACTTGGTGCATTGTGTGAATCAGGAATAGAAACAAGTTTGGCAATAGTTTTAATTCAAAAGGTATTTAAAATGAAATGGCTTGATGTTGTCTGAAGGTTTGGCCAGTGTTAAGCATCAAAAGCTGATTTTTTTAGATTTTTGGTAACTGAAGAATATATCAGGGCTGGGATAGAAGTGCGCGCATGAGATTTTAACTGTGTTGTAGTTTTCGTTTCTGTTGGTTGGAGTTGTTTGATCCAAGTTTTTCTTTTTTTGGTGCTTACTCATAGTTACTTGCTCTTTGATTTCAGACTGTGATGGGGATATACCTTAGCTCTCCTAAGACCGAGAAATTTTCAGAGGATGGCGAGAATGGTAGGCTTAGATATGGTTTATCATCCATGCAAGGTTGGCGTGCAACCATGGAAGATGCAGTGAGTAGTTAACTCAGCATTGATCTATATGAATATTCCAAGCTCTCAAGACTTTTTACGAACAAACTTGATGCCCATTAATTGGTCCGGAATATGAATGTGTTAATGAATTTAAATGGGGATGTCTTAAAGATTTTGTTTTGTCAATGCTAACGATAATTTGGTTAAGCGCAAACTTTTCCAACTGGGATACAAATATATCATATAATGCATTTCTTCAAATTTTGCAGAAGTAACTAACTATAGTTGCTTAAAGAAAGTACGGTCATAGTTGCTTAAAGAAAGCACGGTCTTTTAGTTGTGCAGTGCCAAAAAATTACAAAATTCTCTTCAATTTTTGTCATCTTCTGCCTGTGTTGCAAACGATGTAGGATCATTAATTTTTTTTTTTTTTTTAAGTTCTTCAAAATGGTTTGTTTTCAAGAGAGTTTTGTGAAACAGTACTTGTTTCCTAACTCCAAAGGAATCTTCCGCAAAACAAACTTCTCTCTTCACTGGTCCTAGCCTTTATTCTCCTTCATTAGCTTTTCTATTTTTGTTGGCATGGTGTCCACAAACAGTTGATCATTGCTCAAAAACTAATTTATATTTTGTCTGTCCTGTCCGTTTCTGTTCTGAAATATAGTTGTTCAGGTCGTCATTCACATGCTAGCAAATTTCAGAACATGTGTTATTGCATTTGTTGTATAGTTTATTTTATTTTTTACATAAATGATATGCTGTTTGTTGTTGTTATCTGTGTTGCTAGCATGCTGCAATAACTGATTTGGATTCTACCACTTCATTCTTTGGTGTTTATGATGGACATGGAGGTAAGGCTTGCAAGTTTTAGGTATATGTGAATTTACTACATATCATTGCTTAACTAAAATGGTATTTCCTGAATGTGCACCGTATCTGATTTTGTTGTTTTCTGATTGACTTCTGGCTATGCCCTTAGATGAACTAAGTCAAAGTAATCAGACTATCTTCAATTCAAATTTTACTTGAATATACAATTAGTCTCTCACCGCTTTAAAAGCTTAGTATTATCTTGCCTATACATTTTTGGGATTAATTTTCTTCTTGCTACTCACTTTAAGTTTGCCATCTGCTAATGATCGCGGGAAAGAATCCATGTAGCCAAATTCAACTTGTTCAAAACTGAGACTTAGTGGAGGTGGGTATTTTGTGATGGAAATATGTATCCAGTAAACAATAGTCGTAGGGGCTTATGGAGTAAAATTTTCAGCCAATGAATTCCTGTTTTGGTTTCCATTGATGCTTGTCTCATATGGGTGGCTATTCAGTTCTGAACATGCTCCCTGTTATACCTCTTGTACGGTTGTACCTAGGTTAGTATGTTAGGATAATTGGCAGTTAGGTCAGTATTACTCATTCTCGTCCTGTAACTTGCAGGTAAAGTAGTTGCAAAATTCTGTGCCAAGTATCTCCATCGTCAGGTTCGCAAGAACGAAGCATATTCAGCAGGAGATATGGGAACTTCTGTCCAGAAAGCATTTTTCAGGTTACTTGATTTTATTAGTGGAGGTTGTTCCTATTGAAGGAGATTTTAAGTGAACTGTAATGTGCCAATCTAATAATGTTTGGATGGTGGTTTATAATTATCTTGATGCTATTCTCCATCCTCATTGCAAAAGTTTCGAGCCCCATCAGTAATTGTAAACTAATATATTTTTTAAATATTTAAACACAATTTTGATAATGTCAGTTTCATTTCTCTATTGCTTTAATAATTTTGACTCATAAATTTTGTTCTTTAGCATGCATATTTGGTTATTTCAGGATTTATAGTTCTGTTAGTGCCTACTATTTTCTCAATACAATTTTTTTTGAAAATGCTACTTTTAATTAAAGGCACATACTCATGATTTCTGTCGATGAATTTCATGCAGAATGGATGAGATGATGCGTGGGCAGAGAGGGTGGCGGGAACTAGCTGCCTTGGGTGATAAGATAAACAAGTTTACTGGCATGATAGAAGGGTTGATATGGTCTCCAAGGGGCAGTGGTTGTCATGAACAACCTGATGATTGGGCTTTTGAAGAGGTATTTTATAAAAAAGTGGAGTGTTGCCTTATATATAATTGTCTCCAACTATGTTAATTTCAGTGAAATATACAACACACCTCTTCTATCAAATGCATATGTATAAAATACCTAGAAACATAACTATGTTGAAAATGGATCTTTATTATTTTATACACAAAGCAAATGCATATGATGGTCATCAACCACACATACTGTAATAATGGATCTTTATATCATTCAACACAAATGGTTAAGAACTTATTTTACTCTTAACATGGTGATCAGGGTCCTCACTCTGACTTCTCTGGACCAACTTCTGGGTGCACAGCCTGTGTTGCGATTATTAGAAACAACCAACTCATTGTTGCGAATGCTGGTGATTCTCGATGTGTGATATCAAGAAAGGGGCAGGTATTTTTCATTTAAATAGAAATGATGGTTTGGCTTTCTCCCAAAGGACTAAAGATTGTTTGTAGGGCAGGGTTTGTTTGGATTGTTGAAATATCCTACAACTTTACTTCTGCCCTAGCTAATCAATTTACCTTTTCTTGAAGCTATAAGGTGGTGGGATACTAACTTGATAAATGGGCTTAGAGGCATATGGCTGATATGAATTAAACCTTGTATACTTTTTTCAACAAACATCACTCTCTTTGATGCAGGCTTACAATTTGTCTAGAGATCACAAACCTGATCTTGAGGCCGAGAAAGAGAGGATTTTAAAAGCTGGTGGTTTCATACATGCTGGGCGGGTCAATGGCAGTTTAAATCTTTCAAGGGCAATAGGTACCTAACATTCCTGTGAACTCCTGGTCCCAGTCCCTTGCTCTTTGAGTGTGACTTGGATACTCTTATCTCTGGTTCTCTGCCTCTGGATTTCCTCATCAGAAGTGATTATACCTTAGAGCACAAGGCTGAAACTGTTATGTTTTCCATATTGAAAAGCAATGGGCATGCACTACACATACAAAAGCATGTTTGCACCCACTCTCCATTTGCACTCCCACTGACACCTGTACTTTCACATCCATGTCTGTGTTTGTCTATGTTGATGCACACATTTTACATGGTATGCATCTTAATGAGTGGACGTCCATGCTTGTGTTCATTTATTTATGAGAGGTATCTTCTTTCAATTCTTCATATTTTCTTTTGTAATGCAGGTGATGTGGAGTTCAAGCAGAATAAGTTTCTACCTGTTGAAAAGCAAATTGTGACAGCCAATCCAGATATAAATACTGTGAGTGTTTCCCTCCTGCTATGTTATGATTCAAACAAATTGCTCTCCTAATAGGGCTTTCATATCATTCTCTCCGAATTATGGCTGGTTATGCTGATATGGCCCAGTGCGCATCTTCAATAGCACCTTGATTTTCTCTTATTGCTTTAACATCTACTTTATTTTTCACACCTGAAGTTCTTTGTATTCAAGTAACATTTAATTTTTCTCCTTCTGCTGACCTTATTCTATGCTTGCATCAGGTTGAGCTTTGTGATGACGATGAATTTCTTGTGCTGGCATGTGATGGAATATGGTATGCATCTAATTTATCTTTCTTAGCCAGTTCCTTAGAATGTCGATCCATGACGTGCTGATTCCCTTCACAAAGAAATAGAATATGCTTGGACTTCAGTGATGAAAATACAATACCAAAAAACTGAGTGGAGGCTTGGTATTTATAATTTAAGGAAACTCGATGGAATGTATAAAGCAAGGTTTAGCCCTAGCTGATGGCCACATATTTACATGACAAGAACTAGGAAATTATGAACACTGATTGATTCGAATTAGTGGCTCAAATTAGTCTAGACTGTCTAGTGATATAAAAGTATAAATTGTGGTTGTTTGTGGATGATCGGGGCTTCTTCATTGTGTTTCCATGACCTGAAGATTACACTTCCTTGAAGTTTCAGAAATCATCTAAAGATGAACCGTACCTGCTGCTTTATATTCACTTTAATTGAATCTGTGGATCACATGGATAGGCCCTGGGCAGTCTGCTGATAATCCAGTTTTATTCATTTTGTAGAACTGCTGGTAGCCAAGTCATGAATAATTAATTACTAGTGGATAACTGGTCATTTTTGTTGTTTCAGGGATTGCATGTCAAGCCAGCAACTTGTAGATTTTATTCACGAACAACTACATTCGGTATGTGGTTTAGACATCTTGTTGGGTCTGGAAATATTCAATTTTTACTCTTTTATTTCCCTCCACTTTTGTTTTTCTAAATTTAGATGATGGAATATTTGGGTAGAGAGCTTATGCTATCAGCATTAGTATCAATCTACCGTTCACGTTGAGTGTAAAAACAAATGATCTTGTAGATTCTAGAAAATAATATGATGTGAACTATGATCTTTGATCTATATTAGCTAGGTTATGCATTGCAAAAATCTGACAGGAAACTTAACTAATGCAGGAAAACAAGCTCTCTGCAGTGTGCGAGAGAGTGCTTGATAGGTGTTTGGCGCCATCAACAGCAGGCGGTGAGGGATGTGACAATATGACAATGATCGTGGTACAGTTTAAGAAACCTATAGGGTCCACTGCATCAGCAGATGAGAATTCCTCACAGCCTGAACCTGCTGGTGCCGATTCTAAACCAGGGAAAGTTAATTGAAGTAAGACCCTGCTGCGGTCACAGATGCTATTTTCCAGCCTCTGGATATGGAAAAACATCAAAAGGGACCTACATTTTCATGAAAATTCACTTCCTTAGATACATATTTGTAAATGGTTTAACATGGTGGATGAAATATTAAGAAAAATTGTTTGATGTTCTGATGTGTGCTTATGCTGCTGCTGCTAAGTGTAACCTGTACAGCTTTTTGACAGACATCAGTTATGAAGTCTTTTTGAATTTTCAATGTATCTACCACTATATTACCTATGAATCTTGAGTTGCAAGCTTTTTGACAGACATCAGATTATCTAAGAAAAATTCAAGTTTTTTTTTTTTTTTAAGGAAAAAATATTTAGATGGGCCACCATTCATATGAATAGTGTTTCCACCCTATTATTTTTTAATTATATTATAATTTATTAAGGGAATGTAATTAATTCAAGAGGCAGCATTAATTCTCGTCCCCAAACTTTTTTATTTTATTTTCCCACCCTTCTGTATTTGTCTTCACAAACAAAACCCTAATCTGACTACACATGTCCACATTCAATCTCTGTCAAGTGGCATGCCAATTTTACTGGTGCAAATTACAATCACAAATACAAAAATGCAAGTTTCTAAAATCAATTTAAATTGTGAAAAATTTAACTTTACAATCCTCATGAAACCTCATCATATGTTTAAGCATATTTCTATAATCAATTGTCTCGCCAACAACATAAAACCAATGAAAATTTATTAAAAACAAAATATCTGACTTGGCATCTAAAAAATAATTTATATGAGAGTTTAACATAAAAGATCCAAAAATAATATGTTGTCACTAACTTAGTCAAAATAAAATGACTTCTTTAAATTTAATTAATGATAAATTATTTGAATATAAAAAAATAAAAAAAATTAAATTTATAATCATTGAGAAATATATTTTTCTTCTTTAAATCAATAAAAAATATTATACTTCAATATTCAGATGAATCATCAAAATCAATAATGAAACAACTGTACAGTTAATGAAGTGAATATATTTAAGAGTGTAATTATTTAGTTTTAAGAGATAACTAGGTATTGAGCTGTAATTATATAATAATTTAAATAACTAAGATAATTGTTAAAAAATATTAAGTGTAAGATAAATTATTAAAATATAACAAATAAAAATATTTTATTTTCTAGCGAGAGAGAGATCCCCCCTAGATAAAGGCAGTGACGTGTGATACACCAAACACAAACAGAACTCTTCACTCTGAATCACAGCCGCTGCCGCCGTAGACCTCTCAGCTTCCGTCCCAGAAGCCCTAGACATTAACTCACCAAAAAAAACCAAACACAACATCCTCCTCTGAAACCTTGCCGAAAAGAGGCGCAAAGAGAGAAATCTTTGTAAAAAAGTTGCTTTCTTTGTGGTCTAAGAGAAGCTAAAATGGAAAGCAGTAGTAGTAGAGAAGTACCAGAATCAACCATCGAAGCAGTAGAAAGAACTCTGGCAAATCTAAAACTAGTGGAGACCCATTTGCTTGAATTCTTGTCTCTTGCTAACCGTGATGTCCTGGATGACATGCCACCTCTTCAAAGGGCTCAATCTCTCTTTATGTTTGCTAAGGCTACTACTACTATCTTTGCATGTATGTATATATGAACAGTTTATCAAGACTAGTCTTTTTACCAATAATTTAGTTTGTTTCAGTTTGACTGGTGTTGTTTTTGGTGATTTCTTTATTGTTTTTGTTTAATTTTATGATTTTTTCAGTGAGATTGAGAACTACTGGAATTCACCCTGATGAGCATCCTCTTAAGACGGAGCTTGTATGTTTTCTTTTATCCGATAACTTGTCCTTAAATTCCTGAATTTAGGCATCTGGGTTATTCTGTTTTGGTGATTAATTTGATGGGTTCTGTGTAATTTACTTGGTTTTCGGATCAGGATAGGGTTACTGTATGATGTCTCTGATTTTATTTTTTTTAATTCTGAGGTTAAAATCAATGGTTTTTTTTAATGGAGTTTTTATTTCTTCTTCATCGTGTTGGGTTATATATGTCATTTGGTGGTTTGTGATTTTTAGGAGAGGTTGAGCTTGTATCAAGACAAACTAGACCAGTTCATCAATATAAGTAAAGGTACTTCTTTTACCCTCAGTTCACACTGTTGTTGATGCATGCCAAATCGTAAACTGTCATTGCCTATTACTAGGGAAATTCATTTGAAAAAGATGGAAAGTTGTTGCTTGTTCAAGTTCTTAAATTGCAATGAGCTTGGTTAGATGGAAAGCACCATGTCAAAATTTTGAAACTACAATGAGCTTGTTTGCCATGTTTAAATTGTTAACTGCAAGCTTGTTGATGCTAGTCTTTTCACATATCTCTTGTTGATTAATTGAATCTGAATTTGCTCCTGAAGAACCTTCACGGCGTTCTACTACCTTAAATTACCAGGCTGCAACCCGTTTCATCGAGCATTCATTGCCTGAACTTACCCCTGGTAGGTGGTCAATCTCCTTTTTGTCATTGCTACTTTTCTTTTTTCCATTGTGATCTCATATTTTCTTATAAACATCGCTTTTTGCAGAACAGCGGAAGAGCATGAGGGATATCAGTAGAGGAGAAGGGTCGAAGAAGATTAAGTATATGGAGAGGAGTACCCACAAGAAGAGAAAATATGATACATCTGAAAAACAATCAGTTCAAGCCGCTGCCCAAGAATTTCTTGAAAAAGCTGCCCGTGAGCTTTTTGGTGGTACCACAGATGGTTTCAAGGGACCTCTTATAAAAGTTGACTCGTCCTCTGACAACGAGCCTGTGGACTGATTTCCTACTATATCATAGTATACGGTAAGATCATGTTTTATCCATAACTGGGTTCTTAACTGGTTTTTTTTTTCCCTAAAAGTTTCATTTGTTTCTTTCTTATTCTATTATTTTACCTTACTTCTTCTCTTTGAAAAAGTATGGAAATTGTTTGCATTTAGCTCTCAATGTCGGAAGAATGGTTAATATTTTAAATTTGAGCATTTAGATAGCTTTGGAAATATGCTGCATAATCTGACCAGAAAAGAAAACAAAATTCAAATCTTGAGGGATGAGATAAAATGTTAACATGCTATTTTGAAGTCTTTCAAGTACTAAAAGTATGATTTATAATTTATATGAAAACCACAGATAAGTTGGTTGTGAGATGTACCATTATTTGTCACATACATCCTATGTAGAAAGCAAAAGCGAAATATCTAAAATCTAATTAAGAATAGTTGCAAGGAGACAGATGCTTAACGAAGTTGCAGAAAGATATGAATGGTAAAATCTAATCTTTCGGTCTTTCCAATTTGCACACTGTTATTTTACCATTATTTGTCACATACATCCTATGTAGAAAGCATAAGTGAAATATCTAAAATCTAATTAAGAATAGTTGCAAGGAGACAGATGCTTAGCGAAGTTGCAGAAAGATATGAATGGTAAAATCTAATCTTTCAGCATCTTTCCAATTCGCACACTGTTATTATTACTTCATGAAAATCCTCTTTCTTGACTATTTCCCTCCAACCTCACAGGATTTCACAGATAAGATCTGCCCGTTTATGATGTTCATCAGCTTCAAGCAAATTCGGCGTTGGCCTATTTTGCAAATGAATGCATTCATCATGATGGGATGGTGTGCTACGCCGCTAGAAGCCTCACAGCATGTAATTTAGGGAGAGTCGTTGTAACGACTCTCATCATGTAATTTGATTCTTGTGTTGAACTCCATGAGGTTTTATGTAGAGGATGTTATTATTCACAGTACATTCATTTTTAGCCTGTTTATTCTGTCAACGGCCTTGGTGATGATCTAATTTGACCTTGGTGGACAGAAAAGTTAACCCTTGCTCCTAAATGAAAGGTAGTGTGAAAGCTCGTGAAAGACAGGGAATCTCATCTGAGAGCTCCAGGAGTGATTTTTTTCTTCTTCAAGAAAGTGTGCCCAAGGACAATATTTTGGATAATTCAGAAAAAAATAGGCTTTCTAAGAAATAGGAAGGCCCGAGTATGAATAAATGAATTACTGTAATCAAATGAATGAACAAATCAAACCCAAGGACGAGAACCTTACATCAAAACAAGCCCAGAAACAAAACCCCTAAAGCTACCAGCAAGCCACCTTTCAAGGTTGAAGCACTGCTTGTTGGAGCCACTGCAGGAGCCTCAAACTCAACTGGAGAGGGAGCAGGAGCTCCTACGCGTGTATGCTTTTGAGATAGAACCACCACGACAATTTTCTGTCCTTTCTCACAGTGACCCGCAGCTCCACTGATGAAGTAGAATGGCCCTGATCTATCAAGCTTCACCTTGGTGTTTCCATCCTTGTATTCCTCAATAGGGTTTGTAGTGTTGCAGGCAGCATAAGCCTCCTTATTCACTTGCAAGACTGAATCTTTCTGGCCATCGTACTTCCACACTGTCAAAAAAAGAAGTAATCTTAAACAACGAGACTAAAAAACTGAAACCCAGATATTATTTCAACACGTTAAAGATTAAAAAACGAGAGATATACCTAGAGAATCGCCAATGAGAAAACGGGCATTTCCAGCCCATTTGTTAAGAGAATCCGATTCTGAAGATGGGATTTTCCATGCATCAGTTTTCCCACCAACCAACACATCTTTAGCTTGCGACAAGCCCCAAAGCAAAGACATTAGCACCAAGGAAAACACTGCAGCTCTTTGAAAGGAAGCCATGGATGTTGAGAACTTAGAAATATAGAGGAAGATGGCAAACAAGTGAGGATTTTGCTAGTTTTGACAGAGGGTTATAGAAAGAATTGTAGCTTTCAAATTGCACAAGGCGAAAGCGTTTTTTGTTAAATTTATAAGGGGAAATGAAAACTAGCCGTTGGTGGGAAGGAAATTAAAGTAGGGCTACCTGGGACAGTCAGGGCCATTTTGTCCGTTACTGAAAAGAGGTGATATGGTGATAGAATCTTAAACGGTCAAAAGAAGTGGAAATCTTTTTCATAAATCTAAATGTTTTTAATATATATATGGTGTAATTTAATTTGTTTTTGAAAGCTTCGAAAGTTGATAGAGTTGGTAAATAAGTTTATTCTCTATTTTCGTAGCTTGTCCTAGAATAAAATAAAATAAGATTGGGCTATAGATTCTTTCAAGCCACTTGTTAAAATTCATTTACAGCTCACAATTAATCCATATCATTTTATTTGTAACATAGTTTATTATAAATAACTAAAAATATTATATATTAAAAATGAGTCATTTAATATCTTATTTATTTGGTATTGCATTATATTCATTGTTACTAATGGGTATTAATGGCAAGTCTTAAAAATACAATAATTCGTATGGTTGCTGTCAAATTTATTAACAGTCTCGGTTACTAAATCATCAACTCGTTATGGTAAGCTCAAATTAATTTTTAAATGACATAGTTTTTATAAAATGATTAATGCTTTAATAATATGCAATTGACCCAATCTTGATCTGGTTAATTAGTTTCACCAAGTTCAGGTCCAAAACGGTTAAATATATATATATAAATAAACTAGCCTAAGCTAGGCTCTAAATTGACGAGTCACTGAGTCAACTCTCAGGCCGAGCCAGGGTCAATGTGTATGCTAATTGACGGGTAAATAATCTGCTTGAGATGCTATTGAAAACTGACGGACGTAACTATACAACCTAATCGGGCTGGGCTTGATATTCAGCCTATCATACCCAAATTCGAGTCCATAAAGCTCTTTAAGCAGACAACAAAAATTTTCAAATACAAAGACATCTCTACTCCACTCGTCTCGGTTGCTACGAGCTTCTTACATCTGTTTAAGAATGATAGATTGCTTTTGAAAATATTTTTTTTTATAAATACATCAGAGTATTTTTTTTATTTTAAAAAATTATTTTTGATATAATTACATGAAAATAATTTAAAAACACAAATTAGCAAGCAAGTTAAGCACTCTGAAGAGGGGGAGGGGGAGGGGGAGGGGGAGGAATCACATGCTCGGTCAACAATCTATATATTTAAAGGAGAGTAATTCTTCAAACAGATAGAATAAAAGAACTATAACATCAACATCATGAAGTCTCGACCCAAAAATGTGCAAATTGGTTAACATCTGAAAGCATAATTTTATCTACTAATTTTGAATCTTACCCTGCCTGGCCTGCTGCATGAGTTAATCGATTTTCACTGAAGAATAGATGAGCCTTGTGAACCAGAAGCATGCATAAAATCCGATTGTGCCGGTTAGCACGAAAAAGGCGTACGATGCAATCAGCATGTAACCGAAGTATAATGCCCCTGAAACCAGCTTGGTTATCTCAAGCTTTGTGAAGAAGTAGAATGTGGCATATAGGAAGAGGTATAGCGCCGAGGAACCAGATGTGAGGTAAGATCTCCACCACCAGAGATAGTCCTCACTGCATAACTGGAAGTAGCAGAGCACAATGGTTATTTCAGCGCAAGTGACAATGAGGATTGCGAAAACGAGGAACAGGAAACCAAAAATGTAGTAGAATTGATTCAGCCAGATCGAGGTGAGAATGAAGAACAGCTCGATGAAAACAGCTCCAAATGGAAGAATTCCTCCTATTAGAATTGAGAAGGCCGGGTTCATGTACCAAGCTTGCTCTGGGATTTGTCTTGGGATTTTATTTGTCTTCACAGGGTCCTCAATTGCAGGCTTCTTGGACCCAATATAACTTCCAACAAACACTAGCGGGACTGAAATTCCAAACCACAAGAATACCAGAGCAAACATTGTTCCGAATGGCACAGCCCCAGATGATTTCTGGCCCCAAATGAGAGCATTCAAAACAAAGAAAATGGCAGAGACAATCCCTGGGAACATGACTGCTGTCCTGAGAGCAATTTTCTTCCATTCTGATCCTTTGAACATTTTATATAACCGGGATGAGGCATAGCCAGCAAAAAGGCCCATGAAAACCCAAAGTAAGAGCATGGCTGTCATAAGACCACCTCTGTTCGACGGGGAAAGGAATCCAAGAATGGCAAACAACATGGTAACAAGGATCATTCCAAAAAACTGAACACCGGTTCCAACATAGACACACAACAAGTCTGAATTTGACGGGGGCCTGAAAACATCTCCATGAACAAGCTTCCATCCCGTCTCCTCTTGAGCTTCTTCCTGGGTCTCAAGTTCATTGTACTTGGATATATCACGGTAAAGGGTTCGTAGCATGATCATAGCCACCATCCCCGAGAGGAAGAGGACAATCATCAATGAATTGACAATTGAGAACCAGTGAATTTGGTCATCAGTCATTAAGAGATAGGCATCCCATCTAGAAGCCCATTTCACATCGCTCTCCTAAAAGGTGAACCGAGAGAAAAATATAAGAGGACAAACTCACTTGTGAGTAAGTATGATATTTCACTGTTTTCTGTCCATGTGATAAATGAATAAAATAGTAATTAAGGAAATTAACAAATGAGAATCACTATATAATAGTTTGTCAAGGCAATGTAGGGACCAAAACTGATGGTATAGCAACTGCTTATCATATAACAGATAATGATGATGGAAATTAACATCTTAAAGAAAAACAAAAGGAAATAAAAACTTAAATGCAAGCTATATAGTCAAGTCCAAGATCTCACCTTGAATTCAACATCATAGGTGAAAATGATTTCCGCTTTGTCTTCAACTTCTTGGGGAGTGTTAGAATTAACAACAGCTTGTCTTGTGTGGGGGTCACAAGTTGTTAAACGAGGTTTATCATCACTCCACTTCCCTTCATATGCATGTTTAACACTGTTACATTAAAACAAAAAACAATAAGTAACATAATCATGAAATCAGGTAAGAAGCAACAATTTAAAAAAAAAAAACACATGACCCTTGAATTACTGACCTGAATGGTTTTACTTCAAATCCAACAATCCTAGCAGAATCAGATTGCTTATCTTTATGATACCTGACAGTGAATGACAGGTGATTGTGGATAAAATACTTTTCTTCTTTGCTCTGCATATAACCAGACAATGTGAGCACCATAAATAACCAGCACGATAAGTAGTACTGGGAAATTTAAGTGCAATAACAAACATACCCCACTGTATTGGCCTTTAAGCCCAACATGGTAACCAAGCTGATAAACAGGGGGAGATTCTTGATCTGGCCTTTGGATGGGAACAACAAGAGGAAGGTTATCAAGGATCCTGTCACATGAGTGATAAAATAGTCAGAAAAACAAACTTCGCATTTCTTATGAAATTTGGTAACTAGCCTGCATGCCTAAAAAGAGTGTTCATACATGTTAACCCGATACTCATCATCAATCTTCTCTTTAAATGCCTTTGCGGTTTTTGCATCAATTACTTTCCGGCAAAGAATATTGCACATCTTCGCATCCCCCATTTTAAACTGCAGTAATTCCAACTCAAAAGGTCAGGTATAATAGTGTAGGTGTACAGGTTAGAAGAAACTATCCGGCATAATGAAACTGACTGTGTAGGGGGAATTTTCAATGCGGTCACCGCGAAGTACTTCACCAAGATTCTCTGCACTGTCTACAATCTTGGATGGGGTACAGAAAGGAAGAGTATAGTATGAGTATGGAAGTTGTGTCTTTATAGAGGTCAATTTGTTCACTTTCACAGTCAACTCAGCACCCTGCAACCAGAGGAAAAAAAACATAAATCAACAAATTAAGGCCTCCGCTATTTCTCACTGATTTTTTCTTAGTTCAACAAGATGTCAGAATGCAATCCCTGAAATGTCTCAAACAATCACAACCAACAAGAACAACAAAATTCATAAGCAAACCAATTGAGAGAGAGAGAGAGAGAGAGAGAGAGAGAGAGAAGTAATACTAAAGTTCATTAATTACATAAACCCATGCCCAGAAACGGAAGTCAGAAATAAGCGGCTCTCACACTTAAAAACTGGCAAACGCAATATTATTTTCTATATTAAGCCATTGCCACAAAGTAACACTCTAATTCAATTTACAAAAACCATTAACTATTGCATCTTCAACTCTTTTATATAACCGGAAGCGAGAAACAAACACGAAGAAAGAAACACAGCACAGCACAACATAACATAACATAAAAGCAACAACAAATCTCACGCTCCCATATGCTAGCAAAAATTAAAATGTTGATTAAGATCAACACGATCAGTACCTAACCTCAAACTAATCTTCTCATTTATTTATGCACTTAGTCGAAACCAAATGGCCAAACAAGTAAAACCAAACGTCCAATTCTCCTCCTAACTTAATGTCTATAAAGATTAACGTAAATTACAGCTTAATCAATACCTAAACCACCTTCATTAACCCTTAAAAAATCAAACATTTTCAGTAACACAACACTTAACTAATCAAAACTCGACAAAATCTCTAAGCAAATCGTATAAGTAACTAGCTAAAACTAAATCAAATGTCATACTCAACTACACAAAAACAACGCGAAACCTAACAAATCGCACATTTTCCTTGCATTGAACAAACAAATAAAGCGCAAAATGAGATCCGAAGCAAAAATTTATAGATCTTGGAGTAAAAGTGAGAGAGAGAGCTGACGTTAAAGAAATCCTGAGGAGCGACGCCAGGGAGGTAGAAGGAGTGCGCGCCATGGATGAGGATTGCGAGAATAGTACAGATCGGTAACAGCAGAGATCGAGACCGAGATTGAGATCTCGCCATGGAGGAGGAGGAGGAGGAGGAGGAGATAGATCTAGAGGTTGTGGATTTGAGTTGGCCTCTGGTTTGGAAATTTGGTGTTTATATTATTATTAAGTGGAGGAAGGGACGGGAGGGTCAACACATATTTTGTTTCGAAAGAAACGATGCTTTGGGACTGTTGGATCTGGTAGACTCATCTTTTTTTATTTATTTCTTGTTTAAATTCAATATGGTCCTTATAAATTGAGTAATATTCCTCTACAGTATCTATTCATTCATTTTTTCTGTAGCATATATTTTCTATATATATTTACTAACTCGATTTCTGTCGTAATTATTTTATTTAAAAAGTTATTTTTATAAAATTAATTGAGCTTTATACACTACATCTATCAAGAATGAAACGTAATTATATTATTATTAATTGAAAGGTTTTCATTGATTTTCCTTAATTAATTATCTAAAAATAATAGAATAAGTGAAGGCAACTTTATTGAAAGAATAAAAACTTTATTTAGGGGCTTAAGTAAATGTTTTGTAAATTTCAAGGACCAAATGGATAGTTAACTTTTTTCTTACAACTGTGAATTTGACAAGGTGAGGATTGGTTAGCATGTCGCGTTGGGGCGTCTACAAGGCCGATCCAGCTTTAATGGGCCCATGGTAAGGACGTTGCGCTTGATTTGGATCTCCGTGAGGTGTCGGTGGCGACTTACTGCCCGGTGTCGTGAAAGCCGTCGGTGGTGTTGGGTGACATGTCGGGTTCATCAACTACAAATGTACATTATGATTTGTCGTGTCATTATTTGATTAATTAATTAATCAATAAAAACATTTGGTATAGTGTTTATGTTTGATAGGTGAGATTTGATTTATATTAATGTTGATTTTTTTTCATAGGTAGAATTAAAGCTGTCATCCCCCGTGCTAATCTAGATAATAAAATGAATTACTAAAAACTTATTTAAACCAAATTAATATTTTGTGTGTTTAAATTAAAAGTTTATGATAAAATAATAAATATGTTTATTAATCAATTAGATATATTTATATTTAAGAGAATATTATTATATTAAACAAATTATATTAGGTGAGGAAACTCTATTTTTTAGACATGCTTTGTGAGTCCGAAAATTATTGGTTTTTACCAAGTTCGGTTTCGCCTATATTTTTTTTAAAAAAAAACATAATTTTAATTTGGTTGTTTTTACATATAAAAACAAAATCGAACAAAAAACATTCACTCATGAATATTTTTATTATATTCTAATTTATTTAGAAACTTTAGTACTTTTCCTTTATTATTTTTTTCTCTCGCTATTATCTTATTATTTGTGTTTCTGTTTGTCATTATGGTAGAATAAAAGTACTTGCTGCTTGTTGGAATCCTTGAACATGATCACAAATCTCAAACAATATTGAAACATCAGAAATTCTCTGATAGATATACTGCCAGATGTCTCCAAAGGTTGTACTTCAATGGCTTCCAATACTAATGCTCATTCCACTTCTGCACTCAACTTCTGTGACTGCAAAAGGGTTGCACATCCCACGGTTGGCTCGACTTGGATGAATGAACAATCCAAGGGTGAGGCCACTGGGAAGAATTTCAAGGAATTCTGCAAGTTTTGCTGCATCAAATATTCATCACAACTTGCCGACATTTTATTACAATCAAACCCTTGATCACTTCAATTATAGGCCTGATAGCTTTGGCATGTTTAAACAAAGATATGTCTTCAACTCAAAGTATTGGGGTGGTGCTAATTCCATTGCACCAATCTTTGTTTACTTTGGGGAAGAAGCATCATTAGAATATGACTTCGATGATATTGGAATTCTCGCAGAAAATGCCCATCGTTTTAAGGCTCTTCAAGTCTACTTAGAGGTAACAGAGTGTGAGAATGTTGTTCATCTGTATAAAATGCGTTCCTTCTTTGTTTTCATGGCAGGTGGTGGTGTTGTCGGGTCATCTTTGGTGCCTCGAGACAAGGATTCTGGTTCTTCCATTTCGAATAATTCTTCTTACAGAATTCTAGACAGTAATCCTGAACAGCTTTCTTTACATTTCATTGATTTTATTCTTGTCAACACCGATACTGTGGGAAATCAATTCCATTTGGATCAAGGAATGAAGCTTTCAAAAATGCTAGTACACTTGGATATTTCAACTCAGCCCAAGCTTTAGCAGATTATGCAGAGATTATGATGCATATGAAGGAGAGATTCCGTGCTCCATGCTCTCCTGTGATTGTCGTTGGATCATCATATGGTGGAAGTAGGCTATTTGATTACACTCATGTTTTCGAAAACCTTCTTGTTTCTGACCTTGTTTTATTAATTTGCATTAAATTTCTTCTTTTAATTCCAACTTGTTCTTGTAGTGCTTGCTTCGTGGTTCCGGCTGAAATATCCACATGCTGCCCTCTGAGCTCTGGCCTCTTCAGCTTACTGACATAACGCCAGCGCATGCTTATGTTTCTACTGTCAGCAAAGATTTCGGAATAAAGAACAAGTTCTGATGTTTTGTTGATTTTGTTTTGTTTCAAAGCTCAATGTTTACAGGTTTGATTTCTGTTCGCAGGAAACAGTCAGACAGTCAGAATTGCCATGATACTATAAAAAAGTCATGGACTGTGATTGACAAAATTGCTTCCGAACCTGATGATCTTTCAATCCTGAGCAAGAAATTCGAGACTTGCAGGTAATGCTTTAGCTTTTGCTATCAGGTTTTGATAATTCTTAGACTTGAAAATTGATGATCCTGCCTAATTTTTACTCTTCTTTTAGGCCCTTGAACAATTCTTCTGAGCTCAAAGACTACTTACTTGGCCGGCATATTGATGGCTGCTGCTCAATATAATGCACCTCCATACTATCCAGTAACTAGGGTCTGTAAATGAGCTTTCCTTGGGAAATAACATTCTGGGTAGAATATTTGCCGGCATGGTTGCTTATCAAGGAGAACTCTCATGTTATGCTAACGAACCCACCAAAGAAACTGAAACCGATGTGGGTTGGAGTTGGCAGGTAATGAGATCGTTGTAGAAGTGTGTTTTCTTATCTTTAATCAGAGCTCAGAAAGATGGTGTCAATTCTATATTTTTACAAAGATGACTAACTTTGCTTTCTTGTGGTTAGACGTGTGCTGACATGGTGATACCTATCGGTATCAGCAATGATTCCATGTTTCAACCATACCCATTTGATCTAAATGCTTATATCAACGACTGCAAGGACGAATATGGAGCCCCCCTAGACCACACTCGGTCACTGCTTATTTTGAAGGCCATGTATGCCGCGCTGCCATTCTCCTAAACCCTTTCTTTTCCCTGAATCATTTAGTATTCCATAAAACTTGTCTGTTGATTTTGTTGGAAGCCTGCAGGATATAAAGCTGATTTCTCAAACGATTCGGTAAACATCATTTTCTTCAATGGACTAAGAGATCTTTACAGCAACGGCAGGTAACTAATAACAACACATCTAATATCTCCTGCTAATATTCAGAAGCTTATGTTCATATCATTGTTTAACACAATGCTGTTTGTTATCACAGGGTGTTGCAGAGCATATATCAGTACTGCGAAGGGTATGTTTTGATGATGAACTTGATTATCGTCGTCATGACGATAAAATTTACATCACATGTGTTTACTACGACAGGTTCTCATTGCTTGGATGTACATGCAACAACAAAAAGCGATCCGCAATGGTTGGCATCACAAAAAAAGGAGGAAGTCCGGATCATTGGAAAATGGATTAGAAAATACTACTCGGATATGGATGCTTACAAAAAAGGAAAACATCACTAGCTCAGTAGTTTCCAGAATGAGTGGTGCTTAGTACTGGTAAATCAGGGTAAACCATAGATCTCAAGGCAATAATATAAATAGAAACTACCCCAGTTGATCAACTCTATAAGTTATTCTGCGTATCAGTTTTTACCATGGCATGTAAAACTTGAATAATTCAACTCAGCAGGAAGAGTTATGCCACAACAATATACATGAAAAGGATAGATTAAAACTGGTCCAGCAAATCAGAACTGGCCACTCAGGAGATTTTTCAATGCAGCCATCATTTTCTGCACTTTCCATAAGGAAGATCATAATCTGAGCAGGAGTCTGCATCTTCGTAGAGGTCAAATTATTCACTTTCAAAACATCTGCCTGTATCCACAGTAAAATAAACAAGCACGCAGAGAAACAAGTGGACAGTAAGTTCCTTCCATTTGGTAATGATTTCTTGCTTAGTCTGTCACCATGTTAAAATATATGCTTCGCAGGTTTGAATACTGGTTTGAAGTTCTTAAACAATTTGAAATGATTTTTTAGAAACTCTTTACATTATTGCAACTGGCCTGAGATGTTAGCTTCACTGCGGATGAGCAAACAAGTGTTTTATGGAGAACAAGCCTCATTTATGGATGGGAACGCTTTGAAAATCATGAATCAATCACAAGATTTGAATGGCAATGAGCAATGAATCTGAAAATAAAGGAGAATTGAAATAAATAAACAAAAAAGTTCAGTGTAAAGATTGTAGAAAATAGAAGGTACCATTCAGGTAGATAACTTTGTTTTTGAAAAATGTGTTTGCTAGCACTACTGGTCATGTTTATCATCACAATTACCATTATATTTTGCTGAAATTCCCTTATGGTGCAGGATTTGGCTAGTTTATTGCTAGAAATAGATATTTGGGTAGGTTATAAACTATAGGGTGTGGAATGTTTTACACATTAACAGAATCATGTTTCCACACCATTATCAATATCGATGTGATCTAATTTTATTTTGCTGGAGCAAGTGAACTCTAGCTGATTAAGAGCTGTAGGCACTACCTTTTTATGCTTTTAATTTTTCATACTAAGGATGAGATTCAAGTTCCCTTAGGATGGTAGGTTTTTTAGCCTCATTGTAATATCAGTTACTGCAGGGAAACCTTTTGATCATGATAATATGTTAAAACAAGCACCACATAAATTTTAGTTTCTAGGGTAGCAAAGCCTACATTAAAGATAAACAGGTGCATTTGTCTGATAAAACCAGCTATGCGGATCTTTAAACGCCGTTGTCTCCAACAGTTTCATGGTACATCCAGGAAATGGAGAACAATGGAAACAGAAGGATGGAGATGGGTCAACTCCTGATTTCATCACAATTCTCCGACAAGACCATTTCAAGTAAAAGATAATGTACCTTTTTTTTTTAATGCGAGTAAACCCTACCCTCCAGAAAATACACTTTGTAAGCTCAGGTAAGCGAGTAAAACCCTGACTGTCCCAAGCTCTTATAAGGGATGCACGATTTAACTCGAACTCGAGATTTACTATGCAAATCGCAATTATAATGATGAACTTACAATTTGTACATGGTGTCCAAGGCCCTAAGCAGAACAGCTGGAATGTGTTGCTTTTGGAGGTGAAAACCAGGTGAAGTGTTTTTATCATGCATTCTTGTGCTGAAGTTGTTGGTGATGGTCTCTCACCTTAATTTGGTTTTCACATTTTTCATCGTGTAGCAATATTTGATTTCATTCTTCAAACCATGTCCAGTCTCATTGTGTAGGTTTCAGACTGAGCCTGTATCCACAGTAAAATAAACAAGCAAGCAGAGAAACAAGTGGACAGCAAGTTCCTTCCATCTGGTAATGATTTCTCGCCTAGTGGGTCGCCATGTTAAAATACTTGTTGGCTGCCACATCGTACACCATAGAACTGATAAATTCAGACAAAATGTTAACTGTAAGATTGTTGCTGAAGCTCATTATGCTAAAAGAAGATAAGATAGTAAGTGGTTTTTTAAGTTTGAGCAAGAGATTAGGAATGGATTAAGCTGTTATTTAATTTGTTAATCTTCATCAAATTTATAATGAACCTGAAATGAATGCAACAAGAGCTTGGCTGATCTGAAAGTTCTACATTATAAAATGAAGGCGCATGTGCTTTAGCAAAAACAGCGTTCACAGATTGATCTTCACAGTGACTAATTGAACAAGATTAAAATATAAACAACATGGACAACAACATATTGCTCCTTCCTGCCCTATTACAAAACATGATCTACTTTCATCCATGTTAGAACCAAGATTATCAATTTCGTTTCAGTTGCTACTTTGTTTTTTCAATTAAAATAAAATGTTTCGGTTTCGAAGCATTTCAGCGTTTTGTTTCGAAGCTATACTGTTTTTATATGTGTATGTATAATTAAATATATTAATTCCAACAAAATTAGTTCAAATTCAAAAATAAAATTATTTAGAATTTTGCAATTTAATCCAAAAAAAGACACAATAAAATGACTTTTTTGAATAAAATTATGAACATGTATAATATTATACATCATCAATCTCGCACGGTCATTAAATTCTCTGATTGCTCTGAAATTTTAACATAATATATATATATATATATATATATATGTCAAGAGACTCCTCATAAAATTTTATCTTAATCTAACCGTCGGATTAAGATATATGATTGATATTGTAAATTTTTTCATTAATTAAAAAAATATTATTTGATCAAAACAGAATGGACAGAACAAAACTAGAATGCTCTAGCTGAAATTTGAGCTAAATTTCTAAAACATACCAAAATTTTAAACGATATAAAAATTATACTGTTTTATCTTATTTTTATAACTAATAAATCAAATGCTAGGCTTAAAAAGTCTGGCTCCTAGAATCTCTTTGAGGCTAAGTGCTTTGTGATAGCTTTTACTATTGTGTTTTTAAAATATATTCTGTGTGATCAAGTATCAATCTAATCCATGAGTGATGAATTTAATCTCACTGATGCAAAGATTGATAGGATGATATCCCACTAACTACAATATCAAATAAATAAAGAATAACATGGAAGAAATATGAGTTCAGGTACAAAGAGATAGCATGCCATCCTTATATTTTCATAGATATTTCTGTTGGTCCTTCTCAGTTTTCATTGTTCTTGGATCACACCAAACTCCAAGTCCCATTCACTTGTTGCACATACTAAAATGTATGACTAGGCTTATAGGCTATCTTCTTCTTTTCACATTTGGCTACATAGGGCAAACCAAGTTTATTTTAGTTGATGTTTGTTTTTTAATTGGAATATATATAGTTCAAATTTAAAAATAAAATTATTGTAAAAAAACACAATAAAATGATTTTTCTGAATAAAATTATGAACATGTAAAATATTACGAGATTATCAATCTCTTAAGGTCATTATATTATCTGATTGCTTTGATATTTTAACATAATATATATAAATATATCAAGAGACTCGTCGTAAAATTTCATCACAATCTAATGGTCAGATTAAGAGATAAGATTGATATTGTAAAATTATTCATTATTTAAAGAAAATACTATTTGGCCGAAACGGAACGGGTGGAACAAAACCGGAATGTTCCTGGTGAAATTTGGGCTAAAATTCTGGAACGGACTGAAATTTTAAGCGATGTAAGAATTGTGTCGTTTTATCTTTTTTTTTAACTAGTACGAAATGTTTTGACCATTTTGGCCAAAACAAAAGGAAATTAATAACACTGGTGCAAACTACAGTTTGCACTACATGAGCATCGCGTAACCAAACAGCATATGTAAGACCTTGTTTGGGAGTTTGGTTAAAATTATTTTTATTTTTATTAAAAAATTTATTAGAATATTTTTTTAAAATATTATTTTTAACAGCATCATATTAAAATGATCTAAAAATAATAATTTAAAATAAAAAAAATATTTTTTTTCAAAAATACTTTTGAAATATAATATCAATCGAGCACTAAATATCACAATATTGACTCGGTTAAATCTCATCTCGAACCAAGATTTTGGATCGTCTTTGCAAAGAAAGTTCTAAATGAAATATGTAACCCCAGCTATGCCATGACAAATTTAGTAAATATCAAACTCATTTATCCATAAAATTGTTGTGGTCTTTCTATGGAGCTATGGTTCCATTTTTTTTTCTTTAATGATATATTAATAAATTATTTTATCTAAAAATTTATTCATTTATCTTGTATTTAATTTTTATGAAATAAAATGAGTAGAGTAAGATTCGAACTCATGATCGCTTAGTCAATAAAATTCTGATATCATGTTAAAAAAACATCTCACTTAAAATCTTACATTATTAAACAAGTTTCTAAGATATTTGATAAACTCAAGTAATTTTCATGAAATAAAATGAGTAGGGTAAAATTCGAACTCATGATCGTTTGGTCAATAAAATTTCGATATTATGTCAAAAAAATATCCCATCTAAAAATTTAAATTATTAAACAAAACTTCAAGATATTTGATAAACTCGAGTAACATAATAGATTAATACTCGATTTTATTTGACAATCAAATTTTAATTATTTTTATCTTTATCTTTTAAAAAATAAGTGAAATAAAATTATTTTAAATATATTAATTGAGCTTAGTTGGGCCGTAAATAAAGCCGGTCTCTAAACCATGTTAAACTCAAGCGGGCCTAAAACAATTCGGCCTCCTATTCGATAAATGATTGTCAAGAGGAATAAAGGTGATGTTGATTATATTAATTAATTAATTAATTAATTAATCAATCAATCGATCCATCCTTGAGTTTGTCAAAAGTAGTGCTATTTTATTTGATTTGAGATTCCACTCAGATTAAGGAATGGTGATCTTACCAGAAATTCTCTGAGAACAATTACCTAGTTGATGACTTTCTTCCCCAATAAACGTGGTAATAAAATTATCATTATTATTATTTCTAACACAAGATTTGTTCTTTTTATTTTATAAAGTATTTTTTTATTTAGAAATATATTAAAATAATATTATTTATTTTTAAAAAATATTTTTAACATCAATACATAAAAATAATCTAAAAACACTAAAAAATTAATTTAAAAAAATATATATATTTTTAAAAACGCTTTTGAAATGTGGTGTCAATAGTCCCTTTATTGTGGAAGAAAAAATGAGGATGCTCGATTTCAAGTAACTATCTCACCTAAAAATCTAATATGGTATTCTTGTTTACCCAGTAATTACGAGTTTGAATCTCACTATTTTCATCCTATTTGATGAAAAACCAAACACAAGATATTGTGGGTCTTATACAAATTCTAAGTCTAAATAGTTTTTACTTAATAAAACATCTTAAAAAATAATATAAATATATTATAAAACCTCAATTAACAATTTAAATTTTTAATCAAGATGATTCTTGAACACAACGACTTGCCAAAGCACGCCAAAAAGAGAGAAAAGAATATGGAAGCAGACAAAACTTGGGGCGACGAAAGTCTTGACGTTGTCAACACGGTGTTCTCATGTTAGAGAGAGTAGTTGATAAATTATTTCAAGTGTCGGCATAAACCATCATAAAGCATTTTTAAAATGCGTTGTCAAACACCCCTTAAAATAATCCTTTGTTGCGGAAGAAAAAATGAGGATACTCGGTGTTATGTAACTATCTCATCTAAAACCCTAATACGATATCAGGATCTTATTGACCCAGCAATCACGAATTCAAATCTCATTGTCCTTATTATATATGATGGAAAACTAAATATAAAATATTATAGGTCTATATAAATTTCAAATCTAAATAACTTTTATTTGAGAGAATATCTCAAAAAATAATATAAATTATATTATAAAATTTCTAGTAATAATTTAATTTAAACTTTTAATCGAGATACAAATTTTAAGTCTAAATAGTTTTTACTTAATAAAACATCTTAAAAAATAACATAAATATATTATAAAACCTCAATTAACAATTTAAATTTTTAATCAAGATGATTTTTGAACACGACTTGCCAAAGCACACCAAAGAGAGAGAAAAGAAAATGGAAGCAGACAAAATTCAGGGCGATGAAAGTCTTGACGTTGTCAAGATAGGTGTTCTCATGTTAGAGAGAGTAGTTGATAAATTATTTCAGGTGTTGGCATAAACCATCATAAAACGTTTTTGAAACGCGTTGCCAAACACCTCTTAAAATAATCCTTCGTTGCGGAAGAAAAAATGAGGATACTCGGTGTTATGTAACTATCTAATCTAAAAACCTAACACGATATCAGACTCTTATTGACCCAGCAATCACGAATTCAAATCTCATTGTCCTCATTCTATTTGATAAAAAAAACTAAATATAAAATATTATAGGTCTATATAAATTTCAAATCTAAATAACTTTTATTTAAGAGAAAGTCTAAAAAATAATATAAATTATATTATAAAATTTATAGTAATAATTTAATTTAAACTTTTAATCGAGATACAAATTTTAAGTCTAAATGTTTTTTACTTAATAAAACATCTTAAAAAATAACATAAATATATTATAAAACCTCAATTAACAATTTAAATTTTTAATCAAGATGATTCTTGAACACAACGACTTGCCAAATCACACCAAAGAGAGAGAAAAGAAAATGGAAGCAGACAAAACTTGGGGCAACGAAAGTCTTCACGTTGTCAAGATGGGTGTTCTCATATTAGAGAAAATAGTCGATAAATTATTTCAGGTGTCGGCATAAACCATCATAAAGCGTTTTTGAAATGCGTTGCCAAACACCCCTTAAAATAATCCTTTGTTACCAAAAAAAAAATGAGGATACTCGATGTTAATTAACTATCTGATCTAAAAACCTAACACGATATCAGAGTCTTATTGACCCAGCAATCACAAATTCAAATCTCATTGTCCTCATTCTATTTGATGGAAACTAAATATAAAATATTATAGGTGTATATAAATTTCAAATCTAAATAACTTTTATTTAAAAGAAAATTTAAAAAATAATATAAATTATATTATAAAATTTCAAGTAATAATTTAATTTAAACTTTTAAATAATATGACTTCTTGGGACAAACTTCATGTTTTAACGCAAACACAACGACTTGTCAAGCATACCGAAGAGAGAAAGAAGGGAGGAGGAGACAAAACTTGAGGGGACGAAAGTCTTGACGTTGTCGAGACGGGGGCGCTCTCGTTAGAGAGAGTTGTTGATGAATCCTAGGTTTGGCAGAAGTGAAATTCCATCAGCCTACGAATATCGGGGGCAAGGATTGACGAAGGCAAGTAAAATGTACAATCATGTCGAGCTTTAAGAGCATAAAACCTGGAGAGAATCTACAAGAAAGAACCCTAGAAGAAAACCCATCACACCAATGGTGAATTTATTCTAAAACCCTAGAAAAAGGTTGGGCGTCGAGGGAGCCGATGGGCCCCCCAGGTTGCCCTTTTTGCTGAGAAAAAGCCCATCCACCATTATCACCTCCGGTCCCCATCATTTGTTTTATGATGGTTCATGCCCACGCCTGGAATAATTTTCTCCTTGGAGTCACACACGAGGATCATTCAGCAGAAGACTTGCTTTTTTCTATTTGTCAAAGAATATACAGTTGCCATGGCAATGATATGGTTGTTAGAAAGAAAAAATATTAAGCATAATTGTCAGTACCATGTTCACGATATAGCCTCCATGAATTGATGTTCTTGTTTGATCCCGATTTAGATTTCAATTTTAAATGATATTTTTTTCATGGTAAAAGATATATTAATTTGTAGGGATTTAATTTATTTATTTATTGATGCAATGAAACCCTACTTTTAGAAAACACATTTTGCGTAAACGAGTAATTTCCCGGTTATTCCAAGTTCTTATAAGATATACACGTTTAAAATTTAATTTCAAGACCTATTGTGCAGATCACGAATATTTTATTATCACGGTAGGTCACTCAAAAATGAGATCTAATTTTATTATAATAAATTTTATGAAGATCATCGCACGTCATCCAAGAGGTGTGGCATAGTGGTAAAGAGCTTGAAATCTGCACAGTAGATCTCGAATTTGAGTCAGGATATGTATTTTTTATAAAAACCTGGAACAGTCAAAATTTTATTCACTCACCTAGATCCGCAAAGTACTTTTTCTGATAGGTGTGATTTTCTCGAATTAAAAAAAAAAAAAAAGGAAAGATTTTGTGAAAAATATATGAGTGTCGGTTTCATTTTTTTTCAATTTTTTTATAAGGGTTTGTTTATCCAAGCCTTTTGCTTTTACTTTTGTTTTTTTTTTTTTTATATCACAATAAATTAAAAATATTGATGGTGAAAAACAATTAACAAAATATATTAGTTTCAGCCTTTTTATGTTTTCATTTGTCAGTATTTTCAGATTTTTTTTTTTTATAAATAAACCATGTTATTTATACTGTGTTTAACATTATATTTCAAACATGTTTCTAAAAATTTTGAAAAAAAATTATTTTTATTTTTTATTTTAAATTAAAATTTTTTATATAGTTTTCATATAATGATGTCAAAAATAATTTTTAAAATTCGAATTTTTTTTTAATAGAAAATATTTTTAAAAATAACTTTTAAAATTCTAATATTTTTTAAATAAAAAATATTTTTAAAAATAACTTTTATTACCGTGTCAAAAAAATCATTAATAAAAAAAAAATAATGACGACAGGGGTTTGGGAATGTTTTAAATCTCAGGTGCCAACAGTAAAGAATCTCCCCTTCTTTTTGGATAGATAAATTTTGCTGTTTTTTTTTTCTTTTAAATATATATTTTTTAAAAATTATTTTTAATATCAATATATTAAATTTGAAAAGCAGCTATAAACACCCTCTAATATTTTGACATGGGAATAAATGAGCAGCAGCAACTAAGACCTCCTCACATCTTCATCTATGGGCTGGGGACTGGTAGGGCGCTAGCTGCTAGGCTGATAGCTAGCTAGCTAGCTAGGCAGCTGACGCAGAGATAGTCAATGTGATGATGAATGCAGCTATCATTTGGAAAGGAAAACAGAAACCCTAATTTGAAGTTGTGGAGAGAAGGGTTGTTGAATTGCACAATTATGATTGAGACAGCTGTCAAGGGTTCATGATGGTGCTCTGCAATTGGTCCAAATTTACCAATCAAGCAATTAATTTTAGAGGTCTGGACACGACTATTTTCAACTCAATAAGGTCCCTACTGCTGTTACCTCAATTGCATCTTGGGACCAATAAAGATCCATTTTTATATTTTTTTAAAAATGTAATTAATATTGTTTTTTTTTATCTAAAAATATATTAAAATAATATTTTTTTTATATTTTAAAAATTATTTTTGACATTAGTATATTAAAATAATATGAAAACACTAAAAAAATCTAATTAAAAATAAAAATAAAAATAATTTTTTTCAAAAACATGTATGAAACATGATAACAAATACGCGTTTACTTGTTAAAGTGATACTAGACAAACCAAGATTCTTCCGGAAAACTTTTAATTTTAAGTTTGGATTCGAGTTGGGTTTTAAATTGAATCCAAAAATATATTGAATTAATTAATTTTAATCATTCCAAATTCGTTTTTTTATATATTTGAATGAGTCGGTCAAGTCCCATGTAACTATAAAGAAATCATCTTATCTAAAAACTCAAGCTATTAAATGAGGTCACAAAATATGATTTATAATATTTTCTAACAGTAACAAGGTTAATACTAAGGGAGTGTTTGATAGCGTTTTTAAAAAGTATTTATAAAAAAAATTAATTTTTTTTATATATTTTAATTTTTTTGTGTGTTTTTAGATCATTTTGATGTGATGATGTCAAAAATATTTTTTAAAAAATAAAAAAAATATCATTTTGATGTATTTATAAACGAAAAACACTTTAAAAAACAACCACAACTGCACTCCCAAATAGATACTAAGAGTTTGCAACTGTAATATTATTCTTATTTCCCACTAATTTTAAGATGTCGTCACTGTATTTCAAAAATATTTTTAAATTAAAATCTTTTGGTGTTTTTCGACCGTTTTATATGCTGGTTTCAAATATAATTTTTAAAAAATAAAAAATATATATTATTTTAATATATTTCTTAATAAAAAAACTTTTAAAAATAATCTTAAATATACTTTGTAGTTTTCAACATGAGCTGAGCCGGATTTGAAACATTTATTTATTTTTATTTTTATTTTTTCTCAGCAGATATTGAAACTTGTCCCCCTGCACATGCACTGTTGGATTCAATAATAAGATGATAATTGTGATATAAGGCTGGCCTCAGACGAAAAGGACAGTGGCAGGTCTCGTAAATACCAGAGCAACTTGTTCTTGTTTCAGAAAACAATAGATCACACAATTAAAATCTTTTTTCCTTTCAAAATTACAAGAATTACCAGAGAAAAAACACTTCTTGATTTTCTTCTTCTTTTTTGCATTTATCTCTTTTAAAATGCATATAATAAACATTATGTGTATGGCCCGTTTGGCATTACGATCCAATCTGTTTTTTTGCTGATTTTCGTTGTTTTTTTATTATTATTTTTAAAACCAGTGTTTTAGTGTTTTTAAATCATTTTGATGTGTTGATGTCAAAAATAATTTTTAAAAAATAAAAAATATATAATTTTGATGCATTTTGATATGAAAAGCATTTTGAAAAGCAAAAGCAACCACACTCCCAAATACGTAATTAAAATTATTTTAAAAATATTTCTCGTCCAGTGAATCGTGACCGTTGATATTGGGGACAGGATATTCTTGATTTGGTTGTGGTCCGCAGCCTGGCTCAGGAGAGAGGTACAAGGAGTCTGCACAGGGACACCCACTGAGAAAACAATCACACATGATGGGCATAACGTGACAAAAACACACACAGGATGCCAAATCCAGCTGGGGATTTAGGAATATGCGAGCGAGCCCTAGGGCAAAAGATGAGCCTTTTGCATGAGCATGGCAACCTTCCACGACGAAAATAAAAAGCTGACAATGGAGACGACATTTCTTCTTCGCCCGAAAGAAGAGCAGAGGAGAGAAGGGAATCAAAAAGAGAAGGGAATCAACAACTTGCGTCAATTCACGTGCAAGTCGATTAATTTTATAATTTTTTTTATATTAAAATTAATGTATAATTCAATTAATTTTATAAATTTTTAAATTGATAATTATATAAGTTTTTAGTAATTATTATGTTAGTATTCATAATACTTGAACTTAAAATCATAGAAAAGCACTCTTTAATTCCAAGTTTTAATAACCATGTGACCATCAAGTGGGGTCTTGACTTAGCGGAGAAAATGACTTATTCCCTTTCTCTATATCATTGTTTGAATCCTTTTATGCATGTCCGTTATCCTTACGGTACTTTAAGTATCTATTAAATCCAGAAATTAGCTGTAATGCACAAGGTTGTCAATACCGTTCCGGTCGCCGTTCCGGTTTTTCTATTGGTATGGAACATTCCGGTTTCGGAGCGTTTCGACGTGCCGTTTCGGGATTGTACTGTTCATATATATAAATATATAATTAAAATTTTAATATATCAAGTATAATTTTATTCAAGATAAACTAACTTTAAATTATACAATACAAATATAAAATCAAACAAACTTAATCTCAAAATTCGAAACACAGCAATAGGTTAATCAAAATAATTTTAAACATAAAAATAAATAAATAAAAAAGGATTTTCAGGCCGAAACGGTACCGGAACGTTCCGGCAGGAATTTGACCGGAATTTCCGGAACGGGCCAGAATTTAAATCGAGACGAAAACGACGTCGTTTTGTCTCGGTTTTTTTAATGGTACGGAACGTTCTGGCCATTCCAGCCAGAACATAACGGAATTAATAACCTTGGTAATGCGTGTAAGCTGATCTGGACACACTATTTATAAAAAAAAAATTAGAAATAATATTACTCTAACATGAAATTACAAAAGGAATATTTATCGATCTAACTTTGCCATGCACGTAGCGATTAGCTGATTTTAAATTTCACGAGCCTTTTCTTTTTATATTTTTTTCACCCCTTTATTTCTTTATTCCCCTTACCCCTTACCTATAATCAAGGGTCGTGAGAAAGTTGAGGGTTTTTTTTCTTAGTTCATACGATCATCATGTAATTAATTGAAGTTCCATGTGGTATGATTTTGAAAGATTTGAGCAGGAATGATTGTTTGTAAATAAAATATATTAATTTCATTGCCCCACCTCAGGATCCTATCTCCTTTCTAATTATGTTAGGAGATTACTCAAGCATTCTAAACCAAACGAGCCATCATGCTCTAGATCTCCCTCTCCCAACCAGCTGCAATTCCCGTACCATCGTGGGATTTAAAAAGAAAAAAACTTGCCCCACGATTTGATTTCAAGAACACATGATTCGAGCCATGATTCAGATCAAGTTTGAAGTTAAATTAAAAAAAGAAAAAGATTGAAGACAATGATTTGACCCGTGAGCTAACTAGTGACTCGAATCCTTCATTTGATAAATTCTCGAATCCCGTTTTACATTTCAATGTGTTTTTTTTTTAAATAAATTTTTTATATTATTTTTTTAATATTTTTAGATCATTTTTATATGTCGATGCAGACAAAAAAAAAATAAAAATAAAAATATATCATTTTAATACATTTCACACTCTCAAACATACACTAAGTGCCCGTTTGGCATTGCAGTTGTACCGCCGGTTGCTGAAAATTCAATTTTTTTTTTAATTTTAAATGATTTTTTTTAATATTTTTAAATTATTCTGATGTGCTGATGTCAAAAATAATTTTTAAAAAATATCATTTTGATGTATTTCTAAATAAAAAACACTTTCAAAAGAGATCGTAACCACATTCCTAAACACCTCTAAATGTGATAACATGATTATTCATTCTTTCTAAATTCCTTAAAACTTTGTTCATGTGAAATGATAGTGATGATTCATCGAGGTTGTAGGTTGTTTGATTTACGGGCTTGTTTGAGAGTGTAATCGTGATTGTTTTTTAAAATATTTTCTTTCAGAAACACATTAAAATAATATATTTTTTATATTTTAAAAGTTAAATTTGATATCATAACATCAAAATGATCTAAAACACCAAAAAATTTCAATTAAAGATAAAATAAATATTTTTAAAACACGATATCTAACCATTATTATATTTTTTTGACATGCAACTAGAAAATAATAATAATTGAGAATGGTAAGTACCCTCTTTCCCTTCTTTCACACGGCTGGTTTTACCTTGTTGGAGTCAGATTTGAAGGACAATCAATTTGGTAGGGAAGTAATTCATATCAAGCACGCCATCATCTCTTTTTCACCCGGCTTCTCACCTGACCCCATTGATCTCCCGCCCATGTTCTTAGAAATGGCCTTGAAGTGACCAAAATATATGTGTAAGACCAACCACCGACCAATTTATTTATATATAAGTTAATTGTTTTAATTTTCAAAGTATGCTCTATTTTAATTTAATTTTAATTTGTAATATAAATATAACACATTTTGAAAGCTCATTCAATCCAATTTCTTTGCTCTATAAATGAGTTCATAAAAGTCTTTGTATAGCACATGCATGTTTTTTCTTGAAATATGTTGAAAAACTACTGAATTATTGAGGGTTAATTTTCACATTATCATTTTATCAGCGTAGTTGATGTTTCTTGTCTGGTTGTCACCGTATTTCAAAAATATTTATTAAAAAAATATTATTTTTTATTTTAAATTAAAATATTTTGATATTTTTAGATTATTTTCATATGCTGATATTAAAAATATTATTTTGATGATTTTTGAATAAAAAATAATTTTAAAAACAACTTTAACTTCACTTAAAAAAACGTTCCATCTTATATTTTCTAAATTGTTTTTATTTTACCAATTTTCAAAAATATTTTAGTGGGAATAGGAGTAGCTAAAGTGTTTTTTGAATGAAAAAATTAATAGAATAAAATAAAATAAAATAAAAAATATCAATTAAGACAATTTACAAAATTAAAAATATATTATTAAGAAATTATTTTATATCTTTAACCGACAAGTTTCCATGCCTATAAGACTAGCAAAACACGACTCGAGAGTATAATGTTATGGCTACTAGCCACTGGCAAATGCTGCGTCGTTTTGGGTGGAAACATAGGAGAAGGCTGGATCACAACACAGATAGGGCACCCAAGGTAGGAGCTACAGCTTCCATGGCCAGACCGGGGGGCAAAAATCCTGTACGGAAAGAGAGACCATGGAGTGAACAGTGGGCAGATGTGATTGGACCATTTTTTGTTTTTGATGGTCCAAAAGCATGCAATCAGAAAAATTCCCCCACGTTAAAAGAAAGTCAAAAGACAAAAAGCTAGGTTCCAGAGGGGAAGACAACAAAAGGGCAAAAAATGAGAATTTAAAGAATCAACAAGGGTGAAATTGGAATTGAAAAGGTGGCGTGCTTTAACGGCATTAAAAGCTTCCCCTTGAAAAGGTCACATCCCTCTCAGCGTTCTAATAAAGTATCTAAAAAGAAAATATTTTTTTTTCACGATTATATATAATTAGTTATTAAACCGTCTAAATATAATAAAATAAAAAAGTATTATTTAAAAAAAACTCATAGTTTTATAGATTTTTAAATTTAAAAGATATAATATAGAATATCATGCATAAAATATTGCTGCCCAAACACTTTTTTTTTATATTTTTTTTATTATTATTACAGTCTAGACTCTTCTTTCCCTAACCATAAAAAAAAAAAAACATCGAAAAGCAGCAAAAAGCAGGTTGGCAAGCAATGCCAAACGGGGCCAAAGACAACTAAACCCACAGGATTTGGTCTATTGATTGCATATTTTATATGGATCAAACATATTTAAATTTGTGTTTCTCAGTGCTATGCATGATTTTTAAAAATATATTATTTATTTATTATTATTTAAATGAATTTTATATTTAAATTTGATTATCTCTGCATGCAACTAAAATTTTATCTTCTTCTGAAAAAGAGCATGTTTGTAAGTCTGATTACAGTTATTTTTTAAAATATTTTTTATTTAAAAATATATTAAAATGATATTTTTTTTTATTTTTTAAAAAATATTTTTGACATTAACACATCAAAATGATCTAAAAATATTTTTTTAAAAAATAATTTAAAATAAAAAATAAAAATATTTTTAATTTTTTTAAAAAATACTTTTTATAAATACTTCCAAACACTCTGGGAGTAATTATAGACCCGGGTGAAAATGTTAACTGAATTATCTAGAATGTTTATAAAAATTAGCTTAAAATTGAATGATTTTTGTATAAAAAAATTTAGATATTTTTTTAAATTGATTTACCTAAGTTTTATTTTATTTTTTTATATAAAATAACCAAACAAAAAAAATGATAGAAACTCAAAGTTAATAAAACCAAAACCAATTCAAAACTACACAGCCAATAAACTAATGATTGAAACTAGACTTATTTAATTTTTAAATTTATAAAAATTTTAAGTAAAAGAAAGCATTAAATTATTATTTTTTATGCTTTTAAATAATTTTAATATGCTTATATAAAAAATAATATATATTTTTGGAAAATATTAAATTGATTTTTTTTAATTTTTTTGAAAATTATTTGAATGTGTTTATATTAAACTTGATATAAATATAAAAATGATTTAATGAAAAAAATACAGAACATTTTTAAAATCATGAAAAATACAGCCACAATGAACCACATAAAAAAAACAGAGAGTTCATACCACACAAAGTTACAATAACTATTTTTATATGTTAAGATTTCAAAAGAAGCAAAACTCAGGTAGGGAAAAAGATAGCAGAACAAAACCAATACTATAATAAGAACACACTCTCTCTCCCCCCCTCTCTCTCAGCAAGAGAACAGAGGAGGAGGAGGAGAGGAGACAATTACGTCAGATAACCTGAACCAAGATTGATTACACTCCATTATAGTGATAAATAAAGCACTAAATTATAATATACTGCTTCCCATACAGAGAAAGAGATAAATAGGATGATGTCCTTGAGATTTGCGTCCACAGAGAGAGAAGATCTTTGAACCAGATCAGAGAGACAGAGAGCGAGAGACGTGTGTTTTTTATTTCTGCGTGTGTGATGAGGTGTGATTTAAAGCAAAGGCGGCGAAGAATTTATTGATTTTGATCTTGATATGGATATGGTTCAAAAGCAAGCAAGCAATGCTCTCTATTTATTTTTCCTTCTCTCTCTGTAACTCTACTCTGAACCATTTTTGTTTATCTTCCTTTCCTTGCTAATCCCATAGCCAAGGAAGCTTCTCCCCCTCTCTTTCTTACGCTATATTTCTTTTGAAAAAAAATCATTTTTTCTCTCTCTGAACCCCAAGTTCTGGTTTTTCTTGTTTCTTAATCATTATTTTTCTCTAATTTTCCCACAATTTATTTTACTTTTTTTTTGTTGTTTTTGTAACAACCCCACATCGTTTGTTTGTTTTCTTGCTGTGAGAGAGTAACCAAAATGTTAGTACTAGTAGTAGTATGACTAAAGGGTTATTAGAAATCAATGGGACAGCTCGAATTTCGAGGTGGTGCCTGGTTCTTAAAGGCAGAGGTTGTCTGTCTCAATCCAATGTATATTATGGTCTGGTCTGCTGGTAGAGAGTTTTAGGAGAGAGAAAGATAGAATTCAGTCATTCATTCCTTTAAGAACCCGCCATTTCTGGTTTTAGGTTTAAGTGATTGCTTGTTTGTTTATTGTCTCTGTTCTGTTCTGTTCCTCTCTGGTTTTTGGTTTTGGTGATTCACAGAAAGTGAAAAAGAAGACTCAAACTTTGTCATCCTTGAAGGGAGGGAAGGGATTAAAATAAAGGCTTCTTGAGCTCTTGAGCGAAGATATTTCTTTTCTTTCTCGTGGTCGTTTTGGAAGGTAATTTTGGGTTAAAAATGAAGTTTATGAAGTTGGGCTCCAAGCCTGATGCATTTCAAGCTGATGGCAAATCTGTCAGGTATGAGGGTTCCATTTATGTTCTCTATTATTCAAGCTTCAGTCAAGCTTCCTCTCTCTCTCTTTTTTCTCTTTTCTGTTTTCCTTCATTTTGTGATGCTTTTGGTGAGACTTTCTTTTGTTGTTGTTTTTATTTTTGGCAAATTTATTTCTAAAGAATTGGTTTTGCAGTGTTTTTTGTTCGAAAACTTGTGTACCTTCTTGCACTGCACTTGAGACTCGCATTTGGGAATTTTAACTAAAAATTACTGCTGATTTCGCTGTTAAACGTACGTGTTAATTAATGCTAGATGGAGATTTTTGCTTTAAATATGTCCAAATCTACAAGATTAAGCACACTGTCATGCGAGTAAATTTTGCTAGTTTTTTAAGGGTTTTGTGTGAGTTTTGATGTTACAAGATTAAGAATTTTTTAGGGTTCTGAGTAAGTTGTGATGCGGGTAAGTTTTGATGTTACAAGAATGAAGATGGTTTTCAGTTCTTCTACTAGTTTTAATTTTATTTTTAATTTTACATATTATTTGATGTTTGTGTTGTTGCTGCTATCATTTGCTATTACTGGAGTCCGGAACTACTAGTTGAGGGGCAGAGAAAAAAGGGGAGGAGAGGTCTTTTAGGGGGTGGTCCTGAAATTGAACTGGCTCTTTTGTGATGAATTGGTGGTCCAAATTTAGTAATGTCATGCAGTGGATGCAAGAACCTTAATCATCACAGTTGAGCATTTTTTTCCCTCTAAACAATGTAATAGCATTTGTCCTGAACCTACCATAGTATCATTTACATCTTGTATCTTGAAAACAAATCCAAAGTAGGGACCATACATGTTTTTTTAGGCCAGGCTGATCTAGTTTCGCAAGAATTATGTTTCCTTACTTTCTATCTCATTTTACTCAAAGATTAATGGGAAAAAAAAAGATGGGATAATTTTTGACATTTGTGTTAATCAACTGGCATCATCACCGTGTGCAGTATTTCTCTTGCTGCATAATAAGATACGAGCCAAGTTGTTTGTTTCCTGTAATATATTGAAAGCATAAGAGCATTATTCTAGGTGCGTATCATACGGGTATTTTTAGCAATAAGTGAGATCCCATGATTGGAGTTTTGAGGGGTAAAAAGACAAGGTTGCATGTGAAATTAAGAAACCCATGTAACTATGGATTGAGATTTGAATTGTGGTTTGTCTTACATAGAAAATCTGTAATTCTCTTTCTGGATGATTTGCAGCAATTCCACTGAAACAGATGTAGTTAGTTACTGGGTACTGATCTTCTTCTCCATATTATTTTCATTTGCAGACCAAATATCCCATGAACCAAGCATACCCATCAATTGTTTTTATGTATAATACATACACAAGTTTGTGTGTTGAACTCCCTTTAAATTTATCAATTCCCTGCAGCAGTTGGGATTAGTTATCACGTTCTAAACTTGTATGTCAGGTTCTTATTTATGAGAAGGTTGTGGTTTTCACTGCTCATTGTACTCTTAATTTCTTATGGTTTTTACGATCTTATTATTTGCCCCCTCTACATGCAGTATTGTACTTCTCCTCGGTGCATTAATCCCTTGCCCATCACATGTACTGCATTGAGTTGTCTATTGGGTGCTTAACATGTTAGTTGTGCTTATGCAGGTATGTGGCATCCGAACTGTCAGCAGATGTCACCATAAATGTTGGAGAAGTTAAGTTTAAACTCCACAAGGTATGGGTCTCTTCTTTGTCCTTGCTTATTTTCAACTTATTCTGAATTTAGTCAGTATTCTATTAACACCCACCCACCCACAAACATTTTCAATTCTCTAGAGATGTAGAGAATAATAACCAGTATATTGGTTCTCTTGAGGAACGTCAAGTGATTGCTTGATGATTTGCATTGGAATATTGTATGACCATTAAATCTCAATAATATACAAATTTGAATAGTTGACTGTGCCCTTAAGGAAATAAATTACACTCAAGATTGCAAATTAGTTTCCAGTAAAAGCATATTGTCCATTGAATTGGAAAGTAAAACCATGCCATGTTTTCATGGAAGGGTAGTCAAAAATTTGTTTCTCAGAGAATGTCTCTGTATCTAATGTAGCTTATTTTTAACCACACTTGATAGGTCTTACCATGTACTGTTGATGAGCTTGATTATGATTCCCCTATCTCATCTTCTTATACCAAGTTCTAATTGCTCAAGAGTTGAGATTTTATCATATGCCAAATTAAAGAACTTCCTCCACCGACTAGTTGCATAAAAGTGTTGAATACTTGGTCAGAATAGAGCCCTTTCACAAGCTGAGTTACAGATTCTTTTATTTTTGCCTTTGTTTCTATAATTCACAATGAGTTGCTTTCATGAACGTGCAGTTCCCTCTTTTGTCAAAGAGCAATCGTTTGCAAAAGCTCGTGTCAAAAGCTGGTGAGAACTCCGATGAAATTGACATGGTTGGTTTTCCTGGTGGGCCAAAGGCTTTTGAGATTTGTGCCAAGTTCTGCTATGGAATGACAGTTACACTCAACGCTTACAATGTTGTTGCTGCACGTTGCGCGGCTGAGTACCTTGAGATGACTGAGGATGTTGATCGAGGGAACCTTATTTTTAAAATTGAGGTATTTCTGAACTCCAGTATCTTCCGTAGCTGGAAAGATTCCATTATTGTTCTTCAGACCACCAAATCTCTTCTCCCATGGTCTGAAGATCTGAAGATTGTGGGCAGGTGCATAGATTCCATTGCATCCAAAACTTCTGTGGACCCTGCAAGCATTACTTGGTCCTACACATATAACCGTAAGTTGTCAGTGCCTGATAAAATAGTTGAGGAAGGGATAAATTTCAGAGAGAAAATTGAATCTGTTCCTAAGGACTGGTGGGTCGAAGATATATGTGAACTGGATATCGATCTCTACAAGAGAGTCATGATCACCGTGAAATCAAAGGGAAGAATGGATGGTAAAGTGATTGGGGAGGCACTGAAAACTTACGCTATCAGATGGTTGCCAGATTCATTTGATGACTCAGTATCTGATGCTCACACTTGTAAGTACAAGTATCTGGTAGAAACACTCGTATGTTTGTTGCCTCCAGACAAGGGCGTGGGTTGTTCATGTAGTTTCTTGCTGAAATTGTTGAAATTCGCTGTTCTGGTTGGAGTGAATGACTCACCCAGGGAAGATTTGATAAAGAGAATCAGTTTGAAGTTGCACGAGGCTTCTGTCAAGGATCTACTGGTTCCTGCACGGCCTCCTCAAAACACATTGTATGATGTGGAATTGATTCAGTGCATTGTTAATCGTTATTTGATGCATGAAAAGTATAATCAGGATGAGAAGAACAAAGTGAATGGTGACTTTATTTTAGGGCACGAACATGTAACCCTGATGAACCTTGGTAAATTGATTGATGGATATCTAGCTGAAATTGCACACGACACAAATCTCACCATCGCCAGTTTCATTAACTTGTCACGGTCAATTCCTGATTCTGCAAGACCAATTCAAGATGGGCTGTACAAAGCCATCGACATCTACCTGAAGGTAGTATTTTGTGCCTCTGAGTAATTTCATTTATAGTCTTATTTAATCTTCCAGTTTTATAGTTTAAGCAGCTGTAGGGTTAGTGTATGCACACTTAAAACAATATACTGCCGCCATATCACTGGCTTTCCGATGCTTGCAATACTCACGAAGTAGCCGCATTAGATTGAAGATGCTACATTTATTTTTGGATTTTAAGCAGCATGCTCAACTGAAATGTGTTGTGCCTGGGGATTTGTGATCTTTATAGAAAATATTTTAAACTGCTTTGCTTATGGTGAAGAACTTGACTGTATTAATGTTTTTTGCGGGGTTGAGGGTGGTGGTTATGGGTTTCAGCAAATTGTGTGTGACTGCCAACATGAGGATTCTGTGATACCAAGTTTTCTTCATAAGCGCTTCTTATGAATAAAATGCTTTTCTCCTGTGATTCACTAATGGCTATTTTGAATTCAGGAACATCTCAGCTTGACGAAGGCAGAAAAAAAGAAGATATGCGGTCTAATGGATGTCAAGAAATTGACAATGGATGCATCAATGCATGCTGCACAGAATGAACGACTCCCTCTCCGTGTAGTTGTCCAAGTTCTCTTTTTTGAGCAAGTTAGAGCAACTTCTGGTGTTCAAGCTCTCAACAGCAATGCCCGTGATACTTCAAATTCCACAACAAACACAGATGAAGAATGGGAGAAGACAGCAGCTGATGATAACAAATCCCTCAAGAAACAAATGAGCAGAATGAAGATGAAAGACGAAGACTTCCGGAAAAATGGAAAACTGCTGAAGAAAAACAGTAAGAGCACCAAAAGTGGCGTGCAGTTGCTGCCATCTCGATCAAGGAGGATCTTTGATAGATTGTGGGTTGTTGGTAGAGGGCATGTTGAGAACAGAAGCTCGGAGACTTCCGGGAGCTCACAGAGCCCAACTTCAGTGGCACCTGGTGACACCAAGTCCTTTGGTTCATCTTCAAGACAGAGGAGACACTCCATCTCGTAGAGATAGTTTGTTTGAGCTTCATCAGAACATAGCAAGGGGAGAAGATTTTCAAGAACTGTTCAAGTGTAAAAAGTGGTAGGTTTTGATTCTAGCAGGTGATGGAGGCTTATCTCTTTTGTCTTGTTATCTGATAGATGGATGGAGATGCAATCAGTTTTCTGAGTGGCTTTTAATTTCCAACATCCATTGATGTGTTCAAATTGTAATATTATCTATGTCTGTATGAAGTTCACTTAGATTATTCAAGAAAAGTTGTCCAGCTAACCTATGATCTCTTCCTGTACACGATGAATTAAATTCCTCCACATATTTCATCTCTGCTTGAAATTCTCATGGCCTCGTCCTTTTTCCAATCTTTTTATCTCATTGCCATGGAATAGTATTGTTTAAAAAATATTTTTTGATAAATATCAATATATAATTAAAACAAAATTGAAAATCTTCAAAAATGCTTTTTTGATATCAATTATTTTTGATTAATTGCTTGTGCCAAGATAAATCTATCAATCGTTTTAATTGATGATGAACTATTATTGTTTTAAAAGAAAAATTGGATATGAATTTTCAATTGGGTTTGTAATATAATGATTAATTTAAAATAATCAACTTATATTATAATATGTGAAATGAGCATTTACTGAAGAATGATATGGTATACCTATTGATATAATAGTGACCGCAAGAGTTGTATAACAAGGAGGAGATACATAAGAAGAATAAATAGTAGAAAAATGCACTCCACCTCAATACTCTAAGTATTAAGACAAGTAATTTTGATTTCAATGAATGTGATTTATTTTAATTTTAGTATTGTTGTGATTGGAACTAGCTTTTAGATAATAAGAACAACGCTCAATAATAATAAAAAAGATGAGCTTTTTAGAAATGGGATTGGTGTCAAGGGATGGATAAAAAAATTAGTTTTTTTTTGTGTAATGGGACTAGTGATCAATAATGAATAAAGAAAATAGTTTCCTAGTAATAGGATCAATGTCCGATAATCGGCAAAACACTTGCTTTTCAGATGATAAAGATAAATCTTGATAAACGGGAGTGAAGCTGAATAACAATTAATGAGAGATTATGCTTGATAAAAACCTTAAACATAATAATGATAGAAAGTAATCTATTAACACCATAATATATTATTCTAGTCGTTTTATTGATTTGATGATTTATAACATAGTTATATTTATAATGTGTGATAAATCAATTTCAAGTACTTTGTAACTTCACATGAAATATGTAGATGACTAAGAGAATCTTGTTGGTTAATTTATGAAGATGTAATTTTGTTATATGTTAATTCTTTTGTAATGTAAAAGATAGTATGTATTTAATGTCAAAATTGTAATCCTTCTATCATTTTGTAAGGAATTTTCTCAACAGACTTTTATGACAATATGTTTCATTTATTGCTTCAAATCAAACCATGTTTTTATCATTCGTCTAAGTTTTTTTTAATACCTTTTAAGTCGATCAAGTTATATAAGAATAATTTTTATATAGTTTAATTTGAAGCTTAAACTAGGCAAGAAATTTGGTTTCAAGTGTGACCAAGTTGGATTTAAAGACTATCAAATTTTTTTTTCTTAATCTAGGTATTATCTTTTTACATTTAACATTTTTCATTCCCACCATAGATTACAATAGTAATACAGCTTGTAATGCCTTTTCTTTTTGCATTTTTGTTATCATTTGTTTTCAATTTTTTTTTGTTTATTTCATCGTTCAATATTGAAGTAATCAAGGATTAAACTTTGTATTCTGTTTCTTTTTATATATTAGAGTAGCTTGTAAGTTTGTTAGGGTAACCTAAGTTGCCCCTGTTTATAGGTTTGGTAAGATGTTTTTTTTTAATTGAGTTTGACTTTGTTATTGTTTATTTTTCTCTCTCATATAGTTAAAAATAATAATTTTGAAAAAAAATCATGTTATTAACCTTTATGAATTACATAAACTTGTCCATAAATTTGACTAATTGACATAGTTCATAGGTTTATTAAGTTTATATTGTTTTTTAATTTTATGTATAGATAGTAAGTTAATTGATAGCTTAATTCTATAAAAGGTTTTACTTTACTTTCTAAAGTATTATCGCGCTCTAAAAAAAAAAATATATCAGCATTGAGTTATTGGGTTGATGCAACTTATTGCCTGTTTCAGAGTGTAGTTGTGGTTACTTTTGAAAATATTTTTCATAGGTTTATTAAGTTTATATTGTTTTTTAATTTTATGTATAGATAGTAAGTTAATTGACAGCTTAATTCTATAAAAGGTTTTACTTTACTTTCTAAAGTATTATCGCGCTCTAAAAAAAAAAAAATCAGCATTGAGTTATTGGGTTGATGCAACTTATTGCCTGTTTCAGAGTGTAGTTGTGGTTACTTTTGAAAATACTTTTCATAGGTTTATTAAGTTTATATTGTTTTTTAATTTTATGTATAGATAGTAAGTTAATTGATAGCTTAATTCTATAAAAGGTTTTACTTTACTTTCTAAAGTATTATCGCGCTCTAAAAAAAAAAAAAAATCAGCATTGAGTTATTGGGTTGATGCAACTTATTGCCTGTTTCAGAGTGTAGTTGTGGTTACTTTTGAAAATACTTTTCGTTTAGAAATGCATCAAAATAATATTTTTTTATCAGTAAAATAATCTAAAAACATAAAAAAAAAATTAATTTAAAATAAAAAATAATTTTTTTAAATTTTCAAGATTTTTCATAAACAGTTTTTAAAAAACTCTGAAACAGCTGCTTATTTATGAAAGTACTTTATACTTTTTAACATATATTTTTTTATAACTTTATACTTTTTAATATATTTTTTTTATAATTTAAAAAAAAAAGTAGCGTCATCTAATGAAGAATCCATTGCATGTTCCTTACCTGGATTATGATGATCCAAAAGTCAAGTGCTTTGACCTTCCAACTATAGCAACGGCCAATAGCTTCCATCCATTGTAGTTATCAAAGAAAGCACTGCCCTTTTACACACAGTTAACAAACTTTCAGATATGAAACATAAACTTTCAGACATCATCGTTTCACTTTCTCTATGTCTCTTATTATTATTGGCCAATCTTACTCTAACAAAATCATCACCACAATGCAAAGCATGGCTAGTCCAATCAATCCCTACAGACATGCCACACCTCTCTCCTGTCCCTGGTGTTCTCTCCACTGGTAAAACTTAGATGGGTTTTTGAGCTTTCGCTGTTCAAGAATCTCTATCAGAAGAAAGCTTAAATTTTGCAACCTTTTATGTTTTTTTAGTGTTTGATATGATTGTATTGCTGTTTTGTAGGGGATGTGTTACTTTGGTTGGCCAAAAATTCTACTAAGAATTTGGATGTTATAGCTCAATACTGGCAGTTAGTGGCAAGTCCTGATGATCCTCGTTCAGGGGATCATGGTTACTCTAAAGATGAGATGAAGAGATTTGGTGCTGATCAAGGTTCTGCTGTTTATAACGCCATAGAGGATGCTGCCCTTAGAAATGTTAGTATCAGGTGTGTGTTTTCATGTTCTAGTGCTCCTATGTGCTTTATTTGTGATTTGCATTTGGTTTGCACCTGGGTTTGGCCTAATTTAGTTTCCGCGTAATGGGTTTTCATATGCATCTCAAATTCACAAAAAAGAGTTGTTTCTCTTGAATTAGAGGGATTCTTTTAGCATTTTAATGTCAATTGTGATTGTGATTTTAACTGTGTTTCTTCTGTTGTGAAATTGAATGTCTTTTAGGCTATTGCAACACTCAGGTGTTTATCCTGACTTCACCAAAGAACCAACTGACCTTGCTTCAGGAAGGCCAAATGTGAAGAGTGTGACTTTGTTACTGAGTAAATGGTGGGGGTCAGGCATAATTCATACCAAGGTTTGGATATCGGATCGAAAAGATGTGTATATTGGATCTGCAAATAATGATTGGAAATCTCTCACTCAGGTACTTTGAATGGTCGTCTAGTCTGTTAACCTTAGGGTTTCTTTTGCTCTTCTAGTTGCTAAGCATTTTGTTGGTTTTCAGTTGAATCTCGTTGTGGATGTTCATGATTTTGGTATTGTTTCAGGTTAAGGAGGTTGGAATTTATCTAGTTGATTGTCCAAAAATAGTAGAAAGTGTTGAAACCTACTTTGGAAACCTGTGGCAACTTGCTTCTCTTAATTCATCAGCTTACACCAGAACTGTATCTGATCAACGGTGGCAAGTTAATAGAACGGTTCCCTGCTGGTCACATTTCATCGATTCTAAAGAAAGATGCTGGTGTGTTGGAGGATTTTCCCTTAACCTAATTAAGCTATTTGTTTCTTGGAATCAATGTCTTTTGGTCAGATGATCTGGAAATCATCTGCAATGTTTTGAGAAATTATATGAAGTGATCACAAAGTGCATCTCGTGATACCAGGCCTCTTGATCAAGGCTGAGTCATCCAGCTCATATGCTGCAGAGATAATTAGTTTTGCTTCATTTTCTGTTGATTAGCATTTGTGTGATCATGCATGGATCTGTATTATGACTGGCACAGGAAGCATAACTATCTGTTTGACAGTCTTTAAGAGCTCATTTGTCAACCGATTTTGGTCCCTGTTCTTTTCATGGTTTACTGTCTTATTAGTCAAAATTTACATTAACTGAACTGAAGATGGTGTTTTTGTTACAGGTCACCTCTTCCTCGTTCCGTGAAGGTTCCCCATACTACAGGCTATCCAACATTATCAGATCCGTACATGTTCCATATTCCAATAGAAACTCCTGGGTGCAGTTATTCAAATTTGCAGCCTCAACCAAGCTATTTATCATTTGCTCCTCCTGAGGTAATCAAGCAATTTTTGTTACTTCATGCATGTAGCATCTGATATGCATCCATGTATTCTAACGTGTTTTGCTCTTTATGTTTTGGCCATTTTGATGCTATATTCGGTTAGCAGCTATCATTTGGCAGGTTCCAGGCTGATGAGCAGGCATGGGTTGATACAATTAAATCCGTTGGAACTGGATCCATGGTTAGGATTAACACTATGGACTGGCTTGGCCAGTCCCAATACATGAAGCAAACAATTTATTGGTCATCTCTTTCCTCTGCAATATCTGAGGTATCTATGTCTTCATACCATGAAATTTCTGCTTTCTTTAGATCACCACACTTCATTAAAACAAGATTTGTATCGTTTCAGAACTCTTATTTCTACCAAGCTCATAGTGGTTCTTATTTTTTTATTAGCATATCTCACTGCATTTTTTTTTGGTGTGTGCATATGTATCTGCTTTTACTAATAATATTCCAAGTTCTGAAAGATTTTTGTATTCCAATGGCTTTGTTGAATTGATAGGTTGTCTTCTCCAAACAAGCAACAGTGAAGATACTGGTAGCATACTGGGCCCATTTCATCGACAACACCGAGCTGTATTTGAAGTCTCTTCTCTACTCTAATGTCCTCTGCTCTTCCTCCAAGTATAACAACTGTTCTGGTAAAGTTGAGATCAAGTACTATTTAGTTCCAGGTTATAACCTGACAGGACCTGCACTTAGCAATGGGACTAGCACAGGAAACATTTATCCAGGCTTTTCCCGGGTTAATCATGGAAAATATGCAGTTAGTGATACTCGAGCTCACATTGGCACGAGCAATCTTATATGGGATTATTTTTACACAACAGCTGGTGTCAGTTTCGGGACATACAACCCTGCCATTGTTTCACAGCTTCAGGCAATCTTTGATTCTGACTGGAATTCACCATATGCTACTCCAGTAGGCGAGCTGGATGAAGCTCATCGTTCTTATTCGACCTGAGAACTTTCGCTTGAAGAAGCACTCTTTGTAGAAACAAGTTCTAAGCTAATGAAAACAATGGATTCAATCAAGAACCTCATTTTCAAAGAAATGAAATTGACCTACATAGTTTGTTATCTTTGGAAAAAAATAAAGATGAACTCACCATGTTCAACTTTAGACTGAACCTTACAAGAGATATTTGTTACACAGCACTCTGTCAACACTCACCAATCGTTTGACCATATTTCATGAATCTGTTCTTAATCGAAAGGGTTGAGAATCAAAATTCGGGCAGAGATTACAATGACATACATTGGTTGTAATTTGATGCAACTTTTTTATAATTTATTTTGTGTAATTTGAATTAATTTTTATTTATTTCAATTAATTTGAATTAATTGGCCCAAGAAGGATTAAAAAAAGAAGTTGATTGAATATAGTCTAGCAAGTCAAAACCTGACTTGGTTTTTTCTTCTTCAAAATAATATTGATTTATTTCAAAAAACTAAATCAATATTAGTTTAAGTAATATTTGTCAACCCTGCGAAACGGACCTTCGGACAAATCACTAGCCGGAGTCGAGTTTATTACTATGGTTAAATCCGGTCAACTGTAGGTATAACTAAAATATAAAATAATCACTCTGTAAGAACTTTGTTGGGACACCAATAAAATTTCCAAAACCCAAATTGGAACCCTTAACAAGGTGATGCAGCCCATTCATTTAGCCCATTAACGTAAAACCCCTCCTCCTCTTGGGAACACTCTCTCGCTTCTACTGCGAGAGCTAAACGCGCTGGACAGCGAAACCAAGAGTGGCCTCCATTGATAGAGAAGCGAACCCAGGAGATATTACCATCACCAGCACAAGCGAATAGAGCTAGAAATGATGCAGAGATTCCGAAGATTGATAAAGTTACAGCAAGCACGAAATGGGCTTCTTTCTTATCAGAGAAATTTCTCTGCTTTACCTTACTATGCTCAATGTGATGATCCTCAAGACCAGGTCAGTCTTTCAGTCTCCTTTTATATGTTTATGCTTAGAAACTTTTTCCCCCAATTGAAAGTTTCAGTCTTTTTAGCAGAAAGTCTCAGTCTTTTAGCTTAAAGTTTTGGTCTGTGTACGTTTTGTATGTATGCCATTTGGTTTTCTATTAAGAATTGGTTCATTTATGAAGAGAAGACGCTCAAGAATGGGGCTTTTTTTCTTTTATTTTTTGTTTCCAGTTGAAAGTTCGAGGCTTTCAATTAGAAGTTTGTCTTCTAAGCTCTAGCTTTAATGCTTGTTCCATTTGTATTTTGTGCTCGCCAGTTGGTTTTGTGTTGAAAACTTGTTCGTTTATTAAGAGAAAATTAAGAAGAATGGAGCTTTTGTTTATCTGTTAAAAAATACTCGCACCCAATTGAGAGTTATTTATCATTTCCTGTCTCTATTTTGTCTTTCATTTTCGGGAGTAGGCTTTCTTGTCCTCCTTTATTCTAAATAGGAATTCCCACGAATTGGCTCCGAGTCTTTTTATTAATTTAATGCCGGAATTCCCCTCATATCCCATATGAAATAGAACCAAAATCAAGACAATTTTGCAGGATAATGGGGTGAACCCTATGATAGAATCTTCTAGGCATCTGCCTTTCTGTTAGAAGAGATTTTGGGAGTTTCTCTGTAAAATCATCTCTGGTGGTTCTTTCTTGAGCCAGCGGAGATGACACCAAAAGTTCAGTGGCTTTTGGGCTGTCTTCTGTCTTGGACCCACAAAATGACCTGTGCTGTGCCAAGCATACGGAGGGTTTCCCTTTATTGGTGTCTTCACCTTTCACACCCAATTAAGAGTCTGAGTATTTTTAGTGCAAGGTTTTGATCTTTTTTGCTTAATAATTTGTTCTTTGTTTATGTTTAGTGTTTATGAAATTTGGTTTTGTTTTGAGAAATGGTTTATTTATGTGAAGAAGACTCACGAGAATGGAGCTTTGGTTTTGCTGTTTAGAAATGCTTGTGCCCATGTGGAAGGTTTAGGGTTTATGAAATTTGTTTTTTGCACATGCTGTGCACGCATGCCATTTGGTTTAGTTTTAAGAAACGTTTTATTTGTGAATAAAATTTTTAAAATAAAGTGCTTTGTGTTTTTTGGGGTGGTAAATTTCAGGTTTTGGTTGAAGGAAGAGCGAAATCAAGAGCAGCCATTCTCAATAGACCAGCTTCTCTCAACGCTCTCACAATTCCAATGGTTTGCTCCTGTTTTCTCTGTTTGTTCTGTCTGCTTGTTAGCATTCTTTAGTAGCTATGTGGATAAACTGGAAATGAGTTGAAGGTCTTTTTCTTGGTAGGTGGCTCGGTTGAAGAGACTGTATGAATCATGGGAAGAAAACCCTGATATTGGATTTGTCTTAATGAAGGTATATAGCTTTGACTTTGCTTAAGAACATATCCTATAAACATGTTTGCCAAATGCATTTACTTTGTTGTTGGAGATGTTTTTGAAAATTTAACACTATTTTATGTGTTCCAATTTGGTCCTTTTTGTTTTTAACCTGCTTTCTTCATATCTTATGAAGGGTAGTGGCAAGGCTTTCTGTTCCGGTTCAGATGTCGTTTCCCTTTGTGAGTTGTTGAATGAAGGTGGGTTTCATGCTTTTGCACATGTGCACACCCACACACATGCACATATGTACAGTTAGTGTGTCCGTGTGTCTATCTCATGGAGTTCTCGAGCCACAAGGCTGCATGTCCATGGAATTTTGAATGAACTGCATTCCTTCATATACATCAGGGATCCTTTCTTGATGTTATAGGTAAGAGAGATTGTTCAAACATCAAAGGACAATAAATCTTGTTTCTGGTACCTGATGACAGTGCACTGATCAAATGTGTTTGTATCGCACAAAATTCTGCAGAGGTAGAATGGTTGTTGGTTTTACAACTGATTGATATGACGGGGCCTTGATTTTGGACATAATTGTTTCACTTCATCTGTTTCATTCTTTTGATCACCTAGCAATAATCACTGGCTCATAACCTTTTATAACAACATTTCATTTTTCTTCTTGTTCAACTTTGATATTGTTAGTGTTGCTTCTTATTCAGATGCACCCTTTGCTTCGCATTTACAAGTAGTCATGATACTGGCATTGTTGCTGATACACTTCTTAACTGCATTTTGATCATGTGCAGGAAAGATGGAAGAATGCAAAACATATTTCCAGACATTGTATAAGTTTGTCTACCTACAAGCAACATATTTGAAGCCACATGTGAGAATACAACCTTTCAGAAAATTTCTATGTAGAGCTCAATCAGTTTTGAACTAAGTAATGGTATCTGGGCACTCTAATATCTTGCTATGTTTCTGCTACCAAAGTCTATGGATGAAATTTTGTTATCATGTAGTAAGAGTGCATTTTTTTTCATAGAACAACATTCGTGGGTAGCTTTAAACTGGTCACCATTTAATCTACTTTCCTATTGTTATAAATTCTTTCAGGTGGCCATCTTGGATGGTTTCACCATGGGAGCTGGGGCTGGAATTGCGGTTCCAGGAATGTTTCGTGTGGCAACTAATAAAACTGTAAGTGACTAGTGCTTCAGACTAATGTGAAATGCTTTTAATTTCTTGAACTTGAGTCAGACAACTTTGAAACTGCGCTTTCCCTTGTATCATATCAATGTTACATAAAACGCACTCAGGTAAAGTGCTTCTTAACTATTCTTATGGTATGCAGGTTTTTGCTCATCCAGAGGCTCAGATAGGTTTCCATCCTGATGCAGGGGCCTCCTTTTATCTTTCTCGCCTACCTGGTTACTTAGGTAAGACCAGACTATCTATGCTTTTGAATATGCATTATTTATATATGTTCTGTTTGATATCATACTTTTATTTCTTGTGAACCAGAATTTTTTCCTCTTTTTTGGACACGATAATGGTATTCTTTGTCTCAGGGGAATACCTGGCTCTAACGGGAAACAAGCTTAATGGTGTAGAAATGATTGCTTGTGGCCTTGCTTCTCACTATGTGCTACATGAGGTCTGCTTTCAGTGCAATCTACTTCATGATTCCTTCTTTTTTACTCTCTGTCTGCATGCGTAAATGTTGTGTAGCCTATAATAAAATCTTCCTCGACAGAGACTTGATTTGGTTGAAGAACGTCTCGGTAAACTGATCACAGATGAGGCTACTGTCATAGAGACTTCTCTTGCACAATATGGTGACCTTGTCTATCCAGATAAGACAAGCGTCCTTCTCAAGTAATGTCTCATTATGCATTTTCATACTTTACTATCTTGGGGTGGGTGGGTGGGTCATTAATTTGACAGTGATGGCATATAAGCATTCACAAGACATCATAACTAAGCCACTGAGATTGAGCCAGTGGTGAGGGGGTTGGGTGGTTTCTTAGATGGTCCTAGGTTCAATTTCTTGTACCATTCAAAAACAAGAAAAGAAAAGGCAAAAAAGAAAAGAAAAGGCATCGTAACTTCTATGCATGAAATGGAACATGTAACCTGTATGTCCAACTTTATTTCCCCATTTCCATCCTTTGTTGTTTCAGGTTCGAGACAATCGATAAATGTTTCAGCCATGATACAGTCGAGGAAATTGTTGATGCACTAGTAAGCTTCATTTTCTATGCGATGCCCTTTGTGCTGCAGTTGTGCGTCTGACATCTGAACCATGATTTTCTCAGGAAAGTGAGGCAGCCGACAACTCTTATAATGAGTGGTGTAAAAATGCCATTGGTAAAATAAAAGAAGCCTCTCCACTGAGCTTAAAAGTTACATTACAATCGGTAGGTTAATGATGCTTCACAACTATGGTGGTGTCTATTGTAATTTATATGGTTGACTACAGTTTCTTTGGCATTTAGATACGAGAAGGTAGATTTCAATCTCTTGATCAATGTCTTGCTCGTGAATATCGAATGTCACTCGCTGGAATGTCCAAACAAGTGTCTAATGATGTCTTTGAGGTAACTTCTCCCTCTCTCTTGCGCACTCTATCTCTCTCCTATAATTTTCGTTTCCCTTTTTGCATATTTGTTTCAAAATGCTGCAAAACATTTTCAAGATCCAATCTATTGAAACTGGTTGAATTCTGTTTTTTCATAGGGTGTTCGTGCTCGGCTACTAGATAAGGATTTTGCTCCAAAGGTACTGAATCTATTTACTGTCTTACTTCATCATACGATTGCTCTTACTCCAATTAATAATGTGTTATCCATTTGAAAATGCAGTGGGACCCTCCAAGTTTAGAAGAAGTAAGCAAAGATATGGTGGATAGCTATTTCTCCCCACTTGGGGAGCTCGAACTGGAGTTGGAGCTGCCAACCGCATTGCGAGAACCTTACATCTGAGTGATAAACTCATACAGCTTCCAGAGGGAAAGTCGGATGCAGGATGCAAGTGACCAGGACCGTTTACAAGCAGGAATGGATGAGGGGTCCTTGAAGCCACTGGTTCTCAGATAATTTGTTATACAAGCTATGCCAACACTGCCATGGCCACCATTTCAAGGTTTTTTTGTTTCCTCTGTTAACTCTTAAGATTTTGCAAAGACGGTGGAACTTTTGTTTCCTTTCACTTGTTCCATGGATCATATGATTCGACAAGAAAAAAGTTCAGTCCATGATTTTCATGATCATATATTAGATTACAAATCTATGGTTCATATCAATAGGCAAATGCTACTTCCTTAGCATCACAAAATGAAACGACTAATCATTCAACACCTCTCCAGGACAAAAAAGCTCGCGAGGCAAACTACCAGTCATTTGAGAATTCTTGTCTACTTTTTTCTCATTGAATCTATAAGTCTATTTTAGGACAGTTTGACAATTGTTATTTACCACACGTAAATAGACATTACTACCTGATTTTATTGCTATGAAAAGGATATGTGACTTTCAATTTTTATATCCTTACAAATATAGGCCAATCAATCTTAATTATATCATAATCCTCAACATCAACTAATTTAATAACATGGATAAAAAAGTAAAATGACAGTAAATAAACAGGAAAAAAAAAAAAGATAAAAAAGAGCGCATTTAGGTTAGCATGCTAAATATATGGCTTGGTCGTAAAGTATGACAATCTTTTTGAAAGCAAATTAAAAAAAAAAAAAAATTATGAAGCTTAATTATTAAACAATTTAATATTAAAAGATAAAATTAAAAATTAAATATTTTTTTAAAAAAAACATAAAAAAGTTTTTTTGGGTCAAACCAGGTTGGCCCGTTAGCTCTGTGATCTTGAGCATAATATTGGAATAAACTTTAGGAAAAAAATACGAGGATTAATTCTCAATCAATTAAATGTTAAATAATAAAATTATAATAACAAATCAATTATTTTTTTTACAAAAAAGAAAATGATGAAGAATATTCTCTAATAACAAAGCAAAAATTTAAAGAGAACACAATATCCTTATGGAAAGCAAAATAGAAAAAAAGCTCAATTTATAGCAATTAAGAAATTAAAAGATGGATCGAAGATAAACTTATAATCCAAAAGGTTGAACAAACTCAACGCGTGTCCACCTGGGAGAATATGTAAAATCCATGACCTAATTTTGATACAAGAGTAAAGCAATTTGAATAACATGAATAAAACATTAATTAAAAAAACTAGAATATTCAACATCAACTAAATTTATAACATGAATGTAAGAACATCAAAAAAAAATCAAAAAGAAAAAAAATGATAAAGAAAACCTCATTAGAGCCCATTTAGGTTAGCATGTTACATATATAGCTTGGTTGTGAAGCCATTATAACCCCTTGAAAGAAAATTAAGTAAATTCACAAAGCTCAATTCCTAAATAATTCAATATTAAAAAATAAGCTAAAAAATAAATGTGTTCTTAAGAAAAAAAATAAATTTTGTTGAGTGAAACGAGATTAATCTGTTAGCTCTATGACCTTGAGCATTAGATTGAAATAAACCTAAAAAAAGGAAAGCAAAAAAAAAAACATGAGAACTAATTTTCTATCAATTAAATCACAAGTGATAAAAATGAAATAACAAATCAATTATTTTTTTAAAAAAAGAAAACATTTAAGGATATTATCTAATGACAAAGAAAAAAATTAAAAGAGAACACAATATCCTTATAGAAGGAAAAAAAACTCAATTTTTAGCAAACAAGATATTGAAGGATAAGATTGAAGAAAAAAATATAATCCAAAAAAGATTGAAAAAATCAAACTCATGCCTACTCGAGTTAGTATTCAAAATCCATGACTTGATTATGAAGCAAATTGAATAAAATCATGAAACTTATTCATCAATTAACCTAATATTAAAAAGCGAGATAACCTAAATTACACTCAAAATCAATGAAAAAATCAATATAAAACAAATAAAAAAATAATAATGTAGCCCATTTTCCAATTAAATAAATCTTGAATGATAAAATAAAATAAATATGAGTTTAAAAAATAAGTAAACTTAAGTTAATCTAATAAACTTGCAACCCATGAAATCCTAGTGTTGAGCTCATTCAAGAAAATCAATTCTCAACCAATATAATATTGAAGGGTGAAACAAAAAAAAAATTAATTTTAAAAATTTATCAAAGCAATAAAAAAAATGATGATCAAATTTGATAGGAAAAAAACTAAAGGGGGATGAGATCATAAAAAAAATTAATTCTAAAACAAATAACAATCAAAATAATAAACATTAAATCTGATTTATGATAAAAATTAAAGGATGATGGAATTGAGAGAGAAAAAATTAACTGTAAAACTATTTAATATAAAAAAATAATAATTAAAAGAACAAAAGCCAAGGAGAGAAAATAAATTGAATGGATGCTTTGAGAATTTAAAAAGTCAAACATTAAAATCAATGAGGAGAGGAAAATAAATAAATTGCATGGGCATCAAATCAAAGTTTTTCTTATTAAATTTTATTTATGTTTGTCAAATTATAAAATAACCAATAAGTGAACTTGATTATATATAAAAAAACATAATGAAAAGATAAAAAAAAAACATGACACAAGTTAAAGAAATTTTAATTTTAAGAGTTATTCATTCAACTATGATTAAAAAATTGAATAAACAAAATTTCTTCAAAACCCAAGTTTAATTAGTTATTTTATCTATTTGAAAAAAAATATGAAGAGACATTTTTCCATATTATTTTGATAGTTACTAATTGATCATGTGAAAAAGACCATATTATCCTATATCCTTATAAAAAGTTGGTTGATTTTGTTTGAGAAAAACAAAATAATTATTATATTTTTCTAATTCACAATGCAATGAGTTTAAAGCCACAGTGATTTAGTGATCCTTTTTAATTTTTAAAATTTACATTATTATAATTAATAATTAAATAATTATTTTTTAATCTAAAAAATAAGAGGAAAAATAAAAATATTTTTTTTAGTTATTTAGTAGTAAATACAAAAAACCGAAAGGATTGATCACTCCATCTAACCTAAATACCTTTTCAATTTACAAAATTGAACCAATTTTATATTTTTTGTTTTTAGTATATCTCTAATGTGAAGATCTTTAAGATAGCTAATCATAATCAACCACATAATCTGCAAGTAAGAGATACATGATTTGAAAACTTTATATATATAAAAAGTAAGATTGTCAATTCTATTTTAGTTGATACTTTTTTTTTTTTTGCAACGAAATATTTTGGTTTCGAACCGTTTTAATGCTCCATTTCAGGGTTGTTCAGTTTTTGTGTGTGTGTGTGTGTGTAATTAAATATATTAATTAAAAAATAGTTCAAATTTAAAATAAAATTAGCTACAATTGTGCAATTTAAAACATAAATAAAAAATAAGAGTTGAACTGATATAACTCGATTGACTTGATGAATTAAAAAATAACATGAAAAATTGATAAAAATATAATTTAATTAGAAAAAATCAAGTTGATATTAAAAAAAAAAAATTGATACATTAAACCAACTTGAGTCAACCTACGCTAACCTTTCAAATGTATAACCTCAGTTATAAAACCATAGTAACCTTAAATAAAACAAATCAAATCAAATTATAAAATTCAATTTGTAATAAGCTCGTTGTTGAATAATAAAATTGAGAAATATTTAATCTAAAAAATGACAGTAAAATGATTTTTTTGAATAAGATTATGAACATGTATAATATTATAAGAACATCATCATCAACCTTACAAGCTCATTACATTCTCTAATTACTTTGAAATTTTAATATAATATATATAAATATATTAAGAGACTCTTCATATAATTTTATCTCAATCTAAATATTATATTAAAATATATGATTGATATTGTAAAATTATTTATTATTTTAAAAAATACTAACTTAAATGGAACGAATAGAACGAAACCCGACACATTCTAATTGAAATTTTGATAGAATTTATGAAATCAACCGAAATTTTAAACAAGTAAAAACTCTACTATTTTATTTTATTTTTTATTAAAATATTTCAGCCTTAACGGAATGAAATAACACTAATATTAAGTATACAATTATCATCACAGGTAAGTTCTTATGGTTGAATAAACCAAAAATCTAATGTATATTTAAAAGTAAATTTAATTGTTAGAAGAATAAATTGAGACATTAATCCAATTAATTGTTTTTCAAAACTAAAAGTATAGTATTAAAAAATAATAGGGGCAGGAGCGGGAGTCGAACGTTGATGAATCCAATTAACCCTTCTTGTCTCCTTCAATCAAAAACAGTTGCAGGCTTGCGGGAGACTTGCCATGGCACATTAGAGCCTGCAAATTATACCAAAAAGGAAAAACCCTACTAATTTTCTTCATGAATACTCAGTTGAAGAAGAGAAATCTAATCCAATTCTACCTTATCGAACCCATTTTGAGACAAAACTCTCTCCGACAACTTCGTACCAAACCAACCCATCATTACAATGACAGAACTAGAAACACGAAAGAACACAACCAACAAGACTATTTATTCTTGTACAAAAGTAAAGGCCAGCACTTGCTCACTAACCAGAGAATTCTAGACACTATTGTTAGAAAATCTTCAATAAACCCTACTGACACTGTCCTTGAAATTGGACCAGGAACTGGAAACCTCACTCTTAAACTTCTTAATGTTGCTTCGAAGGTTGTTGCTGTTGAAATTGATCAAAGGATGGTTGAGGTTCTTAATAAACGTGTAAAAGAGCATGGATTTGAAGAGAAACTGAGTGTGAGTTTGGTTTGTATGCAAGTGTTTGATAAAATACCTGAAAGAAGCTGTTGTTTTGTGATTACTGAAGTGTTATGTTTTTGGAAATGGGGTGACGGGTTTCCTTTTTTATTGATTTATTATGCTTTCACAGCTAGAAAAACTTGATCTTTTTTGAGAATGGCTTGATGGGTTTCTTTTTAGTATTAATTTATTGTGCACTTACAGTGATTGAAATGTAGTCTTTTGGAGAGTGGGTTGGTGGGTTTCATCTGTTATTAACTTATGTTATTGTTTTGGAAATGGTCAATGTTTAATCTTTTGGGGAATGGCTTAATGGGGTTTTGCAGGTTATTCGAGAGGATGCATTGAAGGCTGAGTTTCCTAAATTTGATCTTGTTGTAGCCAACATTCCTTATGGGATATCTTCGCCTCTCGTGGCTAAATTGGTGTACGGGGTGAATCCATTTCGAAGTGCCACACTTCTTCTTCAGAAAGAATTTGCACGGCGGTTGTTGGCTAAGCCTGGAGATTCTGAGTTTAATAGATTGGCTGTGAATGTGAAGTTGGTAGCTAATGTGGAGTTTGTGATGAATGTAAGCAAGAGGGATTTTCTCCCTGCTCCAAAAGTTGATTCTTCGGTGGTTATAATTCGGCCAAAAGATCAAATTCCTGATGTGAATCTTGATGAATGGTGGGCATTCACGAAAACGTGTTTTGGGAAGAAGAATAAGACTTTGGGGGCAACATTTAAGCAGAAGAAAAAGGTGATAGAATTATTCAGATTATCAAAAATGGCAAGCTCTAATGGAGAAGAAATGAACAGGAACCAGTATGTTTGTGCGGATGATGATGGGGACATTGAGGAGAGTGATGGAGAAGAGTGTCATTCATCTTCTTGCACAGATAGAGAGTTGCTTTTTTTCAAGGAGAAGATCATCGAGGTTCTAAAAGCTGCTAGTTTTGAAGATAAGAGGCCTTCAAAGCTGTGTAATGAGGAGTTACTGTACTTACTTTCCATGCTCAATCAATCTGGAATTTACTTTCATGAGCTAACAAAGCCAAGTAGTGTAGATAATGTAGCATTTGCTGCTGCTTACAGTTGATAATACTAGAGATTTATTGGTGCCCTGCTCTTCTCGGTGGTTGTTTTTAAACCACTCTTGTTTAGTTATACTTTGTTTGCTGCTGCTTACAGTTGATAATACTGGAGATTTATTGGTGCCCTGCTCTTCTCGGTGGTTGTTTTTAAACCACTCTTGTTTAGTTATACTTTGTTCTTTTTAGAGGAAAAAATAATAATTCAGACTTGTATTTGCCCCTGTTAACAGGGTTGATTTGGGTCAAATAGTTACGCCAGCATAATAATGACCAAACAATTGCCAATTCAAGAAACCTGTATGGTGGTTTCAGATTGTGACACTAATAAAGCTGAAGAACACGTCGTCTGACCTTTTCAATTCCCATGATTCAGACATGATCTCTCCAGGATGCATGGAATGTACTGATTTAAAATCTTATAATGCGACATTGAACTAAAGAACAATCAAGTGCGTACAGGATTCGAAAAAGATAGGGTAGAACTTGTGAAATTCCATTGAAACTCGGAATGAGAGAGTTCATATAATTTCTCCATGAAAAACAGCCTGACAATACTATAATTTGCATCAACCACTACAAAATTTAGTTCCTCAGCGAGGCCTGAGATCAATTCCAATGCTGAGAAGGGTTTGAGCTGATTCTAATGCCTGCTCAGCTCCAAGCTTCGAGATCTTCTCACCCATCAAATCTAATTCACCGTCAACTGAGCACCTGCTTGAGGGCTTTCGACTAGATAAGCTCATGTTTTTCTTGCTGCGGGCATCGTCTGTGGAAGCAGCTGGGGAAATAAGACGACTTTCTGAGCATTGCATTTTCTTAGGTGCTGGCATATCATGGTCATGTTTCCCTGCGTATGTTATTGTGGTGGATGTGGCATCATCTGTGGCCCTCTCAACATGCTTACGAGCAGGGCATGCTGAAGATGAGCACCTGTAATAGCTCCTAACATTTCACCAGGGGAGTGATGAAAGGTAAGACTAACAAGGTTTACAAGAAGATACAGAAGATAAGGGATCCACATAAAAGTAATTTGAGAAAATCTTGATTGAACAAACTTAGATTGGCTGGGAAAATTTTTCCCAGGGCCAGACATGTGGAGATTGGAAAAAGAAATGACAACACGTGAAGTCCTGTGCTATTTATGCCTTCATAAGCAAAAAGAGTCCAAATCCTACCTTACTAATGAATTCCCCTTCAACATTTTCTGACCATACTTGCGCCATCGATAACCATCATTTGAGCTTCCCTCATCAGAAACAGTGTGTATAGTGATTTCAGGCTCCTTAGTTTTCAAGACAGGAACTGAACATGGTGCACTTCTTTCTTTAATCCTGCTTGTTGACCTATTGAGTTGAATTAGAACTCCAAAATAAAAACTTAGATTCAAGAGAACCAAATTCTATAAAGGACATGCCTTATTTTCAGTCGGGGTTCAGCACCATGCTTCTCCTGAACCCCAGTACTGGCAATCCCACAGGAGCCATTTTGTTGGGGTCCCACTGCCCTTGAACCAAAGCTGTAAAATGGCAATATTAGCAAAATAAAACATCAAAGACATTTTAAACTATCATGTTACTCAAATAACTTACTTTCGTTTTGACTCTGACTCATCATCACTTCTCTCTTTAATCCTAGCTCCAACATTTCCATTTGAAATGCTTGAACTCTGTTGTTCTGATTCAGGCACATGCAAAGATGAATGTCTGCCATCAGCTGAACAGACAGAAATATCCAACCCAACTAACGTCTGAACAGAAGGATCTAAAACTTGACTGCCTATGGTATGCTTAGGAGATGATATAACCCTGATGCATTTCCTTTGAGGAGGATCATGGTGGTGGTTACCTATATAAACAACATCAACAACATGACCCGATTGATCACAATGTTGAACCTTCTTCTTAGCATAGCAACTAGAATAGACACATCTATAGTAGCTTTTCAAATTGTTAGAACCCCTCACCACCTTCCGGCCATACTTCCTCCAGTTATAGCCATCAGCAGGGGGTGATTCCACAACATGTGGATATCTGGTCTCGCAGTCCGAATGTTGCTGGTTTATTACTAGCCCAAGTGCACGCATTGACCGAGGCTTTTGTGGTTCAGATGCTGAATATGGAAAAGATATTGCAGCTGATGTCAGTGATAATACTTCACTTGAAGTATTTGCACATTCATCTAGATGTTCTAACTGTACCCGGTCAGCTTCAGGTTTTGTATCCGCACAAGCTTCCTGTTGGACCATCTCATTTCCCCCCTACAAATCAATTATTCTTGTATAATTGACTATATAAACATTATTCAGAAAACAAAACTCATATTAGGCTTTTTGCAATTTGGGCAAGCAACATATTTAAATTTTTCTCTGATGGTTCTCTATGTTAATACTAATTATCAATGATCAATATAAAGTTGCTATCAACAAACCAACACAATCGTTCCAAAATAGACTGAACTAAACAGAAAGTCTAATCATTTGTTCGAACTTCAAACCATCCCAACCCTTCTTGCTAATCGATGTTTCCCTGCAAACTCAACCAATTTCGTCCATAAAAATGAAAACAAAATAAACCCAACACAGAAAACAACCCAATACACTAGCTTTAAAAGAGAAAAACAAATTCTTGATTAGAAACTACACAAGAATTTCAATCATTATAAACAAAAACAAAAGAAGAAATCCCACAGCACAAATAACAAACAATAGCCAGATGAGCTCATCTATACAAATAAAAGTTGGTAAAACACATTAAGTGAATATGAAAAGAGTAAAAAGACAAGATAGAAGAACCTGAAATCTAAGAACTGGCGTATTGGACATAACTATTTGAGTAACTGAGAAAAAGAAGATCAATCACAGTTAAAGCCAATATTAGAATCTTTCTTTAGGATCTTTGTTCTGTTTTTGCATGGTTCTTTGATGTAGTGGTTTATATTTAAAGGTTAAGTGTTTGAAAGAAACAAAACAAAAATGAAGACATTAGTTTCATCTGTCTAAATCAAGGGTCTTGGATTTGGTTATCGAGGTGGAGAGGGAACATCTGTGCTTTTTGTTTCCTTTTTGACTCCTGTTGACCTGACCAGGCGGTTTTGTATTTGACTTCACTTTAGGGTTTTGACCATGACTTTGATAAATAGCTCTTTTTGTTTATTATTCATTCATTCTTCCAACCTGTAATTTTGAACCAAATTCTTTTCACTTGTTTCTTAAATACCACAGAAGGACAACTAAAGTTTTGCCTTGTTGGACTAGCCTACGTCATCTATCCACAGATGATTTCAGTGGTGATGAATGACCAAAACCGAAACAAGTTCCAATCCTACTAATAACTCGTTTGGATCAAACTACGAGATGATAACTTTTTGTTTCATAGTGGTTTGGATGATCATCTTAAGTTGATTTGTAAAATGTTTTGTCGAACATCCACACTGGTTCCAATCCTACCAACTCATTGCAGACAAACTATAAGAAGAAAATTTCTTCCGACTATTTTATCTGGGCTTTAGGTAACACGGCTTTATTCGAATCGAAAACTCCAAACAGTAAATGTTTCGGCAGAGCATTAACGAGATTTTCACAGATGCATGACAACGATGAAGGTTCTGCGTCAGATTGGGTTCAAGATTTGCAGGCTATACTATTCATGGTTCAAAAAATGGAACCCAAGATTAAGCTCCTGGTCCATCATCATTTCATGGTAAGAGCCTAAATGGTAATTGGTCCCAGAATGGGGAAAACATTGTAACTTGCCATCACAAGATAAAAGAACCTGGCTTGCTACTTGTATGTGAACTGATCAAACCATATCATCCTTGTAGTACTTGACCATACCAAACACAGATACAGGGAGCATACCTTTGAAAAACATATCCTACAAGTTCTAAACTTCCATAAACATGAACGCAACTGGCTCAAGAAACCTTGGTATCAAATTTCAAGCTTATGCCCATGCTGAAAAGCTCCTGGCACAACAACTTCGCCCCATAAGGTACACTAACTTTAATAAGGTCATCAACAGACTCACAAACCCGGCAATAGGGACCCCTAATCTTGCGACCACCAGGCACAGCCCGTTGGATCACGTTGGCCACATTTTTGCATTTCTGGCAGATATGCATTTCAGAGGAGTCACTTAGAGTAAAAAGGCGTTCGTGAAGGTTCGCAGATGCACCATGAGCTATGAGGCAGTCACGCTCCATCTCACCAAACTTGATACCACCAAAACGCTTACGGTCTGCAACAGGCTGTCTTGTAAGAGGGTGTACTGGTCCAGTGTTGCGAAATTTTACTTTGTCTTCAGCCATGTGGATCAGCCGCTGATAGAATGTTGGTCCCATAAATATGAGAGAACGAACCATTTCACCAGTTCGGCCATTGTAGACTCTTTCATTTCCCCATCTTGAAAATTTAGCCCTGTTGTACATATTCAACAGATTATCACTCTCAGGATAACTTGAAAACAAAAACAAGATCATGAAAAGGAGAGGACAGGAGCTTGAAATAGACAACAGCATGAAATTTGACAATGACATATGCCAGGAGAGTGTAGTATGGTACACCAAACCACCAAGAACAAGACAGCATTGACTCATATTTTTTTAATTCTAAAGCATTCTCGGATAAAATGGAAGTCGAAAGAAATTATGCATCAACATTTACAAATGGTACAATTACAGAGCAAAGAGTACTGTCAGTGAATGCAACGTCACCTGTGAAGCTGGTCTATGATGTCATCAACTGATAGAGTGGAGAAAGGGGTAGCGTATCTCTTCGAGCCACCACAGGCAATTCCCTTTCCTAAAGCAGCCTCTAATAGTTGACCAGGAGTTTGACGTGATGGAAATGCATGTGGGTTTATTACAATATCAGGAACAACACCTTGAATTGTGAAGGGGAAGTTCTCCTGAGACTCCAAAAAGCCCAGAACACCCTTTTGCCCATGCATGCTTGAGAACTTGTCTCCAAGACAAGGAGATCTAACCTGCAACAGCAATTGAAGAGCATAACCAACAACAGGAAATGTGAAACACACCTACTCACACGCATGTACATTTGGTTCAAATGGACTAAGGGCATCCACCCAAGGAAAACCAGCCCCAGTACCATCTGCTAACCATAAATTCCATAAAACAGGTCTAGAGGAAGGCAAATTCAAACACCACTAGGAGCTCTTTGCATGCTACATTGTGTTTCACAGAACCGGACCTTACATTTTTACTAGTGGGACATGCATGTGTGAGCATATAGGTGGCCATTCAGAAACTGCACGTTCATTCAGACAAACAGAACTGTTTTTATGTTACTATTTAACTTTTTTTTATGTACCTGTCTCAAAGACACCACAGCAAAATTCTTTCCCTCGTCATTAGATGACAATACCACCTTCTGAACCATGCCCCTTTCCGTGTGCTTCAGCTTTACACTGTGATCTGTACCAGATTCTGCACACTTCCCTATCACAATATCACCACTTTGCATATTAGCACCAATAAAAGGAAATCCATCATCATCAAGGCTGTCAACCCGTCCAATTTTGCTTTGTATTTTCCCAAAAGTAATAGAATCCTCAGACTTCCGCCTCTTGTCAGTTAGCTCCTTGTTGTCCACCTCCGCCTTGTAGCTTCTAATGTGCTCAGAGCGAAACATACCACGCTCTAAAGAAGCACGATTCATTACCAATGAATCTTCTTGGTTGTAACCCAGATGAACATTAACTGCCACTATAGCATTCTGACCATTAAACAACTCTGGCTTTGGCAGCACTGCATTATGACCAAATGGGTATCCAGGTTTACCAAGACAATCAGAAATCATTGTCCGAAATAAAGGCCTTTGGGGGTAATGCAATTGGTGAGACAAGGTGTCAACTCTGATGTTGGGATTTGTTGTGGAAAACCCAATAGCCTGCTGAGAATGTTTTTGAGCTTGGTACAGGACCCTTCGTGCATGGTCATGATTGGCAAAGGGAATAATTCCACAACTCAAACCTAACAAAAAGGACATGTCAAGTTCACAGTGTGTATACTTCATAGGTTGCTTCCCCGCAATATCCTCTAAAAGAAATCTGATGCCCCATGCAGTACAACAGTCCTCTTCCTCTTCAGTTCCAATAAACTCAATAATCCCCTTGTCCAGAAGAGATGTGAAGATGTAATTTCCCCCTTTAAATGCTTTAATTTTATCCAAGTTCTCAACAACTAAAAGAGGGCGTAAGATCCTTCCAGCATCAGAAAATATGCGCACTTCTCTCTGTTGTTCATCCCTTTTGATTTCCACCTACATGAGAAAACCATTACTGAAGATGTTAGGAAGGCAACAAAAATAAATCAGATCAAGGAAATCCCACAATCATCCATTGAAAGGATAAAGGAGTATAAAATCTACGAACACTGAATACTTTAAAATCATAAGGAAAAGCATGAAAGGAACTAAACAAAGGAGATAAGGTGACAACAATTCAGACATGCATCCAAGCATTTTCTAGAGTTAACCAATTCCTTGAGAGGTATAAATAATGAAGAAAGCATGTGTTGCCTACTTAACATCAGCAATTCCCAACACTTGGTCAGGACAAGGCCCGCATGATCACTCTTATGATGGTTTTGCAGCTTGGACAAATGTAACAAATGTTGATTTTAAAGGTTTTCAATAAAATCATAAACGTTTTGGTTACCAGCTTCCCTCTAGTATATAATGACCTTAGGGACATTCCAAGGTCAACCATTAATATCACAAATATCATGTATTAACAAGTTTGTTACTGCAACTTCTCAAGGCAGTCATTACAAGGAATGAAATTATTTCATTTTTGACACCTTTGATCAAATTGTTGGACTCGACAGTAGCAGCAAATTGATGATATACATAAACTTCATTAGCAACGAATTTGGATATAAATCATAAAATATAATTGAGACAACCTGATAGGGCAATTGTCTCCTGCGTCGCATGCTTCTTAGCTCGCCAACAAACAATGAAGAATCTTCGCAAACTCCAACCCATTCTCCATTTAAAAACACCTTATGCTTCCCATCCAGTTTAGTGTAAGTATCATCAACCAGTTTCTCCATCCCACCATCAAACAATTCATCAACTAGAGACTCTGGTATATTGGTACTGACAACTCCAGTGACAGCCAAATTTTTTACAAGGCCGCAGTTTTCACCATCTGGAGTAGAGAGAAAGCATACTCTACCCCAATGAGAAGGGTGCCTGCGCCCAAAAAATCACGTTACAAAAACATAGCAACCACTAACACTAGATCATCCAACAAGCACAAAGGATAAAATTTCTTGAATGATCAAATATGCATGTATTAGAGCACACATAATCTAATAATTCAATCCTAGGAAGGAAACAGTTTAGTGATTAATATTCTTAGAAAAGGCAGATGAACATTTTTAACCATAAACATGAAACTTCAACTTTTTTGAGATCACATGCTCATCTACAAACAAACTGCTTATGCTCTCACATGCAGTTAAAAATAAGACCCAGCATTTTGGATTTCTAATTAGCCAGGATTATTGTGGATCAAGTGTGGTCAAGACAGTTTAGCACAATAATCCACAAACAAATCTTAACCAATCACAGAGCGGAACTTAATTCCAGTTGTAAAGTTGATGCACCTGAATGGCATGCTGCACAGAAACAAGAACCGGTTCTTAAAATATGAATAACTTACGGATATCTGGCATCTCCAACCTTTCCCGTGTACAGAACTTGCTGCCTTGTTTTCCGCAGATCTATCATTGTTTGCAGTGGATTTGCACGCCCAAGATTTCCCACAACTCCGGAAACCCTTTCCATCCACTTGAAAGGATGACACCATGCCCCAGTTGAGAATGCTCTCGTCAAACCATTGGTCACTATTGAAGCATCTAAATAGTGTTCAATTGGGTGCACATCACGGTCTCCATATAGGTCTCTCTGCAAAGCCTTGGTCATGCGCCTCAATGCATGTGAAACATGCACTTTTAGCTCTCGTTCAAGCAACTCGCTAGCCAACTCGAACCTCTTGTTTCTAAAACTATCCCTATTGTCACATTTCCTGTGGCCAGTATAGGCCTCCAAAAGACACTTCACCATATATCCAAGAAAACGAGCCTTGTGCCTGCGGCTATTAAGCCTAGGAAACAGATATGCACTAATGGCATCTTCAATAGATTCTTTTGGTGGGAATCTGGTCTTTCTTAACATTTTATCCACAAAATCAAGTGCTTTGTCCTCCCTACGAAAATGCTCGCATTTCTCATCAGCATCATGAATTGAGGCAAAGAAAATATTCACAATGCTGGCATCATTGCTGTCATAATCAATCAAATCTATCACTTCTTTGTCTGACCTTACACCAAGGGCAAAAAACAATATCCATATAGGGATCTCTATCGACAAGAAGTACACACACAGGCCTTTCTTTTCTCCTTTAATGTATTCCAATTTAGAGAGCTCCACTAGTCTAACAATCAACCTGTTCCTCTTAACTTCAGATTTGTATGAAACAGTCCAGCCCTGACTATTTGAAATCCAAAGTCTCTTCATACAAATTTGCTCTTGTGCAATGAACACCTGCAGTACATTGAAATAAATACAATAAATATTTTGATAGAATTACCTTATAAAATCAACAGAAGTACATTCAAGAAATTTTAACAAGAGAGTGAGAGAGAGCGTGAGCAAAAGATAGGAAAAAAAAGGAAAAAAGGAAACAAACAAAAAAACACTAATAGAATAATATAGCAAGTCCTGGTGCCAAGGCGCTTCTCAGCCTCAGAGAGAGGATAACATTAAAACTGCTAACACAGTCTCTCAGTCCAAAACACTGATAAACTTATAGATCACTCTTCTCTTACAGGTCTGATGTTTTGGTTAACAAGCTGCACAACTGAAGTGACAGGAATATATTGGTTTTGGTTGCAGTGATAATCAAATCATAAAAACGATCAAGAACAAGCATATGTTCAATTACAGCAAATACATGCTTAGACATGATTAGGAACTGAAAGCACAAGGGAAAAGAAAAGTAAACAGAAAACTTCAAACACACCTTTTCTGCACCTTTGATCAAAAAATAGCCTCCATGATCAAAATCACAATCCCCCTTTTCAACTGTTGTCAGCCAGCAAAGGTGAGACTTCACCATAACAGGCATCCTTCCAATAATGATTTCCCTGTTTTCAGTATGTACAACATTCTTCTGAACAACTTTGTCTATCCCTGTTTTGAACTTGTCACTTCTACCAACAGTTTGTGTGTATACCTGACATAATTGCAGAAAAAATACAAGAGATTAAAAAACTTATAAAAGCAGAGAAAGTATCCAACAATTTATGGCATCTTCATAGTTTTAGCTGAAACAATCTTGCCTAAAAGAGTTGACACAGAATGAAAACGCTATGATTGCAAAACTTTGTGCATATGCATAGATGACAGTGGAGTTCTTTTTTCTTCTCAAGTTAATAAGAGTCCACATATTTAACAGCCAATTGGTGTATCTGCAAACCAACAAAAAATAAGATAACAAAAAACAGAATTAATTAATGGCAGAAGACACTTAAAAGTTGAATCTTCAAGCCATTAGTGCCTGTGAGTTAAAAATGGACCACCATCACTGCCTTGGGGAAATTCTGATCATCGGTGTCATAGGCAAGTTTCGAGTCAACTATAGAGTTATTAGAACTATAATCAAGCTTAAAACAGTCCAGAAAACATCAAGGCACTTGCCCAGTAGCACAAGTTTTTGAAATATCATTAAGAGTTCTAAGAATCATGAAATTATCAATATGACATAGTAATATAGAAATGAAGATATAGCAAGAAAGAAAACCAGAGATTGACTCTTAAGATTTGCTGCTTCAGGGAAATCAGAAGCTTTCATCTAAAGAGTTTAGCATTGCAGTATCAAGAATTACCCTATCAAACACAATACAGGTAGTATAATGTCAAGCTGTTATCACCAATAAAAACCAGAACTGTTAGTACCTGAACATTGACATGAATTTTCATTCTTGCTGAATATGTCATATTCTGAAGTCTGGCATGCCTGGGAAACATATTATGCTCGGCATCACTTGAAGTACCACCCCAAAAGCTTGGTCGATCAAGGGTGACCTTTCCAAGCCTAACTGATGCACGTCTCCATTCACCATCCTTCTGCTTGGATGTGTCATACCCAGGCTCAACAGCAACCTCACCAAATGAATCAAAGACCCTTTGGAGTCCAGTGTTGATGAAAGCATTATATGAGTTGATTTGGTGACTAATGAGACCATACTCGTCAAAAAACAAAGACGCTGCCTTCTTACAGAAACTTTGCAAAGTTTCTTTCCCCAATTCATTTAAGTTAGTTGTGTCCATCAAATCCTCGTCCATATCCATATCATCAACGTCACCCTTACTACTCGGACCCACCTCCTCCATGTAATCTGATGATGCACCCATCTAATTCAAAATCTGAGAATAAACATAAGACAGAACACCAGTGCCAAAGGTGTGATCACAACTGTGATGATTTTAACCCAAATGGAAGTGGAAGAAGCGCGGAACATATCAGTGAAAACAACTTAAGTTTTCAAGGCTCATTAAACAACAGATATAAGAACCATTCCCTACTTTTATTAAGAATGCCTTCAGAACATCGCAAGTAATAAAACCCAACAAGACATTGCCCAAGTGCCCAAGCAGCATCAACATTTCCTCCACAAATACATTTCTTCCTCTAATACAAATGCTAAGCATTTGGGGTTCACTCTGGATTCCAAATGATACACTATTCTATCATCCAGACTTCCTTCGAAACACCTTAATACATATCGTTCATTAGAACTGTAATTAATGACCAATAAATGTGGGAAAAAAGGAGGGCATACTTTTATCACAAAAAAAAATTAAACAAAAAAAAAAAACATATTCAACGACATAATCATGTCATCATATAAATGCAAGAAAAGGCCCAGTTTTTTTCCTCACACTAGCTTGTCCCTTCCAGCAACACCAGAAACACAAAAACTACAAAAAAAAAATCTTAACCAGCTGGGTTTTTCCCTGACACAACAGGACTATCATAAAACCACTATATTTCCACCAAAAAAAAGGTGTACAAAAAAGGTAAACACCTTTACTTATCACATACATAACAAAACCCCAAGAAGCTACAAGCTTTAACTAGTTTTAACAAAATAAGCCCAAAATGGGAAACAGAAGGCATTGAAATAAACAGAGAAAACTTACATTAAACCCTAAAAAACCCTCTTTTCTTTATCAAAGTTTGAACCTTTTGGCCTTGAAATGAGTAAAAATATATCCTTTACACAATGCCAGTGTTGAAATTTCTAATGGTTTTCGGGTTTTGATCAAGCATAGCTCTCTGTGAGTGAGTTCAAATGACTCCTTTTTTAACTTGTGGGGGTGACCAGAAAGGTGTTCTTGTTTGTTTGATTTGATCAAGGGGCAATATTGTCATTTAGTTTAAGAGTGATTCTGGCGAGATGAATCAGATTTTGTAAAAGACGCACGTACCCATATGATGATGAAAGTTTTTGTCTTGAAAATGCGGTCTTTGGGGGTAAAACTTATGGACAGAACTGTAAAGCTAAGTTATGTGCGGATGGAATTTATTTGGTATTGTATTTAAAAAAAAAAAAATTAATTTTTTTATTATAAATTAATATATTTTGATATTTTAAAAATATTTTTATGTACTTGTATCTAAAATAAATTTATATATAATTATATATAAATATATAAAATATTTTTAAAAAAACATTTTCAAACAGTACTAAAAGGTTCTTTAGCTCAGGTTGTCAGATTATTGGATAAAAAATGTTTTAATTTAGTGGCGGTTTGGAATTAGGTGTTTCTGAGAAGATTTAGTATTTTTGTTTGTTTAAAATTATATTTTGATATTATTTTAATGTATTGATATCAAAAATATTTTTTAAAAAATAAAAAATATATATTATTTTAATTTATTTTGCATACACGTACAACGGTATTTTAAAATAAAAATGAGTGTTTTAACTTGAGTTTTAAAAAATATTTTTTTAGCTATTTTATATTTTAAATTTTTAAAATATTAAAAAATATCAGTTAAATTATCTCAACTACCTCTTTCATTTGGTGACAAGGTTAACAACAATGAATGTGCTATCAAATAAACAATCTAAATTATGATTCACCATGTATAAATATATTAAAAAAATAATGTTTTTTTAATTATTATAATTTAAAATGATGGTGTAAACAAACATGCCCTAAAATAGTTATGTCATCTAATCTTTTACTCTATATTTAAATAATAATAAAAAATATTCCTGTGAAAAAAAAATGGATTACCAAAACAAAACTCAAACTCTCTATTGAATCAATTTTTTACTCTCCAAATTTAATTATATTTTAAAAAATTCGAGTTTCAAAATAATTTATTTTTTTTACTTAATTCCAAAATAAAATTTAACATATATTTATATAAAAATATATGCATTTTGGGTAATTTAAGAATTTTTACCATATATCCATGTTAATACATTTTAGTATGCTTGTGATTGTTATAGTAATTGTTTTCTAAAATGCATTTCATTTAAAAATAAGCATTAACATATATTTATAAATAATTAAAAAAAATACTCGGGAATTTTTGAATTACCATATATCCAAGTTAATACATCACATTGTAAAGCCTTTAAATGAGAAAATATTCATGAATCCTTAATATTCATTGTAAAGCTGAATTAATTCACGTGCATTTCATCCTTGATGAATCGGCCATGTTTTTAAATTTGGCATGCCTAGGAAGCTTGATATATATTCATCAGCTGTTGAATCAGGTCAAAATCTTGGTGGGTCAAGGGTAATCTTTCCAAACCTTGATTGTAAATATCGATTTGATTCGTGCTTTGTTTTTGTAATTAGAATGGCATGTTTTAATTTTAAAAGTATTTTGATATATTATTTATGTGTGTATATTAATTCAAAAAAATAGTTCAAATTTAAAAATAAATTTATTTAGAATTGTGTTATTTAATCTAAAAAAGATAATAAAATAATTTTTCTGAACAAAATTATATAATATTACAAGAATGACATCATCAATCTCGTAAGGTTATTACATTATCTGATTGCTATAAGATTTTAACATAATATATATAATTATGTCAAGAGACTCTTCATGATATTTTATCTTAATCTAATAGCCAAATTAAGAAATATAAGTGATATTATAAGATTTTTTATTATTTAAATAAAATATTATTTGACCGAAACAGAACGAAAAAAGTGAAACCAAAATGTTTTAACTGAAATTTAAATAAAATTTCCGAAACAAGCCAAAATTTTAAACAAGATAAAATCTATATCGTTTTATCTAATTTTTTTAACATATAATAAACATTTCAGATATTTTGTCCAAATCAAAATGAAATCAACAACACTGCTTTTTAGGTTACAAAAATAAGAAAACCGTTCCCTTCCACTACTTTCTGGTATCTTTGCTCTCCAATCTGCCGTCTCCTCTACCTCGTCTACTTCTATCAAACACAATGATGTTGACACTGCGAAGCTCTCCTTCCTCCACCATAGATTTTAAGATATCTTTCCTAACTCGCGAATCTTAATTAATCTATCTTTACAGAAGTCATTGATTGAACATCACAATTGTCGCTCAAGTGATTAAATTCGTATTGAGGCTCACAGAAAACTTGACCATGTGAGCCAAGTTGAATGTAGATGTAAATCATCTCCTCAAGAGCTCAACGGAAGACAATAGTCTTCAGCATGCCAATAGACTCAGCAAAAAAGAAAAGAAAAAATGATTATGGTGTCCAATACTTGAAGTGGGGGGAGAAAGTTGCCCTCTTTGAGGATTTCTCATTCAGATGACAATACATGGAATGGATAAACCATAGACCATGAAGGATTGATACATTTGTTAAATGTAAATATACAGAATGGCAAACTTGGCATGCTACTTTCATCTCCATGTCCAAATGATTTTTTTACATCCAAGGGGATGCATGGTTCTTATGTTAGGGTATAGTTCTGATAGAGTGATTGAAAAGTTACATCGGTTGAAGAAACATAATAACGTTAATTTAATCGTGATGTTTGTTTATTTTAAATAAATTGACATCAATTCAAGAGACAATTCTGGGATAGATTTTTCATGAAAACTTCTAGTCTTTCCACAGACAAAACATTTTCTTTGCTTCTTTCTTACAAAGAGTACAAATTTTGGTTCGGTGTTTATTTCTGTTTGTGTTGCCGAGAATAAAAGATTCAGTAAGACTACGAAATAATATAGCAATCACAATGCTGGTACCAATGAACATGTTTTAAAACCAGATGATTGATTCTTGCCTTGATCTACATCACCAAATCCATATCCTATCAATAAGTATTGAAAGATGATTTTTTCTTTTAGGTGTTGATTGATATGCATGTTTCTACCAAATCATCTTAGATTAAAAAGGAACAACAATTTTAAAAGAATATAGAGTGTTTCAGCATCTTAACCATCAAGAATTATTATGAATGCCCTCCATTTTTGGAATCCATTATCTTAAATTTGACGGTCACTTTAATAGAGATGTAAAGAAAGGTTTCAATCTAATCGGCGGATAAGATACTCAACTTCAACCAGCTTGGTGAGAGGGATTACCCATTCGTCATAAAGGCGAGCTACTACAGAAGGATCGACCTTGTAATGTTTACTGTCAGCATCGTTGCTGACATTCACATCTTGTCCGAAAACACCAGCCTTTTTCGCAACCCTCTTCTTGACCATCTTCTCTACTCTCTCATCTGTCAACAACTTCATCAGCGCATCTGTGTCCTGAGATGACCATGACCATGACAGTAGCCTGTTAGTAGGTGAATCTGGGGTTGGTCATGAAAAAATCATATTTAGTTGTATTAGAATTAAAAAAAATATAAACCAGTGAAAAGCAGACTCCAGCATTCACAGTTGGATGGAGTTCCCATGGGTTCTCACCATGTTATGGGGTTTCAGAGCTTGCAGATTTTTCTATTATACAAAATTTTGCACTGTTATGAAATTCCAGTCTAAATTTGAATTTACATGCCTAGGGAAGAAGCTGCACACAACTTGGACTTCAAAGCAACAATCTTAACAGTGTCGGTACTTAAAGAATGTGGAAATAACCTGAGCATAGACGCTTTTTCTAAAACAACCCTCTCTCTTAAATATATCTACTGGATTCTCAGTACATCACACTTTCATCCTCAGCCCCAAATAATCGAGAGATACAGAATGGCAACTTATTAGCACCGATGAATTCAATCACCATGTTCCTAGATCACATTTGCATGAGACCACGATCATAAAACACCAACTAATATAGCCAACATTAAGTGGTGCTTAGCAACCATACCTTGGCGCGGATTGGAGGTTCATAGTCATTTGGAGCATCCCTGAATTTGATCTCAGCCACAAACTTCCCATAATGGATTCTTCTAGAGAGGGCCTGGAGGAAGTGGTTATAGATTTCATAGTCAATACAAGCAATGGTTTAGCTGAAGGATCATTCAAATCTCCAACAGCTAAACATAGTTTTTCTATACTATCCATGGCATCCCAATTTACAAGCACCTTTACCTGTAAGCAGATAAGATCACTGGCAGCAGTTAACGCATAGTTCCCATCATCACCCGCATCAACAAACAAAGGAAGTAGTTGGTTTAGATACATATCCCATATAGCCTTGTTTATGTTAATAGAAGCACCTCCAGGATGCAAAACCTATAAAAGAAGCACCTTCAGGATTAGACAAGCAGATATAAAGTTGTTTTTAACTCCAAGATTCAACACAGTAAGACACATAGCAAAGTTCAGCTCAGGCAATTACCTGAGAATAGTTGTAGTTTGGAATCATTGAAGGTGGTAAATCATCTGGGAAGAAGGGATTTTCTTCTGGATTCACATACCTCCCAGCCTGTAACATAACCAGAACCAAACGATTTATTGCCACAGTTTTATTAAGTGCATCAATTGCCAGGTTCTATTTAAGTGCATCATTTGGGATGAATAATTTCAAGATGTTAATGTTGGTGTTTCTCAAGCACAAAATGACACGGACAGCAAGGCTAAAACAAACTTAAATATGCACATGAACCCGATATTTCATTGCCATGTTTTTTATTCCCTCTAATCTTGCACCTTCAGTAGATGTTCATTTCCCAACCCGAGCTAATCACATAGAGCTAAGGAAACATTATATCATATATCTTGGCCTTGCATTATCAACCATGTCTTTAATTGCATGATCATTCATCAGTCAGCCACCGTCAATCTTTCCCGTTTTCAGAACCTTACATTTTGCAGTCTCATCTAAGGACAACTTCAAGGCACAGAGAGTATTGACCCTAATGAAGCATCATCTCATACATCTTGGCCTTGACATCGTCAATCATAATTTATATTATATGCTCAACTATCAGTCAGCCACAGTTTAGTTGTTCTAAATCAGAAACTAATATGCTGAAATCTATGACCGGTTGTTTATAGAAACAAAATAATGTATTCCTCAATTAGTAAAAACTTCAAGGCACCAAACACTGACCTCCTTGAAAGCAAATAAACGAAATTGACTCTCTTTTTTTAATACAACAAACTAAAATAAATAAATAAGCAAAACATCACATAACAAAACAAACATTCTAAGAAAACAACAAGAAACCAAAATTAAACATACACCACACCCACCTTAGCTTGAACTGCCTCTGTCTCCTTAACAATGAAATCCACCAGAGGACCAGAAAACCCAGGAACTAAATGCAAACTCTGATTATACAGAGCAGAATTCATAGGAAACCTTGCTCTCTCTATCAAACTAAAAATAATAGGATCCTCTTGTCTTATCAAAGCCTTTCTTATTGAATCAAGGGTAAATTCAGACCCAGAAATTCCTTCTGCCATTGCCTTGTTATTGTTATATCCATTCAAAGACAAAATAACAAGAATCAGCACATGAAGAAAAGCCATTTCTTTCGAAATAACAGAAGTTAAAGGTCCATTCTTTGAAAGTTTTGAATTGGGGTCTAAAAAGAAACATTGCAATTAATAGATGTGTGATCACAACCACAAAACAATGAACCCTTCTGTCAAAATCAGACAAGAAAAGAAAGAAATTAATTCATTTATGGGAAAATTAATAGCCAAAGTCAATGCTTGTTAGTTGACCACGAGCTGTTTTTTGAATAATTTAAGAAAGTAAACTGTAATGTAAAAGTCAGCTGCTAAGTATGACAATTGGGTCACTAACCTCTGGTGCGTTGTCTTGAAAATTTTCTCAGCAACCAAACAGAAAGTAAACAGGACACGAAAAGCTTCAAACTTTGGGGGTATAATCTTTATTTTGTTTTCAAAAGGAAGACAGGAAAACAGACTAAGCAGTAAGTATATATACTTTATTACATATTGCTTTTGACTAAGAAAATATTAAAATATTTTATATTTTTATATTAATATATAAAATCATTAAAAAATAATTTAAAACAAAAAAAAACAAATTTAATGAAGATTATGTTAAAACTCCATGTCAACACCCTAAATAACAGTTTATTTTTAAAATCATCCCAACAAATTATTTAATTGCATAAAAAATAATAAAATTAAAATTTTACAAAAGAATTTTCCAACCTCACAAACAAAGTCTTGATGTAAAAAATATAAAATTTTTTTTTTAATGTATTAATAAAAAATAAAAAGTATTTTAATATATTTATAAATAAAAAAATATTTTGTAAAGCATGTTGTATTGCAACTTTAAATAGATAGTGGGTGATGCATGTGTAATAGATAGGAGGAAGAAAGGTAAACTCAAATTAGCCCTCAATGTATACAGTAAGTACCAATTACATCCTCAATTTAATTTGTTTACCGATTGTGTACGCAGCCGATTGCGGTGCACATTGATACTCAATTGATAAGAATTATAAATTTAGGAGCCAATTGATAAATGGATAAAGGTTAGGGACTAATATGTGTGTGCACACAAAAGAATTGGACAAGCTAGTTTTAACTTAATAGATTTAATAATGCTATGATTTGGTCCCTTCAAATTAAAATTTATAATAATAATCTCATAAGTTCTTGAAATTCCAAAATGAATCTTTTCTAGAAAACAATAACATATTTTTTCTTTCCTTCCTAAGGAGAGAAAATCCTTTTATTTCATTCTTTAAAATGCTTTGTTTCTTGGTTTTAGGGTTTGATCTCTCCATTTGAGGTTATATTGTTATTTTGGGAAGTAAAGGCTAGGTCACCTTCACAACTTTTAATGGAACTACAAAGAGTTGTGAAGCTCCCTGAAAGAGGGGATTGTTGGGATTACTTGGTGCATCTTTGAGATTATGATTACGGTTATTTTTTAAAATATTTTTCATTTAAAAACACATCAAAATAATATTTTTATTCTTAGAAAATTATTTTTGACATCAACACATCAAAATGATCTAAAAATACTAAAAAAATTAATAAAAAAATATAAAATATAAAATTTTCAAATTTTATAGCAACAAGATGGAATCAAAAGCTAGGAAGTTTCGTGGACAATTATCATAATGGCTAGTGCTTGGCAAGAAAGTTACTTTCCACCTAGAATATCCAATTTGAGAATGTTTTAATGGATGAAGGATAAAAAATTCATGAACCTTGTTTTTCTATTTAAAAGATAGACGAATTAATAACAATTGTTAAAATCGGTCTAATATGAGTATTCAATGATCCTAGGCATAATTTAAATTGAATTTATACATAAAAAAAAAAAATCACTAGAGCAGTTGAAACTCATAGGGTATGTTTGGGGAGCGTTTTTGAAAAAAAAAATATTTTTATTTTAAATTAAAAAAAATAGTGTTTTTAAATCATTTTCACGTGTTAATGTCAAAAATATTTTTTAAAAAATATCATTTTGATATATTTTTAAATAAAAAATACTTTAAAAAATAACATCAAATATACTCTTAAACTGACAAATAATCAGATTGAATTTGAGAGCTACTACTCTTATTTATCATGGCCTATCTTCTTGGAATGATGATCAATTAGCATGTAATAATTAGGTGATATTCATACAATCACAACACATGATACATGAATTAACCTCAATGTTTTGTAAGAAGAAAAATAAAAAATACTTTGATAAATCATTTTTCATGAATTAATATATAAACTACTAAATTATAACAGTATCTTGATTGATCAATAAATTCCAATAGTTTAAAAATATTAATTTATAAAGATTTAACTATATTTTATATCATCAAGAAATGATGTGGTGATAAAAGCAAATTTAAATAAATAAGTGCTATCAATATTTTTTTTTTAATGTCTAATATAACCTTATTTATAACATAAATTTTCCTCTCTTATAAAAAATCTTTCTTTCCATAAATAATTTTTTGCGTGAGACATTTCCATAAATCATTGGAATTTCTTTTTTTTTTTTTCTGGTTTCCTTTTCCTTCCTTTGTCATTGTGGGTAGTCTTATTTAATATCAACTAAATTTTGACTATTTGTTTATATACATAGAAGGGATTTGTTATATACATACACACACACATATATATATATTGAATGAGATAACTAACATCTATTGATTTTTTAATATCAATTTTCTATGACAATGAACATTGACTAACATTATTTAGTATTGTGATTCAAAAATATTTATAATTTTTTTTTATTTTAAATTAAAAAATATGATATTTTTAAATTATTTTCATTTGATAGTGTTAAAAATAATTTTAAAAAATAAAAATAAAATATTATTTTGATATATTTCTAAATAAAAAAAATATTTTAAAAAACAACATCAACCATACCAAAAACATAATCATCAACCAAACTCATAGACAGTAAGCAAATGATCCTAATAAAATTATCATAAAAACATTGGTTTATATTTTTTTTCTTCATATTTCTCTAATAAAATACTACTATCTTGGACAATAACCGACCCCTATGTATAGAAAAAATAGTCATAACAACAAATGAAACTTTAAGCACTCCACAAACCCAAAGAAACCATAAATTTTTTTACTCAAGCGGACACAAGGACCTATGCTGGTATTGCTCAGCATAACGAAAAGCAAAATAGAAATTTGCAGTTTCATTCGCAGTTCATCTTCTTCATCTGTTCGCATCGCCCACTGTGCAGCCCCAAGGCAAAACAGTTTTATCATCAAAAACCAATTACAGCAATCGGCTTGGGGGCACATAAACATTCCAATTGCGAAAGCTTTTACAAATCTGATGCTCATTTTAAGGGCTAAGAAGTTTTGCAGGATGATATGAACTGGATTTTGAAGATTCTGGAAGGTGACGAGAAATAAGACGCGCAGTGTCTTTCCACCAAGAAACCTCCATTTCTTTCTCCCGGAGCTTGTGCTCAAGACATTGCAGTTTAGCTTCTAACTCTCTTATATGTTCTTGCTGTCTTGATTCGAGTAATTCATGCAACCTTCGCTCCAATTCATGAGGAGGAACACCGCAATGCTCTTCTGAGCCTGCTGCCTGGTCTTCAAGTACAAAAGCAACTACCTCTCCAGAACTTCCATTCTGGCCTTTTGGAGTAGCAGAGTCCTCATTTGTGACCTGCCATTTCAAACTTCCAATACTCAGTAGGTATAAATATGAACACATAATATTGTGGCGGAAAATGAACAGAAAACAATCTTGCAAAAGTTACAAGTCCTAGTTGGCAATAAAACTTCCATGAATCTTTATGGGAAGAGAATCCAAAAGAACAGGACGAATTATGAATACAAAATCCAGTGTGCAGATTGATTGCAGAATCACTCTACATACTTTATGAAAAACTTCTATAGTTAACATAAACATGCAGGCAATGAAATGGAAACCATTGGCTGCGAGTCCATCAAAAGTTCAAAGCTCTTTTCTCCATTCAAAAACAGATAAGCCATGATTCCAAACGAAGCAACAAACCACTGAAACTAATGCATAATATTCAGCCTACCCATCTCCCTTTCTTCTGTGGACATTTCACCGAATTATCTACTGCATCTAAGTGAAGTTGCAATCTCTCTAGCTCAACTTCAAGTTCTGCCTCGAGTTTATCCATTCCTTCTGAACACTCTTCTTGCATAGGCGTCTCCCATCTCAAAGAATGATCACAAACGGTAACTGCTGATGACCCTGGCAAACCATATGACGATGTAAATATTTGCGGGGAATGTTGGATATCAAAATCCGGACCATCTACAATGTGTGTGGTCGAATAAGCACACACGTTAGATGGCTTAGAGAGACCATCTTTCTTTCGCAATTCCTCTCTCACATTTTCAAGAAGCTTCTCCATTTGCATTCGCATTTCCAACATCTTATCAAGTTCAACTTTACTCGCTGCAATTAAATGTAAAAGACAACATCCAACTCCAAGGTTGACAGCGGCCTCCCTGTTACACTGTTCTGCAAATATTTGAAAACAACATTAACCATGTAAAAAGAAAATTCTTGTATACATCAAGAAACAATATACATCCGATCACAAGAGGTACAGGGTTATAATAAGGGGGGGGGGGGGGGGGGGAGAATGTACATCTGCTCAAAATTTCAGCTGAATGCCTCGTAATTTTCCTTAGGATCAAATTAGCAGGCAGCTATTTTTACTGGATTTCTCATAAAATATTTTCTGGTTTTTTCATTACTTCGATATAACTGGAAACAAGCTCTGGAAAACACGAAAAAATATACAGTTTATTAGTCCTTTCCGCTTCAATTAGTAAAAGTTTTGTACTGGTTTTTTTACCTGAAACAGTAATCTCGGAAGCCGAGTTCCGCGAACCCTGCTCATTGAGCCCTTTCATCGAACGCCTAACCTGCACAATCCCATCACCACCCAATTCATCCCTCTTGCTCTCTTTCACTCTGTTCCACCTCAAACCAGAGAGCCATCGAGCAGCAATCCGGTTAGGAGGGTAGCAGCTTGAACTCCTCCGCCACCCTCTACTTCCCGCCTCTTCTCCCGTCATCAACAACTCATTCAATACGTCGTCGTCTTTATCGTCGAATGATAAGATATCACCCACTCGAAGAGGCAGAGGAAGAGGAGAATCGTCGTGTATTTTATGAGATTTGAAAAGGGGAGAAGGGGAGGAAGAAGAAGAGGTGGTTGGGGGTTTAAAAATGGAGTATTGATGATGAATTTTCATGGGGATTAGGGATTTAAAATTTTTGGGAAAGGAATTAAATGTGAGGGGCAGAGTGGTGGTGTGTTTGGATGGTGAGAAAATTTGGAGGGAAAGTTTCAAATGTTTTTGTGTTTATGATTGACTGAGTTTATGAGTGCCATTCAATCCCTACACCGAGTTTTTAATGAAATTAATGAGTACTATTTCAGGATGACAAATGAAATTAATATTCTCTAAGAAAAACTTAGATATATATAATTTTCTTAATATTCATATAAATATTTATTAATTTAATATTATTTAACATAAAAAATAATATTATATATTAAATAGAAAAAAAATATCAATATTATAGTAATTGTATTAAAGAATATAAATATTATACATATGATTTGTTGGTTTGATAATGTAAAAATTATATTTAATGCTTGTTTGGGAGAATGGTTGCAGTTATTTTTTAAAGTGTTTTTCATTTAAAAATATATTTAAATGATATTTTTTATTTTTTAAAATTATTTTTAACATCAACACATCAAAATAATATAAAAATATCAAAAAATAATAATTTAAAATACAAAATAAAAAAATTTCAATTTTTTTCATAAATACTTTTTAAAAACATTCCTAAACACCCCGTATTCTTATTAGAGATAAATTTTTATACAATTATAAAGAGAGAATTTTTGTTATAACGCAAGGAAAAAGGAAAACCAACAAGATTTTTGATGTCATGGACTTATTTGCTCATCATTGTATGAGCCGGGGACTGATTTGTAATTTCCTTAAAATTAATAATTAATGTTTTTTCTAAGGGATTTAAAGGTATTTTGTATTTGCATTTCAAACAAAGTATATTTAACTTGAGGATATATTAATCAAATAAAAAATATTTTTGAAATTATTATAATATAGATTTGAATTTTGGTGTGTGCGAGTCTCTCTATATATTATATTCGGAATAAGAATATGATGAATTTAAAAGCAACCGTACTAATTTAATTGTGTGTTTTGAAATTATCATAAGAGATTGGAGCTATTCTAGGAGGATAGTGACACATGAACGATATATATATATATATATATATATATATATATATATATATATATATATATATATATATATATATCCAAAAAGATTAGGTTAACTTATTGTGCTTATATGAGGAATGATAACGTCAATCTTAAGCACCTAAATTTAGGGAAAGATTCGGACTTGTTTCGAGTTGTGTTTTTAAAAGTGTATTTGAAAAAAAAGAATAATTATTTATTTTAAATTAATATTTTTGATGGTTTTAATTTATTTTTATATACCTGTATCAAAAATAATTTTTAAAAAATAAAAAAATATATTATTTCAACTTTTTTTTTTTGCAATGGATTCTAATCCTAATGTTTATCTTTGCATTTTTGAAAAAAATAATATTTTATTGGTCTAGATAGGCGGATAAAACTCTGGTTGTTCTATATTCTAATTAAAAACGCACATCCTAACTCGAACTTGAAACTTGCTATACAGATCGCAAGTTCTCTACCACCATACCTTGTTAATTTTGCACTTTATGCCATGACACTCTTCACCTTGAATTATTTTTTTTACTAGGCTTGCTAATCCATTATCTCTGTTGGGAGTGTGATTGCGGTTACTTTTAAAAGTGTTTTTCATTCAAAAATACATTAAAAATATATATTTTTTTATTTTTAAAAAATGAATTTTGACATCAGCATATTAAAATAATTTTAAAACACTAAATTTTATTAATTTAAACTTAAAAATAAAAAAATATATTTTTTTTTTCAAAAACATTATTAAAAAGCACTCCGAAACACCAAAAGTAATTCTTCTCTCCTCTCAAAATTAATTCTTCTCTCTTTTCCTCTTTTAAATATTCGACACCAAAAGTAAATGTGGGTCCATTACGAAATGTTTCAGATTTGCCTATTTATTGCATACCACGAGATTTTAATGATTTTTTTTTAATGATGAGATAGGTCTCCTCATTTAATGATTTGCCTATTTATTTGCCTATTTTTTTTTTATAAAATACATTATTTTTTCTCTTTAGATTAAAAAAACTTATTCTCAAGTTTAAATTATTCATGAGGTGAGACCTTTTTATGGGTTCCACCCCAAGATTTTTAATAATAATTCATAACAATTAACCACTATAAATTATTGGGATTTGATACAATTGATGCAATTATGAGCAAATAATAACAAGGTTTGATATAAATCAAAACATCATAATTACATAAAGACACTAGGTAAAATGATTAAATTGTCCTTAAAACAAAAAAAAATTAATTGGTTTCCAAAGGTTTTTTAGTATTCTCATCCTTAAAACGGTAATATGACAAAATTATTTTTCTAAGTGAAAACTTTAAAAAGGTGATATGATAAAAAATATATATTTTATGTGTGAGAGGGCTTCAAGGAGGGGTTTATTGTTTATTATTTATTACATTTTCTTATATAAAAAATATTTTTAGTATTAAAATAATCTAAAAATTAATTAAAATATAATTAAATATATTAGAAGGGGATCACAATATAATTTTTGCCTCACAGTCCTAATTTTGTTTCAGATGATATTTTACTATATATTATTTCGGAATCGCATATACCTTCACGTATAGATTTATAGTTTGTGATGAAATTACAAGTAGTTTGATGAAAGAATAAAAATAATTGTCTAATTTACTTAAATTATTAATTACATTTTATTATTATAATTATTATATATTAAAATATATATATATATATAATACGAGAACAATTCTTATCATATGCGTGATAACTTTTGCTTTTGCTTTTAAATACTTTTCATCCAAAAAATATTAAATTGATATTTTTAAAATATTTTTAATGTATTATGTTAAAAATATTTTTTTTAAAAAAAATATTATTCCAATGCATTATATATATATATAATACGAGAACAATTCTTATCATATGCGTGATAACTTTTGCTTTTAAATACTTTTCATCCAAAAAATATTAAATTGATATTTTTAAAATATTTTTAATGTATTATGTTAAAAATATTTTTTTAAAAAATATATTATTCCAATGCATTAGTGAAACTAAATATGATTTTTCTATTGCTATCCCCACTTTATTATAACTATAAGTATCCAATAATTAACTACAATTTAAGTACAATAAAATTTTCATTTATTAATATCACCAAAGCTCACAAAAAGCATGAATTTCACAATGGAAAAAAGATATTGATCATTATGTTGTATTATAATTACAAGTATCCAATAATTAATTATAGCTTAAGTGTAATAAAAATCTTTATTTAATACTATTTAAAAAACTCATTTTAAACATGAATTTTATAATGGAAAAGATATTGATGATCATGTAACCATGATCCACTCAAATTTACACCCAATTTAACGTAGTATCGAAAACATTAAATGGACTCAGTTGATCTCACTAATGTCAATCTTTTTCCAAATTATAAAAGCTAAGCAAACCCCACATTAATTTATTCAAAACTTAGGCCAGTTTTTCAATGTGTTTCAAAAATATATTTTTTATTTTAAATTGATTTTTCTAGTATTTTTAAATTATTTTTGTTGATATTAAAAATATTTTTAAATATAAATAAATATCATTTTAATATATTTTTAAATAAAAAATATTTTAAAAAACAACTGATAATTTACTTAGTGCCTGTTTAGGAGTGTGGTTGAGGTTATTTTTTAAAGTACTTTTCATTTAAAAATATATCAAAATAATATATATTTTTTATTTTTTTAAAATTATTTTTAATACCAGAACATTAAAATAATATAAAAATATTAAAAATATTTAATTTAAAATAAAATATTTTTTTTTTACAAACACTTTCCAAACATGTTAGTAAACACCCCTTGATTAACTAGCTTTAAATTAATCAGAAATTCCTTCGAATGTCTTTGCTAATGGCAAAACACGTGCTCCCAAGCAATTTCAGTACAGAAATCTAACGTCTATTCTTTTTTCTTTCTGGACACAGAGAGAAACCCGAGAAAGAAGCTCACTACATCGACACACGCATCACTGTCAACAACAAGCATTACGCCATAACACAAACAGCATAACAGAGTAAACAACAAAACCTAGAAGGAAAACACACTCACACAGAGACAAGCTTCAGATCCTAGGAGCCTCAGCTTTGTTCCTTAAGAAACATCATTGTCAACATCAACCACCTCCACAAGTAACTTTCTCTCTAACTATCAAAGCCTGTTGATTGAAAGCAAAGTTTCAATCTTTCTCAGACACAAAAGCAGAGAGAGGCAAAGTGTGAATTGGAAGACAAAAATAACAGAAACCCACAAAAAAGGGTTTCTTAAAAACCCAGCAAAACTCATGCTTTCTCTGGTTCCTCAACAGACACTACTCTGTGCTGTGCAAGCATTTATTGGGGTTTCTTGAGCTTATTTGGGGAATGCCTTGTTCTTGGTGCAATGCGGGTTCACTCTTGTAGGTGAGTGATTCTGTTGGAAAATCAGAGAGAAAATAATAAGGGAATGGCTTTGTTTAGAAAATTCTTCTATAGAAAAACACCTGACGGCCTTTTGGAGATCTCTGAAAGAATTTACGGTATGCTTTAAATTTGAAATTTTTTGCGAACTTTATGGTGATGGGTTTTGTTTCTTTTACGTTTTGAATTTCTTGCATTGATGCTGGCAGGTAACTGGTCTTGAAAGTCTCTTTCTTTTGTGATGCTATTGTGGGTAATGTAGATGCTTTGTTTGTACTGATTGTTAGTTTTTTGAATTACCTGCACTGGGATTGTGGATAACTGGTTTCCTGTCTCTATCTTTATATTAAGGTTTAAAGAAGATTCATGTTTTTTTTTCTTTCGATTTTGTTTTATCTGTCATTTGATTTTCTCCTTTCGAAACTACTTGTATCGATTTTGTTTTAAAATTTTCATCTTTTAAAATACTATTTTGGATAATGCAGATATCATGTTATGTAAATAGAAACAGCCTGCTCACTTTCGAGTTCAAGATTATTGGTTTTCCTTACTTTTGTATCCCATCTATTTATTATTCATGTCTGAAGTGTTTTTCCATTGCATGCATGGATGTTGATGGGTTTTTGGTTTTATAGTCTCATATCTTTGGAAATAGTACTGTGGATAATGGTGACTTGGAGTTTTTATGTTTGTAATATTAATGATGGTTCACGCTGTTTGGTTTCATTCTTTGATTGTTGCTATTGTATGGATACTTTTGAAGAGGAAGAATATGAAGTGTACATAGGAGGCATAGTGGGTAAACTTCGTAACCATTTGCCTGATGCTTCATTTATGGTGTTTAATTTCCAAGAGGGAAAAAATCAAAGCCAGATTGCAAGTGTATTGTCTCAATTTGACATGACAGTGATGGACTATCCTCAGCCCTATGAAAGTTTCCCCTTGCTCTCAATGGAGATGATTCATCACTCCTTGCGGTCTAGCGAAAGCTGGCTGTCACTTGGGCAACAAAATGTGGTTTTGATGCATTGTGAACGAGGGGGGTGGCCAGTTCTGGCTTTCATGCTCGCTGCATTATTGCTATATGGGAAGCAGTTCACAGGCGAGCAGAGAACCTTAGACATGATTTACAAGCAAGGGCCACAAGAGCTCTTACAGCTGATGTGCCCTATTAATCCATTACCTTCGCAGTTGAGGTACCTACAGTATGTATCAAGGAGGAACATGGGAACACAATGGCCTCCACTGGATAGAGCACTTACAATGGATTGCATTATTCTTAGAGTCATTCCTAGTATGGATAGAGAGGGGGGTTGCCGGCCAATATTTAGGATGTATGGACAAGACCCTTTTATGGCTGCTGATAGGACAATGAAAGTTCTGTTCTCAACACCAAGAAGGTGCAAATTTGTCCAGCATTACAAGCAGGTAGCTCAAGTTTCTTCATTTTGGACACTTTCTTATAAATTTAGATTTGAAAAGTTATTTTGTAGTTTTTGCCTGATCAGAGAACAATCTTCTTATCGGTGTTTATGCTGCTCTACGTTACTTTAATTAGATGCCTTTCCAGGACCTGTCTTACTTTTAGAAGCAATAATGATACAGCTGAATTTCTTTGTAAAAGTGGGGTCTATATCCCCCCCTGATAGACTTTTTCAGTTGGCAATGCAATTCTGTGTTTTTCTAATTATGATGGTTATTAGCAAAGAGTTGTTACCGTTAACACATGTTATATATATGTTGATGTAAAGTTTGTTGTGCATGCTTTCAAATTTTCTTCCTTTATTTTGGCAGGCAGATTGTGAATTGGTTAAAATAGACATCAATTGTCATATCCAAGGTGATGTTGTTATGGAGTGTATTAACTTGGACAGTGATCACGAGAGGGAACAAATGATGTTTCGGGTCATGTTTAATACTGCCTTTATAAGATCAAATAACTTGATGCTTAATCGTGATGAAATTGACACCTTATGGGATGCAAAGGATCAATTTCCCAAGGACTTCAGAGCAGAGGTATCCATTTATCTTTTGTTTCTTGAAATCTACTATGTCTAGTGGTGATTAATTGTTCTGGGTTTGGATGAAGGTTCTTTTCTCAGAGATGAATTCTGGTACTCCTATTGCTGCATTTGATTTGCCTGGTTTAGAAGGGAAAGATGGCATACCTATGGAAGCGTTTCCCAGTGTTCATGAGATTTTCAGCAATATGGACTGCCCTGATACAAAAACTGATGTAGCACAGAATATACACCAGCATATCATAGAACCCCAAGAAAATTTGGACAGTTCTTCCCACAGGGCAGAAGGAGGAAGTGTATTGATGGAATCAACCTTTGTCAGAGTTCAAGAGAAACCAAAACTAAATGAATCAGAAAACAAGACTCCAAGTCCCACTTCCATTACCCTGGTGAAACAATCTACCCTCTCTTTGAAACCATTTTCACACACAAATTTGGTAAGAGAGGAGGCTGAAGCTCAAGAACTAAAGGTTGCCCTCCAATCTTTGCCCTCTATTAAATCATCTCCTGATGCAAATTCAGCTAGGGACAAGGTAGAACCCCAAGAACTGAAGGTTTCTTGCCAATCTACACCCTCTATCAACCTATCTTCTGATGCAAATTCAACTCAGAAGAAGGTTGAACCTCAAGAGCTCCAGGTTGCTCTCCAATGGCCAGCTCAATCAAAGATTATATCACAGCGAGTACCTCAGACATCGCTCACTTCTCCAGTTTCCTATGGCGATAACTTACAGGGCTCACCTGTGCCCATGTCAAGATACCACAGTGCACCCTCGGCCCTTGGAATTACAGCTTTGTTGCATGATCATGCTGTATCTAAAGGCGAAGAAGTTGTGCGTCCAGTGACACTATCTCTGCCATCCTCAGCTATTTCATCTCCAGTCGCAGGTGTACTTAAACCTTCACCACTCAATAATGTGTCTGCTCCAAGGACACCATCACTTCCTGAACCATTGCAATCTTCAATAGAAGCTCCAAAAACGACAGAAAAGCCTTCACCAACATGTCATATTTCTCCTGCTATTCCTCAACCCATTTCAATTTCATCTCCCATCACAGATCCACCCAAACCTGCACAACTCAAGCATGTGACTACTCCGGAGACACCACCATGCCCTCTTAACCCATTGCAATCATCAATTGAAGCTCCCAAAACTTCAAATTGTTTTTTTGGTGCTTGTCATAATCCTCCTCAATCTGTTTCCGGAGGAACAGATTCTTTACTTAATCAACATCCTCAACTATCATCAGGCAGTATCCACTCACCATTGTTTCCTTCTCTTCTCTCTTCTCTTTCTGACTCGTCTTCTCCTGTTTTCAGGAGTTCATCTTCAGCTCCCCCAGCTCCTCCTCCACCTCCTTCTCTTTCAGAGGCATCCCCATCTCCTTCCATCAAGAAATCATTCCCAACTCCCCCTCCCCCTCCCCTGCCTCCTTTTTCAGGAGCACCTCCATCTTCTGCTGACAGGAATTCATTTTCAGCGCCCCCTTCTCAATCTCCTGGCATGGCTTCAACAGTTGCCAGCTCAGTTACTTCACAGTCTGGGAAGAACTTGGCTGTTGTGCCTGGACCACCACCACCACCTCCTCCTCCTCCACCTCCTCCTCTACATCCTGGCTCTTCCCCGGGCCCCGCTAATGCTCCTTCAGTGCCACAACCACCCCCTCCTCCTAGATCTGTTGCAAAAGCTTCTTCATGTAATAATGCCACGCATATTCCTCCTGTGCCACCTCCTGCTCCTTTGACTAAAGGATTCTCAAAAACTAGCAGTGTCTCCTCACCTCCTCTACATTTTGGACCTGCCCTTGGCCCTGCTAATGCTCCTTCAGTGCCACCTCCACCCCCTCCTCCTAGATCTATTACAAAAGCTTCTTCATTTAATAATGCCGCACATATTCCTCCTGTGCCGCCACCTGCTCCTTTGACTAAAGGGTTGTCAAAAACTAGCATTGTCTCCTCACCTCTACATTTTGGACCTGCCCTGGGCCCTGCTAATGCTCCTTTAGTGCCGTCACCACCCCCGCCTCCTAGTTCTGTTGCAAAAACTTCTTCATTTAATAATGCTGCACACATTCCTCTTGTGCCACCTCCTCCTGCCCCTTTGACTAAAGGGTTGTCAAGAACTAGCAGTGTCTCCTCACCATCTCATGCTGGAGTTAGTAATGGAAATGTGCCTTCAGCTCCTAGACCATCCTCTGTTGCTCCGTTAAGTGCAAAGGGGCAGGGCATGTTACGTATAAATGCAAAAAACCAACCCAGAAAAGCCAACCTGAAGCCTTATCATTGGTTAAAATTAACTAGGGCAATGTCAGGAAGTTTATGGGCCGAGGCACAAAAAGCTGACGAAGCTTCCAAGTACATATCCTTTTGTTTTATTGCTGTCTCTTAAAAAGATTCTTCCACTAGTATCTCTATGTTGCTACTTATTAAACCTCATCCAATTTTTCTGTACTAGGGCTCCAGAGTTTGACATGTCAGAACTTGAGACTCTTTTCTCAATAGCTGCTCCAAATTCTGATTGTGGGAGCACAGCAGGGAAATCAAATCGACACGCCTTGGGACATAAATCTGATAAAATCCAGCTGGTAATCAGTGTGTTATCGTGAAGTGGGGCCTATGATTAATTTTGTTGATTGCAAAACATTTCTTAATGCCGTGTTTTAAATTTGCTACACGGGGTAAGATATGTCCTAAGCTTTGCTTATTTTTTACCAACAAGCTCCACAGTGCCATTGTATTTAGTTTCACTAATACCTGTAAAAGGAAGTCAGCTCTTGGTGGGTTGTGTTTCTAGTGCATCCATGTAGGATTAGATTTCTCCAGTTGATTTATTTTGATCATCATCAGTGTAGGTTAGGATAATTGGTTTTCCAAAACTTTATCAAATGCTCAGTAGGTGTTAATAGTCCAAAGCTATCTGTTTAATATTGTTTTAAGGAAAGATTAATACTTTTCACCAGAACAATTTATTTGGTTGCAAAAACACTTCTTTGGTTTGTTTTGCTATTACTGGAACTGTTTTTATTGCAAGATCACACATTCAGTGCTTGATCATGCATTTTTGCTGTGTATACTGTATTCTGGATCATTTAAATTTGTTTCTTCACGGGGAATTTACTGGTTCTGCAGATTGAACTTAGACGGGCATATAATTGTGAGATCATGCTTTCAAAGTTTAAAATTCCTCTGCCAGACCTGATGGTAAGCTGAAACTTGTTGTGGTTGTTTGAGCTAATTTTTTTCTTAAAACCATGCAATATTTAGATTATAGGCTGCAGTTTCAAAGCTGACAAGATTTTTATAATTATTTTGTGTTCAAAGCTTCTGTAGCTATCCATGAATGCGTGCATGTTTGTCATAGTGCTTCTGTTATGGTGATTGATAACTTCAGTTTTCTTGTCATTCCTATGTGATTCCTTTGGAAGTTACACATATACCAGCCTTCATGCTGTTGTAATTAGCTCACCTGGAATCTACTAATGATGATGTATAATTGGTTTCCAATTTGAGAAAACATGTTAACCCTTATAACTGGTCCTTTTAATGTAAATGAACGAAAACATACCTTTTCCGTTGAAGTTTGCATTGCATGCTGCATTCATTTCAGAATTTTAACAGCTTAAATGATTTTTGGCCGGTTTTCTTATGTCTTTGCTTCTTTGTCTTACAGAGTTCAGTTCTTGCTTTGGATGATACAGCATTGGATATTGATCAGGTTGATAGCCTTATTAAGTTTTGTCCAACAAAAGAGGAGATGGAATTACTCAAGGTATTAAAAATACCTGTGCTGCTTATTTAGTTTTTCATGCCCATAAATCCTCCACTACTTCAAGTGAGAGCTTTAAACAGTCACCGCCAATTAATCATTTTTCTATTGGTTCATAATTTAAAACATCAATTAGCAAATGAAATCCCCCATGGTCATTTGAGTTCAAAATCAAAATTTCTCACATTCAGGGTTATAATGGAGATAAAGAGAAGTTGGGAAAATGTGAACAGGTGAGTGAAGTATTGATTTTTCACATTTACTTTCTTGTTCACATTATTGTATTTCTAGCTTTTTATAGTCCATGCCCTTGTTACAAATGAAATGCAAAAAAGTTGGCTTATGTGCTGCTCTCCTTGCTTTTCACTCCTTTCAATCTATTAACCAACCAGCTGGCACTGACTAATACTTAATGACATTCGTGAACTTTTGGCTTCCTATTTTTGTTGCATATCCTTGGAAACAAATCATGAAATGATTTTTAACTCCTGTGGTTTGAGAATATCCACTCCAGACATATGTGGTTTGAGAATATCCACTCCAGACATATATTGGTCTTGTATTCTAATTTAACTCCTGCATTTTTCACAATAGTTTTTCTTGGAAATGATGAAAGTGCCACGTGCAGAGTCAAAGCTAAGAGTTTTTTCATTTAAGATACAATTCCAATCACAGGTTAGAGGGCAATCTCTTTCGCTGTTATTTGCAGTTTTTTGGCAATAGAGGTCCCTATGGTTCAATGATTCAGTTGTACTGTATCCTGTGGTTTTGAAAGGGCAATTGGATCATTGAAATTTTGAACCCGGGACAAAGTTAGTCCCTCCCTCCATTGTTTTGCAGAAATTCCTGTTGATATTTATTTGCTTAAGGGCACATGACATCCACTGATTGCCGGAGATTTTGATCATCATTGACCAAATTTGACTGCGATCATCAACTTTAATGGAAATTGGTAACGGGATTGGATGGGGGGATAATCTATCACCAAAAAATCAAATCTTAAGACCCAGCTGCCCTTTTCTGAACCATAGGGTTCAATGTGACTGAATCATAGGGACCAGTGCCACAGAAAAAAAAACATTGTTTGCAAATATTCAGCTCTTGTCTTGGACTTATTTCAGGTTTCTGATCTCAGAGGCAATTTGAATGTTGTAAATTCAGCTTCTGAAGAGGCAAGTTAGATCTTTTTACTCTGTTTTTTTTCCAGCGATGCTAGTTCTCTGAAGATTCTCATCTCTTAGAGCATTTCCAATCATGTAATATATCAGATCAGGAGCTCAGCAAAGTTGAAAAGGATCATGCAGACTATTCTTTCCCTTGGTAATGCTCTCAACCATGGCACTGCAAGGGGTAAGTTAATTAGTTGCAACTTCATTGTTTAGTATCCTGTTGTAATAACCACCCTAGAGAACTTGAATTAAACACATCAGGTTTGCACACTAGTTTGTGCCCATAGTAGAAAAGTCCACCAATCTATTCTAGAGGATTTGTTTTTGTTAAACCATAACTAATGATGACTCTCTTTATGTCTGGTTTTTTATGTTTTTTACTTGTTAGAAACCTAATATTTTGTTTTAAAAAGATGCTGAATAACCTCCTCCTCTATAATCTCAAGTCTTTTAGATCCTAACATGTACTGTAGGATATTGCAACTTGTTCATTGCAAAATGCCAAGCTCTTACTATAAATCTCTATATTCTCTAGTGTGTTCATACTTAATAAGCTAGTTCATCCAGGACACTATCACCCAGAACGTGATGAGAACTAAAGAAATAACAAGATAGATAACTATACCTTACACCATGAAAATGTAATTTTGTAATTGCTTTGAGATAGAAATGTTAAACTTGAACTTGGATATGCAAGATCATATGGTTGAGCATGAACCGTTCATGTATTGTCAATCCAACAAGTAGCCCTTGTTAATTTGCATAAGGTTTTAATCTGACATTGAAGATCTTATTTGATGAAATTAACTCCAGGATTTCATGAGCCAATCCCTCTGCCTGTCTTGTTCTTGTGTTTCTCTCATATCCTCTCGATGTGCTTGCATTATCTGGATTTGTTCTTTCAGAAAATTTATAATTATATTTGCTATAGGTTCTGCTGTTGGATTTCGATTGGATAGTCTCCTCAAACTCACTGAGACACGATCTCGAAACAGCAAGATGACTCTCATGCACTATCTTTGTAAGGTAGAACATTTCCTTTTAAATTTAATTACAGTTTAAAACATAAAGAAACTAAAGTAATAAAATTAAATCCCATATCTTTCCTAAGTAACTTAAAAAATATATCATGGGCCCACATCATACTCCTAAAGCTGAATTAAGTCAAGTCACTCGGACAAAACAGATGGGAAAGTTTCACTTGGATTTAGGATTGTTAATAAATAAAAAGTTTGTCATGCTGTATCTTTGGATTTACCTTTTATGTGGCAGCAAGGTTTTAATGACTGAAAGACTCTGAAATATTGTAGAATATTTTTTTTCTGTTAAATTGATAAGATGACAATTGATGCTTATAATTAGAGGGCATTTGTTTAGCATAAAATTTTTTTCAAGAAAATATTTTTCTGGTTTCAGGTTTTTTATTGTAAAATATTCTACAGGAAAATTGATAAACTTTAAATATTGTATAGTCAACCTTTAAACTTCATTTATTGAAAATTATTTTCAACTCCTGAATTTCTATAAAATATTTTACAAACAGTCCAATATCATCCAATAGTTTCAACCACCGTTACCTTGACCATCACCACACCACCACCACCACTTCATTATCATTACACATCATAATTCTTCCTCTACCATATTATTCACATCATTACTTACTAAACATTATAAAATGTTTTTCTTAAAGCAATGCAAAATATTTTCCATCCATAGAAAAACAAATACCCCTTGAAGCCTGTCTTGTTGAGATAGCTTAAATGCATTTAATGATGCTGAATCTTGAATTCTAATCCTCAGAGTGCGAATCTGTTTTTCCTTTACTTTTTTTTTTGGTTGAGAGATGTATTTGCAATTGTTACATTTTTCAAGAACTTTCTTACATTTTTTGCTCATTGAACATTAGAGGATACCGAATAAATGGAAAATGAAACTTCAGACAACTATTTTCTTGGGTTTGGTGTTGAAACTTTTTATATGAATTCTAGGTACTGGCTGAAAAGCTTCCAGAACTGCTAGATTTTTCGAAGGATCTTGTGAATTTGGAGGCTGCAACAAAAGTATTTTTCCTCTCTGTGTGCGCTTTTTTCAGTTTTCATTACATTGTTTGCTGTCAAAGCTATATGTTGTATTTTGTGCAGATACAATTGAAATATTTGGCAGAGGAAATGCAAGCTGTTAGTAAAGGACTTGAAAAAGTTATGCAGGAATTGACTGCTTCAGAGAATGATGGTTTGGTCTCAGGAAGTTTTTGCAAGGCAAGTCCTTTTCAGCTACTCTTTTCATTGTGGATAAAGGTTTCTCTGGATTTGTTGCAGGAATTACCTGCAGTTAATGGGATTACTCACCATTGGCATGCATGCAGGCACACATGCACACTGAATATCCTTTACTGTGGCAGATTGTACTGATTAATATTATTTTATATTGTCCATTGGAAATGTTCAGAATCTCAAGGTTTTTCTTGCTTTTGCTGAAAGTGAAGTGAGGTCTTTGGCTTCCCTTTATTCCTCTGTGGTATGTATATGAACTTTTATTTTAACTAGCGACTTTGAACAAAAATGCTGTGCTTCAACTTGAACACTCATTGCCAGTGATTTTTGTTTTCTGAATTTGAATGTTTTAGGGTAGAAATGCAGATGCGCTGGCTTTTTATTTTGGGGAAGATCCGGCACGTTGCCCATTTGAGCAAGGTATTTTCCAGTATCTATTATCTTTGTTAAAATGAATATTCTGCATAGATTCCAATTTCGGACAGCTCTCTCTTATTCTAGATATCTGATTGGTGTCATTGCAATATTTTAATTTTTGGTCCATCATTAGTAATGCTGTATTCAATAATTACTAACTTAACACGCTCTTCACTATACATTTTTTACATATGTATACATGTTCATATCCATGTTTTCTGTGCATGGTTATGATATTTATGCGATGCTTGAATGTTATCCTTGGCTCCTGAATGTCATTTGTATAGTTGGGGACCCTTCACTTTCTATCTTCATTCTGTAGTTGTGTCCACTCTGCTGAATTTTGTGAGGATGTTCGTCCGAGCACATGATGAAAACAAAAAACAGCTTGAATTGGAAAAGAAAAAAGCAGAAAAGGACGCTCAAAATGAGATGAAGTCCACGATGGCTTCTCCGAGAAAGCTGTCTGAAAACTTGGTACAGAGACCTATCAAAAGTGGGATCTTCAAATGATCCATATTCTGCCAATCCAATCAGGACCTGTTCTCTTACGTACAACACCATTGCCCACCATAGTTGACGCCCGTTGCAAGTAAGCTGAGGCTCTCACTAAAATGGAAAAACTAGAATTCAAATCCAGAGAAGTGCTCTACATTGCAGCAAGAATTAAGCACTAGAATGCAGTTGTACATTGCAGGGACGGATACTCATTTTTTTTGTGGCAATCCTTTCTTACAGATCTTGTGTTTCGGAGTTCTTCACTTTACATTGCTGTTTCAGCGTTATCCTTGTACTTCATTTGCACCGTTGCTCACCATATTACTTAGCTTTTGGAGCAGAGATGTTGGCAATCATTGAAGACCTCCTTGACAAAGTGCAAGACACTAAAATTTTGTTGTAAAGATCTGTTATAGTTCGGTTTTTCATAATTCATATCGGTAGGTAGATGGTAGGAGTGTTGTTTGTTCTGTATATTTTGCTGTAAATGTCTGTACGTAGCCATTGTTGAATACTATGATTCATCATGAGCCTCATTTCTCAAAGAAATGAAGAAGGCAATGTAGTTTTCAATTTGATGGGATAATTGTCTAAATCCATTGTCTAAGATATTTTAGGATTGTTTTGATATGTTGATATAAAAATATTTTCTTTAAAAAAAATATTTTTTTAATATATATATGTAAATAAAATGTATTTTAAAAAACAATTACTACTATAATTTCTAACATCCCCCTCCCCCCCAAAAAAATGCTTTTATTAGAGGGATTCTGAGTTTTCTGCTAGATATTAAGAGTTAGGATTAATATATATATATATATATATATATATATATATATATATATATATATATATATATATATATAGTCACTCGATCTTCTATGCTAAAAGTATTTTAATACAAAGAATAAGATATATTATGCTAATTTATGATTTTAATTAATAAATTACGGCTACTTGATATATGAATAATACCTTCGCTCATCCCAAACCAATTGATTTTATCAATTTCATATCGAATAAATTGGGTATTTCTCAATTAATTATCATTTAAAATATGACATTTGTTTTCTTAAACGTCAAACTCTCATCCAAATATTATTGTTTTATTAAATAAAAGAACAAATAATATCAATAGAAAGGATGAATAAACTCAAAATATAAGCTACGAATCGGTTTTAAATATAGGAAAAATAGAATATTATTTTACCCTAAATTAACTTATTTCCATTTTCGCTTCTTCTCGGCCCATTTCAAAGCCCATGTATATTCAGAGAGTGAAGCCCCATACTAAAGAACTCACACAAAAATTCCCCAAAAAAAAAAACCCTAATAGACAATTACAGTGGTTTAGTGGTAAAAATTTCGGACCAAGAGATTTGTTTCTTTTGTGGTCTCAAATTCAAATTCTATAGATGTTAATATAATAATCACTGAAATTTATATGATCGTTAATTTCATGACCTACAATAATGATACAAAAAATTAGTACAAACATCCACGTTAATAGATAAACTAGTACAGACATCCATGTACAGAGATTTACTTCTCTTATGGTCTCAGATCCAAGCTCTATAGTTGTTAATATGATAATCACTGGAATTTATATAACCGTTAATTTCAGAACCCATAAAATTAGTTAAGATACACATAAATTAATACAGACATCCACCTTAATAGATAAATCAGTACAAACATCCACGTACAGAGATTTGTTTCTTTTGTGATTTCAGATTCAAACCCTATAGCTATTATTATGATAATCACTGAAATTTATATGATCGTTAATTTCAGAATATATAAAATTAATTAAGATATATATAAATTAGTACAGGCATCCACGTTAATAAAAAAAAACCCTAATAAACTATAATAAAATGTAAGTATTTTCTAGTGCAAAATGCTGATCGGGGAACACAATGACCATGAGAGCGTCGTGGTCTACAGATTTGGACTTAGAGTTGAAGACTTTGAAATCTGTGTATCAACTACAAACAACAATGATTATACATGCTTGGATTATGTCTACACCAATGACGAATAATATTTTTTTATTATTAAAGTTAAAACCAATTTTTAAATAATTTCTAAATTCTCTTAATTTTCAGAAATTTGTCTTGTTAGCTATTTTTTTGCACGAGAGCGAACGCAAGATCATCTTAAGAAAATAAATAAATAAAATCTAAACACGTATTTATAGAAATTATATTTATCCCATAAAATGTTTTTGTTATTTCATATTAAATCTTTATATAATAAGGATTTAAATTTAGCGGTACGTGGCTTATATAATATCTTACTAATTATTAAAGAATGTAATTGAAATTATTTTTCAAAATAATTTTTATTTATAAATACTGTTAGAGAATGATATAAATCATATTCTAGGACCTCACTTATAAGCTTGAGTTTTTAGGTGAGATGATTCATTAACATGGTATCAGAGATTTATTGACTCAGCGGTCACGAGTTCAAATCTCATCACCCCCATTCTATTTGATAAAAATCAAGCACAAGTTAACGTGGCCTTGTACAAGTTTCAAGTCCAAAGAACTTTCACTTAAAGGGGTGTGTAAGAGAATAATATAAATCATATTTTGGGACATCACTTATAAGTTTGAGCTTTTAGGTGAGATGATTCCTTAACAAATACATTAAAATAATTTTTTTTTAAAATAATATCAAAATATTTAATTTAAAATAAAAATAAAAAAATCAATTTTTTAAAAATATATTTTGAAAACAAACCAAGATTAGTATTGGTACGTAAACTAGGGTTTCATATCATATTAATATAAACCTATCATCATCATTTATTATAGAAGAAAGGGGGGTGGGGTGGGGGGGGAATCTCAGCCATAAATTCTGATTTAAATAAATGGATGATGGTGAGATTACGTACAAGATCGAGCATGGTTTTAAAATGGACAGGAGATTATTTAAATTAATTTTTTTATACTACGTTGTCAAAATTTTATTGGGATTAGATTTTGACTATGATGTCATGTCAGGATTTTTGTGGCCTATGATGTTTGTGGCTTGTCTTTCACCAGAAGATGTTATTCATCGTTTTTTTTTTTTTAATATTTGACTATATTATAAAAATAACTTATTAATATATTTTTTAAAACGATATTGAAAAAATAAGAATCAAATCTAATATATATAAAATTAAAATTAAAATTAAAATTAGAAAAATATAATTTTATAAATTATTTGTGATAAAATAAATAAAAATAAAAATAATAGAGATTTCATCGGACAAATAAAAAAACTTAAAAAATAAAAAAATATATATATATTTTTAAAAAACTATTTTAAATAAAATAAATATAAATTAAAATAATAGAAACCAAATTTAAAAGATAAGAAACTTCATTTTAAAAAACTGAAAAAAATAACAAAATAAAATAAGGACTAAAATTGATACAAGAATCAAATTCTAAAAGTAACAATAATATAAAAAAAATAAATTATATAACAATCAAAATATTGAGGATAAAATTTAACATAATCAACAAATAATAATTTGTTTTTGAAATTTTTTCAACTTTTGGAGAGTATTTTCTGAAAAATTAAGCTAAATTTTTTTAATTTACAATATTTTTGTTACATTCTTTTTATGTGAATCGCAATGTAGATGATATATTTGGCCCGGTTTGATATTATATTTTAAAAATATTTAAAAAAAATTAAAAAATCTATTTTTATTTGAAATTAATATTATTTAATATTTTTATTTTAATATATTTTTAAATAAAAATTAATTTTAAAAACAATCTCAAGATACTCTTCTCGGATATTCATTCCAAACTAGTAATCACTATATAAACACAAGCGAATACAACGTAGCCTCGAGAGAAAAAGGCATAAACCTTTCAAAAGAACACAAATTATTTCACAGCAATCTTGACGTAGACAGGTCACTCAATGACCTTGCAACAGCAGCAGCTAGAGCTACTGAGAAGCTAGGATCTGTAGTTAAAGATGCCACGTATTCTTCAATGTACTTCGTGCTGTAGTTCTTATCAATCTTCTCGCAGACTTCCATGGATCTCTGGGAAGGTTTTTCCCTGTGCTGATTATCTGGGCTTGAAAGAGTAAGATCGAGAGTTATCGATGGCTGAAGAGGAGGAGTTTCGATGGGAAACTTGGGACCATGAATAGTTATGGAGCTTTTTGAAGAAGATGAGCTATTTGCTGAGCATAAATATTGTCCATGGGAGCCATTGGGTTCATGGTTGTGCTCTCCGTCGTAGCTCGCAACAAGAACTGAGTCATCTTCTACACATCTCTGAACCTGAAAACCAGAATAAATCAAAGACTGGTGTACGTTATCACATGATTATGATCACAGTTTTTGATTGCGTACATGAATTTGAAGTTGCCCTTTGAAAGTTCTTTCTCGACATGAACTTCAGGATACTATTTACAGATGTTTTGGCCGATTTTCGGAAGAAAACTCGAGCGTACCTTCTTTTTGACGGGGCAATTAGGAGCCATGGAGCACCTGAAGTAAGCTCGAGGAGATGGGTTATCTTTAGTAACCTTCTGGCCATACTTTCTCCATTGATACCCATCTTTCACAATCTAAATTCACATTGTAAAAGAGCTTTTTATTATCATATGTAATCACTAATTACTGATCATATCTAGGAATCCTCAACTCAAAAACAAATTATGTATCGAACTTATAATTACCAGGCTCTTGTCATTAGAGTGACTTCTCACCATGATCCTCGATGTCTTGGTTATGGGAACTTCAGATCTCGCTCTCTTGTTCGACTCAAGGACTTCATGACAGGCCCGATCACCCTCGGTTAAGTTGCCTGCTGCCTTTTGTTGATGTTCTTCGGTTTCTTGAATCTTGTCTTTAAGAATGCTGAAATTTCTGGTCATAACTCCAAGCACAAATCTAAGCTTTTCATTCTCTTTCTGCCTGTGTTCCAACTCCGATTGAAGAGCTTCCACCTGAGCAAGATAACATCTACTACTTCAGAAACATAAAACTTCATTTTTCATATTCTCTTCTCCGAGTAGTAGTAGTAGTAGTAGTAGTAGTAGTATTTACTCTCTCTCTCTCTCACACACACACACACAAACACACACACAGAACACTGGGTTTTACTAATATTATGATCCTTGGCTTATCCACACACATGATTTGAGCTATAGAAGGAGGGAAATATAGAAGAAACATACCTGTTCTCTGTGAGAGGGAAAGACATCCATGGTTTATGAGCATAAAAACACTAAGATAGCTTCAAATATGGATGGGAATTTCGACAGGGAGTGTTATTAGAAAAGGCAAACTTGAGATGCACGAACCCTTATTTTATAAGTGAATACTGACTCTCGTTCGTACAGGTCAGATTTTTTTTTTGGAGGACGTTTCGTTTACGCAGCCCGCAGGATCGATGACTAAAAGTAGGTGGCTGCTATGGGGCACAAAAATTATAGAAAAATATTCCATTATTTTAGAAAAATATTCCATTATTTGGTCTTAGTTCTTACTAGCAAAGGTCGAAGTTGTTGAAATCAATCCATGTGTTGGAAAAAATTAGCAAGATACATGATCTACTGTTCATCAGTGATTGAATCCTTTGAATCTTGGGACACAACTGAGAAAATCAAACGTAGGATCCATGACACCAGCTTGTTGATGTAAGTCTAGATTATGATGTTGATTTACCTTCTGTTTTAAAAATGATTTTCAAAAAAATTTAAAACTTTTTATTTTTAATTTTGGTTTTTAGTTTGAATTAAAAAAATAAATAATTTTAAAAAATAAAATATATAATTTTTATATAAAAAAACAACTAAAACATCACTCTCATGCTTTACTTTGATTCTCTGTTTTCTTTTTTTGTCTTGAGTCCAATAACGTGTAAAAGGTTACAAAGTGATAGACTCGAGTCTCCTTCTTTGCCCATCTATTTTCTTTTAATTTTAATCATTTTATTTTTATGGTATGTATGATAAATAAAAATAAATAGTAAAAGAGAAATTAAACTGAGAGAAAGAAGGAATTTTATTTTATTTTGGATTAAGAGAAATAAAAATGAGAAAAAATATGTTAATTGATCCCTTTCATCCCAATTTAAAAGAAAAACAAGTATAGAAAAGAAAAGTCAATGATTTATTTTGCCCTTTTCCCTCTTTTTTGAATTCATAATTTTAGTATTTAAATAAAGGAAAATGGCTATTTTCCTTTGCATTTACTTAATTTTCCTTTTATTTTTCTCAAACAAATACACACTATACAAATAAAGACCAAATTAGGAGCTTAAAAATGAGAATTTTGATATAAAATACATTTGAAACTAAAATGAAAAAACAAAAATATTATTATCAAATTTTATAGTCCGATCTATTTAAAAATCAATTTGAAGTAGATTCAAGTTACGGATCAAGAGGATTAACCTGGAGTCAATCTAGTATTTTTTTGACTTTATTATCTCTATTTTTTATTCCAGATATTACCTCAACACTACCTTAATGAACAAATAAATGAGAATAATTTGTTGTATATATTTTTTAATAAAATAAAAAAGAATTTGAAACTATGATGTAAAATATTATTATCAAGTTTTAAAGTTCAATCTATTTAAAAGTAGATTTGAAGCTAGGTTCAAGTTACGGATAAAGAGAATTAACCTTGAATCAATCTAGTATTTTTTGACTTTATTATCTTTATTTTTTTATTTTTTATTCCAGATATTACCTAAACACTACCTTTATGAACAGATGAATGGGAATAATTTAAAAAAAAAAGAAAAAAAAAAAAGGGAGAATTTAAACAATTTTGTATTCAACCACGTGGCATCGTTAACGCAAGAGTCAACATATAGATTCCTTTCACACGCGTGCGCCCACTCGACAAAATATTCTTCATCCCTTTATTCTTAAGTCAATAAGAAAATCAACGGAGAATTTGGGCTTTATATTATGCCGATACTCTCTTTATTTATTGATTTTTCTCAATATTCTAATTCTATTTAATTTTCTCAGTAAAATAATTGAGCTTAAAATCGCATAGAAAGAGGAGATATGAAAGCATATTATAATCGATGCCGTGCCACTTTCTAATTAATTGCAAATTCAATCATCGTCTATGACAACCAAACAATGATATCATTTGTGTTTTATACTATGATGTTTTTGGCATTTCCGTGGATAATATTAAAAAATTATTTTATCTAAAAATTTAAATTTTTTATATGAAAACTCGAGATATGATTAATATTATTATCTAACAACCCTTCTCAAGTGAAAGTTTTTTTGACTTAATATATTTTTATAAAATAGAACGAGAATGATGAGATTTGAATTCATGACTGCCAGGTCAACAAGGTTTTAATACCATGTCAAAGAACTATCTAACCTAAAAATTTAAGTTATTAGGTGAGACCCAAAATATGATTTTATTTTATTCTCTAATAAATACCTCTCAAGTGAAAACTCTTTGAGTTTGAAAATTATAAAGACTCACACTACCATGTACTTGGTTTTTACCGAATAAAATGAGAATGATGAAATTCGAACTCGTGACCGCTAGTAAATAAAGATATGTGATACAACGTTAAGGATAAACTATCTCACAAAAAAAGATTAAGTTTTTAAATGGGATCTAAGATATGATTTATAATATAATGTTAGAGATATAATTATTACAAAGGACTCATTAATTGACTATGGAGCGACCCTCGAGATAATTTTCCACCAAAAAGGCTTCAAGTAACTAAAAGTTGAGAAGCTTGAGATATATACATGCAAACTTTCTGCCTTCAAAATTATTATTTATTTGTTTTATATTCTTATATCTAACTCTCCATTACATACTTATATATATATATATATATATTCTCGAAATTCCACAGGGTAGGCGCATTTGAGAGAGAATAGTCCAGCACTTGTTGTTCATTTTTGACAAAACGATGAAATTCAAGGTCTCAAAACCAACAAATCGTGGATTAATTTCATTACAAGACGGCTAAGACAGTCTGTTTCAATAATGTCTGAATTCTGCGAATGCAAACAGATTCTTTGGACAAATGAGACTGCATAATCATAGTCCGGTCCAATGAAGAATATTATTATTATTATTATTATTATTATTTATTATTATTTTTATTATTATTCTTAGACTTTTCCATCAAATTCGACCGAGGAAACCGCACGTGAGCAGGTGGTGGAAATTTTCCTGAAAACGAATATATTTTCAGCAAGACAAATAGTGATGAGCAGAACATAAAAAAAAAGTAGGTAGTAATTCAAACCACACTCACTAAGTGCCTATTTCAAAAATATTTTAAAAAATATATTTTTTATTTTAAATTAATTTTTTAGTGTTTCTAGATTATCTTGATAGGTTAATGTTAAAAATAATTTAAAAAAAATCAACATATTATTTTAATATATTTCTAAACAAAAAACATTTTGAAAAGTAATATCAATTGCACTTTCAAAAAAGTCCTTGACCTGCATCTGCCTAGTGGATGACTCGAGACATGATCAACCGATCTAGATCGGGTGGTTGAAAATATTAATTTAAAATTGACTTAGTTTGGTTCAATTCTGTAACTTGATTAAAACTTTAAATTTGATTTGCAAAACATTATTGTATTTTTAAAAAATAAAATAATATACTATTTAATTTAATAGGGCAATCCCCCAACACCAACCTTGAATCGACTCATGCTACAAACCAAGTTTAATTACTATCAATGAAACTGGAAAACATATATTTTAAGATTCAACATCTCTTTGGATTTCTTGATGGGTTCGTGCAAGTGATTTTTTCAAAGCTACAAGTTGGGTTGGAAATTTTTTAAGATTTTTTTTTAAATATTTAGATCACGATAAAAATTATTTAACATCAATATTAAACTCGACCCAACAAGTCAATCTTGAATCCTTTAATCCCAATTGTTTGCCTAGTGTTGATTTAAAATTAATCTCATGGGAGATACCTTGATATAACCTTGTTAATTTGATGGATTAAAAAACAACTTGAATAGCTAGTAAAAAACTTGGTTTGGATTCCAAGAAAGTTTTGAGATGATATATATATTTTTTAATATTGACATGATGATACATTATATCGATGTTGGATGCATGATATAGCGTGTCATATTTGTGATCAAAATCATTGACTTTACCATGCTTAATAATTTTTCTAAGAGGAATTTTCTTTTTCCACATTCATGAACTGAACATATTGTATGCATTGTACATTTACCATAAAGGATATGTTTGATATTGCTTTTATTTTTGTAGTTGAGATTTTAAAAATCAGTTTCATAAAAAGTATTTTAGCTGAGATTCAAAATAATTTTTAAATTTTTTGGTTAAAACTGTGGTTGAGTTTGAGATTAATAAAAAATAGTTTCAAATATTTGGTTATTAAGCTTTTTATATTGCTTTCAACTTGTGAAATTACTTTAAAATATATAATAATAATAATAATAATAATAATAATAATAATAAAATATAATTAATTCATTAATAATTCATGTAAATTAGACACTTATTTTTATTCTCTCATCAAACTACTTGTCATTTCATCACGAATTATAAATCCATACATGAAGGCCTCTACAATCTTGGAACAATATATAGTAAAATATTATCTGAAATAAAATTAGGATTGCGAGGTAAAAATTATATCATGATCTCTTTATAATATATTTATTTATATTTTAATTAATTTTGAAATTATTTTAATATTAAAAATATATTTTTTTATAAAAAAATATAATAAATAATAAATTAAAAAAAAAACCCACCCCTTGCCCCAGCAAACTCAAGATAAGCAGCCCTCCAGCCCCAGCAAGAAGCAGAACAAGTGAAAAGCAATTATTAGCTACTTTTCATGCAACGGAGATTTACTTAATTTTTGAGATGGGATCCACATCAATTTATTAATTTATCAACCATAACCAAATACCTAAATCCCTAATTTTTTTTAACTTCTAACTGTACCGCAATCCCAAACACCCTCTATAACAGGAAAACAAAAATTGTTTTTGGTGGTGATTTTCTCTTTTATGGAGGAAGAAAAGGAGCCGTTGCCATTCATTCACAAGTCACAAAAGCTGGAAGGTGAGGGAAAAAAAATGGAATATAGAATTTTAAAAGGAAAATAATAAAAGAAAATCTAAAATGCTTTATTGCTTATATAAAAAATAAATCACCATTAATTTTCTTTAAATGTTTTAGTATAGAATATATCAAGTTATTAATCTGTGTTCATCGCAAAGAGAAATATTTTTATATGAACACAGTTCAATTTTCTGACATGATTGTATTTCACATTCACACTATGAATATATTTTATGCATTTCTCATATGTAATAAAAGCTAAAAAAGGGGGAAAATATATAATGAAGATAGAATAATATGTATATACTACAATAAAATCTATTTTCTTATATTTTTCTCTCTTTATACTTGATATTTTTATTATTCTATGCTTGACCTATTAATCACTATTTTCTTTTTTCTTTTTTTCCTTGTTTTTTTTGGGTTTTTTTATTCCTTTCCTCTCTTTTTTAAACACAAAATATTATTATTATTATTATTATTATTATTATTATTATTACTATTACTATTATCCTTCCCATAACATGTTCACCAAATTTGAATATTAGTAGTCAAAATTCGGTGGCCTTGCTGGCAAGGATAGGATAATAACCTTGAAATATAATGACGAAAAAATATTAAAAAAGTCAGTCTTCCTTTTATACTTTTCGAGTCAACGTTAATTTGAAGTCAAGCATTTACTATTTAGAAGCCAAATCCATGCACGAAACCATCACTACCTCCATCACAATCTTGACCATTGTTCGAGTCTTTTGGTTTTGCAAGTACCCGCAACAATGGGGCATCTCACCGGTTCACAAACCTGTCCCGGTTCATTTGTGATCTGATTCAATTATCTAAAATTTAATTTTTGGTCAAATTATAATTAATTATGATTGAAGTTGTAGGTCGAGTGAGTCAACTTATTTGTCAAATAAATTGATTGTTTAATTGTTTTTTTCTTTTCGAAATACTTTTTTGTCCACAATAATATTTTATATAAACAAAATAACATTATTCTTTTTTAAAATAATAATAATTCAAGTTTACTTAAGTTTGATCAAGTGATTGACATAAAGAGTTGACTCAATAGTTTACTTAAGTTTTAAGTTCAAGAGGGGGCAATGTCATAGGGCCTAAATTGTTTCATAGTTACTAAGAGTATTGGATTGGATCCAGCTCTCAAGATAAGGCCCAACCAGGCCTTAAAATTAATCATTCAAGAAGAGCTTATGGAGTTTTCTTAATTACAAAATTATCTTAAACCATTGTATTTTAAAAGGGTTTTTTAAAAATATTATTTATTTTAAATTAAAAAAATAATATTTTTGTATTATTTTCATATAATGATATCAAAAATTATTTAAAAAATAAAAAGATATAATATTTTAATATATTTCTAAATAAAAAATATTTTAAACAAGAATATCAATATAAGGTGTTTATATATATATAAAGAGAAAATTCAAAAAAAAAAAAAAAACTATCTTAAAACCAAAGGGGCATAAAGTAGAGAGGAGGCTAGAAGACTTGGTAAACTGTGACGGTCATGTGTGCCCACAGTTTTGTAGTCAATAATAGACGGCTTTTACGCGTATGTGACGTGTCATGATGGGGGCAATAGGTCACCTCTCTTTCCACAATCATTAAATCAATTTTAATTTGTTTGTTTTTTAGGAATTTTTAAACACTTGGCTAGTTAAATTAAAACTTTTAGTATTATAAAACAATTTTTAAAAAATATGGTGAGATAATATAATTTTACCCTATGTTTCTAAAACAAAATATTTACATAATATTTATATTTTTAAGCTCAACAAGATAATTAATGAGCTTTAAAATAATGATATTAAATAAAATTTAATTATTTTGTATATAGTTTAATTATACAATTAATATGAGTAAGTTATATAATTAAATAATTGCTTTTCAAAAACCCTCAAACAATAAAATTATTATTTTTTATTATATTTTTTAAAATTGGAATAATGACTCTAAAATATCATAGTTTTTTATCAGAATATTGTATCATGCTTTTAACCCTTGCATTTTATATGCGAATTGCCCAACTTATCCTTTTAAGCATATAATTTATGTTTTTCATATAATAATTAAATATATATATAAAGCACAAGGGATAATAACAATTGTTTTACAGTTAATTATAAAAGTAAAATAATCATTTTTTTCCCTTTGTCAAACAATATGTAGCTTTGTTTAGAGGGTATTAGGGTCTTTTTCTTATGAACATTATAAATACTAAAATGTTATTGGAATAAAAAACCATAAGCCTTTGGTCCAGGTGTATTATTGTTTTTTTTTTTTTCAATTTCAGTGTACAAGTGAGTTATTAAAATGCTCTTTTAAGTCAACAACACTAAAGCTTCGAGTAATGTACGAGCGATATACCCGCGCGATGCACTAAGTTTTTTATTTATGCAGAACATTGATTGATATTATGTGTGTTGTATTTTGTTATTTTGATATTTAATTAGTAAAATTATAATTGATAAAATCTGTTAGAAATAGATATTTTTTCCAATAAAAAAGTAATTAAATGTTGCTATTGTCATAACTCTTTTTGATAAAATCTGTTAAAAATAATTTTTTTCTATGTAGAAACTGATTGCAAAATTTATTGCTTATATTATTATATTAAAAATATTTTAGAATAATAATACATAGGTCATTTATATATATTAAAGCTCTAATATTAAATAAATACAAAAATATATAAATAGTCTGATATAGGTAAAAGAAAATAAAACTTATAAATAATAATTATTATGATTTTAAATATTTTATCTATAATAATTATAAAATTCAATATCTAACAATATTAACAAAAACCCAAATATTATTATATTTGAAGAAATTATTTAACTTGAAGAATAAAAAAAAGTGAGAAATAATAAGAAACATTATTTCGTTAAAATTTGGACATTAAATAGAAAAACTTAATAACATTGGAAATAAAAAAAACTGGAAAGAAAAACTAAGAGCATATATATATATATATAGACAGAAATATAAAATATGTAAGAAATATATATAAAAAATAAAGGTACTAAAATAAAATTCAAGATTAAAAGTATAAGGGATAAAAAAAAAACATATGAAATAAATTGAATTTAAAGGACAAAACTGAAATAAATCCAAACATTGAAATAATATAATCTAAAACAAAACTGAAAATAAAAAAAAATAAGGATCGAAATGAAACTGAAATCCATCATTAATTTGCATAGAAGGATAAAATTGAAAGAAATCAAACTTTGATACCATTGATATTTGCACGAAAATATTAAGCATTTATAATAAATTTGCATGGAATGATGAAATTGAAATCAATGAAAACTTTAACATCATAAATATTAAGGATTGAAGACCAATTCGCAAAATAAAAAAAATGACGATCTAATTGAAATTACAATATATAATCAAGTTCAATTGAATGATGAAATTGAAAAAAAAAATCAAAACCTATATAATAGGAATAAGGGTCAAATTTTTTTTTGAATATTTTGGGACTGAAATGATATTTGACAAAAATCAGTTGTGCTGACATCATCTTGCACAAGCAGGAGAGAGAAACAAGAGGAAATTCAAGTGACCATGGACACGTATCTGAACACCACATAGTCACACGCGCCGCCCCTGGTGGAAGAGAACATGCCTGAAAATTTAGACACCGTTTGGGCATTTTTGGATGCCGGAAGAAGCTGCACATACCGTCCGAATTACGCATGAGCTCGGAAATGAACAACACATCCAGCGACACGCCAACAGTAATCTGACGCAAAAAAAAGGGTGAATTGCTGGATGGCCCCTCCCTCTCAAGCATGGTTTTGTCCTTTTTGAGGGACAAAATGGTTATTACACTGTTTAATTAAATATTTAACAAAAAAACCAGCCAGACGAACTGGACCGGGCCGGGCCAGAAATGTTCAATTACTATGGAGCCCCTCAACCCAGACGCCATTTTTTGTCCTTTTCGAGGGACAAATTCGTTAATCCACTGTTCATAATTGGGAAAAAAAAGGGGCTCACATAAGCGTGAAGCACCGAAGCAAATATCTAGTGAGTAGTCGATATGGGTGTAGGTGCACAGTGATTCACCGATCTGATTTAGCTTCTTTTGTAATTTTCAACTTTTTTTTCTCTTTTGTCAAGGATATTGTTGTAATTAACGATGATAAAATAATAATTAATTTTTAAAACTTTGTTGGAGCATGAATCAAACAACCATGATATAGTTTTATTTTTAAAAATCTTGAAACAACACTATTTTATATTGATTTGGCTTAACCTAATCAACTCATCTAACTTGAATTTTGAATCAAATCATAAACCAATTGAGTTTAATAACTTCAATTTTAAGCACTAGGTTATTACTCGTAGTCTATGTTTAGTATTGTCATGTTTTTTAATTGAAAATATATAAAAATATTATTTTTTCTAGATTATTTTTTAATTTTTAATATTAGCACATCAAAACTATTATAAAGTATATAAAAAACATCAATTTAGGGTTTGTTTATTTTGCTTAAAATGTTTTTCCAAATTCTCTCATTTTTGTTCTCCATAAAATATTTTATAGGAAAATTGATCAATTTAAATATTGTACAATCAACCTTCAAAGTTAATTCATTTGCTAAAAAATATTTTCAACTCAAGAAGTTTTATAAATTATTTTACAAATAGTAATTCACTTACAATATCTACCATCTATTTCAACCGTTATCTTTATCTTATCAACACCGTCATCTCATCATCATCATCATCATTATCATATTTTACTCTGTCACCATAATTAGAGCCAGTTCAGTGGCAAAAGCTATTTTGAAGAACTAAATATTTAAAATGACTCTTTGAATAGTGTATATATAGTTTTTTTTATTGATGTGTACCCCAATGGTAAAAAATATTTTAGAGAGTCATTTTTTTATATTATTTAAAATATAGTGCAATTATTTTGTATATAGTTTAGTTATGCAATTAATTATGAGTAAGTTATATAATTAAATAATTACTTTTGAAAAACCATATAACAATAAATTATTCTTTTTTTTAATTATATTTAAATTAAAAAATAAATTTAAATATAATTAAAAGACCCGCAAGATTTGAAATTTGAAATTTAAGCTACTTATTGTATGTTTTTCAAGTAATTTGTATTTTTTTTATGGTTATTGTATTTGAAGTTAATTAATGTTACTTATTGTCTTTGAGTGTTAGAAAAACTTATAAAAAATAAAATGAACACATTAACAAATAACCAATAAGTTCAAACATAATTAATTAAAATACATTCCATTACAAATAATTCAATCAAATTAATTACAAATCAATACCCTTATTTTTTTATGCTAATTATTATTATTATTATTATTATTATTATTATTATTATAAAAACCCACCCCACCTATCCGTCCCACCATCTCAAAGTTAAAATTAAAATACCTTACCCCATTTGTATTTTCTCTCCCTGGCCGCCACCCCCCCCCCACACACACCCGTCCACTCCTCTCCATTTTGACTCGAGAAACTTTATGAAAAGAGCCCCTCCATAGTCCCACACCACCACCACCAGCCCATTCGGTTTTGCAGACGACGACGACCACAGTAGTAAAGAAAAGCTTGCTTTGGTTTCTCAAAATATTTTAAGAGATCAAAAGAATACAATAATGAGCTCTCTTCTTCTTCTCTCTTGGCTACTTCTTTCTCTTCAAAGGCTAAAAATATTGTGTTTTTCAAAATTGGGTTTATTGGTTGGTACCTGGGGATGGTAAAGTCACAACCTGTTTTTTAACCAAAAGTGTTACCTCTTCTCTTAATTTCATTGCTGCTGATTGTCTTCTCAAGTAAATGCAGAGCCACCGAGTTGTTTTCACCTCTATTTTTCATTGTTGTTGTTCTGTAATGGTAATTCCAACGACTATTTTTATTTTGGCTCTGCATCCCCTCATCTGTGGGAATGCCTTCTCAGTTAAAGAGAAGACAAAATACCTCTCGGGATGTCTCTCCTGTTGAAGATAATAAATTTAACAGTAATAGTTAAAATTTTAAAAATTTACCTTTGCCTCTCTAAATACCTCTCCCGTAGAACTTGTCCTTACCTACACCCCCACACTTTCAACTCACTACCACTGCTATATCACCACCATTATTATTTTCCTGTAAAAAATCACATTGAAAAATTCTTTTTCTTATAATTTCAATTTGATCATGTTCTTATGATTTTTTTTTTATCTTTTTTATAAAAGTTTTGTTTTCTTTAAGTTTACCCTTCGATCTAATGGAGTATTTTTTTCTTCTCAGTATATATATATTTGCTATTGCTGTTTTTTCCCCAAAAATTAATACTCAATTTTAAGGCATTGTATTTTTGAATTCGTACATTTCAGTAGTGGTCAGTGTGTGTGTTTTTGGATTGTCTGGCGATTAATTAGTCTGTACATTTTACAAAGAAAATCATCCAAAAAGACTGCCTATATTATACTAGCTTGTTCTGCTATATATAATATAAATGATTATTCATGTTTCAAAGTAATTATGAAGAACTAATTATAAAAATTAATCATTTTGCAAACTAAAGATGAATGAAATAAACAAAGATTCCAATTCATATAATATATATAAACAAAGATTTGTTTATTTGCCCCATTATTTAAAGTTTCCAATTCATATAATATATATAAATATATGTACATCGACCACTCAATCCTCCCCAGCTTACACATACATAAAAATTCTAAATAATATATAAAATTCAGAGTTCTTAATCAATTTCACCATTTCTCAATCCGAGTCTGGTTGAATCTCCCAGAGATAGCAGCTGCCAGTGCAGCTGTGAAATTCGGATCTCTGGTCAAAGAAGTAGCCATTTGCTGGACCAAAATTTTCTGAATTGCAGGCACTTCCATTTCTTGAACAGCCTTTGTAGCTGTATCTACATGCCTTCCACTTTGGATCAAATCAAGGATCACGGTAGGAACTGAACTTCTGGTAGGTGATGGAGTGCTGGAAATTGGACCAAAAGTAGAGCTGTGGATTGAGCCGAGTAATGGTTCCTGCTGAGAATGGCTGGCGTGGTTGTGCTCTCCTTCATAAGTTGCCACCAAAATTGAAGGGTTTTCAGCACTTTTCTGGACCTGAAGAAATCAAGTAAGATCTCTCGTAAGAAATCTCAAAGATCCCTCTAATTTTATAAGCAGCAATCAAGATAGAGAGCAAATGTGAACTGTGGGGCGTAGAATCACCTTCTTTTTGACAGGGCAGCTTGGTGAAAATGAACACTTAAAGTAAGCCCTAGGAGAAGGATTGTCTCTGGTCACCTTTTGGCCATATTTTCTCCATTGATATCCATCCTTCACAACCTAAACATGAAAACAAGTTTATTCATATTAGAAAGAAAAAAGGTTATTTAACCACATAATTAGCAACAAAATGTTGATTGATATTGTGGAGCTTACCAAGCTTGGATCGGATTCACTAGTCCTGAAATAAGTCCTTGAAATCTTTGATTTGAAATTCTCCTTCGGCCTTTTACTTGACTCTTCATCAAGAGAGCTGCTTTCTGCATTTACCCCACTAATTCCATTAATCACGTTGCTATAATCTTCACTCTCAGCCTTTCTCTTCCTCGATAATATTGGTGTACTGAGTTCTATTTCAGAATTTCTGCTCATCAAATCAGCTAAATGTTTTTCCAAAGCCATATAGTTTTCGCATACAGCACCGAGCATTTCTGTCAGCTTCTTGTTCTCACCACTTATCCGAGTCAACTCTTCGACAAGAACACCAACAGCATCCTGTGAATGATCGGGAAAAAAGTTCCTGACTTAGTATACTTGCTTGGAAAATAAGAGATCAGACTGTAACCCAGAAGAAAAGGTGATAGAAACTACTGACCTCATTTTTAACCTGTACTTTCTGCTCAACCCTAGTAGAGTATCTCTCGAGTTTTTTGATATTCTGGTTCAAAAGAGATTTATAAACCCTTTTAGCGCATATACATGAAAATTATTAAGACCGACAAAAACCCGGAAAGATCGAAGAACAGAGAGCTGATCCAAGGACATCCTTTAAATATATTACTGTATGAGAGAAGAAGAAGAAGAAGAACTCACTTGATCTTGAGGGCTTTCATTGACATGCTTGAAGGGATTGATGTTGAGATCAAGAGAAGTGTTCACCCATGACGACTCCATTATTGAATTATTCATGAATCTCTCTCTCTCTCTAGCTCTCTCTCTCTCTCTCTCTCTCTCTCTCTCTCTCTAGCTATATATATATATATATATATATATGTATATGTATATCAGGAGAAATTAAAATTTGACAGTAGGAATTAGCTAGCTTGCTTGCTTGCAAGCGAGTGTGGCCCGAATGGTAGAGTGAATGAGAGAAACACGCATGAATGATCAATATTTATAGAAAAAACTGGGTGGTCAATCAATCGTTTGGTTTGTGAGGAAAGCCCCAGGAAGTAGCAGGTGACAAACAAGGATGCAAAAAGAAGAAGAGGGAAAGCCACGATTAAGTCATGATTTTCGTCTTCACAAGTTGAATATGTATTTTGAATTCTCTTCTGGCTTGTCCAGGTCAACGCCTGTGGCCCCAGTAGTGAATTGTACAAGACAACACAAGTTGGAATTTTCTGAACACAGACAGCTTTAGTGACGGTTGTTCATTGTATTTTAAAATCATTTGAATTTTTTATTGTTTTTAAATCGTTTAAACAAATGAAAAATAAATCTTGAAAAATACAGGGAGGCAGGAATATATTCATATTCTCTCCATGGTTCTTGTTTCCATTTGACTCAGAAAGTAGGAGGGAAGCAGACGCGGATTTGAAATGATTCGAGAGACGATTTTCAATTCATGTTTGATGAGTTCTTGTTTGAATTTATCGGCTTTGATTCCCAGTCTGACATTGCTAGAAGCTACTATTTTCGTCACTAACGGCAGCTTTTGACTGCTACTATTCGGCACCGTGGATTGCAAGGATAATGAGTCGGTTTGAAATTGTGTTCTAAAATTATTTTTTTTTAAAAATAAATTTTTAATTGTAATTTAAAAAATAATACATGTTTGATTAAAAATATTGTGGGAATAATTTTTGTTTGTAAAATTAATAAAAAAATATATTATAAAAGAATAATTTTTGTTTGTAAAATTAAAAATATAAAAAATAATTTTTGTATAATAATAAATTATACAAAATATATTAACTAGCTATTATAGCCATTAAAAACAAGACTTCACTAGGAAATAAATTCAGAAATCAAACAAAAAAATAATATTAAAAACTTTATAATAAAAAAAACTTATAAAACAGCCTGTATAAAATCTCACTGCTCAGCCAAACAAAACAATACAAATAAGATTAGCTCATCTCTGCGCAAGGATGACATGCTCAAATTGAGAAATTTTCTAATTATTGAGACGTTGATATGTATGTGTGTGTGTGTGTCTATATATATATATATATATATATATATATATATATAATAAATCAACGGGGCAAATAAGGGAGCAGGTATTAATTAATTGTTGATGGCCGACTGTATATAAAGATAATTAAATAACGAAAAAGTCTCATCTTGTTTATATGTTATTTAATTATCTTTATATATATATATATATATATAAAGATAATTAAATAACGAAAAAGTCTCATCTTGTTTATATGTTATTTAATTATCTTTATATATATATATGTTATTTAATTATCTTTATATATATATATATATATATATATAAAGATAATTAAATAACATATAAACAAGATGAGACTTTTTCGTTATTTAATTATCTTTATACACACACACACACACACACACACACACACACACACACACTGAAATGGTGACCATGTCTTTGTGCGAACTTATAACCTAATTTTCCTTCTCTGGCCAACCTAGAGGCCAGCTAGTTCTTGTGGTGGTCAAGGATTGAGTTGTCAACATTTCTCTGCTAACTAAAAATAAATTAATATAATTAATCTCAACGTTTTTATATAAAAATATGTCAAATGTTAAGGGCAATTGAAATGTTCAGCTTATCTTCGAGTTTGGGTATATATAGCCGGTCCAAGCACAAGGAAAGCCTAATTCATGAATAAAATAAAATAAAATAAATATAATCCTTACTATTTATGAGTTTTTAAATATATTTTTTTTAAAATAAACATCATTTAAATATAATTTTAAATAAAAAATAAAAATAAATCCAGCTTTAAAAAAAAAATACTTTTAATAGTAGACTTCTAACATGGCCTTGTCTCTTCTCTGAAACACCACATATATTTAAGGATACAAGCATGTTCAATGCACTGCCAGCATGCCTTGTTCACATTGCAGGCCTCCAATTCTGAACACCTCGAAATACGGATTAAAATTATTTTTTAAATATTTTTTATTCAAAAATATATTGAAATAATTTAAAATGATTAAAATTAATTAATTTAAAATAAAAAAATCAGCACTTTTGTAAAGCAAGACCAGATAATTCCTTAGTTTTTTTGGGTCAAACATTGAAGTAGGCTTCTCGATGAATTGATGAGCCGTACGTTTAAATTTCCTTCCTATTGTTTTCAAGACCTTTTCTGAGTTCGCTGTGTCAAACACCGATTTAATTCCGAACCCTTCCTCGAAAACACCCATATTCTGTTCAAGTCTACCTATAAAATTAATTAATACGATGATTACTAGAATTAAAATTAATTAATATAAAAATTACGGAGGCTTGGAAATGTCTTTTATGAGAAATAATATGAAAATGTATTTTATGAGTTCAAATAAATAAATAAAATCTTGGTTATTTCGGGTTTTTATAAAAAATTATATGTTCTCACTTGAACTCAAGATTTGCTATGCAAATTTCATGTTTATTTCTATCACGCAACGATTGACGGAGATCAGCTTTTGTTTGGATGAAAATTTTAATTTCTACAAAAAAAATGTATTTGTTTTTTTAGCTTGATTTATTACAAAACCATTCCTAATTAAGTCTTACCTTGTGTATTAATCTTTTAAATTAAAATAACTATTTAATTAACATGAGTTTAGAAATTAGTTCGCTAAATAGTTATTGTAACTTGTAGAATGTTATAAAAAATCTCTTATTTAAATTTCAGCTATTAATTTAAAATTTTGAATTACGTTTTCATGGAAAAATACGTTTTCATTTAGATTTAACTGAATTAATAATTTAATATAGGAACGTAATAATTTTGTAATGAAATTAAAGTGAAAATCTTTAACTTCTTATGTATCCTTAAAAACAGCGGCCGGCTAAGGAAACTTTGAGAATATGTTTGAGAATTGTTTTTATAATAAAATATTTTATTATTGTTATTTTTAAATTATTTTAATGTGTTGATATCAAAAATAATTTATTTAAAAATAAACCTATATTATTTTGATATATTTTTAAATGAAAAATAATTTAGAAAACAGTCTCTACAATATTTCCAAACACATATAAAGTTTTTCAATAATCACACACAGTTTTTAAATTTCTCTCTCTCGAAAAATAAAAATAAAAATAGTAGTATGTTTGCATAAACTATTTTCGTCAATATCAAGGAAATGTTTTCCCTCGTGATAAAAATAATATATTATTTATTTATTTATTATATTAAAAACTAGGGCTACACCATTTCAAACGAGAGTACACGAAACTACATTACATTTTCAAAAGATAATATAAAAAAGATTTTAAATCAATGACAATTAATTAAACCAATCCCAGAAGAGTATTGATTTTATTATATAGTTTATTTAGATTTTGCACTTTTTTATTTATGAGGTTTTTCATGCTCCTTATGTGGGCTCGTGGTTTTACAAATGAAATTTCTTCGATATTGTTATTTTTTCTCCAAATCTGATATTATTTTTCTTTTTTTAATAATTATTTTATGCCATTGAATGTTCATAAGTAACATTAGAGTCTATGTTATTCTCTATTTATAACAATAATATTTTAGATTGACTTTGAGTCCATGTGATATAATTTTTTTTCTCTCATTTCTTTAACATCTTAATAAAAATAAAATAAATAAGAAATCAACACACCTTAAAATGTTTTGAATATCAAAGATGTTCATAAACAGAGTAATTCTTTGTTAAGATATCATCTTGTCTAAAAATTTAAATTATTAGGTGAAACCCTAGAATATAATTTATATTATTCCGTAACACGTCATCTCAACTAAAAGCTTTTTGTACTTAAAACTTACATAAATCCCCACTACCTTGTGCTTGATTTTTTACCGAATAGAATGAAGGTAGTGAGATTTAAACTCGTGACCAGTAGATCAACGGAACTTTGATACTATATTAAATAACTATTTCATCTAAAAACCGAAGTTATTAGGTGAGATCTCATAGTATAATTTATATTATTTTGTAATATTTTTCAATGCATTAGAAAACTACTATGAATTTAATTCACTGTTATAAATCTAACTCTTATTATAAATCTAATATATATTTTTTTTAAGTTAACAATATAACTTTTCATGATAATTTTAAATCATCACAAGTATAAAATAGATGATTATTATAAATTATGGTTTTAATTATAAACTCAACGTGTTTTTTTATTTATAACAAATGGACATATTTTAAAAAATAAATATTTATTTTTATAAAACCCATCTAATGTTAGTGAGAAAAATCAAATTTTAAAATATTGCCCCGTACCAAAGGCCATTGTACTTCTTTTAGGAGAAGAATAGAGGCGTAGGGTAGGTCTAGTGGGAGATTGACAGTACATAGATCCACTATCTCTCTATTTATTTATTATTTTATTTTTCTATAACCTTGAGATAACCTTTTGGCTTTGTGAGATTTTTGCTTCCACTTGTCAATCACTCATTGGCTAAATCTACAGACAGATAAGGTCAACTGGTCAAGGTCAAGGGATTGAGGAATCGAGAAGAGACGCTTTAGAATATTTGAATATATATATTAAATAACTCACACGACTTTTCACTGTGTATCTTTATACACAGTCGGCCATCAACAATGAAATAATATTTGCTTCTGGCCTTTTGTACATGTTGAACGAAACTCTCCTTCGAGTTAATTAATTAACTAATTAATTAACTAATTAATTAACTAATTAATTTTTATTTTCCCTGGTTTTATATTCAAGAAACATTAACAGAACTTCCTTAAGCATGTCAAAATCTCAATAATTAGCCCTTTCTTGGACCGTTTCTAGGTTTGTTCATGTCACCCTTCCGTAATGCTGTGCTAATCTTCTCTACCATTTTATTTGGCTAAATAAAGAGTTTTTAAATAATATATTTTAATTGTATAGTTATAGCTTTTTTATTACAAGATTGTTAATATTTGATTGTGTTAGAGGGAATTTGCTGTGTAAGCGATGAGGTCCAATAAAATCTATATAGCTCAGGAGCAAAGTTTATGTGTTGGATAATCGGTTATTTTTTTAATTCTAGTGATTTTATTTATTTTCCCGAATCAAAGTGATTGACACGTGGTGTCTAATTCTGGCGAGCTAGCATGACTAGTCGTTGCTACCTGTAAAAAATCTTATTTGATAGGTTGAGAGAGTCTCTGATATTTAAGTAAATCTTTTTTTCTATGACAAAAAAACTAATATTTTAGAAAAATAAATTCTCAATACACACACACTAAAATGAAAAGACCATGAAACTAAAAAATATTTTTTTCAAGATTTTATTGAGCATTTTTTTTAATGTTATAAAAAATGAGTTTTTGGGTTTCAAAAATATAGACATTGATTTTTTTAACAATATTGTAGAGGAAAATGAATTATTTTCCATAGCGTACAATTTGTTGTCTATTAATTTATTGTTTTTGAAAATAGTTTTTTTTTTAAAATATATTAAAATGATATTTTTTTATTTTAAAAAATTATATTTTATATCAGTACATGAAATAACCTAAAAACATCAGAAATTTATAATTTAAAATTAAAAAATTTAAATATTTTCAAACATATTTTTAAAACACAACATTAAACAACTATTAAAAAAAAATAGAGCAAAAGATGTGTAGGTGCACGAGCCTAGGTTTTTGGGTTGCAAGCTAGACGTGTGAACCTAGCTTGTCAGGCTCAGCAGCGACAAGCTTTTTTTAATAAAAAATAACAGCTCATTTTTTAAATAAATAAATAAATAATAAAAATTACAATAAGTGTTAGGTATTTACATGTGATTTCACCAGGTTCTAGATTGACTCGTTGCGCCGGTGTATGAGTTCTACAAGTATAATAAAAAATATTAAATAAAAAAAACATTTTCTTTTATCTAAATTCAAAGCTTTATTTGTTTGCCTTTGCTACTTTGTATGAGCTAGCTTTTTGTCTCTTTTTTTTTCAGCCTAAAATAAATATTACTAGGTTACAAAATAATTTTTAAATTTTTAAATAGTGATATAGTGGATTATTTTAGATGATTGTCATTTAGGGTTTAGGGTTTTAAATAATTTTAAATATTAAAGTCAGTGAACAATAATTAACGTATAAAACTTGTGATTTGGGAGGTAAAATTATAAAATTTATATCGATGAATTATAATAAATTAAATATCATAGATCAAAAGTAAAAAGAATTAAATTTAAAAAAGCAAAAAACAAAAAAAAACTGCTTGAGTAAACTTATGCTGACCATTAATAGAAGTCTGTCTGCGAGGATTAGGGTTTTTCCGGCGAAGATATCTATCGATTACACACCCCCGACTGCCGGTGGAAAAACCCTAACTCAACTTTTCAATCAAAGAGCAGGAATTTTCCTCCGAGTATCATAAGTTGATGACACCTTGCTGCGTAGACTTTGCAGGTCAAGCCTTCTTGAATCACGTATCGCAAGACCTTTGTGTTCTTCATGATGATGTCTGCGTATTGCATCACTCACTCCTCGTAACCCATCGTCATCCGAGTAATCTAGCTATCCCTCTTAACTTTTCATAGATCATAAGTAATCCCATATAATGAATATTATTTTTTAATATATTTTGAGGTAAAAGTTTGTTAGGTTATAAAATTATTTTGTTTTTAATTTTTCATCAAAAATATAATATGAATAATGAAATCCAAACTCGTAATTATTGGGTTAATAAAACTCTAAAATCATATCAAGAAATCATCTCATATAAAAATTTAAATTATTAAGTGTGGTTCCATGATCTATTTTATATTATTCTCTAATATATACTGCTGATTTTCCTCTAAAAATAAAAGCCTTTTGAGCTTGATATATTCCCCACTAGCTTGTATTTAATTTTTTGATAAAATAGAATAAGGATAATGAGATTTGAACTCATGACTGCTAGGTTAACAATATTATAAAATTATATAAAAAATTATTCCATATAAAAAGTTAAATCATTAAGTGAAACTATATAATATAATTTATATTATGGAGTAAGATATAATGATGCTGATTTTGATTTTGATTTTCCTCCACTGAAGAACTGGGTGCTCACGTTACACAAACTTTTCTAGATGGAATCGTTTTTCAGGCAAGAAACCGTGCAGGCAAGGACAGCTTCAAAGGTTTTCCACAATATTGCTGTGAAAAGAATCATGGGGACCTCTCGCTTTATCTCTCAGCACATACATTTACGTGAAAGACTTGGATGTGTTTCTCGAGTCAACAACGGCTAGCACTTCTCCTCTACCTCCAAGTCATTGTCCCTGCCACTTGCTTGCAAATTACTGGTTATGTTTTCATGATGTTGTAACATTAGATCAGCATACATGCGTGGTGCTTACGATCTGCATTGCTCCCACTTCCTAGGTTGTCATGTCGAAGATAATACCATAAATTTTGAACGATAATCATATTAATAATCACACATTCAAATTTAAGATTACGAAAGAAGTAAATTTTTAAATTTTAAATTTTTATATGAAGGTTTTATTATATAAGAGTTTGTGTATATATATATAATTTCATTTAATAATTTAAATTTTTATATAAAATTATTTTTTAATATGATATCAGAATTACGTCAATGTATCTTTCACTGGAGGAGGTGAGTGCGTGTGTGTATTTGTTTGTTTGTTTCAAATGTCTGGTAACGTGTAATACAAGGAGTCAAGCTACCATTTGAGAGGGAAAATGGGGCACCACGTTTCAAGCTACCTTTTGTTCTTTAATGCCGGGGTGTGAATGATGACGAAGAGACGGTCGATTTCTAGAGGAAAAAAACACACTTGGTTCTCTCGAAGACAGGTACGATAAGGATACTGTGGAATATGGACATGAAGATCTCACCTCAGATCCGTCGAAAATGTCAATAAAGATGGATGTCGTCTCCACTCATGCCCATGTTATTCACACATGAGGAATCTTGGTTCACAAACAAGAGAAAATTAGTGATTATTAGCAAGAATAATCAGCTTATATATATATTTGGAATCGTGGTTAACATTGTTTTAAAAAGTGTTTTTTATTTAAAAATATAATAAAATAATATATTTTTATTTTTTTAAAATTATTTTTGATATCAACAGTGAAAATAATTTAAAAACACTAATTTTTTTTAATTATATATATACATACTTTTGAAATACAGTGTCAAACACAAATATTTCAGCAATCGAGTAGTAATAGATACCTACAAACCAAGTCGGTGATCTTTTCCACTAAAGTTATAAAACTTATTTAAAAGTTTGGTTGAATTTGTTTTTAAAAATATTTTGTGGTCAGAAATATATTTAAATATTTATTATTTTAAAAAATTATTTTTGATATCAGCACATCAAAGTGATTTAAAAACATACAAAAAACAATTTAAAGTGAAAAATAAAAATAATATATTTTTTTAAAAAAATACTTTTGAAACGCGGTACAAATAGACACTAAATCTAGTCTAGTCTCATCTATTATATGATTCAAGTCTTTAATTATAATTTAAACAATTTAACTCGACTTAATTTAATATGCTATGGTCTTATTTTAAAAAAAAAATAATATTTAATTTAAGTTATCAAGAAAGAAAAATAATTTTGAATTATGTTTTTCTTGGATCGTATCACTTGGACTTGACCCAAAAATAACGGAGGATTATTATGGTAATTCACGGCCCAATAAGGGAGATATAATCTTGAATTATGACCCAATGTTTCCCTAGCAATTGAAAAATCTTTTCGTGGGCTGGAGAGAGCTAAAAATTGAAGCTATAGAACTCACTTGATGCATGCCCATGGGCTATTTTGCGGCAGGCCTACATTGTCTCTCCTAGCGAAAGGGGGCCCATGTTATCTAAGAGGCGCATCAAAGGCCCAAGTCTAAGCGGGCAAATCTTGCACTATTTGATTTTGTTTTATTTCTTAGACATTAATGGTAATTCATGACCAATTTTTCTACATCAAAGAAGGTGAAACTATTTTAATATATTTAATTCTACATGCCAATAATCGTATGTTATTTTGGAATATATTGGTGAGAAAATAAAATTAATTGAAAGCAGACAATATTATATAAGACAAGTTTTTTTTTTTTTTTGCTTGTATAACAAGATGGTGTATTGTCCCTCAAAGTATGTAGTATGATGACAGAAGATTTATTATCTGCACAATGTGTTTTGAGTTTGAGTTAAAGTATGTATCCCTTATTAGAATCCGGGACAACCGAGATTTTAATTGCTCACTTAAATCCATAAAATATATTTTCTAGATAGTGGTGCTTTCTCACATCCAGAATAAAATAAAAATTGTATGTATATATCTTTAATCTTTTATCATATGCTCACAAAATAATTATAAATTCAAATAAAACTATATTTTTCTCATGTCCCATGTACTAAAAACTATCTTACTATATAAGCAGAGATCATATATCTTTTAATTATTCAAGTTTGGTTTGTCCTTAGGTGTGATCCTATCTCTCTGGATGTTTCTCTGAGCAAATTCTCTCCAAATGACAAGTTTCTAGATAAGGTTTAGTTATTTTCTTAAGATAAAAGAAATGGGATAATGGAGACAAAAACATATTTATTTATGTCCTGTTTATTTGAAAGTATATAAATTTACTCAAAAACATATTTCTTATAAGTTTTTTCCCTTTCTCTCTTCAACTAAATACAATCTTTTTTTCATTATCTTTTTTTTTAATCTCAAAACAGTAATCAAAATTATATCTTATGAATTTTGCTTTTGAAAAAAAAAATTATATACAAATTTTATTTTAAAAATCAAAATAAAAAAGAATTTATCCCTGTGTGTGTGTGTCTGTGTGTATATATAGATCATATTTAATGAATACATGAGGGGGTGTTTGACACTGCGTTTCAAAAGCATTTCTAAAATTTTTTTATGCGTAAATGTTTTTATATACAAATTTAGTTGTTTTATATCATTTTCATATACTGATTTTAAAAATATTTTTTAAAAAATAATGATAAAAATATTATTTTGATATATTTTTAAACAAAAATCACTTTAAAAAACAACCGCAACTACAATATCATTAAAAATAATACACATAAATTATAATAACGATTACAACAACTTGTTTATTTATATATAGATTTGGATTCATTACACACTAATTTAAATTAATTATGAATTAAATATATATATATATATATATATATATATATATTTTTTTTAATTTTTTTTTATCAACATGGGGTCATGATTACTTGATGCAAAACAATTTTAGAATATAGTGTTTTAGTAGCTATTTGACCCGTAGCTCACCCCGGGTCAAATAGAGCATGTTTTTGAATATATTAAAAAACCAGACGGAATTTAAGATGGTCATACAATTATCTAATTATATAAGACAAGAATTATTTATGCACTGAATTGTTTTATGAAGACTGAACCCTACCTAGAAATTAATCGGTGAAACATGTGACATGGGCCATAGATTTAATTGGATTTTTTATAATATATTTTTTTTATCCAAAATAAACACTTATAAAATTAAGAACCGACAAAATATCATAAAAAGAATGAGACAAAATCAAATAGAAATAAATCCTATTTATCAATTAATAATCAATAAAACATAAAATGATATAACTGGAGATAAAAAAAAAAGGAAAAAAAATATAATTTTAATGGATAAAAATGAAGAGGAAAAAAAAAGTCTTCAAGGCTAAGAAACCTAGATTTTCTCGATATATTTGACAATGCGTTTCAAAAATATTTTTATTATTTAAAATTATAAATTTTTGATATTTTTAGATCATTTTCATATATGTTGATATTAAAAATAATTTTTTTAAATTAAAAAAAATATAATTTTAATAGATAAAAATGAAGAGGATAAAAAAGAAAAAAAAACTAGTCTTCAATGCTAAGAAACCTAGATTTTATGTTTGACAATGCATTTACAAAAATATTTTGAAAAAATTTAAAATTTTATTTTTTATATTTTTATTTAAAATTAAAATTTTTTGATATTTTTAGACCATTTTAATATAATTTTAAACAAAATATACTTTGAAAAACAATTTTAATCCAAATAGGATTTTGGAAAAAATCCCAGGAGCAGCTTATTGTTCATGTTTTTTTTGTGCTTAACAACTTGAACACTCGACCTCTGCATTAATTTACTTACCGAAACTTGTATTTACAGAGACAGAAAATCCTGGAGAAAAAAAATCCAAAACCTCTCTACAGCACTTGAATTTCACAATTTTCTACATGGCTAGTGTTGTTATCATTAGTTCAAACAATGTCTTTTAGCGCAGGCCTTGCATCTTCCTTGCAGAACTTGGCATACTCTAAGGTATCTCCGGAAGACTTGGAGAACTCCACCACCGCAACCTCCGCTGCTACCTCGAACACCTCCGCTGTCACTGCTAGCTTCCCCTTTCTTCCCTCACATGGACCTTGTAACCTCACTTTGAAATCTTTAACTTTTGCCACCTTAAAATTCAGCCCTTCTGCAACCCCTTCAATCTTTTCCATGATAGCAGTTGCTGATACTTTTGAAGTGAACATCGACCCTGGTTTCTTCTTTGTCTCGAAAAGACTGGACAGGTCAAACCCAGATGACATTGAAGAGATGAGCTCGAATGCATTGAGGAATTTTGGTGAGGATACTTTAGGCTTGACAGCAGAGCAAGAATCAAGCTCTTGATCTTGTACGTTCATATCCATGATTGATTCTTGGATTGAAAAGGCCGTTGGTCTGGAAAACCCTTTCAGAAACCAATGATTTCTCATTATGGCAGGAATTGTGATTCTCCTTTCAGGATCAGCAACAAGAAATCTTGAAATCAACCTCTTAGCATCTGCTGAAAACCAGGGCTGAAACTCATATTCAGCCTTGAAAATTTTCCTGTACATCTTCATAACATTTTCATCTTGAAATGGCAGAAATCCTGCAAGAAGCACATACAGAATCACTCCACATGACCATGTATCTGCTTTCGATCCATCGTAACCTTTCTTTCGCAAGACTTCTGGTGCAACATAAGCTGGAGTCCCGCACAGAGTATGCAGAAGTCTATCTTGAAGAAACTGTTCACGCAAGGCTGACAAGCCAAAATCAGAGATTTTCAAGTTTTCATCTTCATCGAGCAACAAATTCTCTGGCTTCAGGTCTCGATGATACACACCTCTGCTGTGACAATAATCAATGGCGCTGATTAGTTGCTGGAAATATTTTCGAGCAGCTTCTTCTCCGAGCCTTCCTTTGGCAACTTTGGCAAACAAGTCTCCACCTCGAACATACTCCATGATGAAGAATATCTTAGTCTTTGTCGCCATGACTTCCCTGCGCTCAACAATGTTGGGATGACGAACAAGATGCATCACTGAGATCTCTGTCTGGATTTGTTCCATCATGCCTTCTTTCCTGACTTGATCTTTGTTTATAACTTTGATTGCCACACTTTCTCCGGTCACCAAGTGTTTCCCGTAGTAAACTTTGGCAAAGTTCCCTTCCCTAGTAACCTCCCCATCTCATACTTCCCAAAAAGAACTTGAATCTCCTCCATGGCTGAATAAAGTTCAACAACATGGCACCAAGATTTTCTTTCCTGGTCAAATGTGAGACTTCTGTGATTTGGCTATACAACATGGTGCAAGAGAATCCAAGAAAGGATGGAAGATACGCTAATTTTGATGGATCCCATTACAAGGGCTGGCAAAACAAGGTGGTCGTAGAAAATCGTGAAGAAGGGAAGATTGTTTGTTGATTGTTATGAGGCCAATAGACAAGCACCTAGTTTATTTAAATCATTGAAGATTATAAATTAACTCATTGATGTATTAAATTGATTTTTTTAAATCAAGTTAATATTTGAAGAAACCGAGTTTAATGATTGGATTCCATAACATGATTTCAGCTACTTTATTTGTCGATTACACTGACCGGTGCTTGAAGATATTTAAAGGCTTACTGGAAAAAGAAAAAAGAAGAAAGATATTTCAGGGTTACAAATATTCAAATCAGATGCCGACACAGAACATAGTTCATGCAAAATTATGAGGACTTTAAGACAAAAGTTGGTAATTCATTTAAAAATACATTAATTTTTGTATTTATTTTCTTTTCTTTTCTCTCTCTCTCTCAAACTGTTTCCTTAACAATTTCCACATTAATTTTGAGCTAATTAGAGATTTATTAGATAGGAAGGCGGATATTCTTATTGATCCTCCAACAGGAGTGTATTCCTTATTGTATTATGATTTTATTGGGTCGACTTTTCCTCGTTTAATTTAGAAGGGTGTACGCCCCGATCATTATCCAAAAAAAAAATCGATTTCATTTTGTTTTGGCAAAACAATTAAAATATTTTATACTATTAAATAAAATAAAATAAAATAATATTATTTTTAATTCAATTTAAATTTCAATCCGCATCAAATAATTTGATCAAATACTGGCCCAAATGCGTTAAAATCGCACGAGCTGTTTTGGCCATAATTTTTTTTTAAAAAAGATTGAATTAAGTGAATGCCTCGCACCCCTTTACCCTATTCAATTTCACTCAAAATCTCAAATCAAATCCGTAACACTTCTCTTCCTGAGTCCTCACCCCGATAAATCTCTCAATCGATCAAATACCTAACACTTCTTCTTCGCTCTTCAGTGTCTTCATCGTGCAACGTCCTCAGCCCAGGCCAATGCTCCTCTCTCTCGGTCCAATGCATAAACTCACGAAAAAACCAACAAATTATTGTTTTTCTTACGTTTTAGGCTGGGGGGTTGGGTGGGGGGTTTATTCATTATTATATTTTCTGTGTAGGGAGGGGGGTTTATTATTTTTTATTTATTATATTTTTTTGTTTTTCTTACGTTTTAGGCTGGTGGGGTGGGTGGGGGGTTTATTCATTATTATATTTTCTGTGTAGGGAGGAGGGTTTATTATTTTTTATTTATTATATTTTTTTATAAAAAAATATATTTTTAATATTAAAATAATCTAAAAATAATTAAGATATAAATAAATATATTAGGAGATTTTGTCTTGCATTCTTAATTTTATTTCAGATGATTTTTTATTACATGTTGTTCCGAGATCGCAGATGTCTTCATGTATGGATTTATAGTTCGTGATGAAATTATAAATAGTTTGATGGGAGAATAAAAACAAGTGTCTAATTTACTTGAATTATTAATTATATTTTATTCTTATAATTATTAAATATTTAAAATATATATATATATATATATATATATATATATATATATATATATATATATATATATATATATATATATATGAGAAAGCAATATTATGAAAAGCTTGACAACCAAACACTTGAAACTGCTTCTCATTAATCTCAAATTCAACCACAGTTTTAACCAAATACTTTAAAAATTATTTTGAGTCGCGGTTAAAGACTTCAAGTCTTGATCTTAATTAAATTACCCACAAACAATCCATTTGAAATGCAAGTTTTTGTTGGGATGTTGGAACATTGAGTTGTCTTCATATCTATTTGGCAGTACGGTTGATGTTGTCTCTATATCCAAACAATACATGTGATATATTGATGTAAAAAATAATTTTAAAAAATAAAAAATATATAATATTAATGCATTTATGAACGAAAATCACTTCTTAAATAGTCACTACTAGCTCATCATGTGCTATTTTGAATTAAAATTAGGGTTTGTTGAGATGAACTCTAAAATTATACTAGAGCTGTTTTTGATCTTTTTTTTTATTAATGTATGTGTTTGGACGAATTTATATGCATCTCAATTAATCTTATAAATCTAAAAATATAATTTTTTTATAAAAATTGATGATTTTAAAATCATAAAATAAAACTAATGATTAATTGAGATATTATATAATTTAAAATTGAAATAAAAAAACATTTCTTTAATTGTTATTATTAATTTATCAACTGCGTATAACATGCTTTGAATGAGTTTCTCACTGTAGTCTTATTGCGTTTTGACTCCAGTGACAACACGTGTGATTGGGCCCCACCTTTCCTAGCAAGCCTGTGCATGTATCCAGGGAACCCACCAAACCAGGTAGTGATTTCCTTTTCAGATCGTGTTTTTTAAAATAGTTTTTATTTTAAAATATGTTAATATAATTAAATCAATTTTTAATATTAATGGATTAAAACAACACAAAAATAAAATAATGTATGTTTAATATAGAATGTTTTTTTTAAATATTTTTTATTCAGAAATATATTACAATATTTTTTAAATATCACGAAAGCTTAGAACTTTAAAAAAGAATATTATTTTTCTTCAATCATTGAATATTAAAAACTGATTAGATTTGGATTAAATTTAGATTATTATTTTAGATTATATCCATCTGATCCCTAACCCTCTTATTTATTTATTTATTTATTTTAATTTGTCTATGATGTCATGTCAATACAACAAGAGCAATGCTATTCATCTTAAATAATAATACCACCTAATCTTATTTTATTTAAACTTAATCAACTTAAAGGAGCTCACCATCTTCTAATACATTTAATATTAAACTTAATATATTTATTTGTATTTTAATTATATTTTTAATTATACTTAAAGGAGCTCACCATCCTCTCTAATCAATAATTAATTTTACTTGTGAAACAATACATCACTAGCATAGGTGATAATCATTTGCTGCTTCATAGGATCTCCTGATCTAAAGTAGAAAATGCATGAAACGCAACCTTAGATCAGGAGATGGCAACGATGGGAGGCGCGGTGTGAAGGTGAAAGGGAGAGAACAAATGATAGATGGTGAGGGTTTATTTGGGAATTAAATGCTAACAGTGACATTGTTGTTGGAATCAATTTTTATTTAAGCAACTTGGTAATTCATCACAAGTCAAGTCATGAAAAATAGCTCTTTGCTACTTTTCATCAATCGGCATCTCGTCGATTTTTATCCGTGAAACCCGCCAAAAATTATCTGTTTTTATGTTTATCAAATACTAAAATATCAACTTATTTTTAAACTCCGATCCCCCAACACTATCAAACATCTTCTAAGTTTAACCCGGTTGATTTTATAAATAAATTAAAAACAAATCAAATTCAAACAATGATCGAATCAACTCTTCAAAAAAGAGTTGAATTGAGTTTGATAATTAAGGTTATACGAGGAGGTGCATCAAGAGAAACTCCGGTAAACTCCGGTAGTCTATCTCTGATCACCGTATGATAAAGCATGTGTCACCTAAACAAGGTGTGAGGGGAAAACTGTCTGGCGCGTACTCCTCATGTGTTGACAGTTATCTAAAGAAATAAAAAAAAAATGGTTAATTACTTGTCTGTCTCTGTGCTCAAGTCATTTTTTTTTTATCTTATTAGGGGTTATAACCGAATTTAACCAATTTTAAAAAATAATAAAAAAATCAGAAAGCCGGCGGGCCAATCTGAAATGCGTAATGATCTCGGAGCTCCTCAGTCTGCCGGCTTTTTTTTTTTTTATCGTTTTCAAGGGGTAGATTTGTTAATATATTGTTCATAAACGGGAGAAAAAAAAGCATCCATACACGCGCGAAACACAAGAACAAATATCTAGTCCAAAATAAAAACATTCAGAGGCTACTAGCCGATGTCTTTTAGTATATAAGATAATTTTTCGAGATATTTTCAAAATGTATTTTTTAATGGATTGCTTCCTACTTCACCAATCCGCAAAATGCCCATCATACAAACCCGACAGCTTGATCGAGGCCCAGATTCAATCACGAAACAAAACCTAAACCCAAAAGCATATTATTGCTGGGCTTCCTCAAAGCTCTATCGCCATCCCAAATCAGCAAAGCTTCGACCATGAAGCAAGCGAGAGAGAAGAGAGATGCGAGCTTCATTTTGAAGGAGATAAAGATTGGGGACATTGCCTTGGTCTTTTACTTGAAGAAGAAGAGGAGGAGGAAGAAGAGCAATTATGGACAATGAAGCAGTAGTGAAATTTGTGGAGACATTTAAAGAAGAAAGGTTCAAGTGAGCAGAGCTCGCTTTCCATGAAGAAATCCAGCAGCAGCAACAAACAACAGCAATAATGAATGCTATCTGTATCCACTCGGATCCTGATCTCTTCTCTCCTTCACTCCCTTTCCCAGTAACTCACGAACCCCACTTTTTCTTTCTCTTTAGTTGTACTCAGCTTGATGCTTTCGTGTTTTTTTTTTTTGGAGAATAGAGTTCTAAATTGGTAAAGAAATAATGGGTTCTTGCGTAAGTGAGTGGTCATGGGTTTTAGCTGGTTGTGCACTGATTTTCTTGTAGCAGAAGAAAGAAATGGCTTTAATGGGCAATGTGAAACGAACTATTTTAGTGTATTTTTGTTATTAGAGTGTGTTAAGAATTCAAGTAAGTGTAAAGAGTGAAAATTTGGACCTTTTTTTTGTTTTGTTTTGTATTTTAGAAATTTATTTAGGGTTTTAGTTTAAGGGCAATTTTAATGGCAAAAGCTATTTTGGAGAGGCAAATATTTAAAATAGTTTCTTGAATAGTGTATATATGATTATTTTATTGATGTGTGCTTTAATGGTAAAAACTATTTTGGAGAGTCATTTTTTTTATTATTTTAAATATAGTAGAATTATTTTGTATGTAGTTTAATTATGTAATTAATTATATAATTAATAAGAGTAAATTATATAATTAAATAATTACTTTTGAAAAACTCTCCAATAATAAATTTTTTTATTTTTTTTAATTATATTTAAATAAAAAAATAAATTTAAATATAATTAAAAGACCCGCAATATTTGAGATTTGAGATTTAAGCTATTTATTGTATGTTTTTCAAGTAATTGTATATTTTTTTATGGTTGTTATATTTGAAGTTAATTAATGTTACATTTTGTTTTAAATTAATAGAATTTTTTTAAAATTATTTTTTTATAATAACTATTTTTTTTGCTAATTAATAATAATAATTATAAATAAAAAACCATGGAAACCCTACTCTATTATTATTATTATTATTATAACCCCGTAGAAACCCTATTTATTATTATTATTATTATTAATTATTATTAATAGTTCTCCCTCCCTTGGCTTGCGAAGCCCCCCCCAATCTCCCTCCGTTGGTCTGCAACCAGGTCAAGAGATAGAACAAAGACATGGATTGGTGACTTAGGTTGTTGTAATTGGTTTCAAAATGGAATACTTGTTAAGATCTATCTAGCTTTTCAAGGCTCCCATAAATATTTGCTACGCAGCCTGTCATTGTTGATTATGTGAGGAGCTGCATGACAGTATCTAGAGGCAAAGTAAGCAGATCATCGATGAACAACGAAGATTACACCGACACACACTCACATAGCTAAGCCTAGGATGAAGGGAGGAGAAAGTAATGAATATTTTCACTTATTTTATATTTTAGCTTTTTGATTTGAAGTGCCAGAAATAGCACTCGAAGATGAGAAATCTATTTTTAGCTATTGAAATAGCTTGATCGGTGCAGTATACACAGTAACAAAACAATACCAAAAAATATATTATTTTAACTTTGCCTCTTCATATAGCTTCTCCATTGCACTTGCTCTAAGAGACTAAAGTCAAACACTTTAACATCAACGAAAAATAGGCACTTCTGATACATAATTTTGTTTTTTGTGTTATAAAAGTTTTTATTTTATTTTATTTTATATTTTTTAAATTAATGTACTGATATCAAGAATAAATTTTAAAAAATAACAAAATATTATTTTTATATATTTTAAATAAAAAACATTTTTAAAAGAATCACCACTGCTATAATAGTTATGGAAGTAGTTTTATGTTGAATTATACTAGAACTATCCTTTGGAAAAAGAGAAATAAGAGGCACTCAAAACAACAATGTATTCGAGAAACCCTCATTATGATTCTATAATTGATTGTTTGAAAGTGAAGATTTTGAGTAAGAATTTGAAAGGGGAAGTGGCTCCTGGAAAATTCTCAATTTGGAGAGTTTTATTTAAAGGGAATGGGAATGTCCTTTTTTTCAAGTTTTTTAATAGTTTGCTATTCATTCATTATGGAGACTTTGCTGATGTGGGTTGCCTTTGAATTCTGCAGCATGAGTTGCTTCATCCAGTGTATGGATATTGTTGCCAATGGACAAATCCAAGAGGGTAAATATTGAATTTTTTTCAAACCATAAAATTCCAAAGTGGCTAATTTGTGTGACAATTGTCTCATGTTTTTGCTATTATCATTTTTCATCCCTGCCAAGAATTTTTTTCAATAGCTTCCGTGAAGATCATGAGAGGATGCACTCGCAAGACCTTCAAAGGTTGGAAAGGAGTTCTTTCTCCCTCTCATCTGGAGGTTAATACCTCTCAAAGACTTTGTATTATATTTCCTATTTGTTTAAATTACTTCTGTAGAAGAACTCATGAAATTGATTATTTTATTATTTTTTTGTCGGGAAATGGAATTTGCTCGTACTCTTGTGCGGAGTAGAGTCAATGTTAAGATATGTCTGGTGATTTTAAGGGTTTTCTTCTGTAATTTGTCATATTATCTTCCAAGGCACATTTTATTTCCAAATTATTTGCATCTCCATGTCCAGTTCTTGAATAATTTGGTGGACTCTGTAGATAGTACTCTTTTATGTTGGCAGTTTCTTCTGGACAGCCCATCTCAATTTCTGACGATCCTGATGCTGTAGCATTAATTGGAAGCAGCCAGGATGCAGGTAATCAGATAAATAAAAAAGATATACATTGGGGGGTGAGTGCGTTCTGCATCTTAGTAAATGAGGAGGTTATTAGCCTGTCATTAATTATGTCATTTCCTTCCTGGACTGCCAACTCTGATCCTACACAAGGACGGATGTGTCTTCTACCGGCTTTTACTCTATAATGGTACAGGAGTGAGTTCTACATCTTAGTAAATGAGGAGTTTATTAGTTATTTTTATTGCGTTTGTTGTTTAGGTGTTAACTTTGAGCTTTTCTCTGTTTGCTATAGTTGCTTGAAGATTCTTTAGAAGAACGATTGGAAAAGACGGGTTTTTCTCTCAGATTCTGAAAAGATGAAGGAGAAACCAAAGAGGGGGGCATGGATGGGAACAAGGTATAATGCTCATCAAATCCTGCTTCTACTTCATAATTTCTGTGATATGGATTTCATATACTTAATAATTCTTGCTTATCTTTAATTTGATTTTGTAATATATGCTATTTTTGTCCTATAGGTTTTCCTTTCTGTTAAAGCTTGAGTTATTCTCTACATTGATGTCATCAATATATTATTATTCAGAAAAGATCAATAGATGGTGGAAAACGAGGAGCTTCAATAAAAAAGTCAAAAAAGGATGAAGCTGTTAGTGCAACAACTAAAATTGTTCGTCCTGAGGCTAATACAGTATCTGCAGCACCACAAGTAAAACCCGAGCTTCCTTTGCCAGTAATGTATTTTCTCAAATCCCAAGTCATTCTCTTCATTAGATAAATTGTGCCATTGTGATATATATTATCTAAATGGGACATGGCGGTGGTGATATCTACAGGGCTAACAAAGGGGAGGCTGTTGCATAAAAGACCAAGGCTAAAAGAGAAGATAATTTATACGAACATAGGAAGCCTGATCCTGTCATAATCTTATTGCTCCCTTTTATAGGCTATTGTGAAGCCTTGCATATTATATACTTCAGAATTCTTATTCAACAAAGCTTGTTCACCATAGATGAACAGACATGATATTTTACATCAAAATACAAATGCTGTCATAACACATCATATGTGCATTCAGGTGTGTTGGAATAAAATGGACATGTCATGTAGGCATGTTATGAGGACATGCGAGGTGACAGACTTGCTTTATTTAGGTGCTGAAAAACACGAGCATGCACTGATGTTTAATAACACCTAAGCAAGGTAAGTTGTTACTTTACATGGTGTGAGTGTGACTATGAGCAGAAGCTGGGTTCCATGGGGAATTGGTCTATGGATTCATTATAACATTACTGCTCATCTCTGTCAACTAGATCAATGTGGTTTTTACAGGCACACTTGTTGACTGTTCAAAGTCCCTTTTCCTTTTTCCTGTCATCCTCATTCGTTTAATCTATTATATTACCATGCCTTACCATTGACCTTTGGAACCAAATCAGGTTCATAGTGTGTACAGTGTGAACTTGGTCATGCATCTTTGCCCACATGACTATATTTTATGCTGTCTGTGCTATAAGACTTTTGCGTGACTTAGGTCCAACAGGAATAAAATTTTGATTCTCCTGCTAACATAAGTTTGTGCTGCATTCTAAATTTCTGATAATTAATAAATTAATAGTTCCTTCAGGCCAACTGAGTTGGAACAGTCTATTATTGAGGACTTGAGAAACCGTGTACAGTTGAGTGGTGCAACTTTGCCATCTTTCAGCTTTTATACCTTTGTCAACACACAATGGGTAATTTCAGAACTTATGTGTTTGTATCAAGCTTCTCAATAATTTTTTACATGATCAGTTGTTAATATTTTTATTTGAGTTTTCTTCCAGTTTAAGCTGGACATCAATTACACATGATGGATCCTTGATAGCTGGTGGATTTTCAGACTCCTCACTGAAGGTTCTCTTTTCATACTTAACCCGGCACCCACATGTTGACCGCTGCTGATGCTAATTCTGATTTGTGCCTCTACAGGTTCTGGACATGGCAAAGCTTGGACATCCAACTGGCAAATGTAAGTCTCTCCAAAACTAGTTTGTTTGATAATGTCTTGTTTCTTTTATTTCAGCAGTAGTTAAGTACTAATCATCTTTTATGGCAGAAAACTAATTCAAAATGTACTTTAGATTGTGAAAATACCAAGTTTTGATGTATTATTGTGTTTCTTGTACATTATCCGTTTGGAAAATTTTCAATTATAGTCAAGCCAAAGAGCTAGTGCAGAGACATATAATGAAAAAACACTGTAAATGTTAGTTCATCATAATCTAGGTTCTTACATCTTCCTTATGGTGGTCATTGTGACCATGCTTAGATGCTAGTTTTCTTGTCAAAACATACTGGGAAAGAGGGGAGTTATAATGGTAAACGTTTCTGCTGCCAGCTATTTTGCAGGGCGAAAATGATACTGCTCCGAGTGAACAAGGCCAGAGTCCAAATAGTGGGAAAAGATATCATACATTTTTTCAGGGTCATTTGGGTCCAGTTCATTCAGCCACTCTTAGCCCTCTTGGGGATTTTAATTTGTCTTCTTCAGCAGATACAACCGACAGGTATAATCTCATAGATTATCATTTCACAGCTGATTTCTCTCTCTCTGCAAACATGGAAGTTTTCTTTTGTTTTTTTGATTTTATTTCTTTGCAAATGACACACATCTCTGCTGCAGTTTGTTTATGGAGAACAGAACTCAATGCAAATCTTGTTTGCTACAAGGGCCATAATTACCCTGTCTGGGATGCTGAGGTATAAATTGGAACTTACCACTTCATTTTGATTCAATTTTATTGTTTTATCAATCCATTTTCTTTTGATGACCGTGATCAAAATTTAGGAGAATATGGCAGAGATTTCCATAATACTAAATGGTCATGCTTCACTTCTCATGTGTTCACACTAAATCTATTGGTGCAGTTCAGTCCTGTAGGACACCTTCTTGCCAGGGCATCACATGATCACACAGCAAGGATTTGGTCTATGCAGAGGATACAGCCTTTGAGGGTCATTTATGTGATGTTGATGTAAGTAGCTTTTACATCAATTTTATTGGTCTGGTAGTCTGGATTGGTTGCAGCAAAATAGTTCATGAGATTTAAATAGAAGGATGGGCGAACGCTTTCTTCAAGTTAACCCTCTTCAGAAAATTTGTGTCTCCACCAAGAATGAGTTTATAGCTTTTACATCTATTTTATTGGTCTGGTAGTCTGGATCTGGTTACAACGAAATAGTTAATGAGATTTAAAAAGAAAAATGGGTGAAAGGTATTCTTCAAGTTAACCTCGCTCAGAAAATCTGTCTCCACCAAGGATATATTTATCTTGTTGAGTTGCTCTAGGTATAATATTAAGCCAGCAAATTTAGTTAAATAATGTCCGTTTTCTAATTATGCAAATATCAATATCAGTCACACCTTGAATTGGATTCCATATATTTCAGTGCTTGCAATGGCATGCCAACTGCAACTGCTACGCCAATGGATCCAGTGACAAAACAGTTCGACTGTGGGATGTACAAAGCGGGGAGCGTGTCCGCATTTTTAATTTTTTATTGGTCATTGGAGTATGATTTTATCATTGGCCATGTCACCCGATGGTCGACATATGGCATCTGCTGATGAAAGATGACACAATCATGACGTGGGACCTCGCAAGTGGCCGCTGCATATCGCCTTTGATAGGCCACAATTCATGTGTATGGTCACTTGCCTTCAGGTGCAAATCCTAGGCACGCTAGAAGAAATTTCAAAACAACTTCTTGGACTGTCAATCTAGTCATTGATGGCTATATTTTAACAGAACCTAGTTTCCTCATCTTGAATGCCAGTTGTGAAGGATCTCTTCTAGCATCTGGTTCAGCTGACTGTACTGTAAAATTATGGGATGTAACTACAACCACAAAGGCCGCAAGGACAGAAGGAAGGTAAGTATCCCTGTGAAAGTAGCTCGTTATGTCTCTTCTTTTCAACTTTTTTTTTTTTTTTTTGTGGGGCTCTTACAGTCCCTGTTTCATTTAATCAGCAAAAGTGGAAATACTAACAGATTTAGATTGTTAAAAACTTTGCCGACAAAGTCTACTCCAGTTTACACTTTGAGGGTAATTCTCTCAAAGCTCAACTCCATAAACTTGATTTCCTTCCTAATACATGCCTTTTGATATGGTTTTCCAGTATATAATCTTTTTACTCTATGCTTGGGACAGTAGGAATCTCCTTTTCGCTGCTGGAGCCCTCGCTAAAAGTCAGTGACCATTATTAAAGCATGATGTGAGTGGATGGATTGACCAACCGAAAATGGTCCGAGTTTCCCCCCCAGCAAGTCCAACATCAGTTGACACTGACTAGCTGTAAAATCAAATTGTTGTACAATCTTTATCAGATATGACAGTGCCCTTTTTTTTCTTCTGTTATTTTGCGCGACACGGTTTAGCAATTTTCAAGGTTGTGTATCAAGATCCACATCATAAATTTAACCAGAACGGAAGAGGGAAGCCCCTCATTTTTCCATGCAATTTCCTTGCTGTCTGACAGTACCGTGCCTGCTCTGATTTGATTAGCTACTTGTCATGTCATACTTATGATAGTACTCGCAGGTTCACATTCAAATAACCACCAGGCTTTTAGTTTTGTACTCGTCTAAAAGCAAGAGGCGTCCGGTATTAAATTTGTGCCTATCCTTTACTAGTGCAAATGATGAAATATCTTGGGGTTTCCAAATTTCCCACTAAAGAGAAAGCTGCCAACCAATGAATTCAAGATGATCAACCACTATGCATTGATCCATTTGGTCAGAGTTTTTACTTCTAATCATTACAATCCACATGATGAAGCTTGGAATCATGTACCATTTAAGTTTGGAACCCTTCTGTACCCTGAAAAGGATTAGCCCAATTTCTGCATCCTCATTTAAGTTTGGAATCCTTTTGTACCCTGAATTAGCCCAATTTCTGCATCCTACAGAGAAAGAAAAAGGGGGAGAGGGGGGGAATCAAAATTCCCTGTATCTCTAAAAACAGTACAGATAACGGTACAACCTCCTGGAAGAAACAGTTGGGATTTGGGAATCATCCCTGTATTTTCCCGCCATGGCATTTTTTGTGTCCCTTCAGTCAGAAAAGAAGCAGATAAACTGTTTCCACACATTGTCATAAGCTCAGGCCCTGAAAAAAAACGCAAGGTAAGTCATATTTCTCTCATTTTTTTTCCAGGGATCTAGTAAAAATCGTATGCGGTTATTTCAGCATCTCCCCTCTCTTTCCATGGAAGATCTTTGAAAGCTTTCGAAGCCGATGTATGCAGGGCCCTGGTGAAAACTTGAGTCCGCCCTTGTATCTGCTGCACAACTCTCATGTAAGCCATCAATATCTGCTTGCGTTAATTCTCTTGCACAATAGAACATAAAACATGCACATGAAAAGTTTTTTCTGCTTCTATTATATCAAAATAATTTAAGAGTTTATAGATTCCTTATTTATTTATTTATTTTGGTTTATGCTTATTGGTAGAGGTAATGAAACCCTCGATATAGTTCTCTGTAATTCAAAAGAAAACACAAAGGCACGAGGCTCAATATTCTTATTCTTCTACCTGCAAGTGTGTTGTAATTTCAGCCATCTGATTTTTTAACAAAAGAATGAAAAGGTTGTAAATCGAAACCAACTGCAAACCTAGAAATTTCAACTCATTGATTATCAGTTAAATTACAACTAGTATTCTCATGTCCTGCGAATTATATGCATCACAATATAATTTAGGACCAATCACAACTTGGAATTTGAAATCTTTGCATTATAAACACATGGAAACCCCCAACTCTTGCACCCGCTACCTCATACTCAGGTTCTTTAAAGAATTCACCATGTGATTCAACTCTAAATCTTAATTCAGCTTTTCTCAGTCCGTTGACAGAAATATTTAGTATGTCATACATGGCAAGCAGGACGATAATGCTGGAATTAACTAGACATCATGAATTTCCATTCATGCAAGTAGCACTCGCTTGATGTCCGCAATTCTTGAAATTTCTGCATATGAACAAGGTGCTCTTGGGACATGATTGGAAGTGAAAACAATTTCCAGCCAAGCACTTTTCATAGAGTAAAATGGTATAGTGATCATTACAAGAACCAAAAACCCTCATGAGATTAACAACTCAACACATAGGTAGCATGCAATTTCATCAACTTATATGATCATGATCAATGAGAAAAAATTTAAGGTCGAGGCTTAGGAGTTATGCCCGAGTTAAAATTCTCCATTGCAAACTATAAAAACAGAAAAACCAATTTATTTCATCAACCAGTTGAGCAATGTAGTCTTCCCATTTGTAAGGGATGTAGCGTGATGGCAAAAAACTAAAGATCTGCATAGCAAGTCTCGAGTTCAAGTCAGGACGTGCACTTGTAAAAACCCAAAACAACCGAGGTTTTACTCGCTCACCTGGACTTACAAAGAATACTTTCCAGAGAGTGAGGTTTCCTCGAATAAAAAAAAAATTATAGTCTTCCCAGTGTACTTGGAGAGATTATTGTAGAGCCTACACTTGATAGTGGCATTGCTTATCCTGTGAAATTTCCTGAACCTGCGTGGAATTCACCAAGCTATTTTCTAACATACAGGAAAAAGTTCAAACAGTTGCCTTTGTGCAGTGTTTACAGACTAGCCAACATGTTACATCTTTGGTCATACTTTTTTCCTTCTCGTGTGCTCAAGTAAACCAGAAAAAGAATTTCTTCATCATGTGTTGTTCTCAAGGAAAGTTAAAGCCTCCATCTTTCAGAAAAACTACTAGATTCCTTAGCGTCGTCTGACTTTCAACTACAAAATTCATGTTTTTAGCATAGAAATACATTCTGTGCTGCTAGGATAAGGTTTATATATATATATATATATATATATATATATATATATATATATATATAAATGGCTGATAGGAGTAGTTCAGAATGTTGGTGGGAGAGGCCACTGGTGGTGGCTTCTAAACACTCAAAGGGGATAAAACACACTGTTTTATTTCAACAACAAAATTATACAGAGGCTTGATCAATCTGTCAAAGCTCTCTCTTCCCTCTCTATTGGTGTTTCTCTCTAATGTCTCTCATTTATATTTCACCTTAACTAAGCTTCCTATTTATACACGAAATGAAAGCTTGATAAAATTGACTTTAAGGTGTGAAAGCAACTGGCGGCTGCAGTCGGTGGTTGTCTTCAGTGGTCGTGGATAGTGGCTGTCAGAGGCTTTAATTGGTGGCCGTAGTTGGTGGTGCAGGTGGTTGCTTTGCTTAACTTTGTGGACTGAGTTTATCCCAACAAATTCACCCTTTAAACTCAATAAAGAGATATCATGCCTAGCATGAACTTTAATTTGATCAAAATCTCTCTTAATGGCATGTATATCCTCATCCATTGCTTTTATCCACTTCTTCTCTTTAATAGCTTCATCAAAGCTATTTGGATCACTATCCGCGAAGAAACAAAATAATGTTGTATCTTCCATTACCTGAGTTGCATCATATAAATATTCTAAATTCCTCATCCTTCTTGGTTCTTCTAACGAGGATGATGCTTCTGGTGATATGGATGATGATCCTGGTGTTGGAGTGTTTCTCCTATTGAATACAGGAAAACTGTGTGCTGGAGATTGTGGCTCCTCTTCTGATACTCTTGGATCTTCTGCAAGTATTGTTGGTACTTCTTCATCTTCAAGGATCAAATCTGTATTGATCCATTTGATTTCTTTTTTATCCTCTTTCCATTCCCAGGCTTTATCTTCTTCAAAGATAACATCTCTACTCATAATCACCTTTTTTGTGATGGAATTATACAACTTGTATCCCATCCTTCTATCTCCATATCTCACAAAGATGTATTTCTCACTTTTATCATCGAGCTTTGTTCTTCTTGCATCCAGGATCTTTGCATAACCCACACAACCAAAGACTCGAAGATGAGTAACACTTGGTTTGTGACCACTCCATGCTTCTTCTGGAGTGACAACTTGCAAACTTCTTATTGGGAAACGGTTCAATAAATATACTGCACAAGATACAGCTTCAGCCTAGTATTATTTGGGCAACTTCTTGGCTTTAAGAAAACTTCTTGCCATATCAAGTATTGTTCTATTCTTTCTTTCTGCTATCCCATTCAACTGTGGTGTATATGCTGGTGTTGTCTGATGTCTGATGCCTTGTTGTGTACAAAAAGCTTTTAAGTCATTAGATGTAAATTCTCCACCTTGATCAGATCTTACGGATCTGATTTTATACCCACTTTGCTTCTCCACACTTGCTTTAAAATCTTTAAAGCAATTTAATACTTCTAACTTCCTCTTCAGTAAATATATCTAGGTCTTTCTACTAAAATCATCAGTAAAAGTGAGAAAGTACCTATTATGTCCAGTTGACATCGGGTTTATCGGCCCACACACATCTATGTGAACTTACTTCAGTGGCCTCTTCACTTTCCAGTTCACTTCCTTGACAAAACTAGCTTTGTGATGCTTGTTGAGGACACAACTCTCACATACTTCTTCATGATGATCAATGTGAGGCATACCTTTGACCATCTGCTTACTTGCAAGCATCTTCAAGCTTGTAAAATTCAGATGTCCAAGCCTTAAGTGCCAAAGCCATTCTTCACTGTTGGTGATGGTAGTTAAACACTTTGCTGCATCATACTGGATATTTAATGGGAACATCCTATTCTTTGACATCTTCACAAAGGCAATCAATCTCCCATTGTTATCTTTGACGGCAACATGACAATCTTTCATGAAGAAAGTATACCCTATCTCTAGAAGTTGTCCTATGCTCAGCATGTTGTGTTTGATAGCTGGAATATAGTACACATCAGCAATGTAGGTATTATCCCCATCCTTCAACTTTATTGAGATGTTGTATTTCCCTTTAACTGGAACTTTGGAAGTATCTCCATATGTGACCTATCCTTGTATGGTCTCATCGAGATCTCTAAAGAGGTCCCATTGCCCACACATGTGATTGCTAGCTCCAGAGTCTAGATACCATATATGCTCCTCATTGTTGCCAAGTCCTTGTTGGACAAATAATGCAGCTGACCCACTGATGATGGCATCTTCGTTTGCATTGTTGGCTTATTCACACAACTCTACTGGAGTTTCTTTTGGCATTCAGTGCTATAATGCCTAAATTAATTGCAGTTATAACACTGAATATTTCTCTTATCATAATTATTGTAGCCGTCTTCTCTTCCTCTGGGAGTCAAAGGTTGTCATCCTCGTCCTCTTCTGGTGGTGTTTCTCACGTCTTCCTCTGAAGCTTGTATTCCAAGACCCTCTTCCTTGAAATTGTTGGAAGCCTCTTCTTCCTTGTTGATTTCTTCCTCGAGGGGTATATTCATGTGTTGAAGTCCCTCTTTGCTCATATCTGTCTTCCTTCAGAGACAATTTCGATTCTAAGGCATGCTCTATTGCCTTATCTCCTTTTCTTCTCACGAGCTTTTGTTCATGAGCTTGTAAAGAACCCATCAGCTCATCTACCATCAATTTATCCACTTCCTTGGATTCTTCAATGGCAACAATAACATAATCAAATTTTGGATCTAGGGATCTCAAAATTTTCTCAGTAATTCGTGCTTTTGTGAGGGCTTCTCCATTTCATCTCATCTGATTGATTATCACCATAATTCTCGTATGATAATCAGAAATGGATTTAGAGGATCTCATTTGTAAGGATTCAAACTCACCTCGCAAAGATTGAAAACGAATCTTCTTGATTCTTTCAACTCTTTTGTATTTTTGTTGGAGAGCTTCCCATATATCCTTAGACTTTTCTACAGAAGCAATAATCTCAAACATGGCTTCATCAAGACCTTGATAAATGATAGTCTTGGCTTTGTTGTCCTTCTTTCTGTTGTTTCTCAGAACTTGTTTCTGTGATTCTTGTAGAGCTTCCTCTGCTTCTTTGGACTCTGGTTCATCATAACCATAATCCACAATCTCTATGCATTCTTGTGAACCAAGAAATGCCTTCAATTGGATGCATCAATTATCAAAATTATCTCTAGTCAGCTTCAGAAAGAGTGTTTGAGCATTTTTTGTAGTCATTATATTTGAAAATGACTATATCACCCTTTTTCCCTTCTCTTTTCACAAAACAAACACCATGGATCCGGAATGGTCCAAATAGTAGGAAACTAGTCTGACTTGGTTCGAAATGAGGCCAAAAACTGGTGAACCGGCCCAAAAATCACTTCTGGACGTCGGTCGGTTCGTTGTGATTGAACCGGGAATATTTTAGGGAATATTCTTTGCGGCTCAGCTTATGGCTCGGCTTGTAATAGGAGTGACTCGGCTATTGGCTCGGCTCGGCACAACAACTCGACTTGTACAGTATCAGCTTGACTTATTGGCTCGGCTAAATGGCTCAAATATGGCGCGCGTGAAGATCAGTCGTCTTCGTCCTCGGGGCGTGTGGACTGAGAGTGGTGAATAGTGTCAGATTTTCAGAGGGAGAGTGTGGCTCACCCCTAGCTCCGATTGAGTTGATTTTTGCACTGACGAGCTCGTATTGAAGAGCTCTATACTCTGAAATAATCAAAATTTATTTTGGATAAACTTGAAAATTTAGATATACACCCAAAAACTTCTCTGTTTTTGACGAACGAGGCTCTGATATCAATTGTTGGTGAGAGAGGTCACTGGTGGTGGCTTCTAAACACTCAAAGGGGATAAAACACACTGTTTTATTTCAACAACAAAATTATACAGAGGCTTGATCAATCTATCAAAGCTCTCTCTTCCCTCTCTACTGGTGTTTCTCTCTAATGTCTCCCACTTATATTTCACCTTAACTAAGCTTTCTATTTATACACAAAATAAAAGCTTGATAAAATTGACTTTAAGGTGTGAAAGCAACTGGCGGCTGCAGTCGGTGGTTGTCTTCGGTGGTCGTGGATAGTGGTTCTCATAGGCTTTAGTTGGTGGCCGTAGTTGGTGGTGCCGGTGGTTGCTTTGCTTGACTTTGTGGATTGAGTTTATCCCAACACAGAAGACAAAAATGAAAGCCAAATGTTTTGAGTCTGCTTGAAGTTGTTGATAGTGTAAACAGGATATCATCAATTAAGAATAAAATCTGAGAAAACAAACCGAAAAATAGCTTGAAGAAATTGAATTGCCAGCAAAAAACCATCGCTGGGAAGTACATTTCAATGCCGACGGAATTTTCCATTAGCAATTCCATCGCCATTAATTAGTCTCCCGGTAAAAGTTTCCATCAATGATTACATTGTTTTTATCTTATAATCCCGACCACAACCATCACACTATCCAGAATCCTAAACAAAATTGGATTACAAGAACTTAACACTAACATGGTACAAACAAGGTTACACATTAATTTCATTTATTTTGAACTCAACTCAAATTCAAATGTCACCTCTTAGCATAATTCATTCACATAGTTAACAATCTTCATCAAACCTCCTCAAGATTTCAAGTAGAATTACATGCTTGAACAATGCTATTGACATTGAGAGAAGCATAAAAAAAAAGGAATTTTGAATACAAATCACACTCAATTCTCACAGATTATGAAACTTATTAAACCCATAATGAAATTTTTATGAGCAATATACCAAGAAAGTGGTTCATTCTTTAAAAAAACAGAAAAAATAAGAAGACACAAAGTGATTGATACCTTAATCATATGGGAGAGATTTAGCTTTCTTGCCAAGTTAATTGGTCCTAGTAGATATTTAGACGCCATGAGAGTTGAGTTTTGAATCGCCTACTTGTCATGTTATGATTAGAAAAGGTAAAAAGTTAGTAGTGTTTATCAAATACTGATAAAAATAATTGGTACATATTACATTCCCCTTCATTTCTAACGCATTTAAATTATAAAATCACATTGAATACAATAAAACTATAATTATAAAATAAGCAAAACATTTAAATATACATGCAACCTACAAATTCAACATATCAATTTTGAATAAATTAACTTTAAGCATAAAATTCAAAGGAAAAAACATAATTTTTTTTTGAAAAAACAAGAATAAAATGAAAATTAACAAAGGTTTCTCTAGCAAAAAAAAGGAAAAGAAAGAAGAAGCACTCACATTAAACTAAATTATTCTAAAATAATTATATATATAAGTTTTTTTCTCAATTTTTTTATACACCTAAATTTCTAATGTTTGGTATATTGAAACATTATTCCTAAACAATATTTCATAGCTAGTGTGAAATGTTTTGTTAAATATTGATCATTTTTAATTCCAAACAAAAGCTCAATTAAAATCCAAAAAAAAACATAAAAATACATAGATGATGATCTTGGTAACTAGAATGTTTATCGAGCATCAGTAGTGATTGAGAGTTAAACCCAAAGTTAAGTCATGTAAAAGAGCATAAGGGCGGCCAAACAACAAATGTAAGAAGAGAAAGCATGATCAAAGAAGCCTTATTTAGCATAATGCCCCTTAAAAAATTATGCATGACCTTGTTCCCTATAGAATCTAATTTTTTTAGCCATATGAGATTGTCAAGCCCTTAAGTTAGGCCTAGAAGTTATTGTTTAGTTCTTACACTGTTTAGGATGTTTTTCTTGTCCTAAAAACATTTTGAGCAGTAAACACTTGAATTAGAATTAGAATTCTCGTGATGGAGATCCTTTGCAGCAAAATTTTAGTTTTACTTGTAATAATTATTGTTCTTCATGGATTTTTTTCATACATGTCAATTTTAGTCAAAGCAAGTTCAGCCATTGAATAAAACAAAATCCAAAATAAGGTGCCTTAATTTCTATATGATTTATGTTGATTTCTAGGTCACCAGTTGGCCGTCAAATCAAATCTGCACCATTTATCTGTAGAACTTTTATTTATATCATCATGTATTAACTTGTAGATGGCTTAAGGGGGGGAGGGGAAAGAGTAACAAAATCGAAACGTCTAGGAATTAAATCATAAAATTCAACTACAAGAAGTGAATACAAGAACATGTGTGTGTGTGTGTCACAATATTATGTCTTGTTGTATGATTAAATATGGATTGCTGCTTAAGGATTATCATGCATGCATGTAGATTGTAAGTCCTAAGCTTATGTATGGAATAAGATTCCCAATTGCCCTAACGTGTGATCACTAGATTTCCACAATCTCCCTTGTCCTAAGGTTTTGCTAAGCTTACTATTCATGCATGTATAACAATACAAACCATAAACCTAATATTTCAAGAACATACATGCATTTGATTCTTACTCTTTTATTCCCTGTTGTAGTCACCTGCAGGAAAAAAAGAAAAAGAAAATGGCAGTTCAGCCTTGTCAATAATAGAAAAAATGTTATCATAACACCATGTATGATGCTACCATGGGGTAAGAGGGAAAGGAAAACGCAAGGAAAGACTATTACCTATCACTAAACGTCACCGCATAGATAAGATTACTGCATGTTATGAAATTATGTTACTACTATGCATGAAGGTTACAAAAATTTAGAGATAGAGTAGCAATTTACTTTTGACCAGTTCAAATTTACAGCTACAAGATGCAAGTGGAATTAAATAGTATAATTATTGTTATTTTATTTTATTTTAGTGATGCTGACTTGAAATCATTATCCAGCCACCTTAACAAGCACCACATTGTCTAAATCGTTGGCTTGGAAAGGGGTGTGCTGGGCAATCGTAGAAAAAACAACGAAGGCCGTGCATGGATGCATTGAGTTAAGAGAAATATATAAGACCAGCTTTCTTCTAGAAAATTCGCAGCCATCTGTCCTATGATGTTTGGGTGCATGTATACACAAACAACTACACAATTGTTTAGTCTTGTGTGTAGCAACAGTTGATAGAAAAACAGAACCGGGTCTTGACTATATTAAGAAGTAAGTTCTTGATTCATTGTATCACGAAAACAAGACAAAGAACAGAAGGGGAAAAACAAAAAACAAAGACAGGCTGTGTCAAACCAGCGTCCACATTCGTATAATCATGGAGCTGAAACCAAAAAAAAGAGAGAGGCTGAAATCCCTACTGAATGCACCAGCCACCTCCATAACATAAAAGAGTAGTTAATTTTACTTCCTAGCTACAAAGTCCTCAGAATCGCCAGTTAAATATCTAGATGTATACTCAAATTAGATAATTATTCCTTAAATTCACCTAACAAGCGGGTTGGTGAGCTGATTAAGCATCTTGTGCAAGTGATGATTACATATAGAGAGAGTAAGATCCTTTAGGCATATTGATCATAAAAACAAGTAGAAGTAGGGCATGCTACAAAGAAATAGAAATGTTGGGAAGATGTAACATGAACTCTCACAAAAAGCATTTCAAGAATAGAATCAACTACTTCAAAATCCAAGAATTCAACTAAGTCTCATTGAAACGATGAAAAAAAAATAGTTACCTTGGCGAACAATTGAAGGCCCTTCAGTCATCATCCAAAACTATCACAGTGCTCATATATACTCTTCGGGGTGACCCTGCCATGATATAACAAACAAAATGTTAAATTTCATTGCAGTCAAGACACTTTCTGATTCTCCATAGAAAATAATGAAATTTTCTTGCAGTATAGCATAGAGTTGAACCCAATTTATATGATTGTTGCTGAAACCTAGAATGATGACAACAATAGGTAAGAAAGGTAATATCAAAAGATGAAAAATGTCTTAGAGTTTTCAGTAAATGTTTAATCAAAACTCATATTTTATAATAATTTATAATTTATAATCACAAACTTTTTCGGCTTTATACCAGACCTTCTAGTCTATAATCTCATCAAGAACCTTGGGACCATATCTTGATGTGAATCCAGAATAGAAGAAAGAAACTGTGGTTGGTGTTTCAATTTGAAAACAAGAATCACAAGCCATCTAAGAAGTAGCTTAAATTTGCAATGCAAAAATCACAAAACAAGATGACTTGATTCGATAGATAAAACCATTTTTAAGTTCAAATTATAATCCTTAAGCAAACAATTGAAGACGATAATAAAGTAGAGACTACTCTAAGCATGATACACTGTAGAGAAAGAACCTCACTAGTAAAAAACTACATAAAATAAACAAGTGTCTGTGCTATAAATGCTGACAGTCTGCCATAAGAAGTGCTTCCAGGCCTGCTTTGGTCTCTTCCATGATAAATGATTTGACTATCCATGGCTTATCGGCAGAAGCTCAAAAAAAAATAAACGAAGAGCAACTATGGCTGCAGAGATTTCCTATTTCTGGAAAGAACAATATCGCACGATAAGTTTAAAGACTTTCTGTCTCTTCTTTGTTCCAAAAACATCACGTTCGCATCAAATCGAACATGTGCACCTTAACAAGAACACAAATATAAAACAAAACCCATTTCAAAAAGCCAATGGAAAAAGATCAGATCAGTTTTTTTACCAAGTGCAAAGACTACTCACCAGCAATCCCTCTTGTACTCGTACAGCAAGCAACCCTATCTGCAGCTAGCTATGCTAGGGTTTTAAGCCAATAGAAAAGGAAAACCGATTTTCACACAAAGTACAAGCTACTAGATTCTTGACAGATTCAGGTGAAAACAAGGTCATATGATCAGATGCGTATCTCGAGTACATAACATATATAATCGCATGCGCCAAGACAAGAGCAAAGAAAAGGAAATGAAGGGTTTTTGCTTTGCAAGTAAGCTGGACCATGCTCAGAAAAACTTAGCTAGAGATCTCGCGAATGGAATGGTCCTATGCTGTGTGTGTGTGTGTGTGTATCCTACTCTACAGTGTTTTTCCGCTATAAGGGGCACAGTAATTGGTCTTAAATACCATCAAAAGCAACGCCATTAAACTAAACAAACAATTTAATAAACAATAAACTAATAAAATTCAAAACAACAAAAACAAAACCCCAAGTGGATATCTTGCTGCTTCCTTTCCTTTTTTGCCTACGATGCACCATCATCTTTTCTTCTCCAGGAGTTCTCTTTGTTTGGGTGTGTAAAGAGAGGGAATTAAAAAAGATTAAGAGATAAACAAATTAATTTCTGGAGCAAAAAACAGACCAGAAGATGATCATCAAAGAGAGAAGAGATCAGATTCCGGCTCTGGAAGCTGACAGAAAGAGAAATGAGCACGCAAAAGCAATGGTATAATCTTATACAAATATGCCCCTGTGTGCTCACTCTCTTCTGTCAATTTCTAATGTCCCAGAAGCTAGAGAAAAAAGACGGGGAGGGGGGGGGGGGGGAGTGAGAGAACAAACAGGCAAAAATCTTTCCTTTTCTTGTTTTGAGCTCGAGTGGAAGCTAAAGCATACCCAAAATGGAAAGGAAAGAGAGAGAGCACAAAATGTACAAAAGAATGAGTCAGATCTGAGAAACCAAGGATACCCTTTTAAGGAAAGTTGCCAGAAATCTACAGCAATTCATATGTCAAGACTCAATCAAGATTTAGGGTTTCTCTCCAAGAAACCTAAAACGAAGAACAACAGCCACCACAAGAAGAGAGAAAGAAAGAAAGAACTCCTCGCTGTATCTCTCTTATCTTCTCTCGTTACCCACACACGCTCGCTCACTCACCAGACCAAAAGAAAAAAAGGAAGTAGTTAGGAACTCAAACTGCCTGGCTTTGTAGTGCAGCACTTCACTCACTCTCTCTCTCTCTCTCTCTCTCTCTCTCTGTCATGCAAGATGTACACGTGTCGGTGACACGTACACAAGTGTCCTTTCCCCTAACAAAATCTACTAGTTTGTGTGTGACGCACGCCCAACCACTCATTAAAAAAAAAAAAAAAACATGGAGTGGTTTTGCTTTTGCAATAACAAATGGCCACCTAATTTTTACCCCCAAAATGAATTAAAATCCGGAAAAAATAAAGGTTTTGTAGGGTCACACGATGATGTTCTTAGTCTAAAAGCATTAATGATAATACTTTTGTTCTGAGAACGCGGAATTCTCCGGCAGGCAGAAGAAGAAGAAGAACTCGGGTTTGTTTTGATTGCTGATTTGCTTGCCTGGGTTGGTTTGTTTATAAGGGTAGATTTTGGAGAGAGGGGCACGTACAGTGCGCGAAGCTTTTTCGAGAAAGCAAGTGGGAAGAAGCTTTCGATTGGTTGGTGGAGATTGTTTGACAGGGTAGTAGTAGTACGTGTTGCTTTCATTGAAGCTAAGACCTTTGATTGATTTATACATAGCCGTTTGATTTGACTTCTTTCCAAAACCCTATTCATTCCCTGCCGTTTATTTCCATCGTCACTGTTCAGAATATTTTTTACATCTAATAATAATATAAATCGAAATTGTGGTGGTCTTCTTGGGAATAGGGCATGATGCGACTGCGTCATTTAGGGAGAGGCTAATGCTCTTGGTTTGTTGGGTTTTTTTCTCTACAGCAGGCTTTGCCTTGCACATCTCTACGACCCTAACATGGCAGCAAACACGACACCCACTAATATTCTCTTTTTTGAGATCCCGACTCTGCTCCTGTTCCTGAGCCGGCTCCCTGTGTTCACCTTGCGTTTTTTCCAAAAATTAAAGTTTTTTTTTATTTTTAGTTAAAGATTTTTGGTGTTTTTTAAATATTTTTATGTATTGATATTAAATGTAAATTATTTTTATTTTAATAAAGAAATTATATATATATATGCTTTTGACTATTTAGAATTCTAAAATACTCATTTATCCTTTTTAAAAAAAAATATTTGAAGAAATATGATAAAAATAATAAGGGTAACGTAGAAAATAAAATTAAATAATTTTATCTCATCCAAACTGTGAATTAACTTATTTATCAATTGAGCTCAAATCAAACACTATAATTGAATTCACATTAAATAATTTTTTTAGTAATTAATTACGTTGAGTGGAAATAACAATTTAATAATCGAGAATAGCTGAAGCTTCTTTTTCTATTTTATTCTATTTTTGGCACTAACAAATTAGTGTGGCATAAAAAAACAATATTACATGGAATTGGAATGAATTATCAACCCCACACATTAAATTTTAAATTTGTGGGGTGTTAAGAAAATCGATCCATTTATAATACTTGTACTATATTATTGGACCGTCAAAATCAAATATGTAAGTATTATCGATGATAATAAGTCAAAAAATATAATAAATAGATATATTTATAAATAAGGTATGAATTGATATTTTTAAAGCTTGCTCAATTTAAGGAATCATCTCATCTAAAAATTTAAATTGTTAACTGAGGTTTCAGTATATAATATTTATAATTTTTTAACATACCCTCTCAACTTAAAACTTGTATATGGGTCTACACTATTTTGAATTTAATTTTTATCAAACAGAATGAGAATGGTGAGATTTGAACCCGTGACCATTAGATAAACAAGACTCTAATATCATGTTAAGAAATCATCTCAGCTAAAAACTTAAGTTATTAGACGAGGTTTAAATGAAATCCTAGTATATAATTTATATTATTTTTTAACATGCATATAATCCTCTCTCTCGTTAAATCTTTTTTCCTTCAAATCTCTCATTATTATTATTATTATTATTATTTATCTTTGTCATCGATGTTATTGGCTTTCATGTGTCACTGATTAATTTAGCTTCTGATTGGATCTGTGAAGCACAAGATTTCTGCCCGAAGCTTGCATGTGACTACCGTACTCTCCCAAGTTAATTTCTTGGTCCTTCCCTTTTTCTTGGCTTGAATTAACCCTAACCCAAACAGGAAGATTCAGGACTTCTTTTAGATGAAATAAAGTTTGACAAGAAGTTGAAGTTTCTTTCCCATGATCAATCCACCAAGGTCAAATTCCAAAGCCATCACCTATCAAGGTCAAACTCCAAAAGCTTGGCTAGTTTTTAAAAGAAAGAAGTTTCTTTTTGACTATACGAGTGGAAGTTAACTAATTAATGTTACTTTTTACTGTTTTATTGTTCATTGTTTGCTCTTTAGACTGTATTTTTTTTGTGGCAAGTAGCACAAGGCAACAGGAGAGAAGACTTTCACTGAAGAAAGGATTTTCAGGGTAATTTATTTATTCTATTTCTGAATTTCTTTACTATTTTCTTGTTGCATACTATTCATCAAGAAGTCAAAATTCCCCATTCTATCTTCTTTTTCTTTATTTTTTTGGACGTGTTTGTATTTTAGCAAGTGTCATGGTGAAGTAAGACGTGTGTTGCATATTATTTATAAGATTTTAGTACAGAGTTTTACTTGCTAATCCAAATTCATAAAATATCTTTCTGGAAAGTGGAATTTACTCGCATAGAAATAAAATTAGAAGTAAGACTTTATTGAATAAAATTAAAAGGATTTTGTTTTATTTTTAAGATTGAAATTCATGTCAAATTGAAGTCCCTAGGTTGAGCTCCTCCATCAGATTCATATCACTCATTTGGTTAGCCCAGCTTGTCTTTTGGATAGTAATTTGTTCGACCCGATCATTTTATCTTATTAGCTGGATCTTCTTCTTCTTCTTCTTCTTCTTAAAAAAGTTTGTTTAAGAGCTTAATCAAGATTTCAAGAGAGAATCTTAAGTGGGATTCATGCAAAATGTGTTAAATAACCAAATATTTTTAAATATACTGCACATAGTCTAACTTGAACTTTTGCCCTATGTCTTAAACACCAAAATCCCAGCATCGGATTAGAGCTTATGAATAAGATTATCATCAATTTACTAGTAAGAAAATGGACAAACGGATCTGTCCTCAACTTGACTAAGAAGTCAAATTCTGGCTGGTTGCAGCTTTACCCTGTATAGGGCAAAGCAGATAATCGAAACCCAAGAAGAAGCTAGGCAACCTTTTAATAAATACATGGTTATTTCTGGTGAGTTAACTATCTACAGTGTTGAGGGAGGGGACCAACCGTACTTATATTTTTTTTTTACTTGCGATTTGGGCCACCCTTTCTCCAAGAACACTTGGATTGGAAGTAGGGTCGGTAGGAGATTCAGTGCTTGGTAATGCTCGTGGGGAACCTTTTGGTGGCTACCAGACAAGTTTATACAGGACATTTCTTCCTATTCTTTTTCTCTCTCTCAGGGTTAGCTGTATAGTATTTGTTCTTTAGTATATAATTTCCCTCTTCGATCTGATAGAAAATCTATAAGATATTCACAGTAAATTGAAAACTACGTGAGGACTTTGTTCTTCATGGAGAAATGTAAGCTTCAAACCCTAATAACCATGAGCGTTTAAGACTCGTTTAATTCTGAGTAACCTTTCGATTTATCATTAACCATATGATGTTGCTTTCTTATATGGGTGTGTGTGAGAGGCAGTAAGTGATACAATACAAAGCGAGATGGAGTGGAAGTTTCCATACATACACACACACATACATACATACATATAAAAAGGGCTGTACAAGTTTTATTACGATCAATCTAATGCCTTTCTAGCTATCTTTTTTATTTTCCATTAATTTCCCCTTCTTTCTTTTTTTATTTCCATCGAAGATAACGTGTTAAATCCCCACTTTTTAATTACTTCTCATCTGCAGAGAATTGTTTTATAACAGCGAATAAATTGTAACAATTCTATACATTGAAAGGATCAGGTGCTCCAAATACTGTGCAAGTTGATAAATAAGTACAAACAGACTGGAAAGAGTATGAATTTATGGGAAGCTGAGACCACGCCATTAAAGCCTCTAATGACCCACTTATCTACCTTTTTTTTTCCCCTCATTTAAATACTTGAAAGCTTGAAACTTTAGGGTATGAAGGAAGGAGAAGGCCATGGACCACTCATAAACAGAGCTAGGGCAAGCACATATCGGTACTATTTAAATTTGCTAGCAATTATTTCTAGAGGAAAAGGTTCTTGGCTCTATGGAGCTTGAAGGGCTACATCATTGTGTGACATATGTATTCTCACACATATAAAGTGCTTGCCCTAGTTTTATGAAAGTGAAAGCTAATTATTTGCTCATGTAAAATCATTTTGTCTCAGTGTTTGGAAAGCTTTGGAGACTTGTTTTTAGCACTAAAATAAATTATGTATTTGGAGATGATGAAATCTGAATCCACAACTTCAATCTATGGCTACAATCTCACAAATTTAATGGGATTCTTTTTTGTACAGTTTTATGGTCATGAGTTGGCATTTTAAATGATTATGAAATTGAATTAATCTCTCATGCCATCTAATGCCTATACATAATAGAGAATTGATAAAAAAAAAAATATATGGTTCTTACATTCTAAGTTTGAAGGTATAAGAAGGAAAGTCTCTAGGAGACGTCATGACAAAGATTTTAAGATCTGTATAGTAGATCTCGAGTTTAAGTCAGGACATATATCTATTTTTTTATAATATTTTTGTCATTCTATAAATCATGCATGAATAACATGGAAAATCATGATGGCGTTTAAATCTCTTAATATGTATATGTATGTATGCATGCGGATACAACAGTTAAACTTGCAATCTGGTCCAAAATAACTTGAATTTCGTGCTGAAATACCTTTGGGGATAAAAAAAACATTATCTAAGATATTAGGGTGGGGAAAACAGAGTAAGGAAAGCATTATTCATTTAATATATATATATAAAATAAAAAAAACAGTTTGTATATTGCTGCCTCAGTTGCAGACAGGACTGCTTATTGCTTGTCACCTATCCCCACACTCCATGTCATTGGGAACCTTTGACAAGGAATCTTGATTGGTTGGGGATCGCAACCCCATGTGAGATGTATTGATTTTATATTATCCTTCGAATTCATAATATTATTATATGACGAGGCTAATGGGAAAATTTACAGTAGATTAAGATTCTCCCAAAACGAGATGAGCATATGCTGCATGTGCACCGAGCGATCACACCATATGATTAGCATATCAGTTTCTGTAGGGAAAATCTGGTTGATCATGTTGAGAGAGAGAGAGAATAAAAATAATTGTAGTTCTAATTATTAATTTATGCTAATTCTAGATCTATCTGGAGGGGGGGGGGGATAATTGTAGGGTTGTGGAGATTCTAAAATTATCAAACATAATATTTAATTTTCTAAAATTAAAAAATTTAGGAAAAGTATTTTCCCTTTAAACCTCCTCCATCCACTTGAAGAACAAATTCTATGTTGGACTTAAAAGGATACTTTGCCACTAAAGTTAACGTGGATGTGTGTGTGTGTGTGTATAGTATATGTGTTTGCAAGATTTAAATGAGATTTTTAAAGATCATCATGTAACGGTAGAGAGTTTGTGATATACACAGTAAATTTTGAATTCGAGACAAAACATGTAGTTTTTAAAAAAACTTGTAACAACTGGGATTTTACTCGTTAATTTAGATTTATAGAATATACTTTTCAGGATGTGGAGTTTCCTCGTATTTAAAAAAATGATTTAAAAGAGATGTAATAATCAAAGAATATTAATAATATGCATGGGGAAATTTGAAAATTAGAACATGTCTAGCTAGCCAAGAACCACACTAACTTGTATGGAGACGATGGTAGAGTGATTTTTACTTGATTTAGTGACAAACATTTAGGCTCATAACTTTCAATGGCTGGTGGTTCATCATCAAGTATGGCGAGTGATACCTTGTGAGTTAGCCACTATACGGTGGCCTTGGGGTTCTTCCCGAGCGCGGCGGCGTTGCTTTATTGGGTTGTGTGGACATCATAGACTCAATTTCGAGACTAATATTACTAGCAAGTTTGATAAACTAAATGGTAGGTTGTACTCGAGTCTCGGATCCTTGGAAACTTTCATGACCCAATGGGTTTTTAAAATGGTGCTTCTTCTTTTTTTTCTTTTTTTTAGCTTTATCTCATATTTTGTATCATGAACTTGGTGATTGGGAGTGTAAATATATCATATTTAATATATTTTAAAAAAAAAGTGATAAAGTTAATTTATAGAGATATATAATTCTTTGCATGGAAAAGAAAAGAAAAGTATTGATAGCACCATGAGCATATCCAACTAAAGATATTTGCTAAAAGATTTATTTCTCCCAAAGTGCCCCAACAATCTATTTTATTTTAAATGTAATCATTAAAAAAGAAAAAAAATAATCTCAACTAGGGTTCTTCATCCACCTAACTAAATTCAAAATTCCTCCATTAAACTCCCTTCCAAAACCATCACAAAATTTAAGAGAAAATTATAAAGAAACTACCTTTTGGATGATCTTGATAACTAAGAAAAAAGATTAACTGTTTTTCAAACTCTATATCTAATGTGTATTGATTGTTGATGTGTTCTTCAAACAACAACGATTCTCAATTGGATTTCATACACTTTAGAATTAATTCCTTAAAATTGGATTTCCATTTTAAAATCACTACAAATTTATGTTCAAAATAGTTATCTTATTGCATAAAATATTCCTTGTAACAGCATATAATTAATAAATTGGGTATTTGAGTGGGAAAATTATTGGTTTGGAGATCATGTTGATAATAGGTTGGTGATTTGGTGACTAATCTGAAATATTTTCAAAATTATAATTCATGTTCATACTTAAAAGACTTGTCTTCTCTAATCTCCCTCAGTTACATGCGCGCTCGCGCCCACACACACATATACTAAAACTAAACCAACTTGCTTTGAAGATCTCCATTGGGTCTTAAACTCCACCCATGTTCATCTTCTCCGGATGCCATTGATCATTATCCAATATACATGGAATAGTGTTCAAGATCACATTAATGATCTTGACATTGACAAACCACAACTTTTTGTCCGAGAATTGTGGTTAAATTCTCACCACAATTGGTGTTATACGTGTAAAAATCTCTCCTGACCTAATGACATTATCACTCGAGAGATTTGTTAAGAAAACATGCTTGATACTAACTAAACCAAGTAGATGTTAACTATTCAAGCTCTTAAAACCACGAGCTTGATGTCTGGAATCTATGCAAACAAGGCATGAAAAAAACCCACTAATCAAGATGAAATTATTGTTGGAGTCACTTTAGAATTAGTTGCTCAACAATTATGCTTCTACTAGTTAGCCATGTCTTCGTATATACACTGTATATATACAATTGGAGGCATGAATACATAGCTTTCACTTAAATCTCCATCAAGAAACACCATGTCGCATCCTACAAAATCTCCTTTTAGACTCTTTCATCACACTATATGGTGACAGAAGATTCTAAAGATTACCCGTAAGTTCATCACCAACCCACTTAGAGCATGACTCCAGCCATTCAGGCATTATAGGAGGTGAATATATGTACAATCTCCTGGTTAACACCAAGAGGTTCTTGGTATCTACCATGTTCTTCAAAGATTCATGCATCACTAAACACTCAATTTGCAGCAACATTTGACCAAAAATTAATGGACAGTGAGATCATTTAGCCCAAGAGAAAGTTTAAGAAATTTAGAGAAACGAAAAGGGGTTCAGAATTGGAGTTTCAACAACAACCAACGAACAAAAGCAGTCCTCCACTAAGCAGGAGGAGGGAGCAAGTTGCTGTCGCGTGTGGGGATTGGGGCCGGGAGTCACAAAAGTTAGAGCTGCCATATGATTGCCCAGATGAATATTAATATTGGAGCAATATGATTCTGTAATAAGAAAACAAGTGGATAGAACACTACTTGACTCTGAATGGGAGCGAGTGGTTGCCAAAGGATTAAAGTAAAAATAAAAATAAATAAAGTCAACAGGAAATCACTGTGAATGAGAGAAGAAATTGGATAAGGCACAGCATATTTTTGTGTACTGGGCACAGTGGTATGCAATATTGAGGCATTATTACTACAAGGACACCTAGAGAGAAGGAGAAAATTCTACGCGTTGGATCCAATATAATAATAACAATGCCGTTGGTTAGTCAATTGTGGCTACTTTAGAAATGTAATGTATCAATATATTGGAGTGTTGAAAGTGTTCATCCAATAATATAGAATTAATGGAATCCGACAAGAGCTTGTCGGATTTCGTTTCTCAGATGTCCAATAAATCAGTGAGGGCTTCTTTTCTTTCACTGTTATGACTTGTTTTTTAAAATTATTTTCATCTGAAAAATATTAAATTGATAGTTTATTCATGTGTTTCTTTAATGATTTTACTGCGTTGATATCATAAAAAAAATAAAAAAAAAACTTTTTTTAATACAATTTCGATTAAAAAATATTTTTAAAAAACATCATGTACTGACATGAAACATGTTACAATCATATTCATGAACCAAATAGACAAGACCTGGTTAGCTTTAACAATAGTCCATGAAGAAAATTAAAAGCATCTAATATGAAACTTGAAATTGTTGTTTTAATTATTTTTTTAGTTAGTTTTGAAGTCTAATTATTATTTTAATTAGTATTTAAGAATCTTAATGCTAAATGGTTTCTATTAATTAGATAAGTTTTAATTAGGGATCATTTTCTATAAAGAAATTTAATTTAACTAAGAATCATTTCCCATAAAGAATTTTAAAACTAATATAAATGGAGGCATCTAGTTTATTTTGAGAAAAAAAGATCATTATTGTTAAGACTTTTAATTAAACACTAGTTTCTCTAAAATTTAAGTTCATAACCTTAGGGCTTCAAAATCCTAACTTTTAACCATGTTATACACTATATCAATTGGTATCAGAGCAAGTTGGCTTTTTTTATGGATAGAAATGATAGCGACTCATTTTGCGATGCAAGAGTAGAAGCCTTCAAGGGTGTTATACAGACTCAAAAGCAAAACTTAGATTGTTTAGATCAAACCAAAGTAAATCTAGTTTGACTTGTGGGTAAAACAAACAAAGATCGTGAAAAGGAGAAAAACTTCTCTGGATACTTGTCTAGAGGCCGGACAAATCTCATTCCTATTATGGGAGATCTACTTGGACAATCAATTATCAATATGGAAGGTGTTGCTGGAGATGAATTTGATGAGGCCTATAAGGCCTTCACATTCTAAGACAAGTCATTGTAACAAACATTATGATTTTTTCATCACGATAAAAATCCTGATATTCGGTGGAGATTTGTACATAGAAGAATTTATTAATTAGGTTATTGAATGTGCTAGGGTTAGGGAGGGAGTGCTAGGGTTTTTTAAAAGAGAAAATGGTGAAATTAGTCACTTATAACCTAAAAAATGGAGTTTTTTTCCTAGTGGAAACATTCGACAGATACATGGTTAAAATAAAGAGACAACCTATTACGTCATGGATGTATATTAGGTAGTTGTTGCTTAAAAGACTCCTTCCTCCTAACAATGAGAAATATTTTTTTTCAACGATACTAGGACTTTTCACAAGGTAATAAATATATTAACGAGTATACAGTGAATTTCAAAGGCTAATAGAATATAATAGAGAATTAGTGAGTTGTAAGATCTATAAAAGGTTTAAAGACAACAATCCAAGATAAGATTAGATTACAAATATTATTTACGTTATTTGAGAGACGAGGAATATGGTGTCAAAAGTTAAGATGTTAACGAAAGAGAAGGTTGGTGGTGGTGGTGGTGGTGGTGGTGGTGGTGGTGGTGGTGGTGGTGCTCGGTTTGACAAGTCAAATCTTTTTAAGCGGACATGTAATAATATAAGTAGATTCAATCCTACTAATAAGGGAGAATCAATATAACTATCAACGTCAACTCTAGTGAGATCTAATACCATTACTGCTGACAAGACTTTAAAAATAGATGTTGAAAAAAATAAAATGAATAACTCTTGTACCATGCCACTAATTGTCAAATGTTTTAAATGTGGAGAACTAGGATATCATTTTGGTGCTTGTAAAGGATAAAAATCAGTCAATATGATAAAAAAAAAAATATTAGTCATCTTCTAAAATAGTTATTGAGGCTCATAATTATTATGGATTAGCTACTTTACACTGGTGATTCATCAAAAACTTCAGTAGATTATGATATACATCATTGAATGCATCAGAAACTTAGCAGTAACAGTTTTCTATTAGAATTGTATATAAGGTTAGAGTATAAAATAGAGTCGATGCTTTGAGTATAAAACTAGTCTTGTTATTTACTTTAAGAAGAGCGATCATTGGATTCAACTATTTCAAATAGTTGTATAAACATGAAGAGGGTTTTAATGAGATGAAGTGTTAAAATATGATTGTTGATGAGATTTATATTTAAGATAGATTCCTGATTAAAGGACTATTTATTCAATCTTCATTGCATGAGAAAGTGATTTGGGACTTGCATGAATGGAGTTTTGTTAGTCATTTAGAATAAAAAAAAAAAAAACTATTTATGCAGTTTTAGTGATAAAATTTTATTGGTCTCTCTTGAAACAAGATATTGGTAAATTTGTGCAAAAATATTATATTTGTCAAATTGTCAATACAAAATACAGGATTATATATATCTTTGCTTACTCCTTAAGATATTAAAATAAATAATATAATAGTAAGAGATAATCAATGTGTTAAATATAATTAGTGAAAGTTATTATAAAAATAATTTGAATGTTATAATACACCATGGAAGAGTTAGCAACTACTTTTTGTGTATAGGATCAAGGAAAACAACAGCAAAATCTATGTAGATCGTGGCTATAAGCAGCAACTCATTAAAAATGACAAGTCAATAATAATTCAAATTAAAATCATTAGATTACCATTTTATTAGATTTTTGAAACTTGAAATTAGTAGCTGATAATTCTGTAGGCAATGATCAAGTAAACTTGCAACAAATTAGTATTGGATGAATTATATTAATTGGAAATCTAGATATGTAATCTTAGAGCTTGAGAACCCTAATTTTTAAGCATCATATATACGAAGTGAGTTACTAGACCAGATGAGCATCATTCATTCTCTTTTCATGTCTCCTCCATGATCAACACAGAAAGATTTAGTTTCAATATGTATATTAGCCTCGGAAAATAAAACAAAAACAAATTCCCACGAAGTCTGGAAGTGGGTCTTTCTTCCTTTCTCTATTTTTTTTTATGGCCCGGGAGTTCCATAATGCTACCTGGCTGGTGAGCTTTAATGATATTGAGAAGCCAATTTCCAAGACATAATAGCCCACGAACGAAAGGATATCTGGTTGGGTTCAGAATTCAAAGGGTCTATGGTTTCCAATGAGATAATTTGCCCAAAACCCAATGCTTAATATTAAATTTTTTTGGTGATTAGTTAAAACTATTATGAGATCATTTGTGAATGAAAAAACAAACTATTTTAACTTCAGTTAATCTTTTAATCTATATAAAAAACCTGCACAATAAGTTTGCGATAAAAACTAAGCTTAAAAAAAGAGGTATTTAATATTAAATGAAATTGACACAATTTTGACAAGGCTGAGATTTTAGATGCAAATCCCCTATCACGCTCATCAGGGCCTAAAACAAAACCATTGCATCGCCTAAACGAAATTGACCCTAAGATTATCTTTCGAGCACATGATGTTCTTTTTTGCCTTCGTCTCGAATTCACGAAATTTTTAGAATTCTGGCCGTTTCAGTCAGGGTTTTCAGGTGCCTCATTGAAAAAGTTGCTGTTAGGGAGTAGGATATTATAGCCAGCAGACACGGCGATGCATCGCCCAGAATGATCCAGTGGTGAATCGAGGGCAGCAATTGCCATGGCAACGTTCATGGATCCGTCATAATCTATGGAGGCATCTATTTCAACAAACTAAATCTATTCTACTGTCGCTTCAACATAGATAGACACCATCTAAAAACAAAAGTGGAGGAGAAAACTAATCCTACAAGCAACCATTAACTAGACTAACAAGCTTAAGCCGATGACCTGGGGATCGCGTCAAAGACGATAAATAAATACCAGAGGCATGGCTTACTGTGTGGATGCTATGTCAAAGAGAACTACTAGGCAAGGCAATCAAGGTCCATGTGTTGGGGACAAGAAACAAATCTGCTTCCAACAAGCAGCGGTTCAAGCGAGAACTTCAACTTCAAACTCTTTGCCGCTTTTTCCCACTCTTAACCTCGATCCCTCCTTTGGATGAGCCTCCCGTTTTCACCTTTGCACTTTGCTGCACTGTCTCTGAATCTGTCGAGGTCTCTTCATCATCCATGTCTTTCACCTTGGATGAGCCAAACTTCAACTTTCCAGCACCATTTACATCAGATTTGCCACCACTTTTTGAGGCTTTACCCTTGGCACTAGAGGAGTAAACCTTTGAGGTATCATGCTTGGACTTGCCAGTCTTTGGGGTTTCTTGCTTGGACCTGGAAATCTTGGGAGTGCTTGGGCCATCCTCCTTGGACTTGCTAGTCTTGGATGTCACAGGGTTGTCGTTTTTTGATTTGCTGGCAGTTTTTGAAGCAGCGTCAGATTTACTTCCACTTTTAGGGGTATGATCCTTGGTTTTGCCACGTTCATCCGATTTCTTAACTCTCAATTCATCTACAGATTTCCCGCCAGTTTTACCAGAGTCCTTAGACTTTCCTCCTGATTTTGCAGCTGCACTTTTGGATTTGCTGGAGGATGCTCCGCTTCCTCTATTGATTAAACATTTATTAGAAATCCAGCAAATGAAACTGGCATAGCTTCAGAAGAGTCATAACAAACCTTTTTGGGGAAGCATCCACCTTTCCCTGCTTAGATGACTTGTCAGAACTTGTTTTCATTCTCTTCTTCAGGGGCCTGTTTAGAATCATAAAAAATGAAACCATATAAGGGGGTATATTTCAGATCGCCACTGAGCTGAGACCTGCATTTGAAGAGCACAGTCTCCATATTTCATATCATTTAAGTGACAAGGGGGAACAATCAGAAGTTTAAAAACGTAATATAATTGTCAACTGAGAAACCAAAATACAACAATAAAGAGCACATACATTTCAGACGAGGTTTCAGGACTTGGGTGATCAGTTGCTTCTTCCTGTCAATGAAATGTGTTAGCACAAAATGTCAAGATCTTGAAAATATAGTAGGAAGCAAGCCAGTAGCCACCCACCTCTGCTGACTCAGAGTCATCACCAACAAACTCAAACCTTTGCCTTTTGAGGATTAAAATCTCTTCATCGCCATCAGTATATACAACCTACAAAAATAAAAAGACATTTAACTCAGACAGACAGCCCAAACTTTTCTTTTTTCAACAAGTCAAAAACGCTGAGACCTGTAAGCATTCATGTGCTCACGTGCAGAAGGTTATAAGAGAAAAAAGACAAGACCCAGAAAAAGCAAGAGCCCAAATTTTAAACCCATGTTAGCTTGTATAGACCATCAGGCATCCTTGATAAAGGTCATACCTTATGCTTCTTCTTAATCGGGTCAAAAGAATCAATTGTACCCTCGTAAAATCTGCAAAATCACACAAGGAACATGAGAAAATAGCACTATGCAGTTGAACCCACAACCAAAGTGAAGAGTGCAATGAACTTAGGGCTAAATATGATAGTTAAAATTTTATTGAACAATAAGGAGAGGCCCGTGATTGAGGTGGTTGAAGCCAAAGGGATGCCCATGATTGAAGAAAATTGCTTGGCACAAGAAATAACATTGGGTAGTCTGAACTTCAATTCAAATGCATTAAGATAAATGCTACAATATCAAGAAAAACATTTGAGTTTGAAATAACAATCATATCACAATTTGAACGAATGGCTCTTAAGTATCACATACACACAAGTATCAGTTCTATTATAGTACAAACATCAGCCTTGAGCAATAGCTAGTGAAAACATTACTAAAAAAACAAGGAGGTGAGAACTCACTGACGATCTTTTGGCCACCATACTTTAACCTTTGAACCAACCACATTTTCATCAAATTCCTTAATATCAGATCCCTGCCACAATAATCAATTAGGAAATAATAGTAAAGAACAAGTCTCCAAGCCAAAGTAGTGTACACAAATAATTTAAATTCAGCGGCTAAAGAACCCAACAAAGAAACATGTGTTATTCAGATGATATATGTATTTATTCAACCATACATTGTAATTCTAGAAAGCAGAATGTTAAAGAATAATATGGGGGACAAGACGGAACATAGTGTGTAGACAGAACATAGCGTGTGATTTAACTTGTAAACTAACCAGTTGGGAGTTTCGTGAAATTTAACCAAGAAATTCCGATGTTTCCATTTGACAATTAGATGCTATAGAATTGTAAATTTGGTAAAACAAAAACATTTTAAATGAGCATGGCATCAGTACTGTCTATCTATGGTTCAGTAAGTGAACCACTCATACCTGATAAGCTACAAACTGAAATACCAAATAAGAATCGATTGTTGCATATATGTATGACTGTATGTATTAAGAACACATACTTTTTCATCACCACGCTTCCTCTTGGTACTGGTCACAGGGGTCTCCTCTGAGTGACGTTCCTCTTTTGCTGATTTTGCAGCTGACTTGGTTGAAGGGGTCTTTTCCTATATAAATCATGGTAACAACAACAAACTTATACTTATTGAACTTGGCAAATAAGCAGTAATACCACAAGTAATGGCAAAGAAAGCAAGTACTTTGTCATCATCTTTAGTTGAACTTTTGGTTGCATGCTTTTCTGAAGCTGCTTTTCCACGACTCTGACGTTTCTTATCCTCAGATTGCTTTAAAGACAAGACATCATTGCTGCCACTTCCATCCACTTTTTTAGATGACTGTTTCAGTGGTTTTGCCTCCGATTCACCAGTGGTATTGCTTTCCTTCTTGGATGTATCCACCTTTTTAGATGACTGCTTTGGCAGTTTCGCCTCTGGTTCAACAGTGGTGTCACTTTCCCTCTTGGATGTGTCCACCTTTTTAGATGACTGCTTTGGCGGTTTCGCATCTGGTTCACCAGTGGTGTCACTTTCCCTCTTGGATGTGTCCACCTTTTTAGATGACTGCTTTGGTGGTTTTGCCTCTGGTTCACTAGCAGTGTCACTTTCCTTCTTGGATGTGTCCACCTCTTTTGATGTTTGGTTCAGTAATTTTGCCTCTGGTTCACTAGTGGTGTCACTTTCCTTCTTGGATGCATCTGTCATCATCGGTGTCTTATCATCACTGGAAGTCCCAGCAAATGCCTTCTTTCCAGAGTGTTTATGTGATTTTACTTCTGCATCACCTGTTCCATCGGATACCTTTTTCGGAACATCATCAGAAGATGATGCACAATGTTTGTTCAAGCTCTCCTTTTTCTTTGGCCGTCCACCCTTTTTGGAAACACTTTCAACAGGAGGGCTTTCACCAACAGATGGGGAAGCGACAGGTACAGACTCACCCTCTGATGCCTTTGGTGAGGAAGGCTGACTGACAGTTTGTTTTATATTCTCAGAAGATACTGCTTCTTCAACAGATTGATCTTTATGAGAACTGGGAATATCCTCGCTGTTAATTTTAACATCTGGCAATTCCACAGCTTCCTTCTCAGAGGCAGCAGGAAAACTCTCTGAAGGCTCCGCCAATTTTGTCGGTGACTTCTCAGCACTCTTCTTGCTTGCCTGCTCTGACTCGCTTTCTGTGTTTGCTACCTTTTCAGAATCTGAAATGACAGGTTCAGCATTACTTGGCATATCAATGCTTTTCAACTGATCAGTATGACTATCCTCTTGCTTCTTCAAGGAATGTGAATCTGCCAAGGAGTCATCTTCCCCGGTCTGAGTGACACCATTGCTCACAGCTGACTTTGGAGATTTGTCATTTGCAGGATCAGCTTGTTTAGGAGCTGTCACTTCTATTGTTTCCTCTTCATCAACCTGGAGAAAAACAAAATTCAAAAAATAAATATAAATTCAAAAAAACAAAAATTAGAAGGGAAGGTGTCGTGCCTGGGCAGCAGCAGCAGCTGACAATGTACCAGCTGGCTTGCTCTCTTCAGCCTGCAACAAGTCAAGGGTATGTTGTGAGAAATCAAATTCAGACCATATGAAGAAAATTGCACCAGTAAACAACTGCCAGCTTCAACCAAATACCACTTAGTCACCAGTTTCGATTATATTAGATGCACAATAAACTATTGACCAAAAAAAATCAGAATAAAAAACTGAAAAAAACTTCTGAATAAATTTTTTATAAGAGACAACATACACAAAGTTACACATAAGCCAATTGCTTGAAGGATGTGACACCATACTAGCACAGCAGCAATCAGGATGGGACCAATCTAGTAGAGATCATGATTTTTCAGCATTTGGAATCTTAAATAAAAAATAATACCCTGAACAAATAATTTAAGCCAGGCACTTGTCAAAAGACTTCTTATTGACACTAATAGTAGAGATTTGGCTTATCTGGTGCAACAACAAATACTGGGATATCTAATATACCCAATAAATGACATGTCAATTCAGTCGATTCAAATTCAGTAACAAGGAATAAAGAGGCAAAAAATAGTTAAGAATCTTCATTAAATCATATATAGAAAATAAACAGCAATGCCCCTAGATATATAAAAAAAACAGCTTAATGATGGCAGCACAAGATACACCATTAAATGAGTGGTTAAATCAGCGCTCTAACGAGAATGTTATCTTTAATAACACAACAAGCTTACCTTATTTTCATCACCAGCATGAACATCTTTCTTCTCAACGGTACCAGAGATTTCTTGGCACATTGAACCAACGATGTCACTATAGTCATCTAAAGATACACCCAAAGATTTCACAGCCTGTATCAAGTAAGGTTTAACCTTCATAGCACAGGTTTCCAGTACTTTCTCTCCCAACTTTTGGGCAACAGGTAGGGCTTCCTGCTAAACAGTAAAAGCAGTTAGTTCATTCACGGACACAGATAGAAATAAACAGAGTGCTTGTGCCATGAACTGAAAGAGATGGTTCACCTCATCGCCCTTTTTCACACTAGTCAAAAGGGGTGACAGTAATTCCACAGAGATATCTTCACTTTCTTCTAAGACAAGGGACATGATGGTCTCCATTGATGAAAGGACATTTTCTGGATGATAATCCCTGAAAAAAAAGAATAAACCATCAATAGAATCGAATTAAAGACTGAACAGTCACCATTCAACAGACAATCATTTCCCGATTCATATAACCTTACACAGCACACCAGCAATGTTCTTTTGGAACTACACGCATAAAATAAAGGTATCAGATCTATTAAGAAGCAAGAGCAGATAATATTGTCAATACACAGATCTGAGCCACTTCCACATTCCTTGGTGTAGCCGTGGACCATGTTGGGTTGGAAATTCATCACAAAATACAACACTACGCAGTACCATCTGTTGACATTTTGCAGATTTAAATAAATCAAACAATTAACGCGGACCCCCCACATTACCTACATTACAACAGCAAGACCAAAAGTAATCCTTATATCAGCGCCAAATGCATTCCAATGTGATCTCTAAAAATGCTAAATCACCCAAAGCCTCAAGGGCCAGCCAGCTACGATCATGCATATGAGACACAGAAGACAATCAAACAAAAAGGGAGATGTGTATTTGTGCATAATATTTCTTGCAAAATGCATATAATCTTCAGGGTAATTTTCAGAGCACGTAGCTAATGGAAGCGAATGAAATTCAACAAGACAAAAGGAAGCCAGCAAAATCAACAAGCCAGCATACAGAGCCTTTCCAATGAAGATATTCATTCATACCTTACAGCCTTAAAGAAGTGCTGAAACATCTCAATTATCAGTGCATCACATTCAAGATCCAGCATCACCACACATGACCTAACCTTCGCAACAGTTTCAAGAATTGAGGCCCTCTTAACATAAGACCGACTTGATTTGTCATCTAGATTTTCAAATGATGATACAATGAGCTGAAATACTTCCTGCTTGCCCATGAAATTGAAGACGAAAAAAATAGAAAGTATGGTGTCAAGATGAGGTAAAAATACAACACAAGCTTAAAGCCATTAAGAATTATAAAATGTCAAAAACTGCAAACCTTCATCTGTTCATCATCATAAGGTGCGTCTGGTGCAGTTATTCTTGTTATCTCACTAATGCATGACGCAACAGCAACCTTCACGTCAATGTTTGAATGCCTAAAGAGTTGATCTGTAACTAGAGCATTCTGCGAAGGAGAGAGTGCATTTTGCATTGATTTTAAAGGCGACTGCTCCACCTTTGACAAACAATTCTCAACTTGCTACAATTACACAACAGGAAAGAAGAATGATGTGAACAAAAGAATAACTTAAATTTGTTTAGATCTCGCAATAAAATTACAGGTAGGAAATTATGATTTTAATTGCCAACATATCGAAGAAAAATCAAGAGGAATATAATGCCTCCAATTAATTCATCATATTACAGAAAGATCAAATAATCTCAATCTGATTCCTCCTGCTCCACCCCACAAACATAATGACACTTGGACAACATGCAGTGGCTTGTATGCCAAGCAATACCCGATTATAAAAGAAAACCAAAGAAATGAAACCAAAATCAGTAAGAGTACAACAGACATGAAGACACGTATATAAATGCATGTCCATGATATTTGCTGGTTTTCTTCCTGCTTCTTACCAGAATGAATAGAGAAAAGAAAACTTTTGTTCGAAAACAGAAAAACCACAGAAAACATTCTGCAATTTGAACAAAACTTTTGTGAACTGCTGTTTGTAAGGTGAATGCCTAAGACACACCAGAGGCTCAACATCCAGGTCCAAAATTAGCATGATGAGATTCACAACAGTGCGGTGTCAGATCTTGATGGTGGCCATGGAGAAAGTACACTTAATTAAATAACTATGATAATAGAAAGAAATTATTTTACTGAAGAAGAAACTAGTTATAGGATACTTCCCATAGAGTAACCTTAGCCATATGAAAGAAATTCACCAAGGCTTTATCAAAACATCACAAAGTTACAACATCAAAAGAGTTGACGAGTGTCGCCATATTAACTAACAGCGAGAGACAAGAAAAGGCAAGCTATAACATCCCTCCTATTGTTTTCTACAGAAAAAGGCAAGCATTATCAGAAAATATTTATGTGGATTGACTTTTATGCTTATTTGTAAGGATAAGGTCATTCACGTGCCCTAAACAACTTTATATCACTGTTCACAGTTTCGCACATCATCAGGGATCTAAAAATGCAATGCAAGCAGCAACACAAGCATGCAGATGGCCTCGCCTGAATTGGAAAACCAGCAATAGTCCTTGTGGAAGGAGATAATAGATAGAAATCCTACTTGATCCCGCCATTTATTCTCTAACAAAACTTTCCATCAAACCAGATGGGCAATATGATTTTCAGTCTTTAGGTGTTATCTTTCTCAATCTCCGCTTAATTGGCTTGATTAACATTAAATGAAATCATTGATATAAACCAACACATTGGATATCTAATAACTTCGATTTTCTCATAGTAAAACTGTCCTGCCATTAACTATTTATAGTAGCACAGCTGCAATTTCTATTTAGCACGAGAACAGAAAATATAAGGTACAAAATTTATTAGACCCTTCCAACAAATCTCCTAACCTTTACACTAATATTTCCTTGCTATAAATGCAAAATCCACAGTAATCCCAAATTAAAAACTCAAAATCTAGTGCACACGCACACATACCAAAAAACAGACAAACTACCATATAACCTAATTAGACAATTTCCAACGGTCTCGCAAACTCAGACACCAAGATAGAAATTATTCATAATAGAAACTCAAGTTATCACCCCAGCAACAAGCCATAAAACCCGCGCAAGGATACCCTTCAAAATTACACGGGAACACACCCACAAGACACGTGTTATACCATGTGTCAAGTGTGACATAGGAACCTATAAAATGAAAACCTTTCTTGAACTTTCAAACCTAAATAACCCACTCTCGCAACCTTTTTCAAATCAATCAACGCAAAATCCCCACCCCATCAAAAACTGACCAAACTCTCACTAAATTCACTCAATTCCTCTATCTAACTTCCACAAATTTCCATCAAAACACACAAAAGCACACCATCCATCCATACATGCAATTATACAAAAAAACAACTCCTCCATCAACACCAAAACCTACACGAATATAAAAAACATCGTTGAAGAGACAGAATCTTCAACCATCAACGACACGTTATAAAAAATCCATCCATACATGCAATTATATCAAAAACAGCTCCATCATTAACACTTCAAAAACCTAACACAAATATAACAAACATCTTTAAAGAAACAGAATCTCCAGACATCAACAACACGTTAATAAAAATCAGAACCAATTCATGCATTAGCTTACATAAGTCAGCTACAATCTACCAAAAAAATACAAAAAAAAAAACTAGGGCTTACATCAAGGAGAGTGAGCAAGTCATCAAGAGAAGAAGGAGGGTTAAGAAGCTTGGTTCCAGCTTCCAGTAACTGTTGCTCAAGCTCTTTATCACTATTTGACGACGCCATTAGTACTAATCTCTTTCTCTAATAAATAAACACTTAAAATTCAATTATATTAAATTAAATACAAACAGATCTTTCAAAATCTACCGCTCTAACCGCTCCAATCTCACAACATTTAAACCCTTCAAACACTCAAACTATTCAAAAATCAGGTTTCGATTCTCTGATTTTGAAGCTCTTTGTGATTTTACTCTAAAATTAGGGTTTTTTTGAGGGGAGAGGGGGGGGAACGTTGTGGATTTTATTATTTTTTTTTGGATTTTGGAGAGAGAGAGAGGGTGTGTCTTTAAAAGGACAAGAATCCACCCGTCCGTCCGCTGCTTTGCTTTTACTCGGATTTTTTGTGTGCTCGTGAATTTTAATTTATTTTTTCCTTTCAAATCCGTTCTCATAAGTGGGGGCCACTTTTTATTATGGTTTTTATTTAAAAAATATTTATTTCTTTTTTTCATGCAAAGTTAAAAATCTTAGGTTATATTAATTTGAAGAAAAAAATTCGAGCTCATAGTGTTAGCTTCACTTCATCAATTATTATAGAGTATGCTATGTATATTTTATTTGTATTTTAAATCAATAATAATATAAGATTAAATATCAAATTTAATTTAAAAATATATATTTTTATGATTGGAACTCAAATGATTGATGGAGAATAGATTATGCTCATTAAGGATGAACATAATATACAAGTTCTCATGCATTGTTTACGTTGATAATTTATTTTATAGTAATGCATGTTTTATCGATCTATATTTGAAGATTTGATCACCGACATGTAATTGTTTGAATGTTTAGTTTTAAAGTTATAAATGATCTTAATACTAATATAACCGAATTATTCTAACTCGGTGATTTGACATTAATTAACCATGCACTTAACATGAACGTGAAGGCAATAATATAACCGAATTATTCTAGCTCGGTGATTTGACATTAATTAACCATGCACTTAACATGAACGTGAAGGCAATAATATAACCGAATTATTCTAGCTCGGTGACATCAACTAATCACACGCTTAGCATGAACGTGTGAAGACAATAATATAACTGAATTATTCTAGCTCGGTGATTTGACATTAATTAACTGCGTGTTTAGCATAAATGTGAAAGCAATAGTTTGGATATGAAGAAAATATTACTTTATATTATTTTTTTATAGTAAAAATACTTGAAAATTGAATGAGTTTTTTATTTTATTTTTATTTTTCATGAATTTAATTATTATTATCAATAATATAGATTTTTATCCACACAAGAGTTGGATTATGATGATAGGAATACAAAACTTTTCAAACAATAATTTAGAATATTATCCTTTTATGGAATAAAAAAATGAAGATAGTATCATCATCAAGCCCCAAATCCCATGTTCATGTGTGATTTGAACAATATATTATTTAACTTTTTTGGCAATTCTATTTACTTAAATGCTCCCCAGCATAATCTTTTGTTTTTTTTTTTCTATTTTTGTTTAATGACACCTGGCAAATAATAGAAACCTTCCCGGGCCTTACATGCCAACGTGTCATGGTGTTTCATTTGTGGCAATAAAATTAAGGATTTACTTCAAATATTTTGTGGCGTATCCATGTAGAACAAGTAGAAATTATTGCGGTTATTTTTTAAAATATTTTTTATTTAAAAATATATTAAAATAATATTTTTTTAAAAAATTATTTTTGATATCAATACATTAAAATAATCTAAAAATATTATTTTTTTAATTTAGAATAAAAATTAAAAATAATAATTTTTTCATAAATATTTTCCGATCATAATACCAAACAATCCCTTAATTTATTTGGAAAAGTAATAATCTTTTGGGATAATAAAATCTTGTAAAAATATGGAGGTGTAATTAGTGATTGTTTGGGATTTCATGTAGGTGATGTTGTTTTTTATTTAGAAATATATTAAAATAATTTTTTTTTATTTAAAAAAAAAATATTCTTAACATTAATACATGAAAATGATCTAAAAATATCAAAAAAATATATTTTTTAAAAAAATGTTTTTGAAACTAAATATCAAAGAATTAATCCAAAATCACCATTGAATAACCTATTTTATAATTAATTAATGAAAAGGAAAAACTTTAATTGTTATAATTTTGGACACAAGGCAGGTCAAATAACGGCTGTTTATTTCTCCTATGTTATTACACTTGTCATTGCTTTGCGAGGGAATTGACTGACAAAATCAGTTTCCTTTTTTGGATCTCCTCGGATTTGTCCCCAAATTATTCACCGATTTCTAGTTAGGTCCTCGTACTATTTTGTTCTCAATTGAGTTTTTTTATTGGCTTTGTATTTGTATAGGTAGTGTTTTGTTACTCTATTAGGATAGAAAAGGGGAGTCAATGGAGGACATAGATATGTTTGGTAGAAAAGACAAACATAGCAATAGGAAAAACATTTCCATTTTATCTTTATTATTTGTCTTTTATATCTTGATATGATAACTAAATTAGATAATTATTTGCGTCACGCTTAATTTTCCAATGAACGTGAAAAAACATCGTGTTGTTACAAGCATGTTCTCTAGCAAAATAAAAATATAAGCTATGGTTGATGTGATCTTGTGAACTTTATAAATTCAAAAACAACTTGAAATACTGGAAAATTATAGTTTAATTAAAAAAACTAAGACGATATATTTTTTAAAATATCAAGATGATAATATATTGAATTTACTTATATTAACTCAAGTTAACTTGTTACATTCTCAACTTGAATCATGAGACTATTAATTATCAAGTTAACATGTCTTTTATTCTTCCTTTTCTTTATTAAATTTGGTGTTTAATGCTTGATAAGTGTATTTTTTTATTATCAACACGGGTGTTTAGATTTAACTTAAACACATCTTGACTAATCCTACGGATCTTAAAATTAGCGACTATTTAGTCTGCAATGACTATCATATTAATGTGATTTTGTGTTTGTTATTTATGTGATTGGAGGGATGTTTTACCCAAAATCAATGGATACTAGTCCAAACCAATTCAAATTAGTTGGATATTTTACATATGATTATTGTTTGGGTTATCTTGGACTGGACATGAATGTTTCAAATGAAGTTTATTTGTATACTTTATACAATTATGTTTATGAAGTTGATAGAACTATATTACTTCCATCCATCAGCTATTCTAGATCTATATTAAGATGAATGAAAAATCATCTCAAATCATGTCATGTTGAGTGAGTTTATATATATAAACCTATCTTTGAGGGTATTGGTACTATATTTTAAAAGTATTTTTGAAAAAAAAATTAATTTTTAATTTTTACTTTAAATTAAAGAATCAGTGTTTTTTAAATCATTTGATGACATTAAAATTAATTTTTTAAAAATATATTTTTAATATATTTCTGAATAATTTTTTTTTAAAAAAACAACTATACAATAGTAAACAGATATGATTGTACAATCATATTTGTAGTAGAATATACAAATATGATTTATATTATTTTTTAACACATGCACAGACCAATACTACACTATGCTTGAATTTTATTAATTATAATGAATATAATGAAATTCAAACTCATAACCAACAAGACTTTAATACTACATTAAAAAATCATCTCATTTAAAAAATTAATCTATTAAATAAAAACTCACAATATAATTTATATAATTATATTATTATGTATCAGTTGTCATCCCACAAGACAAGAAACCATCCACAGGCTATGCTTTACAAGCGAATGCTACAAAACACGCAGGTCACTGCTAGACTCACCGCTCTTCTTTTATACAAACAAGCATGCGAAGCTTGAAAGCACCATACGACTTGTACTGGTGAACTAAAAGACAGGAGTTCACGTAGCTTATTGTACGTAGAGGTATGTTTAATTATGATACTAACATTTTACAAGCCGGATCAACCCATTGCGTAAGAAGGGGTAGGTAAGTTGATTACTGTGCTCTTGATCTTCGTCATCATATTAATACTATTGGTGATTCCCTGGGAACCAATCCCACTTTCCTTCAAACCCTGCACAATACAAGCAGAAATTGAGCAGCCGACGACTGGTTTGGGATAGCAACAGCATGAGTACATAGTCTGGTATGGTTAGCTATTCTGCAATTATGGTGAAATACAGTCCAAAAGAGAGGTTATTAAACAAGTTTCAAGGATAATTAATGTGGGAATCATGTTTTAGATCCATGAAAACAAACACGCCATTTCGATATAATTGATCCGATCCATTCATGCTCAAAAGAAAGGCGCCGGTGTGTATCGAGAACCCAGAATGGTATTTCAAGTAATGTGAATAGATTATACTAGAAAGAGTCACAAAATCAATCAGCGAATCCTGAAAATGGGATGGGAAATTCACCTGGAATGGGAAATGATCAGGTCCACGAGCTGGTGCGGAATTGATCTGCACTGTTCCTGTCTCCATAGCATCACTAATTAAAATTGCTTTGTTTATATCTCTTGTAAAGATGCATCCCTGCAATTGAACAAGACTTCAGAATCTTTAAATATAAAAATTATTTCTTACTAGTGTAAAAAAGAAAAAGTGAGTGCGTACTTGGCAAGGATAAAATGATATTTCTTTGATATACCAAAAGAGCTTGAATGGATCAATGCGCAAAGGATGGCAATATTATACCTGAAGGCCAAAATTGCTAGCATTGCTGTGGTGTATAGCTTCTTCAATAGAGTTTATTCTGATAACAGGTAAAACCGGACCAAAAGGCTCTTCCCAAGCTATCCTCATATCAGGCTGGACGTTATCTAACAACAATGGCCATATTAGGTTGCCCTCCCGCTTATACTCTTGACAGAATGTTGCTCCTTTCTGCTTGGCATCCATGACCAGTCCTTCAATGAAGTTTGCAGAAGACTCTGTAACGACTGGTGTAATATCACAGTCATCCTCAGGTGGCCCAACGGTCAGTTTTGCTATTTTAGCTTTAACCTTTTCAACAAGAGTGTCAGCTACCGATTCCATGATGAGGACAACCTTCACAGCTGTGCACCTTTGACCACTGCATAGACAATAATAAATGATACCATGCTAGTTTGTAGCTGCAAATTGGGACAAGCAAGGCCAAAACAATATTCGAAGTAGATGTTTCTGTGGCTCAAGAATTCATTTTCAGTTGGAGCACTTTATACGGAGACTGTATGGAGTCTTCGAATTGCTGCCTCTGTAGAAACTAACACTCATAAATTAACATGGATGAATCGCACGTGAAGGGATGAGAATGTAACTCCTGTAAGAACATTTACAGATCAAAGAGGGCAGTTGACTGCTTAAGAAATCTTCTAACCTGTACGAGAAGCCTCCTTTAATGATATTAGCTGCTGCTAAATCCAAATCAGCATCTTCTAGAATGATACAAGCATCTTTACCACCTAATTCCATTTGAAGCGGGACCATCCCAGCCTTCTTTGAGATTGCTATTCCAGTGTCTCCACCTGTAAAACTGAACAAGAACACTCATCAAGTGGGAGAAGTTTCTCTTAGCTCGAAGCAATTTGAAAATTAGAAATGCTTATTTTATTGTGTTCACATTGTGCACCTTAACATTATGATCATGCAGCATGCCATAAGTCAAAATGGAATAAATTGAGCAATTAGTTGATGGGAAGCGGAGAAATTTCATGGAGAAGAAAGAATTTCAAAGAATCAAAAAAATGTTACCTTATACAGTTAACACCAGGATGCATTGTGAGGAAGTCACCAATCTCTGAACCCTTTCCAGTAACAGCGCTAATGAGACCTTTGGGAAAACCAGCCAAGTGAAAGCAATGGACCATGTGTAGTGCAGCAACAGCACCCTGCAAGGAATTAAAGGCGTGACATGATTTTGACCAGCAAAAGCTGTTATTTGAGCATTCAGAAAAGTCCATTCAACTAAATTACAAAGCATTAAAATTACAGTATGTTTACATGATATATGCAACGAGAGTTGAGTAGTTTGAAACCACAGGTTTCAAACCCATACCTGGGTTGGGGGCTTGAGCACGATGGAGTTTCCAGCAATTAGTGCAGGGGCAATTTTCGAAACAGCAAGATTGACAGGGTAGTTAAAAGGTGGGATAGCCAAGACAACTTTATTAAATAATGAAACAAATACAAATTGAATAAAAATATAATTTCATAATTATCTAAATAAAATAAATAATAAAATAATAGAATCAATTAGTGCAGGGGCAATTTTCGAAACAGCAAGATTGACAGGGTAGTTAAAAGGTGGGATAGCCAAGACAACGCCGAGCGGAATCTGCAGGAGAGGTGTCAATTTAAATAACAAAACTGGGGTAAAAGTAGAATGAACAAGAAACTATAAGCATCACATATTTACTTAATCTAAGAAAAAATAAAAAGGAAGACCTTCAACGCAGCATTTTCATTTTTCCTTAAAAAATAAAACTGATTCCTATACTGGTTTCACATATTCCTTACTTTAAATTTATGTAGGAAGTGAAATTATAAGGCATTTAACAGGTTAGATTTTTATCTCAATCCTCACAGGATTGGTGCATAATTAAATGCTACATCAACAAAATCAAATTGTCAGTTGAATAACATATGCGACAGGATTGTTCACCCTCACGTGTTTGTTCTTTAGTTTTCCTGGGTTTGCCTTGTTTTCATGAAAAATCCAATCATCTCTGGTTTTGCCAGGGATCCAGGAAGAACAAAGCAGGGAAATTTAATCATCAAAATAACATAAATACCATCATGGCAAAATCCCTCATGAACAAACGAGGGGACTATTCTTCAAACATTTGTGATGGGAGGTATGAGAGCCTGCCCTATAGGGCAACTTGTGAATGATAAATGAACAAGGTTGTTCATTAGTGACCTTCATTTTTAAGAAATAAATAATTAAGTCCTACTGTTTACAATTTCATAAGCAAAAATTACAGATCTTCCATGGCATTTTCCCCTATATTCTATGGATATGCCCTACACATCCTCTATTTTAATATTCTCTTGGGAAAGTGTGAGAGACATTGACCTTCATTTGATGGCAATGACAATTCAGTGAACTGCCTCAATCAGTGGGCAAGATGCAGGACCACTTGGCCACCAAATTTATATGCAAGCATAAATATGATTAAATAATCAAATTCTTACCATGTGCTAAAACCAGAATCCAGATTGCTACCCACCAGAACAAGAAAAGAAGAAGACAGGAGTGAGGTTTCTAAATTGTTACCTTTGAAGTGAGGCAGTATCTGGTCCTTTCATTCCCAGGAAAGCTATCAGACACCAGAAATTTCCCTTCTCCGAGAATCCTAACCCCTTCTTCAGCACAATATGACACCAAATCCCCTGACCTCACCACCTATATCAAAACAAACTACATAAATCACACCCCAGAAACTCAATGATGACAAAACATACACCTTCATCACATTTGATTAGATTTGTAAAAACAATTATGGGTGCACATTTGCACTAGTGTTATAAACAATAAGATTGCATGCTTCTAAAAATCACTAAACAGACATTAAGCTTTGCATTTAAACAAGAAAAGAAATCCCAATACTACGAACAGGCAACATATTTCAACAAGTCTGTGTTCGTCATACTTCAGTGACTGCATCTTTAGCCGGTTTCGCAATCTCTTTGACAAGACATTCAGCAATTGGTTCTCGGTGCTCTTTCAATATTGCAGCTGCTCTGTGAAGTAATTCTGCTCTTTTCCACAGTGGAGTCTTGGCCCATGATTTTTGAGCTGTTTTTGCTGCTTCTATGATCTTATTCACCTCTTCTTGAGTACAAGCTGCTCCAAAATAATTCAACAGAAAAATCATAAACATTCAAGCAACCTCATCAAGAAAATACTCAGCATGATCATAGTAATCAGAAAAGCTTGGACTATAATTCAACACGATACCAGTTCTCATTTTCACGATCAAGTATTAGCAGTGAGGAAACGAGGCGAACAGAAGAAGGTAAATGGTTGATGCAATGCAAATTTACCTTGTACCTTGTACTGAGTCTTTCTAGTGGTAGGGTTGATGATGGATACAAATTTTCCTGACGAAGATCTTTTCCACTCACCATCTGAGTAGAACTTAAAAACAGTGGCATCCTCGTCAACTAGCTCTGCAAACACTGAAGTTCCTGCCATTTCTTGATGGTTCTTGATTCTTGCTGATCTCGTAAGCTTCACCGAGTGCTTATAAAGAAAGGACCTGGTGACAAGGATGGTTGCTACTTGCTACTGTTCTAGGGTTTGGAATAGCACGTTCACGTGGTTTCAGAATATGTTAGTGGTTGATTTTTATTTTAATTAAAAACTAACTTGAAATTATATTTATATTGTCTTGTATATGATCTAACCAGTTATATTATATTATTATACTATATATTAAAACTAAAAAAATCACGATAGCCCGAATCATTATAGCACTCGACAAAAATATTTTCACATTTATGGAGTTTATAAGAATGTTTGAGCATGAATTAAAAAAATACTTAGCGAGATTATACTCTCATTGTAATTAAAAATAAAAATTAGAAAAAAAAAAGAATCAACCTTAATAAAGAACAACAAAACATGTTATTTTTATATTTTGTTGTTAAAAAATTTAATTTGATCATTAAGTTTTTAGTTGGGTCCTTATTATTTTAATAATTTATGTTTCAATAATTAACTTAATTTGTCTCTAATTCTTGAATATTAATGAAAAATAAAAAAAAAATAAGAAATATATTGGAGAGATATTAATTATTATACTTATTACCCGTTTAGCATTGAGGTCCAGACACAAGTTTGAAAAAAATAGTGGTATATGGTATTTGATTAAATATAAAATGCAGGTTTTGTGGCATGAGACTCACCCCAAAATATTTACAAACCGCGAGTTCACGGAATACAACAATTTGTTGCTTTCCGTGCGATGAGGAGAGAGGGAGCGGTTAGGGGGGTCTGGAGAGAATAAATATACTAGACCATGAAATATGAATTTGGGGGCAGACTTGTAGATATTAAAGGACGGCAAATTAATGATGTATTGGCCATGAAATATTTTGTCTAGTTTAATAACACACTCTTAAATATATATTAGGCCTAGGAGAGAATAAATATATATTAATACTTTAATATTAGATATATTGTTAATATTAAAATAATATAAAATTACTTAAAATATAAATAATGTTTATATAATATATGTTTATTAATATAAAAAAATTATTTTTAATATTAAAATAATCTAAAAATTAATTAAAATATTAATAATTTTTACATAATATATGTTTATTAATATAAAAAAATTATTTTTAATATTAAAATAATCCAAAAATTAATTAAAAGTAATATAAAAAGCATGATAACCAAACACACAAAACTGGTTTTTTCCAACCTCAAACTCAATCATAATTTTAACAAAATACTTCACAACTTATTTTGAACTGCAACAAAAGTGTTTTTCTTGAAACTGCTTTTTTAAAACTTCAACTACAAAAGCAAAAGTAATACCAAACACACTATTACTTAGCCATATTTTGACCATAAATACCTTGATATTTATGTCTACGTGTTCTTATATATACTAGCCTCGGTACCTGCGCCTCGTCGCGGGCAGAACCATATTTTTTTCAACGTAAAAAAATATTAATTATAAGCGATTTTTTTTATTATAACACAAATATAGACAACATAATAAATCTATGTATAAATTTTGTGAACTGCAAGTTTTCTATAAAATATATGAATTTTAAATTGATATAAATTTTTTTGTTTGGTAGGTTTCAATGAAATAACCAGTATAAAATTATCATTATCATTTAAAAAAAAAGAAGCAAGAAGATATCAGAATTATTGAATGCATTGTATTAAGATTAGTTTATTTTATAATTTAATTTTAATTAAATAAAACAAATAAAATATAAATTGTGAAATAACCCGCATCAATAAAAAAAATAGTTAATTTTCTATCTCCAAAAAGAAGAAAATATATATTAAAAATTCATCCCCACGTTACCATCATTATCATTATTGTAACAGTTAAAATTATTATTAACATTACTGCTAAAATAGTGAAAACTAGTAAATTGATCCAAATAATTAAAAAAGTTAAATATTTTTTCAAAAAAACAAAAAAAATCATCATTAAAATCATCATTATTACTGCATAAACAATAAAAATCATAAAATTATCTAATCCAAAATTCAGATAAAAAAAACAAAGAGAAAAATAAAACAATATTAATTTTAAAATGATCACCAACATAAATTAAAATTTCAGAATTAAACCGAATAAAAATAGAACCCCAATAAAAAATAAAATGACAAAAATTCAAAACAAAAACCAAAAGTTTAAATGAATGAATATGGACAAAAAATAAACATTGTTCAAGAAAGATAAAAATTAAAATAAAGGAATCAATACTAAATAAAAAAAATTAAAAGAATAAGTGCCAAAATAAAAAACAATATATATTATCAATTCCAAATGAATGATAAAACTGTAGTAAATCAAAACCTTGAGACTAAAAAACAATAAAGAAATTTTAAAAAATATTAATTGCGTGTATTTTTTTATTGTAATATAAATTTAGTCAAAATAATAAATTTATGCATAATTCTTGTCAGATGCAGGTTTTCTATAAGATATATGAATTTTAAATCGATATAAATTATGGTTTTCAATTAAAAGAATCAACATAAATTTATCATCATCATTAAAAAAACAAAAAGATTTGGATATTTGAATTATTAAATTCACTGTATTAAGATTAATTTATTTTATAATTCAATTTATATATTTTCACAATTTGTGTGTGTGTGTGTGTGTGTGTGTGTGTGTGTATAAAATTGTGAAAATACCTATAATAATCAAATGACAAAAATAATTAGTTAATTTTTATCCATAAAAAGACGAAACATAAATTGAAAATTCATCTTTATGTTATTTTCATTATCATTGTTGTAACATCTAAAATTATTATCAACATTACTATCAAAATAATTAAAATAATTAAATTGCCTTGAAAAATCATAAAAAAAGCAAAAGATTTTTATAAAAAACAATAAAAAATCAATCACTAAAATTATCATTATCATTGCATAAATAGTAAAATCATCAAAATCATCTAATCCAAAGAGCAAATAAAAACAGCAAAAAAAAATGAATAAAGAGAAAAAGAAAGCAATATTAATTCTAAAATTATTATCAATATAAATTAAAATTTCATGATTGAACCGGTAAAAAAAAATTCCCAATAACAGATCAAAATCTTGTGACTGAAAAACAATAAGAGAATTTTTAAAAATAAAATATAGTGTAAGCAACATAAATTAAAATTTCAAAATAAAATCTAATAAAAATAAAACCCCTATAAAAAAATAAAATGAAAAAAAATAAAAACAAAATCTAAAAGCATAAGTGAATAAATACTAACAGAAAACAAACATTGTCCAAGAATGATTGAGAGAAAAAAACAATACTAAATAAAAAAAAAAAAATTCCATAATAAAAAAACAAAACATATAATTAATTCTAATTAAATGATAAAACTGCAATAAATCAAAACCTTGAGATCAAAAAATAATAAAAAGATTTTTTTTTAATGCATTGTAATCAACATATATTAAAATTTCAAAATGGAACCTAATAAAAAGAAAACCCCAATAAAAAATAAAACACCAAAATTAAAAATAAAATCTACAAGCATAAATGAATAAATACATACAAAAAACAAACATTATCCAAGAATGACCGGGAAAAAAAGGAAACAACACTAAATTAAAAAAAAAAGAAAAGAATAAGTGTCACAATAAAAAATAAAATATATAATTAATTCTAATTGAATCACAAAACTGCAATAAATCAAAATCTTGAGACCGCAAAACAATAAAGAGATTTTTTTAAAAAAAAAGTGTAATCAACATAAATTAAAATTTTATAATGGAACCAAATCAAAAGAAAATCCCAACAAAAAATAAAACAACAAAAACTAAAAGCACAAATACATAAATACCGATAAAAAAATAAATAGTGTTTAAAGAGAGAAAAAAACCAAAGGAATTAATATAAAAAAATATTAAAAGAATAGGTGCCAAAATAAAAAACTAAATATATAATTAATTTCAATTGAAGAATAAAAATGAAACAAATAAAAAATTAGGGACCGAAAAATAAAGAAGGGATTTTAAAAAATAAATACTGTGCTATTATTGAACAAATTAAAAGAATAAGAACTAAAATGAAAAGTTGAATATACAACCAATTTTAATTAAAGGACAAAATTAGAACAAATTAAAACTTGCATACCAAAATTATTCAATGAAAAAATACTAAAAATCAACAGATGAAGGACCGAAATGAAACTGAAAGTATATAATCAATTTCAATTGAAGGGCAAAATTGAAAAATTTTGAATTTTTCATTGAAAAATCAGTAAGAAAATCGAAATCAAAACATCAGGGATTAAAATGAAACTTACGTATAAATGAGGGACTTAACTGCATATGTTATCAACAGGAGAGAGAAAAGAGGGTGGGGAATAAAAACCGTCTACCGAAGATTCTACAACTATATTCATATGCCACGCGCCACTCAGGGAGGAAGAGGACATGGAGGCAAACCTGAAGACATGGCGAACAACTATTTTTAACCTCCTAACGACATCGTACTCGCCTCCAGAAAGAAGCGTGTGGACGGAAAACGACAGGCGTGTCTGTGAGACGCGCCTGTAGTATTCCGTAAAAAAATTGGACAATTACCCAAACATCCCTGAACTCAGTGATATCTACGAAAAAATCGAGAGCGCAAGTACAGTAATACCCCCGGTCCTAGCGGCGGATTTGTCATTTATAGGGGCTAAAATCGTTATTTTACTGTGCAACAAATTTTAAAATACCGTCCGAGTCTTGTGGAAAATCCGAAACTACCCCTGATCCCGAAGGCTAAAGATTTTTGATCCTGGGGGTAAAATGATAATTTCACTGTAGCAATGAATAATGAATTGAGTCTGGGTGAACAGTGAAGAAATCAACAATAAAATAGCCATGACTTTTATTTTTTAGGTAATATATATATATATATAGAGAGAGAGAGTTAGTTGGAGGTGGTGATTTCTTAACTTTTCTTAAAAAAAATGTTTGATTTTTTAATACAATTCTTTAAATAAATTATTATAATTTGCCAGTAGTTTTTTTCCTTTTAGTTTTATATAAATAAGTTGTATTTGTAAGATAAATTTGGAAAAACAAAAATTATTTGTTATTAGCAACAAAAATTAACCTATATAATAAAATAAATGAATTTTTATATTTAAAAATATATTAAAATAAGTTCTTAATATTATAAATATTAAAATCATAAAACAATAATTTAATTTTTTTAAAAATCGAAAACACTGAAGAAAAAGAAAACAACTACAAAGCAAGGGGATCCCAAACACAACCTTAGTACTATTCCTCTCCAGGGACAAGAAAACTTCCATCTCCCAAGTCAACAGCAAGTCCCCTCAATATCAGCTCTCCACGTCACCAAAACTCCACCTGTTTCTTTCCCATTGGCTCAACCCATGTCACTAAACTTCAGTTATACACACCCCCATCTCCTCCTCCACTCCATCTCAAAATCCCCAAATGCCAAACCCTTCAGAGAAGGAAAATCCCTAATTTCTAGCTCTCTCTCTAACAACCACCGTGGCTTCCTCCGCCCAACAATCCCTCTCGCGAAGAAAACCCGTTTCTTCTTCATCGTCGTCACCGAAATCACGGCCGACTGCGACTAGAATCGTGTACAGAGAATCACTGATTCCTTTTTGGCAACAAAACTGGTTTATTGCTTTACTCTTTGTAATGGCTCTTGCTCTCTTGGGCCTCTCGATCTTCCTCTTCCTCACTCTTGATCTTGACGGCGCTTCCTTCTCCCCTGCCTCCGCTTCCTCCTCCTCCTCCTCCGATTCCGCCCTCGAGGTCAGATTAGTAAACTTGCTCCTTTTAATTCCTCCTGTTAGCGAACTCCTAACGAGTCCGATAACTATAATTCCGTAATGCAACCAGTCCCTAGAGGTTATGAAGGTGTAAAGGGAATGTTTTTTAGTTTATAATTTTGTGATTCTGGGTTCCCGATCGAGAAATTAGATTCTTCAGGAATTGAACTGATATTCTTTTTATAAACAGTAAGGGGACTAGTTTGAGCTTTCTTATTTAATTTTGAGAATTAAGGTTTTAGGGGACGCTTAAATTATGATTTTTTTTTGAGATTTTGGGTGCCCAATTGGGGAAAGATTAATTGTTTCGGGATTGAAGTGGAGATTCAAATGAATCCGGGGAACTAATGAATTTTTTGTTTGCTTGCTTGTGTTAGATTACTTATGGGAGTGTTATTAAGCTGATGCATGAGAGGACGAAATATAGGCTTCATTCACATGACGTGCCTTATGGGTCTGGAAGTGGGCAGCAATCTGTTACTGGGTTTCCTAGTGTTGATGATGCTAATAGCTACTGGGTATGTAACTCCCTGTCTCATTATCCCTCCCTTTCTGGGCTGTTTATTTATTTATGGTGTGTTTGTGTGTGTTTTCAAGCTCAATTACTTGGCTAGGGTCTGAGTTTTATTAAGCAAGTTTGTATTTGGAAGTAATTTGTAATCAAGTGATTCAAAATGTATATCTTCCAATCAATTCTTGTATCTTTAGCTCTCTTGAATTGGTATCTGGATTTGTTGCAAGATTTTTAATTTTGTAAATATAATTTTCAACTGCTCATATTGTTCTAATATCAACTCACATAAATTTGTTTCATGCTGGTGAATTTCGTGATTGGCCATTTTTGCAAAACCAACATGACCTTTACCGTGAAAAGACAAAGCTGGCCTTGAATTTTCCAAGTAATGTCTTTGTATTGCAACCCGTTCAAAGGATTAATTTTTTTATTTTACCAAAAGTGATTTTGAATTAGCTTTTTAGTGTGGAGATGGACATCCTTTTTTATCTAGTTTGGAGCGCGGTGGATGAATGATTGGATGTTTTGTTGTTGGATTTGTTAAGATGGAAGTTCTGTTTTGTAGATTGTTAGACCTCAGCTAGGGATGAATGCTAAGCAAGGTGACGCCATTGAGAGTGGAACAATTATCCGTTTGCAACACATGAAGACTCGAAAGTGGCTGCACAGTCATTTGCATGCATCCCCGATCTCTAGCAACTTAGAGGTTAGCATGAGTCTAGCTGTTTTTTTCCTGTTTCTGTTGCCTTTTGCAGTGTGTTAAATCTTGAATACATCCAGATACTAAACTTATAATGATGGCCAAAAGAGTAAGAGTGGACACTGGATATTAAAGTTAATTGTGCACATATCTACTAAATGAAAGTATGGCAATGGTTTCATGCTAGAATTTAGTTGAGAGAAGAGGGTCCTATATTCTGTGGACTTGCATTTATCACAGTATCACTACCTATCCTGATCAAACATTTCATTGGCTTGAACATTCACTTTGGCATTCAGTATTCTGTGAGGGGCAGAAAAAAATAGATGGAGAGGATTATGAATTATGCATTTAAATGGCTTCATGAAAAAGTATTGATGTTAATCACTGTTGTATAGTAGCAGTTGTATTTCATTGACCATAGAATAAATTTGTGAAATCTTAAACATTTTTAGTATTAATGACACAATCCACTTGCTTTGCTTGGTCCAGATTAGTTGCTTTGGGGGGGAGAATGAATCTGATACTGGAGATTACTGGAGGTGAGCCAATATAACATTCTCTTAAGGTATTCTTGCATCTGAAACTGTTTTGTATGGCAACTAATGTTTTCTTCCTTTTCCAGGCTTATGATTGAAGGGGGTGGAAAGACATGGAAGCAAGATCAAAGGATCCGGCTTCAACATGTTGACACCCACGGCTACTTGCATAGTCATGACAAGAAATACCAACGAATTGCTGGGGGGCAGCAGGAGGTACATCTCAGATAACACTGATATTATTTTTGAAGCTTTGACTGTAGAGACTTAAAGTTTGCATATGGTTAGCGATTTTCTCCTCCAACATTCTTGGAACCACGCATGTTTGGTATACTCCACCGAACTATAATCGTAACTTGTTTCCTGGGGTGGTGACTGATTTATCCAAAAAAACGTAACCTTGACAGATCCTCATAATAGCAATTTATTGTTCGGCGGAAGAGGATTCTTACAAAGATCATGCTGCTTTGTACAGTTCACTTGCTTTATATTACTTTTGTATACTTCCTGATCTATGTGCTCATACAGGTATGTGGTGTCCGAGAAAAACGTGCTGACAATGTTTGGCTGGCAGCTGAAGGCGTGTACCTCCCTGTTACTGCAAGCAAGTAAACATACTCCTGGACGGTACTGTGTAAAAACAGGAACCTGGGTTTTGAAATCAGTGGTGGATGGTGCCTGTGTTTTGGATAAGCTGTAGATGTACTGTTAAGTGAGAATATTTGATACTGAACACAACTCGAACAATCTGATTAAATATGCATTGAATGAAACCTTTTGTATCTGAAGAACTATGTACTAAGGTAGCGATTTATATATACGAAGCAATTTAACTGTCATTCTGAATTTTGCTGATTAAATAGCTAATGCTCTGGAAAGTTTGAGAATCACTACGATTGCTTCCTGATCTATGCGTTCATTTATGTTTATGGTTGTCCGAGAAATACTGGTTGACTATTCAACTTTATATTTATTTATTAATTAAAACTGTTTTGAATATTTTAAGACCATTATCAACATGATGCATAATGATACGAGAAACCAAGGCAGGAAATGAATCTTATAATTTGCCAAATTTATCCCTGAGGGTTTCCGTTGACCATTCAAATTTATAGAAGATAACAAACATATCGGAGGTATAGAGAACCGGGGAGCTAGTTTGTGTGTTTTAGACATTAAGGATGACGATGTGATTGCATTCAAAAGCTAGGGACTGACATGTACTTTAGTTGTGAAAACATGCCTGGGAACCTAAATTTAGCCTCGAACCTGTATACCCTTTTCAATTATATCCCGTACCCATAAATACTATCAATTAATTCTCAAACATTTTCCTACATTTCTCAATTGGGTCCTGCATCATATTATTAGCACAAACGATATGGAAAATTCAACAAAAAAAGTTAATGAATGTCAGCATTTTGGTTATAATGTTGAGAGATTGTGTTCTCTAATGGTCATATTAATGATGGGCTAGTACAGCTTGAGTTGACAAAGCAAAAGAGTGAAAGGCTGAATCTACATGTTTGCATGCATGAAAAAATAAATCTACAATATATTATTTCTAAGTTCAGAATGTGATTTTCTTACAACCATGCATTAAATTTTTCTATGAAAAAGTATTATCGTTTAGTTTTTGTGTTAGTTTGTTTTTCTAAGAAATAAAAAACACTTGCTGGTTAATGTTAGTCTAATTTCAAATCAAAATAATTTATTTGAGTCTCCATTAAATTATTTTGGTGTGTTTTTTAGATATGAAGTATTGTTTCAAAGTATATAATACTTATCATACTATGTTTTGAGATTTTATTTGATAAAAATTAAATTGAAATCTTTTACTTTTTAATAGCAACGTTTTTTTTTTGGCGAGTGTTGGCCTTCGAGAGTATTTGACATTGTGTTTCAAAAATATTAAAAATAATATTTTAATATATTTTTAAATAAAAATCATTTTAAAAAACAATTTAAATTTCACTCTGAAATAGGGTTCTTCATGCCTTAACTTTGCATCTCTCAGATGATGAGTGATTATTACTTTTAGTGATTAGCTTCTTTTTTATTTATTTTGTATCATAGAGTGGTGAGCGAAAAACATTTATTTTTTTGATAGTGAGTTGTTTCTTTTTAATTTCATGTTATCGCAGTAACAAATATGCATATTTTTATGCACTTGAATGGCATCAATTTAAAAAATATTTGACTGGTGAAAATCAATAAGTTTGAGATTTAATTGAAATTAAGTTCACAAATAAAGGACTAAGATGAGGTTTTCCCCAACATGTACTTCTTACTATACTTGCATTTCTGTTTTACACATGATAGGACCATGCTTATTTTTGTGGGTGGATCGTATTTTTTAAAAATTAATTTTTTTTAGTTTTATATATATATATATATATATATATGTTAAATAAAAAATATTTACCACAATCTGCACGAAAAGCTTTAAGCCCTGGGCAAGACAAGAGACATGCACCACCAGTTCACCAAACATCAGCGTCGTCTAAAAAATGTAAGGAAGCATGGATTTATCATTCATGGAATAATCTGTGTCAAATAAGAACAGGGACTACGTTTAGTGAACAGGAGTGATGCATGAATAAGTTGAGGAATTCATTCATGGACAAATTTAAGAAATAGTGCTGTGTTAATCTCGAATATGAAAACTGCTCAAATTCACCATAAATTGCTGAGAAGCTGTTCTGTTTTTTCTTTCATTTTGCACATCATGTCGAACCATTATGTTGTGCTGTAGTTCTCTTCTTACCTCCATCTCCTCACCCTACTTTATTATCTAGTTTGAAATGGTGGTGCTGACGAGGTCGTTTCTTGAATTCTGTGTTTGGGGATGGGATAACCTCTCTCGAACAGCCCTCATATTACACGAATTCCCTGTCATCCCCTGAGGGATGCGTCATTTGCAACCAAAAAGAGTTCCTGCTTCTCCATCTTTTTATGGTTTTACCAAGCTACATGATTTGGGAGCAGTGATAGAGGTCAAATGGAGTTTCTCATGATCCATATGACAGATACCAGTTGTTCTTATGTTGGACTTTAAAGGCTTTGCGATGAGTATTTGTAAGCTGATCAAGTATTAATGTCAAAAACATTAATCCTTCTTTTCTCATAACTTGAAAAGAAATAGGTTTAGTGCATGCATTTTTACAGTCTAGATACACATCAAATACATGTGCCGATTCCTACAAGAATATGCACTAAGACATTCATAATTCTCTGTTTACATTGATAGGCAAGACTAACAACAACTTTACAAGGAACAAGTCTAGCAGGAACTAGTTACCGCTGGTGTCTTTTAATAGTTCACATCCTATTAGCTGAATTTGTCTGCCTCGAGTATTCTTAAACTCTACCACCACTACTACTAGTGGTTGCACATCTTTTCTGACACAAATTTGGCTTCTCATCCGTAGCTGTAAGATTTAGCAGACTCAGCTTCCGCTGAATGCCTTTCGGTATCAGCTTGTGATTTACTGGGTGGTGCAAAACTGAGAAAAATTTCAGCTGCCAGACCTTCACATTCTTCAGACAGGACTGTTTTACCCTTCATGTTCTGATTGCCCTTTGTTACAACAGGTATCTTCTCCGAGCTTGTAGTGTTTCCATGTTCACCGTTTGAATGACTATTACTGACCGTGTGTTCTGTGAGGGTAGAAGAGGCTGAAGATCTCAAAACATCTTGGCTACTGAGGGGCGCTTCTTCACATTTAGAGAGGAAGCCTTCCTTGCTTCTGGAGCTTTCCTGATCTTCCAAGCAACTATTGCCCCTACTGTCACAAGTGTCTTTTTTCTTGCAGCACTCTGTCCTGGGATTTAATGTTATTGCTTCCATTGCTTGAGTCCTTTGCAACAGAAGGTAAGTTTAGATATTTTTGTGCTAGATTGGAGTTTGTTTCCAAGTGAATCGACCTTTGGATGTTGAACTCGTCAAATTCTTTCGGCTCCAGGATTGAAGAATCTTGAGAGCATTTGACAGGATCTTTTGGAAATGAATCCACGTAGTCATCGCGACTATTGTGTAGTTCTGACTTTGGACTGGTTAATGCAACTTCACCACTGCTTCCAAGATCTTGAAACAATTCGGTGGATTCTGTTAAATCGCTTCTTTTCCATTGCTTTGGTATTCCTTCAAGATCAGCGGACTCATCTGCATCATCCTCTGGGACTTTTTCAAGATCAAAATTTCTCGCAGGTTTTCTATGAGCAGGGGGGGAAGTTTCATCTCCTATACCATCAATCCATAACAAGCTACTACCTTTAATCTCTTTGAATGTGCAAAACGGACGCAAAGAAAGAGCCAATGCATCTTTCTTAAGTCCTCGACCAGCAGTACACACCGGCCTCAAAAGTTTCCTTTCCAAAACAGAACCACAGTTTTGGCCTTCCACAAGCACAAGACTTTCAGGATTAAATGCAAGCACTTGTGCCTGAGAATAATTTCTTCCTTTTATTTCCTGCATTTCTGCTTTCTGGATACTGTACAGCTTGTGCAGTGCCTGAACCTGCAAATAGCAACGTTTCACAAACTAAGATGAGTAACGATTTTCATCCTACTGTGTACAAGGAAACGGTGAATTCACCTTTTAACTGAACAAATAGTCCAAGAAAAGCAGAACCAATGCTGCAATTATCCATGATGAGCTTACTTCTACTACCTATACGAAGCCTGTTGCTTTAAAAAATGCACTTGAGCATAGAACAAAACTCAGGGCATGGAAGAAGATCATAAAGCTAAAAAAGAAAAAGAAAAAATCTCTATTGAGCAACATTCACTTTCATCTGTGCTGTTAAAAAAAGCTGAACTCTATGTCGAAAAGATAAGAAAGCGGAAGGTCAAGCAAAATCATCAAACCTGTTCCTTAAACAAAGCTTCATGTTGCATCATTGTCCTTCGTATCTGATCCATGTCTTCAACAAAATTAGCTCAAAACCAGAAATACTGCAGCTTCATTGGCAACTCTCTATTTCAAGTATTTGAGCCACAAGCAGGAAACCCCGCGTCCATTTCACTCTCAACTATCTGAAAATTCAAACGAAACAAGCACCATCATCAGATTAAGCATTAAATTCAAGTTCCCCATGACAACTATAACTTCACTCTTCAATCCCCAGATGTAGCAAAAGATTCAGAATTCACAAGAAACTATCCTTGTAACCTGCAACACTCTCTTAACTTCTAAGCCACCTGGTTCCCGAGTCTGATTTTCTCAGCAACCAAACAGACGCTTCAAATGGCCCAGAAGAAAATTAAAAAAAAGGATAGCTTGAAAAATCTGATATTCGAGGCTCGTGAATCCATGGAAACAAACCCAGATGGATGGATAGATATTATAGGGAAAGACAAAGTGAACAGAGTCGTGACTATTAAGGTAAGATTCCAGAATCGAATGAATCGAACAATAATGAGAAGGAGACAAGACTGGTTTGCGGTTTTCAGTACTCCTGACGTATGGTAGAATGACACGAGGATGGGCGGTGCGGATAAATCAAAGTCAAGCTCCTGATTGGCTGGTATTTGCTTATTCTTTATGGAGGCAAAGGAAGGCGGTCATTATATCCTTGTCCTGTCTTGTCTTTCATTTGCGAGATTGAATCCCACGCGCTGGGTTCTGAAGGGTCGAATGGGATTGTAAAATGACATAAAAGGAGGATCTTCTGCTTTTGTCAGGAGGTGAACTCTTTTAAAATTTTGATTTTTTTTAATATTTTTAAATTGTTTTTAGTTTGTGGATAGTAAATATAAATTTAATAAATTAAAAAATATATTATTTTAATATATTTCAAAATAGATGTTTGGCAGTGTTATGAAAAATGAACTGGAAAATAATTTATTAATAAATTAATTTTTTCAAGTTTATTAAAATAATGAGGAACAAATCTTACAAATTAAAAAGTTGAATGAGAATGAAATTGAAAAAAAATATAATTTCATAAATTATCTCAAATAAAATAAATAATAATCAAAATAATAGAGATCAAATCTAAAAATTAAAAAAAAAAAATGAAAGGTGAATAAATTAAAATAATAATAATTAACATTTCATAAATTATTTCAAATAAAATAAGTAACAATAAAAAAATTGAGGACCAAATTTGATAGATAAAAATTTAAATAAAAAATGATAAGAAAAAAGCAAATAGCAATTATAAAAATAAGGACCAAAATTAATATAAAAATTAAATTTTAAGAGATGGAATTGAAAAATAAATATTCAAAACAAATTATATATATCAAAAGTTTGAGGATCAAATTTGATATAGTCAACAAATAATGAACTCTTTTAAAATTTTGATTTTTTTTAATATTTTTAAATTGTTTTTAGTTTGTGGATAGTAAATATAAATTTAATAAATTAAAAAATATATTATTTTAATATATTTCAAAATATGTACATCTAATTTAAAAACCAACTTAAAAAAATGAATAATCGGATCATACTTATCAACTAGTTTTCATTAAAATAATAATAATATTTTTATTTATTTATCATAACCTGATCAAACTTGAATTAAGTTTTATTAGATCACTAAAATTATAATAGGTTTCTTCAGAATGAATTTAATTCACGGGTTAGATCATTTTTTTTTTATTTTAAATTTAAATTTATTTATTTATTACTTTAAATTAAAACATTATCAAAATTCTTTTGTATGCACTAGAAAAAACTTTTGAAAAAAAATAAAAAAAAAATTATTTATTACTTTAAATTAAAGAATTTTGGGTGTTTTTAGATTATTTTTATGTGTTAATGTCAAAAAAAATAAAAAAAAATATTAATGTATTTTTTTTAAAGAAAATCACTTTAAAAAAAACTTTGACTACATTATCAAACAATCACTTAATTAACATGTTAAATTGATCAAAATTTACTTGGTGGATACCTCAAACTTGAAGAATTAACATGTCAAATTGACCTAATTGCTTTGTTTAACAATTATATATTCATATTTTTTCCTTCTAGCCTATATATATATATGAAACAACATAATTAAATTTATCAATTTCAATCATGAATAGTTTATTTAAAACTTGACTAGATTAATGAAATTTTACTTAATTAACATGTCAAATCGACATAATTACTTTGTTTAACAATCATATCGAATTATTTTCCTTCTAACCTACTTATATTAATATATATTTGATATCGTAATAGTTTTAAGCAATTGAAATTAAAAAAATTCAAAAAAAGTAAAGGGTTAAAAAACTTCTGTAATCAATATTTCTAGAAAGAATTTCCAGTACGATTCATGTAAAAACACATTATATAATGATTAATTAAACACTTTGAAAATTATGATTATAGTAAAATATAGTTTTAACTACAACTTACCACGTTGCTAATGAATATTTAATCCTTGGTAAAATGTGGTGAATATTTATTTTTTATTGTATAATTATTGAAAATTTATATGGTTATTAATTTTATAATTTATAAAAATAATTGAGATGCACATGTTGGAGAATAATATAAATCATATTCTATGGTCTTACCTATCAGCTTAGACTTTTAGGTGATATAATTCATAGATATAGTATCAAAGCTTTGTTAACCCAGCGATCACGAGTTCGAACCTCACTACTCTCGTTCTATTTGATAAAAAATCAAGCACAAGGTAATGTGGATTTATGTAATTTTCAAGTTCAAATGGTTTTTACTTTATAGGATGTGTTAAAGAATAATATAAATCATATTCTGGAATCTCACCTATCATCTTAAATTTTTTTAAATAAAATGATTACTTAACAATATAAATTGATCTATTAATACTAATAAAAAAAACTTAACAATGATGGATGGGGATCATCCGGTTGATCGTGTGTGATAAAAAGAAAAAAAAAATACTCCCTCAAAAAGCTTACAAAAGATCAAAAATGTCTTTGCGTGCATTAATTCAATTGGGATTTGGGACCCAAAAGCCTCATCATTTAGAGTCTTTGATTCCTGTCCGAATTAATTATAATTAAGATTTGAAAATGTTAGAAATATGGTGACGAGTGCTTCTTAAAAAAAAAAATTAAAATATTTTTATATTAACAAGTTAAAAATCATTAGGAAAAACAAAAAAATATTATAATTTAAAGCACTTATTTTTGTAATTGTTCAACACCACATTTCAAAAGTATTTATATAAAAATAATATTTTTTTAAAAAATAATCTTTTATTATTTTCATATTATTTTATATAACTTAATGTCAAAAAATATTATTTTGATATATTTATAAATGAAAAACATTTAAAAAAAAGTCTCAATTAAATTCCATAACAAAACCAGTAATACTTCAATTAAAATAGTTTATAGCAACAATAATGTTTGCACAATAATTGCAAATCAATTCATCAATTTATTTTTATTATTATTATCAGTGATCGGTTTATCTTTGGATTCATGTGATTGGGGATTATTTTAATCTTATTTTGATAAGAGTTTTATAATGTCACCTGCAGGCTTGACCCAATGATTCTCAATATATAAAAATAGGGAAAATTATATAAATAAAACAATTATATAATATATTGTAAACATATTTTCAGGACAATGTCTAGGAATCTTGGAGGCCAGTTCATCATTAGAAATCCCCATTATATAGATGTGTTATTATAATTATAGTTACTTTGACCTTTTAAATTATAACTACATGGTGGGTGATTTATTAATAAAAATTGAGATTAAAAAATTTATTTTCTTTATAGTCTCAGGTTCAAGTCATGTGTTTGTTGACCGTAAAATTAATTGTGGTGTACACAAGCTGATTCCGATATCTACGTTAATAAAAAAATAATTTATGATACAATAAGTGTAAATATTTATTAGTTTATACTTATTTAATAATACATAATAGTCATGTGTTATTATAATTATAGTGACTTTGACCTTTTAAATTATAACTATATAGTAAGTGATTTATTAATAACAGTTTAAGATTAAAAAATTTATTTTCTTTATGGTTTTAAGTTCGAGCTATGTGTTTGCTGACCGTAAAATTAGTTGAGGTGCATGTAAACTGACTCGGATATCTATATTAATAAAAATAATAATTTATGATACAATAAGCATAAATATTTATTAGTTTATACTTATTTAATAATAAATAATGGTCTCCTTATAATTTAAATAATTTTTTTTCCTGAATTAATAAGAAATTTTTTATAATTAAAATGAGATTTACTTATCTGTATTTATAATAATTATGAAGTAAATTTTTATGTTACAATATTTAATGATTACTTACTTGGCAACTAGAACAGTTATAAATCAATCAATCAAGTGATAAAATAAATGACGACAACATTATGAATAGTTTATAATTCGAAGACATTATTATATCTTATAATAATTATAAAAATCACCATATAATGTCAACTATCGTAAATAATAAAAAAAAGGGGGGGCATTTTCCCTTGCTCAAAACGACAAAGCACGCGGAACTGGGACCATGTGAACCAAAGACTAATCTCATATCATCGAGGCTACATGGTCGTAGTAGTTTGAATTTTTTTTAAAATATTATTTTATTTTATTTAAAAAAAAATATTTTTGATATTAATAAATTAAAATAATTTCAAAAATAATGTGTTTTACTACACAGCGTCCAAGGCCTTGTCCACTATTACGTTTTAAAAGTATTTATTTTAGTATTTTTAGATTTTTTATATATTAATATTAAAAGTATTTTTTTAAAAATAAAAAATATTTTATTTTAATAAAAAAAATCAAACAGCTACGAAAGAGACGTACGGATCACGGAATCTTGATTTTTCAAAGCTTTAACTCAACCTTGCATGGCAGTTGGGTCAAGAGACTTCCAGACATGTCGATCTAGACACGTCGATATGACAATAATTACAGGCATCTCTTCTCCTTGGTTTGCCGAACACCAAAAATCTATTTAAAATAATATTTTTTATAAATTATTTTTATATAATACATTAAAATAATCTAAAATATATAAAATAATAATTTAAAATAAAAAAAAAATATTTTTTTTTTAAATCGTCGGCTTCCAAACACCCCCTCCAATTGAAACTCGAATATTGCTTTCGTTGGAATTTTTTTGTGTGGTGTGGTTTAGGGATATAAAAATCACACATTTATTATCAAGAGGGGAAGAGGAAAGTCCACCGAAAACCCTAGAAAAACATAAGCAGTAGACCCATGACAAAGACTTCATCAGGCACAATTTAGGGTTCTAAATTATAAAAAGGTTCGAATTCTCAAGTGAAGATGCACATTTCACAGTAGGAAAAATTGAAAGAAAACACAAAACGCAAGCGTTTTGGTTAACACAGTGTAAACGTCCTCGTTTTTTACCCCCTTCCACTTTAAAGCAGCATCGCTTTCCCCTTTTATTGCACTGTCCTCCCCCCCTTCCCAGGTCTCTAACAAGACATCATAGCGAGTTAACTCGCCTCTCTCTCTTAAAATCTTCGTTTTCCTAAAAAATCTCTCTCTAAATCATACCCTCGAATCACAAATCACCACTTCAGGATCTGATCACCACAACCTTTGATTTCACACATCAAAGGTTAGATCTTTACTTACTTCAGTGATTGAAAGACTTCAGCGTTTCAAGTTTTGTACAATAAAGTTTGGATTTTTATTTATGTTGTTTATGTTTTATTTGTTGCAGATCTGGTTAGTCTGTGAAAGGACTGCGTCTCGTGACCGAATTTAAGCTGGCCCTTTTCAGGTTTTGAGGTTTTCAAGTGTTTATGCTTGTGTGTTTTTTGGATCTGGGTTCGGTAAAGTTTGGAACTTTCTTGGATTTGTTGAACTGTTTTTATTCCCATGGAAATGTCAATTGCACCGCCGAAAGAAGAGTCTATTCAAATTAGAGAGGTTTGGAATGATAACCTCGAAGAGGAGTTTGCCTTGATTCGTGAAATTGTTGATCGGTTTAATCACGTAGCTATGGATACCGAGTTCCCCGGCGTGGTTTTGCGCCCTGTCGGGAATTTTAAGAATATTAGTGATTATAATTATCAGACTTTGAAAGATAATGTTGACATGTTGAAATTGATCCAATTGGGGCTAACGTTCTCGGATGAGAATGGGAATTTGCCAACTTGTGGGACGGATAAGTTTTGCATTTGGCAATTTAATTTTCGTGAGTTTAATGTGACCGAAGACATATTTGCCAGTGATTCAATTGAATTGTTGCGCCAATGCGGGATTGATTTTAAGAAGAACAGTGAAATGGGTATTGATGTGAATCGGTTTGGTGAGCTTCTGATGTCATCAGGCATTGTTTTGAATGATGGTGTAAACTGGGTTACTTTTCATAGTGGATATGATTTTGGGTATTTGCTCAAGCTTTTGACGTGCAGGAGTTTGCCTGAATCACAAGCAGGATTCTTTGACTTGATCAATACGTATTTTCCAATGGTTTATGATATCAAGCATTTGATGAAGTTTTGCAATAGCCTGCATGGTGGATTGAACAAGCTTGCAGAGTTGTTGGAGGTGGAAAGAATTGGTGTGTGCCACCAAGCTGGCTCTGATAGTTTGCTCACATCGTGCACATTTAAGAAGTTGAAGGATAACTTTTTCAGTGGCTCCACTGAGAAGTATGCTGGTGTTTTGTACGGTCTTGGTGTCGAGAATGGTCAGAACATTAATTGAAGTAAAGAATAAAAGACTGATCGATATTTGTAGACCAAGTGTGAGACTTTCTATTCTCTATGTATACTTTGGCAAGAAAGATTGTTGTTATAGTATCGGAGAATTCTTTCAATTGCTTGTAACCGAGGCCTTGACTGCTCTGTAGCTTGGCTCTTTGTAAATTATTGCAGTTAGTGTTTCTTAAATAATCCTAGTTTTTCCACAACTTGCCCTGCTGCAGTTCCTTTTATTATGATCGCCTGTCGTGCTGTTTGCCTGTTTGCTATATTTGCTATCATCATTAACCTGCAGAATCCGTCGATCATTCACTCTTTCTCCCTCCATTGTTTAAATCTTTCCGACAATTAGATTGTGTAGCTCTAGTTTTTCCTCGGAGTCTGTACCTGTAAAGAATGTAATTTCCTTTTATTCCATTTAGCTTGCCCTGGAGTCTTCAGCATCTCTCGCATTTCTTATTTGTATTTTCCATTGTCTCCCTGTCCAGGATGAAAGCATTGGAAATTAATATTATGATCATCAATGGTCTTTCATGCCGGATTCTAGAACGCATACAGCAGCGGTTGCAAGATCCTTCTGCACAGATTGTTGCTCTCCCATTTACAGTCTTCATTGCATCCCTAATCAGAAGACCAGGCTTATTCGTTGCCTTTTAGGTAGAACACAAGCACTGATTCTCTGCATTAAAAAAAAACACAATTAATATGAGTTTACAAGAGGAGAATTCTCTTGGTACTGGAGTATATATGAGAAGTCATGGAGTGACATTTGCAGCATGAAACTCCTCAAGAGGAATTTCAAAAATAATTTTTTATTTTTATTTCAAAAATATTCTTGAAAAATAGATACAAAAAGAAAGACATGGAGAATTGGAAAGGCCATCGTCATCCACGTGGCCAAAATTCAAGTTCCCTTCCAGAACCAAAGAACCATTGCAATTTAGGACAATAAAGCGAAGGGATCAGATCACTTCCTTGAGGTGGTGGAAAATGTTATACCTTTGTCTTTTTCATATATATTTTAAGATTGGTTTGATATATTAATATTAAATATCAATTTTAAAAGGTAAAAAAAAAATTAATTTAAATGCCAATGATTAAAACGTGAGAAACATTATAGTTTTCATTTTTGACCATCTTCAACGCTGTCCAGCCATGGAGAAATAGGGCTCCGCCGCTCCGGTGACGTCAAGGTTGACGGTCAGACCTATTTGTGCTATAAAAAAAATGATTTTTTTTTTGTTTTAAATTAAAACTATTTTATGTATTTTTAAATTATTTAATATACTGATATTAAAAATAATTTAAAAAATAATTACATTTTCAAACATCCCTAAAAAAAGATGGTTAATGGCGTGTTTTGGAGTGTATCAAAGATTATTTTACAAAATATTTTTCTTGTTTAAAAATATATTACTTATTTATTAAATTTTATTTTTTATATTAGCATATTAAAATAATTAAAAAAATAATTTTAATTTGAAACACTATCCACAACTTTTTCATGAATTTCTTACTTATATATATATGTAATTATAATGTCTCGATAAATATATAAATTTTAAAATTAATAAGCAAATAAATTCTAATGGGCCATAAAAAATAGACTTGTTGTGACGTCCAAATAGATTCCACATTCTCTTAGTGGGTGGCTACAACTAAAAGAACATGCCAAAATGGAACTCCACGTCTTCCCATTAACACCTTTAAATATTCATTTAATCTCAATGGAAACTTAACGTTGACTCTATGATAATTTAGTGTTACCTTCCCTAATTTTTTCTTAAAAAATTAAATTGATATTTCTAGATATTATTTAGTAATTTTATGTACTACTATAAAAAACAAAACAAAACAATTTTATTTTGATATATTTTAAATAAAAAATTATTTTTTAAAAAAATCTATAACATATGTTTAATACTGCGTTTCAAAAATGTTTTTGAAAAATATTATTTTATGTTTTACTTTAAATTATAATTTTTTGGAGTTTTTAGATCATTTTTACGTGGTGATGTTAGTTCTTTTTTTAAAAACATTATTTTATATTTTTGAATGTAAAATATTTTTAAAAAAATATTTTAATATATTTTAAATAAAAAACTATATTTTAAAAGAATTTATAGCACATGTTTGACACTGTGTTTCAAATGTTTTTTTTTGAAAAAGATTATTTTTATTTTATGTTTTACTTTAGATTATAATTTTTTGGTGTTTTTATATCATTTTTATATGTTGATGTCATTTTAAAAAAAATATCATTTTGTATTTTTGAACGAAAAATATTTTCAAAAACAATTTTATTTTAATATATTTTAAATAAAAAACTATATTTTAAAAGAATTTATAACACATGTTTGACATTGCATTTCAAAAATATTTTTGAAAAAAAACTATTCTTATTTTATGTTTTACTTCAATTTTTTTTATATCATTTATACGTGATGATATCAATTTTTTTAAAATATTATTTTATATTTTTAAACAAAAAATATTTTAAAAAATAACCTCAAATACACTATTGAAAATACACTATCATTAAAAAAACTTATTGGCTAGCTCCATTAAAATCTATAATCTAATCATAAAACATGCTTCACCTCAAATTTATTCCCACATAGCACATGAAAGCTTATCCCAAGGCGAATATACTTGGTTTGTTGTGCCATATGTGACATGCCAACATAATAAACTCAATTTATTTTGGCAATTCTATAAAGTTTTAATTTATAAAATACAAGTCTTGTTTAATTTTTCTACATGGGCATCGAGCTAGGTCAATTCCTATTTATTTTTTCTATAAAATATTATAATATCTTGAAAAATTATTTTCGATTCAGAGATTTTTTTTTTCAATTTGTTATTCCATGCTCAAATTGATATGCTGACTAAAAGTTTTCAAAATTCTAATTAAATCCCATAATAATATAAAAAAAACTCCAATTATACTAATAAAATATTATAGCTATTTTTAATAACTACTTCACTATTAGCAATTACAAAATTAAAATACTTAATTAAATTGAATATTTATTTTTATGAACAGTAGCACAAAAATACTTTTAGATTATTTTGATGTGTTGATATTACAAATAATTTTTTAAAAAAATATTATTTTAATGCATTTCTAAATAAAAATATTTTAAAAAACACAATCACAACTATACTCCTAGACATGCACTTAATAATATGCTGAATTCTCTAATTTAAAATCTAGTTTTATTTTGAAGAGATTCAATTATCATCTCATTGGGTTTACAAGAAAATATTTAAAATTAACTAAAAGATTTTTTTTAATATCAATATTTAAATTGAATGAACCGATTCAAAGCCAAGCCGATTAGAGTCATAGTTTTTAGTTTTTATCACTTGCTCAAGGATTACGAATTAAGTTGTTATCATCATGATTTTTATTCATAAAAATAATATTTTTTATATTTTTAAAATTATTTTTAATATTAGTACATCAAATAATATAAAAATAATTTAAAATTAAAAAAATATTTATTTCAAAGATTTTTTTATTAAAAATATATTAATTTAAATTAATAAATAAAAACAAAAAAATATTTTTAAATTATTTTTAAACACATTTAAAAAACACGCGAAATGACGAAATCGATATTCGAGCCAAAAAAAAGAAAGTCTCCTCTTCCAGTCAATTATATAATTTGTCAAAGACGAAACTACCCTTCTCTGACACATTCCTTTTTCTCTCCTAGTCCCTTTCGACTGGAAAAAAACAGAACACGAGATCTTTATAGAATCATCAAGCGCTCGCTCCTCTCACCGAGTGAACTCGTTCTTCCATCCCCAAACTCGTCTTAGCCCAGTTAACCACTGCTCTCGCTGATCCAGATCCAAATCCAAATACTCCCAACTGGATCCAGATTGGATCTTCAATTTTGACTTCTCCTCATGAATTACAATCTTCTAATAATATTAGGGTATGGGTTTTTTCTCCTCAGCAACTTTCTCTTCTTCGTTTCTAATGCGGATCCGGGTCAATCTTGCCCGAATACCAGTCCGTTTGTCGGGTTCAAATCTGAATTCACCATGGTTCAACACCAAGTACGTGGGTTTCTAACCATAACCGATGACTGCTCTTTTAGGATTTCTCAGTTTGATATGCTATCAGGATCCGATGTTCACTTTTGGGGCTCCATCGCGCCTGACTTTGATAATCTCACAAAAGGGTTTATAATTTCTGATTATAAACTTAATGAGACTTATAAAAATGCAAGCTTTAGTGTGAAATTGAGTCGAAATGCTACCTGGGATCAGATCCAAGTCCTATCCATATGGGACTTGTCGACGGAATCCAATTTTGGGCATGTAATTCTCTCAAATGGGTCTGATTTGGCTCCCGCATTGAGTCCAAATTTGGCTCCGGCGCCGTCTGGTAATGATACTGGTGGCGAGGAAGGCAAACCTGGGCCTTTTAGAGTTCCAACGATGTTTGATAATTGTAAGGTTTTGTCTAATGATTATAGGATTAGGTGGAGTTTGGACGGGGATTTTATTGATATAGGATTAGAGGCAGCAATAACTATTCAAAATTATATGGCATTTGGTTGGGCGAATCCGAATGCTAATTCGGAGGTTATGATCGGTGGTGATGTGGCGGTGGCGGGGTTCTCGGAGGATGGAATGCCTTTTGTTGATGATTTTTCCATCACTGGGTATAGTGAGTGTACTATAGATAAGGATGGTTCAGCTCATGGGGTTTGTCCTGATACGATATATGAGGGATCGGACCCTGTTGGATTGGTGAACAATACGAAGTTGATTTACGGGCATAGAAGGGACGGGGTGTCGTTTATCAGGTACAGGAGGCCATTGGTTTCGGCTGATACCAAGTATGATTTGCCGGTGAATTATACAGAGAACATGACAGTGATTTGGGCTTTGGGGTTGATGAGGCCTCCTGATACTATTCGACCTTACTATTTGCCGCAGAATCATGGAGGGCCAATGTCAGTGACTTATGGGCATTTGGTGCTCAATGTATCTGATCAGGTGAATGAGTGTTTAGGGCCCTTGGATGCTGAGGACAAGGAGGATCAGGATTTGATTATTGCAGATGCAAACAAGCCTCTTGTTGTTACTACTGGCCCCGCAATTCATTACCCCAATCCACCTAATCCTTCAAAAGTTCTGTACATTAATAAGAAGGAGGCTCCTGTTTTGAAAGTTGAAAGAGGGGTGCCAGTGAAGTTTTCGGTGCAAGCTGGACACGATGTTGCATTGTACATCACTTCAGATTTGATTGGTGGTAATGCAACATTGAGGAACAAGACTGAGACGATATATGCAGGAGGGTCTGAAGCTGAAGGTGTTCTGGCTAGTCCAATGGAATTGATCTGGGAACCAGATAGGAATACTCCAGATCTGGTGTACTATCATTCCTTGTTTCAGAAGAAGATGGGTTGGAGAGTTGAGGTGGTTGATGGGGGTTTATCTGATATGTATAACAACAGTGTCCTTTTGGATGATCAGCAAGTCACATTCTTTTGGACGTTGTCAAAAGAGACTATATCTATTGCTGCCCGCGGTGAGAAAAAGAGTGGTTATGTTGCGATAGGATTTGGTACTAGAATGGTTAATAGCTATGCTTATGTGGGTTGGATTGATGATATCGGTGTAGGGCATGTAAATTCATTTTGGATTGATGGAAGGGATGCCCCAAGTGTGCATCCAACAAATGAGAATTTGACGGATATAAGGTGCAAATCAGAAAATGGGATCATTACCTTTGAGTTTACACGACCTTTGAAACCTTGTAGTCACAATGATCAGGTAGAGTGTAAAAATATCATCGATCCTACAACTCCTCTCAAGGTCATATGGGCACTGGGTACTAAATGGTCAGATGAACACCTAAATGAGAAGAATATGCATTTTGAAACTAGCCATAGGCCTATACAGGTGTTTCTTATGCGTGGTTCTGCAGAAGCAGAGCAAGATTTGCGGCCAGTGTTAGCTGTACATGGGTTCATGATGTTCCTTGCTTGGGGTATTTTGCTTCCTGGTGGGATTATGGCCGCTAGATACTTGAAGCACGTGAAGGGGGATAGCTGGTACCAGACACATGTTTACTTGCAGTATTCAGGTTTAGCAATTCTCTTGCTTGGCCTTCTATTCGCAGTAGCTGAGCTTCGGGGCCTCTATGTCAGTTCAGCTCATGTTAAATTTGGGCTTGCTGCTATATTTCTGGCCTGTGTACAGCCAGTTAATGCTTCCATGAGGCCTAAAAAACCTGCTAATGGAGAGGAGGTTTCCTCAAAAAGGCATCTCTGGGAGTATCTACACTTCATTGTTGGAAGATCTGCCATCATTGTAGGAATTGCGGCACTTTTCAGTGGCCTGAAGCATTTGGGGGATAGATATGGAGATGAAAATGCTCATGGATATATCTGGGCATTAATTCTTTGGTTTGCGATTGGTACAATGATTGTCACTTATCTGGAATATCAAGAAAAACGGCGAAGGAGGGGCAGAATACTGGGAAGAAGCAATTGGGTGTTGGGTAACCTTGAGGAAGACGATTCTATTGATCTCCTGAGTCCAGCCAGGGCTTCAGCACAAAAAGATGCAGAGCATTCTGGACGAATGGAAGTTCAGTTGGAACCAATGAACAGGTGATATTATCAACGATTAATTTTGGTACAAGCTCGTCAATTCAACATCAGTTTTGAAAATTTTCTACTCACGTGGGAACAGCAGGCTTTTTTTTGCCTGAATTATTTTTTCGATGCGAGGGGGCTTTACATGCTAATCATTAACCCGCTGTATTCCATCCAGCCAATTTCTCAGAAGAGCAACTGTAGTAGAAAATTATGCTTTGTATACTTGATACATCTTTAAATACAGTAGAAGATTTATATTTTTTCCTCGTATCTTTTCTGTTTAATGAAAAGAGAATTTGTCCATCACGTGTTGCGCAACAGGTGCTGTATACTATCTGTTTAGTTTTGTGGAATCATATCTGTTTAGCCAAAAAATTTGGTGCTATGAATTGCATGGTGATGAGCAAAGACACATGCTTTCATTTGATTTCCTTCGGAAGTTTCTCATCACTCTTTGTTCTTGTGCGATTTAATCACTGCTTGAGAGGTATGCAGTCCAACCCAGATATGTATCAATTTAGTTTTATGGTTTTGGTTTCTAGAATGGACAGAAAGCTAATAGAAAAAACGAGAGAAAACAATGGGATAAAAGGTTGATCAATGTTTGTAGACTGCTGAAGTGTGGGACTTTCAATCCTCTTGTAAACTTTGGCCAAAAAAGAGGTGGTTCTGGTGTTGATTTCTTTCAATTGCCTCCTTATAATCGAAACTTGACTGTTAGTAGCATGGAATTTTTGTGAATCGCTTCAGTTAGTGTTCGATAATCATTTAGTTTCTCACAAATTGCTTAGCTGAAACTCTTTTTGTCATGATCTTTTGTGCACTGGCCTGGATACTTGGCTATTTGCTGTGTTTGCGACCTTTTAAGGAGACAATTACTCAATATCAACTTACATAACCTGGTGGATCTCTGTCTCTCCTTTTAATTAATATTTTCCAATAATCAGACCCTCTAATTCTAGTTTTTCCTTTAAATTAAGATCACGGTGAAAGCCTTCAGCTTTGAATTGATATTCTGTCTTTAACGAATGCAATTTCCATCGATTCCATCCTATCTTACCCTGGAGTATCCAGTGTTTTTTTCACCTTTGATATTGTCTGTCAACCATACTCTTAAACATAACCTTAGTTTTGAGATTGTATTAATAATATCTTCTATGTTCTATACTCCTTTATCTGCGGATTAACTCGATGATTTGTCGACCCTAATCTTGGCTGATATTTGCTTCAAATAGGGTTTAACTTGCAAGTTAATCTACTCAACCTCCCTGCCACCCAGCTTTTGGCCGGATAAACCCTGAATTGGGTTGTTATAGGTACTTTGTCAATCCAAGAAACTAACGCTTATAAAATTGTCTTGCAATTTGAGCTCTCTTGTAGTGGGTTTTGTTATTGGATTTGGACTTGCTCATAATCAGTAGCTTAACTTAGTCTAGCAGTAAAATATATATGACATACTGCTTCTCAAAATGGGGACATGCTGTAACCCCGACAATGAAGAAAGATTGGAGGCCCACTACAGGCTTAAATCCTATAATTTATGAACTTTGCAATCAATCTTAATAATATCATTGATATTTCAGAGTTTCTAACTCGTTACCAGGTTAAGTATTCTTTAACAAAAAGCTTGCATACAATAAATTTCAGCCACCTTATTAATAAAAATATATATTAACAAACAATTCTTCGAATTTCATTTATTTTTTAATAAATTTATTCTAGACATTAACCATATTGGAGCAAATATCGCTCTAAAAGATCTTATACCCTTTTAGAAGTTTGTTTATTACACTAACGACTAGTCCTTTTTATTTTATTTTCATTATTGTTCATGTATGCTTATCACATTGTCTTTTAATCATTTTGTTGTAGCTTCTTTACACTTGTCTCTTATCAATACAATTACTTAAACAATATTTAGAATTTTGATTGAATAACTTGACAATCTCTTTTAAAATGGTTCCATTTTATTTCATAATGTGTCTATTTATAAAAATCATGATTGTAATGTTGCTAAGAAACTATATAGATAAACATACAAGATTTAATAAGTAAAAAAATATAAATATGCCTATTACTCAAGTGATATAGTTAGAGGATCATTTAGGTTTTGATCTATATTCTAATAAATACATATGATTTTTATCTCAAAGATTGTTTTAAAAAAATATTTATATTGATTAATGAAAATCATTTGAGAAAACAAGAAAGCATTTGCAATGATATATGTGTAATGTTGATCATTTTATCTACCATCAACCTTTAAATAAGATAAATATTTAACATTTAATATCTTCAACTATATTTAATGGTTAACTTATTTAATTAACTTATGAGATGCTTAATTATTGAGCTTTGCAATCAATCTTAATAATAACATTAATGTTTCAGAGTTTTTAACTTATTAGTTTACATATCCTTTAATAAAGTTAGTGAAGAGATTTACTGTATAATAAAGTTGACAATAACCTATACCTAGTTATCTTGGAAAAATTTAGGGTTTTGTCAATGATCTATCCCTTCTAAAAATTTTGTTTATTACACTAAGAATTTATCCTTGTAGTTTTATTTTCATTACTATTTTTATATGTTTCTCACATCATCTCTAGCTTTACATTTGTTTTAACCTCCATGAACCTCTTTAACTAAGTTAATGCTCGTTTATTAAAATAGATTAAAGATTAACCTCCTTACAATTAAATCACTTAATTCCTACACCAAATTAGATTTGAATGCCAAAAAAAAAAAACTCTTGAAACATTGCATGGAAACACAAATATACTCTTCCTATAAAAGAAGGATCCCCCCCCCCAATTCGTTAAGTCACCAAATCGGCATTGACAGACTTCATCTTCTTCCATTGATCTCACTGATACTCTAGTTCTGATAACTGTCCAGGTCGGAAAAACTTGTACCGCTCCATAAGACCATCTTACCCTCTTGATTCCCACCAACCCTTCCCACACACCTGAGAGCAATCTTATAATTAACAAACACTAATCTTTCCTCGTAGACTTAAATGCAACTCCTTTGTTCATTTTTAAACAGTACTCCATGTTAAAAAAAACGAACAAGGAAAACCGTTGTCTTAGGTGACAACGTAATTGACGCTTATACACAACTGTCTTTCTAGTTTTCTCTGTCTAGCCAAACTTCGATTTTGGTGTTTCTTTGGGTCTAGGCAGCAATTTTGACAACGTTGGTGCCCCAAATCCTCTGGTAATTGTCTCTCTCACTCTTAACTTCTATTTGGAAAAACAGTTCTTAGAAAGAGATAAAACCCATTTGCCATTTTTGCCTTTAAAGACCTCACACTCATAAAGATACACACTTTACTTCGATAACTACTGATAGAAACTCATTAATTATTGAAATGGTGATTAATTTTTATAACTTTCTATCAAGTGGGGTTTTGTTCTTGTGGTTCTTGATTTTGTTCATGTATGGATTGGTGCACGTGTCATCTTGCTTTCTTTGTTTTGTTTATGATTCTCGAGTTTGTGGTGTTTAATAATGCGAAGTCTTTTTCTTTTCTTTTCTGATTTGGTTGCAGGAAATGAGTAGCTTAATGGATAGGCTACGTGTTAGATCAGAAAGGAGACCAATTTATAACTTGGATGAATCAAATGATGATGCTTAATGGAGAGGCTACGTACGTGTTATGAGTCATTTTGATTTTTAAAAAAATTATTATTTTTATATAAAAAAAATATAACTAATATGAATTAGACTCTACAATATGAACAAGTAAAGATCAATAATGCTTTGATTGTTTTCAAGAAGTTTTTTTTAAATAAATATATTAAAATAATATTTTTATTTTTAATATTAAAAATATTTTTCAGAACACAAAAACAACTCACAAAATGATTCACTTAAGATGCTGAGGAATCTGTGGTGTCTTTCAATTATGCTGCACAAGGAGAGAACTCAATGCATCCTCCATTAGTTTATAGGGATAAAAACATTCCATTTAGTTTCCTTAAACAATCGAAGAACATAACATTGAATCAATACAGAGTTGATATAAATGTCACCATAATTCTTCCAAGAGACGAAAAGGCTGACATAAAGGCGATTTTTTTGCAACAGCTACTACAAAAGCAATTTGAAAAACAATGGTAAAATGGGAATTATTTATTTATTTTTTTCTTCTTCCTTCATCTTTTTCTCCCACCTTCGTTTCTTGTATGCCAGTAACATTTCAGGCATTTGCTCCATCAGTTTGGCGGTCTTTGCCCGTCTCTCTGCAGCAATCCCATCACACTTGTGTCCTTTCATCTTGGTTCTCATTTCTATCCTTTCTGGGTCATATGGCCAGCCTTCCCCTGCGATGAGGACTTCCTTGCGAAGTCTTGCGCGTCGGCGAGCACTCATGCGGAGTGGCGTACAGGCCTCGAGATTCCAATGACCCCACACGTCTTTGGACAGCTCATTCTGGTGCTTTGCCAACTTCTCTTTCATGGATAGTAGAAGGGACCCTCATGCAGCAATTTTCTCTGCTTTCATGGAAGATGCTGCCACCTACCATCAATCAAGTAGTGAGTACAGGGAGAAAGGGACCCTCATGCAGCAACTTTCTCTGTTGTCCAAAACACCATTCATATCACTGTCAACCTCAGCAATGATCCATCGTCTTGAAAAAAATAAGACAACGCATCTCATCATTCCAAAAGAACACCTCATTTCATCTTTATTACAAAACCTTCATACCACACTTATCTCTTTTCATCAAATCTTACTTCTTTGATTTCCCAAAAAAAAAGACAATATGGCAGCAGAGCTTCTTCTTACGTTTACCATAGAGGAGACTTTGAACAAGGTGATTTCCATAGCTGCTAAAGGGATCAAATTTGCTTGGGGATTGGAGGGCCAGCTGCAAAGGCTTAAGGAGTCCTTGACCATGATCCAAGCTAAGCTCCAAGATGCAGCCACAAGGCCCGTAACAGACAGGTCTGTGAAGCTTTGGCTGGAGAGGCTACAAGATGTAGCTTATGATGCCAAAGATGTTCTAGACAAGTTTGCGTATGAGATTCTCCAAAAAGACCAGAAGAAGAAAAAGATAGGTGACTTCTTTTCATTTCACAATCCAGTTGTTTTCTGTTTTTAGTATGAGTCAAAAAATTAAGAAGGTCAAAAAAACCCTGGATGAAATTCGAGAAGATGCTACTGGATCTGGGCTTGGATTGACTTTTCTACAGCATGAAAATAGAGCTCAAGAATTTTGCTTGGATCTAGATCGAGAGACAGATTCCTTCCTTGACAGCTCAGAAGTTGTAGGAAGGGAGAATGATGTCTCTATTGTTATGTATAGGCTGGCTACCTTAATGAATCAACATGTCCTTTCAGTTGTCCCTATAGTGCTATAGTGGGGATGGATGGCCTTGGAAAAACTACTGTGGCCAAAAAAGTTTATGAAGTAATGAGGAAAAGAAGTGAAGTAATGAGGGAAAGAAAACAATTTGATAAGATTTTATGGGTGTGTGTTTCTAATGATTTTAGTAAAAGGAAGATTTTAGGCGAGATGTTGCAAAAAATTGATGAATCTACTGGTGGGTTGACCAATCTAGATGCAATTATTGAAAAACTTAAGGAAAAATTAAAAAATAAGACATTTTTTCTTGTTCTTGATGATGTGTGGAATGAAAACCATGGGAAGTGGGATGATTTGAAGGAGCAATTGTTAAAAATTAGCAGCAAGAAAGGGAATGTTGTTGTTGTTACAACCCGCATAATAAAATTGCAACTATGATGGAGACTTCTTGTGGGAATCAGCACAAACTAAAGGGACTATCAGATGAAGAATGTTGGTCCATTATTAAGCAGAAGGTGAGTGGGGATGGAGGAGCAATATTAGGTGCAGACTTGGAGTCTATTGGAAAAGACATAGCAAAGAAATGTGGAGGGCTTCCATTGCTTGCTAAAGTTTTGGGAGGAACACTGCGCCGAAAGGAGACACAAGAGTGGCGATCAATTCTAAACAGTAGATTTTGGGATACAAAGGATCAAAATGAAGCTTTCCGCATATTGAGACTCAGTTTTGATTGCTTGTCATCGCCAATACTGAAAAAATGTTTTGCATACTGCTCTATTTTCCATAAAGATTTTGAAATTGAAAGGGAAGAGCTGATTCAACTCTGGATGGCTGAAGGTTATCTTGGGTCATCAGATGGGAGGATGGATGGCAACAAGTATTTCGATGGCTTGTTTGTAAATTCCTTTTTCCAAGATGTTAAAAGGAACAGTTATGGGATAATAACAAGTTGCAAGATGCATGATCTTGTGCATGATCTTGCATTACAGGTCTCAAAATCAGAAACATTAAATGTGGAGGCAGGTTCTGAAGTAGATGTTACATCTCAAATTCGTCATCTAAATCTCATTTCTCGTGGGGAAGTTGAGTCAATATTTCCAGCGATTGATGCTAGAAAACTGCGCACTGTTTTCTCAACAGTTGATATATTCAATCGGCGTCACAAATTCAAAAGCTTGAGAACTCTAAAATTGAAAAATTCTGGTATCACTAAGTTATCAAATTCAATTTGCAAGCTGAGGCATTTGAGATATCTTGATGTCTCGAATATCAGAGCATTACCAGAATCCATTACTAATCTCTACCATTTAGAAACACTAATATTAAAAAAGTGTGCACAATTCCCAACACTTGGATGTTTTCCTTGCCTTAAGATTCTAAAGATAATTGAAATGGATACTGTAAAATGTATAGGTAATGAGTTCTATAGTGGGAGTGGCAGGGCAAGAGTACTGTTTCCAACACTAAAAGAACTCACTTTGTTCCATATGGATGGTCTTGAAGAATGGATGGTAACAGGTAGAGAAGGTGATCGAGTATTTCCTTGTCTTGAAAAGTTGAGCATTCAGATGTGTGGCAAGTTGAAAAGCATCATGATATGTGGTCTTTCATCTCTTGTAGAATTTGAAATTTATGAATGTGATGAATTGAGATATTTATCTGATGAATTTGATGGCTTCACGTCTCTTCAATTGTTGAGGATTCATGCATGTGGAAAGCTAACATCCATTCCAAGCGTACACCATTGCACATCTCTGGTGGAATTGAATATACGGGGGTGTAGAGAATTGATTTCAATTCTTGGTGATTTTTGAGAATTGAAATATTCTCTGAAGAAATTGATTATGAAAAATTGTAAATTTAGAGCTCTTCCAAGCGGATTACAATGTTGCACGTCTCTAGAAAAATTGGAGATACTCCAATGCACAGAGATTATCCATATTAATGATTTACAAGAATTGTCTTCGCTTCAAAGATTAATCATTATAGGTTGTGATAAGCTCATCAGTATTGATTGGCATGGTTTACAACAATTGTGTTCTCTTGTTGAATTAAATATCTTTGAGTGTAAGAGTTTGAGCTATTTCCCAGAGGAGGATTGCATAGGCAGCCTCACCCAACTGAAGGAAGTGAGAATCGGTGGTTTCTTAAGGGAGCTGGAGGGTTTTCCTGCCGAAGTTTTAAAGTTAATCGACTTAAATGCATTCCTGAAGATAGATGGATGGGATAAACTAAAGAGTGTACCACATCAACTTCAACACTTCACTGCCCTCAAGACATTGGTTATATGTGAATTCAAAGGAGAGGAGTTTGAGGAAGCTTTGCCAGAATGGTTGGCCAACCTTTGTTCCCTTCAACATCTTTGTATTATGCAATGCAAGAATATCAAGTACCTGCCAAGTTTAACAGCCATTCAACGCCTCTCCAAATTAAATCAATTGATTATCTGGGGATGTCCACTTCTTGAAGAAAATTGTAGGAAGGATAATGGTTGTGAGTGGCCCAAGATTTCTCATATCCCAAAATTCACAACATTATCAATGAATTTATTCCGGTGAGTAGGGATTTAATATTCTCTTACTTTGTATGCAGATTAAAATTTTCAAATTAATAAAAACAATTATTAGACTTCCTTCTTTTAAAAAAATAAATGACTCTTTTTTTTCTTTCTATTATAACCTATAAATCTGAAAAATTAGTCAATAGCCATCCAACATTTCAAAATCATCAACTTTATATACTTACATTCAAATTCAAGCATTCATATATATATATGTGTGTGTGTGTGTGTGTGTGTTATAAATTGCATAATAAGTTAAATCATAAATGGCAATTAAGAACATTTTTTTTTGGAAGGTAGTTAAACTATTATAGAGGTATTTTAGCAATTTCTTAGATAATGTTTTTTTTGCACTATTTTTCACTCACTTTCATATTGGAACTTGTTTTTTTTTTAATTGTATCCATTCAATTGAATAAGCTTCTTATACAACTAAAGTAACATTCAACATAAATCATAGTATTTTTAGTATCAGTTACAAAGTCTATGTCCCACTCGTATTATTCCCCATTTCTCTTTCTCTATTCCATTGATATCTTTCCAAGAATAGCACCATGTTGCCTGTTTTTAACTTATCATAATGTGCAGGAGAAACTTGAAGACTAAAAGAAGCCATGGAATGGTTATTTGAAGCTTATGCAAATTAGTGTTTGTCAAGTTGGATAATGGATAAAAACTTATGTATATTTGTCATAATGCTAGAAAATGGATGGAGATGGCAACTTATATCGGAGATAAACCACCTTAATATAGATATGGATGAGTTTTTATGTGCATGCAATGTAGCTTCTATTAGTCCTCAAGGAGCGTGTCGTGATGGTAAAGAACCTGCGATCTGCACAACAGATCTCGAGTTCGAGTCAGAGTGTGACTTGTGTGGGCTTTTACTCCCCTTTATAAAAGTTTGTGATAGTCAAGGTTTTACTCGCTCACCTAGATCCACAAAGTGTGTTTTCCGAGATGTGAGGTTTCTTCGAATGAAAAAAAATGTAGCTTCTATTGTTTTCTATTAGATCTTTTTTTTAAAAAAAAAAACAAACATTTAGGAATTTAAGTTCTATGAAGCAATATATGTTGATAATATTTTTTGGACATGAATAGAATTTCAAAGCTAAACTCTGTATATATCAAATGGAAGCCTCTGGCTTGTTCAGACCAGTTGCTATCAAACGAGACAGGTTCTTGCTATCTAACCTTTTTTCTAGACAAACATGCCCCTGCTCGCGAGTACATTCAACACTAAGCCTTCATTCAACACCAATTTGGTGGATCAACATAACATTTTACTTTTTTTATAATAATAAAAAAATCTACTCACCTTAATAACTCTAAATTACCACTAACTAAATTTAAAAGTTTCCTAGTGATGTATATGATGTACTGAGATGACGTGTTTTTCTTACACAATAAGTTCATTTACTCATACTCTCGTAAAGCCTTGAGTTTTTTATTACAATGAAAATTTTATAATTATATCAACAAAACACCGTTTTCCATGCACCTCTCCCCGCATCTACGGGGAGGCTATCCTATCGTCGTGACAATAATCAATAAATTTATTTGATGTTATAAATCAAGGTCAAAATATAATGGAATATATAAAATGAAAGTCATGGTGCTGTGTATTCTTGATTGATATATGGCTAGGAAGTTAGGTAAAAAATAAAACATCTTTATTTCAAAACTTTCAGACCACACTCCTCTCTTTTCATCAAGTCATCAGGTCATGGATACTAAAAACCTTTGGTCAACGTTTTAAGAAAGAATTGCAGAGGGTCTTCTTTCACAATAGCAGTACAAGAAGAGAAGTGAAGCTGAATGTTTGATATCGTTATTGCTTGATTTCCTTCATTTATTCCTTGGATTGGGTGGTCGGTTTTTTAAACTTTAAAATATAATTTTGATTTTATTATCATAGATAAAAAGATTTGTAGTCTAATTGTGAAAACCTGATTTTATTATCACAAGTAATAAATTTGTAGTATGATTGTATGTAAACACCAGTGAACCTAAGAGAAATTTTATTTAATTTTTCTACAAGAAATTGGAATAAATAAAATGAGCAGAGGATTTGAGTTAAAAAATTTAAAAAAATATAAAAATAAAAATAATAAATCAATGTGTTAACTTGATTCAAAAGGCTAGATATTCATTTTTATAAACTTGTTGATCATCAAAGTAAAATTAATATCTTTTTAATTCAAACAAATAAATTCAATGTCTCTTAAAGTTAAAAAAAATCAAAAAGATTATGAGTAAATTAGAATAGCTGACAATTTCCTTTGGGAAGTTATTCGAACTCATGATAAGAGAGGAGGTGTAGGGTTAATTTAAAAACTCTCATGTTTCTATAAGCTTTGCAGCTTATGTTGAGCCTATTTGGTGTTTTCTATGATGTTTTGTGACTATAATGCTACGTTGCACTGATTTTTGTTAATCGATCATATAATTTAGGCAAGAACCAAGGCTTTAAGAGTGAGGATGGAAAGAATGCCGTGTTTGCAATTTGCTATGGCGGTAAGGAACAAGATGATGCCTCCACTGCCTAATGGTGTCCCAGTGACAATGCTTATGTACTCATCTCAGTAGCTTTAACAGCTGGAGAATTAGAGGAAGGACGCCATGCGGCCATAATAGAGAAGATAAAACAAGCTAAGAACTCTGTCAACAGTGAATATGTGAACTCATACATGGAAGCACTAGATGGACCACAAGGCACTCTGCCTCTTCTGAAGGAGCTAACTATAGTTTCTGATTGGACTGGGATGCCATTCCACGAGGTGGGTTTTCTACAAGGAAATGCAGCGAATGCATCTCCAATGGTTACTCCAACTCCTCAGGTTGCTGCATACTTGATGCAGAATCCTATTTGAACCTGCAGGAATTGATGTGAGGATTGGCCTGCTTCCACAGTCTCTCGATGCCTTCCTCATTGCTTCTCATGAACGAGCCATGAGCCTCATGCCTTGACCTTTCTATCTTTACTTGATGACTTCTCTTTTTGTTTGGAGTAGGGGATGAAATTTAGGAGGTATCTGAAAAGATTACAAGGAAATAATTACTATTATTATGTTTACGGTATGCCACTAAAGAGAGTTTTTATTCGCTTTTCTTGATAGAAATGATAGCTTTTTTTCATATCTCAATGCCACCAATAATGCCAAACACTTGTTCTTCTGGGCCCATGAACAGTGCATTTTCCCAGTTCTAAACCAAGTTCTTGGGAATGCTATGAGATTGCAATACTCAGTTTAATCAACTAGGTAAAAACAAATTACTCGGCCGAATTTGAGAAGGACAAAACAACTGCAATTAACATACAGTTCTAAGTGGAATGCATGGATAAGTTGAGTATCAATTACACCAGGAATAACTCATCTGCAAGAAAGCACAATGCTTCTGCAGATCATTCTCTCTGGAAGCCTTGGCAGCTCAAGTCTTTATATGCATGTCACCACCACATCCAAATCCTCCTTGTTCCTGCATCATCACCTCCATGTTATCAAGCCTAGGATTAAAGCTGATGAAGTGATATCGAACACTAAAATGCTGAAAAGGGAGGTAAATCGAGAATGATTCACTGACTAGGGAAGACCATGTTTTTGTCGAGAGTTATATCCTAAAAGATAACTCCAGGTGAAAGGACATGACATGCAATTCAAGGACTTTGGAGGGGCCTCCATGTTTTAAGGCTCGAAAAATCTTTTCTTGAAAAACAATGCTCACCAAGATTATCCAAAACACACAGAGACAGATACTCACCCAGACTATTCTCCTAACCAAGAATGGTTGGCTGCATAGAACATGAAAAACAAAGTAAACAAAGAGATTCAAAGTTGAAGTGATAAGAAACTCATTCAAAACAAAAACAAGAACTGGCATCAGTTTGTATTGTGCAGGGTCCTATTGGGAACACCATCTTTAAACCATGTTACAGTTGAAACATATATTTGATACAGGAGAAATAATTAACAAGTTCATAAATCCTAACGCATTTTTTTGGGGTGGTTAAGTGAGAGAAAAATGATAATTGAGGAAAGAGAAACTTCGTTTGCCTAGGAGATTCTCTTATTCAATGGAAAAGGCTCAGAACCTCATGCAAATTTTATAGCTACTATAAAACAGGAAAAACAAAGTCATCTCTACAGGAATGAATGGGGACATGGAGACTTGCCTGGTTGACCATTACGTTCACCCAATCTTCCAAGGAGCCAAAATTATTCAAAACAGAACCGTCCTGTGGCTTCTCTTGGCTTGGCAAATACCCATCTCTTGACCTCACTAATGTTTCCATGGCTGAACATTCAACCTCATTATGCTTCATCAATGAGGTATCAACAAAATTTGACAGTCCAGTTGAACTGATGCTTGTGTTTCTCTGAAAAAACAGGTTATTTGCATCCAAATTGCACCCATTGGGATTCCCGTTACCATTAATAGGAATTGCTGGGTTTATTGAGTTAGATGGGCCATTTGAGTGGTAAGGATCATCCTGCCTGCGGTCATCCCACCCTAGAGGGCCATTATTAATTAGCTGTCCAGCATAACTGCTCACTGTAGCCACTCCCATATGGCATGGTAGATCTGCTTTGGAGTCCAGTGAATGTATGGAAAGAGTAGACATTGAAGAAACATCACAAGGATTATTCCTACTTTGAAAGGCCATTGTTGACATGCTTTCTCTGATGGCACTAGGATGCAGAATAGATTGCTTAAAACAGTCATTCAATGTTAAAGAATTTGATTGGACCACATTTGACAGAACAGCGTTGGACCAGTTGTCATTACATTTACCATGATCTGGAAAATTGGAAGAATATATTGGATTTAAAGAGCCTGCTGAAATAGAAGATTGCTTTCCAAATTTTTGGCCATCTTGGAGCCCTTGACCATGTTCTTCCAACATTAGGTGTTTGTTTGAAACACCAACAAAAGGGCTGTTTGAGCTTCCAGCAATTATTTTCAAATTTGTGGAACCATTGGAAACAGGGAAACTGGCTGTGTCACCAGGATGAGTAGGAAGTTCTGGAATGTAGTTCACACCCTTGTTGGATTGTATTTGATCAAGTTCTAATGGCATTGGCATCCCTTGCAGTATGTTCCCATTACTTCCTGGGTTTCCAGCTGTTTGGAAGTGACTTGGACCGTTAGCATAGTGGGGTGCAGTCTGTACATGACCTAATTGAATCACTCCAGGAGAAGGAAGACCGTGAATGCCCAGAACAGGAGGAGAATTCATCCTATCAAGCATTCCACTAGATGTGTGAGATCTGAAAGGTGTGCTGTGAAACTGTGCGGATCCAGCCAAGTTGTGCAATTCCAGTCTACTCATAGAATTGATTTGCAGGTATGATGCATCTGAACCGCCTAGAGCTGCCACCAAATTAGCTTGCTGGTTTGCCACAGTGCTGATCCTTTTAAGGTAAAGCCTATATTTCTACAATTACAACAGTGTAGTTAGATTCATGGATGAAAAAAAGTAGTTCATTTTCAATTATGCCAGGAGAGGTAAGAATACATGCCTGGAGATGGCTTGCCACATTCTCTCTTGTAAGCTTTTCAACATTCATCAAATCGAGAATCTTCTTAGGAACAGCCTCTGCATTGAAACAAAATGGATGAAAATTAAACAAAATACCATAACAAAAGTGTGGTTTCACCCATGAATGAATTTGTTATGGCTGTAAAGGATCTAAGAATTAATTATTAACCAGTGAAATTGTTATTGCTCAAATCAATTGGTGCAGAAAAGTTCTGCTACTTCAGAAATGTCACAAACCACATATCAACTTAGGAAAAATTGTAAGCATGCACATGCATAAGCACAAACCCAAACTGATTAAATTAAACCCACATGCACAAGCACAGATTAAATAAATAAAACCAGTGTCATATACCCTGAGAAAAACATTTCAAACACTTATAGTATACTGAAGAGCTAAATAACATACTGTCAATGCCCAATATATTAACGGCTGCAACAAACTTGCGATGCAGCTCCACTGACCATACAACCCGGGGCTTCTTTTGGGTTGTTGGATCCTCATTTTCATGTTCATCCTCATCCTCATCAGGATCCTCATCCTCATCTCCATTCTGGTCTTTTCTTTTTTTATTAAGCTTCTGGTCGAGTACTGCTTCACTACTTCCTTGATCAGGTTTGTCTCGGTTATCCAAGCTGTTTCTGTCTTTGTTATCACTTTTCTTTCTCCTAATCAAATGTTGCCAGATGGTCTTTAGCTCCTCAATTCGAACAGGCTTGAGCAAATAATAACAAGCTCCATGAGTGATCCCCTTCATCACAAGCTTTGGATCACCGTTTGCTGACAACACTGCAGTTCAATGTTAATCAATTATCATGAATCCCAATTGGACAACCACGTGTGGCAAAAATGTTACAATAATATGCAATGAGCATAAAATAGCACAGTAAGCAAACTTGTTAAACTAGACAGAAGAAGGTCCTAATATTTGTCTTTGGAATCAACTTATGAAATGTGTATTAATAAGACTAATACACAACTGTAAAATTGTCCAAAGATATGGGAAATCAGGAAATGGCATGAAAATGATCATTTTCAAATGCTTTAAGGAAGTCTATGGATCTATATAGAAAATCTACAGCATGTTTTCCTTTAGAGTCTTCAAAACTAAAACACAAGAGGGCTAAAGACCATGTGCAGTGTTTTTGGCTTACTGATGACAGGTAGGTCCATCTCAAGCCCCACAAGCTCAAGCAATTTAAAACCATCCATGTCTGGCATATGGACATCACTGATAACCAGATCAAACTTGTTCTTGTTTTCTCTCAACATCCTCAAAGCCGTGGTGGCCTGACTCGTCGTAGTAACTGCAGAATCAACAACCCATTTATTGAGCAAGTGCAGCATGTGAAAAATTCCACAAGTATGCCAGAAAAATAGACAAGTTAAGTTATACCATAGACAATCAATCATTAATCTAGTAAAAAGATTCAGAATCAACCAAAACTCAGAAAATCAATAACAAATTTAGATTTATTTAGAAAGATTCGGAAGCAAGTCATGTCAGTAAATCATAAGATTTAACTTGAACACAGGACAAATTTATATAAATCTACTCCAAAGAGCTAATAACCCAACACCGCCCGTGCAATCAATTTAGAAGATCCAACAGTTCCAGTCATAATAACACGCCAGTAGCTAAAAACATAGAATGCTATAAGAGACAGTAAGGATTCAAATGAGTAAACAATAACCTTTATAATCTTGTCAAAGTAGATACATGTCTAGGTGGCTATCTCCCAAAAGTATCAAACTGAGACAAAGCAAGCAAAGAACATTGATTTCTACTTTCCGCAAGAAGCCAAAAGCAGGACAAGAGACTTAATTTAACTCAACAAGATTTCATAATTACAAAAACTCACTACATAAAACAGTCAAATGAACAGAGAGAATAAAAAACAAAGATTATCAATCCAATGGCTTATAAATATTCATAATTTACACAACTAACTACATAAATGTGAAAAACAACTAAAACGTTAAACCTTGACAAAAAAAACATGAAAACCAAAACCCATGTCCAAAAACACGTGAATAAGTCAATGAAACAATAGAGAGAGAGAGAGAGGGAGAGAGAGAGAGAGAGAGACCATTGTACTGGCATCTACGGAGTAGAGTCTCTAACAGTAAAAGACAAGTAGGGTCATCATCAACAGCCAAAATTCTCATACCAATAGGAAACTTCTCTATATTGCTATCTGCAATCCCCTGCTCCACAGTCATTTTTTCCTCGTCAAAACAATTCGACGAAGCAAAATATGAAAGAGAGAGGCTAATTTACAGAGCGGGGCACTACAATTTGCTTCAAAGTTTGGAGCTTTAACTGGATTTTGTTTCAAAGTTAGGAGCTTTTCACAAAATAAAACCCAGAAACTATAGTAATGCAGAGCTTGAAAATGAGTCAGTGGAGAGAGAGGGAGACAATCAAACAAATCTTGGGAGGTTAGCTTAGAATATAAGTAGTGTTTGGTGTACTTTATAAAATGTTTTTCTAAAAAAATAATAACTTTAACATTAAACAAATAAAAAAATTTAAAAAAATCAGCATGCATAAACAAATACTAACATTGTTTTTTAGACACGCATTTACAGGATATGGTGCATTTGGTCCCGCTACTATAAATGGTTTACTACTTGATCCTTACTTTATTTTGTACTCGACTATCACGCCTTGATTATTATTATTTTTGAAAAGAAACTGATAGCAATGCTTATTTTATTGAAATCATTTATAAAATTAATTTCTAAAACAATTCAATCGTTAGATTTGTGGATTTATTCCAAAAATAAATTTGGAAAAACTATTTGATAATATTTATAGTTTTTTTAACTATGAAGTGGGGTCTTGACCTAGTGATTGAAATGACTTGTTATTTTGCTTAACATCAGGGTTCAAGTCCCACCATGCACACCTGTTATCCCCGCGATGTCTTATATGATCACTGAGTTTGGCACTGATATATAGAATTGAAATTTACCACTAGATTTTCATGAACTCACTTCTTGAAATTTTTGAAGAATTCAAATATTTTTCCATAAAATTCCCATTATTTTTTTTTTTTTTTTGTGAAGCAAATAACAAAATGACATGATAATGGCTCTAGCAACCTCTCAAGAAAATTTATGAAAGGACCATAGTAATACAAAAAATAAAAATTAAGGATATAAATTAAATGAAATGAAATACAGCTAGAGGAGGGAAGTAAATTAAAATTAAAATAGAGGAATCAAATGCACCATTTTAAGCCCGGTGATAAAGAATATGAAGTCTAGGGCTATTGGGATGTTAGGGAATGTGTTTGGGAAGTATTTTTGAAAAAAAATTGAATTTTTTATTTTTATTTTTTATTTTAAATTAAAGAATTTTAATATTTTATATCATTTTTATATGATGACATCAAAATTATTTTTTAAAAAATATTAAATATCATTTTAATATGTTTATGAATTAAAAATACTTTTAAAAATAATTTTAATTACACTCCCAACACTATATCCGAATGGGAGGCCGAAGTTGTGAACAAAAAGTCTGAGATTGAAAGTATTTATCATTGTCCAGATTCCTTTACCATTTCTGGTTGCGTGTGCTTTATACGCGCTTCCATTTCGATTGTGATGGAGATTTTCTATTTGGGTACAATTTTAGAATACTTTTCATTCTAATTATCATGGGAAAAATACATGTATTTAGTTGCGCTTTCTATTTTTGATAAGATAATATTAGGAACAATGATGTTTTTACAAAATTTAGTTAAAGGATAATTTTTTCCAAAAATATTTTTTTATTCAAAAAAAATTTACCTTCTAGAAAGTATATTTTATGAGTCTAGGTGGACAAATAAAACTTCAGTATCCCAGGCTCTTGTAAAAAATACACGCCCTGACTTAAACTCGAGACCTACTGTACAGATTTTAAACTTTTTTGCCACCACATCATGCCCCTTAAGGACTTTCAAAAACAAAATAAATATATAAAAGGTTAAATTGGGGAATCAATGAATTCAATAAGTTTCGGTAAAATTATTATTATTATATTATACTTTCTATTAAATTAAAAAAATAGGTTTGAATAAAAAAATCACTAAATTTTAATTGATGACAAGAATAGTTAATTGGTTTTCAATTTTTTATTTCAATATTTAAAAGCAATTTAATATTTTTAAATAGAGTATCTTTTGTTTTTATTTGATGCATTTGGAATTATAATTAAAACTTTCCATTTGTCTTCTCCCTATAAACATGCTCATTTTCCTAGTGGATATTTATATATTATTTACTACAACTTATTCTTGTTTAATTTTTGCCTTTCCAAGGGTTGCAAGGCTTGAAAAAGAACATTTTTTTAGTCTAATAATTAGATGGTGTTTTGAATAATGATAATGATTGTTTTTAAAGTATTTTTTAAATATATTAGGATTAAAATGATATATTTTTTAAAATTTATTTTTTACCTGAGTACATTAAAAAATCTAAAAACACTAAAAAATTAATTTAAAATAGAAAAAAATTAAAAATTCAGGTAAAAAAACCCTCTTAATAAAACACAAGCAAGAAAAACCATTCTTCATTATAGATTATGCATAAAGAAAATAAACAAGTCCCCTGTTTTTCACTGCAAACTATGAACGGAACAGAGCTTCTTCTTGTTTGGTTCTTAAAATTTTTTTTTTCTCTAATTGGTATTGGTAATTTGTTTTTCATGCATGTTTATAAGATATTGAGATATGCATAACATATCTCGTTCTTGATCTAGTGAAATAAAATTCATTTTCATTGATTTAAAATAATTAGAGTTTTTATTGGCCTAACAAAATTAAAAGGTTTCTTGTTTTTTTTATTATCAAATTTGATCTCATTCTTTTTTATTGCCCCATGTTCTGTTATGAGTTCTTTTTTAATTGATTTTTTTCAATTTTATCCCTCGTTGTATACCTTAATTTAGTATTTAAAATAAATTTGATCGATATTATTTTGATTGCTATTTGTCTTTTATTCTTTTTCTTGATTAATTTTTTTTTCCAATTTTTGTCTTTTTTTGATTTTTTTTAAATTGATTTTTGTATCTCGTCTTTTAATATTGGATTGGTTGAGGATTGAGATTTGTAATTATTCTTACATTCTTTTTTTATAATATGATCTCGGTCTCATGTTGAAGATTATAAATTTTGCAAGTGAGCTTAAGTTGACTCGAGTCTTTTTTTTATATTTTTTTCCTATAGCATTGGATTGTTTAAGATTTGTAGTTTTATTTTGAAAAAAAGATCTTTCAAGTAATCTTATTTTCACGATTTGTCAAGGATTTGGCATGCTAACTAGGGTTATTTTTGTCATTTTTTATAATGTTTTTGAATTTTGTCCTTCATCATTTAATTTGTTTAGAATCTAGCCTCAGATTGTTTTTAATTTTATTTCTATAATCTATTTATTATAAAAAAAAAATCTATTTATTTTTCCATAATATCAGGAGATATTTATTTTCATGATTATTTGTTGTCATTTTTTTGTTTAATTTAGCTTATTTATTGTCATTGTTATTTTTTAGAATATATTATTAAATTAACAGAGTTTATTAAATTTAAATTTATTTCAGTAGCTAATGACCTAAATATCAATTTTATTTTATTAAAAAAAAAAAAACACTACCGTTACTTGGAAGTCATTTTTCAAAGTTAGGGAAATTTTGGTCCCGCCTTTGGCACTATTCTAAGTAAAAAAGTAATAAAAAAAACTATCTAAATATAAATACAAAAATAAAATACCAACTCTAATCATGCAAAGACCACATGTGTGATAGAGTATCTTCACCACCCCTTTTAAAATATATTTAAAAGTGTAATTGAAATTATTTTACAAAATATTTTTTTATTCATAAAAGTATTAGAATGGTTTTTTTATTTTTAAAATTATTTTTAACAGCAACACATTAAAATAATCTAAAAACATTAAAAAAAATTAAAATATAAAATATAAAAAATTATTTTTTTTCAAATATATTTTTGAAACTCAATACCAAATAGTTGCTGAGTCAAGTAACTAAAGAAAAGCTAGCAAATCAACATGCACTTGAATGCCCACTATTTATGCATGTTATTAGAGTGAAGGAGACTATATATAAAAAGAAGAATACTAAAATATATTAATTTTATTTTAAAAAATAAATTTTATAATTTTATAATATATGGTTTGACCACAATATCAAATAACACAAAGGTAATATGCCAACTTAAGAAGGAAATTCATGAAAAGTTTATTTCATTTCTTAAGCTTGGAAGGATTCCCATATAGATTCAAGTTTATTTGTTGATCTAGATAAAGATGATAAGTTATTCACATTGTTATTAAAATTCATAAAAAAAAAAAAACAACATTATTTTTTTATAATTTTAATTTTAACACCTAACAAGAAAAATTATTATAGTTTTTTTAACCACAAAACCAAAACTTTATTGGAGTTATATCATAAAGCTACATTGCATAAATAAATAAAATATTTATATAAAAAAAAAAAGAACACTAAACAATTTAGAAAGTATGAGAGAGAGGGTATTAGTTTAAATTGAAATAAAAATTAATGTAAACTAAAAGATATATCTAAGAGAGTATTTTGTTTCAAAAGTGTTTTTGGGAAAAAAAAATGAATTTTTTATTTAAATTTTTTATTTTAAATTAATATTTTTAGTATTTTTAGATCATTTTCATTTATTGATGTCAAAAATAATTTTCAAAAAATAAAAAAATTATTTTAATATATTTTTGAAAAGAAAAAAAATATTTTTAAAAACAACTTCAAACACACTCAAATTTTTTTTTTAAAAAAAAAATAGTTCAGTTTGGCTTGTCAACTACCCGAGTTCATACGTGCTTAAACATGTAAACTCAAGTTCATGGCTCTCAGTTTATATAAGTTTTTCTGCAATGAATTTCTTAGAAGGTTATGTTTGAGAATGCATTTTAAAAATATTTTAAAAAATAAATTTTTATTTTTTTATTTTAAATTAAAATCTTTAGTGTTTGTAGATATCAAAAATATTTTTTAAAAAAATATTCTTTTAATACATATATGAATGAAAAATATTTTCAAAAATATTGTTAAACATATTTTTTTTCCACAATTTTTTATCAAAATAAAATTAACAAGATTAAATTTTATTACTTTATAAAATAATAAAATTACACTATCTATATTAAATTACAAGATTTTCAATAAGAGTATTTAATATATAGATTTAGGATGAGTAGCACTAACCTAATTTTATTGTAGCCCCCCCCCCCCCCTAAAATTAACATTATCATGTAGATCAATTGTCTAAATCCCAACAAGCCAATTAGAATCGGATTTTTGTATCTGATAAAAAAAATAATGTTTGCTTTTTTTTTTTTTGAAGAAATTTCACCCTTGTATAAGGGTATTTTATGTACTCAGATAAACAAGTAAAATCTCAAATATCTTAGACTTTTATAAAAGATACACACTCTGAGTCGAACTTTAAATCTATTGTATATATTGCAAATTCATTGTCATCAAACAACAACTATTTTAAAAGAAAGATTGAAGAAATTCAGATTATTCTTGTTGTGCCGTGACATCAATGTTTCATTAGAATGTAATTCGACCTGACCTTTTCCATGTGACTAAACTTGCAATTTGATGAGAACATGATATGAATCGGGTTCTTACAAAATTTAATGAATATTGACTTACATATCTTAAAGGGTGCTGGATATTATTTTTATTTTTATGGTTGAGGTTTTAAAAATATGATTTTATGAAGAGCATTTTAGTTGCAGTTCAAAATAAGTTTTGAAGTCTTTGGTTAAAATTGTGATTGAGTTTGAGGTTGATAAAAAACAGTTTTGTGTGTTTGATTAACATGTTTTTTTATATTGTTGTCAGCTTGTAAAATTACTTTAAAATATGTATTGTTTTTTTTAAATATTTAATAAGAATAATAATAAAATGTAATTAATAATTCAAGTAAATTAGATATTTGTTTTTATTCTCCTATCAAACTACTTGTAATTTCATCAAGAACTAAATCTACACGTGAAGGCCTCTGCGATCCTGGAACAATATATAGTAAAATATCATATAAAATAAAATTAGAATTGCGAGACAAAAATTATATTCAAATCTCCTTCTAATATATTTATTTATATTTTAATTAATAATATATTTATTTATATTTTAATTAATTTTTAGATTATTTTAATATTAAAAATATATTACCCCTCCCCGGCCCCCCTTCCCTGCATCCTGAAAATCCATTCTCCTCTATCTCACTCAAGTGAATTGGTTTCAAGCGAAAAGCAGAATGAAAAGCCGGTGCAAGCTGTTTTTCTTGCACAGGCTTTTCATTGTAATTTTTTATGTGGGACCCATGCATTGCATCCTGCTTTTTACATTAACCAAACACTAGATTAAGATGTGTTTTTTTGCAGCCTCTGGTTGCACCATAATCTCAAACACCCTTTTAATGTTAGCCTAATATCTAGTTGACTCGTGCTAAACTAGGTTTAATTTATTAAGAAAATCAAAATAATATTATTACTTTAGTTCAACTTAGAATAAATTGAGTTAATTTCTTAACCCGTAATAATAGTTTTAAATCAAGTCTATGAATCGAAATTAGTTTAATAACTTCACTAAAAGATAGTTCAAATAACCTTGTAAATCAACTTGATCCAATGGACTTGTACTAAATTAGGATTAGTTAAAAAAAACAATATTAGTTTAAATTAGCTTGAACTAATTTAGATTAACTTACTTAACAAATAATCATAACATTAAATCAAGCCATGAATTTAATAACTATACTGAAAGATCCATGCATGGAAAATGAAAATGTCCCAAAAAAAGAAGAAAATAGGAACAAAAAAGACACCTGAACTAACATTCAACAATGTGATATAGCACCCTAAGTTGATGGATTTGGAAGTACATGATTGGGCTCTGTGATGCCTAGACAAGAAGGTCAGTTTGTCTCCCCATGATTGAGGCAAAGAACTTGAACATTATAGCTTAGCTCCAAGTATTTGCTTGTTTGTGCATAGTTAGGATCTCAGAAATTTGTGCCTTGTTCAATAGGAATCCTCCATATACAGTAGCCACCTATAATCGACAGGCAAAAATGGGTATATAGATACATGGCGGAGCTCCAATGGAGGGCAAGTTCTACAAGTGCGTGACAGCAGGCAAACCTACCAAATCTATTATATTTTATATCGTTCAAAATCCATGTAGGAAGCACTATATCCTTGCATATACAGCACACAGAGGTTAACTTCCTGTCAAAAATAGATTATTTCCCGTTTTTGCAATCAACAAAGGTTACCACATTCTACTAGAAAAAGAGAGTGGAGGCTCGAAAGGGACTCTTTCTATGGAATCACTGGTCAGGAAAGAGCCAAGCATTACAGCACCACAGGCTCCTCCACTGAAGAACTTAAAAGAGAAGGAGCAAGAACTCCTAGAAGAAGTAAATGATCGGAAGGAAGAAGCCGGGCCTACAGATCTAGAGATAGCTACAAGTGATACAAAGCAGTTGTTCAATCGAGAGCTCAACCTTATTGGCAACTTCAGGAGCATGGATTCATCTGAGACTTCACCAGAAACTCATCAAGGTACTGATGGGGAGCAAAGGGTTTTCTCATGCAACTATTGTCAAAGAAAATTCTATAGTTCACAAGCACTTGGAGGACACCAGAATGCCCATAAAAGAGAAAGGAATCTAGCGAAAAGAGGGCAAAGATCAAAAGGGAGTCAGTTAGAAGCTTCAATGGCAGCTTATGGACATCGTTATTTCCACCACCACCATCATTCAAGCATGGCTTCTCTTCCTCTTCATGGTAGATCTCTTGGAATTCAAGTACACTCAATGATCCACAAGCCATCCCACCTATCATATTCTACTGGTTTTGGAAACATGTTTGGACACGGCAGCTGGTCTAGGCGGCCGCCCCATATTGATCAGCAACCAGGTATAGGTAAATTATCAATGGAGAATTCTTATATGAACGCCACAACACCACCGCGTGCCAGCGTCGGTAGGTTCAACTTAGAGATGACTGGTGCTGCAGTTTCTCCGGCAGACCCTGGAATTGGTAGGTGGATAGGCAATGGTCATTTGAAGACTAATCAAGATGATCATATTCACAAGCTTGACTTGTCCCTCAAGCTCTAAAATGTGTTCTCTCCCTTCTCCACACTTTAATTTATCTTCTTGGACTCATATCTATTGAATCCTGGTTACATAAATGCTAAATGATCGTTGTTTTCATTCTCTTCCCTTCCTTGATTGCAATAGTTCATGTTTTGCTTCATCAATCTTGTGAAAGCATAGTATATTTTTTTCTTAATAAAAAATGAGAAGCTCGAATATGAGATTCGACCTACAACACTTAAAAAGTTTATACTTTAATTTCTTCGATATGGTCAATTTAAGAGTAATTTATGATTACTCGTGAATCATGTGATGTTCTTAATCTAGGATTGTTCTCATGTAGCGATTTCTGGTAAGTTAAAATTCACAATACAAAGAAGAAGAGAATTCAACAAAAATTCTGTGATTATATTCAAGCATGGTTTGATGAGTAGATTAAACAAGACTATCCTTTAAATTGCTGAGGGTCGTCATAAATCTAGCTAATGGAGCAAGAACACTGTCATATCAAGCCCGATTCAATCTCATGTATCAAATGTTGTAGCTGCTGCCGCCTCATACGTAGATGCAAGACATCACTGAATACATTAAAAACACTGTCACATGACAATCGTGATACAGTTAATGATGATATCAATATTACGATAAAAAATTTATGATTTATGTTGTAAATTTCAAATTCGAATCAAAATATAAATTCTTTATAAAAAATCAAAATAATCAGAATTTTATTTATTTATCTAGAATTATAAATTATATTTTTTAAAAAATAAGGTTTCTCACGTAAGAAAGCTATTGATATTTTACACTGTCTAGGAGTGGAGAGTATAGACATTTACAAGTTTCCAGTAGCGTTTTTCTTTTTGAAGGATGTCTTTTCATGACAAAATTCACTTTGTGATGATATCAATATTTTACATTGACTGGAGAAATCGAAGACTTTCCCAACTTGTAAGCTTTAGGGTCTGTCTCTCTCTCTCTCTCTCTCTCTCTCTCCTTACGATCGATGTGCCACTTTATGACAAAACCCGCAAGCCTGAAGATGAGAGACTAGCAGCCATGGAAAGGAGTTTTTTTCTACGCTATCAGTTATCATGGATTCACCTTGCTTCAAAGCAGAAAGTAAACACAAAATCTCCATGCAGTCACAGTCAAGAATATAGAAGATCTGGTGTTGTTTGCAGGAAATAATATCAAATTAGGCATTATAGAAAAGCAAATTTATTCGTAGGATAAATTGTATTTATGTGCATTTCTTAGTAGAGGAGAAACTGTGTCTGTGTCATTTACAATTTAAAAATAGAGACTTTCTCCATTATTTAAAAACCCTAGACACGCTGTATGTTTGTCCTTTACCAAGTAACGTGTAAGATGTTCTTTCACAAACTGATCATTAAATCTAGGGAAGATTTGATTCTGTGTTCATACTTCATCCAGTGTATATTTCTTCGTAGAATAGTGCATGCCCTCTTTTAAGGGCATAACAAGCTGAACCAGGCTGGTCCTCTACAATGAAGTTTATATATTTTTTTTTAGGTTTTCACCTAAAATTAAGTCAACTTTTTAGCAGACATGCCCTCTTAAGTTTCAATTTATTAAATTAAATTTAGATCAGCATAAAAAGTCGGCATTCGAGAAACATGACTAGAATGGGTTCTTGCAGAAACAGAAAATTAGGTTTTGCCTATCTGGTTGACAAGATTAGGTCTTGTAGAGTATAGCACGATGGCCTTCAATGCTTTGTAACGCTCCTTATTTGATACTTGATAGGTATGGCATATCGCGTATCAGATAAAGAGTGTTAAATGGCATTAAAGGCCATCATGTTTCCTGCCAAAATTAGGTGCTTGCAAGGAGGGATCATGAAATGCATACCAAGAAGTTGGGCAGCTGCCGAGAGCTTCCCATCTAAACCCAAAAAGAACTGGCCATACCTCTTTGGACCTGTGTTGTTTATCTCGTTTTGTTTTGGCCTAAACATTTAATATCAGTTACAAAAAAAGATAAAACAACACAATTTTTATCTCATTTAAATTTTAGCTTATTCTGGAAATTTCACTCAAATTTCAACTGGAATGTTCCAGTTTCATTCCGCCCGTGCTTCGGACCAGAATGTCTCACCATGAAGACCTGGTCATACCTCTCCGGACCAAAATGTCTCACCATGAAGATGGTACATGGACCATTCACCCAGTATAGCTGGTGTTGATCTGGGCAGGTTTCATTCCACAGAAACTACTATGCCTTGCATTTGATGAATAAAGATTATAAAAAACTAAAACCAGACCCTGCCCTTAATTTGAGCTCAGTCATGGCACATTATTCCATTAAAAGCAGGAAAAGGGTTACTGCTCATATAAATCCACGCCATCATCGTCATCTCAACCTTGCTTATTGTTTTCAGCTTTTATTATATCACAATCAAATTCATTTGACCTAATTCTGCCACAGAACCTCATCATGACAACTACCAAACATCAATATTTCTGGACAAATTAACTGCAATCTCATGTTGCTTGTTTCAGCACGAAAGCATAATAGTGTGTCCTGTTAGAAAGATAGCAAGAGAAGAAATGATGGCCGGCATGATGTTATGGAAGCCTGCCAGTGAATTACTAGATATCACCAAATAAACTTGACAAAAGGCAATATCATTATTTTACACCATTCGACACCTAAACACTGAGTTGATAATAAAATCAAATATTGTCACATATTGATCCAATCTTATTACACAAACATGCAATTCTCTAATTGTTTTAATGTTTGAGCATGTACATGTACAATAATTTACCACAATAAGCCAAGTGCAGAACAAACTTGAATATACCTTTTGTCCCATCACAACCTGCTATGTTAGGCTTAACAAAGGCAACATAAATTGTGTAGCTAGCCCATTCAAACAGTTCTACTGAAAGCAAACCTCGATTTTGCTTTTCTTATGGGTACTTCAAAGGTTGGAGAGGGACGATTCCTTGAAAATATATTAGGACTGGAAGCCAAAAGCAATGAGGCTAATGTAATAGGAAGGCATGGACAGAGATAGGAAGTGTGCCATTTGGGAATTGAATCAAACACATTGTTCAGCCAAACAATAGAAATATTGATATAGCTGTGACCCATGTCAAATAAGGGTATACAGAAAACAAGAGTGTCTAGCTGATTCTAACCACAAGATGTCAAGAACAATGGCTAGCAATCTATTTATGTGATTTTAGCTGATATGGGGTGAAACATGTCTCACTACAAACTGCAAATCTTCTAAATAATATGCATCTAAGATGAAGAAAAACAGTGTGAAGAAATCATAGTTTAGATCCTAAAAAGAACTAAGACTGCAACTTAATCTGTTATCTCGAGTTCCCATACTTATCCCTCCTCTCTAAAAGTCCCATCTTTCGATGTGCACACCCCAAGTCATCATGAAGGCACAAATATAGAAATAATCCTCCCTAAGGAATCGTTTGATTCGCTGACTTTTATTTCCTTCATCCACGAACCTTAGAGTACCTTGGTTAGAATCCCAGGCAATTTTCAAGTTGGTTCAGCTAACTCAAAAATCCATTAATGAGGGGAGATTTTGCACCTAGAGAGTCTCTAAGATGATGGTTCCCATTTATGAACATCTAGAATCAAGCGGTTGATTCCAAGCTCACCAGCTCATAATGAAAATCCAACACCTTCATTTACTGGGTTTGAGTTACTCTCAGCTATGCTCGAGACAATAATATTTCCATATTTCCATGCTCAACCATAAAGAGTCCATACCCCAAGTCCCACAGAAGTAGGTTCCCATATGGGTGATTTTTTTTACTATTCTTACTATCAAAATTTTGGTGATAGAGTGGCTGCTTTCATGACCCAAGCCTGCAACTCAGGGTTTCAAGAGGATTGCACCGAGAAATGGCCCAATCCATATTCAACACAATGGCTCCTAAAAAAAGGTAATGCTATGCCTTTTCTCGTTTCTAGACAAAAAAAAATTGTTATCTAATTTTGAACACCTAAAGGAGAGTACTTATTTGAATATGCAGCTTCATGCACAAAGGTTTCACTTCAAGAGTTTCTTTGAATAGTTTAGTTAATTCCTTAAACATGAGTTTCCACATTAGAATAGAAAGAACAAATGAAATTACAGCCTGGGCCAAGGCCTTCGCTACTATTTTAGCAATTCATTGCAAGGGCAGTGGCCATGGATATAGCAATCTGATACAGCTATGTTTCAAGAGCAAAACTAAAATAAAATTACACTGCCCATACTGTCTTCTGTTTTGTAGATAATTTCTACAAGTAGAGTTCAAAAGTTCATGATTCCATACTTGTACTGGCAAGACCGAGAGCGAGAGAGAAATGCAATGTGGCTCAGGAAAAATGAAAGAAAGTAAACTTTCTAGTTGTATGAATCAATCACGAGTAGCTTACCATCAGAATACCCTTAGAGAGTTTAGTCAGGAATCCAAGAATTTCATTTTCGTGAGCTACATACTGAATAACAGTGATCTCGTCAAATAATCAAAAAATAAAAATAAACAAAGCTGTCTTGTAAAGGGCACCGTGAAAAAACATCCTTCTATTTTTCTACAAAAGATTTGACCTTTCCAAACCAATGTATAAGTTCAATCCTATCCTTATTCAGCATATATTCATGCAAGAAGAAAGAAAGTTCATCATTTACCCCTCTTACATCCAAGTACTCGCGAAGCCTCTTCTGAAGCTCTCTATTCAACTTCCTAAAAAAAAACACATTCAGTCCGAACCTAAGTCAACCAACCAAGCAAACCTGAATTGCAAAAAAAACACAAGCACCACAATCATCAAAAGAAAAGAAAAGAAAGGTCCACACCTGAAATCAGGCCCCATATAAGGCCTTCCCAGCATCTTCTCACCCCTGAGCAAGTAAACTTTCTGAATCTCCAAACGATCAGGCCACGCTGAGCATAAGAACTCCAAATTTTCACCACCATCCCCTTTTGAAACATCAACAATAAAACTAATGTGAAGACGCACATCTTCGCCCGTGGCATCATCTCCAAGTTTTGGAACAGTTACGTATCCGTCAAACATTGTAACTTCAAGTTTAATATCTTCAATATCATCATATTTGCCCCTCATTATCATCCACTGCTCTCCTGGTTGATCTTCCACTGTAAATGAATGAAATCTCGTCTCTGGCTACATAATCAAAATAAAAAAACCAGTTACTATTAACAAACAAGTCATTCACATAAATTACACAAGTAGAAAGCTAAAGCTTCGATGTGAGAAATTCAACCTCTTTAAGCAATGATCGCGCGCACGCAAGGAAAAAGCTATCAAGAGCCCATTTTATTATTTTTTACTGAATATAAATAATCTACTCACTATTGATATAATAATTTCACTTCATAAATTAATCTTCTAAATAAATTACATTGCTAAAGCTTTTTACTTTCATGCTTAAATTCACCCAAAAAGAATAAATTACACGAGTAAATAAAAAACTATTACGTACCCATTTTTTTTATTTTTTACAGAGGATAAAAAAGTCACTCTTAATATAACAATTTCACTCCATAAATCAATCTACTAAACGTATTACAATGCTAAAGCTCATTACTTTCATGCTAGAACGCCAAAAAAAAAAATTATAAATAAATTACACGAGTAGATAAATAAAAAATTAAGTACCCATTTTTTGTTTAAACTTAAAAGGCCAAAAATAAACAATTTAACGATTCATTTCTAGTCTTGCCATGTTAACTTGTTCGTTTTCTAGGCAACCAAACAGGAACCCAGAAGATATTCATTAGCAACAGGTAAAAAATTATAAAAACATAGATATTTAAATATTGAAAGGACCTGATGTGGAGGGGCATATTCAGACTGGTAATCGATTTCCTTGTCGATGATTCTGAGAATGTTAGCTTCTAGCGGCGATTTGGTAATTTTGTTGTCTTTTGAGTAAGGCCTGGAGGATTGGAAGAGAAACGAAGATGTGATGGAATTTCTTGATTGGAGAAGTGGTGAAGTTGAAGAAGAAAAGGACGAGAAAAGGGTTCTTGCTGCTGTTCGAATCAAGCGAGCCATTGGAGTGTTAGCAACTTAGCAATGGACTGTTTTTTTTTCCGGGCGGGGGGGTTAAGGTGTGGGTTTTCTTTTGCAAAAGGCCTAAAAAAACCAAAATATAACGGGAATTTTGATTAGGTCCCCCTATTATTTATTATTTTGATTAAATACCAGTTTGGATTCATGATTCTCAATATGATTCGTCAATATAAATCAATAATATTTCTTAATATAATATGTTATGTCAGATGATGAAGACATTTCAGTGAAGTTATGAAGTCTTTAATAAGAAAGAGAAATCAAATGTTTAAGGTAATTAGATAATAACTATGTTGTAAAAAATAATTAAGATGTAATGTGTGGTGAGCAAAAAACTGAAAAACTAACTAAACCAAGAAAATAAAAATAAAAATTTAAATCATTTAGATTTTTAAAAAACATATCTGGTTCAGGATTAGATTTTTGAAGTAAAAAACTGGTAAATTGAATCCGCTCAAATTAAACAAAAATATATAATTTTTTTTATTCTTTTGATTTAGTTTAATTTTTTTTATTTGCTTTCATTTTGATTAAATGGGAAAAGGGAAAACATGGTTAAAGTTTTAAAAAAATATATTTTTTTCAATTTTTTTGTTGAAAATATCAATTTGAACCAAACCAAACCAAAACCAATTGATTTAAACCAAGTCTTGTTCAAAGTTTTTTTTTTATTTTCTTGGTTTGGTTTGGTTTGGGTTTTTTATTGATAAAAACCAAATCAAATCGAATATAATTACTCCAATGCTGTACCACGTGGGTTCTAAATGATTTCATTGGGAATTTATTGATATCTTAGAGATAAAATAAAGATAAAAATATATAATTTTAAAACTTAACTTGACATATTGACTTGGATCTAGCTGTTCCATGATCTAAATTGACGGTTCAAAATGATTACGTAGATAAAAATATATAATTTTAAAATTTAATTTTAAAAACTGATTTGAGATCTAGTTATTCCAAGATATAAATTGATTATGATGTAATTAAAACTCGTAACTTGAAATTCCAATCAATAGAGATAGTTTAAAAGCTCTAACAAAAAAATAGAATAAGAACTTGATTTAGATTTCTTGTATAGATGGAGAACTTTTTCAGGTATGCATAATATTTTTTTTATTTTCCTTTTCAATTTAGATGGAGTGATAGTTTTTCATGGCACATTTCCTTCCGAGGTATGAGAGTTAAAGATGTATTATGTATTGTGGTGATTTTTATATTCATTTTAAAAGAACTTGAATTTTAAAAAAATATTTATTTAATTAAAATTATTATAATATAAATTTTTATTTGTACAAGAGTATCTCAACGTAAGTTCTACAAGACGAGGTAAAAAAATATATATATTTTTAGCATTTTATAATTTTTTTTCACTCTAATGAAAAAGCTATTTGAATAGCTAAAAATAATTTTTTCAACATGAGTTACTGTTTATAGCAACTTGAAATTAAAAAGTTGTATTTTTTTTGTTATACTAGAACATGGTATGTCACATACTTCACAACTACTTTTTAAAAGTTGGTAGCAAATGAAATTTTAATAGAATTTTTCAATATTTTAAAATTTTAAATTTTAATTGTTACGAGTTTTTAATTTTTAATTTATTTTTTTAATTTAAATATAATTAAAAAATTAATAATTATATTATTGGAAAATTTTAAAAAAATAATTATTTAATTATATAACTTATTCATATAATTAATTTCATAATTAAATTATATATAAAATAATTGCATTATATTTAAAATATAATATGAAAAAATGGCTTTCCAAAAAAACTTTTACTATTAAAGTATATATCAATAAAAAAAAATCATATATATACTATTCAGAAAACTATTTTAAAGATTTAAATCTCTAAAATAAATTCTGTTATTTGGCAAAGGTAGAAGCTATCAAAATTTAAAATACAATTATATATAAAATGGGGTATTAGCTGGACTTGGAAGGCTTTTACATTCACGGGATGGGCTGGGCTCTGTTGTTGATGGGTAGTATGACTTGCTGTCTTATTTCACAAGTCCATCACCATGTTTTTAACAAGCCCGCATGAGGCCCATAATTAGGTCTAAACATCTGCTGGGCCAACTCAGGCCCAGGTTTTGCAATTTATTATCTATCTAAAATAATTAAATCATATATCTATGGCCATGAACTCGAGTCTATAAATAAATCATATGCAAAAATTTAAGAAAAAAATATTTTTTTTGTCAAAAATAATTTTAAAATACAAAAACAAACATGCTTCCAAGCTTAACCAATCATGTCCTTAAACCCTACATTTGGAAAAAAAAAATACACAAATTAAAGTATAAAATATAATTAAATTTTATAAACAGTGTTGGGGAAAAAATAAAATATTTTTTATTTTAAATTATATTATTTTTTGTTTTAATTTTTTTTAATATATTAATAAATAAAAATTATTTTAGAAAACAACATTACCCGCACTCAAGCATGCACTAGCTAAGGATTGTTTTTCCGTAGGTTGAGTGGATTTTTCATGGGTCACCACGTGGTTCCTTCGCAATATTCACGCCGACGTCGTACGAACAGGGCCCACTGCTATTCTACAATTGACGCGTGACAAGTCTCCTGTAGTGTGGACCTCAACTCGTTTGACAGCATGCTCCGCTCCTGCTTGCAAGACTGAAATAATTTATGGCTGTCTCCAGATTGGTTACAAAATCATGATGATCCTCTTGGTTCCCATCATTTTCCATCATATATATATATATATATTATTTTTTTAAATAAAAAATTTTTGGGTTTGAAACATGTACACATTATCTTATATTTATTTATAAATATTGGATTAACAAAACTCAGATAATATATTAAAAATATTATTTCATCTAAATAATTAAAATATTAAATGAGATGCGATAATATAATTTATATTATTATTATAATAAAAAAAGAAATGGAAGATGTAAATGAGATCCAGGCTGGACCCTCTTGTTATTTCAATGGAGGCAAAAGACAAAGGCTCGTGAAGATGCTGATGACGCGGCGACTGTTGACTGCCGGTGGAACCAATCTTTAGATTCTTCCAATCGTCTTTTACTTTATAAATCACTCCTGTGGTTTCTCGGGTCCCTTCGTCAAAGCATTTCCATTTATTTTTTATTTAAAAATATATTAAAATAATTTATTATTTTTTTATAATTATTTTTGAGATTATCATATTAAAATAATTTAAAAACACTATAAAAAATCTATTTTTTTTTGTTTTTTTAAATCATTTTAATATGTTGATATATATAATAATTTTTAAAAATAATAAGTAAATTATTTATTTTTTATATATTTATAAATAAAAATACTTTAAAAAATAATTTCTATAAACAGTCCATTGATCACCTTGGAGTTTGGATGGTTAATGTTAGAAAAAATAAATAAAAAGAATTTTTAAAAATATGATAACAGTTGATTTTCAGGATAATTAAAAAAAATTCTAAAATTACAAAACACTCCTACAAACTTCGCTTGAATTTTATCCTTTTTTAATAACACATTGATATTTTTACTCTTTATAAAAACTTGAAATACCATAAACACCTCCACTAGCAATTCTAAGTTTTTATCTTGTCGAAGACTAATGTAATAATTACATTATTCATAAACATTGAAAAAAAATTGAAAGTACACTCGGATAATGAATTGTTTGTTGTTTGATGAAGAGGGTAAAATCATAATTTGTTTGTGCAAAATATCCTGTAAAAATACAAATAGCTCCAAATAATAAGATAATATCAATTAATCCCGTGAAAAAAATATAAAATATCTTCAAATATAATAATTAAATTTTATAAACTAAAAGATTAAATAATAATTATACCATTACACTATTTAGCATTTTATAAAATATAATCTGATCTCAAGTGGAATTTGTCTGCATGCATAAAAGTTGAGAACCCCACCACGTCTCTCTTCGAACATCATTGAATACATGAATGATTGTTTCTTCCATCATTATCTATGATTCCCATCAAAATTAATTTTGAAAATTAAATATATATTTATAAGAACTTGTGCTTGTATCAAATCGTAAAATATCTTACAAAATATTCTTAGAAATGTATCCTTAAATTTGCTTATTATTATTATTATTATTGATTTTATTATTTGAGTAACAAAAAGCATGGGAGACTTGTAAGTTTTGTTTGGATAAATAAAAAGTTGCTTTGTTTGGCTACATAAGAAGAATTTCATGTACAATAAACAAATATTTTTATATATAATTATTAAATTGTCCCAAAAAAAATACTATTTCCCATAATTAAAACAAAAATTAGAAGAAATTAGGGATTTATTTTATATACACTCATGATTTGCTGTGAATTTATACAATAAAATACTATTTTATTCACATAAAACAAAACCAAATATAAAAGTTTTTTATTCTTCTTTGGAGTTATTTAAATCGTACTCTTTATTTCTTTATTATTTTGATTATTATTTATTTGTTTTGAATCATTATTTTATTTTAATTTGTAATTTTACCTGTTGTTTGATTTTTTTTCTCAAATTTGATTTTTATTTTTTTATTATATTATTTTCTTGACTTTTTTTTCAATTTTATCCCTCATTATTTCATCTTTTTTTTTTTCTATGTGAGATCTGGTTCCTTTTACATCAATGTGGTGATCTTGGTCTCATGACTCGGGTCATAATATAAAATGTTACTAGAATTGACTTAAGTTTTTCTTGTTACACAAATTTTTTATTAGTTATTTTAATTTTAAAAATTAATTTTAATAAATAATGATTTTTTTTTTATTTTTTTTTCTACGAAGATGTTATAACTTCATGTTTGAGGCGCAAATTTTTCATGTTAACTCAAATTTACTAGAGTTTTTTTAATTATTTTTTTTATTCTTTAACACTAAATTATCTTGAAATTCAACCTCCTAATTTATTTTTTTCCACATGTCATCATCGTCATGTTCTCTTTATATTCACTAGTTATACAATCATAGTTTTTTTTATATAATTAAATTAAAAATATACACTAGCAACGCCTCAATTTCTTCAAAAAAAAAAAACAATCAAACTCGTGGTGAAACATATACAGTCCATCTAGTTCTATCCCAAGTATATGATTCACATCTCACCAAGTAAATTTATTTATCAAAATTAATATATTGTCAAATGAAACAATACCATAAAATAAAATAAAAATTACTAAGAATATTAAAATTTTTAAATACATCATATAAAGTACAACATTAATTATTACTTTTTATTTAATTGCAAGGATTAAGTTTATAATTTAATCAAAAGCAATTCCCAAGTGTACCCCACAATTCCCTCTCCACTCCATCACATCAATCAAAAGAAAGTAGCATTAAGGGAAAGGGAAACCAATGGCACTTTGGGTAATTAATAAACTTTCAGGGTGAAATATAATTGAATAATTGGACCGTTTATCCCATCCGAGCAAAGAAAAACCAAAAGCAGAAGGTTAAGGAAGTTTGCGGACTCTTTCATGGCAGCCGGTGCAACCCAAAGTACAAAATTATCCTCTTTGTCTGCTCCCACCACATATTTTCTTATAAATAAATAAATATCTCGGTTCCCCATTCAACCCCTGGAATTCCTCGAATTTCCTCGATCCCCTCAAATACTTGGCTTCTCTTAGCTTTCTATACCACTACCACCATTTTTTTCTTTTCTCTTGTTTAAAGAAAAAGAAAGAAATGCTCGGTAGAATGGTGATGTTGAACAAGAAAAAAAAAACTGGGACGGTTCCGGTTTACTTAAATGTTTATGATTTGACGACGATTAATGGTTACGCTTACTGGGTTGGTCTCGGGATCTACCATTCTGGTGTACAAGGTTAGTTCTAGTTTATAACGTTCTGATCTTTTTTATGCTCACTTTTTTCTGGGCTCTTTTGTTTTTAGATTTTAACGATGTTTTTTGTAAGAAGAATGACGGTGGCTCGGTTTTTTTTTTGACAATTTAGATCTAAGGAAAAGCGTGTTGATGTTTCAAAGCCGTTTGGTTGCTGAGAAAATGAAATGATAGGAAGCAATGTTATTTATGGGATTGATTTATGATAAATCTTTTGTTTTTCTTCTTTTCTGTATTTATTTATCCGGGGAGTGGGGAAAGTGTTTATGTTTTAGAGTCGTTTGGTTGCTGAGAAAATGAAATGAAAGAAGAAAGATGGGAAGCAATGCTACTTACGGGATTAATTTATGATAAATCTTTTGTTTTTCTTTTTTCCTGTATTTATCTATCCGGGGAGTGGGGAAAGTGTTTTTTTATTTTATTGTTCTTTTTGAAGTGGGAAAATGCTACCCCGTTAACTATAGAAAATTAAATCGTAGAGGCTTGAGAGGAAAGTTTATTAATTTGTTTATTTTATAGTGATCTCATGTTAGTCAAATAGGTAAAACTTAGTCTGGTTTGTTGAGCTACGGTGGCAGGAAAAAATGAATTTGGGCCAATGACTATTAAGAGTGTTTTTTAATTACTTGTGACATGAGCTAAATTGAATCCTTTGTTTTTGGCTGTGATAATGTAGTTCACGGTGTTGAATATGGTTTTGGAGCACATGATCATCCGACAACAGGGATTTTTGAGGTTGAGCCGAAGCAATGCCCGGGATTTATGTTTAGGAAATCAATATTGATCGGAAGAACTGATCTGGGTCCTAAAGAAGTTCGGGTATTCATGGAGAAATTAGCTCAGGTGTTTCCTGGGAATACTTATCATCTTATCACTAAGAACTGCAATCACTTCTGTAATGATGTGTGCCTCAAGTTGGCTGGGAAAAAAATTCCACGATGGGTTAATCGTCTTGCTCGTATAGGTAAGGGCCCCATTTAAATTGGTTTATGGTTTCTGCTTTCAGATTGTCTTATGCTTACAAAGACAGGAAAAAAGTGTGGTTTTGGTCGTGAATTTCACCATCTTTTTTCTGTTTTTTTCATTGCCATACATGTAGTTTTATAACCTGGTTAAGTGGTCAGGGGAATGTTTCTGATTTTATCATTAGTAAATTCCTATAATAGGAACCGCAAACCACGAAGTGATTTATTTCAAATATGTCTTTGTTTATAATTCCTTTTCCAGTCATTCTCACCCTGAAAATGCCATATCTTTGAGTTTTAGCCATGACGTTGAAGATGCTGATCTTATCCATGTTACAATTTAGCTAAGGTCTCTATTTAACAGCTCCTACAAGAAGTCTGGTTTTCTTATTCCTTCCTCCATTTTTTACCGGAGGATATCAGAACCAGTCATTATTTTGCATTTAAAAATTTCTTTACTAGAATTTCGATATTTTCATGTGTGAAGATTTTCAATAGATGATTCCCGCTGAGCTATTTGAGTGGGACAAAGGGAAATGGATAGCCAGCGGTTAAGGCTGTAAAATATGTAATTCTATTGGTTTGCATCAACCCTATGCATGCCTTCAGAAGCCTTGTCTAAAAGTCAGAGGGCATCTTCCTTAACTTGGAAGTTTTATAACTGAACATTAATGCGATTTTTCCTTCAACACCACGTCAAGCATTATTTACTCAGTTGAGCATCATCCACATGTAATTTGATTATAACCAACCTTACCTGTCCTTATCCAGCAAACCAGGCACAAATTTAACGTTGGTGTTGCTTCTGAAAAACTTTCAGGTTTTCTTTGCAACTGTGTTCTTCCAGCAGAGTTGAATGAAACAAAAATCCGGCAAGTTAGATCCGAAGATAGTGTACAGGAGAAGAAGAAATTGAGAAGCCGTTCGACTAGGTTCATGTCATCATCTAATCCGGTGACTTCCCCTTCAGTGACACCTTGCCCTTCAAGTTCTGGAAGCAGAAGTGGTAGACAGAGATGTTTTATTCCTCTGACTTCAAGATCTTTTGTTCATGATGATTCTACGTCATGGAGCTTGAAAGCTTAATGAATACATTGCGTTTTAAAACATTTTAGGGATTTAGACTAGAAAAAAAAAAAATCAACTACAGACGGGGAAATGCGCAGTTTGTATTCTGCCCCATGTTATCTGGTTTTTGTGGTCTCTGAGACATCTGCGTCAAAGCTGTTGCAGAGCTTCTGTTTTCTGTAAAGATTACTGTTTTTAATGAATGGGGAGTCGTATGATTTTGTGTAAAATGCTTTCTGGTCCAGAAGCAGAGATGATGCCTGGTCGCTCAAATGTTCATATTCTACATAAATGATGAAAGTTTCACCGTTCTGTATTATCTAGTAGGTGATGTCGATGTTCGTATTAACAAATCTACTTAAGGGTTCGCATTTATAATCTACCTTAGGTTCCCCAAGAAAGCAATTTGCTTTTGTCAGGTAAAAGAGTTGTGGCCCAGATTATAATGATCTGCTTCCGGTTCTCCCCAAGAAAGCAATTACTTTTGTTAGGTCAAAGAGTTGTGGCCCTGAGATTATGAAGATCTGCTAGACCCTAAGAAAGCAATTTAGTTTTGTTAGGTCAAAAAGTTGTGGTCCTGAGATTATAATGATCTGCTTACGGGTCTCCTATGAAAGTAACCTGCTTCTGTTAGGTCAAAAGTGTTGTGGTCCTAGATTATAGCGACAGTGATCCAGCTATGAAAATGTTTTTAAAAGTCTACTGCAACTGATTAATACTAGAAGCCTGTATTTTGTAAGATCGCTTGCTCTGCATCTTTGGTCCGAACATGGTGATTGACAATGTATTTTAAAAATATTTTAAAAAAATATTTATTTATTTTTATTTTAAATTATTTTTTTAATAATTTTAAATAATTTTAATATAATTTTTTTTTTTAAAAGAAAAAACAGATTCACTTACAAAATAACTACCTCATCATTCTTTTCTTTTTTTCTATGGATCAAAATCATTGACTATTATTATACCATTAGTTATTTTCAAGTACTATAAAATAAAAATAACTCTCATGTCTCAAATATATATATATATATATATATATATATATATATATATATATATTTCAAATTAGACTCAAATGAGTTTTGGGTCAGGTTTAATAATATTCATATCCTATTTATTATTAAAAAAAAATGATTTTAGATGGTTTGCATGGTGCTTGAAATCAAGGTGATATGAGAGTAAAGAATTATAACATGAGAGTAAAAAAATAATATTTTTTGATTTAGTTTGAGATATGAGTGACCTAATTGATCAAATGTTTTGATTTAGGGTGAGATTGAAAATTAAGTAAAATGAGGAGCTACTCGTAGATCATTTTTAAAAATTTATCCCTAGAGGATGTGGTATAATGACAAAAAAATTTAAGATTTATATATCATATCTCGAGTTTTGAGTCAAGAAATCATATCTTATAAGAGTCTGGAATAATCGGAGTTTTACTCTTCTATCTGGATCCTATAAAATATACTTTTCGAGAGGTCGAGTTTTCTCTAATAAAAATATTCTAAAAAATCTATATACTTTCAGATTAATATACCTATCACAGCCCATGCCCCAACAAAAAAGATCCACTTACAAAATATAACAATCTCATCATTCATTTTTATTTCTATGTATCACAATCAATAACTATTATTATACCATTATTTATTTTCAAGTATCATAAAATAAAAATAGCCTTTTATTTTATAATACCAATTAAAACTAAATTTTATTTAAAAAAAACTTAAAATAATATATACATTATATTGAACTAATGTATTTAAAAGAATTTTTATTTTCTAACAGTTAAATCTAAGATTTAAACTTTGAAAGTTATTGTAAAAAAAGAAAAACATCCCCTCAATCATCATAAAAATAGCTTGAAATCCACTAACCTATTATGGTAATTAAAACCTAAACTTGACCCATCAACACAATTAAAAAGCTAATCAACAACTTTATTATTTAAACATCTCCTAATTTGGACTCATTATCAAACCAGCATATGATTTGCGTCTGGCAAATTACTACAATATTGAAGTTGTCAAATTCAGAAAACTATATTGCGGTATAATTTTATTTTTTAAATCTTTTTATATATATTTTGAGATTATTTTGATGTACAAGGTTAAAAATATTTAAAAATAAATAAAAAAAGGTGAAGCATATGAAACATAATTTGATTATCAAGTTTGGTGCCTTTTTATTTTTGTAGTTGTACCGATGTTTGCTTAAAATTAGAATTTTTTTCATTTTAAATAAAATTTTTATGGTGTTTTAAAATTATTTTGGTGTACTGATGTCAAAAATAATTAAAAAAAATAAAAATTATATCCTATATTTTTAAATAAAAATATTTTCAAAAACAACAATAGCCGCACTTTCAAAAGGCCTTATATTATACCAAAGACAATGCTCATCATGAGATAAAGCTCCCAAATATTAAATATTAATCTGATAAAGAATATGAAACGTGATTTGATTATCAAGCTTATACTATATCAAGATAGAGCCAATGAATCCAGCTCGAGTAGAAAAAGGGTGGTAGATGATGCTTCTTGCGCCGGCAACCGCAGTTTGAAACGCGGTTGGCCGACGGGTCGAAGTCATATTTAGCAGCTGTAAGGTGATTCTTCTTCTTCTTATCCAAATACACAGAATACCAGCCTGAAAAACCCAGAATCTATTCAGCATATTATTAGCCCCATGCATGCCTTTTACTCGTTCCACAACTCAAAGTCCATGCTTTTGGACAAATACAACGTTATTTAAATAGTATCTTTAAGTTTGAAAAGTATTTTTTTATTTATTTTAAATTATTATTTTCATGTTTTTCTAAATAAAAAAAATACTGTACTAAGTTAAGTGCTGGATGCCCTAATCATTCCCTGTATTGTAACTCAGATGCATGGTATCTTAATTTCCTGTGATTATTTTAATTTATTTATTTATGTACTCTTCAACAAGACTCAGATTATTATTTTTATTTAGTTTGAGATATGAGGGACCTAATTGATTAAATGTTTTGATTTAGGACGAGATTGAAAATTAAGTAAAATGAGGAGCTAATCGTGAATCCATTTTGAAAACATCATATTTCTTAAACCCAACCAGCTTGGCAGATTCATCCTTGAAACTGGTGGTCATGAAATCTTATCCGAAAAGCATCATAATTAAATTAAATTAAATTTTAATATTTTATATTATTTTTATATGATGATGTGAAAAATATTTTAAAAAAATATAAAATATATTATTTTAATATATTATTGGAAATTAAAAAAAAAAAAAAAAACTTTGTTATGGATACACGGGAGATCAGCATTTCATTCCACCTGAAAGGACTGATTAGAAAAATCCATTTGACCTTACCTCCTTTCCTCGAATTCTCAGGAAAAAAAACTATATATTATTTATTTATTATGGGTCGGATAAAACATTTATACATTTATAAAGTATTGAATATTTAACGCGTATTCATTAATTAGTATTAGTTTTTAATTAATAACAAGCAAAACAATATATTTAAAGTATGTAGATGATTATTAAATGATAAAACAATAAGTATTATTTACATATGTGCGTGTGTGTTATATCAGTATTCAGGTGTGTATATATTATATTGTATTAAAAAAACTAAATATTCTTCAAATATATATTTATATATATAAAGTATATAATTAAAAAGCTAAAACCTAATCTTGACCCATCAATACAATTAAAAAGCTAATCAACAACTTTATTATTTAAATATCCCTTAATTTAGACTCAATATCAAACCAGCATATGATAAGTGTTTGGTAAATTACTATAATATTGATGTTGTCAAATTCAGGAAATATTCCGGTGTCAAATAAATTTTTAGTTTTTAAAATAAAAATTTAATTTTCTATTTTGAGATTATTTTGGTATACAAGGTTATTTTTTTTAAAAAAAAAAAAACACTAATTTAATATATTTAAAATCAAAATACAACGTGAAAAACAATCTTTTGAAATATTGTTCACGTTCATTGAAGGGTTAGTAGCTAGCCAAAAGCCACTTTTAATGTAATATTGGCACACCAAACACATTATTTATCATATTAAATATTAATCTGATTAAGAATATGAAACGTGATTTGATTATCAAGCTTACACTATATCAAGATCAAGCAAATGAACCCAGCTCGAGTAGAAAAAGGGTGGCCGACGATGCTTTTTGCGCCGCCAACCGCGGCTGACCGACGGGCCGAAGTCATATTTATCAGCTGCCAGGTGATTCTTCTTATCCAAATATACAGAACCTGAGAAACCCAGAATCTTTTAAGCATATCATTAGCATGGCGCATCATGCATGCCTTTTACTCGTTCCACAATTCAAAGTCCATGCTTTTGGACAAGAACAAGGTCATTTAAACAGTGAATTATCTTTATTTTAGAATTATTTTATAAAAAAATTGAGAAGTAATTGTTTTTATTATTATTTTAAATTATTTTTAAGTATTTTCAAATTGTTTTGATGTTACGATACTAAAAATAAATAATAGAAAATTATTATTCTAATGTTTTTCTAAATAAAAAAACAGTTTTATTGGTTAAGTGCTGGATGACAAAATTGACTTGTGTAAATATGCAGGCAGTGTTTTTGTGCCACTTTAATACGTCTTGACCACATGCAAGCTATCTTAATTTCCTGTTTCTTCCTATGATTAATTCAAATTAAAGTTTTGAATTTTTAGGGCTCATGTAGTGTGCCTTTGACGCGAAATTAATTTTGAATTAAAAAAGGAAAACAATTAGCCCGAAATTCAATGAATCTTCTGTTTAAAAAATAGAAAATATCTTGCAAGATCCACTTAATTTCTAAATAGAGTAGCAAAACTTTTTAATATCAAATACATTTAAAATGAATTTGACAAAGAACATCAATACAAAAATGAGTTTCTTGGTGTTTAAAACTCCACCCAGTTCATCAAATCGATCTAGTGACTCATCGACCGAGAGTCTAACTCGGCTTGATTTATCAACTCAGTCTCGCTTTTAATTTCAGGAATCTAATTCTAGTTAATGAAAATACCTAATCTTTTGAAGTTGGTTTGGTTCAACCCATTTAACCCATGATTCGGTTCGACTATAGACTCGAGCCCTACAAGCATGGTTTTTCTGTTTTTTTTTTTAGGATAAGCCCAACCTTGGCCCATACTCAGGTCCATCCCATGTGCTAATCTTCCCCAACAGCAACAAACATGCAAAGGGTCAGTAAAGGTAGAGCAGAAACATGCTATGGAGAAAAAAGATAGCATGCACTCAACTTTAGGCTCTTTATGTGAAACAGAAGCTAGAGTTTCTTTCATTAATGTGATGTCCAGTTCATGTGTATTTCAATTAGTTTTATGAATCTTAAAATTAATAATTATATAATTGAAATCATATTAATAATTACCACTCAAATATAAGATTCTTAAGCAAAGACAATTTCTTTAGTCTCAGAGGTGATTACAGAAGCTATAGTTTGCTTGTACATGATGTTGTCCACCAGACACAGACAGCAAGTGAAAGCTTGTAAGACTACTTTACTCATTCTAATCCACCAGCCAATATGATATTTCTCATGCGCGTAAGGATATACAGACACACACACACAGACATATACATATGTATATGTATATGTATATGTGTGGTGCCAGTTAAGGACAGCAGCTTTCTTCAGATCCTATACTCAACAGAGCAGGTCCATCTTCTCCAGCAATGATCATTGCATTCGCTATTCAAAACGCCACTTGCCAATGTCGGTATACGCCCGGAGAAAGATTCACTCAATGATTTGGGCTTCCAGATAAAATAAATTTCAATTTATTTCTTCGCAGTTATTAAAACGAACATGGGTTTTAATTTAATACCAATCTAGAACAATCTAGATTCTGCATAATAAAAAAATAAATATAAAAACTCCCATGAAGCTGAATAGAACAAGAAATACATATTGTATTTAAATATTTGTATAGACTCGATCAATGGCACTCTATATATCTATATATATATATATATATCTATATCTATATATATATGAAAGGTGTCCAATTACCCAGAAGCAAGCTTGGTGGTCAACACAATGCTGGTCAAATCCTTATTATATATTTTATAATTCATTGGATTTCGAGTATGCTTATAATTTAGCCCTTTACATTCCAATACTTGTAGCTTAATCCTTAGCTTGAGAATAACTCATTACATATTTTATAATTCTCTTTTTTAAAATAAATAAATGGTGGACAAGACAATGGACCGGCAACAAAAGCCAATAAAGTAAGTATTAGGCTTTTAAATATAAATATATAGTTAGAGTTAAATTCAAGACTGGAAAATATTTTGCTTTTTAAAAAAGAAAAAGAAAAAAGAGTAATATAAATATTCATGTGATCGAAAGGTCAACAAAACACACCCATTCTCCCCCTCCTTGCATCTTGCGGTGCCGGTTTCCATCAGGTATAGTAGTGCCAAAATGCAGTGCGAGACACTGGATCCACCCTCTTTAAAACCTTTGAAATGCTTAACTGGAATTGTAATTGGATTAGCTATCCGCTTAATCACCGTTTCAAATTTAAATTTAAAATGATAAAAAGTAATATTTTTATTAATGCATTAATTAATACACAAATTATAAACCCAAACCTGTCTAAATACAAATAAAAATGAATCCATCAACAAAATAAACCCAGACCCAAACCGGTCTAAATCCAAGTGAATCCATCAACAGAATAAACCCAGACCCAAACCAGTCTAAATTCCAAGTGAACCCGTCAACCGATCCGAGTTTAATACCAATATCAAATTCATATACTACATTGGAGAAAATGTAACTTGGAGTGATCCAATACTTGAAGGTATATATATATATCAGTTACATGGGTCAAAGGTTGAAATAGTTTACAGGTTCGAAGAGGGGAGAAAAACACAGAAAAAGAGGAGGAGCCTCTTCACATGCATCTTGTCTTGTTATAAATGTGGTTGAAATCTAGGAAATTTCATCACACCTACTGTTCCAAGCAAAGACCAAACAGGACAGACAAGACACAACAAATCCAAGCCATCTAGACTCTAGAGAGACAACTTCCTTTCAAATAAGGGCTTCGACATTACAAAGATTAAACAAGAAAAAACGAATCTTTCATTGTATCAGGCACTTGAATGCCAAGTCCAACCAAGGAGGCCAGTTACAATAATAGTTGTCCGAAAGCAGATCGAAGAGCACAAGAAATTGAATCTTGTGTGAATACAGAAAGAAAGCAGAGATTAATGTTAGATCTATTTGTATGTATGAATACTGAACTAATTAATTCATTTTGTATTTTGCTAATATGTTCATCAACAAATAATGGGGTTAGTCACAAACAGAAATTTAACTAAGATTACCAAAAACAGAAGAGAATGGATCCGGTAATCATCCACAAATCTTTCACTTCCTCCAAGCATAGACCAGCAGAGAGAATCCAATAGGGCCACCACAAAGCTCACTTTCTTCAGAGCTGCTAGCCCATTCCATCACAGAAGAGCTGCAACCAGAAGATGCTGATGACATTGAAATTGATGAAGAAGATGAACTCCTCGCTGCTGTCCTCATCAAGCTCTTTCTCATCTTTCTCCACTCTATTGGACTCATTCCAAGACTTGTATTACTGCATGATGAGTTTTGCTGCCATAAATCAACATTACTGTTGTTTTTCTCATTGATTTCTTCTTGTTGATGAGGACGACCGCCACCGCCACCGCCACATGCTTCACTTTGTTCTTGTTTCCGTACCATTGCCTCTTCATCTTTGGGGTCTAAATTGCTTTCAAACCTGAACATAAACACCGCATGGTCATTGTTTATGTCATCAAAAAGCCAGTTGTAAACATCCCATGAGACTTGTATAGGGACACCATCAACTTCAATCCTCTCATTTCCTCTAAATTTCCACTTCAATCTCTTTATCTGCAAAACCTTTTTGTTATCAACACTAAAACTCAATACTGCATCTTTATTCACACTACAATCAATGGATATCACTCTGTTTTTCCCTCCAAATCTTGCTCTTGTGGTGTAAACTCTGTTGCCGAACACATGCTCTCTTCTCAAAACAAGAACTTGGGGTCTCTCTTGCTTCAAAGCTTTAGTCTTTGCAAAAGCTTCTTTCGTCAAATCACCGACAACAAGTACCATTTCTCGCTCAACCACCACGGCTATGTAGAACCGGGACTGGGGCTCAGGCCCTGACCCAAATTTCGCTCTAGAGAGGTCCCAAAAGATCTGGATCCTTGGCGCTGGAGTATCAGGCTCCTGGTCCATAACATGGAGCTTCTTAGATCCATGTTTTTTCCAGAAAAGGAAGGGTTTGATATTGAGATGGAAAGATATGGTAGAGAGAGAAAGTGGGTTAGATAGAGAAACAGGAGAGCAGTAGCCGGCGTTGTCGTCAACGGGATGGAGGAGGAGGTGGAGAGTATGGCCTAAAAAGGAGCTTGACCAGGTAAGAGAGAAGAGTCCGAGGTCAGTTTGGTAGAGGCAGGTGGTGAGGTTGGCGTTGCCTGATTTAGGCGGTGGTGTAGGTGGAGGAAGGTGGTGGATGTCGGTGCCGGAGGAGGGGCGGAAGCAAGAAGGGAAAGGGGAGGTTGGATGGTGGTGGGACATTTGTGTTTTTATGCGCTTGGAACTGTGTGCAAGAAAGAGCACTAATTTTGAGGCTTTCGAGGGTTTTGAAAATATGAAGGAGATGATAAGAAGATAGAGGAATTTATATGACTGGAGGGGCAATAAGTTTGACCAATCTAGAGGGAAGACTTTCTTAATTTAACAAGTATAATTAAAATTAAATAAATTATATTAAAAAAAATTAATGTTACTTATTGTTTTTAATGTTAAAAAAACTTAAAAAAACAGAATGAACACATTAAGAAATAATCAATAAGTTCAAACATAATTAATTAAAATACATTCCATTACAAATAATTCAATCAAATTAATTACAAATTAATACCCCTATTTTAGTATAAAAAACAATAAGTAGTATAAAATCCAGTCCACCCCGTTTGTACTTGTCCCCTTCATTTCAATACATAAAAGTATAAAACCCTACCCATCCTTTCTTCTTCTCTAGCCGCCGCCCCCTCCACACCAAACACACCCAGGCACCCAGTCGTTAGCCTCTGGCAATGTGAATACAGAGGGTAATTTCGTACGTAGAGATTATTTTTCATACTTTCCCATATAAGATTAAATGCATCTTTCACCTTGTAGTTATCATAAGATCACGTTCAGATTTAGAGAGTTTAATCCCTTTATAGCATGTTTGTTTCTTTCTTTTTATTTTAATTTAATTCCTATTTTTTTTAATATAAATTAAATCTAATTTATTTTGTTTTCTATATTAGTCTCACTACTTTCCATCTTTTCTTTTTTAAGTTTCTATAAAAAAAAGGGGTAGATAGGTATTATAGAGAATTTAGTTTTAATATTAATTGTTTTCTCCTTGGAATTGTAAATTAGTGAGATTGGTATTTAATTTAATTTAATTTTATAATATTTTTAGAGATTGAGTGCGATTTGAAATTCAATTCTTGACATTTTAAAAATGACTAGAAACAATCAATGGTGTATCATAATTGGGGTGTGAAAATAATTATATTGAAAAATTACTATCATGAAATTGATTGGAGGTTAAAGTCGATTTTTGCTGCTGCTTCGTGGGATGATTTTTCGGATATTTAATTTGACATTGTGTTTCAAACATGTTTTTTTAAAAAATATATTTTTTTTATTTTTTTTAAATAATTTTTTGAGTATTTTTAGATTATTTTGATGTATTGATGTTATTTTGATGTGTTTCTAAATGAAAATTATTTTAAAAAACAATTTCAATCATACTCTTAAAAGTTTCTTTTGCTTTTAATGCTAGGTGGTGTAGTATTTTCATACTCCAAAAATTAAATCCATCTTCATTTAATATTACACAAAAGTTTTTATGAGACAATTATTGCTCCATATAATTCAAATTAAATCCATCTTAATTTAATTTTAGGTGGTATAGTATTTTCATAGATGGTAGAGCTAGGAAAAAAAAAAGTTGGTACACCAATTAAAGAATACTAATTAATGTTAAATTATATATTACTCAAATATTTAAAAAAAAAACAGAATTTCAATAAATAAAAAAACATCAATCTCCTTCAAAAATAACATCGTACATATATGCAATCGGGGTCTTGACATAATGATTGAAGGGATCTATTCCTTTACTATGTATCAAAGTTCAAGTCCTACTATATACGTTTATTATCCCCGTGGTGCTTTACATGACTATCGGGTTTACAGAATGTTCAGCAAGTCTAGAGATTAATTGTAGTGCGTGTAAGTTGACTTAAATGCCCTGATTATTAAAAAAATCATACATACATATATATATATACACATACATACATATACATATATATATACACACACACACACACACACACACACACATAAATTAACATAAAATTCATAACTAAATCGTGAGAGAGTGGGAAAATAAAAATATACGAGAGCTCGACCAAGATTCCATTCATAGCAGTGTGAACCAAAAAGTGTAAAGGAGAGGCATTGTATATAACAGGGGAGACAAGAACAACTGGATCGAACTAACAACAGCCAGTTGAAACTATAACGTTGTAACCTAATAATATAAATGCTCCTTTTTTTTTATTATTCATTGAAAACGATGAGATTAATAATTCAATTAACTATCATAATCTATCAAAGATTAGGGCAGGAGACGGTGATTATAAGTTGCTGGCTGGCTAGCACAAATATTATTCATCACGCATTTGCCCTCTTTGGTATTGTATTTTATTTTATTAAATAAAAAATATTTTAAAAAATAACCTAAATTAAACTTTCAAACAATTTGATTTCTTAAGAATACATGTTTCTTGTCTTCAATAGGGAGTATCCTTCACGTTACAATTACTTCAGCTAATGATCATTCCTTCCATGATCATGATCATGATCTTACACGACGATCGATGGACTAGGAAAAATGATGGCCTGGCCAGACTTTTTTCTCTTGATATTATGCAACATCTCCAATAATTTTTTAACCCATATTTATTTAATTCATTTTTAAATCTTATATACATCTGAATTTCCTAAATTAACATATTAAATCATTCTAAATTAAATAATTATGATCCCCACAGCACCCACGTCAACAAAAAAAAAAAAAACATTAAAAACACAATTTTCTTCATAGAAAATTTAAAAATAATAATAATAATTTGTTCTAGTGATAGTTGACGGGGTTTGGCTTGGACTTGTAATTAATAAATATTTTGATCGGGCCATCATTTCATGACTTTGATTTCATGCAAGTTATCTGGCACCAAATGCTTGGTGTGGAGATGGTTGCCCCGTCAAATGGGTTGGTGGCTCGAGCCTTTAATAATGTAAACCATTCTGTTGAATTAGGCAGGCTAGCTGCTCTGGCAAGATCCCTTCAAAAGTGGCCGTGCTGCGGCTGCTCCTCCTCCTACCACGAGAGAACAGCTCATAAATCCTACTGATTGATACTTGCTTCTCTAATCTTCCAATTAATCTTTAATTATTTTTATATTGTTTTAATCTCATAAATCATTGCCAATGAAGAATGGTTCTTTGCCAATTGTCATATATGGGATTTCGGCTTTCTTTGTTGTTATGTTTTAAAATTATTTAAAAAAAAATAATTTTTTTATTTTTATTTTAAATTAATAATTTTTAGTATTTATATTATTTTTATGCGTGTTGATATGAAAAATAAATTTTTAAAAATAAAAAATACTATTTTATTTTATTTCTGAACAAAAATAATTTTTTATAACAACTTTAATTACACTATCAAATAAACAATTCATATGTCGAGTAGTGTTATCAATGTTGTTTAAAAAATATTTTTAACAACAATATATAAAAATAATAATATAATTAATTAAAAGTTGAAAATATTAATTAAAAAAAACAATTTCAAACACAATAAAAAAACATTTAAATGCATTGGTTTTCGAAATGTGCAATCAATCATCTTGCCCACCTCACTCTGCTTGTTGGTGACAGGATTCCATGAAACTAGAAGCCGTGCTGCGGCGCTCCTCCTCCTCCTCCTACCAGGAGAGAACAGCTCATAAATCCCACTAGTTGATACTTTCTTCACTAATCTTCAAATTAATCTTTAATTCTTTTTATATTGTTTTAATCTCATAAATCAATGTCAATGAAGAATGGTTCCTTACCGATTGCCGTACCAATCAAACCATCTTGGTAAATGATTGGTTTTTGTCCATGGATTTTAAAAATATTTTTAAAAAAATATATTTAAAAAAAATATTTTTTTAGTGTTTTCCTATAATTATAATGTGTTGATGTTAAAAATAATTTTTAAAAAATAAAAAATATATATAATTTTGATATATTTCTCAACAAAATGAACTTTCATAAACAACTCAATCTACACTTTCAAACAAACACTTCATGTGTCGAGTAGTGTTGTCAATGGTAATTTTCAAAATATTTTGTTATTTATAAATATATTAAAATAATATTTTATTATTTTAAAAAAAAAATAATTTTAACAATAACATGTCACAATAATCTAAAAATACTAAAATATTTAATTTAAAATAAAAAATATTAATTAAAATAAACTTTTCAACCACAATTAAAAAAAAAACATTTAAATGTAATGGTTTTCGAAATGCGCAATCAATCATCTTGTCCACCTCACGCCTCTTGTTGGTGACAGCATTCCAAGAAACTAGAAGCTTAGCAGTACATTGAAATGAAGACAGCTTCTGTGCTTTCCGGAGGATATGTCCCCCAAAGTTCATGAGCATACAGTTAATTAGTGGACAAATAAAGTTCATGAGCATACAGTTAATTAGTGGACAAATTTCAACTGTCCAACTTCGTAGCCTTTACCTCTACGTTTCGTGGCCGGGAGATTTGTCATTGAGATTAATTAAGTTCATGTTAATTGTAATTAGATGACACCTACAATTTTAATTGTAAGGTTATCAATTAAATTTTGAGTCTTCAAGTCTTATCAGAAAGTCTCGAGTCCGAATTAAAATATATATTCTTTATAAAAATTTGAAATAATTGAAATTTTATTCATTTATCTGGGTTTATAAAATATAGTTTTTAAATTATAAAATCTAATAAAATTATAAAGTAAGAGTTTTTTTTAATTATTGTAGCAGCAAAGACCTTTTAAAGTAATTTTTATTTTTCAAATTTAATTTTTCACATCATTGTATTAAAATAACTATATATATATATATATATATATATATATATATATATATATATATATATATAAAATCAAACTGTTTTTAAAAAACAAAAAGAAACCGCTACAAGAATCACCATCAATGTCGAGGGTGATTCTGGTAAGAAAATTAATGGAAAGCATCCAATATTGTGGATCAGTTACGGTCTGTACCACATATTTAATTACAGGGGACATGAATTTAAGGATCAAAACATCTTGGCTCCGAACGTACCAAGCAGCTATGCCCCCACCACTATAAAGTTTATTTGATATTGTATTTTAAAATTATTTTTTTAAAAAAATATTTTATTTTAATTATTTTTATATTTTAAATTATTTTGATATATTGATTTTAAAATAATTTTTAAAAATTTAATATTTATCCAGGCTTGATCCCCTCTAACATCGTGTATAATATTAGGTAGGGAGGAGCACATCATTTACTTTATTGCATTGGATGGTTCGTTTATGAGAAAATTTATGACACTACTCATCAGGACACCAATTTTTCGGGGCATATAACACACGCACTAACATCTATCCATACACGCTGTCGGATGATGATCTGTAATTATTTTTTAATATTATTATATAAAAATAATTTAAAAATATCAATAATAATAAAAAAAAAATCAAATTTTTTTAGAAACGTTTTTAAAACACAGCTGCTGTGGCTGAATAGGTATTTGATTGAGACGGGGCAGAGGCACTTCGTTCTTGATTTACGCAAGTTGGTTCCAAGAACAGTCATGATCGTCATCGCAATTAATTTTATCCATCGACTTTAACGGTCCAAATGGAATAATCACCATAAATACATTCTTCCACCGTAAGAAAACCTAGCCCGGCATATCAATCCGGTGACTCGCCGGCTCAAAACCTAGTCCAGGCCAATTCTCAAATGAAAAATCAAAATTAAATTGTTTTGCTAACCAGTTAGTTTTTGGATTAATCCAACGGACCCATGATTTAAATCTGAGATAAGGAGCCTGTTTGGCACAGCTGTTGCTGTTGTGGTTGTGGTTGTGGTTGAAAAAAAGCAATTTTATAAAAAGCACTTTTAGCTGCTGTTCAAACTAAAATTGAAGTGATACATACATATATATATCTCATCCTAATCTTCCCCCCACCGACAGTATATATATATATAATTAATAATAGAAAATGATCAGACTAACCCACAACCAAATCCTTAAAGAGCTGTGAAGAAAAAAGGGTGGATACGGATTGTTTCTTTATTTATTTCGAAGTGCTTGATAATGAATGAGAGGGAAGTCTTGCATTTCAGAATGCAGTTAGCCACAGTGACTGGTGTGGCTACCTTGGTGTAGCTTAGGGAGAAGGTTTCGGTGACTGGTATGGCTGAGGGAGAAGACTTTGGTGACTGGTGTGGCTGAGGGAGAAGACTTTGATAAGGTGAGATCATGGGCGACTTTTATAACCGTGGATGAAACGGACATTTGATTGGGAAACAGGATACTCAAGTGAACTACGCGGAGTCACCGCTCACCACAGCCCGATCAGCACCTGGTATTGGACCACGTAGATTTCATCATTTTCTAGCAATGATCATAATTAGCTTAAAAAAAAATGTTTTTTTTTTCTTGTAATTTTTTATGTTTTTTATTTATTGATATTAAAAATAAAATAATAACTATTATTTATATCTATTTTCGAGTGAAAAACTATTTCAAAAAGGACACACCACCTATTGATGGGTAGAAGTGTTTATAATGTGTAGACCAGGTTGAGAAGTCACGATATTGCAATTTTATGTTATTTTCCTCTTTAATTTTATTAGTAGCTGTAAGCTATTTTAAAAATATATATTTTTAAAATTTTTAATCTTACCATATTAGAATAATAATAAAAAGCATTAAAAACAGGAATTTAATATCCTTTTTTCAAGAAGAAAACAACAATTAACTAGATTTCCAGACAAATGTAAAATATATAAATGTTTCATTTTTATTTTTATATTTATTATTTTATATTAAATATTTTTGGTGTTTTTATATCATTTTAGGTGTTGATATAGGAAAAAATAAAAAAATATATCATTTTAATACATTCATATTTATAAATAAAAAAATATTTTCAAAAACAACCCCTGTCACACTCACAAACAGTCACTTAATGATATAAAAGGTGTTTGACACTAAATTTCAAAAGTGTTTTTATAAAAAAAATAAAAAATTTATATATTTACTTTATACTATTTTTATTATATTTTTAGATTATTTTGACGTGTTGACGTTAAAAATATATTATAAAAAAATTATTTAAAATATCTCTAAATAAATAAAAAATTTTAAAAATAAACTCAACTATAATTTTAAAAAAATAATAATAAAAGAAAACTCTGAAAAGCTAAGGTGAGTCATACTACTATAAAAGTCAAAAGGTCAAAGAAATTGGTCATGGAGGATAGAAAAAGAACACGTTGGACCAAGTCATAAATCTCTCTCTTGAACAGTATTTTGTTCACGTTTTTGATCCTTGTTTTATTGCAAAACCAGTAGCAAACTTGTTCCTGTAATGACCACCAGCTCTTTGGAAATTGAAATGAAGATCAACCATGCCAGTCGTCCAATGTTTTGTCTTCGGTCTGCATTGCTGACTGAAAATTAATCAACTATGTCAAGATTCGAGTCGTTTTATAGTCTAGCATAACTTTTATTTTTTCTACGTGAAATTTAATTTAACCATGGCTATGAGTTTTAAATTAGTTTAGAGTAGTCCCTCCTGAACACAAATTTAATTAGAGGTTTGGTTTTTTAAACTTCATTGCATAATTATTAATAAACATGATAATAAAACCCCATTGACAAATTATCTGTCATATTAGTGTGATAATATTATCTATTATTATATTTTTTTTATACTTGAAAATCATATCTTCTTAAAAATATACCTTATGGTTCAGACGAGCTAGTTAACAAGAGGCATGCACCCTAACTGAAACTCAAGATTTGTTGTATAAATTTTAAACTCTCTGCCACCACGTTACCCCGTTTATAGACTCTATTATTATATACCTAAAAAATATTATCTATCATTATCTTTTTTTTTATGCGAGTAAATCCTTTTCCCCGAAAAGTATATTTTATAGGTTTAGGTGAACGAATAAAACTCTTACTATTCTAATCTCTTACAAAGGATGCATGTTTTCAGTGGTACTCAAAACCTGCTATGCAAATTGTAAATTCTTTACCATTACATCACGCTACTTGAGAACTCTATTATCATATACCTAAATTATAGAATCACACAACTAAATATAATATATCCATCAATTAATTTGGGTCATATAAACAAGCTCAATATATTGTTATTTAATAATAAAAAAACGGTTTTTTATTATGAAAAAGTATGCGATTTTCAAGTATTGGGTTTCAAATTTGACTTTGAGAATTCATTTCCCCTCTCATAAATCAACTAATAGACTCAGGTTTTCTAGAAAAGCAGGTGCTCAAAATTCAAGAACAGGCTAGGGCCCGTGACCCTTTTTTCTTGAAACTAAACGTGCATGCCCATGCCTACTAATTGTAAACTAGGGCACAGGGCACGTGAAGCACCGTGTCTTTCATGGTAGAAGAAAAGTACTCGTCAAAATAAATTTCCATGGAGATGAAAAAATCAGCTGTTTTCGTGATAGAATAGTGTGGTTTATGAAAGTATTTTTATTTAGAAATTTATTAAAATAATATTTTATTTTTATTATTTTTGACAGCAATACATGAAAATAATTTGAAAATACCAGTATTTTTAATTTAAAATTTAAATAATTATTTTTATTTTTATTCAAAAATGCTTCTCAACACATACTACCAAACACCCCGTAACAGATTAATCAATGGTTTACCAATGTTTTTAAAGCATTCAGTCTATTAATGTGATGACATGAATATATATTAATGGATGTAGAAATAAAAATTGAATTTAAACCATATATATTAATTCGTGTTGGTGCGTTCTCTTCTTTTTTTTTAGTGGTCCACACTCTCTTTCTATTTTTTTTAAGTATTTTTTTATTAAAAAATACATTATAATATATATATTTTAAAAATATTATTAATATTAACTTATGAAAATAATTTAAAAACACTATTTTTCAACTTAAAATTAAAAAAAAATCATTTTATTTTAGAAATACTTTTAAAACACTGTGTGAAACACTCTCCTAGACTCCGATCTCTTTCTCCTTATCATCTCGTCAAGGTATGCCTACAATATGAGACAAACGAACACCCAGAACTCCTAAATTACAGATGAAACATGTTTTCAAATAATTTTTCAACTATATTATTTCTCCAAAAAATAAATAAATTCCTAACACCTTGCTACTTTGAAAAAACAAAGTCTTTACAGATTAGGGTTCCCCCCCCTTCCCCCAACTCTGTCTTGTTTGAAAATTAATGGATTGCAAATTGCAAAACAATATGAACATGGTCAGGTAATCTCATTTTCTCAGGTCCAAAATAAAAAACAAAGGACCCCCACCATGTGCACATTATATTAATTGAAATTGGAACAAAACCAGCACCTAGATCAGTCCAAACACTTCCTTGCCCATTGCCAGCCACACCACAAAACAAAACCCTAATAATCTCACGCCATTAATTACTTTCTTGAGCTCCATCCATTTTGGGTGCAGCAAATTAGAGTTGTAAAGCACTCTTTTCAAGCAGCTAAGCTGTAGGCTTACCACCTAAAAAGGGAGCTTACAATTTCTCTTGAATTAATACAAAAGGGAACTCTCTTCTGGCGAGTCTTTGAGCATAGAGTTGTCAAGTTAGGTCGCATTGCATCCCTGTATTAGGTTAAAAAATTCTAGGGTTGAGAGTTCATCACGTACGGGTATCTCCTTAGACTTTTAAACCGCCTTCTAGTCCTACGCACCGTTTTCAGTTTTCAAATGCATGCATGGATCTTTTTTCCTGTGTTATGGCACGTGAAGAATAGTGGTACGATGCCGTCTCATACCAAGACAAGTACAACACTCTAAACTTTGAACAGTCACCCAACTCTTTCCCTAGTAAGTGTGGATTCTGTATTTAATTTAGGTATATGAAAGTTGAAGTAAAGATATATTATATATTAAAATAAAAATATAAACTAAATTTCAAAGAGTTTAAAAAAAATTGGTCTATCAAACCACAATTAAAATAATTGATACCCGAACCAATCTAACTCAACCCCGTTTCGTAAGATGAAAGGATTGATTCTGAGTCTATTTAGATTTTAATTTTGTTTTTTTAAAAAACAACTCTTGAAACAACATTGTTTTATTTTGATAAAAGAAATCGGGTTTTTTAATTGAATCTCGGGTTAACGAGTCATCAAACTGACCCCACAAAATAGGCCAAATCATAACTAGAGATTCAAAAGTTATGTTATATTTTTGGTTTTTTCTTACTACAACCCTTAAAACTCATCCAAAGTCATCAAATTATTATAAAAGATGCATTTTCTTAAGTTCCCGGAAGAAAAATACGAGGTTTAAGAGCTTTTTTTAGTTCAAGCTTGTGATAAAGAAATCTGTTTTCTATGGATTTGGAGCCCTGTCTGCAAGGTCCAGCAGATGTTTCTTCTTTCAATGGGCTCTTTGTCTGGCCCAACCTAATTACCATTGGTACTTAGGTGTTTCATTGTGAGGACCAAAGCAATTTGAATGGATCAGGCCTGCTGTCTGAGCTCTGAATCTATGAGGCCCATTAGATCACCACAAATCTCAAAATTAAGGTCTGCTAGTAAAGCCTTCACAGGCTCCCACTCAATGATCGTGGAACTTCCATAAAATGAGCTTCTATCGTATCTCTGCTGCTAATCAACCTAAACCTACGACACGATGGTAGATGTATGTATGTATGGGATGTGGTGTTAGCCTATCATGCACTCTTTTCTCTCTCTCTAGGATTGCGCATAGTTAATGTACCGAAATAGAACAGAAGTGACATATAAATGAATAGAAATGAATTTCACTCAAAAGACATGAAAATAAATATAAAAAATAAATTATTGAAATACATTTATTTATTTATTTTTATAATTACTCATGAGTCGGGTTTCTAAATATTTATATTTTATTTATTATTTATTAAATAAAAAAAATTAGATATTCATAAATTATCTTCAGGGTTTTAAGTAGAACGAAGAATATTATGTGTATCTATACTAAGTCGGTATTAAAATAAATATATATTATATTGTGTTAAAAAATATGTATAAATATTCTACAAATATATTAAGGAAGCATCTCACTTAAAAGTTTATAAGTGAGACCTTAAAATATAATTTATATTATTCTCTAACACATTCCCTCAAGTGAAAGCCCTTTGGGCTTGAAACTTGCACAGGATCACATTACTTTGTGCTTGATCTTAATCAAATAGAATGGGGGTGGTAAGATTTGAACTCGTGATCGCTGGGTCAACAAGGCTCTGATACCATGTCAAGGAACAAACTCACCTAAAAACTTAAGCTTATAAGTGAGGTCCTAAAATATGATTTATATTATTCTTTAACACACCCCCTCAAGTGAAAGCTCTTTGAGTTTAAAATTTGCACAGGCCCACATTACCTTGTGTTTGATTTTTATCAAATAGAATAGGGATGGTGAAACTCGAACTCGTGACTGCTAGATCAATAAGATTCTGATATCATATTAAGCAACCATCTCACCTAAAAACTTAAACTTTTAGTTGAGTTGGTTCCTTAACAAAATATATTTATATAATATAAATATACATTTATGGTTAAATTCAAGTTTATCAATATTTATACCTAAGCATTATTTATGTGATTTATAAAAATATCTAATTATTGAAGGTGGATTGGTATCAAATTGTGATCGGAATCCTTCTTGTTATCTTGAGTAGACACGATGTCTATTTTACACTGCAGATGATAGCAGCTAGGACTGCAAATTAAACAGTAAATGATTAGATGAGAGTTGCTTAATGACAAAGCCAAGGTTGCTGGTGCAAATGCATGGAAGCTGGACAAATTTGTGCAAAGTCACGAAGGCATACACTTGCTAGCACAATTCAAGTGTCTGTGCTTTATACGACACCTCATCTCTCTCTCTCTCTCTCTCTACACACACACACATATCAAACATCTCAGAAAGATAAGCCAGTAAGCTCCAAATTGTTGCTAGGATTCAGGATATTGTAGCTGCATAATTCATGTCTCTGATTAAGGTGGGTGCAGATACACTTGCTTGACGAGGAAAGAACCCATGAATGAGAATGTGTCCATTCCTTGTTTGTCTCTCTAACACTACTGTTAATAAGAGGAGGCTAGGACCATGTGGATGCTAGCATGCACATGTTAATCCATGTGAAGGGATGGGGGAGGAGGAGAATTTGGAGGTAAGATACATGCCATGTAGTAGCACCATAATCCTGATGTGATAGAAATAATCCTGTTGAGGTCTTTTCAACTCAGCTAATTAAAGAGTTGTGTAATTGAAAGTATTTTGGCTTTTCAGGGAGTAGTTCACCAAACTTTTTTCGTTTTGTTTTGTTTCCTTCACTCACAAACAAAGTTCTTTCCCTTTTGGAGTTTTGCATGACTCACTCGATCCAAGGCATCTAAAATAAATGATAAATCAACCTATAGGTACAGTGTTATTTTTTGGTTTTATTGCTACATAGTAATATAAATTATATTTTAGAATTTTATTTAATAATTTAATTTTTTAGGTGAAATAATTTTTAAATATAATATTGAAACTTTGTTGATATATTAGCTACGAGTTCAAATTTTATTATTTTTATTCTATTTGATAAAAATTAAGTATAAGATAGTATAAATCTATGCAAATTTCAAGTCTAAAAAACTTATAATATAAATCATATTCTCACAAGATAGCATGAGTTTATGTAAATTTCAAGTCTAAAAATTTTTTACCTGAAAAAATCAGATAATAATATAAATCATATTCTATAATTTTTTTAATAAATTAAATTTTTAAATAAGATAATTTGTTAACATTTACGAGGAAGAGAGAGAAGAATTAAGGCCATATCATTGTCTGTTCTCCAACATCTCCACATGAGATTCTATTTGTATAGACCATGATTGGTTTTGACCACTTTTATGATCAGAAGATCCCACCTTTGACTCCCATGTCCCATAAGGTTTATCTCCCTCCTTTTCACCCAGGTCTCTGCATTTCAAGCAATCTCTGCAATTCAAGCAAATATACGATCCCTTTACAAAGGAAGTTGTGACAGAAAAAAAAAGCTGTACTAATGTTGTGCTTAGATTGAATGCCTAGAGTTGGCAAACTCAGGTTACAGTAATTGTTTGACTTGATATGAAACTTCAGCCTTCATTTTACCCCATGATCACTTGACCATTAATTTGGCCATGCATTTTGCCAGCACCTTTAGATTATGCAGCTTACAGCCACTAACTTGGGTTGTGAAGTATACAGAAATTTGCAGATAATGTCACCAAAATCTAGGGTTTCTAGTTGTCGTGGTCAGCTGCGCTGCAGCAGAAAAACTGGAAGCAAAATATGTGACAAAAGATAAGCATTCAAGAGTAACCATCATGGGACTAAATCTGGTTATTTTCTGTCAATTATTAGGGAGTCATTTACCAAGCTTTTTTAGTCAAAGGCTCCTGTCTTGAAGAGCATGCATGGTCTGAATGACATATCACCAGAAACAATGATAATTATTATATATATATATATAGAAAGAGCGAAAACATGTCAGATTTGTTATCAATTAAAGATCAATTTACTTCTCCCACCAGTATAATTTAAAGCTTTAAGGAAATTTCCTTTAAAATCCACTGTCTGTTAAGATCTAATTGCCCAATCTTGTTCTTGAGTTTTGTTAGGTGATCTTGCAATATTTTTTCTTGACAAAAAGGAAAATGGTTGGTCAGGTGAAATATCAAGTGTCCCTTTAAGGTCACAAAGTTCAAACTTTTGATGATGGTAAACTCACTAATATGCCATGATTTATTCACCTTTGCTGAATCAAAAGTTAGAAAACAATATAATGAGACTAAACAACTTTATTTTTTTTATGTTTGTGGGGGGCAAAATCAATTTCCAAACAGGTAAACAATCATTATGAGTTTTCAATGACAAGGACTGGACACCAACTCCCCAAAACAGACATATTTTGATCTAGATGTAGTAGAATTTATGATCCTCAACTATTCAATTACAAGTTAAACACTCTACTTAATTAAAACTAGAGGAACAAACTAACCTTCTATATCCTGTAGCTGAGATCAAACCGGTGAATGGTGAGATTTTCAGCTGTTCATATGTCTTGAAGAGATAATAATAGTAATATAGATTATTAATCAACTTTGATTAGAAATAGTTTTTGTTTGGTACTGTGATGTATGGTGCTTTTTTAATTAAAATATATTAAAATTACTTTTTATATTAACATTATAAATCTGATGTTTTTCTTTTGATGAAAAGTAATTTAAAAAGCAAAAGTTATATAATGGAACGAGTGCTGTGATCGTTTAATCATTTTCTTAAAGCTGGAAAAATGGGACATTACCCTATAGGCCATTAATGAAGCTACAGTTGCAGGAAAGAGAAAGAAACAAAGATGGGCTCTGAGAAATAGTTGTGGTGGCAAGAAGAAGAAGAAGAAGGGCTCACCATTGTTAGGCATGTGTTTCACCTGGCTACTTTGTTTCATCTATAAGAGATCCATGCCCAGAAATGAAAAAGACAGGCGAAAATGTTAATCTTCATATCACTCTCAAGCCCAGTGCTGGAAAATCTCAGACCATTCTCAACTTAAGTGCTGTAAAAAGCATTCCTTTATAAGGAAAACCACTACAACTAGAGGTTAAATTGAAAATGGCAAGACAGGCATAAGGAGTGGTTACATCTTGGGTTAATTTGATGCGTAATCACCCCATTTCGGAAAGCAATTGAGCAAGCATATATGGCTAATCAAATGTTTAATCACCCCATTTGCTTGCCATCCAATGTTATTTGACCTTTTAATTCAGGGAACTGAAACCCATAGACTTTTTTTGTATCAAAACCATCAAAGAATAATATTTCAACTGATCAATTACAGAGCTCTTCTTTTAGTTCTGGTTTTGTTTTGAGGTTGCACCTGCAATATATCAATAAAAAACAGAATGCACTGCTGCATGTGGAGCCGAGTTTCTAACGAGAGCTTATAACTTCTTGTTATTTTGTCTGGTTGGTAAGAATTGATTCTCTTTGTGGGTGCAAGGACTAAGGAATGCCATAAAAGCTATGAGCATTTTAGAACACTAGCAAGCATGGCATGAATGAAAGATATGGCTCTACCAATATTTCGCACCACTTTCGTAGATTTTGTTGTTGTGTGGCATGACATAAAAAAGGAGAGAAAGATGGGCCTGGACAAAATAATTAAAACACCCACTCAATCACATTCAGTGTCCCTATTTTCTTCAAGAGATGATGCAGAAATCCGAACTGGAATCCTGTCTTATAAGCCTGAGATAAGAACCTTTAAACCTAACAATTCAAAAAGATTTCATTTTTTTCAACTCCATTGAAAGTTGGTCTCACATCTTTCTGACAGTAAAGAAACTCAGTCTCTGCATTTCAACCTTCATTGTAAACCAAATTGCTTCTTTACCTTGCTTTGCAGAGACTCCTCCAATGACTTCAGATTTGTTCTGTTGAATAAAATTCTGCAAGATGAAATAATGCACGCATTTTCACCGAGTGACTAAGAGTACAGCACAGTCTTGTAACTCAAAATTTGCCCAACTGGCAATGCCTTTCACTTCTAGTTCTTTCGCCTTGACTTTCAAGAAAAGTGCCCTGCTGGCCCTCATTTTCCACTAAAAAAAAATTGCTTCTTTTCGATATCCTCTTTTCAAAACAAGTTCCTTTCACCACCACAGTGTCCATATTGGCAAATTCAGTCGCCCATCCAGGATACGTACAGTATCATAGAGGTCAGGTTTGTGCTACCATTCTGCGCGAGCAACTTGTATTACTAACTCCAGCTAGTGTAGTTTATCCATTTGGAATCCTGACAAATTAGACCAAACCAAACACATTATATGGGTCTATTAAACAATTCATTAGTAAGATTGGGGTTTACTGCACCAAACATCGAATCAGATTGATAGATTTTGGTCCACAGGAATAATTTTCTTCTAATGTATTGGATATTCCCAACAAAATGTCACACTAAATAAGCAAGTGAAAACTGACCAAGTGGGTGACCTTTCACAAGATTGCTATTCTTTCTAACTGAACGGTGATGGTACGAATTTCCAGGTTCGTGGAAAATACTGCAAATTGAATACAACATGCATATGCCAAGATGTCATATTGTGATTCCAAGTTTCAGAGGGTGCTTTTTATTCAAACCCCAATAAAAGTGACGTAGAAATTGAATGCAAGAAGCCTGGAGGATCAGAGAGAGAAGTCCTCGTTTCTAAAATCGTGCCATTTGCATTATAAATGAAGATTTGGAATCCTTCAAGAAGCAGCAGCAAGATTCCTACAAATCTTCCACTTAAGACATAATGCATACGACAACATCATACATCATGGCATACTCTACTGTACACTACTACTAATTAAGCATCATCAAATGGAGTCCCTAAGGGGGCACTTCTAAGGAGCTTAGAGGGTGTAAAAGACTAAACACTTGAAGAAGCTATAAAAATTGGTTAAAATTAGCTAGTCAATGCCATTGCTTTGGCAGAGGAGGACTAGATTAATCAGGGTGTTTGTGGCGTGGCCCCTTGGGCTTGAAGGTTACTGAGTTGCTACCCCAGAACATAACTCAATAGACCCGTAATCTAGCAACTCTTCAATCATTTGCTCAATGTGGTGATCTTCGAGAGGCTTGATGAACTGCTGGTTGTTGTCAACTTGAACTTTCTTGTACACCCAGTTTGCCTCTGCCTCTTGAACTTGCAATGGACTTTTCTCTGGCAACGAAGCATCAAGTTCCTCACTTTTTATGACAATGCCATTGGTAGGGATGTTGACAAGCGAAGTTGGTGCCTTTTGTTTCTGCTGTTTTTGTTCTTGAATTGATGTTTGTTTAGTTACTTGCAATGAAGCCATATAGCACCTATGCAACTTTGCTGTCAAAGTTGCTGAAAGAAGTTTTGACGAAGCTGACTGCGATGCATTTGGGTTATAAGGGAAGTTGGTCCTTGCCCTTGGTCCACACATAAGCCTTGCAGCTTCATCATAGGCTCTTGCCGCATCCTCTGCAGTTTCAAACGTGCCTAGCCAAATTCTAGTCTTCCTGCACAAAATAAAATAAAATAAGCGAAACGTTTCGTTAGAACTCAAGAGCATAGTTTCCGAAATGTTCAAGGGGCACGCTTTTGACGCGTTCTTACAATAGAGGGTGGCGAATTTCAGACACCCATGATCCCCAATGCCTTTGTCGAACCCCTCGATATCGCTGTTGTGGTCTGGCCATACTAGTGTAAAAAAGAAAACGTTTCTTTAAGAAAGTGTTTGTGAAAATGCCTGAAAGAAAGAGGGGTGTTGGAAAGCAAGATTGTGATGCTAAGGAAAGGGTGGGGGAGAGGGGTTTTTGTAGGTGGGTTTGCCTGAAAGATATAGGGGAAGCTGGTCTGGCAACCAATTTAGGGAAGTGGGTCCAACTTTGTGGGTTAGGGACTTTCTATTCTTTTTCTTTATCTTTGCTGGTATGAACTGATATTTCAAACTGACTTCCAAAATCAACTCACATGACTGGCTAGCATTACAATTTTTGTTTCATCATAAAAAATAAAAAAAAATCAGAATATTTAACTGTTGCTATGGTGATCTCCCCCCTCCCAGAAAATCTAAGGTCAGTCTTTGTAGATATGCTTCATCAATTCATGCATGTGAATGTTATTTAGCCTATAGCAAAGATAATGACTCCACCAGAACTCTCCCTTCGCTTCATGGCCATGAAAATACAAAACTTATTTTAATTTTGAGTTCCCATATATAACCTCTATGGATTTTGACCAAAAAATGGGAGTTTACTACTGTGTTGTGGTAAGATGTACAGATCCTTTTCACTTTCAGTAAATGGTCCACAAGTTAAAAGGGTTCAAGCAACAATTTGGTACAGACATAATGGGGTCAATCCTGAGCTGAGACACAACTATTTAAGATTCTTAGACCATAATAATTGCCTTAACAGTCCAAATCATTTGATCAAATCTTATTTCACTATATAATCGAATCAACATGAACCCAGAGAGCAGCTAAAAAAATTAAGTAAAAGAGAGAAGGATTCTAAACCAAATTTACAAACTTTTGTGTATGGTGATTGTTCAGCTGTAGAGAATTGCCCTTCCACGTCTCAGCGGGAATAATCCAGGGAACTTTGCAAGAGGTATTTGTTAATTGGAAACATCAGTTCATGTCACAGAGGGTACAGAAGACAAACAATGTACATGGTTTTGGTCTGGGTTGCCTCATCGCCATGCTTATGTTCACTGTTGAGTGTTGACCCACTGGCCAACCAGGAGAGGTGAAGAAAAACTATTTATTAATTATGAACTTGGTTTAAACTGTTTTTTTTTACTTGAAAAAAAAATATTTTTTTTAAACTTAAACACAATTTAAAAGTAAATAAAACTTATAGATATCAAAACAGTCTGGAAAAAATAAAACTTGTTTGGTCTCAATGTAAAAGCAAGAAGGAAAAGGTCATGTTTTGGTGGAGTATGGTATGTGGTTACCATAATATAGAAGCATTCTCCCGATCTCTTCTGCAGTCGCTATTTTTGACTGTTTGCTTCTCTGTGTCAGGAGCTGTTTCCATGAGCGAGGGACTTGCCATGATATTACAAGCAACCATTTATATCTTCATTCGTTGAACATTTAATTTGTCCTGTCTTTCATGGCAGAGTGGCGTGGCCTTGCTGCAGTAACTAGGTGTTCATAACTTCAGGTTAATTTGCGGTGTCTATGCAACATGGGACCAAGATCTCTTGGATGCTATATATCAATCTATTGCAGAAGACTTTAGTCCTAGAGCTTATCAAGGGGAGAGAGTTTTGGCTGCTCTCGCAACTGTCAACTGTCCGGAATCCATGAAGTTGTGATATATAATCCTTTTCACCGCAGGCTTAGGCTGTTAAATTTTAAGAACATGGACGTTGAGTTTTTGAATTGTTTTTAGGTTATGTTAATTGATTAGTGTTATGAGGTCAAATACACACACACACAAGGAAACACACGTATATGATGAAAGAGGTAAAAATAAAAGATACAAAATAAATATATTTCTAAAATAGTTTTAGAGGGAGTTCTATGATTATAAAACAAGAAATATACAAAAACATATCACTATTTTTGTATTTTAAAACAAATATTAAACGCTATCACGAGCACACATTCATTGACAAGACATGGAGGTTTTTGAGCTGAAAAAGATTATTTCACGCTGTATGTAATTTACCCATGGATATTTTCAAATGTTGAAAACGAGATGGTAAGCTCTGAAACGTGTTCCAAGGGAGAAAAATGGGGCAACCCCCCCATGAACAGTTGGCGCCTTTTTTCTTTTCTTCACACAGTAGTAAACATTAACAATTATAATAATTACCGTTAAACCTTTTTGAGTTTTTCCATATAAAGGCTGGGAAAAAGGGTCGTCGAAAAACCAGAAGCAGGATGTAAGGATGGGTTGAGATTAGATTGAAAGACTAGAATCTGTCGTCTCCATCTTGGTTTACAGCTAAACTCAGACTTGCATCGAATGGAGGTCAAGAACAAGAAAGATATGAGGTGAGAGGTGAGACCCCACAAAATTAACGCGTTAGGAGATGGGACCCAAAACACAACATGGCTGATGATAGCAGCAGCTGAGACCTAAATATGTGCTGAAAACCTCCCATGATTTTCTTGGTCATTACAGGGTCCAGTCCATGTCATCGCTGCCTGTTTTCTCTTATCTTCTGTGGAAGATCACATGCGTACTTGCACACAATTCATTGAACAAACATGGAGAATTGCTGCAAATTGTGTTTGGGATAATGACATGAAATTCATGAAAATAAGAGGTTAAATGGGTTTTCTCTTTATCGATCTATGATCACAAAACGTTGTCTCTACCTCATCTCACTCTCTCTCTCTCTCTCTCTCTCTCTATCTATCTATCTATATATATATATGGTGCTCTCAAAATGCAGAATGTTCATGAAAGAGAATATTTAAAGAATGATCACAGATTCGTTTTTATACCGGCTCTAAAATTATAAGAGTTTAAGCACCGTCAGAAAAATCTATTTTCATGGGATCTAGGGCTATTCAATAATAAAATTAATTATTTTTCTTATAAGATCTACAAGAAATCAGAGAACGAGGTTTAAATTTAAGAACATTTATATTTGTTTTTATGTATGTATGATAAATGTTTCCGGAATATGAATATGAATATTTACGGAATATAAAAAACAAATTATTTATCTAAATGGTTCAGATGATATTTATAACCATTCAATTTTGTTATTTTGCTAAAGGGATAGAGAGTTATTACATTAATGTTGATGAAAATAACTCTTAAATCAATATTAATCTCGATGGGAATACAGAGAGCCCATAGAAAATCTTATATATCATTATATACACAATATTAATACTGATAAGAATATTTGTGAATCAACATTAATAACGATTCAAACAAAAAAAATTTTTTGAAAACCTTTATATACATAAATAATTATCCTAAATTCTTAATATTTTATGTTTATAGACAATAAAGTAACCATGTGACCTGTCATGGGGATATAAATATGTAGTATTGAATTTAATATCCTATCAAGTCCACATGCATATGGATTCAATGCATAGTTAAGTCCAAAAATAATAGATTTAACATCTTAACAAACTACGTAAAATTCATGTGGATTCAATGCATAGTTGAGCTCAATGATATTGAGTTTGACATATAATAGGTCAGCATACATGGATTCAATATGTAATTGAACTAAGAGGTATTGGATCCGACATCTTATCAGACTCGTATATAATTGAACTTAGTATAGAATTGAATACAAGGTTATCAAAGTCTAAAAATGAGTCATACATACAAGTTTAATATTTTATAAAATCTAGATATGTTTAGGCCAATATAATCTCTTTTACCTTTTCTAATGAGTTTTTTAAACAAATGTATTGTGTATGAAATTTATTGATCCATCATGTATATATGTGTGTGTGATATTTTTCTTATCTTATGAGAAATATTTTGTATTTTTATATTTTATTCATTTTGATGTAACATATATAACATTTTATATTGTTTTATTTTATTCATTTATTGATCCATCAATGATTTGTGATAGGTGAATATAATTTAACAATGGTGGATGACATAAAACAATCCTTTATCATGGCTTGAAAAACTTTACCAAATAAAACTCACAAAGTTATTTTTCACATAAAACAAGATGTAAAAAAAATATAATATTTTGGAAAAATAAATACCAAATGCATCGCGTCATTGTAGTGGATATATTCTTAAAATAGTTAAACAAATTAATCTTTTATACGTTAAATTCTAGGATCTATTAGTGCCTTTTAAAAAATTTAACTTTTTTATTTTAACTATTTGTTTTTGTTGGATCACTGACTTACGAATAGTCAAATAAGTCTTATAAAAAAAATATTATTTTAATATATTTCTAAAAATAATATTTTTCACTTTCTAGTCGCTTCTATGTTAATGAACGATCTTATCTAAAATCTTAAGTTATTAGGCGAGTCCTAAAATATGATTTATACTATTTTCTATCATATTTTCTCAAGTGAAAGCCATTTGGACTTGAAACTTGTACAAGTATACATTATTTTATGCTTAATTTTTTTTTCTATCAAATAGAATAAGGACAGTGAGATTCAAACTCATAACTGCTAAATCAATAAAGCTTTGATACCATATTAAAAAATAAATTTTTCTAAAAACTTAAATTTTTAGACGAGTCTTCAAAATATAATTTATATTATTATCTAAAATTTTATACTGGCTATCCACATCAAATTGGTATATTCACGAGAATATTTTTATGTTCTTGCATCCTCCCTATAGTCCAAGCTATCTATGATAACATAGTGATCGTGATAACTATTGATTATAAAGTGGTACTAACTTATAAATCTTAATATTTCAAATATATATATTTTGTTTTTATTCCCTTTCCATCTTAGTCAAAGAAAAGAAGTTAATCAACTACCAAACATAATGTATAATCAGTCTCGACGCGGTTTTGTGGCTAAATAGAAAGGGGATGATGGAGATTGTGATAGAAATGTTGTTTCCTGCAAATTCCCCCGCAGTCTGTGGGATGTGCACAGGCTGGTCCCTTGAATTTTTGTTGGCAGCCAACTCCACAAGCTAGCTCGTCGTTAGCATGCCATGAAAAGGATGTATCCATCTCCATTTTAATTACAAGAGGAAGACAAATATTATTCAATTTTAATCTCTCAAGAGCCAATAGGATTCTCAGAAATGCTTTTGTATGCTAGAGGGGCACTTTATATTTACATGCAAAGCAATTTAAAGAAATAGAAAAACAAATTTCAAATCGTGAATTAGTTTATATAATCAAATCATACTAAAATCTGAATAATAATTAATCAAGAAAAGATGGGGTAGGTTCTATAGATCATATTTGTGTGAAACTTTATATGGAATGCTTGTTTATATATATATATATAAAATAATATCTTCCAATTTTATGGATTAAATATGGGCAAATAAAAAGGGTTCAAAAATAATTCCGATGTTTTTCTATTAGATGTTATTTATTTTCTTATTAACCCATTAATGTTTTTGAAATTAGATCTAGAAGTTTTTTATTTTTATTATTTTAGTTATTTTCCTACATATTTTTAGATTTTAATATTTATTTTCTACTTAGTTTATATTTTTTATTCGGTGGGTTTGCAAGAACTCTTATATAAATAGTCGGGGTGTTATTTTTTATCATCCAAACTATTATGTATATTTCATAAAAATATCCTAAAAAAAACACAAAACATTCTACGTTTCTTTACGGTCAAGTATACAAGTGTCTCTAAAAAACATAACGTGTTGAAAAAATCACTTAAGAATTGCACTATAAATTTCAAATTCGAGTCAGAACATGCCCATCTTATAAGAGTCTGGATCAACTGGGATTTTACTCGTTTAACTCAGACTCGCAAAAAATATCTTAAAAAGAATAAGATTTGTTCGAATCTATAAAAAAGAGTATGAATGTAATTTTAAGACATAGAACCATGTTCTTTGCACTTCACACATGGTTTCTTGGAAATCAAAATCCTTGTTAAATCAATGATGTAGTGATCCATGAATGGCACAGGGAAGTTGCTGCAGCACATGCCTGGTTAGCTAGGCAGCAGTTTCGAGCCTTGACTGATGAACATGGGGGAGTTAATTAAGGGAGGCATTGCTTAAACAATAATTAACCAATATTTAATTTATGCTACGACTTGGACTTTTGTTTTTGCCCTCCCATTACAAGTGCTAGGAAGCTATTAATCATTTTCATGCCATGTGCTGAGAAATTCTTCAGAAATTCGTTTTCGTAGAAATTCACGTTATTTTCCTTCCAAATCCGCGTTGTCTGACGAGGTAGATATTAATTTAAAAATTAGTTTAATTTTCCACATTCGATGACATGACTTGTAAATATATTTATTTTATTTAATGGATACCTTATTTTTGAATTTGGGATATGACATTGAATTTGCAACTTCCATGAATTTCTTGTTTTTTTATGGGATGAAACTTTATTTTCCAGAAAATATATTTTGTAGGTCAAGATAAGTGAGTAAAACTCCGATTATTTTAGGTTTTTATAAGAAATATACACTCTAATTTAAACTCGAGATCTTTTGTGTAGATCACAATTTCTCATTCATAAAGTCATATCCATTAGGAATCTTCTATTTATTTAATTTAATGGAAACGTTATTTTTGTATCTGGGATATGCCATTGAATTTGCATCTTCCATGAAATTCTTGTTTTTTTTAATGGGATGAAACTCTATTTTCCAGAAAATATATTTTGTGGGTCCAGATAAATAAGTAAAACTCTGATTATTTTAGGTTTTTACAAGAAATGCACACTCTAATTCTAACTCGAGACCTGTTGTATAAATCACAATTTCTCATTCATCAAGTCATATCTATTAGGAATCTTCAATTTATTTAATTTAATGGATACCTTATTTTTGTATTTGGGATATGCCATTGAATTGGCATCTTCCATGAAATTCTTGTTTTTTTAATGGGATGAAACTCTATTTTCCAGAAATTACATTTTGTGGGTCTAAATAAGTGAGTAAAACTCTGATTATTTTAGATTTTTACAAGAAATGCAAACTCTAATTCAAACTCGAGACCTGTGGTGTAGATCACAAGTTCTCATTCATCAAGTCATATCCATTAGGAATCTTCCATTTATTTAATTTAATGGATACCTTATTTTTTTATTTGGGATATGCCATTGAATTGGCATCTTCCATGAAATTCTTGTTTTTTTAATGGGATGAAACTCTATTTTCCAGAAATTATATTTTGTGGGTCTAAATAAGTGAGTAAAACTCTGATTATTTTAGATTTTTACAAGAAATGCAAACTTTAATTCAAACTCGAGACCTGTGGTGTATATCACAAGTTCTCATTCATCAAGTCATATCCATTAGGAATCTTCCATTTATTTAATTTAATGGATACCTTATTTTTGTATTTGGGATATGCCATTGAATTTGCATCTTCCATGAAATTCTTGTTTTTTTAATGGGATGAAACTCAATTATCTGTAAAATATATTTTGTGAGTCAAGATAAGTTAATAAAACTCTGGTTATTTTAGGTTTTTACAAGAAATACACACGCTAATTTAAACTCGAGACCTGCTGTGTAGATCACAAGTTCTCATTCATCACGCTATATACATTAGGAATCTTCCATGAAATTCATTATAACCATTCGAGCAATTATTTTTCTGAATATAAGATTCACATGTCCTATTTATTAGTTCATCATGCAAAAATAATTAGTTTTAAAGGGGGGGGGAACAACAAATCAGATGCATGGTGAAAACATTATTATTAAACTTGGTCGGGCAAGTTGTCAAGACCATCCTTTTTTGAAAAAAATATTGTTTAATTTTAAAAATAAATAAATCATGTAATCAATTCATAATTCAAGCCCTATAATGAATCGTGGTCGAGGTCGGATTCCATTACGTACTATGGAGAAAGAATAAAAGAAAAGTTGTTGGGGGACTTTGGTTGGAATCTCCTGGCCCTAATACTTGGGTTTGCTGGTTAGGTGGGCAAATCTGAATAAAAAAAACCGGCAAGGCCAGATCCAAAACCTAATGGGCCCATTACAGTATTCAAAGGCCTCAGCTATAGCCCAGTTCAAGAAAGAAAATGTTTTAGGAAGAGGATAAATGGAGAAATAACGTGGGCTGTGACCCAAAATGTATAACCCGGGCCCAAACATTGTACCATGATCCGTGTATATAAACAAGCATGGTAATGCTTGGTTAATGTCGACATAATAAAAAGGAAATAATAAAAAAATTCACTCTAAAAATATTTTAATATATATTTATTTATTTTTATATCCTCGTCATTATTATTTTCAACTAAATACATTTCTTATTTCTAGTAAAAAACACTAACCAATCACAATCTAATATCATTAGGGCACATGGAAGTACCATGCAGATAGATACAACGCACATCATAACGTCCATTTTTTTTTAATTTATAGAAAAGTCATAAATATATATTGGTTAAAAATTAATTTTTTACTTAAATTAAGAATTTGTTTTTGAATTTATAAGGTTTTGCTAGGTTTTGAATTATTTCTAGTAATTTTTTTTTTAAATAAGGTTTTGAATTATTTTTATAAATCATATTAATGTTTGACACGCAGCACAGCAGTCAGAAATACAAGGATTGACTGGCCGAAGCAGAATTCAAAAACTCAACAGAGCTACCGCAAAAGGCCTGTGTTTATTTGAGAGGGGGGGAAAGACACAGCGTATAATGGTGAGTTTATGTGCATTTCCATGCTTTAGCCTTGCAAAAAGTCATCGTCATCGTCATCGTCAAGGTATGTGTCAAATGTTTTCGTGAATTTCTGATCAAATTCTTCATGTTTCGATTGTGTAAAAACTTTCATGGCCTGTGGCAGATGGGTTGGGGAGAAATGTAACGTTTTTGGGAGCACAGAGAAGTGGTAAGCGAAGGTACTCTCATAGAGATTCTTCTTTCTTCCCTATATATATATATATATATATACATACCCGTAGAGAAGTACCTTATGATCCTGCTTATTGATCATGTTTGTTCAGATTTATTAGTTTACTCTTTTAAGAAAAAAATCATTTTGTTTCAATTTTCTTATCAATATTCAAATCGTATAATGTTTAGAGTAAACCAATATTATATATGAATTGATATTTATTTGAGTTTATGGTGAAATCACCTATAAAAACTAGCAAATAAATACTTTTGATTCGTTTGACGACGAGGTTGGTGTTGCCCATGTAAAAAAAATAATTAAGAAGAAGAAATAAAAGGAGATAAATTATTAGAACTTATTCTATATTAAAAATATATGGATTTGATCCTTTGTTTTCAACGACTTGAAGTTTCCAGTCAGAATCACTTGTAATCTTCCTCAATCCCGACGACTGAGAGCCCTCACCATACATCTTGCTTCAACTGTTAATTTTTTTTCTTTTTCAATTCAAGATTTTCAACAGTCTTTCATCAAAGATTTTCAGGTAGTGTCACCCCAGTTAAAGTGCCAGTGAACCAAGCACATTGTACACCGGGGAGAAGCCAATGCAAGAAAACCATTATTTTTCCCTCAAGATTGTCATCTTCGGCCAGCACAGAAACTGTGGATGGCAGAACTTGTAAGAGATTCAGAGAGCACAGTGTTCTTGTCACTTTACAGGATGGAATTTCGACAAGCCCTGAGAATGGAGATGTTTCCTCAAGTTTTAAGGACACTGTAATCCAGCTTTTGCATTCGTTCTATCAGTTTTCTCGTCCTCATACTGTGATTGGCACTGTGAGTTTCATGTTTTTACAGTACTTTATTGACATAAAACTAATGTTTCTGATGAAAAGAAGTCAGTAAACCTGGGCGAAGTAAAGATATTTTTCTTCTCTTTTTTTCCTTTTTTTGTGTTTACAGCTTATAGGGATAACATTGGTTTCTCTTCTACCAGTAGAAACAATATCTGATTTGTCCCCCACATTTTTTATGGGGTTGCTGAAGGTAAATTTCGGACGAGAAGACTAATAATTGCCTCTGATGGGATTTTAGCTCCAATACTAAAGAATTCTTTTCACAACTCAGGCATTGGTGCCATCAGTGTTGATGAACATTTATGTTGTGGGGTTGAATCAATTGTTTGATGTTGAAATAGACAAGGTACGTGTTCATGTGAGTTAAATCATCGATTTGTATGATCTCTGCAGCAATTTATCTTCTACTAAATGCTCTATGAATTAATTTTGGTCACGGCTTAGGTTTCTTCTTGATGAGGTACTTTTGTCACCATTAACGTTTCCCTCGCTGCCTGCCATAGCCGTGTTCTTGGCTTCATTTTTTACTGCTTTTATGTTCTCAGGTAAACAAACCTTATCTACCACTTGCTTCTGGCGATTTCTCAATGGGAACTGGTGTCGCAATTGTTTCGGCATCTGTATTGACAGTAAGTACGATAACTCAGCAGCGGAGAAGAATGAAGGATTTGTAAATCAGTCTGATGATTAATTTGCCTCCTATGTTGATTTTTTAATTTCATTTATCAGAGTTTTGCGATGGGAATCATGTTTCAATCCCCACCACTACTTTCTGCCCTGCTCATTAGTTGTGTGCTTGGGAGTGTGTATTCCATTGAAGTAAGTTCCTTACGCATCCTGCATCAACAGTCTACTATTCTGACACAATATTCTAAATGATCTGAAAGACCTGGAAGGATTATAGCATTACATGCTGAAAGTTTCTGTTTCTTTACAGCTTCCTCTTCTCAGATGGAAGAAGAAAGCATTTCTTGCAGCAACATGCATCATGGTCGTGAGGGCTATTGTCGTTCAACTCGCTTTCTTTGTACACATGCAGGTAAATCATGTTACGTGGTCTCACCTAATAGTTTGAATTTTTAAGTGAAATAGTTTCTTAACATGATATAAGAGTCTTGTTAACTCAGCGGCCATGAATTCAAACCTTACCACTCCATTACAATCAAGGTAGTATGGGTCTGTACAAGTTTCAAGCCTAAAAAACTTTTATTTTAGAGAATGTATTAGAGAATAATATAAATCATATTCTGAACCTCACCTAATAGCTTAAGTTTTAAAGTGAGATGATTCCTTACCAAACAAAAATACTTGAGTTTGTAGTTCACTGAACCACGGAGACCTCAGTCCATGATCAGAATCTGAAAGTCTATTGTATGACAATTCCATCACTGATCAGGGTTTCTTCTTGCTTCCTTGATTGACTCAACCAAATCGGTCGTACTTTGCAGAGGTTTGTTCTTGGCAAAACAATAGTTGTGACAAGATCATTGGTGTTTGCAACTGCCTTCATGTGCTTCTTTTCCGCTGTCATTGCTCTATTCAAGGTAATTCCACAACCATAATGGACCTAATTGTAAGGCAATTAACTTGTAGCGCAGCAAGTATTTTGAACACAGCAGTACCAAAGTGTTTGAGAATAATATTAATCTTATTCTTAGACCTCTTCTAAAAGCTTAAATTTTTAGGTGAGATGATTCCTTGATATGGTATCAGAGCTTTGTTGACCTAGCGATCAGGAGTTCGAATCTTACCATCTAATTTTATTTGATAAAAAATCAAGAACAAAATAGCATGAACTTGTACAAGTTTCAAGTTCATAAGGCTTTTTACTTGGGAGGATATATTAAAAAATATATAAATCATATTCTAAGATTTCGGCTAAAAATTTATGTTTTTAGATGAAAAGACAATTAACTCACAGCAATGCGAGTATTTTGATTTTTGAACACAGCAGTATCAAAGTGCGCAGACAACAAAGTTTATTCCTATATATTTACAGCAAGAATTGACCTGGCTCAACCACATATTATTGAGGCTACGTGGGTACTGGAGATAACTACAGATTTTCACAAGTGAATCTATAATCATGATGATCTCTAATTAATGTCTTTCTAGCATCTCAATAGGACATACCTGACGTTGATGGCGACCGAGAATTTGGCATTCAATCCTTCAGTGTCAGCTTAGGGCAAGAAAGAGTAAGAAAACTAATTATCACTTAATATTGTAACATTCCTACTCGTTTGCTTCCTGCAAGATGGAGTAGAAAGACAAGTTCTCATATGATCCCAACTTATTTCGTTCATCTTGCCAGGTCTTTTGGCTCTGTGTTAACATGCTGCTAATATCATATGGAGCTGCTGTGGTTGTAGGAGCTTCGTCTACATTCCTACCAAGCAAGCTCATCACAGTGTGTATCATATAATATTCCTGCAAGAAAACATTCCTGTTCATCTAGTCTTCTGCAATTTTGTTGCTCACTAAAATCGGTTTTGATTCAGATATTTGGCCATTGTACTCTAGCTTTCATTCTGTGGCTTCGAGCACGTTTGGTGGATCTTACCAGTAAAGATTCCATAACTTCCTTCTACATGTTCATCTGGAAGGCAAGTCAAATCATATATGTATCAGCTCATATTTATCTTGCCTTCAGATAGAATTTTCATCTGATCAATTACATGTTTAACCACTTCATTGGTTATTCCTATGTTATTACAGTTATTCTATGCCGAGTACTTCCTCGTTCCGTTTGTTCGCTGATCAGAAGAGTCGGCCTGAATTATTTTTTGTCCAAGATAATTTTTTCTGCTGTCCTTCAAAGAGAAGGTAGTGATCTGATAATGATGGACAGGAAGGGAAGTGAGCGTTTAAGCATGCCTGTGCAGGCAATGCTACGATTAAGTTCCAGTTCAGAACAGACAAATCAATACGATCGAATCATAGGATAAATTATGGTTGGCTTGTCCGAATTATGTGTTTTTATGGGAATTTTTTTATGGGTGTTTATCTTATGTTAAAATTCTTGCTCATTGTATTGCAATGGACCATAATCATATCTTCATGTTAACTCATTCAGAAACTTCCTTGATACAAATCTAGTTTAATTGTTGTAGCTTGATATCAAAGTTTCAATATCTTATTAAAAAAAGTTTGGTTCACATGCATAACCAAAGTTAAAAATAAAAACAAAACCAGTTTGGATTTCATTCCAACATTACATAAAAGATTGATTTCATAAAATCAAATCTCAAATTTTTTTATCGAGAAAATCTAATCTTTCCAAAAATATACTTTACAGATCATGGTGAGTAAATAAAACTCTGGTTGTCTCAGGTTCTTATAAGGAGTACATGTCTTGGCTCGAACTCGAGACATAATATGCACATCATAAGTTCTTTGTTATTATGCCATGTTTCTTAAAGACAATTTTAAGTTAATAATAAACAAGAAATTTTAAAAATAAACCATTTTTTTATATAAAAAAAAGAGAGTTGCATTTTCAAAAACCTTGGATAAATTTAACTTCATCCCTCGAGTTTCAAATTATAGATTGTTTGGTTTTTATTGTTTAAGATTTTTTATAATTCATCTCAAAAAATTATTTTTATCAAGTTTCAGTCCATAAATATTAAAATAAAAAATGGATAAATTTCCCCGTAAAATTTTTTATTTATTGCTTTTTTTATACGTAAATATAATCTGGATTTGCATGTTTATCAAACTTAAGATCTTACAATGCAAACTTCAATTTCCACTAAAATATATCTTTATAATTAAAATATTTTTGATCTCTTATAAAGTTGACTAGAAAACCAAAAACTGATAGCATATATATATATATATATATATAGATATATAATCCTTTTAAAGTCCTTTATTTATTTATTTTTAGTTTTTTTTAATTTGGTAGCTAATTAAATTATATGTTTAGATTTATGTATTTATATTATTTGACTTGGATATTCATATAGATGTGTGTGTGTGTATTGAATGAGCCCGGCCCAATTATTATACTTTGGCACCCAGTCAAACATCAAAGGCCCAAACTCTTAAAAAGAGTCTATCCTTCACCTCTGGGTAACCCACAACCGCCAATAAATCCATGCATACAAACCCTAATATCAATACTTGTAAGTGCCAGGGTTTCTCCTTCCAGTATTTTCGCTTACAAGACCAAGCAGCAGCGGAAGCATACCAGAAGCAAGCAAAAATGGTAACCCTCTTCTTGTCCTGGTAGATCCTGTCTTGATTGAGTCGAAACTCTTTTGTTGATCATTGACATGGGTTTTTTATATTTGTATTTATGTAGCCGTCACACAAGACATTTAGGATCAAGAAGAAACTAGCAAAGAAGATGAGGCAAAACAGGCCTATCCCTCATTGGATTCGCATGAGAACAGACAACACTATCAGGTCTTTTTTCTTGTCCTTGTTTCGTTGTTTGTTTTGAAGAAAAGAACGAAAGTTTTGAAGTGATTGAATGTGGGGTATTTTGTGTTATCTTTAGGTACAACGCCAAGCGCAGGCACTGGAGAAGGACTAAGCTTGGATTCTGAGGTGTTTTGGGTACTTGGAATATTGGGTTTTTGTCAATGTTTTTGGGGCTTTAATTCGTCGGAAAATTCATTAAGGAGAGAATTGTAGCTGATATTGCTTTGTAAGGAACTCACGAGAGTCCCACTTGAGAAATCTTGCTGTGTTTGAAGTATTGACCTTTGATCAATTTTCAATTTGATTAAACTTGCAGGTTTTTGGTATGCATTATGATCGTGTTTAATTTGCTGTTTTCTTATGATCTGCTTATCGTTATGATGTTTTGTCATTGCTGTTTTCTAGGATTTATTAGCCAAATTGTTGTAGTTATGAGTCTTCACTGTCGCAAAGGCAGTGAAATGAGATTGTTTTCTTCTGCATGCCAGCTGTGGTAGAAGCCTGTTTGAGTGGCTTGGCTTTGTTTAATTGGTTGGGTGCATTAGTTAGTCTAATTAATAGCTGTTTCATTAGGTGGATTTGAAATTATTTATCTGTTTCTATTCAATGTTTTTTACGTAAAATAGATTCTTTTGTTGATTTTCAGCTTGATATCTTTTGTAAAATGTTCTTATGTCTTACTTTCAGCTTGATTTTCATTTCTAAAATCATGGTCTTCATTTCATATGATTTTTATACAAATTTCTTATACACAGGCACATTTTCTGATTCTGATAATAGTTTTGTGATCAATCGTCTATAAATGCAATCCCATGAATCATGGGGTGCTTATAATGTTTAGTCCTGTTAATGAACATTTTGCTCATCTCCAAATTTGGGGTTCTGTTTTCATCTTACTCCATTTTTTAGATGGCATGAACCATCTGACCTTGCATATCCACGGCTTATGTTAATGATTGGAACGCCGATCTCTCTGCAAAAAAAATTTTTCACTGGATGCTTTCAGATATGGATGCTGATTATTTTTGCTGCATTTCTTTTCTTGGTACTGCAATCTAATGCTCACTGACAGTTTTCAGAAAATGTACTCCATTCAGTGTTCATTCTTCTATGTTCCTTGAAGGGAATGAGGCTTGAGGTCTTTCCTTTCCATTTTCTACAAGATTAGGATTTTTTCTGTAAAAAAATGATGTCTTTTAAGCACCACACACATTATGCTAGAACAGTGTGTGCACTGGATAGGTGGAATTTTGGAGCATGGCGAGCTTCTTGAATAATTGTTGCTGAAAAACAAATAAAAGAGCAAAATCGCTCTAACCTGTGAAAATTCCACCTGGATAAACTGAAGCTGCTGAATATGGGGAAAGAGGGCATAGGGGAGTTCATTTACTATCAGTGTCTCAACATTTAAAACTGAGCGGGCGCATGGCCCTGATGTGGGCCCATTTATTAAACCCCAGCCACTAATCTGCTGACAAATGTCTCTCTGGAGTAAATGAGCTCCTAGCCAGTCACAAAGGCAGAAAGATTTAACCACAACTTTCTTTTCAACAATCCTCAATCGCTTCTCTATCTCTCCTGTGGTAGGGTTGCAAGCACTAAGTTCCTCTCCCTTTCGAAGATTATTATCTAGTGGCCTAGCATGAAAACCAGATAGAACTATCCTAATTAGTCACACCACAGGACTTAAATTATTGAATTTACTTCAATATTTTATTAAATAAATCATTTTTTTATTATTACTCTCTTTAACCCGAATCAAAAGATTTTAAATATCCATCAAAACATGATGGTAAATCATGATAATTAACTTCTTCTTCTTCTTCTTCATCATAATCTATGTTCTCTTAAACATGGTGGTAAATCATATTATTTATCTTTGACGCTACCAATTTGTTTTTATGAATACGATATTCATAAACTCAAGAATATTATAATCATTTTTAAATGAATAAAGAGATTAGGGCTTAATTATTATGTCATCATTAGACATCAAAGCATGCACTCAATCCCTTGACCATTGGTAAGTTGAATATTACGTTTGGATATATGGATATTATCCTTAAAAATTAATGGAGATGTGGAAATTAACATCTAAACAGAGTTTAATAACTTGATTTTTGGCAAAATTAGGATATGGATTGAAAGGGTTAAACTAAAAATATCTTGAAAAAATATATTAAAATAATGTTAATTTAACATGAATTTAATAAAAAAATAAATTAAATCTACTTTTTATTTTTTTAATCCAACTTTCTGTGAATAATTTTAATATTATATCAAAATAATATTATTTTAACAAGTATTTATTAGAAAATAAATTAAATATATTCTTAGAGATTTTTTTTAACATGGATGTTCGGACCAGTTTGTTAGTATCTTGGCTAATCATGGCCTTGAAGTTAATAATAATACAAATTTTTAATAATTATTATATTAATAAATATAGAGTTCTATCTTATATCATATAAAAAATATATTTTTTTATCTTAATCTCTTGTAAGTATATGCTTCTCCTTGGAGACTATATTGATTTACTGGGTCGTCAAGTTTTATAATTATATTTTGATTAATTAACCCTAAAATGCACGCATCAAAGCATGCACTGAAATCTTCGACATCACACAACTACTTGATAACGAACATTACCATTAGACCACCTCCTAGTTATCTATCGCCACCGGTTTTTCCAGGTTTCATTTTTTTAATAAATCCATCTATATTTTAAGCACCATTTATAGTTCTGTCATTTCCAATCACTTTAATAGTTATACATTGCACAAGTTGCTGCCTGATTTTATCAAAATCATTCCTTGGAAATCTAGCATTTGAGCAGTGTGATTTTTGTTATTCAGATGGCTTCAGCAATGATTTCTTTAGCCTCTGCTACTCCTTCTGCTTCACTTTCTGTGCAAGAAACTCTCATGGTAGCTATATTTTTCCAATTTAATCGCCACTTTCTATTGTTTTTATCTACTGGGACATCAGTTTTCTTAGTTTTATGTTTGGTTATAGGGAAAATGTGGCAAATCAAATAAATTAGAGCTATGAAAGTAGACGTTAAAATTCCAAAAGTTTGTGTTTTGTTATTTCCTTGGCAGCCAACTGGATTTCTATGGTATGGATCAGGAACTCCCTCTTTAATCGCTACTTTCTACTTATTTTCTCTACTGGGACATCAGTTTTCTAAGTGCTCTGTTTGGTTATAGGTAAAATGTGGCTAATCAAATAAATTAGAGCTATGAAAATTGTTGTTAAAATTCAAGAGTTTTTATTTTGATATTTTCCTGGCAACCAAATGGATTTTTGTTTTGTGGATCAGGAATTTTAATTGTGGTTTTGGACAGGGAAAGACGAGGCTTGCAAGTGGTTGTGTGAGTACGTTGTTTAACAAGGAGAAGGGCAAACCCTCTATCAAGAAAAAGGTATGAATGTTAATTTTTGTATAGTTGGGTGTTTGGTTTTTTTATTGAATTCTTGTTTGCTTGATCCTATGTTTTGTAACTGGTGGACGATTCGTGATTTTTGCTGAAGCAGTAGCTATGTTCTTTTAGAAGTGTAAAAGATGGAGGCTCTGTTGTTGAATCATGGGTTTTTCACCAGTGCATGCATCTTGTCTTTTAATATATTTTGATATGATTTGATTTAAACTTAACATGCATGTTTGGGTGGATTCGAGCTTGATATGTTTTAGTTTTGAGATGTGGGTTTGCTGTTTCTGATTTGCAGTCATTTGGCCAGATATCTATGACTGTTGCAGTGAATGTATCTCGTTTCGAGGGTATTGTTATGGCTCCCCCTGACCCTATCCTTGGTGTTTCTGAAGCTTTTAGAGCAGACATAGATGTAAAGAAGCTCAACCTTGGAGTTGGGGCCTACCGAAATGAAGAGTTACAGCCTTATGTGCTTGATGTTGTTAAGAAGGTTTGTGCACTTTCTCAGTCTAATTGGCATATATTTCTTGAATGGCAGTCTAGCTTTGGACCTTTTTACTTATAAGAAGCAGCAGCAATGATTTCTCTGATGGCATATCTGGATATGATTTTCATTTTCTAGGCTGAGAATCTTATGCTGGAGAGGGGAGAAAACAAAGAGGTATCTTGATATATTCAATTTTAAGAGTGACCAGAGTTTTTAATCTCCATATGTTCTTCAACTCGCCTGACATGGATCGTTTTCATGTAGTATCTCTCAATCGAAGGTTTGGCTGCATTCAATAAGGCGACTGCAGAGTTACTATTCGGAGCTGACAACCCAGTGATAGAGCAACAAAGAGTATGTTGAGGACATAAGCTTTTTATCTCTTCTGAAAGGAATTTAATTTTTATCCCTGCCTCAAAAGATATTACTGAAACATAATAATACGTTGATAATAATCTAGATATCGATTTGTATAAAATTTCCAGGTTGCAACTGTTCAAGGTCTCTCAGGCACCGGTTCTCTTCGATTAGCTGCAGCTCTCATTGAGCGATATTTTCCTGGAGCAAAAGTTCTGATATCGTCTCCTACTTGGGGTTGGATATGTCGTTTCCTTGTACTTTTTGTATGATTCATCTCGTAATATCAATTTTAATGGCCAACACACTTGTTTTGCAGGTAATCACAAGAATATTTTCAATGATGCCAGAGTTCCATGGTCCGAGTACCGATACTATGATCCCAAAACAGTTGGCTTGGATTTTGAGGGGATGATATCGGATATAAAGGTTAGGTCTAGAGTAATCAAGCTGCACTCGAAAATTTCCACCAAATTGTTTTGAATCATTAGAATCAATGCCCAAGCTAAACACACTATGCTGTTAAATCTTTCAGCTCCTCTTTTGTGTTATTCACTACAATTTGCACTACTATACTACCATACCTGATATATGCACACTCCCTCCCTCCCTCCCTCCCTCCCTCCCTCCCTCTAGGGTTGGTCAGCGTTCAGGCATATGATTGAATATTAGACTATTGATGTTAGGCATGACAATTAAGAGAAAGAGAGGTCCTTCTTTTATAACCTCAGTCTCAGACTGAATCATTTCTCTAACTCGTGCTATTTTTTCATTACAGGCAGCCCCTGAGGGATCATTTGTGTTGCTACATGGCTGTGCACACAACCGAACTGGTATCGATCCAACCCCTGAACAATGGGAGAAAATTGCTGATATTATTCAAGAAAAGAACCATATTCCATTTTTTGATGTTGCCTACCAGGTATACAATGGTTTAAATTTGATCTGAATAACATTTGCACTATCAATTCCTGTCTCGCTGAACAAAGATGGTGCCTGTGTGAACTGTAGAATATATTTGTTGTAGTTTGTTGCTGTGGTATCATGTAAAAATTTCTCAAGAATTTAGAATACTGTTTGGGGACGGATTGAATTTCAAATTTTCAATGGACTATTAGGGATTTGCTAGTGGAAGCCTTGATGCAGATTGTTGAGGAAAATATCAGCCAAGGATTGATTGCAGGAAATCAAGCCAAATCTTGCAGATCAACACCAACAGAGATAAGTCAGGAAGATAATGCTAATCACGGGAAATCATCCCTCACAGCTATCAATACCTTTGACTATCACAAGGGAGAAGATTAAGATGAATATTTGAAGATTAGATAAATTAGGAAGGAGATTTGGTGTTACTATAATTGTATCTCTTGTAAAGTCTATAAATTCTGTAATTGATGTATTCACATTTAATAAATTGGAAACCATTTGATCCTTTCTGTTTTATGGTATCAGAGCCAGCAAAGAAAGACTAACGTCTTATCATGTCTACCACTTCTTCTCCTTCGTCTACTGCAACTCTAAATTCTGCGTCCACCACCACCTCCATTATTCCACTCTCAAATGTTGTCTCACTGAAATTAACCCCGGATAATTATCCACTATGGAAGACTCAGCTTCTTCACTACTTTCGTGGACAAGACCTCTATGGTCATCTTGATGGTACACTTATTCCCCCACCATCAACAGTCACTGTATCTCATCCTGATACAGGCAATACAACACAGACTCCTAATCCTGCATATTTTCAATGGCTGCGGCAAGACAGCTTGATTCTTTCCACTCTCATGTCTTCCATGACTGAGAGTGTTTTGGCTCAAATCATCTCTTATACCACTGCACAACAGGTTTGGCAAGCCCTTGAAACCAATTTCTCTTCTCAATCCCAAGCCCGTACCATACAGGTTCGCACTCAATTGGCCAATGCAAAGAAAGGCAGTCGATCTGCCAATGATTACTTCTTAATGATCAAGAGATTAGCTGATGAGCTTTCTATGGCTGGGCAATCTCTTAGCTGTGATGACATAATTTCATACATTCTTGCAGGGTTAGATCATGAGTATGATAGTCTTGTCTCCTCTATTTATGCTAGAACTGGCGCAGTTACACTTGAAGAAGTGTATTCACTTCTCATTGTGACTGAATCACAGCTCAACCGTCATCATCAATCCATTCCACCATCAGTTGCAGAAGCCAACTTTGTGCAGCGTTCTAACTTCAAAAACAGGAATGGCTATAGAGGCAGGGGACGACCCAACAATTATCGAGGAGGACAAAATTCCTTTCAAAACCGACAAGACTCACACAACTCCTCCTCTCTGATATGTCAGGTATGTGAAAAACATGGACATACTGCCAAGAAATGCTATCACCGTTTTGATCTAACGTATCAAACCACATCTCCTCACAACAAACAAGCATTCCTGGCATCCCACAATTGGGACAATGATTGGCATGCAGACACTGGCGCATCACATCACATAACACGTGATCTGCAGAATTTGAACCTGAAAGAGGATGAATATACTGGAACAGATCAACTTCAAGTTGGTAATGGTCAAGATACAATTGTTGAAGTTCATCATGCTGACACAAACCAGCACACAACTGCTATAGTGCCCGTTACTGCTACCTCACCAGTATCTTCATCTGCTGCTCCAACCGAGATCATCCAGTCCACTACAGTCTCAGCACCACCACCAAATCAGCCAAGGACTCATACCATGACTACAAGATCCCTCAATAATATCTTCAAAACAAAGGCACCATCCGATGACTTTGTAAGGTATCCCTTACCAAAAGCTCTTCTTGCATCTGCTGATATCTTTACTGCAGAACCTACTTGCTACACTGAGGCCATCAAGAATCCTCAATGGAGATCAGCTATGAATGCAGAATTTGATGCTCTTCTACGAAATGGGACTTGGTCCCTAACTGTTCCTCCATCATCTGCCAATATAGTTGGCTGCCGCTGGGTTTTTAAAGTAAAACGTAAAGCCGATGGTTCCATTGAACGCTACAAGGCAAGGCTGGTTGCCAAGGGCTTCCATCAACAAGAAGGGATTGACTATCATGAGACCTTCAGTCCGGTGGTAAAACATGCAACAATTCGCATTGTTTTATCACTAGCTATTTCGCATGACTGGAAAATACAACAAATTGATATCCAAAATGCCTTTCTTCATGGCATCTTGGAAGAAGATGTTTATATGGTACAACCTCAAGGCTTTGTTCATCCTCAACTGCCTAATCATCTCTGCAAATTACATAAATCCATCTATGGACTTAAACAGGCTCCAAGGGCCTGGTTCTCTCGGCTGACTGACAAGCTACACACCATCGGTTTCGTGGCAAGCAAGGCAGATCCATCCTTGTTCATCTTGAACACGAATCATGCTTTGGTTTTAATTCTTATTTATGTTGATGATATCATTCTTACAGGCTCCTCACCTGCTGCTATTCATCAAGTTATACAAAATCTTCATACTGATTTTGCTGTCAAGAAACTCGGGGAACTAAGCTATTTTTTGGGTGTGGAGGTACTGCGCACCCCTGATTCTCTATACCTCACACAACGTAAATATGTAGCTGAACTCCTACATCGCACTCAAATGGCAGAATCCAAACCATGCTCAAGTCCTATGTCAACCAATTGTCATCTCTCTGCGACGGATGGAGCACCATTTTCTGATCCTCACCTTTATAGACGAGTTGTTGGGAGCTTGCAGTACCTGTCTTTCACTCGCCCAGAACTCTCATTTTCGGTTCACAAGGTCAGCAAATTTATGCAACATCCACTTGAACCACACTGGCAAGCTGTTAAGAGGATCCTACGCTATCTCAAACATTCAATCTCAACTGGTCTTCTTCTCAGCCGATCAACATCATCTGCTATTCAAGCCTTTTCAGACTCAGATTGGGCAGGTGATCGTGATGATAGACGATCAATTGGTGCTTATTGTGTGTTCCTTGGTACCAATCTTATATCCTGGCGATGCAAACAACAGATCACTGTCGCCAGAAGTAGCACTGAAGCTGAGTACAAATCTCTTGCAGACATAGCTTCTGAAATCCAGTGGATTCAATCTCTGCTATCAGAAATTGATCATAAGAATCAAACAGTTCCAAAGTTATGGTGTGATAATATTGGGGCAACGTACTTAACAACTAATCCCTTGTTTCATGCTCGAACAAAACATATAGAAATCAACTTCCATTATGTCAGGGATCAGGTTCAGCAGAAGCAACTCTCGGTTCAATTCCTCTCCAGTGTTGATCAACTAGCTGACTCACTTACAAAACCAGTTCCCCCACGCAAGTTTACTGCTATTTTAACCAATCTGAATGTTCGTCCCCTTTCTTCAGATTGAGGGGGCGTGTTGAGGAAAATATCAGCCAAGGATTGATTGCAGGAAATCAAGCCAAATCTTGCAGATCAACACCAACAGAGATAAGTCAGGAAGATAATGCTAATCACGGGAAATCATCCCTCACAGCTATCAATACCTTTGACTATCACAAGGGAGAAGATTAAGATGAATATTTGAAGATTAGATAAATTAGGAAGGAGATTTGGTGCTGTGGTATCATGTAAAAATTTCTCAAGAATTTAGAATACTGTTTGGGGACGGATTGAATTTCAAATTTTCAATGGACTATTAGGGATTTGCTAGTGGAAGCCTTGATGCAGATGCATCATCAGTGAGGTTGTTTGCTGCGCGTGGTATGGAGCTTCTGGTTGCTCAGTCATACAGCAAGAATTTGGGTTTGTATGCTGAAAGAATTGGGGCGATTAATGTTGTCTGCTCATCAGCAGATGCAGCAGCAAGGTGTGATAAAATGATTCACTACATAATACATTCTATTTTATACTGCTAGTTTCCTTTTATTTCCAATGAAAGCATGAATGAGATGCCATACCCTTATCTGTTGAATATACTGCGTGAAGGACAGAGATTTTGTATTGTGGCATGGAAGAAATGGATTGCATATTTACCCTTTTTGCTTCTTATAATCAAGTAACCTTTTGTCAATTTTGTTGTAATTGAGGTCAGGCTGGTGCTCTGTCGAAGGTGTCATGCGAACAAGTTGCTAAACCACCAATTTGATAGCTCTCACATCATATTACCTGTTTAAATTATGTTTTTTTCAGGGTTAAGAGCCAGCTGAAAAGGATTGCCCGACCAATGTACTCAAATCCTCCTGTTCATGGGGCTAGAATTGTTGCTAATGTTGTTGGGGATCCAGCTCTCTTCGATGAATGGAAGGCAGAGATGGAGATGATGGCTGGGAGGATAAAAAATGTGAGGCAGAAGCTCTTTGACAGTCTCTCTGCAAAAGATAAGAGTGGGAAAGATTGGTCTTTTATACTGAAGCAGATTGGCATGTTTTCCTTCACTGGCTTGAACAAAACTCAGGTGATTGTTCCTCAGATCTTTTATCAATTTCTGGATCTCGTGTGCTTCTTGTGGTAGAATCATTAAAAAAAACTTTCATCTTCATATTTTCCTACATTTCTTCTTATTTTATATTCATGGGTGAATTTGTTCTCTCAATTTTCCCCTGTGAGCCTCAGACATCTCCATTTGCCATCATTAAATCAGTGATTATCATAAAACATTTGCTGCCACAGTTTGTTCTCACACTGCTGCCATTGCTTAAGTTAATCAATTATTAAACCTCGCTTCCATTTAGGATTGTTTCCATAACTTCTGATCTTGTGTTTCTCTTTTTTGTCCGATCAGAGCGATAATATGACCAACAAGTGGCATGTTTACATGACGAAGGATGGAAGAATATCCTTGGCTGGACTGTCTTTGGCCAAATGCGAATACCTTGCTGATGCAATTATGGACTCATTCCACAATGTCAGTTAAAAGAAATGTTGAACAGGCATTGGAACCAACAATCAAAAAAATTTGGTCGTGTGACTGTTTTACTGAGTTGATATTTTTATGGAAATTTTGAAATAATGTTCACCGGTATTTGACTGGAACAAATCCATGTAAACCGAGTTTTGATCAAGGCTTACACCCCAGCTGGGGCTAAGCAATATTTTAACTGTACATATTATCAGTTTATTTTCTCTTCTCAAGGCATTCCCCTTTTGGCAATGGCGATTGCTTCCGATTGCCAGAAAAGAGTTCCAGCACAGAGCAGAGCTCTATGCAGAAACCCAGACAGCCAAAAGATCAATAAAATCCCGAGAGATAGAAACTGCTATTTTACATATTCTCTGAAGCTGCTGAAGTGATATGTCTTACTTCCAGCATGGTCTTCATTTTATTTGATTTCTTTACAAATTTCTTTTACACGGGCACATTTTCTGATTCCGATAATAGTTTGTGATCAATCTTCTATAAATGCAATCCCGTGAATCTTGGAGTGCATATACTGCTTAGTCCTTCTAATGAACATTTTGCTCATCTCCAAATTTGGGGTTCTGTTTTCATCTTACTCCATTTTTTAGATGGCATGAACACCATCTGACCTTGCATATGTTAATTATTGGAACTTCGATCTCTCGGCAAAAAAAAATTGTCACAGGATGCTTTCAGATATGGATGCTGATCATTTTTGCTGCATTTCTGTTCTTGGTACTGCAATCTAATGCTCACTGACAGTTTCCTGAAAATGTACTCATCCATTCAGTGTGCATTCTTCTCTGTTCATTGAAGGGAATGAGGCTTGAGGTCTTTCCATTTTCTTCAAGATTAGGTTTTTTTTCTGTAAAAAAATGATGTCTTTAATGCACCACGCACACACATTATGCTAGAGCAGTGTGCCCACTGGACAGGTGGAATCTTGGAGCATGGTGAGCTTCTTGAATAATTGTTGCTGAAAAACAAATAAAAGAACAAAATCTTTCTAACCTGTGAAAATTACCCCTGGATGAACTGAAGCTGCTGAATATGGGGAAAGAGGCCAGAGTTATCAGTCCAAGCATTTAGAACTGAGACGGCTCATGGCCACTAATCTGCTGACAAATGTTTGTCTGAAGTAAATGAGCTCCCCACCAGTCACAAGGGTAGAAAGATTTAACCACAACTTTCTTTTCAGCAAAATCCATAATTGCTACTTTATCTCTCCGGTGCCAATAGCACAATTCCTATCCCTTTTGAAGATTATTTTCTTGTGGCCTAACATGAAAACCAAATAGAATTATCCTAATTAGTCGCACCACAGGAATATTGTTGTTGTTGTTGTTTAGAAGATATTGGTGTTTTATTTTTTTATTAATATGGAATATTTTAGGTTTAGAGCATTTTAAGGTTGTATTATTTATATATAATTAATTAATTATATATATGGAAAAAAATTAAAAAGCAAAAAAAATAAATATAAATTTTATTTTTTATCAAATCAAAATTGACGCAACAATTTTATTTTTTTGTAATATATATTTTTTTAATTTTTATTGTTTTGATTTTGGTTCTTGTATTTTCAACATATCTCATAAACAATAATATATATATATATATATATATATATATATATATATATATATATATATATATATATATATATATATATATATATATATATATATATATATAATGAAGAAAGTAAAGTCATCATGGAAAAAAACAATAAATCAAGGCAGGAGATGATTAGTGTAACAATTTGTCCAGGCAGGAGAGAGGCGGCGTGAGATGATTTTTGTTTCTTAGTCGAAACAGCACAGACTAGGTAATACTGGCATGTTTTGGTCGTTATTTAGCTGAAAAATCCTGTATGGACCAGAATTTAAACTGAAATAAAAACGATATCATTTTACCCTTTTTTGTTACTGGTATAAAACATTTCAGCCGAAACAAAATGAAATTTACAATTATGATTTAAAAATTTGATCGATAAGGCTTGGATCGCTCTAATTATTAAGTTAACTTAGATTTTTAATTAAATCAACCAAATTTTTTATTATTATTCTCTTTAACCCGAATCAAAAGATTTTAATCGAGTCTAGGTATTGTATCAACTCGTCAAGCCTATCCAAGTTTTACAATAATATCTCATAAGTTGCATGTCTTGAATAACACACATCACCTGATTTATATTCGACAGCTTGTGTTAGAGACTTGATGATTACCTTCTTTATATTATATTATATTATATTATATTACATTACATTGTATTATTATTATTTATGTTCTCATAAAGATGATGGTAAATCATACGAAGAAAAAGCTAAAACTGCTCGCTTGAACATTGTGCATACACTCACAAACATTGTGGATTATAATAGTGTATTAACGATTTCGCCCCTCAATACACCTCAGTCCTTGCTTAGGTATCAGGGGTATTTTTTATTTTTCTACTGGACCGGTTGACATTACCAGATTATTTAGGGGTAGTTTTATATTTTTCACATATTTTTGCACAGTAAAATAGTCATAATACCCATGAATATGACAAAAATACACAGGAATCTACAATGACATTAAGGTTATTGCACATACTTTTTTAAATCGCTAAATAAATATTAACCCTCGTATAAGACAAAATAAAGCAGTTAAGGTCGAGGTTAGTAAGGTCATTGCACACATTTTTTAAAAATGTCTCAATCTATTAATACCCTTATATAAGACAAAATTCATGAGTTGGCTGTAGGGGTATCCCAGTAATTTATCATTTTTTTATTATATTTACTATCAAATTACTGTTGGCGCGTCACCGGGTTTCAAACGGCGTGTGCGCTGTTTTTTTTCGGAGTCAAAAAATACCCAACCGACACTAGAATGATTTTCAGCCATGTTATTTTCAACCTGGTGCGACGCGTGTACTTACAAGGTAGCCAAAGACTTGTTAATGGTTGGTTGAATTTTTTTTCTCCTTTTTTTTCTCCTGTCTGCGCAAGCATACGTCAGTGCCACTATTTATTGTTTTGATCTGTTTCAATTTTATCCTTTCATGCAAATTGATTATGTATTTCAATTTCATTTCGGCCCTCATTCTTTTAATTTTCAGTTTTGTTTTAAATTATTTAATTTTTTCGTTATCAATGTTTAGATTTATTTCGTTTTTGTCTTTTAAATGATATTTATTACATATGTATTTTTTTATTTTGACCCTTATACTTTTAATCTTGGATTTTATTTAATTCCTCTATTTTTTTATATATAATTCTTACATAGTTCCTATTTCAATTCATGTTTATATGTGCATGCTTTTAGTTTTTTTTTTTCCAATTTTTTCCCCATTGTTATTAAGGTTTTTTTATTTAATGTTTAAATTTTAATTTGTGCTAGTGATAATTTGAAAAATAATATTTATTATTATTTCTCTTTGTTTTAATTCATTCTTCAAGTCATATAGTTTCTTTAAATCTAATACTATTTATTTTTGTTTTGTCATTGATTTAGTTTTTTAATTGCTTTTTATTAATATTATTGGGTGTTGAATTTTTTAATTATTATAGATAAGACATTCAAAAAAATAATTATTATTATTTGTAAGTTTTGTTTTCTTTTAAATATACCATACTAATTATATATTTTGATATTTATTTAATATTAGTGCCTTAAAAATAAATGACCTAGGTTTATTTAATATTTATTTTGATATATATATATATATATATATATATGACCTAGGTTTTTTTTTAAAAAAAATAATATCATTGTTCTGAAAATACTTTTAATATAATAATATGAGGAATAAATCTTCTAAAATAAAAAAAATAATGATTTTTTTTAAACAATAATTATGGTCTTTCCATTTTTATTATTTCTGTTATTATTAAGGTTATTTTTTTAATGTTTACATTTTAATTTTTGTTGGTGATCATTTGAAAATTGATATTTATTATTTTTTTCTCTTTGTTTTTTTAAATTATTTTTATTTATTCTTCAAGTCAAATATTTTTTTTAAATCTAATAATATTTATTTTTATTTTTTTCATTTATTTAGTTTTAAAATTGCTTTTTTGTTGATATTGTCAGGTTTTGAAATTTAATTATTATTGATAAGACATTTAAAATAATGATAATGATTATTTGTAAGATTTTTTTTTCTTATAAATATGTGAGACTAATTGCATATTTTGATATTTATTTAATATTAGCACCTTCATATATATATAAAAATAAATGACCTATTTATTATTATTTTTAAATAACATTTTACTATCAGTGTTCTAAAATATTTTTAATATAATAATAAGAGGAATAAATCTTCAAAATTAATAAAAATAATAATTTATTTTTTAAACAATAATTACAGTGGTATCGATAGTATGACCAATAATAATTAGAATATTAATTATGTATAATAATATTTGTAATGAAAGCTATAATAACTCCGATAAAAATTCATTGGTCAATATTTTTTTTGTGAAAAATAATTTTTGTGTCTTTTGTTATGTATGATATTTCAATCTCATATCAAGAAAAAAATACATAAAACCACACGTAAACAAAACAAGTAGAAAAATTGTATCAATTTATTTACAATAATAAAATAAAAAATTGCCCTGTATTTTGCCACAGTCAGAACCAAATACTTTAACATGTAACAAAATTATTAATGGTCATAAATTTTTTTATATATATATATTATTTTTTGGACTTTTTCTTAAAAAATAAGAAAGACTAATTATATATTGTGATATTTTTTTGATATTAACATCTTAAAATATATATAAAAAATTGAAATGAGTTTTCTTTAAAAATCTCACATTAATTTAATCTTAATGTTCTAAAAACAATTTAATATAATAATATTAAGAAATTTTTTTTGATAAATTTTAGCAGAAGCATATGTGCTATCTATCAAATAATTAAAACATGTTCAGCAAACAATTAGTATGGTGCGGAAAATAAATAATATATCCTTAGTCAATTTGATTAATTGAAATTTTGCTATTTACCAATTAAATTATTATCAAAGTAGTTACAATAAAACCATCAATGAAATTGTTTGCCGTGTAGAATAAATCACTCATCTGTGCTAAAATTCAACTATTATTATGTTACTATTTTCTAATGAAATAATTCATGAAACAAATAAAACATACACAACAATCAATCAATATGTTACATGAAGCACGTGGCTCATTGTAATAGAATTTTTTCGATTCCAATTGTAAAATCTATCAATTAAATAATTATCAAAATAATTTTAAAAATAACAATTTTCAATCACTTTAGATGAAAAAAAAAATATTTCTAATATATTCTATCAATTATAATTTTACTAATTAAATATAAAAATAACCAATTACAATAAATATAAAATTAATTATTTTTTTACGTAGAAAAAGAGTTCAAAGCAGTACTCGGGGAAGTCAACTCATTTTATTTTCCAATATGGAGGCTCGGGAAAACCTGTGAGTAAAACTTAAAAATTATATAAAAGTAGCATAAGATCAAGCAAATAACCAGACATTCTGAGGTATCATTAATCACATCGGTTGTCTTTAGCATAGCCATGTTTTTTTTTGGCTAAGTAATGTATTACTGGTATAAACAGCATGTGACATGGGCTCCTTCATAATTTAATGGAGATGTGGAAACTGACATCAAAAAAGAGTTTAATAACTTGATTTTTGGCAAAATTAGGGTTTAGATTGAAAGGATTGAACTAAAAATAGGGTGAAAAGGTATATTAAAATAATGTTATTTTAACAAGAAGTTATTAAAAATAAAAGAAATAATTAGGATGCGAAAAAATTCGAATTTTTGATGGGATAATAATTTTTTTTAATTTTGATTAATTTAAATTCCTGGAGACTGTATTGATTTATTGGGACGTCGAGTTTTATAATTATATTTTGATTAACTAACCTTTAAATATACGCCATCATTATATATCAAAGCATGCACTCAAATCTTCGACACAACACTTCTACTTGATAACGAACATTACCATAGACCACCTCCTAGTAATCTATCGCCACCGTTTTTTCCAGGTTTCATTTTTTTAATAAATCCATCTATATTTTAAGCACCATTTATAGTTCTGTCTTATCCAAGCACTTTAATAGTTATACATTGCACAAGTTGCAGTCTGATTTTATCAAAATCATTCCTTGGAAATCTAACAACTGAGCAGTGTGATTTTTGTTATTCAGATGGCTTCAGCAATGATTTCTTTAGCCTCTGCTACTCCTTCTGCTTTACTTTCTGTGCAAGAAACTCTCATGGTAGCTATATTTTCCCACTTTAATCGCCACTTTCTATTGTTTTTATCTACTGGGACAGTTTTCTAAGTTTTATGTTTGGTTATAGGGAAAATGTGGCAAATCAAATAAATTAGAGCTATGAGAGTAGACGTTAAAATTCACGAAGTTTGTATTTTGTTATTTTCTTGGTAGCCAAATGGATTTCTATGGTATGGATCAGGAACTCCCCCTTTAATCCTTACTTTCTACTTATTTTCTGTACTGGGACATCAATTTTCTAAGTGTTCTGTTTGGTTAAAGGAAAAATGTGGCTAATCAAATAAATTAGAGCTATGAAAATTGTTGTTAAAATTCAAGAGTTTGTATTTTGATATTTTACTGGCAACCAAATGGATTTTTGTTGTGTGGATCAGGAATTTTAATTGTGGTTTTGGACAGGGAAAGACGAGGCTTGGAAGTGGTTGTGTGAGTACGTTGTTTAACAAGGAGAAAGGCAAACCCGCTATCAAGAAAAAGGTATGAATGTTAATTTATGTATTGTTGGGTGTTTGGTTTTTTTATTGAATTCTTGTTTGTTTGATCCTATGTTTTGTAACTGGTGCAGGATTCGTGATTTTTGCTGAAGCAGTAAACATGTTCCTTTAGAAGTGTAAAAGATGGAGGCTCTGTTGTTGAATCATGGGTTTTCACCAGTGCATGCATCTTGTCTTTTAATATATTATTTGATTTAAACTTAACATGCATGTTTGGGTGAATTCGAGCTTGATATGTTTTAGTTTTAAGATGTGGGTTTGCTGTTTCTGATTTGCAGTCATTTGGCCGGATATCTATGACTGTTGCAGTGAATGTATCTCGTTTCGAGGGTATTGTTATGGCCCCCCCTGATCCTATCCATGGTGTTTCTGAAGCTTTTAAAGCAGACGTAGATGTAAGGAAGCTCAGTCTTGGAGTTGGGGCCTACCGAACTGAAGAGTTACAGCCTTATGTGCTTGATGTTGTTAAGAAGGTTAGTGCACTTTCTCGGTCTACTTGGCATATATTTCTTGAATCGCAGTCTAGCTTTGGACCTTTTTACTTATAAGCTGCAGCATTGATTTCTCTGATGGCATATCTGGAATTGATTTTCATTTTCTAGGCTGAGAATCTTATGCTGGAGAGGGGAGAAAACAAAGAGGTATCTTGATATATTCAATTTTAAGAGTGACCAGAGTTTTTAATCTCCATATGTTCTTCAACTCGCCTGACATGGATCGTTTTCATGTAGTATCTCTCAATCGAAGGTTTGGCTGCATTCAATAAGGCGACTGCAGAGTTACTATTCGGAGCTGACAACCCAGTGATAGAGCAACAAAGAGTACGTTGAGGATATAAGCTTTTTATCTCTTCTGAAAGGAATTTAATTTTTATCCCTGCCTCAAAAGATATTACTGAAACATAATAATACGTTGATAATAAACTAGATATCGATTTGTATAAAATTTCCAGGTTGCAACTGTTCAAGGTCTCTCAGGCACCGGTTCTCTTCGATTAGCTGCAGCTCTCATTGAGCGATATTTTCCTGGAGCAAAAGTTCTGATATCGTCTCCTACTTGGGGTTGGATATGTCGCTTCCTTGTACTTTTTGTATGATTCATCTCGTAGTATCAATTTTAATGGCCAACACACTTGTTTTGCAGGTAATCACAAGAATATTTTCAATGATGCCAGAGTTCCATGGTCCGAGTACCGATACTATGATCCCAAAACAGTTGGCTTGGATTTTGAGGGGATGATATCGGATATAAAGGTTAGGTCTAGAGTAATCAAGCTGCACTCGAAAATTTCCACCAAATTGTTTTGAATCATTAGAATCAAATGCCCAAACTAAACACACTATGCAGTTAAATCTTTCAGCTCCTCTTTTGTGTTATTCACTACAATTTGCACTACTATACTACCATACCTGTCATACGCACACTCCCTCCCTCCCTCCCTCTAGGGTTGGTCAGCGTTCAGGCACATGATTGAATATTAGACTATTGATGGTAGGCATGACAGTTCAGAGAAAGAGAGGTCTTTCTTTTATAACCTCAGTCTCATACTGAATCATTTCTCTAACTCATGCTATTTTTTCATTACAGGCAGCCCCTGAGGGATCTTTTGTGTTGCTACATGGCTGTGCACACAACCCAACTGGTATCGATCCAACCCCTGAACAATGGGAGAAGATTGCTGATATTATTCAAGAAAAGAACCATATTCCATTTTTTGATGTTGCCTACCAGGTATACAGTGGTTTAAACTTGATCTGAATAACATTTGCACTACAAATTTCTGTCCTGCTGAACAAAGATGGTGCCTGTGTGAACTGTAGAATATATTTGTTGTAGTTTGTTGCTGTGGTATCATGTAAAAATTTCTCAAGAATTTAGAATACTGTTTGGGGACGGATTGAATTTCAAATTTTCAATGGACTATTAGGGATTTGCTAGTGGAAGCCTTGATGCAGATGCATCATCAGTGAGGTTGTTTGCTGCGCGTGGTATGGAGCTTCTGGTTGCTCAGTCATACAGCAAGAATTTGGGTTTGTATGTCGAAAGAATTGGGGCGATTAATGTTGTCTGCTCATCAGCAGATGCAGCAGCAAGGTGTGAAAAAATGATTCACTACATAATACATTCTATTTTATACTGCCAGTTTCCTTTTATTTCCAATGAAAACGTGAATTAGATGCCATACCCTTATCTGTTGAATATACTGCGTGAAGGACAGATTTTGTATTGTGGCATGGAAGAAATGGATTGCATATTTACCCTTTTTGCTTCTTATAATCGAGTAACTTTTTGTCAATTTTGTTGTAATTGAGGTCATGCTGGTGCTCTGTCAAAGGTGTCATGCGAACAAGTTGCTAAACCACCAATTTGATAGCTCTCACATCATATTACCTGTTTAAATTATGTTTTTTTCAGGGTTAAGAGCCAGCTGAAAAGGATTGCCCGACCAATGTGTCAATATATGGAAAGTAAATCAGCAATATATGGGTGGCAATTATAACAGCAATTCTTGTATTTATTATATACTACAAATCAGGGATTGTAAACTGTAAATTAGGAAGTATTACATGTATTTAGAGGATTGAATTCCTCTTTGTAAAAGAAGAAAATACAGAACAAATTTGATATTTGTGACATGGTATCAGAGCTTATTCTTCTGATCTAGACCTTCGATTTTTCTTCAGTTTACATACTGAATTTCGTCAGTATTTTTTGGTGATATTTTTTTTTGGGGTTTTCTACTATGTCTGGAGAGGCGTTTCTTACTCGATTCAATGGCAAAAACTATGCCAGTTGGGAATTTCAATTCCGAATGTTTGTTAAAGGGAAAGAACTATGGGGGCATCTTGATGGGTCATTACCAGCACTAGCAGCAACTGATTCAGAGAAGCTGAGTGCATGGACTACCAATGATGCAAAAATCATCTCATGGATACTGGGGTCTGTTGAACCCCATATGATCAACAATCTCCGATCGTTTGACACAGGGAAGGAAATCTGGAATTACTTTCGACGCATATATTCCCAAAACAATTCGGCTCAAAAATTTCAAGTCGAAATGGGAATTGCTAACTACAAACAAGGTAATCTTTCAATTGAACAATTCTACACTGGATTTCTAAATTTATGGAGTGAATATACTGGGATAATTTATTCTAAAGTACCAAAGGAGAGTTTAACGGCACTTTACCTTGTTCATGCCGAGAGCCAAAGGGACCAATTTTTGATGAAACTTCGGCCAGAATTTGAGGCCGTGAGAGCCAGTTTGATCAATCGGAGTCCAGTACCCAATTTGGATGAATGCTTAGGGGAATTACTAAGGGAAGAACAAAGACTCACAATTCAACACGAGTTGACTCAGGACACTGCCACCGAGATTAATGTGGCTGACATGGCTCAGGGAAGGGGACGACGAGTTGACTCAAGACGACAGAGGAGTGTGGGTGTGCAGTGTTTTAATTGCAAGGAATTAGGGCATATCTCCAGAAATTGCAGCAAGAAAATTTGCAATTATTGTAAGAAAGAAGGGCATCTAATCAAGGAATGTCGTCTGCGACCACAAAATCGAGGGTTAGGGTTTGGTAGTGGTACTACTTCCATGGCCGCTGCAGCTATCTCATCGTCGACACCAGAAACTTCGTCGACGATGAACTCTTCATCAACAACCCTCACGCCAGAGATGATGCAGCAGATGCAGCAGATGATTGTCTTTGCCCTCTCAGCATTCGGGTTCCAAGGTATGCAAGATAATTTCAATTCTGTAATTTTGGCAAATGATAAGCATCACGGGTTGGCAGGGAAATGTGAAATTCATCACGGGTTGGCTGAGAAATCTGAAATTGATTTACGGGTTGGCAGTCGGGTCTCATGGGTTGGCAGTCGGGTCACATGAAAAGAAATCTGAATTTAATTCAGATATAATTCCAGTTAATGATAAATACTGGTTAATGAATTCGGCAGCGTCAAATCATATGACTAGCAGTGAAAATGGTTTGTATAACGTGCGAAAATATATGGGCAATCAGCATATACAGGTGGCAAATGGTGATAATCTTCCGATTTCATCAATTGGTAATTTGGGTTCTCACTTCGAAAATATTTTTGTGTCACCAAAATTATCCACAAGTTTAATCTCTGTTGGGCAAATGGTAGAAAATAACTGTAAAATTCAATTTGATCATAATGGTTGTTGTGTGCAGGATCAAGTATCGGGGAAAGTGATCGCGAAGGGGCCTAAAGTGAGACGTTTATTTCCAATACAATTTTCTAGTATTAATTCTTGTGCTTATTCTACTGTCATTAATAATCCTCATTTTTGGCATAAAAAGTTGGGACATCCCAATTCCACTGTATTGACTCATCTTATGAAACATGGATATTTGGGGAAAAATTTTTCTATGGAATTTTTGGATTGTAGTTGCAAATTGGGCAAAAGCAAAACATTATCATTTCCTTCGCATGGTAGCCGTGCTTCTAAATGTTTTGACATTATATATACTGATGTGTGGGGCGTGAGTCCTGTTCTTTCTCATGCTCAATATAAATATTTTGTCACATTTATTGATGACTTCAGTCGTTTCACTTGGATATATTTTCTTCGCTCTAAGGCTTATGTGTTCTCAACATTTCAAGCTTTTATTGCATTTGTTGAAAATCAATTTTCTGCTCATATTAAAATTCTACGATCTGACTCTGGGGGGGAATATGTGTCCAAAGAATTTCAAGACTATCTCAAAAACAAAGGAATTTTCTCTCAAAAATCTTGTCCCTACACTCCTCAACAAAATGGAGTTGCTGAGCATAAGAATCGTCATCTTTTAGATGTTGTTCGCACCTTATTAATTGATTCTTCCGTACCTACTCGATTTTGGGTAGAAGCTTTGTCGACAGCTGTTCATCTAATTAATCGTTTGCCTTCCCAGGTTCTTAAATTTGCATCTCCATACTCTATTTTATTTGGTGTTCTTTCTGAGTATGATTCTCTTCATGTTTTTGGATGTGTTTGTTTTGTTCATTTACCCTCTACTGAACGAAATAAACTTTCAGCCCAAGCTGCTCGTTGTGCTTTCCTAGGATACAGTAATTCTCATAAAGGTTTTTTGTGTTATGACGCAAATGCTCATAAAATTCGTATCTCTCGAAATGTGATTTTCTTCGAAAATCAGAATTTTTTTCCTTCTTGTCCTCCTCCAGAATCCACTCCTATTCAACTTCCAACATTTGATGATGGTGGTACATCTTATGTTTTTGAACGTTTTAAGCCAGGAATTGTATATCAAAGACGTCATCCACCATCCACTTTACCCCTTTTGAACACGGAACCGACACCTGATCCTGCTCCTCAACTAAGACGATCAAATCGAGTTTCCCGTGCCCCAAACAGGTATGGATATTCAGCAACTACTATTGATAGTACTTTTGTGCCTAAGACTTATGCTCGGGCTTCTACCCAAGACTGTTGGGCACAAGCAATGCAGGAGGAACTTCAGGCTCTTACAGATAATCACACATGGGATAGTCTCTTGCCCTCGTGACACCAAACCTATTGGCTGCAAATGGGTATACACTGTCAAATTAAAATCTGATGGGTCTGTGGATCGGTACAAAGCACGGTTAGTTGCTCTTGGAAATTGCCAAGCATATGGCATTAATTATGAGGAGACATTTGCACCTGTTGCTAAAATGACGACCATACGAACTATTTTGGCAATTGCTGCTTCTAAAAGATGGTCACTTCATCAAATGGATGTGAAAAATGCATTTTTACATGGCGATCTAAAAGAAGAGATTTATATGACTCCTCCTCCCGGTATGTTTACTCACCCATCTGATAAAGTTTGTTGGTTGAAACGTTCACTGTATGGTCTAAAACAAGCACCCCGAGCATGGTTTGAAAAGTTTCGTACTACTCTGCTGGATCTGCAATTTATTCAGAGTCAATATGATTCCTCCCTCTTTCTTCAGCATACTGCTAATGGTATTGTTGCTCTTCTGGTATATGTGGATGATATTATTATCACAGGATCTGATATTCCACTCATTGAGAATTTGCAGCGTTCTCTTCACACTGCATTCCATATGAAGGATCTGGGAGAACTACATTATTTTCTTGGCCTACAGGTGCACTCTATGACTAACGGAATATTTTTACATCAGCACAAATATACCCAAGAGATACTTATTTTGGCCGGTCTTGAATCAGGAAACAGTGTTCTTACACCTCGTGAGATTAATTTAAAACTTTGTCAGAATGATGGTGATTTATTGTCTGATCCTTCCATATACAGACAATTGGTGGGCAGTTTGAATTATTTAACCATTACTCGGCCAGATATTTCTTTTGCAGTACAACAAGTTAGTCAGTTTTTACAGAATCCCCGTCAATCTCATCTAGCTGCGGTCAAGAGAATCATTCGTTATCTTAAGGGCACATCTGGAAGAGGAATATTCTTTCCTGCCGACAATTCCTTACAATTAACAGGTTATAGTGACGCAGATTGGGCAGGATGTATGGATACACGTCGATCTATTACGGGATGGTGTATGTTTCTTGGAAATGCTTTAATTTCATGGAAAAGCAAAAAGCAAGATCGTACTAACAAATCTTCCACAGAATCTGAGTATCGAGCTATGTCCGCTGCATGTTCTGAAATTGTATGGCTTCGGGGTTTGTTACAAGAACTTGGATTTCCTCAACATCATCCTACATCACTTCATGCTGATAACACGAGTGCTATTCAGATTGCCACTAATCTCGTGTTTCATGAACGCACCAAACATATTGAGGTTGATTGTCACTATATTCGTGAAGCTCTTGATAATAATATTCTTACACTTCCTCATATTTCCACTGAGCATCAAACGGCTGATGTCTTTACGAAGGCTTTGTCTCGACATCGACATCAACTCATGATTGACAAATTGATGCTTCTTGATAGGTCAGCATCAATTTGAGGGGGGATGTCAATATATGGAAAGTAAATCAGCAATATATGGGTGGCAATTATAACAGCAATTCTTGTATTTATTACATACTACAAATCAGGGATTGTAAACTGTAAATTAGGAAGTATTACATGTATTTAGAGGACTGAATTCCTCTTTGTAAAAGAAGAAAATACAGAACAAATTTGATATTTGTGACACAATGTACTCAAATCCTCCTGTTCATGGGGCTAGAATTGTTGCTAATGTTGTTGGGGATCCAGCTCTCTTCGATGAATGGAAGGCAGAGATGGAGATGATGGCTGGGAGGATAAAAAATGTGAGACAGAAGCTAATTGACAGTCTCTCTGCAAAAGATAAGAGTGGGAAAGATTGGTCTTTTATACTGAAGCAGATTGGCATGTTTTCCTTCACTGGCTTGAACAAAACTCAGGTGATTGTTCCTCAAATCTTTATCAAGTTCTGGATCTCGTATGCTTCTTGTGGTAGAAACATTAAAAAAAACTTTCATCTTCATATTTTCCTACATTTCCTCTTATTTCCCCCCTATGAACATCAGACTTCTCCATTTGCCATCATTAAATCAGTGATTATCATAAAACATTTGCTGCCACAGTTTGTTCTCACACTGCTGCCATTGCTTAAGTTATTCAATTATTAAACTTCTCTGCCATTTAAAGCATGTTTGGCTTAGCTTTTGCACCGCAGGTTTGCTGCGGTGCAAAATTTTTTTTTTTTTTTTTTGAATAAAAATTAATTTTTTTTTGTGTGTTAGATTATTTTGATGTGCTGATGTCAAAAATAATTTTTAAAAAATAAAAAAATATCATTTTGATATATTTCGGCACGAAAAACTTTTTGAAAAGTTTTGAAAAACAACCGCAACAGCAATCCCAAACACCCCCTTAGCATTGTTTCCCTAACTTCTGGTCTTCTGTGTTTCTCTTATTTGTCCGATCAGAGCGATAATATGACCAACAAGTGGCATGTTTACATGACAAAGGATGGAAGAATATCCTTGGCTGGACTCTCTTTGGCCAAATGCGAATACCTTGCTGATGCAATTATCGACTCATTCCACAATGTCAGTTGAAAGAAATGATGAACAAGCATTGAAACCAACAATCCAAATAAATGTGGTTGCTTGACTGTTTTACCGAGTTGATATTTTTATTAAAATTTTGAAATAATGTTCACCGGTATTTGACTGGAACAAATCCATGTAAACCGTATTTTGATCAAGGCTATTTATTACACCCCAGCTGGGGCTAAGCTATATTTTTACTGTACATGGTACAGTTTATTTTCTCAAGGCATTCTCCTTTTGGCAATGGCGAATGCTTCCGACTTTGAGGGAAGGACATAAAAGAGTTCCAGCACAGAGCAGAGCTCTCTGCAGAAACCCAGGCAGCCAAAAGATCAACAAAATCCCGAGATAAAAAACTGCTATTTTACAGATTCTCTGGAGTTGCTGAAGTGATTATGTACATGGCCATGAGATTGACAGTATACTTGATGCGCAGAAATAAATTTTGGGACTGATTCTCTAAACTTTGCTTCAATTTACAAATGTGGTGAAGATCCAGATGCTCTTCAAATCCCATATATATCAACCTTCTTGACCGAAATGATCAAATATACGAATTACCAAATGATACGACAGAATATGCACATGAGAAACTAAGAAGGTGCGGTGGGTGGATGATTCATCTAATACAAAACTCGAGCAGAGGCAGCACCATCCAAAAACAGTTTCTCTGCTTGCCGATGACCTCCAGGAGTTGTTGGCTGCGGAACTCTTAGTGTCCCTCCGAGCTCAAGAGGAACTAATGGGACGAGAGAGTGCACCACATCTGTTATGAGGGGGCGGTAACTTGGCTCTGGTTGAATACACAACACGGCTACTGCTGCAACCTGCAGATATTGCTATCCATTTAGAAGAGGTGATAATTTAAGTTAAATATTATTCTTTCGGTAATGATTTAATTAAAAGGTAGCATGTTGTTCGTATTTCCAGGAAAAAACTATCTGGTTGATGCTGGCTATCCGAATGAGTTCCATGTCAACCCTAAAATCACCTAACTCGAGCCAAATGCACTCAACACTCACCAACAAGTTTCTTAGTTCAGCAAACCCTTTCTCTCCTAACTTGCCAACGATAACATTTAGGGCAGAATAGATCAATATAACCTCTGACTAAACCACACCAAAGGCAATTTTTTGTTGTCCACACACAACTACAACCAATCCAGATTTATTATTTCAAGGAGAAAAAAACTTGGGTTGGTTTGCATTTGTCAGCAGTCAACTAAAATTCTAGAATGTACAAATTCAAATCGAGAAGTAAACTATGGTTTTTATTGTTCACAAACCTGGAACAAGTACTTCTCATCTACTGAATCCCTGATAACAGGATCCACAATGGTTGGAAGCACAGCTCTGTTAGTGAGCTGAGGCATGGCCTGCATTTAAAATAGCTAGAGCATTAAATATAGTTATCAAAATCTTGATTTATTGCTTCTCAAACGACATTAATTTTTTGCACATGGAGTTAACATACCCATGTTACTAAAGATTGGCAATGAGCGGGTGTCAGTTTTTCTACAGGCCTCCTTCCTAATAGAAGCTCTAGAAGCACAACTCCAAAAGCATAGACATCACTCTTATCCGTCAATTCACCTATAATATTAGAAAAGTAATTGTTGATAAGGGAATAGAAAATGGCAAGATGCGAAGCAAATACAATGTGATTTAAGACATTTTTTTCATCGATTGTCATGTGATTTGCTCTGTTAATGGCAGCATCCTTAAAACAATTATTTGGTTGAAGAACCTTGAGTGTGTCATACTCTCTTAGCACACCCCTCCAAAATAAAGGACTGGCCAGATAGATCGTGAAAGCCAAAGCCAAAATAATATTCAAGTGTCATTCTTAAAATAATATTCAAGTGTTATAGATCGTGAAAGCCAAAACACATTACTATTTTACACTTGGACCAAGAAATTCTTCGAAAGGAAATGGATAGTTTAGAGATGCTTTGACCATGCTATCCAGATTCATTACTTCTAAGCTCAAGAATTCATGCAAAATGCATCAGTCTTCTCCCTTAGTTCGCCTACACTAAACTAGCTCTTATAAAAACAAATGGCTTCTCAACTTCATCGTCTAGCTAAAGAGTCAAAACTACTGATGTCAAAATATAACCAGCAGTTAGCATACCATCTAACATATACTCCGGGGCTACATAACCCACAGTGCCTGAAAGCTTGAGCTTGTTCTTGCTATAAGAGCTATCAGCTACAGCGAGACCAAAATCTGACAGCTGAATTCAAACGCAAGTTAAGAGAAAGAGAAAGAAGGATATCTTGAAACAATTGAAAGTTGGATTAATTTAACAAAAACGCAAAAAAAAATACCTTGGCATTGAAGTTGGCATCCAAAAGTATATTCGATGATTTCAGATCTCTATGGATCACTGCTGGCTTGCAGAATTCATGCAGATATTCTAATCCTCTATAGTCAACAATTTGAAATAAATAAATGCTCGGAGAATCAAGAGCAAACAAGCAAAAGAAATTTAGAAATCAACGGAAAAGATAAAATCTCACCTTGCTGTATCAAGAGCAATTTTCAACCTTAAAAACCAGTTTAGTGAAGATCCACGAGAAGGTCCTGAAGAATCGACAACAACCCAGGAAAAAAAAATGTATTAACACTTCTCTATTTCATAATCCCTCGACTCATCTACCATGACACAGTAAACCCTTCAAAAAATGAGAGATATTTTACCATGCAGTAGATCTTCAAGGCACCCATTTGACATTAACTCATAAATAATGAACCCCGTCTCCTCATGAACACTAAAACCCACAATAGAAATTATATTTGGATGGTGAAATTTGCTCAACAAATCCACCTCATTCTGCAATGCCAATGAATAATATTAAATCGCCATCAAGAAAAAGCATAGCTAGAAAAAGAAAAGGATGCAATCAATTCTACCAGAAAACTGATGATACCTCAAATTCTCTCTGTGCATCATCAGTTGCGCAGTCTAGTTTCTTGACAGCAACACTTGAGTCATCTTCCATTACAGCCTTATATACACGTCCAAATCCTCCCTTTCCCAACAGTTTTTCGTCTCCAAAATTGTTTGTTCCTTTCTCTAGTATCTTATACTCAATTAATGAAACAGATCCTCTATTACTAACCATTTTTAAGGCACTGAATTTGCCCAAAAACGATGCCAATGAAAGCCCTTTCTCCACATCTTCACATCAAACAAAACAAGCCAAAGAATTTTTAACATAAAGCACGGCAATAACCATAATGTTGAAGTAAACTAAAGATGGGTTGGTGGTAAAAAGAAACCGAAGTACCTGAACACCGGGTATCTCTCTTCTTTTGTGTGGACTTCTTGTAGTAAATGAAACACAAAAACAAAGAAAGAAGGCTGATACCAGCAAGTATGCAACAAGTAACAATGAGCAACAAGATTTTTTTCTTGTGCAGGTCATCATGCTGGTAGTGGTCTTTGATTCCCATTTCCGATTCAACCCCTGGTCAAATTGTACAAAGAAGCAAGCTTTTTAGCTTATTAAGCTTTTACAAAAGAGGAAAGAACCACAAAAACAAGATTTTGAGGCTTTATCAACAATATATAGAGAGATGGGATCGTGCCAAAGAGCTAAACTTTTTGTTACATGTAGCGTGAAGTCATGAATGCAATGGAATTTGCCGTCCTTGTTTAAATTTGAAACAGAAAGTATGAATCTTAGAATGAGCTTAAAGCACCACAAAATCATATCTTTTGAAAAAAAAACAAAAATGGCCCTTTCAAGTACCTGGAGAGAAGGCAGCCAATGAAGTGGAAATTAGAGAAATGGGAGAGGGAGATGGTGAAGAGACAGGCGGGACTTCTTGTATGGCATGAACTACTACTGTACATGAGCGAAAAAACCAAATGGGAACTGTTTGAAGAGCAAGAACAAGATGAAGAAGCTTCATTGTTTGTTTGTTTCTGTTCAGAGAACACATGAAGATAGAGATATGCTAGGACTTATGTTCCTTAGCCCTGTGGGTTCAAGAAAAGACATAACAGAAAGAGAAGTTACAAGTGGTGGAACAACATGGGAAGGCAGTGTAGATTGTTAAAGCATTGGTCTGGATCATCTTCTAGTTCTTGCTTTTCTTGAATATTTTTTATTTTCTTTTAAAACTGCTACACTCTGTTCAAAAGGAAGAGAAAAAGAGAACAAAAAGGAGGCATTTATGTGGGCCACTACCAGCAATCATGTGGGCAGTTGTGCGGGGGGTGTATGGCAAAAAGCTGTTGCCTGAAAGAGCCCACTTTCTTTCTAGCATGGACGACAGGTAAATTCCAATTTGTTTTTTTTCCTTTGTGGAGTTTCTCAACGTTAGCGGCACCAGTTTCTTTTGTATTTGAAATCGTGTTTGAATATATTTAATTTGAAAAAAAAAAATATATATATATATATATTTAATTTGAAAAAAAAAAAATAATATATATATATATATATATATATATATAGATAGATAGATAGATAGATAGATAGATAGATAGATAGATGGTTAATCCAGGTTTACCTGTTTTAAAAACATTTTTGTAAAAAATTAAAAAAAATTAATTTTTTTAAATCATTTTGATATGTTGATGTCAAAAATGATTTTAAAAAAAAAATATTATTTTGATATCTTTCTAAATAAAAAAATACTTTTAAAAACAACTATAGTCACACTCTCAAACAAATACTAATAGAAACAAGAAAAAAAAGTTATTTTAATATATTTTAAAATAAAAAATTATTTTAAAAAATATATCATATCACAGTATCAAACACAGAGCAAACTTTAATTGTAAAAAATAAAATGTTTTTATATCAATTTGAGTTTTTTTTTATCTATATCATTCAGGTTTTAATAAAATTAAAATGATGATTTAACTCAAATAAATATAAGTTAATATATAATTGAGTGAAGTTTTTATACCCAACAAATCTAATAGCAATTTGGAATGGGTAAATAACCATTTCACGTTGGATTTTTGTGAAATTACTATTTTGTTCATGTGAAATTACTATTTTTATTTTAATATATATATATATATATATATATATAATCTCACCCACATGATAGATCTTCATTTTAATTTGTCAAGAATGGAAATGGGTTTTGATTGGAAATATTTTCAATGGCCTAACAAGTGGTAGGCTTTGATTGGTTATGAAGTCCTGTTCAAGATTTTTTTGTTATCCAGTTTCATTTTCAAGATCTAATTAATAACATTCTTGTTTTTAATTATAATTTGATTTAAATAAAAAAATATTTAGAATTGCATTTCAAAAGTTTTTTTAAGAATAATAATTTGTTTAATTGTTATTATAAAATTATTTTAAAAAAAAATATTATTTTGGTATATTTATGCACAAAAAATAATTTAAAAAACATGACAGAAGTATTTCCAAGACAAAAAAAAAAATCCATCGAGTATATTTATTTTAGGTGATAAGTATTTTTTTTTTTTTGTGTATATATATATATATATATATATATATATATATATACATAGCCAATAATATATATCTAGCATGTTTAGAATTATATCACATTTTAAATTCAATTCATATTCAAATTTGAATTTAATTAGTACAATACTATGATGGAATGGTTGGTTAGTATTACAAGGTTGTTTAACATTGCGATCTAAAAATACTTATAAAAAATTTAAAAAAAGTTTTTTTTTATTTTTATTTTAAATTAATTTTTTTTTATATTTTTAGATCATTTTGATGTGCTGATGTCAAAAATAATTTTTTTAAAAAAAAAATGTCATCATGATGAATTTTTAAATAAAAAATACTTTAAAAAACAACCACAATCACACTCCTAAACAGGCACTACCAGTCTGAAAGGTTTGTTTTAAAAAAATAAAATTAGAATAATATTATTTTCAAACAAAAAAAATGATAAATTGATGGTAAAAAAAGGTTTTGATTTGATTCTTATATGGATTAATTGGTCGACAAATCAACCTAGATTTTTGACCAAGTTATTTTGACTTTCCCATCTCTTGTTAATATATCATGTACTTTTATAGATATTAATAAAATAACATTTTATCTTAATATAAAAAAAATAGAAATATTAATTTGATCTAATTGGAATAAAATAATTCTTACTAAATAATAGTTAAAATAAATTTTACTCGCTATTTATAAAATGAGCACGGCTGGATACTGAACCCGTTTCTTCCGGCACGTGTTCTTGTTTTCTAATTTTGTCATGACCAGTCCTTATAGTTTCTTAAGTATTTGAATTTGGTCCCTAAACAACAAAGCATTTGCAATTTAACTATACTGTGAGCATCACCACATGAGCTTTACGATAACGGATTCGTGTAAAAAACAAAGCAGCAATGATCTAAAAGCATGAGCTTGTCATTTTCGCAATTATAATTCAATAACATGAAATCAATAATTACTGGACTATCCAACAATAAAATAATTAAAAAAATAAACTTGACACGTGTTAGGTGAATAGTATGCTTCAAAATAGTCAGTCGAGACAGATCATAGCCTATAGTGTATGTCCCCCTTGTGGGTTCCATCTCCATTTAAATTCCAATTGCTTTTCATATTTTATTTTAACTAAATTAATTTTAATTTCTCAAGGTCCTTGCTCTTTAATCCGAGGGCCCACGTCTAGATCTTGAAAATGATTCGAATTTAGCTGAATTATCATGCTCGAGACTCCCAAATTCGGGTGGATGAAGGTTATTTAATTGTTGAAAAAAATAAATACCTTGAATTTATTATTAACCCTTTTTGTTTAAACATTAATATAAACAGGATAATTAATTTATTATTTGTGGGTTTCTATTTGAGTTTAATATCTAGTTTGATGATGATGATCATGATAATAATATTCTTGTATCAAGAAATAATCTCTCTTAAAAGCTAAAACTACTATGTGATATAAAAAAAATCATATTATTTTTAATATTCTTTTAAGTGAAAGCTTTCTGGACTTGGAATTTATACAGATTTATATTATTTTGTGCTTTATTTTTATCAAATATAATAAAAACAATGAAATTCAAACTTCCAATTATTGAGTCGATAAATTTTTTATATTATATCAATAAATTATTTTATTTAAAAACTTGAACTATTACATGAGATTTCGGAGAGCTTGAGTTCTTATTTGATAGAACTTGTTTATGCATGAGCATCAAAAAATACATACATGGTGTGTGTGTGTGTATATAGACACACACAGTTGTACTCCAATCAACTACTGTCGGAATCCATAAAAAAAAATAAAGCTTTTGGATCAAGGGATTTTACAAGCAACAATTGACATTTATAAGAAGACAAATTACATGATCCTTTTTAATCCTTGTTTATTAGGAACGAGCCCACAATCACGGCGCAATTTGCTATGATCTCAGTGCCTCTCTTATTTTAATCTGAAAGAAGTACACACGTTACAGTACGCAAGCAACAGCTCCCTCCTCTTCTAAGAATAATTTAATATTAATTGATATATAATTTATAATATACTTTATCATTTTACTGAAAAAACCTTCAATTAATATAATTTTGATCAAGATTGTTAATACCGTTTCGTTATGTTTAGAATGGCCAAAACATTCCGTGCCATTAAAAAATTGAGATAAAACGTGTCGTTTTCATCTCGGTTTTAATTCTAGCTTGTTCAGGAAATTCCTACCAAATTTCAGCCGGAACATCTCAATGCCGTTCCGAGTGTGCCGTTCCGGCCTTAATTTTTTTTTTTTTATTAATTTGTAATTATGTTTCTAATTTTAAAATTATGTTTGTTTTACTTTGTGTTTATATTGTATAATTTAAAGTTAATTTATCTTGAATTTTAATTATGCTTGTTAAATTAATATTTTATTTTATTTTTCATATATTATATATAAATAGTACAACCCCAAGATGGCATGCTAAAATACTTAAAAACCAAAACATTTAATATCAATAGAAAAACCAGAACAACGACCAGAATGATATTGATAATCTTGATTTTGATAAATGATTATTCTCTTATAAATACTTTATGTGTCTCATTGATGAATCTTATAAATTAAATGACAATGGCATAGCATCATGACCTCAATTTCAAACATATTTACAAGGTAATTCAATCAACTTAGTTTTTGTTTGGGATTTTGATTGGGATTGCTTTTAAAAATATTTTTTATTCAGAAATTCATCAAAATAATATAAATATTTATTTAAAAAAAATATTTTTAACATCAATACATAAAAATTATCTAAAAATATCTGAAAAATTAATTTTTTTTAAAATATTCTTGAAATACAATGTTAAACATTACTTGATATCGCACATTGCATCAATCAAATACATCGCATGCAACGAATATATAGATGAATTAGCCTCGAGTGAACGCATTACTCAAATTATTTCATGAAATATAATCAAGGAGGCAATAATTATGGGGTTAGTGAGATTTTGCCAATGCCAGGATCAATTCAGGGCATTGATAATTTAAATTAACTAAAGATGGTGATCATCATACATTGATAATTTAAATTAATTAAAGATGGTGATCATCATACATTGATAATTTAAATTAACTAAAGATGGTGATCATCATACATTGATAATTTAAATTAACTAAAGATGGTGATCATCATGTGGCTAATTAAAGCGAAGAATTGGTACATGTAGGGCATGTCTGCACATGCAGCAACCTCAAAAGATAGGACTTTTGACTAATTGCATGTTTCGAGTTGTATTTTAAAAAAAAAAAAAAAAAAGTTTTTTTTGTTTTAAATTAGTTTTTTTATATTTTTAAATATTTAAATATAATGATATCAAAATACATAAGATAATAATAATTTAAAATAGAAAAATACTTTTAAAATATAAAAACAACTAGAGTCTTGGCGCTGGCGGTGTACAATTAGAAATTGATTGATTGTTGAAAAACAAGTAACTCCTGCTTTATCTCAAGTTGACCCAAGTTGAGATCCCGGTAACCCAAGTCATACTTGGTTTTATAGGCTTTTCTTCCCTGGCCCAGGCCCATGCACTCTAAAATCTAAGCTCTGCCTATCTGGAAGCGAATTGATAAGCTGTGATTAGGCCCAGTAAACCTGAGTCACTTCTTTCCTTTTTGTTAAATGATATTATAATAGTATTTGTTTTATTTTAAAATATTTTATTTTATTATAAAATATTATTTTTATGTTTTTATCGGATAGATTTATTTAAACGAGGAAAAACAACAGTGATGACTAGCGCAACAATATACACACATGTACATAAAAACAATCAATTTAACACGAAAAAAATAATTTTAAATGTCATTTGCTTAGTTGTATTAAATAAATTTTCTTATTGAAATAAATTTGTAATATAAATCGATATATATTAAATTTATTGAATAAAACAAGAGGAGATAAATATCAAGCAAAATTGTTCATATAAAAAAACACCATAAAAATAAATATTTAATCTATATAAAATATTAAAAAAATACAAAGAAAATATATTCAACTCTTAAATAATTTAGTAACATCCAGTGTAATTAAAAATTAATTTTTTTTAGAGAAAATATTTAAAAAAAATCACAAATAATGGATATTAGTTAAAACATAGATTTTAAAATTATCTTACAAAATATATGTAAAAAAGGTGTTAACAAAAAAACATAACGAGGTCAAACATTGTAATTCTAGTGAACAAAGTCAAGCACCTGCCCCATCAGTGCCTGCAACCTATTTTTTAAATCAAGTTAATGGGCATGCTGTCCGCTCTGTTCTTTAACAAATGAAAATAGACAACGTTTAATTCTTTAGATTTCGTTACTGTTTAATAGTGGTTCATAATATTTTTATTTAGAAATATATTAAATTTTTATTTTTTTATTTTTAAATTTATTTTTAATATTAGTATATAAAAATGATCTAAAAACACTAAAAATTTTAATTTAAAATAAAAAATAATTTATTTTTATTTAAAAAAACTTATTTTAAACCTAATTTTTTGCCCAATAAAAAAAATATTATTATCTTGTTGAACCAATTTTAAAAGCGCAAAAACAAAATCCACAAAACCCATAAACAATTTTTTAACCATTTTGCTATTATAGAATAGCTTCAAATCACATTTTTTTTCTTACCATTTTGCTATTATAGAATAGCTAAAAAAGATAACGGATTTAAACATCAATGAACAATAATTTTTAATTTTCATTTTAATTTAGAGGCATTGTAGATTGGAATAATAAAATTATTATTTTGTTTCTTCATTTACTGTGTTTTTTAGCGCTGGACTCGAGATATTTATTATTTTGACATATAAATTGATTATTTTAATAGTCAAAAAAATTTTCAACAAAAGATTTATTTCTCATCGTTGAAATCCGACCGCCCTCTTTCTACTAAAAAATACTGCAAGGAATAAAAAAATAAAATTTGATATCAAAATTATTTTTTTTAGAAATAGATTGGCAAATTACCAATAGCATAAAAAGGATATAAAAATGAACTATTTAAATAAATTTCAACTCCGTCACTTGTCCTTTTCATTTTGATCCCTACTCTTTCAATCTATTTTAGGTGTAATTTAATGTTAATTTGAGTTCAAAATAACTTGATTGTGCAAAATAACAATTTAAACATAAATTAGATTTTAATTAAATATGACTACTGAAAACTAAGTGATTTTGAAAGGATAAGCAGAAAAATGCATGCATAAAACTTCTATTTATTTTAATTAATACTAACATGATGGCTGATAAGACAGATTTTTTTGACATTAACATAAAATCTTGAAATTTTAAATTCATATAAGATTATTGAAGGAAGGAATATATTTAAAGTAATGTTTGATTATTATTTTAAGATAATAAACATGGAGATGACAATGACAGAATACACACACATATATATAAGATATAAATAATTATTATAAAATCATAGCAAGATAAATTTCATTTATATTTTTTTTAATTAAAACATTATTTTTTTCTTGTTTCTCATAAAACATTGATCAATCACGACCACTAAAATATTTTGTCGTGCTCTTGGACAGTGATTTGACAAGGGACTCCAGCTACCTGTCCTTCCAGGAAGCTCTCTGGTCTCTGTCAAATCTCTCTGTCAAAACATGGAAGGGAAATGCTTCCCCCACCGGAAAAGCCCTGCCGGTCCAAATGTCTATAATAACCCGGAGCGGTCGAACGAACCGCTAGATTAAAGGTTGACTGGCTGGGTCGGTCACACACGTCTTTTCGAACGCCGACGTCATTCCATTTAATAATTTTCGGGTCCAGCTGTCTTCCATCATCGAGGATCCAATGCTCTTCGATATTACAAAAACGCCCATTGATATTTGTTCAAATTACAAAACGTATCCAAAGACACAGCTTCCTCGTTAGCCCCGATTGGGGCGGTGGGAGGCAGCGCGTTCCGAGTCTTATTTTAATTAAAAAGTTTAAAGTATTTAATTAATTAAAATATACTATAATTTTACATATATTTTGCCTTTTTAAAATAATAATTATAAAAGATGTTAATCTACAATAAATTTAATTTTTAAAGTAATATTACAAAAATTATTATTGTGTCAAACTCTTGCTAAATCTTGATTGTAATATCAAAAAAACGATATCACCTAAAAATTTAAGTTGTTAAGTGAGACTTTGAGATATTATTTATATTATTTTTTAAAACACATCCTCAAATAAAATATCTTTGGCCTTAAAAGCTGCACACACACACTAATTTTTTGCTTGATTTTTATTAAATAGAACAAGAGGTGTTTGGGAGTGCTTTTAAAAAAGTGTTTATGAAAAAATTGATTTTTTTTTTATTTTTCATTTTAAATGAAAACTTTTTTAGTGTTTTTAGATCATTTTGAAGTACTGATATCAAAAATATTTTTTTAAAAAAAATATTATTTTGATGTATTTCTAAACGAAAAGCATTTTAATAAATAACTGCAATTACAGTCCCAAACATGCACTAAAAATAATGAGATTCAAGCTCGTGATCGTTGTTAAAAAAAATATTATTTTGATGTATTTCTAAACAAAAAATATTTTAAAAAACAACTGCAATTGCACTCCCAAACATGCACTAAAAATAGTGAGATTCAATCTCATGATCGTTGTGTTAACAATACTATGATATCGTGCCAAAGATTATCTCGCCTAAAAATTTAAGTTGTTAAGTGACATGTTATGATATAATTTATATTATTATCTCATAGTTAAGAGTAAAATCTAATTTAACCTAATATATTTTAAATATTTTTTTTATTTCATTAACTTTATGCACAAGTAAGCATTAAAAAATAATAAATGATCCATTGACCAAGGAACTCTCCTCGCGAGTTCAAAGTTTGATCGTTCGCATGATTCTCGTGAATTGTGGTTGGAACCACCTCTCATGGATCTATTTTTTAAATGAATATTTGACTTGCATGAAAACCGACTAGCCATCAAATTGCTTGTCTTGTAAGTTGTAAGGGAGGGTGATATATTTTAATATGTGGAAATTCAATTTATATATATATATATATATATATATATATATATATATATATATCCACTATTTTACTTAATTTATTAAAATATAAAATATTAGATAATTTTAAATCTTATAGCATAAGAAAAACATTTTACGTCATCGCATTTAATTTATTTCTAACAATTTTACACGCACATTATTAAAAAAAAAGAAGCCTATATAAGTACTGCATGCAAGCAAGAATTTCGCGGTGCTTAAAATTGTCATACATATTATTTTCTTATAATTATATTAAAATAATTTCAGGGGTGTTTAATATTGTATGTTATCGGGGTAACTTTTTATGAGAGGATAAATAATTTATAACAGATAGATTATAATTTTATTTTCTTAGACAAATAATAACAATTAAATAAATAAACAAGACACTTAGAGAACCGCCTCAACCATAATTGTCATTTTTGTTATGTTTCATATTATTTTTTTTAAATAAAATAATATTTTTTTTATCTAAATTTAAATTCCAGCTCATTTAGGATGTCTTGGCCAAATACCGGCCAAAATATACTGGTTCCATTTTAACCAAATAATATTTTTTTAAATAATAAATATTTTTACATTATCAATCATATCTCTTAATTCGACGGTTAAATTAAGATGAAATTTTAAGAGGAGTCTGTTGATATATTTATATATATTATGTTAAAATTTTAGAGCAATCAGAAAATGTAATGACCTTGCAAGATTGATGATAGTATTCTTGTAATATTATACATGTTCATAATTTTGTTCAGAAAAATCATTTAAATGTCTCTTTTTTAGATTAAATTACATAATTTTAAATAATTTTATTTTTAAATTTAAACTAATTTTTTTTAAATTAATATATTTAATTATACATATACATAAACCGCACAACTCCAAAACAACACATCAAAATACTCCAAAATTAAAATATTTTATTTTAATTAAAAAAACGAATCACCGGTTAAAATAAAATGGACAACTATGCCCCAACTACAACATGACATCAAGATAAAGGGTAGAGTGGTTGATGGCATTATCGTAGTTAAGAGAAACCATAAGGGCTAAAATACAAGATAGACGATAACCATGGCACCAGTGGCATCGAACCCACGTCAGATACAGAGCCTTTCACAACCAAGGTACTGGTAGGGGATTCCCTCTACCAGCTACCCCAACACGCTCCTTATAACACGTCTTCAAAATAATCATCTTTGCCTAAATTCAAAATTTCAATTTCTTAATCACAGTCAAACCAGTACTTTAAGTGTTAAATAATTATGTTATAATACTTTATTTAATTTAAAAATATTACGTCCATAATAATATTTTAAATATAAAGATTTCTTGTAGCATAAAATATGATAAATATAAATAAAGAAGAGTTGTAAAAAAAGACGATTAATTTAAAAAAAAACCTCCATTGTAGTTAAAGTTATTTAAAAAAAAAATATTTTGCTCATAAATATATTAAAATAATATATTTTTTTTATTTTTAAAATTTTATTTTTAACATCAGGAAAATAACATAAAAATATCAAATTTTTTATTTCAATATGATTTTTCTTCAATTACAAACTAGTAATTCTCTTAATAAATATAATATCTAAACAATATTATTTCATCATAGATTAGGGGAATTTATCATTAATATTATTATTATATAATGACTATTTATCTTAAGAATTAATTATTTGAAACTAAATTATAGGAAGTAGAACGTCAGCAGGGATAAAAAAAATCATCCGCTCCGTGTTTCTCACTTTATCCCTAATGAGATTGGCATGAGAAACCGCCCCCCAATCCTTAAATCCACGCTCGCGTCCTCGTTTCCCCATTTCCTTATAAAACCAACCCTTTCCTCTTCTCTGTACCCACGTTAACTTCAACTCAGGGTTTCCTCTTTTCTCTCTCTAGTCTCTTCAAAGGTTCCATATTTTTTGTTGTGAAGAAATCTTCTCGTCTTGATCTTTTTCTTGAAATTAACATGGGAGTTCTTGTTGCCAATCCTCAAGATTGCCTCAAAAACCCTTTACAATCGCCACCACAACGGATGAGGTACACGCGGAACCCTAACCCTAACAACCCCCGCCCAAACCGGGCACAACCCAACCGCCGAAAACGGAGTCCCAACACATCCCCGCCTCCACGCGCCGCTTTGCCCAAGAACTACAACAGCAACCTTGTCATGGGACACGTCAAGATTCTCAAACGCGGCGAAGAAGATTTAGTCAAGCCCGCGAAGAAGGACTGGACTCCAAAAGGGAGTCAAAATACAGAGGCTGTGAAAATTGAAGATCTGGGTATCGTCTCAGCCAACGGGCTGGGTCCTGATGCCGTGTTGCTCCCGACTCAGGTCCGACTCACTGAGTCGAGGGACCTAGTTAATGGTTTTTATGCTGGATCGGCTTTTGTCACATCCCCGCCACCTAGCTCTCTTCCTCTACCTGGTTTTTTCACGAAGAAGACAAACAACCCTCCTGTGGTTGATGCAAGCAGCGAGATAATGAAGCTCCTAGGGCTTAGTTTGTAGTTTGATTAAGGTTGCTTTTGTTGGGTATTGAATCTGCTGCTCCTTTCGGTGGATGGGATTCGAAGACAGAAGGTTATGATGTAGATGGGGTTCTGATTTTTGATGTTTTGCATTCGATTTTCCCGTATTTTTTCAAGGGGAGAAATCGAATTGCTTGACCTTAAAATTCTAAGTCTTATTGGGTGTGTGTATAGTTTAATTATCTAGTTTGTGTGTGTTAATTGCTAGAATTTAGGATCTCTAAGTTGAGTCGGGGTAATTAAGGTTACAGTTAGGTTCTTCTTTAAGTTAATGATGGTTTAGTTTATCATGTCTTTACTTTCTGTCAGGTTTAGTTTTGTAATGGGTGTGTCAAGATGATTTCTGATGGCCGTTGTGAATAGGGGTATCTTTTTGAATCCCAATTCACGACGTGCTTGATTAGTTGTCTCAATAAAAATGGAATCTTTTAGTGTGTTGAATCCTTGTGTTCTCTAACTTCAATGGTAATTTGGATTGGGTTTAACTCGTTAAACAACACCGTTTCTGTACGGCAAGAGTTTGTTTAAGATTCAGTGCTTTGCTTGCCATCTGCACCAGGTTATCTGGGCTACCCATTATGAAAGTTTGAATCCTACTCATTGAGAGCTTGTTTAAGATTCAGTGTTTTGCTTGCCATCTACACCAGGTTATGTCTGGGTCACCCATTGAAGTTTGAATCCCAGACTCAAGTAATCAAGACATGAATCTGACACAGGAAAGTATGATTTTTTTCTGGCAATTGAAGCAGAGAGAAGGCATCCATTTTTCATGTTTACAACCTCTAGTTTGATGTTCCACTCTCTTGAGTCATCCATGGAATTTTGTTGGAGTAAAATGCAGAGATTGATTGGAAGCTTGAAAATTTACTTTATCATTTCATATTTGGAGTTAACAAGGGTGTGAGGTCTGCAGTTACACATGTTGTTTACCTTGTTGTGTTGCTGTCTTCTAGGGCATGGTATCAAGGAAAACTAAGGGTGGAAGGTGATATCTGCTGATTTCTTACGTTTGCAGCTGATTCAAGAGAAAAATATTATTGCATCCAGGGAGGAATTTGGGACTACATTTTCCATTTCCTCATGCTGTCAAAATCATGCCAGGCCCAGCGCCAGCTCGCTTGCTTTTGGAGGACAAATCAGCTCCTGAATTCCTTTCTTATTTTCACCACTAGAAAGGAAAGGCAATGATGCAGTTAGGATTAATTTTTAAAATATGATTTTAAAAAAATAAAATAGAATGATATTTTTTTAAAATTATTTTTGATAATAGTATATAAAATAATTTAAAAGCTTTAAAATAAAAAATAAAAATATTTTTGTAATGGAATGAACAGATAAAGTGCCTGTTTGGCCATGGTGCATTATTTTTTTATTTTTTTTTGCAATAAAAATTATTTTTTTTAGTGTTTTGGATTATTTTGATGTGTTGATATCAAAAATAATTTTTAAAAACTAAAAAGAAAATATCATTTTAATGTATTTCGACATAAAAAGTTTTTTGAAAAGTAACTCCAACATCAATTCCAAACACCCCTAAAATGTATTAGTTAAAACTTGTAAGATATATTTTAAAATGTTTTTTATTAACATATTAAAATAATATTTTCTTGTGTTTTTTAAATTAATTTTTATATTATTGTATTAAAATAACCTAAAAATATATAAAAAACTAAATTGAGATGAAAATAATTTTTTATTTTTTTAAATACAGTGGCAAAAACATCACCAAATTAGTTTGACTGATGAATTCTCTTTCTCGTTGCAAGGAGTAGATGTCTATAATTTAGAAAAGAGAAACATAAAACAGGTGACATTGTTTTTTAGAGATAATGATCGAATTTGTCCCCATGATGTGTTAGGTTTTTTTTATTTATATAAAAAATTAATTAATTTTTTATATATTATAATTTTTTATTTGAATATTTAATTAGTAAAATTATAATTTATCAAATCTATTAGAAACAGGTTTCTTTCTATCAAAAAACAATTGAATGTTGCTACTGCTAAAATTTTTTTGATAAAATTTATTAGAAATATTTTTTTTCTATGTGGGAATTGATTGTAAAATTTATTGTTCATATTATTATATTAAAAATATTTTAAAATAGTAATAGTAAATTATTATTTTTTTAAATAATAAATATGTCATATATATATATATATATATATATATATATATATATCAAAATATATAAATAGTCTCGCATATTATAAGAAAAAAATTTATAAATAATCATTATCATTATTTTGAATATCTTGTCTATGATAATAAGAAATTTCAACACCTAACAATATTAATAAAAAAGGACAATTAAAAAACTAAATAAATGAGAAAACAAAAATAAATATTATTAGATTTTAAAAAATTATTTGAATTGAAGAATAAAAAAAAGAGAAAAAAATAGAAAATATTATTTTTGAAATGATCACGAACAAAAATTAAAATGTAAATATTAAAAAAAATAAACTTAATAACAGTGGAAATAATAAAATTGATGAGAGAAAAATTTCATAATTTTTTATTTTTATATTATGATATTAAAAGTATTTCAGAACAATTATATTAATTTTTTTTTTCAAAAAAACTTAGACCATATATATAAAACACCTTTTTTTTTATTTATGTAAAGTAAAAAAATAAAAATAAAAATTTTCATTTTTTTTCAAAAATGTTTTTGAAATGATATTTGTTAAAAACTAGCAAAATGATAAAAAAAAAAAATCAAATACACGTGAAATATTTTCTCCTTTTTCTTTCAAAATTGTTAGAGTTAGAAAACCATTTTTTCCAACTTTTTAATTTTTTAACAAATGGGTTTAAAAAGTGAAAGCTCTTCTCGGGGAGAACCAAAAAGAAGTTCATTTTCCATTCCTCAAACTGTTAAAAAACAAAAATCATGTTTTTGTCTTTTGCACCCTTCACATGTATGGCAAGTTAAAAATTAATAAAATGATAAAAAAAAAAATACACATGGATTCATGGTGATGCAGGGGATCGAACACTGCACCCAAAATGAGTCTGGAGCTACAGTAATTGCCACAGTAAAAAACTCGTTATGTTTTAGCTATATCGAGCGGATTAGCCCGCGCGATGCTCTAGGCTTTTTTATTTTTTAAAAAATTTGATTGATTTTATGTATACTATATTTTGTTAATTTAATATTTAATGAGTAAAAGTATAGTTGATAAAATCTATTAGAAATAGTTTTTTTTCCACAACAAAGCAATTGACTGTTGTTGCTGCTAGAATTCTTTTAATAAAAACATAATTTGATTGATTTTATGTATATCGTATTTTGTTAATTTAATATTTAATGAGTAAAAGTATAATTGATAAAAGATATTAGAAAAGTTTTTTTTCCACTACAAAGCGATTGATTGTTGTTGCTGCTAAAATTCTTTTGATAAAAATATTTTAAAGATTTATGCCATCGTAAATATTATATACATAATTAATATTTTAGTCATTGCTGGTTATAACACCGATAATACCATAACCATTGGTAAAAAAATAATTTTTTTATTTATAAGATTTATTTTTCATATTATTATATTAGAAGTATTTGAAAAAAATTATCATCAACTATGATTTTATTTGCAAAGAATAAGTAGGTTTTATATGTATATATTAAACAAAATTAAAAATATATATCTAGCCTATAGTAAACAAACAGTAAATATGAAAATTAAAAAGAAAAAATTAATGGTATTGGAAATAAAGTAAAATTGGAAAGAAAAATGAAGAGCATATATATGTAAATATGAATAAAAATAGGAACTATGCAAGAAATATGCATAAGAAATAAATGAACAAAAATAAAATACCACATTAAAAGTATAAGGGATAAAAAAAAACATATGTAATAAATTTAATTTAGAGGATGAAATTGAAATAAATCTCAATAACTAAAACCAGAAATGAAAAGAATTGGGATCGAAATGGAACTTAAAAACATAATTTATTTGCATGGAAGAATAAAATTAAAAGAAATCAAACTTTGACACCGAAATTATTAAGGATTGATGACAAATTTGCTTGGAAGGATAAAATTGAAATAAATCAAAACTTTGATACCAAAAACTATTAAGGATTTCCGACCAAAACGCAAAATTAAAATATCAGGGACCGAACTACAACTCCTTTACACAATTATTTTGAATTAAATGATGAAATTGAAACAAATCAAAACTTATATAATTACAATCAGGATAAGAAAAATAGAATCAAACGTTCAGAGACTAAAATGAAATTTGACAAAAAACAGTTGCGCTGACGTCAGCTTGCACAAGGAGGAGTGAGAAATGGGAGGGGGGGTTAAAACGACCATTGACACCTACCCCGATACCATCTAGATACACGCGCCGCTCCATGTGGAAGAGAACATGGCGAAAATCATTTTAGACCCCAGTTGGGATTTTCGGACGCTGTATAACGACGCACGCGCCGTCCTAAGAACGCATGAGGGCGAAAACGGATGGCGCATGCAGTGACGCACCAACAGTAAACCGGTGCGAAAAAGAATAAAAAATTAGCTAATTACCGTATCGCTCCTCCCGCGTAGTATCTCTTTTGTCCTTATCGAGGATTAAAATTATTTTTTTACTGTTTAAAGAAATATATAAAAAAACCGACCAGACGGACTGGACCAAAAACACGCAATGACCGTGGTGCCCCTCAGTCCAACGCCTTTTTTTTTTCCTTCAGGGACAATATAGTCATTACAATGTGCATGGGCGGGGGGGAAAAATGGTGGACAAACTCGCACGGCGCACCGGGACAAATTACAAGTCCACAGTGCTTTGTGTGTGTGCGTGTACAGTGAATTCTCGACCTGTTTTAGCTATAAGGTAATAATAACAATAAAGAAGAGTTCTTTAAAATAAAATAATATTTTTTTATTTTTTAAAATCATTTTTTTGACAATATATAAAATATCTAAAAACATTAAAAATTTAAAAAAATTTTATAAATATTTTTCGATCGCAATCCTAAACACCCCAGTCGATTAAAATTATTTTTAAAACTATTTTTAATTTAAATGTATATTAAAATAATATATATTTTAAAAAATTATTGTTATTATTAACACATATTAATAATTTAAAAATATAAAAAAATAATTTTAAATAACAAAAAAAAATTAAAAAATACAACCGGGTGGCTAAATGTGTTGTTCTGTCGTGTCTTTGGAAACGCAACCGTGTTTTTTTAGTGCGGTGTATAGTAGACATTTTTAAGCCAGTAATCTTCTCTCTCTCTCTCTCTCTCTCTCCAACCCCTCTCCCTAAAAAAAATAATTATCGTATTTGTTTTTGTTTTTTCAATTTCAATCCTTATTTTTATTTTATCCCACTCCTTTTATATAAAAGAAATTATTTGTTTTTAATCTAGTCCCTCAGTTATATTTTTTCATGTGTTATTTTTTTTTAGTCTTTATTATTTTAATTTGTATGTTTTTCTCTGGTTTTTTTTTTGTTATAAATCTATTGTTTTTCAATCTCATCTTTCAATCAAAGTTTATATTGTTTTATTTTTTATTTTATTTTCATCCTCATTCTTTTGATTCATTTATTTTTTTTGTAAATTTATTTTTATTCTCAATCTAACCCTTTAATTGAACATTTATTTGTTGCCCTTTAATTTAATTTTTATTTCATTTTCACTTTCATTCTCTAAATTGCAACTTTTTATGTGTGTGATTGATATTTTTTTTCACTTTTATTATCTATTATTTGATTTGTATTGGACTGAGCTTTATAATCTCTATATTTATAGTGTTTTTGATCTAATAATCCGAGTTACATTTTTAAGTAGTTAATGCAATTTCACATTTTCTTGAATTATTTTTTAAATAAATTTATCATTTTATATTATCATTTTTTAAAAGGATTTTCTGATTATATTTAAGTTATTTTGTTTTATCAATTTACTGTGATTTCATGATCTAAAACGCAAGCTTTAAATGATTTTCTTACATGTAATTTCTAAAAATATTATTATTCCTCTATAATTTTTATATTTTTTGTTGCATTGTTCTATGGTTGCCCGAGGAGGAGCACTAATCACCCCAGTGGAAGTTGAGCGTCATCGATAAGTCCATGGTGCCGGTGTAACTGTCGTGGCAGGCCGGTGGCTCTCTTTTGAAGGCGAGAGATCCTTATTTGGCCACGCCATTCAAATATTTAATTTTTAAAATTTTAATTCAGAGCCTCCCTTGGGCCGACATGGCTATTTCATTGTTTTTGTGTGTACACTTTATTTGTTTTAATGTATATTGATTAATTTTATTTACTTTAAATTATATAAATTTTCAATTTAATAATTATTATATTAGTAATTACATGGTTTAAATACGAAATCACAAGCCAGAAAACTCCTTATTACAAGCTATAATCACTTTACCATCTATTATATGGTTGTTCTTTCATTGTTTTTTATGGGTATTTGACGTGCTTTCATGTATATTGACTAGTTTTACAGGTCCTAAATTTATTAGTCATGTAAACCTCAGATTTAATGATTATCATGTTCGTAATTATATGGCTTAAACCTGAAATTATAGAGAGAAAAAACTCCCATTTACAAGCTATAATCACTTTATCATCTATTATATGACTGCTCTTTCATTGTTTTTTATCAATGTCTCGTCTGCTTTAATGTATATTGACTAATTTTATTGACACTTAATTTATTGACTATATAAACCTTTGATTTAATGATTATCTTATTAGCAATTATATAACTTAAACCTAAAATTACAGAGAGAAAAAACTCCTAATTACAAACTATAATTACTTTACCATCTATTATATGATTGCTCTTTCATTGTTTTTCATAGGTGTTTATTTACTAATTTTATAGATCCTAAATTATTAATCATATAAACTTTTTATTTAATGATTATTATATCAATAGTTATATAGTTTAAACCTGAAATCTGAAATGACAAGAGAAAAAACTCAATGATACAAACTATAATCACATTATCATTTATTATATGGTTGCTCTTGCATTGTTTAATTAGATGCGATGCTGCTTTTCTTTTCCAGGTGGTATGGTGTTTGTAAGCGATGGTGAGGCTGTCTGTGAGAGCAAACCCCCTCCATTTCATTATTTAATCCTAATTTATCATATACTTTATTTTTTACTGTTCTATTTATATTTCTTTTCTTGACTATTAATTTCTTAATTTTATCATTCAGTTTTTTTTATTTTATTAAAATTATTATTCTTTTTAATGTAATTTCTCAATTTTATCATTCAGTTTTATTTTATTTTATTAAAATTATTATTCTTTTTAATGTACTCCTCAAATAAAAAATTGATCAATGCAGGCTCAACAACTCCAACGTTTTCTACCGTTTGTTCTTGCTCTTGTAACCTTACAAAAAGAAGAAGGACCCAATTGAACTATTGTACAATTAGAAGGACTCACCTCACTTCCCAACAAAATTGCTCCCACCCACCTATAGCCAAACACACCCTCTCGTCCCCCCTCTCTAACGTGACCAACAAAATTCGAAACGTTTCACATCTCCACCACCCTCACCAGTTCCTAACGTTCTCACTCTTACAATCGACTCCCTACTGTTACTCCTTACACCACCACCTCCAGTCACCGTCTGATCCCATCATGGAACCAGACGTAAGCGTTGAAACCTCCGCCATGATCCGAATCGCCATCATCCCAATCGGAAAAATCCCTCACCAAACCCTACGTGATTATTACTCCATGTTCCTCCACCATCACACGATCCCACTCTCTTCCATCTCCTCCTTCTACACCGAAGAACAAAAATCACCATTCACTAATCAGCCCTGGGAAACCGGTTCGCTCCGGTTCAAATTCGTCCTCGGAGGTGAACCGCCTAGTCCATGGGAAGATTTTCAGTCAAATCGTAAGATCTTGGCTGTCATTGGTGTTTTTCATTGTCCTCTGTCGCCTGATCTTGATTCAGTTATTGAAGAGTTCGACGGAGTTTGTAAAGGTTATGCTTCTGCGCGTGTTACTCGCTGTTTCGGTTTTTTTCCATGTGATTCTCAGGTTAGTTAGTTGTGTTGCCGTATTTTAGTAATTTTTTTATTAACTAAATGGAAGTGGATCGGATTTGTAATTATATTATTTTTATGATTATGATTTAGCTAAATGCTAAGGGATGGTAACCGGAATTTCTCTTTTCACGTGTCGTAATGGTTTCGTTTCGGCTGGGTTACTTACCAGAGAGATTTGTGTGGATATTTGGTGTTTTAGATTTAAATGTGATTTAGTTTGCTAAATTAGGAGGATAGGATTCAGTGAGGAATGAGGAATGAAGCTAATATATGAAACTTCTTGGAAGTCGGAGTGGAGTGGGAGTTGGGATTGGAATTCTACTTCGCTTGCGGATCTGCTTTCGAAGTGAACCTAGTCTTACCTAATGCTTTTGATTTCAATGAATCTGAAGTGATTTTTGATGTAAATGTCATGCGTTTGTCTCTCCTATATTGCTGATCAATGATTTGATCCTCGTTGTTTTGTGACAGCTAGAGGATGGTGGCAAAAAGGGAGAGAATCTGAGATTGTTTCCGCCAGCTGATCGTCAAACACAGGAGATGCATTTACAGACGATGATGCAAGAGATTGCGGCTTCATTATTGATGGAATTTGAGAAGTATGTTTTTCAAGCGGAATCTGCTGGAACTATACTCAAGACGCCTTTGGATTCTCAAGCTAGTTTAAGCTCAGAGGAGGTTTATTTTTAGGTGTCCTAAGGATTTTGAATCTGGAAATTTTATTCTACAAGTTTTAATTTTGTTATGCGTAGGTTGATAATTTTGAGTTCTGTAAAAAATTACAGGTGATCAAGGCTAAAAAGAGAAGACTTGGTCGTGCACAAAAGACTATAGGGGATTATTGTTTATTGGCAGGATCACCTGTTGATGCCAACGCTCATTATTCTACTGCATTGGAATTAGCCAGATTGACTGCAGATTACTTCTGGTATGCTGGGGCGTTGGAGGGTAGTGTTTGTGCCTTACTGGTATGTGCTTCTTTTGAATTAAATGATAAACTGACATTCATGTCAAACACATCCTTTTGTTGGTTCATATATACTTAGGCTGTTCCCTATTCCATAGTGAAGTTTCCGTAAAAGCTATTTGGTTTTAGGCTTTGTTATTTTTCTCTTGAATGATGGGTCTTGTTAATGCAATTACTTATCTCCCCTTTTCTTTTCCTGTTATCAGATTGACCAGTTAAGCCTGAAAGATCCATCTCTAGAGGATGAAGTTAGATATCGGTACAGCAGTGTGATATTGCATTACAAGAAGTCATTTATACCAGAGAATGCTCAGAGGTAATTTCTCTCTCATTTTTGCTGATCGGCTATCCTTTTAAACATCCTTTTCCCGAATCAATGTGAAATAGTTCTTCAAAAATCTAAACTGTTGGTTTTGTATGCTTATGCTTGTAAGTGAAACTGCAAATTTCCTCGTTATATTATATATATTTCCAATCTCTCTAATCTTGCTCTATGGATCGCAAAGTGTAAAATACAAATTTCCAGGCCTGCTTCTCTAATAAATGAAGTTGAATTATATTTATACATATATTTGGTTGTGTTCTTGTGTAGACTGCCTAGACATCTTTAGGTGATTTATATTTACTTTTTAATTAATCTTATTACGGGCAAATTTGTTTATATTTTGAATGCAGGGTTTCACCTTTAAGCTTTGAACTCGAAGCTAATTTGAAATTGGCAAGATATCTTTGCAGGTAAAATGCTTTTCTCTCAACTTTTTTTTTGTTTTACAACATAAGAAGATACACACAGAAGAGAACTCTTTAAATTAAGATGTTAATGCCTCTGTTTCTTGAAAGCAATTTTCATGGTAATGGTCCTTGTTTTTGCAGAAAAGAGCTGGCTAAGGAAGTAGTGGATTTGTTGACAAGTGCCGCAGATGGTGCAAAATCTTTGATTGATGCAACTGATAGACTCATACTATATGTTGAAATAGCTCGTTTATTTGGAACTCTTGGCTACCAAAGGAAAGCTGCCTTTTTTTCTAGGCAGGTTGCTCAGCTGTATCTGCAACAAGACAACAAATTGGCTGCTATTAGTGCTTTACAAGTTTTGTCAATGACCACCAAAGCATATCGTGTTCAGAGCAGAGCTTCCATCTCCAGCAATTCTCATATCAATGTGAGTATACAAGTCAAGTGGAAAGTTGAAACCATGCATGTAATGGTTGATTGGGATGCTTGTGCTGTTGGCTGGCTGTAAAGTGGAGTCTTCTATTGTGGGTTCCTTTGGGTTAACCACATTATTTCACCGAACAAATTTATCTATTTATGCTTAGAAAAATGCAGGACTCTCAATTCAATGAAAGAAAAGGGATCTATTTATATGATTTGTGTCGACTGATGCCTAGCTAGTTAAGTCATTAATTGTTGTCTCAAGAGAATCATGATCAAATCCTGCTGAAAAAGAGGAAAGGAGATAAAGAAAAGAAAAGGAAGGGGAGAGGGTTAAATTTGTCATATAAACCAAACAATGAGCGGAAGAAATGAGCTTAGAGTGTATCTTGCATCCTTTAAAATTTTCACCTTTCATGATCTATCTTCTTTTTGATAGGAGGTTGGATCAAGTCATGCTGATAGTGGGAAAATGCATCACCAGTCTGTAGTTTCTTTATTTGAGTCTCAATGGAGCACGCTTCAAATGGTTGTGCTGAGGGAGATACTGCTATCTGCTGTTCGTGCAGGAGATCCTCTTGCTGCATGGAGTGCTGCTGCCCGACTTCTAAGATCATATTACCCTCTAATCACACCTGCTGGACAGAATGGCCTTGCTCGTGCACTTGCTAATTCATCAGAGATGCTGCCTTCTGGGATTCGATGCAGTGATCCTGCCTTACCTTTTGTAAGGTATATTGCTTCATCTGTGGAACTTATTTCTATCTTCTCTTGCCTATCACATCAGTAGTAAATGTGTTGTTGGTCCTCTTTTTTTTTTTTTTGTCTGTTCTCTGTCTGGGTGTTCAAAGAATATGTGTATAAGAACTTATAGCAGACAGTCCTGTATTTACTGAATCTGTCAACAAGAAAGCTGCTTATGGGTTCTCAATATCTTTTCACATCAATTTCTGAATTTGGAAATCATCATTCAATTAATTTGTCTATTCCTTCCAGGTTGTATTCTTTTCCTCTACATCCCTCTCAAATGGACATTATTAAATGCAATCCAGCAAGAGAAGATTGGTGGGCTGGATCTGCTCCTTCAGGGCCTTTTATTTATACACCATTCAGCAAAGGGGAACCAAATGATAGCAGCAAGCAGGACCTGATTTGGATTGTTGGGGAACCAGTCCAGATTTTAGTGGAGTTGGCCAACCCGTGTGGCTTTAATTTAAGAGTTGATAGTATCTACTTGTCAGTGCATTCAGGAAATTTTGATCCTTTTCCCATCAGTTTAGATCTCCCTCCCAATTCATCAAAGGTGATCACCTTATCTGGAATCCCAACTTCAGTGGGGCCAGTGACAATTCCAGGGTGCACTGTTCACTGTTTTGGTGTTGTTACTGAACACCTCTTCAGGGATGTAGATAATCTGCTTCATGGTGCAGCACAAGGACTTGTGCTTTCTGACCCTTTCAGATGCTGTGGTTCTCCAAAGTTGAAAAACGTATCTGTCCCAAATATTTCCGTTGTACCACCACTGCCTCTACTGGTTTCACATGTTGTAGGGGGGGATGGTGCAATAGTTTTATATGAAGGCGAGATACGTGAAATCCATATTAGTCTGGCTAATGCAGGCACTGTTCCTGTTGATCAGGCACATATTTCACTCTCAGGAAAAAACCAAGATTCTGTTCTCTTAATATCATATGAGACTTTAAAATCCAATCTTCCTTTAAAACCTGGTGCTGAGGTGATCCTACCTGTGACCTTGAAAGCCTGGAAGCTTGGGTTAGTGGACCTTGATAATGCTTCTGGAAGCATGGGAAGGCAGTTAAAGGACAGTAGCAGCCCCTCGCTGTTGATTCATTACGCAGGTAATTTTCATTTTGTACATCTAACCTCTTCAAATTTGATATTTAATTCCGAGGACTTTGAGAAAAAAAGGTAAAGCTATTGGGTGACATACTTTTTTTTTTTTATCTATTCTTTGTTCTACCCATATAATTTTGGGTGAAATAATCCAGCTGATCCTCCAATTTTAAAATTTATTCCACCATTAAACCAGTGTAGGCTTGCAATAGGGTAACTATATGCTTTTACTTTGTTAGTTTGTTTTTGGAGGATTTGAGGAAATGTGAAAGTCAGGTGTCTCAAGCCTGTACAGCTTCTGTTTGTAAATTATTTAAATGCACAAAAGAATTGTTATCTGAGTATTAGCTGATATGTAGTCGGTACTACTTGAGTTAAGAGTCTGGCCTTTTCAATTTTTCTGTTAAATCTTTGATATAAAAAATGAGATTTTAGTTATTTGAACCCCCCTTCACTTTCACAGCATCTAGAATCCGCACTTGATATATGTCAGTTGTTGAGTTGTCTGAATGGAGCATTGCTATTATTTTGCAGATTTGTTCTGCTGCTAGTTTAAAGCTCTTTTTATCTCTTTGTTCCCCTAGAATAAGTATTCTGAACATCATGGCAGATTTTAAGCGAATAGCTTATTTTTTCTTTGCTTGCTCTTTTCATTCGGATTTTCAGGGCCATTAACAGATTGTGAAGATCCTCCTAAAGGATCTGCTGTGGCTCCCGGTAGACGCCTGGTTGTTCCCTTGAACATGTGCGTTTTGCAAGGTTTGTCTTTTGTAAAGGCTCGTTTGCTGTCAATGGAAATTCCTGCTCATGTTGGTGAAAATCTTCCCAAACCAGTTTATCTAGAGAATAGTAGTAAAGAGGCTATTGATTCTGAAACAAAGATGGATGGACTGGTAAAGATTGATCCTTTCAGGGGAAGTTGGGGGCTGCGATTTCTGGAACTAGAATTGTCTAATCCGACTGATTTGGTGTTTGAAATCAGTGTCTCTGTCCAGCTGGACAGCACTGAGGACAAGCTCTCTGCTGGTCAAGATGCCACTGAATATGGTTATCCAAAAACAAGAATCGATAGGGATTTCTCTGCTAGGGTATTAATACCACTGGAACATTTTAAATTACCTATCCTTGATGGTTCTTTTTTCATGAAGGATTTTAAGCCTGATGGGGCGGTTGGCAGCAGAAATTCAAGCTTCTCAGAAAAGAGTGCCAAGGCTGAACTAAAAGCTTCCATTAATAACCTGATATCCCGAATAAAGGTCCGATGGCAATCAGGCAGGACCAGCTCTGGAGAATTAAATATCAAGGATGCCATACAAGCAGCACTTAAGACATCTGCTATGGATGTACTGCTACCAGATCCCTTGACATTTGGCTTCAGGCTTGTTAGAAACAATCTCTCACAAGAATCTGGTGACTCCAGGCCTAAAGGTTCTGTTTTGGCACATGACATGACTCCCATGGAAATTGTGGTTCGCAATAACACGAAGGAAATGATCAGGATGAGTCTTAACATTACATGCAGGGATGTTGCTGGAGAGAATTGCGTCGAGGGTACCAAGGCAACTGTCTTGTGGTCTGGTAAGACTTTATTGTGTTGAGGGATGTTATTTTGCATTTACTTTGCCATTATTATTATTATCATCATCATCTACTACTGCTCACTCTAGTGAAATACTCATGTCGCATCAATTATTTTCGCTCATAAAATTCTCCCATCTGTCATTCAAGCCTCCTTCCGTGTTCCATTTTGACTTTTTCGGTAATTAGCATAATCTTTGCCTAGTCCTCTCATCATGACTTTCTAAGGTGAAGAACTAACTGCATATTGCTACTACCATGACAAATGCTGCGATCAATGACTTTGCTTGGTTTGATTTTTTGGCAGGTGTTCTGAATGGGATAGCCATTGATGCTCCTCCCCTCCAAGAATCGAAGCATTCCTTCTCGTTGTATTTCCTTGTTCCCGGGGAGTACAGTCTGGTAGCTGCTGCCTTGATAGAAGATGCTACTGACCTCCTCAGAGCTCGGGCGAAAACCAATTCACCCGATGAGCCAATATTCTGTCGCGGCCCCCCATTCCATGTCCGTGTCATTGGGACTGCATGATTTTTCTTTCTTGTCCAAAACGATGAGTCAACCTATGTTGGATCATACAGCCACGGAGAGCTGCTCGGCACAAGTGAAATGCGCAGCTTCACTGCGAACTCAGTTTTATTGAGTTCTGCCAGCGATTCAAATCCTGTTGTGCTATTCTAGTTGTTCTCTTAATCAATTTGACTAAATCTGTATTTTTAATTTGTATGTGCTTGTAAATCCATTGTACAATTAATACCACAAAATGGTATTTACTCTCTTATCCCTTCTGTTTTTAATCAAAGATGATTCGTTCGGATTATTGCGGCTCCTTGCTGGTCAAGTTGTGGATCTCAGCTTAGCCTCTGAACACCAGCGCTCAAAGCCGATGATATTTAATTCTGATTTCGTTGGTATTTTATTTTTTAATTAGAATAAAATGTTTTGATTTCATAGTGTTTTGATGTGATATTTTAAAGTTATACTGTTTATGCATATATTTAGAATCGTGTAATTTAATAATATTATGAGAATTTTATCATTAATTTCGTAAGGTTATTATATTTTTTGATTGATTACTTTGAAATTTTAATATAATATATTTAAATATGTCAAGAGAATTTTTGTAAAATTTTATCTTAATCTAATGATCGAATTAAGAAATATGATTGATATTATAAAAAAATTTATTATTTAAAAAATACTATTTTGCTGAAACAAAACGGGCGGAATAAAACTAGAATGTTTTAGATGGTATTAGACTAAAAAATATAGAATAAAGTTTTAGATGGTATTAGATTAAAAAATATAGAATAAATCAGAATTAAAACTGAGATAAAAATAATATTATTTTGTTTTGTTTTTTATCTGGTATAAGCTGTTTTGATTATAAAAAACAAAACTGACAATCTTACATGTGTAGCCAAACCTCGACTAGCCCAAGCAAAACCTGTGGGGTTGGGTTTTTTGACGTGACATGAATCTTCGAACTTGAAGGTGGCATCTTAACTGGCTCGTTCAGCTTAGGCTGCCTGTATTCACTCATTTTGGTCGGGGTTTTATGAGAATCTTGGGCCGGCTTGTAGGAAGTTTGAGGCTGGCTAATCAGCTTCTTGGTTACGGAACCCGACATCTTGGGGTGTCGTTTTAATTATAACCCATTTCACACTCAAATGACAAGGCAGTAGGGCTTGAAGTCTCAAACGTTTCTCGTGGAGCATAACCCTTTACTTTATAAAACGCATGAAATCATGGTTTCGATGTAGTGTTTTTTTATTTATTTTTAATAGTGGGCCCCATCATTAAAAAGCAAAAACATAAGCTTAAACAAACAATTTTAAAATATAATCTCCATTTGTGCTATTGTATTTACTATGTGGTTGACAGGTACAAAATACCTTTCAATTTGGCAATGAAATGCCTATTTTTTTTTTTTAATAATCAGAGTGTCAAGGTCAATTTACATGCATCATAATTAATCCTTGGATTTACCGAATATCCTGCAAGCTTAAAGAACATGTAAGGCACCACGAGAATGATAGGCGTACTTAGCAAGGCTCAAACCTGGGATAAGAGGGAGGTAGAAACTCTTCTTAACCACCAAGCCAAGACCATGTTGGCAAAATACCTGATATTATCTCCATTAGTGTGGGTAATTATTATTTTTTAAAATTCATATTGAAAGCTAAATATAAAATAAAATTAAGAGTTTTAAATATGAAAGCTCGAACTTATATCATTTGGTTATAAGGATGGCCGATTGAAAGTTGTCACCTTTCTACTCTCTCTATCACACCATTAAAATTTTGGTACATGAGCATATAAAACATATTTGAAACCAAAAGATTCGTGAAGTGATCGTGTTGGTTATTAATATAACATGGATGATGGCAATGTATGATATGATTGCTTGGATGATTAGTCTTCATCGCCAATTTTGATGTCTCAAGTAACAAGTTTGAAATGGAGCCCTATGATCAATTCATTTAACTACTCCATGAAGAACATGCCATGAAAAAAAGAATACTAGTAGTCTGATCTTTTTATTTAGCAATATATGGTAATGTGGACGAGCAGAATTTGTCAAGTCCTACTGCTAGCCATGTTTTTTTAGAGGGGAGGGAGAGGTAAACAAATGAAAAATGTGAGGGAAATAAAGAGATTTTTATGAAACATCCTGAGTGATGAGTTGTTTTCATTTACCTGATGTTAAGTACTATGCTTTAGGGTTGTAATTGTTAGGATTGTATTTCATAATATATAGAAATTATTCATGTCGAATTATCAAAAATACATAAACAATTAAGTAGAAGTGTATATGAATTCATATCCGAAAGTTGTTCTTTAGAGTCGTACGAATGACCTTCAAGATTAACATGTTTTTCTTTTGAGAGATTTTTTATTCTCTCTACTAAAACTTTATTTTCTCTCTGATAATGGAATGTCAGAATGAGAATAAAACATGACGTGTAATCTAGGGATTATGACCATATATAGGTAACAAGCTTCCCTCTGGTATTTATGTTTTTTGGTATTCCTACTCTTTGGTATTCTTATTTTTTGGTATTCTTATTTTAGCATATTAATAAAATAAAAATACTCTTTAATCTCTACACATTAAAAGTCTATATCCTATTAGATACCTTCGAGATTAACATGCTCTTATTTTGAGAGCCTTGTGATTCTCTCTACTAAAACTTTAGTTTCTCTTTGATGATGGAATGTCAGAATGAGAATAAAACATGACGTGTAAACTAGGTATCATGATCATATATATAGGTAACAAGCTTCCCTCTCGTATTCACGCCTTTTAACATTTCTACTCTTTGATATTTCTATTTTTTGGTATTCTTCTTTTAGCCTATTAATAAAATAAAAATACCCTTTAATCTCTACACATTAAAAGTCTATATCCTATTAAATATACAAAAAACTCAATTGTCTAAAAACACTTAACAAATTATTTTTAATTAGATTTTATTCTATTTGACAGTCCATAAATATAAAATTATTTTCATATAAGTTCAACGTTAAATCAATGATCCAACAATAATTTCCCTAGCATGGAATTTCCATATTCTCCGTGTTGTCTTCTCCAATCTAATTTTCAAGAAAGCTCATATTTCCTTATCATAGCTAATAATCTAGAGTTGACATTGTTACAACTTTCAACTACTCTCCTAGCCCCACCCTATACCAAGACCCTTGAATTAACTTGAAGCAACAATCAATAATCTCACCACAAAAAAAAAAAATTCAATAAATAGATAAAATCATCCTTAATTTGGTTTTTAAATCACCAACACCAGTTTCTGATCTGATAAAACAATGCCCTCAAGCTGATCCGTGAAAGAACTTTCTCCCTCGCAAGCCAGAGATCTTCTCCCATTACGAGCTCGCCAGCCTAAAATCACGTTGCCCATATGGTTTCAGCGCCCAGTACACTAATTTAACTGTCCTCAATTTTTCCATCTCCAAATGGAAAATCGCCTCAAGTTCTATCGATCATTGCTATAACAATTTCCACAGCAATCTTTCTACTGTGCTTACGACACCGTTTTCATTCTCCCGATTGTGTGCATGTACAATCAACATCCTGGGATAGGAAATGTGGAATCAGTATTGGTGTTTGTGCTGTGACTAGGGTTTAGGGTTTAGAGTTTAGAAAATTTATCATCCATGGTTAGAGATGGTGCTTTCGTTTTCACAGGAGCGGTCAAACTCTATATTTATGTACAACAGATGGATTTTATTTTTTGGATTCAAGAAATTCAATTCCTGTAAAATATATTTTATAGGTTTAGATAAACGAGTAAAATTTTAATTATTTTAGATTCTTATAAGAAATACGCTTGCTAAATTGAACTCAAAATCCACAAATGTTTCACCTTTTCTTCTACCCTCAAGCTTTTTCTCTGCACTTTACCAGAAAGAATCCTCCCCAACACCAGAACCTTGAATCCCAGCCGCTTTAGTTCTGGTTTGGAACTAACTTGGAAAATTGTTTTTGAAAAAAAATAATTTTTTTATTTTTTATTAATTATTTTTAATATTTTTAGATTATTTTGATATGTTGATATCAAAATATTTAAAAAAAAATTATTTTAATTTATTTAATATCACTGTTTGCTAATTTTTTTTAGTGGGTGCTAAATTATTCAATTTCTCAATTTAAATACGACTGTGGTTCGGGTTTAGATTAAAAAACAGAATAAATTTTATATCATACAATAAGCATCCACATCAATCAAACTCAATAATTCATAACACATGACAAGTGCATCCCATTACTTGTAATTCTAAAAACTCACCAACATTTTTTGTTGTTGATGATGCTATATGAAATTGGAATAGATAAAGGGAATGTTGTCCCTTACAATTCATATCCAAACCTCACTAGTTTCCATGGAATAATCTTGATCTTGGACAGTCTAGCAAGATCCTTGGTTGTGATTCAACTCCTCTATTGTTTTTAGTTATCAAAATATTAATTATAGTTTGTGAAAGTGACATAGTATATATAAACTAATAAAGGGCTTTTTAAATTAAATACATGGTTTAACATATCAGTTTGTGACCGACATTTAACTGACCATAAAAAAAAGAATTTAATTTTTTTAAAAAATCATATTTAAATTTACTTGAGTGCTTAACTTGAAAATAAACATTTTGAACAAAATTCACATCATCTATTTTATTTGTTTTAACCTGTATGTTGTTGTTATCATGTATAGGGTAGATTTTAGTCTGATTATTTTTTAAAGAAAATAACACTTTTATTTTCAAATTAAAAGTTTTTTGTGTTTTAATTTGATTTGATGTGTTGACATTAAAATATTTTAAAAAATAAAAAATATATTATTTTTAAATAAAAAATATTTTACAAAAAACAATCAATATAACTATTTATAAAAGCTCATCAAAGACAAAAGTAGAGGCATATAGATATATAATGAGCCATACACACACATGTATATATATAATGAGCAAAATAATTAATAATAAAAGAGGTGTATGAGGACGTGGAATGGAATAGCTGAAATCTTTTTCGTGTATGATTGAAATTGCATGATTAGAGAAAAACAATATTAAAGAACCTCATAATGCCTTTCGTGGGTGAAATAATCACCTCTCTCTTCTTGGACTTTTTGGACTCCCCACCTTTAAAATCTTTAATTTAAAATGATTAAAATGACACCTTTTCCTTTCCCCACCAAATTAATATTAACAATAATAAATAAATAAAAACTTCCTAATGGTTATTTTTATCTTATTCAACAAACCAACCTACTAAACGCAACTACTCTCTTTTTAATTATTATTTTTTCCAATTAAGACCCTATTTGAGAATATGTTTAGAAAAAAAATTATTTTTATTTTTACTTGAAGTTAATTGTTTTTTTTTTGTGTGTGTTTTAGATTATTTTAGTACGTTGATGTTAAAAATATTTTTTTGATATATTTCTAAATAAAAGAATAATTTTACCGTACTCCAAAACAGATATTAAATCTTAAGTTGTGTATTAGGTTATGTGTGTAAGATGTTTACACGTGAGGTAACTAGAATTTTTTATATATATATTTTAAAATTTGTTATTTAAATTACTTATTGACTTTATATGTAGTGGTTATATTTTGTTTTTAGAGTATCATCAACCTTCAAAACTTATAGATCAACTCAAACTTTGCTTTTCAAAACTCATAAACCATCTCTACTAGCTTATAAGTTATAAAGATGATGTTTAGAAGTGTGATTGTGGTTGTTTTTTAAAGTGTTTTTTTTTTGTTAAAAATGTATTAAAATAATATTTTTATTTTTTAAAAATTATTTTTGACATCGGCACATGAAAATGATATAAAAACACTATTTTTTATAATTTAAAATAAAATTTTCAATTTTTTTCAAAAGCATTTGTAAAACATAGTGTCAAACACCTCTTGAATGGTCAGCGTTAATAACGCATGCACAATTAAATCAGTTTCGAGTGATAATGTTTTTTTATATAAAAAAACCTTATCATCTGAAAAAAATATTTTATAAATTTAGATAAACAAGTAAAATCTTTATTGTCTCGGACTCTTATAAAAGATACACGCGCATATTAAAACTCGAGATCTATTATGCAGATCGCAAGCTTTCTGTAATCACACCGCGTTTCTTAGAGATATTTCACTAGTGAACAAATCACCATCAATTTTACCTTTTCAATGTATTTTTTTCTCTTAATGAGAAAATCACAATCACGAATGAGGCTTGAGAGAATTACCTTAATTAATGTCGTCACCTTACTTAATCAAGTCCTTTTATGGTATCCCGAGTTAAATACCACATTGACCTTAAAAGAACAGCCTGGTCCCTAATTAGGTTTTTATTCTTCGAGTTCAAAGGAGTAGAGTAATTTATGGTCTTAAACGCGCCTGATTAGGAGGAGAGTTGCATGCTTCAAAAATAACTTATTTTAGATTTGATATACAAATTAGATTTGATTTTTTTTATTTTAAATTAAATTTTTAGAATATTTTTATATTATTTTTATGTGCTGGTGTCAAAAATAATTTTTTAAAAATAAAAAATATATAATTTTAATATATTTTTGAATAAAAAATACTTTTAAAAATCATCTCAACAACACTCCCCGGAAAAATCTAGAGGGTGCTTGGAAGTGTAGTTGCGATTGCTTTTTAAAGTGTTTTTCGTGCAGAAATACATTAAAATAATATTTTTTATTTTTTAAAAAGTATTTTTGATATCAACACATTAAAATGATCTAAAAAAATCAAAATATATTTATTAAAAAAAAAAAAACCGCAGCCAATCACCAGTTTAGACACAGTGCCAAACAGGCACTACCGTCACGACACCAAAAAGAGGCATGAAAGTCCATGGATCACCACAGAAAACTTTGAAGAAAAGACAGCCAAACACCTCCTACGAAACTAGTCAAGCCTACTTCCTCTTTTTAAATTTAAATAGCGCGTGTTCCATATTTGCCGTTTATCCGACGGCAGGACCATTGGTCCCCTACTTCAAATTACTACCGAAAGAAAGCAAAGCTACCCGGCACGTGATCAGAGGGCACACGGGCCCTTTTAAGTGGACAGTTCCTTCTCTCTCTGTCTCTGATGGACCCAACTTCTTAAAGCCCACAAGTTTTTCTTTGGTTGCGGACCCCATGAGACCACGAATAGTTTGCATTCATTAATAGCTGATTAATAAATAATACGGGAGATTTTAAAGTATTTTTATTGTAGAAATATATTAAATAATATTTTTTTATTTTTTAAAATTGAAATCAAATCTTAAAATCTAAACAAATAATTTAAATAAAAAAAATTCTATAACGCAGTTCCAAACCTGCACTAATCCGGTGGCTGTCAGGGAAGTCACAGATTTCTCAGTTGTCCCCACCCACCTGACCGTTCCACATGGACGTTCTTCATTCGATACGTCCTTGGCGCGTGCTCTTGTCTGGGTACGACTGGTGGTCCAATCTACGAGTGGCTGGCTCGTGTCTAGGAGTTCTTTTCCCGCGAGTGGTGCTTAGAGGAGCGACGTGATCTAAGCCTCTAAGGTATCTGTTCATCCATCCATCCATTTATTTTCATTATTTAAATCTGAGTAAAGGTAAAATTATTTAATAATATTTATAAAAAAAAACAAATAATATAATTAGATTCCTCCGCCGATTAAAATTAAATTGTAGATTTTTATAAATTTCTAGGCCATATAAAGAAATATCAGTTTTATTTTAATAGCATGTTTGTTTTTGTATTTCGGTATTTTTTTGAGAGAAAAAAATTATATTATTTCGGTGTGATAATATTAAAAATAATCTCTTAATAATAATAAAATAATATATCAATGTATTTATAAACTAAAAATACTTTGAAAATCAGTAAGCATCACAATAAAAGAAAAACTATAAAATTAAATATAATTATATTAACACTTTTTTCCTTTTCTTTCATTCATACATACACTCGGGATAAACATTTAAGGATGATAGAAAATTAGATATAGATAATATATTTTCAATGAATTCTACAATTTTAACTTGATTGGAACAAAAAAATATAATTAAAAATTTAATATATTTAATCATATATTTGCAGGTAAGATGTGTCAAGCTTCTCGAAATAAAAAAATAAAAAAAATGGATAGCCTTTTCACTATAAACATTCTTTTAAAATAAAATAGAAGGTAAAATTATATATTTTGTTAAACATGGACAGGTTAACATTAAGTTTGAATTATGTGAAATGATACTTAACTCATTCAACCAAAAAAATAAATTAAAGTAAGTGGGGTCTTGACTTAACGGTTAAAGAGACTTGTTCCTCTACTTTATATCAGGATTCAAGTTCCACCATATACGCTTGTCATCCCCGCAGTGCCTTACATGTTCACTGAGTTTAAAAGATATTCAGTGAATTCAAAATTTAGTTGTGGCGCGTGTAAATTGATCTGGATACCCGGTTATATATATATAACAAAACCAACTTTACCCGAATTAATCTTTTCGGTTGCTATTTAATAATATGCTGACATGCATTTTAAAAAAAATAAATAAATGAAATATTAATTTAGTTTCTTATAGATTAATTCACAATCCGATTGACGTGTTTAAATTTGAGCTAAACCCCAGTCTCTTTCTAGAAATCGCTTAGTATTTTTTTTTATGTAAAATATTATGATTTTATTTTTTAAAATTAATAAAAATAAATTATTTTAAAACCAACTCGAGTTGATATGGTGAACGTATAACTTTTTCTCATAAATAAATTAAAATAATATTTATTTATTTATTTTTAATATCTATACATCAAAACAATCGAATAATATAAAAATATAATTAAATTTTGCAAACCTTTGGCTATGCTCCCGTGTTTGGAATAGTCGGTAATTACAAAGGAAAACATCTAGATGGATTCTTGACCAGCCGGTAGGAGAGAGAGAGATACAATGTTGTTTGTTGTCTTTAGTGATGGATTTTATTGACTGATACTTTGTTACTCGAGTTCAAATGACGTGGAAAGCACGCTCCAAGGTTAAAAGAAGGATATTTAATTTGCTAATTAAACGAAAGTCTGCTCTTTCTCGGAGAAAGTTTAAGGTATCGATCAGATAAAGATAATGAGTTTTAAAAATGTTTTTTGAATTTTTTTATTTTAAATTTAAAAAATTAATATTATTAAATTATTTTAATGTGTTGGTATTAAAAATAAAATAAAAAAATATTATTTTAATATTCTTATGAATAAAAAACACTTTTAAAAATAATTTTAACCACCCTCCTAAACAATCACTTAGTATGCATCAATCCTTCTATCTTTTTGGAGTACTATACTTTATACTTGGATGATATAATTTGTGAAAATTACGTATCAAAAATATTTTTATTTTAAAATATATATATAATATATATATATATATATTATTTCAGAATATAAATTAATAATTTAAACACTTGAATATAGAACTTTATATCTTTGTATGTACAATCTAGTAGGCTTGCTTCACACCCCCCCCCCCCCCAACAATATTTTAATTAAAACGATTCATTATCATGTATTTGATTTGAAAATAATAATGCTTCATTATTCATAAAAATCCGATTGAAATCAATGTTGTAAAAAATTATGATTTTTTACACTTTTAATTGCAAATATATGAATATATTATTTGATATTTTTATTAAATTACTTGAAAATTGTAAAATATTTTTAAAACATAAACAATAATTTTAGTTAAAAACATAGTGTTGGTTAAAATAAGATAGATCTACAAATAATAAGTTTTATATTTTAAAATATAATTTTTTAAGCCTTATATATATATAATTCAACTTCATCTTTCGAGCATCGGCCTCATTAATAGTTGCAAAAATAAGATTGCCCAACAATTAACACAATGTAACAATGTTATTGACTTCAAATTGCTCTGGCACAACTTTACATGGTATTAATTGTCGGGCAATTTTATTTTTCTAGGTAGATAATATGATTAATTATAATTTATTAGAGAATTATATAAATTATATTTTAAATTTTATATAATTATTTAAATTTTTGGATAAAATAATTTATTTACGTGATATTAAAATTTTATTAATCAAACAATTATTCCATTATAAAAATCAAACAAGAAATCATGAGTGCAAGCTTAAAGCCTAGGAAATTATATTATAAAATTATATAAATCATATTTATATGGAAGACTAAAAAATGTTGATTAATTTTACTATTTTTTTAAAAAATATATAAGAAATTACAGCCATTGAATTATTGCACGAAATAAATGCCAGCAAAGGCATCCTCTGTTTGCCCAGAAGATTTTGTCTCACGTAGTAGTTGCATATAAAAATAATATAAAAAGATTAAAATATTAATTTAAAATAAAAATAAAATAAAATTTTATTTATTTTAAAAAAAAAAACTTTTAAAACACGATATACAACAATAACATAGCAAGTATTTATGTGGCAACGACAACTTCGATATGGCTTTTGTTGATCCATCCAGAGACCATAGAACGGTGAGAGAGAGAGAGAGAGAGAGAGAGAGAGAGGGTGGGGAGCAGGGCACATCATCATGAGGGCATGAAGCAAATATTGTGATTCTGATTGTTTTTATAAATATTTTTTATTTAGAAATATATTAAAATTATATATTTTTTATTTTTTTAAATTAATTTTGATATTAGTATATTAAAATGATCTAAAAATAAAAATAAAAAATAAAAAAATCTAATTTTTTCAAAAACATTTTCGAAAAGAACTCCCAAACACTATCTTAAAAACAAAACATACTGTAATTAGCTATTGATTTTGTTATCAATGACTTATTATTATTATTATTATTTATGTCACATTAACTTATCTCATTTTTTATTTCATTACTATTGTATCTTAAATCGCATATCTTGTCAATTGGATTTTTTTTGGATTTTCAATTCATATATTATTATTATTATTATTATTAATGAATCTTTAATAAATTTTACTTTGAATTCTAACGTCTTAATTAATTCCATTTTTGATCTTTGAGTAGATAACAGTTATTTCCAGTAAAGTTTAGTACAAAATCAACACTCAGAATTGCATGATTGTAATCCTATATTATTTTTTATATATTTTTCTCACGGATATTATTTTTTCAAAACTTTTACTATATATATATATATATTTTTTTTTAAATCCCCATTTATGTGTGGCATAACAGTACCTCGGGCATGTATACCTATGTTTCCACTGTTTAAGATCACTGCGTCACTTGTACGGACATATTACGTCATCATACCTAACTAAACTTACTGTTTTATTACAAACTGTGCTCACGCGCCTCTAACTGTAATTTGTCCAGACCTAACTTTGACAGTTTTCTCCGCCAATCGTTCACTGTGGATCTACCCCCCAGTCCTCCAGGTTTGCATCTAACTGTTAACGGCCGTGAAAAGTACTGTTATTAATAGTTTGTTTGATAATAAGGTACATATTATTTTTTAAAATTATTTTTGCTTGGAAATATTTTAAAATATTATATTTTTATTTAATTTAATATTAATATTAATACATCAAAAAATGAAAAGAATATTATTTTGAAGGTTTTTTAAATTAAAAAATCATGTAGAACTATGATATCAAACAATGTTCAAACTCAACTTGGATTGATAAAGTTTGGATCCTAACCCGAGTTAAGTTCTAAATAAGTCGGACAATAATTAATTTATTATAATTCAATTGATCCTGTTAATTGTCAATTAAATCAAATTATAATATTTAGGGATTGTTTAGGAGGGTGATTGAGATTGTTTTTTGAAGTATTTTTTTGTTTAAAAATATATATAAAAAATATTTTTATATGTTTTTAAAATTATTTTTTGACATTAACATAACGTAGTTCAAAAACAAATATTTAATTTTTAAAATAAAATATAAATTAAAAAAACATAGATGGAATATTGGAAAAAGGGTCGAATCAAGAATTACCTTTTTTTCACTTTCTTTTTTATTTATCTTGTTTTAACAAAACAAAACATGATTAGCATTGATAGGAATGACATCATATGCATTAAGGCAATGGTTAGCATCCGAATTAGGAAACGATCCGACCCGTTTACAAAACCGTGTTGACATTTGAAAAATAAATATAGTATATAGATAAATATAAATACCATGAAAATAAATAAAATAAAGGCTTATACTCATAAATTGACCTATAAAAATATTATTTGACCATGTCATGGCCTTCACATATAAATCAAAATTTAAAAATATTCCTGGCCCTGGCTGACCAATTAGATAAGGGACATGATATCATCTCTTAAGCAATTGTAGCCACACTTGCATTGAGAAAGGTCAAGACGAGAAATAATACAAAACAAAAACCAAACCCATATTGTTTGAATTGAATTAATTATTTAAAATAATCAAATTATTGAGCTGGCTAATCAGAAATTAATTCCCACGTATAAAAATCCAATCTACATAAAAATTTTACTCACAACAAGTCCCGAGATAACAGGAAAATAACTTGTGTTCTGTGTTTTAAAAATATTTTTTAAAAATATTTATATTTATTTTAAATTATTTTTAAATATTTTGATATTAAAAATATTTTTTAAATAAAAAGAAATCCAACGTGGTAAATTTCTTTATACTAGGGGAAAAAAACATTAAAATGCCACAAATTCTAGCCATGACACTAATAATATGCACCTTTTATTAGGTTTTTAATATATATAAAAATATAGTATAAATACAAAAACAAATCCTCAAAGCAACCAGTTTTCTTCACCTGGAAACCACCACAAACCAACCCAAAATGACTCTCACCTACATCCTTTCTCGACACTCCCATCTCGGTCTTCTTCTTCTTCACCTTGGACGTTTATAGTAGAGTGAGCCCCACATATCATCACCGTCATCACCCTCCCTCCCTCCTCTCTCTGGCACTTTCATAATTCTCTGTGTGTGCTCGATTCTCCTCACAGTACCTGCATCAAGCCTACCTCTGAATCTCTCTCTCTCTCTCTCGCGCGCGCGCATATACATGTATCCCACGTTGTAATAGACTCACAATCTTCTCTTCTCTCTTGTCTGTCTCCAAGACTTGCGCAAAGAACATGGCCTTTCACCATAACTTGTCACAACAAGACCTCCCTCTTCACCACTTAACAGACCAGCAAGCAACAGAAAACCACACAGCACCACCGAATCGGCTGAACACTGCCCTCCTCCGCTCTCAACAACCACCACAGCAAACGCACCACCACTTCACTGATAATAACAACAACACAAACAATTTCTTGAACCTCCACACCACCACAACCACCGCCACCACTTCTGACTCGACCTCTCATAACCCAGTTCAATGGCTCTCCCGGTCCTCCTCCTCGCTCCTAAACCGCAACCACAGTGACGTCATCGACGACGTCGCCGTCGGTGGGGACCACGCCATCATAACCAGTATATCCCAAGAATCGTCGGAATTGAATAACATGAATAAGAGTGAAGGTGTAGCCATGGTCGCGGATAGTGGTGGAGGAGAGGCGGTGGTGAATTGGCAAAATGCAAGGTATAAAGCGGGCATATTGACGCATCCGTTGTACGATCAATTGCTGTCGGCACACGTGGCGTGTTTAAGGATTGCCACGCCAGTTGATCAGTTGCCGAGGATTGATGCCCAGTTGGCTCAGTCACAGCAAGTTGTAACTAAGTACTCTGCTCTTGGGAGTCAGCAAGGATTGGTTCCAGATGATAAAGAGCTTGATCAGTTTATGGTATGTTACTATGCTAGTTAATCATGTTTGTGTTTCTTTGAAAGTTGAAAAAAGGACCTCTTTTTTTCAATCATTCTGGACCTTTTTTTTATGGCGCAAAGATTATGTTTTTGAATGTTCTGAATTATGAATTGAAATGGGTTTTACTCTTTTTGGTGTGTTTATGGTTTGATGTTGCAATCCACAAACACGTTTTTTAGACCACTCGTGTTTTCTCGTGCAAAAACGTTTGAAATTTTCAATATCTTGGCTCGTGAACTGAAATGGGATTGATTTTTTTTTTAATGAGTTTGGTTTGATTAATTATGACCATAGGCATTATTCAAACCATTTTTTTTTTATTAAATTGGATAATTTTTGTTAAGTAGTGATATTATGTGGGTGTTTTGAGATAGAAGGGTAGTGGATGCACCGACAGAGGTTTTAATTGGTGGGATAATTATAAGAGGAAGTTTGGTGGTTCTGGATGGCTGTTAGGTGCTTAGTTAGTATATTGTTGATGATTCAGGGAAGGGTGTTAGCTCATTGCGACAATAACAGAGGAGGAGATATCTTTGGTTGCAAGCAAGTTTGTTTACAGCCAAAACTAGCAGGGCTTTTATGGCTGGAAGCTGGAATTTGAATTTAAATGGGATCAGACGTATGTAATGGTATAAGAAGAAGGATTATAATGCCCTAACTATTAAGTTTCTGAACTTGGGGTGCCACTGGTAGATCGTAGGCACAGCTGTGATCTTCAATTCATGATGTAGTAGAGGCCGGAAACTCTGGATACAGACACTGTGCTTGCAAAACTCAGAGGGGCCAAGTCCGATACGAAGAACGATAGTGGCTCACAGTGCAGCAGAGATTTATGAGGGACTAATCTAAATTTGGCCGTCGGTCATGGAGAATGAAGTGATTGAGGCCATTTGAAGTCCTTTCGTTGAAATATCAGACAGGAGGAAAGATGGGAAGGGATTAAGAGTTGTGCATGGTAAAGTACTGTATGACAGACTTCTTTATAGATCCTGGGGCTCCTTAATTTCTCATCAACTCTAATGTCAGAGATGAAATGAAAATAAATGTGGTTAGGAATAATTTCTATCCAGGTCTAATCGTTTTCCTGACATGACTGGTGGCATGTTTTCAGAAACAAAGATTCTTATTTAGCTTACTCTGAAATTTTATTTTTCAAGTCGGTATAGGGTAGATATCAAGCCATTAAATTGAATTTTTAAAATACTTTGATTTTAGCCACGATCTTCAAATGTTTGTGACAAACTCTTTGGGATATCTTCCTCTTCCTAGATCCTTAGCACTGCTTGATTGAGTGGGAATACATTCTTCACCCCGCAATTTATTGGATCTGCTCGGCTATTGGTCCTTTCAGGTCTGATTGCCCCAAGCATGGATGCTTGCTTAAAATTCTGTTAGTTAGTTTCACTTAATCTCTTAGTGAAGCGTGCAACTAAAATATTTTTCACTATGCTGTTTGATATGTAATACCCTAATACTACAACAGGTATGTGCATATCTGGTAACCTATATTTCCAGTGTTAAGTTCTACAATAGAACATTTTCAGTGAAAATGACTTTAATGTGTGTACAATCCACACATTCTTCAGGAAAATATCACTAAATCATAGTGAGTTTCTCTTGATTTGGTGTATAGGATCTGTGAATTTGTGCTGTTGCTAAGAGATTGCTGTCATTTCTGATACGATGGTTGCCTTACTTGATCTTTTGATTCTGCCAAGATTAGCAGACAATTAATTCAGAACGCCTGTCGTCTTATTTTCCATGTAGTTGGAATACATAGCGTGTGTTCAATGACAATCTTTGGAGTTACTTTGAAGTGGAAGCATGAAAAAAGAATCAGAATGTTGATCCTTTCATTGTATGGTGCTGCAGACACATTATTTTCTTTTGCTTTGTTCCTTCAAAGAACAATTGCAACAACATGTTCGAGTTCATGCAATGGAAGCAGTGATGGCTTGCTGGGAGATAGAGCAATCCCTACAAAGTTTAACGGGTAATAGTTCATCAACTTATCTTACCTAAATCTGTTTATAAGCCTCTAAGCTGCTAGATTCTTTCTTGCTTTTATGCTCTTAAATTTTTCATTAGACAACCTGGTAATTAGTGTTGACACATAACCACGTTACGGTTTGGAGGCATTATTCTTCTTGTTTTTCTGTGCCATGGATCATCCGGCGCGGAGGAAGCAGGGCAAAAGCTAAAGAATTAAGGGAATTTTATTGCCTTCTTTACAAGACTCTATCCTGCTCTTTGGAGAGTTTTGGGATCTTATGCTTTCCCTTTGTAACCTGTTGCAACCAGTACAATGTACACGACTGACATTATAGGCTGATTTTGTTTTCAGGTTTTTCTTGACTCCCCTGATAAATGTTAATGTCTCTGCTGCATTAGAATGCTATCACTTCCATACTTTGAGCAATAAGTTACTGGGACAAGTATTCATGACATGAAGCTTAAATATTTTAATATTGCTACATGAACAGGAGTCTCTCCAGGTGAAGGTACAGGCGCAACAATGTCCGACGACGACGACGACCAAGTTGATAGTGATGCCAATTTGTTCGATGAAAGTTTGGATGGTGCAGATGCACTGGGGTTTGGTCCCTTGGTCCCTACAGAGAGTGAGAGATCTTTGATGGAGCGTGTGAGACAAGAATTGAAGCATGAATTAAAACAGGTAATGACCAAAATTATCGAATCTGAAGGACTTGACATTTTCATTGTAACCAATTATCTTTATTCTTTGTAGGGTTACAAAGAAAAAATTGTTGACATTAGAGAGGAAATTCTGCGAAAGAGAAGAGCAGGAAAGCTTCCTGGGGACACAACCTCAGTCTTAAAAGCTTGGTGGCAATCACATTCCAAGTGGCCATATCCTACCGTAAGTGTTACTGTTACTACTTCGATCTCTTTATTAAGATTCGATAATGTGATTTAGCAGTGTTTAATGGGTTCTAGTTTGAAATGAGGTTGAGTTAAGCTACGGTTACCCCTATATGCATGCGCATCAGTTCTGTTCATTGTAACCCCACCTGGCTGTATACTGTCTCAGGACCAAGTCAAAAAAAGTGTGCTTTTAGTTTTCTACATCCATGCCGACCTTGAGGGTCCAAAAATGACAAAATAAGCGAAATTTCCTTCATTGAAGGACTGAAAAGATGTTAGTACACCCTCACACACCACGCAAACGAGCATGATTTCGAGGCAACAGGCTGATACTTCTTCTGACATGACACTAGTGGGTGACGAGATTAGGGGGGGAAGTTTAAGCCAAACTCGTCAGTCTCTGTGATTTGGCTGTTTATTAACTTTAGAAACTGAACCTCCATGACTATTCAGGAGGAAGACAAGGCAAGATTGGTAGAGGAAACAGGCCTGCAATTAAAGCAGATAAATAATTGGTTCATCAATCAAAGGAAGAGGAACTGGCACAGTAATCCCTCAACCTCAACAGCCTTGAAAAGCAAACGCAAAAGGTATTTCTATTGTTTTATTAAAGCCTATATTTTCATATAATCTAGTGCCTTACGAGCTTTGAACCAACCTTAATTTTGAAAAGAAGTAATGCAGGTGATAACAATGGCGATCGATTTGTGTAAATTCCGATATATAAGATCTTCGTTCAAGCTTCTACTCTAGCAAGTATATTGAACATACTCCACAACAATGGAATTGCTAAGGGTCTGACGATGGTCCACAGATATATATGATCATAGTTTGCTTCTAGAGGAAAGAAAGACTAACACAGACGATGATCTGGAGTTGTCGAGGGCATGCAGATGGTAGAATGAATGCAATACACTCTTATTCAGAGTTCCAGATTAGTTACGAATTCTATTAGCAGAAATAGCAGTATGCATTGGCATGTTTTATGAATTTTTGTCTACTCTCTCTATATGATTAATAATGGTGAGGGGTGATGGATGTAAAGTTTAATAATCTTTGCCTGGTTTCCTTAGTCATTATAGATTACAGCTTCCTTTGTTCCTGTCATCGCTTTGTGATACACGATATGGGTTTAAATTTGCAGCAGCTATTCAATGTAATATGATAAATTTTCTCAGAAAGACTCTGATGAACCAGGGCAAGGAAAAACAAACCCTAAAATCGATCAACACAGAAGTTGAAGCAGCCAACCCTCTTGAAGAGGATTGGTAAGCAGGAGTCACTGGTTCCTGTCACTGAACCTTTTCGTTTCTCGTAAAAGATGGATTTTCATATCCGTTGTAAACCAAGTTCTTAACCAGAACAAAAATGGAACCCAGTGAGAATGACAATCATACAGCAAACCATCATCATTTTTATCAGGGTGAAGATTTAAGAAGCAATCAATCTGTTTAAAGAAACAAAACAGAAATCGATACAGAAAGTTCTTGGGTGTGGTTGCAAATCTTTTACAAAATAGAAGAAAAAAAGCTCAAAAACTAAATGGATCGTATGTTCATATCACAGAAAAGAAGTTTAATTTGAGCATGATTTTAATCTCGCTATTTTTCTTAAAATGAAAAATAGTGTTATAGGTTGGAAAAATGATCTGAAACTTTAAGAAATGGATCTATTTTATACTTTTAATTTTCTTCTCCAATAGAGGATCAAAAGGCAGTTCTTTCTTTGCCCTAATCCTCTTCTTTGCCGTTTGAGAAGCTGCCAATTGTTCTTCATCGGAAGGAAAAGAAGAAATCTCAGGTGATGGCTTCCTTAAACCATCACCAGAAATATCACTGTATGAATATGTTTAGAAAACATTTAAAAAAAAAACTAAAAATTTTTATTTTTATTTTTTATTTTAAATTAAAAATTTTTAGATTATTTTTATATATCATTTCAAAAATAATTTATAAAAAATAAAAAAATATTATTTTAATATATTTTAAAAAAATCTCAACTATATTGTATATGCTAATAAATAAATAAATAAAAAGTAGTTAAAAATAAAACTTTAAAAATTAGAAAAAATATAAATTAAAATTTTTAATCTCACAGGACATTACATTTATAAATTATATTTACTAAATTTTATTTATTATAACTTTTTTATTTAATCAAGCAATAATAAAAATATACAAGAAATAAGCCTCCAAAAACCAACCTTCTACAAAAAAAAAAAAAAAACTCCGACCAGCTCTCATTCCTGCAACGATTTTGAAGGCCTCTTTCTATTTGAGCAGCGTGACTCCTCAATTCAAGCAGCTAATCAATTTCGAAGCTTCCGAATACCTAATGGTAAAAATCTCTCTCTCACAGTCTTGCAAAATTTCTGCGTCTCTAAGGCTCTAAATCTTCTCTCCTCGCAGGAACAACAGCAGCAACAAACCTCGTCTCTGGACGATTGCTTGAAGCTATTGAAAGGTGAGAGAGATGAGCAGCGCCTTGCCGGTTTACTCCTAGTTACCAAATTCTGTAACGGAGACGACCTCGGTTCCCTCCGAAAAGTTTACAACGCAGTCGGTGCTCACTTTCTTGACCGACTCTTAAGAACCGGTAACGTTTCGTCTTTGCATTTTTTTTTAATAATATAATTACTGGTTTTTATATTTATTATGATGAAATTAAGAGTGTTAATTTAGGAGTTTTTAATTTGGATGTTTTAATTTTTTTTATATTTACTTGGTTAGGTATGGGTAAAGGAAGTGTTAGTGGAGAAGATAATAGGAATATGTATTTGCAGTTATCAGTTACAGTTCTGGCTGCTTTCTGTCGCGTGCCGGATATTGCTGCATCGAAAGAAATGGTTTTGAAGATTCCTTTGATTCTGGAAATAAGGCCGGAAGTGTAAGTATCATTTCCTTAACTGCTGGAAAATCTGTCCCATTTCCTGATTTTGCTAATAATTTGTTCTACACTCTCACAAACTACTTGTCATGCCTCCTATGAAATATTGCCCAGGATTTAGTTTTTTTTGGTTGCCTTAATCAGGGGTGAGTATTTTCGGTGCGGTTCGGTTTTTATCAAAAAAAATAACCAAATTAAAAATTATATTTTTTTAAAAAATAAACCGAAACCGAACCGGACTTATTAAAAACGACCACTTTTGGTTCGGTCCGGTTCGGTTTTTTTATTAAAAAAAATCAGTTAAACCGATTTGGTTTTTGGGCTGAATTTTTTGGGCTTTTCTGATGGGTTGGGCCTTCCTGATGGGTTTTTTCCGACTAAATAATTAGTTGTATTAAATTGTTAGTGTTAATATTGGTTTTTATTATTTTTTTTACCTTTCTAATAGTATTCTTTTGTTTTGTTTAATTGGGCATGATTCACAATAATTACAATTACACATGTTAACAATTTAAAATTTAAATTACAAAATGTTCAAGCCTTATCACTCTGCTTTAAGCTTCGTGCTTGACAACCAGAAGTCTATCACTGTGCTTTTTCTTCCACTCCTCCATTCTTTCCTTTCATGCAACCTTTCCTTTCATTTTTATTTTTGTTTTATCTTTTATTTTTTTTATTTGCTTTTTTATTAATGTTTTTAGATTTATTTTAGTCTTTGATTTAATTTTATTTTTTTATTAACGTAATAATAATATTAATATTAAGAATAATAATAATAATTTTAGTTTTTTTTCTTACTTATTTTTTTCTCTCTCGAGGTAGTAATAATGATTATAATTTTAGAAGTTAGTACTTCGATATTATTATTATTATGAGAGGGTATTTTTATTTGTTTTATTTATATCAAATTTTACATATAAAAATATTATATTTTAATGTAAACAGTTATAAAAATTATTTGTTTCGTACATAATAAAATACAGGCCATCAAACTAGTTAAGAGCTATAAGGAAAAAAATTGTTGACATTAGAGAGGAAATTCTGCGAAAGAGAAGAGCAGGAAAGCTTCCTGGGGACACAACCTCAGTCTTAAGAGCTTTGTGGCAATCACATTCCAAGTTGCCATATCCTACCGTAAGTGTTACAGTTACTACTGCGGTATCTTTAGACCTGTTTGTGAGAATTATTACGGTAACTTTTTAAAGTGTTTTTTATGTTAAAATATATTAAAATAATATTTTTTTATTTTTTAAAAATTATTTTTTATATCTAAAATAATAAAAAAAATATTTTTATTGAAAAAAAAAAATAGTACACCACAACAAACCTGCGGTGCAAAAACTGCCCCTAACAGCTTCTTTATTAAGATTCGATAATGTAATTTAGCAGTGTTTAATGGCTTCTAGTTTGAAATGAGATCTAGTGAAGCTACGGTTACCCCTATATGCATGCTCATCAGTTTTGTTCATTGGAACCCCACCTGGTTGTATACTGTCTCAGACCAAGTCAAAAAATGTGTGCTTTCAGTTTTCTACATCCATCCCGAGAAAAAAACTGGTTAACTGATTTGTGTGCTTTTAGTTTTCTACATCCATCCGAGAAAAAAACTGGTTAACTGATTAAACGAGAAAAAAAAAACTTAAAAATCAAATTAAAAAAATAAATTAAATTAATTATAAAATTTTGAAAAATATCCGATTCGGTTTGGTACAATAAAAACCGAATACACCAAACCGAACCGGTTCTGTTAAAGCACTTGTCCGGTTCGGCACTTGCTATAAATACAAAATTATAAACTTTAATTTCTTAATCCTAGCAAATAGCAACAGCCGCCGCCCCCCTTCCCCCTGCCCCCTCTCACCCTCTCTGCTTAAAAGTTAAAACAAATAACAAACCCGAGCCCCCTTCTCACCCTCTCTGCTTAAAACAAAGTAACGAACCCTAGCCCCCCTCTCACCCTCTCTGGTTCTCGGGCTCTCCCTCCCTCTGCAACTGCAACCCATCTACTAGTCCTCTTCAGAAACAACACTTCTAAAGGTAAGTAAATTGAACCTCTATTTTATTTCTTGTTATCACTTCTCAAGATTTATGTTGTTTCTCAAGATTTATGTTTTATTTCTGATATTTTTTTATCTTAAGTTCCAAGTAATGTTGTTTTTTAACATGAACTTGAACTTTATTTTAGACAAATGGATAGGTAATCACTCGAAGAAGTAAAAAAAACACAACTGGAAAATGTAACTTCTAGTGTTTCTTCGTGGTTTTTTGCTAAGATGTAAAGTTTGCATCTTTATGTGTTTTGATTTCTCTATGTTGTATTGGGTTTTCTGGGTTCTTGTTTAATCATAATTTCAGGCATTCGGTAATCACCAATCGTAAACTAAAATCAATCAAAAATTGTAGAACTTTTGCATTCGGGAATGTTGATCTTTACTGTCTTAATTCGGGATACTATTGTTAATTATTATGCATATATGTTGTATTGGGTTTACGGGTTCTGTTTCTTATACACTTATACTTTTATTTTATGATTTATTAATTAACTTAATTATTTTGAAATGAGTTCTAGTTAAGCTACGGTTACCCCTATATGCATGCTCATCAGTTCTGTTCATTTAAAAGCCAATATTAGCCTTTAGCTTACCATCATTGATAGTTCTGACACATAGGTATCAGTGACAACATCCTGAGACAGCCTGCTTAGTATAGATTGTATAATTTTCATCGCCAGCTCCATCATTTGAGAGCCTGCAGGATTTCAAATGACTAATTCAGAATATATTTTTTTTGAAGAAAATCCTCTATTTCACATGAAAAATTTCCTCTACTTTCATAAGAATAAAAGCAAAAATGCTATAACAATTTTAACCAAGGAACAAAAGCTTACCCACATAACCAAGTTGCAGCTAAAGGAATCACACAAGTTTTTTTCATTAAAAAAAAATAACAAATATGATATCTCAAAGGCTTGTCAATGAAAGACATTAAAGAATAGCATTAATTACCATCAGGCAAAGAACACATCTGCGAAGCTAGCACTTTCATGCCTCTAGATTCATAAAACACTGTGGCTCCATCTTCATATGAAGTTATTACCAGATATAAAAATTCATAGCATAGTTGTCAATACTGTTCCGATCACCGTTCCGGTTTTTCGATTGGAACGAAACGTTCTGGTTTCGGAGCGTTCCGGCGTGCCGTTTCGGTATCGTACTATTCATATATAATTAATTATATATATATATATATATATATATATATATAAAATTAAAATATTAATTTAACAAGCATAATTAAAATTCAAGATAAATTAATTTTATATTATACAATATAAACACAAAGTCAAACAAACATAATCTTAAAATTAGAAGGAAAAAAAATTCACAAATTTAAAAAAAAAAGGATTTTAAGGCCGGAACAGAATGCCCGGAACGGAACCGAGGCGTTCCGGCCAGAATTTCCGAAATGGACCGGAATTAAAACCGGGACGAAAACGACGCCATTTTGTTAAATTGAATTTTTATTTTCTTCTCCAATAGAAGATCAAAGAACAATTCTTTCTTTGCCCTAATCCTCTTCTTTGCCGTTTGAGAAGCTGCTAATTGTTCTTCATCGGAAGGAAGAGAAGAAATCTCAGGTGATGGCTCCATTAACCATCACCAGAAATATGCTCGCAAGCTGTCGTGCTTGTATTTCAATATATTTATGTATACATATAATTAAATAATTTGAGAGCTATATCACTATATGTGCTAATAAATAAATAAATAAAAAATAATTAACTATACATAGAAATAAAATTTTAAAAATTATAAAATAAAATTTTAATCTCACAATACATTATACTTACTAAATTTTATTTATTATAATGTTTTTTTAAAAATATACAAGAAATAAGCCTCCAAAAACCCTTCTAAAAAAAACAAACAAACTCCAACCAACTCTCTGTCTTGCTATGATTTTGAAGGCCTCTTTCTAAGCATTTGAGCAGCGTGACTCCTCAATTCAAGCAGCTAATCAATTTACAAGCTTCCGAATACCTAATGGTAAAAATCTCTATCAAACACACAGTCTTGCAAAATTTTTGCGTCTCTAAGACTCTAAATCTTCTTTCCTCGCAGGAACAACAACTCCAACCAACTCTCTGTCTTGCTATGATTTTGAAGGCCTCTTTCTAAGCATTTGAGCAGCGTGACTCCTCAATTCAAGCAGCTAATCAATTTACAAGCTTCTGAATACCTAATGGTAAAAATCTCTCTCATACACACAGTCTTGCAAAATTTCTGCGTCTCTAAGACTCTAAATCTTCTTTCCTCGCAGGAACAACAACAACAACAACAAACCCCGTCTCTGGATGATTGCTTGAAGCTATTGAAAGGTGAGAGAGATGAGCAACGCCTTGCCGGTCTACTCCTAGTTACCAAATTCTGTAACGGAGACGACCTCGATTCTCTCCGAAAAGTTTACAACGCAGTCGGTGCTCACTTTCTTGACCGACTCTTAAAAACCGGTAACGTTTCGTCCTCTTTTTTTTTTTTAATAATTTAGTTACTGGTTTTTATATTTATTATGATGAAATTAAGAGTGATGATTTAGGAGTTTTTAATTTGGATGTTTTATTATTTGTTTATTTACTTGGTTAGGTATGGGTAAAGGAAGTGTTAGTGGAGGAGATAATAGGGATATGTATTTGCAGTTATCAGTTACAGTTCTGGCTGCATTCTGTCGCGTGCCGGATATTGCTGCATCGAAAGAAATGGTTTTGAAGATTCCTTTGATTTTGGAAATAATGCCGGAAGTGTAAGCTTCATTTCCTAACTGCTGGAAAATCCGTCCCATTTCCTGATTTTGCTAATAATTTTTTCTACATTCTCACAAACTACTTATCATATAATGGCCTCCCATGAAATATTGCCCACGATTTAGTGTTTTTGGTTGCCTTAATTATCGTTAATTTTGATTATTTTGCTGACCGAGTGTTTGTTTTTTGAGTCACAGATCAAGTTCACCTGTTCTTGAAGAGTGCTATGAATTTTTATATCTGGTAATAACTTCATATGAAGATGGAGCCACAGTGTTTTATGAATCTGGAGGCATGAAAGTGCTTGCTTCTCAGATGAGTTCTTTGCCTGATGGTAATTAATGTTATTCTTTAATGTCTTTCATTGACAAGCCTTTGAGATATCATATTTGTTATTTTTTTTAATGAAAAAAACTTGTGTCCTTTAGCTGCAACCTAGTTATGTGGGTAAGCTTTTGTTCCTTGGTTAAAATTGTGATAGCATCTTTGCTTTTATTCTTATGAAAGTAGAGGAAATTTTTCATGTGAAATAGAGGATTTTCTTCAAAAAAAATTTATTCTGAATTAGTCATTTGAAATCCTGCAGGCTCTCATATGATGGAGCTGGCGATGAAAATTATACAATCTATACTAAGCAGGCTGTCTCAGGATGTTGTCACCGATACCTATGTGTCAGAACTATCAATGATGGTAAGCTAAAGGCTAATATTGGCATTTGGTGTATCGTTTTCATAACTTTAAGCTCTTTATCTGCTAAAGTTTCTTAGTCTTTGAAGACTGGTCCTTGGCCTCCAGCTATTTTTTTTGGATTCAAATGTGTAAAGATTGTTTGCCTTTCTCTTGCAGGTGGCCACAGTAGCAAGGCAATTTGCTTTGTTGCACAATTCTCTTAAATTTGAAGCACTTCATCTACTGTCCGAGATCTTCTCATCAAAGTACTCAGTAAGTTTTATGTTTTGTAATTGTTACTGTTTCAAGGAGTCGATTAGCCAAACTGTATAATTGATACTAGATAGTTACTACAGCCGCTAATTTTACATGCTTGGATGGGGAACAAATTGGTCGAGGAAACTAGAGCCTAGATTGAATGGCCCAACTCAACCATGCAAACAAATCTCAATAATTTGTCTTCTTCCAACTCTAAAACTGTTTGTGGCATTTTCTTGCTGTTTCAGAAACCACTTTGTGATGTGTTGTGTGCAATGGAGAATACTTGGTTTGATTAGTGAACTCTGGCATTGAAATTAATAGTGTATGCTGTTGATATTTGAAACTCGACTCAATCTTATTTAATCACCAACGCTCATTGAGATTTTCTGTTTTGGTGTGTGGCTGGTTTTGGAGAAAAGGGGCGGGGTGGGGGTGATTGTTCCTTGCTCTAACTCTAAAGCTGTTTGTGGCATTCTTGTTGTTTCAGAAACCACTTTGTGATGCCTTGTGTGCAATGGTTGGCAACAATTGGCCAGATCATATGCGTGCTGGGATTGCAGCTATTTTACAGAATCGTGTAGGTACAGTACTTGTTCTCCTTTTACATGTTTCTTTTAAATTACCAACTATCTTACATGCTTGGAGACTTGGAAACCTATGTGTGCCTGGACAAATGTGAAGGGGCATAACTTTCTCTTCGAGTGACCTTTTCTCTTTGGACCAGGAATGGTATACCTGAATCTATGGTTGTATTTTAAATAATCACCTGATGCATGGGTGGGTTTCGCATCAGTGACAAATTGCTAGGCAATACCTTTAAACTTGTGATGGAGTTTTTGGGAACATCTTTGAGCATTTGAGATGGGATTGTAAATGTAAAATAATAATTGCTACTTATAACTACTTTGCTTTCAGTCTTTCATAAAAGAATTGTGCATTGGGCCTTTCCCCCTTGAAAAATTGATGAGTGAGTATAATGACAAATTGATGAGTGAGTATAATGAAAAATTGAATTCATTTTTTTTTTTTCATTTATTCAATATGCTTAGAGCATGCAATTTTGATTTTAGATTATAGGTGCACTTGTGCCATTTAATGTGCAGAACCTGCTGAAAAACTTCATGCCCTTATTTTGGCTGAATTTGTGATGTCTATAATGGGGGAAGGCTGGCTGCTTGGTCAGCCAAACTTACCTGATTTACCAAACTCCAGACCAGCTGACCGGTATGTTATATTTAAATTGTGTTGCTTCTCTTACAAGTAAATTGCTATGGAATATGCCATAATACATCAGCCATTTTGTTTTCAGGTGTTTTCTGCTTGTCTTGGAGTCTGCAAGGGTTGAAGTTGCTGTTTTGTTGAATGATCTGGCCTATTTGAAATATGAAGCTTCAAAGGATACATCAACAACTGCTGAAACTATTCTCTTAAATCAAAGAAATGTGGCCATTGCCTTTTCCTTGGTCGAGAGGATAATCAAATTGACATCAACCATGGATGAAGTTGAAGGTAAACAAAAGTTAATTTGCTAGCATGCGAGTTATAATGCTCTAATTTGCAGGAAAAATAATATAATGTCATCTTGCCTTGCTTAAAAGTTTGCAAATATCAAGTATATTTGGCATATGCTTAGCTGGTTGGGAGATCATTACAAATACAAGTGAATTTTTAATCAAATTCTCATTGATGGACGTTTGTTTTTGTGTTAAGTACATTGTTTCTGAACAGTTGTTTTTGTGTTAAGTACATTGTTTCTGAACAGCATGCATGCTTATGTTTCATCAAATGACACTCATATTCCCATTCCTAAACTCACATTAGCTTTTGTCAGTCACTTTATTCCAAGAGTCATATTTTCACCATGTGCTTTCTGTCCATGTGGAGTTTAATGTTATTGCTCTAACATTGTCTAGGGAGTATTATTGGTGAAAGAACTTTAATAAAGGTGATCAATGGGCTTAATGAGACGATTAATGTAGTTCTAGAGTATCTACAAGATGCCAAGGTAATTTTTTTTTTGTTCTTAAAACCTGTCATCTTCATCCAACCCTTGCACATTTACAATTGTTATTCGTCAGGAGCATGGGCAAAAGAAAGGAAATGATCTTCTTGCTTCTGTACGAGTAGTTGGGAGGTATGTTGCACACCACTAACTTTCTTGCACCAGAAACATGAACAATGCTACTTCTGCTGTAATTGGTTGTGTAAAGAATAAAGTGCAACAGTAAGAAAGAACTGCTACCATTGTTAACACTTTAAATAATGTCCTGCTACACTGATACCATGAACTGGTGAACTAATAATATCCATGTTAAAATAATCCTCAACCATCCCGGTGGTTTCAACACACATTGTGTTCCATGAATTTTGAATGTGAGATAGTGGAACTGCCTTGTCTCCAATTACAACACCAAGTTATCATTCAATTACATGGTTGCTAAATACTCATGGACAGGTTTTCTTAAGCATGTTCAGTTCCTATTTTCTGACAACAAATTCTACTAGTGCATTTACTAAAGGAGCTGTTTTTATGCTATATGTGGACTAATGTTTTTGTTTGTCATAGCTATCTTGCAGAAACACCCAATGCATGCAAAGAGAAAGTTAGAGAGCTTTTGGACTATATGCTGACAATTGAAGGTGAAGATGAGCCAAGGTTTGTGAATATATTTTTGAAGTAGGCTGTGAGGTTACTTTTCTCAATATTGTACTCTGTATCTTTTCTCAATAATGCCCACATTATTTTGAATGGCAGCCCTTTTCACTCTATATCTTTTCTACTTCCAATGATGTGTCAAATTACAATGGATATTGAAGGGTGTGAAGCTTTGATTTCTTCTGGAGGTTACAAAGCTGTAAGTTGATCTAGTTTTCAGCTAAATGTATTTTCTTGTCCAACGTTTTGTTGGGGCACATAATGACATTGATCAATGTAGCTTCTCTTTCTTCCATTAATAATTTGTTCTTAGTTCCTTATATTAAGACACCATTGGAGGGTATGATTCCATGAACATTTATCAATGAGCAATGTAATGTATTCACTCATCCCACACTCCATTCTAGACCATTTTATTAACTTGTAATATTTACTACCCCTTATCCATTCAATTGGATGCACTATCCAGTCCAGTCCACCAGCATTCTCTGAGTTGATGATTTATTTTGTAAATAAGGGTATTATAAGCAATGGCATGACATGCAAAAAACCCTTTTGCTAGCTTGGAGTTGTTTTCTCATCCTTCTTTGCACTTAAAAAACAAAGACAGCGCTGGGACAAAGGTGCTAGAGGGTTGCAGTTCCTTTAGTGGCTAGTCCTTGGAAAAACTGGTCCAATCTGTGCTGTATTAAAAAAATATGAAAGTTTGAGTTTGGCTTTACTCCCCTGTTAAAAGAATAACATTTTTTGCGGGTTGAATAGTCATTCGTAGCAGGCTTCAAGCTGCCATCCATGATTCAACCATAACTTTACACCAGAAGACAATTTCTTTTTCTAGTGGAAAAGGAGTTGTAAGTGCAAAAATAACATTATTCATTTTTCAGGTTGCAGAATGCCTTATAAAGTTCATTGGACCAAGTGGCAACGTGGATGGAGATGATAGCTGCACCTACTTGGCATGTGATACAATATTGAATTTGCTGTTGAAGGTAGTGCTGTCCTGATTTTTTTACTGTTGTGCGTTATTGACAACTTTTTTTTCTGACCGTACATTTTTTTCCCATTATTAGAAAGAGCAGATGCGATTTCGAATGGATGAATCAACCCTCATTGATCTTTTGAAGGCCTTAGGATATTGGGCAGGTAAAAATAAAGATTTGATTAGAAATTTTCTTCTAATAATGAATGAAAGTCAGAATTTCATTCTTTCACGTGTCTGCATTCATGCCTGTGTGCATGTGGATGACCTGGGAGGGGAGGAGGGTTCATATGTCATTTGATGTACTATCAATATTATCCCTTGACCAGGGGTTCTGATCTTGATTGTTCAGGGAATGCCAATGACCTTTCTGTTATTATCATGGCTTCAAGCATTTGTGCTCTGATATTTGATTACACATCAGAGGAGACTCTTCTAAATCATCCCAACTTCGACAACAGCTCCCTCCATAATCTATATAAAATCATTGCAAGAAGTTTGGCTTCTTGTAGGCAGGTAATTTGTGATGTTTAAAAGCGTTAAGTTTATTTTTAATTCTTAATGAAAGGCTTTAATTAGGCTCGCATTTTTCTTCCTGCCTTGGCACCACATGCTCCTTTCCTGAAAGTAACACCTTTCTCGATGAGACTAACCAACGAGTTTTTCAATTGAATTCATTTCAGGATATGCCTGATATGGTTAGAGAAGAAACAGATCTTCTCGAGATTGTTACTTCAGGTCTGTACTAAAAACTTGAAAGCATCATATAGCTTCAACCATTGCTTGCCATGCCTTCCTACCTGTAACTCATTGCTGGTTTCATTTTTCAGAAGTTATTAATAGTTAAATTTTCTGATTCCATATGCTGAACCTTTTTTGCAGGGTTTTCACGGTGGGCACATCGGTTCCCTCGTTTAAGAGAGGCGGCTGAGAGCACCTGACAGCCAGATGTTGATTTTTGCTGGACATTTGATGTAATTATGTGAGTGTGTTCCCGCTGGTATATGTAATGATCTTTTGTAGTCGATTTTGTTTTGTAAACAGTTTCCTTAAAAGTTTCCCATTTATTGGGAATCCTCTTCAATTTTGGAAAGATTAGTTATTAAACCTGACTAGTCTAAAATGACTTGCTGACTTTGAGCTTGGCCAATTGAAATTGACCCGGTAAAACTTGTTTATCTCGTTGGTTAAGATTAAAGAATTTTAATTTTATTTTTTTTGAAATTATTATTAGTTTTTTTTTAAAAGCAATCATATTTAAATGTCATCTAACTTTTTTTTTAAAAAAAATAACCTTGTTTATCTCGTAGGTAAAACCTGGTTGGTTAGCCTTAAAGAGTTTATTTTTAATTTTTATTTCGGTTTGTCGCAAGAGAATTTATACTTAACTTCAGCTTTGCCCCTCAAAAAATCCAAGGCGACCCTTCCATTATTATTTTTCTTTGGATTTGTCCCTTTTAATTGATTGTTATTGATTTTTTTTGAAATGATTTATTAAAATGGAATTTATTTTCAATTGAATCTTGCTTTAGTTTTTTTTAAATGTTAGATTTGGTCTATATTTTTTTGATTGCTTTTGTTTTATTCGACATGATTTTTAGAATTGGATTTTTTTTTTTTGGCAATTTTATTCTCCTTTGATTTTTTTTTATATGATTTAATTTTTATTCTTTTAATTGGTATTTTTCAAAAACCTTGATTTTTTAAAAATTTTATTTTTTTTCCTCTAATTTTATCATTCAAGAATAAATTGGTTAGAACAGTTTCATAAATTGAACTTCTTGATTAAGTCTAAACCTATGATTTCACGTGCTAGGTTTACTTGTTTTTTTATATTTTAAATATCATTTTTTTCCTGTTTTATTCTACATCATTTATTTAAATGAAGGTTGAGATTTTATATATATATTAAATTTTTTTCTAATTTATAAAATGAGTCAGGCTATCTCACCTATCAATATTAGATTGCATTTTATTCATTTTTCTTTTCACTGGATCACTCTAGTACCGTAATCGGGTCACATATTTTGCATGCTAACCTAGGTAAAATCAAGTTAGTTTTTTTTTATATATATATTTCTTGGATTTTTTTTTTCAATGTCATCATTTATATTTTGTTTGTTAGGAATTGAGCTTCAATTTATTTTCCATTTTACTTTCTAAGAGATTCTTGCATTCTCATTTATATTTTTTTTCATTACCAGATAAGATCATTAAATATTTGATTTTTATTTTTAAAAAATAATTTTTAAATAGTTGGTTAACCTGATTTGACTCTTGTTTTTTTTTTCTAGCTTTTCCCTTTAATATTATGTGTGGTAAGCTTCATGATTTTATTCAAATTATTTTAATAAGCTATCCCAATGTCACATCAAGTTATATACTTGATGTTCCAACGTGGATGGGCTTGGGTAAATTTTTTTTTTTTTTGTCAACTTTTTTCTTGTATTATTTTCCATCTTTGAATTTTTCAATTATGATATTAAATTAACTGAGCTTATCAAACCCATAAAACCTAAAGAGTCAATTACCTGAGTTTTAAATTTATTTATTTTTTCCAAAACATTTGCATTACCCTCACAATTTTTTTATGTTAGAAAAAAAAATTAGATTAGCTCGTGGTGTAACGCGGATCACCTATCTAGTAAATGCTAAATCAGGTGTAAAAAATACCATAATATGTGGGAGAAAATATTATGTATTTTTATTGTGTTTGTAAGGTTTTGTCATTTACACCAAAAATAATATAACATTATGCATGATGGTATAATTTGTTCTATAAGATTCATAAGCCGTTATCAAAATAACCAAGACCAAATAAGTCCTTTTTTATTTCAATTGCATTATGAATGCCTAAAAATCTTTTGGAAGCAAAAATTATAAAACTAGTTCAAAGGATATTTTTGTATTTTAATTTTTTATAATGATTTTTTTTTATTATCTGTCAAGTGAGAGGAACTTGGTATTTAACCATATATATTTATGGTGAACTTTTTGATATTTGGGAGGTGCCTGCGCTTTTCGAGTGATGCATGCGACACCTCCTAGCATAATTTTTTTTTTTAATGTTGTTGGAATCATGGTTGTTAAAATCACGATTTTGACACGACACGGAAGGGGCTCCGAAAAATTGGATCGTAAAATCATACCTGATTTTTTCCTTACAAAAATCGTAAAATCATAGCTAAAATCGTGTAGGTAGAAAAATCGTAAAATCATAAGTGAAATATTTCCGTATACAATATAATTATGGTCATAAAACTTCATTAGTTAAGATTTATACATGATTCAAAATCTTAAAAATACATTACAAAATAATTATGTCCATAGAATTTAATTAGGTAAAAACTAATAAATTTAAAATAATTTTTTTGTTGTTGTGCTAATAAATTAAAATCAATCTCATGATCGTCATTTTTCTCGTTATCAGTACTAATATTGGTATCAACACTGATATTGTCAGTACTAGCTCCAATTCCAACAAATTATTTCGACATGAAGATATGAAAATGATTTAAAAACATCAAAAAAATTTAATTTAAAGTAAAAAATAATTTTTTTTTCAAAAAATTTAAAGTTAATATTACTAATTTTCAATAATAGTTCCATAATATATACAAGAGAGAGAGAGAGAAATATAATATTATATATATATATATATATATATGCGACACCTCCTAGCATAATTTTTTTTTTTTTAATGTTGTTGGAATAAACATCATATGCTCTTTCTAGTGGTGCATAGTGTGTTGGTTACAATAATCTAGTTTATTTGAACTTTTTTTCTTTTTCAATCTCCTTGAAAAATTTAGTTTTACCCTGTTTGTTTTTTATATTTCATTTTTAGTTTTTGTTATTTTGATTTTTTATTATTGGCTTTTTTGGTAGAAGTATTATTTATTTTCAATTTCATCCTTGCTTCTTAATTTGCTATATATTATTGTTTCAATTTAGTCCTCATTGTTTTTACTATTTTTTTAGGCCTTTTGCTGAATTGATTTTCTTTTCAGTTTCACCTTTCAATCAAGAATTTATTTTTTTTTTTTTAAATTTTATTTGTCATTCTTTTGATTTATTTTTTTGTCTTTTTGTTCGATTATTTTTTCTTTTCAACTTTACCCTTCAATAAAAATCAAAACTTATTTTGCATTTAAATTTTGATCCCAATTATTTTAATTGTTATTTTATGTGTTAAATTTTTAATGTAATTGATATTTTTTTTCAATTAAATACTTTAACATTTAATTGGTTATGAATTGGATTCCATATTGTTTTTAATTTGATCTACTTATTATTATTATCTATTTTTCTTTTATCATCGGATTAAAATAAAACCTATTTATTTGACCTCCTGTGATTCCCCGATTTCAAAACCCATATACACACATTACTTTCCTAAACATATTCTTAACGGGAAAAAACCGCCCGGCGTATAGCACGGGTACACGTAATCAACTATTATTCTAAAGTTTGGATTTTTAACCCTAACAATATTACAGGTGCTTGATTGAGGAGGTAATGGCTTCACCTGCTGCTTTCTTGAACATTCACCTCACACCAAGGGCCCAGGAAGAGCCTGAGCTGAGGGGGTGTGCGTGCTCCTTCACTGCACTTAGCCGAGCATCATGCTTACCTTTTCCTCTTCATATCATATAATCATCATTATTTAGCCAGCAACATCTCTCTTTTACAGAGTAGTTATGAAATTCAGAGCTTCACCGGATCGAGTTTTACCTCAAATTATTATCGTTTTTTTATCAGAACAGTAACTTGGATCTTTCTAAGAAGAGAATTGCTCTCAGTTCCTTCCTTAACCATCCTGATTTCTGTCTTCTTTCTTTTGTCTGTATGATTTTGTGTTCTTATCCTCAGTCCAGTGCCAATCCCCAGAAAAAGCACCTACCAACAGTTTCAAAACATTTATGAAGCCACCGGGTCATTTTGATTGATCTTTGATTCTTGAGTTTTCTTTTTGCCTAACTGAAAGAGATTCAAGAACCCATTTCACGAATGAAGCTTCTTTCATGTTAGTGGTCATGTTCCTTCACGCATCAGATTGATCAGATGTCAAATCTGTCAGCAAAAATTCTTACAGAACCAAGTTGAATGTGTCTAAAAAAGGCCACTTCCGCAGTCTGCATTAACATGCTAATGCCATAACATAAGATGTTGCAAAACTGGTTTCACCATGGGATGACTAAATGATTGGGCAGTATTCCACAAGATTAGCTTCGCTAAATTCAAGATCTGGGAATCTGTCAGCATTACAAAAATTAAACGCCTTGTATGACTGCAATTTATTTAATCTAATCCATCCATTAAATAATATAACAATTAAATCACATCTTAATTTTTCTTCTTTCTTTTTCTTCCTATTTTTGCTTCTCGAAATGAGGATCGATAGCCCTGTACATAGAAAAGAAAAACTAATGATTCAAGAATGGGGAATAGAATCACAACAACTAAACTTCCAACAAACATTCTTAATCCTAAAAATATGATCAGCTCCACAACTGCAGCTCTGTCCTCCTTACAGGAGGCGGCACCGCCACCAATCTTTCCGGAGTGGCAGGCAATCTTGCCTTGAAATTATAATAGAGCGGCAACTCATCTTCTTTGTGAACATCATCCTCAAAGTTAAGAGAATAACTTTCAAGATCATACCTAAAATCCTCTGAGCAATGTCGTTTCCTATTCTTCCCTCTCTTTCCAATAGAACAACGATACTTCTCCTTAAATTCCAAATCATGGACCGTCGATTTCAGCCAAGCATAGAGAGATCTTGGTGTCCGTGGCTGGAGTTTCATGCAGTCACCCCCTTCTTGGCCATAATCTTGATGAGGCATCTCGTGCTGGTTGATCATCTCCGTGTTGGGGAAGCAACGAAAGGATGATTTTAGCATGGCTTTCAGAGAAGTTGGGGAGTCGCATTCATTGATCACTGACCTTGCCATTTATAGTCAACAACGGCTGTGAGTGACTCTCGACGAAGCTATATTTATAAGTGAAGATTGACGAGAAGGGAAAGGATAAGGACGTGTATTTATTTCTCAGCACAACTGGTAAACTGCTAAGAAGCCGTGGGTGGTGCGTGGCTCCGGCAAAGCTTGTTAACAAAATCAAAATAGATATACAAGGGGGAGCCCTACAAAAAATACGCCCCCCCAAATATAACGCAAAATTCAATCATATTTTTTCTTAAATATTAAAACATTTTTGTATATAAAAAAAACAAAAGATTGAACGTCAGGTTTTGAACCTCGGTTCATATATATATATATACAAAACCTCGGTTCATATATATATATATATATAGATAGATAGATAGATAGATAGATAGATAGATATTTTGCTTTAAAGAGTGATCTACTGATTCTCTATCATGTAAGAAAACCAATTTTTTTAGAAAAAAAAACAATAAATTCAGTATTTCAATCCATAATATAAGTTGACTAGTTGACCGGGAGCTTTTTCGAAATTGAACCAGGTTTGACATCTATGGTCAGCACATCTTACAAGTAACACCACCAATTTGGCCCATCACCTCTAAAAAGCTAAAACGAGGCGGAGCCGGATACTTCTTGAATTCCCACTGCCTCATGCGGTGCCATTTTCTAGCCATATCCTTTTTGAAAGCAGGATGATCAAGCTGTTATCAAGGACACCATTTCATTTCTGACTACTAAAGAACATGTTCCCACGCATGCATGGATTGCTAATATAAGTTAAACTAGCCATATTGCCCGCGCGTTGCCGCGGGCATTTTTGTATATATAATTTAACATGATTAAATCAATAATAATAAATTAATATAATATCATAAAATAAAAATTATAGATTAGGCCATAAAATGTATAAATTTTTAAATAGAATTTATTATGCAAGCATAGATTACATCTTTTAGAATGGAGGCACTGCGTCATAAAATATTACAAAAAAGCGCGAACTACATAACTTGCGAAGTATTGCAAAAAAAAGACATATCTTCAAAATGAGACATTTAATCTCTAATTCAATTATTCAAATAAACATCATAAGCTATTAAATGAAATGAAAGAAAAAATTTATGTGAATCAATTGAAAATGTAGCTAATATTGAAGAAAAAAATTGGCGAGGATGATCCATGATGCTAATTGTAAATTTAGTCAAAATGATAAATTTATTTGAATATTTTGTTCCTAAAATATATGAATTTTAAATCATTATAAATTTATTTATTTTGCAGTTTTTAACGAAATAATCAGTATTAATTTATTATCATCATCAAGAAAACATGAAGATTCGGATATTTGAATTATTAAATTTATTGCATTAAGATTAATTTATTTTATAATCTAATTTAAACCAAACAAAATATAAATGGTGAAAATAGTTGTAATAATTAAATAACAAAAATAAATAGTTAATTTTTATGTACAAAAATTCAAAAACATAAATTGAAAATTTATCCCCACGTTATTTTCATTATCATTGCTATAACAATTAAAATTATTATTAATATTATTATCAAAACAATTAAAATAAATATAAACCTGAAACATATTAAAAAATAAACAAAAGATTTTAATACAAAAACAATTAAAAATGACAAAAATTATCATTATCATTGCGTAAATAGTAAAATAAAAATTATATAATCCAAATAACAAATAAAAATAAGAAAACAAAATGAATAAAGGAAAGCAGAGAATAATATTAATTTTAAAATGACTACCAATATAAATAAGATTCAGTTGAACCAATTAAAAATAAAGCGCAACCAAAAAATTAAAATTAAAAGCATAGATGCATATAACGTAAAGAATAAACATTATCAAAGTATTTTTAAAAAACAAAACTAAATGAATCAACATAAAATAAAAATTTGCAATAATCAAATAACAAATATAAATAGTTAATTTTTATTGATAAAAAACATGAAAACATACATTGAAAATCTATTCTCATGTTATCGTTATTATCATTGTTATAGCAATTAAAATTATTATTAACATTATTATCAAAACTATAATATAGATTAACAGAAGAGTAAGCAAGAAAAATAATAATAATAATAATAATAATAATAATAATAATTATTATTATTATTATTATGATATTTGCTAATAATGAAAGAAAAAAAATGAAAGACTAAAAAATCCTAAAAACTTTAACAAAAGATTAAACAAAAAACATAAAAGAAAAATAAAAGTATCATTATTATTGCAACAACAATAAAAATTACCAAATTATTGAGAGAAAAAAACCTAAAAAATTAGTAAGAACAAAAACAATTAAATTATTATTATTATTATTATTATATTTGTGTTAATAATGAAAGAAAAAAAATGAAAGACTAAAAAATCCTAAAAACTTTAACAAAAGATCAAACAAAAAATAATAATAAAAAATTATTGTTATTATTATGCCACAACAATAAAAATTATAAAATTATTCGAAAAGAAAAAACCATAAAAAATATTAACAAAAGAGGAATGAAGAAAAACAATTAAATTATTATTTTTATTTTTATTACTATTAACATCATAATCATTATTATTATGTTAATGTAAATAAAAAATGAAAGAGTAAAAAAATCTTAAAAACTTTAATAAAAGATCAAACCAAAAATAAAATAAAAATTATTTGGAAAAAAAGTAATTTGACTTGAAAATAAAAATAAAGGAACAAATGAAAAAACTAAAAGAAAGAACAAAGGGAGAGAAAAAAATAGAAATATCAATTCTCAAATTATAATTAAAAAATAAAATTCAAGAGCTAATTTTTTTGAAAAAAATATCAACTCAACAAATAAGAAAATAAAAAATATTTAAAAATAAAAGCTAAGAGTAAACTTATATATATACATGGACAAAAGTAAAGAATATTCTAGAAATATAAAGAAATAAAAGGATTAAAATAAAAAAAATTAAAAGTATAAGGGCTGAAATAAAAATGAAATATCAAAGGATTAAATAGAAAATTAAAAGTTTAAGGGTTGAAATGAAAATTAAATATATTATCTATTTCAATCAAAGGACAAAATTAAACAAAATAAAACTTCTGTACCGAATTGCATTAAGTGTTTTAAACTACATCCGGAAATTAAAAGAAGAAGGATCTAAGTGAACATTGCACATTCAATTAATTGCAATCGAAGGACCCAATCGCACTAAATCAAAACTTACATAACAAAAATGAGGAAGATAAATAAAATTAACAGTTCAGGGACTGAAATGAAAAATAATAAAAATCGGGGGACTCTCCTGCACTTTGACGTGCAGGAGAGAGAGAAACAGCAGCGGCGGCTTTAACCGTTACCCGGTTATATATATATATAAACATTTCTTCGCCACCAAACAACAGAAACATTGTAGAATCAAGACACAACCTATTCATCTAGGACACATCGAGAACAATGTTATAAAATTTCAATCATAGGAACAAAGCTTTGCCTACCTCCCATGCAGATCCTGGCACCTGAAACTGAAAGCTGGCAAAACAGTAAAATGCCCACGGCAATTATAATATAGGTAATTTCCTAACTTATAAAAGGTTTTGCACAGACCCCACAAACAATTGTGAAAAAATCAAAGCAGTGACGTTTCACCTTGTTAACTTCGACCCAGACCAACAAAGCATCAAGCGATTGACAGAACTACTCTTTGAAAGTTGTCTTTGACGGATAATAGCCGTTTAACGAGTACATGGTCTGGATGTGAAAGCTCCAGTTGGCTGCAGAACATGAGGCAATTTCATTAGTATTATTATCAAGAGAATCTCAAATGGATCTTGGTGAAAAAGTTTGATATCCTTGAGAGGCTGGGACATATACCATGTTATAGCTCGAGTGAAGGCAGAGTACATAAAGATCACACGGTCTCGTTTTTGTTTTAGAAAACAAACCTTTTTTTTTTTTTTTTTGGTAATTTAGTAATGTTTAGATTGTGGTTAAAGTTGTTTTTAAAAATATTTTTTATTCAATGATATATTAAAATAATGTTTTGTTAGAAATTATTTTTAATATTAACATATTACAATAATCTAAAAATACTAAAAAATTAGTTTAAAATAAAAAATATTTATTTATTTTCTTTAAGAAAAAACTGTTAAAATACATGAAAACAGATATTTATGGCTGGGCTGTACTAACCAGCCCAGACATGCCTAGGCTCGGCACGCAGCCTCGTGCACGCATGCCTGGGTTTTCTAAGCCCAAACCTATGGCTTTTTTATTTGTTTATTTCTAAAGGGGGGAATCTGGGTGATGGCAGTGCTCGATAATTTACGGACACTTTAATAATATAATACATTGATTTTACAGATAAATCAACAATTATCACGACAATTAAATAATTAATACTATTGATTTTTTATCACATTTTTTTTAATTTATATTAATATTAAAAAAGACTCGTTGTGAATTTATTATTAAACATCTAAAGTCATAGTGTCTCTAAAAAAGAAGGCAAAATTTTAAAGATATTATTTTAGCTTTTCTTCTCCTATGTAGTAGCTTCAACGGGGCTGCTATATGTCCATGTATAAATAGCATTTTGCAATTGAAATGTTATATTTACCATTTTATTTGAAAAAGCTATAGCATTGTTTACATGAAAAAAATAATAAAATAATCAATCGGGAGGAAGAGAGGAGAAACCAAGGTAGACTTTTTTTCATTCTTCTTAGCTATGTTATAGTTTTTAAACGAAGACCACGTATATTTGCAATTATTAAAGGGGAAAGAGCCATTTAATTAAAAATTAAATATAATTAAATTTTTAATAACTAATCATGTATGAGGGTTTTTTTAAAAGTAATTATATAATTTACTCCTATTAATTGTATAATTAATTGCATGATTAAACTACATAAAAAATAATTGTATTATATTTAAAATAATATAAAAAAATGACTCTCCAAAATGGTTTTTACCATTGGAGCATGCATTAATAAAAAACCCATATATACACTATTCAGAAAATTATTTTAAAGATTTGACTCTCCAAAATGACTTTTACCATTAAAGTTGTTCTAATAACAAAGAGCTTAAGATTTGGACAGTATATTTCAAGTTCAAATTAGAACATGCATCTCTTATAAGAGCTTGAAACAACCAGGGTTTTATTCGTTCACTTGAGTCCATGAAATATATTTTTTTAAAAATAAAATTTTCTAAAACCCACCAAAAAAAAAACTAAACTCACTTTCAGTCTATATTAGAGCACTGAAATGATGATTTTGCCCCCACCAAACATACCATGGATGGTTTTAGGAGTGGGTATAAGAGTCTTATTGTTACTTGCATGATAAATTTACTACTATACAATTGGAGGCAACAATTAATGAGTTGACATGCAGGGGCATTTTTGTCTATTTTATTGTAGTTGCATGGCAAAATTATTGTATTGTCTTTAAATTAAAATTATCCATGCCCTGGTCAATAAGTTTTTATTTCTTTTCATATTTTTTTTTTTAGTTAGCAAGTTTACTTGGGGGTAGTTTAATATTTTTATACAAATAAAATATTATTTTATCTGAAAAAGGTTATCACGCATCGAAATGACAGAAAGGTGCATGGGTTCTCCTGCAGCTTTCAGAGAATGCATGGAGTGACAAAACTTCTACTTTCTATTATTTTGGGATTATATTTATTACTATTTTTTAAAATATTTTTTATTTAGAATATGTTAAAATAATATTTTTTTTATTTTTTAAAAATTATGTTTAATAAAATAATATAAAAATAACTAAAAAAATTATCTTGAGTGGTATGTTTTTAAAGTATCTCTTCAATTTATTTTCCTTTTATATTTTCTGTGTATTTTTTATTGTTATTTTGTTTTATTTTAAATTATCCATAAAATTATAATTTTCTTTCAATTTAATCATCTTTTATTATTCTTTTCATTTCAAATTTAGATCTCGTAATTTTAATTTTGATTTGTTTTTATTTTTTATTTAGATTAACTTATTTTTTAGTTGTTTCCCTTTATATTTTATATTCTCTCTTGATCGATTTTTTTCAATTGCATCCATTGATATTTTTGTTCATTTTATTTTATTTTAAATTTTCCTTATATTTGTTTTTTTCTTGATCTTGTTTTTGCTAGAATTTTTTTTCATCCTTCATCATTTTATTATATTGTCTTTAAATTAAAATTAATGCATTGACCTGCAGGGGGGCACTTTTGTCTATTTTGTTTTAGTTGCATGGTAAAATTATCATTTGTCTTTAAATTAAAATTATCCTCGGTCAATAAGTATTTATTTATGTCTTTTCATATTATATTTTTTTAGTTATTATTAATGTGGGTAGTTTAAGACCCCGTTTGTTTGCTGGAAAGTGGTTTCCTTTTGGAAAGTGAATTCCGGGGAAAATGAATTCCTGAAAAGTGAATTCCGATATTTGACAGTGTTATGGAAAATGAACTGGAAAACACTTTCCAGTGTTTATTTATGTTATGGAAAATGATCTGGAAAATAATTTATTAATAATTTTTTTTTCAAGTTTATTAAAATAATGAGGAACAAATCTTACAATTAAAAAGTTGAATGAGAATGAAATTGAAAAAAAATATAATTTCATAAATTATCTCAAATAAAATAAATAATAATCAAAATAATAGAAATAAAATCTAATTTTTTTTTAAAAAAAAATAAAAGGTGAATAAATTAAAATAATAATAATAATTAAAATTTCATAAATTATTTCAAATAAAATAAGTAACAATAAAAAAAATGAGGACCAAATTTGATAGATAAAAAATTTCAATAAAAAAATGATAAGAAAAAAACAAATAGCAATTATAAAAATAAGAACCAAAATTAATATAAAAATTAAATTTTAAGAGATGAAATTGAAAAATAAATATTCAAAACAAATTATATATAGCAATCAAAAGTTTGAGGATCAAATTTGATATAATCAGCAAATAATGACATTTCTAAATTTTTCACAACTTCCGGAAAGTGTTTTCCGCCCAAATTTTCCGGAAAACACTTTCCTGAAAACCAAGCCAAATTCTTCTTTGACTGGAAAGTGTTTTCTGTTGACCAACTTTTCAGAAGACAAACAAATACAGGAAAGCTTGGAAAATAGTTTCCCGGAAAGTGAATTCCGAGAAACAAACGGGCCTTAATATTTTTATAATAAAATATTATTTTATCTGAAAAAGGTGATTGCGTATGGAAATGACGCTAATATGCACGGGTTCTCCTACAGCTTTCAGACAATGCATGCATGCGGTGAGAAAACCTTGACTTTTTATTTATGGACAAATATTTTTTTATTTAAAAATATATTAAAATAATATTTTTTATTTTATAAAAATTATTTTAATATTAATACATGAAAATGAGAATGAAAATGATTTAAAAATATTTAAAAAATAATTTAAAATAAAAAAGAAAAAAGTTTTTTTTTTCCTCTCCAACAATACTTTTAAAATGGAACGATGATGCTTTAATCCTTACGACATCTCTCCTGATTATTAAGCGGTATGTGTGGCAAAATAATGTAATGTTAGTTCCAGAGCCAACACCAATATATTTTAAAAGTATTTCTTCAATTTATTTTTCTTTCATATTTTATTGTTATTTTGTTTTATTTTAAATTACCCATAAAATTATAATTTTCTTTCAATTTAATCATCTTTTATTATTCTTTTCATTTCAAATTTAGATCTCATACTTTTAATTTTGATTTTTTTTTCTAGATTAAATTATTTCTTAGTTGTTTCCCTTTATATTTTATATTATTCTCTTGATCGATTTTTTTTCAATTGCATCCATTTATATTTTTGTTCATTTTATTTTATGTCAAATTTGCCTTATATTTGTTTTGTTTTTAATCTTGTTTTTGCTAGATTTTTTTTTCCATCCTTCATCATTTTATTAATTGGGATTTTGTTAATCTCCAAGGTCATGAGTATGAAATATCTAACTAAGTTGGCCTAAATTTTTTTTGTGTTTTTTTAATTAATTTTTATAAATATTATTTTTTTTATAAAATTATTATGGTTTGTCTAAAACAATATTTTATTTAATTTTTTCTAGAATTTTTTATTCATCCTTCATCATTTTATTAATTGGGATTTTGTTAATCTCCAAGGTCATAAGTATGAAATATCTAACTAAGTTGACCTAAATTTTTTTTTGTGTGTTTTTATAATTATTTTTTATAAATATTAAATTTTTTTATAAAATTATTATAATCTCATGTATCGAGTTACGAGTTTAGGTATGTTAACCTAATTTTGTCTGAAATAATATTTTTTAAAAAATTAGTTTATTTTAGGATGAAAAATGCTTCATCGTACAACTTGTGGCATCGAGCAATTCGCCAATCTTAAATATAACTAGAAGAGGATTTTTTTTCTCTGCTCTACATCTACTCACAATGCTGTCTGCTATATTGCGCATGATGCTGCCATTTGTTTTTCTTTTATATCCTTAAATAATAATTTTTATAACCAATGAAGAGTCGCTAGGGAAGACATAAGGGCTCCCGTAAATCCATTTCTGTTTGCTTGTTGATAAGCTGGTTCTTTAAACGCAGCGTGATCCGACGACACAAGAAAACGGAGAACATGGCCAGGGAATAAGTGGAATTCATGAAGAAATAAATGTATCTCCACCGTGTGGGCTCCTCCAAAGCCAATGCCTTGTCCTCGAAAAAACTCTGTCCTGTATTTCCTCGATATAACCCCAATCATTGTACACAACAAAATCCATCATCGCTTAGTATTGGTGTTTTCTCATCTCTCCAGAGTCAGAAGATCGATGAGGTCAACATAAACAATCGGGTTTTTTCCAAGTAGGTTCATTCATTTGTTATGTGCTCTACTGCGCTGACAATGATTGCAGGCTGGCTAAAAAGTCAATGGAATAGAAAAACAGGATTATGAAAATGATGTGCAACTACTTGGAATTATTTAGCAATCAGAAAATATATACTAAGTATTCAAACAATGATAACAACCGAGAAGTCCATGGCTTTGATGCCTGGCAAAACTACAGAAACTGCCTTGTAAATTCCACGGTAATCTCAATAGTGTTCGTCGTGCAGGAAAAAAATTCTCGAAGATATTCTTTCTCCACTGATCATAATCACCTTGTATATATTCATCCTTTTGAAGTTCATCATAGCATTCTCTTTCACCTCTTTCCTTCTCTGATTGCTTGCTTATTCAAGTTCATACAGTACTCAACAACCATGTATAGAGTTGCTAGCCCGTCCGAGTTTTTGGTGATAACCGGAGTTGGTATCGCAGATATTAAGCTAGCCAAAAAGGGATGGATCCTTCCCGGCCAGTCATGTACTGTCTTCGATGTTTCACCGGTCAACTACACCTTCGAAGTCCAAGCCATGAGTGCAGAGAAGCTCCCTTTTGTTCTTCCCGCTGTCTTCACTATTGGCCCTCGTGTGGATGATGAACAAAGCCTCTTTAAATATGCAAAGCTCATCTCTCGACATGACAAGCTCTCTAGCCATGTTAAAGAGCTTGTTCAGGGTATTATTGAAGGAGAAACCAGAGTACTTGCTGCTTCCATGACCATGGAAGAGGTTTTCAAAGGAACTAAAGAGTTTAAACAGGAAGTTTTTGAGAAAGTCCAGCTTGAACTTAATCAGTTTGGATTGTTAATATATAATGCTAATGTTAAACAACTTGTCGATGTTCCTGGGCACGAGTACTTCTCTTACTTGGGTCAGAAGACTCAAATGGAGGCTGCAAATCAAGCCAGAGTTGATGTAGCAGAAGCGAAAATGAAGGGAGAGGTAGGGTCCAAGCAAAGGGAGGGTCAAACTCTGCAAAATGCGGCGAAAATCGATGCTCAAACGAAGATTTTTGCGACGCAACGGCAAGGAGATGGGAAGAAGGAGGAGATAAAGGTGAAGACTGAGGTTAAGATTTACGAGAACCATAGAGAAGCGGAGGTGGCAGAGGCCAATGCTGATTTGGCAAAGAAGAAGGCTGGTTGGTCCAAAGAAGCGCAGGTGGCAGAGGTGGAAGCAACAAAGGCTGTGTCACTGAGGGAGGCTGAGTTGCAAAGGGAGGTTGAGAGAATGAATGCTTTAACCAGAACTGAGAAGCTCAAGGCTGAGTTTCTGAGCAAGGCTAGTGTGGAGTACGAAACCAAGGTAATATACTACTCTCTTTTTTTTGTGAGAAAACCCCCTAAAACATATTTTGTGGGCTTGACAGTCCCATATTTTTATATTTTTATAAAAGATGCACATTTTGAGTTGAACTTGAAAATTGTTATACAGATCGGAAATTCTTTCCCATTACACCTCGCTCTCGTGGACAAAAATATACTACTTGTTACCATGCATATTATTTCTCAGATGCTAACCTGTAACTAAATCAATTTAAACTAAATATATATAAATGAATTAGATTACCATCTTCGATTTTAATCCAATTTGTTTAGGTTCAAGAAGCAAACTGGGAACTGTATAAGAAACAAAAAGCAGCAGAAGCAATTCTCTATGAAAAGGAGAAAGATGCCGATGCTCAAAAAGCAATCGCAGATGCAACATGCTATGCCCGCCAACAAGTTGCTGATGGAGAGCTATATGCAAAGCAAAAGGAAGCTGAAGGGCTCGTAACACTTGCACAAGCACAAGGCGTCTATTTACGCACCCTTTTAGACGCACTAGGCGGCAATTATGCAGCATTAAGAGATTACTTGATGATCAACAACGGAATGTTTCAAGAGATTGCTAAGATTAACGCGGGTGCAGTTCATGGGTTGCAGCCTAAGATCAGCATCTGGACTAATGGAAACAGTGGTGAGGCTAACGATGGAGCTGGTGGAAGCAATGCAATGAAGGAGGTTGCTGGGGTTTATAAGATGTTACCACCTCTGTTTAAGACCGTTCAAGACCAAACTGGAATGCTACCACCGCCATGGATGGGCACATTGACAGACTCTAGCCACTCTAATGTGAACTGAATCATGGTGAACCTGTGGTTTTGTTGCCCGAGGTTGCTGATATGAACACTCCCTGCGATCTCCCGTTGATTGTGCACGTGTGTTTCTTTTTTGTATCGCAAATAATTTGTTGATATTCTCTTGTGTAATAAGATGAACGTAACACTCATAATTTCTTTATTTTCTTCGAAGATCAAGCCTGAAAATGAGGAGAAGATCTTGAATTATCTAAGTTTGGCACTCTTTGGCGTGTTTTTTTACGTTGCTGATTGCTTTTTTTTCTTAAGAAAATATATTTTAAATTAATTTCTTAAGTGATTTTAGAACTAGTACTATAACATCAAGCACTAGTTTTGCACTATTTGGCTAGAGTATGTAATACCTGTGTTTGTATTTTTTATTTTTAAAAACATTTAAATGAGTTTTTTAATACCAACATATTAAAATTTAAAAAAAAAGGCTTTGAAAATAATTAATTTAATATTTAAAAAAAACATTAAAAATGAAAGTTACTACACGTCTAGGCGGTTTCATAAGCCCACTTTTGCAAGTTGTTAAAGTAGTTTCCAGCTTTGAATTGAAATTGCTCCCTGTGTAATTCTATCACCATCGGATGCCCAGTGCCCAATTGATGAAAGAAACCGCGCTGTGATGCTTTCCGACATGAAGCACAAATGCCGCACCCTTGCTAAAAATAAAATAAAAATGAACCATCTACTAAGGTGATTAATGATAACAATTTGTGATTAAAAATTTTAATTTTTTATAATTTCATATTCAAATCTTATCGTTTCTAATATAATAATTACTGAAAATTTAATTGATCATTAATTTTAAAACTTATATAATTAATTGAGATTTGTACAAGCTGACTTGAATATCCATATTAATACAAAAAATTAAAACGAGTATAGCGCAGAAGAGGAGTAGAAAATCTTTGTTAAGATCCAATTTTAGATGTTGAGTAAAAAAAACAAGCTAAATTTTTTTTTATGTATATTTTGATTAAAATTTTTTAAAAAAATTACCATGTAATAAAAGAAAATCAACTCATAATTATTGGCTCGTAAAATATTAAAATTAATTAATCTATTTAGGTAACAATTCATGTATGGGCATTGTATAACGGATGGAGGTTATTTTAATAAATTAAACTCACTCTGTTCAAATACAATATTTTTGCAACTTTAGGATTTATAGAATATATTAAAATATTTGCATTTACCCCCAGTTTACACCTAAATAAAAATTCAATATCATTTGGTAACATGATAGAAAATGTTTTTTTACTCTAAGAACTTGATTTTCTTAATATTTTGAATAATTTAAAAGTGATGATATTAAAACAATTACTAGAATGCTTATAAACATTATTCTCTTTTATATATATACTAGACAATGCCCCCGCGCTTCGCCGCGGACGGCATAATATTTTTTTCAATGTAAAAAATATTAATTGTGTGTATTTTTTTTTATTATAATATAAATTTAGCTAAAATAATAAATTTGTGCAGAATTCATGTTAAGTGCAAGTTTTCTATAAATATATATAAATTTAAAATCGATATAAATTTATCTGTTTTGTAGTTTCAAATGAAATAACCAGCATAAATTTATCATCATCATTAAAAAAGCAAGAAAACTCGGATATTTGAATTATTAAGTTCACTGTATTAAGATTAGTTCATTTTATAATTCAATTTAAATCAAACAAAAATAAAATATAAATTGTGAAAATACCTACAATAATCAAATAAAAAAAAGTTGTTAATTTTCTATCAACAAAAAGATGAAAACATAGATTGAAAATTCATCCTGACGTTATTGACATTATCATTGCTATAAAAGTTAAAATTATTACTAACATTACAGCCAAAACAATTAAAATAATTAAATTGCCATGAAAAATAAAAAAAAATAAAAAAGTAAAAGATTTTTATAAAACAAGAATAAAAAAATAATAACTAAAATTATCATTATTATTGCATAAATAATAAAATCATAAAAATCATATAATCTAAAGAACAAATAAAGAAACAGAAAACAAAAAAAAAATGAATAAGGGGAAAAATAGAGTAATATTACTTTTAAAATGATCACCGATATAAATTAAAAATTCAGGAAAATCTTTAAAAAAATTGAAAGATTTTATAAAAAAAAAAATAATCACTAAAATTATCATTATTATTGCGCAAATAATAAAATTATAAAAATTATCTAATCCAAAGAACAAATAAAAATAAAAGAAAACATCTAGCCATGGCACCCGCTCCTCGTCGCGGGCGGAATCATATTTTTTTCAACGTAAAAAAATATTTATTATGTATGATTTTTTTTATCATAGCATAAATTTAGACAAAATAATCAATCTGTATATAATTTTTATGAAGTGCAAGTTTTGTATAAAATATATAAATTTTAAATGAATATAAATTTATTTGTTTAGTAGGTTTCAATGAAATAACCAGTATAAAATAAGTTGTAATTTTCTATCAACAATAAGTTGCACTGTGGATTGCAATAGTTTTTTTTTTTGTCATATGAACAGTGGAATAACGTTTTCGTCTTATTTAAGGATATTATGATTATTATACTATGCACATAAATGAAAGAAATTGAAAATATCTCTAATACCATGATATTATTTAAAACACACTTTACATAATAAAATTAATATATAAAAAACTAATATATATTTTTATAAGTTTTACGCCGCACACGCCATATAAAATGTGGTTAAGAGAAAGCACTGTAGCAATTCATATTGTTTGTAAAAAAATTCAGCCCAAGAATTAGCCGTGGTGTGCCTAAGCTGGTCAGAGATCCCGATTATAAACAAAATGTATAAGTGAATAAAACAAAAGTATAAAAAAAAGAAAAAAAAAATGTACCAGCAAGAAAGCACTTCAGAAAAAAATGTGGGTCCGGGGATTGTCGTGGTATGCATAAGTTGGCCCAGACACCCTGGTTATCAAAAAAATTTGGATATGGAGATTAATCGTGGTGCATTTAAGCGAGCTCGGACACCTCGATTATTAAAAAACAAAAAACCAAAAAAATATATAAGTAGAAAAAGAGAAAAAAATATCATAAGAAAAAAATGAAAAAAATTATAATAAGGAAAAAATAAGAAAAGGCAAAAAAAAAAAAGAAGCAAAAAACGGTGGAAAAAAAGAAGAAAAAGAATAATTAGGGAAAAAAAAGCAAAAAAAACAAAAACAAAAGAAGAAATGAAAAAAAAATAAGAGGAGCGTAATCATAAAATAAAAACAAAACAAAAAAGCAGAGAAAAAAAGAGAAAAAAACACAATCAGAAAAAAAATACCATTACAATCTACAGTGCACTGAATCCGTGTGCACAGCGCGTGGGTGTACAGTGAAACACCCACACCTTTTATATGTATATAATAAGATCACTCCACCTGCAAGCCAAACATATACACGTCATTTCCATCATTTGCATGAAATAATTTATATATATATGGACCAATAATAATTTTACAGGTTGCAATTTTCTTGATTCTTTTGAAAGAATGGATCCAGGACAGCCATCATGGATAAATTATATTCTAAATATGGTTTTAACTGTACAAATATGGTTTTGTCCCTGAATTTAAGAAAAAAATCTACAGGGAAAGGGCCACGGCTATTATATTAGAGTAATTAATAATAAAACAGAAGCAGAGAATGAAGAGGAAAAACTGAAAAGAAAAGATGAAAATGGGCGCAGAGAGAATGAAGAGGAAAAACCGAAGCAGCCCCTAAAAACAAAATAAAACAGGCGAGCTCATTAAGGGCAGAAGCGTCCGGACACTGCCACAATCCATAGTGGTTTTAGTCTTGGTGAACAGTGCGCAACACAGTGTTTTGGCCACGAGAGATATATATATATATATATAAACAATAAATGGTGTGGGTCTTTTACTGTGGATTTCTTTACTGTTCATTCAGACAGTTTACTATTCATTGCTACAATGAAATAACCATTTTACCTCCATAACTGGAAATTTTTAGCCCCCTGACAAGGGATATTTTAAAATTTTATAGGGGACATAGATGATATTTATGGATTTATTGCAAAGTAAAATGATAAAAATAGCCCCCCTAAACTACAAATTAAGCCAAACCGAACCGAGAATACTTTTAAATTTTTCAGGGAATATGAATGGTATTTTTGAATTTATGCACAGTAAAACTAAGAAATTAACCCTCGAAAATGACAAAAATGGCCACCAGAGTCGTTTTTTTTTTTTTTTTAATGGATTTTCCATACTGGTTTTTTCGTAGTTATCGATGAGTCCAGAGGTGTGTAAGTAATTATGCATATTTTAATATTATTTTTCAGAGATGCTGCAGGCGTATCGTACAAACGCGTGCTGCTATGTCCTCGCAGCACGCGCCTTTCGAGAGGCGCATCTGCCTCTTTACAGTGATGAAAAAAATTCTTTCACCATGTCATATGGTGCGCCAATATGTCCTTTTTTTTTCTGGTGTAGCGCGAGTCTTCTTACGATGGGCGGTGTAACTCCAATGAATGGTTTTAAGTTTTCTCTCCCCTTTCTCTCTCCTGCCTCCCAGAATTACGCCCTGGTCCTTAAGGTTGGTGAAAGTTTTATTTTGGTCCCTGGATTTTGGATTTCTCTTTTATTACTATTTTTTCAATATAATTTTTGATTTATTGCAATTGTGTCCTTCATTTGAATCTGATTGTATATACTGGGTTTCAATTTAGTCTTTATTTTTTTTCAATTTGGTTTTGCTTATTTTAATTATTTTGGTATGTAGATTTTAATTGCATATGATTAGGTACTCCAATTGAAATTTATAATATATTCTATATTTCATTTTGGTACTTATTCTTTTAATTTTGTAAAAACATCACACGACAATTTTTTTAAAATGGCTTTATTTATTTCGATCCTAAGGTTTTATTTATTTCAATTGTTTCTTTCAATTGATATTAATTATATAGTTTGTTTTAATTTATTTTGATTGTGTCCTCCAATTGAAACTAGTTATGTATGCTGTTTTTTATTTCAATCCTTATTCTTTTAATTTTTTTAACAAAATTATAATGTATTTTTTTAAATATATTTATCTATTCCTGTCCCAATATTTTTATTTGTTTCAATTTTGTTCTTTGATTAGAATTAATTATATATTTTATTTTTCATTTTGGTCCTTATTGTTTGAATTTTTTACTTGCTATTAATTTCTTTGGTTTTTTCTTTCATTCTTGGACAACGTTTTTTATCCGTATTTACGCATCTATGTTTTTAGTTTGTGTTTTTAATTTTTTTGTTTTATTTTTTATTAGAAATTTATTTTTATTTGGTTTAGTCATAAAATTTTAATTTGTGATGATGATCATTTTCAAATTAATATTACTCATTTTTTCTTTTCTTTTTTCTTTTTATTTATTCTTCTTATCAGATAATTTTATGATTTTATTGTCTGCGCCATAATAATGATGGTTTTGGTGATTATTTTTTATTATTTTTTTTTATAAAAATATTTTGTTTTTTTATTTTATTTGTCAGAGCAATTTAATTATTTTGAAAATAATATTGATAATAATTTTAAGTGTTATTTTATTGAAACCTATTAAATAGAAAAATTCATATCAATTTAAAATTTATATATTATATAGAAAATATGCACTTAACAAGAATTCAGCACACATTTATTATTTTAACTAAATTTATATTATAATAAAAAATACCATATAATAAAAAAAAATTAATTAAAAAAATGATATAATCAGTAACGGAACACGGGATATTAGCTAGTGTATATATATATATTCAATGATGAGCAACCTCAAAAAATGTGGCTTCTATGGGATCTTGAAGGACCCAAGCAATCATAAAGGTCATTTCACTATCCGGGACGAGGTCTTATCCTCCTCAACTGTGGGGATAAGTTTCACCGTACTTGGAATAGAACCATGCCTCCCATTACCCAAACACAAAATTTAGGTGGAACCCACTCTTTTCTTACCACCACTGTCTCACTAATAATATCGCAACACGTGTCCTAATCATACTTGTCTCTGTCGGTTATGCCCCACGCCAATTTTCGCGCTCGCGTGCCCTGACCATCTTGTGCCTCGTGAGAGAGTTCAGGTGTGTACAGTTATTTAATTGAGTGAGCCGTGAAGTACATTTTAATCCATACAGTTTACTGCATGTTTCACTTTGCTACTTATTTATAATAACACCTAACCATACCGTTCTGGTAGATGTTTAAGGCTTTAAGCAGTATTTGGTATTGCGGTTCAATTGTATTTTTATTTTTTTATTTATATTTTATGATATGATAATGTCAAAAATATAATTTAAAAAATAATAAAATATTATCACAATATTTTCTAAATAAAAAAACTTTGAAGAAAATTATATAATTTACAATTATATAACTTGTTTGTATATCTTTTAAGAAATATGGATTTAATACAAATAGAAAAATAAAAAAAATGATTTTTAAATTGAATATAAACTACAAGGATTAAACATTGTTTATCACTAATTAATAACAATTAAATCAATGGTTAACTGTTTTCAATTTGATAAACTACAAGGACTAAAATACACTTTGCGGCAGCTCCTTATACCTTTACACTCTTGCAAACCAAAGAGTGAAAGAGCACAGCTGTATCCACAATCAACGGTCCAGAGTTACCCGTCAGAAAATCCAATTCCAAATCCCAAAATCTAACAGCCCATATTTACTTAAACTGTCTAGTCAACCCTGCCTTGAAATAATGACAACACAGCAGATGCTATAATCATCTCACCGTCCCCCCCTCTCGCCGTCCCTCTGAACTAAAGCTTCACTCTCTTTCTCTTTTCAGCTCCTTCACTTTTCCAGAAAAAGAAAAAGAAAAATCGACTCTAGTCTAGGGCTTGCTCAGCATGATCTTGATGTTATTCTCTCTATAGAAACTTCCTGTAATGGAGGTTTGAGAGGACATTTGGTAATTAGCTACTGTTGAGGGGCGTTGTTGATGGTATTGAGGAAGGAGAGTTAGGGTTTTGAGAGATGGATGACTCTTCATGGAAGGTCAAATGTAGCTCTGCTACACTGCAGCAGCATTTAATGACTCATCCTTCTTCAACAACGCCGCAAGAAGCTCGAAATCAGGTGTGTTTTTTGTATTGCGTGAAGGTTTAGCAGTCTTTCTGAAATGCAGCGTTTCACGCATTGATTATTTCTTGTTTGTTGCAGTTCTCTATCCCTGCTCTTCATATTTTTGTGCTAGTTCATTCACTGCACTCTTGATGTGTTTTTCTTTTTATATCTTAATTTTTTGTGTTTAATTTTGTGAATTATTTTCTGTCTCGAAGAAATTGTGATACAGACTGTAAATATACTTGACACTTGCTACTGCCTTAGTGCTGAGAAAGAGAATTTTGAATTTGTTTGAAATGCTGGAGATGATATGCTTAAGTAAGCAAATGGTCGCTGAGGTTTGGTGATGAGAGGGTTGAGTGTTTTTCAGATAAGGGTGAGCGTAAAAGGAGAATGAGGGAAGACGAGGAGAGGGCTCTTTGGGGTTGTTGGAATGCTATGAACATTCAGATTGCAGAAGGAAAGTTAAACTGCAGCAGTGAATTGGGTGACCTTATGTTTTTGTTAATATTATTAGTGGGATTCTGTGTTTGTGGTTTTGTTTTTTACCTATTGGTTGCCAAGAATTTGCATGTGAATGATGTGATGTTTTCTTTTTATTGTTAGAGATTTTGATTCAAGTTACTGTATTCTGGAAGGTGTGGTTTTGATTAATGTTGTTTTTCATATAAACATTTTTCTTCTGGTTAAATGCAGTTGGAGGTTAGCTCAGGTCAGTATTTTTATCCTCATGCTGGACATGATTTGAGATCACTAGGGCGTGGAAGGATGCCAGATTCCATGGTTTCTAATATTCCCAATTTAAGTTCCTATTCAGGCAATAGTGACCTTGGAAATTCATTTCTGGCTCTCTTATCTGGCCCAAAATTATTTTCCCCGTGTGATTTCCAGGAATTACCAAATCCTAAACAATTTAGTGCCTCTAGTAGAGTTCCTACTGAAGACACTGGTTCATTGTTTAGTGCTTTTGGAAGTCAGGTTCCATTGATGTCAAGTAGGATACCATCAGAAAAATTAAGCTATCAAAACCAGAGAAATGGAGCAAATCCATTTGTTTCATCCAAGTGCACATCTATTTCCAATTCTGCTCTGCAACATTGTCTTCAGGGTGCAAACTCTGCCATGCATAGTTCAGACGCGGCTAAGGCTGTCTTCTATCACAAGGTTTCTGATAATGAGAAGGTAAAAGATTCCTCTTCTCTGAGAGGTGAATGGCGGAGTCCTAACCCTGCAAATGCTGTTAAGCTCCCAGATACCAACTGTCAAATGCCAGGAAAATTATCATCAGAAGCAGAGCTTTCTGTTTCTAAGAATTCATCTGCTCTTTCTCACCAGTACCCTCGTGTATTTTGTATGGGTAAAAGTAAGTGCATGACACATGTTGCTCCTTGTTTTTAGTTGATTGATATTATGTTGCAAGCCTTCTCCTGGGATCTAATTTATATCAACCTGAAAAGGTGGAGAGCTACTTCTGAGCAGTACAGGACTCCTAGGCATTCTTTGCTCATGTCATTGCTTCCACATGTCTGTATCCAAGTTTTGTGAGGTAAGTTCTTTCAACCTTGTATCATGTTCATGTTTTGTGCATCATGTTACATATTCCTGTCTTGTCTATCACATTTGATAGCTTTTTTGGCGTTTATTCCTGCTTTGATGGAAGTCTAACTGCTTTTATAACACAGCATTCAGGATTATGGAATGTTAACCCTGGAATTGCTGTTCATATGGAGAATGGAGAGACCATTGCTCAGTGGCGTAAGCTCTACTTCCAGAAATTTGGGGTATGATGTTTATGCTACTTTTAATTCTTGTTTCTTGTGATTTTGTGCTTTAAAGTGTCCACAAGCACTTGTGTTCAGTATCTGTCTGGACATGTGCTATGCATAAATACAGGGAAATGCTAAATTTGCATGAATAGAAAATTAGGCATGTGATTGCATTAAACCTACTATGTTAGTGCATTTGTTCTGAAACTTATCTTCTTAAATCTGCCAGTCAATTAGATCAATACTATGCTGCAAGTTTGCCACAGGACCATTACGAGAATTTTGATGGTTAGTGTAGATATTAAATCAATAACATTTTCTTAGGAGTGTCTAATTTCTTAACAGATAATTTTTTTTGTAATGCAACTGGTGGAAATATGAATTTTTATAATATCTGTGATTTTTTTTTATTATTTATTGTCATGTTTTTGCCTGACTGCCATCTACTTGGTTATGGAAAAGAAAACTAGGTGAATGACATAGACTGAATAGGCTTGCTATTGCTGGAGTGATTATTAAATTTTTCAAGGTCAATAACATGCTTGAGAAGAAAACTGTTTTGCCATGATAAGTGATTTATGGGGGTTTGGACTCTTTTGATATGAAGGTTGGTGATAAAACAGCATGTAAAGATTGTCTGCCCTTGTTCATTTTCAGTTTTTTCTTGAAATGTTGCAATATTGCCGCCGCAATTGCTTCAATACATGTTATGCAACAGTCACAAGTGCAGGTTGGCTTCCCATTATATTGATGCCATTCAACCATAATGTTTATTCTAACGTTGTAGTTTGTCATAGACTGGATGGTGATATTTCTTATTGGCATGTGTTTGAAGCAACGAGAACACTGGATGGTGATGTTTTTATGGTGCTTTAGATCAGGGTTCCGGAAGATCAGAGTGGGTGGGACTGGCCTGAAGGATTACCCTTGACTGCTAGTTTGGTGCAATCCAGTGCGCCTCTTCCTCTGTCCAAGCATCATGACTGCAATCATCTGGTTGGGTCTTCTGAAGGTTTAGTGAGGTCTGGACAGCCTATTGACAGTGTTGTTTTTCCAAAGAATCCCCTTACAGACCATAACTTAAATCATAATTCAGTTATTGATGTTTTAGACAAACAAAAGAGAAATGGTCAAGGAGGTAACAATTTTCTTGGCTTGGCTGGCACCTTGCATAGCAATTTACATGGTGTGGGAAATAACACACCACATGGTATGATGGATAGCACTATCTCTAGGTGTACAATTATGCCTACTTTTGTTGGCAAAGGACCTGAGAATGGTAGCCAGTCCATATCTGCACATGTTGACAATATTATGAAGAGTGGGAGTTTTTCAACCACCAATTCTGTGCTGCAAAATGCAAGATCTCTTTTTAGATGTTCTGATGTCAGCAGAGCTAAAGATAAAAAGGATTGTGTAATTATAGACAAGGATGCTGCTTCTTCAAGCATAGAGTTGAGGCTTGGGCAACCAAATGAGCAGAATTGGTCTTCAGGAAATCAAGTTCTATCAGCAGTCAGGCCACCATCATGCAACTTTCTGATGAATTCACATCAGCCAAGTTCCAGAGAGCAGATGATTCATTATGGTGTGTTGTGACAATCTTTCTACTTAACTCATTATCTAGTGTATGTGTTAGTCCATTATTGTCATACATCATTTTTACCACTATGGATTGTTAATCGATTAACTATTATTCACTGAATTATACAGTGACCAGTTGTGGGGGAGATGAGGAATCCAGACAAGGTCTTCCTCATGTAGCTGGCCTGTTAAATTCTGCAAGGGAACAAGACCAGTTGAACTATGGACGCTGTGCAATGAAGAATCCAATTAATGTTGGCAAAATAGAAAATCTCAAAGGCGAGGTGGCTAAGAGCACAGTGTTTTCACCATTTAAATTCAATGGTCCACTTGAGGGTAACTCATACCCCAGATTCACTAGTACTGTGTTCAATAGCACCGAGCATATTGTGCATGAAACATCGCATAGTGAATCTCATGCTGTCAACTACCCAGGAAATGTCCCCTTGAATGGTGGAAATGGTTTAGAAAGGCAAAGGACTGGCCCTGAGTTTGGTTTCTCCAGACCTAGAGACAAAGGTAAAGGCGTGGGGTGTCTTACGGGTAACTCTTTCGATGAAACAAATTTGGTGTCTAAAATGCATAACTGGAAGAAAAATCCAAGCTCTTTTTCTGAAGCCATAAATGGAAACATTTGTGCTGCTTTTCCCATGATGCATGAAAAGAATCACTTTCCACATCACTTTTCTAGCATACCACTGGATGCATCCGATGCTGGGAGCTTGTCTAGCTATCTTGATAAGGCTTCTTCTTTTGGTACTATTGATCATGTCTTCCCTGGAGTCCTGGGTTCGTCTATGGGTTCTGGGCAAATCTTACCATCACAAACAATTCCAATGGGTTCAGGGCTGACTATGTCCATGTCAAAACAAGATGGAATTAGTGCAAACCCTTATTTACTTGATGATAATCTAAGACTGCTTGCATTTAGGCAGATATTGGAATTATCCAAGCAGCAACATGAGAGACCCCTTGGAAAGAACCCTGAACAGGATAGATGTGTCAAACTACAGCATTCTCTGTTTGAACCAGCAGCATCTGGATTAAAGCGACATGAGACTAATTTTATCAGTAAACAGAATGTTTCAGAAGTTTCCATGAAATCAACCCAATCTACTCCTACGGTTAAGATGGGTGATGATGTTGCTAAATTTGCTCATGTGACAGGCAAGTGTGTGAAACTTTGGTGTTGTATTCATGTAACATGCTTGTATTATCTGCCTCTAATTCTTTAATCTTGTTGTAGTGTTGAAGTTTTTCTGCCATGATGGGGACTCTTGATGCTAAAAAGCTTATCTGCTCATACAGGTGTGAGCAACTGGTGTAATTTCTCAACATTGACACAAGGAAGACCATTTTATAGTAAAGAAATTGACAAGCAGTGTCAACTTTCTCATGGTCATCTTCAAAATGAACAGCCCTCATTGAGGTTAGTTTATGTTTTTGTTGTAGGGATTAAAGTTGCAAGTAACAATTTTGTTCTTTGAGATTGCCATACATTTGAGTACCAAGATTGTGTACGTTCCTTGCTACTTTTAATGTCTTTTTGGGGCTTAGCCTCATCCACAGACATTACTCTCCCTCTCCCACGGTTTGCTGGCAATATCAATAATTTGTTTTGTTGTCACTGCATAGTGAACATTTCAACTGACAAGGTGGATCAAATATGTGATATCAATTACTAGGGTGTGATCTTGGGGTCTGGTGATTGACCAAAACACTAGCTTCAAATGTGCCGCCCCATTCGTTTACATCAGTTCTGCTGTCATCAATTTTGTCCTGGTGCTCTAACCTCACATACAGCTCATTAGCTGTGACTTCACTCAGTTTTTTGTGTGCACTTGCTGGCTTTTCTATATCTGCCATGTGGATTTCACTGGTATATTTGATTTAATGCCAGCATATTGATAGTACTATTTATTCAAATGTTACAGACTTGGCAGGAATGTACACAACATCACTGATTCAAATGAGCCTGAAAGCTGCTGTCAGATAACACAATATTTTCAAACTTACTGCAGATGTGCATCCCATACAAAATGTTTAGGAGGGAAATGCGGAGGTGGTAATCATCCTAATTCCTTCAGAGCACCCATGGGAGGTGCTGGTGGAAAAATCCCTGCTTTGATGGCCTCACAAATTGCTAAAGATAGCATCATTCCACATGAAAATACTATTTCCTTAGATCACTGTGGAAAGTTGAAGGGGCAAGCACCTAAGAATATCAGTTGCACCTCTCAGTGGAAAGATGTGCCAAGCAAGAAAAAAAATGTCTGCCAGGTAGACCAATCAGCTGGCAACCTGGACAGACGACAACATGAATCAGGTCATCTTGGAGACACAGTTGCTAAGTGTTCCGGTGGAGCAGTACACAGGATTGAATCCTTCAGAGAGCAAGAAATATCTAATATATCTTCTGGATGTTCTACCCCTGCTGTTACTCAGGCATCAAATGAGGTTAACAATGTGGATTTTTCAATTGCAGTTACTGAAAATGCTAACTGCATGAAACATCTTATAGTTGATGAAGGATCAGGCATTGATAAATGCTGGTCATCAGATGATGCTGTTGAAAGTGACAGAAGTGCTGAATTCTGTGGCTCTACTTGTAGGACAAGACTGTGGAAAGATAGGTGTTCTAAAGTCATTTACAATCAATCATCTCGAAGTCTTCTTGATGAGGTTAAGCTCATGGATTCCTTGACATGGAAGAGAGGCCGAAATCAAATCCAGGTTGAGGTTACTGCTCTTGAGAAAACCAATCATCCTTCTGAACCTGATAGAGGCATTAAAACTGCAAAGAGGAAGAGAGAAACAAAATCAGAGATGCTGGATACATCACGAGGCACCACTGGTCATGCAGTGCAGGATAAATATCCCGAGTGTGATGAAACTGCTAATCAGCGTTGTTTATCCAAAGATGCCCACATTGTTTCATCTGGCCTAGAAATGCCTTACACTTCTCATGTGTCCTCTATAAAACCTAATTCCAATGGAAAGTCTATAACATCCCTGTCCAAACCACTTTCTCGTAAGAGAGATTTACAGGAACTTTATAATGGAAGGGATGGAGAGGATGAGGAAGTGGCAGAATTAAATGATAATAATGCTTCTTCATGTAAAGTCATTGAGGTTTCAGGCAGAAAGAAATTCAGAAAGAGCAGGACTTCTGATGGTTACGCATCGTCTCAAACTCTAGATCCAACTTATTCGATTGGAGAAAAAACTATGAAGTGTAGTCTAATTAGTCATACAAAGGTGTCTTTGAGTCAACAGTTGAGTGTTTGTTACAGGAAGCCAAGGCCAGTGGTGTGTGGGAAGTATGGTGAGATATCTAATGGAGAAACGATTGGAGATCCACCAAAACCAGCCAAAATTGTTTCTCTTGATACGATACTTGGAACTGCAAAAAAATGCACACCTCCCAAAAACAAAAAACCTACAATGGCTTCCATGAGGGAGTTGAAGAAGACAAGCTTTGGTAATGCATGCAGATCCCCCCATATCAAGAAAGAAAGTAGAGGCGATAATGCTTCAGGTTTTGATGAGATGATTTTTTGCAATTCTGTCAAAGAGAGGGCGACTGCATCTGTTGGACAGGACAAGCATTTTGTTGACGAGTTGTTGGTGTTAGAGAAAGAGGGAGACAGCAAAACTGAGGGAGGTTGTGGTATTTTAGGAAGCAGTGCTCACACTCAGTCAAAGCCAAAGTTCAAGGAAATTCGTAGACGCAGCCTCAACGAGCTTACGATGAAAGGTATATTTGATTTATTATCTTTATCACGTTCAAGTAAGATACAATTACATTTACATCTATTCAATTGAAGAAGTAGACTAGAAGTGAGAAAGATTAGTGTGCTCTGAAAATTAAGACATATATCACATATTTCGATGGCTATGTATTGGAGTAGAAATCCAGCTCACGTGTCTTGCGATCATGCATGTTTGTTGGTGTTCAATCCAGAGTCGTATTTTAGTCCATGTTTGGGAGGTCCTATCATTGAGCAAATCTCTTGTTTTTTTTGACACCATTGATGTTGTTCTTTTTCAGGAATGAGTTCCTGTTCACATGAGAAGATTTTCAAATGTGGACAAAAGATGAAAGATGGGAAAATTATAAAGAGTTCTGAAGATTCTAATTGTTGCACAGATGAATCATGTGAAATCAATGCCAAAAGGTGAGCAAGTGAATTAACACTCAGAGTTTATAAATCTAACCTATCTTCTATTTAATGCAGCTTCAGATTTGAGTAAATATTTAATCTGGGACAATGCTTAGAAACTACAACTCCTTAATTTTTCATGTTAATTGGCTGTGTTTCAGAAATATTCTTGAGCGAGAGCACTTGTCTGCTATGGATTCAGATTCATTCTGCTGTGTCTGTGGAAGCTCAAATAAAGATGAAGTTAATTGCTTACTAGAGTGTGGTCAATGTTTAATCAAAGTATGTAGCTGTTTAATTATTTCAGATCAATTTCTCCTGTGTTTCTCCTAATTATTCTGTCACACTGATGGGTTTCTTGATAAGTAGGTACACCAGGCTTGTTATGGCATTTCCAGAGTGCCTAAAGGTCACTGGTATTGCAGACCTTGCCGAACTGGTGCAAAATATACTGTAAGAAATTTGGTTCTCGGATAAACTCTCATTTAACTATCAGCCACGTTTCGAGTGTGAAATATTTCCTTATCCTTGACACTGTTCTGCACCCTATACTTCCTCATGGTTTCATGGGTTGCTTCAATTTTTCACATACGTTAATGATAAATGAGATTTTGCCCTTGCCCATTTTTCCCCTTCAACCATTTGTTGTGAGTAACTAAGAACAATGATTTAGTCCCTGTTGCTTTTGTTTGTTAGTGAATGACATTATGATAATTGTTAAATTATATTTGAGATGGAATTTTGTACTCATGCACCCCATTTTCTCCAGCCAGTTTTATTGCTTTTTGTTTATCAGCATTGTTCTTCTATGTTGTATCTTGTGATTTTCTATTGCCTTCTAATTTGTTATCATCCAGGTTTGTGTTCTTTGTGGTTATGGAGGCGGGGCCTTGACCCAGGCACTTAGGAGTCATGCAATAGTGAAAAGCCTTTTGAAAGCTTGGAGCTTTGAAACAGAAAGCAGGCCTAAGAATTCAGATTCTTCCGCCATAACATTGCAGGATGAATTCAGAAAGTTGCACTCCTCAGGATTTGTGCATGGAAATAACTCTTATCCAGTTTTAAGACCTGAAAATATCGAGTCATCGTCGCCATCTGTTTGGACTATTGATATGCAGAAGCAATTGAATAATTTACAGAATTCCTTGTCTTGTGTTAGTAATCTGAAGGTACATAACAGCGTTACAGCTGGAGTACTTGATTCCACTGTTAAGCAATGGGTTCACATGGTTTGTGGCCTTTGGACTCCTGGGACACGATGCCCAAATGTTGATACCATGAGTGCTTTTGATGTGTCAGGTGCTTCACACCCTAGAGCAAACCCGGTAAACACTGAATGTGAACTTGTGGGATGCATGTTTAAATAGCCTGCAGTTCCAAAGTTGCAATTGTTTGAATAAATTGTACAGATAATCACACTTTTAACCATATTTTTCCTAACTGGGAAATTTAAGCTCGTAAAAATGTGATCTCATTAACTCCTCAGATAGAGCCAATGGGGATGCCATTATCAGTGGACTATAGTTAGAACTTCACAGTTCTTTGATGAATCTTTTTTATGCAGTTCATCCCACAATGCATATGAAATGACATTTATCTTTTAACAGCTTCTTTCTGTATAGATTCCATTGCCAATGATCTCATGGTATGATTATCCAAATTCTGTCAAGAAAAACAAGAAAAAATTGAATTGATAGCATGGTTATCAAATGAGCGAAGGGATGTTAAGTCCCTTGGTATATGAATACACTCCACTCCCCTGCATCTTCATTCATAATGATTCAAGTTTATTTAGATTCGTGGAAACAAACTCTGAATGTAGGATTAAAAAAATTCTAACAGATTCTGTTCATTTAAATTATCAAATCATGTATTCATTTCCTTTTAAATTAGCAATTGATGTATTTATTTTCATGTTTACCATTTCTTTCCTAGGTTTGCTCAATGTGTAATCGACCTGGTGGCTCATGCATACAATGCAGGGTTGCGAACTGCCCTGTTCAATTTCATCCTTGGTGTGCTCATCAGAAGGTATCCTACTTTATTCAGTTCATGCATTAAATCTTTTTGCGTAATTGGCTAGGGTTGCCATCCCATGGGGGAGCTGAACCCCAAAAATCCATCCTCAGCTTGTTTTGCAGGCTTGGTCATGCCAGTGGTCGTTTTCTTTCTCGTATTTAGCTGTATTACCATACAAATTTCCATGAATTTAGCATTTCCATTTAAAACTGCTTTGGTTCTGTTTTTTCACTGTTGGAGGTTCATATGCTCTTTACAAAAAAAAAATGATGGACTGCAGGGCCTGTTGCAGAGTGAGGTTGAGGGTATAGACAATGAAAATGTTGGCTTTTATGGGAGATGTGCACTTCATGCCAGGTACGCAGCAGATGAATATGCTTGTGATGCTGCCAACAGTAAAACAGGTTGTGTAGGAGAAAAGGAAGAGAGTTGTGCCAGGACTGAGGTATATTTTCTTTCCTCTCTGTGTGTCTTGGTTTTTGGGTGTGGGTGGGTGTTCCACAGGACTCTTTTGACTCTATCAATTACTTTATCCCCTTCCATCTGTCATTCAAGGGCTATAAGGGACGGAAACGAGATGGATTTTGGCATAATCTTCATGGTCAATCAAAAGGGAAGGGTGGATGCCTTGTTCCCCAGGAGCAGCTTAATGCTTGGATGCACATTAATGGACAGAAGTCATGTACTGGGCTTTCTAAGTTGCCAAAGTCAGATGTGGAGCATGATTGTCGAGTATGTTCCATCTGCTGACAACCAAATATATTTTTTTCCAGTTATTTCACCTAATTTTTTCTACCACATTAACATTCAGTTGGCATTTGAATCAAAACTGATCAATTCTGTTATCAAACCCGTGTGGCTTCTCTCAATGATCAGCATGCAAGGCTCAGAAAATAGCAGATATAAAATGTATGTGATGTTTCTAAGTTATTTGCATGTTAGGGATGTACACAAGATGCCCATCCCTAAAAAGGAGTTATTGCGGTCAATCATGATCTTGCTGGTTTTTTTATTTTCTCGAGTTGAAGTATACCTTGTTATTCTGCTAAACATGAATGATTTTTGCATTACTGCAGTGCTAAAAATCTTACCCCAAACATTTGCATCACTTGGAATTATTTAATGTCCCATCCTCTAGTTTTCTCCCTTGCCTTAGCATCTCTTCTATTCTTTCTCTTTTATTTGTTAATTGATCTTATATCATTTCGAGTTTTGAAACATTATTAGACAATTTGTGGTGCAACATGTGATATTATGTGTTATCCCCGTGCTTGCAGAAAGAATATGTTCGTTATAAACAAGCTAAGGGTTGGAAATATTTGATTGTTTATAAGTCTGGTATTCACGCCCTTGGACTTTACACGTCCAGATTCATCTATCGCGGTGCTATGGTTTGACTCTTTACCCTAAAGTAATGGAACCCCACTCTTTCAATTGCACAACATGATGCATTGTGATGATTCTTAGGTGGTGGAGTATGTGGGTGAGATTGTTGGGCAACGAGTGGCTGATAAAAGAGAGTACGAGTATGGAAGAAAGCTACAATACAAAAGTGCTTGCTACTTCTTCAGGATTGACAAAGAGCATATAATTGATGCAACACGTAAAGGGGGCATTGCTCGTTTTGTCAACCATTCGTGTCTGGTAAATGTCTAGTGTTTTAAGGGAAAAAATTGTTTCTATTCTTTGCTTTTGCTTAGATTTTCTTTTTTAATTTGCATGACAGCCAAATTGTGTTGCCAAAGTGATTTCTGTGAGGAATGAAAAGAAGGTAATGCAAAATGCTGTTCTAGTATCTTTCTTCATGATCATTATTTACTTGTATTAGCTTTTGGACAAGATGAGATTCTGAATTACACAATGAACTTGGACACTTTCATCCAAATCATAAGTTGTAGTTGTGCTCAGAAAATTTGGAATAGTTAGGGCACAATCTTCACTGTTTATTTTGGATTTGCAGGTGGTTTTTTTCGCTGAAAGAGATATATATCCAGGAGAAGAGATAACATATGATTATCATTTTAACAATGAAGATGAAGGTAAGAAGATCCCTTGTTTTTGCAATTCAAAAAACTGCAGACGATATTTGAATTGATAATCAATTCTTCTTGTAAATAATACATTTTTCCACCCCACCCCACCCCCCGATCAATCCAGTTGTTAATATCTAGCCTCTGAACATGAAAGCATTACCCATTCCCTGGTGGTCATAATTACCATAAAAGTGTGTTATGTATGCTATTATGATATGGATGGAGAGAGTAAGGCTTTCCTACCTGAACAGAGCATGACTTGTGGCTGCTGGCGAGCCTCTCTGCTGCGAAATGGGATGATGTGAAATTTTATGATTTTGAAAACAAAAGCAACATTGTTGTTCCTTTTTTTTATTTTAGTTCATCAGGAGGTCCAGTGAGTCTTTGAGTTACACAGTGAGAGGTAATCCTCCCTTGTTCCTAAAACCCAACCCGAATACATTCCCTATTAGGGTTTAAACTTGGTTCTTCTGGTGGAATGATCTTTTAGCGTCAACCTTCTATGCATTCTAAATCAAAGTTTTTCTTTTTTTTATCTCCCTCATTTCTCATGTTTAGGTCCCCCCCCCCCCTCTTATAAATCCATCTGTCTCTCCTTGTATTCGAACTTCAACCAGGCCGCTAGCCTTTTGCTCTCGAGTTTCAATCTTCCCTGTCAAACTTCCATGGCTACTCTTGAACTTAAACCAAGCTTTTTGCTTCGGAGTTTAGGCCTTGTTTAAAAATATTTTCCATTTTTTTTTTTTTGTAATTTTACTTTAAATTAATGGGGAGGAACGCCAGTGACTTTACATAAATACCACAAGTCAGCCTCACCCATGAATATCAAGAGCGGGCCTTTCATACTTTCTTGGCCACTGGTCTATAATATAATTGAGAACTAGTTATAGCCTCAACATTTATGTTAGTGTTAGAACAACATTGTCAAACAGTTGTCGTGGCAAATATTTTGCTCCAAAATCCTGCCTCGTTGTTTCCGCTTTTGATAATTGCATCAATAAAAAATACGAGCAATCAACAGAAGCCATTTTTTAGAATTACCAGTATTGATGCTTTTTTGGGTATTTGTTCAATGCGAGAGGACAATCCTCTGTTTAAAGTTAACAAAAAATTATGGAGAAAAGGATCATCACACGAGAGATAACATATAAAACCAATCAGGTGCAGATGAAGGAATAATCAAGTAATTCTGTGAGTGTGCATCATCCATCTGTGTCAAGTCTGATATGAAATTGTTCATGCAAGATACTACTACATAGAGCACATTGCAGTCTGCCTACTTGCAACGATCACTGAGGATTGCATGTGATTCAAATTGACGTGAGGCATCCATTCAAATGCTCACACATGCTGACACCTCAAAAGTATACAAGGGCCCTTCTCGCATCAAGCAGCAAAAACCCAAGCTTCCTTGATAGTTTCCAGCCACTTGTCCTCTTCAGGATCCCCAGTTCGGAATGTTTGCAGTAGCTTCATTCACCATTTTCACCAGAGTAACCTGCCATGTTATATTTGCTTAAAGAACAGAACTGGTGACGGGGAGAATGAAGCAAAGCATCGATCTTAACGAAAAAGGGCGACTCAATTTCACATTTACCCTCGTAGTCTCCTTCCATAAAGACTGGCAATATGCCCAGATAGGTAAAGAGAGAAAGAATGTCAAAACTTGATTACAATACCCCTAAAGCTGACTATTGCATAAGCTTAATTTCAATGCATCCTACAATTCACTAAACATTTTCGACGTGCCCGTTTGACCCTTAAACATGACCAAGATATATAATTACAAAGCAGCTTTGCCCTCTCCTCAGGCTGGGGGCAGTGCTACATTACCATAAACTTACAGTACTCTTTCGTGATACTTGAAGGGAGCTAGAGTTCATTCTGTATGGGTATGCTCCCAGGAAGTTGCTGTTCACACCTGGGATGTTCGGTTGCATAAATTTCCCGTGCTCTACTTAATGGTAAGAGTAGCAAAATCTTGAATTTTAGGACAAAATTACTTCCCCGTATAGAAATGAGAGAAAAACGTGCAAGGACAGAAAACTCCATGGGCCGAAAAGCTTGTTAAACTGTTTGTTAAAGCTTTTAGTGCATGATAATAATGCAGCAAGAAGTTAGGGCTAATGAATTTTACCACACTCTCAGGAACACCCGGTGGAGGCAAGGGAAGGTTTCTTGGGGGCATAACGGTATCGAAAGATCTCTTGTCAAACCTCCATTCTCCAATCTTTCCGTAGGTTAATTTACCCTGCAAACAAAGAAACAAAAACCAATTTTTTTGTCAAACCAGACCTTGATAATAGCAAATGAAAGCAGTTGCAATAAATCAGAAGTCAGAAGCTGTTTCTCTTTATCTTTTCTTCATCCTTGAACAGCATAGAACAGAGAATTGCATCTGTCTATCAACAGTACACTACCTTCATATCATAGTCACATCCGTAAGTGTAATGAATTATGAACTTATTGCCAATTTCTGTATCCCAAGGAGGCTGCCAAAAGATGCAAAAGGGGTAACTACGAGTAAAAGGCAATACATAAAGTTTGAAATATCAGAAAATGGCACATCGTTATGATGATTTCAGGAAAAGAGATATTTAGCCCAATGAACTTGGGAAATTTTCTACATTTTTTCCAGACTGAAGTATGACAGCAAGGAAGTGCTATTTTAATTAAACCTGAATCATGAAGTCCTTGTACAGGATGTTGCCAACACCATGTAGAGCAGATGAAACGGCATAACCATACCTGTATTTAGCAAAGAATAAGGAGGCAGAAAGGTCAATTGCCCACTATAAGGTCTTCGCAAAAATAGATTTAACCACAAAAATCTCACATTTCAAGCACCCAGCCAAAAGCTTTATCTGTTTCAGGATCCTTTTTCATTGCCAACGAGACATTCATCCAAGTGGGAGCAATCTTCTTAAGAGATTCCTAACAATGTTGCACGGACAATCAAGAAAGGGCCAAGATTTGGAAGAATAATACATGGTCAGAAAGAGCATATTAAACACAAACCTTCCCAATAATGACTGGAGAGTTTCCTATGGGGTCGATCCTTGTTACTGGTCCCTTATCCTCAGGGAAATACTTTCGAAGGACAGACTCGTACTTTTTTGGTTCAATGTAAAAGAAAGGAAATGCAGCTCCAAGGCCATCTTTCGATAGGTTTGGGATGGGCTTAACAATAATATGATCTGGCTCTGCCATCAATATGTAACTGAGTACAAAATAAAACAACATGGATAAAGTCAAATCTACTGAAATAAAGATCAACTCGTCACAGGAGCTGGAAATTTTAAAGTTTAGTACTCTTCTTTTATGTCCGCTTTTTGAAGCCATTGCACAAATGCCCAGGGTCTGTTGAGAACTATATAGCCCTGTGATTGTGTAAGATTGGAGGTAAGCAAATAATGGAAATTTAACAATAATAAAGCCTAAAATCTTCAACTAAGACCAATTCTCCCCATCATTAGGATTTTTTTTTTTTGCCTGGGTTAATTTTTCATTCCCAAGAAGAAGCCAGCAGGAAGCTATCTGCTTCGAGCCAGAGTCTCTATACAATCAGCAACTTCAGCTAAAACACCATCACTCAATTTACATCAAGACAAAATGCACTAGCCCCTCACACTGACAATCAGTTTATATCCAAATTTAGCACTGGATCGTGACAATGTTCAATAATTAAGATTTTAACAATCGTGATACTCTCAAATTCAGTTAACCAAGCTGAAGACTTTAACTAACTCTCAAAGTGAGTGCAACTTTAACTAATTCTAAAAGTAAACTATATAAATCAAGAAACTAATACAGACCCAGATTTTAAAAGAACACAAACCTGATCCATCCCAGCAGGCAGAGGCTGTGCTACAAAAGTTGGGATTTCCTCCATGAACTTATCGGGCTTTCCAGAATGCAAGATCCTAGTGAACCCTCCCATTTCACTATTGGGTCCATCTCTGTGCTTCTTGTACCAATAATACATTACCCTACACTGCCAGGTATTATACACAGAATCAGAAGCTGTCACAGCTGTATGAAACAGTCTCTTTTTACCAGAGCTTGATCTTTCCACTGGCATCTTGATTACTGGGTCAACCAAAAGTGCTGATCTTGATGATGGACCTGGTAAAGCATGTTTAAGTGGTGCGTTTGCTGATATAAGGATGTTGTATGTTATAAGGGCTACTGACAAGGTTATTAGTACTGTAAAGAAGAAATTCCCACAACCCATATTTTGTTTCTCTCTCTAAGACACAATCTCTCTAAAAATCACTCTGCTATATAAGCTTCTATGGCTGCTAGAAAGGGAGGGAAGGAGGTTGTGGCCGTTGCAGGAAAAAAAAAAGTCTTCGAGAGAAGTCGCTGACAAGCTGAGCTGTTACTGTTATTTTAGATTTTATTTACCTAGGCGACATGTCAGTTAGTGTGGGCGACATCTCTTACAGCAACTCTAATGGCTAAAACTACTCCGATGGTTAAAATTCTGGAGAGAAAAAATCTCTAAAATATTTTGAATATTTTGAATATATATATATATATATATATATATATATATATATATATATATATATATATATATATAATTTTTTGTTGATATGTACTTTAATGTTAAAAGCTATTTTGAAGAGCTATTTTTTTATATTATAGTTTAAATATAGAGCAATTATTTTGTATATAATTTAATTATGCAATTAATTATACAATTAATAGGAGTAAGTTATATAATTAAATAATTACTTTTAAAAACCCTCTAACAATATAATTATTAATTTTTTAATTATATTTAAATTAAAAACCCTATAATAATTTAAATTTAAAATATTAAAAAATTCTGTCAAAATTTCATTTGCCACCAACTTTTGAATAATAGCTGTAAATTATGTGGCACACCAAGTTTCGATAAAACAAAAAAATATAGCTTTTTAGTTCTAAGTTGCTATAAATAGCAATTTGTGTAAGAAAAGTTATTTTTGGCTATTCAAATAGTTTTTCCATTGAAGTGAAAAAAGTTGCTATAAAATATTAAAAATATGTTTTTATTTTTATTTTTGCCCCTCTTGTAGCACTTCCGTTGGAGATGCTCTTACCATGCTATTTGTGGCGATCAATGTGAGAGACATGTTGTTTGGGGTTTTTTTATCGTATATATTTAATATTGTAACTTGAGTGTATTTAAAAGATATTTTTTTATTAAAAATATATTATGTTTTTTATATCAATAATTTTTAAAAATAAATTAATATTTTTAAAAAATAAAAATACTATAGCCTCAAACATTTTTATAAGTAATTCAAAGGGAGATATGAACTATCAAAATAAAAATCACATATATCTAAATCAGTATTTAAAATTGTGATGATTATAGCTTTTTAAAATATTTTTATTTTTGAGAAATATATAGGTTTTTTATTTTTTTAAATATAATTTTGATATGCACATCAAAATAATTTAAAATTACATAATAACAATTTTTTGAAAAATCCAGTGGAAATTTTAGAAAAATAATATAGGTTGAAAAGGTATTTTTAAGACACCAAATCAATTGTTTCTATTACTATATTTCTCAATATAAGTATTATAAAATAATAAAATAAATGAACATAAAATATTTTGAAAATTGAGTTGAAAACCATGTGGTAAAGGCCCACATAGGATGCCTAGAAAGCCCAGCTACCCATCTCTCTCTCTCTCTCTCTCTCAAGAAAATGGCCTGCTCTAGCCATAGGCTAGGAGGCGGGAAGGCGGGGAAACATTGAAAGCCAGGAAAATGGCCGCAAATTGTGGACCTCTGAAAATAATTTCCAATTCCAAATGTGATGATGATAGAAATTATTTTAAAAACAATTATTTGTATATTAATATTTTAAATGTTTTTTTTAATGAATGACGATGATAGAAATTATTTTAAAAACAATTATTTGTATATTAGTATTTTAAATGTTTTTTTAATGAATGTTTTGAAAGTCATTTTTATTAAAAAATTAATATTTTATAAAAATGATTTTAAAACAAATATCCTAAACAATTTTTAAATATATATATAAAAAAGAGGACGACAAAGGTCGTAATTTTTTGGGAAACTCACCCCTTCAGGGGGACCCATCCAGTTGGTTTCCATTTTGCATTGGAACCCATTTTCCATCATTTCACACCATAATTCATACAGCTCTCCACCTCCACCCCCACCCCCAACTCAATTACTGTATAATTAATCTTTTATTTTTTTAAATTTTATTAATGCAAAAAAAAAACCATAATTTATTTGTAAAATTATCTCAAGCATGCATATTCATATGAGTTTTAATGTATTATTTTAACAAATAAATATTATTTTAACAAATAAAAACATCTACATTGAAGAAATGTTCTCACTCTTAAAGTCAAGTATCTGTACAAAGTATTAAGATTTAGATTAAGATTTGAACTCGAAACAATAATAATTCACTCACCTTATGAAGTTGAGATTAATTAAGTATTTTATAGGCAAACCTTCACGAAATTATATAATTCATCCACAGCAATACTTTCTAAAAAAGGCGATGCAGCTTCAATGTTTAGACATTGGGGAACATAATTACATTCATCACTTACATTTTTATTTTATTTTTATATAAATAAATACATACATATATATATATATACACACAGACACACACATTTTTTTACTTTCATATTTATTTATTTTTGCTTTTTCTGGAGAAAATTTCAAGATTGTTACATATCCAATGGGAAAGGAAGAAAGGAGCCAACAGGCTTTGTCTGTCTTTATCTGAAAACCTTGCATCAAACAAACCAGTGAAGAAAAACAGAGCTCTTTCTTTCCCTCCCTCCTTCCCTCTCTCTGTGACCGTGTGCCATCATGTTATGTCACGGGTTACTGTCATTCTCTCTTCTTCTGCTCACCTCTGTCTCTCATGGTGCTTCTGTTCCCTTCCCTTCCTTCTCTGCTCTACCCCCTGCTGGTACGCTTCTTCTCTCTTTACTCATCTGTTAAGCTCCAGTGTTTCCTCAGCTTCTGTTTGGTTTCTGCGAAAATGTAGCCAGAAAAAAGAAGACTCGAGTGTTATACTTTAGCTTTACAACATTTTTTTGTGACCCCACTAAAATGTGCATGTTGAAACTTTTTTACTTGGTTATTGCAAGTTTTCGTGCTTGTTGGAAGCCTAAACTAACGTATTTTATCTTTGCCAAAAATATTTTCTTTTTCTGATTTTTCTCAGCTACCAAGCAGAAAATCTTGGAACTTCAACTTTACATTACTTTTGATGCTTGTGTTTTAAGGTGAAAGAATTTGCACAAAGTAGTGTCATTTTGGGCTGATTTTGCAATGCAGTGGTTGGGAGAGCATATGAAGCTAAGTATGAAGTAGAGTTCTCATGGGGGACAAGGAGGCCTGTGGTGGAGGCACCCATCGGTGAACCTGTTGATAACTCGCCAGTACTCGTGTTAGCTCCCAAGAGGACTTACAGAAAAGACCCTCTTAATGATTTCAAAAGATACATTGGAGGATGGAATATCAGTGATCGCCATTACTGGGCTGTAAGTTTATTCACCAACGATCAAACCCGACTAGCAATCATCTTTCTTTGTTTTTTTAGGTTGTTCATTAATGATAATGTACTGTTGTTGTTGTAGACATGTAGGGTTTCAGGCTTTCTTAATTACCAGTTGACAATTACTAGATTGGATTTACATTTCTAACATGTTGTCAGCATGCCAATATGCTATGCAAGGAAAGAAGTAAATGTAATGTACTAATGTGTGGCCAGGGTGCTTGAGACACTATCTATGAAATGAATGTCATAATTGTTTGTGATGGAGGAAAGATTCCAATTTGCATTCATTGATAGAACTGGAAAAAATATGCAGTGTTTAGCAACACACAATCATTAATTGCTGATTTCTCTAATCTTGTAAAAATGAAAAATACCAATAACCTTATATCATTGTTGAAATCAGTATAAATACTTTTCATTACAATCTGTTGAAGATAACAAATTGCTAGTTCTGATATCCAATATCGTTATGAGAATGATTGTGATGAGGCATGCTGTTGAGATGATTTGATATCAAGCAATGTTTAATGCTCCTTGCTTGAAATGTGCTTTGCATGTTATCTAAATTGTTGAACCAGAATAATAGTCTTGCCCAGGCAAATGATTCAAGTCAATCAAAATAAAAAAACAGCGTTAATCAATTATCTACCTTCTAGCAGGTGATGAAAAGTTATTGGTGGATGTTGTGGTTGAGGAAAACATTGTAGAGTTATTGAATGGGACTTTCTGTGTTGGATTTTACTCATTTGAAACTAACCACATTCAGATTTCTTCGAGAGTTCTCTGGTGACTGAAAATTTTGTTTGAATGCAGTCTGTAGGTTTCACTGCAGCTCCTCTGTTTGCTATCGCTGCAGTCTGGTTCCTGGTATTTGGGCTGTGCTTACTCTTTGGTTGCCTTTGTCATTACTGTTGCAAAAGGCAGCGCTATGGCTATTCTCGAACAGCTTATGCTCTCTCCCTCATTTTCCTCATTCTCTTCAGCATTTGTGCTATGTAGATGCCTCTCTCTCTCTCTCTCTCTCACACACACACACACACACACACATGCATATGTGCATGCACCCGTGTATACATGCATCAATCTATCTATTGTAAAGAAACTAACGCTGAATTCTTTGGCCACAGCATTGGATGTGTTGTTCTATATACTGCTCAGGAAAGATTTCACAAAAGCACAACAGAAACATTGGAGTATGTTGTGAATCAGGCAGACGCCACTGTCGATAAACTAAGGGCTGTGTCAGATTTTATTGCTTCAGCCAAGCTAGTTGGAGTTGATCAAGTTTTTCTACCTTCCAATGTCCAAACTGATATTGACCAGATTGGCACAAGAATCAATTCTTCTGCTAGTGTCCTTGCTGACAAAACTGTGGATAATTCAGAAGACATAAAAGATCTCTTGGATTCTGTGTAAGTTGAAGGAGACTGAAGCTTATTGTATCTGATTGAGTAAGCCATCTTGATCATATAATAAGCATGTTCATGCAGGAGAGTTGCACTGATCACTGCTGCTGCTATTATGCTTCTCCTAACATTTCTTGGATTCTGTAAGCCCTCTTCTTCTTTTTCTTGATAAGATAAAGTGTGAATAATTCTAATGTTCAAAAGTTGCTGCAACACGCATGTAATGATTTTTTGAGTTTTCGTGTAATAATTCTCAATTTTCGGCATGCAGTTCCTGGTGTACATGTAAGTGATTTTCGATATCTCAACATTTGTTCCCCTTTGTCTAGTAGTCGCAGTATTATTGCATTTAATTGTTACCAGCTCTCAACTGATGAACCTCATAAAATTGTTGCAGCCTGGTCATCGTTGGATGGATTCTTGTTGCTGGAACATTCATTTTGTGTGGCACATTCCTTCTTCTCCACAAGTAAGTTATATGCTGCTGGCTATGCTTATTAGTCCAGTTGCAGATGTCTTCTTGTGCAAGTCTATTCAGTACAGATACCAAATCTCATCTCTACTGAACTAAAAATTTTTGCTGACATTTATCATCTAGTGGGTTGAAACTCACTGGAATATTTGTATTTGTCCTTGTAGTGAGAAATGAGGAAATCATCTTTTTACAGCCTTCTGCCCTAAATCAACTTTTTAATTGTCCTTCTAGGGTGGTGGATCTTATTCTTATTGAACTTCGTTGAGCATCTCATGTTAACTCCAAATTTATCTGGTTCCTTGATGGATTAATAGAATCGTTAGAGTGATGCGGTTGGGATAACAAACACACTGCAAGTGCACTAGCTTTACTAGGTCTAGGAGTGTTATCATTGCTTAGCCCGCAAGCTAGTATGCTTAAAAGAAGTTAAAAGTATTCCATTTAGATTTCTAAATTCCTTTATATTACTTCATTTTTCTCTTAAAAAATCTTCTTTTTTATTTCTGATTCCCTCAACAAATTTCTAATTATTCATTCTTTTACATGTTAGCGTGGCTGGAGATACTTGTGTTGCTATGGATCATTGGGTGCAAAACCCCACTGCTCATACAGCTTTAGATGATATACTGCCCTGTGTGGACCAAGCAACTACCCAAGATACCTTGTTAAAGAGCAAGGAAATCACTTCCCAGCTTGTAGAAGTGGTCAACCAGGTCATCACTAATGTTTCTAATCTCAACTTCTCCCCCAACTTCAAACCGATGTACATCAACCAATCTGGTCCGTTGGTGCCAATACTCTGCAACCCATTTTATGCTGACTTGACAATTCGGCCTTGCAGTGCTGGTGAGGTGGACTTGACCAATGCTACACAGGTAATTAATAGAATATGCATATGTACTAAAGGAACCATTACTGGGCTATAAAGTAAAAGCAGGATTCAACAAACTCTTGCCGGCCCTTTCATTCTGCCTAAGATTTCCCTTGATAACATTACATCTGTGAAGAAACTGAAGACTTTTACAATCTCCCTCGTGCTAAAAATTGGAAGAATTATTCAATGTTTCGCTCAATGTGTTCAGGTATGGAGTAGCTATGTGTGTCAGGTTTCACCAACCGGGATATGTGCTACGACAGGACGTTTGACCCCTGCATTCTACAGCCAAATGTCAGCTGCAGTAAATGTGAGCTATGGATTGAATAATAATGCTCCTTTCCTGATTGACCTAGGAGACTGCACTTTTGCCAGGGAAATATTCAATGACATATACAGGGATCATTGTCCAAGTCTCAGGAGATACAGTAGATGGATCTACATAGGTTTGGTGATGGTCTCTACTGCAGTTATGCTTTCTCTAATCTTCTGGGTCATATATGGTAGAGAAAGGCGGCACCGCGTGTATTCCAAGCAGCTAGTATCTGAATCAGCACAAGGTTCAGAAAGGGAAAAAAGTTCCTGAAAAATGAAGATTTAGATCACTTCATCATAATATTGCTGGCATTTGGTGGAAAAGGTTTTCTCTGCTTCAGTTTGATTTGCTGCTTTGTACACGTGCATGTTATTTTATGGTACTTTCTCCAAGTTATGCTGAAATTGCTGTCAAGAGTAACTTCTAACAACAGATGCTTTGAGCCTGGTTGTGGCATTGTTTCAAGCTTTCTAAGAAGAGTAAGGGGAACTTTTGAACAGGGAATGATGAAATTTTCTCTCATATTGGTCAAATTTTCAATGTGAAATGAGGAGACAATTTGCTTGGTCTTGAACCCCGCTTGGCTGAGAAATTACAAAAGAGGAAGTTCACCTGCAATTCTTTTAAAAAAAAATTCCAAGTTTTGAGGGCCGGCTTCGCCCTGGCTTATTCTAAAATTGAGGTGGTGTAATTTTTTTCATTTAAAAATTTAAATTATTAAATAATATTTCAAAATATAATTTTTTTTATTTTTTAATATTTCATTTTAAGTAAAAAAAATTTTGGGTGCATGTACATATTATTTTTTATTTAATTTTTATTAAATAAAATAAATATAATAAGATTTGAACTCCCGGTTGTTTAGTTAATAAAATTTTGATATCATATTAAAGAATTATTTTTTAAAATCATAAATTTTTAAATAAAATTTTAAAATATAATTTATATTATTATTTATATATTAGGAATCAAAACTAAGTTTAAATAAAGCATTGACATCAGCGTGTGTTTGGTAATGTGTAAAGAAGCATATTCAAAAAAATGTATAATTCATAGTTATAAGACTAGATTCAATTTGAGTAAAACCCCTCCCAGTTCAACACTGATAAAACCCATGTAAGAATTCATGTCGGCGAGTCACCAAAGTTGACTCACCATACATGGCTGAGTTTATAGCATCAATGTAATTGTCTAGCAAGAGTTTAACGAAAGATTACTTCTTGTCACTACCATTTTGCAGGAGGGTTTTTTTTTCTGAGAAATATTTTAGGATCAGCTTATATATTATTAATTAACAATAAAATCAGCTTAAATTTTCCAATGATCTTACGAACAAATTTCCAATCACAGTCAGATTCATTCTAACTATTTATAATTAATCATAAAAATATAGATAGATCTAATATATTTTATATAAATAGAGATTACTTGAATTTATTTTGACTTCAAATGAAAAAAATAATCCTATAAAATACACAAGAGGAGAAAGAAGAAGCTATATTCTTCATTATACTGGTATAATATGAATTCGTGAGTGCTTGATCATCGATACTCTAATATTATATTAAAAAATTATTTTATCTAAAAATTCAAATATTATATAAGATTTCAATATATAATTTATATTATTTTCTATAATACAAACACCAAACACTCTAAATAGAAAATCATTTTAAAAAAAATACCAGCTGCAAAAATATTTATTTTTTTAATACAATAAAACCCATGAGAATATTGCTCTAACAAAGGTATCGATTTTATTATTACTATTGCTTATAATTTTTTTATTTTTTTTGCTGTTCTATTTCATTTATCTATTTTAATGTTAAATAACGTGAGTTTTAAAATGCTTTGATACTTTACAAGGAATTGCTCAGGAAAACGAAGAAGCTGATGTTGTGATAAAAAAATAAAAAAAACTCGATAAAAAATAAAATTAGAGATTATACTTGCATAGTTTTTTTATTGTTTTGATGGATTAATTTTTGGTATTTTTTTAAAAGAAAAATACGTGTCTTGAATGTGACATTTAATGATTAAATTGATTTGAATATAACATAATGAATGTCATCAAATCACGATATAGTTTGAAGGTTAAGATGAGAAGGGGAGAAAAAATCAAATCACGATATATATTTGACTTTCTCACACATATTTAAGGTGAAATTCTTGGAATTCATTTTATATATATATATATATATATATATATATATATATATATATATATATATATATATATATATATATCCACTATCTAATATTAATGGTGTGAGATTTTTTTATTATAATATAAATTTAGATAAATAATAAATTTGTATAGAACTCCTGTTAAATATAAGTTTTTTATAAAATATATAAATTTTAAATCGATATAAATTTATTTGTTTAGTAGATTCAATGAAATAACCAACATAAAATTATTATCATCATCATTAAAAGAGAAAAAACATTGAGATATCTGAATTATTAAATTCATCTTATTAAAATTAGTTTATTTTATAATTAAATTTCAATTCAACATAAAAACAAAATATAAACTGTGAAAACACCCGTAATAATCAAATAACAAAATTAAATAATTGATTTTTTATCTACAAAAAAAATATATATAAATTAAAAGTTCATTCATACATTACCATAATTATCATTATTATAACAGTTTAAATTATTATTCACATTACTATTCAAACAATAAAAATCATTAAATTGCCTAAAAAAATAAAATAAAAAAGCAAAAAAAAATTACAAAAAATAATGACTAAAATTATCATTATTATGGCACAAACAATAAAATCATAAAACCATTTAATCCGAAAAAAAGATAAAATAACAGAAGACACAAAAAAAGAACAAAGAGAAAAAATGAGCAATATTAATTTTCAAATGATCACCAATATATATATAAAAGAATCAAGATTGGACCAAATAAAAATAAATCCCTAATAAAAATAAAATGATAAAAATTAAAAGCATAGATGCATAAATACAAATAAAATAAATAAATATTGTCCCAAAATGACAGAAAAAACAAAGAAATTAATAACAAGTAAAAAATTCAAAGAACAAGGACCGGAATGAAAAATAAAATATATAATTAATTACAATTGAATGACAAAATTGAAACAAATATAAATCTTGGGACTGAAACAAATAAATATATTTTAAAAAAATTACATTGTAAGTTTGTTAAAAAAATTAAAAGAACAAAGATTGAAATGACAAGTAGCATACATGTCGAATTTCAATTGGAGGACACAATCAAAACAAATTTAACCAAAATATATAATCAATTCTAATTGAATATCAAAATTAAAACAAATAAACTTTGGGATCAAAATAAATAAAGACATTTTAAAAACAAATTATTGTGTACTGTTTTTTAAAAATATAAAAAATAAGGACCGAAATGAAAGATATAATATATGACAAATATCAATTGAAGGACCCAATTAGAAGTAATTAAAACATGCATACCGAAATAATTAAAGAAATCAAAAATCAAAAGAATAAGAATTAAATTAAAACCCAATATATATAATTAGTTTCAATTTAAGAGTACAATTGCAACAAATCAAAATTTATATTGAAAAAAAAGAGTGATAAAAGTGAAATCAAAAGACCAAGGACTGAAATAAGACTTTCACAAATCATAGGGACCGAAATGTATTTCAGTGCAGTAGGAGAGAGAAAAGGGAGAAAAAACTTAAACCCATCCACCGGAGCTTTACTTGCCACTTTCAGCAGACATGCGTCATACCGAGAGGTAGAGAACATGCTGGCACATCAGGGGACACAAAGGAAGTCAGATTTTGAACGTCGAAATGAGGCGTACGCGGCGTCTGAATGGCACGGCGCGTGAAACACTGAAGGTGCATTGTAACACTGCGGGCAAGTCCGTATGAGACACCTGCAGTGTTTAAAATGAATCAAAATGATGATGATGAGTTTAAAATGATGATGATGATGATGATGATGATGATGATAAATTAGAAACAAATAGATCTAAATTCTAAAATATTAGCAGTACAGACAAGTGGAATTTCTAAGACTTTCACGTATATTATATAGTAAAATCAAAGAGTTTTTTTAATTTATTTTTCATCGTCTAATTTGAAATTTGAATGGTGACAACTAGAAAGAATATATAATTATTGACAGGGAACATTACATGTCAAGTACTTTAAAATTCTTACAAGACTATGTCTCTCGCCTCCTATGTATACCTTACGTATTACATATGTCACACGGAGGAACTTTAAGAAAAATGAGCATTTGACTTGGTAATAAATAAATAAATCTTATTTTGATACCTGAAGTTTATATCAAATTGATGGATTTATTATATTTAGACAATTATAAGACACATTTCAATCCATCTACGTTCAATTCATGACAAACATAAACCTTGTCGATGTGGCTAAAATCATTTTAAAAAATGATATCCCTTTTATTCATTGTTTTTAATTTTAAAATGATTTAAAAATATTTACAAAATATATTTTTGAAAAATTCTGGAAAAAAATATTTTTATTTTAAATTAAAAAAATTGGTGTTTTTAGATGATTTACATGTGACGATGTCAAAAATAATTTTTTAAAAATAAAAAAAATTATTTTGATCTATTTTTAAATAAAATTTATTTTAAAAATAACATCAACGACACTCTCAATAATCATGAAGCGACAAGCATGGCCATGGTGTGTTATAAAAAAAAATGATTTCCATCGCATTGATAGATTTAAAAATGTTTAATGATATGGTAATATTGTTTGTTAAAATATTTTTTTTTATAAATATATTTAAATATTTTTATATATAATTTTAATATAGTACATTCAAGAAATCTAAAACTAATTAAAAAAATGAAAAACAGTAAGCATGAATATGCCTCTTATTTTTCTGAAGGCCGTGTAGCTTGGTGCCCCGGTACGGAGCACTCCATAAACTAATTATTATTATTATTATTATTATGTTAATAATGAAAAAAAAAATCATAAAAATCACTGTTCAAAAAACCATAAAAGTCACACTATTGAAATCCACAGTGTTTTCAGACACATAATCATCATTATTATTATTATGAAAGAATAAATAAATAAGTGAAAGATTAAAAAAATCATAAAAACTTCAACAAAAGATAAAAAAAAATGAAAATAAAAATTATTATTGTTATTACTGTCAAAACAATAAAAATTATCAAATTATCATGAAAAAAACTAAAAAACATCAACAAACAAGTAAGATAGAAAAATAATTAAATTATTATTATTATTATTTTGTTTTAATAATGAAAGGAAAAAAAATGAAAGACTAAAAAAATAATAAAAACTTCAACAAAACATCAAACAAAAAAATAAAATGAAAATAAAAATTATCATTGTTATAACTGTTAAAAGAAAAATTTTTTATCAAATTATCCCGAGAGGAAAAAAACATAAAAAAATTAACAAAAGAGTAAGTAAGAAAAAAACACATTAAATTATTATTATTATTATTAGTAGTAGTAGTAGTAGTAGTATTATGTTAATAATGAAAAAAATAAAATACTAAAAAAACCATAAAAATCACTTTTCAAAAAACAATAAAAAAAGAAAAAAAAAGGAAAAAATACTGTCCAGAAAAACGAAAAAAAGAAAAAGAAAAAAATGAAAAAATAAAAAACACTATTGAAATCCACAGTGTTTTCACTCACAATACACAATGAAAACCTAATGTCTATTAGTTATAGTTATAATAATAATAATAATAATAATAATAATAATAATAATTATTATTATTATTATTATTATTGTGTTAATAAAGAATAAAAAACCAGAAATAAATGAAAGACAAAAAAAATTGTAATAACTTTAACAAAAGATGAGACAAAAAAATAAAATCAAAATTATTAGGCAAAAATATTAATCTAACTTGAAAATATATATAAAAAAAAAAACCCAATAAAAAACTAAAAGACAGAGCAAATAAAAAAATATAATAGATGATAAAATAAAAATAAAAATTATTAGCTGAAAAAAAATCATTAGGGGCTATAACCGTATTTAGCTATTTTAAAAAATATTAAAAAAAAGGTTGCGGCTGACCGGACTGGACTGGTCGTACGCGCGCAATTACATCCGTGACCCTCATCTTGAACTTTTTTTTTCAAGGTTAAAATCGTTAAAACACTGTTCAAAAAACAAAAAAAAATTCAATCAAAGAAAAAAAATCAATAATTTTAACAAAAAAATGGAAAACAAATATAAGAAAAAAAAATAATTTGAAGTCAAAATAAATAAAAGAAATAAAAAAAATCAAAAGAAATAAAAATGAAAAAAAAATAATAAGTGAAAATAAAAATAAAAAAAGCAAAAAAAAATGAAATGAAAATTAAAAGCAAAGCTCTAGGCAGGGATCGAACCCTGCCTTCCTTGCACAGGCAAGCGCTAGGCGCGCCTGTTTTCCAGTAAGCCACTGGCCTTTCTTTGTTACTCTCTGTGAAACAATATATAAGTATCATAAAAATAGCGAATAAAACCTGATCACTGTTAAACAACGAAAAAAAACACTATTGAAATCCATAGTGTTTTCACTCACAATGCACAGTGTTTTCCTGATCTCTTTTAGTTATATTTATAATAATCTCTTTTATTATATCCCTTTTATTCATTGTTTTCAATTTGAAAATGATTTTATTACATTTTTAACTTTGAATATGATTTTATGATACTTCAAAAAAATTCAAAAAGTTTACCAAACAATCCCCATAACCACTCTTGCCTGCTTGTCTAACTTACCATATGAGAGCTAGCAGAGTTCTGTTCTAGCCGTAAATCAACGGAGCCCTCTCCATAGTATCCAAGTTAGAGTCTTTTCAGTTATGTTTATTATATTCATAATATTTTATATTTTTATTAGATTTATAGGATATTCAATGAATCTTAAAAATAATTAAAATATATACAAACTAATCCGTACATCATGATTATATATAAAAAAATAACTAACCATATGAGATCGAGGAATTGAGCCCCGTGATCCTACAGTATAGAGCTGAGATCTTTGTTATTTATTAGTATATAAATAATCTCTGTATGTTAACCTATTTTTACGAGAAAAAACAAATTGCATGCAACCCTGCAATAATAATAACAATAACAATAATAATAATAATAATAAATATATGGAAGATGATGATGAAGTACATGTTTGCAAGTGTATTTAAGGTTATTTAAAAAAAATCATTAAAAAATATATCATAATAATATATTTTTATTTTTTAAAAATTATTTATAACATTAACACGTGAAAATAATATAAAAACATAAAAAATATTTTATTTAAAATAAAAAATATTTTATTTAAAAAAAATACTTTAAAAATACAATAACAAACCAGGTTTAAGCATAATCAGGGTCTATAAATAGTCGTGTGATACGTTATAAAAAATGATTGTCACAGATTTAGAGTTGTTTAATAATACGATAACGTTTGTTTTACTGTATAAATATATTAAAATAATTTTATTTTATTTTTAAAATAATATTAATAATAAAGCACGTTAAAAAACATTAAAAAATTATTTAAAAAAAATAATGAAAAACAGGGAGCATTTTTTTTTTTTTTTCTGAAGTCAGTGGAATCTGGTGCCCCGATACCGAGCGCTCTAAGAACCCCACGTCCCAGTCACAGCACATAACCTTGCATGCAACTATTTCAACCAACCCTTCTCCATTGTCCAACCGTCATCCACCATGCGAGGGAATCTTGAATTGCTTGATCTGTCATCTCGTAATGAATTCGATCGAGGAGCACAGTAATCATGGACAGTTGGAGAAAAAAGATGTTTATAGAAATAAAAAAAATGTAATTTATAGTTTAATTAAGTTTTTTATATCACTAATTTATTGACAAAAATATATTTAAATTAATGCGTTTTTTAAAATATTTTTTTTATAGTTTTAATATATCATTATCATAAATAGAAGAAAAAAACAATATTTTAATATATTTTTAATTAAAACAAATATTTAATATATTGCATCACGATAATAAAAAAAATAATAAATTTAGAAAAAACAAGTCATTTCCCCCCAAAAAAAACTTGAAAGAATAATTCATGCTTGCTTTGGTATATTCAGATGTTTAATTTCAAATTAAAATAGTATCAATGGGGAAAAAATAATAATATGTTAACTGTTTGACTTTGTTAACTGGTTTTTTAAGAGGAGGTTTAGACTATAATAATAATTAATTTTTAATATATTTTTATTTATAAATAATATATAAAGGAATCTAGATAATAATTAAAATTTAATGTCGCTGATATCCAGTAAGCAAAGGTTTAAAGACAGCTAATGTGCTTAATCATGGTACAAAGTTTAGCCGGACGTCGTTAAAATTTAAATGATGCGGATCGGACAAAAGTTACGTCTGGTTGGATTATTTTTTCCACGAATAACGTAAGATTTAATTTATTAATATATTTATTTTTTATATCTATAATAATTTGTCATCCTATCCTGTCATAGTTATGAGTGTCTAGCTGGTTTGATTAGATCATTTTTTTAATTTTATAGTATAGTTTAGACTGGGCTTTATTTAAAATTAATTTGAAGTTTATCTAGTTAAAATTAGTCAATTAGATTAAATTAAGATACCATGTCAATTTCAGGGTTTTTGTTTTTTTTATTCAAAACAGCATTTTATTAAAACAAAAAAAATACTAAAATAATATTGTCTTATAGTTTGGAAATGCGTTTAGAAAATATTTTTGAAATTTTTTATTTTTATTTTTATGTTTTATTTTAAATTAAAAAATTAGTGTTTTTAGATAATTTTCATATATTAATGTAAAAAAATAAATAAAAATTATTTTGATTTATTTTTGAAAAATAATATCAATCACACTACTAAAAAGTTACTTAATCTAGTAAATTCATGTTTTGAGTTGGATCATGTTGAGTGAGATAAATATAATAAAATAATATTTAATTATTTAAAATTCAGGAAAAAATGAATAATAATTTACTGTGACAATTATTTAAAGTTTATCTAGTTAAAATTAGTCAATTACACTAAACTAAGATAAAATTCTACCATGTCAATTTCAGGGGTTTTGTTTTTATTTTTTTTATTCAAAACAGCATTTTATTAAAAAAATAACTAAAATAATATTGTTTTAAAATTAATCTATTAAATTCATGTTCTGAGTTGGATCGTGACGAGTGAGGTAAATATAACATTTAATTATTTAAATTTCGCTGTTAATAAAAATGTAAAATATGTTGTTCTTATCTCTCAAGCTTCCAACATAAGCTTAAATATCTACAATCTCCGACAAATTGATAATGCTAAAATGAAGGTCAAGTTCAATCATTCTCGATATACTTGACATTAAAAACTTTGGCTGCTTCATATCATGGTCACAGCTGTCATGTTTCCCACTAAGCAAATAGGGCGACAATTTTACAGCATTATTTATTTTTCACCTTGGAATAGTCAATAGCCTGAGATAATGTCCCTTGTCTGGGTGTCCTGGCTGAATATTATTATATCCAATCTCAAACCTTATCTTCAAGAGGCATTATCCAACCAAGAGAACGAAGAAAAAGGCTAAGAATAAAGCTACTAGATGATGGAGTGATGATAATTTGAAATATAGAGGGTTTTTTTATATATAGTTTTAGGTTTGAGTTTTGTGGTTGATTTTTTTTTTATTTTAAATTAAATTTTTTTGGTGTTTTTAGATCATTTTGATGTGTTAATGTCAAAAATAATTAAAAAATAAAAATAAAAAACACCATTTTAATGTATTTATAAACGAAAAGTAATTTTAAAAGTAACTACAACCACACTTCGAAACAGGTATCTAGTGATATGAATTTGAAATGAAGAGATTTTTTTTATGGTTTTAAGTGTGAGTTTTGTGGTTGTTAATATAATAATCACCAGAAGCTTACATAGTTGTTAAATTCGAGGTTCGTGAAATTAATTAAGATATGTATAAACTGACCTGAACACTCATATTAATAATAAAAATCTAAGAATATTGTAACTGTTGTTTTTTAAAATACACACACACACACACCGCCTAATAGTAATCCAATGATAAATAATTAGGATTAATTTTATTTTTTATCTTTTCAAGTTTGATCTTATGACTGCTAATATACACATTATTGAAGATTTATATAATTTTTAATTTTAAGGTTCATGTATTTGTTAGAAAATAATATAAATCATATTATGGGGCTTCACTTAAAAACTTGAGCTTTTAGGTGAGTTGGTTCCTTAACATGGTATCAGAGCCTTAATGACCCAGCGGTCATGAGTTCGAATCTCACCACCCCCATTTTATTTGATAAAAATCAAGCACAAGGTAATGTGGACCTATGCAAGTTTCAAGCTCAAAGGGCTTTTACTTGAGGGGGTGTGTTAGAAAATAATATAAATCATATTATGGGGCCTCACTTAAAAGCTTGAGTTTTTAGGTGAGTTGATTCCTTAACAGTATTAATATTAGTTAGCATAAAACAACGAGGACATACTTTAAAAAGAAACAATTGAGCATATTGTATTTGAGGTTTTTTATTATTTAAAAAAAAATATTATATTAAAATAATGTAAAAATATATAATTAAAAAATAAAATTTTAACTAGCTTCCATTTGCACCGCAATATTAGTGTTGAATATATGTTAAAATATGGAGGAGCGCAATGATTTGGATCTGCTTGTTGAATCATGATCCTATACAGGAGGCAAGTAGGCGAAATCTCAGACAGTTGTCAGCATAGATGAAACCACTCTAGTTAAGACGAGGTTAAGGACACGTACGAAGTGGATGGAATTTAAAAATATTTTAGCCTTCTATTTCTCTTGTTTAATTTTCTCACAGCCAATGTGGCTTGGACAAGTGGCCGAGTTAAGAATTAATTTAAAAAATCATTAACTATTATATTTTTAAACACAATGGTTGAGTTAAGAATTTACCGACATTAATGGCTGGCTAATTACATGGCTAATTGACTGTTGACTGTCAAGTAATAAAACCTTGAGATGTTAGGAACAAGTAGTTACAAACCTCGGGAGTTAATCCGAGGAAAGGTTTGACTCACAGGGACACGTGTTAACTAATTTTTTAAAAATTAATTATTTTAATAAAATTCAAAAACATTTTGATGGATATATGATTTTATTTATTTTAAAACCCGGATCAGTTGTCAAGATCCGATCTTAACCCGCTCGAGGAATCCAAGTTTCACTATTATGGCTGAAACTTGAAAGTAAATGAAGTCTAAATTTAATGATTAGTTAGTTGACTTAGTAAAAATTTGTTGAGAGCATACAAGGTTAATTTTAATAATTTTTTATCCAAATCATCTTTTTTTTATTTAAAATAATATTGTATTTTTTATTATTTTATTTTTAAAATTATTTTTATATATTGATATTAAAAAATAAATAAGTAAGTATTATTTCGATATATTTTTGAACTAAAAACATTTTCAAAAGCAATTTCAATCATACTTCCAGGCAAAGTTGAGAAGCATTGCAAAAATGCTTTCTGAGAGAAAACAAATAAAAGATTTTTTAGTGTTTTTTTAATTATTTTGATGTTATTGTATTAAATATATTTTTTTAAAAAATAAAATGAAAGAAAACACTATCTTCAGATTTAAAAAATTAATCATGATTACACTCCTAGACACCCTTTCCTCTTTAGTTTACTAACCATCATTTATACCACACATTTAAAATTTTTTTATTTTTTTTTAATATTTATCGATCATCTTGAAAATATGCAAATATTAAAAAATAAAAATATTTTATTTTAATATATTTTATAAAATTATTACAAATTTCCATCTCAGGAATATAAAAATTCTATACTTTTTCATCATCAACAACACGCGTTCGTTCCTTCCATTGGCGGATGTTTCTAGTTCTCTCATGTCAAATTCATGAAAGAAATAAAAATAAAAATTGATTGTCAAATATACTCTTCCCACCTCATCCTTACCTATTCCACTTAACATTTCCCATGGTAGACTTCTAAAATAGTAAAATCAAGTCGCGACACTCAAGAAACAACATGCTTCCTTAATCTTTTAATTTCCCAATTTTCAAATCATATATTATAATTAAATATACACGCTTATAAATCATTATTTTTTACAGCTGGCATCAATTTAATAGATTTTAAAAGTAATATTTTTTTAACCGTTCGCATCAATAAAAAAAATATTTTATAAAACTAAAAATAAACATGTAAAATCGATTTAATATATATTTTATAAAAAAAAAATCATGACAACGCCCCGTTAAGAATCTGAAACTCATCTAACAACGGCATCGTGCAATTTCGAAGAAACTACCGTTACATTCTCGTACTTAAATGGCTGACCGTTTCCTCAAAACCTTACACGTGGCAGATTTAGCAGTTGCCCAGAAACTCTGGAATCTAAACGACTCCTTCTCTCTTTCCCTTTTGCTGTCCACATCGCAAACTCCTGATCGTCAGATCAGAGTCTACGTCCTATTTACTCCACCGTCTAGTTAAGCCACCGCATTGCAACCATAGTTTACTTAACAGACCCAAACTTGAATATCAAAACAAACCCCTCAAACACACCTTATTTACATCCATACCCTCCTCCCTCCTACCTATAAATAGAACCATGGAGACAAGCAAAGTTTGCTGAACCAGCTCCCCAACGACCCCCTTTGAAAAAATAGAAAAGATTTCCTCTGTCTTCATCTTCCTCTGTCTCTCCACTAAAGAAAAGATAAAACTGCTAGCTTCTATTCTTCAACAATGGCGTCAGCTTCTTCACAGTCGAGAAGATCAAGCGGTCCTGTTTTGCGCTCTCTATCACCACGTGGAAGATTACAAACACACAATAATTACAGCCTATCCTCGTCCTCTTCACCAGCTTCCGCTTTTGCTTCCTCCACAAGCTCCAGTTTTTATTCTCCACCATCCACTTTTTTTCAGAATTCTCATCAACGACCAGAGTCTCCGACGCGAGTCAATCTTTACTCAACATCTCCTCCTCTCTCACCTTCATTTTGTTTCTCTATTGACCGACCCAACTCTCCTAATCGGTCAATATCCGTTTCGAAAAAGAATCATAGCCAGCCGATCTCGGCTCCGAAGAGGAGCTGCATGTGCTCACCTACAACTCATCGAGGCTCTTTTCGGTGCAGTTTGCATAAAAATACTCCCAGCTCGACCAGTGCGGCGCCGTTTACTCCAAACCGTTTGAATATGCGGCGGTCTGCGATGACGAATTCGCTGGTTAGAATCGGTGGCGTTGAAGGCGAGTGGGTGAAAAGAGCGCTGACGGCTTTGATCAGGCCTTCATCGCATCAGCAACGGAGGAGAGGCACCTTCCAGTCGCGGCCTAGTCGGTTATCAATCACGTCAAACGCCGATGATGAAATTTGTTGATATCACAGTTTAAGTTACAGGTTGGTGTTCTTGGTTTCTTTCTTTTTCTCGCGGCCAAGGTGCGCGTAGCTGAGTCAACTCGCTCTGGACGGAGTCGGATCTGCGGAAGGTGGACTCATGAGATCCACAACGAGTCGTCACGGGCGACCGGCTTAGAGACTGAGTGAGCTCGAAAGAGTTAGGTTTATTGTTAAGACTTTAGATTGGAAGAGAATCCTTTTCATTGTACATATCAATTGCTATGGAAGGAGATTTTGGGACTTGAATTCCTAAACAACAAATTAAAAATAAGATTAAAATTAAGGGATAAAATTTATTTATTTAATCCTTATAACTAAGGACTTAACCAATTTGATTCCATAATTTTCCAAAGATTGATTTCAGATGCGTTTATGGTGATTGCAGCGTTATGCTTGCCGTCAACCACCGTACCATTACCCGTCGTCCGTTTCGTGTGCCGTTATCGTTCATCATTTCGTCGTGTTTGGTGCGAGGTACTTTCCTTCTGTTTCCTTTTCTGTTATTTATTTTTATTTGTTATTAATTATGTTTTTATTATTTGGTGCAGGAATGTATACGCCGTCGCGTTTTGGTTGGGATTTGGAATCCAAATTTTGCGAACCGATTGGAGATTTGAAAGTTAATTTGTCTTTGTACAGGATATTTAGGATTGTGGATATTGTTGTTTTTCAAATTATTTTTTATATTGAAATACATTAAAATAATATAAAAATATATTTATTTAAAATAAAAAAAAAGGAGCATAAACAATAGGTTTGTCAGCAATGCCAAACAGTGATGAACATAATATTAAATAAAATAATTTATGGTAATTTTCAAGGAAAATATATAATAAATATAAACAAATATAATTGGAAGGAAGAATATCGGGTGGAGGGGGGGAGAAGAAACGATAGCTTGAGACAGCTGGCGCAATGTGACTGGAGAATATTCTGTAAAATTTCAATGAGTTTTAAATTTATAAATAACTAATTTGACTTCAGATTTTAAATTTAGAAATAAACTAATTTGACAATTATAGGTTCGGGCCGGCTTGGTTTGATCACAGCCAAAGTGAGCCCGATTCAAGTTTGTTTTGACTGGTAAAACTAAACCTGGAAGGGGGGAACTAATCCCAGAAAAAGCTTGATTTGACTAGGTCCAAACTAAAACCAGGCGAGTCAAACTTTGACCGAGGCTAAACCAACCTTGAAATGTTTAAAACCAGCTCACAACCTTACCTCATGCTTGCACCACACTTGTACCTTGAAATAACTCTATTTTTTTATTTTTATGAATTGATCTAATTCATCCACGTCACTCGACAAAAAAACCTTTTATTTTATAAATTTGACAGTGCTAGTTAACCGTTAAAAACATTAACCATGCATATCGATGGAGAAATTACATCTGACTAGTAATTAAACGTACAAGTTTTGGAAGGACTAAAACTGAAATAAATGGGCAAGTCTGTCCATTTTTCAAAACTCGAGGGACCACATAAGAATGTATTTTACTCTTTAATAGACTAATGAATGAAGGCAACGACCTCCATTTGATTTTATGTTTTTCCACGGTATATACATTTAAGTTCCTATATTTCATACATTATTCAATTTTGTCCTTACATTTCAAAATTAAGCTGTAATTAGATCTTTCCCTTGGAATCTTTATTCTCTTTTGTGGTGTTTATTGTCTAATATTCATATGAATAAAATTGAATTTCGACACAAAATATAACACCGTATATACTTAATTCATGTAATTATTTTTTCTAAAAATTTATTTGAAGATACTCAATTGAGCCTTTTATAATACCCATCTCTTCATTATAGTTTTTTCAAACGAAACATGGGGTTCAACTTGGCTCGAACATGATTTAGATAGGTTAATTTAAGTGGATTCAGATTAATATTTTTTTAAAGAATTAAAATGATTTTAGTTTATTTTTAAAAATAAACTTTGATATCAACACTGGTTTGGTGTTGAGTAGATTTTAAATTAAATGTTTATTCGAGAGTATAGATGAAATTGTTTTTGGAAGTGTTTTTTTATTAGTAAATATATTAAAATATTTTTTTATTTTTTTAAATAATTTATGATATCATAAAAATAATTTAAAAACATCAATTTTTTTAATTTAAAATAAAAAAAATAAAATTTTGTTAAATATTTTTAAAAATACTTACACCCACTAACCATAACACCAAAATAGGGCCCGCAGACAGGTCGGCCGGTTTCGTATAACTGTACTCCCAGCATCCCATCTGCACGGCGACCTAGCCAAGACAAATATGACACGTGTTGATTCCTTTTCTTCTCTCTCTCTCTCTGCCACCTCCAAGAAAGAAGCTTTATTAACTTTTGGCTCGTTGTACAGGTGTCAGGCTCAGCTTCCAAGTAACCAAAACCAAGGAAAACTATCTTCTTCCTTGTAAGAAATCCAAACCCGAAAGATTCTACAATTTGTCAGAAAAATGGGCTGAGGGACCAATAATGGTTGGACCAGAACCCACCTCTATTTCTTGACCACTAGACTATGTTGTCCTTATTTTACCTGCCTCTTCCAGACTTTTTAGCCTGCGACAACTTCCCAAAAACTGCCTTGGAAACATAGCATTTGAGTGGACCATGCTAGAAAGCATAATATATCTTTCCCCCCATCATTTTGTAGTTTCAAATATCTTTGTTTAAAGATATATATTTTCAAAATATATTTTAGTATTAGTATATTAAAATAATTTAAAATAAAAAATTAAATTTTTACAAAAACTTTTTTTTTTTAAAAAACACATTAACCAGCTTGTTTGATATTGCGGTTAAAAAATAATTGGCTATTTTTTTTTACTTGAATAAGATGATATTTTCTAGGTATTACTTTTGTTTTTGTTGTTGAGATTTAGAAAAATAATTTCATGAAAAATACTTTAGCTGCTATTCAACATAATTTTTAAACTACTTGGTTAAAACCGTGGTTGAGTTTGAGGTAAATGAAAAGCAGTTTCAAGTGTTTAGTTACCGGACTTTTCATATTGTTTTCAACTTGTGAAATTATTTTAATATATATATTGTTTTTTTTAAATATTTAATAATTATAACAATAAAATATATTAATAATTCAAGTAAATTATACACTTGTTTTTATTCTTCTGCCAAACTACTTGTAATTTCATCACGAATTATAAATCCATGGGTGAAGGCATCTGCGATACCAGAACAATATATAGTAAAATAACATCTGAAATAAAATTAGGATTGCGAGGCAAAATTATATTGTGATATCTTTCTAATATATTTATTTATATTTTAATTAATTTTTAAATTATTTAAATATTAAAAATATATTTTTTAGAAGAAAATATAATAAATAATAAAACCCCTCTTCCCTACATAGAAAATATAATATATAAAAAATAAAAAATAATTCCTCCAGCCCCGGAACCAAGAAGCTAGCAAAGTAGCTTGGTATTGCTTTTTACAAACCATGGCTTGTAGTCATTAAAATACGAGTCCCATGCAAACTGCGGTTATAATTACAAGATAATCAAATAAAAAAACAATTGTTTTTCATCAAACCGTCGTTTGAAACGCAATACCAAATGACGACTTAATATATCTAAATAAATAAATTAAGTAATTAATGGCTTAAGGTTTTAAATCAAGAGGTAAAAAAAGATAATATACTTCTTAATCACTGGAATTATTTATAAACTTTCCAAAATAGATTACAGGGGAAGACTTTGGGTAAAGTCAGCATCATTTTATCCACTTTTAACTTCTCTTAGACAACAGCCCATTGACTGGACAGCTCAGATAGGATTAAGCCCAAACAAATTAAACCCGGTGTCACCAAAGCCCATATCCAAATCAACTATCGGCCCACTCAAATATAAAAAACTAACAAAAAATCCTATAAAAATCACGAGCGACAAATAGGCGGCTGAATTTATTTGACAGCAGAAAGGCGTCGCGCTCTCTCAACGACTCTTATCCTTTCTCTCAATCTCGCTCTGATCACAACTCTCTCACCATGCACACTTCCTTAACATCTCTCAAAAGATCACGACCGTCCCTCAACCTACTCTACCTAATCCAACGGGTCCAATCCCGCAACCTTTCCACTCCATCGCAATCCAACACCCCTCTCCCTCTGATAACTACCTCCGCGTCGAACAATGACACCCGCAAGAGCAAAATTCTTTCTAGATTGTTCTCTGGTCTAGCCGCAGGCACCACTTTTGGCTTACTGTACTGGTCGCTCGACGATCCCAAGCCGATGCAGTTCTTCTCCTTCGCTGACGGGTCAACTGGGTCGAAGGTCAATGATCAGGGCTTGATTTCCTTATTTCCTAAACTATCATTACCTAATTATAGCTCTAATTACATTTTTGGAGGTAATTTTATTTGTCTTCCATTAATAATTTATCTCTTAATTAAGGAGTTGTTTTTTATTATCTTATTTGTTTAGACTGATTGCTGTAGATGCGTTTAGGAGAAAGATTTTCTTTAATTACGAGAAGAGAATAAGATTAAGGAGTCCTCCCGAAAAGGTAACTTCCCCTAATTTAAACCATGTGATTAATGTTTGATTAAGATTAATCATTTTCAGAATTCGTGAAGAAACCGAAAATGACTGGTTTTTGTTGAAGGTTTTCGAGTACTTTGCGTCTTTAAGAACTCCAGATGGCGAGGTGCTTATGACAGCGGAAGATTTGATGCGGGCGGTTGTTCCTGTTTTCCCTCCATCTGAATCCCATCTTGTTAGAGATGGATACTTGAAAGGGGAAAGGAATCCCGGCGAGTTAAGATGCACGTCCTCGGATTTTTTCATGCTATTTGATATGAATAATGATGGTCTCATATCTTTCAAAGAGTGAGTTGCTGATGTTGCATGCTCTTTGCGGTGTTTTTCGCTGTATAAAGAATTTTCAGCATAAACTATGCGTGTTTAGTTAGTGCATTTTGTGTTTCTTGTCGGTTGTTTGTGGAGTATGACGGGTTTTTGTTTCTCTGCTTCAGGTATATCTTTTTCGCTACGCTTATCAGTATCCCGGAATCAAGTTTTTCTGTGGCTTTCAGAATGTTTGACGTTAATAATAATGGGTGTGTATATTGGAAGGTTGGACAGATAGAGATATAGCTTCTGTTATGTTGCTGGTTTGTTTGTTGTATTCTGCGTTTATCTTCTTTTTGAAATGTGCTTTGTGTAGTTTGAGAATCTGGATGCTTTTATGAGTTATATGCATGCTGACCATGGAAAAAGGATTGTTCTGATGATTCTTTTCTTGACGTGTTTTGGGGCTATTGTATATAGGGAAATAGATAAGGAGGAGTTTAAGAAAGTGATGGCTTTGATGCGAGCTCAGAATAGACAAGGGACTGTCCACAGAGATGGGTTTCGACCAGGATTGAGAGTTCATGGTTCTGTGGAAGATGGAGGTTTGGTGGAGCGCTTCTTTGGAAAAGATGGAAGGGCACGCCTCCGACATGATAAATTTGTTCAGTTCATGAGAGATTTGAACGATGAGGTAAACCCCTACACTCCTTTTTCCTTCATACACGTAGCAGATTGGAGTTTGTTTTCATGAGATATACGGATCATGGTTCTGCTTTTGTTATTTTTGTAACAACGCAATGAATATTCTATGCAATTATCTTGGCATTATATTTCCATGCCCACAATAACAATTTTCAAGTTCCTTTTATGTTGTGGCTCTCGAGTTTTGTCAAACCTGTGGAACAGCATTAAGATCTCTTAAGTAATGGCTTTGATGTAACATTATGGGACCAGGTGCAGAGAAATCAGAACATAAATATTCCCCCTAATGAAAGTTGATGTGTTGGAAACCTCCTGTATGGCTGCAGTGATAATCTATGGCAGCCACTATTGTATCTGAATCAGTTTTAAGTACTCGGATGGTACTGCCTTTCAGTGTTTTGGCTATTAGTGTGCTAGTAATGGTCATCTCAGGGAGAGGAGAAATTTTATTTTGAGGAAGTTAAATGAGATTAAAAAAAGGAAAAAAAGACAGGACTTCCTTTCTTAGCATTCAAGTTCATTTGAATCTTTCAAGCTCTTTGTTTACTGTTACTGCAGTGAATAGAGATCTTCAGTGAATGTGCTCCACCTTTTAGAAAGGTTTAGGTGAAGAATTCCAAATGGGTGTTCAAGTGGGGAAAGGAATGGGATGGGATGGGCAGGTTGGCTGTTTGAATTATGTATGTTAAAGCAAAAAATGTTTCGTGCTTTGAAAGGAATTTTAGATGGTGTGTTAATTTTCTTGCATCACATTCATGGTAATCTTGTTCACTTGTCAGGTTTGACTTGGTCAGCATGTTAGTAGTCTCCTTTCCCCAACCCATCAGGCACAGTCCCAGCTACTGCGGGGATGGGGACAGGTTCAGGAAAGTTTGATTTTGTGTGACATGGCTGACAAGTCAATCATGTCAGTAAAATGGGTTAATTTTATGTTGCATCCACCCTTAAAGACTGTTATTGTTTTCTGCAGATATTGAGATTGGAATTTGCACACTATGATTACAAATTAAGAGGAACCATATCTGCTAAAGATTTTGCCTTGTCCATGGTTGCTTCTGCTGACATGAGTCATTTAGGCAAGTTGCTTGATAGGGTTGATGAAATAAATGATCAGTCCAACCTTGGTGGCTTACGCATAACATTAGAGGAGTTTAAAAGTTTTGCAGAGTTGCGTAAAATGTTGCTGCCATTTTCTTTGGCCCTTTTTAGTCACGGCAAAGTAAATGGCCTGTTAATGAGGGAGGACTTCAAAAGGGCTGCATCACATGTAAGACGCTTAACCTTGTCTAAAAATATTCATTTGTTTTTCCTCTCCATCACTCTGAATGAGCAGCTATTACTTTAGGGTACTGTTGTGTTAAAAAACTTTGCATGTATGGTCATGTGGAGCACCATACTGTTAGTAAAATGCGTAGTGCAGTGCAGCGCAGCATTACAGCCTTTCAAGTAGGTTTCATTTGACTCAGCATTAAGCTTCTACTGGTTGATGAGTTGGAAAATAATTAGGTGGAGAGGAATTAATACAATGGCAGAACTAGGAATCTATGTTGGAAGAACGAATGGATATGCTAATATGAAAAAGCCATTCACATGCACACAATGATTTAAAATTGCATATAAGGGACTGACAACCTTTTGATTTTATCTGTGGCTATTACTGTATAATAATAACAGTTATTTTGCAGAATTTATTAAACTTAAAAGTTTTTCTGAACTTCATTGGTGGTGTGCCCCACCAACATCCTTTGGCACTGCCTCTGTATTTGTATCACCAAGATGGTTTCCAGTGAGAATTGGCGAGCCTTGAGCTACATGCACATTGAAAAGTAGCCCTCCTTTCTCCTTTGTTGTTCTCAGTGTGGGCAGGGTCAATCCCATGTTGATTGGCTTGTTATCAAATTTTTTTTTCTTACCAAGGTGTCAATGATGATGCTTTTCTGCCTTCTGCGTGTTTCACATCTTTCAAATGTGTTCCCCCCAGATCATGTAAAGTTAATTTTCTTTTCTACATGATATTTGTTCAAATATCAGGTTTGTGGAGTTTCGCTCAGCGACAATGTGGTTGAAATCATTTTCCACGTGTTTGACTCAAATCATGATGGGAGTCTCAGTGCAGATGAGCTCGTAAGAGTTTTAAACAACAGGGAAAGGGACATTGCACAACCAGTGGAATCAGAACTCGTGGGATTTTTGTCTCACTGCTTTAACCGTGCAGCTAACAGCCCCATCGGACGGTTCATTTTCTAATCCACATTTTGGTTTATGATAGCAGAATGACTTTTTATGCGATGCAAAGTTGGCTAGAACTTCTTTTGGATTGATTTCACAGTTGAAGAACGTGTTTAGAATTCCAACAAGCTGGGGCTGTCAATATTCTTGCTAACATTTGCAAATTAGAAAGGAGTTTTGCAGAAGATTCAGAGATTCACTTCCTCGTGTTTCCGCCCTAACCTTTCTGCAATATTCTCGTGGAATGCCCAGTCACCATCAAAAAGCTGTACAGTTCTTTTATGTATGCATTGAAATCTTGTGAACATGCTCTGGAAGGACGCTTGCTTGTTGCCCATTCAATGGCGCTGGAGCGGTGTTGTGCTTACAAGAGTTTTTACTATGACAGATGAAGGCTGTAGATCTTGAAAATGCAGAAACATTCTGTACGAATTTTTTTGAAGTGAACTATATTTTTCCCTCAACAAAATTACCGTTTCCAGTTCTTGTATTTCGTTAGAAATTTCTTCTCGACTGGTTTGATCACGTTGAGAATGAATGTCATGCACACAGCCTCTTGATTCTCAATCTCGAAACGCAATTTCAGCGAAGGAATTCTGGGAATTAGTGTGGTCATTCGACATGTAAAAAATCTCGAACACTTTGCAATGACAAAGGTGCTGAATGCTCGTCAAACTCACAATACTAAGCCACACCAGGATTTTTGTTTGATTACTTGATAACTAATACAATGTTAGAAACTAATCTGATTCAGAGAAAGAAAAAAAAACTGCCCTGTCACAATCTAAATTAACATCCAAACCCTTCAAAAAAAACTTTTAAACGTATCGAGACAAGGAATTGGCAACGGGAGTCCCGTCGGATCAGTCATACAGTGGCCATACTCAACAACCAAATTCATGAAACCATCGTCGTCATGATGCTGGGAATTGCAGTCCCCGTCCATAGCTTAATGATATTTAATATCCCCGAAGTCCGAATCTGGTGTGGTATTAATTCCATAATCAAGAAACTCCATGCCCTCCAGGTATCCTGAATCCAAACTAACAGGAAACACATCATCGCCATTTTCTTGTGATCTTGACGCTGATCCAGATGCAGTCCATGATGTAGTATCAGAATTAACTTTGTCAGAATCGGAATTGAAATCCAGAGACGGAATACAATCCCATATATAATCAATATCGACTTCGCCTGGAAAATCGATGCCATTATTACCAGGAGAACCATCACTAGTAGCCCATGAATCAGAATAATTAGCGCTGATAAATTCTACAATATTGGCAGAATTCTGACCGACCTTATAATCTAAGCTAGATGAAGAACAGTCATGGGGTTTAAGCCCTAGAGCCAAAAGGCCATCAGAATTTGGCTCAATAATTTTGCTTATGCCAGGATTACCAGTTGATGGACAGTTTCCATCACCAGTTGGGTTATTCAGCTTCTTCTTGGCCTTACCCAGCAAACTTTCCAGGCTTTTTACAGCATCCTGTAACTCCTGAACCGAACTAGACTTCTCAAACTCCTCAAAAAAATCCCACGAAATCCGTCCAACGTTTATCTTCTTGTTTTGCATGAGAACTGTAACTTCATTCTCCATTGCCTTAATATCTTCATGGAGAGAATTACAGGCTGACCTGATTTCTCCATGGCTCGCTCCTGCTGCTTCTGAGGCAGGAAAATCGTCGAGGAACTTGTCGAAGACCGCATCGACTGAAGAATGGCCAAAGGCATAAACTTTTTCTTTGGACCCAGTTGAGGACACCATTATGGCAATCTGAGCATCACAAATCCTGCACAACTCAGCTGCTTTGTTGAAAAGACCTTGACGTCTTTTGGTGAAAGTAACAGACCTTTGCTCTGCTGTTTCCCTCTTCGCCATTGGAATTTTTCTTGTTCTCCCCATGGTAAACCTCAGCAGCATCAATGGGTTCTTTTCAGCATTCTTTAAGGTGTGTATAAAAGGCAACGACAGATTCTCCTCTCGAGTATAGGACGTCTGGTGCCCTGTTGACTGCCGACTTCGCCATTCTTGAAGTTAACAATGTGAAGAACTGAATTTCAGAACTTAAGAACAGAATTTGAGAGAAGAGAGAGTTGTAGAAGAGTATAAGATCGTGTACTTGAAGCTTAGTTTTTATTGAATGAATTGCAATCCTTATATAGCCACTGTTGTGACTTACTAATTGACTAACAAGCAAGAGACTCATGTTATAACAGAATAACAATCTGCTACAACTGAATACCAGAATTAACAAGCAACTAGACTAATAACAGAATACCAGACTTAACAACTTGGCCATGTCAGCTTCAATTGACTTCTTCAAACCCTCCCTTAAGCTAATGTTTGCATAACATTTAGCTTAATTCAGTGATGTTGCACATCCCCAGAGACTGTCGAAGTTGCTGAAATACATCAACCTTCAATGGCTTTGTCATTATATCTGCAACCTGTTCTTTACTTCCACAGTGGATTAAAGCAATCGAACCAGACCTTGTGAGATTTCTTAAGAAATGGTACCTCACATCTATGTGCTTGCTTCGGCCATGCATCACAGGGTTCTTTGACAGTTTAATTGTTGAACTGTTGTCGCACTTAATCTGCATACAATTGTCATCACTGTGTCCCATCTCCTTCAACACACGTCTGATCCAAATTGCTTGGCAAACACACACTGCAGCAGCTACAAACTCAGCCTCAGTGGTGGATAGTGTGACAATAGGCTGCTTCTTTGACCCCCATGATATTGCCCCAGAACTCAGTAAAAAAGCATAGCCACTTGTACTCTTTCGATCGTCCATGTCACCTGCGTAATCACTATCTGTATATGCTTCCAGTTCATTGCCTTTGTTCCTCTTATAGTGAATACCGTAGCTTGCCGTTCCCTTGAGGTATCTCAGAATACGTTTTGCTGCTTGTAGATGTAAGTCAGTAGGTTTGGCCATGTATCTACTTGTTAGACTAGTAGCATACATTATATCGGGTCTTGTGGCTGTGAGGTAGATCAAACTTCCCACCAGTTGTTTGAAGACATTGTCATCCACAAGAGTTCCATCCCTGTCTTTGCTAGCCTTGAATCCAGGAACAATTGGACTGCTGACTTCATTACTCTCCATCATCCCAAATCTTCTCAGAATTGCAAGAGCATACCTCTGTTGACATATGAAGATGCCATCTTCTCTCTGCATCACTTCTATACCCAAGAAAAAACGCATGGACCCCAAGTTTGTCATGTCAAATTCTTGCAGCATGGATCTCTTGAATTCTGACATCATAGCATTGTCATCCCCAGTAAATATTAAGTCATCTACATAGATGCTCACAATCAGAATCTTCCCACAGTTGTTCTTCTTAGTAAACAATGTCTGCTCACTTTCACATTTTTGGAATCCTTCATTGAGAAAGTGTCCTTCAATCCGATTAAACCAAGCTCTAGGGGCTTGTTTTAATCCATACAAGGCCTTGTGCAATTTGTAAACCATGTGTTCCTTCCCCTTCTTCTCATACCCTTTAGGTTGCTCAACATACACATCCTCACTTAGATCACCATGAAGGAAAGCTGACTTGACATCTAATTGCCCAATCTTCCATCCTTTGTGAGCAGCCAATGCTATGATCATTCTAACAGTGTCAAGCCTAGCAACTGGTGCAAACACTTCGGTATAATCTATACCGTATTGTTGCGTGTATCCTTTGGCCACTAACCGTGCCTTGTGCTTAACAATCCTCCCACATTCATTGTATTTGGTTTTATACAACCATTTCACACCAATCTTTTTAGCCTTAACCATAGTTGTCAATACCGTTCCGGTCGCCGTTCCGGTTTTTCAATTGGAACGGAATGTTCCGGTTTCGGAGCGTTCCGGTGTGCCGTTTCGGTGTCGTACTGTTCATATATAATTAATTATATATATATAGAAAAAAAATAAAATATTAATTTTACAAGCATAATTAAAATTTGAATTCTTTTTTATTTAAAATATTTTGGTGTTTTTAAATTATTTTGATGTATAGATGTCAAAATAATTTTTTTTTTAAAAAAATAATAGATTTTGAACCCGGAACGGAACCGAGGTGTTCCGGCCGGAATTTGGCCAGAATTTCCGGATCGGACCGGAATTAAAACCGGGACGAAAACGACGCCGTTTTGTCCCGATTTGTTGAACGGAACGGAACGTTCCGGCCATTCCGGCCGGAACAGAACGGAATTAATAACACTGGCCTTAACTGGTAGCTCGGTCAGTGTCCAAGTTCGGTTATTCTCAATGGATGCCATCTCATTATCCATGGCTTGTCTCCACTTTGCATCCTTTACAGCTTCTGCAAAGTAAAATGGATCTTCAACTGCAACTACCTGTGCCATGTAAACTTCATCCTCATCTAATCCCTCACCATCCACATAGTCATTCATCCATACTGGTTGCTGAGTTGGCCTTCTTCCATGAGACTGAAATACAGATAATGCATCTGTCTCACCATTTTCTCCTTCAGTGTCATCATCTCGTCTATTTGTGTCCACAGTTTCACTCACTCCTTCTGCACTTACTCGCACAGCATCATTAATCACACAAGTAACACCTCTTTCACCACTGCTATCTGCAGTTTCATTGCCACACAGTTCTTCATTCACCCTGCCCACTCCTTCACTCTCCTTGTTTTTTTCATTCTCTCCCCAGTCTAAATTCACTGCAATTTCCCCTTGCTGATTGCTATCCCAGTTCCATTCTTTTTCTTCTTCAAATATGACATCCCTACTCACAATTATCCTTTTGGCTAAGGGATCATATAGTCTATATCCCTTAGTCTCCTTACTCACACCAAGCAAAATACACACAATGCTTCTATTGTCCAATTTTCCTCTTTTTGCACTTGGAACATGCGCATGTGCAATGCATCCAAAGATGCGAAAGTGTTCTACCGAAGGCTTTATTCCACTCCAAGCCTCCTGTGGGGTAAGTCCTTCAATTGCTGAAGTTGGGCACCTATTTAAGACATGGAAGGTCCAAATTACTGCCTCAGCCCAGAAATTCTTTGGCACCTTCTTATTGGACAACATGCAACGCACCATGTTCATCACAATTCGATTCTTTCTCTCTGCCACCCCATTCTGTTGGGGTGTGTAGGCTGCTGTCAACTGCCTTTTGACACCATTTCTTTGACAAAAGTCATTAAATTCACTTGATGTGAATTCTCCCCCTCGGTCTGTTCTCAAACACTTGATGAACAAGTCTTTCTCCTTTTCCACTAGTTTCTGGAAATCCTTGAAGCACTGCAGTGCTTCCCTTTTTTCACTCAGCAGATAAACCCATGCCTTACGGCTATAATCATCTATGAAGCACAGTATATACTTCTTACCACTATTCGACATTGGGGATATTGGACCGCAGATATCTGCATGGATAAGCTCAAGTGGCTGAGCTGCCCTCCACATGGATCGTTTAGGTATTGCATCCCTGTGATGTTTACCAGCAATACAATCTGTGCATTCAATTTTTGCAGCTTGAAACTGAGGTAGACCGAGTACCATTTTCTGACATTGCAGTGTTTGTAAGCCTGTGAAGCTCAGGTGACCATACCTCCTATGCCACAGGAGGGCAACATCTTGAGTGTTTGCATGGAAACACTTCTGATCACTAAACTTTTCTTGATTTTCAGTCTGTAGTATGAACATTCGGTTTTGACTCATTTTAGTTTGAATGATCAAACCTCTTTCAGGGTGGAATATCTTTAACATCCCTCCCTTAATCAGGATTGCCAACCCATTTTCTTGGAGTTGACCTAGGCTTAGGAGATTGTTATTAAGTTCTGGAACAAAATACACCTCTTGGACCACATAGCATGTTCCATTCACCACTAGCTTCACAGTTCCCTTTCCCACTACACTCATTCTGTTATTGTTACCCAATTTTACAGAATGTTGAAAGCTTTCATCAAGGTTGAAAAACATACCTTGCTCACCACACATGTGGTTTGAGCAGCCCGAGTCTAAGAACCATGCATCCTCCTGTTTCTCCTTCTGCAACTCTGCATATGTCATCGACAGCAATTCATCCTCAATCTGTCGTTTGTCTCTGTGTAGCTCAGCATGTGCCATTAGCAATATTTCACCTTCATGTTCAATTTCTGCATAATTTGCCACCTTATTATGACTAGGACATTCATATTGATAATGTCCAAGCCTGTGGCATTTAAAACACTCTATCATGGATCTGCTGAATCCCTGAGTTGATCTTCCACTGCCTCTGCCATTGAAGCTACTTCTTCCCCTACCTCTTCTGCCAAATCTCTCATCATACACCCTCAGTGCCTGATCATCTCCCCTGAGCTTTTTGAATTTCTGTTCATGAACCAGCAGTGAGCTTTGTAGTTCATCCACCGAGAGAGTATTAATGTCATTTGACTCTTCAATTGAGCAAACAATATAATTGAAGTTTTCAGTGAGTGTTCTCAGGATTTTCTCGACAATCTTCCCATCAGTCATGTCCTCCCCCAAATTTCTCATGTTATTTGCTACTAACAACACTCTGCCAAAGTACTCAGTCACTGATTCTCCACCTTTCATTTCTAATACCTCAAAGTTCCTTCGCAGGATTTGTAACTGTGCACGTTGCACTCTTGCATTTCCTTGGTATTTAATCTTCATGGAGTCCCAAAGTTGCTTGGCTGTATCCTTTTGGGTGATGGTCTTCAAGATGGTTTTGTCTATGGATTGAAACAAGTAATTCTTGATTTTCAGGTCCTTCAGTTTCAATTCCTCCAAGTTCTTCTTCTCCAGTACTGTCAGTGTTGCTCCTGATGCTGGTTCTACAAAGCCTGTTTCAACCACACTCCAATATTCCTTTGATCTTAGGAAGTTGTTCATGAGCATACTCCAGTGCTCGTAATCTCCATCGAATTTGGGAATACATGCTTGTGCAAAATGATTAGAATCTGCCATCTTGATTTTCCTTTTTCAGGCTCTGATACCACTTGTGAAGAACTGAATTTCAGAACTTAAGAACAGAATTTGAGAGAAGAGAGAGTTGTAGAAGAGTATAAGATCGTGTACTTGAAGCTTAGTTTTTATTGAATGAATTGCAATCCTTATATAGCCACTGTTGTGACTTACTAATTGACTAACAAGCAAGAGACTCATGTTATAACAGAATAACAATCTGCTACAACTGAATACCAGAATTAACAAGCAACTAGACTAATAACAGAATACCAGACTTAACAACTTGGCCATGTCAGCTTCAATTGACTTCTTCAAACAAGAGCGCTTTGACGTGTCTACTTTAATCCCAGCCGTTAAAATTAAATTTAACTCGGTGGACATTGAATTCATGTTTTGGTTGAATCTAATTTGGGAATTGGACTGCCAAAATTGGGCCGTTTGTGTATTTGTATCATGGGAGTAGACCAGGAAATATTGATTTATTTGTTTGAGGTGGTAGACAGGGAAGATTATGACCCCGTTTAGCGTTGTGGTATAACTGATGTTTATCAAAAATTTGATTTTTTTTATTTAAAATAATTTTTTTTTCATATTTTAAAATTATTTTAATGTGCTGATGTCAAAAATAATTTTTAAAAAATAAAAAATATTATTTTGATGTATTTTTAAATGAAAATCACTTTCAAAAGCAACCGCAACTACACTCCTAAACACCCCCTATAACACAGAGTCGGTTTGAGTCGGTTATCAACAATTATTATTGTCTTTCAAAAAATTTTAAATAGACTTTTAGAACACAGTGTCAAATAAATATTTAGGTCTTATTTGATATTGCATTCAAAAGTATTTTTGAAAAAAAAATTATTTTTATTTTATACTTTAAATTATTTCTTTTTAATTTTTAAATTATTTTCATGTACTGATGTTAAAAATAATTTATATAAAATAAAAAAATTTATTATGATGTATTTCTAAATGAAAAGATTTTTAAAAAACAATGATTTTATTTGTTTAGAATGCTTTTATTTCTTTTTTTTTTTGGAAAAAACAAATTAATATATATATATATATATATATATATATATATATATATATATATATATATATATATATATATATATATATATATATATATATATATATATATATTTTAAATTTTTAAATATATATATATATATATATATATATATATATATATTTTCAATTAAAAAAACAAAAAATATAAAACACCCGCCCCCCCCAAAAAAAAAAAACCCACTATACACACAATTAATATTTCCTTTCACTTCCAGTAGATGACAAAGTAGTACAAGTTTGATATTAAAGATTTTTTTCTCATGTTATTTTAGATTTAAGTTATTTAATTGCTAATATAATTATTGAAAATATATATAATTATTAATTTCAAGTCTTATGAAATTAATTGAAATATGTGTAAATTCATATAAATATCTACATTAATAACAATAAAAAATAATATTCCCTTTCATTTTCTTTCATAAGCACTACACAAAAAAGGGTAAAATCCAACGAATCCTTAAATTTAGGGCAAAAATGAACTGGAAAGCAAAGAGTGCCAGCGTGTTTAACAACACCGCAAACCCTCGTTGCCTTACATTATTCAGGTGGCGCGTTACTCCACTCCCCAAAATTGGTAAGTGTAGCGACCAACGCAGCATTTCTCTGAGTCCCGTTGACTTTCTACTTCTCAGAGAATGAACACGAATTCCAAGGATTGAAGCCAAAAAAGGGGGTAAACTATATTTTAAACTTATAGGCTCAGAAATAGTTTACTTTGGAATCTTTTTCTAAAATCTTCCAAAATACTCACTTATATACACAATAAGTTGCAATCTAATCCCTAGTTTAGTTGTTAAATAGTCAATCAAACCTAATAAAAAAATTCCATACAAATTTACACATGAGATACTATTACAAGAAAATTAATAAAAACAAAATAAAAATAAAAATTGGGCTTGCTATTGGTTTATTTTTTTTCCCATTTAATGGATAATGAACACATTTGAACATTTTAAAATATTAAAACAAAAAAAATTGTATAATTAAGACTTGTAATGAACTTGATGAGAGGTAATTCATAGTTAGTACATGGTGGTTAATGTCATAATAATTAAATGATTTTGATTTTTCATCACATTTCACCAATTCAAATGATTAGTATACATTATGAAATATGTATATTAAAACTTTAAACTATGGATACCAAAGTGAAACATTTTTGAATGTTTTGGGCTGAAATATAGTTTACCTGAAAAAGAAAACCAAGAACAAGAACAACCTGCAAGTATTATAAAATGTCCGTCTTTTTTTAACATTCGTCTCTGGAACCAAAATCCTCTCCGCTAGTACACGAACGTACATTGTCTGTCTAAAATTATTGCCACATAAGGGTACAAAATGGTGTCTTTTTCTTCATTGTAGCTATTTTGAATTGATAAAGTTTGTTCAAATTCTAATTTTTGCACGATTCTCTGGTTTTTAGTTTGTGGGTTCTGATTAAAATTTCTTGAAAAAACGAGTCCTAATACTAAAGCTTTGATTTGTAAAGGCTTAAATCAAATTCCCATTTCCTCTTTCTCTTGGTTCTTTGTTTTTCCTTCTGTTTTGGTTGTTTTTTTTATGATTAGCAAAGTGGGCTTTGATAAAAAACCAAAGTTGATGCTAAAGCTTTGATTTTGAAAAGGGTTTTATTAGATTTCTATTAAGTTTATAACTTTATTGTTAAAATGGGAAAGCCATCTGGTAAAAAGAAGAATCCGGGAACGGAGACGCCGCCTGCATCACCGAGAACGACCGCTGACATGAGGCAAACCAAATCCTCAAAGGCCTTTGATGAAGACACGGCAATTTTCATCAACATGTCACAAGAACTCAAAGAAGAAGGCAATAGGCTCTTTCAAAGGAGAGACCATGAAGGTGCCATGTTGAAGTATGAAAAAGCCCTCAAGTTACTGCCAAGAAACCACATTGATGTGGCTTATCTACGCACCAACATGGCTGCTTGCTATATGCAAATGGGTCTCGGTGAGTATCCTCGAGCAATCAATGAATGTAATTTAGCTTTAGAAGCTGTGCCAAAATACAGTAAAGCTTTGTTGAAAAGAGCTAGGTGCTATGAGGCTTTGAATAGATTGGATTTGGCTTTCAGGGATGTTAGTAATGTTTTGAGCATGGAACCTAATAATATGATGGGGTTGGAGATTTCGGAGAGTGTTAAGAAGGTAATGAGTGAAAAGGGTATTACTTTCGATGAGAAATTAATAGTGATGGATAGTGTGGTGGAAACTGGGGTGGCACGTTTGCGTAAAGTAGTGAAAGAAAAGGTAAAGAAGAAGAAGAAGATTAGTGGTAAAGGAGAGGAGAACAATATTGCTGGTAAGGTAGAAGAGAAGAAGGGGGAGAATAAGGACAAGGTGGGTGTGCGGGACAACGTGAGTCCTGTTACCAAGGATAAAGAGGTACTTATGAAGACTATCGAGGAAGAAAAAGTGGTTACCGAAGATGTTAATGTGGAGAAAGTGATATCCAAGACTGTGAAGCTGGTGTTTGGCGAGGATATTAGATGGGCACAATTACCTGTGAATTGTAGTATTGGATTGCTGAGAGACATAGTTCGGGATAGGTTTCCTGGCTTGACGGGTGTCTTAGTGAAGTACAGGGACCCGGAGGGTGATTTGATTACAATTACTACTAACAATGAATTAAGGTTAGCTGAATCATCAAGTGGTTTGCAAGGGTCTCTTAGGTTCCATGTTGTTGAAGTCAGTCTCGACCAAGAACCAGCTTATGAGGGGATGAAGAAGGAAGAGGAGGTGCATGAGGATGTAAAGAAAGCGAGTGAAGGTGTAGAAGTTGAAAAAGGTCCAGCCGGTACTGATGATTGGATTGTTCAATTTGCACGATTGTTCAAGAACCATGTTGGGTTTGATTCTGATTCATACCTGGATCTTCATGAACTAGGGATGAAGTTATACTCAGAGGCAATGGAGGATACTGTTACTAGTGAAGAAGCCCAGGAACTTTTCGATGTTGCTGCTGATAAGTTCCAAGAGATGACAGCTTTGGCTTTGTTCAATTGGGGAAATGTTCATGTGTCAAGGGCGAGGAAACGAATCTTCTTTTCAGAAGATAGTTCAAGGGAGTCTGTGCTTGCACAGGTCAAGAGAGCATATGAATGGGCCAAGAAAGAATATACGAGGGCTGGAATGAAATACCAAGAAGCTTTGAAAATCAAACCGGATTTCTATGAAGGCCTTCTTGCTCTTGGGCAGCAGCAGTTTGAGCAAGCAAAACTTTGTTGGTACTTTGCGATTGGGAGGAAGATTGATTTGGAAAGTGGACCATCTGAGGAGGTCCTGGATCTGTATAACAAGGCTGAGGACAGTATGGAAAGGGGTATGCAAATGTGGGAAGAGATGGAAGAGCAGCGTTTAAATGGACTGTCCAAATTTGACAAATATAAAGACCAGTTGCAGAAAATGGGTTTGGATGGCCTATTGAGAGATCCATCCCCTGAAGAAGCTGCAGAGCAAGCAGCAAACATGAGTTCACAGATATACCTCTTATGGGGTACCATGCTGTATGAGCGTTCTGTTGTGGAATATAAGCTAGAGCTACCAACATGGGAAGAATGTTTAGAGGTTTCAGTGGAGAAGTTCGAACTTGCTGGAGCTTCTCCGACAGATATAGCTGTTATGATAAAGAACCATTGTTCAAACTCAACAGCACTTGAAGGTAAGCACAAATACCACACATCAATGCTTCTCTATGGGAGTACTTTATATTTGGACCATGGAGAGATTCAAAATGTATGTTAATGCTAACATTCTTCAATTGTTGCAGGTTTGGGGTTCAAAATTGATGAGATTGTACAGGCATGGAATGAAATGTATGATGCGAAGAGGTGGGAAATTGGTGTTCCTTCTTTCAGGCTTGAGCCATTGTTTCGTCGAAGGGTTCCTAAACTTCACGATATGTTGGAGCAAGTTTGATTCTTCAATTGATAGTAAAAAGATGTATAAGGGCACGGAGCAAATGCTTCAATTTTCATTTCTTCATTCTGCAGAAGTTACTTCACCACAAGTCAAGATAGGCATGTCTTTTTCTGCTGCTCTGCTTAAAGTGGAGAATTCCATCTTTACATGATCTCTGAATTGTTTGAGAAACTGGACTTCCTCGTTTTAACGTGACTTAGTTTTAGGCTCAGACAATGGCATGCTAAACACAAACTTATTACTTCTTTAGAGAATGATGAATTGATTATTCAGATCCCCTGTCCTCGGGGTTCAGGGCCATTTTATTGACCTTGGATTGTTGGATAAGATACCTTTCAAGTTGTGAAATAGGATTATATTTAGTTCATGGAGAATCACTTCTGTGGTCACGTGTTGAATTGGTGGAATTGATTGAGGCATTGATAGTGCAATGTCTACTAACAGGGTCTTGCTATTTAATGCCATCCCTGATATGTCGAGGTGTGTGTAAGATGGACAGGATATTCTAACTCTTTTTCTTGATCTGCTTTGAAGATTTCTTGGTGTCACAAAAGGCTAGGGATTGAAACTTTTGTTAGTCCAGAGGAGGACCAGATATGCATGCTTCTATTTATTTGTTGGATTTCTATCTGGAACTTTTACCTTACACCTCTTCCGTCGTCAATTATTCACCGGCCGAGTCACCGGCTCTGTTACACCTCATCGAATATGATACTGACAAGGCTTGCTCTTCGGTTCCTTGTGATCGCAGGTATTTTTTAGTCCTCCTATACTGTTACATTCAGCACATTGTTTGCTCTGGGGGCAAATGATGGACGTTTGTGCGTATTCTTGGCTCGGAATGCGAGTCAAGTTTGGTGATTGGTTATGAAGCTGGTTATATAAGCCACTTTTGATTTTCTTTTCATACAGTGTAGCTGCTGTGATTCACAGCTGATTGATTTGATCATTTCAGACAATAAAAACCATCTTGTTCGTCATTTGTAGAGGCTCTGTGCCTGCTATAGATTAATCTGCACTCTTGCATAACAATTCATTCCTTTTGGCATGCATTAAAGCAAGTCCTGGTATAAGTGGTGTTTTTGTCTTGCATCTCGAGTTTCTGTTTGCGAGTATGATTGAATTTATTTTTAAAAGTGTTTTTCATTTAGAAATACATCGAAATAATATTTTTATTTTTATTTTTAAAACATTATTTTTGATATTATCACATAAAAATGATCTAAAAACATTAATTTTTTTAAAATTTAAAATGAAAAAAAAATAATTTTTTTTCAAATGCAGTGCCAAACACTTGACTCTCTAAGCCCCTGTTTGGATGAGCGGTGCTAACCGCGTTTTATCAAAAATTCAATTTTTTTTTCAATTGAAATGATTTTTTTTTTATGTTTTTAGATCATTTTGATGTGCTGATGTCAAAAATGATTTTTAAAAAATAAAAAAATATCATTTTAATGTATTTCGGCATGAAAAATACTTTAAAAAGCAACAGCAACCACACTCCCGAACACCCTCTAAATCCGCTGTGATAGCTGCTTATTTGCTGACACAATGTGAAGAAGATAGTTTGCAGGCTTGATATGAAGAGCCCTGCAGCCTCAGATCTGTTCTTTGCCCTTGAATATCCCTGGTAAACAAAGAAAGGCACAGGAGATTACCTGTTTGTTCAAAAATCCAAACAAAATGGTTTCAAAAAATTGTGATAGGGTTCTTCTCTCTAAAATGATCCCTAACTAAACGAGTCTCTTAATTTTAGTTGTCAATATCGGTTCGATTGATGTTTTATTTTTTCAATTGAAATTGAATGTTTCAGTTTTGGAACGTTTCAACATAGTTTTTTGAAGTTGTACTGTTTATGTGTGTGTGTGTGTGTGTGTGTGTCTATATATATATATATATATATATATATATATATATATATATATATATATATATATATATTAATTTAAAAAAAAGTTTAAATTCAAAAATAAAATTATTTATAATTGTGCAATTTAATATAAAAAAGACATATTAAAATGATTTTTTGAATAAAATTATAAACATGTATAATATTACGAGAATTTCATCATCTTTTTCGCAAGGTCATTATATTCTCTGATTACTCTGAAATTTTAACATAATATATATAAATATATCAAGAAATTCCTTGTAAAATTTCATCTTAATGTAACAGTCAGATTAAGAGATATGATTGATATTATAAAATTATTTATTATTTAAAAAAATATTATTTGGCTGAAAAAGAATGGGCGTAATGAAACTATACGTTTCGACCGGTATTTTGCTGAAAAATTCAGAATTGACCGGAATTGAAATCAAAATAAAAATGATATTATTTTATTTTATTTATTTAACTGGTACAAAATATTTACAACCGAAACGGAATGAAATTTGATCTGATTATTTGACTCTGTTAATCTAATATCTAAACTAGATCTACTTAAAAAATAATAATACGATAAAACTTTACTAATCATTTTAAATATTTGGGTTGGCTTGCTGATATAAAAAGTTGCAATTGAATTTTTACGTGGGTTATCCTTCAAGACTTTTTCCAGGTTAATTAAAGGGCAGTAAAAAAAGAAAAAAAAACCGAGCATTGCAAGACGTCACCTGTTACGTTTCCCCTCTCCTGGCGGACCAGTGTCTGAAAAGAGGAAGCCTGCACTGTAAAATCGGATTTTAGAATCGTAAATATATTGTCTTAATTATATATTAATAATTCAGCTAATAAAATTAATTATATTAAAATCTCATAAAAATAATAATAATATTATAATCAATTAATAATCTAAATAAATAAAAAAATAAATAATATAAATAAAGAAATAATAATATGAAAAAATAATGTATCTCAAAATCAAATTTTCTAATATAGGCTAATTATTAAATGAAAGTAAACATACAAAAATCTTGTAAATTATTTCAAACGAGGTTATTTGCCCGCGCGCCGTGCTGGCTTTTTTTTATGTAGAAAATTAATTGATTTTTTACGTGTGGTAATCAGTTATTGTAATATTTAATTAATGAAATTGTAATAGATTAAATTTGTTAGTATTTTTTTCATCCTGGAATGAATAGTGTAATTAAAACACATGAGAAGTAGTTTATATATTTTTTAATTGCAGATAACATGGGTAAATTTGTGTTCTCATTTTTTTTTTTAATTTTTTCTCTCTCAGTAACATCAGATCTGAAATATTAGATATTTTGTTCTTTTTATAAAAACAATACAAAAGAGGACAAAATTATAATTAAAAGGTAATTTTTTTTATTTTATTAGATTGAGTTCTCATATTATTATATTAAAACTATTTAAGAACACTGATCTTATTTTTTTGTTCTTTAAAAAATCCTAGGTAATTTTTTTCTATCTATCTATCTATCTATATTTTCAGGTGCTCATATTAAATAAATATTAAAATAAATAATTAGTCTCACATATTAATAAGAAGAAAAACCTAAATAAATGACAAAAAATAAATAGGTTAAAAACAACAAAGAGAGAAAATAATAAAAAATAATTTAAAAATAACCATTAACACAAATTAAAATATAAATATTACAAAAACCTGAATAACAGTGAAAATAATAAAAATTCATGAGACCATAATTATTGGTAGAAAAAAATAATTTTTTTATAAGATTTATTACTCATGTTATTATATTAAAATTATTTCAGAGCAATGATATTATTTTGTTTTCTAAAAAATCTATGTTATATGTATTTTGAATGTTTTATCAATATGTGACTTGAAGGGAATAAAAAGATAAATCATAATAATTATTAAATTTAAAATAATTATCAGCACATATTAAAATTTGAACATTAAATAAAAACTTAGTAATATTATAAATGAAGAAAAATTGAGAATATAACTAATAGCATGTATATATAAATATGGACGGAAATATATATATAAAAAATATAGAAATTAAAAGTATAAGAGATAAAAAAAAACATATATAATAAATATAATTTGAAGGATAAAATTGAAATAAATCCAAACATGGATACCAATGCAATTAAATAATTTGAAACAAAATAAAAAATTCAAAGAATTAGGACCAAAATGAAACTAAAATTTATACTTAATTTGTATGGAAAGATAAAATTGAAATAAATCAAAACTTTGATACCGAAATTATTATGGATTCCAAACCATTTAAAAAATTGAAAGTGTGAAGACCTAAATGAAAGTATAATATATAATTAATTTCAATTAAATGACTCAATTGAAAGAAATCAAAACCTATATAATAACACTAAGGACCGGATCGAAACAATTCAAAGTGTAGGGACTATAGTGAAAATTGGGAAAAAACAGCTGCGCTGACGTCAGCATGTGCAAGCAGGAGAGAGAAAGGGGGGAAATTTTTCAACGACTATTAACATGTCTCCGTCCATCTTGTGTTTACACGCGCCACTCCATTGGGAAGAGGACAGTGATGAAAATCATTCTAGATGCCGGTTGGGTATTTTTCGACGCCGGAATAGGCCGCACGCGCCGAACGAACAACGCGTGAGCGTTGAAGGTGGACGGTGCGTCCAGCGACGCGCCAACAGTAAATTGGCGGGAAATTAATAAAAAAAGGATAAATTAACGGCACACCCTTCACGGACAGAACATGATTTTGTCGTTTTTTAGGGCTAAAATAGTTATTGCACTGTGCAAAAAATATAAAGAAATAAATGAATCGAGTAGCTGGACCGGACTGGACCGAAAGTGTGTAATTACATTCGAAACCCTCAGTCCGATGTCCTTGTTTTGTCTTTTTCGAGGGCTAAATGTGTTATTTCACTGTACAAAAAGGAAAAAAATCAGAAGATCAAACCGAACCGAACCGAGCCAAAACGAACCGAAAATTAAGCGTAACAGTAACCGTGAATAGTGATTTGTGAGAGGATGAACAGTAAATTGGGCCTTGATCTGTTTTAGCTGTAGTAATAATGAGCGAATTGGCCCGTGCGATGCATTAGGCTTTTTTATCTATGTTGAAAACTGATTGATTTTATACGTGTTGTATTTGTGATTTTAATATTTAATCAGTGAAATTATAATTGATAAAATCTGCTAAAAACAAGTTTTTTTCTACCAAAAAGTGAAAATAAATATTAAAGCTCTAATATTAAATAAATATCAAAAGATATAATTATTATGATATATTTAAAAGAAAATAAAACTTAAAAATAATGAAAATTCAATACCTAACAATATTAATAAAAAAATAAATATTATTATATTCGACGAAATTATTTAACTTGAAAAATTAAAAAAAGAGAAATAATAACAAACATTATTTTTTCAATGATGACCAACACAAATTAAAATTTAAATACTAAAAAAAATCTTAATAATAGTGGAATAAAAAAAATAGAAACAAAAACTAAGAGCATGTACATATAAACATGGACAGTAATCTACAGTACATGACCCATTTTGTTTTAGCTCTTTTGTAATGGGAAAATAAGAAAAAAATAATTAGAAAAAAGGCAAGAAAGAAAAAAAATTAGAAAAAAAGTAGTAAGAAAAAAAAAGCAAGAAACGAATAAAATACAAAAAAAAAAAGAAAACAGAAAAATGTAACATGGAAGTAAAAAAAACAAAAAAACACAAAAAAATGTAACTCGGAAGTAAAAAATAAAAAGAAAAAAAAAATAAAAAAAAAGAAAAAATGTAACCCGAAAAAAAAAAATGGAAGTAAAAAAAAAAAGAGCAAAAAAAAGTGAAATCGGAAGTAAAAAATAAGAAGAAAAAAAAATAAAAATGAAAAATGAAACCCAGAGAAAGGAAAAAAAAAAGCACATACTATCGCGAAGCAGGGAGTGAAATTAGCAGTGAATAGTAAATGAACAGTAATTTCCCATTCTCCTTTAGTTATAAGCGAGCAGTATATTCGCGCATTGCGCTGAGTTTTTTTATCTATATGGAAAATGGATTGATTTTATATTTGTTATAATTTTTTATTTTAATATTTAATAAGTAAAATTATAATTGAAAATATTAGTTAGAAATGGATTTTTTTCTAATTAAAAAATGACTAAATGTTGTTATTGCCAAAACTATGCTGATAAAATATTTTTTTTTCTATTTAAAAAACAAATTGTAAAATTTATTTTTTATATTATTATATTAAAAATGTTTTAGAATAATAATAAATAGGTCATTCATATATATATATATATATATATATATATATATATATATATATATATATATATATATATATATATATATGAAGGTGTTGATATTAAATAAATATCAAAATATATAATTAGTCTCACATATTAATAAGAAAAAAGATATTATAGATAAAAATTATTATTATTTTGAATGTGGTACCTATAATAATAAGAAATTTTAAGACCTAATAATATTATTAGAAAAGCAACTACAAAACTAAATAAATGACAAAATTAAAAATATTATTATATTTTAAAAAATTATTTGCATGGAAGAATAAAAAAAATAAAATCATTTTTCAATGATCATAATTATTGTTAGAGAAAGAAATTCCATATTTTTTTTAACTTTTCAATTATTAAATTAAAAGTATTTCAGAATAATGATATTAATTTTATTTTAAAAAAAAACTTAGCGCGATGCGCAGTGATTTTTTATCTGTATAGAAAACTGATTGATTTTTTATGTGTTGTAATTATAATTATAATTCATCAAATATGTTAAAAATGATTTTTTTTCCACTAAAAAATCATTGAATATTGCTATTGCTAAAACCTTTTTGATCAAATTTATTAGAATTTTTTTTCTATATATGAAACTGATTTTAAAATTTATTGCTTATATTCTTATATCAAAAATATTTTAGAATACTAATAGTAAATTATTATTTTCTGAAAAATAATATACATATATACACACACAAATATTAAGCTTATATTAAATAAACATCAAAATATTTAAATAGTCTCATATATTATAAGAAAAAAATATGTTATAAATAATCATTATCATTATTTTGGATACCTTGTCTATAATAATAAGAAATTTGAACACCAAACAATATTAACAACAAAAGACAATTAAAAAACTAAATAAATGACAAAATCAAAATAAATATTATTAGATTTAAAAAACATTATCTGAATTGAAGAATTAGAAAAGAGAAAAAAAATTTAAATATTATTTTTAAAATGACCACCAACAGAAATTAAAATGCAAATATTAAAAAAACTAAACTTGAAGATAATGTTATTATATTTAAAGAAAATGTTTAACTTGAAGAAAAAAAAATAATAAATATTATTTTTGAAATGATCACCAATATAAATTAAATTTTAAATATTGAAAAAAATCTTGATAACAGTGGAATAAAAAAAATTATAAACAATAACCAAGAGCATGTACATATAAATATGGACAAAAATAAGAGTTAAATGTATAGAATTAAATGTATAAGGGATAAAATAAAAAAAATATCTGTAATAAATTTAATTTAAAGGACAAAATTGAAATAAATCCTAATATGGAAATTCCATAAGCCGAAATAAAACTAGAAATGAAAAGACGTTGGACCAAAATGAAACTCAAATATGTAATTTATCTGCATGGAAGGATAAAATTGAAAGAAATCAAACTTTGGCACCAAAATTGTTAAGGATTTATGATTAATTTGCTTGGAAGTATAAAATTGAAATAAATCAAAACTTTGATACTAAAAATATTAAGGATTTCAGGCTAAAACGAAAAATTTTATCTATTTTTTGAAATATTGTAAATATTTTCTAAAAAATGAACATAAACAAAAGAGTATAAAATTTAAATTGAAAGCCATTTTTTTTTTATAAGAATTAGGGTTTAGGTCGTCATTTATAATATTGATATCAATTTTTTTTTTCAAAAAATCCTAGGTCATTTATTTGCTATTTCTATATATTTTTAGGCGATAATATTCAATAAATATTAAAATATATAATTAGTTTAAAATATATTTATAGAGTAATCGAAATGAAAAGTAGTTCGTATATTTTTTAATTGTAGATAGCTCAGGTAAATTTGTCATTTTTTTTATGAGTTGTTGTTTTTCCCCAGTAACATTAGATCTGACACATAAAAATAAAAATATTTTAATTATTTTTAAAAATAAACTTATTTTTTTGCGTGCTATAGCTACTTATCTACCGTCTAAAAAGAACAGTGTCATCGAAACGGGAAGTGACTCGCATATTTTTTAAGTGTAGATAATCTAGGTAAATTTGTCAACTTTTTATTTTTTTGAGTTGTATTTTGTCCTCAATAATATTACATTTGAAATATTTAAAAATCAAAATATTGTAAATTGTTTTTAAGAAATAAGCTTGAACAAAAGAGCACAAAATTAAAATTCAAAGCTAATTTATTTTTTATTTTATTAGATTTTTTATTATATTAGATGTATTTAAGAATATTGATATTATTTTTTTTTCTAAAAAAATCCTAGGTAATTTTCTGTCTCTGTCTATATATTTTTAGGTGTTAACATTCAATAAATATTAAAACATATAATTAGTTTAACATATTTTAATTTGATATAAATATACAAATGTATAATTAATTTGACATACTTTAAATAATATATTTAACTTGAAGGACAAAATTGAAGTAAATGTAAACATTGAAATTAAATAATTTAAAAGAAAACCTGAAATTAAAAGATCTGGGACCGAAATGAAACTGAAATCCATGATTAACTTGCATAGAAGGATAAAATTGAAAGAAATCAAACTTTGATACTGAAAATATTAAGGATTTATAATAAATTTGCATGGAAGGATGAAATTGAAATCAATCAAAACTTTGATACCAAAAATATTAAGAATTTCAGCCCAATCCGCAAAATTAAAAGCATGAGGACCGAATTGCAACTTCAATATATAAGCAATTTCAATTGAAGGGCGAAATTGAAACAAATCAAAACCTATATAATAGTAATAAGGGACAGAAAACGCAATGAAAACGTTCATGGACTGAAATGAAATTTGAAAAAAAAACAGCTTAGCTGACGTCAGTTGGCGCAGGAAGGAGAGAGAAACTGGGGCGGAAAATTGAAACGACCATTTGCACGTATACGGTCATCGTAGGGACACACGCGCCGCCCCATGTGGATGAGAACATGTCGGAAAAGTATTCTAGACGACAGATGGACATTTTTGGACATCGGAGTAGGCCGCACGCGCCGTCCGAAAAACGCCTGAGCGAAGAGTCGGACGGCGCGTATGGCGACACGCCAACAATAATCCGCCGAAAAAATAATAAAGAAATTGGCTAATTACCGGAACACCCCTCACCCCCAGGCGTGTTTTTTTTTTTCATTTTGCAGGGCCAAAAGCGTTAAAACACTGTTCAATGAATGATTAAAAAATTAAAAACCGGATCGGGTCAACTGCGCCGGACCGGACTGAAACGGGTCAATTACCATTGTGCCCTGGAAACCGGCTGCCTTTTTTGTCTTTTTTAAGGGGTTTTTTCGTTAATACATTGTTTCCAAGCAAAAAAAAAATGCAATCGTGTGCGCGCGATGCACTGGAGCAGATTGCGAGTGAATAGTGACAATGAGTCACGGTGAACAGTGAAAATCCGAGTTGTTTTAGCTCTTTAGGTAATAATATGTCTAAAACAATATATAAATGTCTAATTTAAATATATGTTAAATATATATCAGACTGACGGCCTTGTTTGTGATTTCTGTTTGCTTCAACTTTCTCGTGTTGTGATATGGAGGAAGCAAAGCAAATCAACGTTGAGGTATCAAGGGCAACAGCAGCAGCAGAAGAAGCACAGGGAAAAGGGTCTGTGGACGGGATAATGGAGGTTCAAGAAGTCACAGAGTCCTCAGGATCCCTTCAGCCGAAGAGTCTTAACGGACTAGCCTCTGCCTACAATTCTGCTTTTCGCCAGAGACATGGATTTAAGGAGAAGGTATTCTCTTGTCTCGCCGGAAATAAGTGGAAAATAGTTTAGAGCTGAATTTTTGTGTTTTCTTTCCCTTTTTAATTTATGGTTGTAATATTCTATGATCATGCATCTTTTAGACCCTTTTATTTCTGGGTTTGTGCATGGCATGCTGCTTTTCCGATCATGATGTTTGTAGTTGTTGTTCTGGTCTGCTGCAGTCGAAGCTGGAACAGGTGGTAATCGAGGTAAACTTGGATAGTTCGAAGGCTGGTTACATGGCCTCGAAACTTGCAGCTGAAATTGAAGGTAAGCATAGCAGTAAAGACGATTTGCATTTTCACTTGGAAATCATAAGTGGTTCTTTGACAAATGAGAAATAATTGGATGACTTGCTTAATAGCCAACCGGAGAAGCACCTGTAGTCTCTGTATTTGAGAATGCACCAACCATTCAAAAACCAAAAAAGAAAAGGTCTTAACATACAACCAATCCAATATAAATTGGGTTCCATGCTCTTTTGTTGCTGTTGTTGATGATCCAGTCATGTTAGTTATGTTGAGTTTTTTTTTTTTCGTGTGTGTGTACAATCAGGAAGTTCATCAAGTTATTTCATCTTGTTGATGGGTTTATTTTGGGGAAATCAGTAGGTGTGGAAAGTGTGAAGCTAGGAGGGCCAGAGAGGAACCTAGTGGAAGTGATAGGAGATGGAGTCGATGCCGTACATCTTGTAACTTTGCTACGAAAGAAGCTTGGAAATGCAAAGCTAATAAGCACGGGTCCTGTGAAGGAGCCGATGAAAGATGCCATGGAAGTTGAGCCCGTGCTGATCAAAGAAGAGGAAAATGAGCCAGTGTTTCAACCCCCAGTTTCATTATCCATTCCTCATCGTCTCCATCTTATCAGCGAGGTTGAATGCTCTAACTGGCTCCCATGTACTCTTGCTCCATTGTTTTATTCAAGATAGAGTAAATGAAGTAGAGTTTATGCATTTCAATGGCAATGTTCTATATTATGAAAACTTTGTTTGAGAGTTGGCGGCCAAGCTAGTGACAATGGGTTTTCAAATCTACTGAAAGAAGAAAAGCAGGATTCACGAAAATTGAAATGTGCTTTGCTTTAAATGCAAATTAAGCTTGTAGAATTAAATTTTTTCACTTATCATTAATCCTATTATGTTATTTGCAATGGCACAGTCTGCAGTGGATACCGTTGAGACAAGGAAGCTGAATGAAGCAATGGAGATGGAAACTAAGACAAACACTCATAGTAATCTCAGTCTCGAAAACGCAGAGAGTTCATGTAAAACCGTAAGAACTACATCTTAGCCAATTTATAAATGAAAAACGGTGATTCTGAAATTCTTTGAAGTTCTGTCAAATTTCTCTGGTGTAGAAAACAGCCGAGTGGACTTTACTAATCACCAGTTTACTTCTGGAGGCTACATCTGCGATTTTTGATCACATGGGCTATGCATTAACTAGCATGGTGATGGAATTTGTAGCTTTGCTTCTTTCCATTCTTGATCTCATTCACAAGGCTCGAGAGAAGGGAATTTCATGTGATGGGAGCGGCCTGCTGCCTTGTTTTTATCGCCATTCAAGCCAATTCTTTTGGTAATCTTATTGAGTACTTTGGATTTGCTGGTGCTGTCTGGCAATGCTCTTACACAACAGTAGGGTATCACTATACTTGTCAGAAGTTGGATAATCCAATCAAAATGTGTCTTCTGCCTTTCATTTTCGCTTTGTGTGTGTGCTAATTTCTAAGCTAGTTAAGAGTAGCCAACATGAACCGTTGGTTGGACTTAAACCCACATGAGAGGTAATATGTTTTTAGCAGATTAGAATATCATTTAATTGCACCAGTGCATGCATGCTCTAGATGAGGTTAATGTTAACGAAATTCAAATTATTCACATTGTAAGCTGAAGAGAAGGGAGTTAAAGAAAAAAGAGAATTTTTGGATCATGTTGGCAAGAGATGTCTGTTAAATAATATTTATATAGTCTTATTTAGTCTTATTTATTAAGGATAGAATAGTACTTTCTATTTAACTTATATATAATTTGTTTGTAATTAGGTTAAGACTAAGCACTCATAATCACCAAAAATCGCAGCCTCTATTTTTGTGTTTAAGCTTAATTATTTTAACAATGTCAACAGTGCCAAAGGGAGTAGTTGAAAATCAATGTGTCGAAGGGGATCATTCTCATGCATATTTCCTTGTTCTGATGGGTTGCAAGAGTTCAATGGAACTGCATTACAAGTTTACAGGGTTTTAGAGGTGGTGTTGCTGGTATTCCATTAGTGCAATCCCCATAATGTAATCTGATCTAAGCTGAATATGATGGAAACAACTCTTAGGGCTCGATGTATGTTTGAGAGTGTGGTTAAGGTTGTTTTTAATAGTGTTTTTTATTTAAAAATATATTCAAATATTTTTTTAAATTATTTTTTATATTAGCATATGAAAATGATCTAAAACATTTAAAATTTTAATTTAAAATAAAAAATAAAAAAAATATTTTTTTTAAATATTTATGAAACAGAATATCATACAAGACATTTCTTATTTCTAAGCTAGCTAAGAGAAGCCAACATGAACCGTTGGTAGAACTTAAACCCACATGAGAGGTAATATGTTTTTGGCAGATTAGAATATCATTTAATTGCACTAGTGTGTGCATGCTCTAGATGAGGTTATTTTAAATTAAAATTTTTAGTATTTTTAAATTGTTTTGACATGTTGATATTAAAAATATTTTTTAAAAAATAAAATAAAAAATTATTTTAATATAATTTTAAATAAAAAAATATTTTAAAAAACAAACTTAACTTAATCATATTTTTGTGAAAGAAGGAACATACTAAAGTAGTGGGTCAAGGACCACAATGTATTTGATTTACAATACTTTTCAAAAGTATTTTTTTACTTAAAACTACATTAATATAAGTTTTTTCAAGATTTTTTTTAATATTAACACACACATATATAAAAGAAAGCATTCAAATCGAAATATCAAGGCCTTTGGAAGTCATGTTGATTAGATGTTACTGTCTAGCAATGTTCTTGCCCAGCAACATAGTATATCTATTATAAAATAAATTAAAAAAATCAGTGTTTCACTATAACATGTGAATAAAAATACTATAGATTATAATAATATTTTTGGGTCAATTTAGTTTTTCAATTCGGTTCGGTCGGGTCACTATTTTATTAATTTTTTATATATTTCTTTCCATAGTAAAATAATCATTCTATTCCTTAAAAAAAAAGAAGATAAAAAACACCTCTGACCGGGGGGTGCCGTAATAATTGCACATTTCTTTGCATAGTGAAATAACCCTTTTACCCTCCAATAAGACAAAAACCATGGCTTGCACTATAACATGTGAATAAAAATACTGTGGATTGTAATCATATTTTTAGGTCAATTTAGTTTTTTATTTCCGTCTGATCGGGTCACCGATTTATTAATTTTTTATATTTCTTTGCACGGTAGAATAATCGTTCTATCCCTAGAAAAAAATAAAAAAAACAACTCTGGTCAGGGGGTGCGGTGATAATTGCACATTCCATTGCACAATGAAATAATCTTTTTACCCTCCAATAAGACAAAAACCATGATTTGCCTACGGGAATATTTCAAAAATTTCACATTGTTTTTTAAAATGTCTAAATATTAATATGCCCCTCAATAGGATAAAAATGAAGAGTTAACTGTAAGAGTGTTCTGGTAATTTACCATTTATTATTATTATTATTATTATTATTATTATTATTATTTTCTATCGAATACTGTGCACGCTTGTGACACATGCACCGATCGTATTCGGCTTTATGCCCCCGCTTCGGGTGGTGTGTTTGGCATCGTCTGGTGGCGGAAAATATTCATCCAGCTTCTCACCTAATGTGCCGCCGTGTACTTTTCCTCATGGTATGGCACGTCTTGGCACACGATGGTCGGATTCATGACAGTGATCGGTTGAACGTTTTTTCTTCTTTTCTTTCTCTTGCATGCTAAACTACATGGAAGCCCTCCGGGTTTATGGTTGTTTCATTTCAATTCCTGATTTTTTAATGGTGTTGTAAGGCCTTTATTTTTGTTATGTGAGTTTTAATTTATTTCAATTGTGTCATTCGATTAAAATTGATTATATATTTAGGTTGCAATTTGGTACTTATTCTTTTAATTCTCGGATTGGTTTTAAATCTCTTAATATATTCGATATATAAGTTTTTATTTTTTTAATTTTGTATTTTGATTGAAATTGATAATATATTTAGTTTTCATTTCGACTCTTATACTTTTAATTTTTTATTTTAATTCCTTTATTTTTTTATATTTTTGAAATAATATTTATTTTTGTCTATGTTTATATATGTGTGCTCTTAGTTTTGATTTTTATTTATTTTTATTTATTTATTGAGGTGGTATTTTTTTTGAAATATTTAGTTTTTAAATTTTAGTTTGTGTTTGTGATCATTTGAAAATTGATATTTCTATTTTTTTCTCTCTTTGTTCTTTCTTTTAGTTTTTTTATTAGTTTTTTCTTATTTTCAAATCAATTAATTTTTTCTCAGCTAATAATTTTTATTTTTGTTTTATCATTTATTTTATTTTTATGTTTACTCTTTTGTTAAAGTTTTTAGGCTTTTTTAGTCTTTGATTGATTTTGTTTTTTTCATTATTAATGCAATAATAATTATAACAACAACAACTACAATAATAATTTTAGTTTTGTTCTTGCTTACTCATTTGTTAATGTTGTTTAGTTTTTTTTTTCTCAGAGTAATTTTTATTATTTTCTCTTTTGTTGAGGTAATATTTTTTTGAATTTTTTTTAAATTTTAGTTTGTATTTATGATTATTTGAAAATTTATATATTTTTTTTCTTGTTGTTCTTTCTTTTATTTTTTTTTATTATTTTATTTTCACATCAAATGATTTTTTAGTTTTTTTATTCTTTGATTTATTTTTTTTCATTATTAACGCAATAATAATAATAATAATAATTGTAATAATTGTAATTGTAATTGTAATTGTTTTTCTTGCTTCCTCTTCTGTTATTGTTTTTGAGTTTTTTTCCTTTGGATTGTTTTATAGTTTTTATTGATTTAACATTAATAACAATGATATTTATAGATATTAAAGTTTCGATATTGCTGTTGTTATAATAGGGTGTGTTGATATGTTTCATCATATCAAACCTTACATGTATAGATGTTATATTTTATTTTTGAACTAATAAAACCTATTAATTATTTGAATTTTAACAATTATAAAAATTATTTATTTAGTCCGCAACATACTTCTGTCAATTTAACTAGTAATAATCCAATCATGGTGTGTCTTCTACCTTTCATTTTCAAGAGTTGACCAGTTGAACCATAAGATTATTTAGGGGGAAGATACCATCAAGAGATCGTTTTCTACATTTTTATCATTGAGATAATTGCTTATATTTGATCATATCAACTAAATTACAAGCCAGCTGATTTATAATTTATGGGGCATTTGAGATAATAATAATAAAAAAATCACTTGAAAATAAAATAAAGTAATATATTTTTGATGTAAACATATCGAAATAATTCAAAACAATATAAAAAAATTAATTTGAAGTATAAGAAAATTAAGTTTTTTAAAAAATACAGTTTAGCTGCGCTATCAAACACCCTTTTAACCCGTATAAGATTTAAAATTTAAAATTAATTTTAGTGTTTTATATTATTTTAATGTACTGATATCAAAAATGATTTTAAAAAATAAAAATATATTATTTTGATATATTTCTGAACAAAAAATATTTTTAAAAATAATATCAAAACACATTGCTGTATATACTCCAACCAGTAATCCATATTTAAATAATTAAAAATAGTTTTCTCATTTTTGGATGCTATTTCTAGCATTTTAAATCAAAAGACCAAAATATAAAATAAATAAAAATATTCATTACTTTCTCCTTCCTCGCATCCAGGCTCAGTTGTGTGTGTGTGTTAGTGTAAGCTCCGTCGTTCGCCGCAGGTGCCCAAGAGCTGCAGTCTAGTTATTTTTCTAGCAAAGGCCATGAGGTTTTGGTGTTTGCAGGCCTAACTCACTAAGCTTCCAGTCTCATCTGTCTGAGATCCTAACTCACGCCCAAGTGAGTGGTTAAGCTTTCATCTGTCTCATTTGAGGATGCCTTTGTTCTACCTCTCGACTTGGTTGCAGACCAAGAGAGGGCGATGAGGGGCTTTTATACGACTACTACTAATAATTAATAATAATAAAATAGGGTTGGGGTTATAATAATAATAATAATAATAATAATATATCAGCAATTATATTATTATTATTTTTATTATTAATTATTATAAAAAAATAATTTAAAAAATCCTATTAATTCAAGACAATAAATCATATTAATTAACTTCAATTACAATTATCATAAAAAATATACAATTACTTGAAAAACATACAATAAGTAGTTTAAATTTTAAATTTCAAATATTGTGGATATTTTAATTTATTTTTTTAATTTAAATATAATTAAAAAAATAAAAATTTTATTGTTGGAGGATTTTTCAAAAGTAATTATTTAATTATATAATTTATTCTTATTAATTGTATAATTAATTGCATAATTAAACTACATAAAAAATAATTATATTATATTTAAAATAATATAAAAAAAAACTCTAACGTTGACCAATATATATACTATTCTTGGTCTTCGTGGTAAGTAAAAAGCAAGACCGTATCACTTGCTCCCATTCGTTTTCTTTCTCCTTGCATTTTCTTTGTTCCTCAAAGCATCCATTACTCTGGGCCTTGTTTGTGATTTCTGTTTGCTTCAACTTTTTCGTGTTGTGATATGGTGGAAGCAAAGCAAATCAACGCTGAGGCATCAAGGGCAACAACAGCAGAAGAAGAAGCACCGGGAAAAGGGTTGGTGGATGGGATAATGGAGGTTCAACAAGTCACAGAGTCCTCAGGACCCCTTCAACCGAAGAGTCTTAACAGAGTAGCCTCTACCCACTCCTTTCGCCAGCGACATGGATGTAAGGAGAAGGTATTCTCTTGTCTCGCCGAAAATAAGTGGAAAATAGTTTAGAGCTAAACTTCTCTGTGTTTTCTTTCCCTTTTTAATTTATGACTGTAATATTCTATAATCATGCATGTTTGAGACCCTTTTTCTGAGTTTGTGCATGGCATTCTGCTTTTCCGATCATGATGTTTGTAGTTGTTGTTCTGGTCTGCTGCAGTCGAAGCTGGAACAGGTGGTAATCGAGGTAAACTTGGATAGTTCGAAGGCTGGTTACATGGCCTCGAAACTTGCAGCTGAAATTGAAGGTAAGCATAGCAGTAAAGACGATTTGCATTTTCACTTGGAAATCATAAGTGGTTCTTCGACAAATGAGAAATAATTGGATGACTTGCCTGATAGCCAACCGGAGAAGCACCTGTAGTCTCTGTATATCAGAATGCACTAACTATTCAAAAACCAAAAAAGAAAAAGCCTTAACATACAGCCAATCCAATCTAATTTGGGTTTCATGCCCTGTTGTTGCTGTTGATGATGATTCAGTCATGGTTGCTATACAGGCAGTATGTTGAGTTTTTTTTTTTGTGTATGTGTACAATCAGGAAGTTCATTAAGTTATTTCAACTTGTTGATTGGTTTATTTTGGGGAAATCAATAGGTGTGAAAAGTGTGAAGATAGGAGGGCCAGATAGGAACCTATTGGAAGTGATAGGAGATGGCGTCGATGCCGGACATCTTGTAACTTTGCTGCGCAAGAAGTTTGGAAATGCAAAGCTAATAAGCCCGGGTCCTGTGAAGGAGCCGATGAAAGATGTCATGGAAGATGAGCCCCTCCTGATCAAAGAAGACGAAACTGAGCCAATGTTGCAAACCTCAATTTCATCATCCATTCCTCGTGGTCTCGATACTACCAGCGAGGTTGAATGCTAAAACTGGCTCCCTTGTACTCTTGCTCCATTGTTTTATTCAAGATAAGAGTAAATGAAGTAGAGTTTAGGCATTTCAACGGGCAATGTTTTATAGTATGAAAACTTTGTTTGAGAAATGGCGGCCAAGCTAGTGACAATGGGTGTTCAAATCTAATGATAGAAGAAAAGCAGGATTCACGGAAATTGGATTGTGCTTGCTTTAAATGCAAACTAAGGTTGTAGAATTAAATTGTTCACTTAATATTAAGCCTATTATGTTATTTGTAATGGTACAGTCTGCAGCGAATACCGTTACGATAGAACTGAATGGAGCAATGGAGAACGAAACTATGACAAACACCTATAGTAATCTCAGTCTGGAAAACGCAGAGAGTTCATGTAAAAGCGTAAGAACTACATCTTAGCTAATTTATAAATGCAAAATGGTGCTTTTATAATTTTTTGAAGCTCAGTCAAATTTCTCTGGTGTAGAAAACAGCTGAGTGGGCTTTACTAATCACCAGCTTGGTTCTGGAGGCTATATCTGCGATTTTTGATCAGCTGGGCTATACATTAACTAGCATGGTGATGGCATTTGTAGCTTTGCTTCTTTCCATTCTTGATCTCATTCACAAGGCTCAAGAGAGGGGGATTACATGTGATGGGAGGGGGCTGCTGCCCTGTTTGAATCGCCATCCAAGCCATGATTTCCAGAATCGCAAGCCTTTTGCTAGTCTTGTTGTGTACTTTGGATTAGCTTGTGCTGTCTGGCAATGCTCTTTCGCAATAGTAGGGTATTACTATACTCGTCATAAGTTGGTTAATCCAATCAAACTCTGTCTTCTGCCTTTCATTTTCGCTTTGTGTGTGCTAGTTTCTAAGGTAGTTAAGAGTAGCCAACATGAACCGCAGGTTGGACTTAAACCCACATGAGAGGTAATCTGCTTTTAGCAAATTAGAATTTCATTTGATTGCACTAGTGTATGCATGCTCTAGATGAGGTTAATGCAAACAGATCTCAAAATATATTTATTTTGAAAAAAACATTAAATTGATGACCTTTTCTCTTATTTTTTCTTATGATTTTGATTATTCGAATATCAGAAATAAAAAAAATATATGAAAAGAATTATTATTGTTTTGGTCGCAATCTTTCTGTGTGCTGCCAGCAGTTATAAAGAGTATGGAAGTGGGCACCGTGTGATTTTGGGCACACACCATTGGTTTTGGGCTCAATCATGTGGAAGTGGTGGGTCATTGGCCACAATGTATTGGTGATCGAGATTATTTTTTAAAATATTTTTTATTTAAAAATAATATATTTTTTATTATTTTAAAATAATTTTTAACATCAGTATATCAAAATGATTTAAAAAAGTAATTTTGTTTTAATTGAAAATAAAAATAAAATAAAAATTTAAATTTTTTAAAAAATACTTTTCAATTATGCTCTCAAAATCTTGTAGTCAGTGACAAATCTAGACTTTAATGTTTTTTAAAATATTTTTTTTAAATGAAATTTTCTAATATTTCTAAATAGTTTGATATGTTGATGTCAAAATATGTTTTAAAAATAAAAAACAGTTTTTATTAAAAAATACATATTTTTTTTTTTAATTTTTAATATTAACGCATCAAAATAATAAAAATATATACATGAGATATCATTCAAATCTAAATATCATCTGCTGTGGAAGTCTTGTTGACTAGTTGTTGCTGTCTGGCAATGTTCTTGCCCAGCAACATCGTACACCTACAATAATCAATCAAGGTGTGTCTTCTACCTTTTATTTTCACATTGTGTGTGGTCATTGCTTATAACTGCATTTTTTCATTGAGATCTCAAGATATTTTTCTGTCAATTTTTTTTTAATTACTTATATTTTATGATATCAACTAATTACAAGAGTTTAAACTTACAGAGTGTTTGAGATAATAATAAAAAAATATTTTTCACTTGAAAATAAATTAAAAAATATAAATGCAACAAAATAATTTAAAATAATAATAATAATAATAATATTTAAAAAATAAAAATAAAATATTTTTTTTGAAAAACACACCTTTTAACCCAAATAAATTTTAAGATCATAATCTTTTCATGTCAACTTGGAGCTTGGCTGTGGACATGATTGACTACATGTTTTCATAAAATCTTTTTTTCTCTTTTGAAATTAGATGTTTTATTTATTTATTATTATTATTTTAAAATGATGATATCATGATTTTTTTTTAAATAACTAAAATTATTTTTAATACAAATACAAGATAATCTTTAGTGAATCAAGTGGCGTGTTTATTACTATGTAAATGATAAAAACAATTGTTTGTTTTTACAAGAAGTCAACGTGGCAGCATTTCAGGAATCAACTCCAAACAGTAACAATTCACCAAAATCCAGCGTATCCTCCCATCCTGCTCTACCGTCGACTTCACTGCGGTGTTTGGGAGCATGGTTATAGTTATTTTTTAAAGTATTTTTAACACTGAAATATATTAAAATAATATTTTTTATTTTTTAAAAATATTTTTGACATCAGCACATTAAAATAATCTAAAAACATCAAACTATAATTATTTAAAATGAAAAAAAAAACCGCAATGCCAAACAGACACTTAATCTCTTCCATTTCTCTCCCTTCGTTTTCAAACTATTTTTTTCTTCTCATTAATTAAAAAGAAAAAAGAAATTAGGGTTTTCTTCAAAATTCTGAAAAATATGGAGAAAATCAGAAGACCATCTCATGCCGGTTCTTGGTACACAGACAACCGTATGTCCTCACTCTCCTTTACAATTTTTTTTAATCAATTATATTATCTATACATATATATATATATATATATATATATATATATATTAATTTTGCTGTTAATTTTAGCCAAAAGACTTGAAGAAGAACTCGAGGGATGGCTAAGTGCTACTGGATTAACGAAATCTCCTGATGTTCGCGGTGTTATTGCTCCGTATATTACTATTGATCCCTTAGTTTTGATCTTTTGATAGTTTCTTCTTTTTTTTATATATATATATATAATTAATTTGTTTTTTTTTTCTTTTTTTTATTATTTTGGATGGGAAAATGGAAATTATAGACATGCAGGCTACTCCTATTCAGGCCGTGCTGCTATTTAATGCCATCCCTGATATGTCTAGGTGGGTGTAAGATGGACAGGATATTCTAACTCTTTTCCTGATCTGCTTTGAAGATTTCTTGGTGTCACAAAAGGCTAGGGATTGAAACTTCTGTTAGTCCAGTGGAGGACCAGATATGCATGCTTCTATTTATATGTTGGATTTCTATCTGGAACTTTTAGCTTACACCTCTTCTGTCGTCAGTTATTTACCGGCCGAGTCACCGGCTCTGTTACGCCTCAACGAATATGATACTGACAAGGCTTGCTCTTCGGTTCCTTGTGATTGCAGGTATTTTTTAGTCCTCCTATACTGTTACATTCAGCACATTGTTTGCTCTGGGGGCAAATGATGGACGTTTGTGCGTATTCTTGGTTCGGAATGCGAGTCAAGATTGGTGATTGGTTATGAAGCTGGTTATATAAGCCACTTTTGATTTTCTTTTCATACAGTGTAGCTGCTGTGATTCACAGCTGATTGATTTGATCATTTCACACAATGAAAACCATCTTGTTCGTCATTTGTAGAGGCTCTGTGCCTGCTATGGATCTGTTAATCTGCACTCTTGCATAACAATTCATTCCTTTTGGCATGCATTAAAGCAAGTCCTGGTATAAGTGGTGTTTTTGTCTCTGAATCCGCAGTGCCAAACACTTCACTCTCTGAATCCGCAGTGTTAGCTGCTTATTTGCTGACACAATGTGAAGAAGATAGTTTGCAGGCTTGATATGAAGAGCCCTGGAGCCTCAGATCTGTTCTTTGCCCTTGAATATCCCTGGTAAACAAAGCAAGGAACAGGAGATTATCTGTTTGTTCAATAATCCATACAAAATGGTTTCAAAAAATTGTGATAGGGTTCTTCTCTCTAAAACGATCCCTGATTAAACGAGTCTCTTAATTTTACTAGTGTTTGTGATTTTATTTTTCATGAGTGATATTGGTTTGGTGAAGAGTGAATCATAGCCGTTAAACTCAAAGTTATCAATACCATTTTAATTGTTATTTTATTTTTTTCAAGTGGAATTGAATGTCTCAGATTTAAAATGTTTTGGCACATCGTTTTGAAATTGTTCTATATATATATATATTAATTCACAAAAAAATAGTTTAAGTCTAAAAATAAAATTATTTAGAATTGTCTAAAAAAGATACAATAAAATGATTTTTTTGAATAAAATTATGAACATGTATAATATTACGAGAATATCATTATCATTCTCGTAAGGTCATTACATTCTTTGATTACTCTGAAATTTTAACATAATATATATATAAATATATCAAGAAACTTGTAAAATTTCATCTTAATCTAACGGTCGGATTAAGAGATATAATTGATATTATAAAATGATTTATTATTTAAAAAAAACTATTTAGCTGAAACAGAACGGGCGTAACGAAACTATTACGTTTCATCCAATATTTTACTGAAAAATTCAGAATTAACCAGAATTGAAATCAAGATAAAAATGACATTATTTTATCTCATTTATTTAACTGATGCAAAATATTTACAACCGAAACTGAAATTTGATCTGACTATTTGACTCTGCTAATCTAATATCTAAACTAGATCTACTTAAAAAATAATATAAAAATGATATTAGTATATGAAAATGATCTAAAAATATTCAAAATTTTAATTTAAAATAAAAAATAAAATATATTTTTTAAAAATATTTATGTTAAAAATATTTATGAAACACAATGTTAAATAAAACATTTCTTATTTCTAAGCTAGCTAATAGCAGCCAACATGAACCGTTGGTAGAACTTAAACCCCCTTGAGAGCTAATATGTTTCTGGCATATTAGAATATCATTTAATTGCACTAGTGTGTGCATGCTCTAGATGAGGTTATTTTAAATTAAAGTTATTAGTATTTTTAAATTGTTTTGATATGTCAATGTTAAAAATATTTTTTCAAAATTAAAAAAAATATTATTTTAATATAATTTTAAATAAAAAAATATTTTAAAAAATAACCTTAATTCAATCATATTTTTGTGAAAAAAGGAACATACTTAAAGTAGGGGGTCAAGGACCATAATGTATTTGATTTACAATATTTTTCAAAAGTATTTTTTACTTAAAATTACATTAAAATAAGTTTTTTTAGGATTTTTTTTAATATTAACACACACACACACACACACACACACACACACACACACACACACACATATATATATATATATATATATATATAAAAGAAAGTATTTTAATCTAAATATCAAGTCTTTTGGAAGTCATGTTGATTAGATGTTACTGGCTAGCCATGTTATTGCCCAGCAACATAGTATATCTATTATAAAATAAATTAAAAAAATCAATGTTTCACTGTAACATATGAAAAAAAATATTATGAATTATAATAGTATTTTTGGATCAATTTAGTTTTTTAGTTCGGTTCAGTCAGGTCACTGGTTTATTAATTCTTTTTATTTCTTTGCATAGTAAAATTATTATTTTATCCCCTGAAAAGGACAAAAAAAAAAACAACTTTGGGCAGGGGGTGCCATGATAATTGCACATTCCTTTGCATAGTAAAATAACCTTTTTATCCTCCAACAAGATAAAAATCATGGCTTGCACTGTAGCATGTGAATAAAAATATTGTAGATTGTAATAATATTTTTGGGTCAATTCAATTTTTTAGTTCAATCCAGTCAGGTCACCGATTTATTATTTTTTTTATTTCTTTGCATGGTAAAATAATCATTCTATCCCTCGAAAAAAATAAAAAAAAAGCTCTGGCCAGGGGGTCCCGTGATAATTGCACATTCTATTGCATAATGAAATAACCCTTTTACCCTCCAATAAGACAAAAACTATGGCTTGCCTGCGGAGATGTTTCAAAAATTTCACATTGTTTTTGACAATGTCTAAATATTAATTTGCCCCTCAATAAGACAAAAATGACGAGTTGACTGTAAGAGTGTTTCGTTAATTTACCATTTATTATTATTTTCTATCGAATACTGTGTGCGCTTGTGACACACGCGCCCATAGTATTTAGCTTTACGTCCCCGCTTCAGGTGGCGTGTTCGGCATCGTTTGGTGGCTGAAAATATTCATCCAACGTCTCACCTAATGTGTCGCTGTGTACTCTTTCTCATGATGTGGCGCGTCGTGGCACACGATGGTCGGATTCATGACAGTGATTGGTTGAATGTTTTTTCTCATTTTCTTTCTCTTACATGCTAAACTATATAGTAGCCCTTAGGGTTTATGGTTGTTTTATTTTAGTTCTTGATCTTTTAATGGTGTTGTAAGGCCTTTATTTTTGTTGTGTGAGTTTTAATTTGTTTCAGTTGGGTCATTTGATTGAAATTGATTATATATTTAGGTTGCAATTTGGTACTCATTCTTTTAATTGTCGTATTGGTTTAAATCTCGTAATATATTCGGTATAGAAGTTTTGATTTTTTTAATTTTATGTTTTGATTGAAATTGATAATATATTTGGTTTTCATTTCGACTCTTATACTTTTAATTTTTTATTTTAATTCCTTTATTTTTTTATATTCCTGAAATAATCTTTATTTTTATCTATGTTTATATATGTGTGCTCTTAGCTTTGATTTTTAATTTTTATTATTTTTTTATTTATTGAGGTGGTATTTTTTTGAAAGATTTAATTTTTAAATTTTAGTTTGTGTTTGTGATAATTTGAAAATTAATATTTCTGTTTTTTCTCTCTCTTTGTTCTTTCTTTAGTTTTTTATTAGTTTTTTTTTTAATTTTCAAATCAATTGATTTTTTCTCAGCTAAAAATTTTTATTTTTATTTTATCATTTTTTTGTCTACTCTTTTGTTAAAGTTTTTAGGCTTTTTTAGTTTTTGATTGATTTTTTTTATTATTAACACAATAATAATAATAATAATAATAATAATAATAATAAGAAGAAGAAGAAAATAAATATAATAATAATAATAATTTTAATTTTAATTTTAATTTTGCTTACTCTTTTGTTAATGTTGTTGAGTTTTTTTTTTCTCAGAGTAATTTTTATTATTTTCTCTTTTGTTGAGGTAGTACTTTTTTGAAATTTTTTACTTAAATTTTAGTTTGTATTTATGATTATTTGAAAATTTATATTTCTTTTTTTTTTTTTTACTATTGTTCTTACTTTTATTTTTTTATTTTTTATTTTATTTTCACATCAAAATATTTTTAGGCTTTTTTATTCTTTCATTTAATTTTGTTTTTTTTGTTTTTATTATTAGCACAACAACAACAACAACAACAATAATAATAACAATAATAATAATTGTAATTGTAATTGCAATTTTTTTTCTTACGTCCTCTTCTGTTATTGTTTTTAAGTTTGTTTCCTCTGGATTGTTTTATAGTTTTTATTGATTTAACATTAATAGTAATGATAGTTTTAGATATTAAGACTCCGATGTTACTGTTGTTATAATAGGGTGTGTTGATATGTTTTATCATATCGAACTTTGCATGTATAGATGCTATACTTTATTTTTCAACTAACAAAACCTATTAATTATTTTAATTTCAACAATTATAAAAATTATTTACTTAGTCCACAACATAGTTTGGTCAATTTAACTAGTAATAATCCAATCAAGGTGTGTCTTCTACCTTTTATTTTCAAGAGCTGACCACTTGAACCATAAGATTATTTAGGGGGAAGATACCATCAAGAGATCATTTTCTGCATTTTTATCATTGAGATAATTACCTATATTTGATCATATCAACTAAATTACAAGTCAACTGAGTTATAATTTAGGGGGTATTTGAGATAATAATTGTAAAACCTCCGGGTGAAAAAAATCATAAATTGACTAGTTTTATATATATAAAAAAAATTTGTAACTCTTGATTGAGTTATCTAAAAATCCTGAAATTGTGCGTGGAGTCTTCTAATATGATACTTTAGCTTGGGTTAAAATTTCAGAATTTTTAGAGAAATTCGGAAATTTGACGAAAAATCACAATTCGACTAGTTTTACGTTATTGGATGTAATTTTGGATCCGACCATTGGATTGAACTGAAATTTTCTGAGAAATCTTAAAATATATTGAATAAAATCTGATTAAAAATTTTAAGATGAATGGAAGCTCGGTAGTGCTAGCAAAAAAAAAAAATCATTATGGGTATAATAGAAATTTGCCATGGAAAACAGAGCATATAAGCTCTCCTTCTCTCCTGTGAACTGCCGAATGGGCAGAAAACAGAAAAAAGTTAAGAGAAACAGAGCAACATGAGAGAAAGAGAGAAAAGTAAGGGAAAACAATAAGAAATTAAGAAAATACCTTTATAAGCTTGCAAGTTCAACCCATAAAATACTAAAGCAAGTGAATGAAGGAGGATTTGAGAAAGGGAATTCAGCTAACTTTGGAAGAGAAGAGAAATTAGAAGAAAAGCAATAGGTAAGCATGAGAAGTTTAGATTTCATGTTTGATTTAGATGTGTTCTTAAGCTTATTTGATTAAGTTGGGAAGAAATTTCATGGAATTTTACCTTAGTTTTTCTTAAATCCTAGATTTTTGAACTTAGGGTTCTTATGTGAATTTGGGGGAATAAGGAGGGGAGGGAAAAATGATGAAATTGAAGTGGAATAGAATGAAAATAAGTTGAAATAACAAGTAAATGAAGAAAAATTTGGGGGAGGAAAAAGAAACACCACATTTGGCCAAATGAAGGAAAAAGTGGGAGAATGAGTTTTGATGTTAATGTTTAGAAACAAACCATGTTTAATCATGATAATTGAAAATGTAAGAAAGACTAAATGAAGAGATAGCATTTAAATTGAGAAAATAATAATAATAATAAGTAAATTCAAATTAAAAGAGAAATAAATTAGTTAAAAGAAAATATGAAGACAAGATGTCTAGATTGTGTTTGAATATAGTATTTAGATAAAATGAATAACATGATGTGAGGGTATAAAGAATAGAAGAATTATTTGATGGAGGAACTATGAACATAGAGTAAGCAAAGAAGTAATTTGAGTTAAATATGAGGTTGTATGTAAAATAATGATGTTATATTTGAGAATGAATTTTTTATTAGAACAAATTACAAATAAAAATATTATGTGTTTTGCATTTCAACACGTAAGAAAAATATTGATGGACTAGTGATATAATGACACTTGATTGATTCGGGAATGGTGTCTGGAGCTAGTTATCAGACAGGAGGAGTTGGGTCATCCCGAGCAGAAGGTAGGTGATTTATCATCTTATTTTATGATTTTTAGTTTCCCTAATAATCTGTGTTGCGCATTTAATTGATATTAAATGAATGAAGCAAATGAATAAAGTCAGTTGTGGTTATGTGAATTACCGGTAAATTACGTGAAATTACCGGTTTTGTTGGTTAACAAAGAGGTTAACCGGATATGGGGTAATTCAAATGGAATTACCGAATCGATTGGCTAATAAAAGAAGTTAGCCGGATACTGGGTAATTCAATTGGAATTATCGGATTGATTGGCTAATAAAAGAGATTAACCGAACGCTGGGTAATTCAAATGGAATTACCGGATTGATTGGCTAATAAAAGAGGTTAGCCGGATGCTGGGTAATTCAAATAGAATTACAGGATTGTTTGGCTAATAAAAGAGATTAGTCGGATGTTGGGTAATTCAATTGGAATTACCGGATTGATTGGTGAGTAATTATATGGAAGTGTTAGATCTATATGGTAATTAAGATGAGTTAGCTGGATTTGTAAATTTGAAAAAGATTATGTAAATTAAGGGATTAAGTTAGATTCAAGTAGAAGTATTAAATTTGAAAGGTTAAGAGTAATTAATTAATATTAGAATAATATGGTGAATAAGTTACTTAATATTGTTATTGTTGAAACAGGTACATCGCAAGGTGGTGCAGATCGTTAGATGTAGGAATACTCCTGTTTATGAATTACTATTTTGGGAATGTAATATTCATGTCTTTACTTTGAGTGTCAATCCTTTTGTGTTGTAAAAATTAAGTAGAAGATGGAATATGTAGTGGATATATTATATGTATGTATAGTTGTTAGTATAACCAAATCATTTTCAAAATGATAAGATAAGATTTATTATAATTTAATATGACTATTAATCTTAATGTTGTGTTTATGTAGTTTAAAGACTTATATGTAGTTAACCAGTATTTATTACGTTTAATGATGAATTTGTTTATCTTTTGAGTTGTTTTGGTAGTACATGTATGTTGATTGACTAATTGATGTTATAAGACTTGCATATATTGATAAGTATAAATATTGAGTTATTGTTTGATGAATGGAATGTGATCCAGGATGATTGGATTAAGATGGAAGTCATAATGACATATAATAGAAGTGTTGTTGATAACTTGATACCAACGAAGAAAAAAAAATCCCATAATTTTTAGACATATTACCCAATACTTGATATTTGTAAAGAAATGCAGGGAGATTACATGATATTAGAATTTGAGAGTGTTACAATAATAATAATAATAATAATTTCACTTGAAAATAAAATAAAATAATATATTTTAACAAAAATATATTTTTGATGTAAACATATCAAAATAATTCAAAACTATAAAAAAATTAATTTGAAGTATAAGAAAATTAATTTTTAAAAAAAAACACAGTTTAGCTGTGTTATCAAACACCCTTTTAACCCAAATAAGATTTAAAATTTAAAATTATTTTTAATAATTTAAATTATTTTAATGTGTTGATATCAAAAATAATTTTAAAAAATAAAATATATTATTTTTTATATATTTATAAATATAAAATACTTTTAAAAATAATATCAAGAAGAGTAGTCTTAATAGTGTTAAAAGCACTAGTCTAAACTAGACCGAGTTAAAGAAAAAAAAACCCGATTAAACTTGACTAATCATTTCAAATATTTGGGTTGACTTGTGATATAACGGGGGTTTATCCTTCAAGACTTTCTTGCAGTTTAATTAAAGGGCAAAAAAAAGAAAAGAAAAGAAAAACGAGCATTGCAGGACGGTGTCACCTGTTACGTTTGGTTTCCTCTCTCCTTGGCAGACAGTGTCTGGAAAGAGGAAGCCTCTCCTAGTAGGAAGAAAAAAGCAAGACGGTATCACCTGCTCCCATTCGTTTCCTATCTCCTTGCGTTTTCTTTTTTCCTCAAAGCATCCATTATTCTGGGCCTTGTTTTTTATTTCTGTTTGCTTCAAATTTTTCGTGTTGTGATATGGAGGAAGTAAAGCAAATCAACGTTGAGGTATCAAGGGCAACAACAGCAGAAGAAGAAGCGCAGGGAAAAGGGTTGGTGGATGGGATAATGGAGTTCCAAGAAGTCACAGAGTCCTCAGGACCCCTTCAACCGAAGAGTCTTAACGAACTAGCCTCTGCCTACAATTCTGCCTTTCGCCACCGATATGGATCTAAGGAGAAGGTATTCTCTTGTCTCGCCGGAAATAAGTGGAAAACAGTTTAGAGATAAACTTCTCTGTGTTTTCTTTCCCTTTTTAATTTATGGCTGTAACATTCTATAATCATGCATATTTTAGACCCTTTTTCTGGGTTTGTGCATGGCATGCTGCTTTTCCGATCATGATGTTTGTAGTTGTTGTTCTGGTCTGCTGCAGTCGAAGCTGGAACAGGTGGTAATCAAGGTAAACTTGGATAGTTCGACGGATGGTTACCTGGCCTCGAAACATGCAGCTGAAATTGCAGGTAAGGATTGCAGTAAAGAGGATTTGCATTTTCACTTGGAAATCATAAGTGATTCTTCGACAAATAAGAAATAATTGGATGACTTGCTTAATAGCCAACCGGAGAAGCACTTGTAGTCTATGTATTTGAGAATCCACCGACTGTTCAAAAACCAAAAAAGAAAAAGCCTTAACATACAGCCAATCCAATCTAATTTGGGTTCCATGCTCTGTTGTTGCTGTTGATGATGATTCAGTCATGGTAGTTATACAGGCAGTATGTTGAGTTTTTTTTTGTGTGCATGTCTACAATCAGGAAGATCATTAAGTTATTTCATCTTGTTGATGGGTTTATTTTGGGGAAATCAATAGGTGTGGAAAGTGTGGAGCTAGGAGGGCCAGATAGGAACCTGTTGGAAGTGATAGGAGATGGCGTCGATGCCGGACATCTTGTAACTTTGCTGCGCAAGAAGTTTGGAAATGCAAAGCTAATAAGCCCGGGTCCTGTGAAGGAGCCGATGAAAGATGTCATGGAAGATGAGCCCGTCATGATCAAAGAAGAGGAAAATGAGCCAGTGTTGCAACCCCCAGTTTCATCATCCATTCCTCGTTGTCTCCATCCTATCAGTGAGGTTGAATGCTATAACTGGCTCCCTTGTACTCTTGCTCCATTGTTTTATTCAAGATAGAGCAAATGAAGTAGAGTCTAGGCATTTCAATGGGCTGTGTTCTATGGTATGAAAACTTTGTTTGAGAGTTTGCGGCCAAGCTTGTGACAATGGGTGTTCAAATCTAATGAAAGAAGAAAAGCAGGATTCACGTAAACTGAAATGTGCTTGCTTTAAATGCAAATTAAGCTTGTAGAATTAAATTTTTTCACTTATCATTAATCCTATTATGTTATTTGCAATGCTACAGTCTGCAGTGGATACTGTTGGGACAACGAAGCTGAATGGAGCAATGGAGATGGAAACTAGGACAAAGACTCATAGTAATCTCAGTCTGGAAAACACAAAGAGTTCATGTAAAACCGTAAGAACTACATCTTAGCTGATTTTTCAATGAAAAAAGGCGCTTCTGTAATTTTTTGAAGCTCTGTCTAATTTCTTTGGTGTAGAAAACAGCTGAGTGGGCTTTACTAATCACCAGCTTGCTTCTAGAGGCTATATCTGCGATTTTTGATCAGTTGGGGTATGCATTAACTAGCATGGTGATGGCATTTGTAGCTTTGCTTCTTTCCATTATTGATCTCATTCACAAGGCTCGAGAGAAGGGAATTACATGTGATGGGAGGGGCCTGCTGCCCTGTTTTTATCGCCATCCAAGCCATGATTTCCAGAATCGCAAGCCTTTTGGTAGTCTTGTTGAGTACTTTGGATTTGCTGGTGCTGTCTGGCAATGCTCTTACACAACAGTAGGGTATCACTATACTCATCAGAAGTTGGATAATCCAATCAAAATCTGTCTTCTGCCTTTCATTTTCGCTTTGTGTGTGCTAATTTCTAAGCTAGTTAAGAGTAGCCAACATGAATCGTTGGTTGGACTTAAACCCGCATGAGAGGTAACCTGTTTTTGGCGCATTAGAATATCATTTAATTGAACCAGTGCATGCATGCTCTAGATGAGGTTAATGTTAACGAAATTCAGATTATCCACATTGTAAACTGAAGAGAACAGAGTTGAAGAAAAAGAGACAATTTTTGGATGATGTTGTCCAGAAATGTCAACGGTGCCAAAGGGAGTAGTATTCCATTAGTGCAATCCCCAGAATGTAATCTGATCTAAGCTGGATACGGAGGAAACAACTCTCAGGGCTCAGTCTTGGTCTTTGCTCTTATTTCTAAGTTAATCAAGAGTAGTCAACCTGAACCGTTGGTTGAACTTGTTAAACCCTCTCTTATTTCTAAGTCAGTCAGGGTTTTAGAGAGGTAATTTGTTTCTAGCAAATTAGAATATCATTTAATGGGACCAGTGTATGCATGCTCTGGATGAGATTAATGCAAACGAAATTCAAAATATATTTATTTTGAAAAAAACATTAAATTGATGACTTTTATTCTTATTTTTTTTTTATGATTTTGATTATTTGAATATCAGAAATAAAAAAAAAATAGTATGAAAAGAATTATTATTTTTTTGGTCGCCATCTTTCTGTGTCGTGCCAGCAGTTATCAAGAGTACGGAAGTGGGCACCGTGTGATTTTGGGCACACGCCTGTGGTTTGAGGCTCAATCATGTGGAAGTGGTGGGTCATGGGCCACAATGTACTAGTCGGTGACGAATCTAGACTTTAATGTTTTTAATAATAATTTGAAATTAAATTTCTTAATATTTTTAAAGAGTTTGATATGTTGATGTAAAAAATATATTTTAAAAATAAAAAAGTTTTTTTATTTAAAAATACATAAAATATTTTTAAGGGAATTTTTTTAATTTTTAATATTAACACATCAAAATAATATATATATATATATATAAAATAATATATATATATATATATATATATATATATATATATATATATATATGAGAAAACATTCAAATCTAAATATCATGTATGTCCTATGGAAGTCTTGTTCACTAGTTGCTGTCTGGCAATGTTCTTGCCCAGCAACATAGTACACCTACAATAATCCAATCAAGGTGTGTCTTTTACCTATTATTTTCAAGATATTTTTCTGTTCATTTTTTATAATTACTTATATTTGATCATATCAACTAATTACAAGAGTTTAAACTTACAGAGTGTTTGAGATAATAATAAAAAAATATTTTTCACTTGAAAATAAATTAAAAAAAATATTTTTTAATTTTTTTTATGTAAAAACAACAAAATAATTTAAAATAATAATAAAAAATATTTAAAAAATAAAAAAATATTTTTTTTTTGAAAATACATCAAACACCTTTTAACCCAAATAAGGTTTAAGTGCCTGACCAAGCTATTGTACCACCGTTTGGCCAAATTTTGAATTATTTTTTTATATATTTTTAGATCATTTTGATATACTCATATCAAAAATATTTTTTAAAAAATAAAAAATTATTATTTTAATATATTTCTAAATGAAAAATACTTTAATAAACAACCGCAACCACACTCCCAAACACCCCCTAAAATTATAAGCTTTTCATGTCAACTTGGAGCTTGGTTGTGGACATGATTGACTACATGTTTTCATACAATCTTTGATTTTTCTCTTCCAATTAGATGTTTATTTATTTTTTTATTTTAAAATGATGATATCATGATTTTTTTTAAAAAAATAATTAAAATTATTTTTAATACAAATACGAGATAATCTTTAGTGAATCCTGTGGTGTGTTTATTACTATGTAAATGATAAAAACAATTGTTTGTTTTTACAAGAAGTCAACGTGGCAGCATTTCAGGCATCAACTCCAAACAATAACAATTCACCAAAATCCAGCGTATCCTCCCACCCTGCTCTACCGTCGACTTCACTACCTCTACTTTAATCTCTTCCATTTCTCTCCCTTCGTTTTCAAACTATTTTTTTCTCATTAATTAAAAAGAAAAATAAATTAGGGTTTTCTTCAAAATTCTGAAAATATGGAGAAAATCAGGAGACCATCTCATGCCGGTTCTTGGCACACTGACAACCGTATGTCCTCACTCTCTCCTTTACAATTTTTTTAATCAATTATATATATATATATATATATATATATATATATATATATATATATTTAATTTTGTTGTTAATTTTAGCTAAAAGACTTGAAGAAGAACTTGAGGGATGGCTAAGTGCTACTGGATTAACGAAATCTCCTGATGTTCGCGGTGTTATTGCTCCGTATATTACTATTGATCCCTTAATTTTGATTTTTTGATTGTTTCTTTATATATATATATATATATATATATATAATTAATTTCTTTTAACATTTTTTTTTTATTTTGGATGGAAAAATGGAAATTTTAGACATGCAGGATACTCCTATTCAGGCCGTGCTGCTGCTTATGCTTTTGGAAATATTGACCCTACTAACATGTTAGTCGGAGAGTTTATTTTCTATCTGATTTATTATTGGATTTTTTATTCAGTTTGTGTTAATACACACACATCTATACAAGTTTTGTGATAATGTGGTGTGATTGTGATACGGGGTAGTGTTTATTTTCCCGGGCATCACATCTCGAAGAGTGTGATTCTGATGGGGAAAGTAATGAGTTTCTGCTGATGATAAGTGAGAATTTTCTGTTTTGTTTTTTTTAGTGCACGGGTATTCCTTCTTGGTCCGTCACACCATTACTATACACCAAAATGTGCTCTGTCAACGGCTGCGGTTTACGAAACGCCGATAGGGGACTTGCCTATTGATTTGGAAGGTACTATAAATAAATTTACTCAATTTATCCACAATTAAAAAATATACGAATTATTTTCCTTGTATTTTGATTACATTGTTTCTTTTAAATGGAAAAAAACTCATTTCTAATACATTTGATCTATTTTAATTTCAATAATTAAATATTAAAATAACTAATTATAACAAGTAAAAAACCAATTAATTTTTTACATAAAAAAACCCTAGCACACACACGAAAAAATCACCTCATCTAAACTACTAGACCGAGTTAAAAAAATACGATAAAAGTTGACTAATCATTTTAAATATTAGGGTTGACTTGCTGATATAAAAAGTTGTAATTGTTATAAAAAGAATAAATAATTAACATAAAAAAAACATAGACATCAAAACATAATAAAAAGAGACAAGGGAGAAATACCTTGTTTAATATGAATTCTATTATTCCAAAGTTGTCAAGGATACAAGACAAGTGGTCTATTTATAGGAGGAGGATATGAACTCAAGGGTTATGAAAATCCAAAAGACTAAATTCAAAAGTCATGGACATTCAATACATATAAATATGAATTCATTGGTATTTATAACACTTCTCCTTGAATGACCATGTACTTTAAAATTCAATGGAGAATTTTATATAGATACTTCAAGATCCATATATGAATATTTCAGGATTCATTAAAATAATATTAAATTGCCTCATTAAAACCTTGCAAAGGAAAACCTAGTAGGAAAAAACCTAAGCGAAAGAAAAAGAATATAATTTACATTGACTTCCCCTCAAAAGTATATGTCTTACAACAAATCTTTAAGATGACGCATTCCAATACTATAGACAAGTTTCTTGAAAGTTAAGGCTGGTAAAGACTTTGTAAACAAGTCTGCTAAATTATTACTTGATCTGATTTGTTTAATATCAATTTCTCCTTTATGTTGGAGCTCGTGAGTATAAAAGAACTTTGGTGAGATATGCTTTGTTTTGTCTCCTTTAATATAGCCTCCTCTGAGTTGAGTGATGTAGGCAGTATTATCTTCAAACAATATTGTGGGACTATTTTCAATGGCTGACAATCCACATTTTCTCTTAATGTGCTGGATAATTGATCTTAGCCAAATACATTCTCGTCTTGCTTCATGTATCGCTATAATTTTTGAATGATTTGATGAAATAGCCACTAATGTTTGTTTGACAGATCTCCAAGAAATTACAGTACCGTCATAGGTAAATAGATAACATGTTTGTGATCTCCCTTTGTGGGGATCAGAAAGATAACCTGCATCTGCATATTCAATCAATTGTAAATTTGATCCACAATAAAATAACCTCATTTTGGTTGTTCCATAGAGATAGCAAAATGTATGTTTGACTCCATTCCAATGTCTTTTTGTGGGAGTGGAACTATATCTTGCCAATAAAGTTATTGTTAAATATATATATGGTCTTGTACAATTTGCAAGATACAAAAGTACTCCAATAGCACTAAGATATGACACTTCAGGACCAATAATTTCTTCATCCTCTTCTGGAGGTTGAAAATGGTCATTTTTCGCATCAAGTGACCGAACAACCATAGGTGTACTCAAAGGATGAACGTTGTCCATATAAAAACACTTTAAGACTCTTTCTATATCCATTGATTGATGTACAAAAATTCCATTTGAAAAATGCTCAATCTGAAACCAAGATAACATTTTATCTTTCAGAGATCTTTCATCTCAAATTCATTTTTCAAATAGGTTACAGTTTCTGTGAGCTCTTCAGGAGTACCAATAATATTTAAATCATCAACATTTACTGCAATAATAGCAAATCTAGATATTGTTTTCTTAATAAAAATACACGAACAAATCTCGTCATTCTCAAATCCTCTTTTTAAGAGGTATTCATTAAGATGATTATACCACATTTGACCAGATTGCTTTAACTCATATAAAGATTTTTATAATTTAATAGAATAAACACTTTTGGATTCATTGCAAAAAGCTTCAAGCATTGTAAATCCTTCAGGGATTTTCATATGGATGTCTTTATTTAATGATCCATATATAATGCTGCAACTACATCCATTAAACATATATCTAACGTTTCTGAGACCACTAAACCATTTAAAATCTGAAAGTGATTACATCCATCACTGGAGAATAAGTTTCCTCATAATCAATGTCGGGTTTCTGCAAGAAACCTTGTGCAACAAGTTGTGCCTTATATTGCACAATTTCATTGTTCTCATTGTGTTTTCTAACAAAAACCCACTTATATCCAACGGGTATAACACTTTTAGGTGTATGGACTACAGATCCAAATACTTCATGTTTTGCAAGTAAGTTCAACTCTGTTTGGATTGCTTCTTTCCACATTGGCCAGTCATTTCTATGTCGATATTCTTCAACAGTTTGTGGTTCAAATTCATCATTACTTCTAGTGATGCCAAAAACAACCTTAAATGTAAATACATCATCCATGATAATTTTATCTCTTTCCAAAATCTCTCCTGTATGAACATAGTTTATGGAGATCTCATTATTTTCAGGTAGCTGGTTCTCTTCAAGAGGTTCCTCTTCAAGAGGATCAGTATTAGGAGATGATTTGGATATAAGATTTGATGTTTGTTTTTATGGATGAGGACTCTCCAAGAGTACCATCATCTATTCGTTAGAGTTTTTATTTTCTAGAATTTTTGTCTTTGGCTCTAATAGGTTTTCCGCGCTTCAGGCGTGGTATAGATTCATTTGCTACTATGTTAACCTTTTTCTCTTCAGGAATTTTAATTCTAAATGGAGCATTTACAGCAGGAATATGAGATTTAACTACCTTTTCACTACTAGTGAAAACATTTGGTAATTGATTTGTAATATTTTGTAAATGAATTATCCTTTGAACTTTAAGTTCACATTGATTTGTCCTTGGATCAAAATGAGATAACTTCAGGTTATTCCAAATAGTTTCTCCTCGTGCTTCAGGTACTGAATTTGCTTTCCCTAATGATGAGAAAATATTCTCATCAAAATGACAATCTTCAAAACGTGTCTTAAAAACATCACCAGTCAAAGGTTTAAGGTATCTAATAATATATGGAGAATCAAAACCAAAATAAATTCCTATTCTTCTTTGTAGACCCATTTTAGTCCTTTGTGGGGGTGCTACAAGAACATTTACCGCACAACCAAAAATTCATAGTTAAAATATATTTGGTGGTATACCATAAACAAGTTGTAAAGAAGAATAATTATGGTAAGGACTTGGTCTAATCCTAACTAGTGATGCAACATGTAATATAGCATGTCCACAGACAGATGTAGACAATTTTAATTTCATAAGTAATGGTCTTGCAATTAATTAAAGTTATTTTATAAATAATTCTGCTAGACCATTTTGAGTATGTACATGAGCAATAGAATTTCAACATCAATTTCAATATAAGTGCAAAAATTATCAAATGCTTGAGAAGTAAACTTACTAGCATTTTCTAGTTGAATTTTCTTGATAAAATAGGATAATCAGGAAATTGCACTCATAGTTTGATAATATGCGTTAATAATAACAAATGCAATATTTCGACTCAAAAACAAACAAACATATGACCATTTACTTGATGCATCAATTAATACCATAAAATATATAAAAGGTCAACATGGTGGATGAATAGGCCCACATATATCTCCTTAAATTCTTTCAAGAAAAGATGATGATTCTAAACGAACCTTTGATGGAGATGGTTTGGTAATTAATTTACCTTGAGAACATGCAACACATGGATTTTCACTTGGTAAAAGAATCTTCAGGTTCTTTAAAGGATGCCCATATGTATTCTCAATAATTCATCTCATCATTATTGATCATGGATGTCCAAGTCGATCATGCCAAAGCATAAATTATTTTGGGTCGGAACACTTCTGGTGTATCACAACATTTGATCCAATAGATTTTGTGATTGTATAATAAATTCCGGAAGAGAAAACAGGTAGTTTCTCAAGTACAAGTTTCTGGCCTGAAATACGTGCAGTAATATTGTCATCACCCAACTTCTGGGTGATTCCCTAAAATATATCAAAAAAAATAATAATAAATAAATTAATTAATTAAAAGGGGCTGGTGTCGGCAGAAAAATCAATGTGGAAATTTTGAACGTTTTCGGAAGCCCGATCGTACTTCCTTTTTACCCAGAAATGAAGAAAATGCAGATTCGAGGCGAAGATAATTTATTATTGGATAAATCTGTATAAAAGTTAGGTCGTAAGACATAGTTATATTTTTATGGGTCAATTTGATTTAATCATCGGCCGATGTAAAGTGTAATTATGCTTTGAAATTAATTGAGAGCCCAATTGAAGGATTTAATTTAGCGCAAGGGCTTAATTATACTTTAAATGGGTCAAGTTAATTTTATTAAGGGCCTAATTAGAGAGAAATTAAGTTTCAAAGCCGAATCTGGGTTCAATTGAGAAAATCGGCATTTTCGGTGACGAAACTCTCCGGAATTAATTGAGAGCCCAATTCAAGGACTTAATTAAGCGCAAGGGCTTAATTACACTTAAAATGGGTCAAGCTAATCTAATTGAGGGTTTGATTGCTGAGAAATTAAATTTGAAAGCTTAATTTGGGTTAAATTGAGAAAATTAAGATTTTCGGTGAAGAAACTCTTCATGATTAATTGAGAGCCCAATTGAAGGACTTAATTAAGCGCAAGGGCTTAATTACACTTAAAATAGGTCAAATTAATCTAATTGAGGGTTTGATTGCTGAGAAATTAAATTTGGAAGCTTAATCCGGGTTAAATTGAGAAAATTAAGATTTTCGGTGACGAAACTCTTCATGATTAATTGAGAGCCCAATTGAAGGACTTAATTAAGCGCAAGGGCTTAATTACACTTAAAATGGGTCAAATTAATCTAATTGAGGGTTTGATTGCTGAGAAATTAAATTTGGAAGCTTAATCCGGGTTAAATTGAGAAAATTAAGATTTTCGGTGACGAAACTCTTCATGATTAATTGAGTGCCCAATTGAAGGATTTAATTTAGCGCAAGGGCTTAATTACACTTAAAATGGGTCAAATTAGTCTAATTGAGGGTTTGATTGCTGAGAAATTAAATTTGGAAGCTTAATCTGGGTTAAATTGAGAAAATTAAGATTTTCGGTGACGAAACACTTCAGGATTAATTGAGAACCCGATTGAAGGATTTAATTAAGCGCAAGGGCTTAATTACACTTAAAATGGGTCAAATTAATCTAATTGAGGATTTGATTGCTGAGAAATTAAATTCGGAAGCCAAATCTGGTTTAAATTGAGAAAATCAAAATTTTCGACGACGAAACTTTTTGGATGAAATCAGAAACTAAAATTGAAAGTAAAAATATCATTCTTCCTGTCAAAAAAAACTCTTTCTGATAACCCGTTTTATTTTATTCAGTATATTTTAAATTAAAAAAAAAAAAAAAGGGGGCGAATCAGTTCTGAGCTGACTGGACAATGGCATTGCCGGCTGCCATACCTGTGGCATGCCGGCAGCCATGGCAGCCATGCCCTGCAAACCACTCCCTGAAAATGCCATGCTGTGGACATCAATCCCATACTGCAAGTTGCAAAGATTAGCCTATAAATAGAGGAAGATTGTAGAAGAAAAGGAAGAAAAAAAACCGGGGGGGAAAAACGCTGAACAAACGGAAATTGCAGTAAAATCACAGTCAACCGGTGCAACAATCACCTTCTCCTTTTCTGGTCGTCGGCAAGGCTACCTCACCAGCTCACTTCTTTTTCCGTCACAGCCACCCTCTCTTCTCTATCTATCTCTCTCTCTCTCTCCTCCAGCGACGATTCTCTCTCTAAAAACAGCACCACCCACGGCGGCTTTCCCTCATCCCCACGGCAACCGACCACACACCTAGCACCACCATCCTCTCTGCCACAAGTTCCTCCACCTCGTAAGCCACCCATAAGTGGTCTCCGGCAAAGAAACAGCAGCAACGGCGAAGTGCAGAGGCGACCACCAGCAAGCTTCCGGCCCTCATTCCGGCCACCACAGACCTCCGTTTCCGACGCCACCACGACAGGAAGGACGCCCTCGATCCCCTCTACACGGCTGCATCATCAGGTAACCCTCTCATCAAATTCGACGAATTAGCCGAACCGACCCAGCCCAATGCTGTGGGCTTCCAGCCTTTGAGGGCTGGAAGCCCAGCCCACTTAGGGTGGGCTGTCAGCCCACTATGGCTGGTAGCCCAGCCCATAAATAAAATAAATAAATAAAAAAATAAAAAAATACAACTTGACAAAAAAATATATAAATATTTTTTTAAAAAAAAACTACTATTATTACTAAAAAAAATACATTTAAAAAAAATATAAAATATAAAATATTTTGTTTTCGTGCATACGGCCGAAGACTTTTCAAGCATATTTTTCGTACAAAAAATATTGCATCTTTTTCATATTTTAAAACAAAATTGGGTATCGTAACCAGTTCACGATTATCCGTTGGCATTCGGCCAAAATGTCAAAAATAATTTAACAATTATTTTGTTTTAACTTTTGTGGTGTAAATTTACATTGTAAAATACACTCGCAGATAAAAAGAATTTTTTAACTATGATGTAAATTTACAGTGTAAAGCATCCGTAGATAAAAAAGAGGTTTTTAACTGCAGTGTAAATTTACATTGTAAAGTACACTCGTAAATAGTTAAAATGTGCCTTTCAAAATATGGTGTAAAAATTATTATTATTTTTTTTTAGTCTTTCAAACCCGCAATGAGGTAGAGATTCTCACGGAGAGAAATCTACGTCGAATTTTAGGAAGACTAGTAAGAATCAAGCTTAGAAAAAAAAAAAAACAATCAAACAACAATGCAGCTTACCTTAGGTAGGGTGCACTGGGGGTGACGCGTCTTCCCCTTGCACAACAAGTCCCCTTACCCAAGACTCTTGCAGACCAATAGTTTCCTAGTGACCTTAATACTAGGTGGCGACTCCTTATAATTATAGTTGTAAATTTTACGGCTATAAAAAACAACCCTCCATTTTTCACCGCGCACCATTGTCTCGCGGGGCGCGAAGCGCGAAAAAATCGCCGTCGCGACAGATGGCGACTCCACTGGGGAATTAGGGACTGAGCTTTGTTGTTTGATGGTTATTCTTTAGTTTATATTTTACCATGTATTTTTACTACTTTAGCTTGCATTTTATTTTCAATTCATGCATATCATTAGATTCAAATTAATGTTATCATGCATTTTAATTCTGTAAATAAGCCTGAATTCTAGGATAGGTGGGGATTAGCGGTCTGCCTCATGACTTTCAGTCGGGGTTCAGATTCGTGAAACATCCAACTATGAACTGAGCGTTTACTTGATAATGGCGGTCACATAGTGCCCCAACCATTTCTTGTAAACCCCCACACCACCTTCACGTGAGGCGGTCACTGGGCAGTTCATAGACCCTTTTGAGACCAGATAGAAGACTCACCCTACATGTGACAACTTAGAACCTAGGATGTATTCTCTACAATAATTCATTTCTTTTTTAAAAATTTTTTTTTTGCAGAAATTACCAAACCAAGACCATGACTTCCATGACCCTTTTGGAATACGGGGAAAGATCTGAAATGACACAATTAACTGAGGGAGATTGCCCAAGGGCTAAAATCAATGAATTGCCGCATGTGACCAAAATCCATTGTTCCATAGAAAATGTGAAAAGACTTGTGCCTATCATGGGGTATGTAGATGAGGCATTGTTTGAAGTAAGATATGGAAGAATAGCTCACCTAATAAAAATCCCGGTTCAGATATCAGCAGTCAAAGCCCTTGTTCATTTTTGGGATCCCAATTACAGGTGCTTTACCTTTGGAGATATTGATATGACCCCAACTCTAGAGGAGTATGGTCAAATCCTGAGTTTCCCCCACAATCCTCACAAGGTTTATTTCAGACAGAAAATTGAGAATACAGTCCAAGAAGTTGCTAAGCTACTATGCCTAGATCAAGTAGGCCAAGACATGACATCTTCTAGAGATTTCAAGTGGAAGGCGATTGAGAATAAGCTGAAAACAAGTAAGGATAAAGGAGGTTTGGAGAAGAAGTGCTTCGATCAGTGGCCTTTGCCATCTTTGGTTTAGTATTGTTCCCTTCGGAAGCCGCTGGGATTATTAGCATAGAAGCAGCCAACGCTTTTGTCGAATATGAGCAGGGAAAGAATAACCCCGTTTCAGCTATATTGGCTGAAACAATCCTGTCTTTAAACCATTGCCGGTTACATGGGAAAGGAGCAATGAGATGTTGCATCCCTTTATTGTTCATGTGGATTGTTAGTCACCTGGAAACTCCTAGAGAAGTCTTCAATAATTTTTGGTGGTTTAACCTGAGGCCTCTCGGTTTGGTTCTAAGTGAAGAATGGAAAGACTTGGATGAAAAGGCTTGGGTAGAGAAATACCGGGTGCTTCCCAAAAGCAATTTCAGATGGAAGGCTCCTTGGGTGAATAATCCAACTTATCTAATGAGTTGTGGTAATAAGGCGTGGGTCCCACTAATTGGCTTAACCGGTTATGTCAGCTATTCTCCCTCTCTTGTAACCAGACAGTTTGGGGGAACACAATATGTACCAAGAACTAGAGGGTTGACCGAGTACACTGGTTCTTTCAAAGAAGTTAATTCATTGGCTGAACTTGAAGTTATTAAAAGTGATTGGGGGCAACTTGTTTTAGTTGGCAGAGAGCCCCACCCAAAAAAGCCTTCTGTTAGCCCCGGTTACCTAGCATGGAGGAGCTATGAGGTACCTCAGAACATTGTAAGACAGAACTTGGTACAAGGCAAGGCACCCGTTTTTGTTGGAACCAAAAGAAAGAGGGTTGAAGAAGGGGACCTGCAAGAGGAATTGGATAAGCTAAGGATTGAGCTCAGCACCAGCAAAAACAATCAAAAATTCCTCGAGAAGCAACTATTAGAAGAAGAACAAATGAGGGCTTCTTTGGATCATCAATTGCAAGAAAAAGAAGAGCAAATTAACAGGTTGATCCGAGGACAAAGTCAGCTAGAAGAAATGAGTTCCCAGTATGATGACCTGATGAGTAAGTATGAAATGATGGAAAAAGAATCAGTTGCCTTGAAGAAAACATTTGAAAGTAGGAAGCACGCAAACCAAGAATTGGTAGCCTCGATAAAAAAGGAAAGAGACCACTACAAGATGAAATGGGAAGCTGAGAAAGAGAAAGGAAGGGTGGCTAGTCTTGTACTGGAAGAGGAAAAAGATTTGAAAGCCCGATACAAAGTCCAAGCGGAAAATGAATTGGAGGCAAGAAGGGTAGCAGAGTCTAATATAAAAAGATACTTGACCCAAATCAATGACTTAAGAGATTGTATTTCCACTCTACAAGATGAATTAGAATCTCAAGGAGAGGAACTAAAGATAGTGCAAGAGCAACGCAGTAAATGGAAAGAAGGCACCGTCGAAATCAAAGCTCAGTTGAACTCTGAGATAACAGGGCTTGGTACAGAGCTACAAAGGGCTAAGGATCAAACCCGACAGCTTGAAAAGATGGTTCACATACTAGAGAAAAATAATGATTCATTGGTTGATAGCAATGAAGCACTACGACAGGATAATCTTGTATTCCATCACAAGATAGAACAAAATGATGAACTGATCAACATAGTGGCTAGGAAGGCAAATGAACTATGTGTAAAAGCTACTAGAATTGGTGGTAGTGCTCGCAAATATGAAATGTACTTGGATGAACTCTCCTCTTTTGTTAAGCTTGTAGCTAATAGAGGAGTAGCATTTGAGTAAATATTTTGTATATCTCTATGAATGAAATGGACAAGGTCCACCTTTTGCTTTTCGTCAAATGTGTACGATTCAATTGATTTGAATACTTGGGCAAAAATTTCCCAAAAAATATCTACAGATCTTACTCGGCACAGAAGTCATGGATTGGTTTTTTTTCAAAAATAAAAATCATCATGCATACATTCATGCATTCATCATAAATAACACACATATCATCAACAAGTTAAAATATAGGTCCTCAAGAACTTCACCCTCTAGAATTTACAACACTCGTCTCCGGCAAAGAAATATGGAGGATGAAGAACGTGCACATCAAAATGCTCACTTTCAAGAAGAGTTGAATGCTTTAAAAGATAGTGTAGCTCACATTACCACCTTACTTGAACAGACACTAAGAAATTCCTCCGGTGAGGGTCCTTCAACTAGACCCACAACAACTACTCAAACACAAGCGGTAAACCACCCTGATGAGTTAATTAGAGAGGGGGTTCAAGATCCTCAACAAAATCCTGTTTTGGTACAGGCAACCGCGGCGATACCCTTACCAACACCTATTGTGGGAGCATCAATGAATGAATCTCATAAGATACAATCATTTAATGATGTAGATCAAGACAAAATGGCAGCATTGGAAGCTAGGATAAGGATCATTGAAGGGGCAGAGTTGTATGATCCAGTAAAGGCTGCTGAAATGTGTTTAGTACCAAATGTCATAGTACCCAAAAAGTTCCGTGTTCCTGAGTTCATCAAATATACTGGAACACAATGCCCTGTCACACATCTGAAATCATATTGTAACAAAATGGCAGAAGTAGTACGTGATGAGAAATTACTAATGCATTTCTTTCAAGATAGTTTGAGTGGGGCAGCTTTAAGTTGGTACATGAGGCTTGATAACACTAGAGTTCGTAATTGGAAGGACTTAGTAGATGCTTTTGTCAAGCAATACAAGTATAATATGGATATTGCCCCTGATAGAACTAGTCTGTCCAACCTGGAAAAAGGGGAGAAAGAGAGCATAAGAGAATATGCTCAAAGATGGAGAGACCTAGCTGCGCAGGTTCACCCTCCCCTTTTAGATAGAGAGATGGTTACTCTATTTGCTAACACACTTAGGGCACCATATTATGAGCATGTAATGGGAAGTTCGGCACAACAATTTACAGATGCTGTGGCCGTGGCAGAACGCATAGAGCAAGGCATAAAAAGTGGGAGAATCTCTGCACCTATGGAAAAGAAGGGTTTCAGCGGAAAGAGAAAAGAAATTGATCATATTGAAGGTGGGTATAAAGGCAGGAATACCCCATTTCCAAAATACAACCCCTCATCGTCCCAAGTCGCCAACATTAACTTCAACTCTCCATTCTCTGCCAAAAGACCCGAAAACCAAATTGGAGATTTACCAAAAAACCAAATCGGAAATTTTCCCAAAAAGAATCACCAAAAGCCTCAGGAACAGTTACCCCCATTACCATTACCTTTGAATGAAATATACCAGAAGCTATTAAGTATTGGACAAGTAGTCCCTGTACCTTTGGTACCTTTACAGCCACCTTATCCTACTTGGTATAAGCCGGATCTCACTTGTGAATACCATGCAGGAATTGCAGGACACAGTATCCATACATGCAACGCTTTCAAAAGAAAGCTCCTCCAATTAATAAAAGCTGGATGGGTAACATTTGAAGAACCCCCAAATGTAAGCACCAATCCTCTACCTAATCATGCTTCGGGTAGCGGATCAGTGAATATGTTGGAGGTGGAGTGTCCAAAAAACTTAAAGGTGCCGATGGGAAAAATTTATCAGATGCTGGTAAAAGCAAAATATGATGACATGAGATGTTGCCAGCACTACAATCAGAAAGGTCATTCTATCAGTCACTGCCAAGGCTTCTATAAAATGGTGATGCAAATGATAAATAGAGGTCTGCTTCAGGTAGGGACAATAGCAGATGATAAAGTGTCTATGACAGAGCTGTCAGATAAAGAGGTGTGCCGAGTTCAGTTTACTCCAGGAGCACCACCCAAGTTAGTTTTAACTAAGCCCCCCACTACATATAAAAAAGATTATAATGCCATGTCGTATAACTATGGGCATTCATTCCCTCAGAATGAAAGACAACCACAAATCTTTCTACCTGAAATTGGAGGTCTGACCCGAAGTGGCAGATGTTTTACTCCAGAGGAGCTCAAGAAGATTAAAGGGAAAGAGGTGGTTGATGAGCCTGAAGTGATAAATAAACCTGTGACGGAAGAGGAAGCCAATGAATTCTTAAAGTTGATGAAGCACGAGTATAGTATTGTGGAGCAACTTAGAAGAACCCCTGCTAAGATATCATTACTTTCCTTGATTTTAAGTTCTGAATCTCATCGAAAGACTTTACAAAAAGTGCTGAATGAGGCCTATGTACCTCAAGACATCAATCAAGAAGCCATGGAGCATTTAGTGGGGAGAATACGAGCTTCAAATTATGTGTACTTTTCTGATGATGAAGTGGGTCCTGACGGTACAGGGCACAATAAGCCATTATACATCACGATACGATGTAAAGATGTTTTAATTGGAAAAGTATTAATTGATAATGGCTCTGCTCTGAATGTGTTACCAATGCATATGCTGAAAGAAATGCCCATCGACGAGTCACACATCAAGCCTAGTACCATGATGGCAAGAGCATATGATGGGTCACCAAGACAGATAGTGGGGACTATTGAGGTAGAGTTGTGTATAGGACCACAGGTATTCTTGGTAACGCTGCAAGTGATGGATATTCATCCATCCTATAGTATATTACTGGGAAGGCCATGGATTCATGCAGCCGGAGCGGTGGCTTCTTCGTTACATCAATGCTTAAAGTATATTGCAAACGGGATGTTGATCGCTATAAAAGCTGAAGAGACCATATCAATGATAAAAAATACGGCTATACCATTCATAGAAACAGAGGCTTGCAAAGATGGGAACATCCATGCCTTTGAAGTAGTAAATGCAGAATGGGTCTTTGAAGGCACAACAGTGAAGAAACCGAGGATCCCCGAAGCTGCAAAGATGGCCGCCAAATGTTTCTTGCGAAATGGAATCCCTTTTCAGCTGGACCCTGTCAGTGGAATGCCAGAGCGAGTCAACATAATAAAATTGAAATGCGCAGATCGAAGGTTTGGGCTTGGATATAAGCCGAAGAAAGAGGATTTCAAACGGGTTGCTCGGATTAGAAGGGAGGCCAGAATGGCAAAAATCGAAGGAAGAGAATCGAAAGATGAAGACCTTGCCATCCCATCACTTCAAGAATCCTTTCGCAGCTCAACGGAGATAGTCAAAACAAGCATAAGAGATCTGCACATCAGTACTCTGGAATACCAAGAGGCAGAGACAGATTTTCCGCAACTCTCCATATATAACATCGACGCTCCCTCTACAAGGTCCTTTGTGAGGAAATTAGCTGAAGGAGAAGTGTTCCAGAACTGGAAGATGGAGTTAGTTCATGTTGTGTTCAAAAAGTAATTGCTTCTGTTTAGTCATGAACATGTGTTTTATTTTGATCATGGCGGTAATCTAGCTCATGATGCCGCAATATTTTGCTTTGTTAAATGAGCACTCTTTTCAATAAGATCATGCATTTTGTCATCATATCCATTTCCATTTGCAAATAGCACCTTACACAAACACACCTTACACTTTCAGGGATTTTGAAATTTCCAAACGAAACTACCACGCTAAGAATAATTGGCCAAATTTCAATAATATCACTGCACTGGATGATGAAGAATGGGCAGAGGAAGACATAAAAGAGTTCACTAAGTTGGTGGAAAATTCTGAAAAAGCTTGGAAACCTTTGAGTGAAGAGCTTGAAATCATCAATTTAGGAACGGAACAAGAAAGAAAAGAATTAAAAATCGGTACCCTTATTGCAACTGAAGAAAGAGGAAAATTGATTTCTCTTTTACATGAGTATATGGATGTTTTTGCCTGGACTTATTCAGAAATGCCTGGTTTAGATACTGATATAGTTGTGCATAAAATCCCTTTGATAGAAGGAAGCATACCAGTAAAACAAAAAACCAGGAGAATGCGGCCGGATATGCTCCTAAAGGTAAAAACTGAAATTCAAAAGCAATGGGATGCTGGATTTTTAGAGGTCGTTCATTATCCTCAGTGGGTAGCCAATATGGTTGTGGTCCCCAAGAAAGATGGAAAGATCCGAGTTTGTGTGGATTATAGAGATTTGAACAAGGCAAGCCCTAAAGATGATTTTCCATTGCCTCATATAGATATCTTAGTGGATAACGCTGCTAAAAACGCCATACATATTCATTCATGGATGGGTTTTCTGGTTATAACCAAATTAGGATGGCAGAAGAAGACAAAGAGAAAACCACCTTTGTCACACCATGGGGGACTTTTGCTATAAAGTGATGCCATTTGGTTTGAAGAATGCTTGGGCTACGTATCAACGAGCAATGGTCGCTTTATTCCATGATATGATGCACCAAGAAGTTGAGGTCTACGTGGATGATATTTTGGCTAAATCCAAAGTTGAGGAAGACCACGTGCAAATATTAAGGAAATTATTTGAGAGATTACGAAAGTACCAGCTAAAGTTAAACCCTGCCAAATGCTCTTTTGGAGTAAAGACGGGAAAATTACTGGGTTTTATTGTGAGCAGTCGAGGAATAGAAGTCGATCCGGATAAAGCCAAGGCCATACAAGAAATGCCGACGCCAAAAACTGAAAAGGAAGTAAGAAGTTTTCTCGGGCGCTTAAATTACATATCCCGTTTCATATCCCAACTAACAGTAACGTGTGAACCAATTTTTCGCTTACTCAGAAAGAAAAATCCTGGAATGTGGGATGATGATTGCCAAGAGGCCTTCGACAAGATAAAGAGATACTTACAAAACCCTCCTTTGTTGGTACCTCCGGTGCCAAGGAAACCATTGATCTTGTACTTAACTATCACAGAAACAACCATGGGTTGTGTGTTGGGACAACATGATGAATCTGGAAGAAAAGAGCAAGCTATATACTACCGAGTAAAAAATTCAACGATTGTGAGTCTCGATACACCATGATTGAGAAGTTATGTTGTGCTTTGGTATGGACTGCAAGAAGACTCAGGCAGTATATGTTGTACTACACAACATGGCTAATTTCCAAACTAGATCCACTTAAGTACATCTGTGAGAAGCCCTATCTATCAAGTAGAATAGCAAGATGGCAAGTGTTATTAGCAGAGTACGACATTATTTTTATGACAAGGAAAGCCGTCAAAGGTAGTATAATCGCTGACCATCTTGCAGATCATGCCATGGAAGAATATGAGCCTCTAGATTTTGATCTCCCTGATGAAGATGTGTTGGCGATCAGGGATGATATGAGAACGAGTGAGTGGTGGACACTTTATTTTGACGGAGCAGTAAATGTATCAGGAAATGGGGTTGGGGCAGTAATAATTTCCCCAGATGGGAAGCAATACCCCTTTTCAGTAAGGTTACAGTTTGAGTGCACTAATAACACGGCCGAATATGAGGCATGTATCCTTGGTTTAGAGGCTGCTTTAGAACTCAAAGTTAAGAAGCTTGAAGTCTTTGGGGATTCCATGTTGATCATCTGCCAAGTAAAAGGAGAATGGCAAACAAAGGATGAAAAATTGAAACCCTACCAAAACTACCTTGTAAAATTAGCTAGTAAATTCGAAGAGATCAAGTTCACTCATATGAGTAGGGATAAAAATCAGTTTGCCGATGCTTTGGCAACTTTAGCCTCAATGGTACAAATTGTCGCTAGAGAAAAGATCCACCCAATTGACATCAAGATTCGAAATCATCAAGCCCATTGTTGCACACTTGAGGAGTCACCAGATGGAGAACCATGGTATAATGATATTAAGAGATTCATCAAACACCGAGAATACCCCAAGAAGCTTCTGAGACAGACAAAGAGACCTTGAGAAGGTTGGCTGCAAATTTTTTCTTGGACGGTGAAATCCTATACAGGAGGTCATTTGATGGAACTTTACTCAGATGTTTGGACGAGAAAGAAATTGGGCAGGCTTTGAAAGAAGTTCACGAAGGAATTTGTGCCACCCATGCCAATGGTCATACGATGGCAAGGCAAATGCAAAGATTTGGATATTTTTGGTTGACGATGGAGAGGGATTGCGTGGCATACGTTAAGAAATGTCATAAATGCCAAATTTATGGTGATAAAATAAACGCACCTCCAAAACCTTTATTCAACATGACTTCACCATGGCCGTTCAACATGTGGGGATTGGATGTCATAGGGCCAATCAACCCGAAGGCAAGCAATGGGCATAGATTCATTCTAGTGGCAATTGATTACTTTACCAAATAGGTTGAGGCTAATTCCTATGCCCATGTAACACAAAAGGTTGTCAAGAAGTTCATTGAAAGGGACTTGGTCTATCGCTATGGCCTACCTGCAAGACTGGTAACTGATAATGCTCAGAATTTTAATGGAAAGTTGATTGCCGAACTTTGCACCAAATGGAAGATTAAGCATCTCAACTCCTCTCCTTATAGACCAAAGATGAATGGGGCCGTTGAAGCAGCTAATAAGAATCTTAAGAAAATCATCCAAAAGATGGTTGTTACTTACAAAGATTGGCATGAAATGCTCCCATGCGCTTTGCACGCATATCGCACTACTGTTCGAACTTCTGTAGGGGCAACCCCATATGCCTTAGTATATGGAATGGAGGCAGTCGCACCTTTAGAAATGGAGATTCCATCACTAAGGGTCTTGAAAAATGCAGAGTTAGATGAATCAGAGTGGGCAAAGGTGAGGCTCGAACAGTTAAACTTAATTGATGAAAAGAGATTAGCAGCTATTTGCCATCACCAATTATATCAGGGCAGGATAGCAAGAGCTTACAACAAAAAGGTCAGGTCGAGGGTATTCAAAGAGGGAGATCTGGTATTGAAGAAGATGTCAGTAGGAGAAGACCAGAGTAAATGGGCGCCAAACTATGAGGGACCATATGTGGTAAAGAAGGCTTTTTCAGGAGGAGCTTTAATTCTAACTAGCATGGATGGAGAAAATCTGCCTAGGCCTGTTAACTCCGATGTTGTGAAAAAATATTATGCTTAGTGTATCACTCATGACATCTAATGAAATTGAAATTTGGCCATGAATTTTTAGTGTATCCTCTCCTTTCTATTCTTGTATGATCTTATAGTTTCATTAAAAAATTTGGCAGATCAAAGTCTAGTACGAAAAATGCCAATTAATGTTTGTTTAACAAATATGTTCTGGGAATTCAAAGGATATCATTGGAAGGTGATCTCATACCCCAAAAACCCGTATAATAAAGCTAAGCCTTTAGCTAAACAAATAATCCAAAAATTCAAAAAAATATTTCGCACGGAAAAGCAAAGCCTATCGGTTTAGATTGCATGTTTTGAAATGAGGAGAGGCCATCTTTGACGTGCCTTCACAAAGTCTTAAATATCCATTGCAGTCCTATTTGAGCTGAATAATTATTTTTTCTAATAATTAATCCTGATTAGGATCACACCCTACATTGGGGGGCAAGTGTGAAAAGAGAAGAACTCTCAATTAATGACAAAAGATGCCCAAAGAAAGCTGGGGGGCATAAACATAAAAAGGTTTTTTCAGTACACTAGCAAATCAATTCAACATTTTAGTAGTACTAACGACCCAACATGAAAAGCCAAAAATTCTGGGGGGCATGTCACAATAAAAGCCCAAATAAAATTCTTGGGGGCATGTCAAGTTGACATGATGGCATTGTTAACAACTCATTCTCAAGAGCTCAAACAAATACCGGGTGGCATGTTAAGAGACCCCAAATAAAATTGTGGGCCATAAACATAAAAGGAGTTTTAGTACATTACGACAAGCCGAGTCAACATGATAGTACTAAAAACCCATGATAAAAAGCCCAAACAAATACTGGGGGGGCATGTCTAAGTAAAACCTTAAACAAAATGTTGGGGGGCATGTCATGAAAATCAATCATGAGGACTAAAAAGAGTTCTAAGAGTGAGCACTAAGTGATCCTTAGTCTAGAAAACCCTTAAACACTTTTTGAGCCTGCAAATATCTTTTCTTCGTAGCCAACAGCCTGAGCCTACGCTACAAGCCTGATAAAGCCCTTTCTGATCAAATACAAGTAATCTGGATCGATAGGCAATGCTTTTCCATTCGAAATGATCCTTACAAATGCTTCACCAAACTTGATCGAAGCCTTTTTGAAATACAAGACATGCAAACAAGTATCATTTCACGTTCTTGTCAAAATCAACACAAAACCCGACAATGGGATCACTTGAATTCTTTCGAGAACAAATTTGTTTAAACAAACATCAAAATGGTTTTTATGTTTGGAATGACTTTGAAATTTCAAAAATCTAAGATGAAAACAATTTTTCCAAATAACCATCATTTTTCTACAAACACTTGAAGCCCAAAGCACTGTGGCATGACCTGAATGGGGCAATCAAAATGATTTTTGTATTTGGAATGACTCTAAAATTCCAAAAATCCCACATGACAACACAATTTTTGCAAATAACCAAGCCTTTTCATGCAAACACTACTCTTCAAGCCCAAAACACTTGTGAGGCATGACTAGACTGAGGGGCAATCTACAAATACAATTGAAGCCAGCTCCATCATTCCTTTTCAAAGAACCTGGATCAAATTCAGGGGGCATGTTGATATGGAAAATTTGTCATCTCCAGTGGTCAGAATCTTAAGTTGCGGTTCGAGTAAGCAGAAGTAGAAGCCGTCAAAGCCAGAGATCCAACCTAAGGAAAGAAGGTTGGGAAGAAGAAAGGGGACCTATATCTTTCAGGTAAGTATACATGCATTCATCATGCATTGCATCCCCATTAAAAATCTAGGAAACATTTTGGAAGGATCGTAATTTATGAACTTTCATTCATCATTTTTGTGCGCTTTCACGCTCCCACCTTTTCCATGTCCTTGAGCATGTTTTTCAACTTTATCTCCTTGATTTTGGGTATCATCATGTATTCCATCCCTGTTGAGAATCTAGGAAATGTTTTGGAGGAATCGTAATTTACGAACCTTCATTCATCATTTTGTATACGCCTCCAGGCTCTTACCTCTTTGACGCGCTAAATTTGGTTGCCATCACGCATGGCATCTTTCCACTAATAATCCAAGAAATGTTTTGGAGGGATTGTAATTTGCAAACCTCCACTCATTGTTTTGTGTGCACCTTTGGGTCTTTACCACTTTCACTTCCCTAAGTGCCCAGTGAGCCTTTCATTAGCATAGATAGAGCGTTTTTCAACACTATCTCTTTTACCTTTTTAGTGTGCTTTCTAGCCATCGACAAATTAAGGTAGTGTGCTTTCCAGTCTTATTTTCCCTTCACATTCGAGTGTGTTTTTCAACCCTCGTCATTAACTAGAATAATGCGTTTTCCAACCCTCAGCCATCGATTAGGATAGTGCGCTTCTCAGCCGTTCCTTTCCTCTCCTGAGCGAGTTTTCCAACCCTCAGCCATCCATTAGGATAGTGCGTTTCGCAGTCGTTCCTTCCCTCTCCTGAGCAAGTTTTCCAACCCTCAGTCATCCATTAGGGTAGTACACTTTCTAGACCTTCCCTTCTTAGTGCTTTTTATAGCCCTCATTCTCATTCCTGGTCGGATTAACCAATTCTTGGTTTGATAAATCCATTTTCTTTTTCTTTACAACGCTTACTATTTAAAGTCTTTTACAAGACTTTAGTCGTAAGCATTATAAAGAGGGGGGCAACTGTCATCACCCAACTTCTGGGTGATTCCCTAAAATATATCAAAAAAAATAATAATAAATAAATTAATTAATTAAAAGGGGCTGGTGTCGGCAGAAAAATCAATGTGGAAATTTTGAACGTTTTCGGAAGCCCGATCGTACTTCCTTTTTACCCAGAAATGAAGAAAATGCAGATTCGAGGCGAAGATAATTTATTATTGGATAAATCTGTATAAAAGTTAGGTCGTAAGACATAGTTATATTTTTATGGGTCAATTTGATTTAATCATCGGCCGATGTAAAGTGTAATTATGCTTTGAAATTAATTGAGAGCCCAATTGAAGGATTTAATTTAGCGCAAGGGCTTAATTATACTTTAAATGGGTCAAGTTAATTTTATTAAGGGCCTAATTAGAGAGAAATTAAGTTTCAAAGCCGAATCTGGGTTCAATTGAGAAAATCGGCATTTTCGGTGACGAAACTCTCCGGAATTAATTGAGAGCCCAATTCAAGGACTTAATTAAGCGCAAGGGCTTAATTACACTTAAAATGGGTCAAGCTAATCTAATTGAGGGTTTGATTGCTGAGAAATTAAATTTGAAAGCTTAATTTGGGTTAAATTGAGAAAATTAAGATTTTCGGTGATTTAAACTCTTCATGATTAATTGAGAGCCCAATTGAAGGACTTAATTAAGCGCAAGGGCTTAATTACACTTAAAATAGGTCAAATTAATCTAATTGAGGGTTTGATTCCTGAGAAATTAAATTTGGAAGCTTAATCCGGGTTAAATTGAGAAAATTAAGATTTTCGGTGACGAAACTCTTCATGATTAATTGAGAGCCCAATTGAAGGACTTAATTAAGCGCAAGGGCTTAATTACACTTAAAATGGGTCAAATTAATCTAATTGAGGGTTTGATTGCTGAGAAATTAAATTTGGAAGCTTAATCCGGGTTAAATTGAGAAAATTAAGATTTTCGGTGACGAAACTCTTCATGATTAATTGAGTGCCCAATTGAAGGATTTAATTTAGCGCAAGGGCTTAATTACACTTAAAATGGGTCAAATTAGTCTAATTGAGGGTTTGATTGCTGAGAAATTAAATTCGGAAGCCAAATCTGGTTTAAATTGAGAAAATCAAAATTTTCGACGACGAAACTTTTTGGATGAAATCAGAAACTAAAATTAAAAGTAAAAATATCATTCTTCCTGTCAAAAAAAAAATCTTTCTGATAACCTGTTTTATTTTATTCAGTATATTTTAAATTAAAAAAAAAAAAAAAAAGGGGGCGAATCAGTTCTGAGCTGACTGGACAATGCAGCCATGGCAGCCATGCCCTGCAAACCACTCCTGAAAATGCCATGTTGTGGACATCAATCCCATACTGCAAGTTGCAAAGATTAGCCTATAAATAGAGGAAGATTGTAGAAGAAAAGGAAGAAAAAAACCGGGGGGGAAAAACGCTGAACAAACGGAAATTGCAGTAAAATCACAGTCAACCGGTGCAACAATCACCTTCTCCTTTTCTGGTCGTCGGCAAGGCTACCTCACCAGCTCACTTCTTTTTCCATCACAGCCACCCTCTCTTCTCTATCTATCTCTCTCTCTCTCTCCTCCAGCGACGATTCTCTCTCTAAAAACAGCACCACCCACGGCGGCTTTCCCTCATCCCCACGGCAACCGACCACACACCTAGCACCACCATCCTCTCTGCCACAAGTTCCTCCACCTCGTAAGCCACCCATAAGTGGTCTCCGGCAAAGAAACAGCAGCAACGGCGAAGTGCAGAGGCGACCACCAGCAAGCTTCCAGCCCTCATTCCGGCCACCACAGACCTCCGTTTCCGACGCCACCACGACAGGAAGGACGCCCTCGATCCCCTCTACACGGCTGCATCATCAGGTAACCCTCTCATCAAATTCAACGAATTACTGTTCATGAACGTGAACAGTGTTTAAAACAACACTGTTCACGTTCTTTCGGCTTTTTATTTTTCTTTAATTTTTTTTTAAATTTGGGTTTTGAAATCCTTTCAACTTGAATATATACTTTTTAAGGTCGAAGCACGTCATTTTTCAAATTTATCGTGGATCGGCACCCATAAATAAAATAAATAAAAATAATAAATAAATAAAAATAAAAAAATACAAATTGACAAAAAAATATATAAATCTATTTTTTAAAAAAAACTACTATTATTACTAAAAAAATACATTTAAAAAAAAGGAAAAATATAAAATATTTTGTTTTCGTTACTACCGAATTCCAAGACTTTTCAAGCATATTTTTCAGTAAAAAAAAATATTGCATCTTTTTCATATTTTAAAACAAAATTGGGTATCGTAACGAGTTCACGATTATCCGTTGGCATTCGGCCAAAATGTCAAAAATAATTTAACAATTATTTTGTTTTAACTTTGTGGTGTAAATTTACATTGTAAAATACACTCATGAGATAAAAAGAATTTTTAACTATGATGTAAATTTACAGTAAAGCATCCGTAGATAAAAAAGAGGTTTTTAATTCCATTGTAAATTTACATTGTAAAGTACACTCGTAAATAGTTAAAATGTGCCTTTCAAAATATGGTGTAAAAATTATTATTATTTTTTTTTAGTCTTTCAAACCCGCAATGAGGTAGAGATTCTCACGGAGAGAAATCTACGTCGAATTTTAGGAAGACTAGTAAGAATCAAGCTTAGAAAAAAAAAAAAACAATCAAACAACAATGCAGCTTACCTTAGGTAGGGTGCACTGGGGGTGACGCCTCTTCCCCTTGCACAACAAGTCCCCTTACCCAAGACTCTTGCAGACCAATAGTTTCCTAGTGACCTTAATACTAGGTGGCGACTCCTTATAATTATAGTTGTAAATTTTACGGCTATAAAAAACAACCCTCCATTTTTCACCGCGCACCATTGTCTCCCAAACCCGCGGGGGACGGCGGGGCGCGAAGCGCGAAAAAATCGCCGTCGCGACAAATATAAAGATATTCTTTTCTATCTTGATGTGTTGTTTCAATATGATAACCATTAGCACGTATATCCTTAAAACTGAGTAAATTTCTTCTGGACTCAGGTGAATATAATGCATCTTTGATGCTCAATCTTATGTTATTTGGTAACATAATATTAGCTTTTCCATAGCCTTTACTCATGTTTACTGGACCTGATATTATAGTAACATTAGCTTTGGTTAATGTCAAATACTCAAAGTATTTATTTTCCTTAAGAATCATGTGCGTTGTTGCATTGTCTGCTAGACATAAATTCCCATCATAAAAAGTTATATCACTATTTATTATGTCTCCACTTCTGGTAGTATGATGATTTACTTTTAAAAAGGTTATCTCTTTGCCTTTTCTATTTTTTTCATACCTACATCCTTGGTTCTTTCATTGTCTTTTGAATAAAGGTTCCATTTACTTCAGGGAATGGTTTAGAACTCATAGGATGAGATTGATGATTTTTCATCAAAAACTCATTATTTCGTTCAATCACAAGAAGACATGAAATTAATTTCAAATATCTTTGGAAATTATGCACTCTATATTGTTGCTACAGGACAATGTTTGAGGCATGAAAGTAGAGAATATTTTCTCTAACAATTGATCTTCTGTGATATCTTTACCACACAATTTCAGTTGTGAGGTAATTTGAAAAGGAGTGTAATTATATTCACTAATCGATTTAAGATCTTGCAACTTCAGGTGCAACCAATCATAACGACCTTGAGGAAGTATGATAAACTTTAGTGGTCATATCTTTCAATTAGATTTTACCACATATTATTTCCTTTTTTGATGGTCTTTTAAAGATTCATAGCTTTCAGATGAATCTCGACGTCAATATTTAATGACAAATAATTATTTTTAAATATATCAATAGCGATAAATTCAAGTCTTTATCTATAAAAACAAGAAATAACTTATTAAATAAAAAAATGAAGAAAAAAAAAATTCAATCCTTTAAGACTGTTATTTATTCAGCATTAGAAATACTAGTTCTTCAGGAACTGTATTTAATTTATTTAATTCACCAAAAACTTATAATACTAGTTCTTCAGGAACTATTTAATTCTTTAGGAAAATAAATCCCTTAAGAATGTTATTTGTTTAGGTTTAGAAATACTAGTTCGTCAGGAACTGTATTTAATTCTTCTGGAAAATCAATCATTTAAGATTGTTATTTGTTTAGCTTTAAAAATATTAGTTCGTCAGAAACTGTATTTAATCTATTTAATTCTTTAGGAACTTGTAATACTAGCTCTTCAAGAACTGCTCTTAATTTATTAATTTTTTTAGGAACTTGTGATACTAGTTCTTCAAGAACTTGTTCTTCGGGAACTATTTTTAATTTATTTAATTCTTCAGGAACTTGCAATACTCGTTCTTCATGAACTATAAATATATTTCTATGAATAATAGTGAAAGAAAATTTTTCAAAAATAAATTACAATAATAAAAAGAGAAGATATTAAAATTGATATAAGTTGGTTAGAGCATCGTGCTGATAACGTGTTATAAAAACAATAAATAATTAACATAAAAGAGCATAGACATCAAAACATAATGAAAAGAGACAAGGGAGAAATACCTTGTTTAATATGAATTCTTCTATTATTCTAAAGTTGTCAAGGATACAAGACAAGTGGTCTATTTATAGGAGGAGGATATGAACTCAAGAATTATGAAAATCCAAGAGACTAAACTCAAAAGTCATGGATATTTGATACATATAAATATGAATTTACTGGAATTTATAAAAGTAATTGAATTTTTACGTGGGTTTATCCTTCAAGACGTTCTTCCAGGTTAATTAAAGGGCAATAAAAAAAGAAAAAAAAAGAGCATTGCAAGACGGTGTCCATGGTTGTCAAAATCGTGATTTTGACACGACACTGAAGGGGCTTCGAAAAATCAGATCGTAAGATCGGATCGTAAGATCATACCTGAATTTTTCCGTACAAAATTCATAAAATCATAGCTAAAATCGTGTAGGTAGAAAAATCATAAAATCGTAAGTGAAATATTTCCGAATACAATACAATATAATTATGTCCATAAAATTTCATTAGTTAAGATTCATATATGATTCAAAATAACTTAAAAATACATTACAAAACAATTGTGTCCATAAAATTTCATTAGGTAAAAACTAACAAATTTAAAATAAATATTTTGTTGATGTGCTATATAAATTAAAATCACATGACCGTCATTTTCCTAGTTATTTTTAATACATTCATCAAAAGAATTATTATTGAAAGGATTATCAGTATTAATACTGATACCAATACCGATATTGTCAGTACTAGCTCAAACTCCAACAAATTATTTCGACATCAGGACATGAAAATAATTTAAAAACATAAAAAAATTTTAATTTAAAGTAAAAAATAAAAAAAAATTATTTTTTTCAAAAATTTTAAGTATAAATTTTAAAATTAATATTACTAATTTTCAATAGTAATTCCATAATATATATATATATATATATATATATATATATATATATATATATATATATATATATATAAAAGAGAGAGAGAGAGAGAGAGAGAGAAAGATAATATTATATTTATGGGGGAGCGTGAATGGTGGGGGGAGCGTCAATGTAATTTTTGAAGCGGCAACAAGATTATAAAATCAGATTGATCTGGTCTGATTTTATAATTTTATATGAATTTGACCTAGTTTGATTAAAATTAATTTTTCTATTCAAATTAATAAAATTTGATAAATTAACTTATAAAATCATATAATTTTACAAATAAAGTTGTAATTTTAACAACAATTACAACAATTACAAGTGTCACTTGTTACGCTATGTCCTTGGCGGTCAGTCTCTGAAAAGAAGAAGATTATCTTGGTAGGAAGCAAAAAGCAAGACGGTATCACTCGCTCCCATTCGCTTCCTTTCTCCTTGTATTTACTTTGTTCCTCAAAGCATCCATAATTCTGGGCCTTGTTTGTGATTTCTGTTTGCTTCAATTTTTTCGTGTTGTGATATGGAGGAAGCAAAGCAAATCAGCGTTGAGGTATCAAGGGCAACAGCAGCAGCAGAAGAAGCACAGGGAAAAGGGTCGGTGGATGGGATAATGGAGGTTCAAGAAGTCACAGAGTCCTCAGGACCCCTTCAGCCGAAGAGTCTCAACAGACTTGCCTCTGCCTACAATTCTGCCTTTCGTCAGCGACGTCGATCTAAGGAGAAGGTATTCTCTTGTCTTGCCGGAAATAAGTGGAAAATAGTTTAGAGCTAAACTTCTCTGTGTTTCTTTCCCTTTTTAATTTATGGTTGTAATATTCTATAATCATGCATATTTTAGACCCTTTTTTTTTCTGGGTTGTGCATGCCATGCTGCTTTTCCGATCATGATGTTTGTAGTTGTTGTTCTGGTCTGCTGCAGTCGAAGCTGGAACAGGTGGTAATCCAGGTAGACTTGGATAGTTCGAAGGCTGGTTACCTGGCCTCGAAACTTGCAGCTGAAATTGAAGGTAAGCATAGCAGTAAAGAAGATTTGCATTTTCACTTGGAAATCATAAGTGGTTCTTTGACAAATGAGAAATAATTGGATAACTTGCTTAATAGCCAACCGGAGAAGCACCTGTAGTCTCTGTATTTGAGAATGCACCAACCATTCAAAAACCAAAAAAGAAAAGGCCTTAACATACAACCAATCCAATCTAAATTGGGTTCCATGCTCTGTTGTTGCTGTTGATGATGATTCAGTCATGTTAGTTATGTGGACTCTTTTTTTTTCGTGTGTGTGTGTACGATCGGGAAGTTCATCAAGTTATTTCATCTTGTTGATGGGTTTATTTTGGGAAAATCAATAGGTGTGGAAAGTGTGAAGCTAGGAGGGCCAGATAGGAACCTATTGGAAGTGATAGGAGATGGAGTCGATGCCGTACATCTTGTAACTTTGCTACGAAGGAAGGTTGGAAGTGCAGAGATAATAAGCAAGGGTCCTGTGAAGGAACCGATGAAAGATATCATGGAAGATGAGCCCGTCCTGATCAAAGAAGAGGAAAATGAGCCAGTGTTGCAACCCCCAGTTTCATCATCCAGTCCTTATTGTCTCCATCCTATCAGTGAGGTTGAATGCTATAACTGGCTCCCTTGTACTCTTGCTCCATTTTTTTTATTCAAGATAGAGCAAATGAAGTAGAGTCTAGGCATTTCAATGGGCAATGTTCTGTAGTATGAAAACTTTGTTTGAGAGTTGGCGGCTAAGCTAGTGACAATGGGTGTTCAAATCTAATGAAGAAGAAAAGCAGGATTCACGTAAATTGAAATGTGCTTGCTTTAAATGCAACTTAAGCTTGTAGAATTAAATTGTTCACTTATCATTAATCCTACTATGTTATTTGCAATGGTACAGTCTGCAGTGGATATCGTTGAGACAAAGAAGCTGAATGGAGCAATGGAGATGGAAACTACGACAAAGACTCATAGTAATCTCAGTCTGGAAAACGCAGAGAGTTCATGTAAAACCGTAAGAACTACATCTCAGCTAATTTATAAATGAAAAACGGTGCTGCTGTAATTCTTTGAAGCTCTGTCAAATTTCTGTGGTGTAGAAAACAACCGAGTGGACTCTACTAATCACCAGCTTGCTTCTAGAGGCTATATCTGCAATTTTTGATCAGTTGGGGTATGCATTAATTGGCATGGTGATGGCATTTGTAGCTTTGCTTCTTTCCGTTCTTGATCTCATTCACAAGGCTCGAGAAAAGGGAATTACATGTAATGGGAGGAGCCTGCTGCCCTGTTTTTATCGCCATTCAAGCCATGATTTCCAGAATCGCAAGCCTTTTGGTAGTCTTGTTGAGTACTTTGGATTTGCTGGTGCTGTCTGGCAATGCTCTTACACAACAGTAGGGTATCACTATACACGTCAGAAGTTGAATAATCCAATCAAAATCTGTCTTCTACCTTTCATTTTCGCTTTGTGTGTGCTAATTTCTAAGCTAGTTAGGAGTAGCCAACATGAGAGGTAATTTGTATGTGGCAGATTAGAATATCATTTAATCGCACTAGGGCATGCATGCATGCTCTAGATGAGGTTAATGTCAGTGAAATTCAAAATATATTTATTTTGAAAAAAAATATTACATTGATGACTCTTTTTCATATTTTTTTTTTATGATTTTGAGTTGATAATATCAAAAGTAAAAAACAATAAAAGAACTATTATCTTTTTGTTGCAATCATTTTGAATGACAGTACTTTTTAAAAATATTTTTTACTTGAAATCATTTTTATTTTTATTTCAAAAGAAATTATTTTTTTCCTATTTTTTAAGACTTATTTTTCATATTATTATATTAAAAAAATAGAATATTGAGATTAAATTAATTTGAGATGTTTTCAAAAAAAGAAACTCTGTTCATTTTTTTAATATAATTTAAGGCGTTAATATTAAATAAATATCAAAATATATAATTAGTCTCACATATTTTGAATAAGAAAAACCTTAAAAATAATCGTTATTATTATTTTAAACGTCTTATTCATAATGAAATGAATATATAAGAAAACTAAATAGTCAAAAGTTTTGTAAGTTGATTATTTTGCTCAAATGTATATTGTCATAAAAAAATCTGGGACTATTAATATTTTTTATACTTTTAAAAAATTGGTTGTGGTTGTGGCAAAACACAGAACAAGTGGCTCAAGTAGCTTTTCATTGTAAATATTTTGGCCCAATTTTCCCACCCGTTTTGTCTATGTGTGGTTTTGTATATTTTTTACTTACATGATATTAAATCTAAAATATCATACATAAAAGGCTGCAAAATTCTATTTTGAACAAAAACAATTTCAACTAATGAATTATTTCAATTATTATCACATTGTTATTATTTAAATTATCACAATTATTATAGTTGCTATTATAATCATTATTGTAAATAATTAATATTCTGATTATTACTAATAGTATTGTTATAATCATTTTTATTATTATATAAATAATCATCACGATAACCAATATCATTATTTTTATCAATATCATTTAAATTATAATTAGTATCATCATAATTATTTTTGTCACTATTGATATTTTTATATTATTTTATGAGTTATTGTTTTTATTATCATCAAAGTCATAATTAGTTATATTATAAGCACTATAACTATTATAATAAATTATAATCGCTATAATCATCATGATTTATAATGCCACTATTATCATCATGGTTATAATACCTAAAATTATTAGTAGTAGTATTGTTAAAATACTAAAAATTATTAAATTACCCTGAGGAATAAAAACATTCAAAAACTTTAATAAAATAGCAAGTAAAAAAAAATCTAAATTATTATTGTTATTGCATAAATGATGGGGAAAAAATACCTCGAAGAATTAAAAAAACTAAAAATTATAAAAAAAGAGTAAACAAAAACATAAAATAAATGGAAAAACAAAAATAAATATAATTAGTCTTAAAAAAAATCATTTGACTTGAAAAATAAAAATGAAAAAACAAAAAAAGAAGAAATATTAATTTTCAAATGATCACCAACACAAATTAAAATTTAAGGACTAAATAAAAAAAAATACAACTCCGACAAAAGAGAAAATTAAAAACAAAAAATAAGAGTATATACATATAAACATGAACGAAAATAAGGATTAACGTGTAAATATAGATAAAAAAAATAAAGAAATTAAAATCAAATAAAATAATTAAAAGTACAAGGGCCGAAATGAAAAAAAAACATATGATCAATTTCAATTGAAGGACCAAATTAAAAAAAAATCCAAACTTCTACACCAAAAATATTAAAAGATTTAAAACAAAACCCAAAATTAAAAGAATAAGGATCGAAATAAAAATAAAATATATAATTTATTTCAGTTGAAAGATAAAATTAAAAACAATCCAAATTGCTATACCAAAAAATATTAAGGATTTAAAATAAAAACTAAAATTAAAATAATAAAGACCGTAATGAAAATAAAAAATATAATGAATTGCAATTGAATGGTGAAATTGAAACAAATCAAAATTTATATTATAAAAATCATGACCATACCAAACAATTAAAAGCTCAGGGCCTGAAATGAACAAACCATAAATAAAAGGGATTGTCGTGTAGTTTAGCATGCAAGAAAGAGAAAAGTGGGGGAATCAACCGATCACTGTCATGTATCCGGCCACTATGTGACGCCACGCACACAATAATGAGGTAGAGTACATGGTGGTGCAGCCGGAGAGATGCTGGATGAAGCCGGAGAGATGCTGGATGAATATTTTTCATCACCAAAAAACACCACACGCGCAACTGAAAGAGAGCATGATGAAGAAACCATCGACGCGTTCGGACAACGCGCCAACAGTGTTCCTAGGAAAAAATAATTTTAAAGAGATAAAAGTACTTAAATACCTCTACAACCAACTCTTTTATTTTATCTTTTTCGAAGGTATATTTGTATCTATACATTTTTAAAAAATATAAAATACCTAGAATACCCCTACTGGTAATTCATGATTTATGTCATTTCTATGGGTAATATAGTTATTTTACTCTGTATAAAAATATCAAAAATTGAAAATACCCCTGGTTAGACAACTATTTGCTATATGTTCACAAGGGTAAAATAACAATTTTATTATGTAAAAATACACAAAAAAAAAAACTAAAATACCCCTAAATATTCTGTTAATGTTAATATATCCAATAAAAAAATCTAAAATACTCGTAATTCCAAGATGATTGAGGTGCATGGAGGGATACGATAATAATTACACTATTATAATTTCCTGTAATTTGTGTCAACTATTATAGTAATTATCTGATTTCTTTTAGCTTTTTTCTTAATAATCCAATCAAGGAGTGCGGTTATTGCTGCGTTTGTTAAGAGCTGATCGCTTGAACCACAAGTTTATTTAGGGGGAAGATACCTATGGCATCAAGATATCATTTTCTGCATTTTTTCATTGAGATGTCAAGATATTTCTGTTTTTTTTCTTTTTCTAATTACTTATTTTTGATCATGTCAACTAAATTGTCAATCAATTCGAGTTATAATTTAGGGGTATTTCAGATAATAATAATAAAATATTTTTCACTATAAAAATAAATTAAAATAATATATATATATATAAAAAAAAATATCAAAATAATTTAAAATTATAAAAAAAAATTTAAAATATATATAAAAAATTTAACTGTGCTATCAAACACCCCTTTAACCCGAATTTTAAGAACATAACGTGGCAGCATTTCAGGCATCAACTCCAAACAAGAACAATTCACCAAAATGCAGCGTATCCTCCCCCCTACTCTACCGTTCACTTCACTACCTGTACTTTTCTCTTCCATTTCTCTACCTTCGTTTTTCTCTCATTAATTGAAAAAGAAAAAAGAAATTAGGGTTTTCTTCAAAATTTTGAAAAATATGGAGAAAATCAGAAGACCATCTCATGCCGGTTCTTGGTACACCGACAACCGTATGTCCTCACTCTCTTCCTTACCATTTTCTAATCAATTGTATTATCTATATATATTTTTTAATTTTGTTGTTAATTTTAGCTAAAAAACTTGAAGAAGAACTTGAGGGATGGCTAAGTGCTACTGGATTAACAAAATCTCCTGATGTTCGCGGTGTTATTGCTCCGTATATTACTATTGATCCCTTAATTTTGATTTTTTAATTGTTTCTTTATATATATATATATATATATATAAAATTTCTTTTTACATTTTTTTTTATTTTGGATGGAAAAATGGAAATTTTAGACATGCAGGATACTCCTATTCAGGCCGTGCTGCTGCTTATGCTTTTGGAAATATTGACCCTACTAACATGTTAGTCGGAGAGTTTATTTTCTATCTGATTTATTTTTGGATTTTTTATTCAGTTTGTGTTAATACACACACATCTATACAAGTTTTGTGATAATGTGGTGTGATTGTGATACGGGGTAGTGTTTATTTTCCCGGGCATCACATTTCGAAGAGTGTGATTCTGATGGGGAAAGTAATGAGTTTCTGCTGATGATAAGTGAGAATTTTCTGTTTTGTTTTTTAAGTGCACGGGTATTCCTTCTTGGTCCGTCACACCATTACTATACACCAAAATGTGCTCTGTCAACGGCTACAGTTTACGAAACGCCGATAGGGGACTTACCTATTGATTTGGAAGGTACTGTACCTGCACGGTTTGGTTTTTTATTAAGTTGGAATGCAAGTTTTGAATCATCATTTAAATGGATTGGTTTGATTTAGCTTTCACTGTTGGTTTGATGTTCTGTTTGTCTCTATGATTGAATGAATTATGTTCATTTTGGATCCTTTCAGTCATTGAGGAACTTAAAGCCACGGGAAAATTTGAGTTGATGGATCTTCAGGTTGATGAGGCTGAACATAGCATGGAAATGCACTTGCCGTATCTTGCTAAAATATTTGAAGGGTAATTTCTGCTGCATAGAGAATTTCGCTATGATGGTTTTGTTCGTGGCCCAGCTTTACTGATTTATTTTTCGGTGTTTTTGTTTATTTATCTGTTCATGGATTGAAGGCACCCAGTGAAAGTTGTACCCATTTTGGTTGGAGCTCTTCATACTGATGATGAGGCTATGTATGGCCGCTTGTTGGCAAAATATGTTGATGATCCAACCAACTTCTTTTCTGTCTCTTCAGATTTTTGTCACTGGGGTTCTCGGTATGTTCCATTACAATAATGGTTTCATGGTACTTTTCTCCTAAATGTCTTTGAAAATAGAGGAGTCTACGACTGGGATTATTCTTTAATTTGCTTCCATCCCCCACATACACTTGTACTATGGACAATACTGAGTAACATTTGTTGGAGGTCCGTTTTCTTTTTACTCACAATCAAAGTTGGAAAGTTGTATTTCTTTTTTAAACTAGCATCAGCAATGCTTTCCTCAAAGCCTTGCAAGATCTATTTTTCAATTTGCTTCTATTGTATGTCTGGGAATTTCTAAGAAGAACTTGATTGAATGTCAGATACCTCTGAGCCTGCTTAATACATTACATGAAGGAGTATATTTTGTTCAGTTCATGAATTAGAGAAAAAAATGTCACATGGTATTTGATGATCATCGTATGTTATCCATTTTTGTATCTTTAATTTCTGTAAAGCATGATATTCAACAATTTGTGCTGATTGTTTTCTCACAAGTCACAACCATGCACAATATTGTGTACTGGTTCTGTTGAAATGCATTTGGTTTACCTCATGTATTTAACCATCTCGTCAACCAATCTTGACCTGTGTTTCCTTTTATTAGGTTCCATTACACACACTATGACAAGAAATGTGGGCCCATACACAAGTCTATTGAGGCATTGGACAGGATGGGCATGGACATAATTGAAACAGGGAATGCAGATGCATTTAAACAATATTTGTCGGAGTATGATAACACTATCTGTGGAAGGCATCCCATTAGTGTTTTCTTGCATGTAAGTGCCCAAATCTATAGAAGTTACTGAAATGGCTTGCTTTCAGCACCATAAGATGTTTGCAGTGTCTTTACAACCTTTTCTTCCATTATATACAAGGAATTTCTGCCAGCCATGTTCTACTTATATTTGATTGAATAATTCATGACATTTGCTCTCACACCTACCACACCAATGAGAAATTTTGTTTTGAAACGCTATTAAAACGGCTGGATATGTATTTCATGATTTTTAGTTTCCATCTTGCCATTTTGTTTGACATCTATGATACTTTCAGATGTCGAGGAATTGCTCGACAAAGATAAAGATCAAGTTCCTCCGGTATGAACAGTCTAGTCAATGCAAAACAATGAGAGACAGCAGTGTCAGCTATGCATCCGCGGCAGCGAAGGTGGATGCTTGAAGTTGGGATATCAAGCATTTCCAATTTACTTGTGTAGAAGCAATTGACTTCGATCTGGAATATTGAGCACTTCAAATTTACTCCTGTGGAAGCAATTAACAATTTAAACTTCTTTAAATTGAATGTATTGTGTAAATTTGAACTCGCATTTGCAAGAATCCATCTTGCTATGGATTCCCTGTTTATGGAGTGAAGTTACAATGAAGCCTGATTCCCCCTTCCTTGTTTGTTGTTCCAGACTCCATTTCTAAAATTTTAATGTCAACAGGTGAGTGCTTATGGTAATTCAATTGCTTTGGGGTGGCAGCGGCAGGGATGTTCCATCACTGTCGTGTACTTTAAAAGGCCAGTCAAGTTAGCATAGCTCTTGACCGAAATAGGCCAGGATAAGAATAAAAATCCGAGTAAGGAATGATAGTTGTGGTGATATGGGGAGTGGAAGAGAGAGAGAGAGAGATAGCAGGTAGTTTCGACATCCTTCTGCTGTTAATAAGGGCCTAGAGTACAATGCCAAGAATGTGGAAGGTGAGATCAGGGATGATAATTTCACCAGAATTTAACATGAACTGACTTTAATGGATAGGAAGATTGTACATTTAATCGGTTCGGTTAGAAATTGAATCGATCGATTAAAACTTCAAGGTAAGAGAAGTTAGGTTTCCGGTTAGTTTGGGTATGAAAATTGTTCTGCTCTGGACGCGGTAGGTTGTCGAGCGTTCTCTCCATATCCATCAGGTTCTTTTGGCGAGAAGATAGTTGAAGATCACGAGAATTGTTGGCTATCAAATCTCGTTAACTTTGGACTATATTTGACTTCATAAACATAGCATGGCTTCAGATAGGTTTATCTTGACGAATATGGCTGGAAAAATAAAACAGAAGATGGGAAGAGTTCATTCCCTCTGCGTACAGTCATGCACGAGCACAACAATCAGAGGCAGTGTTATTAATTTTATTTTGTTTCGGTTGTTTCATCCGTAATATTTTATACTAGTTAAAAAAATAAAATAAAATAATATAGTTTTTACTTTACTTGAAATTTCAGCCCATTTTAGTTATTCCATCCAAATTTCAGTTAGAATGTTCCAGTTTCATTCCGCCCGTCTAATTTCGATCAAATAGTATTTTTTTAAATAATAAATAATTTTATAATATCAATCATATCTTTTAATTTGACCGTTAGATTGAAATGAAATTTTACAAAAAATCTCTTAATATATTTATAAATATTATATTAAAATTTCAAAGCAATAAGAAAATATAATAACTTTACAAGATTAATGATAGCATTATTATAATATTATACATGTTCATGATTTTGTTCAGAAAAATAATTTTATTGTCTTTTCTAGATTAAATTACACAATTCTAAATAGTTTTATTTTTATATTTGAACTAATTTTTTTTAAAATTAATATATTTAATTATACACACACATAAACAATACAACCTCGAAATGACACTGAAACGCTCTGAAACCAAAATATTTTGTTCCAATAAAAAAAACAAAACACTAACCATAACAAAATTGACATCCTTGATTAGAGGAGGAGAAGAGGGTTTTGCAGAGGGCAGTCACGGCTGCATGCAGTAGCTGATCACAGTGGTGCATACCATCACACGCAGGAGCATGATTTGTCAGAACCATCAGGCATGGTTTCTGTGAACGGCTAGGATCAATCACTGCATGTAGCCATTGCTCCCCTTGGCAAAGCTCTAAAAACTAATGGTAATAGGATTTTATTTTTACAGACTAAGCCATATCTTATTGGATGATACCATAAACGACTCTCTTAGGTATTCATTACATAAAGAAACAGAAATACACATATAGATGGCCTGCCAATGTCTCAATGTTGGCTTATTTAAAACACAGTTTTCATACGATGAATTATCAATAATTAGATTCGAGTTCAGCAGGTATTTTACTTGCTGATCCATTTTCATTTGTTGTCAACCTACTCCATTTACCAGCAGAAATCGGAGGCTTGAAGACTATAACACCACCATCTGTCAGTCCCACTGCGAATTGGTTTGGTTCCTGAGGATGTGCGGCAATGGCAATCGGATACACTCCCAAACTACAGCCACAAAAAAAAGCTCAAGATGGTATTGTTGGCTAGTTACCGGATCAGATGCTTGACAGAACTCATAATGAACAGGAATAACATGAGAACAACTATAAATGTATGAGATTGGACAGCTCCTCTGTCTCTGATTTGTTTCAAGAGTGTGCTTTACCTTGAAGTGGGGAAAAGGTAGGCAGTTGGATTAATCTGACAATATAAATGAAAATCTGAGGCATCAAATACAGAGACAAGTCCATCCAGAAAGCTGGCATACACCATCTGGCCATCGCATGAGAACGTTGCATGGGAAATTCGTGTTGCTAAATCTCCTGGAACCCACTGTTTACATAAAAATAAATTTCCAGGTGAGTCGAATTACTGGAATACACCTTGAGATTGAGAGAGAGAGAGAAGAGAACCTGCTTCACACATTCTAATTTTCTGGCTTCATAAATTGCCAGGTGAGTCTCATGTACTGAAAGGAATTCTGTCTGATTCTGATGAAACTGGATGTGGGTATCTTTTGATAATGAAAAAGGAATTCTGCCATCGGGAATCTGCATGGATCTGCTCCTCTGTTTGTACCACCCTTCAACATTCCAGACAAAAATCTGCAGAAGAATAAAGAACATGATTGTACAGAAGCACACTTCAGGCAAATGACAGAGGTCAAGGTATCATTTAAATTAACACATTTACGCTTGTAAATGACTATGAAATCACCATCAAGGAAATTCAGCATTATACATATCTCGTCTAAGTCAACACTAACCTGAGCATCTGCTCCAGAAGAAACAAGTAAATTCAGGTCATTGGAGAAGGCTAGACCAGAGACTCTCTTAGAATGACCCTCAAGTATGGTAATAACCTGCATGAATTAAGGAGATGATAAAGCTTGGTTTTACTATAGCAAAGCACTGGATCATATCAGGAGAAATACATACCTTAGCTGAACGGACATTATATATTAGAATTGTGGAATCGTCTCTCCCTATAGCGAGTATGTTGTTATCTTGAGGGTGGAAAGCAATGCAAGTTGCTGCAGGTGGTGGTCGCATGATGGACAGCATCGTCTATTAAGTTTAATAATATTCAATTAAACATGCTAGTAAACTACCAGAACACATGAACAAATCCTAAAGATTAGAAAACGTTGTGTGTAAAGGATGGTATTTTATATTCATAAGATGATGTTCAATAAAAAGTGAGAAAACCACCTATGGCAAGTATTTAAATTTCATAAACAATAATTTAAACCACATAAACTTAGAACAATTCGGAAATTATGGCAAGTAATTGGAAGATTTGTAGTCAAATTGAATATGTAAAGATATCAAAGTATACATGACAAACAAGTTCACATAAGGCTAATAAAAGTGTGCGGGATCATTTAGAACTTCATAAATTTGTAGACAGCAAATGGCGGTTCATGATACCTTGAATTTCAGCAAGTTATACAGAGAGATTCTCCCTCCAGATGATGACATAAGATATGAATCATTCTTGGACAGGGCAAAGCAGGGAACCGTCTCTTCAGGGCTGCTGTCTGTAAGGTCATTTGTCATCAACCCTGAGTAGCTCCTGGGTTGCCATAGTTGAGGGGCAACTTTCGCAGTTGCCTACCGTTAAGATTTCATTGCAACAGAATTATTAACAACTGTTAACACTGCATTTCAAATGGAAAATATAAATGGTTTAAATCTCTAGTTTTGCTCACCATGTCACCCAAGTCGAAGTCATTCTGATGCCATTTCCAATATAAATGAGTGGCATTTGACGTTAATGCCAAAATGGAGTTGCCTGCATTATTGTAAATGAGCCTCGATATCTGCGTTTGTGAAAGATAAAAGCTACTGATTTAGAAACTTATCATCCTTTTACAGTAAATTGCAAATTTCAGCATAAAGACATAAGCATTTGAGTGGCTCGGATTCTCAAGCAAATGAATCGATATCTACAAGATCAAAGATGTGTTTCTTTTGAATATACAATTCAACATTTTTCAGATGGGTTTAGAAGCCTTCCAATGTTCAGATTTGTACACATGTATTGAGAAATCCCATCCTTCACATCCACTGCACAGAGAGTTAACAATTTGCAAAGCAAGAAACTTAAAACAACCTAGAAACCCTAAGGAGAAATAAAAAAACAATCTATGATCATGGTTATACATTTAAATTGTGTCTACATCTGTAGGACTTGAGAGACATGAGGCAGAAGACAGAAGGACCTAAATATAAATTGAAAGAAAAAAAAATAAAAAGAAGAATTTAGTCGCTAAAAACAAAGGACAGTCCAACCTTGTTTGCTTTCATATGAGAAGGAAGTCGCAGAATCTGGCACTGAGAAGGTCTGTGTAGTTCAATGAGCTTCCCACTCTTTGACGTGGTGTCTTTTCCAGTAATTTTAGATTTCACTTCCCCCGAGCTTTCCAGGTTTCCATTCTGTAGATGATTAAAACATTGCTTTAGTGCCCCAAACTTTTAAAGTAATTTCTAGTCATGACAAGTCCTACCAAAAGATACTACTGTATTAAGTAAAAACAACTCATCATGTCATATAAGTTATAGCATGAATCTCTGACAAAACTGAGAGTTACCCACTTTTGCAACATCTTCATCTGAAACTTGAGCACAAACAACTTTTGACATTGCTTCACTAACAACCTGAAAAAAAAAAATCATCAGAAAGAGATCTATATTCTATCGCTAGTCATGACTCTGTATTAAACATGCCCACCTTCGTAAGAGTATCAGAGAAAACTCTTAAATCATCATCCAAGCAATTTTCTGTTGTACGCAGCAACTGATGACTACCATCTTTTGCCAGGATTTTGATCTTGTTGTCATTTGCAGAAACAGCCAACAACGTGCCTTCCTTATTAAATCGAACACATGGGTTTGCCTTCACATCAGGGGGGGGGGGGATTATATGAGAAATTCAATCAAAACTACACTGAACCATTTATTTTGTATAGTAATATTATGTTTAAATATAATCAAAACTATCACTTGTAATGTGAAAGACTTTTGAGGAATTTAGACCTTCACCAGCATAATGATCTTCATAGGAAAAAAAGTAGCATCAGACCAGTCATTAGGAACTTACTGGTAAGCCTCCCTCTGCATCAATGGTTGTGAAAAGCTCAGTTTTGTTCATATTCCAAATTTTGATCACATGCTCATCACCAGCAGCTAAAACCTGGTTCCTCATTATATCAAACTGCACTACACTAGAAGGATTCTTTTGCAATCCAAGATAGGATCTTTTTATGGCACCTTCAGAGTCATCCCATTCAACAAGAAATGACTCTCCACTTTTGCTGGTCCCGCATGAGAAAAGCCTAAAAAGCATTTGATTGCAACATGATTTACCCTTCAAATATAACCAGCATGTGAAACATTGAAAAGGCAATTCAGACTGAGTAAACGAAACCTTCTATCACCACTATAAGCCATTGATGTACACCCCAGGCCAGGAGCATCATAATCTACTCTGGCTCCTAAATTATCATACAGCCAAACTTTTATGTTGCCATTCACCGATGTCGCAAAGACAAACTGAAGCAAAAAAAGAAGAGAAGTAAAGGTGGAATTGTTATCAGTCTGAAACAATCAATGTCACCACAACAAGTACAAAAGAACCAACGGTGATCCTCACATGAACATTTCCCTTGCTGTAGGGACAGAGAGAATAAACAGGAGCATCATGGCCCTCAAAAGTATACATTTTGACACCGTTGGTTGCGTCCCATGCCTTTAATGGTAATCAGAAAACGTCATCACTTTCTTTCCAAGACAGAAAAATACGTCTAATTCTGATGTAAAATAAACGAACCTTAACGATCTTGTCATCACCACAGGTAATGACCAAAAGTTGTTTCTCAGGGGCAGAGAAGGTTAGGTCATTTACACCACCAACATGAGCATCAATCTAGATATAAGAAATAAGTTAATGAATAAGCTTGATAAGATAAATATCCAATGAATGGACAGCAAAGCCAAGAATTTAATGAAAAACATAATATGCTAGAAAGCTACCTCCAATTGCTGCCGCGCATCCTTGGCTTCATTATAAGAATATATTTGAACTAAGTGTTTTGAATAAGCAACCCCTGTTCATAATAAAAGAAATAAGGATAAAGTAATGAACAAACAAATTCTGAATGACAGGGTATTATTTCCCCTTATCTTCCATTATCTTTAAAAACTTACCAAACAAACAGCCTTCTGGACTCCAGGCAACACGATTTACAGAAACACTAGGATCCTTAAGCAAAGTTGCCTGGATATATGCAAGAGCATTCATATTTCAGAACCATGATTGTTTAATGGAAACATGGTATGGAAGGTGACGAACCTTGAACATCATTGAGCATGCTGCAATATCCCAAACCTTAAAATTCCTTGAAAGCAAAATTTCCCCTGAACTAACTTCCCACAATCCAATGTCCCCCACAGTGGTTCCAACTGAAGTATCAAGCCATCAGTTTCCATGAGTAAAAAAACAGTTTAAATAGGGTGCTTATCCCAAAATATTGAAGAAAAAAATATATATCCTTATGAGTAAACCTAGAAGAACAGTCTGTTTTTCAGGATGAAATTCCATGCTCGATGGAGATGACCCCTCATTTAATATCCTAAAAACATTCTTTGGCAAGTCATCAGAAATGTCAACATAGCTTTGATGTGGAAGAGAGGCCTCTGATATTTCTTGCATGCATGTGGATATTTCCTGCACGCATGAAATCCATGACTTAAGAAAAAAATCACTACTAATATTTACCGATATTTCAACAAAAAGAAATAAAAATTAAGCTTGCCTCGTCAGAAGGCCTTTTTAGGCTTACAATACTGTTTTTAGGAATAAAAATGTCATTTACAGTAGTATTGTCCTCAGAAACCTCTATACTAGCTGCTACAAACATAGAATAGATAGTTAGCAAAAAAAAGGAGTTTTTTCTCTGTAACCACAGTAATACTTTTTTCACAGAAGGTCAAAGAAATATAAGTGAGAGAATCACAAACCACTACCCATGTTTGCTGGAACTCCAAGAGACAAAGCTTCACTAGAAATTGAAGAGTGGGCCTCAGAAGATGAAGTAGAATTTGAGGCTGAGGAAGTTGAAACTAGCATTGATGTTGATTGAGAGGGCTAGACAAAAACACCGAAGCTCATTAGAAGGATTGTGTATGAATACTGTTAAAAGAGCTGGGTTGGTTAGGAACCACACTTGAATCCACTATTGGAAAGGGAAAAATAAAATAAGAACTATCATCGTACTTCTTGTGTCATACCAGTGGATTGCCATCACTTGCTGCTGAAAATAAATGATCATCCGATGGTATAGGTACACAGATGTGATCCACAAAAAGGGTTCTTATATCAGGATTTGGCTGTGGATATGCACAATGCATATGCTGCCAATTCAAACTGTCAGATAAAATGCAAAATCAGTTTTATCTGAGTGCCAAATAGACATGTCTGGAAATTCTGAAGAGAATCCGACATGCATATGTGCATATAAAAATGCAAGCACTTGTATGTGCGTATCTAGCCCCTGCATTCAGTGTGTGGTTTGGTGTAATCGAGTTGCGATTTGGAGTTGAGAATTAAATGAAGGAAAAGAAAAAAGGAACCTTTGGTTTATGAGACGCCGTAGCCTATGATTTGCAATGTTTGGAAATTCCAATTTATCACGCAAAAGGGGATTTGCTTCAATAACTTTCTTAAGCTCAACCATCATAACTTTTCTTGCAGACTCTGCATCACTATACATGGAGAGTGACTCATGGTCCCTGTTCAACAACTAGAGAAATTAAGCTTCTTGTACTATGCTGCTCTTATGGAATGTGAATAATAATAATAATAATAACAGGAAAAAAAAAACATATATACCACAGATTTGTACCTTATATTATTTAATGTCAAAAGCAAAGTCATTTCCTTCAATAGCTCCTCGTTGTCCGGGGCAAAAGCTTTCAATTCCTTCAAAAGGATGTCTAAAGCCTTGGCACGTTCATTGCTGCAAAATCATTCAACAAATTAGAGGTAGAATCGATGTGGCATACATAATGCGCGCAAAGTGACTGTGAAAGAACGCAGCAGCCTTACTTGTCCAACACCTCAAGGAATTTCTGCTTCCTAATTTCAAAATAGATCTTTGTCGAGTATCTATTGTCATCTAATTTTGTGAAACAAGAAAGATATCTCTCAGCCTCATCCCAGTTGCCACTGCGTATCATGTCCTCAAAAAATTTCATGCTGAAGTAATAACCACTTTCGCGCTCAAGCCTAGGAATCGATGATGAAGGGGGAAAAAAGGTTACACACAATCAAACGATTCATTAAAAAATTGCACAATTAATCTGAAAGGGTCTGAGATTCCCTAGATTGTTTGTGCTAGAGAGATAAGGAGAAAGTAACATACATGCGAGCAGTTTCTTTGAACCCTTCCTCGTCTAAGAACTGTGAGATTAACAGGACAAGATCTTTACAGAGAGCAGCCATTGTCACCTGAACCTCTAAATGAATCCAAAACACTGAATTTGTTAAATTATGATGATAAATAAGATAAAAAATATAGATAAATTATTTAAATCATCAAGAAGATACTAAATCAAACTTTGCAAGTTCTAGCTGAAAATTTAATGTTAACCATCCATACATAAAAAGTGAACAGAAACAAAACCCCATAACTTTTAACTCAGAATTTTCTAGGACACCAAACAAAAGATTGGAGTTTTGATCCAGTGGACATGAGCCCAAGACAGGCCAATACGATAAAGCAGATCATCTGCTCGATTATAGACAACTCTCTCTCCAATCTCCACCAAATTAAGAATAAATTAAGCAAAGAAATTTGATGATTTTCAAACAGAAGACAGTAAATCAGTCAAGAAATTCTGGGTTCTTAACTAATCAAGACAGTACCTTTTTAGCTGGAGATCACTAAAACTAAAGCTAAACACCACTTCACAGGATGAAAATTAACAAACTTTTCAAGATATAAGAGATGGACATCAAAGAAAACCAGAGAAATGAGCAAAGTTATGTGTAAGCTCACCAGATAAGTGAAAATAAACAAGAATTAGATTGACAGAGAGAGAAAGATCAGTGAGTGACCATGACTTTTAGCTTCAAAGAACAAAAGGGTCTCTTTCTCTGTGTTTTCTTTACTTTAAAAGCTGAACTCACACGCTGCGTCGAAACTGTTTGTGCGCTAAATAGCGCAAGACTGGCGATGTGCACGAGATGATAAGTACATAGTTTGATAGCTGATAAGTCCTCGTAAATGATATGTGATATGACCGATTGGTTATAGAAGACAGTTGTTGTAGTGGGGTCCATTGAAAGACAAGTTAGTTCATTCAGAGAGTGCCACGTCAGGATCAAGACACGTTGTGCAAATTCTTCTGTCGTGTTCGAGTGTCGTATATTTTGTATGAAAATAATATTTTTTTTATTTCAACCACAAAAATAAATACCTTTTCATCATGTTGTGCCAGAAACTTCCATCAATAAAAAAACCGGCATCCTGATAGCAAAACCCTGACCGGCTCAGAGAGTACACCCGGACCCAAAAACTTCTGCATGAACCGGTTGCCATCTGGTTTTTAATTAGTTTATTTTTTATACTCTTTAAAAAATATTGTTTTGAACCTAAAACAAAATCATCCTCTCAATGCGTAAAATCATCCTCTCAATGCGTAACCCGATCCTTATCCGGAGTCGGTTCCAATATTAGGTTTTACAAATACGTTCCCATCTAACCAATTAATGCGTGTTTTAAAAATATTTTAAATTAAATTTATTTAATATTTTTAAATTATTTTCATGTATTGATATTAAAAATAATTTTAAAAAATATAAAATATATTATTTTAATATATTTTTGAACAAAAAATATTTAAAAATAAAAATAAAATATGTTTATTTATTATAGCAGAGAATACTTTTATTTTATATTTGATAAAAAAAATATATGTCATTTAACTAAACAAGGATTTAGAAAGAGAGAATGATCTTGATATTTTATAATGATAAGTACTTTATATAAAACAAGGATATTATTTTATTAATCATTTTGATATTTTTTTATTTGATAAAAAATGAAATCCTTTTAAGGAGAGATTTTGAGAAACCTTAGAAATATGGCTTACAAGCCCAATGTAAATAGTGTTTAGATAGTAAATAGTTGTTCTTTTATATGTATATTTTATTGTTTTTTAATATATATTTTTATTTATTAATTATTAAAAAAGATTTTTCATTACTCAAGGGAGCTGAGAAGATAATAAGTTATAATGGAGGAACAAAACAAAACAAACAATTTTTCAGGGACACTATGGCCGAAAATAATTTCATGTTCTTGCTGAGAGCAACTCCAACGGGAGTATCATATGCAAAGATAAAAATAAAAAACTAATTATTTAGTATGTGTGATTGAATTTTTACACTCTAATGGAAGTGCTATTTGCAGAGCCAAAAATAACTCTCTTTGCATGAGCTGCTATTTGCAGCAGCTCATGCCGGAGAGTTATTCTTGCGTGTGTGTACTATATATATATATTAGAAAATAATATAATTATATCAAAATATTTGTTTTTATTTTTATTTAAAAATACCTTAATAAGAGAGTAAAAAATTATATACAAAATTAATAATTATATTATTAGAGGGTTTTTTAAAAGCATTTATTTAATTATATAACTTGCTCTTATTAATTATATAGTATAATTAATTACATAATTAAACTACATATAAAATAATTACATTATATTTAAAATAATATAAAAAATAGCTCTTCAAAATAGTTTTTACCATTGGAGCACACATCAATAAAAAAATCCACATATATACTATTCAAAAAATCATTTAAAATATTTGGCTCTCCAAAATAGCTCCTGCCATTGAAGTTGCTCTAAAGAAGAATTTTATGTCTGTCTAGGAGTGTGATTGAAATTGTTTTTGAAATTATTTTTTATTCATAAATGCATTAAAATGATGATTTTTAATTCCATTTTTTTATATATCAACATGTGAAAATGATCTAAAAATATTTTTTTTTATTTAAAGTAAAAAAATTATTTTTTTCAAAATTATATGTTCTTATACGTACATATAATTGCCAATATGTTCTTGAAGGCCAAAATTATATGTTCTTATACGTAAATATACGTACATGAATGTCTAAGAAAAAAATACTTTTCCAATATTAAACATATATGTTCTTATACGTACATATAGGAGAAGTAAAAATATATTTATAATTACCACACAAATAAATAAATAAATAAAAATTAAATTTGCTGAAACATCAAATCTTGGTTGTCGGTAAGCCTCGAATTTGCCGGCTGGAAGCCACCATCTCGACAAACATTAGCCGTATCTTTGTTCCTATAGAGCACGACGAGTGGTGATCAGAGCACATAAAACACACCGTTTATACAGCATTTGTGTTCTTGCGGCAAAATTCAACACTTCATCATTTTTAGATTCGATGTCGTCCTACAGAAACTCTTTAAACATAAAGATATTTTTAAGACAAGTTTTGAGTATTAATATTATTATTTTTCTTTTTTCCTGAGTGGGTTTCACATGTATTACCGACAATATCTAAAATAGTGTATTTAAAAATAATAATTATTATTTTCTTGTGATTTCTTAAGAATTTAAATTTGGAAGGATAATATTGGAGGTATCTCTACGTATTCATTAACACTAAAAGACATGAATGTTGCATTCATTATACTGTCAAATCTATATTTTGTTTTTGTTATTGATTTCGTGAGAGCTAGGTAGGTTGTCAATTTTATTTCGGTTGATATTTTATTTTTTAATTAAAATAGAATATTTTGATTTTAAAGGTTTCAATGCGTTGTTTCGAGGTTGTATTGTTTATGTGTATGTATAATCAAATATGTTAATTAAAAAATAGTTCAAATTCAAAAATAAAATTATTTAGAATTGTACAATTTAATCTAAAAAACATAATAAAATTATTTTTCTATACAAAATTATGAACATATATAATATTATGAAAATGTCATCATCAGTCTTGCAAAGTCATTACATTTTCTTATTGTTATGAAATTTTAACATAATATAGATAAATATGTTAAGAAACTCATCATAAAATTTCATCTCAATCTAATGGTTGAATTAAGAGACATGATTGATATTGTAAAATTATTTATTATTTAAAAAAATATTATTTTGCCGAAATGGAATAGGCGAAATAATTTCGGCACATTTCGGCTAGAATTTGGTTGAAAAATTAGGAATGGGCTGGAATTTAATCTAAGATAAAAATGACACTATTTTGTTTTTTTTTTGTTAATTGATACAAAATATTTTGGTTGTTTCGACCGAATCAAAACGAGATTGACATCCTGATGATAATTGGGCGAAGCTCATTTCAAAAAATAAATTAGTGTATTAAATCACCGAATCAATATGAGTTAATCATTTTTATGAAAATAAAATTGTTGTTTTTTAAAAATAAATCTTAAAATTGATTTAATTAAGTTTGAGCTAGTTTTTAACTAGCTGCCAATCAAATTTTACCAAAATAGTATTTGAGAATGGTAAATTAGTTTTTAAAATATTTTTTGAAAGTAGATCAAAAAATAGTGTGTGTGTGTGTGTTGATGTTAAATATATATGTGTGTGTTGATGTTAAAAATAATATATATATATATATATATATATATATATATATATATATATATATATATATATATATTATTTTTAACATCAACACACTAAAATAATTATAAACATTAATTTTAAGTAAAAATAAAAATAAAATATCCAAACAGGCTTTTTTCTTTTCTTCTCCATCCTCAAATCGAAGCTCGTGCTGAATCCTGAATGAGGTCCATCACTTCCTTGATTAAATCCGAACTAGAGAGACAAGCACGCTTAGGAAAGTAAATTTGAAAATTATATACAGAGCACAATTTCCAGATTGAGATCTTTACAAGCGTTCGAGGTCTGTCTAGATAGGTCGTTTGGGCCAACAACATGACCCTACCGATTTCTAAATTTAACCCGAGGCGACGTCGTCTCTTAACTCGAGCCCAATACTAACCTGAGGCCCACGTTATTACAACAGGGAATTCTGACCGCATGCTAGCAAATATCTTGTGTCTCTGATATTCTCATCCTCGAGGAACTGCAGGATCGTTAACTGAAATTTTTTTTTTTATTAAATAGTATATCCTGATCAACTTACGTTTATCTTGATTAGTCTGGAATAATATTGTCAATATCATTCCGGTCATCATTTTAATTTTTTTATTAATATAATATATTTTAATTTCAAAACATTTTAGCATGCAGTTTCGATATTCATCTGTTCATATATAATTAATTTTATATAAAAAAAATTAAAATATTAATTTAATAAGCATAATTAAAAGTCAAGATAAATTAACTTTAAATTATACAATACAATACAATACAAACATAAAATCACATAAATATAATTTCAAAATTAAAAAAAAATCACAAATTAATCAAAATAAGGAGGATTTTAAGGACGGAACGGCACACTCGGAACGGTACTGGGACATTTCAACTGGAATTTGGCTGGAATTTCTGAAACGGGCCAGAATTAAAACCAAGACGAAAACAATATTATTTTGTCTCGGTTTTTTAATGAAATGGAACGTTCTTGTCAAAACAGAACGGTATTGACAACCCCGATCTGTAATGAAAAATTATATAAACTTCCAATGATTATCTTATTAATTACATTGTTCAAATTTAAAACTACGGGGAAACAAATATTTTAATTATAAATTTAATAGTTACCAATTATAACTCTCGAATTTAAAATAACAGAAAACAAAAATGATTCCCCTTCGGGACAGAGAATCCCTACCCAAAACAGCAAAGAAAAGGGCCTGAAAACTATTTGAAGGCTCCGACTAAAGAGAGATCCCAGCCAAGGACCTTGAAACCATAACCAAACCTTGGAGTTTTTATGTGGAAAACTGTCAGAGAGAACCATCAATTGTTATATTTAGGCTAGAAAATTTCCAAATAAATCATCTGGGTGGTGTTGTTATGTCGAGCTGTACCTCGAAAGACTGACATGAAAAGGATGGCCTATACATGGCGATTGAGGAACAAGCACTGGTGTAGAAAGGGGTGTTTGGGAATGTGATTATGATTGTTTTTTAAAGTATTTTTCATATCGAAATATATCAAAATAATTTTTTTTATTTTTTAAAAATTATTTTTGATATCAGCACATCAAAATAACTAAAAACATCAAACCACAGTCATTAAAAATGAAATAAAAAAGTGAAAAGCAGTCAAACACAGGTTTAACCGCAGTGTCAAACAAGCAGTTACTGCAGTGCTCTCTCTTATCGTTCATTTGAAAGGAAAATCTAGCGCCGCCCGTGGTAAAAAAAAACCCGTTGTTCAAGAGACCAAACCATGGTTGTTAATTTTGTTCCTTCTTTTAAAGTAAAAACAATCAAAACATTTTGTATTTGTTAAAAATTAAGATAAAATAATATTATTTTTATCTTACTTTAAATTTTAATCTTTTCTAGATTTTTTAGTCAAATATAGCCGAAACATGTCGGTTTCGTTCTATCCGTTCCGTTTCGGTCAACTAGTATTTTCTTTAAATAATAAATAATTTTATAAAATCAATCATATCTCTTAATTCGACTGTTAGATTAATATGAAATTTTACGATGAGTCTCTTGATATATTTATATGTATTATATTAAAATTTCAGAGCAATCAGAGAATGTAATGATCTTGCGAGATTGATGATGACATTCTCAAAATATTATACATGTTCATAATTTTGTTCAGAAAAATTATTTTATTGTGTATTTTTTTGGATTAAATTGCACAATTCTAAATAATTTTATTTTTGGATTTAAACTATTTTTTTAATTAATATATTTAACTACACACACACACATAAACAATACAAACCTGAAATGACGCATCAAAATGCTTTGAAACCAAAACATTCTATTTTAATTAAAAAACAAAGCACCAACCAAAATAGTATTGACAACCTTGAAAGAGACACTAATGTAAATAGCAATTCTAAACTAATATTGATGATAAAATTCAAGGAGGGATAGTTAAAAAAAAAAAAAAAAAACTTATGTAGTTTACTGCATCCATTGTTGCGGTCAGTAAGTAAACAAAAAATAAAACTAATGTAGTTTACTTCTACTTTGAGTGTTGTTTTACATTGAAATTGCCTAAAAAGATACTTGGTTCAAGGTTGTCAATATCGTTTTGATCGTTATTCTGATTTTTTTTACTGGTACAAAATATTTTGGTTTCGGAGTATTTTGGCGTGCCGTTTCAGGGTTGTACTGTTCATATATAATTAATTATATATATAAAAAAATAAAATATTAATTTAATAAGTATAATTAAAATTCAAGATAAATTAACTTTAAATTATATAATATAAACTCACAATCAAACAAACATAATCTTAGAATTAGAAGAAAAAAATCACAAGTTAATCAAAATAAAGAGGATTTTAAGGTCGAAACGGCACACCCGGAACAGTACTAAGACGTTCCGGTCGGAATTTTTAGAACGGTTTAGAATTAAAACTAAGATAAAATGACATTTTCTCTCGGGTTTTTTAATGAAACAAAATATTCTAGCAGTTCCTACTGGAACGATATGATATTGACAACTCTAATTGGCTAGTATTTTGTAAAATACATAGGCGCCCCTAGCCATTATTAAAGGGGGGTAAATCTGAAATCAGCATACACTCACCTCATCGATGGTTAATTACCATTATGGAGTGGACTTAACAATTCAATATGGCATTTGGAGAAAATCTACCCTACTATTGGTGGGTAAAAATGACAATTCCTTTTAGATTTTTTTTTTGTAGAATTTAAAGAGTTGGGGGTTGTATTTTTGGGCTGTAAATTACGTGTCACTAATGATTCTATTAGATTATAAAGTGACCTTGCACAAATTACAATAAAACCAAAGAGATAAAAATATGTATTTAGATTATAAAGTGAAGCTTGGCCATGCGTAGTGAATAAATCTCAAGAGTTAAGAAGGGTTAAATTGTCGGGTTAAGATGATAATTTTATTTATTAACGAAGAATAAATTTGTTTTTGCATTTCAAAAGTATTTTAAAAAAAATAATTTATTTTTATTTCTTTAATTAATTTATTTTTATGTTTTTAGACTGTATTGATATAAAAAAATATAATTTTAATATAATTTCAGCTAAATCGTGATTAAATTTGACCTATCAATGTGAAAAAATATAATTCAATCACTGAAATTTTAATTCATCTTTACGAGGACCAAAACACTTTCAAATAAAGACTTGCTCGAATAAATAAATATCGAGGCTACAAATAATATTTAAAAAAAAAATCAAGGGATTGCATGAATAATTTTTTAGAATTTAATTTTCCATCGGCTATATTTTTAAATGGATCATGTGGGCGATCCTTGTCCAATCCACTTAACGAAGGGCATCTTCTATTATGCTATTTACGAAAATCTCCCTGGCAACATTATTCATTCTGTCGAAGGAGCAAGCCCTTGAGGGGAAAACAAAATTCCAGTTGATGGCATCAGGACAGGAGTCGGGATTTGTCTGGATTTGAGATTTGACAGACCATCTTCTCTTCCAAAACCATAGGCTTTCCCATCAGATCTCAGCTTCCACTTGCATGGAGCTTCTCTGTGTCTCAAGCCCGCTACTGTCTGGAAAACGATGGGCCAATAAATTTGATTAAATACAAGTAATGGTTTTTTAAAATATTTTTTTTATTAAAATAATATATTTTAAAAATTATTTTTAATATTTATATCACAATAATAAAAAAATACTAAATTTTTTTAATTTAAAATAGAAATATTTTTAAAATACAATGTAAAGATAATTGGTCCAAATACTACTCTAGTCGGTCAACACTAACTCGGAATTAAAAACTATTTTTTTTAATATTCATATTTTAAGAGGAGATTTTGAATTAATAAAAATATTATTGACTGACTAAATTTCAACTTTCAACGCAGCTATGAGCTTAAACAATTGAGGGAATAAAGGAGGCTAGAGAGTTGTCCATTGTGGAATCACAAAGGAGAAAAAGAAAATACCTGGACGGCACTTACCACAACTTTGGCTTCTTTACGATGGAGCCAGCTTTTACACACTTCACTGCCAGGAATTAAAATAATATTCTATTAAATTATTTTTAATAAAAAAATATTAAAATAAACAAAAAAATTTAAATTTAATAAAAAAAAACAGTTGAGCGGCTCAACTAAACACACCAAATATATCATAGTTATTATACTTTGTTTGATTAGAGAATTTGTTGCATTATCTTAAATCAATGATAAATTATATTATTTCATTCTTTTAAAATTTAACTTAAATAAAAAAAATATCTTATATTTTCTTTTTATAAGAAAAATAGATTTGCAGGTAAGACAGTTCTGTAAGAGCTCTGTTTTGAAGCGAACCACGTGCCATCTTGTTAGGTTGACAGGTAGTTAGAAACACACGGAGGCAAGGAAGAAGAATTAAAGCGTACGAGAAGAATTAGGAGTCGTCACGTCAGCCACCAGAGGACACTATGAACCTGAGATGGCTTTTAATTTGTCGTTACGTCGGATAGAGTCATACATGCACTGACCCGGATGTTCCCTTTTTCCTTCTCCCACTCAGCTGCACCTTGAGCGCGTCAGCACACGCGACACGTGCATTTTCTTGTTAGACTAGTCTCGTTGACTTTTTTTTTTCTCTTTCTTTAAAATTTTCATTTAATTGGTATATTTTATCATTCTAATATAATTTATTAAATTTTACAAAGAAAATAAAAAAATATTTTAAAAATAGTACAATTTAAATACAATAGTATTTCTTAATATCATTTTTATAGATAATGATTGTTTATATATATATATATATATATATATATATATATATATATATTATGTAGAATTTACTGAATATCTAATAGCAAAACGATGAAAAATAATATCTAGAGGTTAAAAAATAAGATAAGAGATAAGATAAAGTAGCATGAGAGAGAAGTGAGAAAAATAAATAAATAATGAGTTATTGAAAACGCATTATTGCCTAACACGCTTATTATTATTATAAATTTTTTGATGAATTTTAATCACATCCTGAAAGGCTACCAAACGAGGTCATGATTGATTGATGGTTTTGTTTAGGGTTAGCTAGACCTTGAACTATCATAACCCAAATTAACATCAAATAAAAATACTTTGCCAAAAAAAATCTTGTTTTGATGGTATTTTATAGCAAAGTTATAATTGTCTCATTAATATATTTTTAACAATATCAAATTATAAAAAACATAGGATCAAAGTGTCTATAGTGACTCATTATTTTTTCCCCTCTCATTTATCTCTCTCGCCATGTCATTCTATCTACTATCTTATTTCTTAATTATTAGATCTTGAATCACATTTTTTGGCAATTAAAACTTCATAAAAATTTAAGTTTGTTTCGGTACATGTTAATTGATTTGTAAGATATATGTCTATTTTTTTATCTAAATTTTTATCTAAACAACTATTATTTATAAAAATAATATTTATAAATAGGATCACATTTAAACTGTTTTATTTGTTAAATATTTTTATAACTCCTCTTATTATTCCAAAACTTTTAGTAAGCTATGTTATTTTAAATAATATAATTTGATTGTACATTGAATTTAATCCTAATGTTATCATCCACTTATATTGCAATTCTATACCAAGTCATGAGAAAACATGTTTTTAGTGAATATATCAATATAATATTAAGACTTGGACTGAAAATGACTTTCAGTCTTCTATGACTACAGATGGTAGTATATGTAAAAGATACATTGTTAAAATAAACAAAGAAAAAAATGTTTATATTAAAAAAAATTAATCTAATCCTTTTTCATTTTAAAGATATGTCCATATTATAAATTAGAAAATATATTAATAGATTTTTTCTTTCCCACGAGGTATAACTAATAATAAAGAAAAAAGCATCCATGTTTGACTTTAATTAGCATGTTTTTTTTTTAATTATTTTCAAAAATTCATATCCGTAAAGCTGTGTTTTTATTTTATTTATATTTTATTTCAATACTATATGTTAAAATATCAATTCATAGTAAATGCTACATGGTGTTGCTTCATTTGGAAAGTCATTTATGATACCACTAAATTTGACATATGGTAAGAAATCGTCTAAATCTATAGCAAATGAGATATCGAAACAAATTTGAGATAATTCTAATAATTTACCAAACACCAAAAAGTTTTATAATACTTAAACTATAACTATCACTATTTATATGATAAGAGAGAGAGGTAGAGAAGAGAAAAGAATATATGTGCTAAAAAAATATCCCTCATATTTAAAAAAAATATTTCTATTAATTACCTCTACTTTTCTTCTTGTGTCCATTTAAAATAATATAATTTTTAATTTTTTAAAGTTGATTTTTGACATCAATACATCAAATAATTATAAAACATAAGAATAATAATGTGATATTTTTCCCAAAAGCACGACTATGATGCTATAAAAAACACCTCTTAGTATCGTGGTTTATATTAATTTTTAAATGAAAATATATTTTTTATTTTTAAATTAATATATTAAAATAATATAAAATCACATAAAAACTATTAATTAATGTATTTTTATATATAATAAAACTTTTTTAAAGAGCAAATTAAGAAACGCCTTAAAAACATGATATTATATAAAAACATCCACTCTCCTATTACAATTAACAACAATAAACGGTCTCTAAAATTAGCAAATGATTGAAAAACAAAGATTTTTTTCCCACAAGAGAGTGTTACTCACTTGCTAAAATATGCAGGCAAGGGCAGATACACGCACCGTAACCGTCACTGTCTTCTTTTGACAAAGTGAAGACATTTGTCGGCTGAGGTTTCTCTAGTGGTACTCATTTACTGACTTATATAATTCAATTAGCTTATCAAAACAGGTCATGATAAGTACGCGTTCTTATACCTCGAGGATACCGCCATTATTATATATATTTCACTCTGCTTTAGTCACCTCAAAACTCAAAGAAGCAGCATCTTATAGGAATTAGAGCTCAGAGAGAGAGAGAGAGAGAGAGAGAGAGAGAGAGAGAGTTTGGTTTACAGAGCTAGAGTGCTCTGTTTCTCTCAGTTCTTTCTGTTTTAAAGGTTAGTTCATGCTGTGTTTTTATCTTTATTAGTATGATAAATAGTTCCCTTTTGTTTTCTTTTTTTTTTCGGTTTGAACTCTCTAGTCTTATTTTATAGCATCTTTAATCTAATTTTATTGGGTTAAAGCTACTTTACTGTTTCTAATCAGTGAAAACCCTAATTTTCTTCAACTTTCAAGGGTTTTTTTTGCCAAAAAAGCATGCAATTCTGTCTTGTTCTTAAATGTTCTTGAGGTTTTTATGCTTGGTAACCTTAAATTCTACTTGTTTGGCTGTTTTTTGTTTTTTAAGTAAATTCTGGGAACTTTTCTCGAGACTGAAATGAAGCCATTTTCTTGCATCTTTGTTTTCTTCTGCTTTCTTTTTGTCATTTCATGTGTGTAGTTTAATTTGTTTTGGTAATCTATACTGTTGTTGTCGGTAATGGTTGATTTTTGGTGGTTTTGTAGATCAGAACTGGCTGCTATAATGACATCTTCGCTCAGCAGAGACCTTATCTTTTTAATTTTGCAGTTTTTTGATGAAGAAAAGTTCAAAGACACTGTTCACAAGTATAAAATTTCTTGTCAATACCTGGTTTTTGGTTAAGTTATTTGTTTGTTTACAAAGGATCTGTTTCTTTTTTCGATCAGGCTCGAGCAAGAATCGGGGTTGTTCTTTAATGCAAAGTACTTTGAGGAGCTTGTGTTGGGTGCTAACTGGGATGAGGTTGAGAAGTATCTTTCTGGGTTTACCAAAATGGATGATAACCGATATTCGATGAAGATATTTTTCGAAATTCACAAGCAAAAGTATCTGGAAGCATTAGATAAGTAAGCTCGTGAATCTTACAAGTGTTTAGTTTTCATGATCTACTTCAGGCAGTTTGTTATCGAGTCAGTCTCGTGGTTTGCTTTTGTTGCTCTTAAATTCTTTTATTTGATAGGCTTGATCGGACCAAGGCTGTAGATATCCTCATGAAGGATCTCAAAGTTTTTGCCTCATTTAATGAAGACTTGTTTAAAAAAATTACTCAGCTGCTTACGTTGGATAATTTTAGGTATGTATCGTTCAACAAGATGAGTTAAGGTTTTTAATCTTAGCCGATGACTAAGATGTAACCGGACCTTTATGTAGGGAAAATGATCAACTCTCGAATTATAGAGATACAAAGTCAGTAAGATCAATTATGTTGCTTGAACTGAAAAAGCTTATGGAGTCAAACCCCCTTTTCCGTGACAAATTGCAGTATCCTAACATGAAAAACTCAAGATTACGAATGCTTATCAACCAAAGGTCAGTGGGATTTTAATAGAATGATAGAGAGATTTTCTTCTGCCTTTAATGGTTGTTGTGCCCTTATTATTTCTGATTGATATGTGGCTTTTAAGGACTTATTTCCTTCGTTCTTACTCTTTCATTCAAATGAATACGATTGCTGCAATCTTATTCTTTGTAATTTATAACAAACGTTGTTTGCCTTTGAGAATAAACTGATCTTTGGTATCCATTATGACAGCTTGAATTGGCAGCATTCCCTTTGTGGTAATCCAGGGCAAAATCCTGATATAAGAACCCTCTTTGTTGATCACAGTTGTAGAAATGCTAATCATGCATATCCCCAACTAGCAGTGAGCAATCACCTCATAGCTTCTGCACCAAAGTTTAAAGGTTTTCTCCCAGTAGTTGCAAATGGGGTACATGACTAGGTTCCTTTTGTTTCTATAATGTCCCACTGTTGCTGACCAGAATTTCCTTACATTGCTCGATTATTTTCTTTCTACCAGCCATTTCAACCAGCACCAGCTCCAGCTCCAATACCAGTTCAAACACCTTTAACATCATGGATTTCCAATACTGCAACTGTAGCCCACCCAGTAGTTCTTGGAGGTGGATTAAATTTCATCGGTCCAAATCCAGGTTATAATGTGCATGGAACAGATTCTACCAGTCATCCCAACCTGCAACATGCTCCTTTTTTTTTTGGAATGGCTGTAAGATTGTTAGTTTTTAACATCATTTAAGTGTCAGGTGTAGCAATGCCAAAAGGTCCCGGGGATTTTGATGTGTCAAGACCGAGAGTTTCAGGGGCTTTGGACAGGGTAAGTTGCTTGAACCCAAACTACATAAACATGATTTTGATATCTGGTTTCTTGTCAAAACAACATACTTTGTTCGATATATTTCCTGCAGGTAATGTTGGCAGGAATTAGTTCTGGTCAAAATCATCATGGCTTGGCCTTTAACATAACCGAAGAGTTGCCCAAGACTGTGGCACGAACATTAAATCAAGGCTCAGTTCCCACAAACATGGACTTTCATCCTGTTCAACATACCCTACTCCTGGGTTAGTTCAAGTTTCTAGGGAACCCCCCCACCCCACCCAATAGCTGCAGATTACCTGATATTTGTATGGTGACTTTTCAGTTGGAACTGGAATTGGGGACATTACTTTGTGGGATGTTAGTTCTAGGGAGAAGTTGGCATCAAAAAGTTTTCAGGTATGGGATATTGGAGCTAGTTCAATGGTATTGAAGGTATGCTTCTTTCTAACTAATTTATTATTTGGCAAGGTTGTAGTTCAGTCATCAGAGTGTCTTAATTCCATATTGATCTTGATCAAATTCAGGCATCTATAACGAAGGACCCATCTGTTTCAGTTAAACGCGTGTTATGGAGTCCAGATGGTTCTTTATACGGTAAGATTTGAAAATGACGGGCCAAACAGTTTCTTATGATTTGAGTTGTCAATGATTAAAGTCTGTGGTTATTCAACCAAACAGGGGTTGCATATTCTAAGCATGTGGTGCAGATATACAGTTATCATGGTGGACGTTATATTCAGCATCATATAGAGGTAGGTCATATTTGTGTTTACCTTATTTACAACTTTGTGATATTGCTTCCAAGGAAAATAATTTATCTTTTTTACCAGATTGATGCTCATATTGGAAGTGTAAATGATCTAGCATTTTGCAACCCCAAGCAACCAGCGATCATTACTTGTGGTGATGACAAGATCATCAGGGTTAGCTTGTTATCAGATTTTTAGCGACATTGTTATTCAGCATTCTCAGTGTACATACTAAGTCTTTCAAATTTTAGGTGTGGGAAGTCGCCACTGGTGCCGAATTTTATACGTTCAAAGGTCATGAAGCTCCTGTTCATTCTGTCTGCCCCTATTCTTGGGAAACTGTTCATGTAAGAACTCCAGTTGGATACTCGTTTTCTGCTGACATTTGCCATAGTTTTGCTTCCTCTGATTTTTTCACACAATTTGCTGACTGTTTCATGTTCTTATGCCTCAGTTTGTCTTTTCAACATCAGTGGATGGAAAAATAAAGGCATGGTTGTATGTCCTGATGGGGTCTAGGGTTGATTATAATGCTCCTAGTCAATCATGCTCCGCAATGGCATATAGTGTTGATGGCAAAAGATAGGTTATTATAACTGCTATACCACTTAAATCTTATAATTTAAGGACAAACTGAAAATTCAGTCTCTTCACGGACCACATTTAGGCTATTTTCATGCGGGACCAATCAAGATGGAGAGTCATACATGGTGGAATGGAATGAAAATGAAGGTGCTATAAAGAGAACCTACCAAGGCTTTCATAAGCGTTTTTTGGGTGTCGTTCAATTTGATACTACCAAGAATAGATTCTTGGCTGTCGGTGATGACTACTTGATCAAATTCTAGGATATGGATAGTCCTTCTCTTTTGACAACCATTCAGGCAGAGGGAGGCCTACCAGTAAGTTGTCTTGCTCTTAAACCATAGTCACTTACATGCTTTGTGCAAACATACTATAGGTTTAACTTGGTTTTATATTCTTATTTCTTTGATATGAAGGCAAGTCCACGTATTCGATTCAATAAAGAAGGGAACTTATTGGCTGTTTCTGCTAATGATAATAGAATCAAAATCTTGGCGACAATTGATGGTCTCTGTTTGATGCGCACATTTGAAAGCCATTCACTGGTTGCCTCGAGAGTTGGAATTGCATCCGAGGCACTGATAAAGGTCAGTTATTTTGTCTCTCACTTCCATCTCTTGGCTGGATATGTAAACTACATTCAATGGACGCGATTGCTAGAATGGTGACACTAGAAGCTCAGAAGGTGCAAAACCAAGGGTGCCTGAAGAACTACTCTCGCCAAAGATATGGAAGCTCAATGAGATCAGTGATCCTTCCAAGCTTCAGTCATTGAGGCCCGCATTAAAACAGATAAGGTACAAATGGTACACTTGGCTTGTATATTGTTGGCCAAACTTTAAAGGATTCAAATTAGATATGAGAAACCATTAATTTTCAGCAGGTTGTATCTAACCAGAGGAGTGCACTTTTAGACATATGAGATACTGTCTTTGTTTACATGTCTCTACATCATCAAGCATTTTGTACCAGCAATCTATATTCTCATATCTCCCCCATGTTTCAGTCTTTTAACAATGGAGCACAGCATAACAAGTCAATTGTGTTACACGTGCGTGTCTAGAAGGAAGTTTTGAACTTCATAGTTTTAAGTTCTTTCTAAAATATCTATGAATAGTTGCAATGACATTAAATTTCAAGAGAATAAAGGTTCTTAATGAGTTTTCCTCTATCAAATTATAGATTGCGAGGTTGGTCTACACAAATTCAAGCACTGCCATCTTGGCACTTGCATTCAATGCTATTTATCTACTTTGGAAGTGGCCTCGAAATGACCTTAATTCGAGTGGGAAGGTATAAGGTTCCCATATTTCTTTTGAATGTTTTTCTGTCTAAGATGAAAGTTGGTTTAAGTTACACCATAAATTTGTTCATCACTTGAAAATCTGAATTCATTACCTTAGCAACATTTTGTTTCATGGTCCAGGCAACAACCAAGGCTACCCCTCAATTGGTGCAACCAGCATCTGGCATATTAATGACTAATGATCAAGTTGATGCTAGAATAGAAGAGGTTGTGCATTGTTTTGCTTTGTCCAAGAATGATTCCTACATTATGTCAGCATCTGGAGGGAAAATCTCCTTGTTCAACACAATAACATTCAAGGTAATATTTTAAACTAGATAATAATTCCCCTGTAATTTTTTTTTAAAATTATTTTCTTACATATGGAAAAGTAGCTTTGAATTTTGTTTGGTACTGTTTCAAACCGCTACCTCATTTGGGCTGCTATTTACAAGTTTTATTGGCAACTGCAGACTATGACAACATTCATGCCTCCACCACCTGCAGCAACTTGTCTTGCGTTTCATCCTCAAGATAACAATATTGTTGCAGTGGGAATGGATGATTCCACAATACACATATATAATGTTCGTGTGGATGAGGTATGATGAGATGTTAGTTTATAGTCCCTGTGAAATTCATTTGGAAAAGAAAACTAGGATTTGATCATTTCCTTTCTTCTTGTAGGTCAAGAGCAAACTTATGGGTCACTCTAAGAGAATCGCTGGTCTTGCCTTCTCTAATGTGTTGAATACACTTGTTTCCTCAGGTGCAGATGCTCAGGTTGGTAATTTTATCTCTTATACCATGTCTGTACTACCAATTCTATGCACTCTCATCATTGAATCCTGGCATGCTAACCTCCTTCGTATCTGTATAATCCATTGCTTCTGGGCATTTGGTCGTTGGAAAAGGATAGATTTCATCCTGCCCTAACCATAGGACAGGATGACAACATCCTGTTCAAGAAAATATAGTAGGGTATCACCTGCTTTAATTTGCCATCTACAATATGTATCTTAATGAATATGTTGACCATTTCCCAGGTTATAGTGTGGAGCACTGATAAGTGGGAAAGGAAGAAGAATTGTGTCTTGCAGATTCCAGCTGGAAGGACACCTCCAATAATGTCAGGCACCCAAGTCCAGTTTCACCAAGATCAAATCCATTTGCTTATTGTACACGAGACTCTGCTAGCCATTTATGAAACAACAAAGCTTGAATGCTTAAAACAGGTGTTTTAATCTCAACTGTTAAAGCGCTCCAAATGTGAATTCCTATTGATTTGCACATTCATATTGTTTTAGGTAAAGCTCAGCACAGCTTAAATACTAGTGTACTTCTAAAAAAAAAACAGGTACATTTAGGGTGATTTGGTGTTCCACCATAAGTGAAATCGGTGGATTCTCTCTATTCTTAATTTCCTTAGAGGGCTGAAAGAATATCCCATCGTACACAATAATTTATAGGCAAACATGATGGTGATGGCAGTTGGTGGTTAAAGGGAACAATCATGGTTGTGCAGTTCTTTTCTCCCTTCTCCATTTTTCTTTCCAAGATTTTTAACCTTTATGTTAAATTTACAGTGGATCATTGGAGAATTTTCAGCACCTATCTCCCATGCAACATTCTCTTGTGACAGCCAGTTGGTTTATGCCAGCTTCCTGGATGGAACTTTACGCATATTTGGTGCATCAAATCTTCAAGTGAGATGCCAGATTAATCCAAGTGCCTACCTTCCATCAGATGTCGGGTACTACTATTTTTTTTCTTCTTTACCAAAGTGTTTGCAGATAATTGTCTTTTCCAACAACTAGCATCATCATTAGGAATCACATTTCTGTTGATCTCATTTTACATTAAATTGCGCTTCCACTGCAGCTTGTTTAGCATGAGAACTTAAGTATTTAATTGGGATCCCCCCCGCCCCCCCAACCTACAACTTCCTTGACTTTGTGTTAAACACTTAACACAACCATATATATCAAAACTGCAGCTTGTGGCGTTTGAATATGAGCAGATCCGCTTCTTGCTTGTCTTAGTTTTATGATCTGATGTATCTCTCTCACTCATTTTCTGCAGTTCTCCGGTATATCCACTGGCAATTGCTGCACATCCCCAAGAATCTAATCAGTTTGCCATAGGCCTAACAGATGGAAGTATTCAAGTTTTCGAGTCACTTGAATCCGAGGGCAAATGGAGCACGCCCCCACCTGCTGAAAATGGAGCATCAAGTACCATGCCTCCCCCACATGCACCCGCACCTCCAGCTATCCCTTCAGATAAACCCCAGAACATGGACTGAACAAACCAATATCTTTGTTTCATTTTAATCAGTTTAAGAAGCAACTTCTATGGAATATGTAGGAAACTTGGTAAGCCTTTATGGCAAGCTTTCTTTCATACACATGTTTCTTGTAGAATACATAAGTGGTAGCAATTATTTCAAAACTTGGCAAGCTTTTATAGTAAGCAATGATCTATGTTAATAGGTTTAGGTTAAACCAAACTACCTTCTGATCGGAGCTAGATGAGCAATGGAACCGGCATTGCCATAATGAGCACTTTTATGTTTCCAACTATTGACAAAAGGAATTGTTGAATTTATTTATTTTGGAATTAACTTATGACTTAAATTATATATGGAAACTAAATCATTTATGAAATCTGATTTCACTTATACTGTTTCATACTTTACTTATTTTCATTGCCTTGAATGACAGTCATGTGGTTTGATTTAGATGATGTTCAGATAATTCTACAACTCCTTACCTCTAACCATCTTCGCTTTTGGTCAATTTTATATCAAAAAGGTGTGTTTGACATGAAAAATATTAAATTAATGTTTACTAAACGTGACAATTTCTATTTTTTTTTTTAGAAATTCAATAATTTGTTGGTGAAAATCTACCCATGTTGATTCTAAAAACATTTCCTAATGAACACATTCGCATAAATTGCTCACAAATTTTGCTAAAAGCCTGTAAGTATCACTGCAATACCCTTTTTGATTATTCATATTTCTTAACATAAATAATGTAATTTTATATGGACCAACTATTCATTATAAAGATTTGCCCCAGCCACCAGCTAAGAAGAGGAAATGGGGCTTAAATCATCCTCCTTTTCTTTTTGGGGTGGAAGTTTAGGTGAATAGGGAGAATAAGCTGGGATGATTCAGGGTGACTGTTTAAGAGTATGATTGAGATTATTTTTAAAGCTTTTTTTGTTCAAAAATGAATTAAAATAATATTTTTTTAAAAAAAAATATTTTTTATACCAGCATATGAAAATGATCTAAAAACACTTAAAATTTTAATTTAAAATAAAAAATTATTTTTAAAAAATACTTTTCAAGCACAATGTCAAACATGACTTACATCATGGTCAGAAACATTGTGGTAATTATGTGGACACATTTTGGTATTTCCAAGTTTAAAAACTCAGACTAACCTATAACTAAGTTGATTTATACAATCATTATCCTAAAAGCTAAAGGAGGTTTTGGCTACACTGTTCACCCACAATCAGTGCATTGTGGATTGGAATAGTGCAACCATTACCTAATTATCTTTCATTGCATTTTCACACTGCCAGAAGTTGCCCGCGATAGATTTGTCTCTCTATTCAACTGTCTATTGCCCATCCAAGAGCATTTGGCTTTAGAATACTTTTCTTACCTTTTAATTTAAAGTTAAAGAAAAGAAATTACCGACAATCCTAAGAGCTAAAGGAGGTCATGGCTGCACTGTTCACCCACACTCAGTGCACTATGGACTGGAACAGTGCAACCATTACCTCATTATCTTTCATTGTATTTTTACACTTGCCTTTTCACGTTGTTAGAAGCTGTCTGCGATATATTTGTCTCTCATTCAACTGCTTGTTCTCTGTCCAAGAGTATTTGGCTTAAGAATAATTTTCTTACTTTTTAATTTAAAGTTAAAGAGAGAAAAAAAATTACTAACAAATAAAACAACTGGATTGATCCTGTGAAGGTAGCATAACTCATTGGATTTTCACACTGCCAGAAGCTGTCCAAGATGTTGATGGGTGTCTGCTACTCGGAGACAAATCAACATCCATTGTAGCTGTGCGTTTACCATTTTGATTGATAGTGTGTTTCCCTTTCTTCTTTCATTTCATTGAAAATACAAGGGAAAATAGCTATAAAGAGGGCAAAGCAATTTCCATTAACGAGGACTAGCATTTGCAGAGTCCCTAAAAAACAAGACTTAAAGCCTGCTAAACACTCACATCATTGTCACGCACTGCAATTGTCACTTGCCCAGAACTCCCTAAAAAATAACTTAACATCTGCGTCTAATTAATGCACCCCTACATTTAATGGATTGTCTTTGTGTGGTCGCAAATCCACCCTGCTACAATTGAGAATATCTCTTGCGGCAATTTATGAACCTTTGTTGAGTCAAAAATGTATGCACGATGAGGTTGCCAATTTAGAAGCCTTACTGTCATGGAAATGACAGTGCAATGCCTTTATAAAAAAAAAAAAAGGTCATCCGGATGCTTCACATTCATCTCTATTAAAAGGTGAAGGTTTTTAGTATTAAGGGAGCTCACCAATTACTCCTCTTTTTGTCCTCACCATTGTATTTATTTGCAATTCACTTCGTGCCTATGTTTTCAGGTTTTTTTTTTTTGCTCTCTGTTTGTTTCACCTCTGTATTTTCAATTCGATAATTCATTGTCTACCTCCTTATTCTTTGTTCTTTGGTTCACTGTCATTTTACTGATTGTGGTTCTGTTCTTGCTTGTTGTGTTTTTTTCAGTTCCTCGAATTGGTTATTGTTTATATATGCATGACGCTAAAATCTAACCATTTCTTTTATGTTTTATTGTGATATTGTTGGGACAAAAGGTTGTAATGAGATCTTAGATTGTTAACTTAATTAATCAATTTTGCCCTACGATTAACATAATCTTTCAAAACTTTCAAGTCTAATGTTCTTAATGTTCGGTAACTCCAAGGCAGTTGCTTTCTTTTTTGTTCGTAGGTTTTGGTTCCAGTTATTATTGTTGATGTGGTTATAGTTTCATTATTGCTCTACATTTTCTTAAATGATTGTTGCTTTGGTTTGATCATTATTTTACTATTGCGTTGCCGTTGCCTCTTATGGTATTATCACCTTCAGTTGTTGTTGCTACTGGGTTTATTGATTTAATGTTACTGCTATCATTATAAGATTTTTAAAATTGATTGTTATCTATAAACATCACGAATGAAATTCCATGCATCTTGCTTTTATTTGACTGTACTATTATTCTATCCAGATTGTGTTAATTGTTTTGTTATTGTTGATTTATGAATTGTTTAGTTGTTATTGTTGCCGTTGTGATTTTTTGTAAATTGATTGATATATATGTACATGACACTTTAAATTTCAACTATTTTGCTTTTATTTCACTGTAATATCATTTTGCCAAAATTATGTTAATTGTTGTTGTTGTGTTAATTGTTTTATTGTTCTGATGTCATTGAGAGAGCTTTTTAAAATGATTCCTATATATATATATATATATATATATATATATATATATATATATACATGAAGCTTTAGATTCCAAGCATTTAGTTTTTCTTGCCAATATATTATTCTGGCAACATGGCGTTAATTGTTTTGTTGTTGCTGTTTTAATTTTTTTTTTGTTGCTGCCTTTGCAGGATTTTTTAAAATGATTGTTCTATATATACATAAGACTTGAAATTCCAAAGGTTTTGATTTTATTTTGCTATGGTATTACTCTGGCAAGATTGCGTTAATTGTTTTATGGTTGTTGCCGCGTTAATTGTGTTACTGTTGTTGTTGTTGTTGCGAGCTTGTAGAAATTAATTGTTATATATATACATGATGCTTCAAATTACAAAGATTTTTCATTTATCTTGCCTTGGTATTGCTCTAGCAAGTTTGCGTTAATTGTTTCGATATTGCTGATGCGTTAATTGTTTTATTATTGCCGCTGCCATCCCGAGCTTCTCTAAATTAATTGCTATATATACATGACACTTGAAATTTCAACTATTTCACTTTAATTTTTCCATAATATTATTTTGGCAAGATTGCGTTAATTGTTTCGTTGATACTGTTGCGTTAATTATTTTATTGTTATCACTAACGTCTTGAGATTTTCTAAATTGATTGTTATATATATATATATACACACACACACAACGCTTGATATTTCAACCATTTTGCTTTTAGTTTCAAATTATATTATTTTGCCAATATTGCATTAATTGTTTTGTTAGTGTTATTGTGTTAATTGTTTTGCTGCTTTTGTGTTAATTGCTATGTTGTTATTGCTGCTTCTGCGTTAATTGTTTTATTATTGTTGTTGTCTTTCTGAGTTTCTCGTAGATAATTGTTATACGTATACATGACGCTTCAAATTCCAATCATTTCACTTTTATTTCACTGTTATATTATTCTGGCAAGATTGCGTTGATTGTTTTGTTTTTTGTTTAATGTTTTTTGTGGTTGTTGTCGTTGCGATTTTTTGAATTGATTGTTATATATATGCATGACACTTGAAATTCCAACCATTTTGCTTCTTTTTTTAACGTGGTATTTTTATGCCAAGATTGTGTTAATTGTTTTATTATTGTTGCTGTACTGATTGATTTGTTGTTGCTGTTGTCGTTGTGAGCTTCTCTTAATTGATTGTTATCTATATGAATGATGTTTTAAATTCTAAGCATTTTGCTATTTTTTTACTTCGATATTATTCTGGCAAGATTGCTTTAATTGTTTTGTTGTTGCTATTGCGTTGATTGTTTTGTTGTTGTTGTTTCCATCACGAGCTTTTCTAAATTGATTGTTACATATATACATAATACTTTAAATTCCAACCATTTTGCTTTTATTTTAGTATGGTATTATTATGGTAAGTTTGCGTTAATTGTTTTGATGTAGTTGCTGCGTTAATTGTTTTATTATTGTTGTTATCTTTGCGAGCTTCTCTAAAATGATTGTTATATATATATATATATGACGCTTGAAAATCCAATCATTTTGCTTTTATTCTACTTTTATATTATTCTATCAAGATTGTGTTAATTGTTTTGTTATTGATGCTGCGTTCATTACTACGTTTATTCTTATGTCCCTGTCTTGGTTTTGCTTGATGTTCTTATGATAGATCATTTATTCATCATTAGTTCTTGCTTGGTGTTGCTTATTTCTTGGCTAATTAGGTTGGGTTGCTACTTTGTTGGAATTAAAGTTTGCGTAATTTACTTTCTTTGTCTCTTGCCAATTTCTTAAACTTAAACATTTATTTTTTTTCCTTTGCACTGTGTGATTGTTTTTTTAACTTCTTACACTACAATAAAAAAAATTACACTGATTTTAATTGCTTTTTTTTTTTGTTACTGCATTGTTAGCTATTGTTGCCTTCTTGCTGGTTTAATTTCTAGCTTCAATTTTGCTCCGCTTGCTTTCCTGTTATGTGCAAAAAATTATGATATACAACATCATTGTCTCCGTTTCTCTTACTTGAGTTTTTTTAAAATATTTGAATTTCTTACGCTACCATCAAAATCACTTCTTATGATGATTACACTACCATCAAAATTACTTCATAAGCTAATTACAATTGGACTTTCCTTTTTTGTTCGTTGGTTTTGGTTTCAATTATTACTACTAATGTAGTTATAATTATGTTATTGTTGTAGTGATTGCTATGCTTTCTTACATGATTGTTGCTTTGATTTGATAATTGTTTTAATGTTATTGTTATCGTTGCCCCTATGGTATTGTCAGCACCAATTATTGTTGCTACCGTGTTCATTGATTTAATGTTGTTGCTGTCGTTGCAAGCTTTTTTAAATTGATTATTTTCTATATACATAGCACATGAAATTCCATGCATTTTGCTTTTATTTGACTGTACTATTATTCTATCAAGATTGCGTTAATTATTTTATTGTTATTGCTGTATTAAATAAATCGTTACAGTTAAAACTAGCCTAACTATCAATTGGTTAGTTGCAAGAAACAAATAATTCATCCTTAATTGATTGCAATCTAACGATTGAATAATTATCAAAATAATTAAAACACACCCGGCAATCAATCAATTGCAGCTTTACACTCTGCGAATTAAATAAACCGACAAATAGTTTAAACAAGTCCAACTATTGATCTATTGGATGCAAAATACATTTAACTTATCTTAAATGGATTTTATCAATTATAATTTTGTGAGGTACCAATTCTATTATCATCCCAGCAGGTCAAACGATAGTAGCAATCAACCAGTTCGATAAAGACAATAAATTACTCATTAAAAACTGTTTTGATTGATAAAAACATGTAAAACAATCACTCAGTTTGCTGCATAAAAAAAGTCCAACGCAACTTGCTGGCAAGAATTTTCATTTTTCATTTTTTATTAAAATAATATTTTTAATTATTATTATTTTAAAATAAAATTAACCTTTTTGACGGGAGACTGTCATTATTTTTTTGTTATTAAAATATTGTTATTTTAACTATTATTGTTCTCAAAACATAAATATTAACCCTTTCGACTGGTGACTGTCCTAGCTCCTAGGTTAAGTTCTATACCTGTCGATGGCCCTAAAATTCTGATCCACTCGTTTATCCATCCAATGTAAGGCCACAAGTATAGAACTAATAGCCCATTATCCATTAATCATTGGCCCACATGATAAACCCATTCCAATTCTAGCTCAATAAACCCTAAATCGAACTTCTTTTTTTACTGGGCCCTTTGTTTTTACTTCAAAACAATCTTGACCGTGAAAATAAGCGGTCTTGGCTGTCCTGTCATTTTACACTCAATTCAAAAGCTCTAGATCCATCACCATACTAAGGTCCAACGATTGTGATTGTCCGTCATGTTTACTACAACACCAAGCTGTCAGGCTGTCCATCTCTGACATAGTTCAGAAAATCTCCACGGCTATGATAAATCCATCACTTAAACCCAAATTCAAAACCCTAAATCTCTCGCGTTGTTTTAATCTCCCAGAAGAAACCCGCCCCACAAATTCTCTCAATTGGGGTTCTTTATCTGTATTTTTATTTATTTTTTGCAGAAAATGGAGGGTGTTGTTTGCTCAAACTCTGTCTCTTTGGTGAGCTTCCACTCTTCTTTCATGGAAGCCGTAGTACTTGAAACAGCCATTGCTGCTTCGAAGGCACTTGCTTTGTCACTTCATATGGTATAATGTCTCTTTTACTTTGCATAATTTGTTCAAGTTTGAAGCTTTTTTGTTCTTCACATGTTTATGTTGTTAATTTTAAGGACATTACCTTGAATTTGTGGATCTGTTTTGTGTTGTGTTTATTCTTCATAACAAGTTGGGTTTTTACCAGTTTTACTCTCTGTGTGTACCAATATTCTTGTTTGTTTAATATTTTTAAGTAAAATTGGGGCAATTATGATGTGGGTTTTGATTATTGTGTTTAAAGGTTTTCTTGGCTGTGGGGTTTGTGTTATGTTGTACTTTAGAGGTGCTATTTTTGCTAGGGCTTGGCGTGACTTTTGTTCTTTGTTTATTTTGCTTTCATGGTAACTCTCTCATCGGTGCACTGTATCTGTATATCTGGTTTGTTTGTTGTTTTTCCTTGTATGGCTGCCTTCTTAAACTTTTTAATGTTGTCAAACAAGAACACAATAACAATGTAGGCAATCAGTATGACCGTATTCAGCTGCCCTGTTTTGATTAAAGTTTGATATTGAGCTAGTTTTTTGTTTATTGAGTGTATCTCCGTTAAAAACAAGTTGTGTGAGGTATGTACGAACTTGAAAGATTAATGATTTTTTATTTTTTGTCCAATGGTTGAGAAATCAGAGAAGTGGAGCTGCCGCATGTTAATAGGAGGACATACTGTGGTGTGCCACAATTGTTTGTTTGGGGTCTGTTGTGATAGTTTCTCTTCTGATCATGTACATGTGACTGGGGGAAAGATTTGCTAGGTCTGATAGGTAATTAAATTACAAATATTGTAATCTTTATAACTGAATGATTTCTGTTCTCTTCTCTTGGTTCCATTGTGTTATTCTATCTAGGCCTGAACATTCCTTCATATAAGTTTTGAAGGGGATTTATTTTTTTCTCATTAGAAAAACTGATTCGTAACTTGTTTGAACTGGCAAGCATACTATATAAAGGAATAGAATATAACTGTCAAATTAAACGAATGGTGAACAGTATTAGAGCCAAAAGCTCTTTAACCTAAATGGAGATTGATGGCTAGAGTGATTAACACACATTTTGAGAATGCTATGGTCTTTCTTATTGATTAGTTATATCAATGAAATGTATTTGAACTGTTTCTCGGTCATGACTTGGCAGATTTATTTGTTTAATAAATTATATGCTGCATGAGAAAGTTCTTAGTTTCCATTGATTGTTTTCATGGTGTTTGTTGTAGAACAATTTTTTCCCCAACTTGTCTCGTAATTGAGCAGAAATTGGCCTTTTCTCTTACCAGATTGGTTCTTTGTCTGATGGATCTAGTGTCCTCCCTGAAGCGTCAGGAACAAGTCCAGGGTTAGTGATATGATTTCTTTGTCCTGGATGGTGTTTATGTATTGCTGTGCTGGATTAGTTATTGGCTAATTTTACCCCGCAGGTTTCCATTGACTGAGCTTCTCCCAAAGAAGAAATCTGATCCTGATAATCAAGATGGCAGTGATACTGAGGATGATCAAGATGATGAGGATGAGGATGGCCAAAATGATCAAGATGATGATGAAGGTGACGAGGATGAGCCCAGCAAAGACAATGAGGATAGTGAGGATCCAGAGGATGAGCCTGAAGCCAATGGTGATGGTGGCAGCGACGATGATGATGACGACGACGACGATGATGAGGAAGATGAAGATGATGATGAGGAGGAGGAGGAGGAGGAGGAGGAGGATGAGGAAGAGGAAGAGGAAGATATTCCCCAGCCACCATATAAGAAGAGGAAATGAGAACAAAATCATCTTCCTCTTTTTTGTATTTTGTTTTACCTTTTCTTGTTAGTGTGGGAGTTTGGGTTAATAGGGAGTGTAGGCTGGGAGGATTCAGGGTGTCGTATCTGTATCATGGTCAGAAAGATTGGGGTAATTGTGTAGACACTCATTGATATTTCTAATGTCTAGAATTCTGTTGTATTCACTGGCATATTTCCCTCTGTTGCACGATGATCACCTGTGTCCAAGAGTAGTTTCTTAGGGTTCCTGCAAACTAGAAGTAGGCGGATTCATTGGGCAGTGGTGCTCCTGCTGCAGCTGTTGCTACCAAAGCTTGAACCCTGTCGGTGGTGCTCGTACATTGCTAAGCCTGTCTGCAATTGCTCATGTAATTAATGGAAACCGTTGTCCGCAGAATCTCGTGGCACTCTTCAATTATCTACTTTTTGGGAACATTTTATCGATCCATGTGCACTCAAGCATATACCAGATCCACTCAACAAGTCGAGTAATTGATGATGGGATTTATCAAAACAAGAAAAACAAATTGTTGAAATAGCATTCCTTGAGCTCGTGCCAAGTACATAGCAATGTCTCACGATGATTAGTTGAAGCATAAAAAATACGACATGGGAATCTTTGCACCCTTGAATGGCTTAAAAGAACAGAAGCATTTGTTCATTGACATTTACCTTGGCAAGTATGAGACCCGGGAAGAAGACTAAGTGCTCGTTTGGTTATGTGATACAAACTATGTTTTGTTAAAAGTATTATAAATTATATTTTATTAAAAATGCAGTTTGTATTTCTATTTTAATGTTTGTCAACTTTAAAATTAATGGTGGGACCTATCAACTTTAAAATTGCAAACCATTGTGACCTGAGGGGGCGCTAAGCTCCCAGCTATGCGCCCCCTCAGGTGTGTGTAATTTTTGTCTCGTAATTCTAATTTTGTTTTAAATGATATTTTACGATTGTTTTGGGATCGAAGAGCCCTTCATGTATAGATTTAATTCGTGATAAAATTACAAGTAGCTTAATGGAAGAATAAAACCAAGTGTCTAATTTACTTGAATTATTAATTATATTTTATTATTATAATTATTAAATCTATAATATTTAAAAAATTATATATATACATATGTATATATACACATATATGTTTTTTAAAGTAATTTCACAAGTTAAAAGCAATATAAAAAGCTTGGTAACCAAACATTTTAAAACTGCTTTTTTTCAACATCAAACTCAACCACAGTTTTAATCAAACACTTCACTACTTATTTTGAACCGCAGTAAAATCATTTTTTATGAAATTGCTTTTTTTCAACCTCAACCACAACAGCAACCGCAATACCAAACAGACCCTGAAAATTGAGGATGCTTGTCATTGCAGAGTGAGAATACCAATCATCAAGCTCGTGTTTGCCCAATTATTTTTAACTAAAAAAATAGTTGCTTTTTAATTTATTTTTATCTTTATTTTTTTAATAGATATTTTTTATTTTTTATATAGTTATTTTATTCTTGTTTTATTATTAGTGTTTGATTTGTTAAGAATTATGCTTTGTTGTTTTTCATATATGATGTTTCATGTTTAATAACTTGGATTATAAACTTAAAAAGTTAATATGGATTGATATTTTTATTTTATTTTATCATTTATTATTATTATAATTAAAAAAAAGAGAGAGAATTGCCTTTACTTGATTTTTTTTAAATTAGTTTATTATAATCTCATTATACATATCACAAATTTTATGGGTTATCCTAGATTCATTATCTCTTTTTTAACCAAATTATATATCTATTGTACTATCCTCGTATAGATAGAAATAAATAAAAATTATACAAGTCTTTTAGTAGATGACAAGCTACAATAACCGAACTTGACCTATTTTTAGTATATAGTAAGGCTGTCAATATCGTTCTAATTTTTCTATTGGTACAGAATGTTTCGGTTTCAGAGTATTTAAAATATTAATTTAACAAGCATAATTAAAATTCAAGATAAATTAACTTTAAATTATACAATACAAACACAAAGTCAAACAAACGTAATCTCAAAATTAGAAACACAACTACAAGTTAATAAAAATAAGGAGGATTTTAAGATTGAAACGGCACACCTAGAACGGTACCAAGATGTTTTGGCCAGTATTTCAAGAACAGGTTGGAATTAAAACCGGTTTTTTTAACGGCATCGAATATTCCAGTCATTCCGGCCAGAACGGAACGGTACTGACAACCCTGATATATAGTGTAATTTCTTTGAATATCAATAATGTTTGTGAAAATTAAATTCTAAATTTGAAAATCCTAAATATGGAGTACAATTAATAATTTGTAGTAACCCTATCCAAAAATAATGAGGATGACGACAAAGAAATCCTCCATATTTTTTTAAAAAAACTAATATATTCCTTTTTTTTCTCTGGACCCTTCTGGCGTTTACTCAACTTCAAATTAATCTTGACCTTGAAAATTTTAGAAAATAAAACAGTCTAGATTGTCCTGTCATTTGACACTCATACACCGTAGATCCAGCAAAGTCAACGGCTCCGATTGTCCTTCATTTTTACAATTTCACCAGACAGACAGACAATCAAAATCCAACACACTTCAGAAAACCTCCACGCTATAGTAAATCTATCTTTCCAAACCCTAGCTTAAACCCCAATTTAAAACCCTAGTTCTCTCTCCATTCTTCTTTCAATCTTTTTAAAAAACACATATTTTCTCAATTGGATTTCTCTCTCTCTATATAGTTGTGTTTTTTAGCAGAAAATGGAGGGTCTTGTTTGCTCAAACGCTGTCGTTGTGGAGGGCTTCCTCTCTTCTCTCATTGAAGCCGCTGTACTTGAAACAGCCATTGCTGCTTGGAAGTCCTTTGCTTTGTCACTTTTCATGGTACAATGGCCCTGTTGCTTTGAATAACTTGAGCATGACAGCTTAATTTTTTTCGAAAGATTGAAGCTTTCTTTGGTTGTGCACATGTTTATGATGTTAATTTTAAGGAAGGCAATACTTTGAATTTGTGGATCTGTTTTGTACTGTATTCAATTTCTTACAAGAAAGTTAGGGTTTTACTATTTTTGTTCTGTGTTTGTGTTTATAATCTTGTTTGTGTAGCTTTTGTAGTAAAATTTGGGTAAATATGATGTGGGTTTTGTTTGTTGTGTTGAAAGGAGTTTATTTTATTTTATTTTTTGGCTGTGGGGTTTGTGTTATGTTGCACTTTACAGGTGCTGTTTTTTCTAGGGTTTGGAGTGAATTCTTGCTCTTTGTTTATTTTGCTTTCATGGTATTTGTCTGATTGGTGCCTCTTTTGCTCATCCTCTGTGCATTTGTCTTGCCTGTAGTTTTTCCTTATAGGGCGTTGGTTAAATAGAATTTGACATGGATATTTTTTTTTTCTCCATCAATAAAGTAAAACCACAACTTTGTTAGATTGGCAAGCATGGTATATATAGGAATAGAATTTGAGCAGAAGCCCTTCTAAAGTAAATGATCTAACTCAAGGATATTGATAGTTAGAGCGATTCACATCCACATTATGAGAATGCTTCTCTTTCATGCATATTAGTTAACATTGAAATGAATTCAACCTTCCTCAGTCATGGCTTGGCTGATTTGCTTGTTTAAATAAGCATGTGCTGCATGAGAAATTCTTGGGCTCCATTGATTTTTTTCTCATGGTGCTTATGGGAGACAATTTGTATCTTCCAACTGGTTTTTAATTGAACAGAAATTTGGCCTTCTTTTGTTACCAGATAGGTTCTTTGCCTAACGGATTCGATGACCTCCCAGAAGAGTCAGGCACTAGTCAAGGGTCAGTGATCTGATCTATTTGTACTGGTTGTTGTTTATGCACTGTAGTATTGGATAAGTCAATAACTTACTTTGAGCTGCAGGTTTCCATTTATTGGGCTTCACATAAGGAAGAAACCTGATCCTGATAATCAAGATGCCAGTGATACTGATGATGATGAAGACAATGAGGATGGCCAAGATGATCAGGACGATGATGATGATGAAGGCGATGATGAGGATGTGCCTGACAAAGGAGAGGATGGTGAGGATCCGGTGGATGTGCCTGAAGCCAATGGTGATGGTGGCAGTGATGACGAGGAGGATGAAGATGATGAGGAGGAGGAGGAGGAGGATGAAGATGACGACGACGAGGATGATGATGAGGAGGAGGAGGAGGAGGAGGAGGATGATGAGGAAGAAATTCCCCAGCCACCATCTAAGAAGAGGAAATGAGGCCAAAATCATTTTCCTCTTTTTTCTTATTTTGTTTTATTCTCTGGTTAGAGTGGGAGCTTAGGTTAGGTTAATAGGGAGCTGGAGCTGGGAGGATTCAGAGGGTCTTATCTGCATCATGGGTGCTGGCACATATTGGTATTTCTAATGCTAAGAACTCAGTTGTTTTACTGTTGGATATTTCCCTGTTATACGATGATTCTCCCACGTTCAAGAGTAGAATCTAGGATCCTGCAGTCTGTAAGTGCTTCAGAATTGCCCTCAACTACAATTGTAGCCGGATTCATTGTGCACTGTTCAATTATTCTTCATTGCAATGTTTTTATCATCTTATTAGGAATTTAGAACACTTTAATCAATCTACAAGCGTGCCGGATCAAGAAGCTAAAATAATTGATGATTAGATCTATCAAAATAAGAATGTTAGACGATGGCGCCAAAAGTAACAGTATGGCTCAAGAATAAAAGACATCTAATTGCTTCGACAGCAAACACAAATTGTTGAAATAGCATGTCATTACTCACAACAAACAGGAGTGTATCTACACGGCCACAGGCCTCCAAGCTCTGAAAGCCAGTCCTCACGAACATGCGATTTCAGAGTAAATTTGCATAAGAGGATATTCAGTACCCCGAGAACAGGTAAAATTGAGTGTGCGATGGTTAATGTGACATCCACCATCCCTTATTGACAAGCAAGGTGGAAGAGGCAATATTTTCAGCAGGTTGGAATCCATCACAGGCCATTTTGACTTGGAATTGAATTCATACACAATCATTTAAGATCGCTGCTTTCTGTTGCGGCTTGTTTTGCACCAGAACTTCTGTTTTAGACTTGAGAATTTTGAGGTCGATTATAGGATGGCTTTGACAATGGCATGCGGTGAATAAATGCACGCACAAGGTTTATTCAATCGCACGATTACAATAAAATGAACTTGCAACTCATTTGACGCCTGCATTCTCCTCTCTCAAAATCATGCTTGTTTAACTACTCATAAAATAATCTAATTTTATAAGGTAAAATAATAAATCAAGTAAAATTGGATAGAAAAATTGGACGCTGTTAAAATCAGACCAAAATCATTAAAATTGATTAAGATTATAAAATTAAACCTGATCAGTATAATTTTATAATCTTAACCGAAATCTCACTCCATTAAAAAAAAAAATTAAATTTCCAACTTAAAAACAATGGAAATGACCCCACGTTTCACCTAATAAGTGAAGTGTTAAGCACAATATTTGAATAACAGGGGAAGGTCACATCGGTGCATGCACAAGAGGAACATATCCTTTTCATCAGGAAAAAAAAAAAAAGCAATAAATATTATAGTAAGTTTAATAAAATTTCAAAAGTATGAATTCAAGTAAAATATATATTATTTTTTTACTATTAATGCGAAGGGTAAGTGATTCTTTTTTATATATATATATATATATATATATATATATATATATATATATATATATATATATATATATATATATATATATATATATATATATATATCAACATATCAAAATAATTTAAAAATATTAAAATAAATTAATTTAAAATCAAATATTTTAATTTTTTTTCAAATAGTTTTCTAACCGGCCTAAAATCAATAATTAGATTTAGAATGCTTTGGAATATGATTCGGGACACTAATTAAAATAAAATATTGGTGTATTACATTTAAATTTATTGTTGATTTAATGATTAAGGTCTTGTTTTGCATTGCATTAAAAAATATTTTTGAAAAAAAAATGTTTTACATTGCATGTCAGCTGAATATTTGTTTAAAATTTGCTAGTTTTTATCTAAGAAAATTATATGGACATAATTGTTTTATAATATATTTTTAAATTATTTTAAATCATGTATGAACATTAACTAATAAAGTTTTATAACCATAATTATGATGTATTGTATTCAGAAATATTTTACTTATGATTTAATGATTTTTCTACCCACACGATTTTAGCTATAAATTTACAATTTTTATACGAAAAAATCCAGATACGATTTTACAATCTGAATTTCAGAAACGCTTTCCATGTTATATTAAAATCATAATTTTGACAACCTTACTTAAAATACCTTAGATTTTGAGTCATCTCATCTTAACAAAAAGAGAAGATATATGAGGCTAAGATTATCATCACATGATTCTTAGGAAGAAAATTGTTATCATAACCTATACGAATTTGGATTCAAGGTTAAGGTTCATGCCCCTGCTAACAACTAGACAAATCACTGTCAATTTAATTTTTTTTATGTGATGATATTAAAAATAATTTTTAAAAAATAAAAAATTATTTTTTTAATATATTTTTAAAAAATAATATTTTAAAAAATAATATTAATTACATACTGTTGCTTTGTAATGGCGCAGAGCCTACTCTCTTGACATGCTTTGACACCACTACTTTGGTAGAATTTTGACAGAAAAGACAGAAACATCGTCTAATCTTGTATCCAATCTTGATACAGCTTCATGGACCACCTTGAAATTGACTCTCAGTGGGAGAAGACATTCAACTAATACTTAGAATTTAAGAAGAATATAAGCAACCAGGAGCAAAAATGGTGCTGGCTGTCTTCACTATAAAAAACAAGTGATTAAATAGTAAGTAAGAACTTCAATAAGATCGTAAGGAACTGGGTTTTAAATTTAACGTAGGAGTGGCTCATGATGTTTCCTGCCAATCTACTTGTTATGAGTAATAAGAAATTAGCATAAAATGTTTGTTAAATGCCAAAATTAAAAAATATATGAACTTATATATAGTAATATATACCTATAATATTTACAGTTTATATATATATATATATATATATATATATATATATATATATATATATATATATATATATATATATATAGATAGATAGATATAGATATATTGCTATTTTATTTTACATTAAATGATGAATACTATTCGAATGATATATATGGTAGTGGACATTTGAAATCTTATAAATATCTAAATTTATTATTTGATGATAGTGAATATAATACAGATATTTATTTTCAACATTAGTATGTAGTTAAAAGAGATAGTCCAGTTGAACAATAAATGAACACTGATTTTCACTGTTCATCTAGATTCAGAAGCACTGTAGATTGGATAGTTAATATAAAACTAGGATAATAGTTAACATTTAGTATACAAAAAAAAATATTTGTAGCTCAATGGATAGAGCTGCTAATTCCTACTTAGAAAGTAATGGGTTTGACCCCTGGCGCATGACCTTCTATTACATCTTTTTTTTTGTTTTTTTCACATATTTTTTTTATAATCGGGATGTTCAAACCAGTTTACACGCACCACGATTAATTCCCGGATTCATTTTTTTTTACATTTTCTTTCCTTTTTTTACCACTTATATTTTTTTTATTTTTTTGTCCAAACCAACTTACGCGGACCACGACTAATCTCTGGACCCATTTTTTTAAAATATTTTTTTTCACTTATACAATTTTTTTGTTTTTTTATAACTAAGGTGTCTGGGTCAGTTTACGTGCACCACGACTAATCCTTAGACCCATTTTTTTTTTTTACATTTTTTTGTTTTATTTTGATAACCGGGGTGTCTGACCTAGTTTACTTACACCACAACTAAATTCCCAAACCTATTTTTTTATGGTGTGGGGAAAACACTGTAGCTCTCCTTCACATAACATTGTGGATTACTACAGTGCTCACTCGCTGATGTAGTTTTTTATGTGTTTTTTTTCATTTATATATATTTTTTTATAATCGGAGTGTCCAGACTATATGCACACCACAACTAAACCCCGAACCCATTATATTTTTAACATTTTCCCCTACTTATATATATATATTATTATTTAGATAATCGGGTTGTCCGGGCTAGCTTACACGAACCACGAATAATCTCTGAATCTATTTTTTTTAATATTTTTTTTATCACTTATATATTTTTTTTGTTTTTTTATAACCGGGGTGTCCGAGTCAGTTTACGTGCACCAGGACTAATCCCCGAATCTTTTTTTTTGTTTTTAAATTTTTTTTTCTATTTTTTCCCACTTATACTTTTTTTTATAATCAGGATGTCCGAGTCAGGTTAAGAGCATCACCGATCCCTAGACTTAACTGTGGATTGTAATAGTAAAATTACTATTTTATCCCTCGATGAATAATAATTTTAGCCATGTGTCCGAGAGTATTTTAGATTTTTAATATTTTTGGGTATAGTAAAATAACCATAATATCCTCTAATAAGATAAAATCAACGATTAACTCCGAGGCTATTAAAGATATTGCACATGTTTTTTTTATAATATACAAATACAAGTTAACCTTAGTTTCACTCTCATTTTACACCACCAAAACTAAATTTACTATGTTTTTTAACACAAGTTATATTTAATACAAATAAAATTAAAAATCTAAACTAATAGCAGAGGTGTATAGATACAAATAAAAAATTAAAAACTATCTTAAAAGAACTGAAAATATAAGGATCAAAACTAAATAAAAAATTAAAATAAAAAATTATAAATTATAAATATTAAAACTAAACAAAATAAAATTTAATCCCAACACGGGCTTATGACTCGTGAATATATATATATATATATAAAAAATGTAATACACACTTCATCATATGCTCCGCAGCCAACCTTCCCTATTTGTTCCTAATAAATGTCCCTGCCCCCCTTCTAGTTTTCTCATTGACATTCCTTTGTCTTCTTGGATTTTTTTTTTATTTCTTGTGGCTCGGACCAATCAGGATGATGGTGAGGTCTCATGAGCTCCGAGTCAAACACATCATGATTTACACTATCCTACTCATTTAAAAAAAAATAAAAAATATATTTTTATTGTATATTTTAAATTTAAAAATTTTGGAGTTTTTTAATGTCAAAAATGATTTTTTAAAAATAAAAAGTATTAATTTAATATATTTCTAAACAAAAATTATTTCTAAAAATAATCCTAACCAAATTTACAAAGAATTTAGATGATAAGAAATGAGAGGGCATGTTTATTCTTTTTGGTATGTCAACATCTGTAAATAAACATGAGAAAAAGAAAAAAAGAAGCCTTTTGACAAGTATGCCGTACCCAGTACCCACCTAGGCAGGCTCAGAGGAAAATTCCATGAACTGGAGTGCAATGGCCACCCAACTTGGTTAGCCAAATATTTTATCATTTTTTTTCCTCGAGGATGCACTAGTCTATTGTTGATGTGTTCTCCTTCTATATCCAGCAACCATATAGTATATATGTACATGGTTGACCTTGGAGAGGAAAGGCAGCCATTGTCTGATCTCTATAAAAACAAAGGTGAAGGTTTTGTTGGGACCTTACCTTTTCTCACTATGATGAAATAGTTTGTGGAGGTTTGTTCCTGTTCTTGTTTCTAAGCCAGAACTTGAAAATATTAATGTTTTATTTGGTTTGATAGTTCCATCTGGCCTAGCCTGATCTGTGTCTGGCGACTCTTTTTTGCAGCTACTGCTCTGTCAAACCAGCGATAGTGTCCTTTTATATTGCTCAATTCTGACACTTGCATGGAGACCTCAAATGCCTCGAATGCTGATAAAGTGACAAGCACAAGGCATTGTGTTTATCTGATGGGCTCTTTGTTCACTATTTGTTTTTTTTGTGCTTCTTTCTACTGGCTGATTGAAAGATCAAAATCTGTAGCTTCAGAGCGCACAGGAGGGCCTGGAAATATTGTTGAATGCACTGTTTTTATCAATGGAACAGCTCCAATAGGGACAACAGACCGTGATTTTATTTGTGCTACTTTGGACTGGTGGCCTCCTGATAAATGTGACTTTGGAACCTGTAGCTGGGGCAAAGCTTCTTTTCTTAACCTGGTAAGCTTGTCGGGTAGCTTGTGTGAGTTGTAGCGAAGCTTGAATTTTTACTATTCCTTTCTCCTTTATTTTGTCAAATTTTCTCTTTGTTCTCTGTTCCATGTCAACTTTTCTGCTTTCTAGATATCCTTCAGACAATTATAATTAAGAATCCAACTAGGAAATAAACTATGGTCCATCAATTAATTCTTTCCTAAATCCATTTCTTTAAGTTCATAATCCATCACTGTAATCAAGTTTAACGCCCACATAGATGCTAGCTGTGCTTTACTATTGACTTGTATGAGAGGTTCGTGTTTGCAGCTATGCAATCACAACTTAATTGAAAAGCGATTGCTTGTGTGAATCTGTGTAAAATATATCATTAATATAACTTGTTCTCGATTTTTTTGTTGGCAATCACCATCCTATAAATCCTTCACACGTACAGTCACCTTTCGGGAATCTGCGTGTTCTCAAATCTGCCATGACAAGCTGAAAGTAAAGCACAACTAGCACCGCTATTTTACATAAACAGTTGACTCTCTAAGCCCTCCAAAAAGAACCGGTCAAATAGAAGCTTATACTTATTAGAAGAGTCTAAATATTAATAGGTACAGTAAAATATGAAAGAATGTGATAGAGAAAGCAATTGTTAGTATAGAGTTAAGTAGGCTGTGGACTTTCTCTATGTGTGTATATTATTTTCCTTGTTTCTTTTACTTTTTTATTTTCAAGTGAGATCATCAGATATGGACTTGTATATTCCTTTTTACTTCTCTATTTATTTTCCCAATTTTTTTCAGGATCTTACCAACCCAATATTGTTGAATGCAATCAAAGGTGAGAGACATTTACCAAGTTTTACTGATAATTCATGGATAAGTTATAACATAGTCTTGATTGAGTTGCAGCCTTTTCCCCTCTGAAAATCAGATTGGGGGGCACTTTACAAGATAAAGTCACATATGAGAGACCAGGTGAACCTTGTCCTAAATTTGTCAAAAGTAGTTCAGAAATGTTCGGTTTTTCCCGAGGTTGCTTGCCAATGTCTCGATGGGATGAATTGAACAAATTCTTCAAACAAGCCGGGTAACCAGCTATGGTTTTCTCATGAAATTAGTTAAAAATATTTTTAGTTTATGCATCTTAGTTTCCACAATAGTTGGATTAATATGATGAATCAATATTGAAGTGTTATATTTTGATATTCAAATACAGGGCTGTTGTTCTTTTTGGGTTAAATGCTTTGAGTGGCAGGACAACAGCAGCAGATGGTTCCGCTGTGGGTGCTTGGAATTCAAGTGATGCTGAATATCTCATGCGATATTCTGTTGACAAGGGGTACACCATTCACGGTTGGGAGCTTGGTAAGAACTATATGTTTCTAAATTTAACAGTCGTTCTTAACTTCTCATAAATGTCTGCTGTAGTTGCCGGTGGCATTACTAATGGAAGTAACTCTTTTTTTCTTGCATGAAACTCTTTGTAATTCTCAGGAAATGAACTCAGTGGGAGTGGAGTTGGAACAAGAATTGCAGCAGATCAATATGCATCTGACACAATCAATCTGCTGATGATAGTGGAAACTATTTATGCAGGTTTCGAAGTTAAGCCACTAGTCATAGCACCAGGAGGGTTCTTTGATGCAAATTGGCTCACACAATTTATAAACAAAACACCTAGATCCCTTCAAGTGGTCACCCACCACATTTATAACCTTGGTCCAGGTAAATAAACCAGCAATCTAGAGAAATCTTCTGATGTTCTGGCAATTTAGCTCTAATATTATTATTTTCTGCTTCAGAACTATTCTGTTCCTTGCAGCCTCCATGCTGCTTACTGGAGAAGCATGTGTTTTACGTGTTTCTTGTGTGCAGGTTCTGATGATCACCTAACTGATAAGATATTGAATCCATCACACCTCAACGGAGGTTCCCAGCAATTCAGAAGCCTTCAAGGGATTTTGAAGACTACCGGGACTTCAGCTGTTGCTTGGGTTGGTGAGGCAGGAGGTGCTTACAGCAGTGGCCATAATCTTGTCACAAATGCATTTGTGTTTAGTTTCTGGTAAGGTATTCCACACATTCGATGTGTTTTATTAGGTTTTCTTTGTTTGGACTTGAAAACCTGGACTTTGATTGAACTGGTTTTCCATTCACCAACAGGTACTTGGACCAGCTAGGTATGGCATCGTCATATGACACAAAAACATACTGTAGACAGACATTGATTGGTGGAAATTATGGCCTTCTTAACACTGCCACCTTTGTCCCTAATCCTGATTTTTATAGGTAAATCTTGAACCCAAAAGGTAAACTAAATGAATTTGCTGTTAATATTGTTACGTTAATCCACCAGTGCTCTTCTGTGGCACCGTTTGATGGGAAGAAATGTTCTGTCAACAACTTTCTTTGGGTCTAACAACGTACGCGCTTACGCTCACTGTGCAAAAGCATCGGTAAGAAGATTCGTAAAGCTTTAGTGACAAAATTGCATATATCTGCTTGGCTAACGTAATCTGTTCCCGCCATTACAGAAAGGAATTACACTGCTGTTGATCAACCTCGACGGAAACACAACTGTCAATGTCTATGTTTCAACTGAAAATGTTACCAGAAATGGAACTTTGGTAATGCATCAACAAAATCAAAGAACAAAGTTTTCTAGGGGTTCAAAACTCGACGTCAATACTAGAGAGGAATATCATTTAACAGCATTGAATGGTGATTTACACAGCCAAACAGTGCTCTTAAATGGGAACATACTTTCTGTAAATTCATCAGGGAGTATCCCTCCTTTGGAACCAATTAAAACCAGCCAGTCCGATCGAATAATTGTTGCCCCTTTCTCTATTGTATTTGCTCACATTGCTAATTCCACTGTTCCTGCTTGCGAGTATGCAGATTGAAAATTGATCACTTGTACTTCATTCATGTATAGTAATAAGATTCAAAATATTGGAGCAAAAGGTCTGAGCTCTATGATGTGGAAAAACAACTAACATTATGTACCAACATCGTTATTGACAGATACTGAGTTCATGACGAAACGCACCTCATTCAGCCAAAATTCTACAAGAACTGTTTTAAAGAATGTATATTACATGTTTGGTTGCCAAAAATTTTGCTTCATGGACTGAAATTTCTGGCCAATCTTTTGTCCATACCTATATTATAGCATAAAGTAGCATGTCATAGGGCTTTATCCCTCATTCCAGGGGGGGGGGGGTCTTGGTGACTATCTATGCAGAAAAGACGAGACATTCCACGCGCCATTCAAGTTGAAGCAACTTGCTGCTCTTGCAAAGCAAACGGAATGGCTGGTCTCCAATTTGTTCCATCTGGACTATCCATAAGAGCAATGCCCAAAGCAGCTAAATCCTTCCTAATAGCATCTGATTTTTCATAGTCTTTATCCTTTCTTGCTGCAGTCCTTTCCTCGATTTTTTGCAATATTTGATCTTCTGTCAGCTTTGCACGCCTCAGTGCCTTTTCCCTCAATTGCTGCAGAGCCTGCAGCAGGAAATGGTTTAGTAAATCATAGTTAGAAGGGGATATATATATATAGATAGATAGATAGATAGATATATAAGGATACTTGCATAAATGGGTGGGCAAGCAATCAAAAAGCTTTCTGGGTGTAAAAGGAGAACAAATGAAAAATAATATTCGAGGAAAATAAATGCATGCAGAGTCACATGGATTTTATCTGTGTTATAATTAGGAGAGGGGAAGGGGTGTTGTAGTCTGCATATCTAAATCGGTAATGCATTAGTGATATTCTAGCAGTATGCTACCTCGCTGTAAGTTGGGGGCATCAACCCTAAGACCATAAGAGCATTTCTGACCATCTTTTCCAGAGCAGCAATTGACACTATTCGCTTTGTTTGTTTCTTTCCCTGAATGGATCAACATTCAATAATAAACAGCGCAAAGATTAGAGGGAGAGAGATAACCAAATTTAAACCCCAAAAAAACTATACAGCTACTAAAGCTATCTACAGCTGACACATATGTGCAATCAAAGTAACACTAATATCCATAAAAATAAACATATGTCTGAATCTCATTACCTTTCGAGTGTGTAGCATATCATTAATGATTTTTAATGGATCAGATAGTGCAGACAAAAGAACAGGAGTGTGAAGATCATCTGACATCGAGGTGACAAATGTATCATGAAACTTATTGATGTCATTTATAGTGTCAGGCGGGATAGCATCCTTCTCAAATGTCACATGATGCTGGCTGAGAATATTTTCACAGTCATGTAGCGTCTGCAACCAAATAATCACATGGAAAAAAAAATGAAAATATCTCATAAAATACAAAAGCTTTCTAGATTAAGAACTACTTTTTTGTCTAGGATGTAAAACCATGAGCAAATATAGTAAGCAGTAGAAACCAAAAGTTGATGGAAAAATTCATATGCTTGTCAATTATTAAAGGACTGAAAGCATTCCATCTCCAGATTGTAGCATCTTTCTATCATGGAAGCAAAGATAAAAAAAAATTGAAAAAAAAATATAACAAGATTGCACATGAAACCAGAGCAAACAAATGCCACCACAAGGTCTGGCTGGTTGGGGGGGTTGCTTATTGTGGTACCTGATAGATGTAAAATATACGTTCTGAAGCGCTTTCAAGCTGCATGTCAGAGTAGTTGACTGGGGATCTATAGTGGGTCCCCAGCAGGAAAAGTCTCAAAGCCAATGGATGGTAAAGATCTATAACCTGGTTAAAGATAAAATGCTAGTAAGAATCACGTAAACTTGGATGATGGTTCCAGTACTAAACTACTCGCAGTGGAATCAAGAGAAAGATAAAATGCTAGTAAGAATCACGTAAACTTGGATGATGGTTCCAGTACTAAACTACTCGCAGTGGAATCAAGAGAATCATAAACTAAAATAACACAAAATATTATCCAATATGGAATCCTTTACCTGCCTAATTGTGAAGAAGTTTCCTAAGGATTTGGACATTTTCTCTGAGTCAATAGTGACAAAACCATTGTGTACCCAGTAGCTTATATTACTATCTCTGCATGCAGCGCAGCTCTGGGCAATTTCGTTTTCATGATGGGGAAACACAAGGTCCATTCCACCACCATGTATGTCAAAAGAGTGACCAAGATAAGCAGCACTCATGGCACTGCACTCGATATGCCACCCAGGTCTTCCAGGACCCCATGGACTATCCCAGAAGGGCTCACCCTCCTTCGCTGACTGCCAAAAAAAAGTGTGAGAACACAATGAATTAGACAATATGAATGGACAGGTTGAGTTCCAAGATGTGCCGCATACAGAGTTGAGCTTTTGCCGGAAATTAGATATACAATGAAACAGTTCCAGTATCTAGATCAGTGCTTTCACATCACGATGCTTGCTACCTTTGATTTACACAGCTATATCAACTATACCAAGGGTTCCATGCACATGGCTTGACTCAAGAGCAACACAGTACTACAATTAGACAGTACCACAGCCAGGCCCAGAAGAAGAAAAACATGTGCTAATTGAGGGGATTCAATAGCACAGAAGCAACAGCAAATATAACCATCTTGGATAATTTCATGTCTCCATCAAGTATTCATCATTGTCAGTATCTTACAGACACTTACCTTCCACAAAGCAAAATCAGCAGGGTTTTTCTTTCTGGTGTCCACAGCAACTCGTTCACCAGCTCGATTATCTTCTAATTTTCGTCCAGACAATCGCCCATATTCAGGTAATTTGTCAACAGAAAAGTAGACATCCCCATCAATTCTGTAGGCATATCCATTATCAAGAATCTGCTAAGATGACATGTCAAGAAATCACTATTCAAAGTATCAAATAAATGAACATGAACGACAGAGAATAAATACTGAGTAGACCATTTCACCTCATAAAGACCATGCTCATAGTAATGCACTGTATTTAGTAATCATTAAGAAAGACATGGAGATTCAAACTCAAGCAGGATCACCCAATTACCTGCTCAATCATATCAATGATTTGGGGCATGTGATCTGACACACGTGGCTCGACAGAAGGCGGAAGGCAATGAAGATACACCATATCATGAAGGAATTCTTCACAGTACCGTTTACTCAAACAGATTGGATCCTCTCCTAATTCATTCGCTCGAGCAATTATCTACAGAATTTGAAAATTGCAACTCAGCTTATCCTGTCATACCAATATCAAAAAGCAGTTGGCAACCAAACTCTTGCACCAAAATAACATCAAATCCCCTATCCACCACATTATAAACAAAAAGGATCCTCAAAACAACATTTTCAGTAGAGAAACACTGCACACTGTCACATTAGGCATCATTGCACATTCATATGTCCCTGCATCAAAATTGTGCAATGTGCTTATGGAACCTCCTATGAAAGCCCCTCAAGCGCAATCCAGATTGCCCCATCATGCAATCATTTTAATGTGGTTGAAATAAACCAAATTTAATCACAGCCTTAGCAAGACAAAAAGAGAGAGGGAGACCAACTAACCTTATCATCAACATCAGTGAAATTTCGAACATAACGAACATCATACCCCAAATGCTTTAGATACCTGCCTAATTACCAGCCACAAGAAAAAAACCCTTGTCAGTAACCGTCTAAGCATGGATTCTTACAGCTTAAAAAGAGAAAAAGAAACTGAACACACCTTAATAAAACATCAAAGGTAACATATACACGAGCATGACCAATATGGCTCAAATCATAAGCAGTGACACCACAAACATACATTCCAACTTTACCCTCTACTTTTGGCTTAAATAGCTCCTTTTTTCTACTCATTGTGTTGTATAGCCACAATTCTGATGATGGACTTGCAGCAGAGGCATCCCCGCCGGTCGTTTTGATTGAGGGCTGTGATGATGGTGTTAGAGAGGTGAAGAAACGGTGTAGTCTTGTCTTCTTGGTGGGAGAAAAAAGGGTTTTGATTTTGATTGAATGGAGGAGGTAAGATTTTGTTGGCGGTGGAGAGAAGCAGATTGAGGTCAGGGGTTTGTAGTATTTGTAAAGACTGCCCATTTGCTGCTCTCTGTGTTGCTGTGTTTCAATGGGTGTTCTCTTTCAGCTTGTGTCTTAAATCGTAAAGGCAAACCTCAAAGAGGTCCCTGATCTATATGGATATTTTTTATTTGGTCCCCAATTTATTTTTCATCATGATTGTATCATCTACGTTCCAGTGGATTCTCGTTCCTTAACTCTGTTTTACACTTTTAATTGTTAATTACGTCATTTATGATATTAATTTATTACATTGTTTCTCGTCAGGTAATTGAATATTGAATATTATATAAAAAATATAAACGCTGTAAAACAATTATATAGTTTTGATCCGACAGGTTTTACATGATTTAAATGATTATTTCATAGAATTTTATGATTTTTTTATTAAAAAATAAAAATAAGCTGAATTTCAGGTGATTATTTAGTATTTAATTTTTTTTTACCCTTAAACCCACAAAATATGTGATGTTGGGAAACGTGTTAGTAATTGTTTTTAACCTGAAAATATATTAAAATAATATTTTCTTTATTTAAAAAATATATATATCAACACTTAAAAACACTAAAAAATTAATTTAAAACAAAATATTAAAAAAAACAAGTTTAGTCTTAATTCAAAACGATCGTTTTGTGGGTTTAAGGGTAAACAACCAAACTGTGTTTCAAAGCGTGGGACCCACGGTCAAAATCATATGAATCGGCATTTCATGTTGAGTAGATTTTTGGTGCTTTTCAAAGTATGATTGTTATTTATGAAACTACCTATTGTTATTTGAAGTTAATATTATCGTTGAAAACATAAATAACCCATAAATAACCCTACCTTGTCCATACGAGAAGACCCATTTGAGGCCTCTTTGTTGACATAAAGGCACAAAGGAGTTCCATGAAGAGAGCAAGTGATTTTCAGTGTTACCTTGCAGTGAAACTTGAATTATTCCTTGCAATAAATTGTGATTATTTTTCAATTATTTTCACAAGTTAAAAAAAATTATAAAAATAATATTTGTTTTTTCATGAATTATTAATTATATTATATTATTATAATTATTAAATTTACAATATTTGCGCGCACACACACACACACTTTAAAGTAATTTCACAAGTTAAAAGCAATATGAAAAGCTTGGTAATCAAACACCCAAAACTGTTTTTTTTTCAACCTCCAACTCAACCACGATTTTAATCAAACACTTCTCTGCTTATTTTGAACCATAGTAAAAGCATTTTTTTTTAAACTGCTCGTTTTCAACCTTTATCGCAAAAGCAAAAGCAATGTCAAACACACTCTAAGAGTTAAGTTTCTTCATTGAACTCGGATATATAATTTAATGAGTTACAAGCTTAAGAGATTAGACCAAGTTTAAAAAATGTGTTTAATTTTTCTTGTTTTATTCCCCCTTTTCTAAGCAGGTTTTGGTTTGTTTGTTTTTTCTTGTTCATCTTTTGTTGGGTTAAATATGAATTATTTAATGATCTAAGTTTGTTTTACCATTTTTTGTTGTTTATTTGCCATTGCTTCATTTTTTACTATTTCGATCAATGGCTTGATTCTCGGATTTTTTTACCTAGATATTTTTTCATCTCAAATTAGTTTTTTGCTAGGCCCGTGGTGAAGCTTGAACAATAAATCTAATATATGCTAGTGAGTTTCCAATCCCACATTAAAAAAATAAAAATCTTTCTTTAGTGTTTATATACTGAACTTTTGTTAGAGTATAGATGAATATATATTCTAAAATAATGAAAGTGTGTTATAGAATATACATGATGGTGGCGTGCGGTATTTAAAAAATATATATAAAAGCTGCTAAACACGCGGCATGGGTGTGTAGAAAGATTGCAACAGTAAATAAATTCAAAATTTAATTCTCCCTCTCTTTTCTCTCTTCTCCCTCTTCCAATCTCTAAACATCATTCTTCTTTCTTTTAATTTCTTCAATTACTTGCAATCTCTCAATTCTAACAACTTTGATATAGGTCAGGACTATGATAAAAAAGTAGCGGTACACTTACCCAAATTAGATTGGATCAAGCAAGAAGAAAACCTTTTATTGCTTTCATGTGCGTTGGGCAATACATATGTTTTTTAAAACCTCTTGTCCCTCTATTGACTTAATGTCCCATGTGTACAAAGAAACATGAGTGATTGTAAAGCTAATTTTTCAATTTGTTAAATGGAGGCATGTAGAAAAAAATTGTTGTCTTCTAAATAACTTAGACATGTAAAAAGAAAAAAAAAGCTTTTACCGGGTCACTTGAGTTTTAGGTTGACCCGGTAGATGAAACGATTTTCTTTAGACCAATCGCAAGACCAAGTTTTATCTATTTTAAACCTAGTTAGGGTCTTGGATCAAACTAGCGAGTTGGAAGAGGCTTGATGACCATGCTTTTTAGTGGGTCGGGCCTTCCAGTCTTTTGATTTTCTCTCATGCTTATTAATATATTTTTTTTCAAGATAAAAAATGTTATCAATCTTGTTTATTGCATGGTTATGAAATTCTATTAGGTTATGGTCTGGGTTAAAGTTAACTTCAACTAGCTCCACATATATTTATTTTAAAAAATATTAAAATAATATTGTTTTGACCTTTTTTTTTTTAATTCAACAAGGTGATGCTAGAGTTTTGTGCTAGGTTTTATTTAAAATCACAAGTCTACCTGTAATTTTACAGGGTTAAGTCATGTCTTTATCTCAAACATATCTCCAATGTTAAACATAACTAATTATGAAATCTAAAATTCAACTTAAGATATGGACTATGAATTAAGTTAGGGGTTGTTTGGCACTGCGATCCGAAAGTATTTATGAAAAAAATTAATTTTTGGTGTTTTTAGATTATTTTGATGTGCTGATATCAAAAATAATTTTTAAAAATAAAAAAATATTGTGATGCATTTATAAATAAAAAACACTTTAAAAAACAACCATAATCACACTTCCAAACAGACATTTAGTAAAATCTGATTGTTCCGAGTGAATTAAAATAATATTTTCCCTCTCCACCAACTCAATTTGGTTAGATCATCTGGTTCGAATTTGTGCCTGTTTGGTATTGCTGCCAAACCTCCAGTTTGAAAAAAGCTGGTTGAAAAAAAACAGATAAATGTTTGGTTATGTTAAAAGTTGAAAAAATTATGGTGGATCCCATGAAATAAAAATGAAGAAACGCAGGTTTGTGAAAAGCAATAAAATTGTAACACCCTTAAATTATAATATCATGAATTCTCCCAACATTTCTTTTTTCAAAGTCAAGTATGGGGTAATATGTCTAAATTATGGGATATTTTTTTGTTTTGAAATTTCGGCAGAGTTTCCTCTATTTTTGTTGATACCAAGTTATCGACAACACTTCTATTATATGTCATTACGACTTCCATCTTGATCGAATCATCCTGAATCACATTCCATTCATCCAACAATAACTCAATATTCATACTTATCAATATATATAAATCTCACAATATCAATTAGTAAATAAACATAAAAGTACTACCAAAACAACTCAAAAGATAAACAAATTCATCATTATACGTAATAAATGCTAACTAACTACATATAAGCCTTTAAACCACTTAAATACAACATTAAGATTAAGAGTCATAATATATTTATAATAAATCTTATCTTATCATTTTGAAAATGATTTGGTCATACTAATAACTATGCATGTATATAATACATCTACTATATGCTACACCTTCTATTTAATTTTTACAACACAAAAGGATTTACACTCAGAGTAACGACATGAATATTACATTCCAAAATAGTAATTCAAAAACAAGAGTATTCCTATATCTAACGATCTGCATCACCTCGCGATGTACCTGTTTCAACAATAACAATATTAAGTCACTTATTCACTATATTATTTTAATATTAATTAATTACTCTTAACCTTTGAAATTTAATAATTTTACTTCAATCCAACTTAATCCCTTAATTTACATAATCTTTTTAAAATTTACAAATTCAGCTAACTCATCTTAATTACCAAATAAATCTAGCACTTTCATATGATTACTTAGAAATTTGGTTTCCTTCCTTAGTCACCAATAGATCCAGTACTTCCATTTGAATTACCCATCATCCGGCTAATCTTTTTTTTTTTTTTATTAACCAATCAATCCGGTAATTCCATTTGAATTACCTAGCATTCGACTAACCTCTTTTATTAGCCAATCAATCCGGTAATTTCATAAAATTTACCGGAATCCACATAATCACAACTCAATTTATTCATTTGCTCCATTCATTTAATATCAATATAATGAGCAATACAGATTATTAGAGAAACTAGAAATTTTAAAATAAGGTGACTACTGTCTGATAACCTGCTTCAGACACAACTCCTGAATCAATCAAGTGTCATTATATCATTAGTCCATCAATATTTTTCTTATGTGCCAAAACACAAAGCACGTAATATTTTTATTTGTAATTTGTTCTAATAAAATTTATTCTCAAATATAACATCATTATTTTACATATAACCTCATATTTAACTCAAGTTACTTGTTTGCTTACTCCATGTTCATAATTTCTCCATCAAATAATTCTTCTATTCTTTATATCCTCACATCATATTATTCATTTTATCTAAATAATATATTCAAACACAATCTAGACATCTTGTCTTCATATTTTCTTTTAACTAGTTTATTTCTCTCTTAATTTGAATTTACTTATTATTATTATTATTATTATCTCAATTTAAATGTCATCTCTTTATTTAGTCTTTCTTACATTTTCAATTATCATTATTAAACATGGTTTGTTTCTAAACATTAACATCAAATCTCATTCTCCCACTTTTTCCTTCATTTGGCCAAATGTGGTGTTTCTTTTTCCTCCTCCAAATTTTTCTCATTTACTTGTTATTTCAACTTATTTTCATTCTATTCCACTTCAATTTCATCATTTTTCCTTCCCCTCCTATTTCCCCCAAATTCACATAAGAACCCTAAGTTCAAAAATCTAGGATTTAAGGGAACTAAGATAAAACTCCATGAAATTACTTCCCAACTTAATCAAACAAGCTTAAGAACACATCTAAAGCAAACATAAAATCTAAACTTCTCATGCTTACCTATTGCTTTTCTTCCAATTTCTCTTCTCTTCCAAGGTTAGTTGAATTTCCCTTCTCAAATCCTCCTTCCTTCACTTGCTTTAGTGCTTTATAGGTTGAACTTGCAAGCTTATAAAGGTATTTCTCAATTTCTTGTGTTTTTCCCAAACTTTTATCTCTTTCTCTCATGCTTGCCCTGTTTCTCTTCACTCTTTTCTTTTGTTTCTGCCCATTAGTCAGTGATTAAAAGAGAAGGAGAGCTTATATGTGTGTTTTAAATGGCCAATTTCTATTTTACCCTTAATTATTTTATTTATTTATTTATTTCTAGCTCTAACGAGCTCCATTCCTCTTAAAATTTTAACCAGCTTTTATTCAATATATTTTAAGGTTCCTCAAAAATTTTCAGCTCAATCCGATGGTCGAATTGAAAATTACATCCAATAACATAAAACTAGTTGAATTGTGATTTTTCGTCAAATTTTTGAATTTCTCTAAAAATTCTGAAATTTTAACCCAAGCTAAGGTATAATATTAGAAGGCTTCACGCAAATTTTCAGAATTTTTTGATAATCCAATCAAGAGTTACGGATTTTTTTGTTTTACATAAAACTAGTCAATTTATAATTTTTTTGCCCGGAGGTTTTACAAAAATGCTGCTTTTCACGCGTTAAAAAAGATGGGGAGGGGGTGTGGGGTTAAGGGGTGTGTGTGTGTCTCTATATATATATATATAAAAAAAGGCTGGGTTGGGGCTGGGTGTGTGTGTATTTATATTTTCTTATAAAAATATTTTTTTAATATTAAAATAATTTAAAAATTAATTACAATAAATAAATATATTAGAAGAATATCACAATATAATTTTTATCTCGCAATTCTAATTTTATTTTAAATGATATTTTACAATTGTTTCGAAATCGGAGAGCCCTTCACGTATAAATTTAGTTTGGATGAAATTACAAGTAGTTTGATTGGAGAATAAAAACAAGTGTCTAATTTAGTTGAATTATTAATTATATTTTTTATTATAATTATTAAATATTTTAAAAAACAATATATATATATATATATATATATATATATATATATATATATATATATGGGTGTGCGCGCGCGCCCGTGTGTCATGTAATTTCACAAATTAAAAGCAAAATAAAAAACTTGTTAACCAAACACATAAAACTGTTTTTTTTTTCAACCTCAAATTCAACCACATTTTTAACTAAACATTTCACTACTTATTTTGAACCACAATAAAAGTATTTTTTTTGAAACTGTTTTTTTTTCAACTTCAACCACAAAAGCAAAAACAATTCCAAACATATTCTTTATATATTAAATTCACCAAATTATTATTATTATTATTATAACTTGCACCCAAGGCAAGGTCGATCGGTGGTCCGAATTTAATAAAACAAAATCAATGACCCTACAACCTCTTGATGCCATGTTCTGTAGTAAGAAATGAAATCATCAGAGAGGCAAAAAAAGAAGAGAGAAAGACAAAGAAACCCTCAAAAAATTTCAACTTGGCGCTCCTTCATCCCTCCAAAAACCAAAATAAACACCAAAATCTCTCTCCCGCCACAACCACAGAGATAATCAAAGCGCAAATCTCCAAGCTCAAAAGCAAAGCAAGAAATAACATTTCTTCTGTTGAGGTCTATAATACCAATAACGTGTTCTGTTGCTGTCTTGCAAAGAATAGTCTTGCAGTCATGGCAGTTACTTCAAGTCCTGTTGCGTTGAATGGAAAAGAAGTTGTAGAGAAGAAGAGTCGGTCAAAACGTCCTGGAGTTCGTGTTGTTGGAGGGAGGATCTATGATTCTGAAAATGGGAAGACCTGTCATCAAGTAACGAGTGTTTCTTTTGATACAATTTTAGATTATAACAAGTGAACCCTTTTTTTCCATGCTTGGTTGATGAGAACATGCTAGAAAGTAGAACATGAAAGAAACCTAAGTTCCAAGCTTCAGTTCTTGATTTTTTTGGTTGATTTGAAGAGAACCCATGGATTTACTTTGTATGATTTCTTTGTTGATAGACTTTTAGATAATACGTAAACCCTTTTTGTGTTTTTTGTTTGGTTGACGAGAAGATGCAGCTCCTAGTTTTGTTTTTTCAAGAGAAGCCATGAATTTACTCTTACGATATTGTGTCGATATAATTCTAGATAATAGCTAAACCCTACCATGGTCTTCTGTTTGGTTAATGTGAACATGTAGGAAAGCTGAAGAAATCTAAGTCTGTAGTCCCTTTTTTTATTTTTCGGTTGATTTAACAATGGCCCGTGATTGCTTTTGTGATTTATTCGTATATTCATGATTTATTTGTCTCATAGTTGGTACATATGCCCAATAATGCTATTTTTTGCTTTGCATCTCCTTGCAATTCTGCTGGTTGATGGTGGAATGCGGGAAGGTAAAAAAGGAAAATGGGTTTTGGGATCTTTTCTATATGATGTTAAGAACACTTGTTTTGGTCAGTGGCATTAATTTTGTTGCTCCACGTGAAATCGAACCATGAAATTGGTTTGGTAATGTTACTATGTCTTTTTTGGTGGTGGTAGTACAATTGATGGCCCCATTGATCTTATTTCCATGCATGCTCTCCCTGTAACTGATATTTTTATTCGTTTTGTCCTCGTTTGTTTATAATCATTGAAGTGCCGCCAAAAAACAATGGATTTTGCGGCAGCTTGTGCAATTCAGAAAGGAAACAAACTATGTACTCTCAAGTTCTGCCACAAATGCCTATCGAACCGGTTAGTTGGTGACGCATTTCTTGTATAGCAAGCTTTGTAAGAAGGTTTTTGCATTCAAGTATTTTCTCAACACCTTTTCGTTGGTGGTGTTTTAGATACGGAGAAAAAGCAGAAGAGGTAGCATTGTTGGATGATTGGCAGTGTCCCAAGTGCAGGGGCGTTTGCAACTGTAGCTTCTGCATGTAAGTACATCAATGTTTGAATTGTACATCATGTCTGAAGTTTAGTGATGACATTATTGAATATAACTAGTATTCTTGGCGAATCTAATAGAATAAAGTTTTTCCAGGAAGAAACGAGGCCACAAGCCTACTGGAATTCTTGTTCACACAGCCAAGGAAAATGGGTTTTCTTCTGTCTCAGAACTGCTGCAGGTTAAAGGATCTGAAACTTTGAATCTCTACAAGGAAGTGAAAGCCATTGATGTTTCATCAGAGAAGATTGGGTCGCCATATAAGGTTTGGGAGTGTTTACTAATGATGGTCCTTTGTTATGATTGTAAGGCTGCTTCATCCATTGGATTTCTTATTTGCCATATGTGCACGTCAATTGATACTTTAACAGGAGTGTACAGTCACGTCGCCATGGAAACCAGGGAAGGAAAATTCTTTTGATGGAAACGGTGATATGAATCTGCATCCTCAGAATTTAACACCCATCTCTGCTGAGAAGAAATCTAAGAAAACAAAAAGGAAAGGACTGAAGGAAGTTGGTAATGGCAGCAGGGCTGGAATTAGTTTAGAGGAGAGTGGTCAGAAGAAAACAAAAAGGGAAGGACCAGGGGAAGTTAGTAATGGCAGTATGAAGGGTGGTAATAAGAAGCCTACCATTACTGAAGTTGTTTCTGAAAATGAAATGAAGACCAATGAAAAAGATAAAGGTGATGTTGCAAAGGAAAAGAAGTCCAGGACAAAGTCCATGGAACTTTCCAAGGACAAAGTGAAGGAAAACAAGAAGGGTGAAGATGTTTCTGAAAAGAAAAGGAAGACTAAGGCACATCCTCAGGAAATATCTAAGAAAGAATTGAAAAATGGAAAGAATGAAGATGATTTTGTTGAGAAAAAGAGGCCCAAGACACAGCCTCAAAAAGTTTCCCAGAATGAAGTTTTACTTGGTGCAAATTGTAATGGTGGAATAGTTTGTGGCTTTAGAAGTGATAGAATTCAAACGGAGACCAAGATGGCTGGAGACTCGAGCAAAGTTGACAAGGATCCTGCAGAATTTCAAATCAAATCAAAGTCAGCCAATGAGAGGCGTGCCATGAAACTTCAGAACAAAGAAATCGACGTGGACATTCAATTGCCTCAGGGAACCTGCTTAACTGCTGTAGCAGGCATCGAGTTACCTCCAGAGAATGTTGGCAATGCATTGCAATTCTTGGAATTTTGTGCTAGTTTTGGTAAGGTATGAATAAATCTTTTATTACTATTGAACCGGATGGAGCATTGTGAAAGTTTACCTGCTTCTGATATCAAACTGAACTTCAAAGATAGGTGGGCTTATATTTAAGCATGGGTCTATGGTGAACTTCTTTTTAAGTATGGTCTATAGTGTGCCTCTATAAACTGATTTACCTTCTTGAGGTGAATTCCGTTTTGCTGTAGATTTAGTGATCATATAATTCTCTCTTTCCTTTGTTGTCAAATTATTAATTCTTTGTTTTGTATTCGTTCCAGGTGACAATTTCCACTAAGTTTAGTTATGCAAATGGCTGATACTTGTTGCCACCGTGCTGTAGTTTGTTTCCATTTTTCCTGCTCATTATTCATGACTTTGTTGGTTGGCCTTGTTCTTCCTCCTTGATTAGGTTATTGGTCTGAAGAAAGGGCAAGCTGAAATTGCACTCAGGGAAATCATAAATGGACGAAGAGGGCGTCGGTTGCAATCCTATCATCTAGCCCAGATTCATATCCAATTACTGTCTCTGATTCAAAAGGATATCGGAGAGGAGTATGTAATCTATAACGTTGTCTGATTATTCCTAACCACTTTTACTTCGCGGGGGGACAGAAAAATGATAATTTTGTGATTTCTTGTTCAGATCTCCAGCCCTAACTGCAACAAATGAAAACTCATGGTTTCAAGCTCTCGGGACATCTGTTTCGAAATGCCATTTCATATCAAAAGAACTTCCCTCTAATTGTTTTGACTTGGGTAATGGAGGATATGATAAGTTAAACAGCTCAGAAAAGCTTAGACTCTTGAATCTTATATGTGATGAAGCTCTTAATACCAAGTAAGAGACAAAAATAGAATGAGGAAATGGGTCTAATACATCTGGTTCTACAGTTATCAATCTTTGTTGACAAACATTTTACTATCTTATTATGATTGTTTATAAATATATTTTCCAGAGCGTTGCGCAGTTGGATTGATGATGAAAACTCTAGTTTTCTTGAAAGACAGAAGGAAGCCAGAGGAAAATTTCTTGCAGCAAAGGATAAGGTCATAGTCGTTGTAAATGGCAATGTTGGCTTTTCAGTGATGTCGGTGAATAAATCCTTTATTTGCATATTAATTATTTTCCCTTATTTGTTTGGCACAGGAGAAAAAATTGAAACAGAAGATGCTAGACGAGGTGGCCAAAGCTATTATTGAGAAAAATGGTGCTCCCATTTCTGTTTCTAATCATAAAGAAATAGTTACACGAATAAAAAGTGAAGCTGCACTAGCCCGCACAGAAATGATGGAGGCCATGGCACTGAAGAGTAAGTGAATTTCCACTCTTGAAGTTAAATTGATTGCATAAAAATGTTTGCTTTGATTTTATTAAATACTTTTAGATATACAATGGGCTTAAGTGGTTCGATATTCGGGTTTGATGCGCTATACTAAATAATTGTAGCTCTAGCCACTGATGTTTGGTGCCAAAATCAAGACCAGACAAGGGATAATTTTCTGTGTTTCTTTCCATTTATACGCATGACCAACTTATGTTGAAGGCCACTAGATAAGAATTATCTGACCTGTCGAAGAGAATGCCCTTAAATTATGAGAAGAAAGGCATTTACAGGAAACTGAAGAATCTGAGATCAAATTTATATTTTGAAACCACTATCATAAGCTTGCTGGTAGGATTGGTTAAATCAGTCCTTTGCATTAATCTATTGTTCTTTTTTGATCGTACATGCAAATTAATGTATAATTTGGAAACATATACATTTATCCTTTACCTGCAATGATCAGAGACGTTATCCAATGCTGTCAGAACAGAGCCTGTCCTTCTGGATGTTGAAGGCCGAGTTTTCTGGAAACTAAATGGCTGTAATTGTCAATCAGATATTCTGCTTCAAGGTCAGGATGCTTGGTTTGTTTTCATTTGTGTATATGACGTAAACATGCTTCATACCATCATTTATTTTTCTTGTTCAGATATGGGTACATGGAATGCTGTTGCACCAAGTGAAAAATGGTTAGTATATGCTGATGAACAGAAACTGGAGATTGAGAAATACATCATTTCCTCGAGGTAATAACATCAATTGGTACATCTTTTGCACTGAGAAGTCAATTTACAGTTTACTTTTAGCTCCCCATGTTTCCCCTTACAGAAAGAAAATTTATTTAGGATGAGAAACTTGTAACCAGCAGGAACTTGCTAATCATTTACCTTTAGGAAATTTGTTTTTTTGTATAGGTTGGTGTCTAATACCCACACTCATATAACTTAATTACTTCAGCATTGCGGTGTGATTGGTATTAAAATTACTTGAACGGCCATGTGACTTATGAAGGGAGACTTGCTAATGCCATGTGAATTTCACCTCTAACATGCAATTTTAGGGACCTCGTTTATCATGTAGAAATTAGAAAGAAAGAAAAAAAAATTGTTGGTCCCTTTTGATCTGAATTTTATATTGAACTAGAATTGTCATCAGGTTACTGTCGTCATTGATTTGTTGTGCTGCCACCTGCCCAAAATGCACTTTGATATGTTCCTTTGGTGCTATGCATTTTTGAGCTATCAAAATCACACGTTGTGCCTTCTCAATTGTGTTTTTCTTTAGGAATCTGATAGTATTGTATACATGGGTCTACATGTAGGTATTTCTTGCAGGTATCCTGTGCAGCAAAGTTGGCTTTGTTCTTGAAGGCAATGCTATGACCTATAATTGATATATTGGATCTCTTTATCGCATGATCTTTTTTTTTTTTTTTCTTTTTGGTTGATATGCTTAACCATGTTAAGTTCTCTTTTAATTTCAGGACAAAAAGGCTCAGGGTTCAAAAAGCTAACGAATCCCATTCAATTGAACATGATGAAACAAGGCAGGCATGATTTTCTGATGATCCATCACGTGAAACAGAAAAATATCGAGGTAAGAAGAGAGTCAACAATAGACGCTTTAAGCAAAAATGCTGAGTTCCTCAAAATTGTTCACTATGTGCTAGATTAGAGTTCCTATTTTCACCTCTTGTTTACTTGCATGCAATGATATACAAAGCCAGGGCAACCTGTCCCTACAGCTCTCCTTAGGCATCACAACCTGAGGTGTGGAGTTTGATTAGATCTTCAGGGTTCTCAGGATAAAATTAAGTAATCTTACCAAGTATAGAATCAGTACATCTATCACATAAATGAAACGACTTGACAATGTGCATGACAAATCATCTTGAATAAGCTATAAACTTCACCTATCCACTTACTCACATGATTGCACTAATGCCTTTAGACAGTTGGAGCAGCCTGCATGGAAAACTCTTGCTCTTAGTGAACACTTTCTTGTTTGGAGAAGTCAAGTTATATGTGTCTGCAAATTGTTTAATACCCCACTTTTGTATTTTGATTTATTAGAAACAGGTCAGGGTGGAAAATTTTCACAGCTTGATTGATACATGGTCAATGGCTTCTGGAGATTTTGGCTTCTTTTTTTGCATTTTTTGCATGCTTGGCATGATTATGAAGAAAGTTCATTCTTTCAGAGGAAATACTGTTGTATTTCTCCCTCCTTGTAAAGGCTATTTCCTTTTGTATACTTGGACAACATTGTAACGGAAAGCTTTTCAAATACTAGGTTTGCTTCCTCGACGCCTTACACGCCTGTTGCCATTACTAGATCTCTACACTGGATCTAGTTTCTCTCTTTAAGGTCTCAATTGTGTCAATGTTTTCTTTGAAATTTCAATTATGTATCGATGTTCTTCTACAGGCCACTCCCAAGTAAGAGAGAGAAGCTGTTATGGTCCCTTAATTTTCGAAATTTGTTAAAATAAATTTATTTTAAAATAATTTGTAAGGTCAAATATTATACTGCAGTCAAAAGATTCAAGTGATCCTTATATAAATCATTTATATTTTAAAATGTCCAATAAAAAATTAAATTTTATTTATTTTTTTAAAATAGTTTGCATTGAAAACAAGTAAAAACATAAAAACAATTTAAAAAAAATACAAAAAGATAGAATTAGAAAGACCATAACATATTAAAAGCTCAAAACAACGTTCAAGTTTTCAAGCTCCATAGTTTTCAAGTTTTCAAGATATACTTCCTCTTTGCTCAAAAAATTTATTTTGATATAGTCTACTGGTTTGTTTATTTAAGATAAAAATGATGTACGTGGCATCATCAAGATACTTTGATTAAAATTAAAAGATTTTATCTTGTGAACTTATTTCCATAAAGCTATATTTGATTATATTGTAAGAGTTATATCGGGTGAGTATTAAATTTTGTATAAATATTAAAAATCTAACCCATGAATGCTTGTTGCCATCCATATTCACATGTAACATAATTTTCTCTAATTTTAGTATTATTAATAAGAACTATATGCTAATCATAATTATATGCTATTAAAATGGTTTAAAAATAATAAAAGAAATTGCTGGAAAAATTACACCTACCATAAAACAAGACAGACTTAGGACCTGTTTAGGATTGCGGTTGTGGCTGCTTTTGAAAGTGTTTTTCATTTAGAAATATATTAAAATAATATTTTTTTATTTTTTAAAAATTATTTTTGGCATAGCACATCAAAATGATATAAAAACACCAAAAAAATTTCATTTAAAATGAAAAAAAAATCAATTTTTTTTGCAAATACCGGTACAACCACGGAAACAAACAAGCACTTAAAAGTCACAGGATGAAAACACTAATTAAGTCTTTTACATTGTGTTTTAAAAGTATTTTTTTTAAAAAATATTTTTTAAAATATTTTTTAGTATTTTTATTATTATTTTAATATGTTCATATCAATTTTTTTAATTTTTTTAATATATTTATAAATAAAAAACACTTTAAAAATTAAACTCAATGGAAGTTCCAAACATATATATTTCTCTCAACTTTCTTGTGATGCCTTTACCAATTGTCTTTATTAAAAATAAGTTTAGAATGTGAAATAAAGATTTCACAGATTTCGCTGTTAATTTTTCTACGCTTATCAAGGGCCTACGTGTCATCCCATATCCTAGCCCAGATTAGCCCAGTAACGGCCCATTCCGAGAGGCTCTAATGTAGAGATCTTCCCTAGCCCGGGCCTCACATTGACAAGTACGGGCCCCTCGACCGTCAGGCCGACCCACCCATTAGACACCTTATCTGTATTCCGTGCCCAGCAAGCAATCCACTTCGAGAATGCTGTTGCCTGTAATACGAGTATGATACTATCAACTTCTCCATTCACTCAGGTTCCTCACTCGGCTCAATGAACTAATTTAATTTTGAATGAAGCCTCTTTGGATCCGACAAAAAACAATCGGTGTAACACTTTAAACTGTCTTGAAACTGAAAAAAGATGCTCAATTCAGCGCAAGTAATCAATATCATTTCAATTGGAGTTTTTTTATTGGTATAAAATATTTTGATTTTAAAATGTTTTGCTGTGCTATTCAGATTATACTATTCATAATTAATTATATATATATATATATATATATATATATATAAATAATAAAAAAACTATACACATACATACAGTTACATTGATTTGTCCAGTTGGACAAATCATTATGCTATCCCGATCCCACATCGCTGGATTATGAAGAGGTTTATATTTTATGGCTTTTAATGCTGAAGGTTATCCCATATCGAATAAATAGATGGCCAGGGAAAAAGCTCTGTCTATAAAAATAAATTAGAAAATCATATAAAACCTGCTTGCCTGAACGGATCTTGGGCCAACGACATCAGGTGAACTTTGATGTGTTCTAGCTTAAGGATTGAAAATTTAGAAGAAATTTATTTTTAACTGAAACCGCATGGACAAGATAATTTAGTATTTAGTTGAAAAATTCCAAACCAAAATTAATTTAAACCGAGATAAAATTAATACTGTATCGGTTTTTAAAATAAAACTAAATTAACAACCGTGCCTTCAACCAAACCATTTGCTCGTTAATTACGAAGGAACCTCTTAGAAGGGATGGGAAATTAGATTATACAGCAGTCATCTACAGGTAGAAATAAATGATACACAAACTGCGGCCCTGATATGCACTTTGCCAGTGTTAATCCTTGTAATTTTTTGTTACCGAGTAAATTATAAATTAATTTTTGTACTTTTACCCATTAATTTAAACCATCTATTTAGTTTTAATAATAAATAATTAATCCTTGTAATTTATATTGATTGCTACTTGATTTTGTTTTAAGAAACATATAAAAAAAAGAAATAGATAACATGTACGATTGACGAGGAAAACTAATTTTTTTTCTTAAGAATCGTCAAAAGATTAATTAATTATTTCCCTCGTAGTTGTTCTAGCAACAACTTCCGTTGATCACCTAACTTCATCAAATCCAGTCAACCAATAGTTTTGATCATAATAAGGGGATAACAAAGAAGACTAACTCATGAACTGTACATAAAATGTAGCCCTCTTGCCCTTTTCACGACAATGACAGAGCATACCGTGGGAGTCCCTAAGCTGTTCACCAGGTTTTTCTTCCACTGACTCTTCTAGTTACCATGATTTCAGTCAAATTTAATTATTTTCTGTGACTGAATTAGATAAACAGGTAACAAAAGAACGCAAGACTATTGTAACAATTCCCCAGTTTACATGGATGATGGAACAGTCAACAAAGATCACTTGCATCCTTTGTGTTCAATGGAATAACTTCTTTTAACAAAGTTCTTTGCATGAAGCTTCGAATTTAAGAATCAACATGTCAGAGACAGAAACACAGCACATGGAAATTAAGGCTTTGTCTATTCATCTAGCAAACACATTCAAGAGTAAAAATGTTAGTGTTACACAATTTAGTGTTTTCCATGAAATTCATCCATCAGCATTGTCAAAAAAGTAAAACTAGCATCTCCCAACTACCACATTGGAATGAAGATATGAGCATTGATAGCAATAATGCTACACTTCTTTTAGCTTCTGAATAAGAAATGGATGAGCCTAATTCGAATAGAAGGATCAAATTTCATCTCTAATTGCTCCTTGCAGCTCCTGGCAACATACTTGCTAGGGATGGCACCCCTTGGTTTCTCATTTCTTCTTGTGCTCTCTTCATTTCTTCAGGATCTGTTTTCAAACATAAACAGATTAATATGGTTGGTAGAGTTGAACATAATAACAGCGGAATAACAGATCATCTATAGCAGTCAAGTTAACAAGTGATAAATATGGTTGGTAGAGTTGAAAATAAAATAAAATAATAACAGCGGAATAACAGGTCATCTATAGCAGTCAAGTTAACAAGTCTGGCGTAATGTCGCAGAAAGCTCAACTAATCTTCAAATGTGCATTTGGTCATGTAAAACATGGAAAGGCAAGCTCCAAAAAAATTAAAAATAACAAGTGTCATGAAAGTCCAGGTTCATGTCAACAGTCATATAAACAGCAAGTTGTTAAACTCATTGATACAAGGCTGAAGGCAAATGGACAAGTGAAAAGAGGCTTGTTTGCAAATCACACGAGGCCAAATCGCAGAAAAAAACTAAAACAAATTAACATACTTGGAGCTGAAGAGGTCACAAATTAAAGATTGAGAAATGGTAAAACAATGTTGTTTCACTTGTTAGAAAGCCGAATTTGTCAAGAATATCAAACAAAAAAAATGAAAAGAATCGATGCATGTGAAAAAGTAGTAGCCATATAAATGGCTATTTAAAAGCCTAAAATTCCAGAATAAGAACACAATTCTACATGACTTCCTGAACCAGTTACAGCAAAAGAGTGGATACTGGATGCAGCGGAGTAAAATTCATGTTCTTCTGCTGGTCAAAACATCGCATATTAGGCAGCACTTCACCTCATAAAACCCTCAAGTGACAATATGCATTAAAAAATTCAAATAAATGAGCCAAGTCAACTATCAAGTCTAGTGCAATTCCTCAAAGCCATACGATTTGTGAAAAAGAGTACTTTACCCATGTTTTCCATTAATTTTGGCATCACAAACATAACCAACACCATAAATCCCATCATGAGACCCATTGGACTTTTGACGACAGACATTATGGAGAAGGGCTCCCTAATCTGCAAGAGAATAAGATATTTGGTGAAAAGGTAGGTTAGTAATTCCTAAATAGTAACTCCCTTAACAAGTATATCCAGATGAATATAAAGAGAAGGATCAACCTCATAATACTGCTCTTCCCTTAATGGCTCCAATACCATTTCACTCAGACTCCTCCTTTTCTCCGTTAGTGTTGCCTGAACCTTACCCGGGAATCTAGCACTGACATCGACTCGGACCTAAATGTTTTAAATAAAATTCAATATTGGGAATATAATGATACTGCATGATAATTCACAGGACAAATTTTACAGATTGAAAGCTTACTGGAGAAAAGAAATAGCCAATAGCATCCACTTCCATTAGATGGGTCCCAGCTGGCACATCATGACTTTTAATAGACAAGTCAAGGAATGAAATAGATAGAGAGTGCTTATTAGCATCCCTTTAATGCTATAACATCAAAGTTTATATGTGAATAAAGTTAATCTGTCAAACCCTCAGCACAAATACCCCCCCCAAAACCTACAACCAATGGAAATGGGTATGGTTTTCAAATAATTGATTTGATTAAATTACTAAAAGGGCATATGAAGAATTGAATCGTGCTATTTAAAAAAGCCTTCCAAAGCTATCATTGATTCGAGTTCAAACAGAGGCATGCATAGAAGAAGGAAAAAACAGCAGGATACAAAGAAAAATAACCATCAGGCCTCAGAAAAGTAACATGTTGGCCACCATTTAGTATAACTTTGACATTGGATATCTTTCCATGACCTCCAAGTCCTTTTGCATCGACACCTGCTAAACAAATTCAGGAATAATCTAAGATGAACTAAAAAAAGAAAAAAAGGACGCATATAAGAAACATAGAAGAAGTGCACAACACAAATTATACTCATCATTGTTGTTCTAAACAAAAATAAGCCATAAAATCAACAATCTATTGATACTATCTTCAACGTGGCAAAATGTTATTTGACCTTGTACAGGCTAAACTAATCTGTACTATAGGTTCACATTAAATACATTACCAACATTAGTAACGAAATCATTGCGATATAGTTTATTTTGCAAATTCTACTTCACAGATGGAGGCTAGACTTCTACTTCTAAAGAAATCACTATCATGACCTTATGCTATGCATCACTATCCTCTCACCTTTCCCAGCAAAAAAGAACACTTTCTCACAATCGAACTAAGGTTAACAACAATTCACCAAGAATGGACTATGAGCAATTTAGTTCACACGAATCCCCAGACAAGACCCAACATCAAAATCCATTACCCATTCATACCATCATAAAACAACAAGCAAGTCTTTTCTACCGTTGATTTTACACATTTCTCAAAACAAGAGCAATAGGATTTAGAACTAATTTGGGCATCCTAACAATAGCCCACAAAGGATTCGTCAAACCCATTACGTTTTTACCAAACAGACCAAGAAAAAGACACCATCTCAAGCATAAAATTATTGACAACAGTACTGAGTTTAAGGAACGTAACGAGAAAAACTTAACAAAGAAGAAACACGTAAATTGCACAATTTTTTTTACCTGGGATCTTCACTCTACCATTGATTGTGTAACCATTACCAGAAGACCTGGTAATAATAAAAACAATAACTTAATTAATATCGAAATAAGCAGTCAACGTAAAAAAGAAACACAAAATCGAGAAACCGTACCGAGATGAAATTGCGAGGGATGGAGATAGAAGAGAGAGGCATATTTGCAAGAAGAGGAGGAGAACCACCGGTTTCGATCTTACAAACGATGCCATGATAGCAGCTTAAAATCAGAGAAACCTTCAAGCCTTCAGCAGCTTAAGAAAACTAGATGCAGTCCTTTTAAAAAAATAATAGATAAATAAATAAATTTTGTGTGGTTTATTGTATGATGTAATTAGACTATAATTCTTGTTGTACTGTTTATTGTTTTTAATATTTGCAAAAAAAAAAAAGAAGCTTTCTATCAATATGGGCTTTAAGCCCAGAGTGCCATAACATTACATAGGCATTTTAGCCCAAACTAGCACAAGTGAGTTTGATTTTTTTTTTCCGGGGGTTATGGTTTTATATTATATTAGTCTTTTCTCATTATAATTAAATCCATGGTATAAAACACCAGCCATGAAGCTCAACTATTAATAATTGCATTTTGTTGTTAATTTATTTCTCATGTTTCAATGTAAATTATTTAGATTAAAGTTATAAACTTATTTGCACGTGTTTAAGATTATAGTAATTTTTTTGTTTTAAAATATAATAAAATAATATATTTTTTTTAATTTAAAAAATTGTTTTGGATATTAATTTTTTTTTTTTTAAATTCGAGAAAACTCAATCTCAGAAAAAATATATTTTATAGGCCCACATGAACGGGTAAGATCTTGACTATCCCAGATTTTTATAAAAGATTATTCTCTAATTTAAATTTAAGACCTGTTGTGTAGATCTCAAGTTTTTTGCCATCATATCATGCCCCCTTGAAGACTCAATGTATTAAAACAATTTAAAAATTAAAAAAAAAAAGAAGCAGTCTGTTTTAATTAATTCCGGAATATTACAGTTTTTATTTAGTGTTCTGTATCTATTATATCTTTCTGTTAACATCATACTGGCTGGGAACAATTTATCAGGCTGGGGTTTTTATTACATTCTCATCATCGCTGCCAACAATCCATGGATACACCAGCCATCGACCAGCATAATAGCCGCCCGAAACAACCTTCGCCGACAACCCATTTCAATCGGAATTCTTGTCGGCTACCACCTATTTCAACGTCAGCCATCAGTCACGTCGAACACAATAGCTTGCAACGCCAACAAAACCACGAACCTCATCAGCAACCCCACCATCAACCGGGACCTCTTCACGCCGAGCACAATATCAATAGCTCACATTGCCAACAAACCCCACCATCAACGACGACAACCGCAAGAACAGAAGAGGGCCAAAACTTCAAGTGGTCAAATCGCCCTCTATAGGTCTCCCAGAAATGGTGGCATGCGACCACCATTTTTGCAGTTAATGGGTTCTTTGGTTCTCAAAATAATTAATGGTCTTTTATGCCAATTAGTATTATATATTTTTTCAGCGCGAAATTTATATCAAATTTGTGTACTTGGCTTCTTGCTGATAAGAAAGATGAGATAATCATAGGAAATGAGCTTGTGGTATTTTTACGATACAAGGACTTTTTAGAGTAATCTTGTAAATAAATATATATTTTTGCTGATTTTTTTGTCTCGCCAGCTAAGAATATAAAGTATTTCTGCCATCAAAATACTTGAAAAAAAATTTAATATTTAAAAAATTGATTGCAAAGTTAGAGAAAAATCAAACCTGGGGTGCATGATAACAACTTTTCTTTTCCTTCGAACAAAAATGTGTTTTACAATTAGGGCAACCTCCCTCCAGTGGACACGATCATCACAGAATACAAAACCTGTACTTTACAATTTACACTTGCGATGATGGTGCCTTTGTGTAACAATAACACATTGAGGATCAAATCAAGAATTTGATATCAAGCCAAACTGGAGAAGAAAGGCCCTGGGAAGAAGGCGGGATTGGTTTAGGCCATGGTTTCAATGAGTGCTATAACCCTAGCTTTTTCGAGAACCAGTCAGAAAGATTAGCTATGGCGAACCCCGCAAAAACCTGCAGCCCATGACAAAAGAACTTCAAATTGATAGGTATATTCCGCAAAGACACAAGTAACAAACTTTCGATCCTGTCTAAAAAACAATGCAACGGGTCATTTAATCAAGCAAAATCCAAATGCTATCATCACTCTGTAACGTGAACAAAAGATATATATGATGACTGGACAGTTGTTACTAAACTAATAGCAACTTTCCACCCTTCTCATCATAAGATAGAAGGAGAAGAAAATGACAGAGACTGTAACTGAATCTCATTACTTTAATTTGTGGCAGATATAATGATACTGAACTTTTTTGAAGATGTCGAAGAAACTTGACTCAGAAGCACTTTTATAATAATGAAATTCATTACCTGAACAGAACCAAGGATGTAAATTGCTGAATAATGACGGCCATGAATCACCATATCAGCTAGCATAGAAAGAGGGATGGTGAGGGACATGCCCAAGGTGGCCACCAATGGAGTTGTCCATACAACACATAATGCCCTAGCAGGAGCAAAGCAACTTCAGCATGAGAGGCTAGAATGATGAAATATGAAGCAGTGATATAAAGACGGGTTGCTTTCATGTACCAAAAGTAGTCAGAGACGACACTTCCAACAAAGCTGTTGGCAAGAACAATTTCATCCAGTTTAGCAGAGTGAGGGATTGTAAACTTGGGTTCAATTCCCAAGGCTGTCAATGGCCAAACTGACAGACCAACAGAAAACAATGATGCAGTCAGTTAGGAAATGATACATCCAGGCAAAGAAAACCCAAAAGGAAAAGAGACGATGAAATCAAAATGATAAATGGTTTTTAATTCATATTTATTGCACATCAATACGATCAATATAAAAAAAAAAAAAATTGAATCAAGCTTGAAAGGGAAACCAAATGCAGAACAAAGTCATCACCACACAAATTGAGAAGTAAGACAAGATCGCTTTAAGAGCATCAATATCTAAACTCCAAGTCTGTAATGACAAAAATAAAGTTTCTTAGTTGAACTAGCAAGTCCATCTGATGTTGAATGATGACTACACAAATGACTAGTATTCTGTGCCTAAATCATCAAATCACATCGTAGAAAGTGATCCCATGATTCTAACTGATCTTATGCATTGTAACTTCACCCAATCAAAGGACATTGAACAAATAACACATCTTACCAAGCCACCACAGAGCTACTAGTGTAAACAATCCTATATATCCAAACAACTTTTGCACATCAACCCTTTCTCCGTCTTCTCCGGCAAACTTTTTAAGAAGAACTGCAGCAAGATTGGAAAGTGAAACACTTAAACTAATTTGGCAGAATTAAATTAGAACAATGACTGCCTATGTATATTGGAACAAAAAATATGAAGCAATCAAGTGAGACTGTGCCCAACCTGTAAATAGTCCGTATGACATGGCTGAGAGAAGCCCGAAAAGATCCCCAACAAGAGAGCGTTTGCCATTACTAAACACAAATATCAACCATCAATGCCCACAAATGAATCACAGAGAGCGCTCAAATAAAACATTTCAAAATTGATGAAGTTATAATCCTGCATGAGATGTTACTGCAGGTAAAGTAACCACAGTATTTGCATCAAATGTGTTGAAGTGTCAGTAGACTATTTAACTCAGTGCTCTATGATATTTTCAGTGCAGGTAGCGTTCACCCTAGAAGACAAACAAACCTTAACTATCACTTTCTGTTCATACTTTAGTAAAAATGAACTGGGAACCTGAATTGGAAAGTCTTTTGGTGCATTACTAGAAAGGTACCTTATAAGGGTACATTGAACAGCACCAATGATGTCCTTATTTTGCTTTCTACTTACAGGGAAGTTGAAAGTAAGGCAGCACAACAAACAAATACAGAGTAGTAGACTTACACAGAAGCACTCAGTTGTGAGTCATCAGCAGCCCAAGTTTTTCCCAAAGTAGTCATGGCAACACCAGCCATGCTCACCAGGACAGCGACCACCTTTGCTGCATTTAAAGAATCTTGACCCAAAAATGCACCAATGAAAAGAGTAAAAAGTCCAGAAGTTGATGACAAAACTGTGGTACTCGCAACACTCGTTCGTGCTAGTGCAGCATTTGACAGGTACTGCCCACAACAAAAGAGTGTAACTAAGAACCTTCTTGAATTCCTATTAATTTTATGAACTGAAATCCTTTACAAAAAAGAAGAGTGAACCTAGCATGTATAAATGGACAAGCTATATAGAATCATTCTTATATTCGTTTTGTACATGCATTTTAAAGCAATGTTGGTATATTAGATACGTCAAATGGATTGTTATGGTGCCAAAAGGCATGAAGGAAAACATAATCCTGAAGAAGCCTTACCTCTGTTACAAACCAGATAGGAGCAATATAAAAACCACACATGGCAATTTCTCTGGTTGTGAGCTCTTTGTCATGTTTCAGAACATTCAAATCATCTTTGTGTCTAGAAACTAAAGGCCTTCCTTCTTCTGAAGATGTAAGGTTCAGTTCACTGTCTTTTTTCGTCAAAGTTCCCTGAAGTTCCAGTTCAAAGATTTTGTGACTTAGAGGAGAGTTTAATTCATCGGATGGCCCATTTATGTTGGCTGCTTCATCATCACCTTTTAAAGTCTGTCGTTTAAGCATATTACATATCCAATCTTTAAGGAATGCCAATGGGAGGTAAACCACCATAAGAGAAGCTCCAAGATATGTCACTGCAAATGGCTGCTTATAATCTGCAAAGATATCCTGATGGGCAAGGGCAGTGAATTTTATACCGATGAATCATTCATTAGGCCAAAAAGCTAAAATGCACGAAAACCTTATCATTTAGAGTTTTGTTTCCAAAAATTTCAAAAAAAGTCAAGTTTTCTCTAGCAAACACTAGCGAGAACCTACAATCCATTCCATTGCAAAGAAACCAGACAGTAAAGAAAGATAGTAATCATGTTATTACAAATCTGTATTATTTCACATGCATCACTTCCGCTCTTTCCATCACCAGCTCGACTAAATAACCAACAATTATGTGCCTGATGATTTTTATTTTCTGCAAAATTATTCCCCTTCTTTTCACCTCATTTCTTTGTAAACCAAAGAGACTTTGACCGAAAAAACTCCCAAACCACCCATCAAATGTAAAAGGGTGAATTAATACAGCTTAGTTTTATAATTAAGCAATCTTAAAATTGAATTTTTTACACAAAACTGTAAAAATCCCAATAACAACAAATGAAAAATAGAAGAAGAAAGAACAGCAACAGCATCTCAGGCAAAACAGAACAAAAGCAAATGCTGATTTCAAGTTTCAACAACTGGGCCAACTGTATAAAACCTGACATAACATGAGCATAATGTGCATATACACATCTAATCAACGACTCACAAATTTAACCAAAACACCTACGCGATTCAATTCCCAGCAAAAAAAAGAAGAAGAGGAGAGATATGCGAAAAAAAGAAAGTTAAAATTACCTGGGTAACTTCAGCAGAGATGACCCATATAATAACAACAGCAGCTATCAAGAACAAACCAGCTTTATATCTCACGCCCATATATGTTTCAAGGATTTAACAAAAACCCAGATAAAGAAAACAGCCAAAATATTACAGAGATCTGCCAAATTCCTCAGATCTTAATTTGGGTATGTACAGGACACCGACAACATTCGCAGGTATAATCAAATGTATTAAATGACTATAAAATCTTTCAAGAAAAACGGAAGTTCAAAGGTGATATTATCTCTCTCTCTCTCGGGCTTAGCAGGCGTGTGCTTCAACGCTTAACCAAGCAGCCGGTGTAGATTGTGAGTTAAGAAAAGAAAAAACAAAAACAAAGGGAGAGATTCTTGCAAATTAAGAGAGAACTATATAGGAAATGAAAGAAAAAGAAAAAAAGAGGAAGGAATGGAGGGAGTACAGGTAGAGAGAAAGACGTTTTAATTAGTTATATTTAAAAAAAAAACAAAAAAAAAAAAAAAGGTTTTGGTGGTTATTATTTTTCACTATTTTTCATTGGTGGTTTTTATTTAACACATGGCAATTAAAATAATATTTTTTTTATTTTTAAAAAATTATTTTTGACAGAAAATTATTTTAAAATATAAAAAATATTTAATTAAAAAAATATTTTTAAAATTCAATGTAAAACACGGCTTTAATGGTGTTTGATATGAAGTCTTGAAGGGGAACCAAAATGAATAATTTAATTAAAGACATGAAAGTATATATTATAGTTTTTAAATCCAGTCTTGGCCTGGAAGATTAATTTTAAACCTGGCTTACCAGTCTTCGAAAACAAGTTTGGTATTAAAAAAAAATCAATTTAAAATTATTCATGTTTGACCTAATTAATTTAGTGGATCCATAACAACCTTTTTTAATTAGGATAAATATAATATTGAAACTATATATATAATTCAGTTCATTCATGGATTGAAGTCAACCTTTAAAGTTTGATGAGGTTTTATGAACTCATTTCAAAGACATGAGTATAGAAAACAACTTTTTAATTAGGATTAAATATAATATAAAAGCTAAATTAGTTTTTTTATAATTCTAGTTTTTTTCATGGATTGAAATCAACCTATGATGATGATGATGAATATAATGCTAAATGAGAAGATAATATATTATATAATGTATATATATTATATAATGCTAAATATAATTTTTTTTTTTGTTTTTATTTATCTTTTTGATATCAATGAGAAGAGGACCAAATTACATATTGTTATGGAGATGATTTTTTTATGAAACATGGGAAGGATGCGCCTTACATGTGTTTGAGGAGAATTTTGGAATAAACCATTCAAAATTGATGTTCTTGTGTTTCAAATAAAAGTTGTGAAGTATATTTTTAATTTTTTTTTTTGAATCCAGGATTTTTTATTTTTTTGTTGGGAAGGTTAAACATGTCATTTATAAATATATTGTTTCTATCATAATAGTCGATCGCATAAAGGGCTAAAGGTTTTTGATTGGAGATTCAAGTGGTCGAGACAATATCAATTTCAATTTAATGGACAAGTTCTCTCCAACTTGAAAAGAATGATGCATGGTGATTTTTAGAAGAAAATAAATATTTTTCTTGGTTATTATTATTTCCTAGCTAGTTTAGAAAAATATTTTTCTTCATGAAATTGTTTTTCCTATTTTTTTAAGAAAATCAAATATAGATATTGATAATTTTATATTGCTTTTTGGATTTATTTACAAAATTAAACCTCCTATTTAAGGAATTATACTACTTCATATTTATTTATTTAGTAATAGAATTATAAATTAGGTTTTTGTGTGATAACACAATTCCAAATTCAATTTTATCTTTTTAGCTTCTTGTCATACTATTTTTTGGTCAATTAAATAATGATAGTAATGATAATAGCAATAATAATTATGAGATTGATAATGATATCAATAATAATTACTATATTAATTATTTATAGTAACAATAATAGCGATAATTATAATGATAGTTATATTAATTTAAAATTTATATATTTTATTAATTTCATACTATTAAAAAAAATTTATATTTAAAAAATATAATTTTAGCTACGGCAGAATACAAGTCAATTAACTCATATTATCAAACAGCTATAAAAATACCTTCTTCTTTTCTTGAAAAAATAATAATTTTTAACCCTATTATTGATATTTTTGCACTGAAAGCTAAGCTTGCATCCCCTTAGATGACGTGTCTCAAACCTTGATGAACTTGCACCGTCCAGTCATTCTTTATCGAAGCCGATTCCAACCCATTTTTACCTCTACTTTACTTGCCAGTGCGAGAAATACATGCATGATAGGTATAGGTAAAGAGTAGGAATTATAATTATAATTATTCAATACGAAATACTTGAAGCATGCTCATCGACAGGAATGTTTTAAAATAAAAAAATAATTTGATACTGATTTTTTCTCTTCATGTAATGTATAATCTTCGAGATGGGGTGGGCGTGATGTTTGGATCACTAGTTTACAGTTCATTGCATTTGTAAAAAGCGTACGCGTCATTCATGTGAGTTGGTGCTGTTTTTTTCTGAAATCGATGCTTCATTATCGATGGTGGGCAGCAAATCTTTTATTGGGTTACAGAGTAACATCACACTAAGGAAGCATATATGACTAATTATTTGACATGCCTATCGAGTTATTTTGTATGATGAGTTGTATTTTTCGTTGTCACTACTAGAAAAGGGTAGTGTTTGCAACGGGATTTTCTTTAGCAACGGCTTTTTTGCTGCTAAATAAATTCTAAAAATAAAAAATAAAAAATATGGTTTGTAACGGAAATTTCATTGCAATTAAAATCATTTGCAACGGACAATTCGTTGTAAATGAAAATTACTTTGCAACGGATATTCTGTTGCAATTTAAATTTATAATGGCAATTCCATTACAAATTAAAATCATTTGCAACGGATTGTCCGTTGCAAATTTAAATTGCTTTGCAACAGAATTTCCATTGCAAATTACAATCCGTTGCAAATTTAAATTGTTTTGCAACGGAAATTCCGTTGCAAATTTAAAAGCATTTGGAGCGCCCATTTAATATATAATTTATACCACATGCGCAGTGCCCATTTAATATATTTGTTCTTCTTCTTCTTCTCGATTGTTCTCTCTCTTTAACACTTCTTCTTCTTTTGCAGATGAAGCGGGCGAAGACAAGAATAACGAAAAAATCAAGCAACAACCTGCATTTCTTAGTTTTCTCTGCAGTTCATAAGCATCAAATATTCACCTTCATATTTAGGGCATCACATAACATCCTTTTGGCAAAAGGACTTGGTACTTTGTTTTCTGCATATCTGGTGCTCTGTAAAGTGATGCTCCTAAAAACTTTAAATTTGTGTTTGTGTTCTTATGAACTTTGATTTGATCTTTCTAGTGCACTCTACTCAGGGACAATATCAAGATTGAGGGACTTCGCTCTGAGGATAGCCTTGAAGGCCAAGATCTGTTTAGAATGATCAACTATGAGACATCAAATGTGGGCTGTAGTTCACTTGGGATTAAATCTATTTATCCTAAACACTTGTGCAAGAAACGGTGTTTGAATGCTGACATTTCCTTGCCGCTCTCTTCTGTAAATTGGGTTTTGTTGTTTGAAATGATGCTTCAGAGATGCTTTCTCTGGTTCACTGAGGTAGTTCGACTAGCTAGAACGTTGCTCTTCCAGGGAAGGATTCCATGACGTCAAGGAAAAATCTTGACACACATTTGATGCTCAATTTTGCAAGAACAAATTTAATTTTATTGATTTAAAATAATTGAGGCTTGAGGGATCAAATTGAAAACTAAAAAAACTCCAAGGACTACAATTTAATTTCTTATGCGACGTCATCAATAATTGTACTTTGCAATTTGCAACGGATTATCCATTGTAAGGAATGAATTTGCAACGGAACATCCGTTGCAAATGTACAACGAATTTTTCGTTGCAAATAAATTTACTATTACAGGATTGCAACAGAACACGTCCGTTGCAAATTCCGTTGCTAATATTAATTAGCAACAGATTCCTTTTGTGTTTGCAACGGATCCGTCCGTTGCAAACACCCCTATTTTCTAGTAGTGTATGTTTGAAGACTTTGATCACTGTGTGTTACAGGATGGATCTGATGCAATAACCCTAAATAATTAAGGAGAATCCAAGCTCAGTTCATGAATATTCTATATGTAGAGATAATTAAGCAAGGTTACTAGCTCAGGATGAGGACCGCTGGAGACGGAGGTCAAAGAAAGGGGATTCAAACACGGGATGCTTTCACTCAGCTGCTTCTAGTAGGAGTAGTAGAAATATATTTCCCTTGTTGATTGATGATTCAGGCGTGTCCTATGATGGTGCTGGCAAAATGAATAATGTGGTGTTGGATTCCACAACCTGTTTGCTGAAAGTCCCCAGTGAGAGAATGATGCTCTAGACTGTATTGAGTCGCGATCGAGTTCATTCAGATAACTGCTTGCTTGCCCCCTTCCAGGACGAAGTGTTCAAGATTGCAATGTTCCAAATGGCTTATGATAAATCACCTGGTCCTGATGGATTAAATCCAAAGTTATATTAACACTTTTACCCGCTAATAGGAGCTGATGAGTGTAATACGTGTCGAAGCTGGCTGGAGAGAAAGAATTCCTTGCTTCCTTACCTGAATCTTTGATTATCCTTATCCTGGAGTGTGAAAAACCCTAAACCATGAAGGAACTCAGACCAATTTCACCGTGCATTGTTTTATACAGGTTGATAGCTAATGTGCTTGCAATAGAATGGAAGGCATGCTACCGTCAATCCTCGTCTTCAAATCCAAATTTTGTTCATGGAAGGAATATTATAGAAAACATGGTGGTTGCCTTTGAAACTATCCATTTTACGAAGGGAGAAAAGAGAGGTAACAAGCTATGGAAAACTTTGAAGATTGATATTAGCAAGGCATATGACAAAACTCAACAGAACTATTTGCAATCGATTGTGCTGAAGTTAGGGTTTGCGAATAAAGAGGTAGAGTTGCTAGTGCTGTGTGCGACCTCAGGTTCCTATTTGTGTGCTTCAATGGTACAAAATCTGGCCTTGCACAAAAATCTCATAGAGGTCTGCGGCAGGGGACCCTCTTCCTCCATATTTGTTTATTTTTATGCAGTGAAGGCTTATCTTTCCTACCAAGAAAGGCTGAAGAGAGAGAGGTGATTCATGGGTGCATGGTTAACTTGCCTGCTATTTGCTAGTTTGAGTTTGCTTATCAGATATTATCCATTCGAGTTTTATATCAATCCAGATTAATCAAGATTATTAAAGGTTGAATTGATTATCATTTTCAGGATCTATCAATTCTAGAATCTGTAAAATTAATTGATTATGACCTTACATTCCAAAAAAAATAAAAATTTATTCGCAGATGAGCAGTGCTGTCAACACAATATTCAAGACAACTGTCCAATAGAGCAGTACTGTCAATACAAGGTATCTTCCGGGCAGGTTGCAAACAATCAAAAACCAAGTAAATTCTCCAGCGATGATGATAGGGAAGAGTGTCGGCAACACGTTTCATATAATCTACTAGTCTTCTCTCCTTTGAATCATGGTCGTTATTTGGGTCGGCCTTCATTGGACCCACCAAAAGAGCTATGTTTGCATATGACAGCATATTTGATTTGATTGTGTTTTAAAAATATTTTTTATTTTTTATTTTTATTTTTAATTAAATATTTAGTATTTTTAAATTATTTTTATTTTTAAAATATTTAAAAAAAAATAAAAATATATTATTTCATATATTTTTAAATGGGTGTTAAGGGAGCATACGTGGTGATGTCCAAGGCAAGTAAATTGATGATGATCAATTCGGTAGCACAAGCCTTGCTAAGTATGGAAGTATTTCTTCTACCTCTCGTCACTTTATGCCATGCGCTCCGAAGGATGACGAACAGGCATTGATGGGGCAAGGATCAGCGGAATGGTAGAGGAACAACGTGAACAACCGGTCAAAATTGCAAACCTGAAGAAGCCTATGATAATAATTATAGTTAAGGGGTGAAAATGATAACTGAATAATGAGAATTTCGAGAATTTAAGGTAAAATGTTATTTACGGGTGTTAGAAAGAAAAAAAGGGAGGAAGAAGAGCTTTAAATGGTGATAAAAATCAACAGGAGAACATATAGATTGAGTGAGTCTTGAGCAAATTAGGGTTATTAGATAGCATTAGGGGGAATTTAGAATTGATTATTAATTAGTATTAGGGATGATATCATGTGCACAGAAAGTGAGTAAATTATAAAATTGAACAAGAATTTCTGGGTGTGCAAGGGAAGTATTGGCCAACCAATTGAACTTTATGTATTTAAAATATGAATATTTAAAAATGATGAGCTTTATGTATTTAATATATATATGGTTGTGATGGGAATGGTTTAAAATGAAAAGACCAATTGAACATTACGAATTTAATGTTAAATTCTAGCTAGGAATATTTATGTGGGATTGTTTGTGTATGTGATTTTGATATGAACAGTTATAAAAGTAAAAATATTAATTAGAATAAGAATTAATAGAATAAAAACCTGCAAAAATAAATAAATAACTTAGAATGGATGTTTTGTTTTGGCTAGCCTGCTTTCGGCCATGATAGAAGTTTGGAAGTTAATAGAAAACTATTTAAATTCTTAAGATAATTATGTAGAAATATATTGATTAGATAAATTAAATGTTTAAAATATGAGAAATTAAAAGAGAATTCATGAATCTAAAAATAAATTTGATTTAATGATGTAGGAGAAGTTGTAAGAGGGTCGCAAACTGTGAGAATCGCAATGCTTTGGACAATTACAGGTAGGAGAAAAATATTCACATTGAATTGATTGAATTAAAGTATATGGATATTTTAGGATGCTAGTATTTGTAGTTACTATAATACTTACTTTTATTATTTGGTTGAAACTATCATGCTAGAAATTTAAATGATTTAGGGGGTGTTTGATACTACGTTTCAAAAATATTTTTGAAAAAAAATTGTTTTTATTTTTTTATTATAAATTAATTTTTTTTCAATGTTTCTATATTATTTTCATGTGTTAATGTCAAAAATAATTTTTAAAAAAATAAAAAAATATTTTTTTATGCAATTCTGAATAAAAAAACACTTTCTAAATACAATCACAACCACAATAATAATCTCAAATCGACACTTAAATATATAGAGGATTGGTATTCGAAAGAGAAATACCATAATGATTTGACTTTCAAAAATAGAAATGAAAAATTTATGGAGTATCCATGTAAGGACACTAAAATTCATATGATACTCAAAAGAGAATATCATATTGATTTGGCTTCCAAAAATAAAAATGTCATGTTTAATGAATATATCCATGTAAGGATAATAAAGTTCATGTGGTATTTTAAAGAGAATACTAGGTTGATTTAGCTTCCAAAAAAGGAATGCCAAATTTGATGAGTATCCATGTAAGGATACTAGAATTCATATGTTATTTAAAATAAAATATTAGAATGTTTTGGATTAAAATAAATAAATAAATAGGAATCCTAGATTTATAAATACTCGTGTGAGGATACTTGAAATTTTATGGTATTAAAAAAACATCAAAATAATTGATTTTCAAAATAAAAATGTCAAATTAATACATATCTATGTTAGAATACTTTCATTGGTATGGAAGAGAATATAGGATTTGTAGAACCTTCAATAGAAAGCTCTAGTAAATAAATTCTCATTTAGGATCTATAGATAAAGTGATAAAAAAGAATTACCAATAATTTTGGCAATGAAATATAATTGTTGAATTTAAATTAGTTATTGAATTGAAAAAGAAAAAAAACACCTGGTTAGAGTAGTTAGGTGTGAATATTTCATTATAGCACTAGATACGGTTTACCATGTATAATTAAAATACATTTTGATCTTAGAAAAGATAAAAAATAACATTTGTATTTGAGGGTATTTATAAACTTTTGCATGGGTTTTAGGGTAATCACTAAAACGTTTAGAAGAATTGTTCTTTTCACTCTTATTATTTCTGGTTGTATGTTTACATATTTATATACAGCTTTAGTAACGTAATACAATGAGATATAATGAGGCTTTAATTACAGAATTAATTCTAACGAAACTGAAGAGGAAAGGCAGCCGAAGGAGTTGCCTCTGCAGATCGTGTTTAATGATGGCAGATCATGGGTTGATTGCCGTTGTTGGAGTTTCCTTAACACGCCCCCGCAAGATGGTGGCACCATCGGAGACACCAATCTTGGAGCGAAGGAGCTGGAACCGAGGGCGCGGCAGAGGTTTAGTGAGTGCATCAGCAAGTTGATCAGTGGTGGAGACATGAGTTACTTGAAGAAGGCCATGAGTGACACGATCACGGACAAATTGAAAATCAATCTCAATATGTTTCATACGGGAGTGCAAAACAGGATTGGCACAATAGAAGATGGCACCAATGTTGTCACAGGAGACAGCTGGGGTTGTTGGTAAAGAGACGCCAAGTTCACGTAATAAGGATTGAATCCATGTGAGCTCAGCGGTGGTAGCTGCAATGGCTCGATATTCTGCTTCAGTAGAGGAGCGAGAGACGGCTCGCTGCTTTCGGGAGCTCCAAGAGATTAGATTGCCTCCTAGATAGACAACATAACCAGTTGTTGACTTGCGATCATCACGATCACCAGCCCAATCAGCATCAGAAAATGCATATAGACGATTAGAGAGGCAACGACGAATATGAAGACCAAAAAAGATTGTGCCCTTCAAGTAGCGAAGAAGACGTTTGAGAGCCTGCCAATGAGTCTCAGAGGGAGAATGCATGTATTGGGAGAGCTTGTTGACTGCGAAGGAGATGTCAGGACGTGTAAGATTGAGGTATTGAAGACTACCGACAAGTCGACGATAGGTAGTGGCATCTGTTAAGGAGGAGCCATCATGGAGCTTTAGAGAGTCAGTGCTAGAGAGGGGTGTGCTGACTGCTTTGGCACCATCCATCTTGGCAGTGACAAGAAGATCATGGATGTACTTATGTTGAGAGAGGAATAGACCCGAGGCTGTGGAAAGCACTTCAACACCAAGAAAGTAGTGTAATGAGCCCAAGTCTTTGACAGAGAACCGAGTTGTAAAAAGTTGAATAAACTTAGCCATGAGTGAGGAATCATTCCCTGTAATAAGGAGATCATCAACATAAACTAAGAAATAAATGACAGTGGCCCCATCTTTGAAGATAAAAAGTGAGGCGTCAGAGATGGCATTGACAAAACCATGAGATAGTAAGAACGAGTGTAACTCCTTGTACCATGCTCGAGGAGCCTGTTTTAGGCCATAAAGGGCTTTCCTTAGTTTACACACATGAGTGGGATGGTTAGAGTCAATAAAACCAGGTGGTTGGACCATATAGACATTTTCACGGATAGTGCCGTGAAGGAAAGCATTGTTAACGTCCAATTGACGTATAGGCCAGCCATGAGTTACGGCAAGATGCAAAACAATTCGTATGGTGGTTGGTTTGACCACCGGACTAAAAGTATCTGAGAAGTCAATGCCAGGACGTTGGTGAAAACCCTTGGCAACTAGTCGTGCCTTGTACCTGTCAATAGTCCCATCAGGGTGTCGTTTGATACGAAACACCCACTTACAACCAATCAGATTTTGAGAAGGGTTTGAAGGAATGAGTTCCCATGTACCATTACGAATTAGTGCATTGAACTCATTGGACATTGCTTGTCGCCAAAGGGGATCTTTTATAGCTTGGGAAACACATGTTGGTTCAACTGAGGAAGGAATTGGGTGTTTGGTGACAGTCATAGCATACCGTGGATTAGGTTTATGGATACCAGCCTTGGCACGAGTAACCATAGCATGAGTGGGGAGGTCAAGAGGTACGGTGGAGGTGGTGGATTGGGTGTCTAAGGATGAATAGGTGACAACAGATCGATGAGGGTTTCTAGTGTATGTATGAGGTGGCTTGGGTTGAGAGGAAAGAGTAACCTGGGGAGGTTGGGATGGATAATGGTCATGTGAAGGTAATGGAGGTATGGATGAGGTAGGTACCTGGGCAATAGTCGATGAGGATTTAGAGACGGGGGCAGAGGCTGATGTTGATGATGTGACTTGTGGCTCCATTGAAGAGGAGGTGGTCGTCCCGGCAGAAATGGTGAGTGAGTGGGCAGGAATTTGAGTGACTGGGGGAAGAGAGGAGAGCCAAGTGTGAGTGTTATCGACAGTAACATGGGGAATAGAGGAAGGAATGTTGGCAAGAGGAAATGTGGACTCATCAAATTGAACATGACGGGAGATGAAAAGTTTATTGGAGGAGAGATCAAGACACAGGAAGGCACTTTGATTAGTTGAGTAACCAAGGAATAAGCAGGGTCGAGAACGAGGAAGCAATTTGTTGGAATTATAAGGACGTAACCAAGGAAAACACAAGCAACCAAAGGTGCGAAGACGAGAGTAATTTGGTTGTTCGTCAAAGAGTTGAGTGAACGGGGACTGATTTTGAAGAAGTGAAGTAGGCATACGGTTGATGAGGTAAGTAGCAGTTTTGAAGGCGTAGGACCAATAGGTGAGAGGTAAGGAAGCTTGATGAAGAAGGGTGAGACCGGTTTCAACAATGTGTCGATGTCGACGTTCGGCTACACCATTGTGTTGCGGAGTATGAGGTGGGGTAAGAAGATGGGTGATACCATTGGAGGAGAGAAAATGTTGAAGTTTGATGAATTCACCCCCACTGTCGGTATATAATCTAGTGATTGTTGTTTTGAAGTAATTTTCAACAAGAGCTTTGAAGGTGATGAAAGTGGAAAACACATCAGATTTCTTTTTAAGAGGGTAAAACCATATATATTTGGTGAAGTGGTCAACAAATATAACATAGTAGGAGAAACCATCAATAGAGGGGTACGGAGCAGGGCCCCAAACATCACTATAAATAAGATCTAATGGTCGATGACTGGTGAGAGATGAAATACCAAATGGGAGACGGTGGCTTTTATTACATAGACATGAATGACAAACGGACTTGGACTTGGAGGACATGTTAATGGAAGATAAACGAAGAACTTGTTGGAGGATTTTGTGACTGGGGTGACCAAGGCGTCGATGCCAAAGGTCAGGAGAGACCACCACACCCACCATAGCTTGCGGTTGACAGAGGGATTGTGGAGACCACTCATACACATCATTTTTATTCAGGCCTTGAAGAAGTACCGCCCCCGTGCTCAGATCCTTGACATGAAAGAAATCAGGAAAAAGTTCAATAGAGGTGTTGTTTTGTTTATTGAATTTGGCAATTGAAATAATGTCTTTATGCATGGAAGGAACACAGAGAACATTTGATAATTGAAAAGATTGGGAGGATGTGAGGGGTAAATCAGTTGAACCAACATGAGTGATACCCAAACCTGAACCATTACCAATAATTATTTCATCAGGACCATCATATGGGGAGGCACCGGACATATTGTTGACATTGGAGGTAACATGGTGAGAGGCTGCGGAATCAAGCAGCCATGTGGGAGAAGAGGTGTTGCGGCCATGGGTGGTGAGATTAGCCATTGGTTGATTGTGGGATCCAGTTTGAAGCTGAGGACAATGTTTTGCACTGTGGCCTTGAATGCCACACCATTGACAGAACCCACGATATCCGGTGCTTTGAATGTGGGTGGATCGACGATTGTTATCAATGAAGGGTGGAGGAGTGGTCCCGTAAGAGTTACGAGAGCTTGTGAAACTGGATCCACGAGCAGGGTTGCGGGAGGAAAAAGACCCACGTTGTGAGTTGAAAGTGTTAGACCGATACCCACGATGGGAGGAATGGGAGCGAGATGTTTGAGTAACATTAGCAGTAATTATGGGGGCAGAAACATTTGTATCACGTTTGAGGGCAGCTTCATGTTCAACCAATTTGTCATGAAGATTTTCAAAGGAAATGGAGGTGTCACGGGAACGGACCACTGCTGCTATTTCCTTAAAATCAGACCCAACACCATTAAGGATGTAGAGGAGGAGATCATCATCGGAGAGGGGGACATCAATGAGGGCAAGTTCATCTGCAATAACACGAACTTCTTGTAGATATTCAGAAACTGATTTATGCTCACGACGTAGGAGAGTAAGGCGTTCTTTTAAACCAAGGACACGTGCACGGGCTTTGCTGGCAAAGAGATGAAGAAGCTTGTCCCAAGCCTCTTTGGATGTTTTGGCAGAGGCAATGAGGGAGATGACTTGCGGTGAGACAGAGGCAAGGATTGCGTGAAGAAGAAGCTGGTCTTGCCGAATCCAGAGGTTGTGATCCAGAGGCTGTGCAGTGGATGGGCATATGTTGGAACCATCAACATAACCCATGAGATCATACCCATAAAGAAGGGCATTGAATTGGGCACGCCAAGATGGATAATTGGTGGGTGTGAGCTTGACTGGTAATTGAGCTGCAGCATTGATGGTGATTAAAGTAGGTGTGGAAGAGCTGTTATCAGAATTGGGTGTGATGGAGCTGCTCTCGGACAAAAGGTTAGTGACAGAGGTATCAGTGGCCATGGATGAACACAGGTAAGAAAAGGATCAGAAAAAGAAGAAAAAAAAAATTGCTCGTTAGAGTTTTTGAGCTCTGATACCATAAAACGTTTAGAAGAATTGTTCTTTTCACTCTTATTATTTCTGGTTGTATGTTTACATATTTATATACAGCTTTAGTAACGTAATACAATGAGATATAATGAGGCTTTAATTACAGAATTAATTCTAACGAAACTGAAGAGGAAAGGCAGCCGAAGGAGTTGCCTCTGCAGATCGTGTTTAATGATGGCAGATCATGGGTTGATTGCCGTTGTTGGAGTTTCCTTAACAATCACTAGGGGTTGAAGGGTGTTTTAGTATTTTCACATTGATTTTTTATTTTTGGAATAATAAAAGATGATCCATGCTTAGCACGCACTAAGAAATGGGTGACGTCCGTGCTATCCAATCAGTGCATGTAATTCGACCATATGATCAAACTCATGCTTTATTCATTTAAATAAATAAGTTCGGTAAACATAATTGTATGAAAGCTTGATTTAGGTGATTAAATATCTTGATTTGCATTCATATTGTTTTAGTTTTTTTTTGTTACTGTCAATGAGTTTTTTCATTTATTTGCATAAATGTTTATCAATTTATTTAATTAGATAACTTAGTATAGAATATAGTAAGACATGGTGATATTATCAATTTATTTAATTAGATGAGTGCATATATATTTTTATTTTATATTTTTTATGTGAAAAAACATATGTATTCTGTATCTTATTGGATATTGTTTTTAATATAGAATGTATTACATCACGGTGATATTATAATGGTATGTTCCAAAAATTCAAATGTAGTCAAATGCACGACCGTAACTAGCGGTAATAAAGCCCATGATTTTCTTCATTCAAGATCCAGATATAAGGATGCTTCTAACTAAAGTCAGCAAATTATATCCAGACTCAAGGTCGGTTGAATACAAATGTCCCAAAAACTCAAGCCCATTTCATCATCAACCTTAATTTAGTACTCCTGGTCCCGTATTTTATCAACTAACATAACTAGAAAGTTCGCTAGAATAAATTAAAGGTCCCATCTACAAAGATAGACGTGTTTGAGCCTGCCACGTGTAATCTTGTACCTACTTGATTTTGTACCAGGTATATTCTTTGTTAAAAGATCTCTGGCCTCCAGGGATACGCCACGTGGAAACACTGGGCTAGTCGGCTCATACCGCGTGGGCTTTCGTGCTGTGTGCAAGGGAGTCGCTGTGGGGTTAACGGTCGACCCAGGTCGGTGTAATAATTATATTAATTACACTTTTACTTTTTTAACCTCTCTTTTCACCACGTGTCCTCAGTATCAAAATCAAGATTGTGTAATTTGATGATTCGGTAATTTAATATATCTTATTTAAGTTGAGTAAGCAAAACAATTTATTTATTTTTATTAAAAAAATTAAAATTGACTTGCTGAGTTACATGTTGGCCCACCTAAATGAATTTGAATAAAAACTTATAATAATAATTTTAAAAAATAAAACAATTTTTATTAATGAAAAACAATTATTAGTCATTCTCATTATACTCTTCAGGAGTTGATCTTTGCTTATTTCACTTATATTTAGACCATGTTTGTTTTTTTATTTTAAAAGTAATTATTTAACTATTTTTTTAATATGTTAATATAAAAAATAAATCTTTAAAAAATAAATAAATAATATATTTTAAAAAAACAATAGTTGCTATAATATTAAAGGTGCTCCTCCTCGTATTCCTATTTATTTATTGTTTTGACGCAAATAACCTCAAGATAGGGATAAAATCTCCGCAAAATCTCGTGCAATAAAATAGAGTCAAATGGAAAACAGGTATTTTAGTTAACAATGAAAAGGGAAATACTATTTAATGGGCTTATCCTTCACCGTCCAATTCCATGATCCTCTCGTCCATGTCTCTGGGAATTTTATCCTAACCCTCGACGTTTACAAACGGAAACAAATGATTCGTCAGTTGTTTCCCTATTGGGTTTTGAAAATTAAATTCAATATCTTATTTTAAGGCGAGAAATGGACTCGTCAAATTAATGTGAACTCTCTTAAATTTTATAATACATTTAATATTTAATATTTCATTATATATTCAATTAATTATAACTATATATCTTTCAATTATCTTAAAAAAAAAAAAGAATTAATGCACCCTCCAGTCCCTATATATGATTGCCCTCCCCTCAGCAAATCTTCACTCACAACCAAAACTTTCAAGCATCTTTTCTCTTAGTAAACAAACGATTTGTTTCAAAACCCTTTTGCAGTTTATCTCGTTTTCTTGATAAATCTGATCACACCATGGCTCCTGATACTACTACTACTTTTGATAGCAACACCAACACTGATCTTGTGAAGCAAGCTAGCATATCTAGCTGTGCATATGTTACGTTTTTGGCTGGCAATGGAGACTATTGGAAGGGTGTTGTGGGGCTAGCCAAGGGGCTGAGGAAGGCCGGAAGCAAGTATCCACTCGTGGTAGCTATCTTGCCTGATGTTCCTGAGCACCACCGCAAGATTCTTGTTTCCCAAGGATGCATAGTGAGGGAGATTGAGCCTGTTCATCCACCGGAGAACCAGACTCAGTTTGCTATGCCCTACTATGTGATCAACTACTCCAAGCTTCGTATCTGGGAGGTCTGTATGCATAAACTAGCTAGCTCTGTTTTGTGTTTCTTTTGATGAAAAAAAGAGGATTAGCTGAATTTTAGTCTTCATGTATATGTATCTCATAATCTTTTCTTCTTTTGTTACAGTTTGTGGAGTATAGCAAGATGATATATTTGGACGGTGACATCCAAGTATTTGATAACGTTGACCACCTCTTTGACATGCCAGATGGTTACTTTTATGCTGTGATGGACTGCTTCTGTGAGAAAACTTGGAGCAATAGCCCTCAGTACAAGATCGGTTACTGCCAACAGTGTCCGGATAAGGTCAAGTGGTCTGCTGAGCTGGGTCCTAAGCCTCCTCTCTATTTCAATGCCGGAATGTTTGTTTATGAGCCCAACCTATCCACATATCATGATCTCTTAAAAACCCTCAAAGTCACCCCACCTACCCTGTTTGCTGAACAGGTAAATATCATGTTCCCTTTGTAATCTAGCCAAGGAATTCTTAGCAGCAAACTTAAATTTTCTAATTTTTTTTTTCTTGGCAGGATTTCTTGAACATGTTTTTCAGGGATGTTTACAAGCCAATTCCTTCGGATTACAACCTTGTAATGGCCATGTTATGGCGCCATCCTGAGAACATTAGCCTTGACACTGTGAAAGTTGTTCACTATTGTGCTGCTGTAAGTATTTATCATGCTCTTCTGCAATAATTTCATCCATTTGGACATGAATTAAGTCTTACTGCATATATTTTTCTGCAGGGGTCTAAGCCGTGGAGGTACACAGGAAAAGAAGAGAACATGGACAGGGAAGACATCAAGATTCTGGTCCAGAAATGGTGGGACATTTACAATGACGAGTCATTGGATTACAAGAACACCGTGGTTGCTTCTTCTGGATCTGAACTGCAACCAATCCTGGAGGCTCTATATGAGGCTGGTGTTGGTCACTACTTCACTGCCCCATCCGCTGCTTAAAGCTTGTGGATTGTGTGCAGCTCGCTAGTTGTAGTAATTAATATTTAATAGTCCCTATTTAACTGTAGAGAAAAGCAATGTCTTCCACAGTTGAATTTGCTTGGTTTGATATCCCCTATATTATCAAGTGGGATATTGTTTTTTAAATTTGTTTGTATGTTTGCGAGGATTATTTATCCCTTATTTAGTAATATAAGAACATGTTTTTCTGTGTATACAAACATCCAGTTCTGCTACTATTACGTGCCAAGCCTTTTCTGCAACATTTTTGGCTATTAAATGCTAATTGCTACAAGTGGAGCGAAATCCATGTTTACCGACTGGGCCTACTGTTATAACTATGAAATTAGCTAATAATAAGGAAACAGTATCTTCATATATTCTTCCAAGAAACCATTTTTTTTTAATTTAAATTATTAGATGAGTTCTCGTAATATAATTTATAAAAGATAGTTTTTTGATATAATATCAAAATTTTATTTACCCAACGATTATGAGTTCGAATTTTACTATTCTCATTCTATTTGATAAAATCAAATATAAGATAATATAAGTCTATATAAATTTCAAACTCAAAAAATTTTCACTTAAAAAAATATATTAGAAAATAATATAAATTATATTTTAAAATCTCACGTAACTATTTTAATTTTAAAGTAAAATAATTATTTGACATGTTTATCTCTGCAGACCGAACTGCTCTAGAGTGTGCACGCTCAAAATATAAATGGTGTTTGGTTTCATCACTGCTGATAAATCTCCCATGTTGGAATTGTCTGATACTAGATAGATATAGGAACTGTTTGGGAGAGTTGTTGTAATAGTTTTTTAAAATGTTTTTTGTGCTAAAATATATTAAAATGATATTTTTTTTTATTTTTTAAAAATTATTTTTGATATTAGCACATCAAAATGATCTAGAAACATCAAAATATATTTAATTAAAATAAAAAATAAAAAAAATTTTTTAACAAAAAGCTGTGGCGCGGCGGGTGAAACGCCGCGCCAAACAGCTTCATATGTCAATCTACACTGCTAAATCATTTTGCGTTCTCCGACATCTGTGTCATCCCAAGGACACTCCAAATGCAGAATATGCAGCAGCAGCAGCATCGTCTGTAAGAGTTTGGTTATAGTTATTTTAAGCGCTAATATTGCATGGAAAAAAAAAATGGAATCTGAAAAAAAAATTATGATTTTGTGTTCTTGAATTGGGTTTTTGTGGTTTGATAATTATTTTTTTTAATGTCATGGTTTTGAAATATTTTGACGCGCCGTTTCGGGGTTATACTGTTCCTATATAATTAATTAATTATATATATGAAAACAAATTAAAATATCAATTTCACAAGTATAATTCAAATTTAAGATAAATTAAATAATACAAACACAAAGTCAAATAAATATAATTTTAAAATTAGAAACATCTCTAAAAATCATCTACTATTTAGTCTATCACAATTATAGACAAGCATGAAAAAAAAATTATTTAATTTTTTATTTTTTTTAATGTTTTTTTTATAGAAATTCAGGGGTGTTACAATTTTATTCCTTGATGACAAAAAAATAAAAAAAAATTAAATATAATTTTTATTTTTTATAAAATCAAAATTGATGCAATAATTTTATTTTCTTATAGTATATACTAGTTTGATGCCCGCACTTCGTTGCGGGCAGAGCAAATTTTTTTTATAATTATTCAGATTAAAATATAATATTTTTACATGTAAGTTTGATATAATGAAACAAATTAAAATACCCTATTATAATAATAATAACATCGAAGTGTTAACTTCTAAAATTATAACAAATAGGGCGTGGGGCTGCATACCGTCGGACGCGTGTTCCTCACGCTCCGACAGTTAAAAAGAAAAAAAATAAAAAATAATGGTCAATTACCGGTACACCCCTGTGCCTAAGTCATCAATTTTGTCTTATTAGGGGCTAAACCTGTAATTAGCCATTTTCAAAAAAATATAAAAGTGCAATTACCGCGGAGCCCCTCCACCCGTAACAGTTTTTTTTTATCTTTTTTGATGGCTAAAAACGTGATTTCACTGTGCAAAGAATGATAAAAAAAATCAGAAAACTGGAAAACCAACCGAACCGAACGAACCGAACCAAAAATACACTATTGAAATCCACAGTGTTTTCGTTGCGGGCGGAGCAAATAATTTTTATAACTATTCAGATTAAAATATAATATTTTTACATGTAAAGTTTGATATAATGAAACAGATAAAAATACCCTGTCATAATAACAGTAACATCAAAGTGTTAACTTCTAAAATTATCATCACTATTCCTGCCTCAAGAGAAAAAAAAGCAAGTAAGAAAAAAAAATTATTATTATTATTATTCTTAATATTAATATTATTATTGCGTTAATAAAAAAAATAAAATTAAATCAAAGACTAAAAGAAGTCTAAAAACATTAACAAAAGAGCAAATAAAAAAAATAAAAGATAGAACAAAAATAAAAATTATTACATGAAAAAAATCATTTCATTTGAAAATAATAAAAATTATCAAACTATACCGAGAAAAAAAAACAGCATCATTATTATTATTATAAAATAATAAATAAATAAGTGAAAGATTAAAAAAATCATAAAAAATTCAACAAAAGATCACACAAAAAAATAAAATAAAAATAAAAATTATTATTGTTATTACCGTCAAAATAATAAAAATTATCAAATTATCATTGAAAAAAACCTAAAAAACATCAACAAAGGAGTAAGCTAGAAAAACAATTAAATTATTATTATTATTATTTTGTGTTAATAATGAAAGGAAAAAAAATGAAAGACTAAAAAAATCCTAAAAACTTCAACAAAACATCAAACAAAAAAATAAAATAAAAATAAAAATTATCATTGTTATAACTGTTAAAAGAAATTTTTTTTATCAAATTATCCAGAGATGAAAAAAATATAAAAAACATTAACAAAAGAGTGAGTAAGAAAAAAAAATTAAATTATTATTATTATTATGTTAATAATGAAAAAAATATAAAATACTAAAAAAACCATAAAAATCACTGTTCAAAAAACCATAAAAATCACTGTTCAAAAAACCATAAAAAAATAAAAAAAATCACTGTTCAAAAAACCTAAAAATCACTGTTCAAAAAAATAAATTAAAAAAAAACAAAAAAAAATACTATTGAAATCCACAGTGTTTTCACTCACATGCTACAGTGAATTCCCGTCCTCTTTTAGTATATGTTATAATAATTAATAGGTTTACACCTAGAATATCAAAATAATAAATGAAAAAAAGAGGTATCTGAAAAATAGGAGGCAAAATACTAAAATTGGGCAAGAGAATGGCACGCAAATAAAAGCTAGTGATGGATAAAAAAAATAAAAATGAGCGGCCATTGCCAAGTCTTCCGATCCAGAAACGTGGAAGCGTTTTAGAGCAGAAAAAAAAAGAAAAAAAAGAGAAGCACATGCACTTGCAAAGCACTGGAGTAAATATCAAGTGAATAGTGGATATGGGTGTATGTATGTGCACAGGGATTGAAAAGAGATTGACCGATCTGCTTTAGTTTCTTTAGTAATTGTTTTTAATTTTGATTCTTGTATTTTTAATATATCTCATAAATAATATATATATAGACACGAATAATAGTGGCTGAAACATTAATTGCTAACTGAGTCTGGTCAAAAATGGCACAATATGTAAATTGCTTAAGTTCTAGATGTGGAAATATTTGCCCATTAATTTCCTCCCAGTTGTATATGAAATTTCTAGCCTCGGGTGGTGGTGGGTCCAAAATTCAAATGGTTAGAACAAGTCTATTCCGGATTAGGTCAAGTGCCCTACATGGGCCCCGGGGAACTTTACTTCGGTTAGACCCCGAGGAATCCTTAACGAAGGCTTTGATTTGATTTTTGTAATTTTTAAAGCAAGAAAGTCAGAAATATCACATCAGTGACCCGCTTTTCTTTTCATCCAGATAAACGGTGGAAAATAAGGAGGCGAGAATGTTTTTTTCTAAGGAATCGACGTCGATGAATTAATACCGGTATGTATCAGCTTCTATTTAACTGGAAAATTCAAAATGTGCTGGAATTTAAATTAATATAAAAATAATATTATTTTATTGTTATTTTAATTAGTATTATAGATATGTTTAGTATTGTTTTTATATTTTGTGCTCGAGGTTTTAAAAAAATAATTTTATAAAAAATATTTTTAATTATCATTCAAAATAAATAATGGAGTGTTAGGTTAAAATTTTGGTTGAATTTGAGGTTAATGAAAAATAATTTCATGTGTTTGGTTAGCAAGTCTTTTTATTGTTTTTAACTTGTGAAATTACTTTAAAAGACATAGAGTAATATACTAATTATTTATTAAAAATATGTTTTTGTTTAAAAATATATTAAATATTTTTTTTATAATGTTTCATCTCTATCTTTACTATATAATAATAATACCTGTAAATCCCCCCCCTGCTTGTTTGTGTATTTTGATGCCAAAACCATGCTGCACAGCGAGCATGTTTGGGTTTTGCGCCCCTGCTTGTTTGTGTCTGTGACGTGTGAAGGAGAAGAAACGAGGGTTGATTTGGAATTAAATTCCAATAGCAATTTCTGTGATATTTATGTGGTGGCAATAGAATTAAATTCTAACTGCTTTTCATGGCCTGGTGGTGGGAGATGTTTTAGTCAATGTTGTAAAATCCGTTCCGGGTACCGTTCCGGTTTTTTGTTTGGAACGGAACGTTCCGGTTTCGATGCATTCCGGCGTTTCGTTCCGGTTTTGTACTGTTCATATAAATTAATTATATATATATATATATGAAAAAAAATATTTTAACAAATATAATTAAAATTCAAGATAAATTAACTTTAAATTATACAATACAAACACAAAATCAAACAAACATAATCTCAAAATTAGAAACATCTCTAAAATTCCAACAATAAAATTATTTTTTAAAAAATAAAAAATAAAGAATGAATTTAATTATAATTAAAAGATCCAAAATATTTGAAATTTAAGCTACTTATTGTATGTTTTTCAAGTAATTCAATGTTTTTTTATGGTTGTTGTATTTGAAATTAATTAATGTTACTTATTGTTGTATTTGATATGTTAACTTTTATGATTTTAATTTTTTATTTTTACTAATATATAATTTATGGGTTGAGTTTTTTTTTTTTTTTATTTTGAATCCGGAACGGAACGCCCGGTACGGAACCGGGGCGTTCCGACCGGAACGGGCCGTTCCGGCCGGAACGGAACGGGATCAATAAGTATGGTTTTAGTGGTGGCTCCCATGTAAATATGTTGTTGCTTTTTGTAGATAATCAAACGACATGTCATTAATTTTTTTCAAACGTGGTTCAAACCACAATATCAAATGGCCACTAAATATTTTAGTTTTTTTGACCAAGACAAAATGAAAACGACAACTATAACTAATATTATTAAAAATATATAAAAAAAACAAAAAAAATTTGGGCCTAGGCCTCAGGCTCAAACTCTAGATCTTTTTTTTTTTTTTAAAGGTTAAGATGTATTGGGCTACTTAGACTATGTCCATATGTTAGCCCTTTTGTTTTGTTTTCTTTAAGTGTTTCTCTTCCGATTACATTTAAAAAAAAATTATTATTATGTATGTAGTAAAAAAATTAAATTCAATAAAGTTCATGATTGGAGCTGCACGTTTGATAGATTAAGACACAAACTTGAGAAGATTCAATGTGTTATTGTCTTGTTATTTTTACCATTTAATTTTTTTCTTTCAAATTCATATTTTTTTTCAAAAACATTATTTATTTATTTTTATTATCATATATTTACATATTTTTTTATAAAACAAAATTATTTAATGTAATAAATTTCATGGTCAAGTTGTGAGTTTAACATGTGAAGTCATGAAATGAATTTCAAACCAGTATATTATTGTTTTATTATTTGTTTTTAATATTATGAATTAGTTTTTGTTATATGTTTTGTTTTTGTTTTGATTGATGTAATATTAACTGGTTCTAATTTATATTTTTAAAAGTTTATTATGATTTCAAAATTCAAGTGATGAGTTTGATATATATAGTTTGTTTGAGGGTGTGGTTGCAGTTATTTTAAAAGTGTTTTTTTTTTTGTTTAGAAATGCATCAAAATAATATATTTTTTTAATTTTTTTAAAATTATTTTTGACATCAGTATCTCAAAATGATCTAAAAACATAAAAAAAATGATTTAAAATATTTAAATTCAATTTTTTTCAAAAACACTTTCGAAAAGCACTATCAAACACCGCATAGGTTTAAGTTGATATGAATCAATTAAATTCCTCACCATGTTTTTGCATTAAAAAAACTTGAATTAATAGTTATCACTACCAATAATTATAATTTTTAATTTTAGTTTGGAGGTTGATACAAATAAAAGCTAAGATCTTGAGTCATATATGTTAACCATAATGTACTCGATGTTTTTTTACTTTAATATTTCTCATGAAAAAAAGTTAATAAACTTAGGCTCTATATAATTATTTCATATTAAAAAGTAAGTGCGTGGATGATGGATGGATGGATGTATGTATGTATGTCATTGACTTAACGAATCACATGAATTTAGCTAGATTACTCTGACCTACATGATGGCCTCACTCAATTAGGGCAAGTCCAAACGGTGATCATATGAAGAGCTAAAAATAAAAAATTATATTTTTTGTTTTTTTATTTACTTTACTTCATTCCAAAGGGAGAACTAATTTGATAGCCAAAATAACTCTCCTTTATTTGAGTAGCTATTTCTAGCAACTCATCTACAGAAACTATAATACTATTTGAGAAGTTGATGAGGACCATTTGATGCATGGACAATGAAATTTTCATGCCACAGTGACCGAGAGAGAAATGATTTGAAGTTTTTGCAAGGAGAAAAGCATATATGGGTTAGGTTATTTTAGTTATTTTTAGAATAGAAAATGGAGAGAGAGAGAGAGAGAGAGAGAGAGATGAATGCTGGTTTTTCTATGAAGAGATGAAGATATTTTTTATTTTAAATATTTTAATTTAAATGGTTGTTGGGTTTTTTATTTTAAATTTTTTTTAATTTAAATATACTTAAAATAATAATAATTTTATTGTTTGAGGGATTTTTAAATGCAATTATTTAATTATATAGCTTGCTCCTATTAATTGTATAATTAAACTACATATAAAATAATTGTATTATATTTAAAATAATATAAAAAAATAGCTCTCCAAAATAAATTTTACTATTAGAATACACATCAATAAAAAAAATATAAATATACTATTTAAAAAATTATTTTAAAAATTTAACTCTCTAAAATAATTTTTTTAATTTGACTTTCCCTTAATTTAATGCAATTACTTGTTACTGCATGGTAATAGCCGATTGGTGTATCTCTACGCCTTGCAAATTGCCGACTCATTAGTTTAGAACCACAACACTCTTGAAACTTTGAAAACAACAGCTGCTCTAACCAATCGCTGCCATCTTACTCTTCTGAGAAAAAGTCACCGTTTAATACTGTCAGAGATCTGCAACAGCGTCTGTTATTACAATCTCTGTCTTTGCCTCTCTTCTGTTCTGATCTGTTCTTCTTCATTGATTCAGGTACCCCTCCTGTCTTTCAACGCTTTATGACTTGTCTCTGCTTCTATTCATTAAGTAGGACTCGTGTTTATTTCTGCGATTTTTTGATTTCAGTTTCTTAAAGATTGCATGCTTTGGAAAACTTTATAGATTGTGGATTTGTTATCTATGGCTCTCTCATCGTTATAAGTTAAAATCGATTATATATTGAAGTAACAATTGCGGAGTTTTCTTGATTTGATTTATGAATCAACATTTGTAAACCATAAAGGTTAATGCAGTGCATTATAGTTATGATGTATAGACTGAAATGCAAGGAAGTTGCTTCCTAGAGAAAAAAAAAGAGAAGAAAGAAGTCAAACTAATTTAGGGCTAAACAGCTCAATTTTTCTTCTTCTTATGATGATTAGCACTTCCAAATTTGGGTTAGTTAAGTCTTTCTATTGGTCTATATGTTTTCTTTGCTGTAGCTGGTGTTCTTACTGGATTTATTAGGTTGTCTCTCCCAGGGATTACTCTTGAAAAGAACATGCTGCTGGCTTGTAGATTATTGCGGTCGCAATTGTTTCGATTTGTAATTATATTAGTTTTAGTCTTCAGCTATGTGGAAAATGGGAATGCGGGTTTAACAAGCACCTTTGTTCGTACGCTATGGCCAGCAGCAGATATCCCTCTTGACAATAAAGTTTTTGCAATTCCAAAAGGTTATAATGCTCCACAGCAAGTGAGTCTTGCACTTTTTACTGAATTTTGTTTAAACCCTTGTTTTTTGTTAGTGTTAATTATGACCTGATTAGTTTGATTATTAGGTGCACATCACTCAAGGTGATTATGATGGGAAGGCTGTAATAATCTCTTGGGTTACGCCTGATGAACCGGGTTCTGGTACCGTGAAATATGGCACTTCGGAGAAGAGTTATGATTTTAGTGCTGAGGGGACTGTTACTAACTACACATTTTACAAATATAAGTCTGGTTACATTCACCACTGTCTTGTTGATGGGCTTGAGGTAAAATATTCAATTGAACTATGACTTTGATTCGCTTTTTGAATGGTCTCAGTTTTGGGGTTTAACAGTTCTTTCTTTTTAGTATGATTCCAAGTATTACTACAAGGTCGGAGAAGGTGACTCTTCTCGTGATTTTTGGTTCCAAACTCCTCCAAAGATTGATCCTGATGCTTCCTATACATTTGGAATTATTGGTAAGATATTTTGCAACATTTTAAGAATAACAGAGTAAAATTTTGTTACTGACTAACTATTGGGTTTGCTTTAGCAAGACAGTTTTCAACCAATAGTCTATTTTTTCAATATCAGGCAATATGATACAAACAATAAAATGCGGTGGTTGGAAGAACATGTTACTTAGTTTTAGACCACATGTTTTTGTATTTTCTCACTGTATTTGGTTACTGTATGTTTTCAGGTGATTTGGGTCAAACATATAATTCTCTTTCCACTCTCGAGCATTACATGAAGAGTGGGGGACAGAGTGTTTTGTTTGCTGGTGATCTCTCTTATGCTGATAGATATCAATATGATGATGTTGGTATTAGATGGGACTCATGGGGACGTTTTGTCGAGCAAAGTGCTGCATATCAACCATGGATTTGGTCAGCTGGGAATCACGAGATAGAGTACATGCCAGAAATGGTATTCTTAAACTTCACCTTATGTTTTCTTTTCAAGTTTTTTATGCTCTTGCCATTGATATTGTTTCTAGTTTTACTAATGCTCTAGTTTCAACACATGTCTAATTTTGGGCATTTTGGTTGGCAATATATCCTCTTGGCTTTGATGCTTGTCAACTCACACACAAATCCTCTTGTTCCAGGATGAAGTCCATCCATTTAAATCATTTCTGCATAGATTTGTCACTCCTTATACAGCCTCAAAAAGCACCAATCCTCTTTGGTATGCTATACGCCGTGCATCTGCTCACATCATTGTCCTCTCCAGCTATTCTCCATTTGGTAATCCTTTGTTCACTATGTTTTGGCAGCAAGTAGCTAGTCCATTTCAAAACTTAGATGATACTATCTGCATAGAATTTGCTGGTTTCTTACCAAATTAGATGTGATGGAAACTGTTTGTTAACATTTTAATTATTTCTTTTCTTAGTTCATCTTTCCTCAGATGATTTGGTGTTACTGTAAGTCGAATGTTTTCTGGCCATAATGAATTTGCAAATATTTTTTAATCAGTGAAATACACTCCTCAATGGAGGTGGCTTAGAGAAGAATTGACAAGAGTCAACAGAGAGAAGACACCCTGGCTCATTGTTGTCATGCACGTGCCCATCTACAACAGCAATGCAGCCCACTATATGGAAGGTGAAAGCATGCGTGCAGTTTTTGAAAGCTGGTTTGTTAGATCCAAAGTTGACTTCATTTTTGCTGGTCATGTTCATGCCTATGAAAGATCAGTATGTACTTTCCTATTTTTCGTGTTTTATAGACCTATCAATACATTATCATGTAGTTTATGTAGCTAATCAGTTTGTATATTTGTACCTTCCTCTTACACCAAAACGGAATTCCCATAAGATCATCCTTCTGAAACTTCACTCAATCCCGAGAACTTTCATTTACAAAGTTTTCATTGGAAAGAGGAGCAGAGGAACTACTTTTTTAAGTAGGTCGTTGGAGATCGCAAACTGGAATGCAGCTCCTCTAGTTGAGATTTAACCCAGCTGCATCGTTAAAGAAACAATTTTAGCCCACCCCTGCTATTCATATTCCAGGAATTCAGCATGAAAACCTTCCTACATATTTCTCTTTTATTTCATGATGCATGATGCTCCTTAAAGTGCCTTGATTGAGCTGGGAAGCTGAACCCATGGAGTTGCAACCCCTTATACTCTGATCCTAATGGTGTTGTATATATTGTTCTATACAGCAGTTTTGAATTTATCAAGTGTTTTTTCTCTCATTGAGACTATTCTTGATTTATAGTATCGTATCTCAAACGTACATTATAACGTGTCAACTGGTGACCGTTATCCTGTTCCTGACAAATCAGCTCCTGTGTACCTAACTGTTGGGGATGGGGGAAATCAGGAAGGTCTTGCTGGAAGGTATGGCAAATCTAATTGTTTAAGCTCAGGAATATCTAAAATATGGCTTCTCCTATTAACTGTTTAAATTTGTAATTAGGTTCTTTGACCCACAGCCAGATTATTCTGCATTCAGAGAAGCTAGTTATGGCCATTCTACCTTGGAGATTAGGAACAGAACACATGCATTCTACCATTGGAATCGAAATGATGATGGAAAGCCAGTAACAACTGATTCTGTGATATTCCATAACCAATACTGGTAAGTGTGATCTCTTTTCCTTCCTTTTTGTTCAAGAATGATGTTAGATGCTAGTGTTTAGTGATGGTGGTATCTCTCAAGCACCAGATAAGTATTATAGTTGCTTTGGGAAGTTGGCATTGTGAACTCGGGTTTTTTGAGGGAAGGTAAAGCTTCTAATGAAGATAGAGGAAGTATTTTTCCAAGAAATCAAATATCAGATAAGCAACAAAACTGATGCAAAAAGTCTTGTATAGTATAAGTGATCGAGTGATTCATAAGTGCAATATGAGGCTCCAGTATGCTTTGTGTCTTTTATTTGCTTTCTAAGAATAGCATATGCTTCAAAACGATTGTTGCACATCATTGGCTATCCGATGTCCATAACTTCTTTCATTAACATGATTCGATTTAGAGCTCTTAATGAACTGTCATGCAGGGCAAGCAACCTGCATAGAAGGAGACATCTCAAGGCCAGGGAACATGCTAGCCACTGAAGATTTTGGATAGAAAGGTTTCACAAATTTGTGCGCTTTGTGCACACGGCAAAGCAGTAATATTCTGCACCACTATGCTATAAAGATCAGGAGATGCTAGCAACCTGTGCTGTTCCCATAAATATTTGGGATCACTACGTCCTACATGTATAGTAAATGGTCATTTTCAGTTTGTTGAATTTGCCAGCATTGAATACATCATTTTAAGGAATTAGATTGTAAGTTAGGAATATGTTAATAAGCACCCACCATCACTACCAGAGCGTTCTAAGTTGATTTTCCTGAAATATTCCTTGATTTCTTAGCTCAATAATGTCACATTTTTGGTCGTTTTCGAATCCATTGCAAATCATCATATAATGAAGTGCTTTTTACATTAAGGCTGTTAATTCCGTTTTGATTGGTGCTTTATTTTTTCAATTAGAATAGAATGTTTCGGCTGATGTTTTGTTTTTTCAATTAAAATGAAATATTTTGGTTTTGGAGTATTTAGACGCGCTGTTTCGGGATTATACTGTTTATATATATATATATATATATATATATATATATATTAAAAAAATTAGATTAAATCCAAAAATAAAATTATTTAGAATTATACAATTTAATCTAAAAAAGACACAATAAAATAATTTTTTTGAATAAAATTATGAACATGTATAATATTATAAGAATGATATTATCAATCTCACAAGATTATTATATTCTCTAATTATCCTGAAATTTTAACATAATATATATAAATATATTAAAAGACTTGTAAAATTTCATAATATTCAGATTAAGAGATATGATTGATATTGTAAAATTATTTATTATTTTTAAATAACATTATTTAGCTTAAACGGAACAGATGGAATGAAACCAGTATGTTTTGGTTGGTATTTGATCAAAAAAATCTAAAATGAACTGGAATTTAATACAAAAAGAAAACAACATTGTTTTTATTTTTTTTTATTGTAAGAAACATTTCGGCTGAACTGACAACCCTGGTTTACAATGCTCAGTTTCACTTGTTTTCTTATCAAAAGAACTTTATCAGTGGATGAATCCACAGAAGAGCATCAGATTCTGCAACACTCTTATCAGCTCAGCTCTGCGTGCCAAGAAGGTCATCTTTTGAAAGAGAGGCAACGGTCACACTTGAGGTAATATTCTGCAGACCTTACATCAACATGGTACAAGATTGTATCTGAATTGAGGTTTAATACGCAGACTTTTCTACAGTTTTGAAGTAAGAAATTAATCTGAATTGGAATTAAAGGCATAAATAAATAAATAGAGCACAATTGAGTAAAAGGATTAGAAAGGGATACATTGAAAAAAATAATCTCAAGTACTAAAATCTAGCATTTTGTTGATTCATAAGATTTGTTTTAGGGTTATAACTAGTTAGATTGCCCGCACTACGTTGCGGGTAATATATAATTTTTATAATGATTGGATTTGAAGCAATTTATAGATTTTACTAATTTAAAAATAAAATATAATATCTACACATGTAAAGTTTGATATGATACAACACATCAATACACATTACCGTAATAACAATATTGAAGCTTTAACATCAAGGACACGGAAATAGGTAATTGCATCAAAAGTTTTTTAACAAAGAATATGGGAAAACATAGTTTTTTTCCAACATTTACATCAACCTTTGTGATGTTGTCGGTTTGCACTACACCGTGGGCTGAATATATATTTTTTATAACTGTTGAGATTAATATAGAGTATTTATATATGCAAAGTTTGATATCATGAAATAGATGAGCATACCCTATTATAATAACAGTAACATCAAAGTTTTAACATTTAAAATTATCATCACTATCACCGTCAAAATAATAAAATTAATACATTACCCTGAGGAAAAAATACAAAAAAATTAACAGAAAAAAAATAAGAACAAAAATTAAAATTATTATTATTATTAATATTATTATTGCGCTAATAATGAAAAAAGAAAAATTAAATCAAAGACTAAAAAAATCATAAAAACTTTAATAAAAGTGAAAATAAAAAAATATAATAATGATAAAATAAAAATAAAAATTATTAGCTGAAAAAAATCATTTAACTTGAAAATTTAAAAAATTATCCGCTTTACGTTGCGGGCTGAGCAAACAATTTTTATAAGATTTGCTGAATCAAAATTAAAATATAATATTTATATATGCAAACTTTAATATAATGAAATAGATCAACACACCCTGTTATCACTTTAGCAACATCGGAGTCATAACATCAAAAATTATCATTGCTATTACAATCAACACAATAAAAATGATCAAATTATTCTAAGAAAAAAAAACATTAACAAAATAGTAAGCAAGAAAAATAATTAAAATATTATTATTATTAAAGAAAAAATAAATAAATGAAAGACTAAAAAAATGCTAAAAACTTTAATAAAAGATCAAATAAAAATAAAATAAAAATAAAAATTATCATTATTATTACTGTCACAGCAATAAAAATTATCAATTATCCCAAGAGAAAAAAAACCTAAAAAACATTAACAAACTAGTAAGCAAGAAAAAATTAAATTAAATTAAATTATTATTATTATTATTATTATTATTATTATTATTATTATTATTATTGTGTTAATAATGAAAAAATAAAATAAATGAAAGACTAAAAAAATCTTAAAAAATTTAACAAAAAATCAAATAAAAAAATAAATAAAAATTATTTGGTAAAAAAAGTCATTTGACTTGAAAATAAAAATAAAGAAACAAATAAAAAAACTAAAAGAAAGAACAAAGGGAGGAAAAAAAATAGAAATATCAATTTTCAAATCATAAATACAAAATAAAATTTAAGAGCTAATTTTTTTTTTAAAAAATATCAACTCAACAAATAAGAAAATAATAAAAAATCAAAATCAAAACTAAAAGCACACTTATTATACATGGACAAAAGTAAGGAATATTCTAGAAATATAAAGAAATAAAGGGATTAAAATAAAAAATTAAAAGTATAAGGGCTGAAATAAAAATGAAATTAAATGGGATTAAAATAAAAAATTAAAAGTATAAGGACTCGAAATGAAAATTAAATATATTATCAATTTCAATCAAAGGATAAAATTGTAAAAATTAAAACTGTTGTACCGAAGTTAATGATTCTTTTTAAGCTCAATCCGAAAATTAAAAGAAGGAGGACCGAAGTGAAACATTGACATTGAATTAATTTCAATCGAAGGACTCAATCAAACTAAATCAAAATTTATATAACAAAAATGAGGATCATAAACGAAATTAAAAGTACAGGTACCGAAATGAAACGTCCTCAAACTCGGGGGACTCGCTTGCACTTTGACGTGCAGGAGAGAGAGAAACGGCCACCGCCGCATCCACGGCCGTCAGAGGGTAAACCACGCCGTACCGGGAGGAAGACCATGCGGCTGCGCATTGAGGGAGACGCTGGTAGCCCATTTCCGGCCACAGGAAGAACCCTCACGCGCCACCTAAATAGGACGTTAGGTGGAATACTGTTGGTCGCGTGTGACACAAGCGCCAGCAGTATAAAGAAAAAAAATAAAAAATGATAGTCAATAACCGGTATACCCATGTTCCTAAGTCAATAATTTTGTCTTATTAGGGGCTATATCCGTAATTAGCTATTTTCAAAAAAATATTAAATAATAAAAAGATAGGCAGACCGGACCGGACCGGTCCGTAATTGTGCAGTTACCGCGGAGCCCCTTCGTCCGTAACCGGTTTTTTGTCTTTTTCGAGGGCTAAAAACACTATTTTACCGTACAAATAATGATAAAAAAGTCAGAAAAATAGAAAACCAACCGAACCGACCAAAAAATACACTATTACAATCCACAGTGAAAACACTCACAATCTACAATGTTTTTCTGAGCTCTTTTAGTTTATTGTATAATATACCACATATGAAAATTAAAAGTGCCTTCTAGAATGTCCAATACTACATAACCTATTCATAGTAAAATTTAAATTTTATGTCCACAATTATTATTTTTTTCCTTATGAAATTATATTGATAAATGTTAATGTTTTTAGGCGGTACTATTTTATTTTGGATAAAGGCCAAAAATGCATTTAAATTAAAAATTATTAAATTAATATTTTATTTTTATTGATCTATGATAGTTTGATGGGCCGATGTAAAAAAATTAAAAAATTTATTTTGATATATTCTCAAATGAAAAACATATTTGAAAAGAACATATAATTACAATAATAATAAATAGACAAAATAAAATTTAACAACAATCTCTTGAGCTAAGTGACTGTTTGGGAGTGTAGTTGTGATTGTTTTTAAAAATATATTTCGTTTAAAAATACATTAAAATAATATTTAATTTTATTTATTTTTTAAAAATTATTTTTGACATTAATATATTAAAATGATTTTAAAACACTATTTTTTAAATTTAAAATAAAAAAAATATAAAAAAATTTCAACCTTTTCTTTTTGAAATATAGGGCGAAACACTCATCGATGGAGTTGGTGAACAGCTATAAATTTCCATCGAAAAATGGAGAAACCATATGAACCACAATGTGTTGCAATTGTATACAAAACATCCACTCTCCTTCATTGACCCACACAAGCCGCCAGAGGTAAATGAGGTTTTTATTAAGAAAGAAGTATTTAAGGAAACTTGACAACAATATAGTAATCCACAAAAACGAGGAACAAACAACGGCTTGTTTGTGTGGCAAGGTAAGCTAAATCCGAATAAATTTAAATAAAATGATAATATAAAAGGAAAATATAATAATTAACCATGGATTAAGAGAAACCAATTACTAGCTTTTGTGTTATTTTAAGTAATGCCCTAAAAGGTTGCGTGGGTTTCAAAAGAAATTGAATGCCATGCAGAGAGTAGAAAATAGTAAGAAGAATATATTTTTCTTCATGGTCATTAATGGACCTTTTTCCATGACAAAACCCACCTCGTGCACACCTCGTGACTCTCTATAAAGGACTTGCTCTTGCCACTAACTCTCCTTGTGCTCTTACAAAAGAGACTCGAGATTGGGGAGATGGAGTTGTTGGGTTCAATGTGGTGTTATGAAGAGGTGGGTTTTTTCTACTCCTTGCTATGACTTTATGCATGAATTTGCCATTTTTACTAGTTTTTTTTTTCTTTTTTTTATTTAAAAACCATAATTAATCATGTGATTGGCTATGCCGACGCAAAATATTAAAATAATACTTTGCATGTAGTTGTCGTAGTCTCAAACAAACAATCATGCATGGCTTAAGGGTTTTGTATCATTTTCTTTACCTTTTATCTCGATTCGTATAAGCTCGAACTGCGTTTTATTTTCGAGGTGCTCTTGCGTTGCATATATATATATATATATATATATATATATTAATTAATTATATTATAAACATAGTTTTAAGAGTATTCACGTTAAGAAGTAGAATTTTAACTAAATTGGGATGAAATTCTGAGTGTCCAATAATTTCAAGAGTATTCCGTGAGGAAAAATATATATTTAGGGAGGAGGTGTCAAAATACTTTACAGTTTCAAGGGCTATTTCCGTTAGCTAGCAAAAGAGTTTTAAAATTGCCTCAGCAATGGCTTCACTACTGAGAATTATGATCATTTACAAATGTTTTTTTTTTAAATAAAGGTTTATTTTGACGCACACTCTTTCTCTCGTTCGGTTTTCTTTTCCCTTTTATTTATCAACGAGTTAAAAATAAATAAATGAAAATCTGCCTCCAAATATTATCCTTCATCTAGTGGATTTAATTGGAGTCTGTGTCCTCATGTCCCGTATACTGATGCCAGTGAACTAGGGCTTCTATTTTCGTTCTGCTGCCCTATAATCATGAACATACTGCATGAAATTAAAGATGTGATAATATGTTATAATCCCCTTATCAAACTGATTAATCTGTATTGAATTCTGACAGAGCATGGATGAGTTGAAGCAGAAACTTGTGCATGCCACCATTGAATTAGAGTCGCTGAAAGTTGAAGCAAGAGAAGAAATGAGAAAGCACAAGGAGGATGTGGAGCATTTAAGCAATCTGCTGAAGATTGCTTCCCAAGAAGGAGACGAGGCCAAAAGTCAACTGCAAAAACTACTCAACAAGCTTGTCCTTTCGAAATCTATGGCTGGATCACTGCCTGTTCATCTTCAAGAACAACCCGAAAACCCCCTTGTAGTTTCTGTGATGGGGAACTCGAGCATTACTGAATCTAACAGTTTGTCTGATACATGCAATCACCAATCACATGGCTCCTCTCCTGTGGATCCCTTGTTTGACACAATTACTTCACCAGATTTCTCTAACATTAACTCGGCAGACTTAAGTGATGCGGGGTTTTTGAGCAACACCTTTTTTCAAGAGTATAGAGGCTCTATATCAGAAGGTTTAGTGCCTCCAGCAGAGGTGAAGATCCATCCTGCTGATGCTGTAATCGACAATTTTGTCAAAGGAAAAGTCCTGCCGCCAAAGAGAAAGCTATTGCAGGCTTTAATGGAAGCAGGCCCTCTTCTTCAAACGCTACTTCTTGCAGGCCCGCTTCCACGGTGGAGAAATTCTCCTCCATTGCAACCGTTCAATATTCTACCTGTTTCCATGAGTAATCAGAATACATTTGCAAACGCATGCTCTCTTGCTCAAAAACCTCTGGCTTCACCATCTTTCATTGAGTTGCGTAGCCTATCTTCTCAAAAGTGTTCTTCAATGTTAAATTTTGATAGTGCTGCTTCTCGTTCAGGTCTAGACAAGGGATATCCGTTAAACTCCGGTGCTATCCACCAAATTCCAGCTGCTAAACGGCAGAGATTTCAGTGAGATCAAATTTCAATGGTTCAAGGAGTACATTAATTTTTATTTATTTAACGTGTGAATGACGTAGTCAGTACCCTTGGTTTAATTGTTATCTTGTCCATAAAATATTTGGCTTATGCTTACTTCTATCAGTTTATGTTTTGATTTTTGAGGCCCTCCACCAATTGACAAAATCGGAAAAGCATACATTTTTTTATATATATATAGATATAGAGTTTCTCTCATCAGATATCACCCTTATAGAAGAGGATTTCAAAACAACTTCATTTCAAAGTCTTTAGCATTCATAAACTAATTAACCTTCATTATTGAATACTGACAGAGCATGATGAATTGAATCAGAAGCTTGTACGCAACACTATTGAATCAGAGTCAATTAAGGTTGAAGCAAATGAAGAAATGAGAAGGAACAAGGTGGATGTGGAGCATTTAACCCATCTCTTAAAGAATGTTACCAAGACAGACAAAAATTTATCTGCATATATCATCAGCCTCCACTGCATTTATACACATACATGTAATTTAATAAACATGTCGTAGAATGTAATCCAGCAAAAGGAAAAAGATGGTAAAAATGGTTATATATGAAGGAAGGAAGAGCTGGGCTTCCCTCATCCTCTTCCTCTTCTCTCCTTTACATTAATCTGTAAAAACCTTTACAACATAGCATCGAGGAAAATCGTGGCTTGGTTTCTAGCACTTGCGTTGCGTGCACAGATAAAAACAGGCAAGAATATCTGCACGGAAAAGCTTGAAAAGATACCCTTTAAGTCATAGATCAAGAATCACGAAACTTTAGCTGCGGTGTCCACTGGAGATGCAGAAGCAGCTTTCCTGATGAAGCACCGTCTAGTGGAAAGCTGTCTTGAAATTTTCCTTCTAATAGAACCCTGGTGAGTGTCATGATGCATCTTCCTATTTTATCCTGAAAGATTCATACAGTTCCTCGAAATTAGAATGATATTAAAAGACTATTGACAAACTTGTAAGAATAATGCAGATTCCTTGCAAAACTTTGAGGAAAAAAAGTGAGTGCCCGCACAGAAAACAATGCCTAACTACCTACATAGACAAAGCTCAGCAAGGCAATTACATGACAATTAGCAGCAATATAATGCACTTGATGTGGAAACATTACCTTGCCAAAAGTGTCATGGTCCCAGACTTCTGCAATTAACATATCGTGTAATGCATCCTCCACAACAAATTCAAATGTTTGATTCCAAACTGGATTTAGGTTTTTAGTTAGGACCTGTGAAACCATAAGAGGATGAGGTTCTGTAACATATTAGCATGGTCTTGCCTGCATAATATAACTTTAGAAGTGTTAAAAGGAAATGAATCCCATTTGGCAGAAACATGTGGATCGACATCAATGCACCAAAGCAGCCTAGCATGATCTTAGGATCATTTTAATGTATAGTTGACCTTCCTAGGATAGTTCATTTCTGTTTCAATATAATAGCTAATTAGTCTGTACAAACAAATACACTGCAATATACAATCTTTCTTCTCATTACTCTGTTATTTCAATTATCATTATGTCACTTTATTTATAGTATCAGAATCTTGTTGACTTAAAGGTCACAAGTTCGAATCTTACAACCCCCATTCTATTTGATAAAAAAATTAAGCACAAAGTCTATGCAAGTTTCAAACCCAGAAGATTTTCACATGAGGGTGTGTGTTAGAGAATAATATAAATCATATTCTAGAGTCTTACCTACTAGCTTAAGTTTTTAGGTGAGATGATTCCTTAACAAGAAAACTCTTTTTTACTGTAATCAATAGAGATCTAGTTAGCCAAAGTTGCACTTTCGATGTGCCAGATTCTTTGAACAAGTGATAAAATGAGTGAATGATAAGAAACGAACGAGAAAAATAAAATAAAAAAAAGAACATGGTGGTGATCATGTTAACCAGAAACCTGGAACTCACTCTAGTCTTGGCTTTCTTCTCAGATTTCTTCATTACAAGGACAACATAGGGGTCGGCCTTTCCAATCAAGTCAGTTGCTGGCAAGTCTTCTGCAGCTATAACGGTAACTGCCAGTACTCCTCTCACGATGACATTTTTCTTTGGAGATGTTCTTCCAGAATTAAGATCATCTGCTCCATCAGTGCCACTCTTAATGGCCTTTTCTAAAGTGGTCAATTGAAAATCAGGGTTAAAAGGATTTTTGAAACTGCTCTCTGTGCCATACGGACAGTACAAAAGCTCCAAGTGCACCTGATGAAAAAATCAGAAGAAAAAAATTTGTAAGTTCATATGTTGCTTTTGAACTGAGAGAAATCTGTAACAAAAGCAGGATAAAAAACTGACTGGGAAATATCATCGTATCAGGTTTTCAACTCAATTGAAAAAACTCTTTTCCAATCCCCTTGTGAATTCGTAAAAAATCACACAGTAGTTTAGTCGTTAGTATGATCTCCTACACACTCGATGTCGACATATCATTCTAAAATACTTGAAACCAATGAAGAGGATGGGAAATTTCATTTGGCATAGTAGATTCTTACCTGACCCCTATACTTGTTATCTCTCTGAATCTCTAAATCTTTGACTAGTTTCAACCATACATCCTTTACTTTACCAGGCTCAAGATCCTTTAGCTCCACCAGAGCACAACCAATGAGTTCCGCAGCCTGAACTCCTTCATCATCGAAGACTCTTACTGTCAAGTGTTGAGTTGATGCATCTTCAACTACGAACTCAAAATGTTCATTCCATATGGGATTCAATTGGTTGTTCTGAAATTATCGTAAGAGTTATGACTGATCTAAGGAAAAAAAAAGTTAAATGGAGAAATATAGGAAGCAGTCTTACAATTGTTTTGCTGGTTTTCATTCTGTTACGTACTGGACGTATAAATAAGACAGCAAAAGGATCAGATTTTCCGACTAAGTCTTTATTTGTCAAGTCCTTGCCCTGCACAAGCTTCACCTCTAACGTTCCAACGGGCTTCAACTCTAGGTCACTAAAACAGGAGGTAAACATTAATAATTGCAGTTTCATCAGAAATCCAAAATGTTACTCCTTAGTGTGAATCAACTGGATGCTTTGCAACTTTGTAGGGGCTCGATATATAAGAGAGACACTGTGTTCAAGTCAGAAGGAAACATTTTATATCAGGAATACAAATTTAAAGTTATCAGTGAACTTCATGAACATATAATGGATTAGTACACTGTGGTGATACTGAATAAGCACTATTGTGATCATGAGATAGGGATCAGAGTTACGCTGGGTTGAGATAACATATCTATTTCCGATATGTCCAAAACAAAAAGTCCCGTAATAAGACATGGATAGAATAATAGAGGATAAGGAATCGGTCTAGCCTGTTCATGAAACTCAGGAGGCGAGTGAAACTCAAGCCCACCTAGCTCGATATGGATTGCAGGTTTGAAGATTTTTGGAAAATTGTACCTTGATCATAACTAAATAACTGGCAGGCATATGGGAATTGAAATATTGCAAAAAGATCACAATAAAGATGATAATGTAGAATTCTAGATAAAACTAGCTCACCTATAATCCCCAGGTAATATTGACACAATTTTCCGAACTGGCCATGTTATAGAATCTTCAACAGCATCCCTTATGGTTTCCTGAACATAAAAACACAGCAGTTTGATCAGATCGATGACCATTCACAGCCATAGTCCTAGGAAACAAATAAAAATGAAAAATACAGTTCTGGAAGAGTATTTCAAATTAATGTTTAATCATCTACAAAACTTAGTACAAGATTGGTCGTAACATTTGTGACTAATCAGGATTAATGACCCTCCATCATGTATGACATAATTTGGATCAAGTAATGTAGTCTTAAAGCCACAAGACAAACCTTGAGAAATGCATGCAAGTACGTGAGAGGTGCAGCAAAGAACTAGGAAATAAAATTTGTTCATACCTCAATAGCATCAGAAAGGCCTGGGATTGCTGATATCTCACCACCGACAACTTTAAGGGTAAAATCCAGCTTTTTCTGCAGTCATAATAAAATTTATAAATTGAATTCAAAGAAATCCATGTTCATGTTATCCAGAGCATATTTGGATGTGGTTTTCTGCAGATCTATACATAAATGTTTGCTACTACATGTACTTCTACTTTCTGAATGGGATTTCATATATAAGCATTTAAGTTTGTGCACAAGTGCACGAAACAAGTTCATGTATCATAATCAGCATTACCTTCAGAGCATATTTTTTCCCTTCCAAAATGTTGATTGTGATAATTTTAAAAAGTAATATCATAAAACTCACCTTTTCTCTCAAGGAATAAGAAACAGCTCCAAAACCAGGAAATTCTTCAGCTAGTGGCTTGAAGACTAACCTGAAAACCCCAGTGAATCCAATATTTTTCACCTAGATGAAGTTAAACAGGAAAAAAAAATATAAATAATAATGAAGATCTTCCACTAAATGTGCACTAACTTAGACAGCTTTTGTAAATATCATGTGAGTTAATCAGACAACAAACATGACAAAAAGGGTGAAATGACATAAAGGGTTTGATTGCTGTGCCAATGCCATAAAAGAAAGAATAAAAGAAAAGAAAAGGGAGATGAAATTAGTATCAGTCTACTTTATCAAAAGAAAGAATCACCCTGCAGTCTGCATTTAGAAATTTTTATTCTATTTTGTATCATAAGACACTAGAAATCAACGCTTTAGTTAACTTCAATTAAGGAAAAGCATGAGTTTTAAATAATTAATGTTGGTGAAATTTTACCATATACATGTTGCGAGGTCGGTAGAATACTCTATGAAAACCGAGCAGAAAGTTGAAGATTACCTGGATGGGTAGTGCCACACCAACTCTTGTATTGATATCAAGAACAATATTTGGATTACCATCCCACTGCATCTCCAATTCCATGGTGATACCCTTGTCTCCACTTTCCTCTTCAATAATGCAAACTCCTATAAGAACATATCATCACTCAGGTTTCTCTAATGAATGAATCTTTCAACAAATATTCCCAAGTTGTCCTAATTTCATAAGTTCCCACTCTGTTCCTTTGCATGCCCAGGAATCCAATTACTGAAATGACTAACAAAAGGAGGAAAGAGGTTTTCTTTCTCGATTTCTAACCATAAATCCTCTGTCATTATAGATCCCATGATTGCCAGCATCTTGGAAAAAGAAATATCACCAAGGACTTGTACAAATTTTGTAATCAATCAAACTAACCTATAAATTGTGGAGCCACAGTGCCTAGTGTCAGCTTGGAAAACTTCATAGATGAAAATATAGCTGGCGTATATTGTTCTAGAATTGGTTCAACATTGCTTCTTATCAGGTCTGATGCTGCCTACGCCGTTATATAACAAGAAACCACAGAAAATTGCAGCTCAATATTGCTAATTAACCAAAGTGGAGCGAAAAATCCATCGTGACAGAGAAATTAATCAAACTCATTACCTCGTTAACATAAGGCCAAATCTTGTCAAGTTGAACATTAAGCCAAGTTAACTGCATTTCATGAACAAACCAATATCAGAACCATGATAAAAATCTCTAAATCACCCCAATAAAAAAGAAGGTGGATCCTAGTGATGAAACTCATAAATCCAATGGTAGGATTACTGATCATATCATGTACAGTAACTTAACTTCTGTCTCTGTGAAAAAACAACCCAAGGTGGATAGAACTCATTAGGAAGAATTTTTCTTGAATCTTGCACTGTCATTCTTGCAAATGCTGCCACTGTCGTAGCCTAAAAAAACACAAACATTAATGCAAACATAAAAAAAAACCCACCATAAATCATTAACGAAACCAATTAAGGAACCAGGTGGGATTTACCATTTGAGACCGATGCATGGATCTGATATTCTCGTACTTAGCAAATGCTACAATGAGACCAATCCCAACAGAGATTCCTATAATCAGACCAATAAGGAAAGACATCGTTTCAGTGTTTCTTTCTCTTTTCTCAGTTTCAGGGTTCTTTTTTCTTCCTTTTTTCAGCTTCAACATGGATTGTCAAGCCATGTTGTTGGTGTTTGATCAAAGGAATGTTGGTTTGTTGCGATGAAAACGTTGGGGCCGTGTGAAGATGAAGAAAACTAGATAGTTCTGCTGTCTTAGTTAATTTGTCATTGTTTAATTAGTTAATTAATTAATTAATAATCTTTTGGTTCAAGTTTCGTATCTGTAAGGAATAAAGTAATTTGTTCCTCATCTTTAAGTTTCATTCCTTTTTTTATATATAAAAAACCCATAAACATATTTAATTAAAAAATAAAGACAAAAAATATAAAAATAAATATATTAACAATATAATTTTGAAATAAATTTTTATTAATTTAAAATAAAAATATAAAGAAAACGTTAATTAAACAATAAAGTATAAAATAATTAAAAAAAAAAACAGCTGGTATATTTTAATTGAAAATGAATTCATGTGGTGACTGCCTTTCGGTCAGGTTCTAAATCTATCTTTTCAGCCAACTATAATACCTGTCTTCCAGCCACGTATGCACAAGCATACATCTTCACGCCACCTACGTGGCCGTATCAGATCTCGTTTTCCTTATAGAAAAAAGCGTACATGGCAGCTTTGTCCAGTGTCCACGACAGCACCGATTTACGTCGAGAGAGCACTCTGGTAATCCATGACATAACATGGGGGTTGTTTAGCCATTTCAATTATGGAATGAGTGGCATACCTTGTTTGTTCATGTCATGCCTTATAAATTGATTAATTAGATAATAATAATAGCCATTAATCTTAATTAAGTTATTTTTATAGACACAAAATTTTATCAACAAATTATATATTGATTGGATAATTTTAAATAATTAACATAAACACATAAAAAAAGAAACAAAACCCTAAAATCATCTATTGATACCGAAAACAAATCCAAAAGATATTTTAAAAAATAGAGAATCTTAGATGTCTTAATCTTAAAGAAATGATTCAGGGCCATCAGATCATTATCTTATCTCCCTTAATCTTTCAGGGGTCATTAGTTTTGTGAACATCGAGCTAAGATTATCTCCTGAATTAGATTCAATAGAATCCACTAGGTGATTAGAGCTGAGAGCTAGTGAGTAGAATTCTTCTTATCAAGTTTGTAGATTCTATTTCGGATGATGTTTTTTTTTTTAATTAAAATTAAATATTTTAGTTTTGAAGTGTTTTGATATTTAGTTTCAGGTTTATATATATAAATATTAATTTAATTTTTTTAGTTTAAATCTAAAAAAAATATATTTAGAATTGTGCAATATAAATTTCAAATATAAATAATCAAGAAATGAGTTAAACTGATATAACTCGACCGATTTAATGAGTTTAAAAATAACATGAAAAATTAATAAAAATATAATATAATTTTAAAAAATGAAGTTCATATCCTAAAAAAATATTTAAGCAACGATATATTCAATCAACTCGGGTCAACGTAGGTTAACTTTTTAAATGTGTGACCTCTGTTATAAGACCATAATAACTTTATATAAAGTAAATCAAATTAAACTATAAAATTCAATTCATAATAAGCTCGTTTGTTGAATAATGAAATTGAAAAAAAATTAATTTAAAAAAAAAAACACAATAAATTGATTTTTCTGAATAAAATCATGAACATGTATAATATTATAAAAATATCATAATTAATCTCGTAAGGTCATTATATTTTCTTATTGCTTTGAAATTTTAACATAATATATATATAAAAGTATGTTAAGAGACTCATTATAAAATTTTATTTCAATTTACCGGTCAAATTACAAGATATAATTGATATTGTAAAATTATTCATTATTTTAAAAAAAAGTTATTTGGCCGAAATGGAATGGGTATAACAAAACTGGAACATTCTAGCCTGAATTTGAGGGGAAGAATTGACTAAAATTTTAAATGAAGTAAAAACTGCGTTGTTATATCTCATTTTTTAACTGATACAAAACATTGCAGCTGTTGGGATTAACAATATTGCTCTTGACTCATTCTTTTGAATCTTCAATAAATGATTTCAAAAAAGAAATTTAAGACCTAATGAGTTGAAATTATGGACGCGGTGATTGAAGAAACTAATATATCAAGTTGAGTATTTAGAGGTTATCAATCTTGTTGTTAATGAAAATTTTTTAGCCTAAACACTATCAACAATGGAACCCAAATCTCCATAGTTCATAAAGGGAGAGCTTAAATAAAGATTTGTATTGCAATATTTGGTGTTAAATTATCTTTATGGAAATAGGGATGTCATTATTAATGAACCATCTTATCTAAATGTTTAAGTTGATAGGTGAAACCCCATAATATGATTTATATTATTCTTTAACACACGCTTCAATTGAAGATTTGAACTCGTGACTGCTGGATCAACAAGGCTCTGATACCATATTAAAGAACTATCTCACCAAAAAACTTAAGTTGATAAGTAAAACTTTAAAATATGATTTATATTATTTTCTAACAGTCATCTGGCTTTTGACAAAATCTTTTGATCTTTTTTTTGTGATCAAGTACAGAATATTTTGCATGGCTTGCTTTGCATAGCATCTTTCATATGGGAATCTGCTGGGATAAGGTTAATCATCTTCAAGAATCAAGGCATTTGGTGAATTTTGATAGGTTAATTGAATCCGAGATCGAAAGAAAAGATTGATTCGCTACATGAGAGCCATAAATATCCATGCTAAGTCCGAATGAAATCTGAAAATAAATTTAGCACTCTAGTCAGTCCACGTTTTGGTCTCCACTTTTTTGCTTCCACATCTATGCATTTAGCTAGAGACACGTCCACTATATATATGGAGTTGGTCTTTTTTTTATGTCAAAAAATTTTATTCTTGAAAAAATATATTTTCTGGTTCAAATAAGTAATTCAAATTTTAATTTTTTTAATTTTTTTTTAAAATACATATACTAATTTAAACTCAAAATTTAATATGCAGATTATAATAAGCATGTTTGGGGCAGCTTTTGCACCGCAGGTTTGCTGCGGTGCAACTTTTTTTTTTTCAATAAAAAATAATTTTTTTTTTATGTTTTAGATCATTTTGATATGCTGATGTCAAAAATAATTTTTAAAAAATAAAAAAATATCATTTTAATATATTTCGATATGAAAAACTTTTTGAAAACTTTTGAAAAGCAACCGCAACAACAATCCCAAACACCCCCAATATCTCTACGATGAACGAGTTGATGTCTTTCCTAAATGTCTTGTCCCTTCTATGTTTTATACCTGAAATTGTAGTCGAGCAGCGTGATTAACAAGCAATCCAGATTTGAGGGAGAGAATGAGAACACTTGACAAGGTTCATGACAGTGAGGGCTGAGAGAATCAGCAGGTTGGAGATGTGTGACCACGTTTGACCCAAAATATATGATTTAGGTGCTTTGTGCTTATAGTGAAATTGTTTTTAATTTTTTTTATTTAAAAATATATTAAAATAATAATTTTTTATTTTTTAAAAAATTATTTTGATATCAGTACATGAAAATGATTTAAAAACACTAATTTTTTCAAGTAAAAAAAATAAAAATATATGTTTTTAATTTTTTTAACATATTTTTAAAACGCAGTGACAAATATGTATAACCCATATTTATTTTATATATGACTATCTGAGAGTATGGTTGAGTTACTTCTGAATGTATTTTTTCTCATAAATATATTAAAATAATAATTTAAAAATATTTTTTTTTAATTTAAAGTAACATATAATTTTATTTGTTTAAAGAATATTTTTAAAACATAACTACAAACAATACTAAATCTATCAACCCGTCAAATATTTGTAAGGTCATATATTGCAAGCATGACATATATTTATATTTAAAATATTTTTTCACATCCCATGCCTCTTCCTACAGCCACTAGAATCACCGTATCCTTGTCACCTACCACCATTGACCATTATCATGTTACTAATATTATTATTATAAATAATTTTTCAATAACACTAACCGCATCTTCCAGGGAAGAGCTAATATATATATATATATATATATATATATATATATATATATATATATTGAAAAGTCAAAATAACATATTTAAATTAGAGAATTATTCATATATGTTGGTTAAAAGCGCTAAAAACTTATTTAATATATTTTTATACAAAAAAGATTTTGATTGGATTTTGATTAGTTAATTACTAGCAATAAACAATTGTATCATTATCAAATATATTAAAATAAAATTGATTTTTTTAAATGATTTTTTCTTCATTAGCGTACACACCCGAAGAAAATATTATATTTATATTTATATTATTCAATAAACTATATTATTAATTTGATTATTCTAAATTATATTTATTAGAGACGTTGTCATCGTCACAATCATCGTAGCTATTTTTATAACAAATATTATAATTTTATTGTATTATTATTATTATTATTATTATCTTTTAAAAATCATGATTGAAAAATAATTTATTTTACATATAATATTTTATTAATGCATCCACAAATAATAAAGAATAACTCATTCTACTAAAAATATGTTTTCTTACAAAAAAAAACATACCCTTCGTAACACAATGTAAATTGAAACTTTATTGTCGGAACATGAATCCTTAAATGGTAGAATTGCAAGAAAATATAATTTAAGGAGTGATTTAAAATACTAACAAGAAGACGAACTTTGTGATACCGAATATAAAAAAGCTTAAAATCGAACAAGTTCCAAGCCGACATGACGTTTTTCCAGAGACCTCGCCAAGCTCCTCAAAGGCTCAAACAACGCCACCTCATAACCCCACGCCCGGGTCTCTCTCTCTAAAATCTGAAAAATACCTTTATCAAAATTAAGAGATTCTCCTTATTCCATTAACTATTCTTTTTTTGGAATGAAAATAAAAAAATCAACCACTATAAAAACTGCACCACCATAACTTCCTTCCTCTCTTCACAGAACACACACGAAAGTAATGATCACCGTTTCCTGTTGATCGCTTCTTCCTCTTCGTCTTCTTCTTCTTCGGTTTGTGTGGAAATGGCGGGAAATGACTGGATAAATAGTTACTTAGAAGCGATCCTGGACGTTGATCCAGGAATAAACGATGCAAAATCGTCTTTGTTGCTTAGAGAACGTGGTCGTTTCAGTCCTACTCGCTATTTTGTTGAGGAAGTTATTACTGGCTTCGATGAGACTGATCTCCATCGCTCCTGGCTTCGTGTAAGACGATGGAGGCGATACGACACCGTGTTTTTTATTTGCTTCGATTGAATGAATTCAATGTTATTCTTGTAATATTCAACTGATTTTTGATAGGCTGCGGCGATGAGGAGCACGCAAGAGAGAAACACTAGATTGGAAAATATGTGCTGGAGGATATGGAATTTGGCTCGCAGGAAGAAGCAGGTTTTTTTTTTTATATGTATAAATATTAATTTTACCAAATTAAAAAAAAAAAGTGTTTAATTATTAGTTTATGGCATTTGATTTGCTCATGATAATCGATCATTGAGTAGCTTAATTGATGGAGTAAAAAGACAAATCTAACCCAATCCTGCATGCGTGTCAATCACGCTTTGTTTGTGGGTCCACTTAAACATGCACAGTTGAGATTTGGAGAATTACTGGCACAAAGACTTTGCTAAGCTGGTCAGAGTATCCGCAGCTACTAGCTAAGAGTCTGTTTGGATTTTTGGAAGTGTGATGTGGGTGTTATTGAAATTGTGATTTATTTTAATTATAGTTTGAAAGCGTTTAGTTAATTATACTATGCCACACAATTATGTGTCTAAATTTTAATTAAAAAACTATAATTTATAGTTATTTTTTCAAATTACTACTATAAAAACTACTATAATACCATACCATACACACATTAAGTCCATGAAAAAAAAAGAATCAGAAAAAATCGTAGCAATGCATGGGGATTTTGTCTTGTGCTTGAACTCATTTTCGATTGGCATGCACTATCGAGATCTTGGAGTTTGTATAATGGTGACTGCATTTTGCGAACCTTTAACAACAATTGAATGAATCACACGATTTTTATTTTTACTTGTTTTAATATGTTTAGTTGGAAGGTCCATTTTGGGAAGCAGAGCAACTGCAGTTCCATGATTTTTTTTTAAAAAAAAATATTATATTGATATATTTATAAATAAAAAATATTATGAAAAACAAACTTAACCTCTACCACTGTTATAAACACCTTCAAATATGGTTCACAGTGGGCATGCTTTTTAACTTGTAACTGGGTGGCAGTTATTTATTTGAATTATGCATGACTGTATAAGTTTTGCTATGGGGGCAAGAATGTTTAGTTATTTCTCGATTGTATATTTTTCCTTTTCTTTACATTTTTTCTAGGATTTTTTTTTATTAGCTTGAGGGTGAGGAAGCTCAGTGGAAAGCGAAACGCCACCTTGAACGTGAAAGAGGTCGAAAAGAGGCAACTGCTGATATGTCTGAAGATCTGTCAGAAGGAGAGAAAGGAGATGTGCCTGGTGACCTTTCAGCTCATGGTGGGAGTTTTAGAGGAAGAATGCCTAGAATAAGTTCTGTTGATGTGATGGAGAATTGGGCTAATCAGCACAGAGAAAAGAAACTTTACATTGTGCTCATAAGGTATAACCAAAAAAATTATTATTGACCTGACATTATAATGGGTTATTTGCATGCTTATTATTCATATTGACTTTGTCTATACCTATGAACTAAAAGTTGATCTCAATATTTGAATATATAGAATTCACAACTTGCTTGAAATTCATAATGGTTCATAAAATTACTTCTAACATGCGGTTATGCAGTCTTCATGGCTTGATACGCGGTGAAAACATGGAACTTGGCCGTGATTCAGATACAGGTGGCCAGGTAACTCCTGGCCCTTTCCTTTTTACATCTCTGTTCAAATTCTCTTTGAACTACTAATTGTTATGTGGAAAGCACTTATTCTAGACCGTCATTTCAATCATGAAGCACCACTTTACTGATGGGGAGGTCTTGGATTTACTGTTTTATACAGGTCAAGTATGTAGTGGAGCTTGCAAGGGCCCTGGGGACAATGCCAGGGGTTTATCGGGTTGATTTGTTGACAAGACAAGTATCGGCTCCAGATGTGGATTGGAGTTATGGTGAGCCAACCGAGATGCTGAATCTGATAAGCTCTGAGAATTCAACAGGGGATCTTGGTGAGAGTAGCGGTGCCTACATCATTCGAATACCATTTGGTCCGAAGGACAAGTACATAAGAAAGGAACTCCTTTGGCCTTACATTCCAGAATTTGTGGATGGTGCACTTGGTCATATTATGCAGATGTCTAAAGTGTTGGGAGAGCAAATTGGTGGTGGAAATCCAGTCTGGCCTGTTGCAATTCATGGACATTATGCTGATGCTGGTGACTCTGCTGCTCTTCTCTCTGGAGCTCTAAATGTTCCTTTAGTTTTTACTGGACACTCACTTGGACGAGACAAGCTTGAACAACTTATGAAACAGGGACGGCAGTCAAGGGAAGAAATAAACGCAACATACAAAATAATGCGGCGTATAGAGGCTGAAGAGTTAACTCTTGATGCCTCCGAGATTATTATAACTAGCACTAAACAGGAGATAGAAGAGCAATGGCGCCTATATGATGGCTTTGATCCAGTGCTAGAGCGCAAACTTAGAGCAAGGATCAAACGAGGAGTGAGTTGTCATGGCAGGTTTATGCCTCGAACTGTTGTAAGTATCAACTTGTTATTAATTCCTTTATTAAACCTTTGAGGCTCCCATTAGCCTCTAATCAAAGTTGATTGTTGTGATATCTTAATGCTAATGGTATTTTGTAGCCAAACTAATCCATATGTTAATATGTCAATGATACCAGGTGATTCCACCTGGAATGGAGTTTCATCATATCACTCCACACGATGGAGATTCTGATGGAGAAGAAGAAAAAAACAAAGATCATCCTGCGTCTCCTAATCAACCAATTTGGTCAGAGGTGATAGTTATTCTTTTCTCTTATATGCTTTGTTTTTTGACAGTTGAATGAATTTTACATGTCACCAATTGATTATGACCCCCCCCCCCCCCATAAACTTGATACTGACTGCAGTTTCAAATCACCAGATAATGCGTTTCTTTTCCAATCCCCGGAAGCCTATGATACTAGCTCTTGCAAGGCCAGACCCAAAAAAGAATATTACTGCTTTAGTCAAAGCATTTGGAGAATGCCGCCCGCTAAGGGATCTTGGCAACCTAGTACGCTAGTCTTTGAACCTCTATGTCTAGTGCATGCATTTCAATATCTGATCTCTGTTGAAATGATTCTTGATTCCCTTCTTTCTCATCAAAATTTGTTTTATTTGCAAGTTGTTAATGATTTGTTGTTGTTTTCTGTTATTGCAGACATTAATAATGGGAAACCGTGATGATATTGATCAAATGTCTGGCACAAATGCCTCTTATCTTCTTTCCATTATCAAGCTTGTTGATAAATATGATCTATATGGTCAAGTGGCTTACCCTAAACACCATAAGCAATCTGATGTTCCAGACATTTACCGTCTCGCAGCCAAAACAAAGGTATAATTATAAAACATATTTTACCAAATTGATCTTGCAATAGGATGTCACATTTCATCAAATGGAATTGTGTTGAAATGACACTGTAGTTTGCATTTAAAAATATTGGTGATTTCAGTCTATCAAGGAAGTTCTGATCTTTTTGTTGACTTCTTGTCCCAAATTCTTTTTTCCTTTCAGGGCGTGTTCATAAATCCTGCTTTCATTGAGCCATTTGGACTTACTTTGATAGAGGTTTTTCTCTTTATTTATCACCTACTATCTTCATTTTAGAATACATTAGTTCTCGAAAATTTAACATGTCTCCTTGCTGAACAGGCAGCAGCTTATGGTTTGCCTATTGTTGCCACAAAAAATGGTGGTCCTGTGGACATTCATCGGGTGTGTACATAGTTGAATCCTTAGTTAGGATGATTTTCTTGGTCATTCATCAAAACTGCTGTGAGTCTGAAGATTCCTGCTAGCATATGGATACTGACAACAAAGTTTTTACAGGTGCTTGACAATGGACTGCTAGTTGATCCTCATGACCAACAGTCCATTGCTGATGCTCTTCTCAAGCTTGTTTCGGATAAGCAGCTGTGGGCAAGATGTAGACAGAACGGACTGAGAAATATCCACCTTTTCTCATGGCCAGAGCATTGTAAAACATACTTAGCTCGGATAGCATGTTGCAAATCCAGGCAGCCTCAGTGGCAGAATAATGAAGGAGGATTTCAAAATTCAGAATCAGATTCACCTGGCGATTCTTTGAGAGACATACAGGATTTATCTTTGAACTTGAAGTTATCATTGGACGGGGAAAAAATTGGAAGTGGCAATCTTGATAATTCTTTAGATAATGAGGACAATGCTGTTGATGGAAAGAACAAGTTAGAAAACGCTGTTATGACATTATCAAAAGGTGCCATAAGAGGCTTATGGAAGGATGGAGATAAAGAGAGAGGAGGTGACAATACTAGCGGTAGTAAATTTCCATCTCTGAGAAGGAGGAAGTACATTTTTGTCATCGCAGTTGATTGTGACACGACTTCAGATTTTCTTGAAATCCTCAAGATGGTTGTTGACGTGGCAAACGTAAATTCTGCTGGGTTGATAGGATTCATTTTGTCAACAGCCATGACCATATCTGAGATAAATTCTCTTCTGAATTCAGGGGGCTTGAACCCATTGGATTTCGATGCATTTATTTGTAACAGTGGTAGCAATCTCTACTATCCATCTTCTAGCTCTGATTCTGGACTTCCATTTGTACTGGACTTGGACTATCATTCACAGATCGAATACCGTTGGGGCGGAGATGGTTTGAGGAAGACTTTGGTTCGTTGGGCTATTTCTGTTAACGATAAAAACGGACAAGGAAAGATTGTTGATGAAGATGAACCTGGGTCGTCTTCGTATTGCTTTGCGTTGAAAGTGAAAGACTTATCATTGGTAGTCATGATTTGACTCTGCATTCAACTTCTGCCTTGCTTTTTTGTGTGTGGGTTGTATTCGTTGTCAACTATTACTTACAACGTACCCTGTCTTTACAGATCCCCCCTGTTAACGAACTTCGGAAATTGATGAGAATTCAGGCTCTTCGATGCCATGTGATTTATTGTCAACAAGGTGCCAAAATAAACGTGATCCCTGTGTTGGCTTCTAGATCCCAGGCGCTGAGGTATATCTTGTATTTCGTTTATATATATTTTACCTAATTACACATTATGATCACTTCAGAAATTTGTTTCTGGAAGTCCTCTAATCTTAATTACCTAATTTAGAAATTATCAGGTTGATTTCATGTATCATATCATCAATAGAGTTTTTCATCTCATTGAAAGAAAGCTATCTGTTTCTGTCAAAAAAAATTGGTTGCAAGTGCTGCAGCTGAATTGGTGGAAGCATTGAATTATGAAGTGCTGTGCAAAGAATATGTCTAGAAATAATATACTCACATATACTGATGCTCTGTTTACATTAACTCTGCGTTTGCGGTAGAATTTTATTGGATCTCATTCAGTTTAGAGCAAACGAGAATCTTGGTGTAATCATGATGAGGACTGCTTACGTGTTAAAGAACTTTCTCACCTAAAATCTTAAGCTATTAGGTGAATCTCTAGAATATGATTTATATTATTTTCTAACACATTTTCTCAAATGAAAATCTACTGGGCTTGAAACTTGTACAGGCTCACACTACCTTATATCTGATTTTTATCAAATAGAATGGGGATGGTGGGATTCGAACTCGTGACCGCTGGGTCAACAAGACTCTAATACCATGTTAAAGAACTATCTCTCCTAAAAACTTAAACTCTTAAGTGAAATCCCAAAATATGATTGATATTATTCTTTAACATGACGAATATTCCACAAGCTTGTGATTGAGACTTCAAATTTTGTTATGCCAATCTAAAATGAACTTATGAACTTCTTGCAACCCATAGATTGTTCTCCTGATACTGCAAAGCAAATTACCATAAGCTAACTGCTTGTTCTTCAGGTACCTAAATGTTCGATGGGGCACAGAATTGTCAAATATCGTGGTTTTCACAGGAGAATGTGGAGACACGGATTATGAAGGGTTGCTAGGTGGGCTTCATAAGACTGTTGTGCTGAAGGGAGTTGGCAGCAGTTCTCTCAAGCTGCATGCTAACAGAAACTATCCACTGGAAGATGTCATGCCATTCGATAATCCCAACCTTGTCCAAGCTGGGGGATGCAACGCTAAGGACATAAAGGATTCGCTGGAGAAACTAGGGATTCTTAAGGGTTAGAAGAATTTTCTTTCTGCCAAGACTGAGACTTTTCTTGGGAATAAATTTGGAAAATATTTTTGAAAAAAACTGATTTTTTTTTATTTTAAATTAAAAAAAAATTAATGTTTTAAGATTTTTGATATCAAAAATAATTTTTTTTAAAATTAAAAAATTATTATTTTAATATATTTTTAAATAAAAAATATTTTCAAAAACAATTTTACTGTCAAGAACTTAATCGGAAGGCTTCCCCTCAGAAATTCCTTATTAATTTAATCGATATTGCCTGTAGCCTCAGCCCAAATGAATTTGTTTAGTTTATTATAATATTGTTATTTTTTTTATATCAATATATTAAAACTATTTAAAAACACAATAACTTAATATTTTTATTTAAGTGAAAAATACTAAAATTAAGAACAAGGCAAAGTAAGTTTGGCTTACTAATTCTATTTTGAAGTAAATTAGATTTACGGTTAATTGTGTGATCGGTATAATTAAAACAATAAGAGAAAAGATTAGATAAGCGTTAGTTAAGAAGTATGACATCTCCCATGGCCATGGTTTCTTGGTGCGAAGTTATTAAACCTACTTTAATTCAAGTTATTTAAGTTATTTCATAATGTTATTGTTATCAGATTTTTTAAAACTTAAAATTATATTAATTTTAAAAAATAATTTTGAAAATGGTGTGAGTTCAAATATTTTTTATTCAGAAATATATTAAAATTATTTTTTATTTTTAAAAAAATTAATTTCGACATCAGCGCATGAAAATAATCTAAAAACATAATTTTTATTAATTTAAAGTACAAAACAAAAATTTTAAATATTTTTGAAACGCAGTACCAAACACCCTATAAATTGCTCAAGTTTAACTATTTTAATACCAACTTTATATATATACAAGGACTAAGTTGACCTATTATATATATAAAAAAAGCAACTAGATCCAACAAGGACTAAGTTGAAGTATTATATGAAACTAATCTCCATGGCACGGACCGTCATCGGGTTCTCCATTTTTATTTTATTATATCGACAAGAAAATCAAAATTATAATTAAAGGAGAGAGAGAGAGCAAGAGAAAATCGCTTTCCCTAAGCAATTACCATTCCAATTACCATTCCAATAATTCGATTATGATAACCAACTGCGACTACCTTGTGAGTGTACTAATTCGAGCCAGAAAGTCAAAAAAAAGACTAGCTAGCTAGCTAGCGTAATCTTCTACCTTGAATAGCCACACCACATGACTCCCCCATAACGATCCGATAAATGTAGCCAAGGCAATGCATTTACTACATGTATTGACTATTGCATGCCATTTAATTTTGATGACCTTTTTTGTTTTCACTATCAATTCCCAGCCGAAGAAACATGGAGGTCATGACTTTCGTTCATTTTTTATAATAATAATAATAATCAAAGCAACCCTTTTTTATTTATCTAGAGATGTTTTGATATTGTGGTAACAATTATCTTTTAAAATATTTTTTATTTTTCAAATTTTATTTTTGAGATATATAAAAATAATATTAATTGCTGTTAGGTTGACAAGAATTAATGGTAAATTGAAAGGAGGTTGGACAAAGGGATCACAGTAAGAAATTTCCTTGGTAAAGTGACAAATTAAAAAAAAGAGAGTAAAGGGACCATGTTAGAAAAATGATGAGCAAGGGGTTAATTACTCATGCTACGTATTAATCCGATCCTGGAAAAAAGAAGAGCTAACCACAGCCAACTCTAAGAGCCTATCCTACAGGCAACTAACTAGCTAGCTAGATTGTCGTACGCGAATATAGATGAGGCTCTAAAGATCTATAATTCTTTATGATCTCGAAAATTTTTCCTACATCTTCGCTTTTTTATCTCCTCCATGGTCTTTGCAAAACCCTAATGAGTTGCACTGACATTACTGCATCGATCTCTCTGCCATGGCTGATCTCGTTTATTCTACCCCTTGTATTTTATGCCCTTTAATCCTTCTCCTTCTCCTTTTCTACTCATTCAACAACTTCTCCACCAAAACTTCTGCTCCTCCATCGAGTCTCTCAAATACTTCAGAAATGATCTCCCCAATTCCTGGTGCAGTCAAAGATGATCACTTCTGCAATAGTACAAGTACTGATTGTACCAACAGTGTAAGCTAGCCCTTTACACTTACGATAAAGGTTATGGAGTAAAATGGGAATTCTGTTTTGATTGTTTGCTGACAGAAAGTTTAATCAAACAGGTGCAAAAAGATTTGCACAGGAAGAGCCGGATTGAAACAATGGAAGAAGGGTTGGCAAGAGCAAGAGCAGCAATAAGAAAGGCGATTCGAACGCGTAATTATACATCTTACAAGAAAGAGAGTTTTGTCCCTCGAGGATCCATCTACATAAACCCTTACGCCTTTCATCAGTTAAGTTCATCGATCTATCGCCATGATCTACAATTTAGACTCATTTTTTATCCGAAAGTTGAAATTGTATATCCTAGCTATCCATGTAAACTTGGTATGTGATAATAGTAATAATAATAGATTTGGTTGGCATTGCTAATTACTTGGAAATTAGGATTAATTTGGGGATCATCGTAAATAATTTCCACTTCCAAAATTATATGGCTTTGATTCAGTAAGATTACCATATTAAGACCTAGATGGAGTACTGTAAAAGCTAGCGAGCATGGCACATGGTGAATGTTGTAATTTGTCAGTGTAATCCTAGGTCATTGTGTTTGCACATTCCTGGCAAGTACTGATTTTCACAGACTGCAATAATGTGTACTTTTATGCAGCAACCATACTTAACTTTTTGGTATTTAATGAAGAAGAGTTTGAAAGCTTCTGCTCCACAAGTAATATTTATGAACATAGAGCTCTCATTGCCCCTAGATAATATATATCATAATCTTTTGTACGATGGTCCCCCATTGTAGCGTTTAAGAAAAGCAGAAGAGGACGACGACCCTTTAAGTCCATTGTTAATGGGATAATTGAAAAAGCAGATTTAATTGATGACACTAATTAAGGTGAAGTGATATAACTTTCTTGTGGTATTATGTAATTATATAGTTAACCCAAAAGAAAATATCAGAAATCCCTTTGGTTTATACCAAAAAACTGCTCTTTCTTGTGATTAAAAAAGAGTTAAATCAAAATAAAAAAGTTGTGAAATTAGAGTTTTTGTTCTAGGGTTACTGTAATTTACCCTAGTAGTAATTATTATTATTCTTTTATTTATCAGGAGCCACATTGAGATGGAGAAGAGATTTCGAGTATGGACATACAGGGAAGGAGAGCAACCACTTTTTCACACAGGCCCGATGAATGATATTTACTCCATTGAGGGGCAAATCATTGACGAATTGGACAGTGGGAAGAGCCCATTTTCAGCTAAGAATCCTGATGAGGCGCTTGCTTTTCTCGTCCCAGTTAGCATAGCCAGTATCCTTCATTTCATCTACAGACCTTACGTCACCTACTCTCGTAAACAAATCCAGGACATTGCCGAGGACTACATTGGCATCATTTCCACCAAATATCCGTACTGGAATAGAAGCGGTGGAGCTGATCATTTTCTGATTTCCTGTCACGACTGGGTATCCTTGTTCTTTCTTGATTCTTGATATATATCTACTTAATTTGAAAAGGAGGGGGTGGAGAAGAAGGGTTATGCTAGCAACTTCAACTTTTGAAAGTCCATGTTTTGATCACAATGTTCGTTGACTGATCTCTTCCATTTGATATGTATCAGGCACCAGATGTTTCGGCTGCGAACCCTGATTTGTACAGGCACTTCATTAGAGTTCTTTGCAACGCCAATTCCTCAGAAGGGTTCAGACCAGCAAGGGACGTCTCCTTGCCGGAGTTCAAGCTCCCGCGTGGAAAGTTAGAACCAGAACACATCCCGCAGCCGTGTAACGACAGTCGCTCGATCCTTGCCTTCTTTGCCGGGGGAAGCCATGGGAGTGTGAGAAAGATATTATTCAAACACTGGAAATTAGTAAAAGACAATGACATTCAAGTTTACAAATACCTCCCTGAAACCCTAAATTACACCGAGCAAATGAGTAAGAGCAAGTATTGCTTGTGCCCTAGTGGATGGGAAGTTGCAAGCCCTAGGGTAGTCGAGGCAATTTATTCAGGCTGTGTTCCGGTGATCATTTCAGACTATTATGTTCTGCCGTTTAGCGACGTTCTTGACTGGAGTAAGTTTTCCGTTCATATTCCGGTTTCAAGGATACCGGAGATTAAGACAATTTTACAAAACATTCCTGTGGAGGAGTACTTGGAGAAGCAGCAGAGGGTTGTTCAAGCGCGGCAACACTTCAAGCTCAATCGACCAGCTAAGCCCTTTGACGTGGTGCATATGGTGATGCATTCTGTGTGGCTCCGGCGGCTTAATCTCAGGCTGCCAATATAAGTAATTTCATGATTTAATTAGACTATAGCTTCACACACACACTCTCACACACACACACACTCACACACACATATTGTATCCAAAAACTACAACGCCATGCATGGCACGTGCTCTTGTACACGTGGCCAAATTACTATATAATATATATGCATAATGTCCTTATTTATTATTTCAGTAATTATCTTTTGTGCAAATATAATTCTTAAGTTTGTATATAAAAAAATCTATTGAGTTCGGGTTTGGATTGATTAATTAATCAATTAATTAAAAAGTAAAACAAGTCAAGGCAATATTTTTTATTTATACGTTTTGTTTTTATCTTCTAATAATTAAGAGACTTTATTTCTCCTAAATTTGAATAACAAAAATCTCATTTCCAATTAACAGCTTTAATCATGATTCTTCAAGATCCAACATTAACGTTTACGTTTCTCTCATTGATCATATATATATATATATAAGATTAATTTTGTAGATAAATTAATTAAGGAATTTCATTGGATTTGAAAACTGAAATCTTGAGATGAGGAATGCTCCTTTTAAGATTAATAATAATAATAATAATAATAAACTGAAAGTAATTTGAACTCTGCATTACAGATCTTAAATTTGAATTAGAATATACATGCTGTATTAAAATTAGGAACGATTGGGGTTTTATAAATTTTCCCGAACTCACAAAGCATGCCTAGGTGGTAAGGTTTCCTCACTTAAAAAAAGAAGAAGGAATGCTCTTTACAAGATTAATAATATTAATCAATCAATTAATTAATTAATTATTATTATGATTATTATTATTACTAAAAGATAGTTATGTAAGAATATTTCCCTTAGAGTGGCCGATGTATTAACGGTCCGATCATTAAAGTTCAAGTTCTTTGTAAAGTCTACGGAATCTAATACGTTAAAGCGAAACCGTGATGGATCGGTCTCAATAAACAAGTATTAGAATGGGTACGTTGAGACCCTCTCCTCTAACCATAAAATAAAATCTATTCTCATAAGGTTGTATACATACATATATTGATGGTTTTAAATATATGTATGTGTATAAAATAAAGTTATGGAATTAAAGCAATGTCTTTAATTCCATTTAATTAAAAGACACAACTCTCCTATTGAGAGACACCCATTCGATGGGTATAAAAAGGAGGGTGGTTATTCATTAGGAGAACATTAGAACATTAGAAGTTAAAGAGAATAGAAGAAAAAAAAAAATTGAAAGTAAATCCCTCTCCATTAAAGGGATTGCCGAAAGGAAGAAGGTGTAGAGGAGAAGATCAACAAAGTGATTAGCAAAGGATTTTATGCAAGAGTTCAAGTGCAAAATGGATAATGGTAAGTTTTCAATTCTCCATTGTTCTAGCATTGAAGTTTTCATCATCAATATATAAGATTAGTGGGATTAAATGGTCTATGTGTTTGGGGATAGATTTCGTGATAGAAATCAGTAAAGATTATAATTAACAAGTTATTATTATTATTATCATTAAAAGATTGGAGATTTTATAGTCTTTTGATCGATTCACACATGCTTTGCTTCTACGATACAACTTCTGTGGTGTATTTACAATGCGAAAGAAATCTTGTAACTGAAGCTTGGTGCAGGTGCTGTGTCCATTAGGCACTGCTGAAGGATCACTCATTTCTCTTTGGCCCTTTACAGCTTTTAAACCAAATACCTTAGCGAAATTCTATAAAATATAATATTTTAAATAATTTAATTTATTATTTAAATAATAGCTAGCTCGATTTATTAATTTATTTATGTTTATCATGATGATCCGTTCTGTAAATAGAATGAAATTACATGGGGCTAGAGTGACTCTGACGTGAGAAGATGCGCAACAATTGTTATTTTGGAATTTTATTTATTTATTATTTTCTTTTTCCTTACCGTCAGGTCGGTTAAAATGTAATTATTATTATAATTTAAATAATTATTTACGTTATTTTTAGAATAAATTTAGAATTTATCAAATTACATTTGGCCATGATCTTAACACTAAAAATTAAAAAAAAAAAAAATTCACACCGGGTGAATGTTTGATTTTCTCAAGTGGTTAACCAAGCAGGCAGCAACCAGACAAACCATAGATTTTTAGCTTCGTCACCATTTTCTTTGTCAATATATATATATATATATATATATCCTGGCTCACGCTTTCCTTCCCTTTCTCTCTGGAAGACACCAAATCCCAAACAAACTCTCTCTGTGCCCCCTGCATTTTGAACTCCCTTTCTCTCTCTCTCGCACTCGCTACAAATTAACCGTTTTGCTCCCTCTCATTTTCTCTCGCTAGCTGTCTTTCTATGTGCTGCTTTCTACCAGATATGTGGAGGAGAAGAGAGAGATAGAGGATTTTGATTCTCATGCTGATTGAAAATGGAAACCAATTCATCTGCGTTGATTTCTTTCCTGCTATTCCTTTCCGTTTTGATTCTGTTTGGTTGCATAAATAACAATTTCTTCTCTGTTAATTCTTCTCCTAAATTCGAACACACAGCAATTTTCACAGTTCCAATCGTTGAGTTACAGACAAAAGCAATATCAATCAGTACCAGCTCTGATCAGCATCACGATGATCCGATCCTAACGGCTCACAATTCTTCTGCTCCATATGGCAGCACTACTGTACTCTCTGGAGCTGTAAGTAATTCATCTCTCTTCTCTTAACTGTGCTTTTGATTAACTGTGCATGATGATTAGAAAAATTTGAAGAAGAAGATGAAAACTGTGAAGTTGAGCAAGGAAGAAGAAGAGATGGAGCATGGACTTGCAAGAGCTCGAGCGAAGATTAGAAAGGCAGCTTCGTTAACTGGAAATATTTCGAGGATTGTCGCCGACGGATATGAAAACGACGTCGGCGTTTCTATTTATCGAAATGCAAGAGCGTTTTATCAGTAAGTCGGTTAATTACTGTAAGTAGCTGCAAATTATTCAACACCGCAAAAAGAAACAGAATTCTTTTTTTGTTTTCGGAAAATTAAAAATTAAAAAATTTTAATTACTATCAGACTCTAAACACCTAGCTGTTTGAATCAAATCAAGCTGAACCGGACCTGACCGGCTAGTTGAACTAGTATCAGTAAACTGGACAATAACCATTTTGGCCTTTCTGTTCAAGCAATGGAGCTTGAAAGAGTTTTTTTATGCATCTATTTTAAAATAAAATAATATTATGTTTAATATTATGCAAAATCTAATAAATTCCTAACATGCGTATATATGATTGTGAAAAAAAGAGAGGCTATAAGTGAGCCAATGGTTCAACCGATGAACCAAAATCTTTGCTGCTTCACTGATTTTTCGGGTCCTAATAAGTAATAGTTGTGATATCTAAAAAAGAAAATTGATCAGGAGGGTATATTATTCAAATCGGTAATTAATTCATAAATTAAAAACTACATATCATGATGTGCTAAACCATTAAACCTTTCATATTCAAACCAATTTCTAGTGGGTGATATATGAAATTCGAGTTTTGAAAATTAATCTAGGTATTGGTTATAGTGAAACAAATTCAAATTTAATCCAAATTCAATCAACTAATTAAAAATAAAATAAAATAATATTATTTGAATAAAAATAATTAATTTTGAATGATTCAATAACCTGAAATTCAGTCCCTTATTCTTTTTCAGTAAGTCTTTGATTTTGACCTACTACTTATGCTTCAAACTAAAATGTGCGAGCTAATTAATATAAATTAATTTAGAAACATTATTATTTGCTAATTCAGCAAATTAATCAAAAGTGCGCACGCGTATGCTGGAAATGAAATCCAAAAAATCTAAATTAATTTACAAAACTTGAAAAAATAGCTAAATAATAATAACAATATAGGATAAATTAGAGCTTTGAAACTATATATACTGCTTTGCTTGTACGAAAACTCTGTTCTTTGTGCGATTGTGGAAAAATGGAGAAAACTATTATAAGTGAAGCATGGTGTGTGTGCACATATGTGTCAATAGCGCACTCAAAATTCACTCATTTCTCTTTGGCATAGATTACTGTTTACAATCGTATGGTGTAATGTGAATCATAATAACTACTGCTACACTGGCAAAAAGCGGCCTTTGTTCTCTATTGTAATAGACAATGTTGAGATGGATGCTGATGCTTTTTATGGTTAGTGGGTTTTGAAAGGGAAAAATTGTTTAAGTGGTCCATTCTTCCTCTGAGCTGAAAATAACAGATTACTAGGTATCCGGCAAGCTGTAGCTGGCAAGCTCATCATACATGACATCCTCAAGGTGTACTCATTATGGTCACTATGTACAAAATGGTTGAGTGGACTTCAGACCATCGAATAGTGTTCTAGCCAATGATCACATTGCTGCTCTCTTTTCTTAGATATATAGAATAAAATATTCGTATTTTTAAAGAGAATAAAATTATGGTTTGCAGTGTCATACTCACAAATTAACTATTGTGGGTTGAGAAATTCTTACATGATCAACCCCGTTTTGGATCAAGACGAATTTTATTAATTAAGATCAACGGGTCCGCAAGTAGAACCAAATTGTCCAAAGCTTTTTTGTTTTATTCAACACCATGAAGCAAACTACATGGTTTGGTGGTGAGCCTCGTCCCATGACCTTCAACACCTTAATTAGTCTTTTGTCAACCTGATAGGGATTTTGCTTTTGTTATTCCTAGTTTTAGCGTAATCTTTTCTCTATTTGACAGTGTATATACATGTTGCCGCAACCAGTAATATCTAAAATCAGTTCTATTGTGATTCTACAGTGATCATTCAAAGTTTTAACTGAGATTTACAGGCGTGTTGAGGTCATCTCAGGGTTGCTGCTTGATGTTAATTTGCACATGCAGGTTAATACACACACACACACAAACACATATAATTGATTGATTGATCTGGGTTCTTATTAGCTAGCCAAATATGTGCGATTCTGGGTTCTTTTAATTGCATTATCATGATTAGCTATTGCCAATATCAACGTCATTATCCTCATGTACCATCATAACAGATAGTTAAAGGGCATCTCTCTTTCAACTTCTCTGCCAAGTCCAGCATATGCTTACTTACATTGTGAATATGTATACCTTTAAATTAATCATCTCAACCATTGCAGAAGTTACATGGAGATGGAGAAGAGATTCAAGGTCCACGTATACTCAGAAGGAGATCTACCAATTGTCCACGACGGGCCATGCAAAGACATATACACAATAGAGGGGAGGTTCATACACGAGATGGAGCATGGAGCCAAGAGTTTTAAAACAAGGAATCCTCGACGAGCACATGTTTACTTTATGCCTTTCAGTGTCACATGGATGGTCAAGTATCTCTACAAGCCTCTCACCTACGATCACACAGCAATGAAACAATTTGTGGCTGATTATGTGAGAGTGATATCGAGCAAATACCCCTTTTGGAATAGAACTCAAGGAGCCGATCACTTCATGCTTTCCTGTCATGATTGGGTGAGTAATTTCACTTAGAAACGTTTCATTTCATCTCCAAATTAATGACTAAGACACACACACACACACACACACTCGAAGTAATATTTGAATTCTCATGACTTGACAGGGTCCCCATGCTTCCCACGGCAATCCTTTCCTTTACAATACATCAATACGTGTCCTGTGCAATGCCAATAGCTCAGAGGGTTTCAGCCCTCGAAAGGACGTAAGCCTTCCTGAAATTCACCTCTACGGTGGCAATGTATCCCCCAAACTCAATTCCCCTCCACCAGCCACCAGCCCACGCCCCTACCTTGCATTCTTTTCCGGTGGGCTTCACGGCCCAATCCGTCCCGTCCTCCTAGAACACTGGAAAGGCCGCGATCCTGATCTTCAAGTCTACGAGTACCTCCCTAAAGACCTGGACTACTACTCATTTATGCTCCGGTCCAAGTTCTGCCTCTGTCCAAGTGGCCATGAAGTGGCTAGTCCAAGAATTATTGAGGCCATTTATTCTGAATGCGTGCCTGTTATTTTGTCGGATCATTATGTGCTCCCGTTCAGTGATGTCTTGAGATGGGAGGCCTTTGCAATCCAGGTGAATGTATCGGAGATACCAAGATTGAAGGAGGTATTGGTGTCCGTTTCAGAAGAGAAATATAGGAGGCTTAAGGAGGGCTTAAGAGCTGTTAGGAAGCATTTTGTGTTGAACCAGCCTGCTAAGAGACTTGATGTCTTCCACATGATCTTACACTCCGTCTGGCTTCGGAGATTAAATTTTAGACTTTTATAAGTATATATATTTTAATATTCAATACATGCTAATCCTAAATATAAAACAGGAAAAAAAAAGTGTAAAACAGCTCGTTGAGTCCTCGACTGGCAACAGTGTTGTAACAGAAAATGAAATGAAATCTTGATAGTTTTTTTTTTTTACTGCTACGTAGGTTTCTGAGCCGGGTGCAATCTAGGATGCCTGATGGTGTTCATAATGGATGCTTGAAGTGGGCTGATTGTGCTCCTTAATTTGATTGGTAAGCCAGGCCCATAATTTGCCTTCTATTTTATTTAAGGGCTTAAGTCCAGCCCATTATTCTCTGAGTTGATGCTTTAGAGCCTGCACGCACTACCGTAGGCTGTGTAGCTCATTAAAATAATTCTTAAAAAAAATAAAAATTCTTAAACAGTCCCATTATAGTGGATTTAAGTGATTATCACCTGTAGTTCATTAACCCTGCCTGAATATTAATTTATAAAATTGAAATTAACAATTAAATTATATATTTGTACAAATCCTAGCTACCAATAAATTAATAAATTCATTAATGAACTAGCACATTAATTAATATTTACATCATGCATGATCACTTAATTTATTGCAACAAAGTTGTGAGAAAATCGTTCGATTTGAGATTTGAGCAAGTCTCCAAAAGAGAAACGATGCCTTTCATGTGGACTCATATTTGCGATCGTCCTCGCCGGCGTTGTCGTCGTGGTAATCACTTCAAGATCAGTTAGACCCATTTCTTTCTTTATTGACTTGATGAATCCCATATCTACTTCATTCCCTGAGATGTCTCTAACATAGAAAGCATTCACTGCTTTCTCTCCTTGAGTTGCTACATCCGCTCGAACGACAGCCAGGCCATTTTCTCGGAGAACTCGAGTTATGTCCGATAGTAGCCCTACTCTATTTTCTGCACGTAACCTCAGCAGAACACCCTGCTCCCACAAAGAAAATATAAATAAGCTTGACCATTGAGAATCATTTGATAGTAGATTTATGTAACAATAATTTTGTTTTTAATTTGTTTTTTACGAGGGCTGACCTCGCTAACCCGACGCTCTATGGCAGCCTCTAGGCATTTAATGACTCGTTCTTTCTCACTTTCTGTGTGAAGTGCATACCCATCGCTGTGTCTAACGAAGTATTCCTGAAGCCAACGAATATATATTTGTGTTTGATGAGAAAAAAGAATGTGGCATGATATATTATATGAATGTTTTTATTGCTACTTACTTGAAATGCACGGCCATCATGAATATCAGAACTGACCGAAGCATGGAAAATCACATATTGCATATCGTTAAGTGTGCATATGGTATCGAACATGAGCCTTGGCCGATCCTTGCACTCTATGTTAACAATTGAATACTCCTTTTGGTCACAGTTCTCGATCGAAACCACCATCTTTGAACCTCCTTCGTTGTTAATCAACCCGGATCCTGTTGCGGATGAGCTTCTGGGGCCGTCAAAATCTCTTACCGAGAGCATGAGTTGATGCAACCTCCTTTCTACATTGCTTACGGTGCCTTCCCCTCCTAGAAAGCCCCCAGTCTTCACTTCTCGGTTGTTGATCTGGGATGGCCCACCAGCGCTTCGCACTGTGTTGGCGCGGAGCACTGTGGTCAGATGATCCTCGATGGAGGCGAGGCGGCGAGGGTCTTCAATTGGGGTGTCGGAGGATGGATCGGAGATATAAGCGACACAAGCTAGTCGAGCATTGTGGCTCCAAGCATGGACTTCCACGATGTTGCAATGAAGGTCTGCTAAGGCAGCTGAAATCTCGGAGAAGAGGCCAGGCCTGTCGGCTCCTGACATTTCAATGGCCGTGTGCTCGCTTGATTGGTCGGCTTCGGAAACATTGTTGGTATATGCTCTTGCATTAGGAGGGCTTGGGGTACTCTCCCTCGTTGTCCCTATAGCCTGCAAATTAATTTTGTTTTTGGGTTCAGTGGTAATTCTTCGTTAAATTAATTACAATAACCATGACGCCAATCGCACTAGCTTGATGAAATTAAGATTACAGTTGATTACCTGCTGGATATAGTTGATAACATTGTGATCTCTAAGTTTCTTACCGTTCTCATCTTTAACATGAAAAACTGCATGAAATTAAGCGCAAGTGATCAATATTCGTTCATGATAAGACCCAACAAAATGTAGTGAATAGAGTGCATAAAATACTTGCCATCCATGAACCACCCAGCATCAGAAGAAATATAGCCTTTCGAGATGGTGAGATTCAGGTCTGTCAGAACTTGCACAACCTCCAGGAGGAGGCCCTGCTTATTTACGCTATCAACCTTCACAACTGTGCAATCTTCCATGCTTTCATTATCAATACAAACTCTACAACTGCAATGCCATGATGAACAATATATGTTGGCTTCAGGAGCCTGCAGCTATGGTGATTATCATAGGTTTGGTTATAATAAAATTCAAGGTTTTTACATTGAAAGATAATCACTTACGTGGGCCCAAATATCCTCTCAGGCAGACTATCAAAATCAGGATCAAAGTAAGGCCAACAAACATTCTTCATTCTGCAAATCAAGATAGATCGAAAATCTATAAACTAAGACTCCCACATCATCATAGTTTGAGAGAATTTACTAGCCTTTGAAAAACTTGTTTGTTTAGTAATGCAGCATTAAACTAGCGAATAATTTCTAATTTAAGCACAGTAACAAGAAATTCTAGCTGCTTAACAGCTCATCAATGCTGGAAAAAAAATAGGATAGTCCAAAAATATTTTCTTAACCTTCCGGTTTCCAATATTTGATATCTTAAAATACTTGAAGCCATTGCTGGTGGAGACCGGTGCTCTACTACCATGCATATGTTGCTGTTTATTTAGCCTAAATTAAGCTCCCCCTTTCTTCTTGGCAACTCTTTATTTTCTCGCAATGACTATGGGCTATATATAGCGAATTACTTCAATTTCTATGGGCTATATATATCAAGAAACTGGGTTCATGCACAAACATATAATCAAGCAGAGGCAATGATGTTCGTGTAAATTCTTCTTCTGAAAGTCTCGGATCCAAACATTTCTTTCCTTTCAAAGAAAACAAATTAAAATATTGTATGATTACTTAAAATGTAGTTACAGAAGGAGAATATGCATGCAGATTGAAGAGAAAGTTAAGCAGCACAGTAGCTTACGTTGAAATTATGCGGCGGTGGAGTGGCGGAGCTTAATTATGAGGCAGAAATGCCGCCAGAAGAAAGAGACGAGAATCAAGAAGGTGTCAATCCGATCCCTCTTGAAGAAGAAATTAAGAAGATTTATATCAAGAAAAAGTGGGATCCCTTCTTCAATATATATGGGAGAAGAGAGAGGCAAGAGTACCGTTACTATTTTGAGGTTTGTGAATGACTTTTCATTAGCGTAAATAGAATATTAAATACTTGTGGAAGAAAATTATTACAAGATAAAAGGCAGATGTATAAAAGTCAAATAACACTTATCGAGATGATTTTGTCCTCTTTTCTTTGCCCTCATCATGTCTCCCAATCATATCCACATGCTTCCCTGTGTCTTTGGCGCCACCATTTATCGAGTGGATAGTAATTTATCCCATTGTAATAAAATAAGTAATTAGTGAAGAAAATTCCTTCCCCACGTTTGAGCTTCTGATCGCTAACGTCCAGACTGGCCAAACACGTCATTCAAATATATGATCAGGAGGTGTTTTAGTCGTATGATAGCTAGCTATAGCTAGGTATTTGTACCTAGTTCATACTGGTCAAATTTGCTTTCAAGATACGCAATGAGCTATGAAGTTATCATTTTCATAGTAATTTCACAAGGGATATCTGCTAGAGCAGCCTGTGAATCAAAAAGTTTGACTAGGGTTTAGAGATAAAGCATGGAAGATAAGGGTTTCGGAAAAATTATTATTTGGGCTAGATCCATTCAACAAAATAAATTAGATTACGGCACAACGAGAGATTTATTATACGGTTTAGATTCATTTGGATTAAGGGTTTACTGATTGCATGAGTCATTATATTTGTATTAATTTGATTTATGCTAATCATGCAAGAATTTATCATCATGAATATCGAGTTCATTATACTGACAAAATACAAATTGTTTTGGTTCAATCTTAAGGTTTTGGAGCTTAAAATGTAAGAGGAATCTTGCCTGTGAACTTCAAGGAAAGCGGTAGCAAAGTTCATGGAAATCCACCCTAAAAATGGTGTATTATTCTCGCACCAAGAACAAAATTCTTGACATAGGAGGAAATAGCCTATCACCTTCTATTCATGTTGACTTGTAGAAAGTATTTTTTATTCAAAAATATATTAAAATAATATATTTTTTATTTTTAAAAAATTATATTTGATATCAACACATCAAAAATATATATAAAAAATAAATTAAATAAAAAATAAATTAATTTTTAAATTTTTAAAAAATATTTTTAAAACACAACAATAAACAACCGTTTAATTGCATCCGTGAGACATTGAGTTTTCTCTTTTAAGATGCCAAATTTGCTGAACTCGTGTCAAAAAATTGAGAAAGAAATGTCCAATTGCCACTTCTCAAGCTCCCTGGACCAGTGCCTAATTTTTCAATCAGCTGTGATTTAACAAAATTAAATCGCTCATGTAGAAAAACAGGTGTCCTGATTTTCAGCGCGTGTTAATTTTCTAGCTTATCTCATCACTGTACGTTAGCAAGAGTCAAAGATAACATGGTTCGATCAATCCTATGATTAATGATATCTGGCTGTCATTTCTTCTAATGGAAGTAAACCGATTAATGATAAAAGGATGTCTCATCCTAAGAAATTCACTTGATAATAAAAAATTTAAGATTTATATAATAGATTTTAAATTTGAGTTAATGTGTATATTTTTTATAAGAATATAAGATAATCGAGATTTTATTCGTTTATTTTTTATAAGAATCTAAGATAACTGAGATTTTATTCGCTCACTTAAACCTACAAAATATATTTTTTTAAGAGATAAGGTTTTCTTGAATTCAAAAAATGATAAAGGATGTCTCGAGTCAATCCAAGATAGTTTCATAAACATGAAATCTAGGAAATAAAAGTTAAATCAACTCAGGTTAACTTTTAAAAAATCAAAATAACTTAACAAGAAAAAAAACAAAGATAATAAAAAAAATAAAAAAGATATCTATAGTGAAAAAAGTAATATAATTAAATACAATGGATTATGTTCATAATCGATTAAGATCCGATGTTAAACTCAAATGATGAGACATTAAAAATTGATTGCAAAAACCTACAAGTTCTTACAAGGTGATTCAATCCATTTGGTCTAAAACTTACAAGGCATGATCAAGAGACCTGCTCGTACGAATGATTGTCTGATTGATATTGATAAAATAGAATAATCAACATTTGCGTCGTCGAGTACAAGTTATATTGTTTTGAAGTACAAGTCATCTGATGCGTTCAATCTACTATCTGAATACAAAGTTTAAATCACCTCAATGGAGGCAAGTATAGATAGATGTCTCCACAATTATATTCTAAGCCAAAGAATCAAAGATTAGATCTCAAAATCTCACTTCTTTTCTCTTAGTTCTCTCTCCTAAAACCATGCATGCATCCAGATCAGTAAAGGAGGGCTCATGTGGGTTGAAATACCATGCATGCTGGTGGGCACAAGCATTATATAGGCATGGCAGCTCCTAGGGGATGCATAATGGTTGTGGCCACACTAGTAGCCAGCATAGCTTTTCATAAATCATGAGAAGATATTTGATAAGCTGCTCTGTTGATTTGATCCAGTCACTTGAAAGTTGATGCACTCAAAATAATACATGTGTTTGGTATTTTTTTTGTTTTTATAGTTGAGGTTTTAAAAAATTAATTTTATAAAAAGTATTTTTTATGAAAAGCATGTTCAAAATAAATTTTAAAGTGTTAGGTTAAAACTGTGATTGAGTTTGAGGTTGATAAAAAGCATTTTCGTGTATTTGATTAACATGTTTTTTATATTACTGTCAACTTGTGAAATTACCTTAAAGTGTATGTGTGTATTATTTTTTAAATATTTAATAATTATAATCATAAAATATAATTAATAATTCAAGTAAATTAGATATTTGTTTTTATTCTCTCATCAAACTACTTGTAATTTCATCACAGATTAAATCTATATGTGAAGGCTTCTGCAATCCAGGAACAACATATAGTAAAATATTATCTAAAATAAAATTAGGATTACAAGATAAAAATTATATTATAATATTCTTTTAATATATATAGCCCTCTTCAGCAGATTGAAACACACAGAAAGCAGTTTTTGCTGCTTTCCAAGAAACTTATTTTGAAAAAGACACAAAAAGCAATATTTTGCTTCTTTTCAAGAAATTTTACCTAATAGCTAAAACAAAATGGTCCCGGTTAGTGTAGCTAATCACTGTTCACGCACACACAAAACACTGTGTACTGGTCGTTTGCTCCGGTGCTTCGCGCGTGTATGTGCTCCTTTTTTTTTTTTTTGCACAGGTCTTCTTTTTCTAATTTGTATGGTGAAAATAGACATAAAACTAATTGTGGCCGAGTGGTTCTCTCCGTGTTGGTGGACTTGCTGCGCGCGAGTTCGAACCTTAATCAGTGAAACTGATTTTGGTTTTGGCTTTTTTTTCTTTTTTTTTAAAAAAAAAACCGGTTGGTTTTGTTTCCCCACACTGTCACCTTTTTCTTTGTTATTTTTTGTGGAAACCGGTTTGGTTTTGTTTTTTTTTTATATATATATATATATATATTAAAATTTTCATATGAAGAAATTTCATAATAGTTTTTTTTTCATTTATTTTATTTTTTAATTGCTTTTTTGTTAATATTTTTAGGTGTTAAAAGTTTTAATTATTATATATAAGACATTCAAAATAATGATAACGATTATTTGTAAAAAAAATTTCTTATAAATATGTTAGACTAATTATCATTATTTTGAATTTATGTTGAATTTAAGTTGAATTATAAAATAAATTAATCTTAATATAGTGAATTCAATAATTCAGACATCCCAGTTTTCTTACTTTTTTAATAATGATGATAATTTCATGTTGATTATTTCATTGAAATTTACTAAATATATAAATTTATTTCGATTTAAAATTCATATATTGTTTAGAAAATTTGCACTTGACATGAATTTTACCCAAATTTATTATTTTATCTAAATTGATATTAAAATAAAAAAATCCCATAATTAATTATTTTCTTTTAAAAAATATATATCACTTGCAATAGGGTGCAAGGTATGGACTAATATATATATATATATATATATATATATATATATATATATATATATATATATATATATATAATGTTGATTTTTTCCAAAAAATTCAATGGCAACATGAATAAAACTGGCTTCTTTGATTTCTTCTCCACTGCGCTCTTTGACGGCCACTTGCCATATGAAATCTATCGTGTAAAACGTGGTATGTCTATGACAACTTTTAGATTTATTATATATGTGTTTTTTCATTTTAAACCTTATACCTTTTAATCTTAGATTTTATTTTAATTCTTTTTTTTTTATCTCGGGCCCTATGGTCTCTTCTATAGTTTTTATTTCTGTCCATATTTATATATACACGCTCTTAATTTTCTCTCTCTCAATGTTATTAAGATTTTTTTATTTACTGTTCATGTTTTAATATGTGCTGGTAGTCGTTTGAAATTTAATAATTATTATGATTTCTCTTTCTTTTTTCCTTCAAGTCAGATAATTTCTTAAAATATAATAATATTGATTTTTATTTTGTTTTTAAATTGCTTTTTTTTTAGTATTGCTAGGTCTTGAATTTTTCTTTTTTCCTTCAAGTCAGATAATTTCTTAAAATATAATAATATTCATTTTTATTTTGTTTTTAAATTGCTTTTTTTTAGTATTGTTAGGTCTTGAATTTTCTAATTATTATAGATAAAATATTCAAAATAATGATTATTTGTTGGTTTTCTTTTCTTTTAAGTATATCAAACCAATTATATATTTGTATATTTATGTAATATTAGCATCTTAAAATGTGTGTGTGTGTGTGTGTGTGACATAGATTTTTTTTTAAAAAAAAAACTTTACTCAATATCATCGATTGCGATTTTGCTATCTACCAATTAAATTATTACTAAATTAGTTTAAAAAATCAAATTAATTGGTGCTCATAACAAATCACTCATTTGTGTTAAAATTCAATTACTGTAATTTTACTATTTGCTAATTAAAAAATTTATAAAACAAATAAAATATACATAACAATCAATCAGTATGTTACACGGAGCACATGGCTCATTTCAACAAAAAAATTTCAATTCCAACTGTACAATCTACTGATACAATATTTATCAAAATAGTTTTAACAGTAGCAACATTCATCACTTTTAGATGGAAAAAAACCCTTTCTAACATATTCCATTAATTACAATTTTACAAATTAAATATCAAAATAACCAGTTACAGCATGTATAAAATCATTCCATTTTCTACATAAAAAAAAGCCTATATAAAACATTCATAAAAAAATAGCCTAATAATTTTTTTTTGTTTTATCATCTATTATACTTTTTTATGTGCTCTTTCTTTTATTTTTTAATTGGTTTTATTGTTATTATTCTCAAGTTAGATGAATTTTTTTCCCTGATAATTATGATGTTTTTTTTTTTGTTAAAGTTATTATGATTTCTTTTTTCTTTTATTTATTTATGTTCTTTATTTATCATTAACACAATAATAATAATAATAATAATAATAATAATAATAATAATAATATATTCTTTTTCTTGCTTCCTTTTTTGTTAATGTTTTTTAGTGTTTTTTCTTTCGGGATAATTTGATAATTTTAATTGTTTTTGCAATAATAGCAATAGTCATTTTGTATCTAATATTACTGGGGATAAAAGACAACTCAAAAACAAAAAATAAACAAATTTACCTAGGTTATCTACAATTAAAAAACGATACAAGTCACTTTTGTCTCGATTACACTGTTCCTTTTAAACGGTAAACAAGTCATTATTATATGTTTTAATATTTATTGCATATTATCGCCTAAAAATATATAAAGAGATAAAAAAATGACCTCAGATTTTTTCCAGGAAAAAAATTAATATTAGCATTCTTAAATACATTTAATATAATAATATGATGAATAAATTTTATAAAATTAAAAAAAAAAATTGGTTTTGAATTTTAATTTTGTGCTCTTTTGTTCAAGTTTATTTCTTTAAAAAAAAATATTGGATTTTTAATATTTAAGATCTAATATTACCCGGGAAAAAATACAACTAAAAAAAAAAGGTACACAAATTTGCCTAGATTATCTACAATTAAAAAATATACAATGCACTTTTCGTTTCGACTACATTGTTCTTTTTAGGCGGCAAATAAGTAATTATAGCACGCAAAAAATTTATATTTCTTTTTTAAAAAAAATTGCAATAGTTTTATTTATAATGTGTCAAATCTAATATTACTAGGGGAAAAAGGCAACTTATAGTTTTTTTTTTTACAAATTTACCTAGGTTATCTACAATTAAAAAATATAAAAATCACTTCCCATTTCGATCACACTATATAGCATGTGGGACTAAATATATATTTTTAATATTTATTTAATATTATCGCCTAGAAATATATATAAAGAGAAAAAACAATGACCTACAATTTCTTGCAAAAAAAATTTTAATATTGATATTCTTAAATATATTTAATATAATAATATGATGAATAAATCTTATGAAAAAAAAACTTTGGTTTTGAATTTAAATTTATATTTTAGACTATTTTTTTTCCGTTTTAAGAAATGGTGACTTTTTTTTCACATGTATTTTTTATTTTTAAGTGTCCAAGTCAATTGCTCTTTTTTAACCGGGTTTCTTTGTTTTTTTTTTAAACCAGAGTATCCATGACAACAAATTTCTAATAAATCATATCACCTTCTTAGCAAATTTTCTAACAAATTTTATCAAAAAAATTTTAGCTATAGCAATATTCAATCATATTTTGGTTGAAAAAAACTATTTTTAACAGATTTTATCAATTACAATTATACTAATTAAATATTAAAATAACAAAATACAACATGTATAAAATCAATCAATTTTCTATATAGATAAAAAACACCAGCGAAGCGGGCAAATCAGCTCGCCTATAACTAAAACAGCTCGAAAAAACACTATTCATGCAGACTGAAAACACTATGGAGTGGATATTTGTCTCCTTGCTTCGCGCGAGTTTGTGCACCTTTTTTTTTTTTTTAAACCGATACTCTTTTTGTATTTTTTATAGTGGAAATGGACAGATGAGAGGGTTTGGCCGAGCTGCTGTCTCGCGCGCTGCCAACACAAGCGCGCGTGAGTTCGAGACGCTCAGCCACCAAATTGAAATTCTGATTCCCTTTTTTTTTATTTGTTTTTTTTAAATAGTTTTTTTTATTACTGTTTTTTTTTAAATGTTTATTTTAAAAAGATTTTTTTTTAATTTTTTTTTAAAGTGGTTTCTTTTTTAAAAAAAAAGTGTTTTTTCTTAATAACTGGTTGTTGTTGTTGTTGTTTTTTACAAATGTTATTTTCTGGTTGTTGTTTTTATTTTTTTACAAATTATTTTTTTAATTTTTTGTTAATTATTTTTTTAATAACTGGTTGTTGTTTTTATTTTTTTACAAAAAACAATATTTTTTTTTTAATAACTAAAGTGTCCAGGGCAACTTACGTTGACCACGACTAATCTTCGGATCCACTTTTTTTTATAATTTTTTTTTTTACACAAGGACTCATTTTGTATTTTTTTATGGTGGAAATGACATACCAGAAGCTTTGGCCGAGCGGTTGTCCGCGCGGTGCCAACACAGGCGCACGCGAGTTCAAACCGCTTGGACACCAAAATGTGATTTTTTTTTTTAAGAACTGAAAGAAAAAAAAATTAAAAAAATTGTTTTTTTTAAAAGATATTTTTTTATTTTTTTTTAAATGGTTTCTTTTTGAAAAAAAGTGTTTTTTCTTAATAACTGGTGGTTGTTGTTTTTTACAAATGTTATTTTTTGGTTGTTGTTTTTATTTTTTTACAAAAAACAAGATTTTTTTTTAATAACTAAAGTGTCCAGGGCAACTTACGTGGACCACGACTAATCTCCGCATAAACTTTTTTTTGTAATTTTTTTTTTACACAAGTACACTTTTTGTATTTTTTATGGTGGAAATGACATAGCAGAAGCTTTGGCCGAGCGGTTGTCCGCGCGCTGCCAACACAGGTGCGCGCGAGTTCAAACCGCTCGGACACCAAAATGTGATTTTTTTTTTCAGAACTGAAAGAAAAATGTTTTTTTGAAAAAAATGGTTTATTTTTTTTAATAACTGGTTTTTGTTGTTTTTTTTACAAATATGATTTGTTTTTTTAAAAAAACTATTTTTTTTAAATGTTTTTTTTGTTAAAAAAATGATTTTTTTTAATAACTGGTTGTTGTTTTTATTTTTATTTTCAAAAAACAAGATTTTTTTTAAATAACTAAAGTGTCCAAACCAACTTACGTGCACCACGGCTAATCTCTTGATCAACTTTTTATATATTTTTTTTCCTATATTTTTTTGCTACTTATACATATTTTTTCTTAACCGAGGTGTCCGGGTCAGCTTACACGCACCACGGTTCTTTTTTCCCAAGTATATTTTTTTTCCTAGGCAACTGAACGCGCCGCGAATAATCCCTGGGCTCATTATTGTTTTCTTTTATTACCTAAAGAGCTAAAACAACTCGGTTTTCTACTGTAGCCCGTGACTCATAGTCACTATTCATTAGCAATTTGCTCCGATGCATCGCGGCGCACGTCTATCTTTTTCTTTTTTTCAACAGTGTCATACATTTAATATAATAATACAAAGAATAAATCTTTTTAAAAAAAAACTCTTCAAATTTTAATTTTGTGCTCTGTTTTTGAAAGTTTATTTCTTAAAAAATATTTATAATATTTTGGTTTTTAATATTTAATATCTAATATTACTGGGCAAAAAATACAACTAAAAAAAATGACAAATTTACCTAGATTATCTACAATTAAAAAATATTCGAGTCACTTCCCGTTTCGATTGCACTGTTTTTTTAGACAACAGATAAGTAATTATAGCACGCAAAAAACTTGAGGCTTATTTCTAAAAACAAATTACAATATTTTTATTTATAATGTGTCAGATCTAATATTACAAGAGAAAAAAGACAACTCATAAAATTGTTTTGACAAATTTACCTTAATTATCTACAATTAAAAAATCTACGACCCACTTTCCATTTCGATTATACTATAAAATATGTAAGACTGATTATATGTTTTAATATTTATTGAATATTATCGCCTAAAAATATATAGAGAGAAAAAAAAATGACCTACGATTTCTTGCAAAAAAAATTAATATCGGTATTCTTAAATACATTTAATATAATAATATGATTAATAAATCTTATAAATATAACTTTGGCTTTAGCTTTTAATTTAAATTTCTATTTTATACTCTTTTTTTGGTTCTTTTAATAAACGATAACTTTTTTTTCACATTTTTTTTTTATTTTTTAATAACCGTCGTGTTCAAGTATTTTTTTTTAAACGGGTTTATTGTTTTGTGTTTTTTTTAACCAGAGTTTCCGTGACAACAAGTTTCTAACAAATCATTTCACCTTCTTAGTAAATTTTCTAACAAATTTTATCAAAAAAAATTTTAGCAACAGCAATATTCAATCATTTTTTAGTTGAAAAAAAATTATTTTTAACATATTTTATCAATTAAAATTTTACCAATTAAATATTAAAATAAAAAAAATATAACATTTATAAAATCAATCAATTTTTTACATATATAAAAAAGCCCAGCGGAGCGGGCAAATTCGCTCGTACTTTCTAAAATAAAAATTAGTGGGATCCATGATCAAAACTTGAATTTTTACACTTATCTAAACACTCTTCCTCTCAACTTTTGTGCACCCCCCAGTTGCGCCACACTCCCATACACAATGTTTAAGTCAGGCACAAATGAGCTAATCTGCACACTTGCGAACCCAGTCCGTCAAATTCGAAATCAAGAGATTCCCGTCGATGACATCACAGCTAACCCTCCCCCCTTTAAAGGTTCTCAGTTCATGGCACTGACCATAAGCCATGACAGCATGAATGAAGCTCGAGAACTTGCAAAACGTGCCCTAGCTCGTCTCACCATTAATATACAGGTAAAGCAATAGGCAGAAGGCCAAACTGGGAACCCTAAATAGCCCGGAAAGAAAGCTACCCAAAATCAAACTGCTTTGTCAAAGTGATTGGACTGTCACGTTATAGCTGTTTTTTTTTTCAACACGAAAAGGATGAGAGAAAGCTCTGGTGAGATGGAAGCACTGAACATGACCAGCAAAACTTTTCAAGAGCTCTGCAATTAACTTTTTATGAAAAGAAACGAAATAAGTATGGCATTTGCAACTGTTAGTCCTATTGGACTCACTCCCCACCACCGTCAGCTCCCCTTCTTTCACCTGGGATGTTATTATTCATTTTTTTTCCTATTCCTTTTTTTTTTTTTTTCATTTTCAGTGTTCAAACAGTTTTGCCAGTTAAAATGCCAAGAAATAACTCGAAAAAAACATCCCTTCATATTGTGAGATGTCACCAGGCTCTGTATGGAGAACAAATGCCAACAGTTGACATGATCTAGTCTGCGATTGCAAAATTTATGCATGGTTAAACCATGGACCAACTGCTCCATTTATGTGCCCATTGCTGTGGATCCCAACACCATTTGAAATCAGTGGCGGCAATCCCACTGCCATTGGAGGTGGAGCAGCAGGATACAACCCGTGATTGTGTGGTAAGGTGTGGGGGCTCACAAGAGGACTGGCTGGACTCCCCTTGCGCTGTTGTAGGATATGAATCTGCCTGAGACCTTCCTCGTGAATACGCGATATTGTCTCTAATTCCTGCATTGATAGAGCTTCCAATCCAGCTCCATAAAGAGGGGCGTGGCGGGTCATTTCATCTTGAAGAGAAGCTTCAAGGGTGTGGATATATTGCTGGAAAAAAAAAGGGTGAGCATTAATCTGACTGCTGCTTCTAACTCGCACAACATGGAGAAATAACAAGTCTACCATTTAAATTCTATGCATGCTTACAAATGATTAATCAATACAGAGCTTCTATCATTCCAAGCTCATGCTGCCTGAACCAGACATGCTAGGTTTTATTGAAAGAACAAGTAAAAGAAAACATGGTCCACCCTTAATAAGTTAATATTGCGGCTCTTCTATTGCAGTCAGACAAATCATGCACATGCAAAGACCATCCACCTAAAAAGAGATCCCATTTTTAATGAAGTTTACCCTAATTGTTCAAGGAAAAATGAGTCCATCGCCTAAAGCACCGATGTTGCATGCAAGAGTTCAAATGGCAAATTAAGGCAAGCCTGTTGAAAAAAATTCAAGGCAGTGGTTTTGATACTCAAAGACAAAAATGGAAATGCAAACTTGATCAAGTATCATGACTAAGGCATTTGAAATGAACACATTATTACACATGGCTGTGATGATAAAATACTCATAAGAAGCATCCACTATGTAAAGGCAAAAACCTGGCAGGCCTGCAATTTTGATTCCATCCCATCAATATATGCTTCACACCTAGCAACCTGCTCTTCCTTCTCCCTTTTCTCTCCTTCTGTTTGCCCAACTGTTTGTGTCAACCTCCGAACCTCATCCTCCAATGACTGACGGATTTCTTCCCTAGTCACATTCTCAGTAGCATATCGTTTCAGTTCTTCATCAAACCTTTTTCGTGCAGCTTCAGCACTCTTCAGCCTTTCAGCAAGAGCATTTTTCTCTTTCACTACTCTCTGCATGTCATATATTTGCAGCACAGCAGCAGTCAGCATTTAAGGGAGAAGAATGTATGTAAGCAGCTAAAGCTGTTTCCATGAATTTTATGCTTCAACCTCAATCAAAAGAATCTTCTAAATAACATGATCCATCCACCTATCTCAAGTACAAGGAAGAAAATTCTACAGGAGTATTTCAGCCATATACATCTACAATGTTGCTCACAAATATCAACCAGCTCTCTTGTTTCCAAAACATTCCTCCATAAGAAAGCAAAATATGACAAGACTTGGCACAGCAGAGGAATTCCATTTTTTTACTGCAGGAATTGAAATTTACAAATAAACGATATTCCAGAGTCCAGGGGAATTATAGTACATTGTGGAAAGAGGTGAATGGTGGGGCAGGAAATTATTAACTGCCACTCCCTCCATTCTCTTAAAAAAGTCTCCCCCTAGTCTGGGAGTTGTGGGGGCGAGGTAATGGCTTCATAACTTTCATAGCCAAACTTCCAATCATAACCTTTTGACTAATTTAGCAGACTATATACCCTACAGACATAAAAGTAATTTGCAAATAGTTACCTTTCTCTCCCATTCTCTAGCCAAAAACAAAGAAAAATTCTTTAACTTGCATTTCTATACTGGTGAATCAAAAGTATTCCTTTCCATCTCTTTCCTTAATCCCCTCCCCATCCCTTTCTCCCCAGAAATCCCAAACAGCAAGCCAGAAACAACTATATGAGCTGTTGGCTAAGTTGGTATTTCACCTTGAGATAGCAAGCATGAAGTGATGGATTGATGTAGTAAAAAATAGTTGTATTCATGGAGGAAAACATATCTAATGGTCCTACCTTCAATTCATCCCGTTTTCGAGACTTCAATTGGGAGAGTTGTGTCTCGGCATCATGAAGACGGTCTTGAAGAACTTTCTTCTCAACTGTGAGCTTGATAATTTCATCATCTCTCTCTGAACGTACCCATTCAAGCTGACTCTCAACTTCATGTATCTGTTCAGAAAGTTCCTTCTTTTCCCGAGCAAAGCGGTCCATCTCAGCCCTCATTTCAGACTGTCATTTCATCAGTGTTATCAACATTAATTAATTCCCACATAAAAAATTCCTACATGTTAATTAACTGGGTTCCATCAAGTACCTTTAGCCTATTGGTAGCGGCCTCCGAGTCACTCAATTTTTGAGATAGATTTGCCTTCTCCCGGACCAAATTGGAAATTTCTGTTTTCCTCTCATCACGCATACGGATAATTTCATCTTCACTAGCGCATAGCTGGTGCCAAAGAGCAGCCCGATCAACACTTGCAAGTTCAGCAACCTCCCGCATCATGCTCAGAACAGGTTTAACAATCTCTTGCTCCTCGCAGACTAAAATAGCCAGTACATCCAGATCTAGATCTACATCACGACTATTATCTGTAGTACTGGTGGCATGATCAACAAGTCTCTTTAGCATTCTCCCTCTACAGGGCTCATTGGCATACCATTTAAATAGTATAGTGTACAGCATCTTAACAAATCCCTTAACAGAAAGGTCTCTAGAAAGGGCCAGTGTCTCGGCAAGACCAAGAACAACAGAGAAATCATCTCGTTGAACTTGTAGCTGTTCACTGGCTTCTCCCTCTATTATAGCATCTTCATGCTGGAAGTTTTCGGTAACAAATCTGGCATTAAAATTCAATCTTTGAGTGAGACGCCTTTCCAAGACCATTGCTACAGATTGAGCAATAATTGCTCCTCGAGCTATAGCCCTCTCAAAGGTTTGAGAAGCTTCAACAGCAAGGCAAGGTATGGATAACATCTCAATCAGAATATAAATGTCAGAAAAATGACTGCTATAATGGAATGCCTGCTCATCCACCACCTGCAACCTTTCGGCAGCAGCTGTATTTTCTCCAAACAAGAAAAGACCACAAGGCAATGTTGAGCAGCTGTCACCAAGGTCATCATCGCAATCAATATCTCTTAGTATGGTTTCAGCCACATCTCCCCAACTATTCACAGTTTTGCTCAAAAAGTCCAGGACAAAAGGAGAAACGTCGCCCCCCAAAACTTTTAGCCTGCTACGAACAGATCTGACCTACATTAGAAAACAAAGCAGTTTAAATGAGCATTAAAGAGATCTTGTCAAACAACAGAGGAAGTTACTCTGAGAAAGAAATGCATACTGCTTCAGGAAGATGTTGGCATTGGGATGCGGCTTTGAATATAAAATCAATGGTAGCAACAAGAGGTTCATCATTTGAGTCAGCCAAAAGATCAAAAGACTGAAATAGAACACGCTCCCACACATCACTGCCACACTCCAGTTGACCAAGAGCACCAAAAACCTAAGAATGACCATCAAAAACACACAATGAAGTATCTGGAAATAAACTTAAAGAAGAGCAGTATGAGCAATAGGTCAAAATTGAAAGGGAGTCTTTTATAAAAGTGCATCTATTCAACAGTTATCTTACAGGTATCCGCAATGCAGGTTCTGCATCCGGCTTTTGAAGTCTTTCAAGAAGTGCATAAGCAGCCAGAGGATGCTCTGCATGCTCAACCAATTTGGGTACCAAAGAAACCAGGTCAGGCTGCAGATGCTTAGGAGCTTTATCCAACACAAGAGCTATCTTTTGTGCAGACTGCGGTCTTCTTCTTGGCTCTGGGCAGCCTTGCGGAACAGCTCCATCTAGGGCCCTCAGTGAGTTAACAATCAGTCCCAGCAGCTCCTCAGATTGTTCCGGCCACTTGGTCTGAAAGTTCGACTTCTCCAAGTAATTAATATAAACCAAAATATTACTGAGGAAATGTTAACAGTTATGCAGTGGAAATCCATACCTTGGAGCGAAGCGAAGCATTTCCTGAAGCTCCCCCTGCTGTTGTTACTGGTGTATAGATAGGCTGTCCTGGAAGAGCTTGTCCAGGCATACCAGTCCCATTTATGTCAGAGCTCTGAACGGCAGATGCTCTAGTAGAATCATCTAGACCAGAATCCAATCTTTCATGAATAGGAAACCGAGCAGATTCTGTTGCTCCACTTTCCCTGTCAGATTCCAATGGGCTGGCCACACCACTACCATCAGGAGAAGGCTTTGAGAGTGCATCAGAGGAATCATTATTTGAACTTCCTTCAGAAGGTTGGCAACACTCAACCATTATGTCCAAAAGTAAATCTATAATTGCCTGCTGCAAAACTTTCACTCCCATCAACAAATTCATCAAGCTGGGGGAAGATTCATCAGCCTTTGTGGCCTTCTTTCCATCATTGCTACCAGAAAGTTTTGTTGGAAGAAGCAACCTCTTTACTTTAGCAGGGTCATCAAGATAAACACGTAGCCCAGTCAGAAAACCAGCAATGGCACCAGCATCCATTAAAAGCTTTTCTCTTAAAGTAACCTGTGGCTGTGAGGGATTATCTCCATATGTGAGGTGAAACCCAGCTCTGGAAAGAAGGTTTCTAAAGATATCTTCTTCATCTCCACTTATTCCTTCACTATCATCAGAATCAATGAGTTCATCAGGATCAGTTGTTAAAGCATCCTGATCATCCTCAGATGCCAAAACCTAACAAAAGGCAGAACAAACTTAAACAGTCAGCCATCATATGAAGAAGAGAAGATAACAAAATAAAAAATGCTGCTTCCGATCTCCAACAAATTTGTAAGGGCATGCTGGTTATTGAAAATAAGAAGATGCACAGCGGTAAATTTTTATAACACAAAAATGCACGCTCAAAAGGTACACAGAATAATCAGAACCATTGAACTGGTGGACAAATTCAAGATTGTTTTCATGCACCATTCTTACATGCATTTTCCTGATGTGTTGCACCAGAAAAAAGGGCATGCAAAATTACCAATACATGGGATGGGCCAGTGGGGTTCAGGGAGTGGAGGCCAACTACCCCATTATGTAGTTCAAGGCCTAGTAAGCCTCTCAAGAAGCCAAAACAAATAATGCTCCCATAATTCTGATGAGATAAAACAACTTAAGAAGAGTGTAAAATATATGCAATCTAAAATGCCAGGCTGATGTATGCAGAAGATTTTAAAAACTAGGATTCTCTCCATTAGCCCATGAAGTAGAAGGTTAGAAATCACAAGGGAACATGATGCAGACACATGAACCAACAGGCATATCACCGATCAAGAATCTCAATACACAAAAATAGCAGAAAATGATCGTAGAAAGAATGTAATCATGTTCTAACCTCTAAATCAGAAAACTCAAACCATGGGCAGCAATCTAATATTTCACAGACAAAAACAACGGAGTCTCGTACAAGGAACCCTGCATCTGTTTCCAACATATCTGACACCTTCATGAATTGAAGGACAGAATTATTCCATGTCTTTGTACAAATAGATGACTCCTTCCACACGGTCTTGGCAGGATTTTTTTGATTTACTACAGCCATTCTGTATCTGACCCAAAAGTTTTTATCTGGATCACTTCCAGCTGACTGATCACTCTCCAAGTATATGCATATGGTGTCAAAGGACTCATACACACCTGCATGTGGAAAAATACATAGCATCAGTTGAATAAAGAAAGAGGACAGCTGCAACCAGAACTTCAGCTGATAGATGACCAGAGATAACTACTCACCAATCCGAAGCTCACAACCACCAGCTTGGAAGAACTTGCTAAATATTTTTCGAGTTTCCATTATTTCTTTGAAGGACAAGAAGTTTTCCACTTTCCACGTGAATGAACTTCTTTTGCCAACCCCATCAATCTGGGAAGCACCATTAGTTCGCTCGGTATCCTGATCAGTAAAATCTTGCATTATGGATGTTTCTTTCAGGATGAGAACCTCTGCAGAGAATACAACAGTATCTTGAACAAGAAACCCAGAATCTTGATCAAACAGGCTTGTAAGTGTCACAAATTCACGCCAACCCCAATCTTTGGCTGCTTTGGAATAGCGGTTCTGAGATTCCTTTGTGACAGACTTCTCCTCCATCCTCTGATTAACAACTGACAATCGATGACTCACAAAACAGCTCCAGTCACTAGAAGTATTTCGTGAATCCGTAACTTCAAGAAACACTGAAAGGTGGCATGGTGGCTGAGACTGCCCTGATACCACCAAGCATACAGGAATTTCTTATCACTTCACTTTCCTAAAAATCTCAATTTGGCTTACAAATTAACTTGCATGTGAGTAAAGAGAAGGCTGAAACTGTCAATTCGTTTAAATATCTAGCAACTGTAAAATCAGCTTAAATACATGATGCATGCAATCAAAGAAAACTTTCTCTTTCCTGGTACAGCACAAGGACCAAAACTTACCTTGTTAAATTATAAGCAGTGAGCAATGATGCATGGTGTTTTGCAAAACCTTAATCCAGTTGATTATCACTAATAATAATTAAAAAAAAAAAAACACATGAAGCTACTTCAAATAAATCCAGCATAACAGACCGTTATAAAAAGATAACAAGCAAGCTCCCTGTGTCCACATAAGCAGGAAGTACTTCTCCACTATCCATAACAGGACAAGTTGCACTTGTCTTAAAATCATCAATTAGAGCAGGATTTTCATAACAGAATCCAGGCATACTCCATGTCCATTAGCATACAAATTAACGAGTAACTGTAAGTTCATAGCTAAATAATACTAATGACAATCTTGCATACCTCGAGGATAAGCAATGAGTCGGCAATCCCGGTTCCCAATCTGAAACCTCCTGCTCTTGATGCAAAGACCAGTAATCTTCCTCTTCTTCAAAAGATCCTTCAACCTCGTAAAATTCTCAATCCTCCAAGTGAATTTCCCAATATGGCCATCAGACTTCCTCGCACCACTCCCAATCCTCCCTCCATTTAAACCCCCATTCTTTGAAAAGCTACTGAACTCCTTAATCACATGAAATGAAGTGCTAAACACGGCGGTGTCATCAACCAAAAACCCTGACTCAGCCCCAAAAAAATCAGCCATCTTCATATAATCATTCCATCCCAAACTTGTATTATCCCCACTCTTATTATCTGCGGCAAACCGTCCATATGAATCTCTATGCACATGATTGCTGCCACCAGCCTTTTGATTCAAAACAGACATTCTAAACAAACACCAACAACTCCTATCCGAAACGCTTGTCTTCTCCGTATCCTTACTCTCCAAACACATGGACAAATAATCCGTACCATTCACTGAACTCTGATACACGCTAATCCTTAAATTACATTCCCCGGCAGGAAACACCTGGCTCATTATCTTCTGTGTCTTAATCATTTCCTTGAACAAGCTAAAATTATGCACTTTCCACGTAAATTTCCCACTCGACACATCCGATACTGGTCCCACATTTACTGAATTGGACGAAATCGATAAAGAAACCCCTGATTGCACCTCATTATTACTAGAGCTACTACTATTGTCGCGGATAAAACTAACTGATTCATTTAAAATCAAAATATCGGCAGTGATTAAAACGCAATCATTATTAAACAAATAACCTAATTTGGAATCGAAAACGGTAGATGCCGGGGTAAAATCACACCAACCGTGTGATTTTTTCTTGCTGGAAAACCGATGCCATGAATCACGGTGTATAGTTTTGGAATCATCAAGTGGATTAACAATTGATAAACGGTAGCTAGCAAAACAATCCCATTTTGACGATGATGTGCCGCGCGGGTCCATGATTTGAAGGTAGATTGAGATGTATCCTGGCAAAGCTTGAGAGTCACCTTTAGGGTAAATTAATAAACGGCAATCGTAACCGCCTACTTCAAAATATTTACTCCATAATGCCCTAGCTTTGACACGTGGAAAATTATGTACCGTCCATTTGCAGATTGCCGAATACTCCCCTCGCCGATCGATTGTAACGGCTTCTGCCGCTGCTCCGTTCGTCCCGTCTCGCGTGGTCCCCACGGTGATATCGTCAATTGTTGTGGTGGTTGATGTTGGCGTTGCTGCGGTCGTGGATGATGATGTGGTGATAGAGGATTGGTCGGAGGGGGAAGGTGTAGGGGCGGATGAGGAGCAGGATGAGGATGTGGCTGCCGCTTCCATTGAAGTGGCGGTGGCGGTGGTGGGGTGGTGTTTCATTGTATGTTAGGGGTTTTGGTGTTCTATAGTATTTATTTTATATTAATTCTCTCACTCTAGAGTCTTGATCAAAAAACAACCTAGAGATAGAAAGAAGGGGAAAGAGAGATGGGATGCGAGGGCGTGAGGGTAAAGAGAGGAGGAGGCTGTGGACAATTCGCTCCTTCTAGACGTGTAGTTAACCTGCGCTCTTTTTCTCTTTTTTTGAGTTTTTTTTTTTTTTTGGTTTCTTGGGGTCAGTATTCGGTGTGGGTGGGTGTACGTTTCGCTGTGTGAGGCTGAGGAAAACTTTGAAGTGGGGTCCACATTATGGGGCCTAGTTATGATGCACGTCCGTGGGACTAAGGACACGTGGCCCCTAAATACGACTAATTTTATCAGAGTATTTTTTTCTCTCTCGTATCATTTGCCATTTTCCTTTTTTATTTTGTCTTGATTTTTAAAAACATAAAAAAATAAAGAACTTGTGTGCTTTGGGTTCTCTTGGAAAAAATAAAATAAAATAAAAACCTTTTTTAAATCATTCTGGTGCTTGTTTGAGAATACGATTAATTCTATTTTAAAAAGTAATTTTTGTTCAGAAATATATTAAAATAATATTTTTTAAAAAAAATATTTTTAATATCATTACATGAAAATAATCTGTAAACATAAAAAATTTTAATTTAATATAAAAAATTAAGGTGTTAAACATGATTATTATATATTTACTTGATATATGATATTGTTCACAGCATGGATAGCTAATTTATTAGATAAATTTTAAAATAATATTGTTTTAATATTTTAAAATAAAACAAAACGATATCATTTAAAAAAATATTTTAGAATTGACCGATTCAAAATAAAAAATAAATCAAATTAAGTTTAGGAACAATAATGCTGATATTAATTTAATGCAGGTTTATAAAATAATAAATAAATATTATTCGAGGGGAGCAAAGTATTTTGATAATAAAAAAAAAAAGATTCGTCCATTTATTATACAATTTAAATGGGAGAATATATTTAGATTCTCTCAATAGACAATATAATTAGTTTTCGACTTCCAATTAGAGATGAGAGAGAGGGAGATTGAAGGATTATGGGTGTGGATTTGTTAAAATTAGAAATGTTTAGATTTTTATAATCAGAGATTTTTCTTATAGGAACATCAACGGGGTCCGTTGATTGGAAGGATCCAGATATTCTATGTTGTTGGTTTTTCAAGGGGCCCACGTCTGGGGAGGACAGGCAGGCAGCGATACGCCTAGTGTTTAGATTCACTGGAAATTATAAATTATCAGTTTTTTTCTTCTTTGTACTGCGTTTACTGTAACTTTGAAGCTGCTTTGGCAGTTTTTGCACTGTTTGCTGCGTTATATTATTTTTTTTTTTAAATAAAAAATTTTTTTTAATTGTTTTAGATCATTTTGATATGTTAATATCATAAATAATTTTTAAAAAATAAAAAAATAATTATTTTAATATATTTCGGTACAAAAAAAACTTTGAAAAGCTACCGCAACAGCTCTCTCAAACAGGCCTTTTATTTTAATTACAGCGGCTGCTTTTAAAAAATAATTTTGTTATTAATATAAAAAATATCATTTTCAATATACAAAAATATTTTTAAAAACATATGGTTTCGACAATATTTTTAAACAAGCCCAAAATAATATTTTTTTTATTTTTAAAAATTATTTTTGACATCAAAACATGAAAATATCTATAAATATTAAAAAAAATAAAAGATAAAACAAATCAATTTTTAAAAAAAAAAACACATTTGAAATATAATATAAATTAGAGTTTTAATATATATTAAAATAATATATTTTTGTTTTTTATCACCACGTCAAAACAATAAGCAACTTTAAAAAAAATAAAACTAAAAAACATTAAAATATCAAATGATCTAACAGTTATTTTAATGTCTATTTAGGAGTAGTACATGTTATTTTGACATTCTTTGTTGCTTAGACAAACATTAAAATAATATATATATATACACGCACGTCATTTTGATGGGCCTTTGTGGATGATGAGAATGGAAACCCAACTGACAATTCACAAGGGCTTACAGCAACGTTCGGCCCATGCTATTCCAAGCTTTGAGTTCATTGAAAATAAATTGATTTCATCCATGTAGTGCAAGTAATGAAACTAATTCATGACTCATTGGGTTGATTATTTTACAAGAAATATATTTAAAAAAATTAACTCAATTGAGTTGACTGAGTCGATCAAACAGCCGCGAGTTGATTTGTAGGGCGGGTACGTATGATATTTTGGATATGAACAGGGTTATGCTGTTGTTTTTGGTACCATGCAAGTCCCAAACTCTAGAGATACTGAAGAAGAATCTTAAAAGTGAAGTACGTTAATTTCCTTTCGAAGGACTGGGTAGTGCTTGGCATAATTGCCGGCAAGTATCTTAAGTGTTAAGGATGTTTTGTAATGTAATCCTTGTGACTTGGGCTACATTTGTTACAAGAGATCGAATGATGTTTGGAAGATACGCAAGTAATGGATACTAATAATTCATTATTGGTGGTAGTTAGTTTTTTCAGTCAGAACTTTCTGTAGATTGAGAATTAACTTAGGAATGATCTCTCCGTATATCTCTAAAATGTATAGCGTGATGGTAAAGGTCTTGTGATCTGCATAACAGGTCTCAAGTTTAAGTCAAAACGTGCATTCCTAGTAAGAGTCTGAGACAACCGGGATTTTACTCGCTTATCTGGACCAACTTTTAGGTGCAGCTCTCTAAAATTTACACAAAAGAAATCCTTCCAGTCTGAAGTTGAGGGGATGTATTCTTGTTTTAACACCAAGCAGGTGAACGATAATGGACAAATAGTAACATAAATAGTAACGTACAGAATGAGTTGAGTTGCAGGAAGTGACAAGAAGGTCAGGCATTTCGAAGTCTTTTTTAGGAGAACAGAGTCAAGCAGATATCCGATGCCTATGCAATTTGTTCAATTACGTACAAAGGTTATCTATGTAGGCACGCCTTGAATGTGCTTAATTATATATTTTTTTATTCGAGTAAATCATCTCTTTATCTGATTTAAGTGAGTAAAACTCCAGTTATCTCGTATTTTTACAAGTTCTAACTCGAACCGGAATCTATAAGACAAATTTCAAGTCTTTTATCACCGCAATGCATATTGAGAACGTGCTTAATTATAATGGTGTGGAAGAAGTCCCTTCTCACTACATTCTAACACGATGGGGGCAAAGATTTTAAGCGCAGGGATCTTCTAGATCAGAATTCCAATGGTGTTGATTCAGAAAACCCTATTTACTGGTATACCCATCTGTACAAACGTGCCATTCTAGTTTTGGAAGGTGGAGCACGATCTTCATGTCATTATGAGATTGCATTGCAAGAAGTGGAAGAGTTGATGAACGAATCCGATCTTGTAGAGGACAGCTTGGTGTAAATTCTAACGTGGAAAGTAGCTAGAAATTCAAAATGACATCTCCTTTTAAAATCTCTTGCTGTGTCTGTAGTCAACATAGCTTTTTCTGCCCGACAAAATCCGCATGCAGGAGGACAGAAATTGAATTGGGCGATTGAGGAAACTTCTTGCGACTAGCAAGATACCAAAAGAACTTTGTACAGCTTCCATTCGGCTTTGATGATGTGGCTTGCCATCTCCAATTTACACCCATAAAATTACCTCCTAAAGACTTTTTCTTCCTGTAACTAGGGATCAGGTCAAAGTAGGCTGAGAGGTGAATCCCATGGGGGCTGGGTTAAGATGCAAACAAAGATCAAAATATATGCTGCTAGAATTGGTTAATACTGAAAGCAAAATGCAAAGTTAGCGCATCTACTGTCTGGAAATGCTTGGAAAAAGTAAACTTAACCTATCATATGTCTTAGTGTTTATTTAGAGTGTTCGTGTTGTTGTTTTTGAAAATATATTTTTGTTTAAAAATATATCAAAATAAATTTTTTTTATTTTTTAAAAATAATTTTTGATATCCGCACATCAAACTGATATAAAAACACTAAAAATATTTAATTTAAAATTAAAAAATCAAACTTTTTTATAAATATTTACCGATAACAATATCAAACAACCCCTTACTTTACGATGGGACATATACCTAAGGGTTTCCAATTTATTTGTTATATAGTTTCTTTCTTAGCTTATGGAAAAATGAAACAAACATGCAGCAGCTAGGACCATCTCGGTTCTCTGATTTGCTCAAAAAATTCTTTTGGGCCTTTATCCTTTTGCTAGCTATATGGAGGATGCCAACGCAGTCCTAAGGGCGTGATGTTAAAGATTTGCAATTTACACGCTAAATTTTAAATTCTAGAATATGATTGGTATTATTTTTATTTTTGTAGTTGAGATTTTATAAAATTAATTTTATTAAAAATATTTTAGTTATAGTTCAAAATAATTTTTGAAGTATTTAATTAAAACTGTGGTTGAGTTTGAGTTTGATGAAAAATAGTTTCAAGTGTTAGTTACCAAGTTTTTCATATTGCTTTTAACCAGTGAAATTATTTTAAATTGTGTGTGTATTGTTTTTTTTAATATTTAATCATTATAATAATAAAATATAATTAATAATTCAAGTAAATTAAACATTTATCTTTATTCTTTCATCAAACTACTTGTAATTTCATTACACACTATAAATTCATATGTAAAGGTTTTTGCGATCCCAGAACAATATATAATAAAATATCATCTGAAACAAAATTAAGATTGCAATACAAAAATTATATTGTGATCTCCTTGTAATATATTTATTTATTGTAATTAATTTTTAAATTATTTACTTATTAAAAATATTTTTTTTATAAGAAAATATAATAAATAATAATATATTTTTATATTGTGATCTCCTTGTAATATATTTATTTATTGTAATTAATTTTTAGATTATTTATTTATTAAAAATATATTTTTTATAAGAAAATATAATAAATAATAATATATTTTTATATTTTAAAAATATAAAAAATATATTTTTTATTTCCCGCCCTTAGTCCCATCACAACGCACGAATAAATTATTATTTTCCATGAAACTCTGGTACAACAGTAAAATAAAATACGAATAAATTATTATTTTCCATGAAACTCTGGTACAACAGTAAAATAAAATAGATAGATCCCGTGCCAAAAACTTTGCTTCCTAAAATTAACCAAACACTCGATTCCTTAATTTATTTATAACCTCCGGTCACACCACATAAACATACACTCTTCTCGTCAGAATATACAACTTTTAAAAGATTATGGGATATCTGAAATTTTACATGGGACAACAAGATACGTTTTTCAGGGAGTTAGTTTCCTCTTATGCAAACAAAATGGTGGCCAACGCATTTCTCACCACGATTCTTATCGGACCATGAACAGAAATAAACACGTGGTAGCTAGGACCGCCAGTAGTAAATTGAGAACAAGCATGTAGAAACCATGAAATGTAGAAATCTCATGCCTCTTTTAGTGCGAGCACATATCAAGGTATCACTATCTTTCAAGCATAAGCTACTCCTTCAGATTATGTTATAGCGTATTGGCAAGTGACCTTCAGTAATACTATATACAATCCTAAGATTCGTTTTTCTTTCTGAGTGGAGTCTGTGAGGAAAAGGTAGCAAAATTCTTGAAACGCAGTAGGTCCCTGTCCCTCTCCTTCCCGGCAAGAATATCAAGTACAGCACACGCCATGAAGGGCGTTTTTGACATAGGAACAATTCAGAAACATGTATAGCACCTCAGCTGAAATGAGAGTCATAAAAATAGGACACCAAAACATTTGCACTTCATAAATATTAACTCAATCAAAAGCTTAGATAGAAATCCAACTTGCACCGGTTTGTTTCCACAAGGGCAGTCTGATACACTGTGTGAGAACACACCCGGATATTTCATGCATCTCACATTGCTCAGAAGAAGAAAATTTAATAGAACTTTGAGAAGAGAAAGTTCAAACAGAAAATACCATGTACTCAGAAAAATAAAAAAAAATACAAGCACAAGGCACATCAGATCTCACTCAACTGCTGCTCTTACTTTATGCAAGTAGGGAGTGCAAGTCCATGGCATACAAAAGCCAGCACAACATAGATGATCACTAGTAGTAATAAAATCAAAGCAACCCTGCAAGATGCAAATGATTTAGTCAGAGGACAAAGCATTCAAAGATCACATGTTTCAAGTAGGCAATGTTGAAAGAAACTCCTTCAGTACACATGTAAATGTAGCTATAGATAAAAAAACACTCCATTTAAATAACATACGTGAGCTTAACATTTCTCCACCATACAGTGCTTCTGAAACGACGAGCTTGCTTTCTGAAACGGAAGGTGTTTCCTTGCATGTTAGCTGTTTTATCAACCAGCAATTCCAAGCGATCACCTCTCTCCAAAACTTTGTCAATGTTCTCAATCATGACATTTCTCACCTATTATACAGCCACCAAAAATTTGGAAGTTACAAGTCTATTTAAAGCGGATAATACAGGCAGGACCGCTCAACTGGAAATTCAGAAAATAATTGTTCAATATTATACCAGGTTTCTGCTCAAACAACGAGGATAATAATGGTTTTTTATATCTTTATATGCCATTAATTCGTCATTCAGTATCTAATAAAACTCAGGCCCAAAAAGAAGTCATTTCACCAAAACACCACACTTTCACAAAGCAACAAAACAGCAAAATGGATCGAAAGTCAAAACCACATTTTACAAAACAAAATCTAAAACAAAACGTTATTCCAGACATCGATTATAGATAGAAAACTAAATAACAATCACCCTTCAAGGGATAGCAATCATAATTCATTCAAGCTCACCTGACTCATTTCACCTTTCAGTCTATTTATCCTATCTGCATTTGGATCATTAGTGTAATACTCCATTTGCTGGCTCAAAACTCTTGAGAACTCATCATTCATGGCATAAGCTTGAGCTGTAATAACTGCACGGCCAAAAGTCCTCACAAATCTCTGATGAATGTCCTCAAGAAATGCAAACGGAATTCTTCCTGCACATAACATCAACAACACCATAACTTTTCCCACATGACTTGGATATCCTGGACCCACTCTAAAATCAATTCTAAATAACTCAATAAATTGTCAAACAAATAAGCAGGTAATAGATCGTGAGCTAAAAATCACATGCTTCCATCTCTCTCTAAAATATCAAAAACACAATAATTGTAATCGTGCCCAAGCCACAACAAGGTAACACCATGCGATTAACCCAGTCCCAGCGTAAATGGGATACCTTTGACGGCTACATCACACTTCCCTACACGCAATTCATTTTCAGCTCTCACCTAAGTTGCAAGGTTTCACTCATTCTCCAACCATCACAGTAGCTTCAGCTAGCATTATAAAATCCAGTCTTTTCTGCAGCTCTCAGAGATAATTAAATTGTCGTTAAGGCCTAGCCATAGAGAAACTAATTCGTCTGAAATTCCCAGACGAAGAGATGAACTTAATTTCAGCTTCGAGTCCTAAAACCCCATGTTTCTTTAAATTCTGGTTCTTTCCGAGACCCGACACCCTCGACTACATAGATAGTACCAAATAATCTCTAACGCAACATAATTAAAACCCTAATCAATCAAAATTTAATTGAAGTAAGAAAAATAAGGGAAATGAAACAGAATCTTACTGCCTGCGGTTTCGTCGGCCATACAGAGAACGGTAAGACCATCGGTGCGTTTAACATGAAAAATATAACGATCTTGAGAGTAAGAGACGTTGCTATCATCATTGCCTGGTATCTTGTCCAATATTTGCCGAGCAATCGCGCTGGCGTTTGTCACCGTCGAACTAAACTCCGCTAGCACCACAGATCCCCTCGCCACTAGCGCGTACAGGATCGCCATAGGGGATCTGATTAAGGATTTTGAAAAAAGTCCCCTTCTTTTGAGTAATATTTACTTATTTAGCTTTGATTGAAAATGGAAGGAAATAGAAGCGAAAGCGACGGGTGCGGTGTAAAAACTGGAGAGAGGTGATTGACTGGGTGGAGGTTTTGGCGGAAAGGTTAATTAAAAAATTTGGGAAAATTTGAGGAACGTTTTAATACCTGTCACAACCGTTCCGATCCGAGTCGGTATGAGATTCATGCTGTGTGCTGATTGGATTCTTTCATGTTACGGTTCAACTGTTGTTTTTGTTATTTTTTATTTAAATTATTTTTTTATTGTTTTAATGCTTTTATATTAAAAATAAAAAAAAATATATTATCATAATATATTTTCAGATCATAATGAATTTGAATTTATTAAAAATACAATATTATTTTAAATAAAAAAAATGATTTGGATAAAAAGAATTATTAAAATTAACCTTATATACTATCAACAAAATTTTACTAGGTCAACTAACTAATCATTAAATTTAGCGAGAAGATTTTTCTAAATTAATTAAAAATAATATGATATTTAGGAGTATAGTAATGATTATTTTTAAAAATATTTTTTATTTACAAAAAAATTAAAATAATATTTTTTTTATTTAAAGAAAAACAATACTTTAAATATATATTCGATATTACGTTTTAAAAATTTATTATTTTGATATGCTGTTATTATTTTTAATATATATATATATATATATATATATTTTAAAAAAAAAAATTCAAACAATACTCTTAAACATCGATTACTACTGAGTTATGAATAAGAATAAAAATGGCAAGGACACCGTACCGCTGAGCAGACGCCCATGGAGTTCTTTTATGGAGGTGAAGTGATTATGTGGTAACATGGCTGAAATTTATTTTTAAAAATGATTTTTATTTAAAAATATAATAAATAATTTTTTTATTTTATAAAAATTTGGTGTCTGCACGTTATTGTATTATTTGACTTTCTACTCCAATGGATAATAATAATATAATAATAATAATAATTTATTTATTAATTAACTAAATAACAAAGTAGCATATTGTATTTATGATACTGGGCTGTGATCATTCCGAGCACATGTCCCAGTGGGAAGGGACACCTAACATTATTACACTTTTATACAGATGGGTATCCATCGCTGCACCAGTGCACCTAGGATTTTTTAAATTGATAATAAAAAAAATATAATTAAAAATTTTCAAATTAATTTGAATTAACTACAAGAAATAAAAATAAAAATATATTAAAATTGAATTTTTACTTGAATTTTCCCAGATCCAAAAAAACTACAACATATTTCATTTTTGCTTACGTGTCATTCTAAAATATTGATAAATATTGGTATACTGTATTAAAAAACTGATAAAAAAAAACTGGCTCAAGTATACACTGATTGCCTTGCACTTTCTTTTTTGCCCTTTTCTTCTTGGACATTAATTGGTCAAAACGACAGAGCACAGGGCCACTATCTCCTGTCGTTAATGATGAAAGCCCACGAAACGCGGTCCATTAAATCATTCAATTCACTGGGAAATACATATCAAAAATAAATCAAAAGGTATTAAATTTACTATAGCAACAATGTAACTGCGTTTTAAAATTATTTTTATAAAAAAATATTTTTTTATTTTAAATTAATTATTTTTATATAATGATATCAAAAATAATTTTTAAAAAATAAAATATATATATTGATGCATTTCTAAATAAAAAAATATTTTAAAAAATAACCTCAAATACACTCTCAAACATGCAAAGAACATTGTTTCTCTTCTTATAGATTAATGTTGATAAAACTAATGATTTTTTTCACCAATCTAATTGGGTATTTGACTCTGCGTTTTTTTTTTTAAAAAATAATTTTAATTTTAATTTTAAAAAATTGATGTTTTTTATGTTAAAAATATTTTTTAAAAATATATTATTTTAATAAATTTCCGAACAAAAATATTCTTAAAAACAATCTTAACCGGACACTAAAATAATCTAGTTGTCACCGATCTAGTATCACTTTAAACTTCTATTGAAAATATATCTGGCTCATGACCACTAAAAAATAGATAGCCATAAAACAGATAGTGACCAGTTACCACTATAATTTCTATAGTTTAAGGCTAATGTGATGTTTGTTTTGTAGTTTAATATATTTTAAAGTGTTTTTTTTTTAAATATATATATATTAAATTGATGTAATTAGATTGATTTATATAGATAGATTGATTGATTTAATATGTTGATGTTTAAAATAAATAAAAAATAATATATTTTAATTAAAAAAAACACTTGACAAGGAATGTTCTGGACATTTGAAGGGGGGGGAAAGGAAGGAATCTTCTGGACAAGCTCATCCTATGATGGAAGCAGGTATTGTTGGGTCATAGGAAGGACTCATGTGGCCAGAACAAAGTTCTAAGCAGGTCATGACAGGCAGAACTTTCGAGCTTCGATCAGTCTTTCAAGTGGGTAGGCTGTCCCAGCCAGCATAATTGGGGGCCCGATGACAGAAAAATCCGGCCCTATCCAACAACACTGCTCGGAGAATGGAGCTTTTTTTTTCTTAACGCGAAAAAAAAATTATCACTGTTAATTATTATTTTTATAACTAATACCACTTATTATTTTTAAAGTGTGTGTTGTTTTTTAAATATTTAATACTTATAATAATAAAATATAATTAATAATTCAAGTAAATTATATATTTGTTTTTATTCTCCCATCGAAATAAAATATAATTTTATCATGAACTATAAATCCATACGTGACGGCCTCTATGATCCCAGAACAATATATAATAAAATATCATCTAAAATAAAATTAAGATTGCGAAATAAAATTATATTGTGAGCTCCTTCTAATATATTTATTTATATTTTAATTAATTTTTAGATTATTTTAATATTAAAAATATTTTTTTATATGAAAATATAATAAGTAATAAACTAAAAAATATCCCTATCTCTGCGGTCCTCTCACATAGAAAATATAATAAAAAATAAAAAATACTCTCAACCCCCTTCTCCTCACGAAACGCACAGAAAGCAATAATTTGTTGTTTTTCATGAAATACATATTTTGCTATTTTTGAGATGGAATCCATATGATTTTTTTTTTTTACTTCTCTATATTAACCAAACACTAAAAATAACTTTTTTTTTTCTACACCACCAATCACACCTCATTCTCAAACACCTTCTTAAAAATGAATATATGAAGTTTAAATTGGTTTGCATTAATAAAGTAAAATAAATTCAAATCAAGCATGAAAATCTATTTTTAATATCGTCAAAGCTACGTATAAAATTAACTAAAATAAAATATAATATATAAAAAAAGTTGTTTAAAATAGGAGGACAAAAATGATTATATATTTCAACCTTAAGGTTTTTTTTTACGTGTAGGATAATGAATTTTTTTTGTTTGTTTGGAATTTTGATTAAAATTATTTTTTAAAAATATTTTTTGTTAAGAAATAAATTAAAATAATTTTTTTTAACATTAACGCATAAAAAAAAGTTAAAAACACCTAAAAAATAATTTAGAATAAAAATAAAAAACATTTCAATTTTTTTTAAGAATATTTTAAAATACAGTGTTAAATATCTACTCAAGAAGTCAAAAGTAATATATAAGTATAAGAATTTTCAACATATAAATCGTGTATTTAACTATACATGAAATTAATTGAGATATATATAAACTGGTTCGATATTATAAAATTAAAAAAAAAAGTTACAAAAAGAGAACAAAAGCGTGTTGATTGTGCTAGAAATCACGGGAATTTTTCAAAATCATTTTCTGAAAAAGTATCTTTCGAAGAAAACAAGGAAGAAAAGCCATCGCCCCATCAATGGGAAACGATAAAAGCTGAAATCTCTGTGCTCACATAAAAGATAAATGAAGCTTCCTCGACCAGACGTCAACCATGCCACAGCTATAAGCCATTCACTGGGAATTCGTGGCTCCACCGCAATCACCACCAGGCACCAGTGACCAGAGAAATACTAATAGAAAATAGATTGAAGATGATATTTGGATGGAAAAATCTAGAACATGAAGGCTACAGATATGTTGAGCCATGTGACATTCTCTATGTAATCACTATTACATGAATTTATAAATAATAGACGTTGACAACGATGCCGTTTTTTCTTCTTATTTTGGCTATAACTGCTTCTAATTAAATAAATAAAGAGAAAAAATAGTTAACAATAATAAAAAAATTAAAAATTATATAATGTGGAGAGAGATATTTAATCACACAAAATAGAACATTCATCGAACCATGTTCATTGAATTTGTTAATTTAAATCAATAAATTCAGATAAAAAAATAATAAAAATATATGAATGATGAAGAAGAAAAACACTTGTCCACCAACCTCAAAATTATTCGATATGTTCGATATGGGGTAATGAAATATTTGTATTGTTTAAATGTTTATGAAAAGTCCAAAAAGCTCTTGTCAACCACTCCAAGTTTGTTGTTGAGTGTAGGGGTAAAAGTGTATTTTTATGGTGAAAGAAGAAGAAAGAAAGGACCTTGACATCCATGAATAATCTTTTCAAGACAACACCCTCATATAAGGGTTATCTTTTCTTCATTCGAAGAAAAATAAATAATTTTATCATAGTAATCCATATTAAATTGTGTTTATAGTTGTGTGTGTGATATTTTGGTATTGATAATTATTTTAATTAGTTGGTAACTAGTTTACAAGATTGTGATACGTTGTAGTTTAAATTAAAATAAATGAAAGTAAAAAAAGATTTCGTGTCTTGCAAAGTAATTTAACATTGTTATTAAACCTGACTTAACATGTCAACCTTAAAATCACTTGACTAGACTCCTTTTCTAGCTCGAGTTTGATACTAAATAGTGTGAGAATTGACTTGGCATGATTTGCTCAACCTGACAAATCCACAAATAACTTAAATAACTAGTAACAAGTTCAAGTTTAAAATTAAATTGCGCGGGAGCTAGCTTGACATGACTTATTCGATGTAGTAAATCCATAAATAATTCGGATAACTAGCGAGAAGCTCAAGTTTAAAATTAAATTATGTGAGAGTTGCCTTGACATGGTTTATTCCACTTTGTGAGTTAAAAAATAACTTGGATAACTAATAAAAAAATAGTTTATAAACCATAATAATATTTTTAATATTGAGACTACAACATATATTTTATAATTTTTTTTATATAAAATTTACATGGACTTAGATATTTGTATTCTATTGAGGATTTTGTTTTACTTTTGTTTTAAAAGGGTTTTTAAAAAGAAATTGAAATATATTTATTTTTAATTTTAAATTAAAAAATAATATTTTAAAATTATTTTTATATATTAATACCAGAAATGATTTTTTTTATAAAATATTTTTTTAATATATTTTTAAATAAAATTATTTTAAAAAATAATTTAAATTATACTCTCAGGTCTCAAGTGCATTAAAAGGCCCCGTCCGTTAAACAAGAAAAAATAAAATAAAAATGCAGACGGCGGCTAACTCACTTTTCGTCCGAAAAGTCATGATTTCAACACGTAAATTATTACTTTCTTAATTAATTGTCTTAAAAATCACTTGCTTTTTTTCTGACTTGATAGATCAGAAAACATCTGTATGTGTTCATGAAGTGTGGTCTTTTGCACTGTTTTCCTCACAGAAAGCATTTTTAACGCAACTTTTTCTTTGATTATAATATTATTGATTTAGTGACTGTTTTGAGAGTAATTTTCAGATTATTTTTTAGAAATATATTAAAATAATATTTTTATTATTATTTTTTTAAATTATTTTTGACAATGATACATGAAAATAATTTAAAAATATAAAAAATTAATTTAAAATATAAAATAAAAATAAAATATTTTAACTTTTTTAAAAAAAAGTCATGAAATACAATAATAAACAGGGCTTGATAATTTCGAAAAACTCTCCATCGAAACCTAGCACTGTGATAGAGCCACATTTACTTACATCATGATTATTTAAGAATATAGTCCAAATTATTTTTAAAATTATTTTTTTGTTTAAAAATATATTAAAATAATATTTAATATTTATTAAAAATATTTTTGATATCAACACAGGAAAATATTATAAAAATACTAATTTTTTAATTTAAAAAATAAAATAAAATAAACAAATTTTAATTTTTTTTCAAAAGCCATCGTTTTTCCACGCCTGTAATTTAATCCACGGCTAGATGCATTGATCACGTACTTGAACAAGAACATAGAAACGGTGACCATGACGAACCACATCGTGATAGAACTTGTATGCACTCGAACCATTAATCGTGACAGCTCGGTGTTTCATAATGAAATAGGCCTAGCCCCCTTGCCCTTTTTGTGCGATAAATAAACCAGAAGAGGAAAAACACAAGTTACATCCTTGGTCGAGGAAGTCGTTCAACTGGTGGATAGAAACACTCCTTGCTGCCTCGACGGCTTTCCCAGAACCAGTTCTTTGACTTGTCTAAACGAGTGTTGTTTATTTCATTTCATTTCATTTCGTTTCATATAAAATGGTTAAAATATCTTGTATTAGTTAAAAAAAATAAAATAGAACAATATAATTTTTATATTGTTTTAAATTTCAATCTATTTTATAAATTCCATCAAAATTTCAGCCAAAATATTTCGGTTTCATTTCACTTGTTCTTTTGGTCGAATAGTGTTTTTAATTAATAAATAATTATACAATATCAATAATATTTATTAATCTAGCTATTAGATTGACATGAAATTTTAAGAGAAATCTCTTAATATATTTATATATCATGTTTAAGTTTCAGAGCAATTAGAAAATATAATGACCTTGCGAGATTGATGATAATATTTTCATAATATTATACATGTTCATAATTTTATTCAGAAAAATATTTTTTCAGATTAAATTACACACTTCTAAATAATTTTATTTTCAGATTTAAACTAACTTTTTATAGTTAATATATTTAATTATACACACACATACACACACATCTCCAAAATATTATAGCATGCCGAAACACTCCATAAACTAAACATTTCATTATAATTGAAAATACAAAACACCAATCTATTTAGAATAGAGAACCTTGGTCTAACAACCTTAGAGCCCGCTTGGCACTGCGGTTGAAAGTGTTTTTTGCTGCTTTTTATTTTTTATTTTTTCATTTTAAAAAACCGGCGGTTTATTTTTTTAAATCATTTTGACGTGTTGATATTAAAAATAATTTTTAAAAAATAAAAAAAAATCATTTTAATGCATTTCAACATGAAAAATACTTTAAAAAATAACAACAATCACATTCCCAAACACCCATTTAGTCTAAACTCTTCTTCAAGCTCTGCTGGTAATCAAGAGCTGGGCTTAAACTCGGAGTTTCTCTTCATTTCATATTTTACATCTCGGACTCGCTCCTCCCTTTGTTATTTTCTCGAGATATTTTAGTTCTGATATGAAAGTAACTGCTGGGCTTACTTCATCCACGGTGGGATTATAGATTTCGTTAATATTTTGCTTCCTGGATCCGATTTGGGATTCGGATTCGGTAGCCAGGAACGAATTGCAATCGGTGGACCTCCTCTATCCCCGCCGAGATTTTTCGGGCTGTTCATTAGAATATTCTTAAAAAGTGATTTGAGACTTTTCAATTTATCAAACCGAAAAGGAACTGCATGTTCCATCAACCACGAGCTCAACTCTCTTTCAAAGAAAATAAAAGTTCAATCACGAGACTCCACTAAGTCTATTATTTACGGCGAAAAAATTAGATATTTATAAATTATTTATTGTGTTTTTGGTATCCCCATATATAGTATTTATTTTTATTTATTATTTTATATAAAATCAATATATTTTAGGTCAGATTGAGTCTAGTTATAACTTATTTATTACCCATAACATAAAATAACTATTAAAAGAATATTTATTCCTACGAGTTAAAATTCATCGAGTTTAAATTAGATTATCATCTTTAGAATTGTCAATAAATCATTTTAATGTAAAAATTTAAATTGTTTAGGTAAAATCTCATGATTTGATTTATATTATTCTGTAACATATTATTTTCAATAAATGTTTTTTGGTCTTGAAACTTGACACAAGTCCATGCTATCTTGCTTTTATTTTTTATCAAATAGAATAAGGATGATAAAATTTATACTCGTAAACACTAGGTCAGTAAAATTTTAATATTATCTCAAAAAACCATATAATATAAAGCTGATATGATTTAACACGATAAAATCGTGAATTCAAAACCTAAAACAGCCTAGACCAATGTAAAAACTATTTTTGACTAACCCTAATGAACGATCAATCGGCAAGCATTGGATGGACCAATTGGATCCCGACGGGTCACAATTAATGAGGAAGAGCACAGAATAAACTTACAAAGAGTACACGATAAGGCGTGTTCAATCAGCATCCTCGACATGGACCTCTGCATAGCATTTCAATCAACGATGGCCGGTCCGACAACAAATTATCGGGTTCACGTGACCTGAACCGGTTATAGTATGGGTTTCAATTATTGGAAATACTGGACAAAATACCACGGGACACAAGCACCCCAAAAGAGGATCCATGTTTGTCATAGTTCACAACCTGGATCCCATTCTGAGAATAATATTGTCTCCAAGTACTGCCACTTGCCTAAGTGAATTTGAATTTCTGGTCTTCTCCCTACAACTCCTATTATTAGTCTAGTTTTGGTTTCGAAAAATACATTTTAGGTTAAAATTGCTGCGAGTTATATTTTTTCATGCAGAATAAATAAATAAAAAACACGAGTCGAAAATGTCAGCATGCTCGAAATTATCGTTTTTGTTTGGAAATTGTTAATTTTAAAAATATTTTTTATTTAAAAATATATTAAAATAATTTTTTTCTCTGTAATTAGCAAATGCATAGACTTTAATGCACTGAATTAATTAAATTATGGGGTTTATGTATTGTAAACTTGTTAATTAAGTCTGTAAGAGACATGATATAATGATAAAGAGTTTACAATCTGTTTAATACATGCGAAGTTTGAGTTAGGTGTATACCCTTTATAAAACATGTAATTATAAAATAAAAATCCATGAACATACATGCGTACAAGATAGATAATTAGAGATCCGAATCTCTTTTTAAGGATATGGGGAAAGGAAGATCTGACCCAGAATAGGGCTCGTCGTTAATCTGTTCTTGTAAAAAACACTTGCCAAAAGGTGATAATGCTGATAATATCTCAGCACTAGAGCTAAAGCACGCTTCTCTTCCACATGCATACAAAAATGTAAATAGTGGCTTCGCAGCCCTTTCAACTCTCTTCCACTCAATCAATCTCACAATTCCCACCTCACAATTCTCCTTTTAAACTGGCTCTTCTCCCCTAAAATCTCACTAAAACTCACACTTTCTACTTGATTCAGTAGCAGTGCTCAAGTTATATCCATGGCTTCCAAGAAACTCATTGCCATCAATCTGATCCTATCCCTTCTCTTTTTCACAACATTCTCCAGTGCTTGCGGTCCTTGCCAGCCTAAGCCTAAGCCAAAACCGAAGCCTTCTCCAGCAACTTGTCCCAGAGACACATTGAAGCTAGGAGCTTGTGCTGACATCCTTGGACTTGTTAACGTTGTTGTTGGAAGCCCACCTTATACCAAGTGCTGTCCTCTGCTTGAAGGCCTGGCTGACTTGGATGTTGCCTTGTGTCTCTGCACTGCTATCAAAGCTAATGTGCTTGGAATAAACTTGAACATTCCAGTTGCTCTCAGCGTACTTGTTAGTGCATGCGGCAAATCTATCCCTCCTGACTTCAAATGTCAATGAAAAATATTTCATTTTTTGTCTGTTTAGCTTGTTTTGGTGTATTTGCAAAACGTAAACTCGTTGTTGGGTTTTATGAGTTTCCAATGCTTTCTTCTTACAGCTGATGTCTTTGAGGAAGGGCAGTGTTACATTATGTGTGATTTGTTCCAATAACCAGGCAAGCTTGTCTGCCTAGGTCTTGTAGTATTTCATCATGTGTATTGTGACTCCAATTTCTTTTGTATTAGTTTACATTAATTGGTCAATTGGGTTTGGATGTGTATTCTATGTCTTTTTATTTTTTTTATTAGAGTAAACCCCATTTCCTTTTACAAGATAAGCATATCAAGCTTCACTTTTTACATTTGTCATCTCCGTGGTATCTTATCTATTTATTGGGCTTACAGGATATTTAGTAGATCCTGAAATTAGTTATAATACGTATAAACTAACCCGAATATTCTGGTTATATATATAAAAATAGATAAGAATGTCTTTTTACAAGATAAATATATTCCGATTCGAACTCAAGATCTATAATACAGATTTAAAACTCATGAACCATTTCATATATAGGCAGAGGAATGAAAGAAAGTAAATGAATGCTAAAGGAACTACAGGCTCAATAACTCATTGACACCATGTTGATTAAATCCTCACAAATTTGCCGTAAGCTGCTTCCTGCTATTCAAGCACAAATATATATATATATATATAGCACATGTATTCACTTGGTTCCACAAACGAAGGTGTTATCGAGCTCCTATTATAATAAACACAATATATAAAAAGTTTCAAGAGGATGCAAGTGTGCTTTAAAGAAGAAGAAGAAGAAGAAGAAGTAGAAGAAGTAGAAGAAGTCCTAATTCAAGTTAGAGGTTTGACTGGATCAATTAAAATTATCTTACCTAATAAAAAAAGAAGCTAACAATACATAAATTGAACTAGGAAAAAAAGAGAGTTATAATAATTATAATAATAATAATAATAATAATAATAATAAGTGTTTATTAAAAGGAGAAAAACAGCGACTAGGATATATTTTGACCTAATTAAGTGTCGTTGGAGGAAATCAAAAACAAAAATATAAATGAGCGGAATCAACCCAAGTGCGTTCGCTAAACCTGTAACTCGTTCATAAGAGCATCATTAAAAATTGAAATCAAAATGGAAAAAAAAAATAGTTGATATTATTTTTGAAAGTATTTAAAAAAAATATATATTAAAAATATATTATTATTATTATTATTATTATTATTATTATTATTATTATTTAAAATTATTTCTGGTATCAATATATAAAAAAAAACATTTAAAATAATTAAAAATTTAATTCAAAAATATTTTTAAAATACAATAATAAATCGCCGGTAGTTTAAGAATTCTGACACCACCGTAAATGACCAATTTACATTTGATAAGTGGCTGGATATGAAAGCAACGATTTTAACCACGAATTGTAAAATCAATCTCTTCTACTTCTGGGCCTTAATGTACGAGATATTTGAATTAGCATGAATTTCACTATTGCTAAGCCCATGGATCCTCAATCCAAAGCCCAAGAGCCCAATCAGCCTTAAATCCCAAATCATTTTGCAAAATGTAATGATCGCCGCTTTTTGATCCACCGTTCATGCAAGAAGTGTTTGGTCAAAGTTTCTAAAAGCTGTTTTTTATAAATAATTTATTATAAAAATAAATGAAAGCGATTTTAAATTAAAATTATGTTTAATGAAAACAGCTCAATTTTTTTGTTTTTTAAATACACAACATAAGTTACATTGAGGGTGTTTGAGAGTATGGTTGCAGTTGCTTTTCAAAGTATTTTTCGTGCCGAAATACATCAAAATAATATTTTTTTTATTTTTTAAAAATTATTTTTGAAATCAGCACATTAAAATGATCTAAACGCACTAAAAAAAATTTCATTTTAAATATAATTTTTCTTTTTTAAAATTTGGCAAAACACCGGTTGTACCGGCATGCCAAACAGGCTTATCGTGTGTCTGGATTAAAAGTTTAAAACTTCAATTTCTTATTATATATTTTTTATATATAAATTATTACTTGTTTCATAGTGTGTATAATATTACTTTTAAAAATATTTTTTGTTTGGAAATATATTAAAATAAAATATAAAATATATTTGATAACAGAAAATGATCTAAAATTATTAAAAAAAAATAATTTAAAATTAAAAAAAACTTTAATTCTTTTTTAATAAATATTTTCAAAATATAATACCAAACATGGATGAAATTACTGGTAATTAAATCCAATTTCTAGATTGTCTTCTCGTTCCAATCCATTATGGATTTCAAACAAAAAAATTGATCGCGCTAGGAGACTATTAGCCTCGACCACAACTTAAAATAATTTTTTTAATAAAAAATTATATTCAAGGGTTGTAAACATTTTTTTTATATAAAAAAATATAAATTCATTTAAATCCTTGGGTCAGTATAACTTCCAACTGCTATACACATGCTAGTTAATGTCCCCTTGTCTCATCATGGATGATATTATATTTTTTTCAATGTAAAAAATATTAATTATATATATTTTTTATTATAATATAAATTTAAGTAAAATAATAAATTTATGCAAAATTCCTGTGAAGTGCAGGTTATCTATATAATATATGAATTTTAAATCGATATAAATTTATTTATTTATTAAGTTTATAAAAAAAATGATTTTTTTTTATGATTTTCGATAATTATGTGATGATATTAAAAATAAATTTTTAAAATTAAATAATAATATCATTTTAATATATTTTTAAATAAAAAATATTTAAAAAACAATATCAACTATATTTTTAAAGAGTCACCATGCATTGATGCGTGGAGACATGTGACCTTTGTGAATGACAATTTAATTCCTAAAGAGTTAGTATTCCTAATTAACAACAAGTTTTCAAGCAAGTCTTGACTTTTTTTTTATTTTATTAACATTGATATTTAGACTAATTTGTATATATCTTGATTAATTTCACAGATTTTAAAGTTAATATCCATATAAACTTATAATGAATATCATATTAATAAACATAAAACCTTAACCTGAAATTATAAAAAAATAATCTCTTTAATCCTAATTTCTTATTATGGGGACACCTTGTATATGGTTATTATTGACTTCCTCTTCGTATCTTCCAAGGTGGTCCTTAACTCTCATGCTTTCCTTACAAATGATATTATGTTGTTTAGTAAAGCTAGTTCAAAATAATATTTATCATTAGTGTTTTTCTCTCTCTAGATTACATAACATTTTAGGGCCTGAGGTGAATTTTGAGAAATCTAGAGTGAACAACTCTGAAAATATTAAAAATAAAACTTAAACATCATCTCTCGCAGCTCTTCTTAATGAAGTTTATAGGTAATATAGGAAAAACCCGATTTCAATTAAATTAGGGATAAAATTTAAATTAAGCGCATGGATAGGAGTGTGTTTGTTAACTTGTGGTTGTTTTAAAAATATTTTTTTATTAAAATAATATATTTTTTATTTTTTTAAAATTATTTTTGATATCAAATATCAACATATAAAAAAGATTTAGAAATATTATTTTTTTTTAGTAATTTTATTTTTTTACAAATTAATTCATTGATTCAAAACTAGTTCGAGTTTAACTTTATATAAATCAGATTAAAATTGGTAAAATTAAACTTATTTAATCTAACAGAATTATAAATGATCAATTTAAAATGAATAGCTTGACCTGAGAAAGTTGGAGGGAAAGAGAAATAAAACTATAAATTAGCCCCATCCGAAAAAACAAAAATAAGATAAAAAATAAAATATATGAGACGGGTATAATTGTCTTTTCGTTGGCTCAAAGCTATTACTGACGACCCTGTGTCCTTCTTCCTCTCTCCGCATCGATCGAGAGAGAATAAATAAAACAGACGCTACAGATAAAACAAGAATTGAAGCAAGGCAAAGCCCGCAGGTGTGCTCTTCACACATCACATTTCACTCTCCGCTCACTCTATCCACGTCTGCCTGTCACTTAATTATCGTGCGCCATCGTCTTCCTTTATCACTCGGAAGAAAAAAAAGTGGAAAATCTGATTCATGAAATATAATTGTACGATCACCATCTGGTGATCTCTACGGTTCGTGCTCCTCCGGTTTCTACGATCTTATCCTCAGAGAAAAAGATATTTATGAAGCACTGAGGTTTTGAGTTTCCACAGCGTCAATTTCTGCTGATTCTTAGCTTTTAGAGAGAGATCAAATTATAGAGATAGAGAGAGATGCAGAGGCTGCGGAGTCCACCGAAGCACAGGCACGACGGGACTTCGCCGCTGCCGTTAGGGATGGATTGGAGTCCTCCGCCTCGAAAATGGGTAAAATTGTCAATCTAGTTTAATTACTTCGTTTAATTTCAAAATTAGTTTTTATTTTAGTCTTTTTTGAATTAGGCTTCCATGTTTTCTTTTAAGAAAAAATGTAATTAAGTATTATCTCGGTATGAACTGATCAGGCAGTTGCAGAATTGTGATTTGATCGATGGATCGTGTCAACGCTGAGTTTAATTAAGAGGATAGTTAAGTTTTAATTAGAATTACTTCAGCTGTTTTTTGCATATGGAAAGTGATTTTTTTGGCATGAAGTTAATTTAGGCGAAACGGACTGGCATTCTATGTGACATCAAGCCAAATCATCTCGTAAATTGTATCTCAACTGAAACAACTCTGTTATTTATTTTGGCGCGCTTGTCCTAATTTGGATCTCGTTCTAAAGAACTCGGTGCATGTATTAAGGAAGAGCTGATTTAACAAATATAATGGGATTTCTGGTTGTTTATTTGTTGATTTTTCATTATTTATTGGAATTGAGAATCTTGATTCGGCTGGCAGTACCATGCAGCGTGCATCGACAAGTCTAGTGGTTGTAAATGAATATGGTGTTTTTAACCAGGAACGATGCTTGAAGACTTGATAGGAAATGTGAAATCTATAGAATGATGGTTGGAAGTTGTTGAATTTATAGAGTTATGCTGTGAACAAGATAGAGAACGGTACATCTGCATTCTTTATGTAGCTTTTATTTTCTGTTTTCATGACTGGTGTATTGATTTCTTCCTTTTTTTTCTTATTATGTCTTGCATCCGTAACTGGCTTGTCATTTTGTGACAACATAATGCACTGGGTTTTTATATTCTTCTTCTGCTCAATAAAAATGTTCAATGCTTGAAAGGACAAGATTGAATTTATTTTTTTTTGGCAGATTGGACGAGAAACCGTTTGGCCTCATGATCCTAGAACAGGATGGAGTTACTGCGTCACCATACCATCCTGGGTTGTTGTCCCAAAATCAAGAGATTCAGATCCCGTTGTGGTACTCAAATTGAATGATTCTCCCGTGTTTATCTATACCAAGGGTTAGATGTTATTATGCGATCTCCATTGATTTGTTGTAAAATGATTTAGATTGGTTACTTATTTCTAGGAAGCTTCAAACAATATGGACATCCAATACCATGGTTTACCTTCCTGTAGGGAATAATCAGTTGAAATTTCCAAAGCATGCTATTGTAGTTAAAGAGGTTGATGGCATTCCTTGTTTTTGTATTTGCATATTCATTCCATTAGTGTAAGAATTGTTTTATTTTCATGTTATATCATTAGGTTTTAGTTTTTTGGTTATAACCATTTTTTGTTACCTTAATATATCTAATTTTCTGTCTGGGAAGTGCATAATATGTAATTTGTTGAATTCATTTTCCAAATATAACTGTATTCTTTCCAGAATTTCAGTGAATTCATCTGGGTTTGGATTCATGTATCTGTATGTGTGTGCCCACGCTTATGTGTACATGTTAATGACTATGCACTAGCTTTGGACATCTTATGTTAACATTCTTAAGGGGCAGTTTTACAGGGTTCAGGTGGGTTTACAATCACCAGAAGGGGTTACAACCATGCGTGGAGTGTTAAGAAGATTTAATGATTTTTTGAAGTTATTTACTGATGTAAGTACACATTTTCTATTCCATTTGCTACATTAGTTATTCCACTTTGTTAAGTCAGGGTACTTGAGCAATTAAATTATTCAATTAGTCAGGGCCATTTGACATTCTTTATGGGAACTAGGTCTTGCCCTCTTATATTTTCCGTTGGCTATTTTTTGCAGCTTAAGAAGGTATTTCCTAGAAAAAATCTCCCTCCAGCCCCACCCAAGGGACTTCTGCGTTTGAAAAGCAGGGCACTCTTGGAAGAGGTACATAATGTGTTTTGGACTTTTTTACTATATCTATTTTTCCTTTTAATGGGGAAACCCAAGAAGGTTATATTTTGACTGTCAATATTTTTTGCTCTACTTATTCTTGATTTTTGCTTATCACTAATGCCACTTCATTCTACAGAAGCAAATTCCCTTGACTGTTGTCATAAGCTGATTACATCATTACAAATATCTTTCTGAAAAATTAGCTGTGCTTAAGATGCAGATTATGATGATGTGGAAACCAAAAACTATATAATTTTATTTATTTGCAGTTATAGCAATCTAGACACTTAATTTTTAAGCTGGATTTAGGTATAATTGCAATATAGTGAAAACTGTAAGAAAAGAGGATTATGTTCAGATTTGGCTAGTTAGTTTTTTCCTTTATTTGGAAGTTAATAAGAAAACTTCATTTTGTTTGCATTTAAGTGACTAATTTGCTTTGTTGCAGAGAAGGTACTCTTTGGAGCAGTGGATGACAAAACTGCTGTCTGACATTGATTTATCAAGAAGTGTTTCAGTGGCATCCTTTCTTGAATTAGAAGCTGCTGCGAGGTCTTGTATGTGTCATTTTACCTTAAAAAAATCTTTAGTACCTCCCTTGTAAAAGTGCATAATTTACTCGAATCTCAACTTTTTTGAAAAATGCTAGTATTTTTTTCCTTTAAGATTTCAATCTTGCTTAACATTTCCTGTAACTTTTTCAGCATTCCAAGAAGTGAATCAGCAGTCATCAGAAGGAAGTCCCACCGGTGATAGTTCAACTTCCTCACTTCAGATACCTCCAAATTTAAGTTCTCTTGCTACTGGTTCATCAATTGCATCAGATTATGGTAGTGATACTGCTTATGAAACATCTGATCTTGGAACACCTAGGTTAGGAAGAGATGAAAATTTTGGAATTGACTTGGGGGATCTAGCACTGGATGAAGATCTAATCAGTCCTATGGAAAAACTTGTAAAGTATGGCATGTCAAACATTGACGAGGGACTGTTTATGGGACATACTATTCTAGAGCAGCTAGAAGGTCTTCCTAGGCACAAACCACATGGTGGGAATATAAATAATGTCACAGCAAAAGATGTATATAATGGAACTGCATCCAAAGCTTCATTTTTTCCTGGAAATGGGATGGAAGTTTTCTCTGACCCAGGGCCTGGTAAAGTATTTGGTCATGTTAGAAAGTTGTCCAGTGAGAGTGTTGGAAGTGATGGAAGTTCTCTACGAGGAAGTGAATTTTTAAACACTGGGATACCAAATTCATCTGGTGATGGATCTCTTGACCTTCCAGGAGTGGCTGAGGTATTGAGCTCCACAGAAGTTCTTGGTAATGCAGAGCTACAATTTTCAAGTGATGCACACATAGTACTTCCTGTGGATCAGCGTCATAAAATGAACAGGGTTCTATTAACGATGCAGCGGAGGCTAGTCACAGCTAAAACAGACATGGAAGACCTCGTATCAAGATTAAATCAAGAGATAGCTGTAAAAGATTACCTTACATCAAAGGTATGTTGAGCAAAATTGTATGAGCTTTGCATATGCCACCTTTTTGTCATATGTTTGTAAACTGTGAACTGAATATACTTCTATGCAAGTGTGTAATAGCTATTGAAGTCTCAAAGATTCAGCTTTTGGCATGTCTTTTGATGCTATTCTCTTATATTGCTCATTGGATCTCTTCAGGTCAAGGATCTGGAGGTGGAACTCGAAACTAACAAACAGAAAAATAAAGAAAATTTGCAGCAAGCTATTTTGATTGAGAGGGAAAGGCTTACCCAAATGCAGTGGGATATGGAGGAATTGAAACGGAAATCATTGGAAATGGAATTGAAATTGAAGTCAAAAGAGGTTACATGTTAGCCATCATTGTGGTTTCAAAGTTCCACTTTTGTTTTTTATTTCCTTATTTTTTTGTAGATTCCCTGCATCAAGGGAAAGATGTCCTTTCAATGACTTCAATTCAGATAATGATTAATGTAACCATTACAGAGTGAGCAGTCAAGTACAGAATTTCAAATGGCAACTACCGACCATGAGAAAGACAAAGTACTTGAGGAGTTGGATGCAACGAGAAAACTACTCGAGGATTTGTCCAAGCGATATGAAGAGCTTGAAGCGAAATCAAAAGCAGATATTAAATTTCTTGCAAAAGAATTCAAGTCCCTTAAAAACTCCCAGACAACATTAAAGCAAGAGCTTCGTCAATCACTGAAGGAAAAATCTGAAGTTGAGGTAGTTATGCACTACTATTACTGTACCATTGAGTAATATCTAGTTTTTTGAGAAATTCTCATCTTATGGGGAGCTACATTAATATAACTCACACAACTAGCCTGTCCAGGTCATATTTCAAACACGTTGCTTGCTCCTGTCAGTTATTAAGTCCCAAGCCAAATACATTGTTTTTTTTTTTAAATTAAATTATTAATCAATTGATTTAGGAGGTGTATCTCACTGTAAATATTACTCTCCTATGATTTCCTGCCATCAGTTGTCCCCAGAAAACTTGCTGTGATGTCTATGCCTTCGGTCATATTCCTTTATTTTCATCATTTTAAAACATTGTTTGATTTGGACTGATATTTTGCCTTTGGTCCCAACTACTATAAGTGATGCATGTTCACTGATTCTATGCTATGTTTTTATTTTATTTTATTTTTCCCAGAAACAACTTCATGAGGAAAGAGAAATGGAGGAGCATGGGAAAATCGCTCGCAAGAAACTGCTACATGATTGTAGGATTCTGTGTGGCCGGCTGCAAGAATGCAAGGTTAATTTGTTGAGCGAAGATGATGATTTTATTATTGACGTTTCACTGGCAGATGCGTTAGATTTGCTGACCACATCTGATGATCAAGTTGTCCATCTATTAACGGAGGTACTTTCTATTTCTATTGGGTTTCTCTATTGGGAGGGGGTAAACAGAATCCTCTTTACTGTATATAACCTTTAGCTTTAGGTTCAGTCATTCTTTTAAAGGACATTATTTAAAAGGATACCTAGACTTGAACTCCCTGCTAAAATACTATCAAAGCTTTGTTTAGTATTTAGAAGCACCAGTTGAATATGAGTTTAAAAGTAGGTTTCATTTATTCCTTTTCCCCGACTTACCTACACAATGTTTCCCCCCAAATTATTGGTTAGGCGCAACAATTATTTGAAGATGATAAAATCACTGCTCCTGGAGACAACTTGATGAGATCAACCGATGATGAATTGAGGAATATGCTGGCAAATCTCTTAACCGATAATGCGAAGTTGAGGAAACAGGTGAACTCTGCTATGCGTTGTGCTCTTAAAACTGGCACCATCTCTAGGAGTAGCAATGACGGGGCTCCTTCAAGTAACAATCATGTAGAAAGATAAAAGTACAGCGGAATATTGTAATTTTTTCAGGTAAAAGGCGGCTTTCAAAACTAATATAGGATTACAGGTGATGGATTGCATGTTTTGCACGGTTCATTTCACTAAACAAGAAATCAAGTCGATGTAATTGTCCTTTCACATATCTCTAGTGCTGTATTTTTTATTTTATATTTACTGGAATGATGAGTGTAAACATTATTGAAGGGTCCAGATAAATGCAATGCTTATCCATTTCAGGACCGTTCAAAATCTCAAGAGTACCGAGAAATGGATAGTTTGGCTGTGGCATAGATGTAAAAAAAATCGTTCAAGCGGCGGGCGGTATTATCTCATGATTGCAGTGTCATTTTGCCCCCAATTTTATCTCGGAAATTAGTTTGCCCTCGACTACAAAATTAATGATCATTTAAGTTTTATCACTATATTATCAATTATATAACTAGTAACGTCTTAATCTCAGATTCTTATCAGCCACATTTTACCTCGGATTCTTGATCTCGGAGGTGAGAAGGCGGCTCGTATCATGGCTTGGGTTAGGGATGGTCACAGGGGTCGAACCCTATCAGTTTCGCAGGGCACCACACCGAGAGCCAAGTCAGGATTTGGCAAGACACCCTGACCTGTTCAAAGCCATCTAACGAATCAACAGATCGCGTTGGTCTTTAGCTCATTCCATGATTTACATTTTTTTTTTTTTATCATGGGAGGCATTGACCTAAAATTCGAGGAAAATAAAAACAAAGAATCTCAACTTTCGATTTTAAGCTTGAACCCCACGATCCCTTTCTTCGGTTACATCCTTGTGTAACCGAGGAACCTCAATGAAGTCAAAATCATGATAGGCAAGGGTGGCCTGATTTCCTCTTTTGGTGCAAAGAGAAATTAGAAGTCGAATCATTTGATTATAGAAAAAGGTTAAGGCTGCTTTTGGAAGCGAAACCTTTTCTACCTCATCACATGGGAGCACCAAAATGAATGGCCATGAGCTAGCCTGGCACATCAAATCTCCCACCAAGACATAGGAGGAGGATTGAAAAGAAAAGCCAGGGCAACGAATCATTTAAGCATTAATTAACAATATCTAAACGAGTCTTTTAATCCATTACTTTTTTTTTTTTTTCAAAACTATGACAGCCTAAAAATGATTCAAGATCCCACTAGGAAAAGAATGATACAGGATAGCCACTGTGAGGGGCATGCACAGCAGCAGGCATGAACTTGGCAGAAAAACATATCAGCAAATCATCACACCATCGGCTCAAACGTCATCCTTTTCAGCTAAGTCAGCCTGTGCCTGAGCATATTCATACTCAAAGACCTGTAAATTTTTTAAATCAGACCATCAGGTTCAATTTTGCACGCTGAAAATCTAACAATAAGAGTGGCCTACATGGAAGCCAGGGACCTATAATGTCATGCGAAAAACAAATTTAATCCTTTCGAATGGACTGTGATAGGAGTCGAATTGTTCAATCAATTGGTGTTATTGATCTCACTTTCATTCTTAAACTTCAACGGCCGATAGCCTTCTCTAAAAGGCAGGGGAAATATTCAGTTGCGAAGATGGCAGGGGACAAAATAGGAGACTACAGAAAACTATAGATTTAGCTTTTCCTGTCAATTCACGCACAATAAAAATGAATTCAATCTCTTCTAAATTCTGTTCATTATAATAATTTCGTGGCAAGGGAAAAGGAGTACCTGTCATTAACAGCAATTCTCAATCTGGCGTGGCTCCACAAGGATGTAAAGTGGCTTGCCATTGAGCCTGCACTGTCCCTGAAATGCATTTCATTTGGCGAGGAACACAATGTTCAGAGATCAATCTACTAAATGTGCGGGGCAAGAAATGGAACATGGAGGTATTTGCAGGAAAAGAACACGAAATACAATGGAGAAGTTAAGCCATTACCTTGACCTCCCGCAATCCAATTACACATGCACACTCAACCACTTCAGCTTCCGATCGTTCTATGAGAACATTGAAATCCAGCGTGAGATGAGTTATGCAAGGAGCAAACTGGGTCCAAATAAACAAAATCATGGAGGTGAAACAGTTGCAATGGATCAAGGAGGAGAAAACCATTACCCAAGAGCCTTATTGCTGCAGATAAGGTCCCTCCTGTAGCCACCAAATCATCTATTACAATTGCACGCTCGCCAGGCTCAACAGCACCAACATGCACCTCAAGACAATCAGTTCCATATTCCAGCTCGTACGCTTCAGAAATCACTTCACCTGCATATTCACCATTTTGGAACATTCTTGAAATAAGATTCTTCTTGAACTTCTGCGAGCGCAGCGGAGAATGAATGCAATACAATGCGTTAATTTACCGGCCAAAAGAGATTAGACATGGACTGTTCCACAAGGAAACTCCCATTTTCAAAACTACAATAAGCTGCAGCTTCAAAATGATATCTACGGGCTATTACAATACAGTCTCGGACATGAATACAGAGCTTTACAAGGAAGATTTAAATTGCATGAAAACTTAAATGCTCTCCCTACGGCATTGAAGTTGATGGACCAAAACAAGCTACCCCTTTCCTTAACATATAAACAAAAGTACAGCAGAAGCACCATTGCAGTTCCAGACCAAACATGGAAGTACCTGGCAGTTTTCTGGGTTTTCTTAAAGGAACAAACTTTGCACCAATAGCTAAGGCAATTGCTGGGCCAAACATGAACCCTCTAGCTTCAACTCCTACACAAAACTTGCCGACATTAGAAACTAATAAGACATCCATCTTGAAAAACAGTAGAGCCAAATGGAAACATCATTATCGAACAGCTTGTTTCATACAGGAATAGTCAACAATTTTTTTTCTTCTAGCCAAGAAATTCCTGGTGGTACTAGATTCCCTACGTGATAAAGACCCTTCAAAAAATCCACCAAAAACTTTTACTAATAAATCTTGAAACAGCCTTTTATTTATGCAGTCTGTAAGGCCAGAGACAACACCCCGCTGATGAGAAAATCAAATAAGCCAGAACCCAGTCTTGAAACTCAAGAAAATCACTAATTCCCATAATCCCCTCTCCCTTTGTCCCGGTAATTAACCACCTTTTGAAAACAAGCCCTCGCCAAACAAGAAGAGAAGGGAAATAAAGGGGAGGGAGGGAGGGTTGGCTAATAACATACCAGCAACAACAGAAATGTCCATGTCTCTATAGCGATCAACAAAGATATCCACTGTGTCCTTAAAAGCCTTGTGATCCAGCAACAAGGTTGTTATATCCTGAAACATTATCCCTGTCAAACAACAAAAAGTTAAGCAACCAGGCACTAATAACAAAAGAAAGAAGACAAAAAAAGAAACAAATCAGACCTGGTTTAGGGAAGTGAGGCACCACCCTAATAGCTTCAGAGATACCCTGTAGTCTGGGGTCACCTTTGAGTCCATTCTCTGCTGCAAACATTGTTTCTTTGCTCTCTCTCTCTCCCCTTAATTCTCGTCTACTCAAATGGGGTCTTAGAGCTTGTGAAGGGGTGGTTAATATATACAAGCACCAAAACACTTCAAAGAGTTATGACTTCTCTTATCCGGTGTCTCTGTATCTGTGAAATGGAATTTTGGTAACCAAATTAGAATTCTTTACAAATTCTTTTTTCCCTCCTAAACTGAGCTAAAGATCAAATCTTTCTCCTATCAATGCAAATCTAAGATAGCAAAAGATGATCAGTGTGTATTAAATACTAGCTATTTTGTCTATTTATGTTGGCCAATCCGATGCACTGTTCTTGTGTTAGACTTGCACGCGTTGTAAAGCACGTGCAAAACACTCTTTGTCACCCTCAACTTGAGCCCACATTTCCAGTTGCTTGCTTGACGCTTCCTTCATCTTGTCCCTTCCTCTTCTTTTTTTTTTTTTCTCGTTTTTTTTTTTCTCTCTGGGATGTCTTATAGAGTAATTTTTTTATGATTTCACAATGAAAATAAAACATCAATTGATGTTTTGAAATCTGTACAAGCATTCAGTGATTCTACTTCTTAAGATTCTTTGAAACATATCCATTGGCGTTTTCAGGCAACATTTTTTCTCAAGGCGAGAGAGGAAGTTGGATTCATATCCAAATTATGCTCTCCGAATCAAATTTCATCAATAAAGAAATGGCATGCAAGGGGAGAAAATCAATTATTTGAATCATCTTCATGAAGCTCCCATAATTTTTTGTGATTCACATAGTTATCCGAATCAGTTTCCATATATTTTAATCAATCTTATAAATTCTTAAATTAATGATTATATAAATTTTTTATAATTATTATAATAGCAATTATATAATCTGAATCTAAAACTATAAAAAAATAAATCTTTTAATCCTAAATTTTTATCAACGAAACACTTATTAGATGGTTTGTTGCTCCCATTATTACCAGACTGGTGGGTTGATGCAGATCCAACCGAAAGATTTTTTAAAAAGAAATCGTAAATAATAATTATGCGTCATCCTTGAAAGAGTGTGAAATGAATAGTTTTCGTAGCAAACCCACCAAGAAATTCATACATAAAAAAAAGTCCCTCTTGCGTGTAAACGAAATCTTAATGAATCTGAAGAGATTTATTGGCAGCAGTCTGATTTTTACATGATGGTTTGTTTCCTAGCGTGAAGTCAAAAAAAAACACATTCGTTACACTTGAAAGACGTCAACCATCCACAATTATTCACCTGATTTTCTTTGTAACTGGCAATGCAGCAACTAGGAAACAAAAATAAGTTGGAGGAAATTATCAAAAATAGATCTCTTTTTTTGACCTGAATCACTGCAAATCATTGAAATAATGTCTTTCAATCCTCTAGTCAACCATCGATAGGTAAGCAATCTCGAAAGTTGGCATGTTCATTCACACATATTGAAGTTTTAATCTTTGCCATGGGTAGAATACATATACATATACATATACATATACATGTATATGTATATGTATTCTACCCATGGCATACATGTATATGTATATGTATTCTACCCATGGCATACATGTATATGTATATGTATATGTATTCTACCCATGGCAAAGATTAAAACTTCAATATATATATATATATATATATATATATATATATATATATATATAACCCGTGCCATATTTACTGTGTTTTTCCTACTGTTCACAGACTCAGATTACTATTCATTGCAAAATTAAAATTACACTTTTACCTCCATATCCGAAAATTTTTAGCCCACGGTACCAGGAGTATTTTCGAATTTTCCACTGGACATGGGCGGTATTTCAGGATTTGTTGCATAGTGAGATGACACAAATAGCAATCGAAAACGACAAAATAGTCATGCAAGGACCAGGGGTTGTTTCGGTTTTTTCAATTTTTTACACAGTGAATTGACAAAAACAGCTATCGAAAACGACAAAATAGCGAATAGTAAACGGGGGTAGGGACATATTTTTCACTCCTGTTTTTTCATGAATATCAATAGCTTCAGAGGTGTATAGATAATTAGCTAATATTTTATTATTTTTTCAGAGGAATTGCTGACGCGTCGTCCGGATGCGCTAGCGACGTTCCATGCGCCCCCGCCCTTGAGGAGGCACGTGTGTCTCATTCAGGTGATAAAAAATTCACTTCCGCCGTGTCAGGCAATGCGCATCCATGTCCTCTATCTTTCGTCGCTATGCATTTCGGTAATCAGTGTCCGGGTAAGCGACGACGAGCGATTTTGTATCGGTTGTCTCTCTCCTGCAGCCGTAAATTCAGATCCGGTCCCTGATGTATGTAGGAAGTTTATTCTGATCCCTGATGTTTTGATTTCAGTTTTATTGCTGATTTCTTTAATTGAAAGCTTAATTATTTTCAATTGTGCCCTTCAATTAAAACTGATTATATAATGAAGTTTTCATTTTAGTCCTTATTCTTTTGATTTTTGATTTCTTCATGGTTCCTTTAATTTTTTTGATATGGATGTTTTGATTTCTTTTAATTTGGTCCTCCAATTAAAATTGGTCATATATATAACTTTTCATTTAAGCCCCTCTTCTTCTAATTTTTTTGATAAATTTACATAGCAATCATCATTATTTATTTTGGTCACAAGATTTTTTTTGTTTCAATTTTATCCTTCAATTTGAATTAATTATATATTTTATTTTTCATTTCGATCCTTATTCTTTTAATTTTTTATTTTATATTAATTCATTTTTTTTTAATTCTTTGTTAATGTTTATTTTTTATTCATATTTATGCATCCATACTTTTAGTTTTTGTCCCTTTTTTTATTCAGGTTTTATTTTTAATCGATCCAATCCTGAAATTTTAATTTACACTGGTAATCATTTTAAAATTAATATTGCACATTTTCATCCTTTTATTTATTTTTTTGTGTTTTATGTTATTTTTATTTGTTTTTTGGATTAGATGATTTTTATGATTTTATTATTTGCATAGATTTATTATTTCATCTAAATTTATATTATAATAAAAAATCATATATAATTAATATTTTTTACGTGAAAAAAAATATAGTCCTGCCTACTACTACGAGACATGGGTGTCATAGCTATAGCTAGTATAGATACACATATGCACAGATAATGCATAAAAAAAGACTGAAAAGAATCTCTGAATGACAAGGTCCAAAATGCTGCAATAACCATCGTTTTGCCTATTTAGATCTTTTTTATTATTGTTGTAATTATTTTTTAAAATATTTTTTATTTAAAAATATATTAAAATAATATTTTATTTTTATAAAAAATTATATAAAAATATTTTTAAAATACTATGCCAAACATATTGTTATACGGGCTGTTCAACTCCCTTTTAATTTAAAATAAAATATATTCTTAAAACGTATGTTAAACACAAATTATAACACCTAAACTCCTTCTGATGGTTATAAATATTAATCCAGCAGAACCTCGTTATCCCAGTTCGGTTTTGAACCGGATCCTAACCTAGCTGGGTCAACATAAAAAAAAGCAGTGATCGAAACCCAAGATGATGATCGACGAGCAACACGCGCAGTAAAATGGGAGTGGAACTTGGGAGAGACAAACAGCAGAAACATCATCGTTCAACATAATCTATAAAATATTTTCTTCCTCCTCGATGAGAACACTGTTTCAGGATATCTGGTATCTATCTACCTGCCTGGACTCTATGAAAACCTACGATTTCTTCAAATCTATAAAGGAAGATTCTAAGCTGCAGGAGCCATTGTATTAAAAGCAGCAATCCTCGCTGTTAACCAGTTTCCCAAAAATCTCACCAATCACACCCCTATCATCACAATCTCATTACCATGCATGGTGTACTTGGACTGCAAATAGTATTCTACAGTAAACTTCTCTGCCATGGTGAAAAAGATCCACAAAAAAAAACCCTTTTCTCAAAATCGAGGTTAAGGCCCATTCTCGTCATTCACAAGAAATTGACGGCTACTAAATCTTTGCAGAGAATCAAGCTGAAGGAGATTTGGGAGATTTTAGAGGTTATGGTCCCAAGTGGGGTGGTTTGAGCTCCTTTAATTTTTCTCTCTTTTCTGGTGTTATTGCTTCAAACACCATTTTCATCGGATGGGATCAGCCCTACAAGTGGAGTGATGAGTGGATGGACTTGAATCGGGTTCTGGGTCTCTAGACAAAATTGATACATCGAAGAATATATATATATATATAGGTGATGAAGATCTATAAAACTGTCTTTTCCCATATCGACCATATATTGATACTTTATTGTGATGGACCCCAGAGATCGATATGAACATGAGGTCACCATGCAAAACAAGGCAAGCCCTGTTACACTTTCAACTATGGCTGTGAAAAAACCACCACACCCAGTACAATTATCCTGCCTTTCACCCCTTCCAATTTTCCCTTTGCGTGTGTGTTTCGTAGTTTCTGTGATATGGGTTTTTTTAAAAAATATTTTTAATTATTATTTTAATATAAACAAGTCCTAAGAGATGCATGTTCGGTTGAGGATAATATAAGATAAGATTTTTACGTGTAAAATGTTATTTTATAGATAAAAAACATGTTAAAAAGCAAAGTTATTGCATTAATTATTACCTTTTAGCTTAAAAGTTGTTTAGCATCTCGTTTACTCAATCCTCTTCCCGTGGGATTAAACTAGGGGCAAGCTAGTTCTTGGATAAATGTTCTGTCACTTTAATGAATATTTTATTAAAGTAAGTGGAAATAAATAATGTACAAAAATATGTCTTTGAATTGCATATTTGTGATCGATAACAGACCATGTGGGTAGCATTTACCTATTTCGGTAAAGGGTTGATGTTGATTGAATTGCCTCTTTTATATATATATATATAACTTTGAATTATTTGTAAGAGATAATTTTCAAAAGTATTTTATAAAAATTATTTTAGAACCATATCTTATTTAATGCAATTCAGATCTTCACGTATCAAATAAAATAATAATATCAAGCTTGAAATCATAAAAAAAAACTAATATAGTTTGTATCAAATATTTTTTGGAAAAAAAAATTGCGTCATCACATTTAAAAAATCATTAAAAATGTGTTCAATATTTGCACGAGATTCGAGGGTTTCTCAAAATTAATATTAGACGGATTCTCAATTTTAGATAAAAGTTATTATAGCATGTCAAAGTCTTTTTGTTGAGCTTGTTTGAGTATTTGTAACCTGGATGAGAGTTTTGATCTCGTAATATAATTTTAATACCATAATTAAGGTTTTTATGTGTGTGTGTATATATATATATATATCGGCAGCAATTATGATTCGAGATGAGAGAAATCATGTAAGAAAATAGAATGGCTTGGGCTACTTGAGAGGCAAGAGAGTGTGACAAGTCAGGGACAACCTTATGATAGTAAGGCCCCGTTTGGGACAGCGGCAAAAAGCGTTTTTGGCTGTTTTTGGTGTTTTTTTTTTTTTTTAATTTTAAAAACCGACGGTTAGTGTTTTCAGATCATTTTAATGTGCTGATGTCAAAAATTATTTTTAGAAAATAAAAAAAATATTATTTTGATACATTTCGACATGAAAATCACTTTCAAAAACTACCACAACCGCCCTCCCAAACACCCTCTAAATAGTAAATAATCACAAACTTTTGCTGTCAATGGAGATGGGTAAAATTCAATTTGGTTTTACGAGATGGGTAAAAAATAAATATCTTATGCTTATGATTTATGAACAGGGTAGTTCAGATTGCGAGAGATTCGACTGTACAATTATTTGAGAGATCAATCACACTGATCAACGCCCCATTTATTTATTTATTTTCATTTTTTTAACCATCTTAGGTGAGCATGGTAGATACCGAGGGTTTTTGAGAAAATAATAATAATAATAATATTTTGATGTATTTCTAAATGAAAAGTAGTGTTTGGGAGTGTTTATAAAAAAATTTACTTTTTTATTTTAAATTAAAATTTTTAAGTGTTTTTAGATCATTTTGATGTGTTAATATCATAAATGATTTTCAAAAATTAAAAAAAAAATATTATTTTGATGTGTTTCTAAAAGAAAAGTACTTTAAAAACAACTACAACCACTCTCCCAAGCAGGCCCATAGGATTGTTCGGCACTGTGTTTTAAAATTATTTTTTTAACAAAATTAATTTTTTTTTTTTTATTTTAAATTTATTTTTGCAGTGTTTTTAAATCATTTTCATGTGATAATATCAAATATAATTTTATAAAAAAATATTATTTTGATGTGTGTTTTAAAATATTTTTTTTATTTGAAATTTAAATTTAATTTTTTGGTGTTTTTATATCATTTTCATGTGATAATATCAAATATAATTTAAAATATATATATATATATATATATATTATTTTAATATATTTTTAAACAAAAATATTTTAAAAAAAAACTTCAACCCACTATAAAACAATATTCAAGAATATATATATATATATATATATATATATATATATATATATATATATATATGAAGCAATGAACATATAATAGCACAAAATAATTAGTTTCATTCCAATTTTGCTGCTTGCAATAATAGCCTATTTATTATCTTGTTTTAAAAACTTTATAACACCAAAAACCACGTAATTTAGAAGAACAATTGATTTTCAAAATACAAACAATTGATTTTAAAATTATATAAAAAGCAACTTTACTGTAAATACAAACACAATAAAATACCAAGAAAAGTAAAGTAAAAATTGTTTTCCAAAATATTTTTTTAAAATATATTAAAATAATATATATTTTAATTTCTACAGACATCACAGTAAAATCTTATTTAAAAATATAAATAAAGGGAAAGGGAAAGAAAAGAAAGGAAGAGGGAAGGGATGGACGCGTGGTGGCGCAGACATGGATGATGGACCTACGAAATAAAATCCAAGGTACCAGATTACTGTTCATGCGCACGCCTATTGTACTGAGAAAACCCATTATAACATCATCATTAACAACGCCCTTCACCTCTCACATCTCTCAGATTTACAATATCCTCTCTTGTTTCTTCTTTTGTGCTTGCACTGCTCATATCTGCGGCCCGGATCAGCCTGAACCAGAACAACTCTCGATCTCGACCCTTCAATCTTGATGTCTACCAGAGATTACGAAAGATTTTCGCCCCTTTTTTTTAATTTATTCATGCATAGAAAGTCATAAAGTCAAAAAGTCAATGGCATGTGTGTGCTGAGAGAGAGAGAGAGAGAGAGAGATGGGGATGATTGGCACAGAACGTTCCATGTAATTTTCCAGCGACGTGCTGTTGTGTTCTAAGACTTGGACGTGGTATTAGATATAATGCTAAGAGATTGGCTCGTCTGAGCCGTGAAGATCTTTGCAATCCAAAGCCTCGTAGTCGCATATCTTTTGCGATGGAAAAAGGAAATCAAGATATTTAGTGATTGTATGGCATTGGTCTAAATCTGTATTGATTATTTTTTATTTTTTATTTATTTTAAATAATTATGATTTAGTGTTTTTAGATTATTTTAATATGCTGATATCAAAAATAATTTAAAAAAATAAAAAAAAATTATTTTGATGTATTTCAACATGAAAAGCACTTTGAAAAGCAACCGCAACTGTACTTCCAAATACCCCTTTAATATGATGCTAGCGATGGTCATCTGAATCGAGTTATTAGTTATTTTTTAGGAGTATAGTTATGATTATTTTTTAAAATATATTTTTGTTTAAAAATAGATTAAAATAATATATTTTTATTTTTAAATATCAAAAAATAAATAAATTTAAAATAAAAATAAAAAATATTCAGATTTTTTAATAAGCATTTTTTAAAAGCTATCCTGAGAACCCCTGTTCAATGCTATGATATTGAGAAAAATCGTGTCCATGTTTAGTATTTCTCATTTCACGTTGCGGTTTAAATAATCATGACCTGATTTAGTTATGTATCAGTTAAATTACTCGCATTGTATTTCAAACTCAGTAAATAATTTTTATAATTATTGAGATTAAAATAATTAATACGATTTATTAGTTTAAAAATAAAATAAAATATTTATACATATAAGGTTTAATATAATAAAACACATCATCATATCTTATTATAACAACAACAACATTGAACCATTAATATCTAAAAATATCATTATTATTACTGCTAAATCAATAAAAAATATTAAATAACCCCGATGAAAAAAACTCAAAAAAATAACAAAAGAGGAAATAAGTAAAAAAACTATAATTATTATTATTATTATTACTATTGAGTTAAAAATGAAATTACAAAATTAAATCAAAGAATAAAAAAAACTAAAAACTTTAACAAAAGAGCAAATAAAAAATAAAATAAATGATAAAATAAAAATAAAAATTACTAGCTAGGAAAAAAACACTTGACTTGCAGTAAAAACTAATAAAAAAAACTAAAAGAAAGAATAGAGAGAAAAAAAAATAAAAATATCAATTTTTAAATGATCGCAGACACAAATTAAAATTTAAGAACTAAATCTTTTTTAAAAATATCACCTCAATAAATAAATAAAACTAGAGCTAAGAGCACACACATATAAATATGGATAGAAATATGAATTATTTCATAAATATAAAACATGAATTAAAATAAAAAATTAAAAGTATAAGGGTCGAAATGAAAACCAAATATATTATCAATTTCAATCAAGTGACAAAATAAAAAAAATAATCAAAACATCTATATCAAATATATTAAGGGACTGAAAACCAATTTGAAAATTAAAAGAGTGAGGATCGAATTGAAACCTAAATATATAATCAATTTCAATCGAAGGATACAATAAAAACAAATCAAAACTCACATAATAAAAATAAAGACCTTACAACAACATTAAACAATCAGGGACTAAAATGAAATAACTATAAAATCAAGGGGCTTCCATGTAATTTAGTATACAGGAGAGAGAAAAGGGTAAAAAAATTCAACCGACCACCGTTGCGAAACTAGCCACCATGTGAGGACACGCATCACACCATGAGGAAGAATATAAGGAGGCTCATCAAATGATATGCTAGATAGATATTTTCCATCACTGGATAATGTCGCACACGCCGCCTGAAGTGGGTATGGGATCAAATACCGTTGGTGCATGTGTCACACACTCACACAGTATTCGGCAAAGAATAAGAAAAAAATCATGGTAAATTATTAAAACACCCTTGCAGCTAACTCTTTAATTTTATCTTATTGGGACCAGAATAGTATTTAAATATCTTTAAAAATATGAAAACCCCCGTAGACAAGCCATGTGTTTTGTCTTGTTTGAGGGTAAGATAGTTATTTTATTGTACAGTGGAATGTGAAATTACCGCGGCACTCCTTGGTTACAATTGTTTTTTTAATCTTTTTAAAAGGATATAATAATTATTTTACCGTGCAAAGAAATATAAAAAAATCAATAAACTAGTGACTCTACTAACCTGACCTGAAAATCGACCCAACCCAAGATCACTGTTGTAGTTCACAATGATTTTACTCACATGCTACAATAAAATACTAATCTTTTTTAGTTTATAATATAATACCGGGTAATTTCCCCATACTCCACAGCAAGTGAAACTATATTTTTTAAAATGTTAAGAAAAAGACATATACATCCCTAGACAATTAAAAAAAACAAAACATTCAAAATACTCTTGTCCATTAATTAGATTTTTTTTTCTAATTTTAGTGGCATAATTATATTTTTATTGTTATAAAAACTTGAAAAGGACAACTCTATCTAAACAATGACAAATTAGTTAGCGAAAATGATCATAAAACTCCAAGGCCAAAGGATTAATATTTATGAATCAAATGATAGGATTAATATTTATGAATCAAATGATAAGAGAGTAATTATATTATAGCAATTCACAATGTACAGGTACAATGAATCCCTGACATGATTTATGTTTTTCTTTGATATAAACCCATTCTAATGTACAAGTTATAAATTTATCCAAAACAATTTTGTTTGATTTTTTTTTGTAAATAAATTATATTTATTGTGTAGCTTTTTGAAAAAAGATATTTTTATTTATTATATAAAAATATTAAAGATATCTTGTCAACTTCATACTCTAATATTTAGCTGATTAATAATTGAGTTTTAATTTTTTATTTATTTTCTTCAAGGTTCTCGTAATTGCATGATTCACATCGTGAGTTTTGCAGGTTATTTAAATCGAATCGAGTTTCTATATCATTTTTTTAATTGAATATATATATTTTTTATTTTATTATTTAATATTAGTTTGATTGATAATGAAACTTTTTAATTTCTTTCTATTTTGTTTTTATAAGGTCAGGTCATTATAATCTTATGACTCGTGATATGAGTTAAACTAGTTGACTCAGGTGTTTTTTATTCTATTTTTTAATTTTATCATTTAATATTGAGTTGATTGAGAATTTAAATTTCATAATTTATTTTGGTTCATGTTGTGTGAGGTTATCTTAGTTTGGGTCACGGGTTTGGTCATATGACTAAGGTGTTTTATTAAGTTTTTTTTAATTAATCTCATCCTTTAATATTAAGTTAAATTAAGCTTGAACTTCATAATTGTTTTGATTTGCTTCATATGAGGTCATCTTAACATCATGATCCAGATCCAACAGGTTAATCTGGGTTGATTGAGCTAATTTTCCTAGTTTATTTTTAATTTTGTCTTTCAACACTAAGTTAATTGATAATTGAATTTATTTATTTATAATTGTTTTCTATAAGGTTATCAGAGTCTCATGACTTGAGTAATCAAAATGACTAGTTAACTCGAATTTATCAAAATCAATATAATATGTCATTGTTTTAGTATTTTAAAAAAGATATCATCTCGATTTTATCAAGTAAAATTATATTTTTATCAATTATTAAAGTTGTATTTAGTTTGCCAAATCAATTAGATTTAATATTCTTACAATATAAGTAGTTTAGCTAGAAAAAAGATATTAATGTTTTTTATTTTATTTTTATCCGACATGCATGGCATCATCATAGCACGAGTATAGTGAGGAACAGTTGTTTGGTTCTTTTAAAAAGAGAACTTGAATCCTGATAAATATTAGTGGAATTCTACAAAAGATAGCAGCAGATCTCTCCATCTTTTCAACCTTTTGACAAATGCGGGGGAGATCAAAACTAAAATCTTTCTACAGTTGGGACCCAAATCGAAAAAGAGTTTTATTTTTTATTTTTTTTTATGAATCTTTATCTGCCACAGACCTCGTACCGTAGTGTCATCGGTGATGACATCTGTGCATGGTCACATCTTGCTCAAACCTAACCTCACCTGCAGCTTTACCCTTCACTTTACAGCTTATGATCAGCAGACAGGTGCTTTAGCTGTTGTTTTCACTAATTATTTCCCTTTATCCACTGCATATATTATATTAGATTCGTTAATGATTAAGCTGTTTGGGAAGAGATTAAAAAGAAATAATTGGTTCCTTGTTCGTTAGGTAACCCATTTGTTTATATATGGGATAAGAGCGAGAGACTGTTGCTTCCTTTTTTAACCCTCCCTTCTGCTGCATGACAAGACAGAGATCAAGGCATTAGTTGAGAAATAGGTTATCTGCGTGGAGCGCCATGGCTGCTCATGTATAAAACGGGTTGAAATTCTTGTGATTTATTTGACATTTGATTGTGCCTCCCTTTGATTTGACGGGGACGATTGTCAAAAACTAGGGGTATCCTCGGCCACAAACGGAGTGCTGTGTTGGCTGGAAGATCAGTTCATCAGCAAATTCTGTATCCAAGGAGATTTTTTCAATAAAATAGAAAAAAACAAAACTTTTCATCACAGATCTACCCCATCTGGGATTCCGGTGCAGTCACGGTTTCTGAATCTTTATATACAAACTCAGCTTTTATTTATCGAATCAGAACATCAGAATTTCTCTTCCTGGTTCCACAACACGTAATATCTTTGGACAAGAAATGCTAAGCTTGGACAGGGTATGTAAGATTCTTGTACAAATACACTTGGGGATAGAGATCTTATCAGACAGCGTCATCCGATCCAGCAAGATCGAGTTTTTTACGAGTTTTTCGTTTAATCTAATATAATAATAATAAAAACGGATAAGTACTGTCCAACCTATGTTTTTATAAGGGCACAACTCAACTGAATATTACTAAGATTAGGTGACGGCTCATCCAATCCATATCCAATCTGCATGTATCTTCAATTGATGAGAGTTTTGTTTTTTTCACACTTTCGTACAAGGTTAGCCCATCCCTATCCATCAAGTTGACTCCATTAGAGTCGGCCACCAAGAACTGCAACATGGAAGAAAGAGAGCAAAGTATTGGTGGCTTTTCTTGCATGCAATATTGTGATTCGCGGATGGAATTACTGACTTCCAGGCTGACAAAAAGGCTTTCTTCTTTTAAAATAAAAACAAAAAATCGGGGCTTAAATTAGATAAATTGAGGATTAACTTGCGAAATCCTAGCGACCAAGCTTAAAATATACAGCAGATGAGCATACGCCTGTGTTGATAGTAAAGCTCTTTATCCATGTCCTTCCGCTGTCCCTAGTCAACCCACCTATTCCTGCAGCTCTAGAATTACTCCAATGGTGGATGTTTCCACCCCATTAAGCTTCCATGTTTCTGCCGGCTACCGGCTCTTCCATCCTCACCGGTTGCACGGCACACGTCCCTTGCCATACCTTTTATTGCTTCCAACAAACTAGGAATGTAACTGTTGCCTCTAGCAAATATCCACTGATTCCTTTCTTTCCACAAGTACACCACAACGCCTTTCCCCCCGTCGTGTCGGCCTTGTTTGATCAGTTTTTGTTGAGCCAAGATGCATTCCGGCATTAAAAAATTCAAGTCTATGACGTGGCTTCGCCGGCGGATTCCAAACTTTTCGGGATCCAGGGCAATCGTATAAAACAAGCCTCGTCTAACTGTTTGATCTTAATTTAAAATCTAATTTATATTATTTTTTAATAAATTAATTTAAATAAAAATTATTTAAACTTAAAACTTATACTATATTCTTTTTTATTTTTATTAAATATAATTAAGATGATAAAATTTAAATTTATAATCGTTAAGTTAATAAAACTCTGATATCATATTAAAAAAATTATTTTATTTAAAAAATTAAATTATTAAATAAATTAAATTAAAAAAATATAATTTATATTATTATATTATTCTCTAATTAGTATTCGGGCAAATCTGACGATGAGATTGGTCTGTCAAGTGCCTAGCTGCTCGGTTATCATTGGTCATTAATTTATTATGCGCTACAAGCTATAGGAAACTTTTGATCCTCGCAAGACCTTGCCATTTCCATAGAAATTGCCAAATAGGATCCTTACCACCTCGATGAGTAAGATGGTTGATCCTGTGCCTTACACGCAGACTTCACAGTGAACTGACCACTTATAGATCAAGACCAATAAATTGCATCTGTTTCCATGTCTTCGCCTGGCGGACGGTGACTTCATAAAGTCATTACAACCCTCACAGAAAGGAGGCATGTGAGCAAACACTTCGCATTTCCACTGATTGTTCGTATCCACCATGTCTGCTACTGTAACGTTACTTTCCTCCTCTATAAGTTGTTGTGTATGTTCAGTTGAAGCCCAGAAGTTATCCAACCATTTATCTTTCCAAAACCTCACATTCCAATCATTTCCAATTGACCAAGCCGTTCCTGTAATGACCTGTGGCCACACTTTGCAAATAACTTTCCAAAACGGGGAATCTGTTGCCCTGGCATGTACCTGCTGTTAGAATTTCAGTTTGAATTTGAATATTGTTTTCCGGAAGAACAGTAAAGTCAAGAACAAAGTTGAGTAGGGAAAGATCAATACTTTTTATTAATTAGAATACCTATTTAGAAGGTTACAAGGAACTTGAAATTACTCAAAACAAAACACTCAAAAACCTTGATAGATTATTGGCTTTCTAGCAACAGATTCTGCAGTAAATCCTGCAGCAGGATCTGTTATGAAAGTAATCCTGAAATTATTGGCCTTATTCATTTGCTGCATGTTTCTCAAACCCAATCCTCCATGAGATTTTGTCTGGCACAAAATCTTCCATTTAGCCATGTGTATCTTCTTATTATCCACACTGTCTGCCAACATAAATTTTCTGCAAATTTTCCCTATCTCATTGGAATTTGGGAGTTATACTGACTACATCAGATACAAAGGAACTATTGCAAATACAGATTTACACAACGTAATCCTTCATGGGAAAGATAATTTCCTTGCTTTCCATGTAGCTAACTTTTGCTGTGTATTTTCTATGATCTATCTGTACGTTTGTTTCGTTATTCTCTGATGCAGTACAGGCACTCTCCCAAATAATTCCGAAAATCCTTCGTAACTGGAAAGCTACTCAAGCTACTGAGGGTTGGGTTAGGCCCGGAGACACATTCTTAGAAAACAATTTTTTTGTTTTATTCTGACTTTCTGTCCCGAGGCTGCACAGAATAAGTTAAAGCAACTGATCACCCTGTTCTGCCGTTTCTCATTTGCCATCGGTAAATAACAAGTGGGATACATTCGGTCCCCTCTTCCAAACCTGAACGGTTTCCAATTACTTTTCTTAACTTCTTTATCAATGATCAGCTGAGATAGTCTTTCTAGGCACAAGACAAGTAAGTACAGGGATAGCGGGTCACCTTGTCTGATTCCTCTGCTAGGAAGAAAAGTTGTTGATGCCCTTCAATCCCATAACACATTAAGAGAAGCAGTTTCTACACATTTCATTATCAGTTCTGTCAAGTAGTTTAGCATACCCGCAAGAGTCAAAAATTCCCGGATGAAGTCCTATTGTAACCTGTCATACGCCTTCTCCAAGTCAACTTTAATCGCGATCAATCATTTTATTGCAGCTATGTCTTTTATATTTGGTGCTATATCTTTAATAAACCGACAAACTCCCTCCCCCACCACATGCCATTGAGTCTGATAGAAGTATGGTTGAGATCCATCTGGGCCAGGACTTTCAAAGGCTTCCCAAAAACAACTAGCTTGATCTCCTCATCAGTGACTACATTCAACAAATGGTGTTTACACCCCTCTTCACTGCGCGGGAACTTTGAGGAAAGATGAACTCCACCCATATAATTCTCCTTCCTTGTAAATACCTTCTGATAAAACTCTATGGCCATTCTCTTCATTTTTTCTTCTTCCTAAACCCATCGATTGCTCGCATCTTTGTGGCACTGAATTTTGTGTCTCTGACGTCTGATAATTGTTTTAGTAAAAAAATAGGAGCTGTTCCTATCTCCATCCGTAATCCACTAACATCGAGATTTCTTATACTAAAATACTTCTTCCTGACTCACGATAGGATTATATTCCATGTTAACTTCCCTCCTCAAATTAATCAATAAAGGGTCTAATCTCCATTGAAGGCTTTCTGAATACCCCCAGGTTTGGCCAACACTCTTTTTTTTCTTCCAAACAATGATATTCCTAAAAACCTCCTCATTTCTTCAGCTTGAAATTCATGTGTGTGAGAGACTCCACCATGTCCGAACTCATAAGCTAGTTTGTATCAATAGATTCGGCAAAATTTTGACGTGATGTCCATGTGACTTTGAATCCGAACGGACGACCAGACCTCTCATTACTAATATCTGTATTACGAAGCTAAATAAGCAAAGGGTGATGACCAGATACAAGTCTTGGCAAGACCTTCACACACAGGTCTGGGAACTTAATTCTCATAGCAGTATTGCCAAAACCCGTCTTCAAACACCCTACTGCTATTCCCTTTACTCTTTTATCCCTTCCGTATGAATGTAGGACCACTGCTACCTAAATCATTCAGCCCACAGTAATAAACCCATCTTCCAAAACGAATGCACCTCCTCATGTCAACTGGTGCCCTACCTGATTTCTCGTTTCTGCTGTCAAAATCTCATTAAAATCTCCCATCACTAGCCACGGAAGTCTTATGGACCCTGTATCTTCCATGCAGACACTGTTTAAACTGTCTCTGGGATTCATGTAAGCAATAGTACATAGCCATGATGCTTTATCTGAATCATCTACTAGAACGTGTATAAAGTGTCTAGTTGCACCTGTGCTAGTAATTTTGACTTTGGTTACACTCCAAAGTAGCAACATGCCTCCGAATAACGTACAGGTTCCACCCTATAAATCTCAGGAAGGTTTAACTTCTCAATAATCTTGTCTACTTTTAACCCGCTTAGTCGTGGTTCTACTAAAGCGAGCATGTCAATCTTGCTGACCCTTAAAAACATATTCATCATGATTAATAATAAGATTAATTGAGTTTCTAGCTAATTTTTCTCCTATTCTTCCTTGCCACCATTTAGCTCCCATTCTGTTCTACAAATTCTGATAACTACCATAATCTAATTTTGGATTATTCCTTACATTTTATTCAAAATTTATCCAAAAATAATAAAAATAAAATAAAAAGGGCTGATGTTAGTAAAAAAAATTAATGTGAAAATTTTGGAAGTTTTTGAAAGCCAAATAGTACATTTTTTGTACCCAAAAATGATATAAAATACAAATTCAAGGTAAGAATTAAGCCTAAAAATATAATTATATTTTTTATATAGGCTAATTTGATTTAATCATGGGCCAATGTAAAGTATAATTATGTTTATAAATTAATCTAGGGTCCAATTGAAAGATTTAATCAAGTGCAAGGACTTAATTATACTTTAAATTGGTCAAATTAATTTTATTAAAGACTTAATTGATGAAAAATCAAGTTTTTGAACTTTATTCGGGCTCAATTGAGAAGATTGAAATTTTCGGAGATAAAATTAAAATTTTCCAAACAATTATGAGAAGTCAGGTGCCAAATTGAAGACATTGGAATTTAATGGCCAATTAAGGGTCAAATCGAATAAATCAGAAGCCAATGATCAAAATAAAAAATACGCATAAAACTAAGGTTGCTGTTGAAATTCTGACGGGGATACAATTGCACAAAATTGAAAGTTTAAAGCGAATTGGAGAATCAATTAGAATAATTATAAATTGAAAGACCAAACTACACTTCTACCTTCTCCCAAAACTGTAGTCCCACCGCATGCCTTTACTTGCACTACCTGTCGACAGCCCATTTGTGCCATCGCTGACAGCCACAATTACAGGCATGCTACTGCCGAAAGCAAGCCATTGTGTATAAATAGTAGCCACCATGCACGACGAAAAGGGAGGAGGAAAACGAAGGAAAAATCACGCAGAAAGAGGGGAATTTATAGGTGAATTGCAGAAAAAAACAAGTAAAATAGGTGAGGAAGAAGAAGACATTACACAAAAATCACACCATCATCCTTCATCTTCCTCAACACCGGCTGTAACTCTCTCTCTCTCTCTCTCGGTTTGATAGCTCTCTCTCTCTCTCTCTTTCCACCAGCGTTGCATCTTTTTCCTCAGCACTGGCCGCCCTTCCCTTTTCACAGTCGAACCAAGTAGTAGTTAGTCGCCACCTGTGTCTCCTCCCAGCACTAGCGACTTCACCGTGACCTTCGACAACAACAACTAACTCTGGCGAAGCAACAACCACGAATTCTAGCATAGACCGGCCACTTCAGGAGCTCTTCTCGACCACCACAGACTACTATTTTTGACGTCATTACCATAGAAAGAATCACCTCGACCTCCTCTATCCATTAATAGTGGCAGGTGAGCCTCTCATCATCGTTGGCGCCCTTCATTTTACTGTTCACGTAACGCGTGGACAATGCTGCGAATGAATTAATTCACTGTACTGTTAACGTGTTTTCTTTTCCTTTCCTTTTCTTTTTTTGGGCTTTTAGGCCTGCCGCTCGCAACCCAGCTTAGTTGGCCGGGTCAGGCCCAAGTCTAGCGTTGGACCTTTGGCCTATCTTAGCTGGCCCAGACCAATCTTGATTTAAAAAAAAATAGCATAAAAAAATATATTGTTTTTTGTATACGGCAATCACCAGTGCTGGAATTTGCTGATCTACATGGAGCGGTATGTTGTTCGCATCTGCAACATTCATCTCTCTATTCTCAACATCTTTCCTATATCTTCTAGCTTAGAGTGAGGGCACAATTCTTTCTTGTGTCCATAGTGTCCATACTCAATACTCTATACGTCTAATCCTCCTCCTCAGCTTCAGTTTTGATAAAAATGGCTTCGTAAGATCAATTTCGACGCATATACGTGCATAATTACCACGTGTTCCAAAACACAGTCCTATCCACCTTCAAGGTTCTACCAATATATATGGTTCCCGATTCTTCAATACACCATTGTCAACTCATCAGGAAAACGAACCCAAACAGCTACTCTGTCAATACTTGATTCATACGGATCAAAATCAGGGTGCCACTGTCTTTTGGTGAGATAATGATCCACCACCATCCACGGACCTCCAAATAATGCGAGATCCCTATCATCAGGTTTGAGAACTTAGCTAGGAAAAAAATCATTGCCTAGATCCACCAAACTTATTTCGCCCTGAACCCTCCATTAGTTTTGGAGATGTCTTTATAAGTGTGTAAATCCTACCCTTCTTCCCATAGCCTTGACGATTAAGTTTTGAGCCATGGTTCCCTGATCTGTTTTTTTTATCTTTTAGTATTAGCCTAATAATGGGACAGTCCTCTTCCCTGTCTTCCTCCTCCTCGTCATCCTTAGAAATAAAACCTTCGATCTGGATGTCGATTAACAGTTCCGGCTCAAGAAATCTAGGACCCACGAGTGAATCCTTATAAATAAAACCCTTCCCAACATTGTTTTCTTCCTTCTCCTATTCTATTCCTTCCTCACTCACCATTTGCGGTTGATTATCTTGTTTGATCTGCCTAGCAGATCTTCTCCTTCCAGCGTGATAGTTGAACGTTCCTCTCAGAGAGAATGGCGCATAAGCACATATGTTAAGTTCTCGAAAAAGTCCCAGTGTAGATTTTAAAGAGGGTGGCATATTCATAACACCGTGGCCTTTTTACTGTATATTGTCCTGCTGCAGTTTTACGTGGTTTGGGGCTTTCCTTTTCGGAGTCGAGGTCTTAGGCTCTCATTTCATGGGACAAGGTTTTTAACTGTGTGGTTACAATGTTTTTTAAGGTGTTTTTATTTGAAAATATATTCAAATAATATTTTTTATTTTTTTATTTTTAAATTATTTTTGAATTATCATATCAAAATGATTTTTTTATTTAATTTTTTTAAAAACACTTTTAAAGTTCTTCCCAAACAAAATCAAATGCATTCATGGAATTTCAATTTTTGTTTTACATAAAATATTTTTATAAATAAAAAAATATTTTTTTTGTATTTTTTTCTTAAGAAAATGTTTTACATATAAAATATTTATTATTAATAATGATGATGAATAAAATAGCAATTAGATAATGATGGTGATGGTAAAACAATAAGTAAACGATAATGGTTATGAAAAAAATAACAGTAAATAATGATGATGATCGCAGTGATTATAGTAGTAATGATGAGAGAGAAAGGAGAATGTGAGCTAGTTGTTGTTGTGGCAGGTTTGAAAAAAAATAGTGGTAATGAGATGAAAATGATTATTAAAATAGTTAAATAATATTGTGACTATAGTATTATTTATTAAAAACAATTACAAAACTTTAAGAGCTAAAATTATTTTAAAGCAAATGAGCTAAGTTTGAGGGTTGATTAAAAAGTATTTTTCATTAAATATTTTCTAGAAAGAAGTATAGAAAAAAACTTTTTGATAAAATATTTTACACGACAAACAAAACCTAGATTAAAATATTTTAAACCATTAATTTATTGTTAATGATCATAAAAAACAAGTCAATGTGTTCTCAAAGACAAATCAAGCAAGAAATTAACAAAAACATTTCTTTAACTAATGACATGTAATAATTGAAAATATAAACAAAGGATATTTTAACTTGATATTTTCATATTCTTAATGTCATGCTAAAATGATCATTTAAAGTAGATTTAAACTTATTTATTTACCTTTATATGAAGGACTATTAGCAAGGTGATGGAACAACATTTTTTTTACTTTTAGCTACTCCATTTTTTTTGAAGAATAATCAAAGACATGGTGATAACCCTTTATCTCTAGATCTAGTCAAATATTGAGTCCACATATGTATATGAGTCTGACGAGTTGTTGAACTCACCATTCCTAAGCTCACTTAAATGTTGAGCCCATACATGTATGAGTTTGGTGAATTTTTTGACTCATTATGTCAAGGTTTAATAAAGAATTGAACCTATACTCTTTTTAGATCTAAATAATCTTAGGATCAATGATTCCTCTGATATATGAGAGATATTTTATTTTGATAAGTCTAAGATATTTTATCCTTATAAGTCAAAGATATTTTGTTTACATATTAACATTTGTTTTCTTTAAGAAGACGAATAAGCTTTTAAAACAAAAGGAATCCTTCAAACTATGGGTCAAGATCTATATTCTCCATTGTATGTTTATTTTTAGTCTTTCTAAATTATGATTATATTTTTCTCTAAAAAAAATATCAAATAATCCTTAAACAAAGACCTTTCACAAGTATTAGGTACCAAATATCAACCATTTTTGTTTGGGATAATGAATTAGATTACTAAAACCAATACATTAACCGGTTATTCAAAACATAAGCCTTGGCCTAAGCTACTTGGATTTTTTAAGACAATATCAATGGCATTGTCCATGAATAATTGATTAAAAACCACAAATTATTCTTTCAAGAGTCGTGTTATTGACATTTCTAATCACCTTCAAAAGTGTATCATCAAAGAACTACTGAAATGAGACATGGGATGGACTTTCTTATAGTTGCACACTTGCTTTATCGATGCTTCAACAATTCCTTATCACTTAGAGAATGGTTGGAGTTGTGAAATTTTAGAGAGATTTTAATAAATTATAAGTGAATTATCTATTCAAACTATTTAGAGAAATCATTTCAACAACCTCCTAAGAAAAACCATAAAATATAATCTATTATCTTTTTTTCCGGCCTAAGATTACAAACTTAATAAATGTTTCATAAAATTGATTGTACCTTAAGGGAAAATAAAAATATACAATAGTCATTTGGTAAAAATATAAGTTTTTTTTAAATGAATTAAATTATTCAAAATAATAATGTTTTCTACTCTTTAAGTGTTCTTTAGAGCATAAACCCCTTGCCCTTCTAAAAATGGGATAAACTTACTCTTCCTAATGTGATTGCATAAAATATTTTAGAAAAAATCAATGTCTCTTTAATGCTATGACACGACTTACCTTGAAAAATATTGAAACGATCTCTTTAATGCAATCACACATTTCTTTAGTGATGAGATGATTATTGCCTTAATAACAGGGGAAATTTGGTCTTTCTAGTACATAAGCCCCTCAATCTTTTAATGATATAATGAAGTCACTCTCCTTAATGTCATAACACATATTACTTTGGAATTACTTTGTAAAGAACCAACGTCTCCCCAGTGCTACAATATAATTTATCTTGGAAGAGTTTAACATGGCCTTCTTAGTAGGATCATATTTTTTTAAAGGCTATATGAACATTGCCTTAACAGGGAAGATAGAATCGATCTCCTCGAGACATAAACCCCCCAACCTTATAAGGATACAATGTATTCATTCCCTCTACTACGATTACATAAATAATTTTGGAAGGAATCAATATCTCTCTATTGCCACAACATAACTTACCTTATAATGAATTGACATGGTCTCTCAAGTACAGTCATATATCTCTCTGAGGATGAATAGAGTCCACCTTAACAATAGGGGTGAATATGGTTTTCCTATGACATAAACCCCTCAACTTTTCAATGATAAGATAAATTCACTATCCTTAATATAATTGCGCAAATTACTTTAGAAGAAATCAATGTCGTCTTAGTTTGACATCACAATTTACCTTGTAAGAGATTGACATGGTTTCTCGAGCACAACCAAACATCTCTCCAAATGAACACCACCATAACAACAAGAATGGTAAAGGGAGAAACATGGGAAACAAGTAAAAAAAAAAAAGAATAGGAAATGACTAAAAAAAAAGTAGCAGTAGAAAACATGCTATTGCCTGTCTTTTGCTATCAATTTTTTTGGAAGTAGCGAACAAATAAATTTAATATTGGTTCAATTTTTTTTTTAAATCAACTAGCTATTAAATCAAGAAAGAAAATCACAAGAAGCAATGAGATTATTACCCTCCTTCAATGGATGATGATAGACTTGCTGTAAAATTTATAATAGATACTTCAAAAGACTATCTTACATTGGTAAAACACAAAGGATCTCTTGAGTATAAAGAGTATATCTAAAATTTACTATCCCACATTGGAAAAAAAAACTTTTATCAAATATTCATATACTAAAACTTGAGATGAGATAATAACAAAAAAAAGAAGTAAAATGAGCTAATGCACATAAAGATGAGTATGCTTTCTAAATTTTTTTTTGTTGTTTTGTTAAACTATGTTGATGATCTTTAAAAAATAATTTCTAACAATTACAAATTTTAATAGATGTTTCTTATATTTTTTCTTGCTATAACTGTAACTATAATTTAATTTTGTACAACTATATTTTAAATTATGTAATAGTTATTTTAATTTTATAATAAAATTAAATATGACTGTTATATTATGTTAATCTATAAATACTATACATTTTTATTCAAACAAGAAAGAATCTGAAAATTACTTCTTTTTTTTTCTTCTCATTTTACTAGTCTTTTTTTATTTCCAAGCTATTTCTGTGTTGCCCTCTATTCTCAAGGAAAAACTTGATTGAATTTAGAAATTACTTTACCATTGAAGAAATAACCTTAAAAATAATAATAATGCATAATCACGTCTCAAGTTTTTATTTCCGTTTCCTTGTATTTCATAATTTTTCAGAACCTTCAAATGAAAATAATGTAACACGCAATGAATACTTTCACATGATGAATGTCATCTGCTGCTGTTTTTTTTTCTTTTCATGATAAGAGTATTTTTGAACCACATTTGTGAAATTGCTGTATGAATTCTAAGTATAACAATCCTCCCCCATTGTTTTGCCCATTTTTTTTAGTTCCTTTCGTTGCCTGCAGTAAAATTTTGAAATCTATGGGATTTGTGAATATTTCTTGAAATCTGTAGCCGTGTTCTAGCTAAATACTGGCCAAAAAGAGAAGAATTTGTAAATAGAATGCTCTTCTATCTTGCTTAATTGATGGTTATCATTGATATCCATTTCCTATACAGTATGTGATTTGGTGAAATGCTTGCAGTTTTCACTTGGGGAAGACTTGAAGCAGCAGAATAGACTGGCTGTCTTGGCAACTGCGAAGATAGAAAGTCCTTCACTGCAGATAGTCAAATCAGTCTCAAACAACACGTAGTCAAGCATGAATGAGAATGGGGCAACTGGACCTGCAAGGGTTCTTGAGAGATTGTTTTCGCAGACACAGAAACTTGAAGAGCAGATGAGTTGACACTCTTGCCTTCCTGGGAACGTTCAACCAGTACTTATCTTGAAATTCTGGAATCTGATCTTCTTGCACTTGTGAAAGCTTTGAAGCAGAAGGAAGAAGAACATCAAGATGCAGAAAGAAATGAATTTTTGGAAGACAGCAGATTAAATCAGGCAAAAGAGGAGTCGAAACGGCGAGTAAATGAAATTTGGCTGTTTTTTCTAAGCACGAAAAACTTGAAGGGGAGCTAATGCAGGCAAATCTTGATCTAGCTTCTCAAACCAGGGTGACTGAAGAATGGAGGAAAAGTATCATGTCTTACATGACTAGTTTGACAGATGCCAAAATAGAAGTGGAGAGTTAGAGTCAAGCTTAGGGCTACAGAGGCTCGAAATACCGAGCTTGAACTAGACTTATCCAGGGAGAAGGAGCTCATAGAAGAGTTACAAAAGGAGTTAGAGAAGGAGAGATTGTATCTGGAGCAGGCTATCGAGAGGGTGTTTTTTCTACAGCAGGTACCACATCAGAAAAATACTGAATTTGGAGAAATGCAGCATCTTCTTCATGTTAAAGAATCAGAATTGGTGGAAGATAAACTAGATATCCAGAAGTTAAAGTATGAGCATGCTTCTCTTCAGCTTGTCCTGGAGGACAAAATTTGCAACTCATTAACGCAAGGAAGAATTTGGGGGATTAAGTAAACCGGGGGGTCGCTGCGCTGAAGACGCTTATGAGCAGTAACGAAGAGCTTGTCTGAGCCACCACCACGCTAAAGGAGAAGAGTAGCATGTTCAGATTTTGGAAGATAAATTGAACGATACAAGGGTTTAAGTCTCTGAATCAGAATCTTTAGTGGAGAGGATCGTACAGCTTGCAAACAAATTGGTATCCCTATTAAGGGCATCTGCAGCGGTAGAGTTATATTGACAGCTAAAAATAAAAAAAATGATATTTTAGCAATTTTGAGTAACTTTCAGCACTGTAATGGTAATGCTATATACAAAGCTAAAATTAGCTTTCATCACATGAGTTGCTATTTGTAGCAGCTCATGTGCATAGAAGCTAAAATTTTGAGGATAAGATATTGCGCCATGTGTATTGTGTGTGTATATATTAAAAAATAATATAATTATATTAAAAATATTTATTTTTTATTTAAAAATATCTTAATAAAAATAAAAAAAATTATATATAAAATTAATAATTATATTATTAGAGGGTTTTTAAAAATATTTTTTTTCATTCTATAACCTATTCCTATTAAACTACATATAAAATAATTGTACTATATTTAAAATAATATTAAAAAAAAAATGGCTCTCCAAAATGGCTTTTACCCTTAAAGCACACATCAACAAAAAAGCTATATATATACTATTCAAAGAGCCATTTTAAAGATTTGGCTCTCAAAAATACCTTCTACCATTAAAGTTGCTCTTAAAGGTGAGAATGAACTAGGCAATCTGACAGCATGACCTTCGAATTAATTCAACAACCATTGGGTGAGCCAAGTGATGACTTTGGTTGCAGTTTAGGCAGCCGGATACTGAACTCAGGCAGGGAGCTTCAGAGTGAAAGAAATGGAAAGCTCTCACAATCAGACGAGGAGCTTAAAATAGTTCTTGAGAGAAAGGATACAAAAGAAAAGGAACTGAAAAACTTGAAGGAAGCAGCAGTTGAAGATGCTAATGAACCGAGGAAGCTTTATTCTTTAGCACAAGAGAGAATTGGTGAGAGAAATATTGGAAACTTGGCTATAAAGAAACTCGAACTAGAGGCCGTTCAGCTCGAAGTTGAAGCTGCCACCAGTGATACTCAAAAACTTGCAGAAACGAGTCGAGAACTTTCAAATTAAGCAAGCTTGAGCGTTGAGGCTACTGTTGATAGTAATACTTTCATGGATAAACGGCTCCCAACCTGGTCTTGTTCTGTTAGACAGCAACTATGTTTCAAGCAGAATAAAACAGGAGTTGCTAATCTGTCATCGTTGACGAACAGCTGTTGAAAGATGCTGGTGGTGCAGACTGATAGACTGTAAGGCTAGTGAAAAGATTGATAAATAGGTACCTAACTAGATTTTGTGTATAGAACTCTGAGAGCGTGTTTCTGTTACAAAGTTTTTTGAAACGACACATAAGAGATTGCTTCTATAATTCGCTGCATGTTGAATCTACACAGACGTACCTTTGCATTACATTCATCGAGAACCAGCTTTACTCCATTGAAAGTAAAAAACCAGCAGCAGTTGTGCCGGTTTCTTTTACAACTTGGAAGAGAACGTTACAAGGGTCCTTATATACAGGCTATATAGATTAGTTAAGATGAATAAGTACATGTTTTTGTGAACTTAAAATAGCTTGACTACCGGGCAGCGGCAGGGCTAACACCAAGGATATTTTTCACGGATGGTGGAAACCATGCTTGGTTGCTACCATCGTCGTTAGTCTGACCATCCATATGGTGGCCATTACTTTGCACTGCATTACCCTGCAGCCTATTCACTGATCTCTGTATTTTCTTCCCGGTGAAAAATCCAACCTTCATGGCTGTAAATATACCCAATGCTATCACAAGAGGTCTTACAGCCCAATGATAATCTTCAAGGTGTTGATATTTTTTGACAACCCCAGGACAAGTATTGAAAGAAACTACTTCCACTTCTGCTGGATCAGCCAAGAAACTGCTATTATTTTGTTCAATTGTAAATCTTCCTGGGAATTTGACAATGAGGCAACCATTAGGTAGGATCCACCAAATCTTCCCTGTAGCCCAGCCCCCACCTGTTTTACGAGGCCATTCAAATCGAGGGCTAAGAACATTAGTTTTCAGTCTCACAAACTGACCAACAAAGTATGATTCAGCCATTTGAAGCTCTGAAGATTTTCCTTTCCATAGATTTTCCACACCTATAAATCCAACAGCCACACTTCCATCACGATTTATGGAATGAAGAATGCCAACTGGTGAGTGCTTATTGTTTTCCTCCTTCAGGTGTACCCAATCCCCAGCTGCAAGGCCGAAAGAGACTTTTTCCAAGGTTGAGACAGGAAGTCTTAATGGGTCATGGATGCCATGAACACTCACCAAAACAAAGCCATCTCGATCAGGGTTGCGCTCTAGACCCACCACAGTTCCTTCTGGGACATCCATATTTTCAGGTTTGCACGAATTAGGTGGCCTCCTGGATTGCACCATGTCTCCCACTTGAAGATGATCCTTTGACAGAAACCACTCTGTGTAACCAGCACCACTGGATTTCTCTGGGATTGTTCTGCCACCAAACCCTGTCCAGCCTCCATCTACAAAAACTGCATTCTGCGAGCTGCAATTTGTGTTGCAACAAAACAAACATAGGTACAAGGTGTAAACAAGAAAGCTTCCATTCCAGTAACCAAAACAACAAGCAGATAATCATCCTCCTAGCTGAAGGAGAAAATAACAATTAAAAAAGGAGAAAAACTTAAATGGGACGTAAGACTAGACATGGTGGTGCAATATCCACTAGCACAATATGCAAATATCTATGAAGGTTGAGCAAAAAAAGTAAATCATATGTGGAAACCATAGCATGTATAAAGTGAATTAATGGAAAAGGGGTGCCTAAGCTAAACAAAAGCAAAGGTCAACTTACTCAGAAAAAAATCTGCTCCCTCAAGCATAAATTGGTCTCAGAAACTTGATCACTTTGATGAGTGTGAAAACATATAAAATGAACAGCATGAGGGAGGAGGTGAGCTAGTAAGGAAGTGTCATTAGATATTGTCCAATCCAAAGGGGTGAGAACAAGAAACAACAGAATCCCACAGAACCTGTCTCCTATTCATATTAGAGTGATGGGAATTTATGAAACAGCAGATTCTGAGCACAGAAGGTTGCTATTCTAAATGCAGTGCCATCTAAATTGTGGCAAGGGAAGCAAAAATTTCCATACAAACATAAAATTAAAAATATTTGAGGATGAAAGATGATAAAAAAATGAACTAAGACGCATATAAAATCATAGTTTCATGTCCAACAGCTGCTGATCCAAACAGGGCATTTGTAAATCTAAAAATTAATGACAAATATATCAGGCAGCCCCACTACTTATTTTATCACATTCAACGGCATTTTCAAAGCAAGTAATATCTAGAAGCAAGCAATGAAAGATAGCGTTTTCATTTTACAAAAGATAGCAAATTATGCATGCCAACCCCAACAGGATTTATAATACAAACAATAACATACAACATAAGACCAACCTTTTGAAAACACGTAATATGTCTGTCATCAAGGGGCGGCTCCTCAAGTCATATTCAAAGCATCCAAGAAGAATATTTTCAACTGGAGGAGGGAGGCCCTCAGGAATATGTGGTTTCTCTTGTTTCCTAACCACTGAGCCATAAATTTCTTCAATTGACTTCCCACACCAAGGCAGAACACCAGTCAACATCTCCACGATGCTACACCCAAATCCCCAAGAATCAGTTTCAAAGGATATTGGACCTCTTATTTCTGGCTGCCACTGTTCTGGAGCCATGTAGTTTGGGGTTCCAAGCGTCCAAGGCATATCTGAGCTTGGTAATGGAATTCCAAATAACAGGTAAGGAATACCAATATCTCCCAGAATTGCTTGATCATTTTCATTAAGAAGGAAGCTACAAGGTTTAAGGTTAAGAACTAGGATTTCTTTTGCATGCAACTCTGCAATTCCCTGTGCCAATTCTATCCCATACCTGGAAATAAGTAAGCACTGAGGCTAGACTGCCTTCGCCAATTCAATCACTTGGATTTAAGAAAAAATTAATAAATTCACCTCAAAACATCAGGCAATGAGAGCTTCCCTCCTTTCAAGAGAGCCATTTTGTCCCCAATTGATCCCTCATAAAACTTCATAACAATGCATATCTGCATTGACATACATGCATTAGTCTTTCAAGATCGAAGGATTATTGAGCAACGTGTCCTCATTATGATATATATCAAGCATAAAGGCATCACTCACCTTTCCATTCATAACTGAAATTCCATGTAGAAAACACACACTTTTTACTCCTTGAAACTTTGAAAACAAACCATCAAACTTATCCAGCACAAGCCTCATATGTTCCTCCTTAAGAGGTGGCAACATCTTGACAGCCACTTCATGATACTCTTCGTAATCTTCGGTGGATTGATGATGAGTAGCCAACCAAACATCACCAAAAGGTCCCCTCCCGATTCTATGTCTAAGTTTCATTTTTGCAGGATCAATCCTGTGAGTTGACTGGTTTGACGAGGCCATCACGGTTCTTAGGTGATCAGGATCCTCATAAAGCTCAAACTCAAAAGGAGACACGGGTTGAGCAGGAACAACTTTGTTGGCCATTCTATCCCCTACAGATAAAACATCAGGTTAATTTAAAAAACTTGACAAAAAAACATCAAGTAAAAATAATTGAATTGAAATAATATGAACTCAAAACAATAGTCCTTGATATTCCTACATACAAAACAACTAAATGCAACAAACATCTCATCAAACAATTACCACAAGAAGATTTAGGATCATAAATTATATCTTGATTAGGCGACCAGTGGCTGACTTTATGCCAAATTCACAAACTTTATGCTGCAAATTGATCACTTAAAAAACACCTCTTTTTCCTCAGAATCAAAACAGTATCTCAAGGGCCCTTTTGGCTTCCATTAAAGGAAAGGCAAAAAAGTTCAAACCTTTGAATATCCTGCTTTCACCCTTGTACTTTTTGCTTCACATGACCAACAAAAGAACATAAAAAAACACCGAAACCCGGAATTCATACTTTGACTCTCTCATTAATTCTTAACAGTTTCCAAGCAACCAAGCAAAGTTTCTAACTTTAAGAAAATTACTCTTAGATTTAGAAACATACAAGGAAGAAGAAGAAGAAGAAGAAGAAGAAGAATACTTACTCTTGAGGAGCTGATTAAAGAGAGGCCTGAAGAGAATATATATAGAAGCTTAAAAAAGCCTAAGAAATCTCGACGAATTGATCAAACTGAATAAGAAAAAGGTAAACATGTTATGAGCAACAACAATAATAATACTGACAATCTAGTAGAGAAAGAAAGAAATATCGAAAGTTAGCGGGGGAGAAAGAGAAGGGGGGAGCACCAAAGAAACAAAATTGTTGTCAGAGAAGGAAATTGTGAGACCAACGACAAACATCAGGGAGACTAGAGGGTGCCTGTGTCCTAGTTGACGTGGGGGAGATATTATAGTAGGAGAAGATCCACTGGTAATGCTATCTGCTCTCTGTGGGGCCTGGATTCGATCGCTCTTGATAGTGACTGGGATATTCTTGCATACAGGAGGATTTTGTTTTTTTCTAGAACTAAAACAAATATTCAAGTAACAACAATTCAAAATAATTGGATTGAATTAATGAAAATACAGTGAGATATTAAAAAATGAAAGGAAATTATAAAATTTAAGGTTAATAATTTAATGTTAAAGATGAAAAAAAAGCTTCAAGAAATACAATAAAAAAGAAAATTCAAATTTGCTCCGGATAACTTGATAAAACCAATAATTTTAGTGATATGATATAATAAAAATAATAATTAAAAAGGATAATATAGTAAAACAACAAGGTTTAATAAAAAATATTAAAAAAACAAAGTTAAAGAACAAATAATTTAATGTAAAATATTGAAATTGAAAAAAATAAACATAAAAAATCAAGAAAAAACAATCAAAATCAACTTGATTAGCTTATCACGCAAGATTGGGATAAAAAAATAAATCTAAAAAAAGTCTAATAAAAAATACCTAAGTTAAATAAAAAAATATTGTGAACAAAATGAAAACATGAGTTAGCATGACCAATCCACTCTTAAAATAACAAAAGAGAGAGAGAAGTGAAAGATAACAAAGTTCAATGACAAATAATTTAATGTAAAATTAAAAAATAAAAAGTCATCAAAAAATTAAGAAGTAAAAATAAATCAACTTAGGTTAATTTGACTTGTAATACTCACAACATGAAAACAAGAAGTTAGAAAAATAAATAAAAATATTTTTAAAATATAATATCAAATAAACATAAAAAAAATAGCAATATGGCCATAGACATGTGCAAGTAGCGTCTATCCAAGAACCTTGGTTGTGCCTATTTATATCAGAGTTTCTGTTTTTTGTCAACTCATAATAAAAATTATTTGATTAGCTATATAATTTTTGTTTTCTTGCAACGAATACACACACACACACTGCATTTCTATAAAATCAGTATTTAAAATGCAGTGTGTGTGTGTGTGTGTGTGTGTGTGTGTATAAACACATAAAAACTTATCCTGATTCCAATCCCCTCAAGGAATGAAAGCAACCCTAGTTGAGAAAATGAAATGTTAAGCAGTTCAACTTTTGCTCTACTTACAGACCCCCTCAATTATTGGCAGTGGCAGATTTCTTCAAGGAAGCTCTAATTGTCAGCCACAAGTAACCACGATTAGCCATGACCATCATGGCTAACTAAAGGGGTGTTTAGTTTTAATAAAAAACATTATTTTAATATATTTTTAAATAAAAAACATTATAGAAAACAAACACAACAACAGTCTAATCGGCCACTAACTATACGTGAGTGTTTTAGTCACTGTAGCGTGAGTTCCAAACCCCATCTCAATCGGAGCTTGAATAAGTTTGCTACGTGCAGTTTTCAGCCACATGTTTATGAACACTTCCAAAACCTGGGTGCTTCCACGTAGCTGGCGGGGGCTGCTTTGATTGGTTGGTTTAGATGACAGTGACCCTTGGCTTTGAAGTTCTGGATTTCGTTGATGATTTGCAAACAGCAGCCTTGTTTTTTAGCATTTTACCAGAAGGCACAGCTACGGTGCTTTGTGCAGGTAACCGGATTCATTCACAGTTTCGAGGTGAAACCCACTTATGATCTAGAGTCTATCGTGCTGGATGCACACTTCTGGATCATTCTCCATTGTCACCGTACAACTAGGGTGAGGTGACGGGAACAGCAGGAGGTGAATCCAACACGGCATGGCCCAAAATCAGCAGATAGGTAAAAAGATGGGCAAAAGATATTCTTCGGGGGGGCATTACTGTTCTTTACTGATAAAGAAAACTGAATAGATTTTGAGTCTCATTGGTTACAAGAAAAGGGCGTGGAAGAAACGAAAGCAGATATTATTGACAAATTCACCAAACTCTTAGAAGTCTTATGACACCTAAACTACAGATCAACATTTCCAAATAATCTTTTATACTTGTTTCAGTTTCACCATTGGCAATCAGCATATAGCCAAATAAATAATGGTTTAATGGTGAAATTCACACCAAAAAACAAAATCACAGGCATCATATCATCATATTTAGAGGCCAAGGCACCGAAACAGATACAAATGATCACAAGAAGCTGCCAGATACTTGTATCCTTTCAAGTTTCATGAATAACATACCTATGCTTTAAGTTCTGAAGATCTCTCTACCCTGGAAAAACAAATTAGTACGGCCAGCTTGCAATGAATTCCAGTTTCCAAGGGAAGTTAACCCAATTTTTCCATTGTTCATCTATGCAATAACCCCGAACTCTCTAGAAGGGTTACATGAATCTACCTTCTTCATTGAAGTGTGCTGTGTACTAAACGCCGGATTTCTCTTCATCACTTCAACCCACATCACCCTAGATTACCTCTCCCTGCACATCCCAGTTCTTAAAAGCCCCAAGTTTTCATTGCTTTACATATTTGCTTAAGATTAGCTGCGGCATCCCACATAATGTCAGATAAAATTATGTGTTAACAGTGGCAAACACCAACAAAGCACAACAAGAAATCCTAAGCATGTCTTTAGGCTTGGAGGCCAAGTGACAAAAGCATGATGGTCAAAAAGGGCTACAATAAACTTTACATCCTTTTGTGAATGAAAGCACCCCTATTCCTTTTGTGTTGAAGATCTCTATGAACTTGATTCCTAATCTCTGAAACACAACTTTATACTGCGAGTTGGTTACAAACTCAAGTCTATGGAGCAATTCAACCTGTTCACCAGATTTTCATTAAAACATGGTCAAGAACAAACCTAAGAAACATTGTATTAAAGATTCAGCAAGTTAACCCAGTTCTCATTGCCTGATCTTGCCTTAGTCCTAAGCTAGTCAGCTAGTTTACAAGAACCTACGTTCTTCATTAATACTGGACCAACTAAACTCAATTTTTGCGATGCTAGATCTTTCTTTATAATTTCAACCATTGTCATCTTTATGTAATTCTCCCCTCCCATTCCTACAAACTATAAGTTGTGATTTCCTTCTCAAGTTTAGCAATGGCCGTTCACATATTGCCAGATGAAACTTTGGGTTGAATGGTTGAAATAAGGCACAAAAGAAAACCAAAGACACCAGCTTTAGAGGCAAACTGGCCAGAACAGGGTGGTCAGGAGAGGGGAAAAGAGCTCTCTAAACTCCATCCTAATCCCTAAAACAGAACCTCATACTCTTGTGAATGATGGCACACCTATGCTTTTAGAGTTAAAGATCTGTCTCTAAACTCGATCCTAATCTCTGAAACAAAACTTTATACTGCTATTTCACAAAGAATTCCAGTTCACATAGCAACTTAACCCAGTACTTCCATAAAATAAGGGGGAGGGGGGCAACAAAAACTAAGCAACGAGGAAGAAAGGAGAGGGGAAAATTTTTCCCTCCAAATTCACTTCTTTCATTGCATAACATCAGTGTAATTCATAATATATAGACATTAATAAATGGAATTCATTTCCAATTTCACCAAATATAAGAAGATACTAAACCATCGAGATAACAACTTCATTGAACAGGAAGCACCTTCTTAACAATCTCATCGCTAAGAGCAGCAATTTGTGAATCAAGTGCTTTGATAGTCTCTTCTTTCTGAGCCTCCAATTTAACCAATGCTTCTTGCAACTCAGCCTCAATTTTCTTCCTTCCTTCAGCCAACTTCTGCTCCACTTCACCCTGTGTTTCCTTCTTCATTTTATTCAATGCAGCCGATATCTCAGCCCTTGCTGCTCTCATAACAGCAGCAGCCTGTTCTTCAAGTTGCTTAACTTCTTCTGAAGTATCTTTAACACTGCTTAGCTTCTCCTTTATATCTGCATCCCTTGCATCCATGAAATTACCAAGTGGGCTGAACCAGATTTTGTCCAAGGCAACCATGAGGACCAAGAACTCAACCATGATTATTGGAAGTGTTAAGTTGAAGTCAAAGAGTGCAGCTTTTTCTATTTCTTCAGCTAAAGAAGGTGGTGCGAAGGTTAAAGAAGTGGCTGCAATGAGAGAGAGGGACTTGAGGGTGGAAGTGGAGAGAGACAGGAGTTGGGGTTTGGTGATTTTGAGGAGTTTAGGGAAGGAAATTTGTGGGGCTTGGAGTTTGGGCTTGGAGTTAGTGGGAAGGGAAGTAGATGAGAGGGTGAGGAGAGGTTTGGCGGTGCCCATGATCATGTTGGCCATCGCTGATGACAAAATTTGAAGTCGTAGAGCCCTTTGGAGTGTGAGAGTTGATGGCTGTTAATGGTGGAAGTAGTTGATCTTGTGTGGAAATGGAGATTTTGGGAGGGGGGGTTATCTCTTTCTCTGCCACTCAAATTGATGAGGTTTGTAATGGGCAAGGGGAAGGGGTGGAGGGAGAGGCATGGCGATACACGTGTCATGCACGTGCGATTTGATAGTTCTTGACCCTGACCCAGATGGATCTGACCCGTTTACCCTTCTTTAATTCCGGAATTATTATCATCTGAAATAATATCACATACCATCGTTTTAAAACTCATCCTAACCATCTTTGAATGAGGAGGAGTGAGGAGGTTCTACTTCTTTTTATATATATATAAATAGTATTAAAAGAAAAAATATAAAGTAAACGGGTTGATAGATGGGTTTTGATTTGCATGATTTAAATCACTATGTTAAACTCGAGTTTTGATTTTATAAAAAAAGTTATCTATTTTGGTTTTTTAATTTAATCTTTTAATATCTAATTAACTATAAATTATATTTTATATTTTTATACGAATAATTATAAGTTTATGATTCAAATTGCAGATTAATTTAATTTTTTTTAATTTTTAATTTAATTTAATTTTTTAAATTTATCTTTTAATATTGAATGAATTAGAAATTAAAGTTACTAGTTTATTTTGATTTGTTTTCTATAAGGTTAATTAAGCCTCTTGACTTGGGTCACGAGTTTGGTTTGTTTACTCAAAATTAACCTAGGTGTTTTTTTTTCATGTTTTTTTAATTGATTTTTTTTAAAAAAATTTAAATCTAGCCTTCACTATTTATTTCCATTTTTTTTCTATGTAGTTATCCTTGTCACATGATTTAGATTTGTCAAGTTAACTCGGGTTGACTCAATTTGTTTTTCTAATTGATTTTTGTTTTCAGTTTCATCTTAAAATATTGAATTAATCGAGAATTGAATTTAATATTTTTTTATTTATTTTCTACAAGACTATTAGGATCTTATTATTCATGCTGTAGATTTGACAAGTTAATTTGAATTGATTCAAATAAATTCATGTATGTTTTTTTTAAATTGCATTGATTATTTTTATTAAAATCATATTTTTATCAGTGTTATTCATATTATCTTTAAATTTGCAAAATTGACTATATTCTATTAAGTATATGCATATAATTTAATTTTTTTTCTGCTATAAAACATGCAAATAATATCTGCATATATTTAAAACCTGTGCGGGAATTATCTCCCGGTGACAAGAATCGTTAATGGACTGCACTATTTATAGGCATTTTTTTAACAATATTTATGTCTTTACTGTTACTGTAATTAGTGTAGGCAAATTTAATTTCTTTTTGTCTAAGTAGGTGAATAGCTTGCTTAGCCCATGATGCTCTTCTTTACTTCCAGTGGTAACAGCGGCCTTTTAACACCCCAAGGCCCAACCTAAGGTATAAAACTGTTCACAATAACAGGCCCACTGATCATTCAAACTCAAATGCAGCTCAACCTTCCATATTTCATTGGCGAGATGTAATTTTGTTTTTAAAAGTATTTTTTATTTAAAAATATATTAAAATAACTTTTTTTTAATATTAACACATGAAAAAAATTTAAAAACACACACAAAAAAAAATTAAAATAATTTATTTTCCCTCTAAACTATAACCACAAAAGCTACCACAATGCTATGAAGTATAATCTAGTTGGGAGCTGGTGGTTCCCAGAATATGCATATATTGTGAGCCCGTGACCTTCCACCAAACAAAAGCCTCCTCAACACTGTTAAATCTCTTCCAGGAACCTGCAAAAGGCTGGGACATCCTGTGAAGCAAGTCTCTATTGTTAACTCCCTCTGAGCTTATAATACGCATACAAACCGGAGCCAACAAAACCAAGGGATTGCCCAATGACATTAAACTGTAGGGAAGCAAAAAAATATTCAATCAGGTAGTGAAATCACAGATGCAGAAGAGATGTTAGAGCTTGTTTGCTTTTGTGTTTTAAAAATGTTTTTGCAAAAAATTGAACAATCCGAAAACACCAAAAAAAATTAATTTGAGCAAATGAAATATATATACATTTAAATTTCTTTGCTTCAAATATTTTTTTGGTGTCTTTGGATTGCTTAGATTTGCTTATGCCAAAAATAAATTTTAAAGAATGAAAAAAAAAACATTATTTTAATGTATTTCCAAGAAAAAAACATTATTTTAATGTATTTCCAAGAAAAAAACATTTTGAAAAGTAATTGTTACCACAATAACAAACATGCTCTCAGTAGTACATGTAGAGAATAGGAGATAAGAATAAGTTTATGGAAAGAACAAACATAAGAATATTTTGACTCACAATATCAAAAGGAAGCCCACCAAAAATAGTCCAGCCAAGTGCAATGGTAAATAGATCCTACAACAACATAATAACCAAAAGATCTTAAAAATTATACATAATGGATGTTGCAAGAATGGAATCTTCAGTGCTGTAATAGATCGCTTCAAGTGTTTCATCAACTCAGGAATTATACCAATGAACTAATGAAGTTAATGTTGTTGATGTTTCTCACTGCTACTTCTTTAACTCATTATATGGAAATATTATTTCCATTTCAAAGCAATTCAAAATGGCAAAACTTCTAGCAGCTGAAATATTTGAAAATTCCCAACCCCTTCAAAATTAATGCAAAATCTTTAATGATGTCAACTGGAGCTGGAAAACCCTTCATTTTTTGCACATTTATCACTAGGGATGGAAATTTCATTTGAATCTAGTGGATAGCAAACCAAACCGACCCAGGTGGGTAAATATTTTTTGGATAGATACTTTATCTAATGGGTAATGAATAAGATATGAATATTGTCAAATTCGACCTAAAACTAACCCAAGATACATATATATATTTTTTTAATACAATATACATATCCTAATATTGATATAATACACACATATAAATGTATAGCATTTATAATTTTGTCATCCAATATATACATCCACCCCTTTTATATATATATATATATATATATCATATTTTATGTTGAATAATAAATAATACTAAGATAATGAACATACAAAAATAGATACTCAGAAACCCAACAGATAAGCCCTGAATATCTAAATTTCATATATGTTGGGTAATGGGTAGAGTATGGATACAATAGAAACCTGACCCATGGATACCCATTTTCATCCCTGTTTATCATACACAAATTTAAATGGCCACAGAAAAACTTTTCCAGAGCTTGAAAATGTGCCAAAGATGGTTGAATTTTCAACTCTCATCAATATTTGAAACATGGGATCTTCAGCACACTAAATATAACCAAGAAAGGAACAACTCTTATCATCATCAAGTTGCTCAATTCCATGCATAAAGTGGCTAGTTAACTGACCTTCAGGTTACCACAAATAGTCTGCGTCAGTGCTGAATTGAGAGTTGTGTTCAGGAAGATACTGTAATTCAAGAAGAAAGCCAGGATACATGAAAAAAGCAATATAGCCTGCACAAGAGAGAACACAGAGACATCGTCACTTTTGTCTAATCCCTCAACAAATAAGTGCACTGAAATAAGAAAAGAACAGAATAAAATAGCTTTATGCTTCAAATGATTCATGATGGCAGATAGACAAGATTCCATAATGCTTGGAAAACGAAAGTTATTCTTTAAAAAGCTTGGCTATGAGGGAGAACTTTAGACATCATTAACACCCAAATAAAATGTAAGAACTGAAATGCAGTGGGTTGTCAAAACATCCCCATCAATACTAAAAAGAAATTTTAAAACAGGCTCATGCAAAGACATGCAGGACCAATGGTTCCTAAAAAAGTGTCGACCTTTTTCACTCATTTCCTAACTTACCCAGTACCGATTTCTACAGAAACATATCATGCCAATTACTATTTTTACGGAATTAAGTGTAATAATAGAAGGGAAGCTACACTAAATGTACATTTAAGACTTACAAAATGCCAATGGGCTAAACTACAATGCTTAGTTAAAAAAAGGGGAAAAGAACGAAGTTTAAGAATTACCAAGAAACCTGGGGAGAACAAATACGGGAAAGTCATGGTCATCTGCAAATCGCCACGGATAAAGGTCCAAAACAACAAAACTGGTCCACATATAATTCCTGTAATAGGAAAAGCAACACAATGTACAGCTTAAGGTAAAGGACAAAAATCTCCAGAGCAAGTAAATTAATTTCAATGTGTAGTAGATCAGGCAAACATTATTCAACAGATAAAGAATTAATTTAAATATCATCACCTACCATTGCACCACATAAGGCCAAAGCTATTAAGGCCACTGGATTTCCCTGAGGAGAAGAACATGTTAGCCACTATAAAAAGAGAAATGTCATGCTAATGAAGAGGAAATCCAAAAGGAAAAACAAGTGTGAGTACTACCAATACGGCTTATGGTTGCCAAATATATAGCCGTTGTTAAATTTGCTAAGAAGACAACAGCATAGCCATAGAAGTCAAATGACAAGTCCCGTGCTCCGGCAATCAATGCACCAAGAACTATCAAGCCAACACTGATAACATCCTTAACCTTTTTAGTTAAATGAAGCAATAAAAAATTACAATGCCATAATGGCTATTTCCAGTGGCAAAATCTACATTGACGTTTCTTGAGGACTATCACATTAGATTTTCAATATAAAAACACGACCATCAAAATGAATGAAGAAATTGAGATGAAAAAAAGAGTCAGTTTAAGCTATTGAGATTCACTTCTGATAAAATAAGTTTTCCAAGAATTTCAATTTTATGTTGCATAAAAGTGTCAATGGGTGTTCTATACCCTTGAAGCTCTTTCTTTCTTCTTCTTTTTCACGAAATACACACACTAATCAATCTGATGCAAGTCCAAGGAGAATTTATAGATGTAAAAAACCTAAATGGAGGAATCAGCTTAAATCTTTGGCAAAGTCATAGCATTGGATGCAGAATATAACCAATTAAATTGCCTGCAAATAACATTTTCTGGAATAGCTACAAAAAAGGACCATTCACCTTCCAAAAATTGGCGGTGCATATCTCTGCCCTGCCAGAATGTACTCCATAATCATTGTAAACACCACTGTTGTCCGTCTTAGGGTGGTATACATGGGAACATTTACCCCACGGATAGACTCCATTGTAACTAGCTTTCAAGGGGAAACATCAAAAGAGGAGGAAGTAGAAATTAATTACAAGAGAAAATTCAATGAGTAAAAAAAACCTATTCAACGTTATGCACTAGCATACCATGTAAAGCAAATAAGTAAATGCAAGAGGTAGGGTATGAATCAATGTCTCCAGTGGTACAAGATTAGCTTTGGCATCAGAAGTAGTTAAGGATCCACCATCAGTGAAAGAGATAATCCTCCAGCGTCTCAATACATACAATAAAGAGCACGAGCATATCATCTACAAAGAATCAAAACAATAGAGTGAAACGTGAATATAATGCTGCCAAGACATCCTTTGAAAATAATGGAATTTCCCTAAGTAGGAAAGACATAAATACATAACAATCTAACTAAAATGGTGAATAATAAAATGCACCATATTGGCTATGGAAGGTCTACCTGAAATAAAGTTATGACATTTGCACTAGGGAAGCTATAAGAAGAAAGAGCTGCTTTATTGAACAATATCAAAAGCACTGCAAAAGACATACAACAGAAACTGTAATGGCTGAACGTAATGCAAAACAAAAATATCAGTAATGGCTGTCTATTGAACTATCATTCGGCTGTTCTATGAATCTCATTTATTTTTCTTTTTTCCTTTTCAATCATTCATTTCCCTCTGTATTTAAAATAAAATAAAATAAAATCCATTCCTCCTTCGTTGTTGCGCTTTTCAAGTGGAATACAGCAAAAAATGAAGGCATGATATTAAATGAAATTCACATTATGCGGACATATCCCGTGCGGATTTTTCCATTACTTCAATCTAAATCACCAAAATAACCAGTACATAATAAGCCATCCAAATATGGGAAATGCATCGAAAATTACACACAATCCTGTAAAATATCAGGTTTAATCACTCTAATAAACCTCAAATTAACACAATTGATCACATCCCTAATCAACAAAAAACAAAAAACCACAATTCACAAAATTTAATAACACAATCCTCTCTTTAACAAAAACCTAAAAATAATCCAGCTTCAAATCACAATTACAAAATTCCTTTCCAAAAAAAAAAAAAAAACGTATGCAAATAATTTAACGATAAAATTTCAACAACTAAGAATATCAGACGAATCAAATAATAATAATAATAATAATAAAACTTGATCGCTGTAATTTGTTAGAGAAGTGGTTTATACCAGCACAAGACATGTAGGAGATAGCGGCATAAGCTCCTCTCTTAGTCATTGAAGATCCTCTGAAGACCTTCTCATCGCCTTTAATTAATCTCTCTTTCTCTCCTTGCCTCTCTTCGCTGATTGAAGATACGGAGACCGGTAGGAATGGATTGGAAGAGGAACCAGACGCCGCCATTGAAGTCATCGTCAATTAGAGAGAGAAACGGTGATAAATGAGGATTCACGGTCAACTCCACCAGATGATTGAGTGAGTCGTCGACTCCAACTTGCACTGGACGCGGGACACGAGAGGGATGACGACGTGTTTATCTTTTGCTTGCAGTGAAGGAGGAATGTTTAAGACGTTGGGTTCCCTTAATTTCAATTTTTCAAATTTCTTGCTTTTAGATTTGTCAACGACTCAGTGGCTCCCGGGCAGACGGTTCAAAAGTGTTATCAAGAGCTAATCGGACCGGATGCTTCAACCAGTGAACCGGACATTAGCGTTTGGTAATCATCTCTAAGAGGGTGTTTGAGAGTGTGGTTGTGGTTGTGGTTGCAGTTGCTTTTTAAAGTGTTTTTCGTTTAGAAATATATTAAAATAATATTTTTTTATTTTTTAAAAATTATTTTTGACATCAACACATCAAAATGATTTAAAAACACCAAAAAAATTCATTTAAAATACAAAAAAAATTTGAATTTTGGCTAAACGACTTTTCCGCCCCTTAGCCAAACAGGCACTAAGTGACTGTTTGACCAAGTGGTTGTACCGTCATTTGACCATTTTTTTTTTTTGCATTTTAAATGAAATTATTTTGGTGTTTTTAGATCATTTTGATGTACTGATATCAAAAATATTTTTTTAAAAATAAAAAATTTATCATTTTGATGTGTTTCTAAATGAAAAACACTTTGAAAAGCAACTGCAACCATACTCCTAAACACCCTCTAAATTAGACACTTGACCTGTACTTTGTCGAACATTAAATTTTTTTTCAACAACAAATTTATACGGATACTTTTTTAACATGTATTTGTAGTTAAAAAAACTTTTAAGTAAATAAATAAATAAATTATATATACATGCAATTAAATAAATTGAGAACTATATGTGTTAATAAATAAAAAAATCATAAACAATAACATAAAAAAAAAGAAAAATTGAGAGAAAAATATAAATCAAGATATTAATTTTCTAGAACATAATATTTTACCTGATTTTGTTTGCTAAATTTCTTTATTAAAATAATATTTTTACTTAATAAAATAATAATTGAGTTCTAGACATTAAATTAATTGAATAAAAGAAAACAAATAGATCACTATACATATTATATTATTATTACTTTAAAAAAAAATTCATATATATAAAAGAAAAATAATTATATATGAATAAAAAAAAACCTCTTCAAAAATTAGATGTATAACAAATAAAACAACATTCATTTAAAAGAGACTCTTTAAACAAAATAAAACAAAAAAGAAGTATTAATCTAACTATAAATAAAAAAAAAACATATAAAAAGAAACTTTAATTAAAAAAATAAAAAAAAAATACCAAGCGTTGTTGGTCGTAGCCACTAGGCCCATTTAGTGAGGGCTAGAGCAATTGAGACTTTTTTTTTATCCACCCCATTTTTGTAAAAAAATAATTAAACGACATGCTGTCCAAATTTTCCAAGATTATAACCATTATGGTTATAAGAAAATCAAAGTTTAGAGTTTTTTTCACTTAAAAATTTGTTTTCAACTCATATTTTAAACCCAAAATACCCATAAAACACATTTGAAACCATAGTAAATTTATCCATGACCTAAAAAAATTCCAAAAAACCATCATAATAACTAAAATAAACCTAAAACAAAGTATATCTTCTCCAAAACTTCCGACACACCATCTATGTTTAACATTTTTTTTATTCTAGTTTTTTTTCCTTTCAATTTCACCATTAACTAAAAATAAGAAGCAATTGACTTTAAATTAGGATAAAATCACACAAAATAAAACTTTGAGGATCAAATTGAATAATAAAAAATGAACCATGTCATCCACAATGTTTTTTGTACGGGTGATCAATGACAACTCTACAATAAAAATCCTATATTTTTTTTAGTATATGGTGTATTTATCATAGTTATTAGACCTGACCTATGGGTTGAACCAAAATCCAAGTGACCCAGGGCTCTAGTCAGGTTTGAAGTTGATAAAAATCAATCTTGCAATTAGCTTGATGAATTTCACTCAACCTATTAGGTCAACCCATGACCTAGGTGACTCAACGAAACTTGATAAATATCTTTTTTTCAACATCTTTGCAACAATTAAAAATAAATATTTTTCTATTGCATGTGCATATAAATTTTAATAGCATGTCCATTAACATAAAAAGTGGAACAAAAACCACATTTTGTTAACAAATATAAAAATGCAGTTGATAAATAGCAAAAACACAAGCTTTGCCTCGCACTCATCAAGTCAATTAAAGGTTTTTCTTTTGCTTAGTTCAATTTTATACCCGCGAGACTACTATAATTTTCTTATTGATCATTATCTCATATCATAGTTCACTATAGAAAAACTAAAAAATATTATTTTTATATCATTTTCATACTAATTACATTTTCAAAACACACTCAAACATGGATACAAATGCAATGTGAAACAAAGAAACAAAAACAACAAATACAGAGGTACATATACCATGTCTTGTATATAAAAACAAAAAATATTTTAAAATTATTTAACAAATAAAATTATTTTACATAACTATCTTTTTCCATTTAATTAAGCACTTCTATCACTTTTATATTTATTTCTATAACCCAACAATTTCAAAGTTATATGATGATATTTTAAAAATCCAAGCATTTTAGAAACAAGCTTGAAAGGTCCAATGATTACTTCTAAAAATCTTATCTATTTTTTCTAGCCCAGATGATTGATAAGTTATACTTGGTAAATCTCTTTTAATAAAAGTAGGGATTATATATTTAAAATATAAAGATATAATAACCTACAATAGATTCAAGCTCTCTGTCATCAGATTTACTGGAAACTGGGTCAAACTGGTGCTAGATCTAGCTTGTCTCCGCTAAAACATGTTTGGTATTGATGCATGTCAATAACGGTATATAAAAATCTACCTGTGTTCATAAGCATAAAATTATGAAGTCTGAACTGATGGTTGAACTGAAAGGAGATTGATTTCTGTAGCAAATTAAGTGTAGTGTCAGGTAGCAGTATAATCGAAGAACATGCCGTATGCTATCGATCATATTCTTGATGTGATTCCAAACGAGGAATGTTTAAGTTCTCAACTCAAGCTTGTTGAGTTTTTCCATTCTCTGGGATCAAATTTCTCAAGCATCTCTTTCTCTCCAGGACCATCTATATTTCTGTGTTTCTATCTTAGTATAAACTAATTAAAGACCGTTGATGATTGAGGGTTTTGCTGCACATTTTCTTAATTATGGTTTTACACCTCACCACTATGTTTTCGTGTTCAGGAATGACGACCTCCTGTGAAGATGTTGATCCCTATCTGGAAGGCGTTGTGTGATGCTTCTGCCATTAAAGAAGGCTCAGACACCTTGAAGGTTGTCAGCTAAAAAGATGAGATGCACCCTTCGCCATTCCTGCTCCAATTCACTTCATCAATACACTGTGATCATTTCACGAGGGCCATTTCTCACTGCAGAGCAGATTGGTGCTCACTTTTTAAGCCACCTCAAGGAATTCTGTACATGGAGCTAGATCGATATCATCAGGTTCAACAGAGCATACTCTTTCGACACAGGGTAAACGAACATAATTACCAAGTTTGATTGCCGATCAATTTTACTGCCAAACCAAATGATGATGTTTCACTGGTGTCTCAACCCTCACCCTCGGAAAATGACGTCCTGTGGCTTGTTGCGATGGATTGAACGAACAGACAACGAAAATGAACCTAGTTATGAAACATGGTTATGATGGAAGATATTAATCTTGACTTCGAGTTGAATATAATCTACAGCAAGCTTGAATCTTCGCAAAAGATCCATGAAAAATGGTGGGTCTTCTCCGTAGACTCTTGCGATCGTTGGTTGAGGAAGCATATGGCTCTACAATATCATGTTGCTGAATTAATATGAACATAGATGACAATCATGTCCTGGAACGATTGCCATAGAAAAGACCCATCGAACGGGCAGAACTACTGACCTAATATCAGATTCAATGTCCTAGCTTGATCAGGTGATCCCCACCCTCTCACCCGTGCCCTGCAGATACACACACCAAGGAAATTTACAGACATCTTCCCAACATCGTTGAGAATTGAGTGTCGAACTGTTGATCTTTGAGTGAATGTGACACGAAACTACAAAGTACTTTGAATAGAAACATGGCAGTCTCCATCTACCAAAGGAGTCTTATCCTCGATTGATGTTGCCATGGTAGAAGAATAGTGGGCTTCTTTAAAGAGCTCTTAATGCTTAGGATGCTTTCCATCTCTCCCTCCATAGGAGACCTTATCGGGAGATGAGAACATGGGTGCTTTCTTAGCACCCACTTGTGTTTAAAGCATGTAGGTCCATTCATAGTAAATGGGTCAAGCTTCGATTTGGCATATTAGAATAAGTGGCAAAACTTTCTTTTGAGCTTATTGTCAATGAAATATTTTTCTTTAAAAGTTTAGGTTGATAGGCGAGGTTCTATGATCTATATTATTCTTTAACATATCATCTCAAGTGAAATAGAATGAAAATAATGAGATTCGAATTTATGACTGATGGGTCAACAAGACTCTAATATCATGTTAACGAATTATCTCATCTAAAAACTTAAGTTTATATATGAGACTCAAAATATGATTTACATTATTCTCTATTATTACATATGTCTTTGTTATCTTCCTCTCTTACACATTCGATTTGGACAATATGATGTTATTTAATGAATTTGGGTTTCGCAAACTTGAGAGGAGGGTTGTTGTAGAAGGGCTTGGTGGAGGTAAGAGGACACGTTTCTTCCCATACCAGTAGAGTTCATATCTCCAACTAGATCACAGAGTCAATTGCTAGTTGCATGTTTTTAATTCAATAAACAGAAGCAGAAGCTTAGGCAAATGGTGCTTTAACCGGGTGCGGGCTTAATTTCTTGCCCAATTCCATAGCACAGTTTCTCATCTTTAGGAACTATTAAAACCCGGCCCTCGTTGTCAAATCCATTCATGACAGCAAACTGTACAATAGTTTGAACTTACCAGGAGCCAGCTAAATGAGCAGTAAATTCTATGTACAACTTGTTTGCAACTTCGAGCACAAACTCTTCTAATTGGGTTCCACCATCACACGGGCATGATCCACGCCACATTGATTGGACTGATCATAAAGGAATTAACCATAGCTGGTTTTGATCCACGCCTTCTTGGGGCTAACATGCCTGCGACCACATGCTGCGCCATCACGTGAACTCCACAAGGATATACCTTCTCTATGTTCCAAACACCAAACATGAAAGATGCACCAAACCCTATATTATATTATTGGGGTGATTTGGTGATCCCCCTCCTCCTCCTCCTCCTCCTCTCTCTCTCTCTCTCTCTCTCTCTCTCTGTATATATATTGACCTTAGCAATGGTAGAACTGAACTCCGACAAAAAGAATCCTTACTATTATAACAGGAAAGTTGAAGATAGTATTATAGTTTTAGTATGATTATAATCAAGAAGATGGAGAGAATGTTTTCTAAGTAGAAATACCACACCCCTATCATGGAGGTTCTTGAATGACAAGAAGAGTTCATGCATCAAGATATGTTTGATGGACTTCTGCCGACATATTGGACATGTTTATTAATGAAATCATGTGCGAAATCTTACAATATTTGTTCTATATGTTTCAAGAGGCAAATGCCGATTGTCAACGATCATTCAATGATGAAGTGTTTGTTTAGTTAACACCAATTTGTAGTAATAATTTGGCAAGCACTTTCTGTGTTACTGCTAATAATTAAATCCTTTTACTTATAATCTTTACTGAAATAAAAACCTTTTAATTGTTGGGAGAATTCTGCATCAGTGCCTTTCGTTAATTAATACATTTTCTAATGTGCCACACAGATTTTTCGACATGGTTTTTAGTTTTTCAGTCACAATATCTGGAGAAATTCTTACCACTGCTATAGTATTAGGGTTATGATATAGAGGCTAACAATCAAATATAAGTATATCCAACAACTTAAAAAATAAATTGCGAAAATTTAAATTTAAACCTCTAAATAAATGAATCATTTTTATTATCCCTTGTGCCAGCTTTGAAATTAAGGGATAAGGAATCAGATTCGAATGCTTCTGGTAATACTGTGTGGACAAACATGGACGGTCACTGCAAAAGGATCCGAAAACTTGTGCTTCCCCAAGTTGAATGGTGTAAATATTTACTTTCTATTTATTCTTTAGAGATCAACTGTACTAATACCATACAGAAGCCTGTTGTATTTTACAAGTCATCATCGGACTGAACTTCACTAGCTAATAGTCAGATTGATTTGGATGATTATGGGGTCATGCACCAAAACCAAGTTTAAGAAAGAGGGTCCTTCAGTTGCTGAATGTAGGGACAGTACAGATACAAGCTGGGGTTAAGACTTGAGACCATGGAGAGAGCTCCCGGGGCTAAGCGGTCCTCACACGTTGGCGCACCTTTTTCTTACCTGTCCGAATCAGTGCTATGCTTTTGGCCGACCCAACTAACATGCTGTCCCTAACTTACTCTCTCTTACAGGACAAGATGGCCAGCTTCGTGTCCCTTTAATTCTCTCTCCCACTTGTATATATATGTGTGTGTGTTTCACTCTATCAGGCAAGAAGCATCCATAAGCCAACTCATCCCATTTCTTGCTTTAATTTGTTCATATTTCTATTGCTACCTAAAAGCATATCGTGCTAGCGTGAGAGTATCATGGAGCTTCAACTAGGTCTTCCCCTTCCAACCTACAACTTTATTGAAAACTTTGACTTGAACAATGATGGGTTTGAGCCAAAAGATGATATGGTTGGTTTGAAACCTTGGAGCTGTGGAGATGGTTGTCTGGACAACAAACGTAGCTTCGAAGTAGCCTTTGGAAAGAATATCAAAGGTGGATCTCAAGAATTGCCTTTACTTTTATGGAGTGGCCAGCCAAATGATGGAGATGACTGGAAGGGAGAAAAGAAAATCCCTTGTAGCATTAACATGTGAGTTTCAATTAGTACGTTGTACAATTTATCTTTTCCTGTTTACATCTAGCTGCTAGGTTATAACAAGTACTTTTAGACATGAATATTTTCCCTGCACTTCATTATGATTTTTCAGGAATGTTGAGGAGGAAAATCAAGTTGTGGGATGGCCACCTCTCAAGTCATGGAGGAAGAAGATGCTTCATCACCAGAATCCAGGAGTTCATGTCTTGAATAGAAATTACAGAATGGTAACTGGGAATCATGAAAATGGCACTGGATCGAACACCAAGTATGTCAAGGTGAAGATGGAAGGAGTAGCCATAACAAGAAAGATTGATTTAAGGCACTGCAACTCTTATCAGACACTCACGAACTCCTTGATCAGCATGTTTGCTAAATGTAAGCGGAAGTTGCATTCATCATCGCAGTATTTTTTAGTGCCAAAGTCCTCAGAGAAATCTTGATTAGTTTCTTCTGCTTGTGGGTTCAGGCCAAAAACTTGAAAAAGATGCTGCACATTTCACACTTACATACCAAGACAGAGAAGGAGACTGGCTAATTGCAGGAGATGTTCCATGGCAGTAAGTATCAGCACTTCTTTATATATCTCTAATGCTAAGACAATACAAATAAGAAAACAAACCTGCGTTTGTCAAGTATTTGTTTCCTTTATTTTCACTGCACATTTGTTGATTGTTCATAATTAACATGTGTGAATTTTAAATTAATAAGGTTAAGCAATGTGTTAATTAACCACAAATTTGAAATTTATGGTATAATTTCGCAGGACTTTCACTGAGTCTGTGCAGCGTTTGGAGATAGTAAGGAATGCTGGTTGAATTTGGTTGCAATGATCAGTTGTATCCTTGTGATATATTGTAATAAAAACTACAACTAGTGGAGTAGAGATCATATGAACTGGAGCAAAAACATAATTAGATTATCAAGCCTATATGCATTAACTGTAAGTTTGTAATCTTTTTGTTAAATCCATGCTACAAGTTGTATTGCTCTAGAAAAAGAAAATGCTGGTGTGCCATCATCCTGGTCTTGAAATTGAAATGTATAAACATAGATCTCCTAACTAAAACTTGGAATTCATAAATAATTTGATTTCAATATAATATTTAGAAAATATTTGGTACTTGGACTTTCATTTGCCCTAATTGACAATCATTTGATACATGTGGGTGTAGCATTTACTTTTAAATCTTAAGAATTTGTATTATTCATATCTCATGATAGAAGCGGACAGATACATAAGGTGTAAGAACATGTTTGGTTTAGTAAAAAACACAAAAATATAAATATAAATAAATATATCCTTGAAATAACTTTAGAGTGATTTTCTGAACTTTTAAAATAAATATCAAGGAACCATCTCACCTAAAAATTTAAACTAATAGGTGAGACCCCAAAATATGATTTATATTATTTTATAACATACTCTCTCAAGTGAAAATCCTTTGGGCTTTAAACTTGCACAAACCCACATTATCTTGTGCTTCATTTTTATCAAATAGAATGGGGTGATGAGATTTGAACTTGCGACCGCTGGGTCAACAAGACTCTAATATCAAGTCAATGAACCATCTCACCTAAAAGTTTAAGCTGATAGATAAAGCCTAGAATATGGTTTATATTATTCTCCAACAATAAAGATATGGAACTATATTTTTTTATCTATATTTTTCGTGTCTCTTCTATCTTGAAATAGTAACTAAAAGTTATAAAAAAAAGGATGAAAAGTGAGTTTGTATTCTATTTTATTAATAATTGTTTGAATCTTAGTTCATATTGATTTATATTATTCTCTAATATTCTCCTTTAGTTAAAGTTTTTTCGACTTGAAACTTGCAAACAAGCTCACATTATCTTGTGTTTATTTTTTGTTAAATAGAATGAGAGTGGTAAGATTCGAATTCATAACCGTTAGGTCAATAAGTCTCTAATACCATGTTAAGGAACCATCTCACCTAAAATTTTAAGTTATTAGATGAGACCCTAAAATATTATTTATATTATTTTCTAATATTATAGTCCCTTCTTAAAGGAGTAGCTTTGGAATAAGATGCTCTTATTTCCTAACTCGTGATGATCTTTCAATGGATTTGAACTGGTATGATTGTAAGATGGTTAATTTGACACAACTAACTACCAAACATTCATCTGACTCGCTACCTTGAGGGAGTGCAATTTGTTCAAATGTTAAATGACCTAGAATAATAGGGTTCTTTCTTACTCACATGCATGCACGGCTTTGAATGTTTGGGACAAGACAACCATTGCCGGCCGAAGATTATTTGCCGATGATCATCTCATCACTTGTAAGCTTGCGTTGGCTGCTGCTTAGGATGTTTCTGCAGATCATTTTCTTATATATTTCAATTTCAACTTGGCCAGGACATTCTCGTGTTCCCACTGCCCAACTTGCAAGCCAAATCTCATCACTTAGCCTTGATTTTTTCCCCTCCTGCATACGGCATTGCACCAGTCCACAAAGGATTATTTATTTAGTTTGATTCATTAAGAAAACGATGTAATAACTCCCAGCACGATACATGAGCCGGCAAAATCTATATAAAAAAAGGAAGTTAAATATAAAAAAAGTTCCTAGAAATCAATTATATCATTTTTTTTTTTTCATCTAAAAGTGGTGAAGGTATTTTACTGTCAAAAAAGAAAAAGAAAAACTTTTATACCTCCAAGAATAATAAAAATAATAAACTCGTAATGTCCTTTCATTTCCATTAGGGTTCAATTTCTACAAAGCACGCATGTTACTCCCGCGGTGTCTATTTGCTCACTGGACTTGCAAGATGTCCAAGAATTAGTTGGTGTGCATAAACTAGCCAGACACCTCGGTTATAAAAAAAAAATAAACGAATAACATGGAGAAAATCATTATACTCGTGAGCTTAGCCTTCTCATCTAATTTGTGTTGGATAAACTCAATCCACAAAGTCCAAAAATGCAAACACCGGCATCACCAACTACGGCCACCAACTAAAGCCTCTGACAACCACTATCCACGACCACCAACGACAACCACCGACTGCAGCTGCTTTCACACTTTAAAGTTAATTTTATAAAGCTTTTATTTTGTATATAAATAGGAAGCTTAGTTAAGGTGAAATAGTAAGTGGGAGACATTAGAGAGAAACACTAGAGAGAAGAAGAGAAAGCTTTGACAGTGTTTAAGCTTCTGTGTAATTTTTGTTGAAATAAAACAGTGTGTTTTATCCCCTCTGAGTGTTTTGAAGCCACCACCAGTGGCCTCTCCCACCAACAATTGGTATTAGAGCCTCGTTCATAAAATCCAGAGAAGTTTTTGAGGGTACATTCGAATTTTCAAGTTTTTCAAAAACAAATTTTCATCATTTCAGAGTATAGAGCTCTTCAATACGAGCTCATCGGTGCAAAAATCAACTCAATCAGAGTTAGGGGTGAGCCACACTCTCCCTCTGAAAATCTGACATTATTCACCACTGCCCCGAGGAAGAAGACGATTGATCTTCACGTGCGCCATATTTGAGCCGTTTAGCCCAGCCAAGCCGAGCCATGAGCCAAGCCTCTACTGTATTGAGCCAAGCCACAAGCCGAGCCGAAAAGAATATTCCCTAGAATATTCCTGGTTCAATCACAGCGAACCGACCGATGTCCAGAAGTGATTTTTGGACCGGTTCACCCGTTTTGGCCTCATTTCGAACCAAGTAAGTCTGATTCCCTACTATTTGGACCATTCCGGATCCATCTGTGGTGTCTATTTTGTGAAAATAGAAGGAAAAAAGGGTGATATAGTCATTTTCAAATACACTGACTACAGAAAATGCTTAGACACTCATTCCGAAGCTGACTAGAGACAATTTTGATAATTGGTGCATCCGAATGAAGGCATTTCTTGGCTCACAAGAATGCATAGAGATTGTGGATTATGGTTATGATGAATCAGAGTCCAGAGAAACAGAGGAAGCTCTGTAAGAATCACAGAAGCAAGTTCTGAGAAACAACAGAAAGAAGGACAATAAAGCCAAGACCATCATTTATCAAGGTCTTGATGAAGCCACGTTTGAGATTATCGTTTCTGCAGAAAAATCTAAGGATATATGGGAAGCTCTCCAACAAAAATACAAAGGAGCTGACAGAATCAAGAAGATTCGTCTTCAATCTTTGCGAGGTGAGTTTGAATCCTTACAAATGAGATCCTCGGAATCCATTTCTGATTATCATATAAGAATTATGGTGATAATTAATCAAATGAGATGAAATGGAGAAGCCCTCATAGAAGCACGGATTACTGAGAAAATTTTGAGATCCCTAGATCCAAAATTTGATTATGTTGTTGTTGCCATTGAAGAATCCAAGGAAGTGGATAAATTGATGGTAGATGAGCTGAAGGGTTCTTTACTAGCTCATGAACAAAAGCTTGTGAAAAGAAATGGAGATAAGGCAATAGAGCATGCCTTACAATCGAAACTGTCTCTGAAGGAAGACAGATATAAGCAAAGAGGGACTTCAACACATGAATATACCCCTCGAGGAAGAAATCAACAAGGAAGAGGAAGCTTCCAGCGATTTCAAGGAAGAGGATCTTGGAATACAATCTTCAGAGGAAGAGGTGGTAGAAACACCACCAGAGGAGGACGAAGACAACAACCTTTGACTCCTAGAGGAAGAGGAGGTGGTTACAATAACCGTGATAAAAAAAAATATTTAGTGTTATAACTGCAATCAATATAGGCATTATAGCACTGAATGCCGAAAGAAAGCTCCAGTAGAGTTGCGTGAGCAAGCCAATTATGCAAACAAAGATGCCATCATCAGTGGGTCAGCTGCATTATTTGTCCAACAAGGACTTGGCAAAAATGAGGAGCATGTATGGTATCTAGACTCTGGAGCTAGCAATCATATGTGCGGGCAACGGGACCCCTTTAGTGATCTCGATGAGACCATACAAGGACAGGTCATATTTGGAGATACTTCCAAAGTCCCAGTTAAAGGGAAAGACAACATCTCGATAAAGTTGAAGAATGGGGATAATAGTTATATTACTTATGTGTACTATATTCCAGCTATCAAACACAACATGTTGAGTATAGGACAACTTCTGGAGAAAGGGTATATTCTCTTCATGAAAGATTGTCATGTTGCAGTCAAAGACAACAATGGGAGATTGATTGCCTTTATGAAGATGTCTAAGAACAGGATGTTCCCATTAAACATCCAGTATGATGCAGCAAAGTGTTTAACTGCCATCACCAACAATGAAGAATGGCTTTGGCACTTAAGGCTTGGACATTTGAATTTTACAAGTCTGAAGATGCTTGCAACTAAGCAGATGGTCAAAGGTATGTCTCATATTGATCATCCAGAGGAAGTATGTGAGAGTTATGTCCTCAGCAAGCATCACCGAGCTAGTTTTGCCAAGGAGGTGAACTGGAAAGCAAAAAGGCCACTGGAGTTAGTTCACACAGATGTGTGTGGACCGATAAAGTCGATGTCAACTAGACATAATAGGTACTTTCTCACTTTTACTGATGATTTTAGTAGAAAGACCTGGATATACTTTCTAAAGAGGAAGTCAGAAGTATTAAATTGCTTTAAAGATTTTAAAACAATTGTGGAGAAGCAAAGTGGGTATAACATCAGATCCGTAAGATTTGATCAAGATGGAGAATTTACATTTAATGACTTTGAAGCCTTCTGTACACAACAAGGCATCAGACATTAGACAACACCAGCATATACACCACAGTTGAATGGGATAGCAGAAAGGAAGAATAGAACAATACTTGATATGGCAAGAAGTCTTCCCAAAACCAAGAAGTTGCCCAAACAATACTGGGCTGAAGTCGTATCTTGTGCAGTATATTTACTGAACCGCTGCCCAACAAGAAGTTTGCAAGCTGTCACTCCAGAAGAAGCATGGAGTGGTCACAAACCAAGTGTTACTCATCTTCGAGTCTTTGGTTGTATGGCTTATGCAAAGATCCCGAATGCAAAAAGAATAAAGCTCGATGATAAAAGTGAGAAATGCATCTTTGTGGGATATGGAGATAGAAGGATGGGATACAAGTTGTATAATCCCATCACAAAGAAGGTGATTATGAGCAGAGATGTTATCTTTGAAGAAGATAAAGCCTGGGAATGGAAAGAGGATCAATAAGAAATCAAATGGATCAATACAAATTTGATCCTTGAAGATGAAGAAGTACCAACAATACTTGCAGAAGATCCAAGAGTACCAGAAGAGGAGCCACAGTCTCCGGTACATAATTTTCCTGTATTCAACAGGAGAAACACTCCACCACCAGGATCATCATCTATATCACCAGAAGCATCATCCTCGTCAGAAGAACCAAGAAGGATGAGGAATTTAGAATATTTATATGATGCAACTCAGGTAATGAAAGATACAACATTATTTTGTTTCTTCGCAGATAGTGATCCAAATAGCTTTGATGAAGCTATTAAAGAAGAGAAATGGATCACAGCAATGGATAAAGAGATACATGCCATTGAGAAGAATGATACATGGAAGTTAACCAATCTGCCAGAAAGTAAGAAGGCAATTGGTGTGAAATGGGTATACAAGACCAAAAAGAATGCAAATGGTGAAGTACAACGACATAAAGCAAGATTGGTGGCAAAAGGTTACAAACAGGGAGAAGGCATAGACTATGAAGAAGTATTTGCTTCAGTAGCCCGTCTAGAGACAATCAGACTGATTATCTCACTTGCAGCACAGCATAGATGGAAGATCTATCAACTTGATGTGAAGTCAGCATTTCTGAATGGCTTCCTAGAAGAAGAGATTTATGTTGAACAACCACTTGACTACATTGAAGAAGAAAATGAAGGCAAAGTATACAAGTTGAAGAAAGCTCTCTATGGTTTGAAGCAAGCTCCGTGTGCTTGGAATACCAGAATTGACAGGTATTTTCAAGAAAATGGATTTGAAAAATGTCTATATGAACACGCCATATATATGAAGAAAGAAGATGATGGAAGCATATTATTTACTTGCTTATATGTTGATGACTTGTTATTCACCGACAACATTCCTACCATGTTTATAGACTTTAAGAAAAACATGGTACAAGAATTTGAGATGACAGACATTGGTCTGATGACATATTTTCTGGGTTTAGAAGTTACTCAGAAAGAAAAAGGGATTTTTGTGTCCCAAAGCAGCTACGCCAAAGAAATTCTTAGAAAGTTCAAGATAGAAAGCTACAATCCAGTATCAACTCCAGTTGAAAATGGAGTGGATTTGAGAAAAAGTAAAGTAGGAGGTTTGATCCTACTTACTTTAAAAGCTTGGTGGGAAGCTTAAGATACTTGACATGTACAAGACCGGATATACTCTATGGAGTAGGACTTATCAGCAGATATATGGAGACTCCAGATCAGACACACTTGAGTGCAGCTAAAAGAATTCTCCGTTACATTAAAGGAACAATAAATGAAGGTATGTTCTATGCATCTAGTAAGAACTTTAAACTTATTGGCTACTCAGATAGTGATTGAGGTCGAGATTTGGATGAAAGAAAAAGTACAATAGGGTTTGTATTTTTTATAGGAGATACATCTTTTACATGGTCGTCCAAGAAGCAATCGATAGTGACGTTATCAAGTTGTGAAGCTGAGTATGTTGCTGTCAACTCAGCTGAATGTCATTTAATATGGTTAAGGAATATGCTGAAGCATTTGGGATTTCCTCAAGAAGATCCGACAGAGATTTATATTGATAATCGATCAGCGATTGCATTAGCAAAGAATCCAGTGTATCATGAAAGAAGTAAATACATCGATACACGTCATCACTTTATCCGGGAGCATGTGAAGAACAAAGAAGTTGAATTGATCTCTAGCAAAACAAATGATCAAGTTGTTGATATCTTCACAAAGCCATTGAAGGGAGATATATTTATCAGATTGAAGTTCATGCTTGGCATGACATCTCCCGATTGAGTTTAAAGGGGGAATTTGTTGGATAAACTCAATCCACAAAGTCCAGAAATGCAACCACCGGCATCACCGACTACGGCCACCAACTAAAGCCTTTGACAGCCACTATCCACGACCACCGACGACAACCACCGACTGCAGCCGCCAACTGCTTTCACACCTTAAAGTCAATTTTATCAAGTTTTCATTTTGTGTATAAATAGAAAGCTTAGTTAAGGTGAAATAGTAAGTGAGAGACATTAGAGAGAAACACTAGAGAGAAGAAGAGAAAGCTTTGACAATGTTCAATCTTCTGTGTAATTTTTTTGTTGAAATAAAACAGTGTATTTTATCTCCTCTGAGTATTTTAAAGCCACCACTAGTGGCCTCTCCCACCAACAATTTGATGAGAGACAAAATTATCATTTGACTAAAACCCACATTAAATTTTTTGGTAAATGTTTTCCCTTCATGGGGGAGCGGATAATTAGATAGGATGAGAGGAAGATTTCTAAATTTATCTCATGCATGACGACTGTCCGAAATCTTCATGTATGTAGACATTTCTAATAGTAGATCGAGCCCACCACAGCTGCGTACGAGTCTGTTGGCAATATGACGGATTCCTTATTGGCCTATAATTAATCTGCTTATTTAATGTCTTCTAATTGACTCTGCAAATTTCAACCTTTTATCATGATCGACCTAGAAATGGACGGAGAGATAGGAGCAACGAAGCCATTGTCTCTTCCAGAAATGTCATTAGCAAAGTGACTATTGAAGACTGAGTACACGAGTTTACTTTTGGTTGGTAATGTAAAAAAAAAAACCTTAATTAAAGGCTTAAGAAAGTTCATGCATGATGCAACTGATTGTGAATGTTTGAATGTGTAGCAGAGTCAAGAGTAGACTCCTCATAATATTCTAACATGTTTAAGATATAAAATATGATGATTTGACCCTCATGCCTTTATTTTTTGTTCTTGTTGTTAACTAGCTAGTGAATCTTTAGGGAAACAATATATAAAATTCTCGATATACGGGGTTATCAAATACTTTATAAATTTTGTAGCCTGTGTAGTCCCTCTCCCACTATCCCTTCCTGAGTGCTCTGTAATGGGGGTCCTGAGCTTCTTTTTCTTTGTTTTTTGTGTGTCTCAGGTTGTTTTTGCACAAAATGTTAGTGATCCTAATGAAGGTCTACATCGCTTCAATATTTCTGTACCTGCCTGGACAGGTTTATGATTTTTAAAGAAAGTTAATTTTTGTTTCTGTAATTTGATAATTGTGCTTTTGTTGTTCAGTGGATGCTCTTAACAAATTGATAGATCACTGGAATTTGAGAGACAAGTTGAATATTACTAATGACCCTTGCATCCAGAATGAAGAATGGGCTAATGAACAAGCAAACCCTAGAGTTGTTTGTGATTGCAGCAGCAGCACCTGTCATATCACTCATCTGTCAGTTTATAATCATCATTGCTATGCCAACCACCCTCAATTCTTAGTTATAGTAGATATTAATGCTGACGGTTTTGTTTTCATTTATATAATGGTTCAGGAAGATTTATGCTCTGGACATTTCTGGTGAGATTCCAAGTGAACTGTTTGTCCTGAAGGAGCTGGTGAACTTGTAAGAAAATCAAATTTTATTAGAGCTTCCACTTCTTCATTCTGTTGTGGATTCAAAGAGCCTGACTTATTTATCATGATGCAGGGATTTTGGTCGGAATATACTGAATGGTACAATCCCAGCAGAAATTGAACGGTTATCAAACATGCAAAACCTGTAATTGCCTAACAAGCTCTAAAGATCTTATATTTGCAGAGCAGTTGATTTTTCTTTTAATGAAAAAAAAAATTGAATTCTCTTAATTGATATATACTCATAATTTTAATCCCTTGCGTTTGAAAATGAACCAGTAATCTGAGCATCAACAATTTCACAGGTGCAGTGCCTCACGAACTTGGAAATCTAACCAAGTTGATTACTCTGTTAAGTGCTATCGGCAAGTTTTTTGATATTTTTGTGTTTTCGTGTCATGAATTATACTCAATTGACTGGAGCTGATACTGATTTTATGAGTTTATATCATGTCACAGACGTTTGGGCTCCAACAATTTCGTTGGACCACTACCCCCATCCCTTGGAAAGTTGACATCCTTGCGGGAGCTGTAAGTTGTTCATAACCAATTGATCAAGATACATGTGGAAGGACTTTAGGCCAGTTCTTCTGATAGTATGGTGGATGTGCATGTTTAATTGATAGGGATCATTGCATGTCGCCTTATCTTGCTTGCTAGCCGCACAATCTGATTGAAAATTGCTCCTCTTTTCAGGCATGTTGATAGCAGTGGAGTCAGTGGACCGATTCCGCGAGAATTTGCAAATCTGAAATCTCTTCAAACTTTGTAACTCTCTCAGTTTCTGTGTATTATAGTACAGTGTTTTTAGATTCACATATGGATTGCAAGGTAAATCTTGGATTTTGTATCCTTCGTTTCAGCTGGGCATCTGATAACCTGTTCACTGGAAAGCTCCCGGACTTCTTCGGAGCTCTGACAGAACTCAGGAACCTGTATGCCTGCTTTTCCTTCTTCTATAATGCTAATGCTTTGAAAAAATATCTTAACAAGTTATAGCGTTTTCGTTCTTCGCATTTCATCATCTGCAGGCGGCTTCAAGGAACATTGCTTGAAGGTCCAATTCCAAGCAATTTTAGTGCTCTAAAGAAGCTGGAAGACCTGTAAGGCCATCAAAAAGGAGTTAAAATATCTTGCATCATAAAACATGCTGTTGTTTGTTTACTCTCAGAACAAGAATGTTCAGAAAAAAATGTAGCAGCAGCTGAATGTTTGCAGATCCTCATTTTTTACCCTGCACACTCTTTTTGTGGATTACATATCAATCACTATGCAGTAAATCAGAGTGTTTTATATTAGTATGTTCTCAGGAGAATCGGTGATCTTAAAGGTGAAGATTCTTTTCTTGAGTTCTTGCTAGACCAGAAAAATTTGACTATATTGTGAGTTTCAGTAAATCTCAAGTAAAAGTATTTTTTTTTCAGCAGTTGCTTACCCCATCCTTTGGTTTTATTTTATATTCTCTAGTAAGTGCATTGCCTGGTACCTTTTTGCAGGGTTCTGAGAAACTGTCTACTATCGGGACAAATTCCAGGCCGACTGGGAAACTTTTCCCAGTTACGAGAACTGTAAGCCACTTAGACATCAGAATTAGTGCATTAGGAGCTTCATTTTAACCTATGCAAAACAAATTTGTCATGACAGGGATTTGAGTTTCAACAAATTAAAAGGTCAAATTCCAGACTCATTTCAAGATTTAGCTTCTTTACAATACCTGTACGTCTTATACTCTGCCACTTCAGTCTCCGTTTTATTATGATGCGATCTGTGAAGCTGATTCTTGTTCATCAGAACCATTCCACTTTCATACCTATGATGAATCATGTTCAGGTCATAAAATTGGAAAAAATGGAACCTAGTTTATCTGACAAGTGTATTTTGGCCAGCTGAAAAATGTGTTTGTATCAGTTATTCTATTTGGTTTTACTTGAAGAAATGCTGGCTACATGTATCAGGTATCTTGGAAGTAACAGCTTGAATGGGCAACTCCCTGCAAATATCATAGGTCCAAATCTGACTGCAATGTGAGTGCCGCCCTGAGTTTATATACAAGGAAATTAAAACACATGTATCATAATAACACAATTAAATTACAAGTTAATGCCATGATAAGTTCGTCCTCTCTTTCATCCTTCGTCTGCTACATTCCGAAAACTTGCAGCAGATGAGACTGAGGAAAGGATAGCTCAACGAATGTCAAGTAATAGGAGCATTAATCATCTTTTTACTGTGGATATTGATAAATTGAATCGTGCTTCTAGTTAAGACTAAGTTTTCAGTGGAATCATGGCAGAGATGTCTCATTCAATCCCATTTCTGGAGATTTGCCACAAAACTCTATGAAGGTTGGATTATCAATGTAAGTTAAACCTTGTTTCCTTCTCATTCAATCATTTCCGGGAGTAATCCTTGCAAGTTTTTGTCATGTGGTCATGCTGCAGTCAAGCATGATGCAACTTTTATTTTTCTTTTTCAGGAATGTTGTTGGAACTTCCATTAATGCAAGCAATTTACAGGGGTAAGCTTTTTGTGTTAGTAAATAATATAAATCATATTCTGAGACCTCATCTATCAGTTTAAATTTTTAGGTGAGATGATTCCTTAACATGGTATTGGAGTCTTATTAACCCAATGGTCACGAATTCGAATCTCATCATCTTCATTCTATTTGATAAAAATCAAGCACAAGATAATATAGGTTTGTGCAAATTTCAAGCCCAAATAACTTTCACTTGAGGAGATGTGTTAGAAAATAATATAAATTATATTCAGGGGCCTCACCTATCTGCTTAAACTTTTAGGTGAAATGATTACTTAATATCATGTAGATTAATATGTCATTGAAAATCTGTTGCTCTATATAAAACAGTACCTGAAGGTTTCACTTTCAGATATCGCACTCATAGGTCACATCAGATTCTGATTAAAAATATTTGCAAAAGGAAAACATCTATTGCCACAGTTTTGGTTGAGAAACCCTCACAATTTTTCTCTAATAAAGTGAACAAAAATGAACACAGAAAGGCTTCTGGGATGTTGCAGTGCCTCCAAGCTGATTCCAAGTGCAGCAACAAAGTTTCATCAAGTAAAGCTTTCAAATTTCGGCATGCTTAAAACTGCTTTTTACATCATACACATTTGAGGATAGTTTTTGACCAAGTTCATCCTCCCAACCTACTTGCATTTTATTTCCGTTGCAGAATCATTTTCTGTCAAATGTGGAGGCATGAACCAAATATCGGCATCTGGGATAGAATATGAAGGTGATTTTGAATCAATTGGAGCTGCTTCACTGTACACAAGCTCAGAAAATCTGTGGGCAGTAAGCAATACTGGGAATTTCATTTCGAACCAGAACGGACAACAATATTTAACACAAACATCTTCTCAAATCACAAGAACTTTCGACCCTGAGCTATATAAGACAGCAAGGGTTTCACCGAGCTCGCTGAGGTACTATGGCCTTGGTCTAGAGAATGGAAGATACAGTGTTGAGCTTCACTTTGCAGAGATAAGAATGGATGACTCTCAATCTTGGAAAGGTCTCGGAAGGCGCTTGTTCGACATATACATACAGGTATGCTGGAAAAAACCTCATTTACATGTAGAAATATCGATAAACCTATATACAGGAGAAAGAAACAGCTTGTGCATGCTTAATGATCATTAGTGTCATGACTGGATTTAGGGAGAAATAGTTCTTAAGGACTTCAACATTAAAAACGAAGCTGGGGGATCCAAAAAAGCTTTGATTAAAACATTTGAAGCAAATGTGACCAACACAATCATGGACATTCACTTTTTCTGGGCTGGAAAAGGCACTTGCTGCATTCCATATCAAGAAACATATGGACCTTTAGTATCCGCCATTCATGTTTCCCAAGGTAGATCCATCCTTACATTTTTCTTTCTCTAGTATGCAAATGTCCATTTGCAAACTTCCTTTTGCACTTCTAACATGCTCTACCGTGCCTGATTCTGCAGTATCTGATGGTGCTGGCTCTTCCAGGAGGGACAAGAAACGTGTAGGAAAACTTGTTGGGATATCAGCGGCATGTGTAGCCGGGCTTGTGATCATCTCTTCTGTATTTTATCTATGGTGGATAAAAGAGGATTCACCTCGGAACATGATAATTTAAACAGGTTCGCCCAGGTAAAGATTAATGACAGAAACTTAATGACCCCACAAGTGTTGCTGCAGAATTGTTATGTGATTAATTACTTTTCTCTGTAAAATAGCTGACTGTTTTCCAACAAGAAAGAATTTATCTCTACATGCAAAAACCAGAAATAGGAATTGGGTTCCCCATTCGATGCCAATGGGAAATCGGGAATCAGACATCGTGCATCATATGCTTACAACTGCTGATGGGCCTGGAAACAATGGTGATTCAAGGGAAAGAACCATGTATGGTGATGGCCTAAATGGGGTTTCATTGCTCTCAAAGTGAAAGCACTATTACATGCTTTTCGATCGAAAAATCTGAAAGTTGTAGTACAAAAAGATCAGCAATCATTTCATGCTTGTTAGGCCAAAAGTATGCGAATTCGATATGAACAGTAGCTCAAGATTTGCTATCTTCTGAATGCTAGCTATAACCCCTCCATTACAGGGCAACCCTCCAAAAATTCTAAAAGAAAGGGAGGAATCTAGTGGATGCTTCTCTATGCTCTAGACTTTGCTTAATCATCTTCAACAAGAAGGAATGAGTTCTTAATTGTCAATCAAACAAGAACACATTTTCTAGGCATCCAATGTTGAAAGAGAACCAAATTGATCGGCTCCACTATCTCAAGGAAACCCATGGCACAAGCCCTGCTTTAATGCATACCTTTTGCTAGTTCCCTTTCATCTTTTACTTTAAAAGGACTTGTTTGGATGAAATCATGAGATTCACAACAAATCGAATCGACTAATTAACATGATTGAAAAGAATTATACAATGCTTCAAACACTTCCTAATCAAAAAGGGTACCTTAATGTTATGGTATCTTTCATTTTCCTTGCTTTTGTTGGATCATATGATATGTTGGGGTATCTGTGATGAAATCTCGTATAGAAATGCATCAAAAGTATTTTATTTACGTTGTTTATTTACAAAATCTCCATAAATATACAATATTACAAGAAAAATTATAAAAATAAAGAATAGTATCACCTTATTAAAAAAATATTATCAATGATAATAATAACAATGATGATGATGATTGAAATGGTAATAAAAATCCAAGTAATTTATATATAATAATTAAAAATAACATATATTTTATTCTAATATCTTATATAGCCATGAAACTGTGTTTGATAATTAGTTTTTATTATTCACTAGTTTTTATTCCTGCTATTTATTTTAATTACCATTTTCAATTAATTATTTCATTTCAACTAAATATAGAATAAGAATTTTATTCCCGGTCACATCATTCCATTCTTTATTGTCAATCAATAATTATTTTTGGGAAGCGAGGAATCTTCACATCTTGTGAATAATTTTAGATTATTTTAGATTTTTAAATTAAATAGATGTCCTAATTTGAATTTAAAATTTGCTATATAAATTATAAAATATTTGTTATCACATTATTTCCCTTAAAAACAAGATATTTGAATTTTTTATTATTTTAATATGCTGATATAAAATTAATTTAAAAATATTAAAAATCTATATTTAAAAATAAAAAATATTTTTAAAAATAATTAGAATAGAAAACAATCACCTTGTAATACAGAAAGTGATTTGGACATGAGATGCCAGAAATGAGAAGAGAGAGAGGTGATCAGTATAGCCTAAAATATTTTTCTATATTTTGTTGGATGATTTTGAGGTACCATATAAAAATTAATAAATAAATATTTTAATAGATTTTTAAAATTATTTATCACTGGTGAATTTAATAGTATGCCAGTTATGTTAACTCATGTAGATTAGATCTATTTTTGCGCTTTAAAAGTATTTTAAAAAAAATAAATAAAAATATTTTTTTAATATTTTGAGATTTAATATATTAATATAAAAGATATCCCTGTCGTGTGGTTGGATCATATATATTGTAATTAGTAATTAGAACATGAGTGGTTGGATGGATTAATCTATTCCTTTATTTTAATTTCACGTTTTTCATTTTTAAATCAAAAGGTTTGAGAGAAAGCAGTTCATGAATTAAGTGGACTTTAATTTATTTATTTATATATTATTCTTTATTTTCCACTCGTCTTATATATATTATTTATTTATATATATATTATTCTTAATCACTCCACTTTCTCCCCACATTCTTTTCTTTAATATAAAGCAACTAAAGGTGGCAGTGACCGTTTGCTTTTCATCCCTTTTCTTTCTGCATGAAATTATGTTTTAAAAATATTTTTAAAATATATTTATTTGAATTTGAATTTTTTAAATTATTTTTATATATTGATATTAAAAATAATTTTTTAAAATAAAAAATTATTTTATTAATATTTTTTAAATAAAAAAATATTTTAAAAAATAAAATCAACCACGTATACAAACAGACTCTTTAATATAATTTTTTTCTAGCAGGTTGATATAGGAAAAAAATTAGATCTGATTTAAATTTATTAAGATCAAATTAATTTGGTTAGATTTTAAATAAATCTTGTTCAAACGTGATTGAATTATATTAAAGACAATTAAAACAAAAACAATGTTGTTATAACAAAACAATTGACACATTTAAAAAAAAAAGTGTTTTTTATAAATATATTAAAATTATCTATAAATTTTTTAAATATTAATTTAATATTTTTTACAAAATTATTTTAAAAATAAATTATAGTAAAAAACTGAAAAAGAAGGGTAAAGTAAAGTGAGAGTGTATTTTCTTGCCAGCAAATTATTTTCTGTGACCTTTTTGCCCTTTGACTTCGCTTAATAAATTTTTAATTAAGACTTTAATTACAGTTTGAATCTAACCAGTACTTGCAAAGCCATATGTCTCCAAACTTGACATCAATCATCAATGAGGAGGTGATTGTGGGACCAAGCAACCGGATCAGCCGCCACGTCAATAATCCGCAAGCGCTAAGATCCACGAAAAGTGAAAATCGACATCACCATATACCGTCCTCGTAGTCGTAGTCGTAGTCGGTGTCAACAAATTATGATTCTTAACGCCTGTTTGGTCCTGTGTTACCGTTGTTTTCTCAAGGTGATTTTAAATATTTTTTATTTAAAAATATATTTAAAATTTATTATTATTTAAAATTTATTTTTGATATTATTATATAAAAAATCTGAGAATACATATAAAAAATAACATAAAATGAAGAAAAATAAAACAAAATCATTTTTCTAATACTTTTAAAACACAAAAACAACTAAAATTCACAGTTAAAAAAAATGATCGTCATATTTATTTGATTGTATTAGTTATTTAAGGCCCCGTTTGTTTGCTGGAAAGTGGTTTCTTTTGGAAAGTGAATTCCGGGAAAAATGAATTCCAGGAAAGTGAATTCCTAGAAAGTGAATTCCGATATTTGGCAGTGTTATGAAAAATGAACTGGAAAACACTTTCCAGTGTTTGTTTATGTTATGGAAAATAATTTATTAATAAATTAATTTTTTTTCAAGTTTATTAAAATAATGAGGAACAAATCTTACAAATTAAAAAGTTGAATGAGAATGAAATTGAAAAAAAATATAATTTCATAAATTATCTCAAATAAAATAAATAATAATCAAAATAATAGAGATCAAATCTAAAAATTTAAAAAAAATAAAATAAAAGGTGAATAAATTAAAATAATAATAATTAACATTTCATAAATTATTTCAAATAAAATAAGTAACAATAAAAAAAATGAGGACCAAATTTGATAGATAAAAAATTTCAATTAAAAAATGATAAGAAAAAAGCAAATAGCAATTATAAAAATAAGAACCAAAATTAATATAAAAATTAAATTTTAAGAGATGGAATTGAAAAATAAATATTCAAACAAATTATATATAGCAATCAAAAGTTTGAGGATCAAATTTGATATAATCAGCAAATAATGACATTTCTAAATTTTTCACAACTTCCGGAAAGTGTTTTCCGCTCAAATTTTCCGGAAAACACTTTCTTGAAAACCAAGCTAAATTCTTCTTTGACTGGAAAGTGTTTTCCGTTGATCGGAAAGTGTTTTCCGTTGACCAACTTTCCAGAAGACAAACAAACACAGGAAAGTTTGAAAAGTGGTTTCCCGGAAAGTGAATTTCGGGAAACAAACGGGGCCTAAGGTTTAGTATCTATTTGTCTGTGAGTATGATATATGATATTGTGTGCTTGTTTGGCTAGCGGCTAAACCGGTGTTTTAATTAAAATTTTAATTTTTTTTATATTTTAAATTAATATGGTTTCGTATTTTTAGATTATTTTGATGTGTTGATATCAAAAATTATTTTTAAAAAGTAAAAAAATATTATTTTGATGTATTTTGACACAAAAAGCACTTTGAAAAGCAACCGTAACTGTACTCCTAAACACCCCCGGTATCTAAGAGGTGTGTTGTGTAAGAAAAGATTTGAGATTTGCATAGCAATTTTGAAATTCAAGTCAAAGCATGCATCTCTTGTAAAATATTAGAACAACCAGAGTTTTACTCATTTAAAATAATTTTATTTAAAAAACTAATTTAAAAAAAATTTCAACCAGGATTTTACTTATTTAAAAGAATTTTTAATATTATCACATGAAAATAATTTGAAAATATTAAAAAAAATATGATTTTAAAAAATATTTTATTTAAAAAACTGATTTAAAAGAATAATAATTTTAAAAAATAATTTTAAATCACGCTGTAAAACACCCTTTTAGCCCCTAATATTTGAAGGAAGGACAGCAAAAAGAAGTTATTGTTATTGTAATTCGTCCTGAATAAGCACCAAAAAAACATTATATATATATTAAGTCAACTAAACCTTTCAATTTTACCATTCAAAAAAACAAAATTCTTTTCAAAAAGAAGAAAACAAATCAGTGGAGTAGTCGCTTCCATTCTTTTTTCTTCGAGTATTTATTTACTCCGTTCCGACAAACAAACACACAGCCCCGAGACATGCTTGTTTCAGACAAAAGCTCCCCCACCCCCATGACACTTCCGCTGCTATAGCTGTCTCTCCTCCACTTCTTTGATCAAATCAACGCCTCTCCTTCCTCCACGTCTTCTCCGGACCCCAACTTCCCTTTTAAATCTACCGTCTTCTTTTTTAATTACAGCTAATTGCAAGCTCACGCCCAAGAACACTTTCCGTCTTTCTCTCCTCTCCTCCCCCCTGCAGACACAGAGATTGTCATTAGATCCGACGCCGTTTTCAACAGATTTCACTCTCCTCATCCCAGATCCAACAATCTCAAAATCCGACACACCGGTAATCTCACTTTCTCCTTCGGTAATCTCCTCGCTAATCACTTCTATTAACCATATAGACTAAATCCTCATCTATCGTCTGCTTCTGCCAGCTCAACGGTCGAGATGGCGCCGAGCACGATCCGAAAAGCGATTGGGACCGTTAAAGATCAAACAAGCATAGGTATAGCGAAAGTAGCGAGTAACATGGCGCCGGAGCTTGAGGTGGCAATCGTGAAAGCAACGAGCCACGACGATGATCCGCCGAATCAGAAATATATTCACGAGATCTTGAATCTAACCTCGTATTCTCGCGGTTACGTTCATGCTTGTGTGTCTTTCGTTTCGAAAAGGTTAGGGAAAACGCGGGATTGGATCGTGGCGTTGAAAGCGTTGGTGCTTATTCATAGGTTATTGAAGGAAGGAGATCCGTTATTTCAAGAGGAGATTTTGTATGCTACTAGGAAAGGTACTAGGCTGTTGAATATGAGTGATTTTAGAGATGAAGCGCATTCGAGCTCCTGGGATCATTCGGCTTTTGTCAGGACTTACGCGATGTACTTGGATCAAAGACTTGAATATATCTTGTTTGAAAGGAAAGGAGGCGATGGTGGCCGTGCCAGTGGGAGTCGTGGTGCGGGGAGTGCTCATGGTGGTGAAATTGAAAGATACTATGGAGGCAGAGGTGATTTTGGTAGGGGTGATTTTAGGTCGCCGCAGCCAAGAGCTTATGAGTATAGTGATCAGTATAATGGGGATTATAACAGGGGGGAGAGTGGGAATGGGATGCCGAGGAGGACCAGGTCCTATGGGGATATGAGTGAGATGGAGATGAGAGAAGGGAAGGAAGAGAAGAAGTCAGCGACGCCGTTGAGGGAAATGAAGCCGGAGAGGATTTTTGGGAAGATGGGACATTTGCAGAGGTTGTTGGATAGGTTCTTGTCATGTAGGCCGACGGGGTTGGCCAAGAATAATAGGATGATATTGATTGCGTTATATCCGGTTGTGAAAGAGAGTTTTAAGTGGTATGCGGATATATGTGAGGTTTTGGCTGTTTTGCTCGATAAGTTTTTTGATATGGAGTATCCGGATTGTGTCAAGGCCTTTGATGCTTATGCTAGCGCGGCGAAGCAGATTGATGAGTTGACTGCGTTTTATAATTGGTGCAAGGATACTGGTGTGGCGAGATCGTCTGAGTATCCTGAAGTGCAGAAAATTACAGGCAAGTTGTTGGAGACTTTGGAGGAGTTTGTGAGGGATAGAGCCAAGAGACCTAAGAGTCCGGAGAGGAAAGAGGAGGCGCCACCTGTGCCTCAAGAGGAGGAGCCTGTGCCTGATATGAATGAAATTAAGGCCCTGCCCGCACCGGAGGATTTCACTCCTCCCCCACCTCCCGAGACAGAGCCCAAGCCTCAGCAACCACAGGTTCCTGAGGATTTGGTGAATTTGAGGGATGATGCTGTCACGGCTGATGATCAAGGGAATAGGTTGGCTCTGGCATTGTTTGCTGGTCCACCAGCCAATAATGGGAATGGATCATGGGAAGCATTCCCATCTAACGGAGAGCCTCAAGTGACCTCGGCTTGGCAGACTCCAGCTGCTGAACCCGGCAAGGAAGATTGGGAATTGGCATTGGTTGAGACAGCTAGTAATTTGTCGAAGCAGAAAGCAACTTTGGGCGGTGGGTTTGATCCATTGTTGTTAAATGGAATGTATGATCAGGGAATGGTGAGGCAACATGTGGGCACTGCTCAGTTGAGTGGAGGTAGTGCTAGTAGTGTGGCGTTACCAGGGCCTGGGAAGAGTTCAACACCCGTTTTAGCTCTGCCAGCTCCAGATGGAACAGTCCAGGCAGTTAATCAAGATCCTTTTGCCGCATCTTTGTGCGTGCCACCTCCTTCATATGTCCAAATGGCGGATATGGAGAAGAAACAACATTTGCTTGTTCAGGAGCAGTTGACATGGCAGCAATATGCCAGGGATGGGATGCAAGGTCAAACTAGTTTGGCCAAGATCAGCGGTGGTGGTTACTACAATGCAGGTCCTATGCCAGTGATGCCTTATGGAATGCCACCTGTCAATGGAATGGGGCCACCACCGGCCGGGTATTACTACACCCCTTACTAATTTGAATGCCACTTATCTATAGATATTGTTCATGTTCATGCCCATCGTTTTAGTGCTTTATTTCGCTTAAAAGTATATGATGTCATTTTGTTCCTGCAATCTGTGCGCAAAATGGGAGTGACTGGGAAAGGGGGACGCCGAGCTCAAGAGATTAATGATGCTGGGGAATTTTGATGTCTGGGAGACCTGTAATTGGAATTGTGATGTCTCTTTGTGCTTTGTAATATTAGAATTTTCTGACATTTTTATTCTTTATTTCTTTACTTATATCATTGGTTTGAAATAGCAGAAAACCACCTTTAACACCATTTAAACCGCTGCTTCTCGCCACTGATTGTAAAAACTCTTCGTTTTTATTGCTTGTCGTGATGAAACCATGTATCTGCATCTTTACCAGCTAGGATTTTGGTGTGGAGGCTTCCTCATTACCTGTTGTTTATTCTATATGTGTATGTATTGTGATCAAAGATTAAAAATGTAGTTCCTAAGTTCCTAGCAATGCCGTGTCCCGTTCTCCCTTGTAACTTTAAGAGTTGGAAAAATGATCAGTGTTTGTTCTGGAAGAACACTTGCCCACCAAATTTGGTGAGGAGAGGTTTTCCCCACCAGATGACTGGTCTATATTTTGCGCAATAAGCTGACATGACTTGACCTGACCCACTGAGGTTCAGTGCTTGTTTGAGAGTGTTTTCTGCTGTGTTCTGGTGTGTGTGTTTTCTTCATTTACAAGCGAAAAACATTTTTATATTTCTACCAATTAATCAAGTCATGCATCTTAGACAGAGTGCCTTCAATTCTAATTCTTCCTTGGATGTTTAGCGAGGTAAATGGTGCGTGTCAGGAGGCCAATCCTTAATTAATTGTTTAATTTTAATTGGATTTGGAAAATTGAGGCAGAGGTTGGACATGGACTTATGAAGTGACTCTTTAAAAATTATTTTTGATATTTATATATTAAAAGATATTTTTGAAACTTATTAAATACATGTTAAAGTGTGTGCCTTACGTTGATACCCTAACTGTATATGCTGAAGGCGACGTCGATTGCAATGGAGTAAGATTCAATACAGATTGAAAGGTTCAAAGCAGACAGGACAGCCAACAAAAAAGAAATAGAGGATGTGTTTGATAATCTATTTGCGTTTCCTATTAAGGTTGCTGTAGTTATATCCCACGTTCGAATCAAATCACAGTAGTTATCCGAGAAAAGAGGACACTGTCAATCTAAAGTTACAAATTCTTGCAGAAACCTGGAAGGGTTTCAGCTGTTCAGGATCTGTTAGCGTCGAGCTAGGAACCAAGAATCCATAATCCTGAAATGACTTCACTTTGATGGTATTGTTAAGAGATAGGTATTAGATTCCATGTTTCTTTGAACCCTGCTTGTAGTTTCTTGCTCCCTGTCATGATCAAGCACTTCATAATATTCTGTGGTGGTGCACCTGGCAGCCGGTGGCCGCATGGACCACCGCCATTAAGATTCAAGACCATGGTTCCTACTGGTAACATGAGAACCAGAAGATTTGTGGCGTGCCGGTGTGTTGATCGTGAAATTTTGGTGGTGGTCAATTTACATTTGCTGGGGGCATGGATCCCACTGAAAAGAACTTTATTGTCTTCTTCAAGCGTGTGTGCGCACGCGCGCTTGTGCTTGTTGATAACAACTCTACATGAAACTGTGTCCACGGGTTCCTCATCAGGAGTTCTCGCCGAGGATCGCACAAAGTTAAAAGCTTTTCCATCCTTTTTTTTTTTTCTTAAAAAATAAAATAAAATAATATTATTTTTATTTTAATTAAAATTTTAATTCATTTTGGATTTTTCAATTAAATTCCGAGCAAAACACTCTGGTATCTCTTCTCTCTTCGCATGTGTTGTTTCGATATTTAAAAAAATTAATTAATTAATTATATATAAACAATATAATCTTAAAACATCAAAACATAGTACTAAAACATTTGAAAATTAAAATATTATATTATAATTAAAAAACAAAACAGTAACAAAAAAAAAAAAAAAGTAATCGACAATCTTTACACAAAGTTGGAAGTTTTTGCACCCTCTTCTTGGGGAAACTGCAATGAAGATCACCTATCACCGTTCTGTTGAAATGTCAACCGCTGCCATGCCAGGCAAGGCTAGCTGTGTGAGTGCAAGAAAAAACCTGCTGACCTTCTGGATGGAGACAGGTCATCAATCCCACCGTTCCACTTGTTCCAGCTGGCAACATTTTCAATTTTATCTTATTACACACACAAACTAATATAAAAATCCTATGATCATTACAAAACAAAACTATAGGCTTAATCTAAGAAGGTTCATTAATACGTACGAATAGTTTGGTTTTTCTTTTGAAACATTGACTCGATAAAGTCAGAAATTGCAAGCAAAATCCTTTAGCAATGACTTTATTGATGAGAGTTGTATTAAACAACTTTCATTTCATAGTCATGCTCAAGCCTCTTCTTTGAATAAGCAACGAATCTTGACAAAAGTTCTATCAAGTGTATGATTATATTATTAGGCCAAGAGCTTTTAGAAAATACTTTTTAATTAAAAGTGTATTAAAATAATATCTTTACAGGTTTTTTATATTAGGATATTAAAATCATCTAAGTTATACGATAGTATCCAATTTTTCTGATTTGATGGTTCAATCTATGATTTATCATTCATAGATGTTGATAAGATCCTTCCATTTAGCATCACCTTAGGATGGCATAGCTTTAAAGTTAAGGGTGAGGTTCAAACGAGGAAAGCTTGCAATGGATACCTAGGCGCCCAGAGATGAGGAAGGGTGTAGCAAGCGACGAAATGCTTCAGGGAATTGAAGATAAGCATAGATTCGGAGATTCCCAAATAGGTCAAACTTTCAAACTGTTGTCGAATCCATGGGCAGGCAAGAGACAAACTGGTGAACTGAAACATCGTAGTAAACAAAGGAAAAGATAGCAAAAGTGAATTTTGTAGTAGCGGCGACCAAAATGAAAACAGCCTAAACCGTAAAAACATGGTTGTGGGAAAGCAATACAAGCATCGTGCTGCTAGGCGAAGTGGTGGAGTGTTGCACCCTAGATAGAGAAAGTCCGGTAGTAGAAAACATCACTAGCTTCGCTCTGATCCAAATTATGTTTTTTTGGACAAAAAAAATGATGTGAAAAACAATTTGAAAATAGATTGTAATGCAAAAACAAGCACTCTTTATAGTCTAAACTCAAAATTTCGAATGTATATTGTTAAAATCAATTCCAAATTGTGTCTTTATCATATAGACATATTTGTTTTATAAGTTTGAGGATTACACAATGGTCTTTTGAAATCATACCAATAACAAATGTTGTGCAAAACACATTTCCCAATATGTAATTAAAATGTAGAAACTAAAAGGACTATTTTGCAAGTTCTTATAATATAGGAACTAATTAATATGTTTTGGTAAACTAGAGTTACCAATTTATAATTAACTCAATGACACAAAACAGTGAATTAAAGTGTCGTTGGCCAAAGAAAACTAAAATCCTAAACTAGTTGGATAAAAAAACGACAACACTCAGATGGCCAAAATCTTTAGTTTCAGTTCGGAAAAAACAATAAATGGAGACTCTTTGAAGCTTGTAATGAGCTCCACGGTTTAGCGCCGGAGCTAAAGACTCCGTTCGACACACTGACGGTGTTACTGGTTGGCCACCAGACCGATGGAAGAGCGCATGCACTGGATGATGGTTCATCATGGACGACATTCAATAGAGTAATTTCTACCAGCTCACATGATGATCCACCAGGATGTGGAAGCTTCAACAAAATCTGGAAAATAAGCCCATTAGAGAAAGCCCATATCTTGGCCCAGGAACAAATGCAGAAAACAAATTCCTTTTCAACAACTCTGGCCATGGCAAATTTACAAGTTAAAGCTTAGAACTATTGCCTTGCAAAGAGAAGCTTTTATTTAAAAAAAATAAAAAAAATATTTTATAGTGGGTATTTTATTTCAAAAATATTTTAAAAAAATTAAAAAAATATATTTTAAAATTTATAGTGTTTTTAGATTATAATGATGTGTTGATGTTAAAAATAGTTTGTAAAAATAAAAAAAATATCATTTCGATTTATTTCCAAAAATAAATATTTTTAAAATTAACATCAATCACACACTTAAATAGTTGTATTATCAGTCAAGCTAGATAATTTTTGCTCCGGTGCTATGTGGGAGAGCGCGCAAGTGCTCACATACACACATACACACACACACACACACACATATATATATATATATATATATAGTCGAACGAAAAATATTTTTAAAAATAATCTTAATCATATTTTTTATTATATACTAAATCTTATATAGATGAGAGTGAGAAACAAAAAAAAATGAGAAGCATTAAAAATATATTTTAAAAAACTTCCAGTTCTATTTAATTAAGGTTTCTTAGGTAAATTGAATCGAATTGCTTCAAATTATAAAAAAATTATAAAAAAATATTTTTTAAAATTTTCTGGTCTGTTATCATTTTGGTAAAATGTAAGGGGAAAAAAATAATTTATAGTTTTTTACATGAAAATTAAATCAAAACGAGTGAGTTCAAAACAGTCTCAATTTGGTTTCAAGTTTTTTTATAAATTTGATTCGGTTGTTTTTATAATAAAAATAAAACCGAAAATACCATTAAATAATCCGTATATTCAACTTATGATCCAATTTGACCCCACCAAGCCATTAAAAATGAATTAAAACCCTAGCCATCCACCACCATGGGAAGTTGTACACCCCGAGGGACGTCGTCCATGCTTTGATAGCTTGATGACAACACAAGCTTTGATTTTTAACTCTTTGAAAACTCACTAACTCACTCACTCACTCACACGTGTTCTCTTGAAGTCAACAACTCCATGCTTGCCTGTCGCAATCGTCCACACACTTACTTCTACAGCCAGCTCAGAGTCCTCAGACAGGTGAAGGTAGTTAAAATCCACGCAGCGCGTGGAATCCTTAAATATTACAACCCTTGTCGGTCTATATATATATAAAAAAAACAGGGATTTTGATATCTAAAATTCCAATCCTTGACTGTAAAATAAAACTATAGAGAAAAATGTAATATATTTTAAAATTTAATAATTAAATAAATTATTTAAGCGTAATTAATTAATTAAATTGGAAATAGCAGTCTAAATAATAAAATAAATACAAAATAAAATAAAAATCTAGAAATAGTCAATTTCTGATTAAAACGAAAACAACAAGTCTTTATAATTATTTCATATAATTTGAACCCAATTAATATAAAAAAAAATGTTTAATTTTATAATATTGCAAGTTGTACTTATTTAAAATACTTTTTTTTGTATTAGAAGAAACCACACACCCCGGAAAACGAATTTTGTTGGTACAAGTGAGTGAATAAAACTCAGGCTGTCCTAGACTCTTACAAGAAGTGTACGCCCTGACTCGAACTCGAGACTTGCTATATATATCTCCAGTCTTTGCTACCACACCACACCCTTTGAGGACTTATTTAAAATACCTTAAAATCTAAAAAAAAACATTTGGAAAAATATTTAAAAAAAAAATTGTATTTTAAAATTATTTGATATGATGTTAAAAATAATTTTAAAAATATAAAATATATATTATTTTAATATATATATATATATATATATATATATATATAATCACAACTGCCCTTCGAGTACCCTCAACGAACTGTGTATGCTCCGCTAATTAATTAGGTAGCTGAAATAAATATGTGTGTGGTAACAAGTAGGGCTGTGCTAATTAGTAATACAACAATAATTTTTTAATATTAAAAGAGAAAAATAATTTAAGAATAAACTTTTAATATTAAAATCTCATACATGAGCTATTTTTAATATTAAATTTTTTATTTATATTAAAAAACTGCTAAAATTTTGGTGCTATCAGTTATTACGGTGAAACTTATTTTTAGAAATTCTTTTAAAATAATAGAATTAAATTATTATTATTTTATGTTTTTGAAATGTTTTAATGTTTTAGCATTAAAAATAAATTAAAAAATATATATTTTTAAGTGATGGGTAAGTTGGTCTTTATACAATTGCCTGTAAGAACAGCTAATTTTACAACACTGCCATCACTAATCTTGAAAGATACTGATCGGCGGCTGGATTGAATCAGGAGAGATAATTTCGTGAGCGGGAAAGGGTCATTTCGTTATATCACAGACAAATCAGAGCCCTTACTTCAAAAGTCAAAACCATAGCTAGGCCTCTTGTTTCTCGGAACCTGATAAGATCCGGGGCCACCTTAGACGCCTTATACACACACGGGTGACCACCTGTACCTAAACTCCAGTCAACTCTTGTCAGTGTAGCAAAAGCTGAACTCCGTGGGTCCCGCAATAAATGAAGGTCAGAATTTAATTCTCTTAATCGCCTGTTTTGTTGTACGGGTAAAGGCTGTTTTTTTTAAAAAAAATTCATGAATATATAAAAATTATTTTTATTATTTTTAAAAATTATTTTTAATATTATTATATAAAATTATATAAAAACATCAATTTTTTATTTGAAATAAAATATAAAAACAAAGATAATTTTTTTTTTGTTTTCAAAAATATTTTTCAAACATATTTATAGATGAGTCGCACTGCATAGCTAAACTGTTTCTCAAAGAGTGCACCACAATTTTCAAATTCATTTTGGAGTGTAGTTGTGGTTGTTTTTCAAAATATTTTTCGTTTAAAAATATATCAAAATGATATTTTTTTTAATTATTTTTTATATCAGCACATTAAAATGATCTAAAAATATAAAAAAAATCATTTAAAAAAAAACAAAAATAAAAATACAATCACTTAGCCAAATAGGTATTTAATGGTGAACCTTTGGTTGAACCAGGAACCATATAACTAGTTATCGCAGCCATGTAGGGCTGGCAGATTTATGGGAAAACATGATAATTCCATATTTGATATTTTTTTAGATTAATGTAAAAGTTTGGGTCAATATCTCGTTTAATCTTTTATATTTTAAAATTAAAAGTTATATAAATTTTTAATAATTATCATATTAATAATCACGTAGCTTGAGTTTAATACTAATTACTAAATAATTAATTCCATATCAATACTAATTACTAAATAACTAATTCCATATCTGGCCTGGTTAAGGTTGTAGTAGAGTAATTAACTCAATTAAATTTAATTAATTAAAATCCAGTTGATTTGACTGACTTTAATGACATATTTCAGAGTATTATAATTTTTGTTTTCATTTATTTTTTTTAATAATTTTAATGTATTAATTAAAGAAATATCTAAAAAACTAACTTTTAAAAAGTATTTCACACCACAATACTAAGCTAAGCTGTACTTGATTAGATTAGAAATTGATTTTGACGATATGATTTCAATATTAGTAATATTTAAAAACTGTGTCACGTTCAAAGCAATTTCTCTAGCGGCTGGCACCTAGTGGCATGATAAAACGGTTTGGTGATTTGCTTGTAATTTAGTTAGCTTTGTTTTGCTTGCTTGTGTTTTAAAAATATTTTTTATTATTATTATTTTAAATTAAAAAAAATAATATTTTAATATACTGATATTAAAAATAATTTTTTAAAAATAAAAAATATATTATTTTAACATATTTAAAAAACATATTTCAAAAACACAATCTCAATCAATTCCTATAAATCTATGACCATCGCCATAGTCAGAAACCAAATCTTGTTTGTGAACCGTTGCTATATGGTGAATATAAATTTATGTTTGATTAAATAATAATATAAATTTTATATTAAAATCTTAGTAAAAAATTTAAATTTGTAGATAAAATGATTTCTTGAAAAGATATCACAATAAAAAATTTAAATTTGTAGATAAAATGATTTCTTGAAAAAATATCACAGTCTTATTAGCAAGAATTTAAATCTTATTCTTTTTATTTTATTTGATAAAAATTAAACATAAAATAGTATAAACCTGTGTTTAAGTTTCAATTTTAAAAAACTTTCAATTGAAAAAATATGTTAAAAAATAATATAAATTATATTATAGAAAACCATCTAAAAATTTAAGATTTTGAATAATATAATCCATTGAAATGTCTGTCATATTGTTTTAATATTTTTTTTTCTTTGAGACTCTAAATTACTTTAAAGCTAAATTACTCTAAAAAAAGTAGAAAAATAATTGTAATGGTAAATAAAGATTAACATGGATTATAATAGTGAAATTATTATTTTACCTATAAGCTAAAAACACGCAAGTGTTCCATACAGTAAACCTATGTTATTTTTAATTTTTTTTGTTTTTGAGGAAATCTCATCTCTCGGAAAGCGTGTTTTGCAAGCCAGTGTGGGTGAGTAAAACTCTAGTTGTCCTAAACTCTTAGAAAAGATGCACGTTTTAATTTGAACTTAAGACTTATTATATAGATTTCAAGTCTTTTATTATCACATCATGCTCTTTGGGTATGCAAACCTATGTTATGTTTAAATGATTTGATAATGTTTACGAAGAAAATAGTCAATAAAAACTATGATTTTTAAACCCTTGAAAAACCCAGTTAAAACATGTAATTTTCTGGAGACTCCATTACTGAGAGAATTTACACAGAATTTAAAAGCTTATAATAGAGTGCTGTCCAATTAGTGACTGCTGTGGGACTAATTAACATAAAGTAACCTTGCCAGATCCAGAAATATTAATAAATTCAGCTTAGAAAAGTCAAAGCCTATGCATTATATAGGAGGAGGTCTAGTCGAGGCTTGCAGTACATTCAAATTCTAGCAAGATTTATTTTATTCTTTTTCTTTTTGGATTTTATAATATCTGTAGGGCTTTTTTTTTAATATTAATACATTAAAATTATAAAAACAACTTAAAAAAGAAAAATTTAAAAGAGTTTTTTAAAAGAATATTTTAAATTTTAACATTTATATAACTATTATATTGAATAAAGTGTATGTTTGGTATTGTATTTTAAAAGAATTTTTATAAAAAATATATTTTTTATTTTAAATTAAGTTTTCTTTAAATTTTTAAATTATACTGATTATTAATATTTAAAATAATTTAAAAAAAATATATATTATCCTGGTATTTTTATAAAATAAAAAAACATGTTGAAAAACAAACTATACTCTCAAACCAGACCAAAATCTGGCGATGCGACAGCGGCCGCAGTAATTTCTTCTCTGTGTCGCAGTTTCGTTCTCAGGTCACCAGATGCATGAACTTTGAACAGAGCAGAGATACAGACAATTGATAGCTGAATTTTGAAGCTTGAATGTGAAGCCTCGTCCACACAATCCAGCCATCCATATCAAACAAAACAGCTTTTATTTTCTCACCTCTGAGACCCACCTTCTTCATCATATCAGAGTTCAGGATTTATAATCATGATGATTCAAACAGTGCCGCCGAGCTTGATAGTTGATGCCACTGTACTGACAAACACCCTGTCAATGAGAGCTCGAATCTCGTGCGTGTATGGTTCCTGTAGGTCTTCATTCAACCCAATTTGTCCTTTTCTTCAAAAAAGAGTTGCCACCATGCATAATACACACACACATATATATATGTGTTATATATATATATATATGAAATTGATCCATCACATGTAAAAGATAAATGAGGTTATTTGTCGGCGTGTTTTGTTGAATATTTTTTTTATGGTAGAAAATTAATTGATTTTATATATATTATAATTAGTTATTTTAATATTTAGTTAATAAAATTATAATTAATTAGGTTTTTTATTTTTGCATAAAAATGATTGAATGTGGCTATTGTTGAAATTATTTTGATAATTATTTAGTCGGTAGATTAAAGAGTTGTAATCGATAAAATTCATTGTTATTGAGTTATGTGCTTCGTATAATAAACTAATTGATTGTCGTGTATATTTTATTTGTTTGGTGAATTATTTTATTAGCAAATAGTAAAATTTCAATTGATGAATTTTAACAAATATGAGTGATTTGTTTTACGCGGCAAACTTGGATACCGAAAATATTAAAGGATTTAATACCAGTCTGAAAATTAAAAGTCTAAGGACTAAAATGAAACTTACATTTAAAGGATAAAATTGAAATAAATCCAAACTTGGATACCAAAAATATTAAATAATTGAAAAACAATCCAAAAATTCAAAAGCCTGAAGACCGAAATGAAACTTAAATATATAATCGATTTCAATTGAAGGACACAATTGAAAAAAAATCAAAATTTCAATAACAGAAATAAGAATCACACAAAAGAATCAAAGGATCGATGACTATAAAGAAAACTTGATAAACAAAGGGGCCTGACGGATAATTTAACATGTAGGAGAGAGAAAGGAGGAAACAAAATTCAATCACCTACCTGTTCATGTTACGCATCGCACCATGAGAAAGACAACATGGTGGAGAATCATTATAGACGCCGATTGCATATTTTTCAATGTCATATGTCGTCGCACACACCGTCCAAACCGGGCATGAGCTCAGCAATTGACGGCGCATCCGAAGATGCACCAAAAGTATTGCGCATAAAATATTAATAAAAATAATAAATCATCAATACACCCCTACAATCAACTCTTTGATTTTATCTTATATAAGGATACAAATGTATTTCGACATTTGAAAAAAAATGCAATGTCCTTAATACCCCCGACGGCAACTATTATGTTTTGTCTTATATGAGAGTATATGTGTATCTATACCCAGTAAAAAAATATGCAATATCCTTAATACCCTAGTAGCAAGCGTGTAATTTGTCTTATTTATAAGTATTATGATTATTTTACTATACACAAAAATATAAAAAACCAAAAATACCCTTAGACTCAAAGTTAAAGTCATCGTGTACAAAGGAGTTAAATAGTAATTATACTACTCAATCCACATATTTATATTTAACTTCATTTAGCTTTATACTTAACTAGACAGTCATGTTCAATCCTCCATATTTATTCCCAGGAAATCAAAATCCTTTTTTTCTGCTGTTTAAATAACAATCACAGTGATTCTGGATTAGTTTTTTGTCAGCAAGATTGAATTAGTTTTTGAATGCATGTTAAGGGAATTATATTTACTTTTTTGAGATTAGTGGTAATATATATTCATAAATATCTAAAGTGCATTGATGACAATATTCTCACCATATCCTTGAAGTTTCTGTTCAAATGTATACTGATGATGTGTTTAGAGTGATTTTCTTCAATTACAACCTTTTTAAATTAATATTTTTCAATAATTTTTATGTTTTAATATCAAAATCACAGTGTAAATCATCAATTTAATATTTTTATAATTAATAAACCTAAAAAAAAAGAAAATTCTAAACCACGGCCTGCAATTAAGGATTTTATATTTTTTATCGAAGACGTTTTACATTGTATTTTATAAATATTTCAAGGATATTGTAATTTTTATCGAAGATGTCTTACACTATATTTTATAAATATTTTAAGGATGCTGTAATTTTGGTTGCAGATGTTTTACACTGTATATTATAAATATTTTGAAAATATATATTTTTTAAAATATATGATCTAAAAATTGTTAATATTAAAATAATATTTTATCTGTAAAAAAATTATTTTTTACATGATCTAAAAATTGTTAATTTGAAATAAAAAACTTTTTAAAAAATATTTATAAAATACAGTGTAAAACATCTTCGACAAAAATTACAACATCCTTAATTGCAGGCCGTGGTTTCCCTAATTCCATCCACCATGGGCTTATGAACAGAAGACGGTACTTATTGCCCACCTCTTTGTAAATGCAATCATAAGCGACAGCGTCGAAAATTGCTGGAAAAGAGGAGACAGAAAATGCCCACCTTTGTATTTTTCGTCCCTGACTTGATCCCATTTTTCAGAATATATATATATAAAAGACAATAACATACTGAATCTACTTAGGAAAATCCCAGTTAATTAGCTAAGTGTTTGTTTAGGTTGTTTTTTAAAGTGTTTTTTTATTTAAAAATACATTAAAATGATACTTTTTTATTTTTTAAAAAATATTTTTAACATCAGCTCATCAAAATGTTATAAAAACACTCAAAAAAATAATTTAAAATGAAAAATAAAAATAAAATAAAATTTTTCATAATCATTTTCTAAAAGCACTCCCAAACACCCCCCTAAATCTACGATAATGATAATGAGATCGTGGTAAACCTAAAAAATACAATACAAAATAAATTGACTCAATTCTTAGGGGGTGTTTGGGAGTGTGGTTGATGTTGCTTTTCAAAGTGTTTTTCGTGCCGAAATGCATCAAAATGATGTTTTTTTTTTTTAAAAAAAAAATTATTTTTGACATCAGCACATCAAAATGATCTAAAAACACTAAATCGCCTGTTTTTTTAAAAAAAAACAACAAAAAACAGCAAAAAACAGATTGAATCGCAATGCCAAACGGGGCCTTAACAAACTCAATGCTAAACTACAAAACCTGAAGTAAAAATTATTATTTATAAAAATAACAAAAAAAAACTTAAACTAACTTAAGTTAATTTGTTAAATTCGTGCTTTGAGTCATCATCCCATTAGATCTAACAACTCTTTATTTTCAAAATTCTCTTTCATTTAATTATATGCCAACTAGGTGCATGATATATTTTTCAAAACAAACAATATTTTTTCCTTAAAAAAATTAATAAAAAAACATGGATGGCAAGTGAGATTGGAATAAAACATAACCCTGTTTCTTTTAAAGCTTAATAAAAAAACAAATTCTAAATAAAAAAAATTCCTTTAAAAACACAATCAAAGAATAAAAAGTCATAGGTCATGTAAGTGCTTAAACCATTACAAAGACATGACTCGTGCACTAGGCCTATTAAAAAAGGTATGTACCATTTGTTAGAACCTTTTTTCTCAATATTATAGGGCAAATAAGTCATTATTCTCCCTTTATTTCTAAACAAAACATAGATGACATGTCGTTGGTCGACCTAGTTTCTAATGACTCTTTGGTTGCTAATAAAATCAAACCTTATGATTGTTTTGCCTATAAATTAAATTTTTTATCAATGTTTTTTACTTATAGCATCTGGAAAATACTATATATATACTCTGATAAACTCATATATAACTTCAAACATGCCTAAAAATCTAAAAATAAAAAACTTTTTTAAGCTCAAATCTATTATTTTAGGGAAGTAGGATGATAAAAAGCACATATACTATGCTTTTTATATCGAAATAAATATTTCTCAATCGAGATTTTCTCTCTCTATAACCAAAATCCAGTAATGTTTTCTCTTACCTCTCAAATGAGGGATGAAAAAATAAAGTTTTGGATCAGAAATTAAATTTTAAAATATTAAGGGATTGAAAGTTTATAATATGGATAGAAGGTGGACCAAAATGATTTTTTTTTACCTGATTTTAGAATCACCACCTATATTTTCTTTCGTTTTCACTTGGATCCCCTTTCTTCCAATCTTATCCTTGCTTAAAAAATTTTAAGCAGATGGGCTTCAATTTATGTATATATATTCCATTTCCCACAAAATATAATTTCTCATCATTTTAACCTCGAAAAAAATAAATATTTATTCACATTTCCAAAGAAAATTATTTATATATAAATGTTAGTTTAGTGCATAGGAAAAAAGTATGATATAAATAAATAAATAAATATAAACATGTTTAATTAAAAAATAAAACTAAAGATATTAAAATAGTTTTAAAGTAAATTATATAACAGAACATGTATTTTATTTCAAAATAGCAATTAAACACTTCTGCAATATTCAATTTACTTCGGGCGCATAATTGATGTCAACCACTTGTAATTAAAAGATTATCTGGTATCGTGTTATTTTTTTTTTTTGCTAAATCATATAAAAAAATCATTTATCTAGTTAAATAATTTAGTTTTTTATATGAGGTTCCACACATAATTATATTTTAAACCTTGATTTTATAAAATTAAAATCATATATTTTTTTTATTAATAGCAATATCACTTTTATTTATTATACATAGAAAAAAATAATTCATAATAATTTTAAACAAAACATATTATTATTTTTTAAATATTTTAAGGCACCCGCATTCCCATCTTATTACTTAAATAATTAAATGGTGATCACAGGGAAATGCATGATCACATATTGTTTGGTTGAGAGGTGGTTGATATTGTTTTTAAAAATATTTTTTATTTAAAATTATATTAAAATAATATTTATTAAAAAAATTATTTTTGATATTAACATATTAAAATAATATAAAAATAATTTAAAATAAAAAAAATCATTTTTTCTTCAAAATATTTTCCAAATATATTTCTAAACACCCTGCTGATGTAAAGTAACCATTTAAAATATTAGAATATTAGATAGAATTATAAAATATAATTTATATTATTTTTTAATATATTTTTAACTGAAAATTTTCTGTACTTGAAATTTATACAGATATATATTATTTTATATTTTAATTTTATTATTTTTATTTTATTTAATAAAAAAATATTAAATTAATCAAATTCTGATAACATATAATATAAAATAAAAATAATAAAATTTAAACTAATAACTATCGGATTATATATGACCATTCCCCGTAACTCAGCAACATGAGGCCAACCTTTTCACCCTGGGGACCGTCCATGTTGTTGTGGTCGGGGGGCGAACTGAGAATATTTTCACTGTCGGTGGTATCTAAGCAAGACAATGGCAGGGAAAAAAATGAAGAGGGAGGGAGAGAGAGAGAGAGTGATAGACAACGTTACAAGGCAAAAAAAAAAACAGGAAGAAAGAGAGAGAGAGGGACTCTTGGGGCTAGGGGAAGCAGGCATGTGGATGAGTGGGGGACACACCAAACTCATTAAACCCCCTTGAAATAATTGAGTTTGTGACAGAAAAGAGAGAAAAAGAAAGCCAAAGCCCTTATAAAAAATATTAAAAAGCCTCTTGCTTCTCTCACCACTTCTTGCATTTTAGTTTACTGTGTTGCTGTTGTTGATGATGAAGATGATGATGTTGCTCTGTTCAATGTGTGTGTGGGACTTTTGAAGACTTGATAAAGTCACAAGCAAAGAGTAAGGCAGGAAACCAAAAACTGAAGCTACCCTTTACTTCTTGGTCACAGCTTTGTCAGCTTGGACCCATCAAGCAATAGAGAAATCTTGTTCTTTCTTTCTTCCTCTCAGAGAGTTTGTACTGGTGAAGAAGAAGATGCCTCGACCAGGACCAAGACCTTATGAATGTGTTAGAAGAGCTTGGCACAGTGATAGACACCAGCCCATCAGAGGTTCTCTCATTCAGGAAATCTTCAGGTACCCTCCTTCCTCTTTATTTGTTTCTGTGTATGTTCGTATTTGATAAAGAGTCTGTCTTTTTTCATCTGTCATTATTCACTGATTTTGGTTATGTATTTTGTTTAGACTTGTCAATGAGGTTCATTGCTCAGCAACTAAAAAGAACAAGGAATGGCAAGAGAAGCTCCCTGTTGTTGTCCTGAAAGCAGAAGAAATCATGTACTCAAAAGCCAATTCCGAGGTTAAAGCTTTCTTCTTTTTTATTGTGTCACTATCAATTGAAATTTGAACACCTCCATCTTTATCGATTGATAACTAGAGACACAGCTAACGATCAATGAAGTGTGTGTGTGTGTGTGTGTGTGTGTGTGTGTGTGTGTGTATTTTAATTTTGAGCTTGAGGTCATGCTGTTGGGTGCTGAAAATTTAATGAATTAAAGATTCAGAATTGACATTTATTTTGCTTTCTATGTTTCTCAGCAATAGTGCCAAGTCTTTGCTGGTTTGGTAGATTTGATCGCTGTCTTTTTGTAGAGCTTATTTTTGGATTCTAATTCTTGCACAGGCTGAATATATGGACCTCAAGACACTCTGGGACAGAGCAAATGATGCCATTAATACCATAATTCGACGCGATGAGAGTTTGGAAACTGGAGAGCTTCTTCAACCTTGCATTGAAGGTACCAGCCCAGTTTTTATTCCTTGTGCTAATTGTAGTTTTTGATTTCTGCATGTCTTGAATAAAGATTTTGTTACTTCAGAATTTAAAATACTTTTGACCCAATTTTTCAGTGCTTGAAATCAATAACAATGAGTGCTGTGATGAAATTTAGATTCAGTGTATGTTCCTTTCAGCATGCTTGATTCAACCATCATAATTATATCTCACATAGTGCTGTCACTTTAAGTCCCATTTTATGCGACCCTCCACTTTGTTTGATACGTTGTACGGACAATTTTCTGCATGCAAATGCTATATGAGTAACCCTTCTCATCCTATTTCATAACTGCTCAGCTGCTCTCAATTTGGGCTGCACACCAAGAAGAGCCTCAAGGAGCCAACGAAATTGCAATCTGAGGTTTTACCTTAGTCCTGGCACTCAAGAGTCAAACACTTTGTCACCTGCTGCTGTGCACAATGCCATTCGGGCAAATCACATATCCAACTTACATTGCCTGCATGATTATTCCACAATCATGAATTCTGCTCCTTCAGGCTCAGAATCACAGGACCTTGCTGGCAAGGGCAATGACACTTCTAACAGATTTCTTCTTAGAACCGACAGCATTCCTCCATCTAGTGTTAACAGATGTTTACCCTTTGAAAATTACCGTATACCAAGCTTGTGCTCTGTTTACCCCTTATACTATGGTAGTTTCCTAGAGCCACAGCTAGCTTGTGGAGCTCTTCCTAAGACTGTTCCTGGCACTGTAGAGCCTTTCAAGGTGGTTGCTGTGCAAAACTTCTTCCCTTGTAACGAGGACACCCCTGTTAGAACCGGTCAAGTTGATCACAAGGACTGTTCTTTGCAACCACAAGAGATTGGGTGCGATCTATCATTGCGGTTAGGCTCTCTCTTAGCTCCAGTGCCAAGTGCAAAAACCAAGCAAATCAAGGATGCCAAATATGGTGTCCATGATTGTTCTCAAGAGGGGGGCAAGTTTGATGATTGGATGCCACAAATGGACGAGTTATCTTTCTTCCCTACCGTTAATGTGGTTGACCCACTAGTTTCACATTCAAGCAAATCGAGGGAACATATAATTGTAGATGTGACAATGAAAAAACGCAAGTTGGTTTTCGATCACCATGTTGAAGATCAACAATTCTTATGGCAGCCAAAGCTTCCTTGTAACCAGTTAACTGGCAGAATGAAAAGCGTGGGTTCGTAAGCTGGCTGTTGCTTGGTATGTTGCTTCAAACTCTTGATATGCCTTGGCAAGAATATCTTGTAAAGCTCTTTTTGGCAATGTAGTGTTTGCTAGTTTTGTTTAATGAGTTGCTAGCTGCAATATTGTAAGAATGTTAGATGTAAATATTGATCTTAGTTTAAATAAGAACTAACATAAGAAGCATGTGGTTTAAATTTACGAAGAAATGCTTGATGTAACATGGTGTTGCTTTTGGACCACAGACCAGAACTTGCATACCATCATTTCTTTTTACCTGGATGGAGAAAGTTTGATTTTAAGACAACAACTAGGTGTAAAAGAGGAAAACGAAAGTGGTTTTAAACAGCAGGTTTTATTCTGTTTGTATCTTATGTACAGAAGCTGGTAGGGTAATCTATGTCATAGCATGTCCAATTAGCTGAAGCTTTATAATTACAAGTCCAAAAGGCAGTTCCGAGTTGCACTTTGAATGTATTCTTATAAAGCATGGTATCAATGTGGAAAGGTGAGGCCAAGACGTTTCTCTTCAACAAACCTTAAACTTAGCCATTAGGAGAAGTAATCCTGATCATTAGATCCATTCTGATCACTAGTTCAGTGGTCACTGGCCCCCATTCTGATTGGTTTTGGTTAAAAAGTGGGCAAGAAATGATTATTGAATCACTGGATATGCATTTTGTTTGTCTTAGTGGGGAACAAGAAGGTCTAATCTTGCCAAATCTTACCATTATATTGGGAGTCAATGTGCTTTGAGGCTGTTTTGTGGACCCCTTGTGTATGTGGTCTTTTCAGGAAGAGGACAAAACCTTTTGTTTGTATGAATGGTGATTAATATTTGTGGGTGCTTATCAGCCATCTGTAGGGGGTGTGACTCTAACACTAAATGGCTTTAACACATCTAAGGTCATAGTGGAGGATGTGGACAAAATGTAGACTGAGGCCGTTCCTCACTATTTCAATAAACTTTACTCTCTTAACTTTCATGATTGTGACTGGGGAACTGATGTGTATATGAGACACAAAGGATGATGGGATTCGAAAACTACTTAAGGTTTAGAAATTAATGTTTCTTAAGAATGGCTGTGAATGAAATCATGTCAAACATTTTCCCCCATAATAATGGCAGCGCCAAATAAGCTGCTGAATGTGTATTTTCCTCCCAAAGAGGAGTCCTGAATTCTGCAATCGTCTCAAGTTCTGTACACTTTTCTTGCTGTGGAATCTATCTAATTCTAGTCAAGAGGGAAATGTGTTGAAAAGAGAGAGTTAAAAGTGGAAAAAGAATTGCTCCGTATGTATACAATGTGTCTGCTCTAGAAGAAGGTGGAAGATGTTGGAGAAGAGTAAGAAGCATGCAAAGAAGAGCAGTAGTGGAAATCTATCTGAAGTCTCTTCAGGAGGGAAAAAGTAGAAACTGCGCCTTTTTTCTCTTCCTCTTCAAGTTCTCCAACTGGGATGGCAGCAAGGAATCTCTTAATGAATTCTTTACAGCACTCTTTTCCCTTGCAAACTATGTCATCGTTATCCTTAGCCCGCTCTTCCCCTGCCATTTCCGTCGTGGCAACATCTTTCGCTACCTTCCCATACATCAAGCTCGAGTCATCGAACTTTAATATGTATGCCTGGCTGCAGCCCTCGAAGAGTCTCTCACCTAGCGAATCAATGATACAATAAGCTTCGGCTTCTACCTTCAACACGAAGAAATGGTCGTTCCAACTCACTATATATATCCTCTGCTCATAATCTTTGATGTTGCTGGTTATTTCTTGCCATATATCGTCAAAAGATGTGGCTCCCTTTAAGTTTTCAAACTTTTGAGGACTGAAAATCCCAGTAAAAGATTTCTCGTGTGAGATGGTCAAAGGGCGAAGATCAGCTTTCAAGACGGTTTCAAGATCAAAGTGGTTATCAGGGAAGGAATTCATGTAGGCCTCATTATCGCAAAGCTTTCGCCATTCATGTGAACCTTGTGCTATGAGGTTGTCAAACTGAGACAATGTTGGCATGAGTTCCTGGTTTGAGTGAAGCCAATCGGCAATGAACGCAACTATTGCCGTGCAGGCACTTTCTCCGGCAGCCTTTTCACCACGTTGATCAAAGGAAGCAAGAAACACTTTGGCTTTGAGTTTTGCTTGACCATCTCTGCTGACTAGTTCCTTGACCTCCCACTTGTCTTTCTGCAAGAACAACACCAACTGTGTGTCAAACTACCTTTTCCCATAACTTTCAAAGGACAATGAGTATGTCATGGCTAATGAAAAAATCAGGGACATGGTGACCATGATGAATTTTTTGTGGTCCACCATGCCATTATATGCTCCAAGGCAAGTTCTTTCATCATTTCCAGAGCATCTAAGAAAATCTTGCATACTATTCCTGGATATGAAAAGTTCTTTCAATTACTTACTTTTGGATTGATTGAATTATGAAGATCTAGCTTTTGATACCGATGTGACACTACTATATGGGGCATGTCTATGGGTTCGGCCGACACAACACCATCAGAGATTCAACAAGTAATACAGGAGTATCTTAGTAATATAAAATGCTCGAATGAACAGACAGGATCGATTCACATGCACGGGTATTTCTCTGTACCTGCGTGAAATCGGATATGTCCACCTTCGCATTAGTTTTCTCAATGAATGGCTCTACTTTCCTCCTGGACAAACTGAAGCTCAGCCTCCTCTTCTTCCATGAGAATAGCTTAACCTTGGTAACCCGGTCTGACCGAGTTTCCGGGGATGAACCCAAGTCGGTCCCTGAACTCATCTCTTGACTACTACCGTCGTTCGTGTAAGTCAAAGTTCCGGCCAAATCATCCGAGTCAAACATAGTTGACTCATCACGACAACTCCCTTGATTTACTCTGTCCATTTCATTCGTAGAAGCTGTAATGATCTTACAAAGTCCTTTCTTAGCACCTGAATCATCCGAGTTTTGAGCCGTGCCTGCTTGGTCACATGAATTTCTGACCTCAGCGAAGCTTACACCAATCTATATAAAATGAAATAATCATGATTAAATATTCAAGTCAAGAGTGATTCAGATTATATTAAACAAAAAGGTCAATAGTAGCTACATATCATGCAGGTTTCAGGGAAATTGTATATACAATGAAAAGGTCAAATATTATGAGTAATTGTTTATTGTTTATCTAGCTGTTTCATTGACGACTTGGGCTTCATATTTTTTCCCCCTTTCCTTGTCCGGTGAAACCTCCAAGTTGTTTCATCTCAATTGGTCAGTTCTTACAGCTAAATTTTCCATTTCAATAAAGGAAAAGCTGCAAACAGTTCAGATATGCTGTTTCCATCTTACTTAATAGCACCATTTCTCTTGTTTCTTTCACAGAATTGAACAGAGGGTATCCTAATCCTATCTATGGGATAGAACTTGGACAATCTAAGATCTTGGATAATGAGTTAATCTTTTGGTCTTTACGATCTGAATCGTTTTCTCTAGGCAAGGTGAAGATAGATAATACTCTGGTACTGTTGGAGAGAAAATGCAATAATCTTTTAGAATAGAATTCTAAGAATAAATATGCAATATATTTTTGACTTATCTTGATAAAATATTTCGAGGGAGTAAATATCTCTAATTTATCATATTAATTATAGAGACTAAGATTTTTCAGAGTTAAAAAGATTACATGCTCAATACTCGGAGATTATAGGTATGACAACTCGCTAAACCCATCTATATTTAAGTTTAATGCTGGGCTGAAAACAAAAAATGCTCATCCATAATTTCTTACACCATCTAACAGCCGATAACTATGAAATCTGCAGATACAGATACAAGTGAATTAATGCAGGCATTTATTGCAAGTTAATTACAAAATGTTCTGTTTTTTAGCAGAACAGATCAGTTACAGAATTTGGTCTGCAGCTGGAAATGAAACTAAACTCACCAAAAGAGTAGCTTGACAGTCAACTCCATCAAAATGTAAGGAAATTGGCATCTTTTGTTCAATCTGGGAATTCATCTTTGAAGCCAATTCTGCTATATTCAACGTAACATTTCCCACGACTTCCATTTTAGCCCTGGGTTTCTCATCCTCGCCCTGCAAAAAGACCATCACCATTGTCATTTTAGTCCTGGATTCATACAAAAGCAGAGATGAAGATGACCAGAACAACAACAACAATAATAAAAAGGCTCAAGGAAACTTACATATAAAACGCTGAAAGAAACATCCCACTGAACAAAAGAATTGTCTTTAGAAGGAATCCAAACACTCTCAAATTCTTCACCATTCCATTCTATTTCAGACTCCCCTTCCTTGAGGGATTTTTGGCTACTGTAATTTCTTTGGCGCTTGGAAACTCGATAAAATGGAACTAATCCTGACGACTTGGGACCTTTCCATTTCATCTCGACAACAAAAACCATTCTTTCTCTTCCGTTATCACCAACCTTTTCCTTACTTAACAATCCTTCTAGCTTCAATGGCCTCACCTTGACATGAATCTTCTTGGTTGCCCCAGCTGCCTGATTCCATGACCACTTCATTGCTATCTTCTTGTTTTGATTTCCTCCTCGAAAACTCATCATCCTGACAAGGTTCAGGCCTTCTCTCTCTCTCTCTCTCTCTCTCTCTCTCGCTCTCTCTCTCTTTGTGTATGTGTGTGTGTATATATATATATATATTTACAGGTTAGTCAAAGAGAGAAATGGATTGCTTAAAGGAGAATGAAACAGCAAAGACTTGTTCTTTAATTGGCTCTATGACAGCTTATATCTATATATTTCCTTTTTTGTAACTACTACTTTTTCTTGATTTTCCTTAGCGTGTGTGTTTCCGTGTGAGCTAGCCCACCTTCCTGGATACACGCACCCACAGGAAATCACGTTACTCTTCGCTTGACGAGTTTCTATTCTAAGCTTGTCATTGTTTTTTTCCCCTCAGCGATTAACAGCTTATCATAAACTTGGATAAACTCATAAATGTGTGTGTGTGTGTGTAGAGAGAGAGAGAGAGAGATTTATTTCTCATTATATCCATATTAAGATTGGAAAAAAAACTGAGAATATTCTTGATAAAATGACGAAAATAGAGTTTTGAGAATCCCAAATCATGACCGAGTTGTGATTCCTTTTCAAATTCTGTAATCCAAAATGATGTTTGAGTAGGGATTACCCCTTATCATGGAGGCAAGGCGGAGGAGTCATTAGGGCATGTGGGGTGGTGACACGTCAACACAGATGACCTGGACAACTTGGTCTACGCGTCTAAAGATTAGGATGTATGATTTTCTCAGACAGAGAAAAGGCGTGGGTTTTGCGCATAACCCCTGTGTTGGTCCTCCAACTTGCATGAATTATTTTATTTTATTTTATTTTGTCTTTGATTGATTTTCGTTCAACAAAAATTGTTCAATCCATCGCATGCTTCAATTGCTAAATACCATCTCTCTCAATAAAAAAAAACTTGCAAATGACTTGTAAACTTATATTTGATAGCTTATTTTTTTTTTTGGATTCCAGAAAATATCACTCGAAAAGTTTATTTTATAAGTTTAAATAAACGGGTATAATCCTAATTATTCTAAATTTTTATAAGAGATGTATGTCTTGACATAAACTCGAGACCTGTTGTGCAAATTTCAGTACTTTATCATCACGTCATGCCCCTTAGGGAAGATAATTTATTTTACCGTTTAAATTTAAAACTAATTTTTAAATTTAAATTACGATTCTTCCAAATCAAATTCGGAGCTATGAATTACGTGAGTTGACCTAGATTAACACAGATCAACTTAGTTTATATATATATATATATATATATATATATATATATATATCAACAAGCTTTGATTGAGTTTTCTCGGAGCTAATTGTATTATAACTTAGTCTAGATGTTGTTTAATTGGATCACACCGTATCAACGCTCCATTAATTTTTATTGAAACTTGGCCCAACCTAAACTCGGCCCAATCTAAACCCTTAATTATCTAATTAAACCTACTACGTTGGGCCGGGTTGGATCAAGTTTTAAAATAGTAGAAAAAACCGTGTATCCAAGGAAAGAAGTTCTTGCTTTGTTGGCTTAAAGTTAAATTAAATAATGATGGAATATATGTTATTTTTATTTGTCTAAAATATATTAATTATTATATTAAAATAAAAATTAATTATATTTTTAATTTAAAATATATATTATAATAAAATAAAAAAACCCCACCAATTTAATTACATGTAAAAGACTGTAAGGTAAGATAAGATGGGCCGTAAAGAGAGAGTGGGCTGAACTTATATTTATTGGGCCCAGTGTTTACCTGGGAAAGATAAGAGCTTTCCTTCCTTAGCTGCCCTAACCAAGAGATTCTCTTGATTGCTGCCAATGGAGCTTTCAATTCAGTGCTCCAGCAGATTTGTTAATATTAATTTGTAAATCCGATTCTTCCTTTTATTTTTTATATTATTTCACCAAAATTAAAAAAAAAAAAGCACATCCAAGTCCTATAATATCTCCCTATGAATCCTTAATTATTTTCAAAGGACTAATTTGTATTAATTCTAGTACATGGAGGCCAATTTTTTCTTTTTAATTAATCTAAGGTCTATTTATTAAAAACATATAAAATTTTTCTAATCACTAGATTAGATCAATATATATTCATTAAATCAATATAATGGGTTTTTTATTAATAAAAGAAAAATGAATGGGCCAATTTAGAAGAAAAAAATTTGAGGGAGGTTGATTTTGAATTTTTTAGCTCAACAACTCCCAGGAAAGTGACTCTACTTTAATTAATAAATTAATGGGACTGAACACGAACCTTCTAGAAAATGAAATAATTAACTTCTGGCCTAAGGTATTATGCACATGAAATTATGGTGTTAATTTAATTGTACCATGGATTATTTCTAGATGCATATTTCATCCTCTTGCTATTAAATCTAATATAACACATTGGGTTGGTTTAAGATCTAATTTAAGTTGGTTTTTGTAATAAATAGTAAATATTAATTATCATTGTCCAATTAAAACCCTTTTTTTGGATCGGCTGAAATCTCAATTTTTTTTAAGTATTTTTTGCGGATCCAAATTCAACGAGTACAACTCTGATTATTCTAAATTTTTACAAGGTGAGAATATCCTAATTTGAACCCAAGATCTGCAAAACAGATCTTGAGTTTTTTGCCGCAACATCATATTTCTTAAGAGGACTCCAATTAAAACTTGAGTTTACACAGCATGGATAAAATCCATCAACTTTTTATTTTTATATTATGGATTTATTTTTTAATATCTATATTCCAAAATATGAAAGAGAGACTTCTCCCTTGGGGATCTTGCTTAAAGCTCTCCTATTGCTTCAAAACCAACTTCCTAGCCTTCTTTGTTGAACCTTACAAGCTTTCAAAAGGTCTACCTAATGCATATTTTAACGCAAAACTTAATTGGTTTCCAATCTCTTTTTAAATCAAGTAAAAAACATCTTTTAATTCCCAACAATTGAAAATTTCAGCCCAACATATTCCAGTAACATCACTAGCTAGTGACTTCTTTTTGTGACCTACACCCTACATACATATACATATAAATAAATAAATAAATAAATAAATAAATAAAATATGTATAAAAAAGGCATTTGCCGGGTTGAAAGCCATTATTATAATTAATTAAGTGGACTAATGATGTTACCTGAAAGGAGAGGGGATGGTCAAATCTGCAGGCTCTCCTAATTGATCTTCTTTTGAGTGGAAGTTTTGGTGTAAGCTAAGTCAAAAGCAATGGAAATAATATGAATAAAACTGGGATAAAATTCTACTCCAATTTCAACCAAGCACCAACATGATAGAAAAGATTTCATTATGTGAGTGTGGCTGAGATTATTTTTTAAAATATTTTTTATTTAGAAATATATTATAATGATATTTTTTTATTTTTTTAAATTATTTTTTATATCAGCATATCAAAATGATTTAAAAACATCAAAAATATTATTTTAAAATAAAAAATAAAATAAAAATAATTTTTTTTCCAAAATCACTTTCAAAAAGCACTCCTAAACAAAAGCAGTTCTTCTTGGAGCTTTATATAGCTTTAGTAGAGGATTTATCATGGACAAGATGAATTCGTGCTTTGTATCTTTATATCATTTTTATGTACCAATATAAAAAAATAATTTTATAAATATAAAAAATATCACATTAATATATTTTTAAATGAAAATTATTTTTAAAAACAACTTCAACCATATTATCAAATAAGCATATAAGCTTGTACTGCTTTAGGGATATAAATAATCATATTTATTTAGAGGATTTTCAAATGACTACAACTCCTGCAACAATAAAGATAAGCCACTTGTGAATTTTAAATCTTAGGTATAGAATATTTAAATTAACATTGTTATAATATCATATAGCGTAGTGCATGCTTCTTTTTCTTCTTCTTCTTCTTCTTCTTCTTTTTTTTTTTTATGTTTTTTGGTGGAGGAACTAAAAATTTGGCAAAACACCCTTGTAATTTTATGTATTTAGAACAAAGTTCACACACCTCCGCAAAGTTGAAAATAATAAAATCAGAATATTTCGGCTGGTATTTGGCTGAAAAATCTGGAAGGAACTAGAATTTAAATCAAAATAAAAATGACATCGTTTTGTTTCGTTTTTTTAACTAGTATGAAATCTTTCGGCTATTTCAACCAAAACGAAACGAAATAGACAACTATAATTTAGTAGAAGGTATTTGACTGCTTCATAACTTATACAATGTCTTATCTAATTTTGTGAGGTATTTTATTTAGAATATGATTTGTTGATAAAATAGCCTCCCCTCCAAGTTTCAATATAATAGTGAACTTATTAAATATTGAACTTATTGTTGCTTCTTATCACCTTGATATTCATGCTAAGTTGATTTCAAGCTTGCCTTTTGAAATGTTAGAACACTTCTAAAGCTTCGTATTTGCTTCCATGCGAATTGACATAATAATATTTTATGTATTAAACAATGAAAATAGTTAAATACCTTTTATCACCTCTACTTTGCATAAATTTTAAATCACATGAATTAATTCTAAGAGCTCGGCTAACAAGATTTTAATATAAAATTAAAAAATAATTTTATCTAAAAATTTATAATGTCATGCAAAGTATTATATATAATTTATATTATTCTATAACATAAATAAGATGAACCAGAACTTGTATATTACTTTTTTATATAAATAAAAAAATAGTTTTAGAAATACTAGAAGTTTTCTCCACTATCAAAACCATATTTGAATTGTCTTTGTACACATACAATCAAGACCATTAATTTTAATATAACTTTTAAAATAAAAGAATACAACTCTCTAGTTTAAAAAAACACAACTCTATTTCAAGTTCACTTTTAATAAAAAATTTAAACTAATTAATTAATTAATATCAATATACACAACAACAATAACAACATGCATAACACAACAGCACGCGAGGTCTTGGCCTAGCGGAGAAAATAACTTGTTTGTTTTATCTGCTATAGGGTTCGAGCCCCGACCCTCTGTACACGTTTATCATCCCTATGGTACATTACCTGCTCACTGAACTTGCAGGATATTTAATGATTCTGAGAATTAGTTGTGATACGTATAAATCAGCTCGAACATCTCGATTATCAAAATATAATAATAATAATAACAGGAGCAACCCATGTGACCAAGCCATGAAATCCTGTCTCCTTGAGATGTGGGATCAATCCCGAATTCATGCCAGCTTCTCATCTGAGTGAACGGTGCGAATTAATTCCTACTGGCATCTAGGGTTTAAATAATCCATGCATGCTGCCGTTTTATCTACCATAACAACAACAATAATAATAATTTAATTTATTGGATATTGATTCTGCAACAGATAGATATCCAAATTAACAGGGAAGAATGAGTGGCAGGCCTCATTGTAATTAATAAATAGAAGCCACGATCGATCATCCCTGCTCTTGGAGATTCATATTTTACAGTGGTTCATTAATAAAATTTATTTTCTTAATTATTTTGCCTCTTAACAATCCTTTTCAAGCCTCCATCTATGCAAAGCTGCGTTAGCTTTTCACCATTTTTCTTCTTATGGAGGTGACAATGAGCACGAGAACAACAAGATGGGAACAAATTACGAAGCACCACTAATAATTTGCATGATTGCAAGTCCTTTTCATATATTTTTATACCCCACAAACGATCAAATTAAGATTAATATTTTGGTTAATTTAATAAGCAAGAAAAATTAGTATTGGCAACATACAATATCAATCCAAGAGTGTCTTACGTAGTGTTTATCATGATAAGATTAGGGTCATCAATGGACGTTGATGTGTAATGATACAGAATTTATGATCTATTTAACAAGTTTTGAGTTCAAGTCAGAGTACATATTTTTTGTAACAGTCTAAGATAATTGGAATTTTATTCGCTCACCTAGACCTATAAAATACATGATGACAGAAAGCTTGAGATGTGCACAACAGATCCTGAGTTATAGTCAGAGCGTGCATTCATTATAACAGTCTCAGATAATCAGGATTTTACTCTCTCACCTACACTTATAAAATACGTTTTCCGAGGGTGGAGTTTTCTCGGAAACTATAAAATTATAAATTTAAATTATAGAAAAATGGTTAGAAAAAACACTATGAAAAACTTAAAATTAATAATTTGATAAAACAAATCATGACCAGGGATTACAAAAAATGCAATTTATCACACACACACACACACACACACACACACACACACACACAATTTCACTTTAATTAATTAGAAAGAAAGACTTGATTTTGTAGCAAACAAGCCAGCCCATAAATTAAACCCTAAACCCTAAATTAAAATATAAGACGATCTAGATTATATTGCTATCGTAAGTTACCCTTTTCTTTTCCTAGTTGTTGTTATTATTATTATGTATATATATACTCTTCTTTTTTCTAATATATTAAATAAATCTCTCATAGCATAAAGAGCGAGGGTGTCCTAATCATTAACATAATTATATTAACCTAAGCTCGAAATCTGCTGTCACGCAATTTCGTCCCTGCCATAGACAATAAAAAAATCAATTTTATTTAATAATCATTATAAATCAAAGTGTACCTAATATAAAGATTTGGTCGAGAAAATCAAATGGCATAAATCAGTCCACCTCAGAGCAAATATTTTGAGATTTAATTTCTTAATTAAATTAGAGTCAGTATGATCAACCCCTGATAATTTATATGAATACATGGGACTCATTTTCTTGGACCGACAAAAATATATCACGATTCAAGGATCTTGTCCAGCTTATAATCACTCCTCCTGCTGTTCATGTCTCGTGTTTAACCTAAAATTAATTAATACACCATCGTTAATTATATATTAAAGGACTAATGTGCCCTAAAATTAGCTTAAGGCTCGAATTCTAGGATCAGACAACATTCCCACATGTATTGCTTTGGCTGTATTTAAGGTTTGTTTGTCGATTTGTCCACATCTTTCTGTGTATGTGTGTGTGTGTGCACTTAGGGCACGTTAGACTTCCAATATAAGGAATATTTATTTATAAATAACAAAAACTTAATTACCATTGGAGAACTGAGAATCAGAACATACCGTACGTTTAATATGAGATTAAATAGAAAATTAAATCATTAAAACAGGAAAAATAATATTTTCTAAGTTTAATATGAAGGTTTTCATAACCTCAAACTTATTTATCTATAGAACTTTACATGTAAAATTACCTCATAAAATTTGAATCTAATTAAAAAAAACAAATATAAATTAATAATTTATGAGCCCAGATGAAAGAATAAAATCATGATTATTCCAAACTCTTATAAAAAATATAAATTTTAATTTAAATTCGAGATTTATTATACAAATCTCAAATCTTTTACCGGGACATGAATAATTTTTTTTTTTACATGACAGGGACATTGAAATTACTGATGCTGTAGAGATTTTCTTATGATGAATGTTAAGCGGAATTATTTTTATTTCTCATAAATGAATTAATTAGTTTAGGATTAGATTAGTTGTCCGAAATCTAATTGAGAAGGGATGCTTTATAATTTATTTATGTTTTAATTGTTTTTTTTTTTAATTAAGTAAATAATTTGAAGAGCAATGTTATCAACGAAGCAATATTTAATTGAGTTGGTGGCCCACTGCTTGACTTTATCTTCACCTTCCATGCTTTTAATTATCCCAGCTGTCATTAATGCTGAAGACACCATTCTTGAGCCTGCTCAAATATGAAATTCAATTAGAGGAGTGGTCATTGATGGTGACTAATAAGTTGTTTATTATTGTGATTTAAAAATATTTTTATTTTTATTTTAAATTAATTTTTTTATATTTTTGAATCATTTTTATATGTTGATGTCAAAAATAATTTTTAAAAAATAAAAATAAAAATATTATTTTTATGTATTTATGAATAAAAACACATTAAAAGGTTTGTTCTCCTTTTATTTCATTTTCGAATTTTATAGTTATTAATACGATGATTATTAAAAATTTATATGGTCATAAATTTTAAGATTTATGGATTTAATTAAAATACATGCAAACTTACCTGAACCTCAAGAAGCATACAATACCAGGACCAATCTACCACCACTGCTTACTATTCCAAATTAATTATAGTGGGTAAACCTAGATGGGAGTCCCTAGTTAATCTGAGAAATTTTTGAATTTAAATTTGATTTTAAATTGAATGAAAAAAATATTAATTCATTTGTAAGGTTTTCAACTCTAGTTGCAACAGTTTTATGATGAAATACAGCCATAAAGAAGAAACAATTGAACTCAGAGAGGCACAAAGAGCAGGAAAAACAGTAATTGATTCATCGTCTAATTTTTACTTCGGCAAGAGAGAAATTTCACTTGGGTCATTCTTGCAAGCCTAAAAATTAATCCAACAGCACCACCCCATTCAAGTCTTCCATTACAATCCAAATGTTATTAAGATTTCTGAACTACTGACCTCTTGGACTTCTGGGTGCTTGAAAATCAACAGAAGTTATCAATAATTCAACATTTTTTTATTTTTTTATTGATTCTGAAATTATCCAGTTTCCATCCCAGAATAACTCAACTTTTTGACCGGCAACACAGTAAACCACTATTGATCCGTATAAAAAGTGATGTGATGCTTGCATAATTATATTGTAAATGGAGCACTCAACTATAAATTGAAGAAGAAATTAAGGACGTAAAAAATGTTATTTGTGAAGGGAAGACAAGGACAGCTACCTAGGACATGATATTATTGGATCTGTCAAACCATTTGAAACCATCCATGGTTTGACGTATCGGAACTTCCAAGATAGAATCCAACTCAACTCAGGGCTCTTCAAAGTTGAAAGACTTCAGCTTTAAGGACTCGTGATGACACAGGCAAAGCATGCACGAAACATTTTGTTTATAGAAGCCAGCCAGCCAGCTAGAACAGAAAGACCCATGTTTGCAAATTTGCTTGTTTCTGCGACAACAGAAGAACTGAGGTGATATCTGCACCTACCGACATCTCTGTTTCTCTAACACTTCGACCCTCTCCTTCTTTCATCTATTGCTCAACGAAAGAACTCAACTTTCTTTGAATCTGCACCCTCTTTTCAGTTTTCACATTTTGTCTGTTTCTACAACGTTGTTGGTTTGGATTTATGGTCTATCGGAAGAGTGCCCAGCAATGGAAATTGATGGTTCTCTTCCTTCTCCTTTAGTACCTCTCAATTCTCATATCTGAAAGGTACCCTTTCAACCAGCTGTCACTCTTGATTATGAATTTGGGGTCTATCATGAGTGGTCCTGGGATTTGAAGTTGTTTGTGTACCCTGTTCTTGAGGGTACATAGACTGCGTCTATTGGCTTATTTCCTTGACTGACCATTTTTGTTTGTCTTTCATTTTGTCCAAATTTTGTTGCTTCAGTTGATGGGAAGAAAGTTTAGAAGAGGCGCCATCTTCTTTCACATTTATTCAAGTTGATTTTTCTTTGCCCATACAATTCTATACTTAAGAATTCAGTAGCCTGGCGTTATCTTTGTCTTCTGATACCTGAAATTGTCCTGAATTTGGAATTGTTAGCTTTAGATGAACAGCAACCTACTTCCATGGTTCAACTTGTTATGGGTGGGAGTACAGATTCTAGAATCATTGCAGAGTGTAGAGTATTTTCATTGCCTTGTTTAATATAAATTGTCCATCAAAGCCCTGTCCTTTGTGTCCTGGATTTTGGAGCTGAATTGTATTCTTTTGTTCAGTTAATTCGACCTCCTCTTCTTGCGTGGTTATGGACCAATGGGGTTTAGTTCGCTTTATGGGGTCCATTTCATTGCTTGTCCTCCTTTTTCCTGGAACCTGTAAGGCTGGTATCCAGAGTGTACGCACGATCCATCCAGGGTTTCGAGGGTCTCAAATGACTTGGATCAATTATGATGGGTTGTTTCTTATATCCAACAACTCGGATTTCGCGTTTGGCTTCAGAACTACTGAAGATGTTACACGGTTTCTGTTAAACATTGTCCACCTGGGTAGCATGAAGGTCATATGGTCTGCAAATAGAGGTTCTCCGGTTTCAAATTCTGATAATTTTATCTTTGGTGAAGATGGTAAGGTCTCTTTACAGAAAGGGGAAGATGTGGTCTGGGCAGCTGATACTGGTGGCAAGAGGGTTTCTGCAATAGAGATGCAGGATTCAGGAAATTTGGTTTTGCTTGGGAATGACTCTAGTGTTCTTTGGCAGAGTTTTAGCCATCCCACCAATACACTTATATCAAACCAGGATTTTGTAGATGGAATGAAACTTGTAAGCGATCCCAGCTCCAATAATCTGACCCATATCCTTGAAATCAAGTCCGGAGACATGACTCTTTATGCAGGTTTCCAAACTCCACAGCCTTACTGGTCTGTCCAAAAGGAGAGCCGGATAACCATCAATCAAGGTGGTGGGAATGTTGACGTGGCATCTCTCAGGGGAAATTCATGGAGGTTCTATGATGGAAACAAAGTGTTCCTCTCACAATTTATTTTTTCAGATAGTATTGATGCAAATGCCACTTGGATTGCAGTTCTAGGAAACGATGGTTTTATAACTTTCTACAATCTCGATGAAAGTGGCAGTGCTTCGCAAACAAAAATACCAAGTGATCCATGCAGCAGACCAGAACCTTGCGATGCACATTTTGTTTGTTCTGGTAACAATGTATGCCAGTGCCCTTCTGGTCTTCGTACCCGCTCAAATTGCCAGACAGGTATTGTCTCTACCTGTGATGGTTCACATGATTCCACAGAGCTTGTAAGTGCCGGGGAGGGGCTCACTTATTTTTCTCTGGGGTTTCTTCCACCCTCATCAAAAACCAATTTGGAAGGTTGTAAATCCGCTTGCCAGAGTAACTGTTCATGCCTTGCTTTATTCTTCCAAAACAGTTCTGGGAACTGCTTCCAGTTCAGTAACATAGGAAGTTTCCAGAACTCTAAGGCGGGCCCTAGTTTTATGGCATACATTAAAGTTTTGAGTGATGGAGGCAGCGGTTCCAACAATGGAGGGGGTGGAAGCAGCAAAAAAAGCTTTCCAATTGTCGTGATAATAGTCATTGCCACATTGATTGCTATTTGTGGTCTACTTTATCTGGCATTTCGTTATCACAGGAGAAAGAAGAAAATGCCAGAGTCTCCCCAAGAAAACTCAGAAGAGGATAACTTCTTAGAGACTTTATCCGGGATGCCGATCCGTTTTAGTTACAATGATCTTCAGACTGCAACTAATAATTTCTCGGTGAAGCTTGGACAGGGAGGGTTTGGCTCAGTTTATCAAGGAGCTCTCCCAGATGGAACCCGACTGGCTGTGAAGAAGTTGGAAGGCATTGGTCAGGGAAAGAAAGAGTTTCGAGCTGAAGTTAGCATCATTGGTAGTATCCATCATCACCACTTGGTTAGGCTAAAAGGCTTCTGTGCTGAAGGAGCTCATCGCCTCCTTGCTTATGAGTTCATGGCAAATGGCTCTTTGGATAAATGGATCTTCAAGAGAAACAAAGAAGAGTGCCTGTTGGATTGGGAAGCCAGATTCAATATTGCTGTGGGAACAGCAAAAGGACTAGCTTACCTCCACGAAGACTGTGATGTAAAGATCATTCATTGTGACATAAAACCAGAAAACGTTCTTCTTGATGATCAGTTTCTTGCCAAAGTCTCAGATTTTGGCTTGGCCAAGTTAATGAATAGAGAGCAAAGCCATGTTTTCACAACACTAAGAGGCACCAGAGGGTACCTTGCACCAGAATGGATCACAAATTATGCCATATCAGAGAAAAGTGATGTTTATAGCTATGGCATGTTGTTGCTTGAGATCATTGGTGGAAGGAAAAACTTTATTCCAACTGAATCTTCAGAGAAGTCCCATTTCCCTTCTTATGCATTCAAGATGATGGAAGAAGGGAAACTGAGGGAAATCCTTGATTCGAAGTTGAGTCTCGACAAAGACGATGAGAGGGTCTCCACGTCTATTAAAGTTGCATTATGGTGTATACAGGAAGATATGCATCTGAGGCCATCAATGACCAAAGTTGTGCAAATGCTTGAAGGTCTCTCTCCAGTTCCAATGCCACCTACTTCATCGCCATTGGGCTCTCGCCTTTATTCAAGCTTCTTCAAATCTATAAGTGGGGAAGGCACTTCCTCAGGACCATCAGACTGCAATAGTGATGCCTACCTCTCTGCAGTGCAGCTTTCTGGCCCAAGATAACATTTGCTGACGGTTGGTGTGATTCTTATGCTTAGATGTAGAATTGAGCTATTCCTGTGTATGTTTCCCGTAATGTTCTTGTATATTATTTATATTACTTGAAAGTTTTGTAACTCTAGCCATTGGTAAAGCTTGATCACTTCTGTACACTCACTGAGTTGATGTGGAAATGAAGAGTGTTGATTAAAACGACGTGATGCAGTACAGAGAATTTTGACTCGAAACTTTGAAATCCCATCTTATTTTTAATTAATTTTCCAAGACTTTAGATAAGTTACTAGCTGTAAATGATAAAGCTAGGAAAAATGATTTCTCAATCTTATGGCTAAAGTTTACTGGCACACACACAATCATACATCGCCGTTCTTGTTGGGAAGAAAATTCATATCCAGAGTTTTCCTTTTATTTTGGTTTAGCTGCCCTTTCCGCCCCCCATGCCTGAATGTTCTCAAAACTTGTACTTCCTTTGGCTGGATCTGAGACAGGCCATCAATGATGAATTGATGGGAAAAATTCTTTCAAGCAAAACTCAGTTTAGCAACCTTAAGATAATAACCCATAAAAACAGCAAGCCTTCCACTTGAGTAAGAACTAACCGATAGGATGGAGTCTTTTTGTTCTTTCTATCACTCCAACCTCATCCAATCACCTCCCTGCACTCCACGGAGCAAAACAAAAGCTTTCTCTAACATCATCCATCAGAGATGGGTTCTTGAAGTACCCTCAACACCAGCAAACCCTCCTCTCTACTCTCTCCTCGTTCTCTCCAAGAATTCAAATTTCCCTCCAAATCTCAACGACCCTATTCCTCAATGGTCATATTTCGAGCCACACCTCTCAAATCCTGTGCTTTTTCCCTCCAGCAACAATGATAATGGTTCTGGTTAATTACCTTTCCGCAGCAAAAACCTCTTGTTGTTGTTATTTTTATTGCTTAAATGGGTCTTAATGAATCAATGGATTCAAAATAGGATGTTGATCGAGTTTTATTCGTTTGCAGGAGAGAAAGATGATTGCTTGTCTAATAGAAGGGCATAGCTTGTCTGTATATCAACATTACATTTTCAGATTGGTATGCATGAATCTGTAGAATAGAAGGACATTGCTTGTCTGTATGTCAACATTACATTTTCAAATTTGTCTGCATGAATCTGTGGATGATCTTGATGCTAAAGCAACCAAGTAAGTTCAACGAATACACCAGTAGTTGTTTTGGTTTGGATTTGTGTTTTCTTTCTTTCTGAATTTTGGATGATTTTAGTGTGGCTTCAACTGGGGTCCTTGATTAGTTGTTCAAGTGTGAGCTATTGCATTCTTGACATGTAAATTATCTTCCTTGATCTTGATATTTGGTTGGCAAGTTGAGAGATTTGCACTTGCAGGTGTTCTTTAATCTGTAAATGTTGTATAATTAAGGGTACTCAGAAAAAAGAAAGATCAAAACCCTTTTATGCCAGATTCCGTGACCTGTTGTGGTGTTCTTCCCAAAGTTATGAATACCGTTTCGGCTACCGTTTCGTTTTTTTTATTGGTACGAAACGTTTCGGTTTCGGAGCGTTTTGGCGTGCCGTTTCGGGGTTGTACTGTTCATATATAATTAATTATATATATATAAACTTAACAAACATAATTAAAATTCAAAATAAATTAACCTTAAACTATACAATACAAACATAAAGTCAAACAAACATAATCTCAAACCAATTTATAACATCTCTAAAATTCCATAATATTGCGAAAGTATAATGTTCTAAAATAAAAAAAAAATATAAATCAAACATCTTCTACATCATTAATATAAAAATAAGGATCTTGTTCCTGCGGTGGAATGTAAGGAAAGTCATCAACTAGACATTCCAATAGTTGATCATTTCCACCGAGCTCATTCTCTTCATTAAAACATATCTCTTCATCTTCTAAATTTAAAGTGGACAATGGTGCTTCAATACTCTCCCAACTTATATCCTCGCCATCAAGAAGATTGGGTTCTTCACAAATCCATTCATTTAATAAATCAATGTTATCAAGGCTAATGGGATCTAAAGCATCTCTTGTTTTCCTCAAATTCCTACAAAGAATAAACATGAAATAAATTAAAAAATAAATATCAATGTAATAGAAAATAATTACTTTTTTCAATTTTATTATTAATATAATTGCATTGATATTTTACCTCTGTTGAATCCTTAGATTATAACGAACAAATACTAAATCATTTAATATCTTGTGCTCAAGCCTATTTCGCTTTTTGGAATGGATGAATTCAAATACACTCCAATTTCTTTCACACCCAGTTGCACTACAACATTGACTAAGAACTCGAATTGCAAACTTTTGGAGTTCTTGAGTATCGTTGCCGAATTGCTCCCACCATGCAACTAGAAAAAAAAAATCAATAAATCAAATATTATAAATCCAAAAAAACATTATATTTGAAAAAACTTAAACTTATTACCTGGATTTAACTTTTCTCTTTGTCGAATGGCTAGGGCCATGCCAAAATCACCGGTTGCTTTCTTATACTCCTCAAGTTAGCCACTGATTATATCTTGAATGTCACAATCAGGAACCAATCTAGTAATTGCGCTAAGCAAACCTCGAGTAACCTCCTTTTGTTTTGAAAAAGAAGACCTAAAATATATTCCAGGATTAAGAAAACAACCTGCTGCATGTAATGGACTATGAAGTTGTTTATCTCATCTAGCATCAATTACTCGAATATATGGTCCATATTAGGATACTCTATTCTGCAACCTGGTCTTGATGGCTTCTTTTGCTTTATCCATTGCCTCATATAAATAACCCATTGATGGCTTTTCTTCACTGTCTGCTAATCTAAGAACCCGTACTAAAGGCTCGCTAACTTTAACTATATGTTGACATCTCGGCCAAAAGTCCTTATCTTGTAAAACTATAGCAGCAATTTCTTTTCCTACTCGACTTTTACCATGATTTGATTCAACCCATTTTGAGCAAGTAAACATTTGTCGAAGCTCATTCTTAAACTTAAGTAAACATTGGATGCTTAAGAAATGGGTAGCAAACCTTGTTATGCTAGGACGACATAAATCATTTCCATTGGTAAATTCTTTCTGCATCAAAGCTAAAACCCATGCATGATTATATATAAACTTTGTTATATTTCTTGCACTTTTAATTGTTTCATCAATCATCGGAAAATATCTTGGATCACAAATATTTTCCAACATTAAATCAATGCAATGGGCAGCACAAGGAGACCAAAAAAATGTGCCATACCTTTGCTGCAAAGCTTTCCCAGCAGCCTTGAATGCAGACTCATTATCACTGACAAATTGGACAATATTTTCTTGTCCAACTTCTTTGACAACTTCATCAAACATCTCAAGCAAAGTCTCTTTATCTTTTCGGAGACCTGAAGTGTCAACAGACTTCAAAAATATGGTACCTCTCGGAGAATAAGCAAGAAAATTAACAATTGGTACATTCTTCCTATTTGACCACCCATCCGCCATAATCGAACATCCATAAAGTTTCCACTCAGCCTTGATTTCTGCAAGATATTCATGGACATCGTGAACTACATCTTTCAAAAGTGGTCCCATGAAATCATGAAATGATGGTCCTTTGAAACCAGGTCCCATTGATGCTATGGCATCTATCATTGGCTGATAATAGTATGAATTAGCACCATTAAATGGTACATTGACATCAAACCACCATCTTGCTATGACTTTTTTTGCATTATGTTCCCTCTCTTTAGAAGCCATTGCACTTTTAATGCTAGGTTGTGAACCTGGGGTAGTTCCTGGAGGAAATGAAATCATCTTTTTTTTAATTCCACTTGTCATTGTCGATGTCTTTTTTTTTTGTAAACTCATATCACTTGAACGAGGATTATCATTATTGCCCTCTTCAACTTCATCATTGGAAAAGGATTGAGAATTTCCAATATCAGTTCTAAGTCTCTTTCTTTTATCTTTCTCCATTGTCAAGTCATCTATCATTTGCTTCATTTGCCATTTAACATCTGCAGGGACCTTTTTACAAGCTTCAACTTGGCCTTTAATACCAGCAAGATGATACTTCAAACATGTAATACCACCACCATTGATTCATTTGTCACAATACACACATATACACGAGTTCTTCGCACCAACAATCACCTGTCCATGAGCCCATGCTGGATCATCTGATCTTGCTGGAGCTGAAGCTATGGAAGTCCCACCACTAGATGAGTTTTCAGCCATGTGATTTAATCTGAATAAAATAAATTCCAAAATATTCAATATTAAATGAAAAAAGAAATACTGAAATAATGGGTCACACTTGGTAAACATGCAAATATCACGGGGTGTTTTCAAATGCATGCTAGTTTTTGCTCAGGGCTTTTGATTTTTTCCTGTTGTAAGTATGTAACATTACAAAAAATATATCCACCATCTGACCATACTTCTGCTGCAAATAGGGAAGTGAAAATGAGACACAAGGCTAAAAGATTCATCATTTTGTATCTCTGATTAGTTTCTTTGAATTGATTAATTTTCCATCAATCAAGTTTTGAGATGGAGTTTGTTAGCATTTTAGAAAGTTCGGACCAGCGTATCTTTTTGGGTGGAAATATGAGGATATTAGCCCATGTTAAGGTTGAATGTGAGACAGCATGACCACGTGGTCAACGACATGTCTCCTTCTCACAGTTTTATGTTTCTTGAAACTTGAATGCCTTAAAGTTGAATCACATTTATAAAAAAAATATTTTAAGAAATAAAATAAAAAAAATATTTTATCAATGAAGACTGCATCATGCATCTAGATTCCAAAGCAGACCCCAGTGCATATCAGTATTAAAACATTTTCTAGACAAATAAAGCATGTGCTTGTATCAGTTTCCTATGTCGAACACTTTCTTGCCTGTAATATTTCTCCAGCAAAGCAGCATTGAGTTCCAAAATGAATTCAAGAACAGATCATAAATAAATCCCAAGCTCAATGCATGGAGCTTAAACCATTACATGCACTTGCTCACTAAAACATGTATGCATTAAATGAAGGCACATCTAGTGACAACATGCCCTCTAAAGATTGATAATATAATCATCATTATTGGTAAAAACACGCAACACTCATAAGATAATCAATTTTTATAAAGGTCTATTATTATTATTATTATGGGTTTGTGTTTCTAAATAGTCTAAAGTTATAAGAAATAAGGACATTGATTGTTGTATCCCTTGTATGGATACACCCAAATGAGTTCAAGGCTATATAAACCTAAAAGTAAGTTATATTCAACCTGTTAATTCTCTCTTAATCTTCTTCCAAACAGTCATCTTTAATCTTTATAAACACATAAAACACAACCTCTAAGACCATTATTTTCATTACTTATACTAACTTAAACATGAAACAAAATGCTCTAGGCTTAATAAAAAAGTTATTTTATAAGTGCCCATGCCTTTGAAATACGGTTTTCTCAAACTTTCAGCTCATTCACCAACTTGAAAAAAAAATAATTTTGTAAGGTTTTTTTTGCAAATCGTATCATATAGATAGTGGTTTTTCAAAAACCATGATAATCATAAACCTCTTCATAAACATAGCTACAAGCTACACTTTTTAGCTTGCTTTGATGATAACATAATTCATCAAAAATAACTAAATTAGAATATGGTGTGAAATTTAGTTGAAGTAGTTAAAGAGACATCAAATACTCCCGTATGTTTATAATTAGTGAGCTAGATTCGACAAATTATATGTGGTTTAGGATTCGAACTCCATATTGCACTTTGTTTTGGCTTTATTTCGTAGGGTTCAATTAGTTCTTAACTTAAAGCTAGTTTTCATTTATATATATATATATATATATATATATATATATATATATATATATATATATATATATATATATAATTTCAATGTAATTCCCATTCTATGGACTTATTCTCATTTTACCCCAAACATTTATGACAATTTTTAACAAGGTCATTCTTGTTCAAATTCAGTAGCATTTCTGTCAGATTTTTGTATCACGGTAAAGCATACGAAAGGCATGTGAAGAGAGCCAATACTGAATGCTCAGACACGAAAGGATATAAACGGGAAGTGAATCTGGTGAAAAACTTTCATTACTCATTCATCATGTGCAGGGAATGCAGCTGCATCATCACCAATATTGAGATATCGGGCCTTTCACAATTGCCATAGACATGGAGGGATCGGACAGCAGGGAAAGAGGCCAAGTATACACTGACTATGCTTTGCATTAATATTTGAGCATTAATTAATTCTCTTAATAATTTCTGTCAGATTTTCTTCTAACCAATGCAATTTTATTGCATATAAAGGATGGGTTTGAGACCAAGAGTACAAATAGAAATTGATTATGATTCCATTGATTTTCCTAAAAAATCAGAAGAAATTGTACTGACCTGAGGAGTGTGGTCTGAGGAGACTGAGAATTCGTTGTTGAGGTTAAGAATTGAGGAAGAAGAGTCTGACGAGCTGAGCACTGATCCACTGATGAAGATGATTATGATTTCTGAGGAAGAGTTATGAAGGATTGAAGGTTGAGTTGAGATCTTGAGAGTTGAGAGAGAGATCGATTGAGTTGAGAGAGGGCTGAGGAAGGAGAACAATTAGGGTTTTGGAATTTTGATTTGGGAATTTGGGGGAAAATGGAAACGGGATGCAGATGCCAAATGCAATTGAAAATTTGAAATTGAAAAGTGAGGGCTGAGGCAGAGTTTCGACTTTCGATTGAATTAAGTCCTTTTTTTTTAACTAGCCGAAACGGAACACCCGGTATGATTCCGGGGTGTTTCGGCCGGTATTTGGCCGGTATTTCCGGTACCGACCGGTATTTAAAACGAGACAAAAACGACGCCGTTTTGTCTCGTTTTTTCACCCGAAACGAAACGTTTCGGCCGTTTCGGCCGAAACGGAATGATTTCAATAACTTTGGTTCTTCTTCTTCCGAGCTTGTCTCTTGATGCTGCATTTTTATTTTTACTTTTCTATAATTTTGTTCTGTTTATTTTTATATAAAAAAAATGCATGATTAAACCTTTTGACCCAACACATGAACACTAGATTAGATAAGAATTAATGGTGAAATTACATCTTTGCTTTCCTTATAAAAACTAACAAAGCTTGTTACTGGGGGATTTTATTTTCCAGGAGATTTATTGGTTATTAGCAAGTTGTTGTTGGGGTCAAATTGGTTTTTATATTTTTTATAGCATCACGAATTTGTTACTCTTAAAAGTTAATGAAAATTATATAATCTTTATGCATAGTTTTTTTTTCCCGTTTTGTTTGCAAATTAAAATGGCATAAATATTTTGAAAAGTTAATATATATCTATATATATATATATATATATATATATATATATATATATATATATATATATATATATATATATATATATAGCTTGAGAAGAGGGATTATTTTGTCTTTTGATATTTTACAACATTTAAATGATATTTTTAACCTTAAAATAAAAAAAATTAAGGTAGTTTTGAAAGGGTGTTTTGTATTTTTCATATGATTTTTTTTCTTAATACTTGGATACCTTAGAGGTTATTTAGTAATTTAATATATTAAAGTATTATTATAAAATTTACCAAGGTGTACATGGATCTATGAGTGGATATCCCTTGTGCCTTTTAAGAGGGACGTACGAAGTTGTTTAGCAATAAAAAATCCTAGTTATCATATCTTCTAAAGCATTCAGTGACAACACAGCTGATGAGGTGCCGCGTGTGATGAGATTCTCGATGGTTCGACGACAATTGACTTCTTTCACTTCCTATTTTTCTCTCTCTTGACCTTAAGATTCACATTTAACTATTAAAATTCAATTGCATCCTCCAATTTATATTTATTTCAATTTTTGTCATTTTTTCCCTATTTGTGTGGATTTTAATGTTTTTTTTTAAGTTTTTCTTAAAAAAATTATAAGTATTTTATTTCATTTAATTTTTGTATCTAATTTGATCATCATTATTTTTATTGCTATTTTTTTTATTCTTTACTTGATTTTTTTTTAATTTTATCTTTCAATATTTTGTTCCATTTATTTTTTTATTTTGGTTCTCATTTTTTGATTGTGAATTTTTTAAATTTAGTCCTTAATTATTTTCATTCCCTTTGTTTTTACACTAGATTTGATATTTATTATTTTGATTGCTATTTGCTTTATTTATTTATGGCTAGAAATCTTACTTCGTGGTTTTTTCATGTTTGTCTTTTTATAAGGTAATCTCAATCTCATGACTCGAATTACTAACTTCAAATATTAGTCTGATTTAAGTTTGGTCTTTTTTTTTATTTCTTTATTAAAAATTTATTTTTTTCAAAAAAAATCCTAAATAAGTTGAATTAGGGCTTTTTTTCAATGTTTTTACTATGAAGTTGATTTTTTTAGAATTTTTTTATTATGTAATTTTTTCAGTTTTGAAAGAGGTGTACCATGGGACACTAATTGAGTTGGTGCTAAGGTTTAATACAAGCACATACATACTCATGAAGGAAGAAGTAAGGAAGGTGGTATCCAAAGGCAAGGTTACTGATGTATTTCTTTATCTTGTTTTTTTATATATATATAAATGCAGGAACCTACGATATCTATGGGAATTCAAGTTTGTATTTTACCTGGATGATCTGCATGATATTAATTACATTGAAAAGGGAATATATTAAATATATATTAGTCATTTTTGCTTTATCTTAGAGAATTTCATGTGATTTTTAGCAAGTCATCTAGAATTTTAGATATTTTTAAGAATTATGTACTTTTTAGAAATTCAATATATTTTCACACACACACACACACACACACACACACACACACACACACACACACACTGAAATATATTGAATTTAAGATCATATGAAGAATCAAAAATTCAAATGAACTTAGAGTTCAAACAATGGTTGGTCTGTTCCAGACAAACATGAGCACTGATTGGTTTTTGAGGTATGATGAGAAATATACAACTTGGTTCAGTTCATGAGTTCTTTATCTTTATGAAAAGGTAAGACACATGCCTACAACTCTTATGCATAGAGAAGAACCCAGTTTTGCTATTTTGAAGCCTAGAAGTCAAGTCAAAATGAAAAGATGCTTGAACATTGTCTCGGGTTTTGGCCCATAACTAGAGTTACAGATGCCCAAAAAGTGCAAGAACAAGTTCAATGAAAAGAAAATTGTATTCTTTACCATTTGCCCACAAATAGAGGAGTTTTCATTCGCGTGTTTTTACCTTAAAATTGACCTACAATATCAGGAAGGGAAAAAGCCTGCGTCAAAGAAGGAAATTAACTTCTTTTCTTTTAGAGGAAAGCTAGAATATAAATACCTCTTTAGGCAGCAGCTAAAAGAGGTTTTTTTTTTCTTTTTTTCTATGAGGGATACCCTAAACACACCATAAGAGAGAAGAGGGAATATTTAGGAGAAGAAATAGTCAGATGTGAAAGAAAAAAAGCCAGAAAATAGGGGCCCCTTCAAGACGTCTAGCTCTCCAATTTTTCCTTAGTCTTGAGTAATGTTTATTTATCAAGTTTGTGTCTTTTTAATTTTGCTATGGAGTAATTCTTTATTATGAGATTTTTAATGTAACATGGCTATGAATATATAAACATTTTCTTTGATTGAATTAATTCAATACTTGTTGAGTATTTCATTCCATGATGTTTGTGTGTACTTGATCCGTGTTTGCATGATTTGGGATTCAATTTGAGACTAGAAAGAGATAATTGCTTCAACCATTGTTTAAAAAACCATAAGGAATCTATATGATAAAGATATCTATGGAACTTGTGTAATCATTAAGGGTTTATCTTTCTTAATAAATTTTGATGAGTTTAGAATTTTCATGGAGATGTAGGAAGTTTGCTTATTAAAATAATTCGTTGATGCATAAGAGATATTAGTGATTAAATTAGTAAAAGTTGAGTATCAACAATAACTTTTTTTTATGGGATTAATTCAATTGAGAAATTCACATAAGATTAGTTACGGGGAAGTAAAAAATCCTAGGATCTGTTAAACTTGATTTTAGCACCATTGTATTATTTGCTTGTTTATTTTAATTATTTTTAGTTTCGTAATCTTTTATAATTAAATCATCAAATAGATATGAATTTAATAATTTTAATAATTATAATTTTTTCAAATCTCATAGTACGATACTCATCATCAAATAGATATGAATTTAATAATTTTAATAATTATAATTTTTTCAAATCTCATAGTACGATACTCATCATTTTATTACTTTATTACTTATAACGATTGATGCACTTACGACTCGTACCATCTTACACCATAACCTGATCCCTTTCTAATTCCATATTCCTTTGTATACCGTTACTTTTACCCTATCCACTGTTAAATTTACTGTAGGTGGTATGAATTGGTCTATGGTTTATGAACATTACAGAACTGAAAATGATGGTTTGAAGAAATCTCTCAAGGCACGCACTCACTCTGTCATGCTTTTCTTGATATAAACACGAACTTGTGCATTCGCAATTCTGTCAGAATGGGTGCGTTGTTGTTTAGAGTCTGCTTGGCAAGGCAAAAGGTGAAGTGGATGCAACACAACAAGGTGGTTATCTGAAACGACAGTTCTCGAAGGCTTCAAGATAATAGACAGTATTGTGGCTAATTTGCTTTAGATTTATCCACAAGTAGCATCCTGGGCCGACGTGATTGCTGTGGCTGGAGCAGAAGCAGTTTCAGTTTGTGGTGGGGGGGCTACAATACCAGTTCCGTTATGCAGACTAGATTCGCAGTAAGAGGCTAGGTTTTAACCTTACTGTTGATTTCGCGAAGATTAAGAGGGTTCTATATCATTTTACAGTTCATGAAAACAACCCACAATCCTTTCGTTCGGGTTTGTGATGTATGGACCAGAAGCTGTTTAGTTTTAATGTAGATAGTTTTAATTTAGAGTTTGACGGGGTAGAAATTTAAGTGTTGTCTGCTTAAAATTGCTGGTCTGCATTATTAGCAGTTGTGTTATCTTCATAGGGAGCCTGATGCTGAAGGAAAACTTCCACAAGAATCTTTGAATGCAGCAGTTTCTTGTCCTTTTTTTTCATAGAATTTTACTGTTGTCGTAGCAATATTCTTAGGCTTAGTCATCGTGCTCATTGGGTAGCGAGGAAATTGTAAGGAAAATATAACATTTCATTATAATTACTGTCTTGTCTGCAGAAAATGTAACATTTCTTTCTTCACAGAACACGGGAACTTGTCGCTTTCTGAGATAAAAATGAGGAATCACGAGATCTTACGAACACCTCTTCCAAAACCATGGAAGAATACCTTATCTAACCCTCTATAGTTTTATAAGTCGAATAATCTGTTAACAGATCCAAGTTGGGACAAATCATGAACATCTAATTTGTCCCTTTTTTTATCAAAATCTCAATTTGTACACGGGCATTTCTGATACTGAAACTCTAATATACCGTTCAAGTATACCAAAAGATTAACGATTTGTATACTAGGTTTTGAGTTTGAGATATAATGTAAATCTTTTATAATAGCTTGAAACAGGTAGGGTTTGAATCACTTATTTGATCCATAAAATATATTTTTCAAGAGTAAGGTTTCTTCGTATAAAAAAAGATTTGATCTACTGTTTCTGGTTTTGAATGTAACTGGCATGTCAAGCCTGTTGGACTTCCTTCAGATCATGCACTTGATGAGGATGATGAATGTCTAGGGTTTGTCATCTTCGAACATAACGAAACAGTTCCTAGTTGTCACTGTACACTTCGATTGTACATCGGAATTTTTTCAGTCATTTTACACTAGCTTAGCTATGAACACATGCTACACTGCTCTTATCATGGATTCCAAATTTGACTGCAGAAACTAGAATAACTTCAGTAGAGGATAACTTCTTAGAGACTCGGTAGCAATGGTTTTAAAAATGTTTTTGATTTTTTTTTTATTTTTTATTAAAAAAAAATTGTATTTTTATATTATTTTCATATGTTGATGCCGAAATAATTTTTTAAAAATTAAAATTATTATTTTAATGCATTTTTGAGAAAAAAAACATTTTAAAAAATAATTTGAACTATACTCCAAAACAAACACTTTATCTAGATGCCGATCCCGATCCATTTTAGTTACTCTAGTTTTTTTATTTACTTTAAATTTTTAATTTTTTTTAGTATTTTTATATTTTTTTGATATGCTGATATAAAAAATAATTTTTAAAAAATAAAAAATATATTTTTTTTGATAAATTTCTAAGAAAAAACACTTTAAAAAACAACCGCTGCTACACTCTCGAACACCTCTATATAAATTTAAGTTCCATGTATGATTCTATGTCTATGTTCATGGCTAATGTATGATTCTATGTCTATGTTCATGGCTACAAACATGATTTCTATCTTTCATGTGTTTCTTTGTATTTAACTCATTGAAATATAAAAAGGGTTAGTGAGAAATAGAGTAATAATCTGATTTTCTCAAAAAATAGTTTTTAAAATTTACATTGAGTTTGGAAAATATATTTTAGAAATTCTCCATAGTTTTTAAATATCAGTATTTTGTATTTTTTTCAAATGAAGAAAAAAATATATTTTCTTTTATATATAAGAGTTTTGTTTTAGCAATGTAAGAGGTTAAAATTATATTTTTATATTTTCTTAGTTTTTCTCACATATTATTTTTTATTACAAATGTAATATAAATTTTTTTGAGTCAACAATATATTTTTTTATTATAATTTTAATTTGGATAAAATAAAATTAACACTCTACTATTAGATTATTATAAATATGAACTATTAAGATGATTATAGTACGTTATAATTTTGATTTTTTTATATATATAAAAGAATAATTTATGGTACATTTTCAATAAATGAACATTTTTTTCATATAAAAACAGGATTTTTTTTACTTATTTATTTATTTAACACACCCGCTTTCACTCAACAACAATGCATGTCCAAAGAGATAAGCTTCAGGGTCATGTCTAAAAGTTGATCTGATGTCATGATACACCACTTTAATGCTTACTTATCTGGCAAAGAATTAAACAAATAATGACAAAAAATGAGGTTAATTAAACAAATAATTAAAAAAATAAGTCAAAACTAAAGGATTTATATTCCATGTTATCATTAATTACTGTGAAAACTTCGACCAACTCTTATCTCCATCGTCCTACATGTTCATCAACAATTAATTACATTTTAACCCCAAATGTCCATAAAAATAACTCATAAGTTATAATTAGACAATAAATTATTTAAACAAAAAAAATATATAGTATTTCTCAGTAATATTATTGTATTTTTTCTTAAAATTCATCACTTAACTATTAAAAAGTTCTTAAATTTATAAAATAAAATCTTTTTACAGATATTATACACCAGTCACTTCAGCTATAAATAATAAAATATATGATCAAAATCAAGAGATTAGCTTATTATTCAATACATGTAACTACTTGGAATTTTGAAAATATTATCAATCAATTTTTTTTTTATTAAAACAATATTATTTTATTGTTTTTCAAAATTAAATTCTAGGTTACAAGTTTTTAAATCTTGGTTTGAATTGAAATTTTGTGTTTAACAATTAATGAACAAACGGTTTATTAATACACAAGATAATCCACCATAAACAAATGTGTTGTGCTTAGCAATTAATGAGCAAAAGGTTTATTTATACACAAGATAATCCACCCAAAAAAATTGATGTGCTTAACAATTAATTAACATAATATTTATTTATAGATAAGATAATCCACCAAAAACAAGTGTTGTGATTAACAATTAATTAACATAATATTTATTTATAGATAAGATAATCCACCAAAAAAATGTCGGGCGGATATTGCTTCTATAGATGGCAAGAAGATTTTTCTTGTTTGAGAAAGACAATTCCTCACAAAATTACATTTCACTTTATTGTCTCTTTCAATCATAATCCACTACCAAAGTTTCCCTACATTTATTGATGATGATATAGAATTTTTTGGAGGCCTAACCTTGGGTTAAAAGTAAACCATGATTAGTCCTTTAAGATAGAAAATAGACAGCACAAATCTTCTATTTTTTTTGGTGTGATTGTTTGAGAGTATAATTGACGTTATTTTTTAAAAGGTTTTAAAATTATTTTTGATATCAACACATGAAAAATATCTAAAAACACTAGATAAGTTTAATTTAAAGTAAAAAAAAAATAAAAAAAATTATTTTATTTTTTTCAAAAATATTTTAAAAATACAGTGTCAATTGTGTCAAACACCCTACTAAGAAATTCTCCATCTAATTAGAATGTTTAAGAGCGTGGTTGGGGTTATTTTTTAAAGTATCTTTTTGTTCAGAAATATATTAAAATGATTTTTTTATTTTAAAAATTATTTTTAACATCAGCACATAAAAATAATATAAAAATATTATAAATTTTAATTAAAATAAAAAATAAAAATAAAAATTTCGAATGCTATATAAATACTTTTGAAATATAGTATAAAACACCTGACTAAAAAATTCTACATCTAATTAAAAAAGAAAAAGAAAAAAAAGTAAGGGCAGGGGAGTCGGCATAAGATGGAAAAGAGGCAGCACGCAATCATTTGTTTTGAAGAAGAAGAAGAGTAGAAAGCATGCAGGCAAGAAACAAGACCTAGCTAATCTGATGTCTCTTGCCTTTGACTTGCGTTGACCCTTAAACATGCCACGTGTTGGGACCCAATCTGGTGTAGGAGGACGGACGTTGCACGTTCAGATGCTAGAGAATGTCTGAAATCTGTAGGGACACTTGCATTCATCGCCAAGTAGCTTTGGGTGTTCAGCACTGCCTCTTCATGGGTGCTCACCCTCCGGCTCGCTCACGTGCTCCTTCCTCTAGAGCACGTGTCATGTGACTGACAGCATAATTATACGGTATTATTATTTTTCTTTTTTTAAATAAAGATAAATTATTACCGTTTTATTTGTCCCAGTGGAAAATCCTTTTGAACTCTAAATGTCCTCATTCTTTGAATCAAAGCATCTTGGTAAAATTTTACTCCCATTTTAAGCTATATTATTATTAAATAATAATTCTATCATTATTGAAGTATTTTTCTCAAATTGACATTAAGTTATTTCAAAACTTTCAAATTAATTTTTTTCTTATGATTTTATTTTTTTCCCGTAAAAAAGCTACGAAATATTTGACTTTGCAATTCATGAAATCCCGCCTATTTGGGATAGTAGTTGAAGCTATTTAAAAAAAAACAATTTCATTTAAAAATACATCAAAATGATATTTTTATATTTTTTAAAAGTAATTTTTTATATCAGCAAATTAAAATGATCTAAAACACTATTTTTTTAATTTAAAATATAAAAAAAAACATTTTTAAAACACCAAATATTAGCACAATTGGTTTAGATGTATTTCGTTTAGTAATAGCAGTAATTTTTTATAGTATTTTTTATTTAAAGTTACTTTGAAATAATCTTTTTTAAATTTTTTAAAATTTATTTATGTCATAAACACATTAAAATGATAATAAATATTTTTTAAAATATTGTTAGAAAGCAAAAACAAACATACTTTTAATCCCTCATAGTAATTTTTGCTTAAAATTACATTAAAACAATATATAATTAATATTTTTTAAATTTTATTTTTGATATCAGCACATCAAAATAATAATAATAATAACACAATAAAATTAATCTTGAGTAAATAAAAAATGGTATAAAATTTAATTCTTTTAGAGATATTTTGAAACACAAAATCAAACTAGTTTTTAATCTCTTGTTATAAAATAAACTAAAAGAGGATGGGAATTCACTGTGCATTGTGTCTAAAAACACTATGGATTTCAATAATGTATTTTTGGGTCGATTCGGTTTTCAGTTCGTCTGGTTCGGTTGATTTTCTGATTTTTTTATCATTATTTGCACAGTGAAATAACTTTTTTAGCCCTTGAAAAAGACAAAAGACCGCACACGGGTGGAGGGGTTCCGAGGTAATTGCACAATTTCTGACCGCACCGGTCCGGTCCGGTCCGCCCACCTTTTTAATATTTTATATTTTTTTGAAAATGGCTAATTACAGTTTTATCCCCCGATAAGATAAAATTAATGACTTGGCACAGGGGTGTACCGGTATTATTTTTTATTATTTTTTCTTTTTAACTGTCGGCTAATGTGGAACACGCGCCAGACGGTATTCAGCCCCACGCCCTCTTTGTGTGGCGCGTGCGGCTTGATATGGTGGCCGTAGACGAGCTACCGGCATCTCGCTCGATGCGCCGCTGTGTAATCGTCCTCCTAGTGCGATGCGTGTGGTCCCCAGTTGCCCGTGGACGCGGCGATGGCCGGTTAAAGCCGATAGCGCTGTTTTTCTCTCTTCTGCACGTAAAAATGCAAGAGAGTCCCCCAGGTTTTTCGTATTTTCACTTCGGTCCCTTTTCTTTTTATTTTATTTATGGTCTTTAATTTTGTTATATAAGTTTTGATTTAGTTCGATTGGGTCCTTCGATTGAAATGAATTGAATGTTAATGTTTCACTTCGGTCCTTTTTCTTTTAATTTCCGGATTGAGTTTAAAAAGAGTAATTTATTCGGTACCGAAGTTTCAATTTTTTCAATTTTATCCTTTGATTGAAATTGATAATATATTTGATTTTCATTTCGGCCCTTATACTTTTAATTGCTTATTTTAATCCCCTTATATTTAATTTTCATTTCAGCCCTTATATTTTTAATTTTTAATTTTAATCATTTTATTTCTTAATATGAATTATTATAAACTCATATTATGATTTATTATTATTATTATTATTTAATTATTTTTCTTGCTTACTCTTTTGTTAATGTTTTTTTTTTAAAAATTCTCGGGATAATTTGATAATTTTTATTGTTTTGATTGTAATAATAATGATAATTTTTATTTATTTATAACTTTTGTTCAATTTTTTAGCAATTTTTTAGTCTTTCATTTTTTTCTTTCATTATTAAAAGACTAATAATAATAATAATAATAATAATATAGTTATTTTTCTTGCTTACACTTTTGTTAATGTTTTTTAGGATTTTTTTTTTAGGATAATTTGATAATTTTTATTGTTTTGACAGTAATAACAATGATAATTTTTTTTTGATCTTTTGTTAAAGTTTCTAGGATTTTTTTAGTCTTTCATTTATTTTTGTTTCTTTCATTATTAACATAATAATAGTAATAATAATAGTAATAGTAGTAGTAATAGTAATAATAATAATAATAATATTAATAATAATAATAATAATAATAATTTAACTGTTTCTCTTACTTACTCTTTTGTTAATGTTTTTGAGTTTTTTTTTCAGGATAATTTGATAATTTTAATTGTTTTAATAATAAGAGCAATGATAATTTTAGATTTTAAAATTCTGATTTTGCTATTGTTATAATGGGGTGTGTTGAGCTATTTTATTATATTAAATTTCACATATATAAATATTATATTTTAATTTTGATCTAGCAAATCCTATAAAAATTATTTGCTCAGCCTGCAACGTATAACATATATTTTTTAAAATTTTCAAATTAAATGATTTTTTTCAGCTAATAATTTTTGTTTTTATTTTATCATCTATTATATTTTTTTATTGCTCTTTTGTTAATGTTTTTAGACTTCTTTTAGTCTTTGATTTAATTTTGTTTTTTTGTTATTAACGCAATAAAAATTTATTTTAGATGTTAAAACTTTGATTTTGCTATTTTTATAATAGGGCATGGTAATCTGTTTTATTATATTATATTTTGTATTAATAAATATTATATTTTAATTTTAGACCAACAAATCCTATTAATTTTTTTAATCTCAATAATTATAAAAATTATTTGCTCAACCCACAATGTAGTGTGGTCAATTTTTTTATTTTTAACTAAAATGATTTTTTTTTTCAGGTAATAATTTTTATTTTTATTTTATCATTTTTTTTTTGCTCTTTTGTTAATGTTTTTAGACTTCTTTTAGTTTTTGATTTAATTTTATTTTTTTGTTATTAGCGCAATAACAATATTAATATTAAGAATAATAATAATAATTTGAGTTTTTGTTTTTGCTTGTTTTTTTCTCTCTCTCAATGTAGTTTAATAATTGTTATTGTTTTGACAATAATAGTGATAATAATTTTAGAAGTTAACACTTCGATGTTACTATTATTATAATAAGATATTTTGTTTCATTATATCAAACTTTACATGTAAAAATATTATATTTTAATTTGAACAATTATAAAAATTATTTACTCTGCAACGAATTACAGGCCATCAAACTAGTTATATTCTATATATATGACGTCAGGAAATAAAATATATTATTAGTCTTGCTCCCACCAACCCACTAAGAAGTAAGAACAGACCTGGAATCTGTTATTTGTTACTATCAACAACGGCAAGTGGAAAAAACGTTGTGAAGGAGATTGGAGGCGGTGACATAAACATAGGACTCATCGATTCGTGGAGATATAACCGCGTCCAAGGTTGACGAGACCAAAACCTTATCTATCCACGCCCAACTTGGCTTCGAAGTAATTTCTCTCTCTTGTCATCAGGGTGATGCAAACCCACTCCATGAAAGCTCCCCGGTTTCTTTCAATTTGACCTTCGACCTTTTTATTTTTTCTTAAAATAAAATCTAATTATCTATGAAGCTGTGATGAGAGTACTTTGAAAGTCAAGAAATCAAGCGCCGCTCCGAGTATTATTTTTTAAATATATATTTTTATTTAAGTAATTGTTTGGGAGTTTAGTTTAAGTTGATTTTGAAAATATTTTTTTTGTTTATAAATATATTTAAATAATTTTTTTTATTTTTTAAAAATTATTTTTAATATTAGCATACGAGAATAATATAAAAACACTAATTTTTTTTAATTTAAAATAAAAAAAACATAATGACAAACAATGTCTAATTCATTTGAGTTTAACTTAGGTTACATTTTAACTTTTTTCCCTTTGGATTTTGACTTTGATAAGATTATGGGTGTGTTTGGCGCTGCGTTTCAAAAGCATTTTTGAAAAAAAATATTATTTTTTATTTTTATTTTTATTATTTTTAGATTATTTTGATATTTTAATGTCAAAAACAATTTTTTTAAAATAAAAAATATTATTTTAATATATTTCTGAACGAAAAATATTTAAAAAAAATCTCAACTATACTTCTAAATGTCACTATATAGATAAGGATATATAAAAATAATATTATAATGCTTAATTTCGACACATAGATGGGGCTGCCACAATGAAAAATAAATGCTTCCTATCGTGTCCAAGCTACATCTTCTGTAGATTTAAAGCATAATTCAATTCATGAAATTCTACAATTAATGCATGTTAAAAAAATAATATATTAAAATTGCAACTTAATTTTATTTAAATAAACCTTACTTAACGTAAAAAGTTAAAAAAATATAATTCGATAGTATTTAAAAATGCTTTAATGCTTTCTAAAATACATTTGATTTTTTTTTAAGAAAAACATAAAATAAATTACTATATTTTCAATAAAAAATAGTCTTGCAAAAACATGTGCTAGGGCAGAACTCTATAAAGCTTGGAGCATGCATGTAATAGCAGCTTATCTAAGAGCATGTTCATTTTGTAAGAGTTGAGGAAGAAGCTGTCCGCCATCACGGTGGCCTGTCACGGCGCTTTGTCACTCTCCGACAACTTATCCTAACTGGTCGGTCGGTTTGTCTTCACTCCGGTCCATCTCCCGCTTTTGCCTACCTTTGCCTCCTGCAAGGGAAAAAAAAGAGGTACACCTATAGAGTTAATTAAATCATTTTTGCCTCTATTTATTAAAAGAAAATAAAGTTTTATCATTAAGCATGTACTTCAATCCTTCAAACGCTGTTAGGCAAATATATATATTAAAATTGTTTTGATATGCAAATGTTACAAATAAATTAATAAAAAACACTTTTAAATAATAATAATAATAATATATTTTGTTCTCTTACTAGCTTTTGGGATTCTAGTAAATGGTTTTTTTTTTTTTAATTCTCAAACCAACTGTTTTTTTAAATTTATGATCAATTAAGAGGAGGGGGTAGGTAGCATGTATCCAAGAATGACAAGATGTCATCAATTTCATTATCTTGATGCTTTTTTAAAATATTAAAATAATATATTTTTATATTTTTTATTTCTAACATTAACATATCAAAATTATATAAAAATATTTAAAAAATATTAATTTAATATTTTTTTAAATAATTTAAAAAATAAATCATAACATAAAAACAAACAATTATACACAATAATCGCCTCCCATTCTTTCCGAACAATCGAGAGAAAAGGCATAAAGTTCCTGATTGATATTATATTTTGAAAGTATTTTAAATTAAATTATTTTGGTGATTTTAAATCATTTTATTGTATTAATATAAAAAAATATTTAAAAAATAAAATAAAATATTATTTTAATATATTTTAAAATAAAAAAATATTTTTAAAAATAATCTCAATAGTCCTCCCAAATAGGCACAAAATAGATTACAATATTATTGAATATACTCAATTCCTTTTTTAGGCTATTTTAATTGAGATAATATTTTCAAATTTTAATCAATTTAAAAACAAATTATAATAGGGTCAATAAAATATATTAAAATCTTAAAGTTACTTATTTATATTATATTTTAAAAATATTTTTTTAAATAAAATTTTTATTTTTTATTTTAAATTAAATTATTCTGTTAATATCAAAAATTATTTTTAAAAAATAAAATATTATTTTATTTAAAAGAAGTGGTCAATAAATTTCATCCAAAGTTGGACCACGCCATAAGCAACTGTTACTTGTCCACTAATTATTAATCAGTTGCTTAAAATAACCGTATATCCTTATCTACGCACTCATACACAACCGTATAATTATACGTATAGTGGACACCAGACCCCGCTCCTCTGTCTTATAAGAACAGTGTGTGTGAGAGTGTAGGACGAGAGTGAATGATCTGGAAGGAAATAAAATGGATTTGAAAGCCGCTGTTTTTAAAAAGAGTCTTCGGCCTACGAAATCCTAAAACATAAAAAACACATAAAAAAAAAATACTACATTATAATTTTATTTTTATTTTTATCCGAATAGAGATCGATCTTACTCTTTCGGGTCGGATCCTTCTGTTCACTGTGCCCGGTCTTATCTCAGATCTTTCATAGCATTGGTAAATCTGTCACAATCTTCTACTTGATTGATGAAGTTTTGATTTTCGTTGCACGAGTTTCGAGGTAAGGAAGTTGTTGGGAGATTTTTTTTGGTTGCTGAGAATTTTTTTTCATGTGAATCTTTCTCTCTCTCAGTGTAGAGTTTAGATTTGAGTGGTTAGTGGACTTGTTTGGTGCTTAACGGAGTGTTGGTTTTTGTGTGCTTTTTTTTTTTGGTTATGAGCAGATCAGTGTTAAAAGGAGAGATTTGAGACTTGGAAATGTTGAGATTCTTTTAATTAATTTGCTGAGCAATATTGGATTTTGTACTGATTTGATTCTTATTCTTTTAAGGATTGGATATTCATTTGCTGCTGTTTAAGTCTTGTTTGGTTGCCGAGGAGGTGGGGGAGGGAAAAATGGTTGGGATTTGTAAAATTGTTATCGACTGAATTGAGTTGACGAGGTTACTTGGCCATCCTTTTCTTTGTAATCTAGCGTTTTGTAAACACAGTTTGCTAGACATTTTGCTGAAAAATGTGTTGGTTAATGAGTGCAATTTAGGGTTTTAAAGCGCAATGAAATTGGTGAGGGGCTTGTTTCTGTTTGGACAACGAAGGAGGGTGAGGTTGAGGATTGTTCCGATGTTTAATAGGTTTGGCTTTTAATTATGACTCGGTTATTATATGGAAATAGAGAAACAGCTTTTGCAATCTAATTGCTTGTGCTCAGTGTATGTTTTGTGCTTTGTCAAATCATCTTTTAGTTCCTAAGTTTGTTTTATTTATTTAACTATTCTTCTTTGCAGAGTGTGATGGATTCTGATAATCATCTCCCTGATGATGGGCTCGAGACTGTCCATCAAAATGGTGGTGCTCATGATCAAAGTTCTACTGCTGGAGAGGATGGTGTTGTTTCGAATAATTTAAGTGGGAGCGCGGGGAACACTTTTAAGGTTGATGATTGTACTAACGATGATCCATCCACCAGGGAAATCAAGGGTGAATTAAAGGTATATGTGGGAAGCAATGGATTGTCTGTTTCTAAGGTATGTAGATGTTTGAGTCTGTGTGTTTTGTTCAATGGCTAAAAATAAACCTGATTATAGACTTTTTTTATCACATAGGAAGGAGAAGCCAAAGTGAAAGATTCTGATAATTCAGAGAAAGCTAGATCACAGAAGGGTTCAGGAAAGAGTGGCAACGCAGTGCCCTCAAACCCAAAAAATGTCTCAGCCACTCAGGTGAAGAAGGATAAGGATGGAAGAGATGCTGTGGCACGAACTGCTGTTTCTAATGGCTCTGTAGCTGTAAATTCACAATTAAAACAGACTTTGAAAAACAAATCATTCAACGAGAGGCAGGGTCAGGCATCCAAGGTATGGTCAACAATGCTTTTTGCCTTTGGATCACATGTTGGTCATTATCTTTGCATATGCTTATCATTTTTCTGCTCTTGTCTGCTACAGAAATCTGGGAAGTCTGATGAAGTGCTGTCTGCTGGCCTTGTGTACGCATTGCTTGTATTTTTTATATTTCTCACCTTTTCTTTTTCTTTTTCTTCCCTTAAGGCCCTGGATGTGCATGTCAATCATTACTAATTGTTAACTGGTTAAATTTGATCCAGAATGTCTGATTGTTTAAAGTGTGTTAGAATTTTAAATCACATTTATCCATGATGCTTGTTCTCTAGCCATCTGTTAATGGTGATATTGCTATACACAGGGAGAAGACGAACCTGAAGGCTTTGAAGAAGGGGCCTGTTGCAAAAGCTGAAGGAGAAACAGAATCTACTTTGTATCCTTTTTTCTTTGAATGTTGTTTCTTTTTCTGAGTAGAACTAGTGTGATCTTCAGCTTTATGCCCATAGGCTACCCATTTCTATGGTGTCTACATGTTTTTCCTTAATTTCATTGCAGAAGTCCCACCGCAGAAGATGCCAAACCTCGCAAGTTTGGCACGCTTCCAAATTATGGTTTCAGCTTTAAGTGCGATGAACGAGCTGAGAAAAGAAAAGAGGTTAGTTTTTCACTTGTACCTTCTTTGCTCTCCATTTAAACTTCCCTGCAGCAATCATGGTGCGGACATAATATCTTTAATGCAATGTTTTTCAGTTCTACTCTAAGCTTGAGGAAAAGATTCATGCAAAGGAAGTTGAAAAGAGTACCTTGCAAGCTAAGTCCAAGGTACAGAAATGTTTGTGATTTCTATGGACTTAATTTCTATTAGAATGTGTTTCTTGTCATGGCAATCATTCAGTTCTCTCACAGGAAACCCAACAAGCTGAGATTAAGTTGTTTAGGAAAAGTCTGGCTTTTAAAGCAACCCCTATGCCCAGCTTTTATCAGGAGCCTGCACCACTGAAGGTGGAGCTAAAGAAGGTAACCACGTGTTTTTTTATTACCAGGGCATGCTTGTTTGTCTCTTGCTTCTTCCTTTTTTAGCTTTCATACAAGATTTGGGTTAATGTGCGTCCACTGCAGTTTTGGGGGAATGCAAAATAGACTGGCTTATAGGATGCTCCAGTTCCAAATTGCTATCTAAGCATTTCGTAAATACATTTCTGCACTCCACTAGTTCCTGCAGTTGCATCCAATTGCCACTTATTTTGGGTGGGGTTATTATCTGTTTTTGTGATCTCAGTGTTTTTATATGTCTCACATTTATTTATTTTGAATTTGATTGTTTGAATTGAAGTAACTATATCAAGTTACTATCATGGATCATTATTTTCTTATCATGTGTGCTTGTCTTTGTATATTATCTATCTAATGACACGATTATCTTGCTACCATTTGCATCCTTGCTTGGTTGTATGCAGTTGTTCCATGATTCACACTTGTTACATTTGGCCTTTTGCTGCAACTAGAATTGGAGTTGTACCAACGATTGTTTGCTTACTCCTGACTTCCTGCACCCTGCAGGTTTTTACCATGTCACTCTTTTAAATATGGAAACAAAACATGTATTATGGGTTGCTATTAGGGTCTCGCCATTTAGACACACCATTGATGAGCTACTGTTTGTGCCAGATTATGTTAGACAACACTATGGTTTACCAATATTAAAAGCCCACGTCATGACAATCTTTATTTTACTCATGTCAAGGTCTCTTCTGTTGAATCTCCTCATGACTAAAACTTTCAGCTAAGAGGATATACTTGGGAAATTTTTGAGGGAAGCCCTCTAATGCTATCAAGAACCTTGATTGCATTCAGCCTTATTAACTACTCTGCATGAACAGCTCTGTGTTTAAAGTCCTGTAGTTTACTTTTGCATTTTCCAATGGGTGCAATATCTTTGGATTCAGATGATATTATTTGACAATTTGCCTCCGATGTGGCTGCTTTGGTCTTTTAGTGATCTTGTTCTTGATATATCCGGCAGGACTGTTATCCAAATGAAATTGCATTGGCTTTGATGTTGTTACTTTGATACAGATACCAACAACAAGAGCGAAATCTCCCAAGCTAGGTAGAAAGAAGAGCCCATCCCCCCTGGACTCTGAAGGAAATAATAGCCAGAGAAATCTACCAGGTCGTCTAAGTTTGGATGAGAAAATATCTTCTTCTAAGATTCCCATCAAAGGACTTTCTCCTGCCCATCCAAAGAAACCGCAGAGGAAATCCCTTCCCAAACTGCCTTCTGAAAAGATCAAGTTATATGCAAATGATGAAAAAGGTAAATTGCCTAAAACATCAAATGAGGGAAACACCAGCACCTTATCTGATCAAACAAATGAAGGTGTATCTGCCAACCAAGAGCAGGAAGCTGTTTTGAAGAACGAGGCAAGTGAGTTTCTGCCCCCAAAAGAGGACGTGGTGGTTCAAGAGGAAGCTGCCACGTTGATGAACAGTCCCATAGCTTTGGCGGTTTGACCATAAAACAGAACAAAACAAAAAAAGAAAGAAAGAATGAGTGCTTTATGGAAAGCCCTCAAATCAATTTGCGTAACTAAAAAAAGGTGGAAGACCGGGATTGTTGGACAATGATGGCGTGAAGGATTTTGCATGCTAGATTGTGATGTTGTGTTTGTCCCCAGTCAGCATCATTGATTGTTGTGTGCATGATTTCAGGTTTCTGGTCTTTTCGTTAGGGTTCTACATTCTTGCAGTATGTATGTTATCACTTGCAAAAGTTATTCTAGTCTTACATTTTATTTCTTATTTGCATGCTTTTGAAAATATTTAGCAAAATTTTGGAGAAAACTGCTGTTAGATAGGCCATGCTCTTCTGTACTGTCCCTTCGTACCTGTTAGATGTGCACAATTGGACATTGTTGATTAAGGTGAACTTGGTGTTGTGAACTGTGAGCCAGTTCTGTTTCTTGATTGTGGTTTTTCTTCCAATCACTCTCTCTCTCTCTCACTCCCGCCCTCCCTCCCTCCCTCCCTCTATATCTATATCTATATATTTATATATATTCCACTATTAACTGTGGGTTGCAAAAGCACGAAGATTGAGGTTATTTGGAGAGGAAAAATTCTGAAGGAAGCCAGCAGACTAGAAGAATAGTGGAGAGATGGAGAATGGCTTCACCACCACCTATATTATCACTAGACTATAAACCCTAAGCCCAAAGCGCATCGGCTCCAATACGGGAGACTAGGTAAAAAGGAAGCAATAAGCCCAAAACTCGCTATTAGCAGTAGCGCCATAGCACTGTTATTGATTGCATAATTGCCAGATTCAGCCCGAAATGATCCAGAATTCACCATGTTTATAGAATTTGTGAAAGTTAATGGCTGGAACCCAAAGCGTGATCATAATTCAGTTTGTCAGGCCAGTACTAGACTGTAATGAGTAGAGTTTCATAGATTTGACGGTGACGATTTGGGCTGTGGGTGTTTCCAAGTGTGTAGGGCTGTGTGGTCTGTTATGATTTTGAATGGAAAATGCTTATAAACAGGGTGTAATAATTTTGCTGGAGGTTGATATGCTACTTTTCCATCGCCAAGAATTAAATTGGTGGCAATTAATTAACTAATTTGTTGAATCCTTCGAAAGAAAATATTAAATTGCATGAAATAGAATTGACAGTAGAAAATAGCTAAAAAATTGGAAGCTGTATTGCAAGAATTTGGCGGTATGTTTGCTGAACCTCAGGAATTACCCACTTCTCATAGCCATGATCATAGAATTATGCTTCAGTATCAGTGATTATTTTTTATTCGATTTGGTTTTTATCTATAAAAATAACCAAATCAAGAGTATGAAGAAAAAACCCAAACCAAAACCAGTTTAAACCAACTGGAGTTTGGTTTTTTATGTTTTTTTTATTCTAACCAAGTTTTTTTTTATCTCACTAAAATAGAATCAGATCAAAAAATCGAACCAAACTAGAAAAATAAATTTTATTTATTTATAAAAACACACACATATATTAATGGTTTAAACGTGTTTTTAGATATCCTAGTCGGTTTAATTAGTTTTTTTAATTATTTGATATATCTCAGTTAGTTTTTTTTTTTTTTTTTTCTCACTTTAATCGGTTTTTTAATTTTTTTGCTTACCTGAATTATCCACATACTAAGATGTCAATGAGAAATTGGTGCAAGAAATGTTGGGTGCTGATATATATATATATATATATTATTTTTATATATATATATATATATTATTTTTAATGATATCTTTGATTTTAAAGCATAATAAACATTTGGGACTGATTCTTTCAATCTTGAGAAGAAAGAAAAGTTGTTTGCAAGACCATCTAAATGCATTTTTAGAATGCCTTCTTCACTGTTTTGTATATGCTTATGGAGCCATGAATTGTGTTTTTTAAATACTTTAATTTTTTAAAATTTTTTATTATGTATTTTTAAATTATTTTAATATAATAATTTTAAAAAATAAATAAAACAACCTCAACTATAATTTCTAGACTCGATAGAATATTACCACATGAATTTGACATTCTTCACTTTCTTATTCACTCTAATGAATTTTGTAAAATTTTCTTGTATATTTTCAATTTATTTTAAAAAATAAAATAAAGCAAGCAAATCTAAGATTCTAAATTAAGTGTACAAAATTAATGTTTTAGGTCAAATGATTTAAAGTTATTGACCATACAACTATTTTATTTACACACTAATTATGGGCAGACAGATCTTGCAAACAACCTCAGCAAAAACCTTATCCAACTGAGAAGTCCTATAGCATCATGCCAAGTCAGCTCCCTGTATCCAAGTGTATCCAGTTCTAACATTCTTAGGCCACAGATCGCTCATGTGGCCATGGCCTTTTGGATCCCAAGTTGTTTAAAAAGTAGAGAGAGTGGGTTTCTGTGGTCATTTTTTCTGCATTCAAAGAAGGAAAATGGCAGCTGCTGCTACCTTGATGACTGCTACTTCTCTCCCAAAATTCAATGGCCTGAGACCCTCAGCCGCCCCTGTAAAATCCCTGGTTAGGGTTGCTAATAAGACCTATTCTTTCTCTCTTTTATTTATTTTTCTTTTTTTGGTTAATTAAGTTGAACTTCTCTTGAACATATATCTATATTATATCTACAATGATCAAAATTTGAGATATTATATGCATCATGCAGGCAGCTGTTCAGCCAATGAGGCGACGGGGAAATGGAGCTCTAGGTGCTCGTATGGATTTCATCGGTTCTCCCACAAATTTGGTAACAATTTTACTACTCCATGTATCTGATTTCTTGAAGGAAGTTGAACATCTTTCTTTTAAAGATGAATGTTCTTTCTGTTTATAGAAATGTTGACGCTAGAAAATGAACTTGTGAGTGAGTTTATGCAATCCAATTTGTCAGATAATGGTGACAAGCACAACCCTTATGCTATTTGCTGGAAGATTTGGGTTAGCCCCATCAGCAAACAGGAAGGCTACAGCAGGATTGAAGCTTGAAGTGAGGGACTCAGGCTTACAATCTGGTGATCCAGCTGGTTTCACTCTTGCTGATACCTTGGCATGTGGGTCTGTTGGTCACATAATTGGTGTTGGGGTTGTTCTTGGTCTTAAGAACATTGGTGCATTGTAAAAATCTTTATAAGCACATCAATTTAAGTGCTCTGCTTTTAATTCTGTTTGTGTACCATTTTCCCGCACGCAAATGCTTGTTATCCTGAGGAACAATTTGTCGTAATCCATCAGATTTGTATAAACAAGCTAAGATTGTAAGCCAAAAAAGCTTGGAGCTGGAAAAACCAAACAGAGGCAAATATTGCTCAGCCTCATCATATCTTGTTCAAAGAACACAGTAGATAGCTACTAAAGAAAACTGGGAATGAAGGAAACTGAAAGTAGTCTTAAACCGAGATTCATTGAGGTTTTTATTACTGTGGAATTTTTTTTCTGTTATTTGACAAATACCAGAAGGGTCTTTTGATATTCTCAAATGCTCCTTTTCAAGTTCCAGCAAGTGTTTGGACAATCATCCAAGTGTTATTTCTTTCATAATATACTAGCCAACATTTACTCGCTTTTCGTTGTAATTGGAATCATATTTTTTTCAATATAAAAGAAATATTAAAAATATGAAATATTAAGATTGCAGATTTTCTTTGATTTCTGATATGTTATCTCCCCTTATGATTTCTGATCTTTGAAATTCTGCTACTTCACGCTGCTTTGCCATCAGCTTGGGCTGGGCCTGGTCTTGGCCCAGTCCAGCGGAATTGGGCTTTGAGCCAAGTTGGATGGGCCATCCCATTTAGTTGGGTCAAGCTCAGTCCATTTTTTTTAAAAAAATATTTTAAAAATAAAACATAAAAAAATACGTAGATAAAAATATGTCCTGATGACAGGAAAAGACGCGTGATTTCGTTGAATTACACAACTATGTTGTTTTTCGATTAATTATGAATTAGAAACTTGCAACTGGATTTGGCATTGAAATTATACCCCTACAGCTGGCTCGCAAATGTTAGTACTAATGATATTGTTATCATATGTTGTTTTTCGATCAAATAGCAAGGAATCACAAAGGCATTAATGTATCGATTTAGTTCGTGATGAAATAGCAAGTAGTTTGATGAGAGAATAAAAACAAATATTTGTTTTTTTTTCATGAATTATTAATTATATTTTATTGTTATGATTATTAATCTATAAAATTTAAAAAACAATTCATATGTGTGTGTGTCCTTAAAAGTAATTTCACATGTTGACAGCAATATGAAAAACATGATAACCAAACACACAAAACTGCTTTTTTTTAACCTCCAACTCAACCACAGTTTTAACCAAACACTTCACTACTTATTTTGAACCATAGTAAAAATGTTTTTTTTAAAACTGTTTTTTTTCAACCTCAACCACAAAAGCAAAAGCAATACCAAATAGACCCTTAATCTCCAATTGAACAGGTTTCTTACCAAAATTTCATCCCAAGCATCAATCCAAAACTTCACCTCCCCTCCCCCCCTAAAAAAAAAAATAAATAAATAAAAACCTCAGGCATTAATGCATTTCCCAGTCCAATTCTAGCAACAAACCCCCATCTTAATGGATCTCTCGTAATGTTTCCAGCACCTTAGAGACACTCTCAGTGCATTTTACAGGTTTTAATTTGTTTTAGTTTTGATTTTCAATTGAAATCGGCTACTTTTTATTTTGGTTCTTATTTTTTTAATAGAATTACACTGCAATTTTTTTAAAAAAAATATATATTTATCTGTTTTGGTCCTAAGGTTTTTATTTGTTTTAATTTTGTCATTCGATTGGAATTAATTATATATTTTATTTTTCATTTCGGCCCTTATTCTTTGAATTTTTTATTTGGTATTAATTCTTTTGGTTTTTTTTATCATTTTTGGATAATGTTTATTTTTTACCCGTATTTATGCAACTATTTTTTTGTTTTTATTTTTCAATTTTTTTGTTGGGGTTTTATTTTTATTCGGTTCAATCCTAAAATTTTAATTTATGTTAATGATCATTTTAAAATTATTATTTCTCCCCTTTTCCCTTTGCTTTTTTATTGGTGTTTTCTATTATTTTTATTTGTTTTTCGGATTAGATGATTTTATGATTTCATTGTTTGCATAATAATAATGATAATTTAGTGATTATTTTTTTCTAAAAATGTTTTATTTTTTGGGATAATCTAATGATTTTAATTGTTTAGACAGTAACGTGAATAATAATTTTAACTATTATAGTTATGATAATATTGGTAATGTAGCGATGGATTTTCAATCATATTTTTTTCTTTTTATAAATAGAAAATGAACTACTTATTTTTATTATTTGATTATTGCAGGTGTTTTTACAATTTATATTTTGTTAGTTATCTTTAGTTTAAATTAAATTATAAAATGAACTAATCCTAATACAGTGAATTCAGTAATTCAAGTATTAAAATCTTATTGTTTTTTTAATGATAATGATAATTTTATGCTGATGATTTCTTTAAAATCTCCTAAACACTACACATATTTATTATTTTGTTAAAATTTATATTATACAAAAACTCACACAAATAATATTTTTTTTATGTTGAAAAAAATATAATTATGCCGTGATAAAACACGAATAAATGGCTATATATATATATCGAAAGAATTATGAGATGAACCCTAGAAAGTGGCTCTTAAAAGTTCCAATTAAATTTGCCGAACATGGAAGGCCCAATTCGAAGCCTCTTCTGAAGTGATAAGATTTGTCGAATCCAAATTCCATGGTGGGATTTATGAAGAGGCCAATTTCACCATGGGAGGTGCTGGGGGGACATGAGATATCTTGTGATTGATGATGGGATCCTTTGAAAATTAACACTACTTTATTATTTTATTAGACTCTTTGTGATTGATTTGAGAACTTGAATAGTTAACTAAACCTAAAAACATGTGAATCCCAAGTCAAAGAAGGGGTGGTAGACAGCAAGATCGGTTTCTCACTTTATCAGATTCTTTTGCTAACCACTAAAGGATTTTTAAATGAACAGCTTCTTGAGATCATGTTGCGTATTGAACATCTCACCATGATCATCTAAGAGAATTTGTGAACTTCATGACCGTCAACTGGAGCAAGGAGAAATCATAATTAATGGAAGTTGCCTGGTTCAGAGAAATGTTGAATCGCTACGACTATTTTTCATAGTTTTGGCAAACAGATAAAACTTCGATTCCCTGAAACTTCTCCCGACCATTATACAGGACATCGACAACCATGAAGCTTCCTATAAACGTGTCCAGAACCACAGATCAGAAAAAAAAAGAGGTGAGCAAATTCAGTTCACTTGCTAGATGCATTGAACACCACCCAGAATGATGTTTCACCTAACAAATCAAAACCAAATTTCTAGTCAAGCAACAAGTGCCCCCACAAAAAGCACCATGCCCCATGTCTGTGTGTGTGTGTGTGTATGCAGTTAAGAGTCAAACCTTCATTAAATATGGCTGACCTTCATAATACCAGAAGCAAATGACACAATTTTCGGGTACAAAAACGTTGAGAAAATAAAATAGGATTTCCATTGTAATACTTGGGCAATGACTTCCTTTGATCAAAAGAAAAACCATCATTGGATGGAAACGAGAAAGTAGACTTACAATAAAGATATAAACAGGTTTTATTTATAAGCATTCCATTAAGATAAAAGCATACATCACAGAGGGTAGATGCCTATTTCATTACATGATAACAAGGTTGCAAGATACAGTTCGTGAAGAAATGGAGCATGTAAAAAACCAGGGCTTGGAAAAAAAACACTCCAGAAATAGGAGGTTATCATGGCAGACTGTATAACTTGTTGCCACAGCCAAAACCCTAGCCAAACAGACCGAATAGTTGAACTGCCAAAAGCAACCGTATCGACTAGTAGTGGTAACCTAACCTCTGAGGAAAACAGCAACCCAACGACCATGTTCGAAAACATGATAACAAAAACAAAAGGACTGAAAACCTGATAGTGGACAGATTTGACACTGGTACTTCACAAAAAGCTTCAGCCAAGCAAGAAGTCATGGAGCCGAACTTGAAACACCAAGTGATAGCACCTTGAAACACATAAAGAAAACCTAGAACCAGAACCTGGAGACTGTATTCTCAGGGAACGGTGGCCACGAAGAATGTTGCACTCCAATATTGGGAGCTGCTAAAATACTTTTAACAGATATCCAGTGAATGGAAACCCGAGAAAAAAAGAGAGAGAATGGCCTCGTTCCCAGGAAAAGGGAACCCAAGTGCAAGTGGAAATGGACAGACCCATAGCTGATGGACCCAAAAAAACTATCGAAGCTGCTGCTACTCACAAAAGCTGACTATCAAATGAGGCTTCCTGTTTACTTTGAACCCCCAAACTTTACATCCTCCGCCTCTATCTTGGAACAAGTTTCATCCTTTCCCCACTCACGAAAGAATATCACACCTCCATAACCTTTCCACAAGTATATCAACAGTGCTGCTGCTGATGGCATTGCAGTGCTGGAGATTCAACCCCAAGAGGGTCTGGCCCAATTTTACAAGGGCAGGTAAGCTCTTGTCTGATATCAGAGAGCAACCTGACACGGAAAGGACCTGCAGAAAAAGCTGCTTTGAGCGAGCCATGGCTGCAATCCCAGAATCAGTGGTTGCACACTTAGAGACATCAAGGTCATATAGCAAGAAGCAATTCTCTGCTATTGCCACCAAACTTGCATCAGTTATCCTCCTACATCCATCAAGATTCAACATCTCAAGAGTCCAACCATGCTGCTCAGTCATCACTGAAACCACTTTGTCGGACAGATTGACACACCCACTGAGGTTAACCTTCACCAGACCAGCCTCACAGTTCTCAAGTACTGAGAGAATCCCAGCATCAGTAACTTCCTGAAGCCCGCTCAATTCCACATTCCGCAGTTGGGCGCACAAGTTACCTAACAACACCAGGGTATTATCACCAAAACCAGGGCAGTTGCGGATAGACAATGATCGCAGGGAATTGCAAGTAGACAACTCAGGCAAATCCAGCTTTAGGTCCCTGATCCCGAAGCAGTTCACCAATGAAATAGCCTTCAGATTTGCACCACAGTTCAAAAGGGAACCAAAAAACCCAAACTGGGTGATCCTGTGGCACTCCTCTAATTGCAGGCTCTCCAGTGTCTCCGCTGCTTTTGTAAATGAGACCAGTCCACTGTCAGATAAGAAAGCGCATTTGTGGAGGCAGAACTGTTTCAAATTTGGGCAACCCTTTCCCACAGCTTCAAGTCCAGTATCTGTCACTCCCAGACAGGATGTAACTGTCAAGGACTTCAACTTATGCAACCCTTGGCCATTACCCATGACCCAGAAGCCCCTCTCACTGACATTTGGGAGGCTTGTCAGAACAAGATCAGTAACTGCCTTGCCATAGTATCCAACAACAGCCAGGGACACATCAGTAATGTTCAGTGATTGGAGCTTCAGCTTTGTCAGAACATTTGAGGCAGAAGATACGAGGGCTGCAATTCCTTGATCCCCAACACCTGGGCAGTTTTTGATTGAAATGGACTTTAGATTGGTGCAATACTGGCCAACAGCTTGCAGACCTTCATTGCCAATGTTTGAACAAGATTCTAACACTAGATCAGTCAGATTGGTGCAGTTTTTTGCAATTGCAAGTAAACCCTTGTCAGTAATTGCAGGGCATTGGGAAAGATCTAGCTTCTCCAGCATGTGACAGCCATTGGCAATCTCTGATAAACCTTCATCCCCGACAGAAGGCAAATTCCACAGGGAAAGAACCTTCAGAGAAGGGCATCCACAGGCAATTGCTCTGAGGCCAACCTTTGTCACTCCTCGACTAGAATTGCTTCCACGGATAAAAAGCTTGCCCAATCCTCCACAATTAGCAGTTCCAACAGCAATAGCAGCAAGTCTAATATCTGTGGCCTTTCCCCCCTCCAAACTCCTGGACAAGCATCCATCACCTTCAATTTCCTCATCTTCAACCTTGCTTTTCACCTCAGTGCTCTTTACAGCTGATTTATTCTGGCTGCAAAGTTCATCCCTACATATACTGCTTAGAAGACTAAGCCAACGCTTTGAAACACAGGCACATGCACTTCTCTCTTCACCCCCCGGCAAACGTCTGAAGATTTCGAAGAGGCATTCATCTGGCAAAACTTCAATAGATACTTGCTTCTTCTGCTCAAATCTCTCAGCAAAGACAAATGGAGCACTGATGCGAGACCTCTTGCGTGAAGGAAAGTACACATCCACAGGAAGACCAAGGGACAGGAAGAGGCTTGGCTCCTTGGGATTTGTGTATATTGGCCCCCCAGGGCAAAAATCATTTTCACCTGGAAAACCAAAACCAATAACTTCCTTTAATAAAGTAAATCCAGCTAGTACATATAAAAAAAATACAATAAATTTACTGCAATCAGAATTCTCCACAATCCAAAAGCATATGTGTTTAAGTTGATATTTGTTTCCCTTTTACAACTACAGACCAAGACCTTTTACGTGTTTCAAGATGAGAACTAATAGTACCAAATAATCATACAAATAAGGCAAGTTTATAACAGTGACAAAATGATTCTTGGTCAAACGACAACATGCATATATCTCAAATAAAGCTTGCAATCTGGATCTAACTTACAAATCCCAAGCAACAATTATTCATCGATTAAGATCTAGAAGATTCCATCTTTTTCCACAAATAAACTGTTTGAACAAGACAAATTCCTATCTAAAATTCATTAATAAATAATTACAAAATCTCATCTGCTCAAGTGCTTAAAACTAGAACAAACAGTTCAAGTCATATTGAATTTCAACTACCTAGATCCACGAAATCGATAGCGTCATCAATTCTCAAAGAACAGTTTCTCTCATAGCAAAACACATCACATACCTGATCTACATCTAAATATATTTGACCACAACAAGAATCCTTCACGTTCAAGATCTAAATTCAAATATAGCACGCACGCATCCTAGTAAACTTAGTCTAGAAAGTCTACAACTTTAAAAAAACTCGAGAAATAAACTCTTAACAGTCCGTGTGTCCCAGGCCAAAACATGAACTACCTCTCCTATTCCAAAACTCAACAAAACCTGTATATTCAACAACAAAAAATAATCCTTAAACACGCATTTTATGTCTGAAATGTTAATGATTCTCTCTGATTTTATGAATGAAATATATATAATTCTCTGTGATCAAAAGCAAAATGATCTCAAAGCTTCTACCTTTAAGTCCTTTACATCAAATTCCCCACAAAATTAGTGCAGAAAAAGAAGAAGATGCAGGTAACTACACAGCATATTCAGATACGGAAACAAGACAAGAACTTTAAGCCAGTAAGAGCAAAAGACAGAGTGCTTACCAGTAAATTCAAAGAGCTTAGACATAGGTACAGCTCAAAAAACCCTGAGAGGTAAAATCCACCCAAAAACCCTCTAAAGAGAGCAAAAAAAAGAGAACCCACAAAGATGATCACCACCAAGAAACTGTAAGAATCTTCAAAACAAGAATTCATGAGAGAGATTTGAGCTACAAGGACATGGAAACCCTATTAGATAGGGAAAAAAGAGAGAGAGAGAGAAAGGATAAAAGGGAAAGAAATGAATGAATAAAGTGTGTGTACCAAATGAAAGGTTTTTATTACAATGAGTTTTTGGGTTTTGGTACATGACAATACACACTAGTACAACTCACATTCAATGTATTTGCTCATTACAGAATTGCATTGTTATGCTTAATATTCTATCACCACTTTCTGATACATTGAATACAAGCAAAACACCAGGTTGTAGCTTGCCCTTTTTCTTTTTATTTATTTTTTATTTTATTTATTTATTTTGGGTTGTCCGGTTAATAATATTTGTGGGTATTGGGAGTTCAAATTTTGTAAAATAAAATATTTTAATAATAATAATAACAACAACATGGAGGAGAACAGAAGGAAAATTATGTAGTATTCCACTTCTAATTACCATTATTTTTCTGTATTTTAAAAATATTTTTGAAAAATATTTTTTTATTATAATATTTTTTTTATGATTTTATATAATTTTCATGCATTAATATAAAAAAATATACACTTAAAAAAATCGTAAGCTAATAAAATAAATAATAGATGGTATTTATATGATATTGATTGATTTTGTCACATCACTAATTGTTTTTTCGATTTTATTTTTTTATTTGTTTGCACATTTAATTAATTTTTTAGTCTAATTTAAGATTAAAAAATCTATTTTTATGTGGTTTTAGATTCAAGCTATGCTATTGATAATATAATAGCCACTAAAAACTTATATGATTATTAACTTCATGATCTGTGAAATTAGTTGAGATGCGCGCAAATTAACCCAAACATCCACGTTAATAGAAAAGAAATGAGATTTAAAAATAAGTCTTGATTTTAAAAAATATAAATAAAAATGGTAATTTTATATTAATATAATGAGTTTTGATTCCACCTAACATCATTGTGTGATTTTTTTTAAAATATTTATGTTCCTTTATAAATAATAAATAACATATAAATATTATCAAGCTTGATTTAAACCTTATATGTGTTTGTGTGTGAGAGAGAGATATAATTTCTTAAACATTAAAATAGAATTTATGAATTCCATCTGATTTAAATTAAATTAAATTAAATTAAATTTAGGTAATAAATGAGAAACAAATCTATATTAATTGTCTAAATGGGTGCTTCACATTTATAATTATTTTAATATTATAATTTTCTTTTCTTTTCAAAGATAATTTCTAGTGAATTATCTGTATTTTTTTCTACTTAATTTCTTCCCATTTCTGGCTGGACATACGACCAGTAAAGGGGTATTTGAAAATATGTTAGTAGTTGATTCTTAAAATATTTTTTATTTAAAAATATATTAAAATAGCTTATATCAACGAATTAAAATAACCCAGAAACACAAAAAATAATCTTTTAATTGGAATCGGGGGGGAAAAGAAAAATAAATTATTTTTTTAAAATATTTTTGAAATATAAAAACAAATAATCTTTAAAATACATGCTTTCACTACCACCTATTTTGATATGCATTACAAATAAGTAAAATTTTTATTAAGATTTTTTAATAAATAAAACAATTCTAGTAAATATGTTAAAATTTAAAAGGTTCAATTTGAGCTTGATAAATATATTAAACCCAATAAATTTTGAAATATTAGTAGGTCAAGTTCAATAAAACATGGTCCGATAAACATGTCGAATCCAATAGACTTAGATAATGCTAAATTCTAAGATTTTATATCTTATTTCGAACAATACTTTACCATGCAAGTATTAAAAATATAATAAGCTACCATACATTTTATTTTATTCTTATTAATACATGTTCATATCAATGTATTGGTTTGTATGCATTCATGTGATTTGTGTAGAACAACAATGTGGTTTAGTGCAAATTATATCACGATGAAAGAGAATCACAAATTTGAGCCATAATATCAATTTATCAAATTTAAATGATAGCAATCATCTAGTAAATGATATGATTTAGTAGTAAGAATTTGGGATATGGTCTCATATTCGAACCTTGTCATTGCTAATATAATAGTCACAAAAAAATTATATAATCACTAATTTTAGAATTCATATAATTAATTGAGATATACACAACTTGACCTAAACACCCACATTAAAATAATAATGGTTGGCATTGAAAAATTGTCCCATGTAAACACCACCTCGCTTCCTTTTCAAATATTTATACTTTGACTAATGACCAGGAAATTAAGGTTCAATAGACTAGAAGAACATTAACCTCTTTCAACAAATGAGTTTTGTAATAGGAACAATATTTATTTTATTTTATTTGGTTTTCAAAAACAAGTTTTTATGTGTTATTAGTGATATTTAAGTAGAAAATTTTATTTTATTTTTTTAAGAAAATTACACGTACAATAAATAAATAATAAAATTAGTTTGTTCATAATAATACTTCAGTTTCATGAAGAGAAAACACACTGGTTTAACTCAAATTAACCTGTTAAATCCACAACTCTATTTATAATATTAAAATAGCCTTGTTAAAAAACAAATAAAAACATTAGGAAATAGGAAAAATCATTTTAAACAAATAAAGAATATGATTTAGTACATCATATTTTAAATGAAATATTTGGATAAAGGGGATGTATATCATCGATGTTGAATATAGCCAAAGGCATTAGGGTTTGTAATTATCCAAAGTCTTTTTGACTAAGCCATGGGATCCCATCTACTTGATCTTTTCACCCTCCTCGAAGCACCCACTTGACAACAATTCAATTGAATTTTGTCATGTGGGAATCCACGAGGCAGGCCAATATAAAAGCATTTTTGTCTCCCTCAAAATCTTGAATTATTTGGTGTCAACAACTCAGCAAGTGCATGAACCGACCCCTTTTTGCTTAATTACTTTTCTTTCTTATGGAATTAAGTATTGATTAATCAATTGATTAAACCTTCAACTTGGACCGATTCTGTTTAGTTTCTTTTACTTTTATAATTGAACTAATGACATTTCCATCTTATTATAGGCCCTGTTTGTATAATTGAATTAATCACATTTACATCTTAATTGAAGTGATTTTGTCTTTGAATATTTGGATTGTAATTTAGGACCACAAAACAAGACACAGCAATGGGTCAATATTGAAAAATTTCATACCAATAGCACTCTCACTACAATCAACAGAATAGCATTGTGAATATCGACAGCAAGTTGGTCCAAAAATTTATATTATTCTCTAAAATAATTTATATTTGTTCAAAAAACCACAAATCTCAATCCTTACATCATCCCTTCGAAACTAGGCATGCCGGCTTAGCTTTTCCTATACTTGACAATTGACATTTGCCCACCTACAGGAAGACCACTCCACCGATCACCACCATCTAACTTAGCTCTTCATCACCCTCTTTTTTCTTTTTCTTTTTTAATTTTATGAGGGTTATGTGCCATTTAAACAGGGCCCCTTTCTAGCAGGTCTTCGGTGAGTGCTCATCTTCCTCGATGAGGTGGTGTATAGACTTAAACCTATTTGTTTTATATAAAAAAAATATATAATTTTTCAAATGAAACACTTTGAAAACACATCCGCCCGATCCCGAATAGATTTATATATATATATATATATATATATATATATATATATATATATTAACTAAAAGATAATTGCTGTAGGTTTTTTACTGTTTTCTCTACTGTAGCCTGTGAGTTATATTACTGTGGACTATGACAGTGTCAAGACCATCGTGCCCTTAATGAGGCTGGCTGTTTTAATTTCATTTTGGGGGTGTATTTGGCTTTTGGCTTTGTGCTTATTGTGTGTGCGTGTGCTGTGTCTCGGGCCAGAGAGGGTGACGGGTTCTTTGCTGAGGCCTGGTCGGGCGGGGTGGGGGATTTATGGCATGATTTCGGGTTGGTCTGAGCCAGCGTGAGGTCGTTTTGATGGCTGGGTTTGCTGGTTCCGTTGGTTGTTCTGTCAGGTATGCTATTGTCCACTGTTTTGCGTCGATTTTGGGTTTGCTTTGTGTGGTTTGTTTGGGTTCATGAGTTCAATTTCTTTGCTTTTCTTTTCCTTCTTTTCTCTCGGTTTGTGCTTTCTGTGGGCTGGGTGTTGGGTGATTGATTTTATTGGGTCTGTATCGGTTTGCTTTTGTTGGTGGGTGCTGGGCATTTGATTTAGTTGGGTTCGGATTGCCTGGGTTTTGTGGTTTGTGTATACTTCGGATCACTCTTAGGGTTATCTGGCACCAGGTGCATAATCTCTATCTAAGAAGAGCTTCCTCAAAAAAAAATGGCAAGTCATCAACCTGGAACTAGAGGGATCATCCAAAAATTGACCACAAAGATCAACTAGCGTGATCATTTTGTTTCATTTTAGATATGTGCAAAAAAGATTTGATGTTTTTCTTGTGGCAAGATATTCCATTGAGGTTTGCTCTGGTTTTGATGCATACTTGCATACACATGCACTTTCATTGGAGACAATGAGGAAACTTCATGGGTTCCCTAACAAGCCCTCACGGATGAGGGTGGCAATTCAAGGATGAAAGACTGAAATTATAAATGAGACCCAAGTTCACCACTGGAAAGCCAGGGTGCTACAACGATGATGGCTTGATAGGTTTTAGGAAAACTGGTACTGGCAAGTAAAAGTATCTTGCAACGGTGGATAATACCGGATGCACTACATTTTTTTGTCTGGCCAACCCTAAAGGTTAGAAAACAAGAAAAAGGTAAGCACCTATAAATCTATTTGCACCAGGGCAATGTAGGAAAATCACGACAAATAAAAATGGATTCATTATAATTTCCTGGCTTATTCAGTCATACAAGCCTTCCTGCTCCCATACATCAACAAGAAAATCCACCATTTCCTGCCATTTGAATCCAATAAGCAATGGGGAATAGTTAACTAGATTTCCAAACAATAAAACAGAAACCTGAGCGGGGAGAGACTTACAGCAAGAGGGACAGGTCGAGCGAACGGCTTGTTACTCCCAAGTAGACTCTCATAGGTGGCATTCCAGCTGCAAAACATAAGAGTAAAGAGAACATGAGTTGACAGGAGGAAAATACGAAAGCCATAACATAATTGCAGGCAACAAATTCCACAAGGATGTTGTTCGAGGACTATAGTTAGACAAATTACTCCCGTTGCAAGGGCTGTCTGATAAACAAATTCCACAAAGGTTTTGTTGCATTTGCTATGGACAGACCTCATGAGGACATAATCTAAAATGTGATTAACTAAGAATCTGAAAGTCAAGCCACTGTCAAACTTGGAAAATTTCATGTTAGTATTTGAAATTTCATATAATTAACTTGCAGCATGGACCGCCCATACAAAGAAGAATTGCCAGAAAGTTAAGGTGTTTAAATGGCTCCCTGCCAACAAATTAGTGCTTCACATACTGGGGCTTCAAATGCAATGAAAGATATTTCACCTTATTGTAGGCTCCCGAACTTGCTTCCTGTTCTGAGTCTTTTTATTTCCAAGCCATTGCTGCCTTGTTTGGTTCCAGAGAAGAAGACCTACAGTCAATACTGCTTCTGTTATTGGAATACTTCACATGAAGGATGCCTTGGTAAAGAAAAGGGCAAAATGAAAGGAAAGAAGTAAAAAACTTGCAAAATTCCTCAACACAAAGAACAACAAAACTTCTATAAAGGCTGTAACAGCTTGTAGCCTTGTTACAATTAAGCCAAGTTCCAAGTGGAAAAAAAGGTTATAGTGGCATGTTAATTGAGAACTCCGCAGAAGTGCACATTACACACAGAACAGGCAATAATCAACTTAAGCAAAATATATAGCCAGTAAAAGACTTGAACTTGCCACGATTAACAAATTCAGAAGAGCTGCTAGTGCTTCCAGCATTATTATAGGGGTCAAGCTGCTGGTTTAATGTGCTAATTGATGAAAGGCTTCCCTGGGAATGCATTGCACTATTCTCCATATCACAAGCACTGGTGCTCCAAAAATCGTCCGATTTGCTTGACTTTTTTACTACTTGTTTTTTAGCTCTCAGTCCCTTTGATGATGCATCTATCGCAATAATTGTAGGGGGTTTAGCACAGCATCCAAAACAACCTCTGCTCTGTTACAAACCAGGTTTCACCGCAGATATGATTAGCAATAACTATAAAAATTTGATGCTCAAGTGTTCCAGCAAAGGTAGAAAAACTTGAAGCACCGAAAAAGAAGAAATGTAAAAGACCTCCAAGATATAAAATCATACCCTCCCCAACAAAAGCAAAATAAAGAAGATAGCCTTCAACATTATTCCAAGGAATAAAGATTCAATTTCAAAGTTGCAACGAATCATCCAATAATTTACTCAAAACACAAGCAAAGCTTGTTATGATAAATAGCAATAAAAAAGGGTGAACTAGTCAAGACACAAAGGGTACTGTGCAAAAGTTGCAAATTGATTTGCAGGAAAAGAGCAATGACATCAAATTATTTTAATCATTCACCTGATGATGAGCACAGATATCAATCAAGGTAAACTTCTAGGGAAAAAAGCCAGACGATATATTTGAAAAGAATCATGGATCTTGCACATCCAAATACCTATATATTGCTACAAAATTGAATCGACAATACAGCTTGAAATGTACAAAAGAACATTCAGCATTTATAGAAACCTTCCATGATAGAAAGCTCTCATCACCATAATTTCCTAGTGCCTTTTTTGACAAAAAAAAAAAAAAAAGAAGGAAAGAAAGAAAGAAGAACATTTAGAAAAACAAAAGAAGAAAAATGAGAAAAAAGAAAGAATCATAGATGTAGAAATATGATACATCTTCTGGATAATTCAAGGCTGTGACAAACTATAAACGGAGCCAAAGGGAAATAACAATACTAAAAAAAACCCAAAAACATTTGCAAGTACTTGATCCATCCAAACAAACAGAACACATAAACATTCATCAGAAAAGACACGTACTCCACTCAAATGGCCTTGGCATGAATTCAGTTCACGCCACAGTTCTAAACATGACATGTACAAATTTCTAAACGTATATAAACAATCTCATAATACAAGCTTCGCGTGCTTCTGAATTAAATCATTAGTTCATTTCTCAGATAATACTAAAAAAAGAAGAAAAAGAAACGGATAAATACAGCAATGAAAAAAATCTCCTCACACTGAAAACAGCCTTGCATTTGCTCTTAAAAGATTCCATCCCCAAAAGCAAAAGAGCATGGAAATAAGCCCCGGAAAACACTGCAAATGAACAAAAAGGTTTCTTCCCAAAGCTTCTCCCAGATTGAGTCAAGAAAGAACACCTACAATACATACCTCCTACAAAAAAGAAAAAAAAATCCTATTCAAAAGAACAGCCCTGCGTATACTATATCCAATTAGCCATTACTTCAAGGAAAGAATGGCAAATCTGAAAAGCCAATACATGCTTCTCTTGTTCACTCCACATAAAGCTCGCTTACAAGACAAGCAAACACGACAACATAAGATTCCAAACCTTAAAAAAAGAAAAAAAAAGCCAGGTTAAACCACACAGACATCTTGAAATCCCTATATTCCAGTGACCCAGAAAGCTGGCAAACCAAAATATACAAAGAAAAAAAGAAAAAAAAAAGTGCCCCTTTCCCATCAAGTGTCAATATTTGTAAAAAGCTTCAGCCTTTACTAATAAACACAGTTTTCAACAGTTCTTTTTGTCTTTAATTTTCCTGAAACACTTTCAAGAAAAACGAAAAATTCTCCACAAAGTGAACAAACAGGTGTTGTAACGTATAACAAACATTAATATTTTCACAAAAACTGAAAAAATCGTAACAGGCCGGCCGCCCTGTATTATTAAGGGAATCAAAAAGCTTACCCCATGCATGCAAAAGGATGACAGATCCAGGAAGGAAGAAGTCCACACAATTGCATTTACAAGCGTAGCAAGACAGATTGTTTTTGCCAAAAACTAAACCCAGGAAGGAGAGGACTATCAATCCTGCACCATTAATTAAAAAAATAAACAAATCAATTTCTAATTTCTTTTTTGATAAGAGCATAAAAATGGAAAATAAATAACGGGTTTGGTATGATTACCTAAAAAATGGCATGACTTGATTGGAAAAGAAAATTGATCGATGGATTTTACTCTCCTTCCTGGAAATTCTTTTTGCCCCCCCTCTGGTTATTGATTCAACCAAAGGGTTCCGTGTCTCTGATTTTTTTGTTTTCTTTTTCCTCCTTTCCAGTACAGGGGCTGGTTTTGAGGGATGAAGAGGTTAAAGTTTATCCCTGACAGTAAAATATGCAAGTTATGGTACACCTGATTTCTGTACTCGTTAATCACCGTTCAGATTTTGAGATTTAACGGGGCCCACGACGGGGCTGCTAATTGACTGCAGTTGCAGCAGCCAGTCAACTTTTTATTATTTCCGTGCAACCTGCGTTGCCCCGCAACCAAAACATCGAAATTGTAGGGCAGTACGGTAATTTTGGTTTTTCTAGTGTTTTTTAAAATATATATTTTATTTGAGAAATACATTATATTGATTTTTTTTTTATAATTATGATATATCAATTTAAAAATAAAAAATATTTCAATATATTTTTAAAATATATTTTGTCTTATCTACAAAAATCAATCATGAGTTTTGAGTTGTTTTCGTTTTAAAAATATTAAATTAATGATTTTAGATATTTTCGAGTGATTTGATATACAAATATTAAAAAATAAAAATATATATTTTTAAACAAAATTATTTTTGAAAATACCATAATATCCGAAACACAAGCCTCTAACAGCCTATTTTTGAACATATTACCAAAATCAACCTGTCTATTTTAGACATATTTATTATCCACCTCTAATTGCCTATTGACTATAATTATAAACTCGACTTGTATTTATAAATTAATTTGGCGAGCAAACAATTTAAATTGAGCATTAATGTAATTTTTTTTTTAAGAAAAGAAGTTTATATGACTTAATAAAGTAATATAATGACCAGTCAACCCCAAAATATCAATTTTATGAAATTTAGCTAACTTATAAGAGTATATTTTTTATTACAGTTGTTATTTTTTAAAATATTTTTTTCCTCGTAAATAATTAAAATAATATATTTTTTAATTTTTAAAATTTATTTTTATATTAATACATTAAAATAATTTTAAAATACTATTTTTAAAAAAATTAAAATAAAAAATAAAATACCTAGAAAATATAAATTTAATATTTTTTCAGTCAAATATATTTTTAAAACACATCATAACATAGTTTTAAATGCAAAAAATATAAAAGTCAATGGTTAAAACTTGTGTATGTTAGCATTTTAAAAAAAAATGATTGAGAAATTCAACTAATCATTTCATTCGTTTTTGAAATTTATATTGTCCTAAACAAGCATAACCTGATAGTAAAGAGTTTGTGATTTATACAACAAGTCTCGAGTTTGAATCAAGAAATGCACCCGATATAAAAATTTAGAACAAATAAAATTTTACTCGATTACCCGAGCTAACAAAAATATACTTTTCAGGAAATAAAGTTTCATCTTAAAAAAAGAAATTGATATTGTTAAGCTCAATGTTTATGTTTTACGGATAATACTTGTTTATATTTCATGTAATAAATAGCTAAATCTATCTCTTCTATATTCTGATGGTCTGATTATTTCATTTTATTTATTTATTTATTATAGAGGAGTTCAATTTAAATCTTTTTTTTAATCAATATCGGTACCCTAAAACATTTTAAAATATAGAAAAAGTACAAACTTTTTTTTTTAATCTGTTAAAATATTTTTAACATTTATTTATAAATGCATGGTATCCCATGGCAGAAAAAAATATTATAGAAAAAACAAAAAAAATGTTTAGTTAAAAAGAAAAATAAATATATTTTTAAACAATTTTATAAAAAGATTCTACACTTAAAAATAAAATAAAAATACAAATACTCCGTCGTTTTGCTTGTTTGTTTCTATCTCGATTAAGCAATCAAAAGCTACCTAAACTAATAATCCCTATTAATTATTTCAATTTTCTCAGTCTATTAACAGCTTGCTTTAGAACGTGGGGGCTTGCAATTAGTGGAATCACAATTCATTAATAACAAGAGGGTGCCTTGCCATGAATGAGTATACAAGAAATGAGATGCCCTCTTCACTCAACCACTGAAAATGATCGTATAAATCATCATCATATATATTTTTTAGTTTTTTAACCATTAAATGATTGGAAAAATATTAATAATAAAATCATCGATAATATATTTTGATAAAATATACTAATAGAATTATAGTCAATGTTTCTATTGACGAGAACATTATCAATGGATTCACAAACAAAAACTAAATAACGACGATAATTTTATTAATGAATGCTTTCCGTCCATGTATATATATGAAAATGATCGTATAAATAATCATATTTTTTCTTGATTTCTTTAACTAATAGAATTATAGTCGATGTTTATGTTGATGAGGACATTACCGTTAGAATCACTAATAAAAACTAAATTACAACGATAATTTTATTAACGAACTCTTCGCGTCAATGTATTGGTAGAAAAACGATTACCAATGAAAAATTTTATTGATAAAACAATTAATCTTGTAATTATAAGTTAGATTTTTTATTTTCTTCTTGACCTAGTAAGTGAAAGTTTGTGAAAAACGGATTTAGGGCTACATATTATCATGCATGGCCACGATTGCCTGAATTTATACCACGGCCGTATTGGCTTTCCGGCCACCAGACCGGGTGGTTTGAGGACAGCAATAAACCACGACCCGACATGTATCTATCAAAAGACGACATGTTTTCTTCAACCAAGCTGGATGATCAGGCAACTGGGTCAGCACATACATTGCAATACCATGTCCAGTCAATGCCAGCACAGAGAGAGGCCCATCAGAGCAATTATTACCCGGCAAGAATTATAAGGAAAATACGTGGGAACATGTATTTGTTCACTTTGAATTGTAATAATAAATTGATAGAATGCACTTTTTCTTAAAGGTTAAAATAGTCTTTTTATTTAGTTTATTTATCATTTTAGAATTGTTTAGGGTATCTTGATATATTTGTTATATATATAAATTACTCTTGAAGACAATAAAATGATTTTACTAACAAATATATCAAGATACCCCTAAACAATTCTAAAATGATAATATATATAAATTACTCTTGAAGACAATAAAATGATTTTACTAACAAATATATCAAAATACCCCTAAACAATTCTAAAATGATAAATAAACTAAATAAAAAGACTATTTTAACCTTTAAGAAATATATATAAGAGTATTTTTGATATTTCATATTTTTTGCTATAGTGTAATAACTCCTTCGTTCTTGAGCTCAAATTCTCAAAAGCTTATTCGTCATCTCATGATGTATGTTTTTTTTGTAATAATTTCTGGGTTTCAGGGCAATACAATGTAGTATTTTATTTAAAAAAAAACAAAAATAATAATATGGAAACCCTTTTGTTAATTGATATATCTATATATATCACGCTTCGCTATGATTGAAATTATATTTTTTTCAACATAAAAAATATATTAAAATAATAAGATATTAAGATTGTGCAATTTCTTTTATTATACTATAAATTTAAGCAAAATAATCAATATGTGCAAAGTTTTTATGGGGCGCAACTTTCTAATAAAATATATAAATTTTAAGTTGATATAAATATATTTGTTTAATAGGTATCGACAAAATCACCATCATAAAATTATCATCGTTATTAAAAAAATAAAAAGATTTGGATACCTGAATTATCGAATTCACTGTATTAGGATTATTTTATTTCATAATCTAATTTAATTTAGATACAATAATAAAATAAAAATTATGAAAACACCTATGATAACTAAATAAAAAAATAAATAATTGATTTTTTATTTATAAAAAGAAGAAAACATCATCAAAAATCTATTGCAAAGTTACTATCATTATCATGACTATAACAACTAAAATTATTATCATCATTATTGCCAAAACAATTAGAATCATTAAATTATTAAGAAAAAAACAAAATATTTTTATAAAAAAGCAAACAAGAAAACAATAAAATAAACAATAATTAAAACTATCATTTTTATTGCATAAACAATGAAACTATACAATTATCTTGAAAGATAAAAAAAACTTAACAAAAAAAATAACAAAAAAGGAATGAAATAAAATAAATATTATGAGCATAAAAATATTAGATGACCAGAAGAACAAATAAATAACATAAAACACTAAAAAAAAGAACAAAGAGAAAACCCGATGGTGTGTCCGTATGACATGTCTACATTAATAAAAAATAATAAGAAATTATATAATTATCTAAGCACCCCTATATCCAGCAATAAACACGAAAAGCCAAGAGTAAAAGTACCATAATGCCCCCGGCAATATAGCTTCTTTTCTGTCTTTTCGAAGGGTATGTAAGTAATTGTATTGTGCACAAATATGTGAAAAATCTAAAATTCTCTCCTCTAGCCTTCATCTTTTTGTTAGCTTCCAAGGGTAAATAGATAGCTTCACTTTGCAATAAATGTTGAAAATACCAGAACACCCCCGACATCGAGGGTTAGTTTTTTATGGTTCTAGGGGTAAAATAGTAATTTCACTGTTAAAATCCACAATGAACGTAAACAGTGAAACCTTGATGCACATATATAATAACCTGTATAATTTTTCATCATGCATATAAACGTAGATTAATGTGGATTGTGACAGTAAAACTATCATTTTACCCTAGAACAAAAAAATTAACTTGGGACCACGATCATTTTCGATTTTACAAGGGATATAAATGGTATTTTTTTTTATTTTTTTCACAATAAAACTACTATTTTATCCTTGGGTGCTAAGAAAAGGACGCAGAATGGTGAGAGTAATTTTAGTTTTTCATAAATTTGTGCACAATAACACTACAAAATAACCCTAAAAAGACAAAAAAAGCCTTGGAGCCAGGGGTATTGTGGTACTTTCCCCCATGTGTTTTTTGTGACTATCATTGGGTAAGGGTTGTATAGGTACTTTATCATTTTTTTATTATTTCTTTTTCTTAAACACTACGACACGCCAACAGTGTTTTATGCAAACATGTCATTCAGGCGGCGCGTGCGGCGTCTTTGAGCGGTGGAAACTGACCATCCACCATTTAACTTGGAGCATCGCCATGTCCTCTACCTCCTAGTATGGCACATGTCTGTGAAAGGTGATCGGTTTTTAGTTTTTGCTTTCTCTCTTTTATTGTTGGATATTACATGTAAGTTCTTAATGTTTGTGATTGTTTTATTTTAGTCTCTGCTCTTTTGATTTTGTTTTTATTCTTTATTTCTTCAATTGAAATTTTGATTTTGTTCAATTGTGTCCTTCAATTAAAACTGATTATATATGTTAATTTTCAGTTCAGTCCTTATTGTTTTTATTTTTGATTTGTTGTTGGTTCCTTTAATTTTTTCGGTATGTATGTTTTAATTTCATTATTCAATTGAAATTGGTCATATATGCTACTTTTCATTTTGGTCCTTAATCTTTTATTTTTTCAACAAAATTACATTGTAATTTTTTTTTAAAAATGTCTTTATTTGTTCTGGCCCAATGTCTTTATTTGTTTCAATTTTGTTCTTTGATTGGAATTAATTATATATTATATTTTTCATTTCAGCCCTTATTCTTTGAATTTTTTATTTGGTATTAATTCCTTTTATTTTTCGGTCTTTCTTGAACAATGTTTATTTTCTACTTGTATTTACACACATATGCTTTAAATTTTTGTTGTTTTATTTTTTTGTTTGGGTTTTATTTTTATTCGATTCAATCCTGAAATTTTAATTTATATTGACGATCATTTAAAATTAATATTTCTTCTTTTTACTCTTTTTTTTTGTGTGTTTTGTGCAATTTTTATTTGTATTTCAAGTAAGATGATTTTATGATTTCATTGTTTGAGCAATAATAATGATAATTTTAGTGATTATTTTTTGTAAAAATATTTTTCCTTTTTTTATTAATTTTTGGGGCAATTTAATAATTTTAATTTTTTGGAAAATAATATTGATAATAATTTTAACTGTTATAGTCATGATAATGATGATAATGTAGGGATGAATTTTTAATGATGTTTTTTCTTTTTCTTTTTGTAGATAGAAAATTAACTATTTATTCTTTTATGTGATTATTGCAGATGTTTTCATAATTTATAATTTGTTTGTTGTGTTTAATTTAGATTGAATTATAAAATAAACTAGTTCTAATACAATGAATTCGATAATTCAAGTATCCATATCTTTTTGTTGTTTTTAATGATGATGATAATTTTATTAAAACTTATTAACAGATAAATTTATATATTTGATAGAAAACTCAAACTTCACAAGCAATCACATGATTGCAGCTTGTTGTGTTAGAACCTCCAACTCCAAGGAGTTGACCTAACGGTGGAGGCTTGGGATCTTGAGTGGGGTACCCCTCCCAGGGTCCTGAGTTCGAATCCTGCAGGCGCAAACAATTTTCTTGGAGCCATCGGATTTGGGCGAAGCCCATGAATTAACCGTCCCGTAGATCTTGCCGAGGCACTTATGGGGCATGGGATTAGTCGGGGCCCAACGGCTCTGGATCACCCATTTCAAAAAAAAAAAAGTGTTAGAACCTCCTGATATAGGATTGTGTTCTTCATACACTCGGCCGCTTAGTGATATCCTCGGCTGGAAGATGAGCTCTTCCAATCAGTACTGTTTCCCCAAGATTGGATAAGCAGGATTCATCGATCTTTGGGGGTGTTTGGGAGTGTGGTTGCGATAGCTTTTCAAAGTGTTTATCGTGCCGAAATATATCAAAATGATGTTTTTTTATTTTTTAAAAATCATTTTTGAAATCAGCACATCAAAATGATCTAAAAACACCAAAACATATTAATTGAAAATACAAAAAAAAAAAAAAAAATTTCAAATGATCACATTTTCTATCTTCTGGTCCTTGCAGCCCTTGCCTTTTCTAAATCAACTGTCGCCAAGAGGCTTGAACCTCTGTTCCCGATTTTACAACAGCAATGCATGAACAAGAATCACACACAGTAAAGTTCAGAAAAAAAGAGCTGGTTTTGCTGCGAAAGAGGGAAGGAATACCTCTGATGATAGACAGCAATATTTTGATCTTTTGACCATGTCTAGACGTCGTTTGCATGCCAAACTTCCGAGGACCTTCAGTCTCCAAATTGTAAGAAAGTGATAGGGGATCGAGTTGGTGCAAAAAGATTTTAGGCATAATAGACCAGCAAGTTCATGTTACAAACCCTAATCAAATGACTAATTTTGGCCATGCAGGAAAACGTCTAAGCAAACATCCTGGGAAAATAACACTTGCAGATGATATAAAGGATTTCCCTATAGAAAACCTGAAATGAAACCTGGAGCATGACTACACATCTCCTTCAGCTTTCTTTTCCATGACTAAAATTACATTACTGAAAACTGATCTGGGTTTTCAGAAAGCTACCGATCGCCTCTGACGTCTTGATTCAGATAATTTATAAAATGTTACAAGTATAGCAGCCTAGGTAATTGAACTAACTCAGATTGAAACAGTGAGAAGTAACTTTGCAAGGATGATCAGGTATTTCAGCAGAATGTTTCCTGTGCTTGAATCGGGCTCAAATACACCAGTTTTTAATAACTCACTGAAAGATTCGTTAACACCAGTTTCCCAGACCATTAGAAATCATCAGACCCATGTTCTTATTGCCAATCATTTACTCAAACTAGAAGTGAACTCAAGACACTCTATCCCATCTCTTTTCTTGTCTGTTCTGCTAAAAATGCTCTCAGATTAAATTGCAGTGCTATCCAAGTAAAGAACATAGGAGAGACCATGAATTTTAGTTAGAACAACACCACAATTGTTTACCATTAGCATCAAGAATCTGAACAGCACTTCGTTTCTAACAAGGATGTAGGCTAATTATGATCTCGTGTTCCGTGTATTTTGCTCTCCCCCCATCTTAATTTTACCTGCAACAACCACTTTTTTGTTTTCATAGCCAAGCGGTAAAGGCTACCTCATCAATCAAAGTCAAGTCATCCACACAGGGTGATAAAAATTGGCAAGAACTTAAAGTCCTCGTCACTTGCTCCAAGGAATTTGCTATTACTTTTCAGAAAATCAGGTTATAACTTCACCGTAGGTGTTATAAAAATACAAATACTGACTTTTTTGTACTTTATTTAGTTTTAATGTCTATAAAAATAATAAAATCTAACATGTTTTGTTTCATTTAAAAATTAAACTTTTTTTTTTATAGATAACCATTATGAAATTGAAAAAAAATAACTAAATAAATTATTGGAGATCAAATATATTGTAATTAAAAAAAATAAGAACTAAATCTGATATAAAAATCAAGTATCAATGAATAAAATTTTAAAAAAAATTATTAATGCAATAAATTATTCAAGAAAAACATTGCAATGAAAAAAATAAGGAACTAATGTAACAGAAAAAACAAATAGTGAGATCTTAGCAAGAGTTGTCATCTAGTATTAATATTACTATAAAACTTGATAGTCTGTGAGAGTCTAGGTAAAATAATTTATTGTACAAGGAAAAAACATATCACTCCTAGTAAACTCTAACTAAGTTAAATTGTATTGTTGTTTGATTGTTTTTCTAGGAGAGTCTCCATCTCATTGGGTCAAAACCTAATCGTTTTAAGGCTCACATTTAAACATCACTTTTATTTTTATATCTTTAATACCTAAAATCGTACTCTAAAATATAGTTTTACACCTTTAAATATTAAAGTTTACATCTGAATCCTAACATTAGAAATGTAAAATGAGCAATTAGTGATAGATTTTTGATATTTTGATCAAATCCTAAAGGATAATCATGAATTAGTTACAATATCTATTTTTGCATTTTAAAAGCAAGAGAAAAGATGCAAATATTTTTAGTTTTTTATGAAAATATGATTGGAAGAATTTTAGGACTCCACCATATGTATGAAAATAATTTTTTATTTATTTTAGAAAAATGGATTTTTTCTTCTTCTTGGAAATTCATGAGAAAATTAGGCATTTTATACCAAATTCATATCTTACAGTGTAAGTAAGGAACACAAGTTACTAGTGTTAATCATGAATAGACACATAAAACACATGCATCAACTCACAACACATTGTCATTGAGTGCGATGCCGCAAAGTCGAGGGCATGCTCTTTCACAATGGGGTCTAATTACCCACAAGCACTTGATCCAATGGAAAAAAGACCTTTCATTATAGTTTTTTTCACAATTAAATTTGTTTAATAATATTTTTAAAATAATCTTATTTAATGAATGAAATTTCAGGCTTCGAGGTCACGAGAACAATAACAATTGTATTTAAATCTTCGATGGAAATTCCATTGTTTAAATGGATCTAGGTCTCTAAAAACCTTGAATGGAGACCGCGGGTCAATGTTTAGCTTATAAGATTTAAGGTTAATATGAACTTAAATATTATTTTCATTATGTTAATTTGTTTAGTTTATTGAGATTATTGAAAATTTCCTTTTCTAGATTTAATTGGAAGGAAAATTTAATTGGAAGGAAGTTGATGATGATGATGCAAGAAAGGTTTGAGAGAATCACACTACAACTAGTTAATTTCCGCTACCTTCATATTTTTTTTTCAAATACTATAATTTTATTTTTTTTATTTACTAACAAATAATTTATTTATACCATTTAGGTATGCATGATTTATTGTACAAGACATAGAAAAAACAAAAAAATATGAATTAGCTGAGAGCTTCCAAACTAGAATGACATGACATTCTAGAAGGAATTTAGACCACTATACATCTTTAAGGGTATATGAGCGGATTATATTGAGCACGTGACGCCTAAACATTTCATTTGATTCTTAAATTCTAGTGTGCAGAATCATAATCGATGTTTTCCAGGTTCAGTTACCACACACATTGGCGGCTCTATGCTACTCGTTTCATATGCAAAACAAATGATAATTTCTTTTTCTTGTTTATATTATTTTTTCTTATAATTTCTCTTACTAGTATTTTCAAGTGACAATATTTTTTGTTGTAGGCTATGACTCTTAGACATGAAACATTATTAATGAAGTTTTTTTTTTTTGTTAAGATGCATATGCAAAGTAACAATCATAAAAAAAAAAGTGCAACATTAGTTCATGGATAATTATGCACACCAATTTATGTATATTGCCAAAACATTTTCTTAAGTCATTATTTTATTAAATTTTTTCTATTTTTTTTTTTTTTACTTTCTAGAAAACATATAATAGCCGGTTAAAGGAGAAATACATGGATGATCTTTCAACCCATTTGGATTTCAGTCTAAATGTATGGTAGGAGGCGGGATCATCGATGGATCCGATAGAAACTGGATCTATGAATTCTTTAACACTACAAACAGCAATTTATGAACGACCCGTAATGTTTTGATTGTTGAAGCCTCGTCCAAATCAGTAAACTTCAGAGTTTGGGCGACTTTAGCTGAGAAAACGCTTAATAAGACAACCGGACATCGAGCTAAGATGGTTCAATTGCGCCTCATGCTTATGCATACACAGGGTGATCCATGTGCTTCTTCTTTTTTGGCTCTACGGTCCCAACCAACCTCTTTCTTATTTTGTATCGTCTTTATTTTAGATTTATTGTATTTTAATTTGAAATGTAAAGAATTTTATCTAATTCAAAATACATTTTAGTTTTTATATTATTTTATCGACGAACAATTTTTGTTTATAAGAACATTAATAAGATAAGTATCGCCGGATAAAAAGTTCAAATACCTGTAGATATTTATGTTGATAAAAATGTTAATTATAGTAGTTTAACAACATTTGCAAATAGAATCAAAGAACAATCACTACAACATTAGTGTCTCCATAAATAACCTTAACCATAACGTTGACAATATCATCACCCAAAGGCAACAAGTTTCAACCACTTTAGGGGTTTTTTTCTCTCCTAATCATGCCTGCGTGAAAGACACACTGACCCGTACAAGACCAGGAAGAGGGGACTTGGTCTTCTTCCACAGATTAAACTACTGCATTCACGGGTTGTTTAAAGTCAATTAACTAATCAACTTCCAACTGAATTAATCAAGCCAGCTGCTGCTTTTACTCCTATGGCTTTGACTTTGTGTGAAGTACTATTGGATTTGCTCAATAATTTAGAAATAGTTTCATCGATCTCTTAATTTTTACTTTTAATTTTACATTTAAAATTAATATACATATACATACATATATTTATTTATTTCTCTTGAATACATTATATATTAAAAATTAATCTCGATCTATGTATCCATTTGCTTTTATTTTGTTTCAATCTTTTTTTTTTGGAGGGATACATGGATCATCCAGATTAATTTTTTATATATATTTATGAAGTTTTTTTTTTGGATTTGAGGAAACTACGTCTCATGAAAAATATATTTTATAGACCCAAATAAACGAGTAAAATCTCAATTGTCTCGAGCCCTTACAAGAGGTGTATGTTCTGCCTCAAACTCAAGACTATTATATAGATCTTAAATTATTTACCATCACACTGCATCCTTCAGGGACTACATGAAGCTTCTATAGCCATAAATGTTATTCAGGTTCGACACCACACGATCATTTTGTGGCCAATTTTTTTCAGTGGAATGCTGCTGGCTATGGTTGAAAGAATGTGTAAGCATTTAATGGTACATGAAATTAAGTTTCAGGTAATATTGACTCAAATGCAAAATATATAAATTTATCTTATTATTTCAGGATCTCCTTTTTTTGGTTATTGCAAAATTAGCTAATTTCACCCTTAATTTCATTTTTTTTCTCCTCAATTATGTCCTCAATTGATTTAATTGGGTATCTAATTTGTGCAATTATGACTGATCTCAACTATTTCTTCTAATTTTCTTCAACAAAACCCCAAATTGCTTGTTTGTGAGCTGAGAAAATCTTTTTTTTCTTGTGAAAATAATTTTTCTGAAAATTAGAAAAGGATTAGGGGGACCTAAACTTGAGTTAAGAGAAACATAAACCTTACCATTAATGGTATTTATCTTCTCTTCGTTCACCACGAGGTCACTCTCCATCAATGCACCATGAGGTATATACTATATAGAGTCTAGACCACACCACTCTCTATACTTCACAAGGACAACCAAGCTCATAAAAAATGTTTATATTCTAGAATAAGGTGATGCAATCATGAGAACCTCAATCCAGTCATAAAGTTTTCACCCAGTCATCACCAACCCTTGAAATTTTTTTCTTCTTCATTAGTATATAATTAGTATCTATTTGAGAACATGGTTAAGATTATTTTTTTAAAAATTATTTTTGACATCAGCACATGAAAATGATATCAAAACACCATATTTTTTAAATTTAAAATAAAAAATTATTAATTTTTCTTAAAATTATTTTTAAAACACAGTGCCTATCTCTTAGCATTATACGGTGTTGACATGTATTTAAACTCTTTTGTTTTGAGTACTGATATAACATGGTAGAGGTTACTTAGATGGGAAAAGCAAAGAGCATATGTTATCATTTATTCCATTTGGTATGAAATTTGCCACGGTTTTTTCACAACACAAATACATGAGTAGGTGAAATCTTTATTGCAACTTTAGACTTTTTTCCCATCCAATTCACCGACAATTCACATAAATCTGTCTACCTATTTAGGGCAATGACAACTTTTCATTACCTCTTCACCACAACCCCTTCATTTCTTTCCGATCACTCTCGTACTTAACATTATCATTATGATCTCTGCGATGTTTTGCTAAATAGTCTGCCCCAAAACATGGTACAATCAAAGAAATTCAGAGGCGTCAGGCAACGCCAGTGGGGGTCCTGGGTGTCTGAAATTCGCCACCCGTTACTGTAAGTCTCAGACTCATCCACTCTCTTCATTAATATGATCATCTACCTCCTTGGGAATGTAAAGTGATACCTGTTTTTAAAAAAAATGTATGGCTGTAACCTAGCTAGCCAGCCACATTCTGATATGGGCATTTCTCTTTACTGTAGAGATATGGGCTAGCTTGGGATATTAATTCAATGTTTCTTGTTTGTTTTGTGTGTAGGAAGAGGAGGGTGTGGCTGGGGACATTTGAGACGGCTGAGGCAGCCGCAAGAGCTTACGATCAAGCGGCTATATTGATGAACGGACAGAATGCCAAGACCAATTTTCCGGCGAGTCACCTCGATCAAGACATAAATCTCGGCGAAGATAACAACTCTCCCTTGCCTGCCAAGGAACTGGCTGAGCTACTGAACTCGAAGCTAAGAAAGTGTTGCGGGAAAGATCCTTCTCCTTCACTCACTTGCCTGAGGCTTGATAATGACAACTCTCGTATCGGTGTGTGGCAAAAGAAAGCTGGTTCTCGTTCAAGTTCAGACTGGGTCATGAAGGTGGAGCTTGGAAATTACAATAAGAAGACAGTGTCGCCGTCGAAGGCTGAGATTGAGCCGGAAAAAGGTACGGAAGAGGAGGATAAAATTGCTATGCAGATGATAGAAGAGCTACTTAATTGGAATTGACCTTAATTAACCTCTATTTCTTGTGGGGTTTAGACATTAAACCTTCGTTGACCTTTGTCCATGTCTTACATTGTATCTAGCTTTTACAAGAATCCCATCTCCATTCTCTTCCTCTACAAGCTGTCCAATTCCCCCCATGTATAGTTGCCAATCATAGAGCCCCACCTCATAATCCCCATGCTTTTAGGTACTTAATTAGTCTTGTGATTGGTGACTGGAAATATTGTACAAACCAATAAGCACTTGCTTTGAACCCTAGCACAATTTCTCAATTCAACTTGTGTTAATTAAGGGCCACGAGCCTAGATATAGCTTGTGGAGTGCATGTCTATAAAACCAACTTGCCTATGTGCAAGGAGAGTGATCAGCCATTAACACGGTGTTCATCTGTGATTTAGTACAATTGCAGCAACAGTTGTGGAAAAGGTACATATATTAGATCCTTTTCCAAAAGTGTCACGCATAGCTACTTTTCTTTTTTATTAGCATGGTTGTTTAAATTAGATTGCGTGTATCTTGATTAATTTCACAGGTCTTGAAGTTAACGACTATCTAAACTTTTAATGGTCATCACATTAACAATAATAAGACTCGAATTTAAGACCATAAAAAGAATAAATCTCTTATTCTCAAACTTTTACCATTGAACCACTTACTAAATATTTGTTGTCTTCTTGTTTATAGGTGTGAGAATTCAGTCTTAAGAATATTGTAAGTACTTAAATACTTGTGAAAATAAATTTTTAGACAAATACATACATGTATTGTTGATGCTTGTGTGTCGTATAATATGATTTCATCGATGATTATTTTTTTAATGTAGTTGAAAAAAATTAAGTTACTATTTATAATAGATTTGACAATATATTGATATTAAAAATAAAATATATATTTTTTTTTAAATTATTTTAATATATTTTCAAGCAAAATCAATCTTTATTACAATATCAAACACACACTTAAAAGAAAACATATAATTCAAGTAAACCTACACTATCCCAAAAAAAAAAAAAAAACACGTACATACAACACCATTACGAAATATAATAATTTCACAAATTTAATTAAGAATTCTTTAAAATTCTAGATATAAACCTTTAAAAGGTTAAAATGGAAATTTAGTTATATAGTTCGGAAATTAAATTTCAGACTATTTAAATATTTTATATACAAAAGTTAATTCTTTGAATCTTCTATATTGCCAACGTAAATGCATGTAAATGTCCCTATTTTGGATCATCATTGGGTAAACAATGCAGCATTAATTGGAACTTGAAGCCTGTAAAACTCAAAAGGCGAGAGAATTTTGATTAAGACAATAAGGTTATCATTGATCATCCCACAGGAAACTTATACTTGAGAAAAAAACAGACTGACAATGATCCAATTAATTATTTATTTGAAAGAGAAATTCACTGTAAATTAAGAAGCTGCAGCAATTCTGTATGGATGCAATCATTACGATAATGGCGATATAATGCTGTGAGGTGTTCGTTTTAGCTATCAATTAGGAATTGTATTTCAAAAATATTTTTGAAAAAATTGAATTTATTTTTTATTTTATTTATTTTTAAATAGTATCTGGATATTATTTTCATATGCTGCTGGTATCAAAAATAATTTTTAAAAAATAAAAATAAATATTATTTTAATACATTTCTAAACAAAAAAATATTTTCAAAAATAACTTCAATCACCCTTCTAAACCGTCACTAAAGCATGTGACTATGTTATATATGCAAGCTTTTTTGAAACAAAACATTAATTAATTTGGTGCTTGGCACAAAAAGCTTTTGGCACTTTACAATATCAAAGCATTTTTCATAACTATTTAAAGTGTACCATCACCATATAATTGTATTATACATGTGTGTTTTCTACAAAATATTAATTTATATTAAATTTCCTAAAAAAATAAGAAGAGGATGAAGTTTGAAATTTCATAAGGATCGATGTAGAAATTTATTGGAAGAGACATATGTCGGCAGTTTTGGAAAATTATTTCTACCCCATAAAAATTAACATGTTTGGGCACCTTCTGAAATAAATAAATATAACATGAAAAATATTTACCTGAAATATAATTTAACAAAAATACTTATAAGAATATATTGGATCAAGTAATGTGTAGGTGATAAATACTTTACACTTCACTTAACATTTCCTTTCAAGGTTTATCATAATTAATTTGATATTCTCAATCCTTGTTTGGTTACAATCATATTCAATAAATATCACATCATCCTATGATATTCTTTTAAAATAGTTATGTAATGTCATGGATGTCATTATAATATGAACTTATAATTCGTAAAGATATAACAACATATTTGTTCTAAAACTCTTCATCTATATTTCCACTCTTAAAGTCACATTCAATAACATTGCATAGTGACACGTGTCATAAGTCAATATGGTTTCCTTGAAACTATCATTATCTTTTATACAAAAAAAAGTTGACAATTTTTTTTTTTAAAAAAAAAGAATTGGTTGGAAAAAACAAGTTGAAAAGAGATATACATGCATAAATAAAAGATGAAGAGACCAAACTCGATTTTTAACAATATCAAAAACTTGATTGTACCTTTGGAGGATCTAAATGTAAAAAAATAAAAATTCAACTTAAATTACTAATGGATGAATGCACATAAAAACTAAGTTTAAAAACTTTATTAGATTCTTAATAGGTTGATTTGATTTTATCTTAGGTCTAGTTAAAGGTTTGATTAAGTTTATGAATTAATTTAAGCTAGGATCAAAAGAATTATATAAGTGCAAAAACTTAATTAGAATTTCAATGGGTTAAATTATTTTTTATTAATGATATATTTTGTGAAAAAATAAGTTTGAAAACTTAATTTAGTTTAATTGAGAATATTAGAATTTTGAAGGACTATATTAGATTCTTACAAACTTAATTAGATAAAACAAGGGTGAAACTATAATAAAATTGAAGGAATTCAATACCAAAAACTCCTCCACAAAAAGGTGTGCAACATTAGGGTTTGTACCAAACTTTTCAAGGGACTAAATTGAAGAAAATCAAAGTTTAAGGCTTAATTGAGAACTAAATTGAATAAATTACTATTTTGAAAAAAACACATGATAGGTTCCAATTGATTTTCATTAAATACTTAATTGCATAAAATTATCTCAATTAAGGATGTTTGAGCTTAAATTTAAATGACATAAACTAAATTAAAGTTTCTGAAATTTCAATTAGAAAACCTTAATTTCTAGTCTTTAATCTTAATGACATGTCATTTATTTTTTATGAAGAGAAAAGGTGAGAGGTTGTTTAGTCCCTGTTATTTATATCCTTTTCAGTAGGAAAGGCTTATCGATTTTTCATATTCAGATGCATGACCATGGCATCTTCAACCATATCATGCCTTATCTTTAACCATATCATGCCTTTAACCATTACCAATCAACAATGAGATTACCCTTTATAGGGTTATATCACATGAAAGCCCTCAAACTTTTGTTTCATTGCAACCTTATCTAGTTTAGTAGAATTTGATAGTATAATACCCAACATTAGGTCAATCATATTGATCATAATTTCATCGCAGTTGAAGAATAACACCTCTTTTACAAGATCTATATCTTTGTTGTCTCCAATGACAACCATGTTTGTCATGATTAATACATGGAATGTAAACCCCCAGTATTTTCATCTATATTTCAACTATGGAATTCCCAACATTGTCAATAAGTTTCATGAGTTTGATACACATTTAAGAAAATGAAAAAAAAAATAATAAGAAAATAATGGTCTTCTAAGAGGAAAGAATCCATTATGATCTTGTTTCGAAAAACCAACTTTAAACCCATAAATAGTTTTATAACCACCTAACTTTTAAAGTTATAAAAGAAAAAATATACATAAAAAATAGGGGATCCTAAAGAGAAAAAATCACAAATAAAAAAAAAACACATAGAGATCAATATAATACTTAGAATAAAATTAAAATAAAAAGGAATCTAGATCAATCTGAGATAAAAAAAAAAAAAAAGAGTTGAAAATCAAAAGGAAATAAGCAAAGAATCTAGAGAAAGACTCGACATTATATTAACAATGTAAATCTTTAAACTTTAATTAGAGGGTGAAGCTCAATGATCACACACCTTTTTTGTTTTCTTTTTTTTTAAATTAATTGTCATAATATTTATAATGCATCATTTGAGTTTTTTTGTTGGTTTAAAAGCCATGATTTTTTGTTTTGAATTGTTTAAACTTGCTTGGAATATAACTTATATATGCTTAAGTATTGTTTCATTGTTTTGTTTTCATATGTTTTAATATGATAGTATAATTGAAAATATTAGTATGGAATGTTGTTTTTCATGCTATAATATTTGGTTAATCAATTTTTAAAGTTATTGCAAGATGTGTTAAATATTAAAGCTGTTGTGTTTTAGGTTAACTTAATGGGTTTGTTGAAGTTATAAATATTTGTTTGAGCTTTGTCGCACCCCATAAATGATGTGAGAGCGGCGTCGTGGCGACTTTCCCCCTGTGCGCGGGGAATTCAGTTGCCGGGGTCTAATTTTTATTTTCGACCTAGTACGTCCTACCTAAGGTAAGCTGCTTGACGTTTGGTTTGCTTATGATTTGTTATGACTCAAAACATATGTTAATTAAATGGCAAATGGGATATTACTATGTTAATTAAATGGCAAATGGGATATTACTCCGCCGAATATTTTGGATATTAACCCCTTAGGATTTAATTATCCAAACACCGCCAGTGAATAATATCATATTATTCCCGCCGAATATTTTGGATATTTACCCTTCGGATTTAATTACCCAAATATCAACAGTAAATAATAGCATATCATTCTCGTCGAATATTTTGGATATTAACCCCATTAGGATTTATTTATCCAAATACCAACGGTGAATAATAAATTACCTAAAAAATAAGATTTTATATTTTTTTGAAATATTTACCTTTGGATTTTACAAACATGTTGTAAAATCCAAGAATGCAAGAAATTTTTTCTTTAAATCCATGCTAAAATACATTTTTCTTAAAATTCCAAGAGAAGATGGGAGCTGCTGGGGCTTTATGGCAGAGACAATGGTGACGCTGGGGAGTAATATAGGTGGTCGTCGGTGATGGTGATTCGGCCGAGAAGGAGAGAGAGAGAGAGCACTTCGGGTCTGTATATTCTAGAGAGAGAGAAGAGAAAAAAATGGAAAATGAAGGCAGAGGGGGAGAGTGAAAGATAACAGACGCGAGGGCAGAGAATAATGCCCTAATTCACGTGAGATTTTCCTTCTTTTCTCCCAGTTATTTTTTTGTTCCTCCCTCTCTTGATTTAGGAAAAAGGAGAAGACAGAAGAAGATCTTTGATGGTGATAATTTCAGGAAGAAAATCACGATTGATTTTGGTCTGTTTTGATAATTTATGGAGATGAAACGGGAAGGAGAACAGCATGTTGTTTTTGCCGTGATCACCGTGCATTTAAACGTGCTTGAAAAATTCAACGTCCATGCACGCTGGAACACATGATTTTTTTTTTTTTTTTAGGAAGGTAAAAATATGATTTGGTCCTTTTTTAAAAAAATCTTTAATTGCACCCAAATGGATTTAAAATTGATTTTAATGCAATTAAATCCCATCAAAAATTCAATCTCAACCTTGGCATCGCGCGACTTTCTAATCTGGTCCTTGGCTCCTGATTTTCGCGATTTAACCCTCACAAAAATCTATATTATTATTATTTATTATTTTTTTTTATATTATTTATATATATATATATATATTTTCAGAAAAATAAAGAGTCAAAAATTGGGTAGCAACAAGCTTCAAGACAACAAGTTTAATCAACATAAAAGTATTTATACATGGATAATGTTATTTTTGGTTGTTGCCACCATGGATTTATTTATTTTTTTTGCTGTCAGTTTTTATTTCTTGTTGTTTTGATGATTAAAATAAGTTGTTTTAAGAATTCTTACACTTTGTTTACTAGGTTTAATTTTTTGGGATTTTGTTGTATTTTTCTGGGTTTATGCTTTGATGTTAGGTTTCTAGTTTGTTGAGATTTCCGTGTTAATGTTCTTTCGTTGAATATTGTCTTATCTCTTTGATTTTTGTGTCATTTTGATTATTTGTTGACTCTTAAAAATGTATATAATTTTTTTACCACTAATCTAAGACTCTAATGACCTAAACATATTGAAATCATGATGTTTAATCTCTAATGACTTTTTTAAAATTATTATGATGATTCAACCTCAAAATCTTTCATATATTTATGTTCTTCAATTTTATTTAATTTGGTATGCTTTTAGAATCATGTTACTGGGTTCATACATGTTGTTATTCATCAGATTCAAGGTTAAAAAATATTGTTTCATTTAATTTTTTATTTATTTTTTAAATTTTATTTGTGGACTTTGTGGTTGGGCTGAGCATAACACATATGGTTTGGCTGAGTCTATTTTCTATAAGGTCATGTTTGACATCTTTAATCATCTCAAAGGCTTTAACCACCACCATTCAATATTGGAGGCTCCCCTATATAAGGTTGTGCCAAATTTATTTATTTTTATATTTATGCCCAACTTACAATGTGGAAGCCTTTGACTTTTTATCTCAAGACAACCTTATTTGGTATAAGAATTTTAAAATGTAACACCCAACAATGGATTGATGGTGGGAGAGTTATAAGACACCAAATTGATCATGGATTAATCCTAATTAAAGAATACCATCTCATTTACAAGATCCATATCTTGGTTTACTTTAATGACCTTTAATTTGTCATGATTAATTCATGGAATATTCACCCCAAATCATCCATTTTCATTCATGTTTTAACTATGAAATTCCCAATATTTTTTAGAATTCTCATGAGTTTGTTAGACATCTAGATAAAATAGAAAACAAAAGAGGAAGAGGAAAGAATGGTCTTCTAACAAATTAAAGAAAATAACCTTCTATGATATAGTTTTGGAAGACCACCTTTAAACCCACAAATAGTTTTATAACCAACTACCCTTTAATCCTTTATTCATACTTACATTTGATCCAAAAAAAAAAAAAAGTTCTTATGTTTTAGGTTGTTTTTAGTTAGCATGCTAGGTTTGTTAAAGTTGTAAATGTTTGTTTGGGTTTCAAAACAACAAATTTAATAAATAAATAAAAGTATTTAAGCATAGAGAATGTTATTTTTGCTTGTTGTCATCATGAACTTTACTTACTGTTTTTATTGTTGATTTTTATTGTTGTTGTTTCAATTACTAAACAAGTTGTTTTAAGGATGCTTAAGCTTTGTTTTATGGATTTAGTTTATTTTTTGGGGGTTTTATTGCATTTTAGGTTTAAGATTTGTCGTTGCTATTGTAATTTTGCTAACATACTAAAATCATAACATTTAATATTTAGTTCTTTCACTTTCTTTTTTGCATTAATCAAATAATCATTATTTTTATCATTATGATGATGATCTAGCTCTAAAATCTTGTTTGAATATTGATTTCATAAATTTATGTTCCTTAAACATGATGTAATCCAGTATGCTTTTAAAATCATGTCCTAGGTTCATCAATGTTGTTCGTCATTATATTCAAGCCAAAAAATCTTGATTGATTCTAAATTTTGGGTTCATCCATGTGTTCTACATTTATATTTTATTTATTTTTTTATAATTTGTTTGTGGGTTTGAGCCTTTGGGCTAAGAATCACAACCAACCTGGTTGGGTTGAGTTCATTTTCTATAAAACTATATTTGATGTGCCTTATTTTTATCAAAAGAAAGATGCATTTTTTACTTTAAAGCATGTTTGCCAAAAGCAATCTTAATACATTTTTAAAGACTTTGATTTTCACGTAAGATTATATTTGACAAATAAACTCTATTGATTTTCCAACAATATTTATTTTCTTGTTTTTTTATTTCTTTTCCAAACAAATCCTCAAATAATTTCTAAAAACTTTGAAAAGAAAATTCTGAATTTATAATGGCTTCCTGGTGTGTTTTCCAACTTTTTTTATATAATATTTGAGTTATAGACTTACATTGTAAGATATTGACTCAATATTAAATATCCCTATTTTTTTGGAATTTCAGAAGAAATACAAAAAATAAAAAAGTTATTATTTAAAAAATAAAAAATATATGTTTGTATTTCTTTGCATATTTCCAAATTCTAAATTTTTCATGCATATTTTATACAAAAAAATAAACTAAAAAAATAGATTTTTATTATATTTAAGAAATAAAAAATATAATTAATGGTTATCACAGTAAGTTTGTGATTATCCGTTAGGATTTGATCAAAATTTTAAAAACACCATAAAAATTAAAGTTTATTTATTTATATCTATATTTTACATAACATTTTAAGCTTTAAAATGACTAGATTTTAGCCTCATAAGATGAAAACCTTCTTATTAAGAAATTTTTTAAAAAAAAAAACTTTAGACAGACCAACAAATAGAAACATAACTTTAAATTAAAAAACAATCATTAAACAATGCAAGTTATAATAGGTAAGGTGCATTAGGGGTGATGAATCTTTCTCGTGCAAAACTAGTTGACTATAATATTAAGTGACAACTCTTTAACCTTATTAATAATATTTTTATGATTATTTCCTAACATTTCCAAAATCCTTTTCGATCTAAGAGTCAAATTCATCATTAGACTCTATGTATGTCATGACAATAAGTATGCATGATTGAATTTCTATTCGCAACTTCTTGGTTGTCCTCGATAACAAAAATCTTGCAAGTGATATGTCTTATCTTTATATGAACTTAAATATTCATACTCATTTGGGTATCTAACATCAACCAAATAATATTTCTATATGGTAACAAGAAGTTTGTAAGTAATTTCATAAATATAAACTAACTATAATTGTAGTTATAACATTTAATTTTTTTTTTCATATAATTCTCTTCTAATGGTTTTATAAATTTTACATTGAGATTGTTAATACCTTAAAATAATACGGGTATCATATACATTGTCTTTACATCCTACCTAAACAAATGCGAGTTGCATATCAAGACTACATGTAATCATTATGTTTGGCTTCGATATATATTTTCTATCGTGCATAGCATTTGATTTTCTTGATATACACAAGCACACATATATGTGTCATCAATTGTATCATCAAAATTCTACATGAAAAAGCAATAAATATTAAATTGCAAATAATTTACAACAATTTTAAAATAATTTTTACTTGTCATTAATTATTAAGAACTATATTTTGTATTACCATGATATGAGACATATGGATTGGATTTATTGCAATTTACTATGGAGTATTTTAAAATTCAAGATAATATCTATTGCACGTAAACAAACTATCTTGAACACTTCATTGAAATATTGACTAATAGCTTCATATGAATGCTAAAATATTTCTTAAACATGTCTTTTTGAAGCATCTAATGGTACTGTGTAGAGAAACATAGTAACATTTTAAATAACACTCATTATTTTTTAAACTTTTTAAATATACTATTTATCTAAATCATAGCACAAGTTTTGCAATGTCATTGCATCCATCCTAAACATATTGTAACATGCATGCGACATCGCAGAGGTCATTCTACCGTACCTCAATCTTTAGGTGTAGCCATAAAGAATGAAAAATTATCGTTTCTTATAAGTTAAAAAAAACTTAAAGTTATTATCTAATATTTTAGTCACTATATAACCTAACTAGTATTCAAAGTCTGTATAAGAACACTAGTAGTGTATATGTAGGACAATGTCATATCTGGTACATCCTACTTAATATAAGTTATATTGTTATTTGTCTAATTACTAAGACATTGTTGTATTGTTTTTAACCACTAGTGTATCTATTGGTCAAAATAAGTCCACGCCAAAAGAATAGACCAAGATTTTATAGGTCTAACTTAGTCATTGTAAAATGTAAATATACTTTTTTTTTTTGTATATTTAATTTTTTAGTATTGGAAATATATTTTATGTATAAGTTTATAATTCTTGATATCAAAATAAAAAAAATTATATTTTTAGTGTTTTTGAAATATAGACCAAGTTCTCATGGATCAAATAATTTTCTTATTAAATTCAAAAATACATGAAAAGACAAACAAAAAAAAATCTTGAATTTTTTATATTAAAAAAAATGCTAAATCATGTTATATATATATATATATATATATATATATATATATAGAGAGAGAGAGAGAGAGAGAGATTATGAATTTTTTTTTTTAAAATTGAGAAACTTGGTCATATACAATTTAAAATATTAATGTCTTTTTTAAAAAAAGATTTTTTTATTTGTTTTTTAAATTAATTTATATAATATTGAGAAAACACCTCGCGTATAGATCGAAATACTAAATATTAAATATGAGAGGGTAAAAAACTAGAGAGAACTCAATATTAATTAAAATAATCTTCCTAAAATCTGGAGATTTATTGAAATTAAACTAAGATCATATTTGGCAAATCACCATAATATGTTTTAGTCAAATTATTTGAATATAGAACAAACCTTTTTTTCTTGGGGATAGGGACATGGTGTTCAAGGGATCCAAGAGCAGACAACAACTGTATCCTGCACCCCCTCTTTCGGGATATGAAAAATGTTACAAAAATGTAAGAACTAATAATCAGTGGCCCCATCACATAATTCAAACAAAAGAAAAGAAACAAAATAATAATAATTTTGATCGATTGAAGTTAAGTAAGTTTTTCTTTTTTGTCACATGATCAAGTTCATGTGGTCTGAATTAAGTTCACAGCTTGAATCATCACAGAACGCGTCAAAATTTCTTACAAGGTAATAAAGATGAATTTGACACAGAAAGGGACAGTTCTTCGAAGCAGTTGGATGGTCATAAATGAATGCCCCATGTCTATGGTAATGCGTGCTATCTCCTCTCGCCCGGCAACCACAGCTCTGTTGCTTGTTAGAGCTTTCAATGCAAATGGGTGGGTGAGCATCGATGAAGAAACGAGTTATCGGTTTGTAGATTTGCGTTTTTGATGATGTTGAAGTGCTCGATGGCTCTTTGTCAATCCTTCTCTGCATTCTTATTAATGACACCCCTCTCTATTCATGACAGCTCAACTGGTAGGGCACGTACATTTAGATCAAATAACTTGAAGTTTTTTTATTTTTTTTTACTGATTTATTGATTAGGTTGAGCATTGGAAATTTGTAGAGGGTGCGTGCAAGCTACTGGTAGATGCATGTCCCCATGTATATATATTCTGAGAAACGTTGGAAAAAGTAATGGTGATGGAAACCTGATTCTGCAAACTCAGGCTTATCAATGGATTTGACTCCGAGCAAATGATTGGAAATTTGGTGTCAGAGTTAAGAGGATCATTTGAAATAATTAGATTATGAGGTTGATTATGTGCAAAAGTTCTATATAGGACAAATCTGACTATATGATCGAGCCATCCAAATCAGTCAATTTTCAGCTCTAATTTCAACCTTAGGCCTGCATTTTTGGCATAAAACACAAGCTGGTATGAATGGTGTGATGTTAACCAGCAAAACATTATTGTTGCTTCCAACATGCGGTGATAAATGCAGATATTTATGAATAAAATTAAGAGCTCGCAGAGTTTTTATGATCAAATTGAATTTAAAAAATGGGTTTCTTTTTGCTTTTTGTTCGATTCAAGTCACTGTAGCTTCATGTAAGAAATACATTTTGTTCTGGTGGTATTTTATCAAATGTTATGAGTGGCTCTCTCTAAGCATAACTAAATAAATTGCGGGTTTAGTGGAGTTCCAGCTGAGGAAATATCACATTGGAGATCTTTTTTAGTTAAATTGGGTGCTTGTAATCTTCATGGGGCGAGAAATGAAGGGCATAGAGAGAGAGAGAATCAACAGGCTGATAAGAAAAAATGACTTTGTGATCTGATCTTGGGAAGAAAAACCACAAGATTATTCCACATAGGGCGACCGACAGAAAGGACTGTCATTGCAACATGCGAACACTATTAGCAACAGTGATAATAACAGTTCAAAATCCAGCATCTTATGTGACAAAAAACACGACAGTTACTACCATTAACAATATTATGGCGGAGAGCCAAAAAGTATGACGGCCACAAAACATAACTCGGCAACACTTTCAGGTGCTGGTCACATTCTATCAGCAAGATACTTGGCCAGTGAGTTGACAGGCTTAGCAGAGTCGACATTTGCCGTTCCCCTATGCCGAATCTTTATCCGAGCGAGGTAATCAGCTGCAATCCAAGCAAAGCTCAGCATCACTGAAATACCAGCACCATGTGGATCTTGTAAATCCAGAGACTTCTTCACCCAATGAGGATGGTAGGCAACCTGATACCACGCTGACGCCTTCTGCTCATAAAACTTGTTCTTTTCACCATCCTCATGTTGCTCAAACTCTAAATCCATTTTCTCAAAGATTTGCCTGAATTCTTTCTTTAAAGAATTGTAAGAATGTTTGAGCCTCTCTTTCAGCTCTCCTTGCTTCCGGCTGCTGTACTTCGGCATAGACCATATGTGCCCTGTTACGACCTCTTCTTCCCGCTTCACTTTATACTGAGAAAGAAGGCCATTCAACTGCCCATCATACGAGCACTTTCGATCCCAAGCATCACTGATATAATCACTAGCTCCCTCTACTTCAAGATCAGAATCATATGGGATATCACCAGGCACGAGATTACGCTCAGAAGATTCAGCTACACCTTCATCATAAGCATCTTTTATCTGGCGATATAGCCTTCCCAAAATTTTCTCTGACTTGTAGGACTGGTATTCCTCTTTCCCCATAAAATCTGGGTACATTTTGGGTTTCAAATATGAAGGCATGGAAACAATTTTCCCAGTCTTGGGAAAATCAACAGCTGTAGCGGCTAACTCTGCAAGCGTCAGGCAGTTCTCATCCATGGCACCATGCTCACTCAAATCAGCATGAACCACATGTGCATTGCATATTGACCCTAAATTCTCATTCACCATGTTTTTTGCAAAGAATTCTATGATATCCTGTATGCCAAAAATCCAAAACATTAGTAATTTGCCTGGCATGCATGGAATTATACGTGGTTTATCTCCCAACCACAAAATAATTAAATAGCCTACAATCCGAATCCTCAGCGGTATTCAGAAATGTATACACGATACAGGATCTATAAGCATATGTCAAGCATGATTTCCCCTCATATCTGATCTTCCAGTTCAACAACATCATAGAATCAGAATGATGCAGATGTTTTTTTTTCTTGTTTTTATAATAAAAAGGCTAATACCCAAAAAATTTATAACCTTCCTTCAGGTGGATTCCTGGGAAAAGGAATTTGGAAACTCACATCCTTCAGCATGTTTGCACAGACAAGTTTCTATTAAAATCAGAACCTGCACCCCTATATTGCTCAAACTTCTAACATTGCATGAACTAGTTGACATTGATGACTGATGGACGCAAATGGTTAAGAGAAGGTGCAGATACAAGATTTGTAGCTCGGAAAATTGGATGATACAGAACTTGAGAACTGCTATCATATATCCTGGATTAAAAGAGACAGATACAAAAAAGCATCCCAGTATTTTTATGAAAGCTAAAACTGCATGAAGGTTCTTCACATGGGTATTATGCATAAGATTAGGGACATGTATGAGTTACCCAATATACAGAGTAAAGGAGGTGAAAAAACTCTCTCAAGGTAACAGGAATGAAAAATATATATGCAGATAACATATCAAGCACTACAATATTCCACAAACTTCAGAGGTAATATTTGAATAAAGCACATAGGTACCTTATGATTGACAGGACGAGCAAGAAGTTTGGCTTCTGCAGCATCATACTGCATGGGTATCCAGCTCCTCTTACTAGGAGGAATGAGGTTTTCATCCCAGGTGACAAAGTAGAGATCCCCATCAAGATCACTACCAGAAGCTTCATTTGTGTGGGGCCTCTCACCTTTCTGTGGGAAGACAAGGCAATCATACAAGTGGTGAAGTCCTGGGGCATCGACCGCTTCCAAAACCCTTACATCTCCAGGATGAAGACAGGGATTCTTAGCTATTACCACAGTCCCTTTGACAACTTGAAGATTCTTCTTGGTTTCACTAAACTTAGCGCCATGCTTCACAAAACATTTTTCCAAAGATGAATTTGACACTTGAATAAAGCACTGTCCTTGTTCAAGCACCCCTAGCTCGTCCAAGCAGCCCATCAACCATCTTCCAGAGGGAACAAAAATTCGAGCCTTTTCTCTAAGGCCCCAAAGCTGTGCAGCCCTTATACAAGTTAGCATTCCTCGTAAATGAGGTTCCCTATGAGGCTCGAAACCTGCACTCAACATTAAAGCAGCAACATTCTCTTGGTCAGCACAAGATGCAGTGAGGACATCAAATGCAACATCCGTGTTCACAAGCATTTGGTTTAGATTGGAGACCATAGTTTCCTGCATCTTCCAGAATACTTCATCAGGAACTTTGAGACTTGAGAGTAATGTAACTATCTGCCTGTTTAGGAAACCAGGTTGAAACCTAGTCCAAGAACAGATTTCCAAAGTCGTATGGTTTGATTGGAACTTGTTCATGCTCATCCTCAAAGACAAGCGGGTACCGTCACCTTTCTCTGGCCAACAAGCCACCACTCCTTTGCAACCAGCATATCTGATTTGGTAAGCACAGGGGGGGTCAGTATCTAACTTGAGTTTCTCTGCAACTTCCCTGGCAAGATCTGGAGTGATAATGCCAATGCCATCAGAGAAAACATAGCCATTCCTTTCAATATCAGGAAGATCAGAATTAACCTCCTCTGGTGGAACTTCTACAGTCGCATAAGTGGAGGAGAAACACTGACCCATTCTTGCAGAACACTTTGCAATGTTCCTGTTGGTGAACTTCCCCATCCAACTTTTGATATCCAGCACACTTGTATTTCTTTCTTCAGCAAAAAACCAGGCAGATTGGTCCCTCAATTGATTGGACGAGAAGGCAAGAAAAGAGTATCTCCGGCCACATAAATAAAACCCTTCAGTCAGAATGCTCCTCACTCGTTTGAAGATTCTAGTTTTCTGAGGGAAGGAGCTAGAAGTGATGTCTCTGACAATAGGAGCAACATAATAGGTTAGAACATTTGAATTCATTCTCTGCAAGCCCTCATCCATGAAGGTAACTCTGAGAAATCGATCAGCAACATCAATGTATTTCCTCAAAACCCTATTGGAGAGTTCGACTTCAGGTGGAAGGCAGTAGGCTCTAGTTGGAGTGATGACCAGCCTTCTAATCTCTATAATGTCGCCCAAATGTTTTGGATTTTTAGAAAGTTTCGGGTTCTTCAGCAACCATCCTTGGACAGCTTTGAGCTCGCTATAAGCATTGAACACTGGGCGTCTGTAAGTACAGATGTGCTTCAGTGCAGACACATTGACTTCAGTATGTTGATATCTCAGCAAGTCAAAGAAGTCATTTGATAATTGATGCTGATTGAATATGCCTTTATGCATGACAGCATTCACCAAAAACAATACCTCAAAAGCTATTCCCTCCTTGTGATGAATACAAAAGAATGGATCTGACATGGGCATTCCAAAATCCGGTTCATCCAAAATCCTAATCGGTCGTTTGAGGTTTTCTACCTGGACCCTCTGTTCCTTGAGATACTCCACAGCCTTTCTCAGCTTTGAACCATGACGAGGAGGGATTGATACTCTATAAGAATGGCACCGACCAATAGCCCTGCTCGGTGTAAAATCTGTGGTCCGGATCCAAGGATCATCATCATCCAACAAATCAAAAGGAACTGATACATCAATGTCATCATTAGCAGTTCTATACCAGACCCAAGGTGCAGAAGCCAGCTGCAACAGAAGAACTAGACATGATGTTTCATTGTACAGTGTGATCTCATTAATGTCTCTGACCAGGAACTCCAATTTAAAATCACATTTTATAACAGCATGATCAGCTGTATTTTTGAGGGAGAAAGCAGTATCGCTAGAGAAACAAAACCTGCATGCTCCATCAAAAGGATCTACTAGAAAATTTGCACCAGAGGGAGGTCCTCTCCAACCAACAAAGAACTTGTCACGACTAACCAAGGTCCCTATCTCAATGCCCACATCAGATAGCTTGAAGGGAATTGTTGTCCTCCTCCGCTGATTCAAAGTGAAAGGATTTTCAGGCCCCAAGCTAACCTGCAATGCCTTGTTATTCAAGAAGAGCTCACAGCGCCCTGCAGCATTCATAGCACATGTTGTTGATTCAGGCAAGGCAAAATGCACAAATGCATGGGGCACCACTCTCCTATAATCTTCTGTGCTTTTGGTTTTTTTGATGTCAGTGATCTCAAAGTTGGGATAGGACTCAGGAGGAGTCCATGAAGTCTTCAATCTACACCGCCAAACAACTCCAATCGCTCTTTCCAAGTATTCGGTAAGTTCTTTTGCAGTCACATGAATGTCAAACCCACCAACACTAGCTTGGGTTACCACTGTTTCCTCCATTTTATAGTTAAGGATTCACCTGCTGCTAAAGATTATAGCAAAATCTTCTACAAAGAACCTGTTGAAGGAAACATGACAAGCAGAACAGAAATATTAAAGCTTATACATGCTTGCAACACATTGAACATCAACCCAACGCATTCTCCCAAATAAACAAATGAAATAACAAATTCACGACAAGTGTCAACAACAAATGAAATATATAGCTCGGCAATTTAAAGCACAGACTATCAAAATTTCATTCTCTGACTACATATTTCAAATGTAACAGAATTTCGATTTAACCCCATTAACACAAAACCAAAGTATTCACCTTCCCACGCATACAACCATGAAATGCTTAGACATGATCTCAAATGATAACCAAATAGAAACAACCCATTTGAAAACATGGGTTTTAATCTAAAACAATGCCTATTTCATTTTTCCTTCCACTTTCTCATTAACAAGCAGAGTTTCAAATGAGACACATTAATGTGCTCCACAAGAAGCCCCATACCCAGGACACAATACTTAACACATAATCAAAATAAATCAAACGTGTCAAATATCGTATACATCAAAATTACAAAACAAGCTCTTTTTCGCTAAGCAAAATACTGTTAACAAGTTTACGAATAGATACAACTCATTTGAGAAGTATGGGGCCTTAACATTAAATAAATAAATAAAATAAAATTCCAATTCTCTTTAACACATAGGGGTTTTTGAAACTGCGTTTTCCTCGCTTTTGAAAAAAAATATTTTTTTTATTTATATTTTAAAAAAAATTATTATTTTTTGTATTTTTAAATTATTTTCGCCTTGTTTGACATAACGTTTCAAAAAAATTTAAATTAAATTTAAAAAATGAATTTTTTTATTTTATAATTTAAATTAAAAAATTTTGGTTTTTTCAGATTATTTTCAAGTATTGTTGTAAAAAATAATTTTAAAAAAAAATAAAAATATTATTTTAATGCATTTCTGAACAAAAAAAATATTTTCAAAAACAATCTCAGCAACACCATTCAGATATCAAAAATAATTTTTAAAAAAATAAAAAAAATCATGTTAATATATTTTCTAAATGAAAAATATTTAAAAAATAAAACATTTTAAAAAATAAACACAATTCCAATCAAACAATTAATCAGCCACCAAAAAGAATTTCTCCAAACCCCATAAACCCATTTCATATACGAGCAACATTTTTTAAAAGTTACACCCGGGACAAACTAATTATCATATAAACAATCTAAATCAGTGAAAAACATGATCATACATTATTAAAGTAGAAAAAAAACAGGCACTTTCTCATGCTTGTAACAAATTTACCAAATAGAAACAATCCATTTGTGAAAGCTTTCAGCTTTACTAATAAAAACACCCCAAGTTCCGTTCTCTTTACACCTTCTCAGCAACCAAACAGAATTTCAACAAACCCCATCAACCCATTCATTAAAAAGAACCCACCTTCCCATAGCAAAACCCAGGACACAATTGATAACACATGAACAATCTAAACCAATGCGTCATATAATCATATACTGTTAAGATAACGAAACAAAACCATTTTATCAAACTTATAATTAATCAAATGGAAACAATCCATTGGAGAAAGTTTGGCGTTTCAACCAGTAAACCCTAAATTCCGTTCTCTTTACTCTTTCTAAGTGACCAAACAGAATTCCAACAAAACCAATCAACCCCCTTTCATAAAAAGGAACCCATTCCACCATAGTAAAACCCATGACACATTACTACACACAATCTAAATGAAAATGAATCACACAATAATGTATCATCAGAATAAAAGTACTAACCTTTCTGTTTATCCCTTTTAAAGTTATGATCCTGATCAAGCTAGAATTGAGACAATCTCCATGGGTTTTCAGTGAGTTTGAGAGTAAGATAGTGTGAGTGACTAAACAGAGAGGAAGAAGGTGAGATACATATAGCATGTTGTCTGGTTAATAGATTGCACGAGAAGTTGTTCTGGTCAAAGCTTGCAAGTGAAGTTGTTCTGTTCTGGACTCGTGGTTGCCTACAATGAGAAGTTGCTTGGAGAGAGATATTTAAAGCTTTGATCGCTCTGTCTCTTCCTCCAGGGGTAGGCTGTCTGTCTTTGGCTTTTAACATGTTTTTTATTTTTTTTTTAAAGTGATGCAATGTACTTGTATAATATAGGAGTAATTATTTTTTAAATTATTTTTTATTTGAAAATATATTAAAATAATTTGAAATATTAAAACAATAATAATTTTAAAATAAAAAATAAGTTTTTTTAAAAACAGCTAAAAAAAAAGACATCATTAAATGTGTGTGTGTGTGTAGTATTTATCTAAGCTTCAATCTTGGATGAAAAGCATGGGTGCTGCTTTGGATGTTGGCAGGAGCAACATCTCTCATATAGTATAAACGAGCGATATGCCGCGCGATGTGTTGGGGTTTTTTTTATCTATATAAAAAATTGATTGTTTTTATATATATTATAATTATTATTTTAATATTTAATTAGTAAAATTATAATTGAAAAAATCTGTATAATCAAAATGGAAAGTTGTTTGTATATTTTGTGATTGCAGATAACACAGATAATTTTTTTTTTATGAGTTGCATTTTTTTCCTAAGTAATATTAGATTTAAAATATTATAAATAAAAATATTGTAATTATTTTTTTCAAGAAATAAACTTAATTTTTTTTTGCCCTATATAGTTATTTTAATGTTTAATTACTGAAATTGCAATAGATCAAATATGTTCGAAATGAGTTTTTTGCGTTGTATAATTAGTATGTTTGCCCGCACATTGCGTTAGGGTTTTTTTTATGTAGAAAACTACTTGATTTTTAAAATGTTGTAATTAATTGTTTAAATATTTAATTAGTAACAATATAATAGATAAAATATGTAACATATAAATTTTTCCCCCTCTTAGAATGAATAGTTTAATCAAAATGGGAAGTGGTTCGTATATTTTTTAATCGTAGATAACCTAGGTAAATTTGGCACAAAAAAAATTGAGTTGCATTTTCCCCCTAGTAATATTAGATCTGACACATCAAAAATAAAAATACTGAATTTTTTTCCAGAAATGAATTTAATTTTTTTACGTGTTATAATGACTTATTTGTTGTTTAAAAGGAATAGGAATAGAAACGGGAAATGACCCGTATATTTTTTAATTGTAGATAATCTAAGTAAATTTGTGAAATTTTTTTTAGTTTAATTTTTTTCCCCAATAATATTAGAATATTAAAAATAAAAATATTGTAAATTTGTTTTTAAGAAATAAACTTAAACAAAAGAGTATCAAATTTAAATTCAAAGGGAAATTTTTTTTATAAGATTTATTAATTATATTATTATATTAAATGTATTTAATAATGTTGATATTAATTTTTTTAAGGAAAAAATTGTAGGCCATTTTTTCTCTCTCTATATATATTTATAGGCGATAATATTCAATAGATATTAAAACATATAATTAGTTTAACATATTTTATAGAGTAAATGAAATGGGAAGTGGATCGTATATTTTTTAATTGTAGATAGCCTAGGTAAATTTGTCATTTTTTTATGAGTTGTTTTTATTCCTTAGTAATATTAGATCTGACACATTATAAATAAAAATATTGTAATTTATTTTTAAAAATAAATATAATTTTTTTGCGTGCAATAATTATTTCTTTGTCGTGTAAAAAGAACAGTATAATCGAAACTGGAAATGACTCGTATATTTTTTAATTGTATATAACCTAGATAAATTTGTAATATTTTTTTTTATAAGTTGCCTTTTTTCCTCAGTAATATTAGATCTGACACATTGTAAATAAAAATATTGTAATATGTTTTTAGGAAAAAAAATATGTGTTATAATGACTTATTTGCCGTCTAAAAATAACAGTGTAATCGAAACGGGAAGTGACTCGCATATTTTTGAAATCTAGGTAAATGTGTTAAAAAAAAATTCAGTTGTATTTTTTGCCAGTAATATTAGATTTGAAATATTAAAAACCAAAATATTGTAATTTTTTTGAAGACATAAATTTTTAAATAAGAGGAAAAAATTAAAATTCAAAGAGAAATTTTTTTTATGTTATCCGATTTATTCATTATATTAAATGTATTTAAGAATACTGATATTAATTTTTTTTATTCAAAAAATCCTAGGTCATGTTTTCATCTGCCTATATATATTCCTAGATGATAATATTCAATAAATATTATAACAAAAATTGTGCTGCGCATAACTTAACCCGGACACCTCGGTGATGGAAAAAAGGTGAAAAAAAATATAAAAGTAGAAAAAAAGTGAAAAAAATACACCAGCGGGAAAAAAAAAAAAGGAAAGCAACTTTTTCATACATTAATTTTCCAAAATCAGGATTTTAGAGAGAAAAAAAAAGAGGAAAACAACTGAACTTAGTTTTGGTGGCTGAGTGATTCGAACTCTTGCGCGCTGAATTTTCAGCGCCTAACGAACCACTTGGCCACGGCCACTGGTTTTTCATATCTACTCAACAAATATATAAAAAAAAAATCCTTTATAAAAAAAAAAACCGAGCTCATGTAGGCGTGAAACAACAGATCAAATATCCAGTACATAGGGTTTTGTTTGTGTGTGAGCAATAATCTACAATACATGACCCATTTTGTTTTAGCTCTTTTGTAATGGGAAAATAAGAAAAAAATAATTAGAAAATAAGTAATAAAAAAAGCAAGAAACTAATAAAATAAAAAGAAAAGAAAAATGTAACTCAGAAGTAAAAAAATAAAAAGCAAAAAAAACAAAAAAAAAGTAGAAATAGAAATGAAAAATGTAACCGAAATTAAAAAAAAAAAACCAAAAAATGTAACTCGGAAGTAAAAAATAAAAAGAAAAAAATATGTAACCTGAAAAAAAAATGGAAGTAAAAAAAAAAGAAAAAAAAAAGTGAAATTGGAAGTAAAAAATAAGAAGCAAGAAAAAAAGAAAAATGTAATGCGAAAAAAAAATAACCAGAAAAAAAAACACATACTCTCGTAAAGCAGGGAATAAAATTGCCAGTGAATAGTAAATGAATAATTAGAAAAAAGGCAAGAAATAAAAAAACAATTAGAAAAAAGTAATAAGAAAAAAAACGCAAGAAATGAATAAAATAAAAAAAAGAATAGAAATAGAAATAGAAATGAAAAATGTAACAGAAAGTTAAAAAAAAAAAACACAAAAAAAATGTAACTCGGAAGTAAAGAATAAAAAGCAAAAAAAAAGAAAAAGAAAGAAAAATGGAATCCGAAAAAAAAAGGAAGTGAAAAAAAAGAAAAAAAAACCTGAAAAAAAAAACAGAAGTAAAAAAAAAGAAAAAAAGGTGAAATCGGAAGTAAAAAATAAGAAGAAAAAAAATAAAAAGAAATAACCCGGAAAAAAAAGTAAAATCGGAAGTAAAAAATAAGAAGAAGAAAAATAAACATAAAAATGAAAAAAAAATCGGAAGTAAAAAACTAAGAAGAAAAAAAATAAAAATGAAAAAACAAATAAATAACCCAAAAAAAAAAAGCACATACTCCCGCGAAGCAGGGAGTAAAATTGCCAGTGAACAGTAAATGTACAATAACCAACCGATCTCTTTTAGCTATTAGGTAATATCAATTAAATAATCGGTTGATTATTTGGTGTGTGAATTGGGCATTCATTGGTGGTTGGGTGTTTTGTAATGGTTTGGCTTATTATTTTCTTTTTTCTTTTTTATTTATTTTTAAAGTTAAATAATTTCTCAGAATCTAATAATATTTACGGTTATAAAAAAAAAGTGCAAGGGGAAATCACATTTTTAAACAGTATTGAGAAAAAAATTGTGAAGTGTATAAGTTAACCTGGACACCCCGCCACGGGGAAAAAAATAAACGGAAAAAAATTGGAAAAAATGTATAAGTTGAACCAAAAAAGGGAAAAAAAAGAATAAGCACGGTTATAAAAAAAAGTGCAAGGAGAAATCATATTTTTAGACAGTAATGAGAAAAAAATTGTGGTGCGAATAAGTTAACCTGGACATCCCGGTCACGGGGAAAAAAAATAAACGAAAAAAAAAAGTATAAGTTGAACCAAAAAAGAAAACAAAAATGGATCCGGAAATTAGTCATGGTACCCGTAAATTGTCAATGATATCCTAGGTTAAAAAAATAATAATAAGAATAATAAAAAAAATAAAAAGAAAGCAAATTTTCCAGACAATCATTCTCAAACTCTGGATTATAGAAGAAAAAAACACAGCAATTTAAAAAAAATAATAATAGAAATAATAATAGAAAAAAAGAGAAAGCAACTGGAAAGTTGCTTTAAAAAAAAGGAATTTCAAAAAAAAAAAAAAAAGGAAAGCAAACAAAAGCAACTTTCCAGAAAAAGAAAAGCAACTTTGCTTTTAAAATAAGAAAAAAACAAAGCCAAAAATTTGGGGGGAGAGGTTCGAACCCTGCAAGTTCCTGTCAATTTCAACTTTCCAGCGCGCAAGCGAACCGCTCGGCTACAACTACTCATTTATCAATTTCACCATAAACAATATAAAAAGAATCCCTGTTTAAAAAAAAAAAAAAAGTGCATAAACACCCGCGCAGCACTGGAGTAAACTACACATGAATAGTGTCAATGAGTCTTGAGCGACAATAAACTACAATGAATGTGCGATCTATACTCGCACTTGAAAATATTGTAAAATGTTTTTTTAAGAAATAAACCTAAACAAAAGAGTATTAAATTTAAATTCAAAGGCAAATTTTTCTTGTAAGATTTATTAATCATATTATTATATTAAATATATTTAAGAATATTGATATTATTTTATTTTAAGAAAAAAAATCCTAGATCTTTTTTTTCTTTATATATATATTTTAAGACGATAATATTCAATAAATAGTAGTCTCACATACTTTACAGAGTAATCGAAACGGGAAGTGGTTCATATATTTTTTAATTGTAGATAATCTAGGTAAATTTGTCATTTTTTATATGAGTTGCTTTTGTCCCTTAATAATATTAGATCTGACGCATTATAACTAAAAATATTGTATGTTTTTAAAAATAAACATAATTTTTTTGCGTGCAATAATTATTTCTTTGCCGTCTAAAAAGAACAGTTTAATCGAAACGGGAAGTGACTCGAAATTTTTTTAATTGTAGATAACGTAGGTAAATTTATCATTTTTTTTTTATGAGTTGTCTTTTTTCCCTAGTAATATCAGATCTGACACACTGTAAATAAAAATATTGTAATATGTTTTTTGGGAAAAAAAAAAATTTTTTTGCTTGTTCTAATGGCTTATTTGCCGTCTAAAAAGAACAGTGTAATTGAAACGGGAAATGGCTCGCGTATATTTGAAATCTAGGTAAATGTGTCAATTTTTTGTTGAATTGTATTTCTTGCCCAGCAATATCAAGAACCAAAATATTATAATTTTTTTGAACAAATAAAATTGGGAAAAAGAGGACAAAATTAAAATTCGAAGCCATATATTTTTTTTGTTACCCGATTTATTCATTATATTATTATACTAGATGTATTTAAGGATACTGATATTAAGTTTTTTTTCTTCAAAAAATCATAATTCATGTTTTTTTCTCTTTATATATATTCTTAGGCAATAAGATTCAATAAATATCAGAACATATAATTAATTTAACATATTTTAATTTGACATAAATATACAAATATATAATTAATTTGACATACTTTAAATAATATAATTAATTTCAAGAATAAAACTGAAGCAAAACAAAATATTGAAATTAAATAATTTAAAACAAAACCTAGAATTAAAAGATTTGGGACCGAAATGAAACTAAAATCTATAATAAATTTCCATAGAAGGATAAAATTGAAAGAAATCAAACTTTGATACTGAAAATATTAAGGATTTATAATAAATTTGCATGGAAGGATGAAATTGAAATAAATGAAAACTTTGATACCAAACAAATTCCGAATTCCAGGCCAATCTACTCAATTAAAAGAATGAGAACCGAATTGGAACTTCAATATATAATCAATTTCAATTGAGGGATGAAATTGAAAGAAATTAAAACCTATATAATAGCATTAAGGGCAATAATAAGAAAGAAAAACGTTCAGGGACTGAAATAAATTTTGGGAAAAAACAGCTTAGCTGACATTAAAAGTATATATAAAAGGATGTTAATATTAAACAAATATAAAAATATATATCTAAGCCTATGGTGAACAAACAATAAATGTGAAAATTTAGAAATTAAATAGAAAAATTTAATGATATTGGAAATAAAGTAAAATTGAAAAGAAAAACGAAGAGCATATATATATATATATATGAACAGAAATAGAAACTATGCAAGAATTATGTATAAGAAATAAATGAACCAAAATAAAATACGACATTAAAAGTATAATAGATAAAATAAAAAAAAATGTAATAAATTGAATTTAAAGGACAAAATTGAATAAATCCTTATATTGAAATTCCATAATCCGAGCTAAAACCATAAATTAAAAGAATTGGGACCATAATGGAACTCAAATACGTTATTTATTTGCATAGAAAGATAAAATTGAAAAAAATCAAACTTTAACACCGAAATTATTAAGGATTTATGCTAAATTTACCTGGAAGGATAAAAATGAAAGAAATCAAGCTTTGACAACGAAATTATTAAGGATTTATGATAAATTTACTTGGAAGGATAAAATTGACTTAAATCAAAACTTTGATATCAACAATATTAAGGATTTCAGGCAAAAATACAAAATTAAAAGCACAGAGACCGAACTGAATTTACATTATCTAATTATTTTGAATTAAAAGATGAAATTGAAACAAATTAAAATTTATATAATTGTAATAAATAACAAATACACACACACACACACACAAGTTGAAAAAAAAATAACCAGGAAAAAAATATTTTATGGGAAAATATGAAAAAAATAATTAGAAAAAAACATAATAAAAAAAAGACAAGAAAGAAAAAAAATCAGAAAAAAAGTAATAATAATAAAAAAACAAAAGCGAATAAAATAAAAAAGTAAACCGGAAGTTAAAAGCAAAAAAGCAAAAAAAGCAAAAAAAAGAAGAAAAGAAATAGAAATGAAAAATTACAAAAAAATAGACATACACCCGCGAAGCACAGATTGAAATTGTCAGTGAATAATGCGAATGAGTGTAGAGCTACAGTGAGCTACAGTGAACGATAAATTCTGTTTTAGCTCTTACTTAATATTTGTTTGAAAATGTATTTTTAAAAATATATTAAAATAATTTTTTTTAAATAAAATTTTCTTGATATCAACACATCAAGATAATTTAAAAACACCAAGAATTTTTAATTTAAAATAAAAAATCAAATATTTTCAATTTTTTAAAAGTGTTTTCAGATCGTTATCACAAACACCCCCATAATATACAAATGTTTTTTCAAAAATACATTAAATATTTTTTATTTAAAAAAAATATTATTAATATCAAACCATCTAAATATATAAAAACAGATAAATAAAATAAAATATTTTTAAAATGCAGTCAAACAGATATCAAATCTTCCAACAAATTATGACTTTTTTGGCATAGTTATTTTATTTTTGTACATCTATATATTTTTTAATTGAAAATATATAAAATAATTTTTTCATAATTTTAATATTAAAATAAATCAAATGCACTTAAAAATATCAATTTAATATTTTTTAGATGAAAAATATATTATAATGGAAAAAAAATCTATGATGGTGATGATTTGCAACATATAATAATAACTTTATTCCGAATTCGAATTTTAACTCAACCAATTCTCAATATTTATTATCCAATATCATGGGAGTCAAAATTACACGTGTAATTATTTAGTATTTCAATCATTATTTTCCTTTTCCCTACAAAATTGGGATTTTTGTGATGAGTTTTATATTTATGTGAGAAGAAAATAATAATTTGAATTGATATAATATTTTCTTCTCCCCATAAAAAAGAAGCTAAAATTTATAAAATCATATCAAACAAAATTATTTATTTAAATTTGATAAATCAACCTATCCAAAAAAAATGAGAAAAATCATTTTATGCATGCAATTTAATTTGTTTTTGCTTCCCGCAATACAAATAATTTCTGTTGATTTTCTGATAAGGACAAAATTGATTAAACCTATTATTTTTAGACTAAAATCGGTTAATATTGAGACTTTGATGACATTATAAAAAAACGATTTATAGTTTAGGGACTAATTTGTACTAATCAGAAAATATTATATCCTCTCACTCTCCGAGGAGACAAGCACGATGAGGATATTCGAGTTCCTACGAATATTCTATTTTTTTTTATGCCCCGCATTTTCTCTCTCTAACAGCCAGCCGCCTTTAATTCTCTCTCCTCCTCTCTCTCTTAATTATCTCTCATTATAATAAAAGTCAAATAAATAATTACCATCACCAACCATTTAACGATCGTCTTCTCCAGCGGCAGTGATCTGGTGCGGCGAGGAAAAATAATGAAGTTTTGGAAGAGCTTAAGTAATTTAATGGAGGAAACGTTGCCGGATTGGAGGGATAAGTTTTTATCTTATAAGGATTTGAAGAAACAATTGAAGTTAATTTATCCTAAAGACGGTGACAAGCCACTGAATAAGCGGCCTAGGTTGGATGATGATCAAATGGAAAGTGGTGAGGTGGAGAAGGAGGTAATTGATTTTGTTAGGGTTTTGGAAGATGAGATGGAGAAGTTTAATTCTTTTATTGTCGAGAAAGAAGAGGATTCGGTTATCAAATGGAAGGTATATTTTGTGTTTTATTTTAATTTCGATTCAGTTTTTATTTTTGTAGTTCATGGTTATTTGGTTGGTCTTGGCCCTTTTTTTTTATTATTGTTATTGATATTACATGTTTTATTTTTATTTTTATTTTTCAATATTACTATGTCTTCAGTGATTGAATTTTGGGAGTTTTTTTTACGGTTTTTATGAAATTGCTTGTGAGTATTTGGAAAAGAAAGAAAGAAAGAAAGATGCCTAACTCATGGATCATGCTCCCTCCTTTGGAAATGGATCCCACGAGAGGGAGGTAATCTGGATTCAGGGCTCAATTGCATACGAGTGATATCGAGTGTATTGAATAGACTTTTTGGGTTTGAATTGTATTTGTAGAAGATAGGAATTTGTGTGTTTAATGGTTGATGTGGAATTCAAGTGATTGGTTCACATGAACATGAACATGAACAAGAACAAGAACAAGAAAAAGAGAGTGAGATTTATAAACTTGAAATGCATTTTTTTTTTATAAAGTGACGGGATTTGGGAGAATGTGGTTGGAATTGATATGTATTTCAATTGATATGTGATTTTTGTGCCGTGATTGCAATGCAGGAGCTACAAGATAGAGCAGAAAAGGCGAAGGATTCAAGTGAAGAGCTGATGAAAGTAGGGAGGGAGATAGTGGATTTTCATGGAGAGATGGTGTTGTTGGAGAATTACAGTGCCCTTAACTATACAGGTATTTGTCTCCCTTTTCCGTGGTTGGTGAAATGCTGTGATCTTTGTGGATTAAGAGTGGTGGACAGTTTCATTGAATATGATTTATATCCTTTTAAGCCACTAGACTTTTGGTAACATTGTCAATGCTATGGTAAATGGCTTACAAATCGAGACTCTATGGCAAATAAGAATGCATATCAAGTTGACATGAGTTCAGTAGTGCCACTTGATGGGAATTGACTAGACTTTTATGGAGAGAAGTCTCTAACATTGCGTGCATGAGGGTCACTTATTTAGTGCTGTTTGAGAGTGTATGGTTGTTTTTTAAAGTATTTTTGTTTACAATTACATTAAAATGATTTTTTTTATTTTAAAAAAATTATTTTTAACATCAGTATATAAAAATGATCTTAAAAAAAGGCCACTAGGTAAAAAAAAAAAGAAGGCAAGAAATAAACTTGCCACTGAGGTAGCTACGTATCCTTAACCGGGCCTAAGTCGAAGATGTGCCTGGTTTGGACTCATTCAACAACTTCAAATTATTCTTCTGAATCTTTTGCCTTCTGTTTGCAGGACTAGTGAAGATACTGAAGAAATATGATAAGAGAACTGGAGCTCTGGTCCGCGTGCCCTTCATCCAAAGGATTATGCAACAGCCATTCTACTCAACTCATGTACTTAACAAGCTTATCAAGGAGTGTGAGTCGATGCTTGATCATATTTTCTCTAGAAAAGAACCATTAGTCTCACCTCAAATCACTGATGAGATAAGCGGCCATGAAACCGAAACTTCAACTGAAAGTTCAGAGAGGTCACTCAGAATTCCCACCGAGCTTCCCGAGATAGAGTATATGGAAAGCATGTACGTGAAGCTAACACTGTCAGCACTTCGCGTCTTGAAAGATATTCGAAGTGGAAGCTCAACTGTAAGCGTGTTTTCGTTGCCCCCCTTGCAAAGTAAAACGCCGGAGGGGGATTGGAAGAAAGTTAACGTCTTGGAACAAGCAGCGAAATGAACTTCTTCGTTCTGTTTTCGAGAAAATCAGAATTGCTAGCTTGTTAATCTCTCTCTCTTATATTATATACAACATGGATTCACAGACCATGAGATTGGTGTTAAATCATAGCTTAGTGACGCCATTTTATTCCTGTAAATTCTTAAATATTAAAGGATGCTGCCCTGTCATTTATTTTTTGTGGAATATAAATCTGGCTGTGACTTGTATGTTTGCTGTTAACCAATTAATTTCACACCATCATTTTCATCAACTTATGTACCTCAAGGTGTACTTCAGTTTCACCAAATTTTGGTTTAATATTTATGGGGAGATGATTTTTACTTTATTATACATGAGTATTTATGGCTCGGTTTCAATTGTATTTATATATTCAATTTCTGTTATTGACTGAATATTATATATTATTCAATATAAAATAAAAGAGTATTATTATACATGAGTATTTATGGCTCGGTTTCAATTGTATTTATATATTCAATTTCTGTTATTGACTGAATATTATATATTATTCAATATAAAATAAAAGAGTAATATATATATACATATATATATTATAAATTTTATACATGTCTATATTTTGTGTTGAATTTGAATTGAGTTTTAAGTAGCGTTTAATAATATGCATATTTATTATCAGATATACGGTTTCATGTGGACATGTCAAGTTGCCATCAGTTTAACATGTTTTTTTCAAAATATCTTTTTAATCAATTTTTTTTATATATATAAGATGTTATTTCATGTGTAATATTAGAATTATTTTATTAATATATTTGTAAAAGTGCCAATTTGTTAATTCTTATATTTATAGATATTGTATGTAGAGTTGTAGCACAAGCACGCGCCTGTAGCTCAGTGGATAGAGCGTCTGTTTCCTAAGCAGAAGGTCATAGGTTCGACCCCTATCTGGCGCGATGTATAGTCTAACTTTTTTGTCGTTGTTAATGAATGTGGTTCTTGCAGCACACGAGAAAGAGAAACTAACTGCACATTTTGACGTGATCAACCTAACAGAGATTTCATCTTCTTCTTTATTTCTTGAATGAAGTTTTCTCAGGTCTTGCGACGAAACTTCAAAGATGCATGTTTTCAACATTTTCACACCAACCCTTCTTATATAATAATAATATTGATTTTTCTAATGCCCTCTAAATGACCAACCTGTTCCTCTTCTGACTCTGACCTGCTGCCCATCACCTTTACTTATATATATCTCAGCAGAACCGTATGATCCTTTATATAGCTGCACTCAGTCTCCATTGCTTTCTGAGAAACTTTTCAAGGCCTTGATCTCCTTAAATATATCCATCTTTGATAAAAATGTCCGTTGTTGCAGAAGCACCTGGATACCTCCAAGTCTTTTCTGATGGTTCTGTAAAACGGTTTGCCTCAGAAACGGTCCCTGACTCAGCGGGATCATATTCCGATGGGTTCAAGTTCAAGGATGTTGTGATTGACTCATCGAAGCCAATAACCGCGAGGTTGTTCGTTCCTGATCATCAAGGGTCTGCTAGTCAGCTTCCAGTTGTGGTTTATTTTCATGGTGGTGGCTTTTGCATTTGCTCAACCACCTGGCTTGGATTCCATCACTTCCTTGGAGACTTCTCCGTTGCATCCCAGTCCATTGTCCTTTCCGTTGACTATCGTTTGGCACCGGAGAATCGCCTTCCGATTGCTTACGATGATTGTTTCCGCTCACTTGAATGGCTAAGTAACAGCGTAAGTTCTGAACCTTGGCTTAAGCAGGCTGATCTCTCTCGAGTTTTTCTATCTGGAGACAGTGCTGGAGGAAACATTACACACCAGGTTGCTATCAGGGCAGTGAGGAGTAAGATCTCTCCGGTTCAAATCAAAGGATTGATGTTGATTCATCCTTATTTCGGAAGTGACAAAAGGACTAAGAAAGAGATGTCTGAAGGGGCACGTGGAGATGTGGCAATGAATGACATGTACTGGGGTTTAAGTATACCAGAAGGATCTAACCGAGATTACTTTGGATGTAATTTCGAGATGCAGGATGTATCTGCAGCTGAATGGAGTGTTTTTCCAGCAGTGGCGGTTTATGTGGCTGGCTTGGATTTCTTGAATGAAAGGGGCGTGATGTATGCACAGTTTCTGGCAAAGAAAGGGGTGAAAGAAGTGACGCTGGTGGAATCTGAGGGGCAAAATCATATCTTCCATGTGTTTTATCCCAAATCCGAGGCAACTCTCGTTCTTCAACAACAGATGAGTGAGTTTATGAAGATCCATTAGAATCTCAGGTGTATTTCATATAGATCACGGGTGCCTGCTCTCAGTTTGCCAAATCATAGAAATTGACAAAATGCTTGTAGGAAGGATCTCCAGCTTATAATAAATAAAGATTGAAATAAATATTCTCAATGAAGTGCATATCCGAAAATGGTATTTCAAAGTTTCTTCAAAAGGGCTGATGGTGATAGGAGTCGCAACACAAAACATCTTGAACCTTTTATTGCCATAGCAATGGTAGAAGAAACCTCCATTTCCTGCCGTTACTTACTGATCTTTCTGGCTTTGTATTACTGGCTTTCATTCAAAGAAAATCTTAAAACAGACTGATCAAGTGCATCAGCAATTTTGAAGAAATACCAGAAGATTAGGTTGACCAACCCTTTAGATGACCAACCTATTTTTTTTTGAAAAGTTTATTAATAATTCTCAGGTCTTACAAGCTTAACCTCAAATTAAGATATCATTATATAATGTTGAATCTACACAGAAACAGTCGGGGAGCCCATAATGGACTTGTTTTTATCCATTTGAACAAATTAAACACATGACTGGCTGCATTTACATGAATATCTCAGGTCCATTTGTATCATACAGATGCTTCTATCAAGGAACTCCATTTGAACAAATTAAACACATGACTGGCTGCATTTACATGAATATCTCAGGTCCATTTGTATCATACAGATGCTTCTACTCATCAAAAGTGCTCATGAAACCACCGATGAATCCAGCTCCATTGCAATTCCCACACAGCATTTCCTTTCTACCTCTGCAAGATAACTCAATAAATAAGAAGTGATTCGTGTGTGCCACAGTCCACAATATCAGGTACTAATTAAACTCTGGTCCTTGACCCAAGATGAGTATTTACCCACAAAGCCAACATGAATCACCAGCTTTAAATCGGCCATTGAAAAGATCAGCAGAGTTCACTCCACTACCTTTGCACTGAGAGCACAGAACAGCACCTGGTAATTGGACAACGAAACAAAAGTATGAATTAGTAGTAGCTGCATATTCTTTCACAATCCCTAGATGGGCTAATTAACTTCAGTTAGCTTACCATTTCCATCACAGTCTGCACAAATCATGCTATTCGGTTTCGTGTTTTGATTACTCGGAGCAGCCTATTATCAAACTAACAATCAGATTAGCCTATATTTAGCATGCGGTGTACCATTCAAAAGACTTATGATTTTAAACAGTAAGAATGATATGAAATCTGACCTTAACTCTGACACAGCAACGTCTAGCGACTGAAGAGTTGTGAAAAAACTCAAGCACCCCAGGAACACTAATTTCTTGCACACCAGAGATGGTTCCATGTATTCCTGTGAAACGAAATTCAGGGTGGATATACATAAACGCTATACTTGAAGTGCATGTCGTATATGGATGTTTGAGAAATTCACCTGAATCTTGTTGCTTCACTCTAATCGGAAGAACAAACTGTGAGCATGAAGCCATGGCCAATGAAGACAGTTGAGTCAGCTTTTAGGCGACGGGTGGCAAGCATGAGGATTAGATAGTTAATAAATGGGCTTCTTGAAGTCTTGGTGGGCCTTTGTTACCTTGGATGAAACCTCAGCCCATTCTCGTTCCCCCCGCAAAAATTAATCTCGGTTTTCCAAATGGGGCCTACTTTGAATTCAAGATGACATGGAATTTTTTCAATAAAAAAAAAAACCTAGATATTAATATGTGACCGGCCGGGAGCTACCAAAGGAGAGAGACGAGCAACCAGGGGAAAGAGAGCATAGGAAGAGGGCTAATTGCCCGTTTGGCACGTGGTCAACTCGGTGTTTTGATTATTTTTTTTTTTTTAGTTTTAAAAAATGATATTTTAGTATTTTAGATCATTTTGATGTGCTAATATCAAAAATAATTTTTAAAAAATAAAAAAAATATTATTTTAATATATTTCGGCACGAAAAGCACTTTCAAAAGCTACCGCTATCGCAACTGCCCTCCTAAACAGGCCCTAAATGGATCAAGAAAATCAATTAGCTTCCCTAACAAGCCAACTTGCACGACAAATGAGAGAGGGTCAGCGTGGAGGGACAGGATGAAGGCAAGGACGACTTATGTAGATGGCCAATATGGCGGGCATCTGACATCAACAATTAAGCGACACCTGACAGTAAGATAAGGATTAAGGAAGCGACGTCGTCTGATAAATAAAGAAGGAAACAATTGGCAGTACAAAGTACGCACAATACGTATACAACCAAAAGACTGATATCTGAACAAAACGTATACAAATAGACGGTTAGTATTCCAGACATAATATTATAAAAAAAAAGAATAAGGGATCAGATACAAGGGGACTAGAGATAATTTTTTTTGAAACAAATCAATTGTGCAATAAGGCCAGAGTTACCTTGAATCTACCTATAATATTAGCTATTTAGTTTAGTTTAATTTCCAGTTTCCTTTAAGAGCTCCTTTTTGTTTTGATAAACCCTAAAACACAATAACATTGTTATTTTTTTAAAAAAAAATCTAATGAAAGCTCCCGAGAGAGGGTTCTCTCACAAAAGAAAGATTTAATGTAATTTTAGAGTATTACAAGTGATATCAGAGGGCCATATCGAGGAGGAACTTGAGTTTCCCAATTAATCAAAACTCGAGTTTCTCAACATTGATTGTTTATAGCAAGCTTCCATATGGAAAGAAAGGTCATGACTTGGCACCGGGAACTGGATGATTACCAATTGAGAGGCTTTGTCACTGTCCTCCATATTCGATTCAGGCCATCCTCCTATGATGACCGGATAGAAGCACTAATAAATATCAAATAAACCTTTACGGCTGAAGTTTACAAAATCCAATTTGAATTACTATCCAATCGAGTTCGGGGCTATCCGATTCTCACAAGCTTAGCTATTTCTTGGGAGGATTAAAGAAGGAAATACTGATAAGGGTCCAGATGTTGAACCTTTAAAATCTAAACAAAACGTATACAAACAAAAGGCTAATATTCCAAACACAATATTATAAAAAGGGAAGAAGGGATCAGATACAAAAGAACTGGAGAGAAATTACTTTGAAGCAAATCAATTGTCTAAGAAGACCGAAGTCACCTCAAACCTGCCCAAAATATTAGTTGTTTAGTTTTAGTTTAATTCTCAATTTCCTTTAAGAGTTCTTTCTATTTTGATAAACCCTAAAGCACAAAAACATTGTTATTTTCTTTTTTTGAAAAATCCAATAAAAGCTCTCGAGAGGGTTCTCTCACAAATGAAAGATTTAATTTAATTTAAGAGTGTTACATAGTAGTATTTTTTAAAATGAAAAAAAGGTAAAATTCATATGGTTGATTTATATGGGTTAAATAGTTTTGGTTAACTTCATAATATATTTAAAAAATTAACGATAATAAAAATAACCTAAGATAACCGATAATAATAAAAATAAATATTTTTCCATGTTATGAGAAGATAATCTCTTATTTTTTTAAAATATTTTATTTAATAAAAAAAATTAAAATTAAATAATAATGAGATAATCTCATAAAAAATAATAACATGAAACTCAATTATCAGTAAAATAAATGTTAATGATCAATATAATAAATAAAAATAAATAATTCAAGTTAAATGTTAGATTTTAGGTTTTTATTTGTTGATGTTTTTTTTTACAATGTTATACAACTTATAAATTATAAAATGTAAATTTTAATTTTTAAAATTATATAGGTAATGTTACAACAATCAAATTAAAAAAGATCATAATATTCATTTTGTTATAAAAATAATTATGACCACTCTCATAAAAAAAAAAAATCTTCAAACATTATGATCACTCTCAACATATATTCTTGAAATAATATTACAATATATATGAAATTTTATAGAAATACAAAAAATATTGATATATTATTTTTAAATAAAATTTTAATAAATTAGATAAATGCTTTTTTAAAAGTGTTTTTTTATTATAAAATATATTAAAATAGAAAATTTAATTTTTATAATATTAAAACATTAAAATTATTAAAAAAATACTAAAATATATTATTAAAAAAATTAAATATATTTTTAAAATTGATATAAACTCAGCTTCAAATGCAAAAATAAAAAAAGAAAAATGATTTTTAAAAAATAAAAAAACATCATTTTAATACATTTCAGCACGAAACACACTTTTAAAAGCTACAACAACAGCTCTCCTAAACACCCTCATAAACTCAGCTTCAAATGCAAAAATAAAAAAGAAGAAGAAAAAGCTCAGTAGAAATTAACAACAAACCACAGGGCCATTAAGGTCAACTCCAACAAAATATCTCACTATCTCTATCTCTCTTCCTCACCCTCCTTATTATAAAATAAATCATCCACCATCACAAAACCTTATCCCTCTCTCCTGTTGAGCTCTCAGCTTCGGGCCTTCTCACTCTCTTTCTCTCTTGTAAAAAGAATTGTCTTTAAATTTCTGTCTAACCGTTTTACTTTGCAGCAAACCCTAACCCTAAATCCCCTCTTCATTTTACTCTCACAGGTACTCCCCCTTCTCTCTCCAATTCACAACCCAATTTTGCTGCAAAACCCTAATTTTTTAGATCTATCTTCATTTTCTTTAAAAACCCTAATTTTAGATCTGTGTTTGTTTGTTGTAGAAATCATGGGTGAAACAAGAGACAACGATGCTTACGAGGAAGAGCTTCTCGACTACGAAGAAGAAGAAGACAAAGCACCCGACTCCGTCGGAGCTAAAGTTAACGGCGAAACCGTTAAGAAGTGAGTATTTTGTTTTGTTTTGAAAGGCTTGGCTTTTATAAATTTTGATGGAGATTGAGAGATCAGTTGTCCAAGCTTTTTTATTGTAGATTGTTTATGTGCTTTTACTTACGTTGGTGTTTTATCTTTTTGGTGTACCAGGGGGTATGTTGGAATTCACAGTTCGGGATTCAGAGACTTCCTTTTGAAGCCAGAGCTTCTTCGGTCCATTGTTGACTCGGGTTTTGAGCATCCATCTGAAGGTAATATATTGTTATGCGCTTCTGGTTTTCTCAATCTGTACTTTAGTATTGTCTTTAATGTTCAAGTTCTACTCCTGAGGGATTAGTGTTGGAATTGTGTTTCCTAGCCTTGCTAGTAAACTTTGACTTGTGTCCAAAAAAGTAAACAGTTTCTAATGACATCATGCTTATTAATATATAAGTTTGAGTGGCATGCATGACTCAATATTTTGTTTTTTATGCTTTTATCCGAATTTGCTTGCACTTTTATTCGCTGAAGTTGTAGCTTTCCCATGTTTGTTTGTTGATGTCTTTTTTGCACTCTTAAATCGTTTTGGTGCTGAATTTTTCAGGTAATATTCAATTATCACAATCTTGATTTTGGAGCTGTATTCTTCTATGGTAAACCCTTTCAATTAAAGGATCAGAGAGGTTATGTTTTACTTACCAAGGGTTCCCTCCATGCAATTTTCTTTGGTAATTCGTCAGTGCAACATGAGTGTATCCCCCAAGCCATCTTGGGAATGGATGTCATCTGCCAGGCTAAATCTGGAATGGGAAAGACTGCTGTTTTTGTTCTATCTTCTCTTCAACAAATTGAGCCTACCGCTGGACAAGTTATTGCCCTTGTTCTATGTCACACCAGAGAGCTGGCTTACCAGGTAATTTGAAGTAACAAATTTGACTTCCATTTACTCATGTTACTTTTGCTCCGCTTTGCAATGCTGTTTCCTCATTTTTTACTATTTTTTACTTAATAGATCTGTCATGAGTTTGAGAGGTTCAGTACTTACTTGCCCGATACAAAGATTGCTGTTTTCTACGGTGGTGTCAACATCAAAACTCACAAAGATTTACTGAAAAATGAATGCCCTCATATTGTCGTTGGAACTCCTGGAAGAATTCTGGCGCTGGCTAGAGATAAAGACCTTTCTTTGAAGAATGTCAGGCATTTTATCCTTGATGAATGTGATAAAATGCTGGAATCACTCGGTAGGTTTTTATCATATTATCTTGTCCGAGAGGTCCTCTTTTCCCCCCCATCTTAATTTGATATTAGTGTCTTAATCATGCATGTTCCTCATCTCTTGTATATAACTGATATTTTCTCCAGATATGAGGAGAGATGTTCAGGAGATCTTCAAGATGACTCCTCATGATAAGCAAGTTATGATGTTTTCTGCAACACTCAGCAAAGAAATCCGCCCGGTCTGCAAAAAATTCATGCAAGATGTAATGTCCTTTGGTCAGTTCTACTTGAATTTAGAAGTCTTTTCTTTTTAATATTGTCAGATGTCTCTGCTGAGTCTTCTGTAGATATTTAGGATTCAGTTGTCCATCAGGAGTAGTGACTAGTGGTTGCTGTGGGGAAATTATATTTTGTTGAGTTGGGAATCACAAGCCTCAAGTGTGTGGCAGGTGCCCAGAGTGGGGTGTGGTTGTGTGTCATCCTTTTTTTTTGTTTAATATTTTTAGCTTTTTTTGCCTCTGCTAGGATGTGCCCTCCTTTTTTCTTTTTTTAGGGAAGGGGGGGTTGGGGAGTTGGAACTCGTTGGTTGTTGGATGGGGTGGGGGGTTCTCCTTTATCTGTGGCGCCTTCAGTTGAAAAATAGAGTTCTGTTGAGCTACATTGCACTTGCTTGTTATGACCATAAAAAGTACCCGCATGGAGACGATTCATATGGACCAGAATCTCGATTGAAGGGATGCAAATCCATCATTCATTTCCTTCTGGCTAGCATTAGCTTCACGAAGGCTCCTAATATGATTTACTGTGACATTTGTTCCTTTCAGCCAATGGAAATTTACGTTGATGATGAAGCCAAGTTGACCCTCCATGGTCTTGTACAGGTATGCAATCAGATTTGTATTGCTGTTTTACGGTAGTTTTAAAAGAGCTAAACAAGTCCAGGTTACAATGCTAGAGAGCTGGGGTCTGAGTGAGAAGCTAGTGAGGAGAGGAAGAAGATGGGTTAAGCAATAAGAGGGCAGGAAGGAGAGAGAGTTGGGACAGAACAGATGTTACAGAGAGATATAGAATGAGTGAAGAAGATGGAAAGTGGAGATGAGGTCTTACCCTATGGAGAAAGGATATAGATTAATGATAGAAATTAAGGTCTCAAATATGAAATAAAGGAATTGCATTGAGGCTAGCTTTTCAATGGGGATAGGCCTGGCTCTTTGTGAGAGATGTGTTCATCCTTGAACCCTTAAAACAATGCTCCACATTGAGGAACCCAATTGGTTGGTTGGGGGATGGTGATGCCATGCTGATGTCATAGTTCTTCTCTTGACAATACTGCATTATACCAGTTTTTGAACCTCCATCTGACTAGCAAAATTGGAATGGCAGCACTACATCAAACTGACTGAGCTGGAGAAAAATCGGAAGTTGAATGATCTTCTTGATGCTCTGGACTTCAATCAAGTTGTCATCTTTGTTAAAAGTGTGAGCAGAGCAGCTGAGCTGAACAAGTTACTGGTGGAGTGTAATTTCCCCTCTATTTGCATCCATTCTGGCATGTCACAGGAAGAAAGGTTTGTAGATTTTATGAATTATATTATTATAAACACTCTTCTGCAGTCATTCAGGGTCTTTTTTCCCCTCTTATGTTGTATTATACTTTGTTTTGCCTTTGGTTAACTTGGTCTGCTGGTGCATTTATTCTGGAAGGAGTTAATTGTTTAGTTGATGGTATTGGTATTTCTATTAATGCCAGCCCAGGGTCATTTGAGATTTGGTTTGTGTTTGGTGCCTGAATCTTGTTTTTTTGTGTTTGACTACTTTTTGTTACCATGGTTTTGGATTTTTCAGGACAATGTATATCTGAAGTGTTTTTTTTCTTTTTTTGCAAACCCAATGTTTTGAAAAAATCAAAATCTGAGTGTCATATATTCCATTGTTTTGGATGCTGTCTTGGAAACCTTATTTGAGAAACTAGAATACACATGGTAAACTTGTTATTTTGTAGTGGTTTGTTTCTTTGGTATGGATTTGATTCTTTACTTGGCTTCTTTCTAGGCTTTTACACCTTACTTTTTCTCTATGCATCGGATGTTGTATGTTGTTATGTGGTCATGTTGATTTTTATGACCTCGATGAAAATGAGTTGTGGTTTTAATCTTAGAAATGACATTTTGAGTGCATTTTAATTTCAATAATATAATGCACTTCTGTTCTGGCACTTGGTTAGCTTGTGTACTGTAGTTGTAATATAGTCTTAGTAGTTACTATGTTGAATTTTTCACATTTGCAGGTTGATGCGATACAAGGGTTTTAAGGAGGGTCATAAAAGGATTCTTGTTGCCACTGATTTGGTTGGCAGGGGTATTGATATTGAACGTGTCAACATTGTTATTAACTATGACATGCCAGAGTCTGCTGACACTTACTTGCACAGGGTAAATTCAACTGAATTTGTTCAACATATCTCCTTTGCTGGTATTCCATTCAACCGTATCATATTTGTTGAGATGTCTTACAGTTGTGTTTCTTTTTCCTAAAAATTCTATGACAGGTTGGTAGAGCTGGTAGGTTTGGCACAAAGGGCCTTGCAATTACCTTTGTATCATCAGCTTCTGACTCTGATGTTCTCAACCAGGTCTTGCAACTAATTTTTGTTTCATCAAATTTGAGCTGTTCTCTTAAATTTCTTCCATTTCAAAAACTTAATAGTTTGATTGCAGGTTCAAGAGAGGTTTGAGGTGGATATAAAGGAGCTACCAGAGCAGATTGATACATCTACATATAGTAAGTTTTTCAATGCACTTTTTTCAACAAAAAAAAGGGAGTCGGAAGAATATTATTAATCCATTTTATTTCGTTTTTGGGGTGTGAATAGATCTGATTTTATCCTTGAAAACCTACGTGGCAAGTATGATAAGTTAATTAAAATAGTCAGTTCATTGCATTGTTCATGTCATGTTCACTTCTATTTCCTTTTATCCTGAATTTTTTCATTAACTTTTTGAAATACAGGAGCTGTTTAGAATATGTTATCTACACTATTTTATCTTGTTCTATGTTTATCCAAAAAGCAAATAAGAAGAGACCATGCTGTCTTTGTTGGCATCTTCTGTTCCTTTTTAAACTTATGGGATAGTAAATCAGTACACACTATATTAGTGCTTGCTGGTTAATGGGGGAACAGGCATCACCCCTACTTTTTTATTTTTGGCTGCCATTTTGTTTCCTAACTCTTATGTTTATGGCATTGTTGGAGTAGCATGGCACTACGTGCTCATTGTTTGCAAACATTTTCATTTGCAGTGCCATCTTGATGGAGAGAATCAATCAAGCGCATGGTAGATTCTGATGGTGCAAGTCCCTTTCTATCTTATTTGTCCTGCAAACTACTGCCGAATGCTTGTATTGGTGAATCTCTTGGGGCCGTGCTTTATTAGACCTAGACTTTGCTCATGAATTATCGGTACAACAGTATCAATTTGCAGCATAACTAGGTTAGATTGAGCGCCATGTTAACATGTATTAATAATGTTTTAGATGAGCTAAAATTGAAATATTTTAGTGCTTTATTACTTCTTTTTTTAATGCTAGGTTAGCCTCGGTGGCTTTTGATTGGCAAGGTTTTTGGTAGGTTCTTTCTATAGAAGGGATTTGCTAGTGTTAACAAGAGCAAGTGTGCTTTGGTATTAGTAATGGATTGAGCAACACGTGTAATTAATGTGTAGATATGAGGGGCTGAGCATGGAGAGATTCAACATATGGGAGATAAAGATCGTTAAAAATCGTTGTCTAATCGGGCCATGGGGTGGGTGGTGTCATTAAATCAACTCGGAATACAATCCGGTTCTTCTTTTAGTGGTTAATCTGTAGACATTGGTTTTAGCGATAGGTTTTGTTATCATGGTTCTGTTTAATAGTTGTAGAAATTCATGCCTGCGTGATGGATATGATGTGTTCAACTCTTGGTATTAGGGTGAAATGAATTGTTTGTTTTGGGTCTCAAATTCCGATGATCTCCCCTTGTATTTTATTTTTTCATAAATTTATCGAATTATTTTTTTATTTAAAAATTTGTTTTTGATATCATATGCACATGATTTAAATACACATGATTTAGAGTGAAAATTTTTTTTTTTGGTAATACATACGAATTGTCGAGGCTATTAAATCTCTTTTTTCGATAATGTTGATCTCCGAACTCTATTTATTGTTTTTATGACCATGTTGAACTCTCGAGATCTTTTGATGGTTTGACTTGAGAAACATGTTTTGATTAAAATGATATTGCAACTCTTGAGATCTTTTGATGATTTGAGACTATCTGTATTAGATAAATTTATCCCATTAAAAAGGTACATTAATAAAATACTTTCTTATATTTTATATTGACCTTATATATATATAGATTTCAATTTAAGAGTCAGGATATGTTATAATATACACTTTAAACATTAAATGATAAAAGAGTATTTTTATCATTGTAGTTGTTTCTTATTAAAGAAAAGAAGTTGAATGATACGTTGTCCAGTCTCTATTTTTGACAGTTTCGGTTGATCAAGTTAAGATCTTCAAATGTCGAAATGTGGAGCTATAAACCTTTATATTAAGCAAGATCAAATTCAAATGAAAGACATTTTCTCTATCAAATCATGGTGTTATTGGTATTTTTTATTTATTTTTCTTATAAAAGGTCTACAACACTTCTATCATGATCAAGAGGTCAATAAGATAGTGGTGATTGTTTAGGCTGGTTATGTGTTTGGCCCTTTAATTCTATTTTTTTTTAAAAGTTGTTTTTGATATTATGTTCATTTTGCTAGTATTTTTTTTAATTAATAAAAGAATATAAATAATTGTCACAGTTTTAAAATTTATCATGGGATTGACTTGCTATAAGGATTAGGTTATCAGATGAGTTAATTGTTAATTTTGGTAAAAAAAAACCAAGTTACTAGTTAACAAGGGTTACAATAAGGATTGTTTTTTTTTTTTTTTATTTATTTTTATGTTTGATCCGTTTTGTTCAAATTTTTTAGTTTGTTTTTGTGTTTTTAGCAAGTTTAATCTATTTTTATTTTATTTTTTGGATTTTTTTCGAGTTATATCAATATTTATTTTTTGGTTTATGATGACCTAGACTTTTAAGTTAACTCAATTGGCTCAACCTAATGGTAAAAAAATAATCTTTATTTATTTCTTATGTCTATTTGGTTTGTCATGTTTTTATTAAAAAGTGTGTTTAGCAAACATCTTTTTGCTAATTTCAGGTTGTTTTATTTTAGGAAAAATGGGTTTTACTAAACAAAGCCTAAAACAATATAATAAAATCTTTTCTTGCATATGGACAAAGATTCTAAAATTAGTGTAGCATCCTTTCAAAGAAAATTTAAAATATGTTGATTTGTTTAAAAAAACATTGCAAGGATTTTACAAAAAGTTTATAAAATTCCAAATAACTTTCACCTATATTTAAAACATTATTTTTGCCAAGACAATATTATTCACTTTTAATATAAAGGATTCAAAATCTAAAAAGAGGTGATATCCAAAATATTATTTGGGACAATAATTTTATTATTCATCCTAATATAAGGATAAAAAACTAAACGGGTTAATTTCCAAAATATTATTTTGAATATTACAACTCATTCACTTCTTATATAGAAATAAAATTCATAAAATATTTTATCTGAAATATTATTTGAAATTATACGGTAGCAAAAAATTCAGTTTTTTTTCAAGGAATGTGACGTGATAACAGAAAATTTGCGATCTATACAGCAGGTTTCAAGTTCGAATCAAGGTATATATTTCTTATAAAAATCTGAGACACGAGAGTTTTACTCGTTCATCTATTCCTATAAAATATATTTTTCAAATGATGAAGTTTCTTTGCATAAAAAAAAATCAGTTTTTCACGAAAAAAGCTTCAATAATAATTAAGAATATTTTACTTTTCCAAACTGAGCGTCTTTCAGAAAACCAGGTTTTGCTAATCGTAGCTAACCAGACATGGTAGGAAAATAAAAAATCAAACATCATTAGACCACAACAAACACGACCACATGTGACCATGACTGGAGAAAAACAATACGAGAGAGAAAATTGCAGGAGGAGAAAGGAGGGGGAAAGGGAAGGTCAGGCTTGGATCGCTGGGAGGTGCGTTTGGACCTGCTACCAGGTAGCAGTCGCGGGCATGCTCCCAAGCTGCAGCCCCGTTGCCAAATTGTTTTCCAGGAATCCTCTTCATTCCTTCCTTTACATAGAATTTATTTTGATTCCAAAACTAACCTAGGATCCTCCTGGAAATCTATCTGTTAGAGACGGATTTTTAGAATCCCAGATGATTTTTTGGGCTGAATTTTCTTAATATTGCAACTGTGATGGGGACGAGTTTTTAATATGAGAAGCATAAGAAAATTATAATTCTCTTAATGTTTCTTTTTTAGAAAAGATTTTTTTTTCCATGATCCTAATAGGAGATATTCCTCTTTCATAAATTAAAGATTTTATGGTTTCAGGTTTCCTAGTCTGTATCAGAAACCAAATATATAATATTATATGCATGCATGCATGCATAAATAGCAAAGAAAAATAATATTTAATTTTGACATTTAATTACTATAAAAAATGCATTAATTTGATACTCAGTATGTCTACTGCTTACTAAAGATATACATAAATACTGGAATAAAGAAGATGCTATCGATCACATCAGTGCTTAATGCTACAATACTTGAGTCCCTTTATTAGAAAGATAGATGATGGTAAGAGCCTCTTAATTCATGGTGATCTCCCCCTTCCATGTTCTTGCAACGCCGCCGCAGCCGCAGAAGCTACTGTTATTTTTGTCATTAGTGTTCACAACTGTAGTTTCTGAATGCAGGGCGTTTATTTCAGCTTTTTGATCCTTTGCATTGCTGCGTCTAGTTTTGGCTTTGGACATGGCCAAAAGGTTTTTAATGTGGTTGATTTTGGTGCCATAGGAGATGGCCAGACTGATGATACCAACGTATATACTTCAGCCCATGCTTTCATTATGTTGATTAGTTAACAATCTGTTGCCATTTTCTTCTTAAATAATGTTTGGTTATTGTTATCGAATAAAAGAGATGGAGATTTCATTCTGAAACTGCTGTAGAGAAATTTCTTTCCAGTTTCCGAATCTTTTCTACCTGACTTGGAACACGGATTAATGAAGGGGATTTCTCAAATCGTGTATGCTATCTCATTATTGTCACTTAACTATCGATTATGTGCATGTCCAGGCCTTTTTATCTGCATGGAAAGCTTTGTGTGGAGATGATGCAGCTCAGGGCACACCTTCTCTTCAGATACCCGAGGGGAAAACATTTTTACTGCAGCCGGTGAAATTCCAGGGTCCATGCAAGTCTGTCTCTGTTCAAGTTCAGGTAAAAAGAATTTCAGGTCACGCACTGCCTGTGAAATTGACCTTGCCGATTAACCTGCTATCAGGATTTAAGTTTTTGTTTTGACAACTATTAAGAGTACAGGTTGAAGGGAAAATCATCGCACCCAGCACCATTGAGGAATGGAAGAACTGTGAAGCAGATTACTGGATAACCTTTGTGGGCGTAGCCAATCTCATTATGTATGGATCAGGATTAATTGATGGCCAGGGTTCGGATTGGTGGATGCGTACTGTGCAAGCCAACAACTTAAATGTCATAATCTATACTTACTGCTAAATGCAATCACTTCCCTGAGTTCTTTAATTCTCAGTTCATTGAAATGTTCATCAGATAGAAATTAATATCTACTCATTGTTCCGTTAATCTTCAGGCCCGTGAGATAGCGTGCAACCCCCCCAGTACAGTAAGTATAACTCTTCCTATTGAAACTTTCTTTGCTGGGAATCAAATCTTCAGTATTTGAAAAGTTGAACATATTTGTTTTCGCATTTTTTACACCGTCGAGGTTCGTTTTCTGTCAAATTACTGAAAAAGCAATCGGGAACGTTGCAGGCTCTGAACTTCAAGAGATGTGATGCTCTTCAGCTTAGTGGTCTAACTCATGTTGACAGCCCAAAAGGACATATAGGAATCAATGATTGTAATGGTGTCCTTATCTCTAATCTTAATATCGCTGCACCTGAAAACAGCCCCAACACTGATGGAATCGACGTGGCTAGATCGACCAATGTTCATATTCAAGACTCTGTGATAGGAACCGGTGATTTTGATCTGGAAAAACTTATGCCTCTTAATTATTACCCCCTCATTTCTGATGCTTTCGTCTGATAGCTATTTATGCATTTCATATGTAGGTGACGACTGTGTTGCTATCAATGGTGGCTGCTCTTACATCAACATCACCAACATTGCCTGTGGACCAGGCCATGGCATTAGGTTTGTGGAAACCTTGCTTTTTATTTGCACTTGCCATCCTAGTTGAGATCTCTCTTTGCTCCACGGCACTTTACAGAATAAAAATCTGGCCACCACAAGCTTTAATGCTAAAACTTGAAAATTGTGTCTGGCTGATAATTCGCTATTTGACAGCGTAGGAAGTTTAGGAAAGGATGGGCAGTATGATACAGTGGAAGAGGTGCATGTTCGGAACTGTAGCTTCACCGGGACTCAAAACGCGGCAAGAATCAAGACATGGGCGGTAAAAAACATGTTACATAGTGATACCGGACACAATAATGAATGAGATATGTAAGTTATCTGATAACTTTTCTTTTGTTCAGGGAGGATCCGGGTATGCCAGGAAGATTTCCTATGAGAAAATCACGCTTGTAGCATCGAAAAACCCCATCATAATCGATCAGCATTACTGCGATGGTGTGCGTAACTGCAGAAATTCGGTAAAGCCAAACACTAAATGGCCATTACATCTAATTATCTCATAATCATGAATGAAAATATAACCGATGGATGATATCTGATGCACAGCCGACAGCTCCGCAAGTGAGCGACGTGACATACAGTAGCTTCCAAGGAACATCTGTGGATGAAGAAGCGATTAGATTGGACTGCAGTGGCAGAGGTTGTATCAACATTGTAATGGACAATATCAACATAACCTCAGCCGATCCAGGAAAAACTACCTATGCATATTGCGAACACACCAGTGGAACATCTTGGTTTACTGCACCGAATGTGCCCTGCCTCTCAGTATCAGGATTCTGACCGGAGAGCTTTCCTGTTTTTTGAATGGAATCTTTACTGCACGTACCATCGACCATTGTAGTTGTTAGGAAACATGTTTAGGACTGGTGATTTAGAATAAGTAAACATTGTTAAGTGTTTTGAACATTTCAAATCTGTTGCTATTTCTTTGGTTTCTGTTATTTCCTTTTGTTATCAATCATGGCGTAGTCCTAGGAGCATGATTCTAGTCGGTTGTAATTTATTCAATTTATAAATTGTAATGCTGCAAATTATAATCAAGTCTTAAGCTTTTAAAGTTGTTCTCAATCTTATTTGTCTGAAATGGAGCAATACTTCATTTCTTTCTTTCTTGATCTTAAAACAACTACAGTTGGTATAAGAGCTTCTTGATTTAAAGGGATCTGTGTGATATACTTCATGGAGACTGAAGCTTGTTTCTCATCATTTGCTTCGCTAGTGTTCGAGGGAGACAACTGCCAGATTTGGACAATATAAATGGACACATACTTGGAGGCTTTGGATCTTTGGAAAGCAGTAGAAGAAGACTACAAAATCCCTGTACTTCCAGTCAATCCCACCATGGCACAGATCAAAGCTCACAAAGAGAAGAAAACTAAGAAATCTAAGACAAAAGTCTCATCCACCATTTTTACTCGTATCATATCTCTTAAGAGAACAAAAGCGATATGGGATTATCTCAAGAATGAATATGAAGGGGATGAAAGGATTCAAGGGATACAAGTACTGAACTTGATACGTGATTTTTGAGTTGCAAAAGATGAAAAAGATTGAATCCATCAAAGAATATTCTAACGGACTATTTAATATTGCTAGCCGAATCATATTACTTGGCTCGGCTTTGCTAGAAACAAGAATTGTCCAAAATATTCTTGTGATAATTCCTTAAAAATTTGAGGGTAAAATTACATCCTTAGAGTACACTAAAGATATGTCAAAAATCACTTTGATAGAAATGTTAAATGCATCACAAGCACAAGAGCAAAGAAAGGCTATAAGGCAGGAAGATGATATTGAAAGAGCCTTATTTGTCAAGCATAGAGAAAATGCAAGAAATTATAAGAAGAATAAGGGTAAAAGTCATCAAGGCTCAACTGGAGATTTCAAGAACTATAACATGAGCAATACTAGAAACAAGAAAGGACCTTATCCTCAATGCCAGCATTGTAATAGAAGATCTCATCCACATGTTAAATGTTGGAGAAGACTAGACGTTAAGTGAAAAAAATACAACCACATAAGGCACAAAGTTGTTATCTATAGAAACAAAATTCAAGAACATGATAAAGTGGCACAAATTGTTGATCAAAAAGAGGAAGATCAATTGTTTGTGGCTACTTGCATTTTTGGCATTGATTCAAGTGAGAGTTGGCTTATTGACAATAGTTGTACTAACTACATGACACATGATAGTTTATTAAAGGAATTGATAAGCACAAACACATCGAAAGTTTGAATTGGAAATGACAAGTACTTAACTCTAGAAAAAAAAGGGAACAATAACAATCTTGATCTCTTTAGGTACAAAGTTCATTTCTGATGTATTGTATGTTTCTGAAATCGATCAAAACTTGTTTAGTGTTGACCAACTAATTGAAAAAAGTTATAAAGTGGAGTTCAAAAACAAAAGTTGCTTGATTATCTTCAAGTATAAAGTTCATTTCTGATGTGTTGTATCTTTTTTTTTGTCAAAATTCAGTTTAACAAGTGGAAAAAAACCCACTTATTTTTGTTGTAATATCCATTTATGTTTATTTTATTTTATTGAGATTTATTTGTATAATTTGTAGTTCACATGTACATTTAAATATTTTACTTGTTTTATAATGATAATTTTATTGTATTAATTTATTATTTGTATTTAATACTTGTTTGGGATTTGAGAGAAATAGACTTAAAAATATATGGGAGGTTCTTAATAATTCGTCATTCTAAAATGATAAAACCTAAGTACAATAATTCATTTGATTTCCTGGGTCTTAAGTATCACAATGTTGCCGGCCAATCCCAACTTTCCAGATGCATACAAAACGAGGAATATATATATATATATATATATATATATATATCGACCAATAAGCCGAATCGCTCCTCAAACATCATTGTTTCCAACTTGAAAACAGCACTGCATTACAACAGGCTCTTCAACTGCCTGTAAATGCAAGTCAGGACTTGTATACGTGTAAGAAAAAGAATGCAAGTATAGCTAGCCATAGCAATGAGTATTCTTCCCTTAATTTTTATGCATCTTTCTCAATGAAGCAACTCTAAACCAAGCTTTTTTATATCCCAATGTGAAGCAGATATCATTCTCCTATCCCTCGTTCGATGCTGATCGTTGCAATACAACCCTGATATGTATGGGCTCAGTAAGTGTTGGCGACAGGCGCTTAAAACTTACACCAGAACCAATGCCAGTCAATTCGAACTCGACACAACCTGTGCTGAAGGACCAGAAAGGCAGGGTTCTAGCTATTCCATCAGTTTGTGATTGTTTGGCCCGCCTATATCAATACACTAAGTCAACAAAAGGTGAATCTCCACTATAAACTGCATGCAAATATTTGTTGCATATGCAGGGAATCCACTAGTGAGTTTCCTGAATCAATCTATTGAAATGTCAAAATGGGTTCCGAATACTGTTTATGTAGGCTTCACAGCTGCTACAGGGTCTTTCTCAGAGGCTAATGACGTTCTGAATTGGACTTTCCAATTAACATCACTGCCAGACTTGAAGAAAGATTCTGAGAAAGAAGTTAGAAAAAGGTTCGTCTCTTGACCGTTGCAATTGTCGTGGCAGGACTGGGGGTTCTGATACTATTCATTGTACCGCTTGCTTCAAGGGATTTAAGGAAGAGAAAAAAGAGGAGTAAAAAGAGATCTGAAATTGAAAGCCGGTCAGTGACAGCAGCAAATGCACCCAAAATGTTTACATATAGACAACTCTCAAAAACCACTCTTAAATTTAGTAAAGAGAACCTGTTAGGAACTGGTGGTATTGGAAGTGTTTACAAAGGCGTCATTTCCTCGGATCCTCCTATGATCTTAGCAGTAAAAAAGATCTCAGAAACTTCAAGACATTGTAAGCTTTACTCGTTTATTGCTTTCCAAATGATCCTGTAATCAGAAACATTAGTAAATTCTCAGTTCATTATTAAGCAACTGAAAAGGAGTATTTGGCAGAAATATGCACCGTAGGGCGTATGCGGCACAAGAACATAGTGCAATTACAAGGTTGGTGCCACGAGCGCTAGCAACTTCTTTTGGTTTACGATTACATGCCCAACGACAGTCTTGATTGCTACATCTGCGGGCGTTTTCTTGACTAGAACACGAGGTACAAAATACTAACAGGCTTGGCATCGGCATTACCTTACCTCCATGAGCAATGCGGCCATCCTATTGTTCACCGAGATGTTGAGCCAAATAATGTAATGCTGGACTCCGATTTCAATGCTCATTCTGGCGATTTCGGCCTTGCAAGATTGCTCAGAAGCGATTCTGTAGTTACAACAATGTAGTTGGTATGGTTGGCTCCTGAAGTAGCTTACACTGGAAAGGCTACTCCCACTACTAAAAAACAGGTCAATTTACAACGGATTGATCCGTTGCAAATAACACGTAAAGCCGTTGCTAATATTAATTAGCAACGGACACAACCCGTTATAAAAACGTGGTCACAAATTAAGCTTGCAACGGAATATCCGTTGCAAGTAAATTTGCAACGGATAATCCGTTGCAATTTCTTCCGTTGCAAATACACACTTTGCAACGGCGTGTCCGTTGCAAGTGCAACGGACCAGCCATTGCAACTGCAACGGGAGGTCCGTTGCGATTGCAACGGATTTGCCATTGCTGTTCCGTTGCAATTGCAACTGAATATAAATTAAATTTTAATATATTTAAAATCTATTTTTAATATATTTTAATTTTAATTAATTACATCTAAATATTTTAAAAGCACTAGCAAATATTGAAATATTATTAATATTTAAAATAACATAAATATGGTGGAAATAAAAATAATTATAAATTAAAATTCTTAATACACTACTGATTCGATTACATTTAAATGAGTCAGTAAATAAACATGGAACCTTAATACACTACAAATTCGATTATATTTACATGACTAAGTAAATAAACATGGAACTTAAAAATACATATTTTCCCATCTGTTTAAGGCGGAAATGGTCTACGATGTTGTTGATGAGAGGAAGATGGACCATTATATGACATTTGAGGTTGAGGTCGAGGTCGAGGTCGAGGTCGATATACTGGTGGCATTGTAGGTGATGGCATCGACGGAGCCATAGGTGTTGGCATACTTAGACCCATATGTCCTACCAAGAGCTTAAGACAATCTTGAATGGAAGAAATTTGAGTTCTCATTTCATTAATAACCTCACGACTTTCATCCAATTGCTCTTGATATTGTCTAGTAGTTGTGCTTGGATATGATGAATTTACTAAGTAGGTATGTGAAGAAGAACTCACATCAACTTTAGATTTAGGCATACGGGGTGCACCATATACTCGCCCCTTGCTTACTCCCCCTAAAGCCTGACACCAAGCTGCTCCATCAAAAGAGGGATGATTCTCCTGATCAGGTCCATATCTTGCAACCATCTCATTTCTATATTTTTCCTGCAAACAGACAAGTCCATGTCAAAATATATTAATTTGAATATGAATGATATTTCATATATATATATATATATATATATATATATATATATATATATATATATATATATATATATAAAACATAAGTACTTACAATAGGAATATCTACAAATGTGCCGGTCTCATTTGATTTTTGATGCAAAGCAGAAAAGACCTCATCCCAGGGAAGTTCTTTCCCCCCGGCCTGTTCTTGCTACGAACATGAAAAAAAAAGTAAGCAATAAAAATATTAAACAAATTAAATTACAAGTGTTGAACAACAACATTTCGTACCATACTAGCTTGATATGATGCAAATGACACCGAGCCAGCAGAATGGGTACTTATTTTCCCATCTGTTTTCTTCAATCGATTTTGTTTTAAAGATTTGGATCGTTTGGGAAATCTATCGGTAGACCAAACATCGTTGATCATCGTATTCCAATCTTCATTTTGGATCCAAACAGGTCCTTTATCCAGGCAATCAATGATATTTGTGGTACCTATTATTGACATAGCTTTATTTCGAGCTCTTGCCAATTGTTGGTTCAAGGAAATTCGAGCTTTATCTTCCCATATTTTACGAACAATTGCTTCATCTTCTTCCGGGAAGGCATATTTTTTCTATCAAATACATATGACAATTTATCATTATTCTTATTAATCATAAAGAAAACAACTCCCCAAATCATAAATCCATATAAATTATCTGTATGTAAGCTAATTCCAACTATAATACAAAACCAAACTGGTCAAAAACACATCAACAAAACATCTAACATTTCGTACCATCATTCAAAAAGCTTCAAACTTTCCCTTCATTTTCCCAACTACTAAACAAACAAGGCAAATCAATTCTCAATAATCATTCAACTACTGTTAAACATGATTGTCAAATCTCCATCAAAACATACCTTGAACTCCTTAAACAGTTCATCTTTACACATAGCATCAACTTTATCCCAGGAGTGCCATGGCCCCTTGAAATTATTTCTCAAAATTAATCCGATTTCTCGACCACATGAAGCGTTATTGAACCTGAAAATTTAAAGTAACAAACTTTCAAGGAACAATAATGACACAAATGATAACTATCTAATTAAAATATTATACTTACTCGTATGTTCCATACAAACTCAGTTCTTTTTTTCCTGAAACTAGATCGATTGCCGTGTCAAAACTCTTCTGTTTAATGCATATACTGCTTCGAGAACAGTTTGAACCATGGATTGAATGGAGGCAATCCGGATTCTCTGAACATCTCATGTTACTACCGTCTCTTGACTCATAGAATTCTGTCCCATCATTGCCATCTTCATGAACTTCATTGCTAATGGCATGCTCATCACCAACACCACCTCCTCCCACATAACCTTGATTTACATTAAATTCTCTGAACATGTTTGTATCATCTCGCGGGACACCTTGTGTTGCTAACAAATCTTGAAACCCGAAAGCTTCATGTGCATTTAACCTCACATGATCCTCTTGATGAGGAAATGTACTTTCAACTCTGTGTGTATAATAATCATGTAATTGATCAGGCTCGGGTTGGTGAGAAGATGATGCGTTCTTATCCACGGTAGCTGGAGTTCTATTTTATCTGGAAGCGGACCTATCACTCCTGGAATATTGTAATATAGATCCACGTCTAGACATCCTACAACAATTGGATTGTCGTCAATAAGTATTGTTGGTAAAAACTAATCAATATGACAATAATAAGAAAAATGAACAAAAGAATATTAAATATCATAAGTTAATATTTCCTTAATTGTCCAAAATCCCAACAATTGAATGCCACAGAACACACACTCATACACAAAGCAATTCTTTAATTAACCAATCTTCCATTTTTAACCCTTCTCAATTCCAAGATTGCGTCAATAGCAATTGCAGGCCAAAGAACACACACTCATACACAAAGCAATTCTTACAAAAGAAAACAAAAGATGCCAAGCAAATTTTCCTTCATGAACGTGCTGACCTAATTAAATTTCCTAATTAAATTTTTGGATTTTGTTTGTTTAGTCGTTCACAATTTAAGTTGTAAGAGAAGTGTGTTGGGTGAGACTTAAGTTCTTGGGAACTTGGATATTAAAATTAATGTAAAGGATTGACTTTCTCTTGAATTTTAATTATCTATTCAATTTTATAAATGTTTGATTTATAATTAAATACAAACTGTATTGTATATCATTATTATTTGAATTAGATTGAGGCTTAGGACTTCAAGGTACAAACAACATGTGGTTATATAATAAATAGCATGGGCATATAGGATGTAATGTCTTATAAAATGTGATGGTTTATAATAGTGGTAAATTGAATACGTATATTATTATTTTAAATTAATGAATTCATGGTTAATCTTTTATATACCATTAATGATTTCATGGCTAACGTTTTATCCGTGATTTTATCATTATACTTTATTAGTATAATCATCAATGATAATAGTAATATTTTGAATTATTTTTAACCTGGATTTTAAAAGTACATCACAAGTAAGCATGGATATCTTACTACTCAAACAGAAAATTGATTTGATTTTCATGATTGATTTATACAAAGTGCACTCACGAATGAGTGTGACGAGAGTTCTCCAAAAGAATGTGACAAAAAGTAGAGCATTATTAGAGTGGTATGCTGATCTAGAAAAGGACTTGAGTAACAAATAAAATGTATTTATGGGTGTGACTTGAGAGATCCTAGAATTGCAAAACTTGCTGACCCAAAACCCAGATTTCTCATATCTGTCTCCACCCTAGATGTCAGCTGTATACATAGAATTCAAACCAGCAAATATATGGGCAAGTGTTTGTCACTGTAAATGCAAACTATAGACTGAACTCCTTACAGTAATTCACGAACTCCTAATAAATAATTCATATCAATTTGTATCAAAGCTAGCCTCCAAAATTAGACCATAGATTTCTAAAAATTCTGCTGAAGTCTTCTTATACTCATTAGTAAGAAATTTACTCATGTTTTTGCATCTATTATTTTCCAGATATTTTATATTTATATTTTCTTAACACCTAAACACAGCATTTTATTTCAAATCCATACGACTATGATAATTTATATAATTTAATTATCACTTTCCCCATTTGACATACTATTTTCTTCTATTAATATTGTGAATTTTATCTAGGGATTTATAGATTCTCGTTTTTTTTTTATTCTGTATTGAATTAAATTGACTTATGAAGAATGCAATTTCTCAGCAAAAACACTTAATTGGTCAAAACCCATGAGCATAGATGGAAATTCAAAGCAAACCCATGACAAAGCTCCCCCAAAACTCCCTAAACCCTAAACAAATTTAGAAACTAAGCAAATTTATAAACTGAGCACAAATTTAAAATTTGAAATGCTGATCGTACCTTCGTTGTGGTGGTGATGGGCCTGCTGGGTGGCTGAAGCTCGTCGCCGGCAAGGTTGTGATCGGGAAGAAGAGATGGAGAGAAGGTAGTGTTTGTTCGGTTGATGATGATCTGAGTAAATGAGGAGACAAGCGGGAGAGAAGAAGAGGAAGACGATGGATATTAAATTTAAAAAGCTAAAACGGTGCGTTTCATTCCTAAATTTTTCACTGGGCGCGCGAGTTTCATCTTTAATTTGCAAATGTTGCAACTGCAACGGACATTCCGTTGCACTTGCAACGGATAATCCGTTGCAACTGCAACGGAAACTCCGTTGCACCTTAAACTTGCAACGGACAATCCGTTGCAATCCTTGTTTGTTTTTTTAAATTTTTGCAATTCGTTTAGCAACGGAATATCCGTTGCTAAATAATTTCCAGATGCAAATTTAGCAACGGAAAAACGGCAAAATTCCGTTGCTAATGGCACCCTTTTCTTGTAGTGTCCAGAATCTGAGGTCTACAACCTTGGTATGGTTGTAATAGAAGTTGTGACAGGACAACGATCCAGGGGTATTTTCGATGAAAATAGTTTACTAGATTATGTGTGGAGTTTACATGGAAGAAAAACATTGCTTCAAGGTGTTGACCGAATGCTAGAAGGCAAGTATGATGACATTACTTGTTGGCCTTGCTTGCATGCATGCATCCTGTCACTAAGGATCGTCCAACTATTAGAAAAGTAGAGCAGATTTTCTCGAACCCAATGAGCCTCCAATGGAGGTGCCAGAATCGAGGCCAAATGCGATTTTTGTGCCTCTTTCTTCCTCAGCTTCAACCACAAGGTCTGCAACTGATTTTGGGTCTAAAAATGACAATGGCTTGCTGCAATCAACCCCTGAAGAGATGCTCCAATTTATTAAGAAATGATTATATACACACACACTTTCATTTTAGACTTTGTAGTTTTTGCAATGTTCCAATTTGGTCCTTATAGATTGAAATTTGACAAACACGTTCCAATACTGTCATTTGTTGTTAAAGTTTGGTTTGATAATGCTGGTGGTTGTGGCTCTAATGACATCGTTTGTCAATCATAATAAATTACGAAATGTTTTTTTGCCCTATAAATACGCCAACCATAATTATGGATCAGAAAAATAGTTAGATGACTTATTAAAATATTATATTTTATAATATTTTTTATCTTATCAAAATATTATATTTTTAAATATTTTTTTTATCTCCTGTCTTTTTCTATTTAAACCTAGTATATACAATGGTACTTCCCATAAGGTCAGAGACTCTAAAAATGTTTTAAAAAAATCTTGTCTTAAATGACATTAGCTATCCAGTAACAAAGCTCTAAATCGAAACCTTTTGGAAACTCGGGGATTGAAAGTAAGAGTTTCAACGCTATAGGGGCCAAAATGAAAATTTAAAGGAAGAGTTTAACAGAAAAGAAATGGAGAAGTGCGTCTGCCGGGAGTCGAACCCGGGTCTATTGCTTGGAAGGCAATTATCCTAACCGTTGGACTACAAACGCCTGATGATATTCAAAAATATATATATATATATATATATATATATATAAATATAAAACATGCCCTATCGTAATGAACCTGTAGTGCTAGGGTGTTGAAAACATGGTGAAAACAAAACAGTGAAATCAAAGTGCAATTCGAGAATCCAAGTCAAATTCATGGCTATAGATTCCCTTCAGTGTCTCTTCTTCCCTACCAACGCCATCGATCTGCAAAGTACTCTCTCACGAAAGAGACCCTTTCACACTTGTCCATCTCCATTGATGATTCTGATGAAAAGATGTCTTCTGGTATTTCTTTGAGAGAAAGAACACATAGTTTCTCCTGTACTTTTCAATTTAGTTGGTGTTTTAATGTTTGCTTGAGACCGTGATCCATGAAAGGGAGAGTAGCAGGCTTGATTGCTAATTAATGTGTTTTGTAAATAAGGACAGTTTTGTTATTTCAATCTCTCTTTAGCTTTTGCCACAGTTTTCATGTCTCCCCAGTACAATGCAACGTGTTTCATCATGTCAATTTCATGATTTGATTTTATTTGATTTTATAATCATGATTTGATTCACGAGATTAATGAATCAGTTATGCTTTAATTTAGTTATTGTTTTTGTGTTTCTTTAATTGGTTTTTCAAATTGAATAACGTTATTCAAGTATTATCAATGAGAAAACATGTTTCACGAGTTAACTTACTAGATTTGATTTATTTTTCTTTTTCTTATTAATTAATTTTATTCTTTAATATTGATTTGATTGAAAATTAAATTTCACTATTTATTTTGGTTTATTTTTTATAAGAATTTTTTAATCTCATGACTCGGATAACAAGTTTGATAAGGCTAACCGGGTTTACTCGAATTATTTTTTCCATCTCATCTTATAACAAACACTTTATTGATTGAGAAGACTTTATGCATGTTTGGCACTGCGGCCAAATCGGCGTTTGGGATAAATTCAAAAGTTTTTTTTATTTTAAATGATTTTTTTTGTGTTTTTAGATCATTTTGATGTGCTAATGTCAAAAATAATTATTTTTTTAAATATATATCATTTTGATGTATTTCTAAACGAAAAGCACTTTGAAAAGCAACTGCAACCACACTCCCAAATACCCCCTTAATAATCACTGAAATTTACATAATCATTAACCTTAAAACACATAGGATTAATTAAAATACGTGTAATCTAATACGAACACCTATATTAATCTAAAAAAGAATTAGATTTAATGATATATTTCAATTTATATTTATTTGATTTTCCAAGTTTCGTGAATTTAATCACCAGTTTAACAGAGTTTAGCAGGTTAATCGGATTGATTCATGTTTTTTTTTATTTTATCAATTTCTCAATTATGTCATTGAATATTTATTCAGTAAGGTCCACTGAAATAAATGATCTACGCATGTCTTATTGGAAATAAATAATCTTAGTTTGAAATTTGAATTGTACAACTTATGTATTTCTCCATAAAGTCATCTGACAGTGTTTTCTTCGACTCTTTCCCGGACATGCACGGACAAGAAAGACAACCTTAATGTTGTCCTGGACGGTTCAGATCGAAAACCACAGCACGAGTTACTCTTTCAGTTGATCGATTACTTTCGTTGAGATACACACGTGTGTAGTTACGCGCGTGTAGTTTGATCGCTGTTTTACGGGTTCCTGATTGTTTTTTTCAAGAAAGAGGAGAATTGACTCGTCACCCGCTGAACCTCTGTCTCAGTTCAATCACCCTCTGCTGTTTTGATTTTTTGGGCTGTTTTGATTTGAATATTGCCGTTACACGTTTTTAAGATAAATTTAGCCAAAAAAAAAAAAAAATTACACGGTGAAAAAATCAAGCTGTAAATTTTTATAAATTTGAAAGTTAAATTATATATTGTTACTAGATAATAAAGAAAAAAAATACAGATTTAAAATTAAAATAAATTATTATTATTATTAGATAAATTTACATATAAGTCAAGTCCAATGATATAATTAGATTTTTAATAGGTTAATTTGATTTACTCATGAGATAAATTAAAATTTAATTATGTTTAATTATTAATTTGAGTTAAAATTAAAAAATTTAATTAGGTGTAAGGATTTAATTATATTTTAAATAGGTCAAATTAGTTTTATTGTGGACTTAATTAGTATAAAACATAAGTTTTGGAGCCTAATATGAACTTAAATGAGAATATTAAAACTTGTAGGAGATCAAATTGACTTTTTATTAAGTCGATTGAATGAAATCATAGACAAAATCACAAGAAAGTCAATTTTAGAATCAATTAAGGGCTAAATTAAAAATTATCAGCCAGAAACCATTATAAATTAAGATAATTGTCATTAATTTCTTGATACATATTATTTATCTTTCTCAATTTATTTAGATTATTCATTGATTATAATATTATTGGCTTTTTTATTTAATTTGTTGGCTGAGATTATCAAAGTTAATAAAATTTATTTATAATTTTATAATTTAAATTTACATTGTATTTTTCAGATCATGTAAAAAAAAGGCATTCCAATTTGACAAATTGCACAATTAACAAGCCTTAAATATCACTTTCACTCTAAACCTAAAAATACTAACATTTATTGCAATATGCTTGACACATCATGAGTTATTTGAGTCAATGGGTTCCCTGTGTCGAAGCAGCACTGGCCTTTGTGGTCGAAATGTTGCCAACTTAGTATTTTTGAAAGAAAAAAAGAATTTTTTTATTTTTTATTTTAAATTATTTTTTTTAAATATTAATATAAAAAATAATTTAAAAAATAAAAAATATCATTCTAATACTTTTCTCAACAAAAATCACTTTTGAAAATTAATTAGCATTAGCCAAACTGTTAGCATGGTCCCTTGAATGGTTCCCCCCACTTTAGGGTCAACTCGTTTGCAATTTCTCGAGCCATACGTGAAAGAAATGGCCTAAAATTGGTCCAATACAATTTCTGCTATGACCAATAAAGTTAGTAAAACTAAGATTGTTAATATTGTTTTGATTTATGTTTTGATTTTTTTATTGGTACAGAACATTTCAGTTTTAGAGTATTTTGGCGTGCAGTTTCGGGATTGTACTGTTCATATATAATTAATTATATATATATAAAAAAACTTAAAATATTAATTTAAGAAGCATAATTAAAATTCAAGATAAATTAACTTTAAATTATACAAAACAAATATAAAGTCAAACAAATATAATCTCAAAATTAGAAAAAAAATAACAAGTTAATCAAAATAAAGAGAATTTTAAGGCCGGAACGGCACACCCGTAATGGTATCGAGATATTCTAACTGGAATTTTTGAGATTAAAACCGAGATGAAAATCATACCATTTTATCTCTGTTTTTTTAATAAAACGAAATATTTTATATATTCTAGATAAAACAAAACAATAATAACAACATTGAATAAAACACGTCTCTTTCCTAGCCAATAGAATTACCCAGGGTGGAGCGAAGACTAATTCAATGGCTGAGAGAGAGAGAGGTGGAGACTTAACTGCATGAAAAAGTCAAAATTCTTGACTTTGTTAGGTATTTTTGGTGGGATATTTAATTCTTTTTATGTCCCGTATAAATTTCAGACGGGCAATAATCAGGTTAATAATAAGAGTCGATATGCACTGGCAAATACGTACAAGCACAGCCCCACAGTATATCTATTTTAATTAACACCTTAGCATTAAATATTATTCCATACCTTATTCTGCCCATCTTTTTTCATGTCAGAATTCAGCCTCTACGGATCTTCTTTTTGACATGTCTTAAAAAACTAGTCAAATTTAATTATATACAATCCATTCATTATAAATTGTTTGCTTGACTTGTATATATATATATATATATATAAGCACACCGATAATGTATTAACATTTTTAGTGGTACCACATTCCACATACGTACTGTTTTATACTGTATTTTAAAAATATTTTTTTAAAAATATAATATTTTTTTATTTTTTATTTTAAATTTTTTTGGTGTTTTTAGATTATTTTGATATTCTGATATCAAAAATAATTTTAAAAAATAAAAACATATTTTTTTAATATATTTTTAAATAAAAATACTTCTAAAAACAACTTCAATCACACCCAGACAATATTGATTGTAAATTGTTGGCATTTCACTATCACAAACAAATTAATAATGAGATGTGAAAGGCCTTTCTCACTTCTAAGGAAAATTTAAGATTTGTTTAAAAAAAAACAGATTTAATTATTTTCTAATTTTATTTTTAAATGTTGAGTCTATTAGATATGATTTGTTTTGATTTGTTTTCTATGAAATCATCTTGGTTTTATAACTCAAGTTGTGAGTTTCGGAAATTAATCATATTGACTTGGGTTATTTTTTTCATTAAGTTTTATTTTCATCTTCATCCTTTAAATTAGGTTAATTAGGAATTTTCTTTTTAATTGTTTTTTATTTATTTATTGAGCTATCACAGTCTAATAACCTAAATCCAGAGTTTTGTTGCTTAAGCCTATAATTGTCAATTTTATTATGTTTCGGTCGAAACAATCAAAACATTTTGTCCTAGTTAAAAAAATAAGAGAATAACATAGTTTTTATCTTAGTTTAAATTACAGCTTGTTTCATATTTTTTGGGCCAATACCAGCTGAAATGTACCGATTTTGTTCCGCCCGTTCTGTTTCGGTCAAATAATATTTTTTAAATTATAAATAATTTTCCAATATCAATTATTCTCTTAATCCAAACGTTAGATTAATATAAAATTTTAAAAGAAATCTCTTAACATATCTATATATATTATGTTAAAATTTCAGAGCAATTAGAGAATTTAATAACCTTGTGAGATTGATGATGATATTCTCGTAATATTATACATGTTTATAATTTTGTTCAGAAAAATCATTTTATTGTGTCCATTTTAGATCAAATTGCACAATTTTAAATAATTTTATTTTTGGATTTGAATTTTTTTAATTAATATATTTAATTTACACATACACAAACAGTGTAACCCCAAAACGATGCCTCGAAATTTTCAAAACCGAAACGGTATTGATAACTTTGGGCTTAACTAGGTTGACTTGGGTTTTTTATTTGTTAATTGATTTATTTTCATTTTTCAACATTGAGTTAACTGAGAATTAAACTTTATTTTTTATTTATTTGCTTTCTATGGTATAATATTGATATCCTAGCACGGGTTTTATAAGTTAATTCAAATTGATTTTGATTATCTCTTTCAATTCAATCCTTCAATATTGAATTGATTGAAAATTAAGTTTTATAATTTTTTTTATTTGCTTTCTATGAGATTATTATAGTTTTATAACATGAGTCACAAATTAGATTAATCAACTCAAGGTTTTTTGTTCTTTTCTTAGCGATTGTTTTAATTCAATCTTTTAATTTTTGGTAAATTGAGAATTAGTTTTTATATTTTATTTTAGTCTGCATTCTATATGAGGTTATTAGTCTCATAACCCAGGTCACGAGTTCAATTGTCCGTCTTAAGTGATTTTTTGTGTTTTTTTTTTAAATTTTATTCTTCAGAATTAGTTTGATTAAATATTACACTTTATAATTCAATTTTTTTATGGGATTATCATAGTTGCATGATCCAGGTTTGTTAGATTAATTGTGTTTATTTTTTAGTTCTGATTATAATTTTATCCTTTAATATTAAATTAACTAAAAATTAAATTTAATAAAAAAAAAATTATTTGCTTTCCAGGAGATTGTTAGGTTATCATCATTTGGGTAACGAATCTAGCAAGTTAGATGGAATTGGTCCAATCAAATTAATCCTCGTATTATTTATTTATTTTTCTACTAAAACACCCATTAACAACTCTTGAATTTATTTTACATCCATTTGCTTTTCAAACTTGCGACATAGCACGGTGGTCCACTAACTCTATTGGGAAGGAAAAGCTGTCATGCGAATACAAATGTCTGTTTATTATTGTGTTTTAAGAGTTTTTTTTTTAAATAATTACTTTTTAAAATTGATTATTTTAGATTATTTTATATATTTATATTAAAAATAATTTTAATGCATTTAATAAAAAAATTCATTTTTTTTAATAACCTCTACACGAATTCAGGGAGGCAGATACATCTTCCGCTGTCCGATATGGTCCCACCTTACTTAGATCATCCCGTCCCTAGACAAAGCTTTCTGATGTTTCCATGGCCTTCGTCTTTAATGAGGTTGGCAGCATGAAATTCTCATCAACTTAGTTGCAGGATAGCAAAAGCCATGACAAAGAAAGCTTCATATCCCAAATAAAAGCGACAAATGATTAATTGCTTGTTTTGCCAATTTTTTTTTTTTTTATATATATATATATATATATATATATTTTAAATGAAATTTTTTTAGTGTATTTATATCATTTTGATATGCTGATATCAAAAATGATTTTTAAAAAAATAAAAAAACATCATTTTGATGTATTTCGGCACAAAAAACACTTTGAAAAGCAACCGCAACCACATTCCCAAACATCCCCTAAGGGTGTAATCGAGGTTGAACTGTTTTTTTTTTAAAAAAAAGATATTAAAAAGATATTTTTATTTTTATTTTTAAAATTATTTTTAATAACAACTTATATCAAAAATAATTTTTAAAAATAGAAGTAATTTATTATATTTATAAAAAAAACAATTTAAAAATCAACCCTTCTATGCATGGTATCTAAACAAAAATATTAGGTGCAAAAACATTGCGTACGAGTGTGGAAGAAAGCATGGTTTACTTCTGAATGCTACCACCACACTTCATTTGGTTTCGTGACAAGAAAACTATGGCGGGTTTTTAGCAAAATCTTGCGGGTTTTTAGCAAAATCTTGCTTCGTCCTCACACATTTGAGCTTGAATCCATACATTGAAGCCATTAATATATACACTCCCACACTTGCATTATTAGACAAGCCCGCTTTGCCTCGACTCAAAGCTACTTCATTTGCACTAAAACATTATTATTATTATTATTATTATTATTATTATTATATGCTTTCTTCATTCATAACTAAAGATGAAATATGATTCTCTTTGAAATTAAATACGACAATGAATCTTACATTCCTCATGATCTGTGATTTATTTAAAAAAAAAAATTAAACTCACAATTTGACACCAATTAATACATTAATTAAACCTGGCTTGACACAAAATTTATATCATAAGTTTAACAAGTTAATTGAAACAATAATAATTATCATTTAATATAAAAACAAAAAGTCAAATCAAATTTTAATCTAATCTTAAATGGAATTGTTAAATTATACAAGCTTTTTGTGAATGTTTCTTAGGAAAAAAAAAAGGTTTTTTTGTGTTTATTTTGTTTTTTAAAGCAAAATGGCAGGTCACTTTTAAGATAACACGTGTACATCACATGAGTCTTGCAAGGGTAGTCAACGCCGCACACGATGCTGGCTCCCATGATGAATAAAATATTATTTTATTTTTCAAACCGTTATTTCCTTCAAAACAAATGTTTTGCCTATTTTATTTATTTTGACTTGATTGAAACTCTCAATTATTCCCCTTGTCCATACTCAAAATTTACCCTAGAAAATGGGCATTTCTACAATATTTCATATTAAATTGAATTTAATAGGACCATTTTTAAAATAATTATGTAATCATTTGAATTATTTTTTTTCTTTTGGCTTAGGAATGAAAGAAAATAACTTTTTAGCGATGAAAAAAATAATTATATTTGTTTAATGTAGCATTTATTTTATTTCTTATTTTTATGTGGAGTGACTTTAAAGATTTATTGAGTTATGAGTGGAATCAAAGTTTGGTTTCTCTTTAATATATTTTTTTAATATTTTTGTTAATGTGAGAGGTTATGATTTTAATTTATTGATTGATTTATTAATTCAAACTTGCTTATTACTCATGAGTGAAGAGCTTTAGATTGATTTTAATTTTATAATAAATATTAACCCTTTTTATTATTCATTTTTATTTTTATTTTACATTCAAGAAGCTCTTATAAATATAATTATTCTAAAAAAAAATCATTTTAATACATTCTCAAAATTAAAAACACTATGAAAGAAACCGTACAACTATTTAACTAATCCTATTGTTAAATATTATAAAGTGAATAAAAAATATTACAGAGCTGTAATAAAAGCAAAAGCCCAAGCCCACAATCCATCGTGTAGAATCGCATTGAAAGAACTGTGTTAGAAAAATCCACTCAAAGATTGCCACTTCTCTCTTCTCTACATCAACAACCCCAAACCCTCTCCTTCCCCATCTCCACAACATCATTCTCTTCATTGCCACACCTTTTCTTCCAAATCCCCCCACCACCGTCCCACGGAAGCTTCACGAAATCAGACAAAATGGGCAAGGGCGGATCCCTGAGTGACAGTGTTCTGAAAAAGATCATGCTTTCCTACACCTATGTAGCCATCTGGATCTTCCTCTCCTTCACTGTTATTGTTTACAACAAATACATCCTTGACAAAAAGATGTATAATTGGCCATTCCCAATTTCACTAACCATGATCCACATGTCTTTTTGTGCCACACTTGCTATCCTTCTCATTAAAGTTTTCAAATTTGTTGAACCTGTCTCTATGTCGAGAGATGTTTATCTCAAATCCGTTGTCCCCATTGGTGCTCTATATTCCCTAAGTCTTTGGCTATCTAACTCTGCTTATATTTACTTATCTGTTTCTTTCATTCAGATGTTAAAAGCCCTGATGCCTGTAGCTGTTTATTCTATCGGGGTTTTGCTTAAAAAAGAGAGCTTTAAGAGTAATACCATGGCTAATATGCTGTCAATCTCCTTTGGGGTTGGGATTGCTGCCTATGGTGAGGCTAGATTTGATACTTGGGGGGTTATTCTTCAACTTGGTGCTGTAGCTTTTGAGGCTACAAGATTGGTAATGATTCAAATCTTGCTTACATCTAAAGGAATCACATTGAATCCAATTACTTCTCTTTACTATGTGGCGCCTTGTTGTTTGGTTTTCTTGTTTATCCCATGGATATTTGTGGAATATCCTGTTTTGATGGAGACTTCAAGTTTTCATTTTGATTTTGTCATCTTTGGGACCAATTCTTTGTGTGCTTTTGCCTTGAATCTCGCCGTGTTCTTGCTTGTGGGAAAGACTTCGGCTTTGACTATGAATGTGGCTGGTGTGGTTAAGGATTGGTTGTTGATCGCCTTCTCTTGGTCCGTTATTAAGGATACTGTAACCCCCATCAATTTATTTGGCTACGGGCTTGCGTTTTTGGGTGTAGCATACTACAACCACGCGAAATTGCAGGCTTTGAAGGCAAAAGATGCACAGAAGAAGACTCAGGAGGCTGATGAGGAGGCTGGAAGGTTGTTGGAGGAGAGGGAAGGAGGGGGAAATGTGAAGAGAACTGAATCGGAAAACTAACTTTTCATTATAAAGAGTTTATTTACTTACAAGGATTGGATGAAGAGGGTAAGAAAATAAGAGCAGAAGGAAAGATTGGTCTACAAAGGATTGGTGTTGGAACGTAGGGAGTTTTGTGTTTCTGTTTGCCTTTGGTCATTCGGTATGTTGGTTTTAGGTTTATGTTTGTCATATGCTAGTTACGAGTCTTAGTCAGTTAAATGTTAGGGATTTGAGATCTGCATTTGCTGGCCTAGTCGAATTGCCTCTCTCAACAGAGGGTGAATCTCAAATGCCTGTATTTTATTTTGTTTTCTTACCTTTCGATCATTTATATTACTGGTGTCCATGTAGGAACATCTTTTATTGATGAAGTTTTTTTAGTTCTTATTTATTCTTGATACCTTTTCTTTTCTCAGCACAATGCTATTGTGGAGATACTATGTTTATATCGCAGGTGGATCCTAAGTGGTTTGAATCACATTTCGCTTTCTTTTTGATGCATTGTGCTGTGATCTGTGCGATTTTGCCAGTCGAAGCTGTGCATCTTCGGGGATGCGTAAATGCAAATCTTTGTGAACCGTGGAGTTATTTACTTATCAATATAGACAGGTCACTGTTTTTTTCTAGGAAACCATTAATTTATCTCAAGTCAATTGTATGTGGATCTACCTAACCTTGTTTGCTGCCATAAATGGGAATGCCTTTGGTCAGCAATAAGATGTGGTGGAGGCTGGCCACCTTGACTCTTGCTGCCAGCTGTTCTTGCACACTGGTTTAATCGGCCCAGCTTGGGCATGCATGGTACTAGGTTACCTCGAGCCAAGTTGAGCCATTGCTGATCCCTCTAATTCTAGCGATGTTAGATCGGCAACATGGGGCTCACCTGTCTTGCCATGTCATGCTGAAATCATCGATTCAAATTGTAAGCTCTAACCATAGTAAATGACATTTTTTTCCATCATGAACTAAGAATTTGTCTACGATGAAAGTCAAAAGTCTTTCTAGGAAGCGACATAGCGAAAGAATTTACCAAAAACGAGTAAAGATGTAGATAAGTTTTCCGTTTTCCTGGAACTTGGTAGCCCTGGTAAACTCCCATGTCATCGCAAGGTGTGACATTTGCTGATCCATTGATTGAGGATCCGATCTACATCTTTACTCTCATCTTAAGTTGCTTCGATTATGGAATTCGAAAACATTTTTATATCTCTGATGAACCATCTGCTACGCGTCATAAAGAAATGGATTTGACAAAGTGAAATTTACACATCACAATCCATAAACCTGAACCTTCCAGTTCACGGGGCCTCAACTCGTTTCATTATCCGCTAGACTATTAGCCCCTGAAGCTTTTTTAGTGCAAGGGAACAGTCAAGGTCATCGATGTTCTGGGCAACGCATCAGTCGCGAAACCAGTGACATGGGAGTTCGTCAATGTGGCAAGAACACCCCAGCAAATTAAATTTTCGAAGCAATTTCTATACCCTTTTCCGGAAAGAGCCTGTATGTCATGATGCTATGGTCAATTGACTCATGGAAAAGCGTAGGAGTGTTCAATCACTTTTCTCTGCCTTTTTGAAAAAAGCTTGTACAACAACAAACTGCTCATATCGTTTGATTTTGTCCTTGGAAAAACTTAGGAAAATTGCTGTAACGAATGGCAGTAGATTCGTGAATGTGACAAAACAGGTTAAAAAACAGCTTCCCTTGTCCACGGCAATGAGACATGGCCTTCCTTTTTTCTTTTCTTTTCTTGACTTTGCTCGCCGACAAGGCTTGTGTGTTTACTGGTTCTATTTATTGACATTTCCATTGATTATTAACTATTTCATTAGTGCCAAAGCCACTTCCTAGTCGATCTGAAGATACAGAGTCTTCCTTCAAGCTTTGACTAAATCATATCTACAGTTTTGCCAACTGATTTGGGAATTAATCTGTATGAAAAACACAATCCCACGGGGAAGCACTAGTTTTGTTGGGCTATCCTGATATTTTTTTAATATAAAAAAGCTTTTAATCACATGTCAAAATGTTTATATATGTATCTAGTTAATTAAATTGATATTTGATTAATAAATAACTAAGATTTTTATCTTGCAACACTAAACTTAGTTTTAACCATTTTTACGCTTGAAACAACTAAAGGGACTTAACATCCAAAAACTAAAAAAATGGAGGACTAAAATGAACTTTCGAAATGAAGTTCAAAACCAACACCTATTTTACCCATTATTTGCACTTTGATCCTCTCTCTTCCAATCCAACATTTCCTTAAAAAATGCATTTGAATGATAATTTGAGCTCAAAAAATCTCAATTGTGCAAAAACAAAGTTCAAGCACCAAACTAAAAGTTAAAAAAATATATATACAGTGATTTATAAGATAATAAACTAGAAGCACTTGGGAATGGGATTCTCAAAGAAAAACACTGGGATTTCATGGTTTTATCATTCTTCTCTTGGACTCTCATGGGCTGTATCTATTTTTGCTCAGTGAAATGTGTGCACTGATAATCCTGGAATCCAACCTCTATCAACTCATATATATGAATTTGTAAACATGAAAAAGGTTTAAACCATTAACAATTTCAAGTCTAATTTTTGAAATAATGACGACAGTGATGAACACTTCGGTTCAAAATGTCTCCCTATCTAGCTGATCTGCTACAATCGTAGCGCCAAAGGGGCATTAACTTAGTGTCATAATCTGTTTCCAAGCTAACCATGATTATAGAATTGGTTAGTCCTCCCAGTACAGATTAGAACTTTGCAGACCCTAGATGAGAAAGCAAAAGGCCTATTGATCTCAGACCTGTTCATTCCGAAGATTTATTTTCTAATCTTGGGATTTTTTAGAGCCCCACAAACAAAATTTCTAATGATAGTAGCTAATCAATCTTTGAGGCCTCATCACCAAGAACGCCAGCTAACTATGTCTTTGAAGTTGGCTTCAAGAAAAGCACCACTTCATGAAAAAAGAAAAGGAAAAACAGAGAGAATCAAGGTCTATTTGTGCATCACGACCTACAATTGAGACACATTCAAACATTAATTTATGGTTGATTTTTCTCAGGGTGCCAATTCATAATTTCATCGTCAAATTCAATCATAGTTCTCTCAGGTATCTTATTCATTCCATTCATGCCCATTGCCTTTCTAATCCTGGTTTTTTTTCCCAATCGTACATTTTTGTGTAGATGTTGGACAGTAGTACGTAGTTTGACTCATGCATGGGCTCATTTCTTATTAGCTGCCTGTTTTTTTTTTCTGCAAGCTTGAGTTCACCATGAGCACGGCAAACATTAATCAGAGCACGCCAAATGACAGGGTTAGGATCAATTGGGATTTCTTGAACAAACTTCAATGCCTCCTTTACAAATCCGTCCCTGCTTGCCATGCATCCATAGTGTTCAATCTTGGGTACAACGCAAAAATCTTCCTCATTTGGAATGAATACAAGCAAAAAGCAATCCAATAAACACAACTACATCCGGGGCCACTCCTCTTCTTCCCAATATCTCGAACACCTCAACAGCCTTTACACCAGCCACCACTCATTGAATTTCATGAAAAACTGTCCCCCACCCTCATACTCCTAAACAAGTTCATAGCTTTATCAACATCACCACACGTAGAAAACTTGTCCATCAACGCTTTTCTAAGCTCAAAACTCTTCTATACTCTTCCCCTTTCAACTTAAGACTCCACCTACTTCCCTAACTCGAGCACACCTAAACCCATACACGCACTCAAACTGAAACCATTATGATCTTATCAGGACAAACACCCTCGATTTGAATTTCCCTAAACAAACTAATCGCATCACTAGACCTCCTCACCTGCACGTACCAACCAATCATCGCAGTCCATGAAACGGAATCCAACTTAAACTTTTCATCGAACACCTTTCATGGAAACTCAACCTCTCCCCCCCTCTACAACAATGCATACGCACCAAAGTATTTTGCACATTGACTTCATCACCAAACCCAAATTTCACAACCAACCCACGAACCTTACCCAAATTTAAGTCCCCATTGCCATCGCAAGCCTTAGGAACAAAAGGGAAAGTGAATTTATCAGGGGTAATCTTTTCTTTCAAGCATGACATTATTATAAACATCAATAACTTTTGCCTTTAAATCACTAGTTAATTTGAGCATAAGCCCTGATGATAGTACTGTATAAAAATGTTTCATATTGACGGGTATTGGACTCCGGTGAAAATAGCAAAGAAGTAGCAAAGTTCATGGCTTGAAGATCAGAGGACGTGACAGTGAACTTGGCGAGGACTAATGGGATGTTTTGGAGACCCGATTTGAGAATGTGAGAGTGGATTTGGGTAAGTTTCGACAGAATTTTGCAGGCTTGAAGTAAACATAGACAGCTCTGGCCCGCCATTCTTGTGTTTCCGTCCGCCGTGGTGGTTGGTTGTTGTATGGATTAACAGTGATTCAACACCTTGGTTTTGGCGTTTTGGATTTGCATTTGAAAGGAAAAGGAGCTCGTAATTTCTTCGAATGCTTAAATAGAAGGGGTAAAGTATATTTTAGTCCCTGTAAATTTAGAAATACCTCCTTGCAACCTATATACAATCATAAGTTTTCAAACGTTAATAATATAGTTTATAATTATTAATTAAGTGAACTTAAAGAAAACTTGAGGGTTAAAATTGATAAACTGCAAGGAAGAAGCTGAATTTGAGCATATCGGAATCTACAGGGATCGGAATGTAGTTTGGGATTAGACCGTTGTTTGCTCATATATAAATAAATAATTTCATGACAAAATTAGTTTCGTATGAATAATTTCTTCCAGCTATAGCAGATGAGTTTCTCATAGACCAGCAAGCAGATCAGAGAGGGGGGCTAGCATTCTTTGCTTTGATTGAGATACAGGTAACATGAGAAATTCAATAAAAAAATCATTTATATCTCCTTATCTGTCATAAAGTATTGATGCAGGCATCCTTTTATTCATGGCTAAAAAATTGATTTCATCCATGGAATATTCCGGCGGTGTTTAAGCTGTATTTCCCGATGGAAACCTATCGTCAGGGATTTTCTGCATATTGTACTTTTATCTGTGAACTTGTGTTTTTGCTGCCACAGGTCTCCATTGAATCAGTTCATGATACAATTAGTGGTTGCGAATCTTGTTGCATCTTGTGGAATGTTATGGCAGTCTGTGGCTAACTTTTTCTTCAAACTTCTACTTGGATTGCCTTTCTAGCAACAAATCCAATGGGGGATAATTAGTTATTTATATGCTGCTAGGACCAGTTAGGGGGGAAACAGATAATTGAATTTTCAGCTCAATATATGATCTAAAATTTCTGCTTCTATATAAGAGACTGTTGACGTATCTGCTATTGTGGCCTTATCTTGAATTCTAAGCAGATTGCTGACTTCTGGAACTGTTCCTGTGGCCTCCAGTAATCGAGCACCGAGGGACTTGAATCATTTTTTTCCCTTCCATTTTCTGCATATTCATTCCTCTAAAGGTTTGTGTAATAGTGATTACCTGATATATTTCTGGATCACAGCTTGAATCTTCTTTCGATTGTGAGATTTTTCTGTGTCCCTTTCCAAACTTCCAAACATCATTAGGTGGTGATGGCATCCCAATGGGTGTGATCTCCGTCCCTTTCCAACCTTTTGCAGTTAGTAGATACATGGTCCAAAACAAAAAGTTTAACGAAACCTCCATTGATGTATGTTCACTTCATTTTATATCACTGCATTGTTACAAAGATGTCTTACTGATCACTTGAGCCTGTTACTTTTATGGTTTCAATTTTGAAATAGAGACAGAAGGTGGAAAACTTCGCTCATCTGCTTTAGATCATGAAGGCAATGTGGGGTCGGGAGGTGCATCATCTGGGATAGTTTCTATGCTATATCTAGACAAGAAGAGATGTTTGCCTTCCGCAGAGCTGTAAGTTGTGTTCCACTTCTTCCTTTCACTTCCACTTTGTCAAAGAACCACTGTTACTAGATATATAAAAGTTCAGGTTGAACAATCATACTTGGATATGGATCGTTAGAATATAAAAACTGGAAAAACGTAACGAGCTTCCACACGCCATGAACCGTTGCTTTGTTCCTATAATGCAAGCTGCTGGTAACAGAGTCCAAATTGGTCCGAAATGAAATGAGAATTTTAAACTGGATATATAAAGCAGATGGGTTCTCTTGAAAGCAACACTTGGTGCATCAGGAATGCATGCGGGCTTGCTTTCCTTCTGTTGCAGATGTGGGATCTTGCCCTGAAAACGAACAGACTACCGTCGTAGCAGTTAATATCAAGCAACTATTTCACCTCAAAATTTAGGTTATTCAGTAAGATCATAGAATATAATTTATATTATTATCTAACATACTTTAAATAAAAACCTTCAATGCTTGAAACTTGCACAGTCCTACATTATCTTGTGCTTGATTTTTATCAAATAGAATGAGAGTGGTGAGATTCAAATATATGACTGCTGGAACAATAAAGCCCTGATACTATATCAAGAAATCATTTTATATAAAAATATAAATTATTAAATGAAACTCTAAAATATAATTTATATCATTCTCCAATAAGTTTGAAATCCAGGACCTCAATGTAGTTACAGTTATCATTATATAATCATCTATCTGCCACCCACACATGATTCTCAGAGAAGGCAGGATTAAATTAAGTGGTGTCCGCCAGCCACTGTCACCCTACTGCAAATTTTGGATGGTAAAAAAATGATTAGGGGTCATAACATTTGGGGTTTAATTATCGTTAATATTTAGATTGTATGGCAATTAATGATGCTTTTCAGTTTATATAGACTGAAATAGCGAAGAATTTATTTTTAACATACAAGCTGTCTATGTAAATCTCTTGTTCGATCAAAATCCAGACAACTTTGTAATAGAAAGGTGTTCATAGTCTTATCCTTATTCCAGAAGCAACACTAAGGGGAGGGAGGGCCGCGGGGAGAGAGAGAGAATTAGTTAAAGAAAAATTAACTTTTCATTCTCCATTAACTCTCCATCAGCTTCATCTTCCCCTGCTTCAAGCTCTGCACCGGTAGTTTTTTCCTCCTAGTCGAAGCCTCCCACCAAAACAGATCTAGCTCCACCGTAATCCATACTTCCGGCCAAAACCTTTTTGTTCAAAACCCATTGACTCAAGCTGTTTGCAACCATCCATTTCCATTTGTAACCTATAAAATAGATCTCAGCCTCTTCTTCACCACCATAATTCACCTGCAAGCCACAAATCTAGTAATATCATACAGCACCCCCTTACTCCCATTTTTTTTATTGAAGGAAATTCCATTCCCCTTAGTCATTTTTTGTGGCCAAATTAAACGACTAAAATCTCATCGTCCGTCTCAAACTCTTATAAGTTGAGTATGCTCTAACTTAACCGTATATTTACAGTACAGATCTTAAAAACTTTGTCACCAGCCATGTATTTGAACCTTACTGTCATGTTGTTAAACAACAAATTCCATCTCCACACATTGCTTACTCCCTCAAGAACAACTCTTTTTTCATCACATTCGACACAGAAAATCCAACCTCGCAGTGATAATAACAGATCTACCACCACCTTTTCAACACAACCCTACCACCTCAGCCATCATGAACGCCATAGCTACTCCAACAGCATCGGTAACTTCAAACCAAAACTACCTGCAATATCTTCGCATTTCTTCTTCTCGTCCAGCTCTTTTTTCACCACAGCCGACACAGTAGATTCAACATTATGGTGAAAACAACAGACTCCATCAAGACCTTTTCAGCACAACGTAACCCTAACAGGTTTCTAACCTTAGCCACCGTGAACACCAGTCACTTCAGAAACAGAGGTAACTTAAAACCAGAACTACTCGCAACATATCCTTTTTTCTTCCTCCCAGCCAGTAAAAACACCTTATACCTCTGTAACCTCAACTTCTGATAACAAGTTACAGTAGCAGCGTATCTCACATCTCTTTCAACAACTCCACCGTGAGCAAAAGTTCATTCTCCAGCTACGCCACCATAAACACAACAGCCCACGACAATCATCCCTTAAGCTGTCCTTCACCATGTAGCAGCGACAACATTAAAGCTACACTTTCTCACCACAGTTTTAGCGCCGTGAACGCTAGCAACAACAGAGGTAGTCCCTCCCAAGACAAGCAACGATGATATCTCCACCAACCACGAGCATCTCCACCGTGAGCCACCATTCGCATGACAACGCCACTAACCAAGCAACAATCCTTCTCGGCCAGGTAGCCCTTTTTCTTCTTACTTCCTTCGAGTACTATTTCTGGTGCATGCAGAACGTGAATTCTCCAAAGAAAATACGAAACGGATAAGCTCTCCTTCCAGCCCAGCCCACGTATCCAGGAACTGTAAAATAATAAAAACATTGTCGGGATGTCTGTAGGCACAACCAAATCAGGCCAAGTTTAAGCCTTGGCTCAATAAGCCTAGACTTTAGATTAAAGATGTGTTTGTCAAATATACTCATGTTTTTTTATATAGTCTTAATTTATTTTTATTTTCTTTTTATTTTTTTAAATTTCATAATTTACTTATGGGTTGGTCTCCAAATTTATTAGTTTTTCTTCCAAAATAAAAATAACAATAACAAAGGGATTGACAATATGGACAAAGATGGCTTTCGAGCAAGTTCAAATATGCATTATTTCAAGCTGCCATTTCAGATGAAGTTGAGAACCCAATAGCACCCAGGTGTGTATTGAAAAAAAATTATAAACTCAAGGTAAAAATAAATAATTATTAGATAAATCTATATAAAAATTAAGTTTTATTGTATAATTATATTTTTAATAGGTCAATTTGATTCAATCATGAGTCAAATTAAGAGTTTAATTATATTTAAAAATTCATTTGGGTCCAATTAAAAGACTTAATTAGATGCAAGGATTTTTAATTATATTTTAAATTAATCAAATTAATTTTGTTAAGATTTAATGCTGACACATTAAGTTTGAAAGCCCAACCTGGGCTTAATTAAAAAGATTTAAATTTCAAGAGACCAAATTTATTTTTTACCAAGCTAATTGAATTGTGTTCAATTTAAAAAAAAAAACAATTCCCTTGTTTCAAAAATTACAAAAAGAAAATATTTTTTTATTTATATACATACAACTAGATTGTAAGTACTTTTTTTTATATAAAAAACAAAAATATTATTTTTATTATACTTTGAAAAATACAAAAATCAATCAATGAGTATCATAATCACTTTATGATTTTTTTAATAACTAGGATTATAAACTTATATGTAAGATGTATTTTTTATATTAAAAAAATCTTTTTATTTTTATGATTTGGAATTAGAGTGAATATTTATTAACCTAATAAGATAAAAATCTTCTAATTGATGAATGCATTTTAAAATTTTACACATGTCAACAATTATAAAACACGACATTATCTTAGTGCATATTGATAGATAAACAATACAACTTACATACTAAATGAGGTGTACTATAAGCAATACATGCTCTATATACAAAATTAGTTTTTTTATCCAAATTTTGTGAGCCATTAAGATTTTTAATGATTAAAAATACTAGATGGTGATTATATATTTTTTATTGATAATAAAAAATAATTTCTTGTTATTTTTCCATCATGAGAGCTATTCTATCCTGGAAAGGTGATTGCTGCATATATATATACACACACACGACTAATATTATAAAAGAAAATGAACAATTTAGAATATATCGTATTTTTATCTATAAAGAAGACTGTAAATTTAAATTTGAGAACCCAAGATTATAATTTTTTTTTGTGTAATTTACTATTGTAAGGTAATTGAGAGCGTTTATAAAAAAAATTGATTTTTTTTTAAATTGATTTTTTTATATATTTTTAGATTATTTTGATATGTTAATATCAAAAATAATTTTTAAAAAATAAAAAATATCATTTTAATATATTTTTAAATAAAATTAAACCAAACTTATAATCAATCACTTGAAAATTAAAAAATCTTAGCATCAGCGGTGTCTTCGATATTCCAATTCATTTGACTTTGATGATTACATTCCGAATTAAAGTTACTGCAATAAGTGTATCGTAGACAGGGAATAGCATCTCTGACTGCTTTCAATATTCCTCGGTCAACTCTTTGTTAATTCACACTCGGTCAAAGCCTAAGACCCACTAGAGAGGTGGGTGGCTCAATCCTTGGGTTGGCTGGTTGACCGGACATCATTTCGTCCAAGTTTTTTATTTATTTATTTATCTAAATAACAGATCCCCGGCCATGTTTTTAGACTGGATTTCAAAAATATTATTAAAAAAATATATTTTTATTTTTTATTTTAAATTAAAATTTTTGATGTTTTAAAATCATTTTAATATGTTAATATCAAAAATAATTTTTAAAAATAAAAAATTATTATGATATTTTACTAAATAAAAAATATTTTTATTTACAATATCAAGTTAAGAATTGATTCATTGGATCACCGGAAGAACTTATCTCATTGTATAATTCAAAACCAATTGTTGTCCATTGTATTTGATTTTTTTTCCAGTGTTTTTAGATCATTTAATATGTTATGTCAAAGATAATTTATAATAAAATAATTATTTCAATATATTTCTAAATAATTTTTTAAAAAAATCAGCAGCGAACCCAACTACATATTTATCCAATGTTTTATTTTTGAGAATATTTGACACTGTATTTCAAATAATTTTTAAGAAACTTTGAAAAAAAATTATTTTTATTTTTAATTTTTAATTATTTTTTTTATATTTTTATATCATTTTAATATATCGATATTAAAAATAATTTTTAAAAAAATAATTTTAATATATTTTTAAACAAAAAATACTTAAAAAAATAACCACATTCTCAATCTAAATAATCCATGCTGCAGGTCGACCACATCATCCATGCTGCAGGTCCTTAACCTATCTTTCCCAGAGCTGTGACATTTAACACGTGGTTTTGTGAATATCATTATGCCCTAGCTAGAAACGAAACCCCACTTCAATTAGGACGATGCTTTAATTCAAAGCTATTTGAATGATGGATCTCACCACCCAAAGCATCATGCTCTATGATTCGGCCTGCATGTCAAAAATCATAATATTTTTTTTATTATAATCAGGGTATTTAAATCAGTTTACATATATTATAATTAATTTTTAGATTTATTAAATATTTTACAAATTTAATAAATATAAAATATCATGAAAATGATATACATGAATAATATAATTTAAACCCTGATACAGCGTAAAAAAAACAAGTTCATCTCCCACTTGTGAAAATTATAATATTTAAATAGGTTTAGTTTAGACCACTCTGTGATAACTATAGTGCTACTAACATCGTGATAAGATAGCCATGATCGAGGAGCCACTCTGGTTTAATGGTGCCCATGTTTAGCCTCTGTGCATGCGGCCAAAGATTTGACGGCCTTATGGATATATATATATATATATAGGTGGCGAGCTTTGAGTGACGATTCATGGATGCTAAAATTACAGCCAAACATCAGTCAGAAGTGTAGACCAAAACATAGTCGTACGCATGCGAGAACAAGACAAGGATCGATGATGATGATGATGATGCGCACTAGTAACTTCCAATATGAACCCTAGCTAGCTTTGGCTTGGAAAACTAATTAGGAAAAAACAACATAACAGTGAGGTGAGGTCATTGATGTTAAAATCACGAGTAGAATTTTAGGAGTCAAAATAATAAAATTAATTTAATTAATTAAAAAAATTATATTTTATTAAAATTATATAAAAATTATAAAAAACTGGTCTGATTTTACTATGCTATAAATTTTGTTAATTGTGAATGACCCATGACTTGTTATCTTTTCCGCCGCCCCCTAAGGCCTAGGCACCTAGCTCTGTTATCTGATTTCCCTCTCCTTTATTTCCTTCCCTCTCGGTTTGCCCTAGGCTATGCCCCTCTTCAAATAAATAAAAAAATTAGAATTTTTTTATTCTATAATTATTTTATAATGTATTTTTTATTTATTTTAAACTATATATCTTAATTAATGAAGTTTTATGGTCCAAATTATATTATATTGTATTTAAAAATATTTTATTTATAATTTTTTAATTGTAATTTTATAATTTTTATATAATAAAATTTCAAATATAATTTTACAATTATAATTTTACGATTGAAGTTCAGAAATTATTTCTATTTCATTTTAAAATTGTGATTTTAACAACTTTAAACACGCATGGCATGACAGTTCATGCCCTAAACCCTTAAATTTGTATATGATAATGTACTACTTGTCCAACTTTTGACAGGAAAATTTTCCAAGCCCTCTCTCGTTCCCATTCGTTTGATTCGGGCAAATTTATGTATGAGAGAGGCCATTTGTTTCTTGGAATAAAATTCTTAAACCAGAGAAGACATGAGTCTCTTCTGTCTGCCTGTCTGTCGCATTAATATTCAAACAAGTTGATAACTGTGCAATTGCAGCTTCTAATTACAAGTTAATTATCTCGTGACGTTTTCGACCTCCATTAAGAAGTTGTAATGTAATTAGAAGATTCTAAGAGCTTTGGAAAATTATTAGTTAATTGCTTAGAGCAAGGCATCTGTATCCAACGCCATTGATATTCAAGTGATCATAAGCAACCTGCAACCCTGATCAAGAACTGGTAAAGTGGCTAGGACTTGAAGATGAGATATTCACATCCGAGGTATAATTATGCCTCTTCCAAAAAATAAAAAACAAGGAGGGATCTTGCTGTCCGAAAATGATACATTTTAGTCTTTTCAGGCCTTAGAGACTGTTCATATGGAAGGGCATGCATGGATGATTAATTGTATTATCGTTTAATTTGATGTATAATATATGATTTGATAATAGTTATTAAAATAATCACATGTGACATCCATCTTATCAGAAGTTTATTGGAGATATATAGATATATATATATATATTCATATTACAAAATGGAATAATGATGAGAGCTCAAGTACAAATTAATGTCCATCTACTTCTTCTAACATTAGAAACACCATATTCTTCCGCTCACTTCGATCTATCGGATTGCTCTTGATACAGTTCAGCAACATATCTCAGTTGTTCCATCATAACCTGCAGGAAAGATTTTTGTTGTCAGTGAAGAAGAAAATGAAAAAGAGAGAGAGGAGCAATCACGATCGAGCAGAGAAGAACAGGAGAAGATACATACTGGATGTACTCAACATTGATTTTTGTGGATTGAGAGTGTGAAACAGCAGAAAAAGCATCACTTGACAGGAGAATAGTTGAAGGGCACGGTGTTTTTTTGCAGAAATCCACCACCCTGACATCAATAGTCCCATCCTTGCATGGTCTATTATTTCCACTCAGGCACCGCAACCTGTAACGTCTTCCACAGGCTGCACCATTATCCCACAAGCCTTCGCCCACAGAAACAAACAGGTTTCCTGGTGGGAACTGATCCTGTCTATTGCCATGACACTTGGTAGCTGCACAGAAATATATCCCAGTAAATCCATCAGACAAATTAAGCAAGCTTGAACGAACTTTTGGACAAAAAAAATAGTAGTAAAGGGAAACCATGAAACATTTACTCACGTAAATAGGGTGGATTATACGAAGTAGCAGTGCCGATGTCCCCAAAAACAATGCCTGCTTCATTGCTGAGAAAGCTAATGAGTATGATTGCTATGGCCATACGCGTCATGGTTACAGAGAGGGAGAGGAACTTTGAGCTTTGCTTAATTTGAAATTGCTCCCCCTTAACCCAATTGCTCAATTTATAGCCCCCGCCCGCTTTGAAACCGAGGGCCGGCCTGGTGATGATATGGATCACTTTCTCATAAAGTAGTTGATTAGTTGTACTACTTTTTTATATATAAAATACAAGATTTATTTATTAATCTACTTTTATATCCATTAAGAGCATGATATAACAGTTAAAAAAATAAAAAAGAAGTGTCGGAAAGTTCGCTAACAATACTAAATTCACAATCAAAATTAAGCACAATTAACCCTGAATAATAATATTTAAAAATATATAGTGCCTGTTGGCACTGCAGTACAACCGTTAATTGCCCAAAATTTAATTATTTTTATTTTAAATAAAAATTTTTTTAGTGTTTTTAGATCATTTTGATGTGCTAATATCAAAAATAATTTTTAAAAAATAAAAAAAATTATTTTGATATATTTCCAGAATGAAATTTTTTTTCAAAAGCAATCGCAACTGCACTCCCAAATACCCCCATAATCTTGCAATTGAATTAATTTCTCTAAAAACTTCTTGCTTGATCAAATGATTTGTAACATGATCTCTCCTTCTATAAACATATTACATGCATTAAAAATATTTTAAAATTAAACTCAGTTTTCAAACACACACATATAATTTTATTTTTAATGCATGTAATGTGTGTGTATTCTTTTTTTAATCCAAGTAAGTACATAATAAGAATATGAATCAACAAGGCTTGATAATGGCTCCCTTTGTCGCGTCGTCCCCGTCTTTTCTCCCCATCTCTGTCCAGTTTAAGCCCTAACTTTTCTCCCGTTCCCGGTCAGGTCTGTTAGCCTCTTTCCTTGTCTTCCCTGCTCAGCCATCTTTCTGGGCTCCTCTTCCTTCTCTGTCCATCTCCCGTTCTCAGCTCTCTTTGCTCCTCTGGTCCCCTTCCATGGCCAAACGGAAAGCAAAGAAAAAATCCCCATCCCCCTCTTCCCTTTGTTCTCCTCCGAGTCAGCCCCCTCCTCCCACAGATGTGGTTCTAGGGCCTCCCTCTCCCACCAAAAAGCTTTCACGTCACTCATCTCCTCCTCCATCTACCCGTTCAGCAGCCCTAAATCTCCCCCTTTTGATTAAGACAACCCAAATTCCTACCAAGTCCATGGGTAAAGCTCCTCTTGCTCCTGCGGGTGTTGAGCATCACAATCCCCACAACCCCTTAGTCTTGGACTCACAGCCACCAAGCAATTCCCCAAATTCTCCCCCTTTGTCTTCTCCCTCTGTTGAATTGTCTAGTGCAGAGAAATTCGAAGCTGATGACTCTTCCTCCTGTGACTCTGATTCCAGTTCGCACTATGGGTCTTCAAGTTTGCTTTGTGCAGAGCACAAGGCTCGTGCGCCTTCCCCTGCACCTTCTGTCCATGCTGCCATAGAGGAACATGCCTCTCCCCCTACTGCAGATGATACTCCAGGTATTCCGAAGCCCCCATCAGTCCCTCTAGGACCATGGAAGAATTTGTTTGTCTCTAATCGTAGCTCTTCTAGTGGCTCTAAGCTTCTTCATTACTCTGAACTTAATGCTGCCAAAAAGTGTGATATATTGAATGAAGATTTAGATATTGAATGTGAGATGTGAAAATCATGTCTTATCGGTTATGTTTCGGGTAAATTCCCTGGTTATAAGGCTCTTAACAGTATAATTGCGAACACTTGGCATTGTGAAGCTACCTTGAATATACATGAATCGGGTTGGTTGGTTTATAAATTTCAGAATGAGGTTTATAAACTTGCTGTGTTAAGGGGAGGTCCTTATCTTGTTTTCGGCAGGCCCCTAATCTTAAAGGAGATGCCTGAATACTTTGATTTTAATTCTGCTGAGATGTCCACTGTCCCTGTGTGGATTAAATTGCCGAACCTTCCCCTTAAATGTTGGTCTTTGAAGTGCCTTTCCAAGATAGCTAGTGTTGTTGGGAAATCGATTCAAAGCGACATGTTAACCTCCTCCATGTCTCAGCTCTCTTATGCTCGTATTTTGGTTGAGCTTGACCTTCGGGCTGATCTCCCCCAATCTGTTGCTCTATGCTTGCCGAATGGAATTACTCTTGACCAGCAGATTGTCTATGAAACTCTCCCCAAATTCTGCAAACATTGTAATGTTCTTGGTCATGTAATTGCTACTTGCTCAAAGATCTCCTTGGCTAAAGGTAAGAGTGCAGGTCTGGAAAATGTGTCTATTTCGGTGGAAGATATCCCAGCAGGTGTTGTAAATGACATAATCAGCAAGGGGCAAATGCAGGTGTCTCACCCTCACCCTTTGGTTGGTAATGATACTATTAGGGATGACGTTGATGATTTGTTGATTGATCTCATGCTTGCTGAAGCTTCAGTTGTGACTGGTGAATGGGAAATGGTGAAGAAAAAAAATTAGAGCAATAGGCAATCCCAGTTACCCTTGGCTGCAGATGGTGTGGCAGTAGGGGGTTCGGTAGGGCTGAAATCAGAGACTACAACAGGTTTGGCTTCCGAAGTTGTGGGTGGTTTGTCTGCAGGAACTTATTTGGGTTCGTTAGTAGTGGGTGCAGGTGGTGCTAAATCTGGGACAGTCTCGGCTGACCCTCCTCCTAAGCTTGTGTCTCGGCAGCTGGTTATTCCTCCCTTTACTGTTAATCTCGGCAATGGCAGTAAGATGTAGCCTAAAATGGGAGTTCGCCATGGAGTCATGTCAAGGAAGGGAATGCACTCTACAATAACTCATGTTAGCGGTAATGATAGGTCACTTTCTACCACTCCTGCTCTATGATGATTACTCAGTGTTGGAATGTTAGAGGGCTTAATAGCCCTCTAAAGCAGCATGAGGTAGTTAATCTCATGAAGAAGAATAAAGTTGATATTTGTGGATTGTTGGAATCTAAGTTGCATTCTTCTAAGGTTGAGGTTTTGCAGAGTTTTCGGTTAAAGAACTGGAATTTCTTGACGAATGCTGCTGCGTCTTCTTGGGCCCGTATTGTGATTTTTTGGAACCCTTCTACAGTTCGGGTTGATCTAGTTGGCTGCTCTTTTCAAGGCCTTCATGTGGTTATCCGCAGCCTTGTGAGTCAATTTAGTTTTCATGTTACTTTTGTGTATGATTTGCATACTATTGTCGCTAGGAGAGAGTTATGGGATAACTTATGTACATGGTCCCCCTTGGGTCCATGGATGGTTTTGGGGGATTTCAATTCCATTTTATCTCAAGATAATAAATTGAATGGAAATGTCGTTTCTATGTATGAGATTGCCGATTTTAATAAATGTTGTCTTGATTTGGGTTTGTATGATTTAAATTACACGGGCTGCCACTTTACTTGGTCTAATGGTAATGTGTGGAGTAAATTAGACAGGGTTCTTGTTAATCCTCTTTGATCTACTCTTCAGCGATTAACTCATGTTCACTTTGGCAGTCAAGGGGCTTTCTCTGATCACTCTCCTGCCATAGTTCGGTTGGATCATCAAGTTAAAGGGCATCGCAGTTTCAAATTCTTTAATATGTGGGCCTCTCATACTGATTTTCTTCACACTGTTTCTGAGGGTTGGCAGTTGGCAGTTATGGGCTCTCCTATGTTTTCTCTTTGCAAGAGGCTTAAGGGGCTGAAGCATCCCCTCATGATGCTTAATCGGCTGCACTTTAGCCATATTTCGGAGAGGGTGTCTAGAGCTGAATCGGACCTTGAGATTTTGCAATCCGTGCTTCACATGGACCCTACTAATTCCTAGCTTGTTTTGGAAGACAAGAAGCTTCGTACTCAGCTCATAAATCTTAAATCTGCAGAAAAAATGTTCTTTGGGCAAAAGCTTAAATGTGCTTTTCTCAAGGATAGTGACAGGGGTACTCGGTTTTTTCATGCTTTATTGAGCCGAAAGCATGGTAGAAACTTTATTCCAGCTATTCAGAAGACTGATGGTTCTCTTTCTGTTTCGGAGGAGGAAGTTGGAGCGGAATTTGTTCACTTCTTTCAGAACCTGTATGGGTCTTCCAAACCTACCTTGCCCTTGGATAGAGATATTGTTAGCAGTGGCCCGTGTATCTCTGCTTTTGCTTGTGAGCCCCTTTCTGCGCCTATCTCTAATGATGCCATCAAGAAAGCTTTGTTTGGGATTGACAATGAGAAAGCTCCGGGGCCGGATGGTTACACTTCTTTCTTCTTCAAATCTGCTTGGCCGGTTGTTAGAGGTGATTTTTGTGCAGCTGTTCAAGACTTCTTCTCTTCCGGTGAGATGCTTAAGCAGATCAACCACTCGGTCATATCCCTTATCCCCAAATCTGCTCATGCTTCTTCTCCTAATGATTTTAGGCCTATCTCTTGTTGCAATGTGGTTTATAAGGTCATCTCTAAGATATTTGCTGACAGATTGGCTATTGCCTTAGGGGATATTATCAGCCCTATGCAGAATGCTTTCTTGGATGGTAGAGCTATGGTGGACAATATCAATCTGGTCCAGGAGCTGCTTCGGGAATATGGCAGGAAGAGAACCTCGCCTAAATCTCTTATGAAGATTGATTTTAAAAAAGCTTTTGACTCGGTCCAATGGTCGTTTTTGCGAGATCTCTTGGGGTTGCTAGGCTTCCCTCCCAGATTTATCCATCTTGTTATGCAATGTGTGGAGACATCCTCCTTCTCGGTTGCTATCAACGGGAATCTTTATGGCTTTTTTTCGGGTAAAAACGGAATTCAGCAGGGGGACCCTCTTTCTCCCTATCTTTTTATTACTTGCATGGAGTACTTTTCCCGGTTGCTTAAAAGAGTGTCTCAGCAGCAAGTCTTTTGTTTTCACCCGAAGTGTCTGCCTCTCGGTATTAGTCATCTCGCTTTTGCAGATGACGTTCTCTTGCTGGCTAGAGGAGACAAATCATCCATCCTTGCTCTTCTTAGTCAGTTGTGGATTTTTAGGCAGGTTTCTGGTCTGGAGATTAATCCTTCCAAATCCTCCATTTATTTTGGAGGGGTTGGCGATTGCCAGCGGCAAGAGATCATCCGTGAAATAGGCTTTGCTACAGGGACTTTTCCTTTCAAATACCTTGGTGTGCCTAATAGCCCTCATCGGCTCCAAGTCAGTCAGTTTTCTCCTCTGCTCCATAAGCTTGAGGTTGCGGTTCAGAGTTGGGTGGGCAAGCATCTCTCTTTTGCAGGAAGACTAGAGCTTCTGCGATCCGTCCTTTATGGCATGGTTCAGTTTTGGATTAGCATCTTCCCTCTTCCAGAAACAGTCATTATGCAAATTATCCGTATTTGCAGGAACTTCTTATGGTCTGGGAATATTCAGAACTCTCACTCTGCTTTAGTTGCTTGGAAAAATGTTTGTTTGCCTAAGCAGGAAGACGGGGTGGGGCTTTTTGACATAAAAGCCCGAAACAAGAGTTTCCTAGTTAAGCATATATGGAATATCCATCAGAAAGCTGATTCCCTCTGGATTAAATGGATTCAACATTACTTTCTCCCTAATTTCTCAATTTGGGAGGCGCGGGCTGTTAAATCCTCCTCTCCTCTTTGGAAAACTCTGATTTCCTTAAAGGACTAGCTGCTTCATGACTTCGGCAGTAGCCCTTTTGTTGTCTCCACCATGAATGGCTGGAATGCTGGTACTGACTGTTTTTTAGCTAATGCTTATGAGCATTTTAGGGTAAAAGGTCGCATGATTCGTTGGGACACGGTGGTGTGGGAGAAATGGTCCTTGCCGAAGCACTGTTTTGTTTTGTGGCTTGCAGTGCTTGGTAAGCTCAAAACTAAGGATCGTCTGCCTTTCATTCCTCCTGATACCAGCTGTGTGCTTTGTAATCAGGACAAGGAATCGCATGGTCATTTGTTCTTTAAGTGTCACTGGACTTCGATTTTATGGGGTAACATTGTTCGTTGGCTTCATATCCATCGTCGGATGCCTACTCTATCAAGTGCTATCCGAGGGCTAACTCCTAAGAAGAAAAGAATGGAATACAGAATGAGAAGAGCCTCCCTGGGTATTGCAGTCTACCTAATTTGGGAAGAGAGAAATAAACGACTTTTTGACAATTCTTTCACCTCGGTTGAGAAGATTTTCCGGAGATTTCAGGTCTTGTTCTTCACAGTGTTTCACTTCCATGGAAAAGATCACTTCTCCATCGATGTTTGTTGAGCTGTTTGCAGGTCTTATGGGTTTGATGGGTTGTTGTGGACTTCTGTTTTGTCTGCTTGTATGGTTTTTCAGTTAGTTGCTCTGCTGCGAGCTTGATGTGTTCCCTTTTATATTTGTTTTTGTTTTCTTCTTGTTTTTCCCTTTAGTTTGCTGTTAGGGAGCATGTTCCCTTTTCAGCTGCCTCCTGTTTCTGCTCTCCAGTTTTGTTTTCTTTGATCTTAATATATTTACATTTGATAAAAAAAAAGAATCTGAATCAACAATCCATTAATTTTTAGAAGCATGCATAATCTAACGTATCTATACTACTTAAAAGTTCATATATAGATCGTTATTTCCCTAAAGCAGCTGCATTCATCCACTGGTATATCTATCTATCGTCATGTGTCATGATCAGCTAGTGGTTGCCTACATTGCTTTTCCTTCATGTATAGAAACTGAGAGGAATCCTACAAGTGGCAGCAATCCAATTTTGACTTCTCAAGCACAAACATGCATGTGTAATAATTAAAAAATGTTTTTAATGATCGATATCCTCTATTCTTGAACGAGGTCTCTTCCTGATAAGGACTCAATTAGTTTATATATATGAAAAAAAGATCTTTTAGTATAGGCAATGTAATAAGATCATTCTGGAAATCTTTTATATTAACATAGAAGTTATCTAGAGTATAGTGTTTAGTGACAGCATATATAAAATAATTAGCAGAGCAGATTCAAAGCTTAGTTATATCAGGTGATCAGGCAAAAACGACGAGTTCCCTGCATGAACACTGTTCCTGATTGGTTGAAGTTAATAAGAAAAGTCTGAATCCATCCATTTCTGCTTGCTTTTTGGTAAAGGGCCAAGAGCTAAGATGTGTATTTGTTTATATTGGGGCGGCTTTATTTGCTGTTATCATCGACTGAGGTGAAAAAGGAATGGTTTGCAGCTGGCCCATTAATTAGTATTCTATATAGGGTTCTTCTGCATTTGAAGTTTCGGACACATGCATTCCATTGCATTTGGTCTCAAACCCATCAAAACCTAGACCGCATGGCAAGTAAACCTGGGGTTTAGCAGATCCAGAACCTGAACCAGTTAGAATTATAAAAAAAAAAACAAATTTAAAAAAAAAATCAGGTAAATTCAGTTAACTATTTGACGTGGATCCGATTCCAACAAAACTTGACTCTTGACCCGTTGATTTTTTGTCAAAATAATGTTGTTTTAATTCTTTTTTGAGAAAATCTTTAAGAATTGACCTTAACCTATCTTGTCTGAATTAACTTCCGAGTAGGGTTTTATACCTAAAAGCTGGGTTGCTTCTTTCTAAGGCAAAGAGCCCATGTAATGACTTAATTAGTCTAGGCCAACACTGAAGAAGTTGTTCTTTTCATTGTTCTGCTCCCATAATCAAGCTCATCCTAGCAGTGCGATAATGTTCTCATCAATCCATTCCTTAGCAAGATTTTGACGTGCTAGAATACTTGCGATATATCTTTAATTTAGTGTTAAAGTTCAAGCCGAGTATGAACTACTCTTTGTTTACAATAAAAATAAGAAAAATATGTAAGTCAACTCTCATTACCAAGTTTTGGCTGTGTGATTTCCATGTTTTCTAACAGTAAACAGGTATCTATACTTTCATATATTGGCGTTGTCTTCTTTTAGGGCACTACAGGTACAACATGTGTTGAAGATTTCATGTGATAAACAGAGAATATGAAACAAATCATAGAGCATATGTCGAGAATAGGAATCAACACAGGCCAGGGCAAGTAGGTTTGGTGACAAGGATGGCAATAGTTAAGTTTAAAGAGAAAAATATAAAATATATTTTGAAATTTTTATTTATTAGTTTAAGTTTTTAAATAAAATGATTTTTTGATATAATATCAGAGTCATAATGATCTAGCTATCACGAGTTTAAATCTCACTACTTCCATTTTATTTGATAAAAATTAAGTAGAAGTTAGTGTGAATCTATGCAATTTTCAAGGTTAAAAGGTTTTCATTTGAGAAGATATATTACAGAATAATATAAATCATATTCTGAGATCTCATCTAATAGTTTAAGTTTTTACGTGAGATAATTTTTTAATAGCAAGGATACTAATTTTAAAATAGCATTAGCAATAATAACAATTAAAAATAATATTTTTAAAAATATTTGTAAAATACGGTATTAAATTAAAAATTAGATGGGGTCAGAAAATAGGATAATAATAATAATAATAATAATAATAATAATAATATTGCCGAGAAGAACACTTCAACTGCTGCAATATATGGACGAAATAGTCTAGTCCCTTTTTTTTTATTCACCAGAAGCTACTTAGAGCTTTGGACTGATGGGAGTAGCTCTTCCTCGTTACAAAATTAATAAATAAATTATAATAAATAAGACTCAAATTTATTTAATTAATGGAAGCAAGCCATCGATGCGTTACTGCTAAATTAACTATGCCCACTTGTATAAGAAACCTTGGTCTAAGAAAATCATGTATACTTCTCACCACAAAAATATTGAATCTCTTAGGGTTTAAATATTGGAAATTTTTTGGTTGCAATCATCATCTATTAAAGGGTTAGAATAAGACTACGCAAAAAAAAAAAAAAAAAAAAACAATTTGTATTAATATGTTTGTTTTTTTTCTTTAATATATTTTTTATTTGATAATAAAAAATATATTTTATTCGGTCAAATAAAAAATATATTTTATTCGGTTTGTATGTTAACTAGAATAAAATATTCATTTATAACAATTTTAAAGAAACATCTCCACCTGAATCAAGAAGTTTTAATCTAATATTTGCTATTTTTTAACATTAGTCATAGCTCAAACGAGTCAAATAAAATGCATGAACTTGACTATGATAGAATACTACCAAGAACAAATTTCAAGCTAGGTAATTATAGCACAAAAATCAACTAGTATTAACAAAATACATTGAAACAATAAATTCAAGCAATTAGGCATGCCACATAAACTCCACCTTTAATGGTTTCAAGGAATATACTTTTTCAATTCTATTTTTCTTTCAATGCTTTTTTCACCAAAATCAAGCTTTAATCCAAGAATCTTATTTCATCCTCTCTATCTTTTTTCCTCTCCTATTCACTCATGTTGATCATCTCTCTTTTATAGGTCATACTGAAAATCCTAGCCGAGTTTATTAGGGTTCTAACAAACTGAAACTTTGTTGGTTTTAGCTAAGATTTTTGATTTGGAGTTCAAATGGTTTTGTAGCAAACTTGTGATCAAAGGAAAGTGTTTGTAGCCTTTTATCTTTAAAGAATTATTTTTAGCCTTTGATAAGGGCCTTCTAGATGGCTTTTAAGTGTGAACAAGAGAGGTAATTAGACGGTTTTGTGCAAATAGGTGTCTTAGTTAAGATTAACTGGGTTGGTCACTTTGTGACTTCATTGTTGTGTTAAATCATTTGAGTTTGATAAGAAAAATGCATACCTCTCTAATAGATCTTTTCTTGCTTGATTTGGTCATAACTTCATATTTAATTTCTTGAAGATGCTAATTCGATTAATGTTTTCTTACACAAATTGTGAAAGTTGATATAGGACAAGATGTTGAAATGATTAATGGCAAAAACAAGACATAATTAATTGAATTCAAGGTCACAGGGTTGTAGAATAAGTGTTTGAGTTAAATGGTTATGATTTTAAACTTTGAGGTGGTTGAAAATATCGCATTTGATCGCTTTAATGTGTCTTCTTGATTAACCAAAATCGAAGATTAAGGTGTATAATATTTGTAAAACGGAATTGTTTTGGATAATATATTAAAATTAGAGTTTTTTGATTTGGCATTTGTCAATTCTCAATTACACCATTATTCTTACAGATTTTTAATTATACCTTTAATTACTCTTAAAGTTTTTATTTTTTACAATTTTGCCTCTTTGCTAAAATCCAATTTCGGTCTTTGATTTGAACATCTTTTATATTCAGTCCTTGATTTTTGATTTGAACAATGAGATTATTGATTGATTAACCAAAATCAAAGAATAAGGTGTATAGTATTTGTAAAACGGTGTTATTTTGGCCAATATATTAAAGTTAGAATTTTCTGATTTGAAATTTGTCAATTTTCAATTACACCATTATTTTTACAGATTTTTAAGTATACCTTTAATTACTCTTAAAGTTTTTATTTTTTACAGTTTTGTCTCTTTACTAAAATTCAATTTCGGTCTTGGATTTGAGCATCTTTTATATTCAGTCCTTGGTTTCTAATTTGACCAATGAGATTATTGTTGTTTAATAAAACTTTGTTTTTCTTCAGTTGAATCCTTAAAGTCATTGATTTTAGTTCTTGAAGTCACATGTCTTATATAGATTGGTCATTGTCCTTGAATTTATTTAATTAAGCTCTTAATTGCTTCTTAGAGTTTTGAAGTTATGCAGTGAGGTCCCTAATTTCAATAAATTAGCTTTTTAACATTCAATTTTGGTCTCTAAACCTTGATGAAAAAATTATCTTCTTTAGCAATTTAAATCTTTAATTAATGTTAATCAATCACACTAGAGATGGTAAATTAATCCATTTATCTAAAATATCCATAAGAGCTAATTTAAAATTAACCAAGTAGCATAATTTTATAAGTTTATTGAATAATTTTGGTTAAATTTAAAAATAAAAATGGTTTGGTTCATTTCTGTTTTTATTTTAATTAAAAAAAAATTAACCCGGACCAATTAAACTAAATTAAATAAAAAATAAAAAACACATTATATATTAAAGGTCCATTAACTCAATTTGGACATGTTCAATTTTTACAAATATTAAGCCAAATGGATCAGCTGGTTGACTTTGATTCGGTTTCAAATTTAAAAGAAAAGAAAAGTTTGATTGGATTTCTCAAATTATTTTTTTCCTCGATTTCTAAAATTTAATAGATACTTGTACGTTAATTTGTGTATTTTGATTCCAAATTCCTTTCTAAACCCAATCATCAACCACATTTTAAATAATAAGAGCCATAAACCGGTGTTCTGCTGTTGAAATTAATTTTTTTAATCTAATTTTAATATATATAATTTTTTGTTTTGTATTTTGGTTTTTATTCTTTTATTTTTTGGTTTAGCTTCGATCTCTTAATTTTTTTGGTTATTTTAAAATAATTTTTTATTTTTTATTTGTATCTATACACCTCAACTCTTAATTTAAATTTTTAATTTTATTTGTATTGAATGTAGTTTATGTTAAAAGAACAATAAGTTTAACTTTGATAGTATAAAAACACGGTAAATTAATACATTTATCTAAAATATCCATAAGAACTAATGTAAAAAAAAGTGGGTTCAGGGATTAGTCGTGATGCGTGTAAGCTGATCCGGACACCCTAGTTATAAGAAAACAAAGACAAATGTATATATGGGGAAAAAATAATGTTGCGAGTAAGTTGGCTTGGACACTCCGGTTAACAAAAATAAAATAAAATAATATATATATATATATATATATATATATATATATATATATATATATATATATATTGGGAAAAAAATAGATAGATTGAATAGTTGTGGTGCACGTAAGCTGACCCGAGCACCCCAGTTATAAAAAAAGATAGCCCAATTAAAAAACATGTAAAGAAAAGTATTGTAGTAATCCATAGTATTATGTGTGGGGAGTTATAGTACTTTCTCCACACCATTTATATATATTATATGTTACAAACATACTACAATTTTAATTTTTTATGGTCTCTCAACCCTGATACTGTGTTTTCTTCAATTGGGTCCTTAAAGTCATTGATTTTAGTTCTTGAAGTCACATGTCTTATATAGATTGGTCCTTGTCCTTGAATTTGTTCAACTAAGCTCTTAATTGCATCTTAGAATTTTGAAGTTATGCAATGAGGTCCCTAATTTCAATAAATTAGCTTTTTAACATTCAATTTTGATCTCTAAACCTTGATGAAAAAGTTATCTTCTTTAGCAATTTAAATCCTCAATTAATGTTAATCAATCACACTAGAGATGGTAAATTAATCCATTTATCTAAAATATCCATAAGAACTAATTTAAAATTAACCAAGTAGCATAATTTTATAAGTTTATTGAATAATTTTGGTTAAATTTAAAAATAAAAATGGTTTGGTTCATTTCTGTTTTTATTTTTATTTTTATTTAAAAAAAAATAACCCTGACCATATAAAACTAAATTAAATAAAAAAAATAGGAAAACACATTATATATTAAAGGTCCATTAACTCAAAGTGGACATGTTCAATTTTTACAAATACTAAGCCGAACGGATCAGCTGGTTGACTTTGATTCGGTTTAAAATTTAGAAGAAAAGAAAAGTTTGATTGGATTTCTCAAATTACTTTTTTCCTCATTTTAATAGATACTTGTATGTTAATTTATGTATTTTGATTCCAAATTCCTTTCTAAACCCAGTCATCAACCACATTTTAAATAATAAGTGCCATAAATGTGTGCTCTGCTGTTGAAATTAATTTTTTTTTATGTAATTTTAATATATATAATTTCTTATTTTGTATTTTGGTTTTTATTTTTTTATTTAATTTCGATCCCTTGATTTTTTTGGTCATTTTGAAATAATTTTTTATTTGTATTTATACGCCTCTACTCTTGGTTTAAATTTTAAATTTTATTTGTATTAAATGTAGCTTACGTTAAAAACATAGTAAATTTAACTTTGATAGTGTAAGAACATGGTAAATTAATCCATTTATATAAAATATCCATAAGAACTAATGTAAAAAAAAATGGGTCCAGAGATTAGTCGTAATGCGTGTAAGCTGATCCGGACACCCCAGTTATAAGAAAACAAAAACAAATGTATATATGGGGAAAAAAATAATGTTGCACGTAAGCTAATCAGGACACTTCGGTTAACAAAAATAAAATAAAATAAATGTATATGTTGGAAAAAATAGTAAAAAAATATAAAAAAATATGTTGTGGTGGGCTTAAACTGACCCGGACACCTCAGTTATCAAAAAAAAGATAGCCCGATTAAAAAAAAAGTACAGAAAAGCATTGTAGTCATCTACAGTATTATGTGTAGGGAACTACAATGTTTTCTCCATACTATTTATATGTATAATATGTTACAAACATACTACAATTTTATCTTTTTATGGTCTCTCAAACCAGTTTGGTATTGTGTTTTAAAAGTAACTTTTAAGAAAATAATTTTTTTTATTTTGTACTTTAAATTAATCTTTTTATGTGTTTTTATATATTTTCATGATGCTACTATTAAAAATAATATTTGTTTTAAAATATTATTTTAATATATATTTTTTTGAAAAAAAACTTTTAAAATATCACATTGCAACTTGCAGGGGAGGGGCTTTATTCTGTTAGGGTTTGGATTCTCCTTGGATATATATTTTTTTATTTATAAACTTTTTTATAGCAACAAAATCAGTGGTCTTTTTTCTTAGGGCATTATATATTTTAATTAGCCCTCTTTTATATATATACGTGTGTGTGTGTGAACGTTAGACCCTTCATTCTTTATGTAATCATTGCAAATTGTTGGAAGCTAAGCAAGTGCGATCTGGCTGCTTTAATGGCAGAATACATTCAGGTCTATATTAAATGAATCAATTATTTTTATTAATGTTGATGTTGTTGAAGCTAATTGACCAGACTATCAAATATTTTTAGGCTATGAAAATAAATAAATTTATTATATATATATATATATATATATATATATTAAAACCCTATAAGCAAAATGACACATGGTCCAAATAGACTACGATGAGGAAACATTTTTTTTTTATCCTACAAATTTTATTTTTTAAAAAATATATTTTATTAATCTAAATGAATGGATAAAATTTAGGTCGTCCTAGAAATAACTTTGATCTCAATATAAATAAAAATATGTGAGATTATTATAACAATCAAAACCAAAAATAAAATTGTTAAAACTAAAATAATACTTTGAAAATTATAGAAACGACCTTATTATAGTTAAGTGATAGAAAGATGGTGGGTGCTGTCAACTTGAGCTGACTTGAAATAATTAAATATATCTCAATAAATTTTTGAGTTATAAATAATAAAAAAATCCATTAATACTTTTAGTTGTCTTGAACAAAAAACAAAATACCTCGAGTTTTGTCCAAAATACACATACATATACACACACCAACACACACACACACACACACACACATATATATATATATGTGTGTGTGTGTTATTATTTTCCTCAGAAATTCACAAAATACCAAAAAGCCTATAAATGACAAAACCAAAATTATAAAAAAAATCCAACATATATAGATATAGATATAGATAGAGATAGAGATATATAAATAACAACTGAGCACACGAGGCATGGCAGAGAGACAAACAAACAGAAGAGGGAGAGAGATTCACCAGCCCCTCCTCTCTCTTTCTAATAACATTTTAACTTCATTCCATGCTAAAAGTTCTTGCCTTTTTTTCTTCTTTTTCCCTTGTTTTCCCCGCTACTTCTCCCTCTTGGAGTTTTTATTTATATATTTTGCAATTCTACCTCTTGCCCAGTTTTCAAAAATGGATTTCTTAGGCTCCCATTTGCTCAAAATCCAATCTTTTCATGTATAAAACATTTGGTTTGGGATTTTGGTATTCATTAAAGCGTAAAAAAGTTGTTGAAAAGGTTTTGATTCATGGGTAGGGGTGGAAACCAGTTGTTTGATGATAGTAGAGATGGGTTTCTCTCGATTGCCTGTTGGGGGTCTCAATGGGATAACGTTCAGGATATGCAGTATCTTCCTAAAGGTGGTCTTTTTGCAAGTGTTAATCAAATGGGTATAGGGGACAACAGCAACTTAAAGTCTTTGTACAATGATTTGCATGTTAAGTACTTGTCCTTTGTTGGTTTTCAAGAAGAGGGGGTTTTGAAGAAAATGAAAGGTGGGATTAAGTTGAAGATTAAGGTTAAAAGTCCTTCGTTAAGAAGGCTAATTAGTGGAGGGATTGCTGGTGCTATTTCTAGGACTGCAGTGGCTCCTTTGGAGACTATTAGAACTCATTTGATGGTGGGGAGTAGTGGACACAGTACAACCGAGGTTTTTAAAAATATAATGCAGACTGATGGATGGAAAGGGTTGTTCAGAGGCAATCTGGTTAATGTGATTCGTGTTGCGCCTAGCAAGGCCATTGAGGTAATGAAAAATTTTCTTTTGCTTATGATTAATTCAATGTGAAAGAGATGTTATTGTGGTTAAATTGATTGTTTGGTGTGAGTTTTGTTGGATTCCTGTTTTGGTTTGTTATTGTTGGATGTCCATCAATTTTTTTTGTAGTGCCCGATTCGTACGTTGCAGTCTTGTATCTGAGGATCTGAAGGAAGTTATGTTTATTGTTCTTCTCTTTTTGAAGAAATACTGTGAAAATTTTTCGATTCTGTTTTCTTGATGTCTTCCTTTTGGTTTGTTTCTAGTTCATTGATGGTTTATATGCTTGTATTAGTGTCAACATCGATGACTGTTTCACGGAACAGCTTGGATTGTCTGCTTTAGTATGGTTGTAAACTGCTTGGCTATCGATAATTTTTTGGTTCAGCTCTGCGATGTTTTGATGATGTTATATAGTTGAACCATGAATGTCCATGATCGATGCGTATTAGCTACCTTATTCGTTTATTGCATTGAATTTAGAATTCAGGTTTCTTAAAGTTCAATTGAAATGCAAAATCATAACATGTGTGAGATTGTAAAGACTAATCTGGAATCAAAACTAATTCTGAAAATAGAGACAAACATTCAACAAGAATTTGTAAAGCAATCAGTTTCATGCGTATATATAGTCAAAATGGCGGTTACTGCTCATATGACAATAATTTACGTTGCATTATTCAACTATTTCTAACACCTGGGTTGTGCACTAGTCAGTTTGGTTTTGGTCTTGTCGATACTTGATTACCAATATCCCGTACAGGTTCTTAAATCATTTTATCTGGTTTTGACTTTTCATTCTGTCTTCAGCTGTATTTTTATTGTTTTGTTTTGCTCGAAGAGGCTGCGTCTATTTCTTTTTTAGTTCTTAAGTCCATTATAAATCTTTAATAGCCATCAACTAGAGCTCATACATTAGGATGAGGGTAAAATTGATCTGAAGAGTATAGGCTAGTTATTGATGCCCAATTTGACTACCTCTCTGGATTGATGGCAGTTCAACTTTGCCCATAAGAAAATAATTCCAGGCAAACTAATCTCTGTTTCAGTTAAGTAGATATCTTCCACCCTATTGTTACATCTTTTGAGCAACTACAACCATTTTACAATGCTAATACAGAGGGTGAGCTAGCTTCCATCATGTACTTGCCTGGCATATTCTCGTTGTTTGGATTGCATCTCACCTGGTAAACAATAAATTGATGCTATCATTTACCACAAGTAAATGATTAGACTTGTCAAATTAACTACCTTCTGTTTTCAAAAATGGGCTTTAAACAAGTGGCTGCTAGATGTCAGTTCTATGTGGATTGTAATGAGACTGGACATTGGCAGGTGTCTGCCTGTAGGTAGGTAGGTAGAGCTTCTGGATACTCATAGTTTGGCTGTAGGTGACTGCCATAATTCTGAACTTCTGAAAAAGGTAACCAATTAAATATTCAAATTTCAGCGGTCTAAATTAAAAGCTTACCTATCCATGCACTTGTCTGTCCTTATCTTTTCTTTATGTAGAGAGTGAGAGAGTGAGAAGGGTATTGTGCAGCCATGGAGTGTAGAATCTTCACTGTACTGATTAACAATGCTTTTCATAGTCTCCTCTGCCTCATTTATTTCTAATTAGAGAAGAATAATTAAGCTCTGCATCTTCTGCATATTTAAGCAATATTCCAGTTCCAGTTTTTTTAATCTTACAGGTAACTGGCTTCTGTGTCTGCAGCTTTTTGCATATGACACGGTAAACAAGAAGTTGTCACCTGCAGTTGGGGAGCAGCCCAAGCTTCCAATTCCTGCATCATTAATTGCCGGCGCCTGTGCTGGAGTGAGCTCTACTTTGTGCATGTATCCGCTTGAGTTAGTCAAAACACGATTAACTATACAGGTACGTGCAAAACCTAAACCAGAAACTGAAATCTTGGGTGCTGATGCTGTTCAGTTACTCATGGCGTCTGATGTATTCTGCAGAGAGATGTTTATAATGGTATAGTACATGCATTCTTAAAAATACTGCGTGAAGAGGGCCCTGGAGAACTCTACAGAGGTCTTGCTCCCAGCCTCATTGGAGTTATTCCATATGCCGCAACAAATTACTTTGCCTACGACACATTACGGAAAGCCTATCGAAAATATTTTAAGCAAGAGAAGATTGGCAACATTGAAACTCTTCTAATCGGATCTGCTGCTGGTGCCATGTCAAGTAGTGCAACTTTCCCGCTTGAAGTTGCTCGCAAGCGCATGCAGGTAGGAGCTCTCAGTGGAAGACAGGTATACAAGAATGTGATCCATGCCCTAGCTAGCATACTGGAACAAGAAGGTATCCAGGGGTTATATAAAGGGCTGGGACCCAGTTGCATGAAGATGGTTCCTGCTGCTGGGATATCTTTCATGTGCTATGAAGCATGCAAAAGGATACTTGTAGAGGATGATGAAAAAACATAACAGGAGCACGAGTCTGAGTGTTTCTGTCTGCAACAGGAGGCAAATTTGAGGTTTTAGTAATTTTTATTTATACCAAGTCAACGGATCTTGATTTTTTGTCCCCGTTGATTTATTTTTTCTAGGAAACGGTCCAACAAACCTTTTTAGGAGGTTAGAAAACTTACATCGCCTTTGTTTTCCTGGTTTTATTGAATTGATCGGACATTTACATTTCAAAAAATGTTAGTGGACTTGAAAATTGTTCGATTGCTACTCTGAAATCTTGGTCGATTAACCTTCCACTTTTTTCTACTGCTCAAACAAGATTTCGAGTTAGGCATTGGGTAACCTGCTTTGAGAAACGAGTAGCATAGCGAATTGTTGTTTGACATTTAAGACGAACTGTTAATTCGGGCACATCTTCAAGTTCTCGGTTGAGGATTTTCGTACCCTTCTGGCCCGTTTAGTGGCATGAATGGCAACGAACATTCCATGAGCGACTCGTGAGAATAACTCGACATGAATTCTTTGACAAGTAGAGCCAGACCAATTAAAAAGGAAAATTCAGTTTTTGAGTGCAGTTGTGTTGTATAAATATGGTCAGGTCGTAATAAAAAAAACAGGTGCATGCTTCATCGACGATATTGGGGGGACAAATTTGAATTTTGAATTTGCAAAGGCAAAGGCATTGCTTTTACATAATCTCCTAAAAGAAATATCATCACAGCTACTAAACATGATAGTTCCAATCTAAATTCAAGAGAACAAGCTAAAATCACCATTTCAAGCTCAGCTCTGCTCCTCTGCATCTGCTGCTTCCTCTGCAGCAGCGGCAGCCATCAACTCATCAAACTTCTCTGTCTTGCCAAGCAATATTTCAATCTGTAAGAGAACGAATCCATATCGTCAGTCTTTTACTCTTGAAATAGAAATAAATCCAAGAAATGACTAGTTATTGACAAAAAAGAGGAGCAGCTAGCTCAGAAGGGTACAAATACTATGCATGCACATACAGAGATGATTCTGCATAGACCTCACAGTATAGCTAGGTTGGATGAATTTGAACCATTAACATCTCTGGATTAGTATGATCCCTAGTATTTGTATTACTTGGTGAAATAAGGCATCCATTAAAAAAGAGTCAATGGCAAGATCCCATCAATGTTTGCATCCATCATCTTCGAATTTGAACCTGGGATCATGCCCCTCCTTAAACAAACCCAAATGCATGCTAGCACGCACAGTAGCAGTTTTTGTTACTTTAAAACACATTTATGCTATACATCCTAGGTTTCCCAAAGAAAGCGATTCAGATAAAATTCCAAAGCTTGGGAAATCTTTATCTGGGAGGATTCTATCCACTGCATGCCAATGCAGGTATATCAAAAAGAATATCTGACAATTGCAGTCTAACGTAAGGCAATGCGATGATTTACCTTGGCTTTCGGAACAGGACGCCCTCCTGTTTCTTCCCTCATGTCAACTGTGGACGTCATGATCTCTAAGCATACACAAAACACTTAATAAGTGATCAAGCTCTCAACATCAGCTTGAATCATAAAGGGAGACATAAGAAAGGAAGAGAAATCTCACTTTTCTCAACAGCAAGTCCATTATTCTTCAAGATCTCAGCAATGGTAACAACAGTGGCTATAGCTGTACATGTAACATTATAATTAGATTATATTCAAAATCTACACTAACATGAAATATGACACTAAAATACTTTTCTTCCATTACCAAAGTTTTCAGAACAAAGATGTCGTATGGCTACACTGCACTTCCATCTTATGTTTTGTGATAAATAGTGTATATATAAATCAGACTCCCATAAAGTTGAGCAATAACTCCCCCAACTTACAATCAGCTAAATCAACACTTTGATAGGGAACGCAGCATATATTACTAATTTCAACACGCTAAATGCATCTTAAGTCTAAGAAAAATAAATATAAAAATAAATGAAATCAACAGGCGGAAAAAGAAACAATACCCATCCCAAGAGCGGAGAGCTCCACTTCATTGTATTGTTGCATGTACCTCTGCAAAAATCCAACCATTAAATAGCTAAATAACATAACAGTCCACAAACACAAATAATAATGTCACTAGAACCATTTTCCTTTCCCTAACAAGCCAAAAAAGTACAAAACCCTCCATCAAATTCAGAAGATCCAACAATGTTTTAATTAACTTCAACGCAACAGTGAGATACACAAACTTCCATTGTTCATTTGTTTTCTCATCCACAGTTCTCCCAGCATCCAACCAGAGCCCGTAAAAAGAAAAGAAAAACCCTAAACAGAAAAGGGCAAGAAAAGAGAATAAAACAGGACCCGTGTCCATAATCGCGACAAATCCCTTAAACTTCAAAACCCTAGATAGATCGTTAAACCCATATAAAAGACAAAGATCCATCTTATCCAAAAAAAAAAGGAGGAGAAGCGAAACATTAAGGGGGTTTGGGTAATCTAAGATACCTTGGCGAGATTAACGTAGAAAAAAAGAGGTTTTTTGGTGTTAGAAACTTGGATTCGGTTCTTCTTGTTATTGCCTGAATCTGCTGCTTTTGCTGTGATGTTTAAGTTGGTAACACCCTCTGTGATTCCATCCATTGCTTACTGTTTGCTTTCCTTCTTTAATTTCTATCTTATAGAGAGAGAAGAACCCCACTTTCCAATCTCCTCCTCTCCTTAGCCAGCTATCGCTTGCTTGCTTTCTGGATGAAGGCGAGGTAGAAGGTGAGGTGGGGTTTATACTATAAATACTCGAAAACCCTTAATCAAAGAATCTCCTCCAGCTGCTACCTTGCTTTTGCGAGGGGTTTTGATTTCTGATTTTGATGCCAAAATACGGTGTCGTTTTAAACAATAAGGCCCTAGCTCAGCCCCCACATCCTTGATTGGGCTTTTTTTTCTTAAAAAAAAAATGGGAATAATTGATTAAGAGTTTATTTGACACAATTATTGCTGTTATGATTGAAGTTGAAAAAAATAGTTTTATAAAAAAATATTTTTAGTTGCGGTTCATAATTAAAATTGAAGTGCTTGGTTAAAATCTTGGTTGATTTTGAGATTTAATGAAAAACAGTTTTGTGTATTTGGTTATCATGCTTTTCATATTGTTGTCAACTTGTGAAATTACTTTAAAGAATACACACACACACATATCAATATATTTTTTAAAAAATATTGTTGATTAATAATCATAACAAAAAAAATTTTATTGTTGATTAATAACAATAACAAAAATATTGTTGCAAGTTTCTGATTCATAATTAATTGAAAACCAACAGGTTTGTGGAGTGAAACGAAGTCACGGCCTTTCCCTTTCATCAACGAGTGTAAAAAAAAACTCAAAAAATGGTGCATTGCGTTGCGTTCATCATGATTATTTGACCATGTTACTGTTCACGTAACACGTGAATAGTAACTTGGCCGACTGTGACGAGAGGGTCATCGGCTGATACCAACCTGTAGAGGAGGTCAAGGTGGTTCTTCCTGTGGTGGCGGCATCGTAAATGATGCCCTATGGTGGTCGATATGATCGTCAGAAGGTTGCAGCTGGTGTTGCCAACGCTAATGCTGCTGACATTGGAGCTGTGGGAAAAGACCGGATGGTGAAGAGGAGAGGTCGTTGATGCCAAAGGAGCAGCTGGTGGTGCTCGCCTGTGACTGGTGAGGAGAGAGAGGGCTGCATCTTGAGAGAGAAAATTGCAAGCCTGCAAGCGAGAGAGAGAGGGCGCTGCCAGTGGTCTGCCGACGCCAAGGATGGCAGGGTGGACAGTGGTTATGACATCGTCTTCTTCCTCTCTCTCTCTCTGTCATGTTATTTTTTGGAAAATCATCTTCTTCTCGTCTTCTTCCAGTGGTTATGTGTGAGTTGTGTGTGTTTTACTACGTTAGCGTTTTAAATGAAAAGCATCTCAATGATGCTTTTCAAAACGTGGTGCAACCGCTGTTTTTTTAGTGGGATCCACGATCAAAAGTTGGGGTCCTGTTTGGTAATATGTGTGGTTGGAGTCGTTGTTCAACGCAGCGGCATGTTATACCGCGACACCAAACACCCACTAAACAGATGTCCAAGAATTATATATAGGAAAAGAGTCTAGGTCATTATAGTTTACAATTGAGTTAATTATTTTTTAAAAATAATATTGTTATATTTAAAAAAAAAACTTTAGGGTATCATTAGACTCCTGGATCAATTGGCTAGAGTATGGTCGCGATGGTGTTTTTTCATGCTTCGCACCTCGCTATCCCCTAGAGGGAGAGACAACATGCGGTGAAATAGAGGTGATTTTATAGCAGTAAAATTAAGACTATAAATCTTTAAGAGTCGCCACCTAGTATTAAGATCACTAAAAAACCTATTGGTCTGCGAGAGTCTGAGTAAGGGGATTTGTTGTGTAAGGGGAAGACACGTCACCTCCAGTGCATCCTACTTAAGACAAGCTACATTGTTGTTTAATTATTTTTCTAAGTCAATTTTTATTCGTTGATATTTTCTAAGGTTCGATGTAAATCTCTCTTCGTGAGAGGGTCTCTACTTCATTGGGAGTTAAAAATCTGACTAAAAAATTTATATTGCATTTTGAAAACCCTGTTTTTAACTATCTAAAAGTGTACTTTATGATGTAATTGTACACCGTGATAGCTAAAACAAAATAATTCTTAAATTATTTTGATATTTTAGGCAAATTTCAATAGATAATTGTAAACCAGTTACGATATCTAATTTTCATTTCAAAATATAAAAAAGATGCAACATATATTTTTTACAAAAATATACTTGAAAACACCTTGAAATTCGGTTGTATGCATGAAAATAACATTTTTTTCTATGTGGGCTGCCTGCCCAGTCTTGTTGGGCCGAGAGGCCCATCATTTGGGGATGGACTGCTAGCTTGGGTGGGCGTAATAGCCCACCCCTTTTGGTCAGGGCTTCCCTGCCCTGGTGGGCCGGGAGGCCCATGCCTCTTTGGTGGCCCAATTGGACATTGTCCAGCCCGCATGGAGCACTGTTCACCTATGTGAATAGTAGAATGTTAATTAAATCATGTCATGTTGTTCACAAGCAAGTGAACAGTAAATGATATAGAAGGAGAAGGGAGTTACCGGTTGATATCGAAGGATAGAAGAGGCTGAGGTGGTTCTATTGGTGGTGGTGGTGGTGGTGACGTTGGAAATTATGGCCTGTAGTAGCCGGGAGAGCCGCTGGAATGGGTCTTGTTTTGTGCAGAGGAGTTGTTTTGCGTTGCTAGTGATGAAGAAGAAGAGTTGAGTCTGTCGAGGAGTTTTTGGCATGGGGGGAGAAGCCGCTAGTGTTGAAGGTGCAACTGCTGGTGCTCACCAGGAGCTGCTGCTAAAGGAGAGAGGGAGAGAGAGGGAGAGAGAGAGAGAGAGTTGGCGTTATAGAGGAAGGTGGGCTGTTGGGTTTAGTTGCGATTATGGGTGCCGTGGGACGCTATTAATGCTTGATGGGCGGAGTTGCCGAAGCAAGCAAGGGAGATGAGAAAGAGAGGGGTGGCTATTGATTGTCACTGTCGATGTTGAGGAAGAGGGAGAGATGTTGTTTTGTAGTTTTTTACATGGCCAATGTTTGTTTCTCAGTGTTTCTGCATAATTCTTCGCCGTAACTGTCAAAATTTTCTCCCCTTGTGCATGGTTTCCCCTGCTAAATTTATAGACCAAAGAGGCAACCCTTCGGTTGCCCATGCAGCGATGAGCTACCTCTTGCAACAGTGTGCCTGCATTGTTCAAGGGACTGAACAATGCAATCACGTCTACAAGATTTGGGACATTTGGGAGAAGTTGCAAATCCGATGTGGTCTCTCAATTTGTAATTGTTCTAATTACATCCTTATTTAGATTTAATTTTATGCAATTGTATCCGCATCAAAATTTCAACATCAACCTTATCTTTGCGTGCTTTTTTTATTTTAGTCCTTAGTTTCTGATTTATCCGATTTTACTCTCATTTTACCATTAAACTCTCAATTATCTTCAATTTGACCTCTGACTTTGCACAATTAGCTTGGAAAAACTCAATTTAGTCTTTGAAAATTCTAATTTTCTCAATTAAACCCGAATTATGCTCAAGAACTTGATTTTTCATCGATTAAGCCCTTAATAAAATTAATTTGACCAATTTAAAGTATAATTAAGTCTTTGCACCTAATTAAATCCTTCAATTGGACCCTAAATTAATTCTTAAACATAATTACACTTTAAATTGATCAACGATTAAATCAAATCAGCCCATAAAAATATAATTATGCCTTTCAATTTATTTTTTATACAAATTTATCCAACAATAAATTATTTTAGCTTTAAATTTATATTTTTCTCTATTTTTAAAAAAATATGATTAGACTCTCGAAAACATCTATAATTTTCACATTGATTTTTCTACCAATACCAATCATTTTTATTTTATTTTTGTTTCATTTTAGATAGATTTAAAAGAATAGTCCAAAATTAAATTACGACACGTGTCATCAATTATTTAGTGCTAGTTAATATGTCAAAACAATGCAATTTGAAAATAAATATTACGTAACCTGCAGCAGAGCAAAAATCAAGGGCCAATTTGAGATGACAAAGATCTGCAATATATTGAAACTCCCATGATAATCATTCTTACACTTGCGAAAGAATTCTTTAGCCAAGTACTTGTAGACCAAAAGATAAAGCATCACAAAACTGCACAACAATGGCATGAACAAACGTAAATAAATAATAGTCCGGCTGGCTCATGAAGGGATGGATAGAACACCATGTGGTAGTGATGACAACAAAGATGATACTATAAAAGGTTTTTTCTTCTAATGTGGATCCCTCTCCTTCACAGTGCCTCCCAGAAGTACATCTCTTTAAGGTTAACCCCCTTCATAAATTAATCGATACTGTTCAGTACCTTGGTTTCTTGTTATATACACGAGGGTAGGCTTTGAGGAGAGATGGCATTTATCTCAGGAGACAATCTAGCAATTGATGCCACATTGACCGTTTGCGGCGGTTTGTGTAGTGGATGAGGTGAAGGGGTCGATGCGCACCCATAGCAAGGAGAAAATGGAAGCAAGGAGTATAGACCAGACGATGACAATTGTTGGTGTACGATTTTGTCGACCCAACAAACCCTTGAGGAAAGGATACAAATGGGCAATGACCCAAATAGCAAAGAACAGCTTGCCAAAGAGTGGACCCCATGACTGGTACCCGCTGTTTACGGCAAAGGAAACACCAGCCACAATACCCATCATGTTCAGTAAAATGACTGTGGTTGGAGGGATGAGAAGAGATGTCCATTTGAACACATAAAGCTCTGCAAAATCCCCATCCTCATCAGATGCTTTTGAAGTCACAGTGAAGTTGGTATCAATACCTGCAAGCACTTTCAAGAGCCCTTGGAATACGGCGAAGAGATGAGCTGATGTGCCACCAATCACCCAGAATTGTTCATTCCTCCACCAGTCTTCAATACCAACTCCACTCCATCTAAGCTCAAGTATTCCAGTGGCAAAGATGGAGATGAAAAGGAGAATGAACCACATGCCAGCGTAGTTACTTATCTGAAAAGAAATTGTAGCAGAATCATTGATTTGTTAATTGAGATCTAAATCTGATGACCACATGGTACCAGATGAAATGGAAACATCACTTACCTCAGGAATAATAAATTTTCCAGTGACAAGGCAGATGGCAGGAAGTATACAGTAAGCAAGAAGTGGAAGAGATGTTAGTGGGTAAACAATGGTATTGATATATGCTAGCCTCTCCAAGAGCTTTAGTCTTCCACTGTATCCATACCATATGGGGCAATGCCTGCTCAGCAAAATCTCAATAGATCCCAAGGCCCACCGAAGAACCTGGTTCAAACGATCAGAAAGATTGATAGGAGCAGACCCCTTAAATGCTGGGCGAGGAGGCATGCAATAGATTGATATCCAGCCACGAGCATGCATCTTGAACCCAGTCAGAATATCTTCAGTAACAGAACCATAGATCCATCCAATCTGGAAGCAGACGAGAAGGATTAGCTAAGATGTAAATTAAACATGATTGGACTAAGTATTTTGCTACGGAGTAGAGCTAGAATGACCTCTTTGCCCCATTCAGTTTTGTCTTCATATCCACAGCTAATAACATGGATAGCTTCTTTCAACAGAGTTGCAGGGTTGGTTGACGGGGGGATGCCTCCCTGTTCCTGGAAGGTAGCTGCAATAAAAACTGGTGACTGGCCAAAACGCTTTTCTAAACTCTTCTGCGACATAAGAAGTGACCTCTCATCGTCATATCCTGAAAAGAGATGGAATACGGTTAGAAGAACATGCTACCTAAACTTTCTCTGATCATTTGTAGATTCCACCACATCGTTTTATTAAAATCAATATAAATCTCAAATTGAGTGTTTTGCAGTCTATCATTACTAATAACTTTGGCATTGGAAAACGAAACCTTTGTCACTGCAAATAATGTATATATATAACAAAGTTAAAGATAATCAAAACACTAATGACCATGCATTTATAAGGACATGCACGCTCCATAATAAGCCAAATTACTGAGATGCAGGGCCAGTAAAAGACTTCAATTAAAATGGACAGGTGAGAAAAAAAATAATGTCTAGTGGAAACCAACCTTCAACACCCTCCTCAATGTCTTCCATATTGAAAATGGGGACAGTGGATTCAGTTCTTTTCATTGCCCTCTTCTTGTCAATATATTTCTTATGACCACCCCTTCCCTTCTTTCTTGAGCCACAGCAACTCTTTACAATAATGTTTGGTTCCAAATCTTCCTCGGTCAAAACTGGATCGTAACCATATAGTGCTTGCCTGTTGAAACAGCAACCGGTTCCGACATACACAGGCCCCTGGATGCCATCCAAACCTTTCAAGTTGATCTGCAAGATACAGTGACAAACTTGAGCCATCCATAACAACAATACACAGAAAGAAACATTTTGCAGATTGATGATAGATAAACTAAAACATACATCAAAGAAAACAATATTTCGATTGGCATATCGATCGTGCAAGTCAATGCCATCAAAACGCTGTGGGAACTGTACATAGCACGTCTTCTTTCCATAGGCAGGGTCCATCATGAAACACATGGCTTCCTTGAGAGCTTTACTGTTATTGAAGTAGTGATCACAATCAACATTCAGAAGATAGGCACCATTGGTCAGTACAGCTGAAACTCGAATCTGCATAAAAGACCAAGTTAGAGGACAAGTTGATGCTTAACAGATAATTGTGGTGCAGGAGTCCAAGTTCAGGAAATCAATCATCTTGAACCAAACCATGGTACACATAAGTGCCAACTTCAGTATAATTGAGGAAAAATAAATAAGCAACTGTGCTTTAATATGCATGAAATGCAGCACCCATATAGTAGCATGATCTGTGATGAATGGAAATGAATTTGAGAGATTGAAACAAAGGGTGAAATTCTACAAGAAATTAAGATGACAAACCAGTGCATTCATTGCTCCGGCTTTCTTGTGATGCTGGAATCCAGGTCTCTTTTCACGGGAAACATATACAAGACGAGGTAGCTCATTTCCATCTGTGTCAAGCCCCCCACTGTGACCTAAAAACACCTGCTCTCCACCATATGGAAGAAAGGGTAAAGCGTAGGGAAAGACAAGGAAAAGCAGGCATGACTATGGATACATGTAGGAAAGATGGTAATACCTGGATCATTCCTGGGTGATCCCTGGAATTATTTCCAGGCCATGGAGTTCCATCCTGCATTGTCCAACCTTCTTCAGGCATCTTCTGAGCTTTGGCAACAAGTGCATTGATCCGCACCTTGAATTCTTCATATTCTCTCTGTGAAACATAGTTGTGCTTATTCTCGTGTATAATGTTGACAAGTTAAAAAAAAAACACAAGGACCCATTTAATCCATGCGAAATGCAGACAAAAGTTTGAGCATAAGGCATGCTACTTTCTTGACTCACCTTCATTGATCGGCGCTCTTTGACAAAAGAAGGCTGTATCTTGTCTTTCAAATAATCAATCTTTTGGGCAAAATAAAACTCAGGGGCCCTAGGCTCAATACTGTGCTTCTTGCAGAAAGGCACCCACTTCCTTGCAAACTCCGCTGTTTCAGAAAGGGCTTCAAATGTCAACATTGCTGAGCCATCATCAGAAACATAGCACGATACTTTGTCGACAGGGTAATCAACAGAAAGTATGGACAGCACAGTGTTTGCTGTTACAAGAGGAGGTTCTTTCATGGGATCCACAGTACTAACAAAGATGTCAATAGGGGCTAACTGAGATGGTTCTCCTTCACGATCATATCTGCAATATAGAGTGCAGTTAGCAAGCAATAAGAGCCAGCACTCCATCACTTATCTCTATTTACCAATAAAATGTGTTTAACTTACCTCACTGCTAGCCTGTCGAGATAGGTCTCACGATTGATAGGCATCCATTTTGGGAATTGATCCAAAAGCCAGGACAAGGCAAACCAAATTTCACAGATGACGGATGTCAACCACAATCCATATGCATCTTTCACTGGATGAGTAACACGATATTGTAAAAAGAATCCCAGAATAATAAGCCGCAGAATGATTACAACACGGTATGGAGTCAGGTAAGATGAAGAAATGGGCACCACACGACTCATAGGTTGTCGAGCATCATCAGCCCTGTGACACAGGAAAAGAAAAGCAGGACACAAAATGGTTAATTAAGTGCATATAAGATCAGTCCATCCTTTTAATAGAATCTGAAAGCTAATCCATGCTTTCGATATAAGAGATTGCAAGTTTCCAGAAGATAGAATGATGCAACCTAAATCTCGAATAAGGAAACTCACATTTGAAGTTCATCTCCATTCGAACCAGTACCTTCCATGTCTCCCTTTCCTTCAGGGTATCTGTTGGTCATCTGCATCATATTTTTGTCCTGTTTCAGCTTCCAACTCTCAACCCTCTCCTTCCAGTCAACATTACCAAGGCCATAAGAATTCAAGTCCTTTGATGGATCCACAATTCTAACAGGAACTGTAACAACAGGCAAAATGATTAAATCAAAGCCATAAAGGCAAAAGAAAGGATTATAAATGCTTAAACTCAGTTGCTTGACTACCTGGATGCCTCGGATCAACATAAGGAGATGAATGAACATTCCTTTCCGCAGGGCCCAAAGGACCAGATGTAGTTCGTACAGACTGATTGTCAGGCGTAGCGCAGGGAATTTCACCAGAAACCTGAAAATAACATCCATATAAGCAAAATATTGCAAGGTCATAGCACCTAGCACTCACGTCGTTCACTTGCTAATGTACCAAGGAGAAAAGAATTTTAAATATCTACAGCTGGCTAGCTTCTAAACGAGAATCAAGCCCGATGAATTCTCTTTTCCAGAGAGAGAGTGAGGGACTTGTTGAATTAGTGGAAGTTTCAATCACATCTCTAGGTAAGAAAACCAGAAAGACCCCTGACTTTAAAGAAACCTGGAAGCCCTCAAAGTACAAAGGTTGTACTTGTAATACAATGAGAAGATTGATGAGATAGCATATAACAAAGCCCAGAGCTTTTGAAATACTTTACAGACTAATCAAGCAGCGCTAGGCATTGTTTTCTTGCACTGCAACATATATGATGGGGCCTAAAAATAATCAAAGCATCGATAGAGGCTTGAGTTAACCACAGCTAAAACTATGTCTGTGGTCTTGGACCACCTGCATCAATGCCAAAGACACCTTAATCTAGAAAAGGTTCAAAATTACAAAAGGACCTACAAAAAAAAGTGGGTCACAAGAAGCATATATTGTTTTTCATTCTATCTTGCAGTACCCAACATGTGCATGTAAATGAACCCTGAATTGATAGCTCTGCATACCGGCTGCCCATTTGTGAGAAGGGGAATTGGTTGAGATTCATGTCTAGAGGATGAAGAAAGTTCTATATCATCACCCTGCCACTGATGCTTTGCATTGCCAATGCCTTGGGCATAATTGAACTCATTCTCCAGATCATCAACGTCATCTTCATCCTCATCACCATCCACTCGAGGACTCCCTGAAATATCAACAGAACCCCATTTGTTGATACATCAAAAAATGACTACATCACACAAGAGCCAAAAGAACAATGAAGAAACAAGCTTACCTTTGTGCCTTCGATACCTGGTCTTGCACTGGGGGCAAGATTGAGTCCCATCTTTTCGCTCATACTCATAACAGGGACGGCAAACCGGGAAAGCACACTCATTGCATGCAACAAAGATGTCACCATTTTCTGTAACTCCAACATTATCCCCACAAATTTGACATGTTTGTCCATTCAAATTTTTGAGGGGTTTGGGCTGCATAATTCCATAAAAAGCACAGTGATTAGAATACAGAAAACATATATATATTGTTTCACATGCCACATCAAGAAGAAGAAGAAACACTTGCATTCTGCAACTGTATTCAATCAAAGATTTCCTGACTTCTGACGGCTAACAGCCTGAGATGTTGGAATTTTACTGGACATTAAAAGTGGCAATCAAGTCCACAGAAAAGACACAATGCAAGTCACACACATTCCACAAGATAAAGGACGTGAGATCAATCCAGAGTGCTTAAACTTCTTAAATAAAAGGAAACCAGGAAAAGTAAATATGAATTCTTTCTTCTAGACATATTAGACTACGGAATTGCTGTCCCCTCTAACATTTTACATCACGCAAGTAACCTGATATTTCTTAACGCAATTAAGAGAGATTCCAGACTGAAAGAACATACATCCTCTGAAGCCAAACGCAATTGTCGCTTTATCAAGTTTAATTCAGCTCATAAATAATTCTAAAACATCAGCTTTCATTGATTAATAGAGATAGATCTCATTTATAACATGGCTAGAAAACAAGTTACAAATCTCACTGATTTGAGATACTATGATCCTGGCTTAAGGAAAACGTAATATTAAGAATAACAAAATGGGCCAGATCTTCTTGAAAGAAACCAAGCAATCCAGATCAAACTGAACACTTATATTCACAAACACTAACAACTAGATCTGGTCACTAGTCACTGTCAGTCAACACAGCAAAACAATGCTGAAATTCAAAAACCTACCAGAAACAAATTACTATCACAAAATTCAACACTCGGATCCACACAAACACACAGAAATGCAACCAGATCAAACCAAAACAAGAAAAGAAAAGAAGACAAACCCCACTGTCGGAATCATGTCGAATCCGAACCAGCTCATTCCTCTTATAAGACCCAGCAACCATACCAGCATTCGCTTCCATCTTTTCCTAACTTCTTTCTCTCTCTCAAAATCAATTCACTTCCTCCTTTCTTTTCTTCAAAAGAAAAACATAGAGAGATAGAGAGAAATGGATCTGTGAATGAATAGGAAGTCAAGATGAGGGATTAATGTGGAACTCTTCGCAGTTCGCACCACTCAACACGCCATCTCTGAACCTGCCTTTACTTTCTCTTGCTGTGGGCTTATTAGCTGCCTGCCTGTCTTCGTGTGTCTCTCTGTCTAGTGTTATGTATAACTGCCTGCTCCTGTCTTTTTTTAATCTTTATTGTTGTCTTTCTTTCGTTTATTTATGTAATAAGATATTTCATTTTACCGGATCAACCGGTTACTTTTTAACCTCACGACCCCGCTTGGCTTGCCGTCCGTTACAGCTCTCAGCCTCACCTCGGCTTCACTTTATCTACCCCGTTGAAAAAACTACACGTGTACTCACCCCCGTTATAAACAAAATCTATGATGTCCTGATCTTTTTAGTTATAACAAGATTATTGTGTTCAAATTACTTTAGATTTATTTTTGTAAAACAAATTAAGCGATGTTGATATGGTTTTTTAAAAAATATATTTTTATGTAAAATAAATTTAATTGTTGTTAATGTATTTTTTTTATTTTTAAAAAAATATTTTTAATAACAGCATATATGAAAATGATCTAAAAACACCAAATAATTTTAATTTAAAGTATGAAATAAAAATAAAAATAAAAATATTTTTTTCTTAAAAACTTTTGAAACACAATGTCAAACAGAATTATATAGAGACTGGTTTGATATAATTTAGTCAATGTAACGAATTTAAAGACTATTCAAATAATTTTAAAAAAACAAGATTTTTTTTAAATAAAATAAAATGATAAAATATTAGATTGATAATTAATACATAATTTAAAATTGACATTATATTTCTACTTTATTATCTCTTTTTAACCATTGAAAATTTAATATTAAAACTTAATTTATATCAAATAAAATATATAATTTTGATGACAAGCTAGTACTTGATTTTCTTTAATTCCCCAAATGAAGCAATAATAAAAGGAAATTCAAATCTCCTCCATTCCAAACTTAACCTCTACCCGTAAATGGAAAAGTTGGGCTGTGGAATAAAAAGCTTGACGCGGAGTCGAAGCTACACGCAGCTGGAGCCAAATCATGAACAGCTAGAACGTCACTTTCCTATTTAACCAACTCGCATACTAATTTCCATGAGCCCGATGACATGTATTGATGTGATTGGCTCTGCAATGAAAAGGCACTGGCTAATTATGACGAAAGCAATCACGTATCGACACGTATCGATCCTTGTCCGTTGGAATCTTGTTTGTCAAGAAAGCGACACTGGTTGAATTTTTTCTTTGCTGTTAACAGGCTGTGCCTCGTGATTTACCGGTAATTGTCGGTAGCTTCGGTTTTCTACCCTTGTGGCTGTCGGTGGACTCGATTTATGCATGCCTAAAAACTTTTAATATGTTTTTGCTTGTGTAGAATAATTTCTTGAATTGACACGTCTCCCACCTCATTATCCAACTAACTTTTATTAAAATTAGTTTTTTAAAAACATATAGATTTAATTTAAAATTAAAGATTCAACATTAAATTATTTTAAAAAATAGAATAAATAATAATCAACTCTCATTAATTTGTTGATTTGCTTATTAACTTGTGTGATTTATCAGTTATATCATCAGCCAAACAGATTTTAATCATGACTGTTTATGAATATGGTTAAAGTGAATTTTTTAAATTATTTTTTTATTTATAAATATAACAAAATAATGTTTTTTTATTTTTTTTTAAATATTTATGATATCACCACATAAAAATAATCTAAAAACACCAAAAATATTTAATTTAAAGTAAAAAATAAAATTAAAAAATTTCAATTTTTTTAAAAAAATATTTTTAAAATGCAATGCCAAAACGCATTTTAAAATTGCTTTAAAAAAATACTTTTATTTTTTTCTTTAAATTAATGTTTTAGATGTTTTTAGATATTTTAATGTTTTAATAAAAAAATATTATTTTAATATATTTGTGAAAGAAAAAATACTTTGAAAAGCAATTTTAACCACGCTTTCAAAAATGCCATTATATTCTTTTGTTATTACTAAATTTTTCATATAAATTATTCATTAATGATTGTTTAGAAGCGTGATTAAGATTATTTTTTAAATTATTTTCTGTTTAGAAATATATTAAAATAATATTTTTTTTATTTTTAAAAAAAAACTTTTGACATTAGCACATCAAACTAGTCAAAAAAAATTCAAAATATTTAATTTAAAATAAAAAAATATTTTTTAATTTTTTTCAAAAATATTTTTAAAATGCAATGACAAAACACATTTTAAAATTGCTTTCGAAAAAAAATGACTTTTTTAAAAAAAATAATGTTTTGCAAACTTTTAGACATTTTGACGTGTTAATAAAAAAATATTATTTTTAATATATTTCTAAATAAAAAAACACTTTAAAAGACAATTTTAACCAAAGAAACCATTATATTCTTTTATTATTACTAAATTTATCATATAAATTATTCATTAATGAAAAAATTATGACAATTACATTCCTTTCTTCAAAAAATAAATCAAATTCAGCCTCTCATTAAATCCAAAATTATTTAGTACTTGAAAGCAAAATTTTAATTGTAGAAGTTAAAATAGCATGCATCATTAGCACCCGTTCTTAAGGTCGTGGCAGCAAATTTGATCCCTTCTTTTCTTGCATAGCTAAATTAATATCCATTTCAACCACTTCCCGAGCTACAAAATTAATAATGCTTAACCACCATTATTTATTTATTTATATATTCAAAAATCCTTACCACCGTCCATCGCAGGGCCACCATCTGGATCCCATTGCCCACATGCCGGGAGAGATCCAGCAAGAACTGGTGATAATATTATCATGGAGCTCAAAAAAGATGTATAAGGGTGTCATAATCATGATTTTAACTCAAAACAGAAATAATTTCTGAACTCGAAATATAAAATTATACTTGAAATTTTACTATATAAAAATTATAAAATCACAGTTAAAATTGTAAAGGTAAAAAAAAATCATAAAATCACAAATAAAATATTTTTAAATATAATATAATATAATATAATTATAGTTATAAAATTTCATTAATTAAGGTATATGGTTTAAAATAAATTAAAAATACATTTTAAAATAATTACAATATATAGTAATAAAATAAATACTGATTTTTTTTTATTTTTAAACCAGAAAAGAGAGGGGGTTAGCCTGGGGCAGGCAGAAAGAGAGAAAAGAGAGGAAAATCGGATAGCAAGGAAAGGCCTTAGGAGGTGATGGAAGGGACAACAAGGAATAGACATGACATTTCACAACAAGATTCGTGGGATCGTAAAATGAGACAAATCCATCTGATTTTACGATCTGAACTGATTTTAATAGTTTTTATATGATTTTAACGAGCTCTAATTTTTCCATCCAATTCGACCAATTTTGCTGTTTTAATTCGTAAAATTATATGATTTTACAAATTAACTCGCAATTTTAACAACCATTACCACTATATTAATACTGCCTCCTCTATTGCCGGCTGCTGCTGCTGCTGTTTTTTTTTTTTTTTTTCAGGATCTGCAACAAAATACCCTTCTTTTTCTACAAGTTTTGTTGTAAATAAGAAGGATTTCTTAAGATTCAAACCATGGCGCCTTGAAATTTGGTGGTTCAAATTATGAACCTGTTGAATGGGTCCAAAAGCCAGATCCGTTGTGAAAAACTCTGTCGTTTTTTAATGGCCGACAGTGCAAGCTTCGAACCGTACTGCAGGTTCGAGCAGCGTTGTGCAGTGTCCACTGTCCCTCCGGTCCTCCCCTTGACTATTTGTGAGGGATATCGAATTTATTTATTTATTTGGGTTTTACTGTCCTTTCATTTAATTCTAGTGCTTAGGTTCTAATTACTTTAAAGAGAGATTTTGGATCTATTTCCTTAGTTTATTTATTTTTAAAGTAATTATCAATTGCCATGAAATGAAACAAAATAATTTAAAAAAAAAATCACAAAATAATTATTTTATAGGCTAAATTCTTCCAACATGGCCTTAAAATTTAAACCCAGATCAACAAGTTGAAAGGGTACATGACAAAATAATTATTTTATAGGCTAAATTCTTCCAACATGGCCTTAAAATTTAAACCCAGATCAACAAGTTGAAAGGGTACATGGCAACTAGGCCGATGCTCAATATTTATTTCCTCCATTCTAACAAACTAATTAGTAATTATCCTTGTTACCTAGGGCACGCACCATCTGCATCACACTGGCTCACATCCCATTGTAGATCTAAACTGAATGAATTTGCCCATGGTGCTAGCTTTGAGGGGGGGAATAACACAAAGGGACCAGATTGCCATGCAAAAAACATACAGGACCAAACTTTTCCATGGTCCTGCATTCACACTACTTCCATGCACGATGATTATCAACAAGGGGATAAGATTATCTGAAAGTATCTCTCTGCGAAACACTCCTCTTGTACATTACCATCCCTCACAAAGACCCATCTGCATTAGTACCACTGGTGCCTCCTCTCCTGCTTGCTGTTGTGTTCTTCAATATCTGCAACACAACATTTCATGACGAATGAACAAAAAAACATGAATAGATTTCAGTGCAGTAAATTAGAAAGAGTTTAGCTTCAAACAATTTTCCATGCATTCCAGAACACAAGAGACTGGACCGTGGACCGTGGACCGTGCAATATGGTTTCTGGATGTCCTCGGGACAAGTCATGCACCTATGAAACGGGTTCCAAAAAAAGGGCCATTGTGAAATAATTCATATTGTCTGGTTGCCAAATCCAGCCCTACTGAAATTTCACAGCCTGAATCGATGGAGCCCTCCTCACAATTGGCCCACCACCCTAAACTACCACCGGCAAGCTCTTCTTAAATCCCAAGGAACTTCCATGCTTGCTTTGCCATGGTGAGTAGGTTTTGAAAGATAAAATACTCAAACGGGTAATTGACAAGGGGAAAAAAACCTAGATGGGTCATAATTGAGAAAGCTGACATTCAGAGATGCACATGCTATACTTTGATGGCAACTGGACAAGACCAAGTGGGATGATGCTATATTCTCTTTGTTAAAGAATCTATATACTCGTTCATGGTCATTTGCCTTATGTGGGCTAACCCGTATACCCCAATAATGATAAGTTCATGAACTTTCTTTTCTTTTCTTTCCTAATCCTTGATGTAACACCTTTCATTTTCAATTTCTTCTCTTAAATACACAACAAGATGTCAAGATCATGTGTCGCACTATCATATATGCCTCATGCATGTTGATTATGAGCATAATCTGCTTTCTAATACTAGGTGATAATGTCCTGATGAATTTAATTTATTTTTCAATTTCGAATTCATAATATCCTAGTAGTTCCCGAGTGATAAACAGTTGTTGGAACAAAAAAAGAATGATCTAATGATGGGATTACGTAAACATACATGTCTAAGCATCTGATTCTCATTCTGCAAAGTAGAAAGTCTCTCTTCAAGCTCAGAATTCTTCTTTTCCAAATCTTTAACTCTTGTTTCCAACTCAGTCAAGTAAGCCTTCTTCCTCTCCCTTGCTTGCTGTGCCGACACTCTATTCCTCAGCAACCTAGGAATTTCCAATAACACCCCACCAAACACATTAATTATTGACAAATCGACATCATAAATACCTCGGGGCCATAGTTTTCAATCCCGGAGGCTTGACCTGGCCAAGGAACCAAGCCTCAGGTCATCTGAGATGACATGGTCAGCTAGAAAAAGAATTTTAAAAAAATATTTGAGATTTTAATATCTAGTATAGGAAATTAAAAAATATTTCATATTTCATATAAACTATATAATTATTTCATATGGAAAGATTTTAAAAACATTTTATAAGAATATAAGCTACAACTAAATATTTATAAATTAGTTTTATAATTTTTAAATTTATTAAAAAAAAAAAATATATATATATATATATATATATATATATATATATAAAAACAGATTTCACCCGATTTAAAAAAGGTCAGGGGGTTGACTTAACATATTGTTTAATTTTGACCGGAACATTTACAAAACCCAGGTTTTTCCTCTATAAAACCCGGCCAAGATCCCGGATTGACACGTTGCGCCGGGCTGGGTTTGTCGGATTCATTTTAAGCGGCTTAGAAAGGGTACAAGAGTAAGAATAGACATTACCTCTTCAGCCTTTTGTTTTCTTTGTCAGCTAGGCTCCTTCCTCTCTTTCTCTGACTTTGGCCCTCTCCTGTTGGCTGCACCTGGTCTGGACCGGCATTTGAGCCGGTCTCTCTACCGGAGGCTGATGTCCCGTCCGGTTCGCCGCTCATCTCTGGAACTCTTCTAATTTCCTCATCACTCTCCATACCTAAAATCAACAAAGAAAACACAGTAAATTCAAAACTCTAAACAGAAGCAATGTAATATGAAAACATAAAGTTTGAGTTTTAAGAGATTCTAATATGAAAAATGAAGTAAAATCGGAGACCCAGTTGAGAGGATCAATGATTCTACAGAACCCAGATTGGCAACTTTTGAGATACTTGAGGATCCTGAAGAAATAAATAAATAGAGATTATAACTTTAATATAAGTGAGCTCAACCTGTGATAGAAAAGCTTTCATTTCAAGAAACCCAGATGGAAATCCTGACACCTCACTTGAAATAATGAAGAAAAACAATTAAAAATCGAATAAATTAAGTAAAAAAACTACTTTATTTCCATTTTAAAGTCAAAAAAATATCAACAAAATACAGAGAGAGAAATAAGACCTTCTTTGACTTCAAGTTGAGGAGCAGAACTTGAAGATCGCTCACTGCTAGACGGAAGAGAATTAGCAGGAATTGAACTAGTTGCCTGTTCTTGCATTTTTTTTCCTTTCTTTTGATAATCAGATAAAAACAATAAATATAAAAATTATGGCTTTTAGAGAGAGGAAAAAGAGCGGGATATTAATGCGATATGTATTAAAATTGTACAGAGAAAGTGTGCAGAGTGATTTAGAACCAATAGATTTAATCTTAATCGGACGATGGGAGCATAGAAATCGTGGAAGCATATGAGCCACGACGACCTATGTGAATCAAAGGATTGTAGGGTAAAATCGTGGAGGAATGTGGAGTGTTGGATTGGTTTAGATCGGATGGTTGGGATGGAAGTTGGAATGAATTCGGACCTAGTGGTGTCTCTTGGTCTCTGTAAAAAAATCAGCTTTATTTGATTGTGTAGATGCAATGCCATGAGAATATCTATGCTTGATATTTGGATATGACCACTTGTGACAATCACGTGATATCCATCTTAAAATTAGGGTTCTATCAAAATTCCAGACTCCCAAAATCGACCACTCACGTGATATCCATCTTAAAATTAGGGTTCTATCAAAATTCCAGACTCCCAAAATTGACCACTCATCCTGATTTATTCTATAGTTATAGTTGTGACTATTTGAGATGTGATTGATCATTAAATAAAATTAATAAAATATTGTTTTGATCAAAATAAAATTAAATGGTCAACGGTTAATGTTTGACTTGATCGATCTTAAATTAACCTAATTAATAAATTAATTCATATTTAATATTTTTAATTTTATCTGCTAATTTTAGATTTTATATTTGTGTATTTTTCAGATTACGTTTTATTTGATTTTTTTTCATTTGTTTTATAGTTTTTTTTAAAAAAAAAATTGGGATTGCTCTATATGAAAGTCATGTGACTATTTAAAAATTAAATACTTATGTGTTTAATTATTATTTATTATGGTTTGAATTTTTTTTTATTGAATAAAGTTATTTTTTAAAAAACAAAAAAATTCATTGGATAATGGATGCGGTACAAAAAAAAAAAGGACCTTATTAGTTTAAAGTATAGTTAATAGAGGTTATTGAATAAAATACTATTTTCTTATAATCAAAATTTTTTGAATAATGGATTTAACCCTACAAAAAGTATAAAAATATTTTTGTTATTTTGTTTCAAAAGTGTTTTTGAAAAAAAAAATAATTTTTATTTTTTATTGTAAATTAATTTTTTTTATTGATTTTAGATCCTTTTATATCAAAAATATTTTTTTAGAATAACATTTCTGAAATCATAATTTAAAAAATAAAAATATTTATGAACAAAAAACACTTTTAAAATCAATTTCAACCATATTTTAAAATAGCATTTAATAAATATCAAGTTCAGAACTAGAATTCAAGCAATTGATTCACTAATAAGATAAAATTAAGAAAAGATGGCCTCCATTTTTATTAAAATAGCTAATATATTATTGTTTTTGTATTTTGTTTTCATAATAAAATGGTTTAAGTACCCTTAAAATTAAAAAAAAAAAATATTAAACTTATATTCAGGGGCTTTGTTATCTTTTAAAATTTTCAGTAGATTAAAATGACTTAATTACCTTTTTTTTCATTTTACTTATTATCAAATTCACTTGTTTTGTATTTTAAAAAAATAATAAATATTATTTTTAAAAACTTGATGATGTGTGCACTTAGGGAAAGACATGCACAATTAGAGTTATTATTTTTGTTTTGTTATGCTAAATCGATCAAAATATATGATATCATTTAAAAAATGAGATAAAATAATATTATTTTGATTTTGATTTAAATTCTAAATTATTTTAGTCAAATACAGGCCAAAACATCTCAGTTTAAAAAACTTGATGTCGTGTGCACAAGGGAAAGGAATGCACTGCATTTAGAGGGTGTTTGTTTTTATGATATCACTCACGATTGCAAATAAGCTTACTAAATGAGTGTTTGGTAAAGTTTGATAAGCAGAATTTTAACATGGAGCCCATACAAGTTTTGGATGAAAACAACGTTTCATGAATATTATATTATATTAAAATATAATATAATATTCTTAAAATATTAAAATAATATAAAAAATTAATTAAAATATAAATAAATATATTAAAAAGATATCACGATATAACTTTATCTCGTAGTCCTAATTTTGTTTGTGTATATATCAATGCTCTTTAAAGTTCAAAGTAATTCATAAGTTGGAAACAATATGAAAAGCTTGATAACCAACCATTTGAAACTGTTTTTCATTAACCTCAAACTCAACCACAGTTTTAACCAAACACTTCAAAAAATTTTGAATCGCACCTAAAGTACTTTCTATGAATCTATTTTTTTTAAAATCCCGACCACAAAAACAAAAATAATATCAAACACACCCTTATTCAGCGCCCAAACACCTCTTTACACCTCAACGTTTGAATACATTGAATTGTCTATGAGACATGTCCATAAGGCAGAATGATGCGTGTGGCCATTTGACCATCTAAAATTTTAAACCAACGATTCAATTTATTTTCCTTCAAATTTGATTTTTATTTTTATTCTGCTTTTTTTTTTATTTTGAATGATTTATAAAATTGGAATGTTTATTCAATTTTTCCCTTTCAATTTTTTTATCTATCAATTTTGGTACCTATTTTTAATTGATAATTTTTTATTGGAAATGATTTTTTTGTATAATTTTATCATTCTTAAGTTTTGTTTTCTTGTTAGATTTGGTTCTTTTTTTTTAAAGATATTTTAAATTAAAATTTTTATTTTATTATTCAACATCAAATTAATTAAGAGTTGAACTTCTTTAATGAGTTTGGATTTAGGATTTCATGGATTATGAATTTTAAAGATTAAACAAAGTCTTAAAAGCTTTACTCGAGTTTGCCTTTTTTTTTAATAATCTTATTTTTTATCAGTTTTATCCTTCAACATTTATAGTATTGGAGATTAGGCTTTGTTAATTCTTTTAATCTTTTTTATATAAGAGCTCTTGCTAAATTTAAAAATAATCCAAGTTATTTCGAGTTTTTTTGTTATTTGCTGTTCTTTATTGAATTTATTTTGGTAAATATTATATGTTGAAATTCTTTTTTATTTTATCATTAAACATTATATTGGTTGTTAATTATTTTTTCTTTTCAATTTCATCCTTAAAGATTGGATTATTTTTTATATCAAGATTCATGTTTTTCTTTCCATTTGTTTATCCTATTCTCATCACTTAGATCTCAGGTTGGTAAGTTGATCTATGTCAACTCATTTTTTTCAAAGTTATTTTTTTAAAATTTAATAATATTTGCACATTGTCCTTCAACATTATGCTGTCTTAAAATTAAGCTTTATAATGTTTTTTTATTTGTCTTATATTGGACTATCTCACTTGAATGGCATAGATAATAGAGTTTGGTTGACTTGTTTGGTTTACTTAATTTGTTTTTGTTGTTTTCTTAATTGACATTTTATTTATATAAATTTTTTTTCACATTGTCCTTCAATATTAAGTCGATTAATAAATAAATATTTTTTAATTTATTTTTAATTTATTTATCTCAATCTTATAATATATCTTGCATTTTTGACATGTTTGCTCAAGTTAGCATATGGCATTTCTTTTTTGCAATTTTTTCTTTCACGTTTAATTGACTGAAATTAAATCATAGTAATTTGTTTCTGAATGGAGTCCATGTTCCGAGTCTTTTTTTCTTCTTCTTTAAAACATACATATATCATCTAAATATTTCTTTTACTAATAAAAAATAATTATTCCTGTCTTTGGCATGACACTAGCCCACAAATCTAGTTTAACCTACATTGAGTGTTTGTTTTTTTTGTTTAAAAAATATTTATTAATTAATGTATTTTTAGTTTTTCTCAATTATTTTAATATGATGAATTAAAATACAAAAGAAATTATTTTAATGTAGTTTTAATTAAAAAAAACTTTTAAAAATATATTAAACAATACATTACTTAAATATTTGCATTCATAGTATGATACTAGCACAATACATTACTTAAATATTTGCATTCATAGTATGATACTAGCAGGTGATTTATTGATAATAGTTTGAGACTAAAAAATTTATATTTTTTATGATCTCAAATTTGAGTTATATAATTACTAATAAATTAATCAAGTGTATTCAAATTGATTCGGATATATACTATTAATGATTTCACAATTTCGAAAGAATGAGTTATATATTTTGAATTCGATACTTTTCATTTCATTTCATTTTTTTTTAAATGCACATCGATTGTGATTATTGTCGGAAATTAATAATGACAATTATGATGAGAAGGGACGAGCCATGAAGTATATAACTGCACTCCTCATGTAAAATGAGTTAAAAAAAATTCTTTTTAATTATATCATGAAAAATAAACTGAGAAATAATTTATTAATATTTTTTTATTAAAATAATAAAGATAAAAATTGATAGATAAAAAAATTAAAGGATAAATTGAAAAAAAATATCTAATTTTATAAATTGAAAAGGTTAGACCATTGATTTTGAAATCACAACAAAAATATGTTCCATATTTTTGCAATCAAGGATTAATGTTTTAACCTATGCTAATTACATTTTCTTCAAGTAGCTATGGTCAAATGCCACCGGAGGTCCACCGACTCCCTTCATCCTCACATGCTGTCGTTCTATCATTAGAGGATCAGATCAATGAAAGTTGGAAAAAACAAGAAATTAAAGAATATGTAGACAGTGATACGATTCATGCATCATTTATGGCCATTAGTTGTATAGCAGAATCTTCTTTCGACGTCTCCACGGGCTGCCAAATTATCGCAACAGCTTGAAACCAAATGATTTATATGTTTGGTCTACATGCATTTACGATATTCTGAAGGGAAACACTACACACACAAACTTTCATGCTTCTAGGTTGATAATTAGTTATTGCACAGTTCAATATTTTATTTTACAGTGATTAAAAAATAATATAAATCATATTCTAAAATTTCATCTAACACTTAAATTTTTTAAATAAGATAGTTCCATGACACAAGCGTCGAAGAATCGAGAGTTTTCGCAACCTTGCCATATGAACCATGATAGATGGTTCTGGGGTTTTGCTGGGAGCAGTTTATTTTGGTTTAATTAAAGACTTCCTTTTTAAACAGAGATGCCAGCTTCCAACAACAATAGTTAGCAATCTATATTACATTAAACATTAACCAAATTTTGAGAATGCCACTGTTATGGTAGCTAAACTAGGAGAAATGTAAAGAGCAGCAAATAAATGAATTCATACATGGCATGACTCCCGTAGCGACCGCGATCGATCTTCCAAAGGAATCACTTGTTGCTAAAAAGTTTCTTCTTACTGATTTGGATTTAGGGATGGCCAGAGGCTTTCCAAGAGATTGATTGATGGGGGCTGCTGAATAGCTGCGACTCTGCGAGGGAAAGCAGCGGGTTCTGCCGTGATCTGCCATGCTGACAACTATCGCACTCTGGCATGGCCTCTTCTAACAAGTACTTGTCTTCCCATACCACTCCCGATGAACCCTGCCTCCTAAAAGCTGTTGACCTTTGCAAAGTTGCCATGTCCTTGGTTCTTGATTGCTCTTATTATTATTGTCGGTAGACTGTGATGCGAGAGTAGTTCCTGTCTTAAGCATGTATAGCAGATGGTGGCAGAGACAATTTGAAGTTGAGAATTACAAGTAAATAAGCCATAGGATGGGATCCAAGGAGGGGAGAACATTTTTCCATACATTTCTTGTTTGAAAACACCCCTGTCCAAATCTTTTCTCTCATCAAGATGGAGAACGAACAATTTTCACTAGAAACAGCATGAACTCTACGATACTGTCAAGGGAAATTTTGTAGCTATCTTTAAATTCTGTCGAATCATATACTGGAGGACATTTTCTAAGCATGAAAGACAAGCCGCAGTGGAAAATCCAACATTCGTCAAAGCATGACACTACTGCCAAGATTGGGTATTCTCAGTGTACTTTCATTTTGTTGAAGCCAAAGGATTTGATGTTCTTATATTTGGTATAAGACATCTATAGTAGAAAGTTTTTGTTCCATCACCGGAAAACTAATTTATTTTTCCTTCATTGAGCATTATTAATTCCTTAACATATTATCAAGAAACTAATTCCTTCATCTATTACCGGGCATTTGTCCCGTCGCCGAGAAACTAATTCCTTCACCTCTTACCGGGAATTAGTCCCATAATAGGAAATTAATTCTTTCATCATTAACCACAATTTAAGTATGATATATTAGAACATTTCTAGCATAATACAATGATACTATGGAAGAAAATGACAAGGTGTACGCCACAAATATACTACTGGAGCTCGAGGAGTGCCTCTTTGCTGTTGCACAACTTTCGTGGCCTCCTCTTCATCAACATGTAAGCAACATTATTCTTACATTGCATGCTGATTCCACATGATATTATTTTGAGTTTACTTTCATCAATATAACTTTTATTTTTAATAAACTTATTGTTTTACTCCTATTTTAACATTTAATTTTGTATTTTCTTATTACCATTCTTCATCAACACATATATTTCTCAAATACATGTTATGTATTAAATTCAAATAATTATTTATTTATTTTGATTCACTTGCATCCATTTCACTAAATTTCCCTTCCCACTCACTCATTTCCTTCCTACCCAAACTTTCATTTCATATTTATACACATTATACCATCTTGGCTTCCCACACGTTTATTTTTAAGGTTCGTCAACAATTCTAATCTCTTAACTTTTCACCAACAATTTCTAATGTCTAGCCTTTTATAGAACACTTTTTGAGCACTAATAACTCATCAAATTCATGGACATTTCACATACATATCCTCCCAAACACGCCAATAAGAATTTACTGATGAGTACTATCAACCATAAGGAATTAGGGGAGAAGAGAAAGAAGAGACAGAAGTCGGAATGATTTTCTTTGTTATTCTCTGCATAATTCAGAACAACCTATTGGCTATTTTTTATAGCCCACTAAACTTGAAGAGTAAATAACATGCTAAGCACTAACAATATGAAACTACTCCCACCACACTAGTTTCCAGCAACCATCAGCAACCCACGAAGCCCCTTCCTCCTGCACTCCCACGTACGTGTCCCCACAACATGCACAAACCCACGTACCCATCATTCATGGATAAACATGTCATTTATACATCAACACTGAACTTGAATGATCATAATCCAAACCTATCATGATAATCATAATTATATTACACATAATTAAAACCCAACACACCATACAACACCAAACCATATCCAAATTTCAAAACTTATCCAAATGCATCAACATGGTCGACCATCCATGCTTTGAAAACTCATGGTTAACCTTAAATTCATTAATTATAGTACTAATAATACCACTTCTAATACAAATTTCCCAAGAATTTAATCAATTCAACAATTCATACCATTAAATTTTAAACATACATAATCTCACATTTTTTCTAATCTTGCAAAACACGTCAACAATAAATTCATGAATAAAACAGCCCAGTTTACTTTAATTATACTCGAATAACTTACACATCAATTCATAACAGAATTCTAGTACATGCTATTTAGTCTTCTATTGGCCGACAATTGCACCTTTAGAAATATTATGATTTTTGTCATCATTTGTACCCTATTTAACACCAACACAATCTAATGTATCCCAATTTGATCAATTCATGGTCAATTATTTTCTCCAAAATTTCACTATGAATCTTAACATTAATTCTACCTCAATTATTATTCGTTTTATAGGAAATTATTAGATTGGGTTTAGCACTCCTTACCAAGATGACCAGCACATTTATCAGGTACCAGCATTGTCTACGAAGTGGAGTCATGCGAGCACAAAGTGTCCATATCACTCAAGAACTTTAAACAGCTTGAAACTATCTGATACCTCATGTTGCTCCCTTGGCCTAAACAATTATAACTCAATAATTCCATCTCTCATTTCAGCTCATTTTTAGTATCTCCTTCAGCGTGCATCTTCTTATCCGATTCTGTGTAACCTGCTGGCATATCCCGAAACTCACAACCTTCCTTTGTGTGCAGATACATCACGAAAGTTACTAACTTTAGTAAGTGAATCCATGACCATTGCCTCTCTTTCACTTGATTTACTAAAACAAGCAACAGGATTCCTACATTTTCCATCGACTAACAATCCTTCACATTTTCCCTAACTTTTCGCACGGAGACCCAACAAGAACCTTTACAAGTGACATCAAAATATGCATCTTGTGCTGAATATACTCATCAACAATGACAAACCCATAATTCACTCTCACTGACCTCCCATCAATCACATCCACAAGCTTTAACAGGTGGGTCAATTTTATTACCTTTGGAAACATCTTTTCATACTATTCCAAGGGTAAAACCTCTTATAGGGTTTCACCTGATGAATGATATAACATCAAATTCAGATGCATAACCGCATTTCTCTTGGACTCAACGCACTTTTCACCATTGACCTTCGGTCACTCTTATACACCATCATTAGCTAGCAAAATCCTCTGTATAATAACAAATAATCCATGCAAAAGGAACGCCACCAACACTCACGGCTAAAACACTCAATTAGTTCTTCGTATATATCTCCAGATTTAGGTATTTAATACCCGAGGCTATCATTGAGACATCTCGTCGAATATGTACCGGGCCTTAAATCCAAGAAGAGAAATGGACGATTAGCAAATCGCGAACTACCATGTGCTAAAAAAACACTGAAATATAATGCAATTAACGGTGAAGAAACAGCTTAGAAACTTGAACTAAAACTTGCTGTTGCTTGTTTGGAATCAAATGGCGGTTGTGGAAGCTTTTGCCTGCATTTCTTCGAATTTTAAAAATATGGGCCATTTTTATATATGACGGATGTTTTCTATTCCAGCCCATCTGGGTTCATAATTCTGAGATGAGCCAAGAGTTTACCATTGTGCCCTGAATGGCGCAGGTATTGGCCCATGATTTTGACATGCCAATCCCTGAATATTTATGGATTCCACTTTTGTATATATTAGTGAGATTCTGAGACTTCAATAATTTAAATATATCTAAGATTTTATATATATATATATATATACTAGCCAATATTCTCACACCTCATTGTAGGCGGAATCAAATTTTTTTCAACACAAGAAAATATTAACTGTGAGAGATTTTTTCATTATAATATAAATTTAAATAAAATAATAAATTTGTGTAGAATTCCCGTGAAGTTCAAGTTTTTTATAAAATACATGAATTTTAAATTAATATAATTTTACTTTTTTAAGATTTTAATAAAATAATCATCATAAAATTATCATCATTATCATTAAAAAAGCAAGAAGATTCTGATATCTGAATTATTAAATTTACCGTATTAAGATTAGTTCATTTAAAATATATAAATTTTGAAAACACTTGCAATAATCAAATAAAAAATAAATAAATAGTTAATTTTCTATCTCCAAAAGGAAGAAAACATAAATTGAAAATTCATCCTTAAGTCACCGTCATTATCATGACTGTAACATTTAAAATTATTATTAATATTATTTTTCAAACAATTAAAATCATTAAATTGTCACAAAGAATTAAAAAAAAGGATAAACATTATTAAAAAAAATCACTAAAATTATTATTATTATTATTATTATTATTATTATTATTATTATTATTAATGCGCAAATAATGAAACCATAAAATCATCTTATCCGGAAAAAGACAAAAATAGCAACAAAAAAAAAAAGACCAAAGAGAAAAAAAAAGCAAAATTAATTTTAAAATAATCATAAACATAAATTTCGGCGCACGAGAGAGAGAAAAGGGAGAAACATAAAAACATCTGCTAGCGATTCACCAACAACCGTAATAATACATGCGCCACTCCGGGAGGTAAAGGACATGTCAGTGCACTTGGTAACATGGTGGACTAGCTATTTTAACTATCGGATGCGTCCGCACACGTCACCTCAATGGCGCGTGCATGTGAAACACTTACGAGCGCGTCCATACGACGCGCTTGTAGTATTTCAGAAAAAAAATGATAAACAAATTTTTAATAACCTAAACACCCTTGGACCCAGAGATACCATGAATAAACCTGGGCGGAAAGTACCTCAATACCCCCGGCTCCTGGGCTTGTTTTTTATGGTTTTGTCAGGGCTAGTATGGTAATTTACTTTACTGAAGTCTTGGAAAAATCGAAGATACTCTCAACTGTTTCGCGTCCTTTTCTTAGCACCCCGGGGTAAAATAATTGTTTTACTGTGTAAAAAATTCAGAAATACCATCCATATCCTCTTGAAATGTCGAAAATAACTCCGGTCCTGGTTGTTTAAATTTTCAATCCTGGGGTAAAATAGTAATTTTATTATCACAATCCATAATAAACTGTGTTTGGATGAATAGTAAAAAACTCTATAGTATTTTCATCGCGCCTATTATATTATAAGTGATGATATAATATGTGTGTGTGTAAATAAATAAAACTTTAAATTCTATTATTTCGTCTAGTAATTCTACTTTCCCCACCTTGGACACGGGTAATTTGTGCATGAGCTCCTGATGTAGTTATATTTAATGACCTATAAAATAATAATTTTGATGACAATTTATAATCATGTGGCATCCTGAAATAACTTTCATGCAAAAATGGATTAATGTGAAAATGTGTGTAATTAAGTTTTTTTTTCATTAAAAAAACTAAAGCTAGTGGGGTATCTTTGTATGAACATTGAGAGGTGTAACTCAGTTGTTCGATTCTAGATATACTTTCTAGAAATCACTAATTTGAATCTCACAATCTTCATGGTCATTGGAAACTAGTATTATAACTCAGTTATTTGATTCTAGGTATACTTTCTAGAGGTCACTAGTTTGAGTCTTGCAACCTTCAGAGTCATTGGAAGCTAGTAATTGATCGTTCACTTTAGAGTCCATAAAATTAGTCAAGACATGCACAAGCTGACCCGAACACCTACTTATTTTTTTTTTTAATCTTTGAATGATTACTTTTCACATCAATTGAGATTAAATTAATTTATATGATTTTTTTAAATTATTTACTTGGAATAAAAAGACCGGATGGATAAGAAAAGAAAGCACTGAATTAATTATAATATACTCAATCATTAAATTATTTCTTCAAATATATTTAATTCTAAAACAAATAATTAAACCAAACATTTGTCAAATAAAATACTTGCATGAACATAAAATCATAATCTAACATCAATAGAAATATAAGATAATAATCTCGTCATAAAAACAAACTTTTAGCAATCATTTGGTCCTCATCTTCATCATCAAATTCAACTCTGAAATCGAATTTTATTACCCTATGTTATGTACGGTATAATTATTATATTAATTTTTAAATAATCATATTCATTTTCTTTCATAGTTAAAAAAACTCGCTCCTTTGTTACAAATTTATTTCTTATACTTTTTGATAGAAAATTAATACTTAGTGAACTAGTTTAATTCAATTCATAAAAAATCAATATACTCTAATTCTATATTTTTGTTTAATATGAATTAAAAAATTATTTAAATTATGAATTATTTATATTTACCAATTATTTTTTAATATTGATCTCATTAAATAAAAAAATAAATAAAACATATATGCGCGTGTTATTATCCGGTTTATCTCTATCCCCTCCTCTTAAATTTGTCTTTCCTTTATAGAAAAAAAAAATTAAAAACAAAAGGCTAAACTTATTTATGAAACACTAATAAATAGCTAATATTTGTGTTTCATAAATAATTTTAGCTACATATTAGTACATAATCTCAGGAGCCAAACTCATCGAGTCTATCACATAGATAATTTATTTTCCTTAATGTTTTGCATGTACGATTAACTTATGCTTCATCTTTTCATATATATATATATATATATATATTATGCAATTCTTTATTATTCATCTAGACACAGTTTATTGTGGATTGCTATAGTAAAATGATTATTTTATTTCCAGAATTGAAAATTTTTAACCCCTGAACCGGGGATATTTTAAAAATTTTCAAGAAATATAGATGATATTTTTAAATTTTTTATACGATAAAACTACACAAATAGTCCTGACAAAAAATAATACCTAGTATATACATGCACATGGATATAAAGAAGGGTACAAAATAATAATCTAGAATTGATATATATGTGTGTGTGTTTCTCTCTCTCTCTCTCTATATATATATATATAAAGAAGGGTACACAATAATAATGTAGAATTGAATTACCTAGGGGAATTGAAGGGGAGAATTCCTCGAATTATGCATGCATCGATCGGGCAAGTTGTGTAAAAAGACATGCCAGAACATGCTCGGTTTGGAAAGAAAGAAAAGGGACAAACTTTAATACGATTCGAGCATGCTTGGTTATATAAAAGCAAGAAAAAGGAAAAAACTTTTACGAAAGCTTAAGCCATTTAATTCCATCGCCTTGAATTCGATAAAAGAAAAAAAAAAGTTATCTTGTTTTTGCTTCCATTGACCATCACAGTGCTTGATCAAGTTTCAACTCTTAGAATCATCTAAGTACATGATTTATTAGTAAAAAATTAAGATTAAAGGGTTTGTTTTGTATGTGATCTTAGGCCCGAACCCTGTGATTGTTAATATGATCAACCCTAGAGGTTTATTTAATTATTAACTTTAGAATCCATGAAATTAGTCGAGATACACGCAAATTGACCCGCATATACAAGTTAATAAAAAAAAAGTTTCAGCTCTTGGAATCATCTAGTAGATAATAAGTAAAAACTTGAGATTAAAGGGTTTATTTTCCATGTAATCTTAGGTTTGAATCACGTGATTATTAATATGAAGATTACTAGAAACTTACATGGTTATTAATTTCAGAACCCGTGAGATTAATCGAGGTAAATGCAAGTTGATCCGCATATACACGTTAATAAAAAAAAAAATCAATTCTTGATACTTAATGATTTTGATTAAATCAAGGTGGAAGCTTTGAAATTACAGTTTAATTTTGAATAATTGAATTTATGCTCTCATTATTTATGAAGTAAATGCATAATTCACTAAATCATCATGAAATAATTATCACTTCATGAAATCAGGAATAAATTATTTAATTACCACCAAACCTCCATCTCAATGAATTATTTTTTCTTTGCATTTACCATAAACCCTAGCTTCGTGTCTCATCTTTTAAAAAAAAGCAAAGGGGATGTAGCACTTTAAGTCCTGCCTTTGTCAACTTAAAAAGCTTTAAAAATAATAATAATAAACAAATAAAACCAAGGTGACATGATTAAATGGGTAAGTACACTTCACTAATATCAACAAAGCATATGAAGTAACAAAGAATCTTGCTAAAAGCTATACAATGGAGTGTAGTAGAGCAGACACTAGTAAATGCGTGGTCACTTTTTGACCAATTAAATGTTTTTCATGCTTTAAATAAAATATTTACCTGAGAGGTCAAAGAGGGAACCCATGAAAGGTTAGCTTAAAAGCTTTGGAATCCTATGTGAATTATCATATTTTGTCCACCCACTATCTGCTGAAATTCCAACTTCATTAGATTATACAAAGCTAACCCTATCCGTTAAATATCAAATCTCCTAAAGTTTTCTTTATATATATATATATATGGGACCTCTTAATATATTTATATATATGGGACCCACTATCTAAATATTTACATTTCCATTGTTACGAAGTAGAAGAGTGAATAGTAACATTTAGGGATAAAAACTTAATGATGGATATTTATGAAATTGTTTAGACCTAATGAAGTGTGTGTGTGTGTGTATAATACACACACACTTTCATATTGATATAAAGTGCACGTATAAATATATATAAGACTTATCATTTTATTTATTAATATACATATCATATATCATTTAATTTAGTAATGGATGATAAAAACTCATTGAATATCCAAAACCCGATTGATAACATATGAATATCTAAATTTTTATATGATGAATAATGATTATGATATGAATAACAAGAAATCAAACCCACATATGCCCATTGTCATCACTAGTATCTTTCCTTCCTTTTCTTTATCAATTAATGAGACTATTTATACCATTGTCATATTATTTATTAAACCAGCTATGAATCTATCAATAAATCTAACAAATGTTAGAAGACAAGTTTAGGGTTTATAAATGAATATAAGAGTATTGCAATAACATGAACAAAAACTTCATAGAAACGGCTGGAGAAAATGTCATATTGTATATAACAAGGAAGAAGATGTTGATACTACACATGTACACACACACACACACACACACACACACATATACACCATGTCATTGTCTCGTTCTTTTGATCAGGTAGCTAGGAAACCAGGAAGATGTTAATGAAGCTAGATATATATTTATTACATAATTGAAAAATGAGTTTTGACTGGTGACTCGAAGTTATTCAATCCTAGGATTTGATTTTGGCTTTAGTCTGCTGTTTGCATGCATCCATCAATTCTCTTGTGAGTTGTAATATCAAAGTGGAATATATTTCGTTCTTTCTATATATATATATATATATATATATTGTGGTGATGATTATTATATTGTCTCTACGAATGTGTTAAATGAAGGCAAATTCAAAGAAATAATGTTTTTGTTTTAAATTGTTTTTTTTTATCTTCTTTAATAATTTTAATTTGTTTTATTTTGATGTATTTCTGAATAAAAAAATACTTTAAAAAACAACTTCAACTACATTATTAAATAGTCAACAAGTACATGAAATTCCCAAACATATTCTTTGAATCCAAGATCCATTAACTCTTTGGCATTGGTTTAAACAAAAAGATCCCGTTGTGGTCCATGAAACAATTCCTTTTAATTGCTTTTGAACGTAGAGATGGAGATTGCTGATAATTAAGTTACATTTTCAAGTCAAATATTCCTTGGACCACTGCAAGAAAAAGCAGTCCTGCGATCAACCTTGTACTAGAACATCGCGATGCAATAATAATAATAATAATAATAATAATAATAATAATAATATAACTCTATCAACAAGGAGAGGGATTTCATTGATTTAGATAAATTAAACACACCTTAGACTGAATAATAAAGGGCTTAAATCTGTCTCAAAGCACAAAGATCGATAATATTGACACCAGCACAGGACCACATGTCTATATTTAAGAACGCTGACGAGTAAATAACTAATGATTTAGCTCTCCTTGAATTTAATTTCACTTCCCAACAATGCATGACCATCTTTCTAAAGCTCCGCAGCACAAGTCCATAGATATCCACATGAATAAAAATAGAGGTAACTTAGAGCAAAAAGCTGGTCGATCCAAGATTTCTCAGGAACTTTGATGATTAATTCTCTTCTTGCAGGACTGCGGGACCTGAAATTTGAGCCATGGACAGCAAATATTTGACCTAATGAAGCTGGAAGTGTAATAAAATGGAGTATTTTATGCAAATATTGACCTAAAATTTGAACCATGGACAGCAAATTTGCACACAAGGGTTTGTAATAAGAAAATGAAATTTCTTACACAAAAAAGGGCGATTGATATTGTTGATTAATAAGAAGAGTTGTTGCTGCCTGATTCTCTTGGTGCATTGCATCTGTAACACTCAGTCCTGCTAGCAAAGTTGTGCTCGTCGCAACCTGACCTGCAAAATTTGGTTTGGTAAAATAAGAAATGATATCAAGTTAAATATTTTTCAGATTAATAAAAAGAGTTGAAATAAACATGCATGTTGGTGGAATGAAAGAACAAATAAAATCAACCTGGTGCAAATCCAGTCCCCGGATTTCCAATTAGAGCGGCTAGAGGCGCCGCCTCCGCCGAAGCCATAACCTCTCATCCGTGAAATGTCAGCATCAAGCCCACCACCAGAGGATTCATCCCTGAACATGCCACACTTGAAGCAGCTTGAACGACTAGCAAAGTTGTGAGCTCCACAGTTTCCAACCGAACAATACCAGTCACCAGGCCTAACATCAGGCCCCGTAAATACGAAAGAGCCCCCTGATCTTCCACCAAAACCTCCATAAAGATCTCTCTCGCCGGGCCTCGGGTCCCCACAACGCTGGCATGAGTCCCTCCTCTGGAAGTTCAAGTGCTGGCATGACCTGCAATTCCAATCTCCTGGTCTGTTCATCTTCCCTTCTCTTGCTAGATAGATATTCAAATTTTCCAATCAATGCATTAAGAAGATGCCAAAATTTTTATAACCAATATTGTACTATAGTAGAAAATAGAAATATGGAAATGATATAAACATTGAAGCAAGAATCTGAATACTAGAAGAGAAAGTGCGAAGAACATATAAGCTAGTTGTTAGGTCTAGCAGAAAAGAGAACAAGGGCCTTACCTTGAGATCCAAGGCAGAAAGTTGAAAGAGAGGAGAATCAGTTGGTGCAAAAATGAAGTGGGAAACCTAGTAGCTGAAAGAACAATGGATTGTTTAAGGAACTTGTGATTTAGGTATTGGTGTTAAGGCTGTTTATATACTTGTTTTAGAGCCTCGATAATGGTGTAAGATTGAGGTAGGCAGGAGGGTTAGGCTTTCTTTTTCATATTCTCCACTTTGCTTCCTTGAACAATGGAATCACTAGAAAATATGATTGCAAGAATAGAGATAGTTAAATGGAACACTCAAGTTAAGATCAAATTTTTTATTAATTATTATTACTTGGACATACAGATTTATCATCATGAATAATTCAATATACGCGAACCCTCATCCTTTATCAATAGCCTATTGCTAGGGCTTCATATTTTCCTAGAGTAGTCATTAATATTTTCCAAACGCAATGAGGACATGATTATAACCGATCATCAACTTTTCAAATGGTGTGGTGTGATGGCAAAATACTTGTGATCTGCATAATAGATTTTGAGTTTAAATCAGGACGTATATTATTTGTAAAAGTAGGATAACCAAGGTTTTACTCGTCCATCTGAATACACAAAATATTTTTTTTAAAAAATATAGTTTTCTCGTATAAAAAAAATATCGTTGTCTATAGTACTATAAAGTATAAGCATATACCCACTTAGATATGGACTTGTAAAATTGCATCAGAATTCCATTGATGTAATTTCTTGCCCCTATTTTATATTTGTTACTCTCTCAGGAGTCATGTGCCAATCACTGCTATAGTATATAGCATAATGGTTGATATATAAGCATAAGCATTACACCGTCTAATTAAAATAAATACAGCAAAAAAGAATAAAATACGTAGATAATTAACACCCAAATCAACGTAGCTGCTTAATTAAAACGAATTCTCGATCGGCGAGGCTGAAGTTAGCCTGCTTTTTTATTCCTATGATCACCATGCATACCAGAATATATAGATCAAATGGAATTGAACATTTTGTGGAATTTACGAGGCTCTCTAGGGCTGCACCTGCCCATGTGTCCCCACATAAAGTATTCATTGTAGCCCGTCACCACAACAAAGCCATGCCAACATCTTTTTGTTCCTGTAAACAATGAACCAAAAGAGACTGCAACCTTTTGACCATGGCATGCTTAGGACCCTCAACGATATTTTGTCTCACGAGCAGAACGAAGGGATTCATGCAAGCAGGGGGGGCAGGGATGGCCGGAGCCTGTGAGTCAGGATTGGATAAGGAGGAGCAAAACTCACCACTTGCTACCAGACAAATTGAACACTCTAAATATATATTTTTTAAGAAAAAAGACCCCACATCTTGTGATCTTAACAGCAATATGTCTAAGGGGTCATGTCTCCTTTCGATAATATACTTTGAGAACCCACCGGCATGCCAGCAGTCACTATGTAGGAAAAATGGTGCCTACTTTACAATTTTGAATATTCCTTTTATTTTGTACTTCTTAGATTGTGAGGACAAGTCAAAAGGGTTCTAAGAAAAAACCCCAATTCCTTTCTTTACTTGTGATCTTTGAATTGTGGCTGCATATGAAAGCTTTGCAAGAGTACTTACAATACGAAAATCACTAAACAAAATCGAAATTTGATTTCTATATATCCTCAACATGTATTATATATGATCAAATTATATTATAGAATAAACTAAAAAAATATTGTTTTTATTGTATAAAAGCTTGGTTAGTTCAATTTCATAAGTTTTTATTGCCTTTACTAGTGTTATTGTATATATGTTATCCATGGTTGTATTACAGATTTGGTGAGTTAACTTGAATTTTCTTTTCTTTTTTAAATTGATATTTTTTTAGTTTCATCTTTCAAGTTAACTCCTTTATATATTTAAATTTTCCTTACTAAAAATCATATTAATGACACCAAAATATTTTTTATATCTAGAAAAAAATAATAATCTAAAACATAACGTAGCACATGTAATTATCTATTTCGCATATACTAAAAGGTCTTAGCATCTCACTTTAGTAATGAATAGTGAAATATCAAGGCCTTTTTTACCATGTTCCTAATTTTAGTAGGATTGTTTTTACTTATTTTTATTTCAAGATTATATTTTTTTTTAAATTATTCTTTAAAATTTGGTTTATTAGGTATTGGGTTTTATAAATTATCTTGATCCATTTTATATAGAGTTATCTCAATCTAATAACCCTAGTTGCGAGTTATATTGGTTAGTTGTGTAGACTCAAGTATTTTTTTATTCTATTTTTAAATTTCAACGTCAAGGTTGGGTTGATTGAAAATTGAGATTCATAAATTTTTTATTTATTTTTTAAGGAGCTATCACAGACTCATTATTCGGGTTGCGAGTTTTGCATATTAGATAGATTGGCCTAGGTTTCTTTCATTCTTTTCTTGATTGATTTTTTTTTTAATTTCATCATTTATTATTGGATTGGTTGAGTATTGGATGATATGATATTTTTTTTATTTGCTTTCTATGATGTTATCCTAATCTCTTGATCTATATTTGGCAAGTTAACCCAAGTTGACTAGAGTCATTTTGATATCCTTTTTTTCTAATATAATCATTCGACATCGAGTTGATTGATAATAAAGCTACATAATTTTTTTTCTTTTTTTTATAGTGTTACTATGTTATTATGACTCAGTGATGGGTTAGGCTTGTTGACCCGAGTTTTTTTTAATCCTTTTTTATTTGAATTTTTCTTAATATCTTCTTTCAATATTTGGTTGATTAGCAATTAGGCTTTATAATTTGTTTCCATTTGAGTTCTATAAGGTTCTCATGGTCTTAAGACCCATATCACAAGTTTTCTTAGTTGAGTCAGATGGTTTTTATATCTTTTTTTCCATTGATTTTTTTCATTCATCTTTCAATATTATTAGGTTGATTAAGAATTGACCTTTAAAATTTATTTTGATTTTCTTTTCATAAAGTTATTCAAGTTTTATGATCCAAGTTTGGTACGTAAATCCAAGTTGATTTGACTTACATTATAGTTTAATTTTATTTTTAACTTTATTGAATTGATTCAGAATTAAGTTTAATAAAAAAGATTCTATAAGGTTATCTTGGTCGCATGACCTAGATAGTGAAATAGGCTAACCTTGGTTGATTTGAGTTGATTTAATATGTTTTTTTTTTTTTGTAAATATAATTTTGATTTTTTTCTTAGTCAACTATATTTTAAAGTCATTTGGTTTATTTTTGGACCTATTAAGTCAACCAAGTTATATTAGGTTAATCCTCGTGAAGTTTAAACCTTTTTTGTTTCGCTAAAAAACATGCTAACAAAACCTAGATATACTTTTCACATAAAAAACTTGACCTGACTTGCAATGTGGCTCGAACAATGATATAATGCTATACTAAACTTAATTATACAAATTGAAATTTTTGTTGTTATCCTTTTTTAAGGCATTACATAAACAAAAAATATATATATCAAAGAAAAAAATATTGAAAAAAATATCAGTGAGAAGAGTATATCCAAACATCTAGGAAATTATCAAAGATTGCTACATGGATAAAAAAAATACAAGATTGAAAATCTAACCATGTATTTTCTCCTGATGAATGCTTTATTTACAAGAAAAATTCAGTTCAAAAAGGAAACTTTAAATTTGTATGTAAGAAGACTTAATTAGGATTTCTCAAGATATATTAAAATTTATTGTTGGTTTAATTAAAAAAACATTTTTTTTTTATTTTTGAAGTCAATTTAGACTTTAATTGAAAGAAATTAAATTATGAGGCTTGAATTGCAATTTTTAAGAGTTATTGTGGTCAAACAAAGGGTTTATTTGCATTACTATTGATGTTTGATAGGAAATTAAAAACTTCATTAAAGAAATTTGAAACCAAGAATCAAACTAAAATGGCGTGTGAATGTAGGGACCAAAATTGAATAAATTAGAGGTCAATTTGAAGAATTTAGATGTTTATTGGACAAATAAGGTTTAAAATGCACAAATTCAAAACCAATAACCAAAATGAAAGGGGCAACAACTTAAGGGATAAAAATTGAGTTCGATGAGGGTGAGATTGAAAGAGATTAAAATTTTAAAGCCAATAAACTTTGTAATTATAATTTATTAAAAGAACAAATACTTAATTGAGTTTTTCCAAATTCTAAATTAAAAACCTTAATCTCATCTAGACAATGCATCATTTATTTTTTAAGAAGAGAAATTGAATGACATATTGTTCGCTCTATGTTTTTGGAAGTTTTAGCTGATCAAGTTGGCAATTTTCAATACATAATTATGCATCTAAATGCCTTTAAATTAAGCAAGATCAGATTCAAATAAAAAATATGCATATTTGCTACCAACATATGATGGTTTCCGGTGATGATGATGACAAAATTGCTTCGACAAAACCTAAAAAGCGTGTAACTCGATAATCTTTGATAGTGAAACCATTAGGTAAAAATCAATGTATTTCTCAGTTGTGCACACTCAAAGACTCTTTAAGGGGTTCTTATCAAGGGTTTATAATATGTACACCAAGATTAAGGGGTCAGAAATAGATTCAACAAATCCTAAACTCTAGAAAATTCCTATAAAAACCCGATTTAAGCATGCAAGAAAAAAAAAAACCGATTGTAAGAAAAGAAAAGAAAATAGATATTATAGGTATTGCTCTAATCCAAAGTCAGACCTTGTGACTTGCTTCTTAGTTGTTTTTTATGCCTTTTATTTTACATTTATGTTCACTGGAATGTAAAATGTATTTGAAATGCTTAATAATTGATGTTACATTCACCTCTTTAATGTTGTGATCTTTATTTATTGTTGTTATTTTGAAAAAAAATATTTTTATTATATATATAAATTTGTTTTTAGTTTGTTTTATGTATGCAATGTTGTTTTAATTTGTATTTTTACCTACTTTATGCATGTTAATGCAATGATGTTCATCCTCAACAAATTTGAGCTGGTTTATGCACTAAATGGATTTAGAAAACCAATTTTATATTTATATTACATGAATACATATATCGTGTTAAGTTAAATATTTTTTGGATTTGTTATCTCAAGTTTGATTTTAGTGTTTTGATGTTTTTGTTTTAGTATTCTTTTTATTCAAATATGTTTGTATATATTAGTATGACTTGTTAAGATTAAAAAATGACATGTTTTCAAAGTCAAAAGTACTAGTTTTAGAGGCTTGACAATGAGCGATATTACGGGCATGTTGTTAGGTTTTAACTAGGCGATGTTCTTTGTTTTTGCCAAATATTCTTTTGCTATTTTTAAGATTTTAGGAAAAAATGGGTTTTTACCAAACAAAGTCTAGAAAAAATAATAAATGTTCTCTTGTTTTTCTTTATATGGCTAAAAATTCAAAAATGAGCATCCTTTCAAAGAATATTTAAATTATATTGACATGCTAAAAAAATATTGCAATGATTCTAAAGAATTTTGGTCTATATTTAAAAAAAAATAATTAAAAAAAAGAATATTATTCACTTTTAATACAAGATTAAAAAGTCTAAAATAAGTTAATATCCAAAATATATTTAGGGATAATAAATATCATTCATTTTTATTATAAGGATAAAAAGCTTAAAATGGGTTAATATTCAATATTATTGTGAATAATAAATATTACTCACTTTTAATATAAAGAGACAAAATTTAGAAGGGGTTAGCATTCAAAATATTATTTGGGATAACAATTTTATTATTCATCTTAATATAAGGATAAAAAAACCCACTTGAGAGTATTATAATATATAGACCACAACAAATATACAAAAAAAAACAATACAACTTAATTTAAATAAAATATATTAAGAATGTTAATATTTTTTTTTAATCAACTAGTCTCTTATTTATTGAATTTCCGATAAAACTAGCACACCTGATTTTTTTTAACAATTAGTTGACGATTCTATCGACCTTGCATCACGTGACCACGTGCGAAACACTAGGAAATTAACATAATTATTTGCCAACAAGACCAACTTTCAAGCTTGATATTTTGGACATAGTTGGAGTTAAAGTAAAAGTTACATGGCTAGTTGTAACTTCAAGGAAACTCTTTTTGCATGTCAATTAAATATTCTGCTCACATTTCTTGAGAAGAGAAATAAATAAATAAATAAAAAGAGCAATAGGGCTTTAGCTCTCGATCTCAGTCTCCTCTTCTGTATAGTATTTGATTGGAAGGTTCGAATGGAGGATGTGATTAATTGATTGATTAAGAGAATAAGGTACGCAATTAAAGAAAAAGAAGTTAAACGGTAGAGTTTCGATAAAGATAGTCGAAGCTGATGATGGAAGAGATGTCTTCGAGGTTTCAGATTTTGACCATCTTTTTTTCTCCTTCTTCTTCTTACTATAATGGCTTTTTTGCCGCCATTTTAATTTAAATTAAAAGTTTTAGTAATTTTATATCATTTTTATAGGTTAATATCAAAAATAATTTTTAAAAATTAAAAAAATTATTTGATATATTTTTAAATGAAAAACATTTTCAAAAACAATTTTAATCATACTATCAAATATAAACTTAATATTCTCAATCATCTCTTAGTGTCTGTTTAGCAGTGTGATTGAGATTGTTTTTAAAAGTATTTTTCATTCAATAATGCATTAAAATGATGTTTTTTTTATTTTTTAAAAATTATTTTTGATATCAGTGCATGAAAATGATTTAATTAATTCAAAATAATTCAAGACTAAAGAATATTTCCCGACAGTAGGAGCGAGAAAAACGGAAAAAAAACAAAAATCATCTACTGTCAATTCACCGATCACCGTACATCGACAAACACTGCACTAGGAGGCAAATTACATGTTAGTGCAGCAGGTGACATGTCTAAGGTCTGTTACTACAATTGGAATACGTCGCAATCGTCATCTAAACAGAGTGTGCTCATGAAACACTTTGGGGGCACGCGTACGACACGCTTGCAGTTTTACAAAAAAAAAATAAATTATCTATACACACCTATACCAACCATAAACCATGAAAAAAACAATGATAAAAATATCGTAATAACCCTGACTCTAATGTTTTTATCGTTTTCAAGAATTAATTTAGTATTTTTACTATGCAGGAATTTTTCAAAAATATTTTTCAAAACGCACTCCGAAGCTCTATTCTTTACTGCTCATGCTCGTTCCTTCTCCTCACTTTAAAGAAAGAGAAGAAAAACAATTGGGAGTGATAGAGATTAAACCATCATTTTCTTGGGGAATGTTAAAGAAGGCTGTAGCATAAAGCAGCAGATTCGATTCTCTTCGGGAAATGCTTCCATGCATGACCGATGACCAAACCCTACCTCTCCATAACCTATACATTCCCTTTCTTCTACTTTCTCTTTTTTATTCTACCCATTTACAAGATGCCACCTTCCATGCCCAAACAAGAATTTAAATTCATTTTTCTCGTCTTTTTTATCTCTTAATGTAGCATGTATATGTACTTGAGCCTCCCCAAAGATTCCTTAGACGTCATGGAAAATAAATTCAAGTTTTCTTAAAATAATTAAAAAACCATTAAAAAAATACCTATTTAATGTTTTTTTTTTAGCCAAACATGGCTTCAAACTTTGTGTGATTAAGTATCAAATATCTAAATAGAGAGAAAGAGCGAGAGAGATGTATTAATACATCCCTTCAAGTGAAAACTCTTTGAACTTAAAACTTGCATGCAGAATCACACTACTTTGTACTTGATTTTTATCTACTTTGTACTTGATTTTTATCATATAAAATAAGAAGTATGAGATTTGAACTCGTGACAGTTGGGTCAACAAGATTCTGATACCTTGCTAAAAAATCATCTTACCTAAAAATTTAAGTTGTTAGATGACACCACAGAATATTATTTATATTATTCTCTGATAATAAAAAATAAGCCAATATTGATATAAATATGAGGGTAAATACTTTCATATATGATGATTAGAACAAAGTAAAAAAAACATTTTATTTCTAATAAACTATGAATTAAGGATAAAAACCATGTAAGTTATTTAAAATGAAAAATATTGTACGTGATGATTAGGATTCACACACAAATGAGATTGTATAGAGATGATAAAAGTCTCATCTTTTCTCTTGCTTTTTAGTACTCCAATATCTTTTCCCTTGTGCTCCTTCATCGTGCCCAAAATCACTATATATTCATAGTTTTTTCAGCTAGCCCTTCTTCCTTCCTTAGGGCACATTAATTTCTGTATATATATATATTCTTCATTTTGTTTAAGTCATATGCAAGGAGGATTGCGATTATATTGATTCATAAATCTATGTAATGAACCGCTACACAAACAAGAGTAATTGTGCATGAATGTAATTGCATAAAGTTTTCCATCACAAGGACTAAAAAGTTATTTTTAATAATATACAAGGACCAAGAGATTAAATTTAATTAAAATTATTAAACTCGATCAAGACGGGTTAAATAAATAATTTTACTCATTGTATCAATAAAAACTATCTCCACTATTATGATGATGTATTTAATAACTACTTTTTATTATTTATTTGGATTGAATAGAGTTGAATCAAAATTATTAAACTCAATTTGGTTTAAAAATAAAATCACTGGTTACACGAGTCAGATAAATAACTCAGGTTATTTAAGTCTAGAAATAGAGTTTAAATAATATTGTTTGGAATATTTTGTTTTAAATCATGCCAAATAATTTTTTTAATTTATAAATAAAGATTTATTGGAATGAATTTATATAATTTTAAACATGAAAAAACAAGTTTTTTTCCCCTACTATCTCTATTTTGTATGTCAAGTTTTTTTGTATATTCTTTAGGTTTATTTGTTTAATTTTGAGTTATATTTAAGTCAAGCTTGCCATAATGATATTCTACCTATTTTTTCGTAAAAGTAAATCCTTAAACATGTGTACTCAATATAACACAATACGATACAATATTTGATTAATTAGGGTAAAATTGTGTGAATTTTTTTATATATTAAAAAAAACACAGAGGAGAAAAATTAGTGTTGAATTTAAAGGAAAAGCGGATATTTTTTAAAGTGTTTTTCCCTTGAAAATATATTAAAATAATATTTTATTACTATTTTATAGAATTTATTTTTAAGTTTAGCATATTTATAAAATAAAAAAATTATAAAAAAATAATGACACTTTAATACCAAATTATATCTTAGTTATACTCCAAACTTGCAGATGTATCTGGTATGAGGCATTGCAGTAGTTTTTTTTTTATATATAAAATGTTTTTAAAATTTTATTTCATATTAATATAAATTATATTTATTTTTTAATAATTTTATTATAACAAAGTTAAATATTTTAATATATTTTTAATTACAAAAATACTTTTAAAAAAATATAATGCGCGTTTTTAGATGACAAGGTGGGTACAGTGAGGGTATGGTTTTTCCCGAATAAATCGAGGTGGGCGCATACCAGGCTGGGCCTGAATTGTCAATTCTAAATAAAAAGCATGAGGCCTTTTTTGTTTTAACATTAATACAAATATAGCCCATTAATAAGAAGCCCAACACGTTTTGAGGCCCATAAAAGCAGTTAAAAATCTTCCCGCTCTGTTTTAAAAAAGCCGAGTAAATAGCCTTACGTCTCTTTTCATTTTATCTTTCTTGAGTTTCTTCCCCACGCCATTCTCTCAACCATTTTATTTTATTTTATTTTTTAAATCAAAAGTAAAAAATATCCACAAGCTTTTCACCCTGACAGAAACAGAGTTGAAGCATTAAAAAAAATTAAAATAAACTAAACTAAACTAAAATAGGGTTTCATTTCATGGATTCTCCTAAAACCACCACCATCACCACCGCAACAACCACCATTTCAGCCGCCGCCACTGTCAGTTTATCAGATTCTCCTCCAGTTCAAGTAACTTCATTTCTTTATTTTTTCATTTAATTCACTTCAAAAAATGTTTTTTTTAAGGATGGTTATTTTACATTTGTGTGTCTTAAAGGATCTGATAGTGATTTTTCTTTGTTCAATTTTAGTGGAAGGGCTTAAAATTAGGGATGCATTTGCGTTTACGTTGGTGGAGATATGTGAAATGGCATCTATGTTGTAATTGATGATCATAGTAGAGGATATTTGGTTTATAGGGATTGTAGACTTTGTGATGAGATTTTGGTGTTGCTGTAGGAGTAGGTTTTGCTGTGACATTTGTGGGGTAATTGGCCTTTCTGATGGAGGGATGTATTGAATATGATGATTTTTGCAAACATGTCTTTGTTTCTCAACTAGGGCATTTAGTTTTGTTCAAGTACAAAGAGTTGTATGGGACCTACTTGTACGTGGATTGTGGTTTTTTGATGTAGTGGTTGTTAAATGAAGACCAATCAAAGAGAAAAATGCTGTGGAGGCTGTTATGATTACCTTACATTTATTATTTTTTCGCTGTGTGGTGTGAATGAATTGAAATTCTCTTTTGGAACTACAGTTAGTGGAGAGTGTAAGATTTTGATTTTCTCTTGTTCTGTTTCTGGCTTCCTAAGCTTCTGCTTGTGGCCGAGTAACTGGGATCTGTTTGTTTGTTTTATTTTTGCTTTTTGCTTTTTGCTTTTTGCTGTTGGATGCTTTGTTGATGTGATGAAAATGGAGAGTTCTCCAGAAAGTATCCCGTGCGTGTTATCAAGAACTGTGGGTACTCTCAATTGGAAAAAAAATCGATAGAAAAGATTGTGGATATCCTGTTTACTTTGTTTCCTATGTTTCTAGGAATCCCCTTTTTCTAATTACATAAGCAAACTATCCCCTATTAAGCATGTCAAAGCTGCGCATGTAGCACAAGGACTCCTAGGAATCAATTCCCCTCCACTTGTCTTCACGTCACCTCGGGCAATATCAGACCGCCAAACAAATTTCTTGCGAAGGTTTGAGATGCTAGATTTTGCTTCTCTTACGGTTTTGGATTTGAATTTGGGCTTAAGGACTGTTTACATGGCAAGTCTTGTCTTTCCCAGGTTTCAATGTCCTCAGATATCTGGGCCAGAGATGTCTAAGAATGATGGTGGAAGCAAGAAATCTGCTGATGATCCACAGGACCTGAGTAAATGTAGCACCTATTTGAATAGCAGGCTGATTGTTGATGTCCTGAAGAGAAATAATATCAACAACTCTGAGCAAGACCAACCTGGAAACTTCTCAGGGTGCGCTGATGAGTACTTATCTGATCCCGTGGATGTAGATTGTGCGGACTCTGTTAATTTGGTAAGCCCAAATGTGAAAAGATCTGACGATGCACATCAGTCATCAGAAAGTAATTTAACCAACTCAAAAATAGCTATACTAGAATCTGATGGCATAATTGATATGGGGATGAAAGGGGATGCGTCTCAGGACATGCCTGAGCAAGATGGAGAGGATCCCAAGGAGCAGTCAACATCTGAAACTAAGAAGGAAAAATTTGAAGAGGAAGGAAACATTGTTGAGCAACCATCTCATGCCTGCCCAGGTTTTGTGTCTGACTTGCTTGTGGACCATGCTTCCAGGCAACAACAACGTGACACTTCTGGGGCTCAGGTAATACCAGTTTTTGTTTTATTTTGTGAAGTAGGAGTAGAACACGTGAGCCCTGATGTGAAGAGATTTGAATGTTAGCCTTGTAATTTCTAAGTTGACTATTTACTCTCAGCTACTGCCTAAACCTTTCCAGGCCGCTCCTCCACATGTAGATGATGGTGAGGATGGGGAAACTGTCTTGCATGGACCTGTTCAACTCATAACGCACCATGGTTCAGAGGCAAGAATCAGTCTATCTTAAAACTCATTTTCCAAGCTGCCGTCTTAAGAGCAGAGTGGCTGGTGAATCATGTGTATTTCAAATTAGATTTTTCAATTCATCACTTGGTTAAAATTTTAGCTACTGAGAATTTATTATGAAAAGTTGCACCCGAACAAGCCTTATTTTGGTGGTGCTTCTTGATCACATATTTAGGAACTACTTTATCAAGTAGCGGTCCTATGAATCACATTTTAGTTCATTGGCCCTCACCTTTATAATAAGGATAAGTTCAATTTATGAAGCATGCAAATCTCTAACAGTTGAGGAGTTATATGTGTGGATGGTAATCGAAGAAAAACTGACAAGGGAAAATTGTGGTGATTCTTGTTGTGTTTCTTAAGTGATGTTGGAGAAAAACTGTTCTACAGATAGTCTATGCCATTTAAGATTGTAGATTTGCTGTGATATTCTTCTGCTTATTCGAGTCCATAAGATGGCTTCTCTGCTCATATCTCAATTTATTCTTGCATGATAAAAACACGCACCTATGCGCATTCATGGCTTATGTAATTTATAGGTTATGCATCTTGATGGAAGTGCATTTTCCCACATCCACCATGAGACTAGTGGCCCTCATTATTTCCTTTGCAATCACATTTTAGCAGGATTTTCATTTTTGAGTAGAGTAATGTCAATATTAAATATAGGTCAGTCAGCTCCAACGCGGCTTGAGTAGACGCTGCCTTCAGTTTGAAGAAGCTCAACAGAAAACTCCTATGGATGACACCTGTTCTCTTGATTCAGCGACCAATTTAATTGGTTCAATATCATCTTCTTCCAATACAGATTTGGAGATTTTGGATTCATCTCAGTTGGAGTTAGCTAGCTCTTCCAGCAAGAAGCAAGCTATGTTTGTGTCCAAGTCATCCGGTTTTGGCTTGCATCTCAATAGCGTTGTCAACACGTTGCCAATACGATGCAGTGCATCAGAACCTGTCATGAGCCACCATTCGGTTGGGAACAAAATTAGTTGCTCCAAAATACCCAATTTAGTTGAAAGAGTCTCGTCAACTGGAGGTGATGGTGTGCTCCAAACTGAGGCTCCAAACGCCACAGGCTCTGCCATTTACGAGTCTCTTCGCACCAAGGAAACATTAAATAAGCTGCAGCCACCTGGTTATCAGGTAACACTACACAATAAGAGGAGATTTAGTTCAGAACATGCTGACAATTTTGAGGAGTTCAACCAATCAAGTCCCAAGGAGAAAAGGCAAGATTATGTGATAGTTTTCATATTCAACTTTTGTTCTCCTCTCTCTCTCTCTCTGCACCACTGAACTTTTAATGATCTCCAGGAAGAAAGTATCAAGCACTGATGGTGATGGTTGCAAACGTTGCAACTGTAAGAAGACTAGATGTTTGAAACGGTGGGTGATTTCAAGTTTCCTAGTAATAGTCATATTCACATATTTGTAAATTATTGAAATTTGTTGATCTTTCTTTTTCTTAACTCTCCTACTATTTGACCAGATATTGTGATTGTTTTGCGGCCGGAATCTATTGTGCTGAAACTTGTGCTTGCCAAGGGTGCTTCAACAGGCCTGAATACGAGGATACTGTTCTTGAAATAAGGCAACAAAAAGAATCTCATAATCCACTTGCTTTTGCTCCGAAGATTGTACAGCATGTGACTGAGTTTCATGCAATCAATGTAGTACCAAGCCTTCATTTTGGTTTTTTAGCAATTCGTTATTTGACTGGGAAATTTGGTAATCATGTTTGCTTATCACAGGAAGATGCAGGCCTTTTTACGCCGTCCACAGGTAGGCATAAGACAGGGTGCAATTGCAAAAGGTCAATGTGTGTGAAAAAATACTGTGAATGCTATCAGGTGTAGTATTTTGTTCATATCAGATTTTGCCATCAACTTTTGTCACAATAACCAGTTCTCAATTTTTCGTTTTCTCTGTCATGTTTAAAAGGCTAATGTTGGATGCTCCAATGCTTGTCGATGTGAAGGGTGCAAAAATATCCATGGTAGGAAGGAAGGTGAGAAATTCAATTTTGAATCAGCTCTATAGCTGCCATCATTTGTCACGAATTATGATAAAGAGTTTTAGCAATTACAAGAAATTTTAAGATTCATCTCTCAGCCCCTGTAGATTCTCCTTCCAGCTTTACAAGAGATTAATTCTAAGGACTAAATATCATGTGGAAATTTTACAAATTCTTTTGGTGGTTTGGTGAAAGATAATTTAGGGAAAATCTAGAAGTTTCAGAATGTTTGGATGCACCAAAAATAGAAGTGATGAATAATTCACTACTCTTTCAGCATAAAGAAGAAAAGAACTACTCTACCAGTGGAATGATGAATGATATTTGTTGATGTATTTGCAGAATATGGTATGACTGAAGAAATAGTAAGCAATAGAGCTAATGAAGAAAGGTTAGAAAGTATGGTTGATAGAAAATTCAAAATGATCGCAACCAATATATTTTCACATGCTGAGCTATATGATCCGCGCAGCTTCACACCACCAACGCCGTCATTTGATTACTCAAGGTATTTTTTTCCTTTATTAAGATGTGTTTTATTTTTCTGGAGATATTAGAATATTTAAGTTCTGCTTGTTTGAATTACTTATAGTTCCTTTTTCTTAGCCATGGAAAGGATGCACCAAAATCTCGACTCCTTCCTGGTAGGTATGTTCTATCGTCCGAGTCTGATCATTCCATGCTGCCATCTTATTCAAAATCCACAAGCTCTCCTAGCAACTCAGATGGAAATGACAAGCTTCGCAAAACTAGTAAAACCCTGGACGTAGTTTCCTTTAGTCAGGAACTGGATTATAGCATCACTGAAACAATGGGACAATTCTCACCACGATTTGATGAACTAGCCGATTCTTCTGATCATACTCCATTGCGAAATCCTTCCCCCACCATGATGGCTTCGTCTTCATCTAAAACGCGCGACACGGCCATTATTTCACAGCTTCGATTGTATCCTGGAAATGGTCATCTCTCATCTGGCGGTTCTCTTCATTGGCGGAGATCACCAATTACGCCAATGACCCGGTTGGGTGAGACCAAGACACAAGCACAGGACTCCGGTCGTGGGCTTTATGACATTCTGGAAGATGACACGCCTGAAATATTCAAGGAATCTCCTATCCCTGTCACATCTGTGAAAGCAAGTTCTCCTCTTAAAAAGCGAGTTTCTCCTCCTCATGGTCGCATCCAAGAGTTTCAATCGAGCTCTTCAGCAGGCTTGAAAAGTGGGCGCAGGTTCGTATTGAAGTCTGTGCCTTCTTTCCCTCCCCTCACTCCTTGTATCGATCCCACAGATCGCACCCAACAGCGAAACTAAAAAAACAGATAGTTGTTAGGTGAGTCTTGTTCGTGTTTCTTGCCATTTGTGAAAACGTTATTGATTTATTTACTTATCCTTGATTGATCATTTTGCTCCTTGGTATTGCAGTGATGTTGGATATACTTCATTCAAGGAAAGTACAGATGCAGCAATGATTCGAAGGATCAATTTTGTGCCAGGTTCGGATACGGACCTCATATGGTTCTTAATCGATAAGTTAGATACTTGATTGTCACAATCTTTCTTAAGTAGGGTATAAATTGACCACATGTTCAGATTATACGTGAATTCATGCAGGAGATATTGCCAAGCATGATCATCATATGCAATCTTTTCTGTATGCTCCCTTTCCATTATTATTTTCTAATTTGTAATTGGATGTTTCCGCTGTTGATTCATGGTTGGTGGAAAGAACAGATGGCCGACCTTGTTGATCAGTGAAAAATAAAAATTCCATTCTCTTGACTGTAACTAGGTTGGATGGGTTCACAATTGTTTTTCAATACTCCCCAATCTTATCAAATCATATCGACTGCTTCCTGCTCTCGACCATTCCCAGTTTCTTGTCTCCATTCACAGATTATGATGCACTAGTAACTTGTGTCATAAGAATTTTCACAGCAGAATAGTTAAAATTTATTGCTGGTTTCACTTCATACGCTGTTTTTTTTTTTTTTGATGATCGATTAGTCTTTTATGTTATTAAAGTTCAACTGTTCGTTCTTGCAAGGTGGGTCCATGAGCCTTTGTGCTCCTCCATTAGGCTTGTGGGAATTTTTCAAGTTCAACCCTTTGTGTGATGCAGGGTCGGTTATTGTCAGGAGGGCAGGTCAATTCTAGAATCCCTTCTAAACCCGAACCCGGTGCTGAGCCTGATTCTTGAGATGCCTTGTGGTTGCAGGCCTGCCCTAGCCAACATATCTTTTGGGCTCTGTGACATCGGCTGGTTGCTGGCCATTCATTGCTCAAAGACGGCTATACGATGGAAAACCGGGAAACCTCTGGTAGATAGCTATGAATGGTTTGCTTTCTAAATTTGATTGGTTCCTCGTAGCAGTAGTAGTAGTAAATGACAGAAGACATTAAGTTGAAAAAAGAAGAAGAAAAAAATAGATGATGACAAGTAAATTCTTTAAAAGAAAAGGGGGAAAGGACAGGTGTCGATGTCCTCTCTACCTTAATTGTATTTGTTTTTTCTGTTGGATAATAATTGATTAATAAGCTCTATATATAGTTAATGATATGATCAACATGAAAACAGTGAGAAGCCAACCCATATCGAACTCTTATTATGTACCCATGAAATACATTTTCTGCTGATAACCTCACAGATAAATTATTCCAAGTCAAAAGACTCAAAATTTCCTGGATTCAGAGCACGAGAGAATCATTATCCATGTCTCCCTTTCCAACTCTCTGACTCTCTGAAGGGGGGGTACCAACACCAAACCCTTTGCTAGCATCACAATATGATAATAATCCCAAACGAAAAAAATAAAATCAACAGACAGGAGATTATTTAGGAAAAATGACATCGAGGAATAATGAATTGAACCATGAGCTATACCATATACCCCCACCATGCACATATTCTGGAATGCCTTCGCTATCCATTATACATCTTCTGTAACCTCACGTACCCTTGTTCCTTGACAGTTCTTTTTCCATCAAGACCATGACCCATCGAGCCCTAACCTAGTGGTGAGCCAATTACAAACTTCATCCATCTCTTCAGGGATTGTATAATGACCAAGCCTGCGTTTAAGAAAAGCATTTTTTAAAAAATCATTGCTAATGCCTATAACAAAATGTTTAAATAGTAGGGTATGTTAATGCCTAGAGGGAGACGGATATACCCATTATAGCTTCTAAATGTAAGATTTCGGAATCCAGCTGAACTTAATGCCTGCGCTGATTTCTCTCCGTGTTTATGTGCAACCACATCATCACCTGCAGCCAGCAATAAGATATGAACTCTGTACAGCTTGCTCGATGGAGATTGCACTATTATAGGTGTATGGACTTATGAGCAGTTAAAAATCCTAAACAGCAAGTTCACTTCTTGGAACCACAAAATGACAGATCAGGTTTTCAGCAAAGCATGGCCCAATATCTACATATTTATCGTCTTGTTTGATCATTTAAATGGTATACTTTACTTCATTGAGATAAAAAGCTTCTGTTGTTTCCTCCGCAATTGATTTTATATTAGTTTGCCCCTTCTACTTTTATTTGTACCAATGTCAACCCTCTACTATCGTATTTGTTTGGTCCTTATTGAACCAGAAGATCCGGTGCTCTTAAATCATTAGATTATATGGATCTTATCATGACACGTCTTTCAAGTCGATTTTATTTTGATACATGGCATGATATGATGGGATGTAACCTAACGATTTAAGAGCAACAAGAACTTCCAGTCAAATAAGGATGAAACAATGATGATTTTGAAAGTAGAGAGTAGACTTTACTATAAATAAAAGTACATGCAAATATGATATTATACCAAAGTTATTAGAAATGCAGATAGCATAACGTGAATTTGTTTTCATCAGTCCATCAGCTTTTCAATGAAGGTATCATTGAGAATAAATGCATTCAAAGCTGCGAGATGAAAGTCAATACCTGAGCCATGACAGAGCAGGATAGGCAAGGATGCTGCACGTCTTGCAGCTTCCTCTGATCTTTCTACCTGGCTCCTCAAGGTCCTGCAAGGCAAGACAAGAAGTGGTTTTCTAATAAATTGCCTGACCAACATGTGAGTTGTCGTATTTTATCTTGTGTCTAATTGTGGCCAAGGTGTCATGTCTGTTCACAGCAGAATTCAGAAACCAAACCTTGAGCATGGAAGCCAGCCACTTAGACCAACAACTGCACTTAAGTTGACTGGGTACAGGTTTCCATTCCCATATTGCCCTAAAATGTGGCATGTGGCAGAGTAGAGGGCAGTTGCAGCACCCATACTGAATCCACCTACACCAAGTTTGACTGAAAAACATATAAAATCATACTGGTTATTTACTGTGTAACATTCTAAAAGAAGAGCAATTAATATGAATACAAACACCAATACTCCCAAGCATTTTAAGAAAACATGTTTTCTTTTACATACACGGGAAGCTCTCATACCTCTATCAAAGTAATGTGCCACACTCTCAAATCAGACTTACAAGACAGCTAATTCATTGAAGCACATTTCATCAAGCATCTAACAGCCTTTTCCTGGTGATATGTGGCAAATCCACATGCAAACAGGACCAGTAAACCAAAAACTTCTTGAACACATGAAGTTTATTGCTTGATAAAATAAAAATCTGATTAAGATATCACAATGATCATATGAGAAAAGCAATGAGGTTTGTTGCTGAGATCCTAAAGCACCCTCAGATTACAAAATTGACAAGAGGCTAAATAGTACAGGATAGCTACTTACTATCTGCAGGCTCGGTCGATAAAAGATTCGCAACATGTGTTGCTGAAGCATCTAGCCCCTCCAAATCATCAGGGGCGTCTTCTGAAATATCCCCTACATCAAACCCTGAAATAAAATACACAAGCTATTCAGACCATATTCTCTACTGGCACAATAGCTAAAGATATTTGAAGGGAGACTTTCTTTTTGACAGGATACATAAAAACAAATGCAGGCTAGTTTCAGTGAGTTAGCTCAAGATAAGTAACAGAGCTTGCAGCCATTTAAATTCTTACAAGCAGTGCATGGAAATCCACCACCAAATATTGCTACTGGCCTGGTTGGAGCAGTTGGGCAGATCCATTTAATCTGCCACGTCAAATTCAAACAGAACCATATGGTAAAGTTAATTATTTGTCCCCTACCAGTAGTTTTTGCTGAACATGGAAGAACTGAGGCACAGAATGATGCATGCTGCATGTGTGCAAGCAGAAGCAGTGTGGTAACTTATAATTATAATTATCCTTACATTAGGAAGAGAAAGAGTTTCCAAGAGCTGAGACCAGCTGCAAAACAAAGCACAAATGAGAGGAATTCATTCAGTCATTGTGTACTTTAAAATTGCCACAGCAACACATCAAAACCCAATTGCAAATGGGCCATTACACTCAACATTTGGGGACCACACTCAAAGAAGAGCACCGGGCCTACCCAAAAATGGTGATAGTATAGATCTTATTATATGACAATAGCAATATCATATCTTGATTCTCTGTAACAATACTCTAAAAATGGAACATTAAATGGTTAGTTATTATATCATTAGAGATTTCCTTGCAAATTGAAAGGACAAGCTAGTGTAAGAGGGATCCCCTACTCTAAACTTTGGTATATCCACATATTGGCCTTCCACAGCTTAGATCAAGGAACAAGATGGATGACAAAGAAAACAACTCATGTTCAAACAACTCTTGCACAATCTCCCTCTCACACCAGTCAATCTTGACAAATGCCAAATTATCTTGTAGAAAAGGACAGTTCAATAAGCTAAACAAATGCCAAAAAGTTTCAGCAGAACAGGACAAGATATTGACATTCCATAACTCTCTCTTTGGTTTTGTAGGAGGAAGTACTTGTTTGGGAGTAGTTGCTTTTGAAAGCGTTTTTCATTTAGAAATGCATCAAAATATTTATTTTTTTTTAAAAAAATCATTTTTGACATCAACACATCAAAATGATCTAAAAACACCAAAAAAATTTAATTTGAAGTAAAAAATAAAAATAAAAAAATTTCAAATTTTTTCATAAGGACTTTCGGATTGCAATGTCAAATAGCCCCGAAAACGAGTCCATTCTCGTATAAGGCATGTGCTCAAGATAAAGGAAAAGAATTCCATCAACATTTATTCATAAAGCAGGAATTCACTTATTGATAGTGATGGAATGTCAGATACTATGACAAAAGGCTGGTGGTCATTATCTTGATTACTGCCATTCCATGAACATTCAAATAATCTGTGATTCAAACAATAGACATTTAAGTAAGTTGTATTTTGTTAAGAAAAAAGCTAACTTGATCAATGGATTTCAATCGCATCAATAAACCAGCTTTAAAAGTGAGCTCTTTAGTGAAAAAAGAAGTTTCAGAAGGAAACTGAGAAGAGAAAAAATAATAGTGATACGTGCACCAGTTCAGCAGAATAAAGCTAGCATTTTACCTTGAGCCCTTATCACCAAGACCATGCAGCCAAACTATAGTAGTCTGGTGCTTTCCTTTAGGCCTCACCACATGAGTTCTTCCAAACTCAAATGTTCTTGTAGTATTCCTACTTCCTGAAATGTCAAAATTGAAGAGTTAAAAAAATGTTGAAGGCCACGCAATCCTCACAAACACAAACTATAAACAAGAAAGGGAACAAAGACTAACCAGAACCTCCAGCAGAGGTATTGTGGCTCATTATATCCCACAAAGAAACTTAAACTAAGCAGAATTCTTGATGAATGTTCAAGCTGAGTTCTTGAGTTCCTGCGATGAATAAAATCAAAATTGACCACGTCTATTTATAAGAGGGTGGCAAAGGAATATAATCCCCAGATCAACATCAACACCTCTTACTCACATCAGCACCTCACACAAAGAAACTACTAGAAAGTGAAAGGCACCCTAGAAAAGAAGATGAAAAGATAGATAAAAGAAAAAAGACAGAAAAATAAATAAAGCATCAACCTTTCATGAACAAAGAATCCACACGGATCAAATTAGCACGTACATGCAGAAAATGAGCTAACAAAGACTTCACATTACGAATGCAAAGACATCAAGAATCTATTCTTTGTGGGCAGTGGACAATTAAAGCACTTCAACCACAGCAACCCAATAATATTTAAAACACATAGCACCATATAGCAAAGACTTCTCTATGATTTCAAGAAAACAAAAAAGATCCCATCATTTTAAATTCTCCAAGTGCTTTATAGATATTCATTAGCAGAAATATCTTGAAGCTGAAACCTTCAACTTGGTTTAAGCATAAATTCACTTGTTACAAGCATGTCTATAAAGATCTGACTTCATTAAATTTAAAAAAAAAAAAAAAACATATGGAAATGTAGGGTTTAAGCTTTCCCAAAGGATATCAACCAAGCAACCAACCTGGGTTGGGAATAAAACCCTTCAAAGCATAAGGCCTTTTTTCAAGTTTTACTTTCTTCTTCTTGATCCTCTCCTTCAACCTTTGTTTTGTTTGCTTTGTTCATATTGACAGTGGAACCCCAAAAACCATTCGCCTCACCAAAATAAGGGGGGGTGCTCTTTCGGTTTTCTAGCGACCTCTATCGCTATGACCAAATTGCCCCTCTATCGTATCTACATTCACAATCTTTTATTTGTTCACTTCATGTAAAAATAGACATGTTCTTATAAAGCTTTGTTTGTATGAACCCTCTTTTTCACATCATTTAGCTTAGATTGTTTTTCATAAAACCTGGTTTCTTTTCATTATAATCTTCATTTTATCTTGCAATTAATCATTGTGAGATATAATACATTATGAAAGTGTAAGTTGCATCTAATTACTTAAAAATTTTTTGGTTATTAACTATTGAAATATTAAGATATTGATAATCGAAAAATATCGAGAGTAAAAAGTTATATAATCTTGAACTTGTAAAAAGAATAATATATCGATAAGATCTAACCTTTTAAAAAGAGTGTATTAATAGTGAATACTTGAATTGTGATTCAAGAAATTAAGTGGATAATTATCTGAACCACTATAAATTTGGCGTGTCTCTCTCAATCTTAAATTGAGAAAAAAATTAACAAAAAGAGGCAAAAAAAATTAAAAGCAACTTTTGACGCTACACGTGACACCTTAAAAGTACAGGAAACATTCACTCGTTGGTGCCTCCATGTCATGCTTTAAGTTTTTTTAATATTTTATATTATTAAAAGACATAAATGACCCTAATCCCACCATAAAAAATAGACACAGAGACAAAAATACCTCTCCAAGGAAGCTTTAAACTTATTTGATCACAAGGACATTTAGCTTTTTTTATTGTTCATTAATTTTTTTTACCACAAAGCCTCTAGTAAAGGTTTTTTTTTATAAAATTTTATTTTGATAACTATAAAAAATGCATGACACATGTGTTTATAAGAAAAGACCAAAATACCCTCATTCATAGCCTTCAATTTTCATGTGTGAGAGGAGTGTGATGGAACAAAAACTATAGATTCACTATGCACATCCACATTGTTTTTCCTATGTTTTAGAGTTTTTCTTAATAGGGTAGTTTTCTCTTTTAAAAAAATGACAATTATTAGAATAAAAGGTGATAAATTGAAGAGAAAGATGCTACTTTCTATCTTGTAAGAATACTCATTAAATTATGGGAGAAAAAAAAACAATATTCATTAAGTTGTCCCAAGTGATAAAAGCATTGTTCATGATTAAAAAGGGGAGAATTTAAAAGAAACTATTTCACATTATTTTGCTAAAATTTAAACAATGTTTTCAATAAATAAAAGAAAGAGCTAAAATTTTATCTTTTTTTTTTCTGTCGAGAATAAATTGCAATTTTTTAGTTTAATTTAAAGTATTTAAAATATATAATATGCTAATTGACATGCTAGAGTTTAAAATTACCAACATGTATGTAAAAGACTCAAAACGACTTGTTCATGGAGTAAAAGACACCAAAAATCTCGAGGGGAAGCAAAAATACTTTGTTGGGTGTGTGCATTGGCTTAAGCCTAAAACCCGAATTGACTAGGGTTTCTTTTTTCTAAAGATTTTGTTACTTTGTAGTTTAATTTTATTTTTTTTACTTTCAAGAAAATCTTGTAATGTGTTGGGTTTGTATAAAAAATATTAATTAATAATTATTTAAGTTAATTTCTACTTTATTCAGAATTAATTTTATACATGTTAATATTCTATATTAAATGCGTGTTTAGAATATGGTTTAAATTGTCTTTAAAAGTGTTTTTCGACTTCAAAATGAGTTTTTTTTTAAAAAAAAAAAATTATTTATGATATCAGCACATGAAAATGATTTAAAACATACTAAAATAATTTAATTTAAAATAATTTTTTTTCAAAATTGCTTTTGAAATGTAGTGCCAAAATACTTATGTTGAATAATAATTTTCAGAAAAATCTTAACCAAAATTTTAAGTAAACTCAATAATTAAATCTAACTCAAATATGTTAATTAACTATGTTTTAAACTACCTCTTTCTATATTTTTTCAAACATGTTCATCCTTTGAGAAAAGAGAATGATGACTTCTACGTGATCCATTAATACACAAGCAATTACTAATTATTTCCCATGACAAAAGTCTTAAACGTGAAAAAACAAGAGGTCAATATGTAATTAGGTTATATACTAAAGGATCTTAGTTTATTATCTATTAGAGGCAGGTATAGATACAATTTATAAAATTATTTTTTAACATTATAATTTGAATATATTAAATGATCAAATTAAGAAAAATTAATTTCAGCACAATAAAAAATACTTAATGAATTGTTCTTCACATGCAAAGTTTAAGTGTTCGTTGTTTAAGATTACAATGCAACACATAAAAAAAACATGAAAATTATATATTTAGTGCCTGTTTGGAAGTGTGATTGAAGTTGCTTTTGGAAGTGTTTTTCGTTCAGAAATGTATCAAAATGATTTTTTTTATTTTTAAAAAAATTATTTTTGATATCAGCATATCAAAATAATATAAAAATAAAAAAATAATTTAAAATAATAAATAAAAATAAAAAAATTTCAAAAATACTTTTGAAACGCAGTACCAAACACCCCTCAATGCAACACAACTTATGGTTGCACAACAATTCCAAAGGAAATATAATTCTATTTTGTAATAAAAAAAACAAGTTATTCACATTAAAATGATGAAATTCTTTTCAATCTCATCTGAAATTTAAAAAATTCAAACCTTTGTAACAAGGAAGGAAGTAGAGGCCTCATAGCATGATGCCAACTCTCACATGTATGTAATATTTAATGATTTGTGGTTTAATGGGGGAATCAAACTCTTTCAACATGTCAACTCTTTTCAGACCCACACCTGAGTTGGGAGAGAATCATCAAACCAGGAAAATCTAGTGAATAAAATTATAATATTAAATTACTAAGTTGCCTTTGGAATAATCAAGAGAGGGGACTAAAGTAGATTTTCTTTCTTTTGCTCTAAAAGTCTTTGATTTATATTCATTGATATGAAGACAAAAACATACATGCTGATGCCATGTTTTTTTTTTTTTTGGCACAATTAAGAATATCTTGTCATAATACATTGTTTTCCATTGTATAATTTAAGTTGATACCACTTACATCCACTTAATTATCTCTAATATATTAAATCTAACCCGGTACAAGTTCCGAGTCACGGTATGATAAATAAACTATTTTTTAAAAATAATTTATATAATATTATTTTGATTTTTTTAATAAAAATCAACGAGTTTTTAACAATATTAAAAAAAAATCTTAATTAAATCTATTAACAGAGCAATCAATTCTTAAATCGACTAAACCCATCAAAACATGTTTAGGAGGAATGCTGATATATATATATATATATATATATATATATATATATAGATATATAGATATAGATATCATGGTTTTGGAGTGATGAAAGTGGGAGTTGACTAAGTGCAAATTGAATGGATTTTTTCATGATTGCAGGATTTGGGAGCCCTGAGGTATCTGATAAAGTATCAATGATGCTTTCTCTAGAAAATCTCTTCAATATACTTGTCTCCGATTAAATCAAATTCACCAATAAACTGCAACTCGTCAACTTTTACACGGTTAGGATACTCTTCTAAAAACCATAGAGCTCAAACCCACCTTTACAGCTAAAAAAATAAATAAAAAATAAATGGAATTTATCTGTCCTTTGTTTAGACTTCAGAGATGCCCATTCGGCAAATATATTTATGCTTCTTTTTTTAAATAAAAAAAAGTAATAATCCTAGTCGACCATGACCCTTGCTCCCTGGTAATGCTAGAGGCATCATGTTCAAGAACATAAAATTAAGGGTGGGGGAGGAAAATCTCTATTGATTCTGAGCTTTTCTTGGTTATGATGACGAGCACTTAGAAAATTAAGGTTGTTCTTGTATTGTTCGAGAAAAACACAACCATTTCATTAGAAAAATGAAACATACGACAAGAAGAATATCAGGCTGTCTGAGGTGGTGGGCACCTTGATATCTGATCCCATTTAAAAAATGTATTGACCCAGGAAGTCACTATGCTAGCCATGCCTTTGATTTCCTCCAGTCATGCCACAAGCGAGCAATCAAGTCATTCATCCCTTGAAATGAATTTAGGACTCCTCTCCTATAACATCAAATTTATTGCCGTCTTCACAGTTTTATAGTCATATTGAAGACTTGAAAATTACTTGTAAATGATGGTCAAATAGAGAAAATTACGGAACACCCTCAAGCCACAAAGAGAGATACATAGATTTCCCATCATCCTAGGTCAAGCTTAGCTTCCACCATCTTCTTGGATCCCATCAATCTCTTGCACACGCACCCTTTTGTTTATGATTCTTGATGCTTGTGTCACCCACTTCAGAGAATTGGGAAGTGACACTTTCTTGAGCAGGAGGCTCTGCTCAAAACTTGGATCAACCAGACCCAAAATAAATGACATTACATTTTTGCTGGAAATCATGACATTCCGATTGGGAGCAAAGGAAGATCCGAGCTCCTCCACGATGAAATGATGATGCACGAAAGAAAATAAAAGACAGAAGTCACAAGTGCATCGTAGCCCAGATTCAAGATAAGGCTAACACAAACCACACAAGAACCCACACAGGTTAAATACACAAAACTTCCAGATTAAAAACAAAGTCTTCAGTCCAAGGCACATAAATTATCCAAGCCTACTCAACTTCAACCTAAATTTCAGCAAGTTAACACGTGAAGGGAGCAATGACAACCTGCAACAGCACATGATTCTGAGTTCCTGATAGAATAAATCATTGCTAGTATATCCTTGAAACATGCCAAAGATAATTATCTAAACCACACTACGAGAATGATATGAGACTACAAGACCTGCCCCTATTAAAAAACAAACGACCCAGGGCCAGTTGGAAAGGTGGAAAAAAGGCAGCCCCTAGTTCATCATAAACACAGCCTCTCAACATGCAGGATAGAATGCTCAAGCTTGTTACTTCATCATCACATCTTCACCCATTTCAACTTTGGCTGGAATCAGGAGAACCATCATCATACGACACCAGGCCCTTCTTCCCACTAGGGCTTCTAGATGATGACCTTGATCTGTCTTTACTGAGTCGCTTGGGAGACTGGGAGTCCAAAGAGGATAGTGATTTTGATGGGCTCCGGCTACGAGACGGCAACCTTCGCCTATCAACTCGTGGAGACACACGTGACTTGGACACATCAACTGGGGAACGACTGCGAACAGGGCTGCGGCTATAACGACGGTTACGATAGCGAGGGCTGCGTGATACAAATGGGCTACGCGTCCTGCTTCTTCTCCCTCTGTATCTGTTAAGAATATCATATGTAGAAATTAGGTTGGCAAGATAGAAAATTGCACAGCCAAGGATAGATAAAATGCTTCAAAAGAACCATCCCCCCTAAACAAGACATGCAATTCCATGCAAGCAAGCATTTCCAGCATTACTATACCATCCGATGAGAAATAAAATCAGCCAAAAATAAATGAAGTAGATCACCAACCTTGGTGGAGTTCTTCCTCTCTGAGGACTTCTATAACGCCTAGGAGAAAACCTTCGGTAATTGGTATATCTAGAAACATATCAGTGTGAGTTGGCATTTTTTCTAAGAAATCATGTAGTTGAACAGGATAGTTCAAGTGAACTAAATGAACTAGAGCAGAAAATGGGCAAATAACAAATGAGGTTGAATTGCCAGGTACCTATCACGGCCACTATAACGGTAGGATCTCACGGGAGAACGCTCTGGAGAGGGGGTTCTGTATCTCCGAGCATAGGCATATCGTTGACTGAAACCCCTTCCCCTCCTGATACGCTTGGGGGACCCATTCGGAGAAACACTTCTTGACAAACTTCTTCGATCAGGAGACCTTGCCCTCCGTATGCTAGGGCTCCTTGAGTAGCTGCGATGATTATTTCTGCTTGGTGCCCTAACTGGACTTCTGCTAATGCTTCTCCTTGAAGGAGCCCTACCAGAGCTTCTACTGATGCTTCTCCGAGAAGATCTAACTGGGCTTCTGCTGATGCTTCTCCGGGAAGATTTAACTGGGCTTTTACTAATACTTCTCCTCGAAGTTCTAACTGGACTTCTGCTGATGCTTCTTCGAGATGATCGAACAGGGCTTCTGCTTACACTTCTCCGAGATCTAACTGGGCTTCTGCTTATGCTTCTCCGAGAAGATCTAACAGGGCTCCTCCTAGAATCTCTTACAGGACTTCTGCTGATTGATTTTCGCAATGATTGGGACCGAGATCTCACAGGACTCCTACTTATGCTCCTTTGAGGTGGTGATCTCACAGGGCTCCTGCTAATGCTTCTTTGGGACTGAGATCTCACTGGGCTCATGCTTATGCTTCTAGCTTTCTTTGCCCTCACAGGACTTCTGCTGAAACTTCTAGCTGGGCTCCTGCTGCTGCCACTTCTAACAGGACTTCTGCTGATACTCCTCTGGGAGACATGAGGATGGCTTCTACTAGCACTGTGACTCCTGCTACCGTTTCTCTTTGGACTAACACTTGGACTCTTGCTCAGGCTCCTCCTGGGACTAATACTCTTACTTGTGGTCCTCTTGGGACTCATACTTTGGCTCCTGCTCATCAATTTTCAATAAAATACAGATCTGGAAGAATCTGTAAGCATAAAGAATAACTGTGACAAGATTTGAAAGTAGACCTAGATTTTCCCAGGTGACCATCTCTGACATCAGGCTGTCTCTCTTCACTTCCAAAAGATTTAGCATCAGTCTCGATGCCATCACTTCGTCGTGAGCCATTTTCCTTGGGGAATTCACCATCTTCCTTTTCAAGTATATCAGGTTCCTGTCTCCTTTTACGAGGTAAGGAGGCAGCTTCTTCTTCCAAAACCATAGGAGATTGATCCTCAGCTGCATAACATTACATTAAGCAAATAGTTCTATATTTGTTAAATGCTGAGTGGATGACTATCACAAGAGAGCGGAGACAAGATCAACTTGAACAAAATGCATATGAAAATTAAATTCAGGAGAAAACAAAGTATCACTCTCCTATGGTTAGCATTACATATAAAATTGCAAGCATCCAAATGCATTGCAAAATTAACAAGAACCAGCTTAGCCATTATGAAGATGACACATGCAACATGCTTCAAAAATAAAGCAAGAACAACCAGATGATATTTTGCAAACACCCCGCAGCAATTTTGGATGTGAAAAAACAGACAGAATGACTTCAAGAGGCAGTACCAGTTTTTTGAGAAGGGTCCCTCCGCTTCCTCTCTTTTGCTTGAGCATCATCATCAGAACTGGTTTCACTCTCACTCTCAGCATCTGTTAGACTATCTGATGATCTAAGAAAAGAACAGAGATGATGCAATATAAAACATGAGTGAATGACAAGTGCTAAAAAATGAAAGCCAACAAACTCCACAACACAAACAAAAAATTACATAACAAACTGGTTCACACAGTCATATCTAAAATACTTCTAAGGCAAGCAGATTCAAGTTTGTACAACAAAATTTCTGTTAAATCATTCATGACACCTAAACAGGAATTCACCTATCTGCAATAGCCTGTGAGGGTGTTAAAAATCAAAGACCAACAAAGCAGTTCGAAACCTACCCTTGATTTTAAGAACATACATAAAACATTAAAGGTATAAAAATCATGGCTATGAGAGCTACCTTCTTGATCTACGTTTGGATCGTTTATCACGTCTCTTTCGCCTTTTGTCACGGCGCTTATCTCGTTTTTTCCCACGTCTATGTTTATCTCTTTTAGAAGTTCTCTTTCTCTTCCTACGCCTGTCCTCACTTGAAGAACTAAAATCAGATGATGAGGACATAGAGGAATCAGAATCACTGTCAGATTCTGATGATTCCATATCAGAATCAGATGAATTCTCAGAGTCAGACGAAAGGTTTTTCCTCCTCCTCTTCTTTCTGTCTCTTGAAGATTTCTTGTGCTTTTCTGTTTTCAGCTTATTTACTTTCCTTTTGTCTACAGGAAAAAAAAGTTATCTGAAGTGAAACTTGTGAAAAAATAGCAGCACCTCATCAAATAAAAAGGATGACACAGAAAGTGAGGGAAACAAGAAAGAAAGCATTCCTCATACACTTGTTGGATCCCTAAACCAAGGAAATCAAACAGACCAACAAACAGTCACACTTAACATCACACATATATTAACAATAGAATTCTTACCCTCAATGAATTCACCACAATTGACTATTTTCACTGTTACAGTGGGTCTCCCTTCTTCATCACCTGCATCTTCAATATTCTTCAGTACTTCATCTCCTTGCACAAGTTTCCCAAAGACCACATACTTCCTGTCATACAAAATCCACATCAAGCACTATAAATCATGGATGCAACAGCACATCAAACAGAGAGTAAGAAGAAGGGTATAAACTTTAAAGCATTGACATGCTTCCTAAGTAACAAACCTGTCAAGATGATGATTAGCCCTAAAGGTAACAATAAATTGAGAGCCTAAAGTGTCACGATCAGCAATTGACATGGATAGAAGACCGGGCCCATCATGTTTTAGCTTTGGAGACTCGTCTGCAACAGTGCCACAAAAACCACTTGTCAGCACATTCAACCAAGGATCACTTTAGCTTGCTTATTGAATGTAAAAACCCAGAAAATCAAGATAAAATTGTAATGAAAGTCCCGAAGACAAGGCAAGACTGTTAATTCCCAAGCTGCTAAATGCCGCTGGGGGTCCAAACATGAAGTGAGATTATTGCATCAAGTGCAAGCAGATTCTGAGCTCTAACATTACAGCATATTAAAAAACAATAAACTACTTCTGGAAGTGTTATGGGGACTAAATATCATTAAAATTGGAACCACGTCAATGATATGCCTACAGACAAAATCACTCTGAAAAATAACAGGGCCAGAATTCATTTTTGCATTGTTTCATAACATTTCTTTCTAAGAGGGTGTCAATCTTCTTGAGAGACCAGACAAGCACAGCAAAAGTTTCTTTACTTGATATTTTCAAATTCAGACCCTTCAGAGAACTAAAGGAGACACACAAAAAAAAAACTCAAAGCTATAGGCACAAAGATATATGATAAGCTAGCATTCAAAAAATGACATGAAATGGGGCAGATCACTCAAACAAAGAAAAACCTATACAAGGTAATTTAGCATCGTTTGGACTGTGGGCCAAGTCATTCAGACATTTTAAGACATGACATGGGTTGGCAAATTGACATTTAGTATACCCCTTATTGAGGAACTACTGAACCTAGAGTTAAAATGTACACACAATTCATAACTTCACTTCAATTGGCATCATGCATAAAATTCAAAAATTCCCAATTCTATGCTCACAAATCCATAATGTTTGCCTTGTAACAGGAATCAACATGGACAAAAGATTTCAAGTATTCTCACCAGGAAACTTGTCCCCATATATACTCTCTCCAAAGGTCCCTGCAGAACAGGAAAAAACGGTCAAGAATTTGAAGAGAGAACATTTCAGGAAGTATTATCCCCTGAAAATCTAAAATCATGCTTCATTCTGATTGCTTGTTTATCTTGCATAGCAACTTAAAAACACCGATTATATGGGAATTTCAATTGCAGACAATGTACAAGGGACAGATCATAGAGTTGTCATAGACAAGTCTCCTCCCTTGGACAAAACTATGTTACAATTTTTAATAACTAAAAAAAACATGTTAGATCTCAAAATCTAAAGTGTTGCAAATTTCAGGTAAATCTCTATGAAACTACCCTTACATTTTGAACCTAATCTCCAATCTACACTCTAAACTATCAATTCCATCCATGATACCTCGGGAGGAAGATGAAATCTTCAATATAGCCTTCAATTAATGAAAATTGTCCAAATCTCAGATCCTACAGAGATGTGAAATTACAGATTTGAGTTTTTGAGATAAAAGAGTACTTCAGTTTTTTATCCAATAATAAAAAGAGGGACCGACAGAAACCTATTTAGATTTTACTGTCAAACAGTTAAAGAAAAAATTGGTCAGCTACTGCATGTAACAGACCCTTTATCAAGGCAACTACACCTGTCATTTATCTTGGAATACACATGTAGATGACACAAACTCTTAAGTTTAACAGATTTCACTAGGTCAATATTAGATCATAGCTCAAGTGTATGGTAGATGCAATAAAAATTTCCAGGATAATCAGAGATTAGCTTCCAAGTATAAGGGCAAATTAGTTGATTTTTCCTAAATTTGAGGGAAAAGGGAAGATGAGGGGTGGCAAAGTTTCTAGAATAAATTGAATATTGTAAGATTATTAAAACAATTAGCATCATTATTTCAAATCCATGCAACAAAATGAATGAGTCATAAACTGCATAAAATCAAAAAGATCAACAACCCAAATGTCCAAACAAGAATTACATACCATCTCTTTTCAGAATATCACCACCCTGCAAGATTGACAAAAGATGTTAGACCACCAATTAGCATAATAGTTTATGTTTCAAAAATGGGTTGGGCATGGCGAAGCATAGTAAATTTTGAGGATGGACAACTCAGTAAGTACAACCTTAAAACTACATCACATGAAATGCAGTCGTGACCATCAGCCCTGTAACCCTACAGCATAAACAAGGGTAACTGACTAAAAGATGGACCACCTCTTAGGCATGTTCAAACAAGAAAAACTAAGCAAACCTATGCAAGGAAAATCTAGATGTACATTCCACAGGACAACAAACCTGAGCCATGGACCCTTTAACGATGCGATGGAAAAAGGTTCCCTTGTAGTGCAATGGTCTTTCAGATTTGGGGCCAATTCCTTTCTCCCCTGAGTTGAAAAGACCAAAGACATCAGAAAAGCAACTAAAAAAAATACAAAATTCAGTTTCTAAAATCTACCCAAACCAGCCTCCAAACACAAATTAAAAAATCCAATAGCTGAAAAATATTGCATAAAGAAGGCATTTCCATCTAGAAACAAGATACCATGCACTACCATCACAAGACATATCATTTCAAAGACTACCATAGCATGCAACAATTACCTGTACAAAGAGCACGGAAATTTTCTGCGGTCTTGGGAGCAATATCTGAGAAAAGCTGCAGAACAAAATATCACAGATAAATTAATAACAATGCAAGAGCTACACCCAATATACAGGTATTTCCCCATGCATCCTACAAAGTTGAAACATAATGATACCTCAAAAACCATTCTCTCCTTAGGATCGCCATCAATACACACGTCCATAAAAACCAGCAGGTTCTTCTTCTTCGCCATTTTCTTCTCCATAACTTATGAGAATCACAAACTCAAGCCACCATAAACAACAACCTGATACCAAAATGACACATTATCAACTTTACAACGAGCTACAAAATTGAATTAGCCCCACACCTACTGTGTGAGTAGATCTTGAGCCGGCATTTAACAATAAACATAAACCCCTCAAAAATCCATCAAATAACTCCTAGAACCAAGATAGTAGCTCCATCCTCTATAATCTTTAACTAATTTGCAACACAAAAGGGACTCAAATAACCAAGTTCTCATGCGGCCAAAACAAACCTTAAACCCTAGCTAGATGCCCGCAAATTAAAGAAAGAAAAAAACGAAGAAAACTTAAAACAGTTAAATAATCAAATCTAAGTATTCACTCGAAGTAAAAGATATCCAAGCTCATCCACCAAATAATCCACAAAAATTAAACAAAAAAATAATCACACTGGCTGAGATTTTGATATAGCGTGTAAGATCAGGCACGTGAATTAGAAGATGGAGGATGAAAATATAAAAAGGAAAATAAAAATAAATATAGATTAATGAGAGAGAGCTAGGGTTTTATTTTTTACCTGAAAGACGCAGAGCCACAGAAGAGTCTGTGGGGGGGGATGAGAAGACAAAAGAGTGAGGTGCTGCTGCTTCTAGCTTATTAAAGAAGGAGAACCTAGCTGCTCCTAAATTACAGTGTTACCCTCGTGGTTATGGCGTCTGCTATTTTCGAGATTGTTTGTTAGTGGGGTGGTATTCGTTATTTTATAAAATATTTTTTATTTATTAAAATATTTTTTTTAACAATAATATATAAAAAAAAGAGTCTTAAAAATTAATTAATTTATTTAAAAAAAAACTGTTCAACACGGATGTGTCCCTTGTTTTTGTAGGTGACCACTTCTATTTATCTATTGTTATAAATTTTATTCAAACATCTTAAATAAATCATTTATGTTCAAATTAATATATATAGATATATCTATATATCTACAAACAAACATCTTAAATAAATCATTTATGTTCAAATTAATATATATAGATAAACATCTTAAATAAATCATTTATGTTCAAATTAATATATATAGATATATCTATATATATTAATTTGAACATAAATGATTTATTTAAGATGTTTGAATAAAATTTATAACAATAGATAAATAGAAGTGGTCAGCTACAAAAACAAGGGACACATCCGTGTTGAACAGTTTATATATATATATATATATACTAGTTTGATGGCCCGCACTTCGTTGCGGGCACAGCAAAAACAGTTAATATATTTTATTAGTTCAAAAATAAAATATAATATCTATACATATAAAATTTGATATAATAAAATACATCAACAATTCTAATTATAACAGTAAGAAGATTGAAGCTTCAACATAAAAACAAACAGAAATAGGCAATTTCTTTTAAAGATCTTCAGCATAAAGTTGGGGGAAAATATATTATTTCCCTAACACTTGGGTCAAGCTTCATGATGTTGCTAGTTTATGTACATGGTTTAATAGAAATAGATGACAAAATACATAACTGCTGGATCATACTAAGATATTTAAGCATAGCAATATCAACACAAAAGCCTCATAATTGAAGATATCGAAATTGATAACTGATGCAAAAAGTTTTGAGCACAAAAGTGAGGAAACTATTGCAAATCTTCCAGCAGCTTCATAATCTTTCATGTCGCCTTGAGTCTAGTGTTTCTGTAACAAAAGAAAAGAGAATTACTTATGGCTTGAGAATTTTTACAAAACCAATATGACTATATTGGTAGTTTTATAATTAATTGTCAAAATCATTGGTGATGTTATGGAAGATAAATAAGAACTGGAGGTCATCACTTGGAAATTGAAATTGTATAGTTTTATCTATGTAGGAAAAACGGTTGCAACATTTTGCCGAAATGAAATCTTATGAAGAACCATAACATGCTAGTTGTTGAAAGTTGTTACAAAACATTTTATACATCTGAATATGAATCTAATTATTGATCAATCTAATTAAGTATATAAAATATCTCAATGTCAAGTAGTGATCTCACAATAACAACAGATACATGATCATTATCTGCAAGTTGAAATAGAGGAAAGTAAATAGAATATGATGTGATAAGAGTCATCATAATCAATAATTAATTTGGTTACCATGCTTGTTGTTGTGCAACTAACATTTTCAATTGTAGTTAGTAATTTAGCTGTAAGCCTAACTTTGTTAGCATAAAGAAGTGAGCTTAGTTTTTTATAGTTTTTTGCTTGTAATGTACCTTTCTCAACTAATGGCAGTCAAATAAGCACTTTTATGGGCGGTCATTATTAGTTTTTAATTAAGCATCACAAAGTGATAAAAATTAGAAATAAACATGAAAGCATATTAAAAATATTATATAAGATAGTTTATAGTATGTTATATATGGCAAAGATCATACCCTTTTTTTGGTGAAAACATTTGCTTTCTGCTTCTCTGAAGGATCGTCCGCTGATTGGCATGCTTGTGCTTGAATATTGTTTTCCAATGAGTTGTTTGATTGTGCATTACTGTGAATGTATATTTTATTAAAAGGATAAGCTAAATGTGTAGAGAAAGAAAATATTAATTACAATGATTGATTTGTTTAGAGCATAATGTACAAACCTTTGCTGCGAATCATCATCAGTGAAGTCAAGTCTCCTCTTTGTTCCAGCATTCAAAGTAATGGCTTGCATTTGTTGTGCGCTAAGTGGATCAATTGTTAATGGTGAAGCTGAGAAGTTGTTTTTCTGAGCAATATTGGTTGGTGTTGAAGGGTCTGATGTGGTTGATATAGTGGACATATTAATAAATTCATCAGCATTTGATATCTGAGACAACTGGTCTTGTTGGACATCACCTGGTTCAGTTTGAACATCATCGAAAACATTTGTTATGAGTATATCACATCGATTTGTTGTTGATCGAAATGTTCCAAACCGCAATTGAAAAATATATATCTTGTTTAGCTTTGATGCCATGGGTGGTGCGATCGTTGATGGGTCATTGAAACCTCTATCATACACATAATGATGTGCTGATGATCCAAAAAAGTTTTCTGCAACTTTTCCAACCATGAGAAAGTTTGTCACATCTATTTCATCAGTGACAACACAATCAAGACGAAACCTACATAAGTTGTTAAAATAATGCATAAAAATTAATACTCCAATAAAATATTGGTTGTGCATAAACAATAGATATTGAATGATTATATTTGGTATCAAAACAAAAAACAAAAGCTCACCATGGCACAGGTAAAGATGTTATTGCATCATGATCCATGCAAACTGGATTGTTAGCAGTGCCACCTAGTTTTTTATTGCAATGAGGACAACTTCGGTACCACCATCCATTAAAAAGATCAAAATCAGCAATTGATGCACGACACGTGAATCTGATATTCTATTATAAGAGGGGAAATAGAGTTAGTGTATGTTTTACATAAAAAGAAGTGTTGATAAATTTGAAGGAATAAAAAAACAATGTGAAGAAATAAACCGAACCTTGTGCTCATATGGATTCATGCAAAGGATTTCTTTGATTGTTTTTCTATTTTCAATAATCTGGTCTTCCAATTTCAAAACAGCATTCGAGGATGAAGGAAGTTGGTGCACTTCAACATGCAATTTCTCGAAGCTTTTAAAATAGAATTGATATGCAATTAGATGACGATAAATATAAATAAAACATTGAAATTATTAAAAACCAAATTTAAATTTAAAGAAAGAAACTTACTGATAATGGTAAGGCAAGACTTCTGGTATGTCAGGATTTATATACCAAAGAGAAGCAGCTGTCCCATTTAAATTTGGTTGACCTAGTGGTTGAAAAAGTTGGTATTGAAATTGGATAGTAAAATTAGAAAATATACTAAGAAACAACAACATATATAAAAAGGTGGAGTTTTTAGACAGTGCAAGATATTGAAACCTCGATATTCTGTTACACGAAATCCTGCAAAAGCCATCATAATTGGTGATCTGATCGTTTTAAGAGTTGAATCGTCAAAATCCCTTGCGCGATCAATCCATAGAGTTATTCGCATTTCATCACCCCTTTAATAAACATCAACAAAACATGTTAAAAAAACAATACAGGAAAAAAGTTTGTTGAGTTTGTTAGCAAACCTTATATTTTCAAGGATAAATTCTCTTTTATTCTCCAATGTTTGGCCCCGAACTAATACTTGTTCAAGTGGTTGGATAGCTTTAAGCATTCCTAGAACATCTGAATAATAAAATATATCCATGTTTATTTGAGATTGACATGGATAATAAACAATAAAGCAAAGTTGTGTATAAATTAGACATCACGTAAAAGAAACTAATCAAATTTGTTAGAACTCTGGAACCTTTTTTTAGAGAGAGAACGTGGGCAAAGTCAGTGAAGTTGAAGTAATATCTTGGCACTTCAGGAGTGAGAGGATCGATGGTTTTAAACTTGACCGAAGGTTTAAGCTCAATAACAACATCATTATCAACAACTACATTTGTTGATCTGTTTTCATAGGTGTAAAAACCCTTAATCTCATAGTAAAGGCCTTCAATAACTGCATCAGCAAAATGAGCAACATCTCTTGCTTTTGATGATCCTTGGATAGCTCCACCCTTTAAACAACAATGATTATGTTATGCACAAAAAATAAGTGCTAAATAACAATTAAAATCTAATTGCATGATAATATTTGCATCGTGAAAAAATTTGATACCAAAATAAAGAAAAGAATGAGTTAGAACAAAACTAAGAACAAAAGAAATAATATATCTTGGTTGATTGTTTGATATATGTGAAAAGAAAATGGAAAGAATATAGGGGCAAGTATGGTTTTGTTCTTTCAATATGCATGAAAGAAAAAGCTAAATAAGAAAAGAATTGCACCTGATTATCCAAGAAAACACAATTAAAACTGCTGACTTGTTTTTCAAATCTTGAAATCCATACACGATAAACTCGTGCCCGCATCAATGGATAAAAGGTGTACTTTTTGATATCTTTAATTCGCACAGCCATGTTTCTGCATACAAAATTGCTACGTTAATAATAAGAAAATAGGATCGAAAAATAACATCCATAAGAAAGAAAAACAAAAAACTAAGAAAAGGGATAGACAACAACACACAAAAGAGTATAAACTTGTATGAAATATGAAAAGTAAGAATGACAAACACATGTCATAATTAAATTTAGTTTCAAAATGTAAAACAAATCTAAGATTTGATGTCGAACCTTGAAAAGAGTGATTAAACTGAATGCACCATATAAGAGATTTTGATTAGCATTCCAAACGCTATAATATCAGTTTTTTATGACCGAGCTAATAATGTCTTTGTAGACAATGTTCTTTGCATAATCAAGAGGATTGCCTTTATCATCTAGTGTAATTATTTTAAGCCTTTTTTTCGATGTCACTCTTGAAAGAGCAACATAAAGTTGGCCATGAGTAAAAACTTGCTCTTGAAGAAAAACTCCTACAACCTTCAAAGATTGTCCTTGACTTTTATTTATTGTCATAGCATAGCATGGACGAATTGGAAATTGTCTTCTTCTGATTGTGTATGCACTTCTTTCATCATTCACTGGGAATGTAATTCTTGGGATGAATACATGGCTACCAACATTGGAACCTGTTATTATCCGAGCTTCAATGACTTTCTCGGCTAGTTGCGTAACCAAAAGCCTTGTTCCATTGCATAAACCTGCTGATGGGTTTAAATTTCGCAATAACATGATTGGTGTTCCTACTTGCAAAGAAAGCTTATGTGAAGGGACTCCATTAAATTCAAGTTGATTTATAAATTCAGCTGGATATAATAAATCAGCATTTTCTGCATCAGTTGACGACGTGCTAACACTGTCGTAACTTAAATAAACATGCTTGTTTTCTGGCAACATGTCAAGGATGAAATCATTGATCATGGAAACTGTAGAATTTTTAGGAGTGACTATTGCCCTTTCTTGAAAATAGGCAGAATCCAGATGATGATTGTTTACACAGGGATAAACTGAAGAAACCATAGATGCAATAGGGTTAGAATCTGCATCTAAAAGCAAATCTGGCGGTATCTTGATTAGAGATGTATCATAATCATCTTCAAATGGGATGTCAGATATTTCTCCATTGCCGATCATAAGAATCCATTCGGCAAATAATTGCAATTCAACCTTCTCAACATCAGAAAGTCCATTTGATGAAAGGCGCATGTTCTCATTTAGTGTGAAAATTTTAAATTCATGCCATAGTGGTAAGCTACTTAAAGAAGCATGAATAATATCTTCCCTTGTTCCTCCTGTAACCACAGGTAAGATTTGCCTAAAATCTCCACCCAGCAATACTGTCTTGCCACCAAATGGCTGATTATGAGCAAGCACATCCCGTAATGAATGATCTAATGCTTCAAAGCAACATCGATTATTCATTGGAGCCTCATCCCATATAATGAGAGATGTCATCTCTAAGAGATGTGAGAGGTTTGTGTTGTTTTTTATCTCGCATGATGATGTTTCAGAAACCATTAGCGGGATTTTAAAGCGCGAGTGCGCTGTACGACCTCCTGGCAACAATAAAGATGCTATTCCAGATGATGCAACTGCAAGCACAATCAAACCTTCAGATCGAATCTTGCTTATTATTGTATGCCATAAAAAAGTTTTTCCTGTTCCTCCATGTCCATGAACGAATATCAAAACTTATTTTTTTTGCATGACTGTTGTAACAACATATTCATAGATATTTCTTTGGCACTGGTTAAGCAATGGGAAAGCTGTGGAATGCTGAGATTTAAGATCAACTATATCATAGTTTAGCTCCTCCCTTAGCAACTTATTTCTTATTTCTGCTAGTAACCTTTCATTAGGCATTGGAAGCTTGTACTTTTCCAGAGAAGTAGACGCAACATTGAAAAGCAATTCAAGTTCATAAAGCACATAGTTTCTCAACTCATCATCAGACATCAACAGATTTGACATGTTTAAAGTTGATCTAAAACGGTGTATAATATCATCATACATGGATCTCCAAAATTGATGGAACAATTCATTTGGGTCAGTAACTTCACAAAAAAGAACCAGACTAACAAACAACTGTCTAATCTGTGGAGATGTTGCTGTGGTAATGGCTTCGGTCAAAGCATCTGTCCATTCTTTATCATCTCCTAAAAGTCCCAAGCCTTTGCAAGCAAGTTGGAATGTTGGATACAAAACCCCTGCAACTTTTCTGAGATCATCATAACTTTGAGCCCCTTTAACATGACTTAAAAGTAATCTCAGAAAATATAGTTCCCCTGCTGCAGGATGAACATATGTTAGGCGACCAAGACTGAAACTTTTTTTTCTTCTGGACCATTGTTTCTGCCTTGAATCCCAAACAAATTTGTTTGGAAAATCCATATAATACATGTTTCGTGCAACTGGATCATTTTTATTGCATTCAAACCATTCTATAAGCATTGTTCTTTGAAGTCCGGGTCTTTTCATTACATTTAGCAGTGATTCATTTCCTGAGTAGACAATGTTATGCTCTAATGGCAAATGAACTTGTAAACGCTCAACTGGAGGATTTCTTGAATGTATAGGAAATTGGAAAAGTCGCCAAACAGCCTCATATGGACATATAAAATGACAGTTAAGATAAGCTTTAATTTCATCATCATTCTCTTTTTGCACAACCATTCGACACCTATCTGATCCTTTGCTCACATATTTGAAAAGATACTTTATGAGCATTGACTGACAACATATTTCAACATTGATGTGTGCATGGTATCTTAATAACAGCTCTCTATTATATGGAACAACATAGTTGTTGTGTAGCTGTATCCCATCTTTAAGCACAAAATTATCAAGTTGTTGGCGACGCTTGTAGTAGACAAAGCCATTGTCATCAAAAACTATTGCTGTCTTAAATGTCTTTGGAAAAGATTTAGAGCACTTGCCGTTTTTCATGCACTTAGATTTTTGGTTTGGCAGACCACATGGCCCATGGATCATAAATTTGGATATAATATCATAACAAATGGGATCAATAATTTTATTAGGAATTTCAGCTGAAACAATTGAATCGACATCTTCAGCACTTCGACATTTAAATTCTGCATGTAACCAAATGAGAAGATGGGTGTGCGGAAGCCCTCTCTTTTGAAACTCAACTGCACAAACATCTTTTTTTTTAAATGAGAAAACATTAGAAAATTATAAAAATATCATAGAATTTATAATTTACTAAACATCGAATAGAAGAAGAAAGAAGGCATAAGCACCTGCAATTGTCCTGCCAAATGGCTTGCCTGATTTTATATAGGCAATCATATCAATTACTTTTACTCGAAAGATTCTTGTAACAATATCAGGCTTATCTTCTTGCTTGTAAGGTCTATATTTTTTGATATCTCTTTGAATTTCCAGCCAACATGTATTGCATGTAAATGTAATAAAAAGATCTGGGTTTCCGTAAGCTCTACAGATAGCCATTGCATCCTGATAATTATTTATCATATAATGTGGGCTACCAGTTAAGGAAGATGGAACAATAATTTTCCCAGCAGCATTACCCTCAACATCTCCTCTAAGTATCGCTTCATGTATTCCTTTATAGATTTCTGACCTTAAATCATTTTGATTAGCCCTTATATAATCAAGTCGATCCTCTTCAACATTGACAAAAGCATCAACCAAGAATTGTTGATAAAGACGTCCACCTTTGATGATGGTGTTTTCAAAATTTGCCCTCTCATGAATAAGATAAGCATAATATGCTCTCATAGGGACTCGTGAACGTTTTCTTTGTGGCTGATGATCCTGATCAGCGAACATTATGTTGGATCGATACCCATCATCGCCATAAGGAAAAAGCAATGGATACTGTAATGCCATAAATTTTGGGTGCAGCTTAGAAATTCTTTGAAGAGTGCCAGAACATTGCTCGATGATAATATCACGTTCGGATAGAAAATTACCAATATCTCCAACAATTAAACCACCAATATCATTTGATGATGGATCATCATATTGCCGCGAGTCATCATCTCTTTTACCAATCAACCGTAATTTATAATTGGACTGGTTATCACAGGAGAGCCTTTGCTTAGCATTTCTAAAAACTTTAACCAGTTGATTAATATCATCTAACATCTGCATTAAATCACCAACAATAGCTGCATCCAAAGAAGATGAACCTCTATCTGCTGTGAATATGCTCATTCGCGAGCTAATTTCATCTGATGCATCATAGATATATAGCTGTGCAAATTTAGGTGTATCACCTTCAACTGGCAAAAGAGAACCCATCAAATGATGACAATGTCCATTAATCTTAAAGACATATGGACCCCGCCCTTCATTAACAGAGTGATCAAGTTTTGCTCCCATCGATGTGAAAGCAAACATAGAGTTGTATATCCGTATATTATCTCGAAATTTCCTTGATGTGGATCCATTTGATGGATTAAGAAAATAGTCAAGAGGCTCTGGGGTTGAATGTGCGTGTGGCAACGAAACTTTACCATCAAGGCAGCAAAGCGAGAACGCTGGATTTGTTTTTGATGAACATGTAAGACGTTCTTCAGCCCAAAAAAGAGCTTTACAGTGTCGACACATAAATTTCTTCTCACCAAAATCGATATAAAAGAGAGAGGCTCCTAAAAAAATAGCGCTAGTTAAAAAAGAATATAAAAGTGAGAACTTGAAACATATGAAAACGAAGAAAAACAGGAAAAAGAGATACAACATACTTTTTCTTTTTCGTTGATATTCAGCTTGACCAGATGACATAGCTGATGATGGTTGAAAATTAAGATCATGATTGCTTGAATTGAGAAAAGCATGGTTATTAGCGACAGAGATATCGCTAGAATCAAGTGAGTGAGATGTTGAAGTCGTTGCAATCGAAGCATGATATGAAGTTTGGGGGTCATTTGATTGTAGTTGATAGCAACTAAGTTCTAGATCGTTAGAGTTGTGTATGCCTGGGCAAAGACTTGAAGGTTCCATTGAAATATGCACTTGCGTTTGAACCATCTCATGATCGTTAATTAGCATCGAATCAGAATTATAAAAAGCTTCATTGATGTTATGAGACGAATACAAATGTGTCATTGTGTTGCTCTGGTTGCAGTCTTTGCCGACGACTTGTCATTACAATATTTGTTTATAGGTTGGAAAAATCCAACCTAGAAATCTATTAATTCTATCAAAAAAAAAAAACAATGTAAACATACATAACTGATTAAAGGTAAACAAAAAAGAAGTCAGCATAACATTCTCACTACATAACACAAAATGGCATTGTTTTCTATAGATATGATCAATAATTACTTTAAAAAGAAGCTTTAAGAAAAAAAATGTAAGGCTTTCCATCCACAACATTTTAAAAAAAGATAAAGCAAGCAAAAGCAAGGCAACATTGAAAACTACATAGTTAACAAAGACAAACAACATAAAATATAGGGGCAAATGAAAAAAAAAACAGAAATAGACATTAATTTCCCAACTGCATAACCAATCAAAAACAAAAATCATTCGTCAAAGGCAAACAAAATTTAGCAGCGAATAAAAACATCATTCCTTTAATTTCACCAAAGAACATACATGGCAGGAAACATTAAAAACTTAAAGTGCAAACAAACAAAAAACCAAAATATAATGACAAATGGAAAAAATAAAACTAAAAACAGCCATATAATAAGTTAGGGTGCTGATGATCGATGCCCATCAGAGTCTCACTATTTTTCCTAATTATTTGCATAGTAAATCAATGGAAATAACTTAATAAATTAAAATAATATAAAATAAATGGGGATTTGGAAGTATTTTCCCTCCGTTTTTTTATGAATATTAGTTGGTTCACTCTAAGGGTGTTGAGGTAATTAATTAATATTTTTTTTAAAAGAACTATTTACGCGTCATTCAGACGTGCTATCGATGTTTTATGCACACTCTCCATTGAGGCGATGCGTGCGGATTCTTCAGATGATCAAAAATTCATTTACACCGTGTCAGGTTCCTGATGTATATAGGCAGTTTCTTTTGGTCCTTGATGTTTTGATTTCAATTTTGTCAATGATTTCTTTAATTGAAAGTTGGATTGTTTTCGGTTGTGCCCTTCAAAAATTCTTTTATTACGCCGTGTTAAAAATTAACTTACGCCGTGTCAGGTCCTAAATGTATGTAGGAATTATTTTCTGGTCCTTGATGTTTTGATTTTAGTTTTATTACTGATTTTTTTAATTGAAAGTTTGATTGTTTCTAGTTGTGCCCTTTAATTAAAATTGATTATATAAAAAATGTTTCATTTCAGTCCTTATTTTTTTTATTTTTTATTTCTTTTTGGTTCCTATAATTTTTTCAGTATTAATATTTTGATTTCTTTTAATTTGGTCCTCCAATTGAAATTGGTCATATATGTAACTTTTCATTTTAATCCTCCTTCTTTTAATTTGTAAATGAAATTACATAGCAATTATTATTATTTATTTTTGTCCGAATTTTTTTATTTGTTTTAATTTTATCCTTCTATTGGAATTAATTATATATTTTATTTTTAACTTGTTCCTTATTCTTTCAATTTTTTATTTTATATTAATTCATTTTTTTTTTAATTCCTGGATAATGTTTATTTCTAATTATATTTAAGCATCTATACTTTTAGTTTTTATCTTTTTTATTTAGATTTTATTTTTAATAAGTTCAATCTTGAAGTTTTAATTTATGTTGGCAATGATTTTAATTTTTTTTTCTTTATTTTTTTTGTGTTTTCTATTATTTTTATTTGTTATTTGGGTTGAATGATTGTTATGATTTGACTATTTGCTCAATAATAATGATAATTTTAGTAATTTTTTTATTTTTTTTATAAAATTTTTTTATTTTTTTAATGATTTTTTAGGATAATTTAATTATTTTAATTATTTAGACAATAATATTGATAATAATTTTAATTGTTATAACAATAATAATGATAATAACGTAAGGATAGATTTTTAATTTATGTTTTCATTTTTTTTTGTTGATAAAATATTTACTATTTTTTTTTATTTGAATATTGGAGGTTTTTATTTGAATACTATAGTTTTTTTTTTATTCTTATTTATGCATCTATGCTTTTAGAGAATTTTTATTATCCATTTTTATTCAAGTTTTATTTTTAATCAGTTCAAAAACCAAGAAAATAAACAAAAAAGAAAACTTCAACAATATTAAACACATATATTAAGTTTTTGCAACCAGTCATTGCTATTTATTTGTTAGTTCCATAGCTAATCAAAGAGTAAAATTATTTGCCGAAAGCAAACAAAACAAAGGACCTAATCAAAACATCAATCTTCTAATCTCATAACTATTTACAGTGATAACTATTAACAGTGCAAAACTAATGATCAAAGGTCATGCATCGCAAGAAACTGTAAAAATTTATAGTATAAACAAAAAACCAAACCTATAAAAATATAATGACAAATGAAAAAAATGCTAAAAAACATTCATGCTTATCATGAACCAATGAGAAAGAAACCAATGAAATAGAGAAAAAAACAAACTTGAACAACATTAAGCATATACATTAATTCTCAGCAAGCAATCATCGTCAATAATTTTTTAATTTGATAGCTAATTAAAGAGACAAATTGTCTGTCGAAGGCAAACGAAAAACAAAAGCGAATCAAAACATCAATCCTTTAATCCCATAACAATCTACAGCACAAAATCATTTCTCAAAGGATATGCGTTGGAGTAAACAATAAATATTTAAAATGTAAACAAAGACAACACCCAAAAACATCGACAAACAGGAAAAAACGCCAAAAACAACCATGCTTTTCATCAACTAATGAGCAAAAAACCAAAGAAACAAACAAAAAAGCAAGCTTTTACAATATTAAGTTCATAAATTAATTTTCATAGGCAAACAATTGATAAAACTAAACATTAATTTTGTGATTTCATAATATAATTGTCTTCCAAAGCCAAACGAAATAGATCAGCTAGTTAAAACATGAATGCACTAGCTAAACAACTATTCATAGCACAAAATCTTATTAATTAACTGCAAAAAATCGTATTCCAGCACATGATCTTCTAAGTTCCAGCAAGACATTAAGTTTAAACATACATTAAGTTTCAGCAACTAATTACTGCGATTGATTTTCTAATTCCATAGCTAATTAAAGAGTAAAATTGTTTACCGATAGCAAACGAAACACAGCAGCAGATCAAAACATCAATCCTCAAATCCCATAACTATTTACAACACAAAAATTTATAGTATAAAGAAAAACAAAACCCTAAAAATATAATGACAATTGAAAAAAATCTTAAAAAACAGTCATGGTTATCATGAACCAATGCGAAAAAATCCAACGAAATAGAGAAAAAAAAAATTCTACAATATTAAGCATATAGATAAATTTTCATCAAGCAATCATCGCCATTAATTTTCTAATTTCATAGCTAATGAAAAAGTGAAATTGTCAGCCGAAGGTGAACGAAACACAGCAGCGGATTAAAACATCAATACTCTAATCCCATAACAATTTACAGCACAAAATCATTTCTCAAAAGATATGAATTAGAGTAAACAATAAAAATTCAAAGTGCAAACAAAGATAAAACCCAAAAACATCGACAAATGGGGAAAAAAGGCAAAAAACAGCCTTGCTTTTCATCAACAAATGAGCAAAAAACCAAGGAAATAGACAAAAAAGCAAGCTTCTCGAATACTAAGTTGATAAATTAATTTTCAAAGGCAAACAATTGATAAAACTAAACATTAATTTTCTGATTTCATAATATAATTGTCCTCCAAAGCCAAACGAAATAGCTTAACTAATTAAGACATGAATGCTCTAGCTGCACAACTATTCATAGCATAAAATATTGTCAATTAATTGCCAATAATCATATTCCAACACATGATCTTCTAAGTTCCAGCAACACATCAAGTTTCAGCAACCAATTATAGCAATTGATTTTCTAATTCCATAGCTAATTAAAGAGTAAAATTGTTTGCCGAAGACATACGAAACATAGCAGCGAATAAAAACATCAATCTTCTAATCCCGCAACTATGTACAACACAAAACGATTGATCAATGGACATGCATCGCAAGAAGCTGTAAAAAATTGTTGTATAAAGGAAAAAATAACCTAAAAATATAATGACAAATGAAAAAAAAATTAAAAAACAGCATATACATTAATTTTCATCAAGCAACCATCGCCATTAATTTTCTAATTTCATAGCTAATTAAAGAGATAAATTGTCTGCCGAAGGCAAACAAATCACAGCAGCGAATCAAAACATCCATACCCTAATCCCATAACAATTTACAGCACAAAATCATTTCTCAAAGGATATGCGTTGGAGTAAACAGTAAAAATTTAAAGTGCACACAAACACAAAACTCAAAAACATCGACAAATGGGAAAAACCGTAAAAAACAGCCATGCTTTTCATCAACTAATGAGCGGAAAACCAAGGAAATAGACAAAAAAGCAAGCTTCTACAATATTAAGCTCATAAATTAATTTTCGCTGACTAACATTTGATAAAATTAAACATTAATGCTCTTGTTGCACAACTATTCACGACACAAAATCTTATTAATTAATTGCCAAGAATCAAGTTTCCACATGTTAAAAAAAAATCACCAACCAACCATGTGCAATCGAGCAAAAATCTAAACATGTTTAAAAAAAATCACCAAAATATCAAGTTAAAAACAATTGATTGAAATAAAAAAAACTAAATTTCTAATTACACCAACCAATCCCAGCACGGAATAATCAATCTAAGGAACATGAGATCAAGTTTGATGCTTGCTCTAGCGAACGCTATAAATACTAAAATCATGGATTCAAATTGCGAAACAGGGAAAAATAACTATAAAAAACAGTTAAATCCAAATTATTCGTTAACTTGCTTCCAAGTTTTTCCAACACAAAATAACGCATTTACAGCACATTAAAAACGCAACAACAACTCGAATCACCGAGCAGCAACAACATTGCTAAGCCAAATCACAAAAGCAACATAATCACCATCACCATTAAATTCTACCAAATCAAAACGAAAAAACTAAAATTCAGCATCATAAAAACATAAAATAAAAATACAGCTTTGAAACTTATGATGGACATAAACAATTTTCCAATCGAAACACACATACCTCACAAAAAGAGAAGCAAGGAGAACCAAAAACAGCAGCAACCACAAACTGCAGCTCCTAAAAAGCTCAACAAACTTAAGATCAACACTACAAACCATAAACAATTAAAAAAAACAACATAACATTCAAAAAATGCTGGGAAAAAATGATATCAATCATACCTTTAAAAGAAACACAATAAAAAACACCAGAAAAACAACAATATATCTCAACAAAAAAAGTTAAAAAAAAAGGAAAACATGCTTCAAATCTAAACTCAGCAAACAAAGGTGAACATTAAACAAAACCAAAGCAGAAAAACCGAAGCACGACAGTATAAAACTTGCCTGTTTAGTACTCTTCTAACTCAGCTCTCTCTCAGCTCTCTTTTAGCCACAAACAAACACAATTTTTTCATGCAACGTATGGCTTATATTCAAAGCTTAATTCACACAAATTGAGATAGAGACACAACTAACATAAGCAACAGTAATAACACACTGTCAAAAGACATAAAAAACAATTCTTTATTACCAACCATGCTGAAAAAAACGTGAGAGAACAATAAATAATCAGAAAACCCATGACTGCTCAGGAATAAAATCTGAACATAGCCGAAATTAGTGCCAAGCATTAATAGCAAGTAAGGTGTGCATTTAATGCACACTCATAAACAAAACCCCCCACACACACATTCACGATATAAATATAAAAATAAAAAAACAACAACAAATCTCAAATTAGCAGCTCTGCCGTTTGCCAATTGGCTTCTTTTCAAATGGAAAATTGCTCCTCAGTGCAGCAGCTGGGCATTTCTTCCTACTGCCAATGCTTTCCCTCACAGCTCGCAATCAAAAATCAACTTGATGGATCTGATGGCCAACACTCTCTCATCTGCTGGTCCATCACCAGCCATGATCTACTCTACAAAACAAATTCAAGACTTCAGTCCCTATATCCATGAAGCCCAGTGTTATTACAGGAAATGGGTCCGAGATTATTGCTCCTTCTAAGGCTTCTATAGGAGCCACTAAGGTATTGGGTTTTTACCTGTATATAGAAGATCAATTCAATTTAGCACCATTGTGAAAATTGCAAAACTTCAATTGCCTTGCTTGATATTGTTATTTCTTGGATGACTACAACATGCAAGTCCAAAATCACCATTTCAGGCGATGCAGAAGAAAAAAATAACAGACGACAGCACCCCTCAGATAAGCCGAAGGAAAGGAAAAAAAAAAAACTGCAACTAACCTCTTCAAAGCATTCCTGCCCCTTCTTTGTGCTCCTTCTTCTCAATTCCATCTCAGGCGATGCAAAACAAAAAAACAACAAACGACAGCACCCCTCAGATAAGCCGAGAGAAAAGAAAAAAAAAACAACCAAACTGCAACTCACCTCTTCAAAGTATTCCTGCCCCTTCTTCCTGCTCCTTCCTCTGAGCTCCATCTCAGGCGACGCAGAAGAAATGGAAACACAAAAGATGACGGCGTCGTTGAGGACAAAAAAATAGAGAAAAACTCTAATTTTTAAAATGCAAGCATTCTCACCTATCCCCAGCAACAGCCCATCAACACAAACTCAGTCATAATCTCCATCGGCGACGCAGAAGAAGTGAAACGTAACAGCCAAACCGCGCCGTTGAGGAGAAAAAAAGAGAGAAATTGTATTTTTTCAAATGCAAGCCAGAGCAAAAACCTAAGAAAGGGGGAAAAAAACGCTGGCAAAAGGCAGGACACGTGGCACAATGACAGCCATAATTTAAGAAACCCGAACCAGACCGACAAACTGTACCGAAATCCAAACCGAACCGTCCCAAAACCAAAAAAACGAACCGAACCGAGTTACTATTGTAGTCCACAGTAGAAATACTCAGAAGCTACAGTATTTTTCCATCCTCTTTTAGATTATTGTGTATATATATATATATATATATATATATATATATATATATATATATATATATATATATATATATATATAGTTGTCTTTTAGTTTTTTACTATTCAAATACCCACTACGTTGCGAGCGTAGTGCGGACAGAACAAATAAACTTTATAATTGTTGAGATTAAAATATAATATTTCAGTATATAAAATTTGATATAATAAAAAAGATCAACATCCTCTATCATAATAACAGTAACATCGAAGTCTTAACATCATAAATTATTATCACTATCACTGTTAAAATAATAAACATTATTCAACAAATCTGAGAGGAAAACAAAAAAAATATTCATAAAAAAGCACGTAAGAACAAAAAATAAAATTCTTATTGTTATTCTTAATATTAATATTATTATTGCTTTAATAATGGGAAGAAAATGAAATTAAATCAAAGGCTTAAAAAAAGCCTAAAAACATTAACAAAAGAGCAAATGTAAAAATAAAACAAATGAAAAAAAAATAAAAATTATTGACTGGGAAAAAAATTACTTGAACTGAAAATTAAAAAAAAATTACCACGCTACGTTGCGGGCTGAGTAATTTTTTTTTGTAATTGTTGGGATTAAAGAAATTAATAGGATATGCTGGTCCAATATTAAAATATAATATTTAAATATATAAAATTTAATAAAATAAAAAAGATAACTACACATTATTCCAAAAATAGGAACATCGAAGTTTTAATATCTAAAACTATCATTGCAGTTACTGGCAAAACAATAAAAAAACATTATATTATCCCCAGAGAAAAAAACTGAAAAACAATAAAAAAAGAGTACGTAAGAAAAATAACTAATTTTTTTTCTTGTTCTTGTTCTTGTTCTTCTTGTTCTTCTTCTTGTTGTTCTTCTTCTTCTTCTTATTATTATTATTATTGTGTTAATAATGAAAAAAAGAAAGAAAGACAAAAAAAAATATAATAACTTTAACAAAATATCAAACAAAAAAATAAAAAAAAATTATGAGCTAAAAAAAATTCATTTGACTTGAAAATAATAATAATAAAATAATAAAAAAAATAACAGAAAGAACAAATAAAATAAGTAAAATAAATGACAAAACAAAAAGAAAAATTATTAACTGGAAAAAATATCACTTGACTTGAAAATTAAAATAATAGACTGCATTACATCGTAGGCTAAGCAAACAATTTTGATAATTGTTGGATTTGAAGTAATTTATAGATTTCACTAATCTAAAAATAAAATATAACATCTACACATGTAAAGTTTGATATGATACGATACATCAATACATACTACTGTAACAACAATATCTAAGCTTTGACATCAAAGAGACGAAAATAGATAATTGCCTAGAAAGTTTTTCAACAAAAAATATTGGAAAACAAATTTTTCTTTTCAACATATACATTAACCTTTGTGATGTTATCGGTATGCACTACGTCGCGGGTCGAATATATAATTTTTATAACTATTAAGATTAAAAGTTTGATATAATAAAATAGATGAGCATACTTTATTATAATAACAATTACATCGAGGTTTTAACATATAAAATTATCATCATTATCATGGCCAAAATAGTAAAAATTATTAAATTATCCCAAGAAAAAAAATACAGAAAATCAAATAAGAACAAAAACTAAAATTATTATTATTATGATTATTAATATTATTATTGCGCGAATAATGAAAAAAAAAATTCAAAGAGTAAAAAAAGCATAAAAACTTTAATAAAAGTGCATATAAAAAATATAATATATGATAAAACAAAAATAAAAATTATTAGCTGGAAAAAATTATTTCACTTAAAAATTAAAAAAAAATATCCGCTTTATATTGCGGGCTAAGGAAATAATTTTTATAAAAATTGCTAGATCAAAATTAAAATATAATATTTATATATGTAAACTTTAATGTAATAAAATAGATTAACATACTCTATTATAATAATAGCAAAATCGGACTCTTAACATCTAAAACTTATTATTGCTATTACAATTAAAACAATAAAAATTATCAAATTATACCAAAGAAAAAAATATAAACAAAATAGTAAATAAGAAAAACAATTAAAACATTATCATCATTATTATTATGAAAGAATAAATAAATAAATGAAACACTAAAAAAATTATAAGAACTTCAACAAAAGATCAAACAAAAAACATAAAATAAAAATTATTATTATTATTACTGTCAAAACAATAAAAATTATCAAATTATCAGGAGAAAAAAAAACCCTAAAAAACATTAACAAATGAGTAAGATAGAAAAATAATTAAATTATTATTATTATTATTTTTGTGTGTGTTAATAATGAAGGGGAAAAAAATAAAAGATTAAAAAATCCTAAAAATTTTAACAAAACATCAAAAAAAAATGAAAATAAAAATAGTCATTGTTATACTTGTTAAAAAAATAAAAATTATCAAATTATCCCGAGAGGAAAAAAACCTAAATAACATTAACAAAAGAGTAAGTAAGAAAAAAATATTAAATTATTATTATTATTATTATTATTATTATTATTATTATGTTAATAATGAAGAAAAATAAAAGACTAAGAAAATCATAAAATCTTTAACAAAAGATCAAACAAAAAAACTAAAATATAAATTATGAGGTAAAAAAAGTCATATGACGTTAAAACAAATGTAAAACACGAATAAAAAGCTAAAAGAAAGAACAAAGAGTGGGAAAAAAAATACAAATATCAATTTCTAAATGATCATAGATATAAAATAAAATTTCAGAACTATTTTTTTTGAAAAAAATATCACCCCAACAAATAATAAAATAACAAAAATTAAAAATCAAAACAATGCACACTTATATGTACATGGATAAAAGTAAGGATTATTCTAGAAATAAAAAGAAATAAAAGGATTAAAATAAAAAATTAAAAGTAATATGGCTGAAATGAACATTAAATATAAAGGGATTAAAATCTAAAATTAAAAGTATAAGGGCCGAAATGAAAATGAAATATATTATCAATTTTAATTAAAGGACAAAATTGATGAAATTAAAACTCTTGTACAGAATAAATTAATCTTTTTCAATCCAATCTGGAAATTAAAAGAAGGAGGATCAAATTGAAAAATGGACATTGAATCAATTCCAATCGGAGGACCCAATCGAACAAAATCAAAATTTATATATCAGAAATCAGGATAAAAAACGAAATTAAAATTGCAGGGATCGAAGTGAAAAAGGAGACAACTCGGGGGACTCTCCTGCACATGAATGTGCAGGAGAGAGAGAAACGTCGCCAGCAGCTTTAACCGCCCACCACCGAGTCCACGACCATATTATGGCGAAACGTGCGGCCGCGAGAGGAAGAACAGATACAGTCGCATCGATAGAGACTCTGGAATCGCGTCTTCGGCCACCGTATGACAGAGCACACGCCGCTTAAACAGGGCGTGGGGCGGAAAACCAGCTGGCGCGTGCTATGCACGCCCTGACAGCCACGAAAAGAAATAAAAAAAAAATAGGGTCAATTACCGTTCTGCCCTTGTGACCAAGTCACCTTTTTTATCTTATTAGGGGCCAAAACCGTATTTAGCTAATTTCAAAAAATAATAAAATAAGCAGAACACTGGCGGGCTGGTCTGGACTGGGCCGGTTCGATGTGTGCAATGACAAAGGAGCCCCTGATTCTGGCGGCGTTTTTTGTCGTTTTCTAGGGGGATTTTCTTTAATTCACTGTTCAAAACTGAATAAAAAAAGGTGCACGTATGCACATGAAACATAAATCGAACAGGTCCAGTGAACAGTGATAATACTCAGAAGCTATAGTAACATATTGAACAATGAACATTGATAATACTCAAAAGCTATAGTAACATACTGACCTGTTTGGGTTTTTTCGTTAATTCACTATTTAAAATAGGATAAAAAAAAGAGGTGCACGTATACGCGTGAAGCATAAATCGAAAATGTCCAGTGAACAGTGATAATACTCAGAAGTTACAGTAACATACTGACCATTGAACAGTGATAATTTACTTTCTTAATATGTTTTTTTTTATTTCTTGCTTTTTGTTTCTAGCTTTTTATTATTATTTTTTTTTCATTTTTTTCTTTGTTTTTATTGTTTTATTATTTATATTTTCTTATTATGTTTTTTTTTGTTTTTTTCTAATTATTTTTTTTGTTTCTTGTCTTTTTTTGTTTTTTATTATGTTTTTCTTCTCATTTTTTTCCCATTAAATATTTTTTTTGTTGGTTATATTTTTTTTTACTTACATATATTTCTTTTTTATAATCAGAGTGTCTGGACTAGCTTAAGCACAGCACGATTAGTCCTCAGTTCCGATTTTTTTATCCTTTTTTTTGTTTTTTTTTCTGATTATATTTTTTTCATTTTTATTTATGAAATATTTTTTTTGGTTATATTTTTTAATTTTTTTTCCTTTTTCCTATATATATATATATATATTATGATCGGGGTGTTCGGACTAACTTTTTTTATGGCTTTTTTTTTGTTTTTTTTTCCATGAAATATTTTTTTCTTTTCTTATTTTTTTGTTTTTTATAATTTGGTTATCCGGGTTAACTTAAGCGCAATACAATTAATCCCCGGATCTATTTTTTTTTTATAACCAGGGTTTTAGACCAGTTTATGCGTACCAAGGCTAATCCTTGAATCCTTTTTTTTTCTTCTCTAAAGTGCTTTTCTTATATTTTTATTTTATTCACTTATATATTTTTTTTATAATAGGGGTTTATAGGCTAGTTTAAGTACACCACAACTAATTTCCTGACTGAATTTGTTTTTAAAATAATATGGATTGCTACACTAATTCCCTGACTTAAGTATTTTTTTTTATTTTTTTTACTTATATATTTTTCTTATAACCAGGATCTATGTGCCACCTTAGGCACGCGACGACTAATCCCCGGACCAAAAACTTTTTGATAACCGGGGTGTCCAGGGCATCTTGCATGCATCACGACTAATCCCTGGACTAAATTTTTTTCCTTATCACCGGACTAATTTTTTTTCTTCTAATTGGTATCTCTAAGTCAGTTTAAGCACACCATGATTAATTCTCAACCTGAATTTATTTTTTAAAACAATACGGATTGTAAATTGTGTGAAGAAAGCACTGTAGCTCCCCACACATAGTATTGTTGATTGCAAGAGTGCTTTCCTGCTACAGTGCTTTTTTTCCCTGTTTTATGCTTCTTCTTTTTTTTGCCTTTTTTATTTATTTTTTTCCTTATCATCTTTTTTTTCCCAAAATATTTTTTTGTCAATTATACTTTTTTATATTCTTTTTTCTTTTTCCACTTATATTTTTTTTGTTTTTTTAATCGGAGTTTCAAAGCTAGTTTAAACGCACCACAATTAATTCTCATATCCAATTGTTTTTTGATAACCAGAGTATCCAAGCTAACTTATGCGTACCATGACAATCCCCGGACCCATATTTGTTTTTTTTAAAGTGCTTTCCTGCTAGTACTTTTTTCTTCTTACACTTTTGTTTTGTTCACTTATATATTTTCTTATAACCAGAATCTTTGGACCAGCTTAGGCACACTATGACTAATTTCTAGGCTAATTTTTTTTAAAACAATATAGATTGCTACAGTGCTTTCACGCTTATACTTTTTTTTCTTTCATTTATATTTTTTTTTATAACCATGGTCTCCCGGTCAACTTAAGCTTTTTTTCTATTTTTTTCACTTATACATATTTTTTTATAACCAGGATCTCCTGGCCAACTTAAACACACCACCATAACTCCTCAGAACAAATTTGTTTTTTGATAAGCGGGATGTTCAAGCCAGTTTGAGCGCACCATGACTAATCCCCTGACCAACTTATTAATTTTTTTATTTTTTTTCTTATACTTTTTTTTATTAACTTATAAAAAATTTTATGACGGGGTCTCCGATTCAGCTTAAGCACACCACAACTAATTCTCGGACTGATTTTTTTAAAAACAATATGAATTGCTATAGTGCTTTCATGCTTATATTTTTTTTTAAAAAAAATCACTTATATTTTTTTTTATAACCGGTGTCTCCAAGCCAACTTAAACTTCTTCTTTTTTGTTTTTTTTTCCACTTATATATTTTTTTTATAGTCAGGTTCTCTGGGTTAGTTTAAACTCACCACGACTAATCCTCAAACTCTTTTTTTATAATCAGAGTGTCCAAGTTAGCTGATGCGCACCACGAGTTCTATAAATACGTATATACCCCTATAAGACAAAATCCAAGAGTTGACTATAAGGGTGTATTGATAATTTATCAATTTTAATTATATTTTCTATAGCAATGTTGTGGCCACATCTTCAAGCACAACATCAATTTCAGAGCTCATGCACATTTCGGTATGCGGTGTCGTAGAACTTATACACACACACACACACACACACCCATTAGTTTTTTATATATTCATTTTATTATGTAAAATGTGTTTAAAATAATATCATGGTATCATAGGTATTTTCATTTTTTTATTTATTTTTGTGCATAGTACAATAATTATAATACCCTCGAATAAGACAAAAACCAAGAATTATCGGTAGGGGTGTCCTGATAATTTTAGTTTTTTAGTGCACAGCAAAATAACTTTTATAGTCTCAAATAAGACAAAACAGAAGAGTTACCTGCGATGGTGTTTCAAACATTTTACATTTAACTATACATGTACACGAAAGAGTTTCACTCTTATTTTACACCACCAAAGTTAAACTTAATATATTTTTTAACATGAGTTGCATTTAATACAAATAAAAATTAAAAATCTAAACTAAGAGCAAAAGTGTAAAGATACAAATAAAAAATTTAAAACTATCTTAGAAGGACTAAAAAAATCAAGCGATCAAAACTAAACTAGAAAATAAAAAAATCAAAATCAAAATACAAATAAAAAATTATGTGTTAAATCTAGATAAAAAAAAAATAATCCCAGCAGCGCAGCGTAGGTTTATGGCTCATTTAAATTCCAAATTATGATATAAGAAAGGGAAAATTGCTAGAATATTAGGCAACATTTTCTTTTTCTTTTTTTATATTAAAAAAAATTCTAGTTTTTACTGTAATTTTATTACTTATATAATTGTTAATTTAAATAGTTAAAAAATTATTTTATCCTTATAAATATAACACAGATGACCTTGAAAGTAGAGCATAATAGTTTTGTTTTGTTAATTTTCGCAAAGTAAAATGACTAATATGCTATAAGACTAAAAACATTTAAAAACATTGGTGGTTAGAGTTAAAGTTATTGTTTACTTATTCATTATTCATTTTAAATATATAGTAAAATAACCATAAATCTATAAATTAATTGTTTTTACCTTGAATCAATAAAAAAAATTTCTCTTGATTTTTTAAAATTATCAAATCTGATTAAAAGTAATTTAGTATTTAAACATGTATAAAATATTAATTAATTTAAAAAATATAATTATGTATAGGTGTTATGGTTAACAAAAAAACTAAAAAGAGGAATGGGGTTATATTGTACCCCTTCTCACAAAAATATTATTCGTTTGAATAGTTTTCTTGTTTTTTGTTTTTTTTACAATCTATCTTTTTAAAAAGAAAAAAAGAATTTCAATTATATCCTTTAACATTGAACTTAATTAAGGATTATAATTTTTTTTTAATTTATTTCTTAAGAGGTTATCTTAATCTCATGATCCAAATTGTAAGTTTGACGGGTTAACTCAGATGCTTGGAGTTTGTTTCTATTTTTCTAATTGATTTTGTTTGCTCAATTTTTGTGTTCAATGTTGGATTAATTGGGAATTAGTCTCGGTGGTTTGTTTTATTTGGAATTATCTCAATCTCATGACTTAAATTAAAGGTTTGAAAAGTTGATGTGACCGACTCGAGTGCTTTTGTATGATTTACTCCATTTTCATTTTTAATTTTATCCTTAGATATTAGATTTATTGGGGATTGAGTTTCATGATTATTTTAATTTACTTTTTATTAGGTTTTCCCAACTTATGACCCAACCGCAAGTTTGATGAGTTAACTCAATTGACTCAAGTTTTTCCTTTCTCTCAATTGACTTTTTTATTCTTAATTCTATCATTCGACATTGGGTGGAATGAGAACCAAGCTTTGTAATTTGTTTTTGGGTGGCTACATTGGTCTTAGATTTGACAGGTTAACTCAATTTTTTTTTAAATAATTTAAGTTGATTAAAAATTATAATTTGATATAACTATGGGAAGCTAATGAATGTGGTGGTGGTTGTTCTTGAAAGCATGGTCGCTTGAAGAGGCATCCAGGTTGTTTAATTTGGCAGTTGAGAGTGGCATTGCTAATGTCTTCACTTATAATTCTGATCTTTAATCATGGTTATGTCAAAAGGGTAAGATGAGTGAAACATATAGCATATGGGGAAAGATAAGAAGCAAATAAGTGTGTTAAAACCTCTATAGTTTCTAACGACAACAACATACATGCCACTACTAGCAAGGCAATCTGGATTTAACAATTGGTGTGTTTGCAGAGATGTTTGAAAAGGGTTCAACACCTAATATGATTACATATTTTTTATTTGTATGATCAAATGCCTGGTGAAAATATAGCCCCATCAAATTTCACTTGCAATAATATAATCAACAATTTATCTACAGCTGGTGGCATAGGATAAGTTGATGGATTTGTAAAGGAGGGCATTATCAACTTCACCTTGTTTGTTTATACAGAGATGAACAAAAGTGGAGTATCCCGACTCGAATGTCTTCTCATGCATTTGATTATAATTTGGATCTTTCTATGAAGATGTTGGCTGAGATGAGAAACAAGGGTGTTGATGAATAAGATGTCGCCTTGTACTATGCTATGATCGATGAATATTGCCAAAAATGAGACAAGGTAAATATAAGTCAGCTTCTCTCCTTGAAGTTGTTTTCCATATACATTAATCTGTGTACAACTCCATGATCAGTGGCTTTAGGAATCTCCAGTATATGGAAGCAAACTTGACTTGTACAAGAGAATGATGAGGGCCAAACTTATTTTGATCAACAAATTTACTCTACATTGATTTCAGGATTGCTAAAATGATAATTTACTCACAAACATATCAAAGGCAATATGGTTGCCGATAAGGACTCTCAAGGAGTAGTAGATTCCCACGTAAATGTTAGTTCAACAAATAATGAAAACTTCAACAAATTGACAGCTACATTTGATAATCCCCCCAGTATTTAGCTGCTGAATTTATATAGATAGAATATTAATCTTTTCTTTCCTTATTTTGTGTAACAACTAAGAATGTATGTGTCTATATAAAACCTCTTTGTCAGTATAAAGGTGTATTTTTTAGTGTGTAAAAATAAACAGACTTCCTTTTCTATAACAATTCTATTTTTCCTCGTGGTATCAGAGCAAGAACGTTTTTGCTTTTTATTCTAAACATGATGAATTCTTTTTCTTTAAATGCCGGGAATTTTGTCACACTTTAACTTACACAATCCAATTACTAACTATGGAGAGAACAAGTTTTAGGTTTAGCAGAAAGCCAATACTTGATTGATCATCTCACCAGATAAACACCAATTCCAACAAAATACACCATCCTTGAAACAAACACCACAGAAACAGGAAACACTACACTACAATTGAAGGAAGAATTCATTGTCTGGTAAACGACTCATTGTCTTCTTAGGGGTTGGATCATTGAAACCTTCGCCGAAGAAGCACTTGGACTTGTCACTGGCTTAGACACAAAACTTGTAGTCTATGAAGCACTGAAAGATGTTTATGCACAAGATTCTCAAGAACACGAGTTTACATTACAAAAACAACCATCCTATCTTCGTAAGGATGACAACAAAACCATTGGAAATCACATATGTATTTTCAAAGGTCTATGTAACAATCTTGCTGGTATTGGAAATGCCCTGCTAGATAAAGAAAAGGTTTTTTGCCTTCTCACATGCCTAGAACCATAGTATGAAACCTTTATAGCTATAATGCTCAAACCACCAGGGCCAACCTACATGGAACTTATTTCATAATTGCAAAGCTTGGATCAATGCTGTAGTTGGTTTTCAAACCAATCAAATGCATCTTTTTTCTCAACTCACCTCACATTTAGCCTTTAATGGACAACAACAAAAACAGTTTCAAAGTAGTATGTCAAGGAATCGCAACAACACATTTACTTCCACAAGTCGTGGATTCCAAGCACAACAATCTCGAAACCAACATCAAAGCTATTCAGACAATTCAACATTAACTACACAACAATGATGACCACCATCGCCAGGAGAACATCGCATGACAGCAAGATAACAAGATCTATATCGTAATGAGACATGGCAATATTGTGAGAAATCAAGCTCTGATACCACGAGGAAAAATAGAATTGTTATAGAAAAGGAAGTCTGTTTATTTTTATACACTAAAAAATATATCTCTATACTGTCAAAGAGGTTTTATATAGACTCATATATTCTTAGTTGTTGCACAAAATAAAGAAATAAAAGATTAATATTCTATCTATATAAATTCAGCAGCTAAATAATGGGGGGATTATCAAGTGTAACTGTCAATTTATTGAAGTTTTCATTATTTGTTGAACTACCATTTACGTGGAAATCTGTTACTCCTTGAGAGTCTTTATCAACAACTATATTGCCTTTGATATGTTTATGAGTATGATCATCCTTATTACTCCATAATTCTTCCTTGTCACTTTATAATTTGTGAGATAAACTCACGCAATTATTGGCATCATGACAGGAATGCAAGGGGTGTTGACTAATATCCATGAATACTCTGGATCACTAACCATATTGCCTTTGATATGTTTGTGAGTATAATCATCCTTATTACTACATAATTCTTCCTTGTCACTCCATGATTTGTGGGATAAACTCACACGATTATTGGCATCATGGCAGGAATGCAAGGTGTGTTGACTAATATCCATGAATACTCTGGATCTGAATCTGTCATAATTGGAGATGACTCTTCTATACCTATCACAACTATTGATGATTTTTGCATTAAACAAAAAGATAATACATTGCCTTTTTATGATGTTCTTTTAGTTCCAAATCTAAAAAAGAACTTGTGAATTTTTTGATGTTGATTTTTATGTAAAGGAGCACAAGACAGGACATCAGCTAATAGCAAGGAAAAACAAGGGCGACTTATATGTTTTATCCAATATATCAGAGGCACACTTCTTTTATCAATTCAAATTTGGAATTATAGACATTTGGCACCAACACTTAGGACACCCTCAAGTTCTAGTTGTTCCATTATTAAAGAATAAAGGATTAATTAATGTTAAAGGTCCCTTATGAACTGAGCATTTATGTGATAGTCATCAATTACAAAAATTGAGTAAACTTCCTTTTGCTCATCTGAACATTCTAGTTCTAATATTTTTTTTATAAGATTCACTGTGATTTGTGAGGACCTGCTCCCTTTTATCTATTGGCAAGTTTAAGTTTTATGCATATTTAGTTGATGACTTCTCAAAGTACACTTGGATTATACTATTGAAGCACAAATTTGATTTTTTATTGCCTATTTAGCACATGAACACTATGTTGAAAGACAATTCACTAAAAAATTAAAAATATTTCATTCTAATAGAGGTGAGTTTGTTAACTCTAGACTATCATCACACTTTTTGCCCATAAGTATTTTTCATCCAATCTATTGCCTCTATACTCTAGAACAAACAGGTATGGTTGAGAGAAGACATAGAATTATATGCAAATTAATTATAACAATGATGTTTTATAGCAATGCACCCTTCTCTTTATGGTTGAAAGCCCTCACCATAGTAGTGTTCCTCATTAATCGGTTACCATCTTCACCTCTTCACTTTGACACCCCATACTCCATGCTATATGAAACACACCCCTCACTAGACGTCACTTCAGGTGTTTAGCTCTAAATATTTTCCATATACATGGAATACAAGAAATCATAAAATTGACCCAAAAACTATCTTGTGTGTTTTTGCAGGATACAATGAAAAACATAAAGGGTACAAGTGCTTTCACCCACCAAGCCATAAATTTTTCATTTTTCGCCATGTTGTTTTTTATGACATTATTTTTCCATTTAGATCTTCTTCAAATTCTACTGCAGCCTCACACGTGCTTAATATATTTGATACTGGGATACCATTTTCTAACACTTTTCAAGAAGCAAATGATTTTCCACAATAATTTGCACCAACAAATCTTATTCCCCTTCCATTTGTTGATTGTCATTGCAGACAGTCTGCATCAAATTCATCACATGAAACAATTGCATTAGAAAATAATGAGTTGATTTTAATACTCAACTTACAAAAGCTCTCCCCTTATAGGCCCCAATACCAGTAATAAATTTTGAAATACAACTTACACTCTTCTCTCCATTGGTTTTTAATGATACTTATTTTATAGGTCTCGATCATTTTGTAGCAATGCCTACATTGCATTCTGATATACATCTTGAAACCTTTTATACACCAAAACCCTAGCCTCCCACACACACAACACAACCTCATGATAGCAACAATTGTCATCATATGCTAACCAAGTCCCAACATGGAGTAGTTAAGTTGGATCCTAAATATGCCTTGACAATAACAGCATCTCCTATAATACCTCATGAACCAAACAACATTAAAGCAACCTTATTGCATCCCGGTTAGAAAACTACAATGGATGATGAGCTTACAACACTTCATCAAAATGAAACATGGTGATAGTTCCCCACACTCCCGATATGTATGTGATTGGGTCTAAATGGGTTTTTAAGACCAAATTAAAACCAGAGGGAACATTAGATCGCCTAAAAGCATGGTTAGTTGCCAAAGGCTATCATTTGATTGATGGTATTGATTACATAGAGACATTCTCTCCTGTAATAAAATTAGGTACAATTCAAATGATTTTAACAATTGCTCTTGTGAAACACTAGCTCATTTATCAACTCGACGTCAAGAATGCATTTTTACATGGCAACAACATAGAAGATATATATATGGCACAACCACCAAGTGTGGTTGATCAATAAAACCCTATGCATGTATGTAAGCTTTAGCGTGCTTTATATGGGCTCAAACAGACACTGTGTTTGTTTTGATAGACTCGGTGATTTCCTTATATCTTATGGTTTCTTTTGTACTTTGGTCGGTCCTTCTCCTTTTGTCTTTCACTCTACATAAGGAATTCTGGCCTTACTTCTCTACGTTGATGACATGTTTCTTATAGAGTCATCCACCGAGCTAGTCAATTCCTTTATTCAAATACTAAGTTGTGAGTTCACCATGAAAGATTTAGGACCCGTGCATCATTTCTTAGGCGTTGAATTTTCTACCACAACATATGAACTACAATTGTCTTAGTCACATTATGTGCCTACCATCCACTCCAATATGCTTCATTGCAAACCCATGAGCACACCTTTAGAAGTCAAAAAAGATACAGATACTTCCTTCATTGTTGACCCCAGTCAGTTTTGTAGGATTATTGGTGCTCTCTAATACCTCACTCTCATGTAACTTGATATATCGTACAAAGTAAACTATGTTTCATAATTCATGCACAGTCCTATAGTTGCCCACTTGAAAATGGTTTAGCTCATCTTTCGATACCTCAAAGGAATAATAACTATTGGTTTATGTCTCTCATTCAATACAACTCTGGACTTACATGCTTTTTTTGATGCAGATTGGGCTGGCTGCCCTACAGCACAGAGGTCTACCATAAGTTATTGCACTTTTCGTGGCACCAATATTATTTCCTGGTGTGCAAAGAAACAATACACAATTTCTCGATCCAGTACCGAAGCTGAATATTGAGTTATGACTAATACTACAGCTGAACTTACATGACTCACATACATCCTCAAAGATCTACACATAGCTCTATAACATCCATCAATTCTTTATTGCGATAATATCAATGCTCTATATATGACCATCAACCCTTTTGTTCATGCTCGAAGTAAACACATTGAGTTAGATTACCATTTTATACGCGAACGAGTTGCACTTGGATTACTAATCACCAAACATGTGTCCTCAGCTAACCAGGTTGTTGATATATTTACTAAACCAATACCCAAGGCTGCCCTTGCATGCTTTCACAACAAACTATGCCTTCAACCTTAGCAAAGTTTGTGGGGCGGATATTAGTAACCTACAATCTCATAATGTCAACAATCGTGTGATTTTATCCCACAAATCATGGAATGACAAGGAAGAATTATGGAGTGATAAGCATTACAGAGGATTATCAAGTGTAGCTGTCAATTTGTTGAAGTTTCCATAATCTATTGAACTACCATTTACATAGGAATCTGTTACTCCTAAAGAGTCCTTATCATCAACCATATTTTCTTTGATATTTTTGTGAGTATGATCATCCTTATCACTCCATAATTCCTCCTTGTCACTTCATGATTTGTGGCATAAACTAACACAATTGTTGGCATCATGAGATTGTAGGTTGCTAATAGATACTACTAACTATATTCGTGTAAATGGAGAAGTCAAATATGGAAATCTCTTTTCAGCTTCGAGGTTTTTAATCCAACTTTGTTTCCTTCCAAAATTTCCTACCATATAGAGGTCTTTTAGAGTAAAATATAGTCATTCAAATTCAAGCTGAGCCTGAACTCCATTGAGATATGGCCCTTTAAGATACTAAAGCATGTCGTGATCAACATTATTCCGTGCCAAGGTTAGCCATTTATGTTTGACGGTGTTTTACAAAATTTAGAATTTCATGAATTGATTGTAATAGTGATTAAATTTGATCTAGCTTAAGAATTTATCCATCAACCTAGAATTTTTTAAACCTAGACTATGTCAAACTCGAGTTTACTCGAAAAAGTCAATTCCAAGATTTTTTTTAATTCTTTGTCCAATTTTTTTTTAAATCATTGAAATAATATTTTTCTAAATTAACTTAAATTTATTGAATAATGATTGGATTTAAAAAGAAAGTTGGCTACAACATCAACATTAGAGAAATCTCTTTTAGATCATATTGATTTGGTTTAATTAAATTATGAGTTCAATCATTGAACTAATTAAATTGGACCGGAATAATTCTCATTTAGCAAACTTTACTAATTTTGAGATTAAATTAACTTATCGGATAAAATTAGATTTAAATCAAATTGGGTTTAAGGGCAAGTCCAATGACAAGAGCCATTTTGGAGAGCCAAATCATAAAAATGGCTCTTTGAATAGTGTGTAAATAGCTTTTAAGTTGATGTGCAGTCCAATGGTAAAGAGCCATTTTGAAGAGTTATTTTTTTTATCTTATTTTAAATAAAGTTCAATTATTTTGTATATAGTTTAATTATACAATTAGTAGGAGTAAGTTATATAATTAAATAATTGATTTTGAGAAACCCGCCAACAATACAATTATTATTTATATTTATATTTAAAATAAAAAAATGAATTTAATTATAATTAAAAGATCTGGAATGTTTGAAATTTTGAGTGTTAGAAAAAGTTAAAAATAAATTTAACACATTAACAAATAACCAATAAGTTCTTGTATAATTAATTAACATACATTTCATTACAAATAATTCAATCAAATTTATTACAAATTAGTCCTCTTTTTTGCCATAATTTCTAATTTTTTATCTTCAAAATGGGCTGCAGAAATTGGATCCATTATAGAAGTATCCATCTTCATAATCTTCATTTCTTGTTGCTCTTGTTTTTGTTTAATCAATAAAGCTTGTTGCTCTAACATAATTTTTCTGTCTTGTTTTTTTTCTACCTCAATTTCAACAAAGCTATCCTTCAATTGTTGTAAGATATTTGCTACACTTGTTTCCCCAACTTTCTCTTTTCCTTATCCGCGTTTAAGTCGTTCCTTTGCAGCTTTTTGACCAATTGGTCTATTTTGATAAACAAATGTGTCACTGTCTTCTCCTAACTAACAGAATCAACGGTTGATGGATTTGAAGAAGCTGGACTTGCATTTCCATGATTTTTTTGTTTCTTGTTTGACTTCTGATGAAGACTTGCATGTTCAAATTGCCACTTAGGTTCTTTTTTTAAGATAACCCAACAATGTTCCAGTTGAAATCATTTGCCAACGACTGAAGCATATATTTGCCGAGCATCATTAATATGGTAAATCAAATTCAATAAATAAAACTATGTTACATAATAAATATGTTAAACAAATAATTTAATATGGAAATAATAAAAAAAAAAAACAGTACCCTTGATTCTTCAGTCGTTCCACTTTGTTGACGGTTTTCAATTTGGGTAACAAAGCCAATAAATTTTCCAACTTCTCTATTTATTTCTTGCCATCTATTTGAGATGCTTATTTGAGATCGATTATTCAGGTTTCCTCCATTCTCAACAAAGTAAGCATGTACTCGAGCCCAAAATTATCTTGTTTGTTGATCAACTCCTGTGATTGGATCTTTGCTAGTATTTAACCACGCAGATACAAGTAAACAATCTTCTTCTGGCGAGAAGTTTTTACTTTTTTGTGATTTTTTAGTTGTATGAACATTAAGATCACTTTGTTAAGAAACAATATGTTCAGTTTCACTTATAAGAAAGTCAGTGAATGAATTTGGCAAATTTGAGTCCATTTGCAAAAAAAATACATTTTGTTAATTATGCTAATTGATCAAAAAATTCATAATTTATCAATTTTGTATAATTATTATTTTCACTAAATATTATTAATATTCATAATTTTTTTTCCTAAATATTATTGTTAATTACCTCCACAACAGTTCAATACACAAAATTTACACAGTTTTTATATCTAACAATAAATTTAAAACATGTAATTAAACTAATTGATCAAAAAATTCGTAATGTATCAATTTTACATAATTATTATTTTCACTAAATATTATTAATATTCATAATTTTTTTCTAAATATTATTATTAATTACCTCCACAACAGTTCAATACACAAAATTTACACAGTTTTTATATCTAACAATAAATTTAAAACATGTAAGTAAACTAATTGATCAAAAAATTCATAATTTATCAATTTTGCATAATTATTATTTTCACTAAATATTATTAATATTAGTAATTTTTTTAATTTTTCTAAATATTATTATTACTTACTTATTTTTTTCCTACACATTATTAATTTCCTACACATTATTAATACCCCCACCCGAAACCATACTTCCATTTTTTTCCTAATCTCAGCAGCTCTCGCCGTTGTCCCTCTCACTCTCACTCTCGCCTCCGTCCCTCAGCTCTCACTCTCGCCTCCGTCCCTCTCACTCTACGATCTCATCTCTGTCCCTCTCACTCTGTAATCTCGCCTCTTTTTCCATGGCGATTCCCTCTCTGTTCCCTCTCCTTTTCTCCCCCTTCTTCCTCTCTAATGGCACTTCTCATTCTGCCCTTTCCCCCCTCTCCCTCGGCTCCTTCTCACTCTACTCCCCCTGCTCCCTCCCCCCTTCCCTCGGGCTTCATGTCATTTTTGATTTTTTACAAAAAAACTCATCGCTGAAGATGAAATCAAAGCTTCCTACTTGAAAAAAAAAGGTTTAGAAAACAAATCGAAGATGCGCAGAGGGTTTGACAGGAACCGAAGATGAAATCTGGCGATGGGATTTTGACGAAGGTATATTCTGTTAAATTTTGTTTGGATTGGCTAGAAAATTGGCTGAAAAATATATTGTGTTTTTTCAATTCTTGAGACCATTCTTGCTGTGTTGATGTGTGTTTTATTATGGTTAATGACAACGGTAATATTTACAACGGCTATATTTTAATTTTGCCTCTGCATTTCAAACCTGTAGGAATGCCTTTGAAATATGCAAGAGCTATTTTGGCTCTACATTTAGCTCTCCCCGTTGGAGACATAAATTTAATAAAAATAACAAAATTTTAAAATTTTTAGCTTTAGCTCCCATGATTGCTCCCATGATTGCTCCCCGTTGAACTTACCCTAATAATATGTAAACCTACTAATAAATTTTTTTTTTTTCCAATTCAAATTAAGATTGATTTCAATAAATTAGGCCCGGCCCAAGGGGCCCATTTTTTTAAATTTGTTATGCTAGAGAGAGAGAGAAGAGATGGGATTCATAGATAATCTTCAATCCCACGTCACAGAGGACAAATCTTACTGAGATCAATCCTTTATAGCTTCCAATTTAATAATACAAAAATAAAAACATTTCTTTTTAGAAAAATAAGACCTTTTTTTTTATACAGAAAAAATTAAATAAAAAAAGTCTCTAAATTGAAAATCAACCTCCCCCTCCAAGAATTTTTTTTTTCCCTCTCCCTTTGATCGAACTTTTCACGGGTTATCAATGCAAGGTTAGTGAATTTGTTTTTTTTTTTCATGTTTTTTTTTCTTGTTTTTTTTTTTTTTCAATTTACACATGATTAAGATAAATTTATTTATTATTGAACTAATGTAAATTTGTATTTATCTTTCCCAGTTCACTGTATTCCATGTTAATTCGATTTAATTTGATTTTTTTCATGTAATTTTGATTAATTCGGATTTTTTTATTAATTTTTGTGTTGTATTTTGCTATTTTGTGTTTAATTTCCGAATAAAGAAATTTCTGTTTTTTTAGGGTTTTTTCTTGATGAGTCTGCCTTGTTGTTGTTTTTTGGTTACTAAAGTTTGTGTTTTTAGCAAAATTGTAGAGTTTGTTTAGAGAAAGATCAAGTTTGTAACTAACTAAACCTGGAGATGAATTGCGATTATAATAATTATTAATAATAATACAGTAACAGTTTGTTGATATATATATATATATATATATATATATATATGAATTGTCTCGGTTTACTTATTTTGATTAAAAAATATTTGTTTAGGCCTCGAAATTATTATTATTTATTATTATTATTATATTTGGAGATATGGAAGTTTTCTGCAATGTTAGATGTTTTTGAAGTGGTTTCTGATTATTAAAACTTAAATTCCTTGTTGTTTCAGGCACTGGCAAATTTGGGGATGTCATGAAGTTCAAGAAAGGAAGTAGAGTGGAGGTGTTGAGAAAAACGAACTTGTCGTCATGTGCATGGCGGTGTGGTGAGATAATCTGGGGGAATGGACAAACTTACCGGGTTAGGTATGATGGTTTATGGGGTTTGAGTAATGAGGATGATGTGGAGACTGTGTCAAGAGAGGTGGTTAGGCCCTGCCCTCCACCTGCGGATGTTTCTGATGGCTGGGCTGTTGGTGATTTGGTGGAGGTGCTCGATGATCTTTGTTGGAAAACAGCAGCAGTTATGAAGGTCATGAGGGGAAATTGTTACTTGGTTAGGGTAATCGGGTCTTCAACCGAGCTTCGAGTCGACAAAGTTAACATCAGGATGCGCCAATTATGGCAAGATGGCGGATGGGTTGAAATTGGAAAGGTAAGATATATTTGATTCTTCTCTACTGTTTTTTCGGTTAAAGGTGTTTGGTTTCCATATTTGTGTTTGCTGTCTTGATGTATGTGGTTCGTGAGACTGGCTAACATAGCTGGCTTCATTTGCCTGTTCAGACTTCTGTCAAGCCAATTATTAATATTCACTTTCCATGTGCTACGTGGTAACTACTAATTATCTGTTGGCTACTTTTTCCAGGGTTCTGGCAGTTTTGAAAATGAGAAGTTGAATAAACCATCAGTTTTCAGTTGTTATCGGAAGATGAGATCTCCCAGTAAGAAGAGGAAACTGCAAGCAAGAGAAACTTGTTTAGCTATTGAGAACAACTTTGGTTTCCAGGAGTCTTGTGCTGTGTCAGCTAGAACATCCAAGAGGGCATCCCCATTTTGGGCAACTCACTTTCAATCATGTAATGAAAAAGTTGACAAAACAAGAGCAATTGTGAAACAGAGTGAGGGCCAGCGAAAGATATTAGGCTACCCATCCTCATTCCTGAAAAAGGTAGATGCTGTTGCTTACCCACGAGAGTGCTTGGGTGAAATATACATGCATGCTTCCTCTAACTTTGAAAAAGTTGGATCTTGTGAAATGGAGAGGCGAATACCAAATAATTTTGTTAATTCCTTTTGTGGAAGAAGTTCAGAACCTAATGATTTTGATAGTGAGGCATGCTCCGTTGGTAGTTGTAGTGTTAATAGTGATAGTCCAAACAGACTGTTTAATTGCGATGTAGCGGGTAGTAGTCCTGATGCAGATACCCTTAGTAGCGATGCTGAATCTTTTAGTGGCCATGGAGATGAGGAAGAAAATTGTTCCCTCCCCTTAGGAGAGGATATTACAGTAAGAATCCATAGTTTAGAGTTGCATGCTTATCGTTGCACTCTAGGGGCATTTTATGCTTCCGGGCCCTTAAATTGGGAACAAGAAGCATTGTTGACAAATCTCCGTATCTCACTTAACATTTCAAATGATGAACATCTGATGGAGCTAAGGAACTTAATTTCTGCTGGAACAAGCATTAATATTTGTTAATGTTTCCTCTCTTCTTTCTTGCTTCAAGGTTTTTTTCTCTTCTAGTGACAGGTTTTCTTTTGGTTTTCATGACCTCACATCATTGTAAGCAAGATGAAATTGTTACATTTTGTAACTTTTTAATACTTCTTCAATCTAGGTGATGAGCTGGTGAAAAATTGTAATTTGGATTCTTATTATATTATAACCGTTCCAGACCCATTAATTTGTTGTGTGCTTCTCTACAATTCTATGCTCCTTTTTCTCCATTTTCCCATCCCCTCTTTATCCTATGATTTGCTTTAAGGAACTTGTAACTGTTCTTTAAATGTTTCATCAGTCGCACTATGCCACAATGATGTGGCAGCTACCAATTATGTAGTTCATATACTATCTTTAATTTTGCATGTATTTATGATCTGTGGTTTGGTAAATATTGTTGAAGGTGCTTGCTCTGTGAAAAATTGCCCTTCATCTGGTGTTTGGTATGCGAGTAAAGGGAACCTGTTCATTTAGCATGCATTACAGGATGATTAAATGCTGAATCGAATGGAAATTGGAAGATTTGGTTGTCATGGAGGGTGAAACCTACATCAATACTAACTATGTCTTCTTGCCAATAGAAGTCATGCCTTTTGCTTCTCAACTTTCTTTCATACAGTTTTGAGGTTGTTATTGATGAATCCCTGCATTTTCCAGGGCCATGGTTAGAGGCATGTGAATTTTGCTTCCAAAGGTCTAAAGATGATGCTGGGGACCTATGGTTCACCATCATATTTCTAGCTCAACGAGTCAGGGGCTATGTTTGCATCCTGTTCTTTTCAATTATGCCAATTAATGGCCAGATACTGACATCATTATAATTTCCTCTGATACCATAGATCGTTTCTGGTATGCTGGGATCATGTGCAGAGTACTGGATGAATTAAAAGCAGAACTCTGATATGTCTTCCATGATGAGGTCATCTTAACTCCAAGATTGGAATCATGCACAAGATTTATCTTTCCCTTCCTTTTAGGGTACAATGCATGTTCTTTTACTGACTACAATCACGCTAACTGCTAATTTGATTTAATACCCAAGCTCCTTCAAAATATGGATCCCTTCTGGTTTTCTTTTGGCAGTTTATGTTTTATATTGCGGTACTGTTAGAATTGGAGTGGAGTACTCAGTTGGCAGCTGGTAGTATGATTGTACTTGCTGATTGATCAGCTGTCGAATCGGTGAATATGCAAGTCATATTGTCCATGGGAAATGAGGGTCTAATGAATTCTTGCTATTTGAATTGTTGGGGTCCTACACTTTGGTTTCAATATTCGGTTCAAATGGCAACGTGTGCTGGAATAGTGAGTCTGTTGGGCTGTTCTGGGGACCAAGCAGCAATGCAGGCCGTGGAACAACAATAGGATTTGATTCCCTGAAGAAGCATCCGGAAACATTCATTGAAGGATAAGTTTATTGCCCAAAATTATATTCTTGATTACTTCAACAGCACATCACAGATGGTAAGTACTGATAGTATATGGATTGATTTAGCAGGTTCCCAAGTATCAAATTTTGATGATATCCAGAAAGTAACAATGTTAGAACTTAATCGAGCATTGATTTTCGTATGAATTTGATCCCAAGTAATGATTAACTTCTACTTTTTTCATCTCAGATAGATTCCCCTCTAATATGGATGCATTAGTTACAGCTTGTAGTCTCTCTGTTGCCGGAGTTTAAATCAATTTTCTGAGGCAGCATCCCCATTGAAGTTGCTGTTTGGTGAGAAGTTAAGGACTGTTTATGAGTTCATTTATCATGACTGATGCTAAGTAAGCCAGCTGATCAATCATTCTCAAAGATGAACTTCGATTGAAGTGATGACATGAAATCCCCTTCTCCGTTGTGGATGCAGGAGCACTCGAAATTGGCATCCTTAAGCTTGCTGTATTTTGAAACCGATTATCAGTGGCCATGGTTAAGATTATTTCCCATTGTGATTCGTGACTTGTTCCATTTATAAATTCTTATGCTGTATGATTTGTTGATATTTTGTTGTTTTAAAAACTGGTTGGTCATAATGTAGCAGCTAGGAGTCCTGATGCAGAAACCTTAGCAGTGATGCTGAATCCTCTTACGCAGATAACCTTAATAATTGAAAAAAATAATGTCAATGATAACTGACCAACAATCTAAATCAATAGATTTCGTTATTAACCATAGCCAGCAAGAAATTGTATAAACTAATCCACAGTAGTGAATGTTTTCCTTCAGAATTAAACCTCGTTTTTATTTTTTTTTTATTTTGTGACAGATTTCTAAATAATGCGAAGTTGAAGACAGCATCACCATATCAGATTCACTGTTGCTTGTTTGTGAATCATTGCTAAAACGATGAATACATTAAGAATACTGCCTCCAAGCATTCCCTAACGTGTGATTACATTTGCTACCATAACCATTCTAGATTTTACAGATGCCGCCTTCAGTCAAAATCAAAAACAAGACAGAAACCACAGCATAATTTTTCAACTCCAGAAAGCTTCCAACCCTGTAGGATCCTGTGTCCTCTCTGCTTGTAAACTGTTTCAATGAAAGAGATGCCTTAGAAGTTTGTATACACGGACCTGTGCTGTTACTTTTCTACTAAGAACTCTTCAATCAATTTTTGACAAAAACAAAAAAAGGAAAAGAAAAGCTAAACATGCTACATTGATTGAAACTCGGTTTTCTCTCTCAACCTTGGGGGTGTTTGAGAGTGCGATTGCGGTAGTTTTTCAAAGTGTTTTTCGTGTCAAAATATATTAAAATAATATTTTTTTTATTTTTTAAAAATCATTTTTGAAATCAGCACATCAAAATAATCTAAAAACACCAAAACATATTCATTTAAAATGAAAAAAAAAAATTGAATTTATACAAAAAGGCAGCGCACAGGCTCCTTCTCATCCTCATCTAGAAGATCAAATCTCACTACTCTGAAATTGCGGGCTTTAGTGAAGCTGTTCTTTTTCAAACAAGATTTCAATCTCTCCTCCTCCTCTGAACTGCTATAATTGAAAGCTCCATCATCTCTTGATAATGGAACAAGAAGTTCAGCACAAAGTGCTTTGTGATGAAAATGAAGAGCTTGACTTATTTCTGCGATTTTTGCAATTGCAGACAACTGGACGATGCCTGGGTGAGCAAAGTTTCTTTGGAGAATCGTCAAAATGCTACTGAGTCTCACCTCGAAAGTGAGCCTCGCCTGATGATTGTCCATCAAGGCATTGATCAAGGAATTGAGTCGTGTAAATTCTCTGGGAATATAGCATATTCATCTTCGAACTTGCAATCTACTTTAGCTCGTGCTTGGGACACTGGAGGGGATTGTTTCTCCGCAAGTAGATGGAAGTCTTAACTTTTCTCAACCAAAGACTCTAAGGAGCTCCGTTCTTGAAGAAATTGAAATAATCCATCAAATGTTTCCCTAACTTCTTGTTCTGCCCATGCTGGACAAATTTCACTGCAACAAGGAAGAATATGATCTCGTTGATGCAATAGAGAGGCTTGTATCTAGCATTTGCTTGTTTGTAACAATCCATACACTGTATGGTATGGAACGATGAAGAAGACATTGCCGGGCATCAAAATGGACTCCGGACAAATCACTATCCATTGAAACCTGAGCACATCAGGTCTCGTAACGAAATGTCTTGGATACTTTTTCATGACCTCGGAAGCTGTCATTGGATTCTTATGAATCTCAACAAAGCCTCCAGGATGCACCAGCTTGAGGACTCTACGATTCCAGGAAAATGAACCCATTTTCATAGGATTGCAAATACTTTGTTTGGAACAAGGAAGACAGCGGCGAGGACGTTGACATTTACACTCAATCTCGGTTCTGATGTTCTTGCAAGCTGACTTTTTTTTTTTTTCCTGGCGAGTATTCTTAAGCATCTTAGGACAACATAGGCGTTTCCACTCAACGCTGTTTTTTTGGACTCTTCCTATGCTAACAAAAGTCTTAGGTAAAGATGCTGATTTATGTTTTATACACGTTTCGTCTTCAACAGTTGAAGCAACCCTTTTCTCCATTACCTTTTCTTTTGTACAGGATTCCATTTTTGTAACCCTCTCTTTTTCCTCACAAAATGTTGCCATAATGTCTGACAAGCCACTAGCTCCTGGATATTCCAGCTTTTGTTGGATTTTGATGGGGATTTAAATATTTTAAATAAATTCCTTGATGCAGATAAACGAAAGGACATGACCAGAGCTCCAAAGTTCAATGAGAAAATTGCAGAGAATACTATGGTATTTTCTGAAGTCAATAATTCTTAATCTGACTTAAAAATTAACACACCAATTGTTTTTATATTGGTAAAAAAAACCTCCATGGCGAAGGCTGCTCCGTATGTCGATAGAACTTGGAACCATGTCGTATTTGTTAAGAGCTGGGGATGCTGTGGCAGCCAGTCAAATTCTTGCCTGGTTAATGGCTGTTCTTCAGTTGGCGATGCTGTAGCAGCCCAGTCAAATTCTTGCCTGGTTAATGGCTGTTCTTCAGTTGGAGATGCTGTGGCAGCCCAGTCAAATTCTTGCCTGGTTAATGCTGTTCTTGTTTAAGATCAAATCACAGATAATTGAAACACAAAGTACGATGGCAACATTAGAACAAATCAATGCATGTCAAGTGACATTCATTCAAGATTCCTGTGTTTTCAAAATACATCAAAATATCTTCTTTTTATTTGTATCAGTAATATTTTTAAATCACAAAAAACTAAATTTGTTCATATCTGTCAGCGACGCAAATCAAGGTTTAGATTGATATTTTATTTTTTTAATTTTAAAATAAAATATTTTGATTTTAAAATATTCCCGTCATGTTGTTTGAAAGTTATATTATATATATCAAAGTTTTTAATACCGTTTCGTTTCAGCCAAAACAGTTCTTACCAGATAAAAAATAAGATAAAATGATAAAAAATAAAATAAAATAATGTCATTTTTATTTCGTTTTAAATAACGATCAAAACACCTTAGAATTACTCCGGGTGTTGCATTTCAGTCCTTGGAAAAAAATTAATTCCCACCTCTACCGTCCACTTATATATATATATTATTGTTAATGAGAAGTATTGAAAATGCAAAAATAAAAATAATAAAAATAAAAAAATAAAATTATATCAACTTTGATTTTATAAAAAATATATTTAATTTTTTCACTTTTTAAATTTTTTTATTAATATAATTAATTAATTATACATAAACAGTTCTAAAATAGCATACCAAGACACACCAAAACACTCCAAAACCGAAATATTTTGTACTAATAAAAAAAAACTGCAATCAAAACAATATTGACAAACTTGATATTAATTAAAAAAACAATTTAATTTAAAATTAAAAATAAAATTATTTAAGACTATAAAATTTAATATATAAAAAACACAATAAAATAATTTTTTTAAATAAAATTATAAATATATATAATATTATAAAAATACTATCATTAATTTCAAATATCATTACATTCTTTTATTGCTCTGAAATTCTAACATAATATATACAAATATATAAAAAAAAACTCATAAAATTTCAATATATAAAAAAAACTCATAAAATTTCATTTTAATCTAATTAAAAATTATAACTAATATTATAAAATTATTTATTATTTAAAATTATTTATTACTTTAAAAATACACTATTTAGTCAAATCAAAATGGACAAAACAAAACCAGGCCGTTCAGATGATATTTGACCCAAAAAAAAAGAAAGAATGAATCAGAATTTAAACCGGGATATAATGCTGTTTTGTCTTTTTTTTTTTAACTTATATGATACGTTTCTACCAAAACAAAACATAACAAATCTGATAACCCTGGCACAAACATCCGAGTCCCTCAATCAGCCTCTGGATTTTACTTGGTTTATAAAATGAAAGCGAAGCCAGGTTTAAATTCACACTAGACAAAAGGGAATCTTGATAACCACAATCTCGAGCACCCAACGAAAAGGCCGTAATCTTAATCATTGATCAGCACAATCCTGGCAAACTAGGAGCATCCTACGAACATCAATCAGCAGCATAAAACTGTAGGTATATGGATGCAATATACAAAGCTCGACACCCCCTGGAAAATGATGAAATGAGCAACTCAAAACAAACAGGTCAGGCACAGACCTGAATCATTCACCTTGTACTCGTACAAGTCGAAGGATCCATATCCTCGAAACCATATAATCAAAGCCTCTCGCTCTAACAATGACAATGTCCCTTCCATTCTTTATTCGAACGCATCATCATCATCATCTGGAAGAGGTTGACTAGCAGCAGAAGCAAGTTCGGCCTCATGCCTGTGGAAATTACCAGGCATCAAAATCAAAGGTTAAAAATCAAACTGGTGGTATCAGCACAAGTGACAGAATAGAGAGCAAAAGAAATTGCATGGATGGTTTTGTTATATCAACTGTTTGAAGAAAGAGAATCAAACAAGCCTCCTGTACACTTCCTAAACACACACACAAAAATAATTGATGGATTCATTTTGTGATTTTTTTTCCTTTTGTGTGCAGTCATGCATGCGTGTGTATTAACAATGCACTTAATAGTGTGCACGCAGATTTGTAAATACCCGTGGACTAGAGACAGCAACAGACTTACAAAAAATAGCTAGTCCAAATAAAACAAATCACTTACTGTGCTTGTGCTACAAGGTCGATAGGCACTTCTGGGGGAGCCAAGGCTGGAGTCTCAACAAAATGCAAGTTAGGATCCCTGCAGTCACAAACCAATTCAAAAAACTATCACTTGGGTCCACAGACATTGCAAGGTTTTAAAGCATTCTGATTGAAAAGATGATGATCCTTTACCCAGCAAGTTTTCTGGCAAGGTACAAGAATGGCTTCTCAAAATTATAATTGCTTTTAGCTGAAATTTCATAGTATTGCAAGTTCTTTTTCCTGTGAAACGTAACCTGCTTTGCCTTCACCTGCCTGTTCTTTACGTCCACCTTGTTTCCACAAAGAACAATAGGAATGTTTTCGCAGACCCTGAAGATTACAAAAAAGAAAGAGATCATAATGTATTAAATAAATTAGCTTGACAAAAAGAGTTGAATTTAATAGTTCAAGAACAAGAACTCAACACACCTGCAAAGATCCCTGTGCCAGGTAGGGACATTCTTGTATGTCAACCGAGCAGTGACATCAAACATGATGATAGCACAATTACCATGGATGCTGCAGCATAAATTCAGTTGCAAAGCAGTAAGCAACTCCAAGATACCAAGAAACAAAATTACAGAAGGATAGGGTCAGGATCAGGAAATATAAAAGGACACCATCCAAGCATAAAGGTTGTTAAAATCCAGAATTCACCAACAAGGCATGTAAACTAATCCAAATGGAATTTAACATGATCAACCCACGCAAGAAACAGCTAAGATCTAACTGTTGTAAAGAGATTTGTATTCTACTATTCAGGAGCGCACAAAACAGCAGAGTGAAACTAAGGCATCATGCAGAATCTGTCAACAACCAAGATCCTAACACCTGCCATACAAGTTCTACACAAGCAGTGATTTTGTACATAAAACCCCCATATAAATGAAATTGATCCAAAAACACTCTTTGCATTCATGTTTTCCATAAAAAAAAATCTCACAGTCAGCACATAAAATTACACATGGAATATCAAGAAAGATCAAATCTTACAAGAAATCACTTACTAATAGCCATCTCGAAGACCACCAAATTTCTCTTGACCAGCTGTATCCCAGCAATAGAATCTAATTTTGCCACAGTTAGTGAAGAAATCCAAAGGATGAACTTCCACGCCAATAGTCGCTGTATTCACCAAAATTAGATTAATTAATTAATAAACAAACGAACGAGCTAAAAAATAAGAATATTCGACAATAACAAACAAAATATATTCTGACTTACGCTCGTATTTCTTCTCAAACTCTCCGGTAAGATGCCTCTTAACGAATGTGGTCTTCCCTACAATTCAAAACCACCCAGATGCCACAAGTCAGAACCCAAAACAAAATTAACATTAAAAATCAAAACAAAAAATGACAATTTTTACAAACAAACATTCTCTTCATGTTATCAATTACCCAGAAGCTAAAAATCAAAAACCCAAACTGCCAAAAAAATCGATCTTTTAATGAAAATAACAGCCTTCCTCGTGAAAAAAAATATCAAAACCCCAAATGCCAAAGAAAATCACTACAAATCAACACAAAACCCAGATAAAAACCCGACACGGATTTAACTGAGCAGAGCTTCGACGATAGATGTATTTATACCTGTACCGCCATCACCAACAATGACAAGCTTGAAGCTTGGATAATCAACAGTTTGCTGATTCGGCAAAGCCTAAAATCCACCAAAACCCAATAAACAAAAATCAGTAACAAATCAATAAGATAACGACAGATTGCAATTAGATATAATTAAAGAAATTAACGAAAAACATTCACCATTTTGGGTTGATTTTTCAAAATAGCGAAGCTCCAGAGACAGATTTTCGAGGCTGTTCTTAAACTTTTATAGAGGTTTTAAGAAGATCTTGTGCGGTTAGATTCAGGGAGCTGGAAGATCCGGAACATTGGTGAATGTGGGTTTCGCTACGTGGAGGGTGAATATTCATTCAAAGAGTAACGTGTGTGTAGAGGATGGGGTTTTCAAAAATTCAAACCGGTTCGGGTGGCTTAAGTTTGACGCACGAATCTAAACCGTCAGATTTTAGGGATTCTAGAGTGTGATCGCTTGACGTGTGGGTCGTGTCTTAGAATTATGCTACCTTTCCCGCGCTCACCTTCGTCCAAATTTGTTTTTTCTAACATATTTTTTATAAATAAATTAAGTATATAAATTGAAAAGTTTATACATATTTAGTTAAATAAATAAGTATATAAATTGAAATGTTTATACATATTTAAAACTAAATAAATTAATAATTATATATATATATATATATATTAATAAAAATGAAAACAATTTTTTAATAATATCAAAATATAAAACTAAAAAAATTGGAAGATAAAGCACTGATCAAGATATTTAAGTGGTGTTTAATATTGTATTTTAAATATATTTTTTTGAAAAAAATAAAAAAAAAATTATTTTTTATTTTTTTATTTAAAATTAATTTTTTTTAATATTTTTGAAAAATAAATAACTCTTTATTTTAGTTTTGCTTTAACTGAAATTATTGTTAATGTTTTTATATTATTTTCATGTATTAATATTAAAATAATTTTAAAAAATATTATTTTAATATATTTATAAGTAAAAGTGAAAGCAAAATTATCTTATAAAATTAATATTCTATTTGGATATTATGCTTCTAAGGTTTTTTAAATATGTTTTTTTAGTTTAGAAATATATTAAAATAATAATTTTTATATTAATATATTAAAATGATTTAAAGCTAATAAAAAATAAAAATAATTATTTTTAAGTATTTTCTAAACTATTTTTAAAATACAGGGTTAAACAGTGACTACCACCCATTCCGTCGATCACCACCGTCTAAAAAGAGCCCACAAATACCATCGTCCCAGATCTTTCCACTCTTTCATTACTAGAGTCGGTCTCTCACGCTCTTTAAACCTCCTCCTTATAAACAAAACCCTTTGGCCTCTTCACAAAGAAAACTTCTAAAATTCAAATCCCATAGTAGTAGTAGCGGTAGCTCTCTCTGTTTCAATTCGAAATCTTAAAATTCAAATGGTGAGCTAGTCAAGCCCTTGTTTTCACTCCTCATTTTCTATATTGCAATAATCTCAAGACTTCGTTTTTATTTTCTTTTTGATGATATTTATTGGTAATTGGCGTAGGCTTTGCCGAATCAGCAAACTGTTGATTATCCAAGCTTCAAGCTTGTGATTGTTGGCGATGGTGGCACAGGTATGTATATATGTTTAGAGATTTGTTTTTTTGTTAAATTTCTCCCTTTTTGTGATTTTTGAATATTTTTGAAGTTTGTTGAACCATCTGGGTTTTTTTAGCGATGGTAGCGTAGGCATTGCTGACTTGTTTCTATTCTCGGTGTTTTTTGGGCTTCGGTTTGATTTTCTTCCTCTAGGCAGAAGATGAGATACATTTGTGAATAAGGGGATTTGGGTTTTGATTTTTTTTTTTAAATATGGGTATTTGAAAAGAAAAATGAAGTACGTTTTGCGGGAAGGGAATCAGGTTTTTGGTTTTTGATGGATTTTTTTATTTAGGGTGCTGATTTTTATTTATTTATATATTAAGAGCACAGGGGTTTTGATTTTCGGCTTCTGGGTGTTTGCTCTATGCAGGGAAAACAACATTTGTGAAAAGGCATCTGACTGGCGAGTTCGAGAAGAAGTATGAGCGTAAGTTTTAACTTTTGTTATTTTGATTGATTCTTGAATGCTTGTCTTAGTTGGTTTTGTGGTGTGCAAGTTATTAATTAATTTATGTAATTTTGGTGAATACAGCAACTATTGGCGTGGAAGTTCATCCTTTGGATTTCTTCACTAACTGTGGCAAAATTAGATTCTATTGCTGGGATACAGCTGGTCAAGAGAAGTTTGGTGGTCTTAGAGATGGATACTAGTAAGTGATTGTTAGTTGCAATTCTAGAATTTTGCAACCCAAGTGTACGGGTGTCAACTATTGGGATTTATGCAACGAAAGATGATTTGGTGCTTAATTGCAAGATTTTATCTCTCTAGGTATCCTATGTGTAATCTTTTGTGCTGATCGTGAGGTGTTACTTTATGTAAAAGATGAAAAAAACAGGCTTTTTCCCTGCTGGTTTTAATTTTTATGGATAATTTGTCTTCAAGATTATTTTTCATGTTATTGTTATATTCTAGGTTTCAGGATCTTGGTTTATATCACAGATTCTGAGTGCATGTCTTGGTTTCACTTTGTTATTTTGCACACCTGAATATCTGAACAACATTTCTCTTTACATCAGTAGATCTAGTCTGTGTCTTGGGTGAATTGATTAGTCTAAACCTTTTTTAAGCGTGGGTAGTCTAAACCTTTTTTAAGCGTGGGTTAATGGATTAGTTTATATATGTAGAGGGTTTATTCTGGATTTTAGCAAATCTTTATCTCAGTATTGTGGTTCTATTTATTAGTTTTGGTTCTTGGGATGTTAAAGTGACTAACTGCATTACAATTGTACTTGTGGTGCAGCATCCATGGTAATTGTGCTATCATCATGTTTGACGTTACTGCTCGGTTGACATACAAGAATGTTCCTACATGGCACAGGGATCTTTGCAGGTGTGTTAGAGTTCTTTGTTCTGATTTGAAATTAAATTAAATTTTATTGTCAAGCTCATCTAATACATTCTTAATCGCTTTCTGTTGTCTACTCTTCAGGGTCTGCGAAAATATTCCTATTGTTCTTTGTGGAAACAAGGTGGATGTAAAGAACAGGCAGGTGAAGGCAAAGCAGGTTACCTTTCACAGGAAGAAGAACCTGCAATACTATGAGATTTCAGCTAAGAGCAATTATAATTTTGAGAAGCCATTCTTGTACCTTGCCAGAAAACTTGCTGGGTAAAAAATTATCATCATTTCAGTCTGAATGTTTTCACCCTTTTGTAATTTCTGTTGACGCTAAGTGATAATATTTGGGATTGTTTTGTGACTGTAGGGATCCTAACTTGCATTTTGTTGAGACTCCAGCCTTGGCTCCCCCAGAAGTGCCTATCGACCTTGTAGCACAAGCACAGTAAGTATTTTGTGCTGTTTAAGATTAGCCATCCGTTACCAGTCTTTTGTTCTCCCTTCCCCATGGATATTTACAAATCTGCATGCACATTATGTGCATTGTCTATACAAGAATCCATAATACAGGAATATCTCAGATATAATAAAAATAACTTATGTTACACCCTCAATGTCGAGCAAGTGTACAAGAGGTCTGCTGGATTCTTTTTCCTTACGTAGTTGATACAGCAGATTGTCCACGTCTTTTGTTACGTTATATCCTGTCATTTATATTCATATCAGTTTATTTTTAACCTTTGCTCTTGCTCGGCTTCCTCTACTTTTAACAGGCATGAGGCCGAACTTGCTGCTGCTGCTAGCCAACCTCTTCCGGATGACGACGACGATGCATTTGAGTAAAATTTAGAAGAGGCATGGTCCTTGTTGGAATCTGAGAGGCTTTGATTGCATGGTTTTGAAGATATGGATTTCTGTCCCTAGACTAGGATGAGCCTAAACTGAGTGATTTCAGGTCTATCACTGACCTGTTCGTTTTGAGTTGCCCATTCATCATTAGCAGGGAGTGTCTTGCTCTGTTTTTACCATCCTTTTTTATGCTCCATTAATCTAAGCAGGATGCTCCTGGTGCTGCGCTGCTCTTAAATTTCAAGCGTTGTGCTGATTAGTGAGTGATTAAACCACTTCTTGGTTGGTTGCAAGCGATGTGATTGTGGTGGCCTCCTTTTTTCTACAATGATTAAAACCAGGGTGACTTGTCATTCATTTTATAGGCCAGTACAGTAAATGAAAACCTAGAGGCTGTTAGATTGGCTTTGGATATTTTGTGACCCTCATCCAAATGGCAGCATGAACGAGTAAAATAATGCATCTTCCGAGATCTTACGTCTCTTAATTCCTGTCAGCTTCTGCTGCTGCTGCAAGTGATCTTTTCTGAGAAAATACACTTGGGGAGTAGGGGTGATTCTAGTAAAGAGATATCATTTCCACAGCAAACAAGGACGTGCGACAATTACTCAGATTGCCCTTATCATTTGGCAAAAGCTGCACACGAACTCTTAACAAAATATTCGTAGCTCTAATGACATGTAGAGCAAGCATTCGCAATGGAGGTGCTCTCTATAATTGAATGTTTAGGAACCTGTTGAAAGCCAAAGGTGAGATCAGGGATTCTATTCAAAATATATAAATTCCCCATCAACGTTCCGATAAAAGTTAGAATGCTAATTATCAATTGTAATCGAATTCAATTATAGTATTGATCTAAATTCAATTATTTAAAAGAGATGAAATTCAATTTATATTGTTTTTTTTAGATTACTTTCATTGCCTTCATCATTGTATTTCTTCAAAGATCTTTTAAAAAAAGTATTTTAGAAAATTAGTTTTAATATTTATTTTTTCTTTTTGAAATTGTAATCTTTGATTTATTTTTTAAAGATTAAATTCCATTTAGAGTTCAAATTATATCACTCATAAAATTCAAAACATGATATTTCTTTAAAGCTTCCTAATTGAATTCAATTTAAAGGGTTCAAAAAATGTTTTAAGTGTTCAATAACTAGAGATTATTTTTATGGTATTAATTTTTGACAAGACAACCATCTAGTTTCAATTTAGGCAATTGAACCCCTAAGATCCTTCCATCAAAACTCAACCACATTTTTCATTATTTTGAACTCTTACAAGCTAGAGTAGGCATGTTAGATTTCAATTTTCAAAGAAGCCAGCAAGTGTCTAGCTACAAATGGGGGGCTTTTTGCAGCAGGGCACTTCTCTTTTCTCTCCAGTTGCCTTCCTCGTCATGCCTCTGAGACTGCCTATAAGAGATGATCAATCGGGGGTGGCCTTTAGCAGGATGTGTATTGAGCCGGAAATTAGGCTGCCCGCAAGTCATGTTTCTACTGAGCAGAAAACTGTTCGTCCTGGAATGATATTTATTTATTCATCTCTCAAAAACTACAATCAGGACTCTTGACTTGCATGATTGCTCGTCAATTCTCAAAATTTGACATCAGTGCTCAAAATTCAAGCATTTCCAGTGCTTTAATGTCAAGGGGCACTGGAAGATTACCATTCACCAAGCATTCATGTCAAGAACACTAGAAAAACTTCAATTTATTTTGCTAAAAATAGTACGAAACACCCCACTTTCATAAAATCACAACAGTACTACTATAGACTACGTACCCTGATATTGGTAATATATACTCTTGTTTTTCTTGATATATCATGCCAAAAACACGCCCTTAAAACCCCCTGCCTGCCTCTCTTATAGAACAAAAACACTCGTATATAGTATAAACGTGACCGAAGTATTCATACACCCAATCACTTGATAACTTATCAATAACCTTAATTAGCTTTTAATGATTCATGTTCCACGGAGACTCAACAGTTTGATATCATCAATAACAGGTCCACATAGAGAAGAGAAGTCATCACTCCTCATGGTGTAAAATGTGCTATAGAACATTATTCTTGTTCTGCTAGAAACAGCAGCAAACTTAAGCTCTGCACGCTTAAATCCACCTTTGCCCTTAGACTCGTACGGAACTTTGAGGGTGTCCTTGCCGGCAAACGCCTCCACAACCATTGACCCTTCACATGAATTGCTGGCATCTCCGACTGCGAATGAGAGGGCATAGGTTTTGCCGATCACGGTGCGGGCTACTTGTGCAATGGCGCTTTCTTTGCCTGCTACAAGCTCCACGGCACGCCGTCCTTGAGGAACTGAAAAATGTTCTACATCTATGTATTTAACAGCTTTAAGGGATTCAACCATCCAGCCAGGGAGTGGAGAGTGCTTATCTTCGATGTTGGGTGGGATTAGGACACCCCAGGTCGTGTTCGGAAACACATATGGACCCTCTTCGAAACCCCCGTTTTTCAGTATGTTTTCTGCAAAATATAGCATAAAATCATAAGTTTTTCAGCGTTAACTCAACATTTTGGTGCTTGTAGCAGGACACGACAACTAAGAACCATGTAAGAAATGGGGTGGGACCCAAGCTTTAAGTAGTCGTCATTGAATACAAGGCTCTGGATAGGTCAAGTTGCAATCTGCAGACTGCAAGTTAAGCATCTTAATGTCTGAAATTCATTGAATGGAGTTAATTATAGCTAGTTACCGCTAGGACTCTTTCATTGACAGACTTGCAGGCTAACATTTTCAGAGCTGAATTTAAGACTACTTGTCAGTCTTACAAAGCAAACATCGCCTATACTATTCTCCAATCTTTTTCTCTGCGTGGACCATTGTCCTCTTCCTAATCTAGTCCTGTTACTTTCCTATACTTGTCCCCTGGTGAAATGGACAAGAAAATAAGCGGTACCAAATTTCTACACTTAAAAGGTCAGTCCACGAATATTGTAGGGCAACTGGAAGATAGTACTTGAGTGCCCTGCTACTTACTTACCAACTGGGGAAGAATTGTAGGTCTCTAGCTCATTGCATTGGTATCGTATTTCTTCTAATATAATTTATATTATTTTTTAATATATTTTTTCAAGTAAAAACTTTTATGATGTCAAACTTATATAGATTCGTATTATTTTATACTTGATTTTTATCAAATAAAATAAAAATAATAAAATTAACTCGTGATCGCTAGGTAAATAAGACTATGATATTATATTAAAGAATCATTTCATCTAAAAATTCAAGTTGTTAGGTGAAGTACATAATATAATTTATATTATTTAGGACACAATTCAATGAGGACCCATTAACTTGAAATCAACAACTAGTCCTAAGTTTATGTATACTTCTTGATGATTGATGCCTAGCAACCCATAAGTCTGATGCATAGAAAATTTATAGAAAACTTACTATTTGTTGGTCTAGGAGGATACAAAGATCTAATTGCTACTGAGTCAATAAGTGGACCGCAAGCAGGATCTTCTTCAACTCCAGGATTGTGAATAACAAACTCAACTAGACTGAACAGGGCTTTAAATGCCCAAGCATATGAGTCCCATCCATTGCTGCTATACATTGTCTGCATTGGCAGCACGCCCCATTCAGGAGAAACTGAAATGTTCAATGTTTCCTCTTGAGCACAAGTTCTAGCTGCACTAAATGTGATGGAATAGTACATTCCTTTTGTAAGATTCAGTCTTTGCTTAATGGATGCCTCATTTCCAAGCCTTGCTGCATAGGCTCCTTCTGGCACTACCAGCAACATATCCCCTTGTTTCTGGCCTGATTTGATGTACTCCACGAAGCCTGAGATTTCCCATTTTGGTAATGCATAGCGTCCGACCATCTTTGTTCCTTTCATATCCGATTGCTTCGGGCTAAGCTCGAAGTTGCCATTCTCTACTAGCCCTGCATTATAATGGACAAATCGAAATTCTTGAGAAAATATACTGCAAAAAACTTAAAAGACCATGATTTTCATTCTAAAAAACACAATTCTTTTTAGTACAATGATGGAGGTGGAAAACGTGGCTCTAACCCAGGATCTAACTAAAATATTCTGGCAAAGGTATAAGAGTGTGTGTGTGTGTATCCTGTCTACAAATACCGAGGAAGAATCTAAAGATCATGTGCCTCACTGGCGCAGCCTGGAATGCCAACAGTGAAGTGTACCCTTTCTGCTTTCTACAGCAGATGGGCCCTAAGATATACTTGAAGCAAAACCAAACAAATCAGAAAAATCCAGTATTTTGAGACTCTGTTTTTTAACATCTTCATCACTGCAGGACTCGAAATCTCTACATTTTGTTGAAAGAAACTGTGTGGCTAAGCAATTTATAAGGTCAAGAATGGTGAAAGAAGATGAATTAGAACTGATCAAGCATTGCTCTAGAGACTAGATAAAACATAGTGCAAAATATGGCTGTAGGAGACTTGAGATTTATGCACAATAAACTTTGCCAACTAAATTAATCAGGACCAATATGCTTTGAATGACCCTTTTATGCACCAAACAAATTGAATGAAACACATTCAAGGGACAAATCTAAGAAGACATTTGCAACTGTTTTTGAAGTTTCAAGCTTTTTTACCATCAATGAGAGAGAAGGCAGAGTGGCAAGCGGCGAGCAGCAGCACCGACAGCAAGACGGCTCCTCTCATTTCAAGTGTTATGGGCAGGAGGGAAGAGGAAGAGAAGAAGGCATGAAGTGCAGAGAATGAAGAGAGCATGAGCTTAAATGCATGGTGTGAGACAAGAAAGCCCCTGGATTTGAGAGAAATGACAAAATTAACACCATGATGGTATCTTCACGTTACCTTTTCCAATGACGAGAGCAGACATACTTTTTATGATATAAATCTTGATGTGTCTCGACAAATGCTGTTCGTGGTCACATGGTTTCACTTCCCTTCGCTGACGCAATCCTCGACACTTCCTTTCAGCCAAGTCTCTCTTTGTTTCATGATTTTTTATTTATTTATTATTATTATTAAAAAATACTTATTAATTAAAAATAATTAATTTTGTTTCTAGAAAGTGTTTTTCTTTTCATTTTGGACGGAAACACTTTCTAGAAAAACTAAAAAATACATCGTTCAAATTTGATGCTCAATTTTTTAATATATATATATATTTTTATCATTTAGATTCTGATTTAATTTTATATCAATTTTGTCTAATTATTTTGGTTGCTATTTTTTTCTCTTATTTTTTTTTATATTGAAGTCTTTTGTCTGTCATATTTTATCCTTATTTTTGTTATTTATTTTATTTAAAGTAATTTATGAAATTGGTTTTTTAAAAAAAACATTAACATCTTTCTTTGGTTAGATTTAGTTTTTTATTTGAAATAATTTATTAGTTTAAATTTGTTTTTTTAACTTTAACTTTTTTTTATTTATAGATTTGGTTCTTATTTTTTTTTAATAAATTCAAAAAAGATATTTAAACATTAATAGATTATTTTCTAGCTTATTTCTCATAATATAATTAAACACCGAAAAATATCAAACAAATATGATCTAAATATTATCATATGAACCTATAAAATATGCTTATTATTGAGAATAAAGCATTCTCACATTCAAAATCTAAGAATTAATTCTGGAAAATATTAATTTTACTATGTAAAAAATAATATCTTAACCATTAGAAGAATTGATTGGATCTCTTAATATATGAAATAACTCCCCCCGTCGTATAAATTGGCAGAATTTAATAAATATAAATACGTTTGAATTCCAAAAGGGTTTTTAATTTAATTTGCTGGCCATATGTGAATATTTAAGCACATTAAATATTATCATTAATAATATATTTATAAGAACAGTTTTCACAACAACATCGGTTAGAAAAAATGGGAATAAAATGGGTTTGTCATCAGCCAATTAAATAAAAAATAATTAGCATTTTTTTTTGTCGATAGAGAGGCTAAAAAATATGTTATTAATAAGCACATCATGTGCTCTTGGGAGTTTAATTTAATTAGTATGGTTTCTTATTCTCCTAAACCTCTATTAATGATACTTAATTTCATCCAATTAGTTAAATTAAGGAAGATTTATTATATGTTGGTATTTTGCATTTGTAATGTCATAGAAATATCATTTCCTCTCGTAAAAGTAGATTATGAAATCATGACAACTTTATAAAAAACAAATCAAAATAAATCATGAAATTTAATTTTCAATAGGTTAAATGTTGAAGAATAATCAATACAATAAAGAATAAAAAAATAACTCGAGTCAACTCGGATTAACCATCCAAACCCACAACCCAGATCATGAAACCAAAATAACCTAATAAAAAAAAAACTAAAATAAATTATAAAGTTCAATTTCTAAAATACTAAATATTGAAGGATATAATTTAAATTAAAAAAAATCAACTCTAGTTATCATTGGTAATTATTAAATTCATGACCTAAGTCATAAGATGATAATAACTCGATAAAAAAAAAAATCAAATCACAAAGTTTTATGTTTAATAAATTCAATATTAAATAATAAAATTAAAACATATATCAGAGAGAGAGAGAGAGAAACATTATTTATTTTTGTTGTTAATGTGTAGGAGATCTTAGAATATTAAAAGAAGGTTTATCTTTATAATCTAATATAAAACAAACCGTTCATTTCAAAATTAAAATATAATTAGAGTTTCCAGCAATTGAGATTTATTAAAAATTAATTGGGATTCTAGTAAATTGAGATTTATTAAAATGTAATTAGAGTTTCTAGTAAATTATAATGATTACAAAAAAAATACATGTTAATTTGTTTTCATCAATAGACCAATCATTTCGATGTTATAAATATTAATTTTTTATTTCTATGGGGGGGTATCACTATTTTTTGTGTGTGTGACATAATTGTGATATGTAAATAAGCAATTATATAACTAATCTAAGAGGATGTTTGGGAGTATAGTTGTTGTTGCTTTTCAAAGTGTTTTTTGTGTCGAAATACATCAAAATAATATTTTTTTTATTTTTTAAAAAATTATTTTTGACATCAGCACATCAAAATGATCTAAAAATACCAAAATATATTAATTTAAAATAAAAAAAAGAGAGTCCATAAGCAGCCAAACAGGCACTAAGTCTTCTCCAATTTCTTTTTTTCATATTTTCTTGCAATTTTCTATTCTTAGTCAACTCAAATGTCTCCTAGTTCTAATGAAATAAGACGGGTTTTGTCTCTCTTGTCAACTTTTTTTTCGTTGAAGCGTGATTGGTATGATTTTTTAAAATATTTTTTTTATTATGTATCAAAATAATTTTTAATATCATCACATTAAAATGATATAAAAACATCAAAATAAATATAATTTAAAATAAAAATAATTTTATTTTTATTTTTTCAAAAGTGTGTTTAAAATATATTAAAATAATATTTTTTTATTTTTTTTAAAAATCATTCTTAATATTATCACATGAAAATTATATAAAAATACCAAAAAAAAATATAATTTAAAATAAAATATAAAAATAAAAATATATATTTTTTAAAATATTTTTAAAATACAATGCTAAATAAATTAGTCATTTTGCAATATTTTTTTATGCCTTGACACCATGGTGAAAGTTTTACAATGTTTAGACCTAGACTAGAGTTTGGTCTAAAGAAAATGAAGGTAAAACGTAAAGTCATTTGATCAACCACTCCATTTTTGTTTTTCACGTAACAAGGGCCAAAAAACATGTTGCGAGCAAGAAACAAAACTTCAATATTATCTAGTATACTAAAAGAATTTAGAGTTGTTACTGTCTTTTGTATGTATTTCCACTATATCAGTATTGCTTAATTTTTAGGTTAGTTCGGAACGGGTTGTTCGGGTGACCAGTTTATTTTCTTTTAACACAGTAAAAAAGATAAAAAAAAAAAAAAAAACAGGTTCTAGGAGGAGGGACTCTGCAGTAATTACACATTTTCGATCCGCTGCTTTTTTATATTTTTTTGCGCAGTGAAATAACCATTATATCCCTCAAAAAGGATAAAAATCAGTTATGAGTGGAAGGGGTACCACAAGAATTTTATATTTTTTTAAAAAAGCTAAATATAAATATAGCCTCTAATAAGACAAAATAGATAACTTGGGCACAGATGTAGCGTGATAATTAACCATAATTTCTTTTATTATTTATCTTGGTTTACGGTGAGTGCATGTGTCACACACGCGCCACGGTGATTCGCCTCACGTTCTCTTTGGATGGCGTGTGTGGCATCTAACAGTGGCAAAAAATATGCAATTAATGTTTATTTGGATGCGTCGCCGTGTGATCTTTCTCATGGTGTGGCGCGTGCAAGCTAAAGGTAGCCGCAGACAAGACGATGGACAGTTGAACTTTCCTCTCCTTTTCTTTCTCCTTCACCCTAAACTACATAGCAACCCCCCGGGTTTTTATGGATTTTTCATTTTAATCCATTATCTTTCAATTCATATCTTTGTCCATGTTTATATATATGTGCTCTTATTTTTTTTATTTTCTCTTTTGTTGAGGTAGCATTTTTTTTCAAAAATTATGTTATTAAATTTTAGTTTGTGTTTATAATCATTTAAAAATGATATTTCTTATTTTTCTCCTCTGTTCTTTCTTTTGGTTTTTTTTATTTGTTTGTTTATTATTATTTTCATGTCAAATAATTTTTTTAAGCTGATTTGTTTTTTTTTTCTCTTTTGTTAAATTTTTTTGGTCTTTTCTATTCTTTTATTGAATTGATTTCCCCATTATTCACGTAGTAGTAGTGGTAGTAGTAGTAATATTTTTTATTGTTTTTCTTACTTTCTCTTTTGTTAATATTTTTAAGTTTTTTTTTCTCAGGATAATTTAATAATTTTTATTGTTTTAGCAATTACAGTAATGATATTTTTAGACATTAAGCCTTCAATACTGTTGTTATTATAATAGGGTGTGTTGATATGTTTTATTAAATCAAACCTAACATGTATAGATGTTATATTTTATTTTTAAACAAACAAAATATATTAATTTTTTCAATCCAAACAATTCTAAAAATTATTTGCTCGGTCCGCAACGTAATGCAAACAATTAACAAGTACATAACTATTTATTATTATTATTATTATTATTATTATCTTGAATGATTAGAAGAAAAAAAGATATCCTATATTATTTTTGGGCTCAACCAAGCATTAAGCTTGAATATGATAATCTGTCAGGTTCATTATTTTTAAGTTGAATTAACTGCTGAGTCTAAATACATGCGAGTTCAACGAGTTACTCAACTCAGCAACGTTAAAGTCTTTGTTCTTCTTAACTTCAAACGAATCTTCAATTTTCTTAAACAATATTGACTTAATTGCCCAAGAATTTCTAAGCTCAGAGAAAAGTAATTCTTCTTTGAATATCAAACATGATTTACCAGCCCATCATTCTCCAATTACCAACGGTAAAAAAAATCAACAAAGACCCTCCAAGAATGCCAGATGTGCCCTAAGCCCAAAAGACCAAAACAACCCCAGGATGCAAACAAAGAGGTGCGTGTAGTGTTAAAAAGATGGATCCATGTTTAAAGGAGTGAAAGAAACATGCCATGAGGAAGTGGGCCAGCTGAGCAGGAGGAGTTGAGGGACCCCGAAGAAGATGATGGCAAGGATCAATCCTGTAGTCCTGAAAATATTATTTTTATATATTTTTAAATAAAAATATTTTAAAAAATAGTATTAATAACACTCGTAAACTGAAACTAAATAATCTTTATTATAAATTTTTTAAATATATTTTTATTTTTAATATCAATATATTAAAATTATATAAAAATATATTATCATTCCAAATATTATTTTAAAATACACCTGATCATAATTGTTTTCAGAGAACTACTAATCCAAATTAGAAGTGAAGAAATCGTGGCTTGTTCTGGGCTTCCAAGAAGAACAGAGGGCATGTGGGCCTTTTGACTAAAAACAAATTAACCTATAACACTAGGCCTTATTTCGAGGTGTTTGGGAGTGTGATTGTGGTTGTTTTTTAAAATATTTTTTATTTAGAAATATATCAAAATAATATTTTTTATTTTTTTTAAAATCATTTTTGACATCAGCACATCAAAATGATTTAAAAACACCAAAGAAAATTTATTTAAATTAAAAAAAAATCAAATTTTGCTGAAACTCGGTTAAAACCGCTCAGCCAAACAGGGGCTTCTTCAATTTCATCTTCATCTATATATTTTTTTAAATTCGATATTCTGATTAACTTATATCTCGAGTAATCTCATAAATTCTAAATTATTATGTATTTTGACTAATTTCATGAGTTCTGAAATTAACATGTAAACCTTCAATAAACTATTATGCTAACAATCACATGTTCAAACTTGATTCTTCATAATTTATTGATTGATCATGAGGGACCCTTGTCCTCTTCTTTTTGGATACATATTGTGTATATATATATATATATGGTCCAAAATTCAGATCTACGTGGTGTGTAGATATGCCCTAGTTTTTGGTTCTTACCAGCATGTTATTCTGTGATCCCGAGTGTCTATCTACATTTGGTTGTTCAAGGTTTATGGTCTTGTCGGCTGGTTTGGGCATTGAGAAATTAAAGAAAAAAACAAAATGAAAGGTTTGACCCAATAACCTTTTCTTCTTGGACCTCCCATCCCCATAATTTCGCTACCATGGAACATGGATTCTGTATATGGACATAGTTTTGATTCTACGAGTTCACTCGATGATGTAGACTTTGTTTGACGTAGTTTTATTTTTAAAAAATTAATTTAAAATAAAAAATAATTTCAAAAAAATAATAATTATATTATTTTAATATATTTTTGAATAAAAAATATTTTAAAAAATAATTTCAATCAAATTACCAAACATACACTTAAAAGCTTGTTTTTACCCGGGTTTTGCTTCAAATAATTTCTTACATTGGTTCAGCTATACTCATGAAATACAAAGATTCATTCGTCGTTTAACTGATCTAACTAAACCCAGTCTAAATTTGATCCGGTTAAAATCAAGGATTTATAACAAAAAAAATTAAAATAATATTGTTTTAAATAAAAAAAATAATGAACTTAGTGTCTGTATAGCTATTTAGCAATATAATTGAAGTTATTTTGATAAGTATTTTTATTTAAAAATATATTAAAATAATATTTTTTAAAATTATTTTTAACATCAACCGATAAAAATAATATAAAATTATTAATTTTTTTAATTAAAATTAAAAATAAAAATATTTAATTTTTTAAAAAAACATTTTAGAAGCAAGTCTAATCTCATCGCGGCGCAATGGCTTAAATCCAATAATTGAATTGAGATGCGGGTCTGAAAACTGTAGAAACCATCTTCTTCTCTTCTTGTCTTCTTGCTTCAGATTGGAAGGATAGGGCTGCAGATCAATATCGGATCAAAAAATGTGGATGTGAAGTTGGAGTTCGGTTCTGTGATTTACAGGCCTCGGGACTTCTACCCATGTGAAGTGTATCCGAACAAGGCTGAATAAAAAGCCATATTTTGATAGGATGATATTAAAAAATTAAAAATTATTATTTTAATATGTTTTTAAATAAAATATAATTTAAAAACAATCGATGATATTTAATATTGTTTTTCTTATAATTTTTCGAGATAACAGGAGCAAGTGGGGTGGAGAGGAAGAATTAGAGGAGGCCCTAGCCGGAGATCATATGCCGGCTAAGAAGAAGAAAACAGGACGGTGATCAGCTGCCCACGTGGCTTGCATTTATTATTATTGTCCGGTGAGAAGTTCCTGAAAACGACAGGGCTCTCGCCCTCTCTTTCTACTCAATTATTATTATTTTATTCTATTTTGAAATTCACTCATAGTTTGCATCGGGGTCCATAGACAATAAATATTAAACTCCATTTTTCAGTGAAAATTATGCTTTTTTTTACTTTATTTTTTTTTAAAGAGGTTCCAGATTTTAATCAATTAATAATTTATCAAAAAAATTAAATTAGTGGTTTATTTATTATAGAATGTTATGGAAATTCTTATAGTTTCAAACAGTAATTTAATGGTGTAAAAATGTGGTTTACTTTTCAACTATAAAAAATCTTATACGAGCGCAAATGAAATGCATAACAATATTACTTGTCTGTTTAATAGTGTGGTTAAGGTTATTTTTAAAAATATTTTTTTGTTTAGAAATATATCAAAATAATATATTTTTTAATTTTTTAAAAATTATTTTTCATATCAGCATGTGAAAATAATTTAAAAACACAAGAAATTTTAAATTTTAAATAATTTTTTTAAAGTATTTTTAAAACAAAATGCCAAACAGGATCTAGATATGGTTATAGTTTTAAATACTTTAAGCCAATCCTGAAAAGTTATTTAAATTAAAAAAAATGAATTATTTATTATTACATTAAAAGATCTCAATTAAATTGCAAAATCATCCATTCAAAATTTGTAATTAATTTATAGTGTGATAATAACCAGTATCATTAATGTACTATAGCATGTTTCTCTAATATATAATAATCATATAGTAATTGAATTTTGACCTTGAATTTAATATCTCAAAACCAGACCATAGAGAAAGCTATAATTACATATTTTATATAAATAATAATGATAGAAGAATAGAGGATTCTTGGCATTAGAACATGATCTCACACGTTCTTTATCCCGTATCTTCATCCAATAGACATGCCATTAGAATCATGATCTCACATGTTTTTTCATGTTGGTGTTCATAAACGGTGATTGAAGGCATTAGGCACTGTTTGGTATTGCGATTCAATATATTTTTTATTGTTTTTCGTCCTTTTTTTTTTTTTAAACCAGCAGTTTAATGTTTTTAGATTATTTTGATGTGCTGATGTCAAAAATAATTTTTAAAAAATAAAAAAAATATTATTTTAATACATTTCGGCACAAAAAACACTTTAAAAAACAAAAACAATTATACCCCCAAACACTCACTTCGAAGAAGAAAAACACCTTTAGCTGGCTGGTTTTCAAATGATCAACACAGCCAAGACAGTCCTGCTTTCAATGATTGAAGATGGACATTCTAACAGCTGACAAATCTAGCTCCAAATTTAAAGCTCCAATCTCCATTGATTTTTGCGATCTATCCTCAGTCTAGGCATTTAGATTCTTCCTTATCCTGAGATGTTGAACTTCATAGGCCTACATTTTCGAGGCTGTACTTCGATCTACATGGGTGACATTTTCTGAGGAGCTTCCTCTTCTTGTTATAACTTGTGAACAGTGACACGTCCAAGTTATTTTTCACCAGATAATTTTAATGACTGTTTAGTAATCATTCGATATTATTTTAGAAGGTATTTTTTAATATTTTAAAAAATTATTTTAACATTAAAAAATAAAATAAAAATAAAAAAAAATAAAAAAAATTAAAGCGTGGTTTTTCAAAATACAGTAACAAGCACTCCATGAGAGAGAGAGAGGTGGCTGTAGTGTCCACGAGACAAGAAGGAAGGTGGTATTTTATTACAAGACCAGACTTCTCATCAAAGCGTGGGTGCATCTCATCACATGGAAATGTTCATTTGCAGGAAGGAAAAAGACGTCAAGGAGACAGAACGTGTGCGGCAAAAGAAGCGTATCTATCATACAAACCTTGGCTCTCCACTTGGCAAGTTCTTGTCCAATTAGAATAACATATATTGAAAAGTGATTTTTTTTTTTTTAGCCTTCACGTAGAATTACCATACAAAAATAGCCATGGCCGACCTTCGGATGATGCCCCCACATGGAGTTAAATGAGATTTGTAAAGATACTTGACATGTGGGTCTACAAGGTCAATAATGTTGTACCAGACACCAACTACGAATGGCACTGTAAATTCTTCCATGGCAGAAGCCATTCATTTCTTTTTACTGTTTGAGAGGACAACAAGCAGTCACCTCAGGGCAGGCACATGAAAGCACTCGCACAGGGTCCCAATTTTGTAGCAAAGCCTTAAAATGTGAGTAGTTTGTGGACATGATTTTGGCTACCACTTCAGGTGACGGGGTCTAAAAGGATGTTTAGTATTGTGATGGTTGTTATAATTAAAATTAATTTTTTTTTTATTATGATTCCAAATAAACAATAAAATATTTGGTTAAAATTATAATAAAATTTAAAGTTAAAAAAAAAAAAATTTTGTGTTTGTTTACCAAGATTTTTATATTACTTTTAACTTGTAAAATTACTGTAAAGAGCATAGAGTAATATACTAATTATTTTTTAAAAAATATGTTTTTGTTTAATAATATATTAAAAAAAAAATATCTCGTTTTTATATCCAAATTATTAAAAAACACTAAGAAATATTAACTTCCAACCGACCACAATGAGAGCATCAATAACTGATGCCGATAACTAGAGAAGGTCGAGGTAGTTTAGTCAGGCATGGTGGCATGTGGTTGCCAGGAGAAGCGTTGGAAGGTTCTGCTGCTGCAGCTATTGCTTCACGCTAGAGTGGGGGGAGATAACCGCCATCCTGAAGGTTATTCCAGTGAAAGGGAGAGGTTTACAATGCCTAAGGAGGAGCTTTTATTGCTCGTCGATGACTGCTGCTGATGGAGAAGAGAGAGGCTACAGCCATGGCTGTTCTAGAGAGAAACCAGTGACCAAGAGAAGGACGAAGTTACTGGTGGTCCTGCTAGAGATCAGGTGGTTTTGCTACAAATTTTTAACGCACAACCATTGTTGCTTTGTCTTTGTATTTGGTTTTTTTAAATGAAAAAGAAGAGAGAAACGCAGGCAAACATACTCGTAAACCTCGATTTGAAACACAACAAAATACTGCTTCATGTAAACCTCGATTTCGATCTAATTTTGGTGGGTCCCATGGCAATATAAATTGCGTTTCATGGGTTACCAAACGGGTGCAAACTATGTTTTCTTTGAAACACCGTTTACACCTCATTATCAAACGGGGGCTTAAGTCATGGTGTAAAAAATCAACAATTGTAGAATGCAACAATGAATTTACACTTCTAAAATGCGATCGAGTTTTCTTTCTCTTAGCCATATGTGCATGTTTAAAGAAAAAGTAATAGACGATAAAACAACACTATGAACTATACAAACGTAAGATCCACAAAAGTAAAGTATAAAACACGGGTGATGGGAACGACTCAAAAACACCAGCAAACCTATTATATGTTCTTAGGCTTGATTCGTGGTTTCAACCAAGTCAGAATTGCAAGGACTGTTGGAATATCAATAGAAGACCCTAGTACATCTCATCTATGTGCAGAAATGATCCAACACAACTTTATTTGAGTCATGAAGAGAGGATAGCAAAGGAGCCAAAAGAATCCAACTACAACTAGGAAACATGGGATTAATGGGCTGAATGGAAAGCAATAAATAAGCCTTATGAGATTTGTTTAATTTTATTAGTTATAACCCACGACTTGTTTAGGCTTAATTAAAACTTTATTTTTAGCTAGGATCTAAAACTTACTTGGTTTAAGTCATGAGCTTTTCAATTTAGAATTTTAGGTTAATTTTGAGTGGACCTCATTTTAATCTACATAAGGGGTCAATTAGGGTTACTTTTTCAAGAACTATTTAAACTCATGTAACCTAAATTTTAGCAATCATTGATGAATATTATTTCAGAAATTTTTAGTTTTATGTGAGTGACCGCGAGGTTCGAAGGCATCATTCAACTCATTCTAATAGTGCTAGTGTCTTGGGACAAGTTTTCATTTTGTCACACTCCTATTATATCTATTTCGACTTTACAGGATTAGATCTCATTCTTGGTTGTGGGTTGCGTAACCACGTGATCACAAGGTTTGAATGCAAGAATCACTCACATAAAACTGAAAATTTAAGAATATTCATTAATGGTTGACAAAATTTAGGTTACATGAGTTTAACTAGTTCTTGAAAAGTAACTCTAATGGATCCTTTATTTAGACTTAAATGAGGTATATTCAAAACTGACCCAAAACCCTAAATTGAAAAGCTCATGACTTAAACCAAACAAGTCTTGAATCCTAGATGAAAACAAAATCTTAATTAAGCTCAAACAAGCCTTCAACTATAGCTAATAAAATTAAATATAGCCCATTAAGTTTATTTATTGGCTTCCATCCAGCCCATTAATTCTATGTTTTCAAAATGTAGTAGGATTCTTACTTTTTTGCTGTCCTCACTTCATGGCTTAAATAAAGTTGAGTTAAACCCTTCCTGCACATAGATAAGATGTACTACGATCCCCTCTTGATACTCCAACAATCCTTGCAAAATATAGTAGGATTCTTTTGACTTTTTTGTTGTCCTCATTTTATGGCTCAAATAAAGTTGAGTTGAACTCTTCTTGCATATAAATAAGATATACTACGATCCCCTCTTGATACTCTAAGAGTCCTTGCAATTCCGACTTGATTGAAACCTTCAAAACCATGATTTAAGCCCATGAGCATATAATGAGTCCTTGCTAGTGTTTTTAAGTCCGTTCGCATCAACTAGTCTAAGTATTGGGGTTTGAGAAAGGACTAAGTGGCTATTTGATATTGCGGTATAAACTGCGTTTTTTTTTAAAAAAAAACACAGTTTGCACCTGTTTGGTAAAGTTTTCATCACAATTTTAATTGCCATGAGACCCACCAAAAACACGATCAAACCACCATTTATAAGAAACAAAAATCTGAAGCTTTTGTCTGCGTTTCATTTTGCTGACACAACATAACAAAGAAATGAAGAAATAATAATAAAACAGAGGAAGCTTATAGCATCCTCACAATGTGCAAGAGAATCATTAACAACCGAAACACCAACAACTCCCTCTCTCCCCTACAGTCAGCCGACGTTCTCTTTCCACAGTCACCGACAGCTCTCTCCCCTCCAGCAACAATTCTCGAAGAGCACCACCATGAGGATGTTTTTCCACGCCATAAGCTCCGCTGTGACATCCAACAACAACAGCAAGCCCTGTCATAAATAGCGGCAGCAACTTCTTTCTGACATTCTTCCTGGCCACCATTTATGACATCATCACAACAGGAAAAACCACCTTAGCTTCCTCTACCCATCGACATCAGTAGTTGAGCCTCTCATCATTGTTGGCCAACCATTACTATTCACGTGAACAACTCGTTGCACTATTCACATTTTAAGAAGACGTGACCGGTACAACGCATCTTTTCACTCTAATATGTATGCTGGAGTTGGGCTGGACCTCCTCTCAACTCAACCTAACTCCAGCAAAGTTGGGCATTTTGGCCCAACTTGGTTGGACCAACCCATTTAACTGGGTCAAGCCTAGTCTAATTTTTTTTTTTTAAATAAAAAAATATGTAGATAGAATCAATCCCAATGAAAGAGAAAGACACGTGACTTCGTTTCACTCCACAACCTTATTGTTTTTCAATTAATTATGAATAAAAAATTTACAACTAGATTTAGCTTTGGAATTATATCTCTACAACTAGATCACATATAGTACTAATGATATTGTAAGCAAATGTTCCTCGATTAAATAGCAAGGGATCGTAGAGGCATTCACATATTAATTTAATTCGTGATAAAATTGCAAGTAATTTAAAGGAAAAATAAAAACAAATACTTAATTTATTCGAATTATTAGTTGTGTGTGTGTGTCCGTCCTTTAAAGTAATTTCACAAGTTGACAACAATATGAAAAATATGATAACCAAATATACAAAACTACTTTTCATTAAATCTCAAGCTCAACCATAGTTTTAACTAAACACTTCAATTTCAATTATAAATCGCAATTAAAAACACTTCATGAAATTATTTTTTTTCAACCTCAACCACATCAGCAACCACAATGCTAAACACACTCCAAATCATACCTATGAGAACTAAACCTGTCCTTTAGCTTTCAAATTTCCTACATGTGCCATGTAGGAAATTGAAACATGAAACCATACCTGTTTTAACTTTGACCCTAGATAGGATCAGTGCTAAGATCTCATCTATTATACTATAGACCCGCTATAGTATTCCAATAGGTAAAAAAGACGGCTACTTAAATCCATAACTATCCCCCAACACCCCTTTGCACGCCTATTTGGACATGGATGATTTTATTGTACAAGTAAAAGAGAAATAAAACGAGCACGTATCAGCTAACCTTTAGAAAGGAAGGGAGGAAATCATAGCCATTAAAATGTGAAATCGAGCAATCATGCCAAGACGTTCATTCTTGACCTACTCTCTCTTTGCCAGCATCTGCGGCCATAAGGCACATGTGAAATCATGACCTACATAGCCTTGTTCCTGGGTAAAAACCGCACGAGTTTCAAGAATTATCGACCGAGATCATAAATCAGCTACAGGTAAAAGTAAAAGAAAATCTTTATTATTGCAGTTAACCATGAAATAAAAATTAAATAGAAGGGTTCTACATGATTATTGGAAAAAGTGTCCCGTAAAGACAACCTACTGACAACATTTAACCACCACCATCACGAAAAGATTGGGAGAACAGCTTATCCCCTTCTGTAAGCGGAACAATCAAACATAAAGGAATAAATTTTAAACAAGCTTCACTTCATTAGAAAATGGATATGATGCTATGGAACTCAAGGAAAGGTGCGCTGGTAAAGAGGCAGAGCTCCCAAAGCCTCACGTTCTGCTCTCTCCTTCTTCACCTGCAAAACATGATAAAAAAAAATTCATTTTAACACAGCTTGTGAAGCAGGATTCAGTTAATTTAAGTTGGACATTCTTCAAAAATATCTCCAATTCAACAATTGTTTTGTTATTGTTCATGCAATTAAAAAATTTAAATCTAATCATATTCCCCAAAATAAAACAAATGAAAGCATTTCTACCCCAAGCTTATTTAATTCCAAAAATTTTCTGCATATTCTTAACAATGTTTCCCATGTACTTGCATGCACCAGGACCATCAGGAACCAAAAGCTAAATCATCTAGATGATGTAAAAAAAACCCTCATGAAAGAAAGCAGGATAAAAATCCAGTGTAACAAAATATTGTCAAAATGTTTTCAAGCTTATGATGAAAAATGATGCCAAAATAGGCAAAAAACTGATACAAGATCTTTGTCATAACCAATTTAAATCTTAACAGATGATGTCACATAAACATCATCCGAGATAATGCATCCAGCATGCATGCAAAATCACATTCCTAACTGAATGAGCACGTGTAATAAAGATAAAAGAAAAGCCAATTTATATGACATCATACAGGTCAAAGCAGAAGCTTGGGGACCAAACAGTTTCACAGAACAACCCCCATATCATTCAGAAGTGGTCCAGAAACAAATTGAATGAAGCTATAGATCAATAGATGACTAAAAGAAAGTAGCTTGCTTCCAAGTTTAGGCAAATCCATCTATGACCAAGAAATCTATGCTAGACATGATACAATTTTCTGAATATTCCTTATTTATGAACCTTAAGATAGCCTCTATACGAAGCTGATCAAATCCTCTTATTTGCTACCTTCTATTTAAAATGTCCATAACACTGGAGCTGGATTAGATTCAATGCAGCAAGAGCACAATAGCAATCGATCAATTATAAAATCAAACCATCTAGACAAACAAGAAAATCTGCAAGAGATGGAACAGACACAACACCCTGAACATACTCATAAGTAAAACAAAGTTGAGAACCTAAAATCAATAGGACACTTCCTTGGACTGAAGGATGCGCGGTCTAAAAGTGAATTCATACAGTACACATTCACCAGTTCTAAAGGTTAACAGACACTACAATGTTCATATAAACATGAATTCACATCACGAAGCTTCAAGTATCAGAACTTCAATAGGAGAGTAACACAGCAGCATGTCATTTTGGTCCAAATATAGGATAAGAAGGCTAATGCATTAAAGATAACCTGCAGAGACAAACTTGCTCTCAATCAAAGAACTACCACTATCAGAATAGTAATTTCTTTCATTGCAACAACATGGTTCACACACAAAATACACAACGCCATTCTTTATCATTCATTCCTAATTGCTAGTGAAATAAATAAAGGAGAGCAACTATTGCATTATAAATTAAGAGTCACAGAACAAGTTTTTATGGAAAAGCAACATGATAGTAACACAACGCTTTTGTTTTATCTAGCATGCAACAACTCTTGATGCAAAAGAGCTCAACAAAAGGAAAGTATAGTAAATGAAAACAATCATCTACTCATCTAGCTTATGACTTGATAACCTAAATAAAACAAAGTAAAATTACACACACAATAGCCAAGGATGCTAATCCACTGCAATTCATGGACCGTGTGCATAGATATTTCACATCAAGTATATGCATACATCCATACCCATGTTTAATTAAAAAAATACAAACAATTTGGGGTTCACCTGCAATATACAGATTTAAATTAAAAAGAATGAAATCTATACAAAATAGATAGAAATATATTTACTTCGAACAACACTTACAAGGGTCAGCATTTCTTGCAGGTAGCTCCTGAATGGTGTTTGCATTGCCTAAGAAAGTTCAACATAAACACACAAAAACCCATTAGACTTCAAATTAACATCAAATAAAACATAATGCATATGTTTATAATACAAATAAAAAACAGAAACAACAACATCAGGCACGACCAAATACGTTTATAATCCAACACATATGGCCACACCACCACGCCTCATCATGTAATCACACACGAACATCATCAACACATGTTCCACAACAAATAAGTCTGAAACCATAAGATGCAGAGTAAACTAAAATACCTTTATTTATTTATTTAATAAAAAATTCAAATGATATGAAAAAAATCCAAATATAAATACCATTAATCAAATTCAGTAAAATACTAAGAAAATATAAATATCATTTAATAACAAAATTGTAACGGCAATTAGTAGTTAATAAATAAGTAAATAATAAACCTGAAGGTCGTCAGAGAGATACTCGTGCTTCAAGGAAAGGTCCATGGCACGCTTCAGTCGCTGATTACGCGCGTCGACGACCTCTCTCGGGAGCCGTTTAAGCGCCTCCTTGATATCCAGATCGTAATACGGGTCGTACAAATCATCGTATCGGAGCCCTAAATAAATCCAATTAAAAAAAATTATATATATATATATATATAAAATAATAATTCTTTGAATTGGTAACTGATATTGAGTGAGAAGAACCTGATTAGGGTTTTGAAAAAAAGAAGAAGCAAACGGAACTGACCGTATCTGCGAAGGCGAGAGGAGACAGATTTCATGTGTTGTTTGGCGAGCCAGTTCTTTCTTGGATCTAAGAACGCCTGCAGCAACGACGCCATTTTGGAAGGTTTCTGTATTATCTCTCTCTTGCTTGCTGCTGCTGCAAGTTTTTCGGAGCTCTTTTCTCTATGTTTTTTTCTTCTTCTCAATTTTTCTGGAAGAATCGGGTAAAGTACGTAGGAGATTTTGTTGGCCCGATTTTTAATTTGTTTACATGGGCTGAGTGAGCCCATTAAAGAAAGGCCCGCGTGTAATTTTTTTGTCCATTATCTTCATTAAATACTAGTTCTCAGTTCTCACCTCCATTTTCTTTCTTTCTTTTTTATTTATTTTAAAATTTTGACTGCTATATTATTTACAAAATGAAAAATAATAACTTTATATTTATTTTAAGTTATGGATTATTTATATTTAAATATATCATTCAATAATATCATTTCTATTTTCTTCTGCATGTTAATTTTGTAATTGAGTTTTTTGATTACACTAAAAAATATTTTCAAACTCTTTTTTTATTTATTTATCATGCAATAATCAAATAACATATTATCATAATTTATTTGAAATTGAATTTACAAACTCTTAACACAAGCAAGGTTCTTTATGCAAAGGTAAATGAGAGTTTCAAGAAGCACCTCAAGTCAACAACTCTTTATTTTAATATAAGAAAATATCATTTTTTGAAAAATATATTTTGTAGGTCTAGATGAACGAGTAAAACTCCAATTGTCCTAAAATCTTACAAGAAATGCACAGCTTGACTCAAATTCAGGATTTGCTGTGTAGATTGCAAATCTTTTGCCATCACACTATGCCTTTTAGGACAACAACAATAACTCTTATTAATAATTAAAAAAAAACTATTCATTAGTTTATTAAATCATAAAAAAATATAAGAAACTTTTAAAAGTTCACAACAAGCAAGCTAATATCAAAAATTGAAATAAATCATTTAATTGAATTGAAGGTAAGAGTAATAAATAAATCAAAAGGATATGATAAAAGCATTAGAATTATGAAAATAAATTGCATAAAATATAAATATCTCATAAAATAAACTACATGAAAGATAAATTACAAAAAAAAACCTCTATATTGAAATGGGGTAGTAGAACATGATGAAAAACTATGAGGCATGTCCTTTAAATACTAATTATTATTATAAAATCTAATTCTTGTCCTGTAATATATATAAAAATAAATTCAAATTCGGTGTTTAACCAAAAAGTTATCAATCAGAACATTAACTCAAAATATAGTATTGTTATCACTGTAGATCTATTTATTGTATGTTTCTCCTAGTTATGATAGTGTTTGGCTCTACGGTTGAACCTGTGGTTGAGGCTCAGCCACAGAGTCAAATATATGTTTATCTAACTGGAGCCACTAAAATAGGTGAGACCATGAGAGCATTGACTAAAGGCATATTTGATATTGCAGTTGTTATTGTGGTTAAAGTTTAAAAAAAGTAGTTTCATGAAAAATATTTTTAACTGCGGTTCATAACTAAAATTGAAGTATTTGGTTAAAACTGTGGTTGAGTTTGAAGTTTAATGAAAATTAATTTTATGTGTTTGGTTATCATGCTTTTTATATTGTTGTCAACTTGTGAAATTACTTTAAAAGATACACACACACACACGTATTGTTTTTTTAAATATTGTATATTTAATAATAATAATAATAAAATATAATTCAAGTAAATTAGACAATTGTTTTTATTCTCCCATCAAATTACTTGTAAATATATCACGAACTAAATTCATACATGAAAGCCTCTACGATCCCTTGTTTTTAATCAAGGAACAACATCTGGTGTTATATCATCAGGAACAACATCTACGATCCATATCGAGTTTCAGGATCTCTATCTACATGTTATAAAGATATAATTCCAAAGCCAAATCAAGTTGCAAAATTTTGATCCATAATCAATCGAAAGCAGCAAGGTCCTATAGTGAAACGAAATCACATATCTTTCTCTTTCATCAGGGTTGATCTCTATCTATATATTTTTTTTAAAAAAAATAAAATTTTTATATATTTTTTAAAAATCAATATGGGCCTGACTCAACTAAATAGGTTGGCCTAGCTAAGGCTGAAAGACCCAACTTTACTGGACATGGGCTAGGCTGAGAGTACGTCTAGCCCAAGAGGTAAAAAATAATGAAATAGTGCGCTACACCATTCGTGTCTTGCGTGAACAGTAATAGGGTGGCCGACGATGATGAAAAGCTCACTTGCCGATGCCGACGAGTAGAGGAGATTGAGGTAGTTATTCATGTGGTGGTGACATTGGAAATGATGGCTTGTGATGACTGAGAGGAGTGGCAAAAGCTTGCCTCTGTGTTGTGCCGCCGCTTCTATGCCAGGGCTTGCTACTGGAGGTCACGATGGAGTTTCTAGCGTGAAGAAAAAGTTTTCGATGCTGAATGGATGATGGTGGTGCAATCTGGGATTGCTGTTAGAGGAGAGAAAGAGATATGCTGGTGACTATAGAGAGAGAGAAAACACCAGTTGACTGTCGAAGAGAGAGGGAGATGCTAATGCTTCTAGTCCTTCACCATTTCTTGCTTTCAATTAACCTCGGCTAGAACAAGAAGATGTGAATAGTGAGGGAAAAGCAAATGTGTAAATTGTGAGGATGCAAGTTATAAAAACTAAGGAAGACGATGATTTTACTAACTAGGGAAGACAATGGTTTCACCGAAGGGTTGTTGTCAATAAAAAATGCATGGTTTGTCCCCTTGCATGAAAAAAACAGGCGAGGTTCAACACGCAGGCTTTCAAAAACACTTTTAAAACACAATGTCAAACCATCTTAAAGCCTTTCGTAGCAAGGCAATGTCCCTAATTTCACAGTATCATGGCCAAGATTATGATGGTTGATGACAACGTCGTTCCTTTCAAGAGAGAACAGAATGAATTGATGCCAGAAATGCAGGATTCTTTTTTCATTGAATTTTTTATAGAATTGAAAGATTATTTCCTGATAAATCAACAACAGCACATGTGAGAATCCCTAACAGTGCACAAGCACCACAGATTAAGTGTAGAGTTCCTTCATCTGAAGACAAAATACAACAACTTCCTCATAATTCAAAGATGCTTATGCCTGTTATGAAGACCACTTATTTCATGTCCCGTAAGATCAGTCGAGGTACACGCAATCTGTTCAGATAATTTTTTAATAAAAAAAATGCTTGTGCCTGTCGTCTTTTGATTTTGAGACCCTTTCTATATACCATAATGGAATGAGAGCCGAAGCAGAGAAGAAATGGTGGAATCCGGTTCGGTTGACACTTTCTATATACCATGTCGGAATGAGAGCCGAAGCAGAGAAGAAATGGTGGAATCTGGTTCGGTATATACCCAAAGAATAAGGGTTGGGGTCTTTAATTTACGTGATCGACCTGCATGTGTATAACGAGGTCAAGTCATAGGTTATGTTTTTAACTAGATTTCGATTTAATCATTTATAAATATTGCAGTGGAGTTATTGACTGGTCGGTTTTGCACGCGCTTTGACTAAATATTTTGGAACATAACCTATTTTGGCCTAAGGAATCGTCTTCCCGTGCTATATCTATTTTTTCAATTTTATCCGTCGTTTTTATTTATTTTTATTTTAATATTAATATAAAACTTCATCTTTATTCTTTTGATTTCTACCTTTTATATTTTGATTCTTTTCTTGGTTTATTTTATTTTTTAATTTTATTTTATATTAGATTTGGTTCTAATTCTTTTAATTCCTCTTTATTTTGGCCTTTTATTTTCAATGATTGAGAGTTTTCTTGGTGATGTTTTTAAGTTTGTCTTCTATGGGATGGATAATGGGGTCTTTAAAAATATCTTTTCTTCAATTTTATCATTTAATATGATATTATTCAGCCTTAAACTTTATGAGTTTTATTATTTTGTTTTTTATGAGATTATTTCAATCTCATTTCTGAGTCACGAGGTAGTCAAGTAAACCCGAGTTGACTTAATTTATTTCCCCTTAAATTTGTGTTTTATTATTTTGTTTACTTGAGAGTTGACTTTTATTATTTTATTTAGTTTTATTTATAGGGTTATTAAACCTTGCATAAATGGGCCGTGAGTTTGGTATGCTAACTAGAATAAGATTTTTTTTTTAATTTGTCCTTTATCATTTAATTTGCTATTAATTGAACTTCAATTGTTTTTTTTTTATTTCTCTTCGCAAAGTTATTCTATTATCATTTAATTTTTTTTATCACCAAATAAATTTGTTAAGATCTTTGAAAAATATATACAGGGTATATTCATATCATTGACAAACATTTTTTTTATTAGTCATTGTTTTTTTTATTGCTAGGTTTTTTTTTAATTATTATATCATTAAATTAATCAAGCTTCTTTAATCTATTTGAATCAATTACCCGGGCTCCAAACTTTTTTTACTCTTTTAAAAACATTATTATTATTATTTATTTTACATTAAGAAAAAATTGATTAAGCAGGCCACCTACATAGTCAACCACTACTTACAGTCATCCTGTCGGTGAGATATGTATGTGAGTATTTGGCACTGCAGCTAAACTTATGATTGCTTGTGTTTTTTTTCTTTTCATTTTAAATAATTGTAGTTTTGTGTTTTTAGATTATTTTAATGTGCTGATGTCAAAAATAATTTTTAAAAAATAAAAAAAATCATTTTAATATATTTCAGTACAAAAAACAATTTAAAAAACAACTATAACCGCACTCCCAAACATTTACAGTCGCAGCTTTATATCTCGAACATAATGCTGCATGCATGAGTAACTTTTGCTTTACAATACAAAGAAACGTGAAATATCCATCAGAGGAGTGCTAGGGCAGCCACTCAAGCTGATCCGCCTCTAGTGGCTGCACTGTGGCTCATAAATTGAGCTGACGGCGGAGCCAGATGTCGCTGCTCCATCGGCCGGTATCCACACCAGCTCACTGTGACTGAGATGGAGTGGCCGGCCCTTCTGTGTTTGGATGGAGAGGGGAAATCATGTCCACGACATGTTTTTCTCCTGATTGGAGGCCTCGGCGGTGGGAGACAGCATCACCTTTAACATTGATTTAATCATGTTTGACTGAATGCAGACAGCTTTGTAAAATTGATGGCCCATGAAAGATTTAAGGATCCGATTTGTTGTTTGCCTTTGAGAAAAGTGTTGCTTCACACACAAATAATCACAGCAACTATCGACCTGGAAAATGGGGGAAGAGTTTGTACTTCGTAATAAAAAAGGAATTGCATTTGTCCCACGTTTAGACAGAAAGCTCTCTCCAAAGTGTTATCATAATTAAGGGTCATGTGGGGTTTCAATTTTCTTTTTATTTAGAATTATTCTGAATCAACGATGTTATTTTTATATATAATATCGTGTCTTCAGTATTTTGGTGAAATATGCTTTTTAAAATTATTTATATTAGAAAATAATATAAATAATATTTTGGGTCTCATCTAATATATTAAGCTCGTAGGTAAAATATTTTTTTAACATGATATCAAACTTTGATGACCAGCGATCATGAATTTAAATCTCACAATCTTAATTCTATTTGATAAAAATTAAGCATAAGATAGTGTGTATATGTATACAAGTTTCAAATTTAAAGGGCTTTCACTTGAAAATGGGTGTTAGAGAACAATATAAATTATATCCTAAAACCTCACCTATTAGTTTATATATATAATTTTTAATATCAACACATCAATGCTAGAAAATGATATAATCATATTTTGAAGTCTCACTTAACAGTTTAAGCTTTTATGTGAGATAATTTCTTAACATGGTATCAAAGTTTTGTTGACCCAACGGTCACGAGTTCAAATCTCACAACCTCCATTCTATTTGATAAAAATCAAGTAAAAGATTGTATGAGCTTATACAAGTTTCAAGTTTAAAGGGTTTTCACTTGAGGGGGTATGTTAGAGAATGATATAAATCATATTCTGAGTCCTCACTTAACATATTAAGTTTTTAGGTGAAATAATTCCTTAACAATCAAAACCTTTTAAAAACATCTAAAAAAAGTTAATTTAATATTTTTTTAGATGAAAAATATTTTTTAAAAATAATTTCTAACGCAAAAAAACAAATTGTCATGGAGAACTTTATAGATTTTAAAAAATTAAAGAGTTAATTAAAAGGGCATGCTTTAGACACAACATCGGGCAATCAAGTTTCATAACAATTCAACATGCAATGTCATGGCTTGGACCCGCATGATAGATTTCGAATCAACATCTAATTGATAAATGTTTGGAGAAAATAATAGTGCTTACTATTATTATTGTAAAGCAAGTTAATGATATGAGAAATTATTGTAAAGCTTTCTATTGAGTGCATTACTTCAAAGCTTCTTTTGCTTCCTAGTGAGCCACCAAAAAAAAATTGATTTGATAGGCAAAACTTTAGTAATAGTTGAGAATTTGAATCATCATTCTATTTTATTTTGCACATGTTAATGTTAAAGTTGTTGGATTAATTGAAAAATTAAAAATATATCTTTTGTTGTGAGTACATAGAAGGTTGGAGTAGAGTTCATAGCTCGACTGAATGGGTTGATTTAGAACTCAAACGAATGTAGTTCCTCATTTAATTTGATGTTATTGGCCATGTTAAAGCTCTATTTTACTTCTTCAAAACAATATTGTTATAGCTTAACCCTTCAACTAACTCATGATTTGAATCTTAGATTAGGTTTAAGTCATAAACAATTTAATAGTCTTAGGTTGAAGATGATTCTAAGATAAAACAATATGAGTGAAGTTACTCATTTATAAAGAAATTTGAATCTTAAAATATTTTACTTGTTGAATTTAATTTAATTTATAAGCAAAATTGAATCTAATTGTTTGGAATAATATATTATATAATGTAAGAATAGTCATGGTGGATGATAACTGTTGATTGAGGTATGAACTCAAGGATGAGTTTATTCCAACTACGGGAGATTGATGCAAGAGTTTTTTTTTTAAATAAATAAATAAATATTTTTCTTAGTTATTTTTTATAATTTTATATTTCTATATTGTATTATTATGCTTTTCTATTTAAAGAAATTATTTTTCTCATTCAACATTATTAGGGTCTTTTTAGTTTTTTTTTATATAAAAAATTGTGATAGTTTTTTTGACAAGAAAATACTAAGATAAATAAAAATTAAAATTTTTAATATATTTTATGAGTAAATTTTCAGGAGTATCCAAGATATTAATGTAAATTTGGAGATAATTCTGTTTCAAAAAAAATCTAAGAAGTTATTCTCATATCATATGGCATGAAACAAAAGTTTTTTTTTTTAGAAAATAATATTTCTCTTAGTTATTTTTATTTATTTTATATTTTGTAATATTATCGTTTTCTATTTTAAGGGAATAATTCTCTTTTTTATTTTTCATATTGAGTATCATTAGATTTTATAAGTTTTCTATATATAAAAAGTTGTAATAACTTTTTAGCAAATGGAGATTAAGATGAATAATATATAAGTATTTTGAAAGCCTCCCGGTATTTATATGCTATTCTTGATTGATGATGGTTTTGACTTGTAATAAATTCCATTAACTTTTTTCTTTTGTTAATTTCAGGTGGTATTTAAGCCTAATGATTCTTAGTGTTTTTGGTTGGAAGTTGTACAAGATGTGTATAATTCATGGTGGTTAATTGTTGTTTATTGTTGAATAATCATAATTAGAAAATATCATTAAACAAGATGTGTTTGTATAGAACATTAATTAGTGTGTTGTTTTTGTCGATGTTAGTTATTGTTACTGAAAATCTTTATGATTAGATTCACAATTGGACGAGTTGTATAAACATGTTATGTTAGAGATCCATGATAGAGTAAGCCACAAAAATATGCTATGTTAGAGATTTATAATATGATGATTTACACAAAAATATAAAGGATCTACAATAAGATAGAACTCAATGACAATTTTTTCTAGCTCGAGATTGATGCAAAAGTGTTTTTTTAAAAGAAAAAAAATTCTTAGTTATTTTTTATTTATATATTATATCATTTCGCTTTTATGTTTAAAGAAAGTATTTCTCTTATTCAACATTATTAGGGTTTTTTTTAGTTTTTTCTATATAAAAAATTGTAATAGCTTTTTGATGAGAAAATACTAAGATAAATAAAAATTAAGTGTTATAAAATCTTGTATGTTTTTTTTTTTTTTTCCAATCATAACTTTGGCATGTGATAAATAACAAAGAACATATTTCAGCCTTGTTTGACTTTGCATTTTAAAAACATTTTTGAAAAAAAAATAATTATTTTTATTTTACTATAAATTAAATATTTTTGGTTATTTTAGATCATTTTAATGTGCTGATATAAAACATATTTTTTTTATAAAAAAAATATCATTTTAATGTATTTATAAATGAAAAACATTTTAAAAACTAACATCAACCACATTCTCAAACAGTCACTTAAACTTCTAATATTAACTGCCATATAAATTTATCTATTTCGAGTTCATAATAATAATAATAATAATAATAATAATAATAAAAATTATATATTTTATGAGTTAATTTTCAGGAGTATCCAAAATATTAATGTAAATTGGGAGATAATAAAAAAAACTCTTAATCCTATTAGACTTTGTTGGTATTACAAACTCTGTATTTTGCTTCTAATTTGAATTAAAACACGGCATCGATCTCTATCTACATAAACTAATCCTCATCTATCCACTCTATTTTCGGGAAGATACCTAATTATTTAATTATAAACACATTGGTAATAAATAAATTACTGTAATTGATTAATAAATTATTTAATTATAACCATGGGTAATAAATAAATTACTGTAATTGATTAATAGTAAATTTAGTCACGTTCAATTAACAAACTCTATTATTGATGGAGGAGGACAGTTAATTTTGGATATATTTAAATAAATTCTTGTGATGATTATTTTTTTACATAAATGTTTAATAATAATAGCGTGATATTAAATTCATTAAATCCAGTTTAAAGTTTAAATAAAAGATTTACCAAATTAATTTGGATTGAATTATTTATAATTTTTTAAAATTAAATTATATTTTAATTTGATTTGCCTAAGTACTAAGTGTTTGAATGGGTTGAGATTCCATTTAAAAGTTTTTTTTTATTTAAAAATATATTAAAATAATATATTTTTTATTTTTTTAAATTATTTATAATATCAACATATAAAAATGATTTAAAATACTATTTTTTAATTTAAAATAAAATATATAAATATATATTTTTTATTTTTTTTAAATATTTTTGAAATACCATGAAAAATATTGATTTAAGTTAAAATTATGAAGAAAATAATCAATAGAATAAGAATATATAGGTGTTAAATAGAAAATAATTAATCGAGTATAAGGCCTTAAGTTTGGAATCAGGAAAAGAAAAGTATTGGCGGATAAGCGTTTTAAGTGCAGGAGAAAAAGAAAGATTTCCGGTCAGGTAACAGAGGGCCGCTGACACCGATCCAAAAAACACTGAGAATACAGCACACAGCCACCCAAAGTTAGGAAGAGAGAAAGACCTGTAAACAATAACAACAAACAATGGAAGCTACTTAGCACAAATCGCTGTACCTGCTACGTACGTCTTTACAGGAAAGAAACAAAGTGAAGGGCGTTGCTGGGCTCTTGTTGTGTTTTTTTTTTCTCTGCAGGTTAAGTTTTCTTGATTTTAACGTAATTTGAATGAAGAAGAAGAGGGTGTTGTTCTGTGGGCAAGGAGGGCTGGAAAATGGAAGCTTTTACGGAAGTGAACAAGGGACTAATGGAGTACGTGACAGAGGACGTGATGAGTTCTCGGGAGACGATGCCAGCCATTTTAGCCTTACCGGCGAGATTCTCCCTTCTCTAGGTGCCACCGCCCGTAGCAACCGCCGTGTCATTCTCTGTCGTTACATTCTCTCTCCATTCGACCCTCGCTACAGGTTATTGCATTAGTTTTTTTTTTTAATTATGATATGATAATGAGAGAGGAAGCTAGTTATTTTGAATCAGAAAGAAAGATGGCTTGGAATTTCAAACTCCATAATGAAAAGAGAGAGAGAGAGAGAGAGTGGTTTTGGAATTCAAAGATTTGTAAAACCTTGGTTTTACAAAAACAATCCAAAACCATGATGGTCCTACACTTATTAAATCTCATGAAAATATGAAGGCTCACATCTTCATGCATAGGATAGAATGTGGGCTAAAACTGTTGTTGCAATGATTCCAGTGGGTTTAAATGGCCTACATGAACAAGGTCGGCTCATCATTCATCCTATCACTAATTTTGAGATATTATGTGGTTGGAAAGTGGCTCTGAATTGTGATATTTCTCAATGTAGTTGAATGGCAGGTTTTGTGATACCCTTCTCTATGTATTTTCTTATAACAGAACAATGAATGTTTAATGTTTGATAATGCAGATTATGGGATACTTTCTTGGTATTTCTAGTTTTCTACACAGCATGGGTGTCTCCGTTTGAGTTTGGTTTCCTTAGCAAACCCAGTGGGGGTCTGGCCATAACAGATAATGTTGTCAATGGATTTTTTGCCATTGATATTATCTTGACCTTCTTTGTTGCATACCTTGACAAAAGTTCTTATCTACTAGTTGATGACCGAAAAAAGATTGCTTGGAGGTATACAAAATCCTGGTTGGTCCTTGATGTTATCTCTACAATCCCATCTGAGCTTGTCAGGGAAATATTGCCTGATAAACTTCAGTCATACGGGTACTTTAGTATGCTTCGCCTCTGGCGTCTCCGGCGAGTTAGTAAATTCTTTTCAAGGTAATTACATGCTATCTTCAACATTTTGCTTCTTTTACAGCTGCAATTGAATAATTTATTAAGCATTGTCCTCATTGTTCTCATTACATCAGACTTGAAAAGGATAGGAACTACAGCTACTTTATGGTTCGATGTGTGAAGCTCATATGCGTGAGTATATATACTCATTAAAAACTCAATGTGGTAATTTTCATAAAATATTTGAGCTTCCAGAAAAAACTACCCGTCTTATAGGATCATGATGTAATTGTAGGTTACTCTATTTGTAGTTCACATGGCCGGTTGCTTCTTCTTTCGTATTGCTGTAAATTACGAGGATCCAAGTAAAACATGGATCGGATCCGTCTGGGAAGATTTTCATGGAGAGGGCCTGTGGATTAGTTACGTCAAATCACTCTACTGGTCTACAACCACGCTGTCTACCACTGGATATGGTGATTTGCATGCTGTCAATCCGCAGGAGATGATATTCGTCATGTTCTACATGATGTTTAATCTTGGACTGACATCGTATTTGATTGGAAACATGACCAATTTGGTTGTCCATGCCACCTTCCGAACAAGGCAATTTGTGAGCAACTAACTTATCTTATGATCCGTGTTTTGATTGCTTAGCAAGCCTGCAGTAGATTTTGTAACTGATTAAATGAATTATCTCTGTCGTAATCATTTGGTTTTCAAGTGTCTTAAGAGTTTTTTACTATTGACATTACTTGTATGGAATTTTTAGAGAGATACTATCCAAGCTGTCTCAAGCTTTGCACAAAGGAACCGCCTTCCGATTCGGTTACAAGAACAGATGCTAGCTCATTTGAGTTTGAAGTACAGAACCGACTCGGAGGGATTGCATCAACAAGAGACCATTGGTTCTCTTCCAAAAGCGATTCGATCGAGCATTTCTAACTATCTCTTTTATTCACTTGTGGATAAGGTGTACTTGTTTCGCGGGGTATCAAATGACTTGCTCTTTCAATTGGTAATTCTTTTACTTCATCTTCTTGATGGATTATAGAAGAGATTTTGAAGCTTTTTCCAGTTTTGGGGGTGGAGGAAGCCGTTAAATGTGTTCTTTTGATGTTTATTTAGAAGAAAAAAAACAGAAAGATTATGTCCTAATGTTGGCCACTCATATTTGTATATCTGTTTTTTAGTTCTCTCTTTGTAACTTGAAATTGTTTAATATTGAAGGTCACAGAGATGAAAGGTGAGTACTTTCCACCCAGAGAAGATGTAATTTTGCAAAATGAAGCTCCAACAGATTTGTATATATTAGTCACTGGCGCGGTGGTAATAACTTAAACTCCCTTCCCCACCCTCTTCATGTTGCATGTGGTTTCAATTTATGATAGGTCAAGAATATAAGACTTCAATATGCCTCTCTGGTGTGAGCATATCTTGCTCGGAGCCCATTAATTGATTTGGAGTGACAGTCTTTCCCTTTGTGCGACTTTTTTGGAACTCAGATTTCCATTTTCTAGGGGACATTTTTATGTACTTGCTCACAATTCTACTTTTTTTGCAGGAACTTGTCGTGCACAGGAATGGAATAGAGAAGGCAAGTTCAGTGATTTAAATGTTTCTAATTTCTTTCCACCAATTCCATCAGCTGTATTGAGCTAGAAATTAAATTGGAGCATGCTTACCATGATAAATAATCTGCAATTTTTCTAATTGAAGATTGCAGGTTGTTGGTGAGGCTGCAACTGGAGATGTAATTGGTGAGATTGGTCTGCTATGTTACAGACCACAATTATTCACTTTTCGAACCAAACGGTTGAGTCAGCTCTTACGTTTGAATCGAACTGCGTTCTTAAATATTGTCCAATCAAATGTTGGAGATGGGACAGTAATCATGAACAACCTTCTTCAGGTCAGCAAACGTTCTTAACAGCAACATTTCTCAAACACTGTCACCATACATAAATATTATACTGTCGTTTTCTAAAATACTTCCTATCTTTAGTCATTGGTTATTTTTCTGTAATCAACCACTTGTTGTCATAATTAAGAATAGGAACATGGTGTTAGAGAATAATATAAATCATATTCTAGGACCTTACTTACAAGCTTGAGCTTTTAGGTGAAATAGTTTCTTAACATGGTATCAGAATCTTGTTGACCCAGCGGTCACGAGTTCGAATCTCACCACCTCCATTCTATTTGATAAAAATCAAGCACAAGGTAACGTGAGCCTGTGCAAGTTTCAAGCCCAAAGAGCTTGGAGGAGGTGTGTTAGAGAATAATATAAATCATATTTTGGGGCCTCACTTACAAACTTCAGCTTTTAGGTGAGATGGTTCCTTAATACATGGTGCTATTTTCATCACCATTATCTTATGTATCGATATTCATAACTTCTTTCACTTTTTGATAGAATGAATGAGATTTTGGTTTTCAGGCATATTTAACAACATGCTTTATGGTTTGAAACCTTATTTCCTTCAAATATAACAGAAAAATGCATGGAGAAAGCCATTTGGTAATAATTTGCTGCTTGTAAAAAATCTGTCGTGTTTTTTGTGACGTGTAACGTGATTCGACATGAACATGAGTGCTTCCATTATGTTAATTTGGGTTCTGTGCTGAAATAGGACATGATTAAACTCCATTCCAAATGCTTTCATGACATAACTCAGAAATTTGAAATTCAATACCACATGTATTATTAACAGATGCTAATTCTTAAGACAGTTTAGGTACTCGTTGTTAAATAAGAATATATTGTCTCAGTCATACCTCCTTTTGTGGTTGATGCAGCATTTGAAAGAGCTGAATGATCCAGAGATGGAAGGAATTCTGCAACACACAGAGCACATGCTGACTCAGGGCAGAATGGATTTGCCTCTTACTCTGTGCTTCGCAGCAATGAGGGGTGATGATCTATTGCTGCACCAGTTGCTGAAACGGGGTTCAGATCCAAATGAATCGGATGAAAATGGAAGAACTGCGCTGGTGTGAAAATATTCTTTCATAAATATTACATGAATCTTGTACTCATAACTTTGTTGTCTTACCCGGGTTCCTTTATTGTATGGACTCGGAAAGCACAGCATATTGCTGCTTCAAATGGGAATGAGCATTGTGTAGTCCTACTTCTGGAGTATGGAGTGGATCCTAACATAAAAGGTATTGTTCCGACTCATATTTCCTCATCTGGCAAAATAAATTTAATGATAATTTGATTTTATTCTTGCAGATTCAGAGGGCAATGTTGCCCTATGGGAAGCGTTACAGGGGAATCATAAATCTGTATGTAAACTTCTTTCAGACAATGGTGCAACAATAACTTCTGGTGATGTGGGCCAATTTGCATATACAGCTGCTGAGCAAAACAACTTGGATTTGCTCAAGGAAATTGTCAAATACGGTGGAGATGTAACACTGCCTGCAAGCTGTGGAACTACTGCTCTTCATACAGCAATCTCTGAAGGCAATACTGAAATGGTTAAGTTCATCTTAGACAAAGGAGCCGATGTTGATAAGCCGGATCTCCATGGATGGACACCAAGGGCTTTGGCTGATCAACAGGGCCAAGAGGAAATTCAAGTTTTGTTCGAAAATAGGATGCAGACCAATAAGAAAACGGTTCCCACAATTCCAAAGCATCCCGGGGTGCCATATTTTAGGAAGCCCTTGGCAAAGTATAATAGTGAACCTACAATACCTCCATTTTCTTCTTCTTTGCGTCATGATGTTATGCCACCAGTCCCTGAAGTCTCATGGCCTGATAGACCTCGAAGGAGAAGGGCAGACAATTTCCACAACTCTCTTGTTGGGATGATGTCAGTTGCTAGTACTGGTAAGAACGCATCTATTTTTGCAATACCTTAAAATTTCTTAACACCAACACATAATTAAGATTTCTGATGTAAAAATTATAGTGGTCATACATGGAAACCATGTGTTTCACGTCACGAAAATCAGGATAGTTGTGAGTGATTGAATTACACAAGAAAATAGAGACCACACTGTCAATTGGGAAGTTTGTAATTAACATAGTCCTTGAAAAAACAACTAGAAACCATCCAATTGCTATACACTCTAGAACAAGCAAGTCTCTTTCTTTGCCAACTTTTACTCAAAATAAACTCTAAATTTCAAATTTTGCAGCTGAGAATGACATAATTTCATCTCCGGCCAGTTTTACTGGCTTCCCAAGTTTTAACTATAGAGCCAGAGTGACTCTCAGTTGCCCGGATAGAGGTGAAGTTGCTGGAAAGATTGTCGCTTTACCGAATTCACTCCAAGAACTGCTTGATACTGGTTCCAAAAAATTTGGGTGCAGTGCCTCCAAGATTCTAACCAAGGAAGGTGCTGAAATTGAAGATATAGAGGTACTTAGAGATGGCGATCATCTTGTTCTTGTTAGTGATGCTGGCACTGAAAGTTAAATATGACAGATGGTTTGCGTTCTGAAGGTCAGATTACCTGCCCAAGATTCCTGGTGGGCCAATTTATTGAGATTGAAAGATGGTGGTCCTTGCTGTAGTCTAGCTTTGTCTTTATATCTTTCAACATTTTTTTCCGGATCATGTTGTATAAATAGGAGATCATGCTCACTAATCTCTGTCTCTTTCGTTTATCATGCTCACTAATCTCTGTCTCTTTCGTTTCCGTCTTCTGCCAATGATGAACTTGTTGTCTTCTTAGTCTTAGGGGGTCACCTGCAAGAATACCTAACAGTTTAGATATGGGGTAAACCTCTTGACCCGTGTCTTGTTAAAACTGAAAATTAAATTGTAAAGGGAATACATTATTCTGATGAATACTTCATTATTACAGAAACAAAAGGTCCTTACAAACAGGAATAGTCCTGGAAACAAACAGTCAGAAGCAACATACACTAAAAGTTGCTCCTACTGCAAATTTCAGCAATATTAGAATTTGCAGTGGTGTTTTTCAGAACTTTCGAATTAACTTATTACAGAATGATTTTCTTCACAACTTTATGAATACTAGAGCAGTTATCCTCATGTGTTCTTCTATTCTCTTCTGTCATATAGAGTAAAAATAGTGCATCAAGCATGCCTCATCGCGGTAGTTTTGAAAAAAACTCTTCTGAAAATAAGTCTCTGCAAAATGAAATTCAAATCTCCAATCACCTACTGACCTTTGAATGCTAAAAATCTGAAAAATGGAATGGCATATGCTCTTCATTCCTGGACAAGAAGTGATCTCTTTCTTCACTTGCTCCTTTTCAGAAAACACAGTTAGGGTTAACAAGCCTCCCAGTCTTACTATAATAGATAGCCTTTTCAAGATGGCTAACCAAGCCTGATCCCTCTATCGCAAATCTGCTCCAGCAAGCTTCTTCAATTGAAAACTCTATTAGGAGAAGGTTTCCAAAGTACAGAATCATCATTAGAAAATGATAGGTCCCTGATAATTTGTTGTAAAACAATAGGAATAGAGAGATTCTCTTCTGGTGAGAATGTACCAATTTGTTAACAAATCTTTTCTTAAGTTCAAATAAGGTTCTTGGCTTCTTATATAAGCCAATGCTACAACGTAACTGCTGAAAGAAATAACTGAATACCATAATAGCAACATTAAAATTAACAAATGCAATTAAAAAATAACAAGTAACTGCCACAATCCTCCCACGTTTGTACGTGGCTTATCACTAACCAAGCCTGATCCCTCTATCGCAAATCTGCTCCAGCAAGCTTCTTCAATTGAAAACTCTATTAGGAGAAGGTTTCCAAAGTACAGAATCATCATTAGAAAATGGGATAAACAACATCACAACTAGCAGCAGCCCAAACACTCTTAACATTTCATCAGACCTCTCATTCGGCCAGTTTCAATCACCATTGGAAATAACATCACAAATTTTAGCAGTAGAAGGCAATCTCAATTCCTGATTGATGCATAAGCCTCATCCCAGAAATCTTTATAAGGGGCCCTAAAGGATCCCAATCGTCCCACCACAGACATTCCTCCCGTTTCCAATATTGTCCACCAAATGATCTCAATTTCAAAATTTTCCTCCAATTCTAACAGCATTAAGTTGGAATGCTCACATTCCAAACACCCCTATACTCAAAAGATACATATGGCACCAAGCAATCCGTAAGGAACTTAACTTCAACAACAAACACCAGGTGTTCCAAGCTACGCGGAAGAGTTCCATTATTTTAGCTTTTTAACAAAATTGAATTACTAAAGAAGATGAAATGGCTGCTAGCAATGGACATTTCTAGCAGTAATCTTCTCTAGAAGTAGGTTTCGTTCATCATTAGCGGGTCCCATTAGTTAAAGGGGCACCCACATATCTGACTGGGAGAACGAACGTGTTAAAATCAGAGCTCTCTTTACCCTCACAGCTTGACTATCAGAGACGCCATCACAATAGGATTTACTCTTCCAGGGTTGGTGCAAGACACTCTTAATAACGGCCATAGCTTCAGTTTCTGCCTCTTGTTTTAACAAAATTTCCTTAACATGTAGGTCACTTGGGGAGAAAATCCCACCTGTATGGATTAGGAAATTGAGCAAGGGATAGACCATGAAAATCTAGGTGCAAAACCATGTCATAAGCAAAGTTGTCAATACAATTTTTTTTTAATTCAAATTTAAAAATAAAATTATTTAGAATTATGCAATTTAATTTAAAAAAAAAACGATAAAATTATTTTTATAAAAAAAATTATTAACATCTATAATACTATAAAAATTTCATCATCAATCTCGCAAAATCATTACATTCTCTGATTGTTCTGAAATTTTAATATATAATATATAAATATATCAAGAGACTCCTAGTAAAATTTCATCTTAATCTAATGGTCGGATTAAGAGATATAATTGATATTGTAACATTATTAATTATTTTAAAAAAATACTATTTTGGTCAAAATAGAAGAGACGAAATGAAACCAAAATATTTTGGTCAATATTTAATAAAAATATCCAAAACAGGCTAAAATTTAAATTGAAATAAAAATAATATTATTTTATCTTTTTCTTTTAACTATTACAAAATATTTCGACCGATACATAACAAAACGGGACAACTATGATCATAAGGGAGAGATCCTGGTGAGATAAGAACTCGTTTCAAGAGATATTCTCACTTTTTAACGAGTTTTCTTTTTTCTTTTTCGTTTTTCTTAAGCATATCAAAGTCCATGCCAAAACTATATGCCTGCCAGAGACAGCATTGATCTGTCTAGCGGTTTGAAAGCATGGAGCATATCAAAACAGCCTCAAGGCTCCATAGAGATTTAACTGATGGCAATTAGAGTACAAAGAGAGAATCTAGAAAGGTCAGGCCACTGTATATCCATGTCTAAATGAATATTGATTCAGCTTAATGTGATTCTGTCAATTGGGAAAACTAATTATAATGTAAAGGTGACCTTAAAAATGTGAAAGATTTCTACAATTTCTGATTATCAATCTGTTCAAGTAAAAACAATAGTACTGATAATAAAAAAATCACTAATTTCGCTAGGATGAAATGTGAGGGTTTCTGCATTCCTAATAGTATCCCTCTCAAACTTCTTTTTGGCTGGCCTTCTTTCTCTTCTGCAACAGATTCGGTTGTCGACACAAGTGATATTCTTCAACACTCTAGCTCAAAAGGCCCTTTGTTTCATCTTCTTTAGGACAAACAGAAGATCATAGTAATTATCTAGTATATCCTAATTGTTGTTGAGGTACTCATTGCATTCAAATGTCATCCTTATTCGTGTGGATAGACCTGTCAAGCACCGTATCATACTCCATCATAAGGATGAATCATTAAGATAAAGTAAACCAAATTATTTGAAGGGGATAAGTATTTCTTGCCTGATATTGAAGCTTAAAGTTCTGAGTTTCAACTCGCCCCTGTTGGTTGTCATCTCATCCAGTATCTCAGCATCATAAAAATCATCCTCACTCTCTTCAGAATCCACATCAGGTGGTTTTCTTTCCTGCACCAAGTTATCGTATGCATTAATGTGGATAGTAAGCTTAAGCTAGAATACGAAGCAAAATCATCATCAACTGGATTTTGGATTATATGCATATAGATTATAATCGGGTTGATATTTAACCAAAAGAAAATTGGGCTATAGGGAGAGAGTCGAAGCTCATCCAAGTCATTTCAAGGTCAAATGAGCAGAAATTCAACACGACAAGTCAAGTCACTTGCAGCATTCAAGGCGTTGTCATTAACCAAAAAACAAATCAACTAAAATAGTATGTTCATTTTCCTAGACACTAAAGTAATAAGCAATATATCAGGCATAAGTCTAATCAACCATATATAAGAAATTAGAAGAATGTACCCTGATGGAAAGGCTTCGGGTTCGTGATGGAGCACCAACAATTTCTTCATACTCATCAGCATCCAGTTCTTGCAGATGATGAGGTTGAAAAAGCTGGGGAAGGATGCGCTGCCTTATGCCAATAAGAAGGAAGAATGGTAGGGGGAACAATATTCCAGCTATGGGTATCCATGTCACTCCAAAACAGATCAAAAAGTAGACAAATTGAAAAATTGTGAAGATGGCAATTTGCTTGAATGGCACCAACTCCACAAATGAAGCATGAACACCTTCCAGGACTCTGCCCAACAGAACAATACCAAAAGCTAAGAAGTTAGGATAATGATGCTAAACTATGATTCATAGATAAATTTAACATCCTTCCATAACATTATGATCCGGTAAGTATCTATTGTTTTCATAAATTTAACATCCTTCCACTTTGTACTTCATATAAAATCTTTTTGACCAAATACTTGCTTTATATTGTCAGCTGTGACTGATATGTTGAAAAGTGTTCTCAGAACCAAGATGTTGTTGATTGCTATGGATGGAAAAATCAAAACTTCTTAGAACTAAGATTGTTCTTGAATCATTATCTTGGAGTTAGATAAGCAATACTTATCTTTCAGCATGCTTTCTCTTCTAATATCAAGTTGTATAACTTACTTGTAACGCCGGCTGGGAGTGATGAAGAGCAACAACATCCTTTCCCAGAACTGATTCCCTGGAAGACTATCAATAGCCATGTAGGCAAAGTATCCCCATAGAACCGACGTGGGTATGCTTTTTATCAGAGGCAAAGCACACATTGATATTCCAACAAGGATTGACTGTAACAGGTTGCTCATTCTCTGTTCATTAACTCTCACAGGCAAATAAGCATCAATGTGTTTCTCAGGATCAAATTTTTTTTTAGTATCCTCTTCATCATCAGATTTCATGACAGCCTGCTTTAAGTTCTCCAACTCCTTATGTACCGAAACATCCTGCAGCATGATTCCTGATAAGTTCAGAAAGGAACACACTTGCATACAAACAGATTTCAAGACACTGGCAGGGAGTAGGCTGCAAACTAACAAGCTTTGAGCACTTACTGGTGCAGGCGCATCCATTTCTATAAACACAGCTTGCATTCTTCCATAAATTTCCGAGTTGCTTGCCTTTTGGCCTATGCATTCCTTCGCACTCTTTACCATTTTATTTCGAATCAACTGCAGATCAAGCTCATATCATCTAAAAATCTAAGCAAACTGAACTTGATACTGACAAGTAACTTGAAAATGTCCTCAGAAGGTGCGCCATACCTGCCTCTTGAGAACTGCAAGACTCTTGGTGTGCATGGGGGATTGGGGGAGGACACCATTTGAAGGAGGGAGTCCAAGTAGCCCACAAATCAATGTCTGAAATTGTGATAAACAGGCAGCAAGTAAGCTGGATATATAGATAGGCTACAGAGGCTAAACATTAGATAGAAGAAACAGTCTCATGAATCTATCACATACCATAAAACCAAGCAACAAGACATCATAATGGTAAGCAGATGGATTTTTGAGATTGAACTCCTTCTGTTGTGCCATCTGTGAAGCTACGCTGTGGTCAAAAAAGTACAGTCCGGCTATCATAACAGCTGGTATTAAGGCAGCAAAGATGTATGTCAAAGGAACCTTCCCCATGTCCTGCAATTTGAGTGTGTGAAACACATTATTATAGATCACACCGGTAAGTTAAGGCTGGATTGAGGTTTCACCAAATACTAGGCCAAATAATTGTTCTGTCAAGCACTCCACAGACTCACAGCAAGAGAGGCCCCACAGCTGAGGATATGAATCCTGCAGTCTGAAGACTTCAAAACTAAACATTTCCGAATATCCTCGGAGATAAACTGCCCAATGGAAAAAACTTATCGCTTGATTATTACCTTTATTACTGTCCAATGGTACACTGATTCGGCATCCCAGAGAAGCGGGACATGAACTCTCCTAGGAACCCCAGAAGGAACTTCGCTGGGTCTGGCATAGGACAAAGCTGTCCACAACAAGACCATTAGGGGGACTCCATAATCTGCAATAAAACCTCGGAGCCACCCTGCAAGAATGGAATAAAAGATTAAGATAAGTTAATTAAATCTTAAACCAAGTTACTTCTGTTAATCATCCACCCGCCAAGCTGCAGCTCATTACCTGTGCCATATCGCCATGATCTTGCCCTTCGGCTTTTAAGGGCAGTGAACAATACACCCAATGAGAAAATAACAGAAAGCAATCCATTCGCATACCGCCACTGGAATTGGTACTTCTCTAGTTTTGAACTTTCATTTTTAGGAATATTGAATTCACTAATCACTCCCTGTAGTATAAAAAATAACATTGTCAGCCTCATTGTACAGCAAATTCTACCATGAAAAGAACAATCACAAACCAGTACCCTAACAGCCTCTTGAATGAAAAGAACCGAAATCAGCATGCCAAAAAGCTCCCCTGCTATCCTTGTAAATTTAGAGATGATGGTGGCTGCATTAAAAATTGCAAGAAGAACTAGCAGGAGTGCTGTCCAGACACAAACCCTGTGAAAACAGTTCAAAAATGAGAGAGGGAGGGAATCAATAACAGCACATATGCATATTCAATGACTCTAAACAACCCTCAAGTTTTTTTTTCAATTCCTTACCAACCAGCCCAAGCTAGAAACAATTTCTGCCCCAGCTCTTCCCTTCCTTTGCTAAAATTGTACAGATAGGTGTACATTATGACAGTAGGTTCTGCAACCCCTAGAATCAACAATGGCTGTCCACCTAAAATTGAGTGGATTATTCCACAAATAGCAGTTGAAGCTAAGGTTTCCACAGTACTCAAGCTTCCATCTAACATAAAACAAAACAATCTTCATCATCATCACAACACATGATGTACCTTAAACTATCCTCACAGTACATAAAATACATACATACATACGCGAGCACATATGCTGCTATGACTAGTTGGTTTTGACCATATTGATTCTATAGATTTTAAAATTAATCTTCCAATTTGAAAAAAATAAAAAAATTATTAGAGAACAATTACCTGTGTCTCTACTTAATTGCTCTCCAAAGGCAATCACAGGAAGTGCAGAAGCAAAGAAGATATAGAAAGTTGGGGCCAAAATTCTTAATCCTAAACAAAGTCCACTAATCCAATCATCCTTATAACATGCTGTTCTCCCCCTTGCATCTTTTATTATACCCTTGAATGGACTCTTCATGTTCTCCGTTTTCTAATGCGAAAAAAAAAAAAAAAAAAACATCAACCAAGGTTACATTCATCAGCTTTTTATATATAAAAAGAAAGAAGATAAAAAAACCAGTAGAGCACACGTGATAAATTTGAATCTCATTACCATAATAAATAAATATAAATCTAGAAATAAAAGAAATTCAACAAATCTTAAAATCACTTCTATAACAACCTCATTAATTCTCAAAAATAAATAAAAAGCATCCCTAAATTCACTAGCACTGAATGCATTTTGATGAAATTCTTCAACATTGTCAAGAAAATATTTATCATGGCATGTATGCAAACATGCATTATATGGTAGTATTCATCACTGTCTTTTATAAAACCAATAATGCATGAAAATAAAAAAGATATACAGTAAGCCATTTTTACCTGCTAAAGAAGCAAGAAAATTGAAGAAAATGAGGGAAACTTACAGTTCCGGAGGAGAGTTGGTGATCGGAATGTTGTCAACTGGGGCCTCGTTAAATTTTCTCTCTAAAACTCTATATTTTCCCTCTCTCTAGAGAGACGTTGTAGAGTAGTAGAGAGAGAGAGATTTGTGTCGAGGTGACAAGGAAGGAAGAAAGGAAGGTGTTTTTAGTTCCAAAAACCTCTGAGAGTTTGATAAGGCCCAACCTGGTTATGGGCCCTACATAATCGAGGGGATGGCCTACGTGGTTGAAACTCATTGGTTGTGTTGGTCGACCGGAGGAACTGTGTTTTTTAGCTCGTGTCGGTTTGTTTGCTGCTCTTCAAAGAACACAAATTCAACAAGGATTTGACTTGGTAGCTCCGAATTTATTTTTTTCTTTTTCTTTTTCTTTTTCTTTTTCTTTTTCTTTTTGGATTACCAGTCATCTTATCAAGTTTAATTTATATGAACTCTAAATTACCATTTATGAATTTTTAGTCCCCGGATATCGAAATGAGGTTTTATGGATGATTTTTTGGTGAGTCCTATAGTAATTTAATCTGTATTTTCTCGTTCTCAAACACATAAAACATGTTTTTTGCTCGAATCTCGGTTTCGATCGCAATACCAAACTGCTACTAAGTTCCTTGCTTTCCTGAAGCAATTATTTCCCTTAGAAACCAAACACAAACGCGATCGTGATGTTAGAGAATAATATAAATTATATTTTGGGACCTTAACTAAGAATTTAAATTTTTAATTGAGATGGTTACTTAACATAATATCAGAATGTTGTTGCCCTAGCAATCACGAATTCAAATTTCACTATCCTCATTCTATGTAATAAAAATCAAGCACAAGTATTGTGGGTCTCCGCAAGTTTCAAGTTCAAAGAGTTTTTATTTAAAAATATGCGTTAAATAATAATATAAATTATATTTTAAAACCTTATCTAAAATTTTAGATAAAATTGTTACTTTAAAACGTGATGCATTGTGAATGTTTGATTATTGGCGCAGGACTTGTTTCTATGGTCCTCAAGGGGTATGCCGTGGTGGCAAAGGGCTTGAGATTTACACAGTAGGTCTCGAGTTCGAGTCAGAACGTGCATTTCTTGTAAGAGCCTGGGACAGCCGGGGTTTTATTCACTCATCTAGGCCCACAAAATGCGCTTTTAGGGGGGTGTGGTTTCCTCGAATCCAAATAAAAAAAAAGAGAGACTTGTTTCTATGTCGTCTTGTTTTCTCGTGCTCATGCCATTATTCTTATGGCATAGAATGAAGCGAGTAAGAGGGTGTTTGGGAGTGTAATTGCGGTTGTTTTTTAAAGTGTTTTTTGTTTAGAAATATATCAAAATGATATTTTTTTTATTTTTTAAAAATTATTTTTGATATCAACATATCAAAATAATCTAAAAACACCAAAAATATTTTATTTAAAATAAAATAAATAAATAAATTAAATTTAGATGAAACACCAGTTGAAACGCTAGCTAAACCGGCACTAAGAAGGCTCATGAAACCGCGTGAAATTGAATCATCGATCGAAATTGGAAATATTGTAGAATGCGGGGGTAGGTTTGTGCTAATAGCTACCAACTTGGATTTTGTAACTTTGTTGGACAAATGAGAGAGATGACAAGGAAATGGAGGGCCCTCGAGGGCATATTTCCATATGATTTTCAAAGCACAGACACATATATAAACATGTTTCATGTGCTTACTCAATTTCTTGTTTGTTTTTAGGGAAAGAGAACCTAGTACCTGTCAAAACTCTTAGGTAGAAATCCCTGTGGGTTGAAAAAGAAGTGAACAAATACATTGATCCCAGATAGTTTATCTGTAAAAATGATAGTTTTTAATTTTTTAAAAATTATTTTTAATATTAATATATAAAAATAATATAAAAACTAAAAACAATACACACAGACAGAAGCTAGCATCAAGCATCGCCCCTTTTTTAAATACGAGCTGATGAGTAAACCTAACCCTGTCGCCCACCGGCTAGCGTTCATGTTCTGTCTGTGAACGTAGCAAATCTTGCAGCTTTTGAAAAGTTACTGGGCACAGATAGTATGGTAGGGTTTTGAGTCTAAACCTAACCAGATTTTTGCCACTTCATTTCAGTAATGGCTGACCTCAAAGTTTATTGCAGGCCAGTACTTGTAGCTTTCAAAGGATGATTTATTAGCTAGGAAGAATCATTTCCCAACGTCTTCTATGAACTTGACTGTTCTTTTTTCCTTGGAATATTAAATATATAAAATATTAAAAAATAATATAAATTATATTTTAAATTTCATATAACAGTTAAATTTTTAAATAAATAATATAAATTATATTTTAAGTTTCATCTAATCGTTTAAAAGAAACAAGTAATGTCCACATGCTGAGACATGTATTAACAATTTTTTTATTTATATTTTTTATTTACTAAAATATCAAAGTTAGTTGCTCTTACTCGGTGAAAATAACAAAAAAAATCAAAATCAAAACACATAAAAGTTTCTAAAAGAAAGCTTTAATTTTTTTTTTTTTTACACTTGGGGTATTTACCTAAATTAAAAATTAAAATTTTAGAAAAGGCCCTCCACCAATCTGTTATTACATATAGAAAAAACATCATAAAAATACCAAAACACCCCTTATTATTAGTGGATAAGACTTATTTTTTAAAGGTAATTTAGATATTTTAATGTATTTATGAAATAAAAGGACAAAAAATCTCCTCTGCACTTGCTTTAAAATGTATGATTCTAAGAGTACTGAGGTCATTTTACAATGCATAACATATATAAAAAACCCTGATTGAAATTATTAAAATACCCCAAAAGCTATTTAATTAGGTGGTTTTAAGAGGGGCAAAATGGGAAAAATACTGTGGACCAATCAAACGTTTTTTTCCATGTTTTGATATTTCTTATAATAATAATAATAATAATAATAATAATGTTTGATTCTCTTTAGGGATGAGTTCCCACAAATCATAAACAGAGAACCGTGCATGGGTGATAGTGCTTCATACTTTTTCTTTGTTTCCGTGCATGGATGTATTTCATGAAGAAAGAATCATCGAGGAGAAAACAATGAGATAAAGATAAATGCAGTGACAGATGCTCAAAATGCTATGAACATGTGTTTTCATTTGTCAATTTTATACAATTGAAAATCTAATTTTACGTTAACAATTCATAAACCAACTGCAGGTTACAGAAATAAAATCAGTAAAATGGCTTGTGCATCACCTTCCGCATCTTCCGTTTTCAGCTCTCTTTTCTGAGGCAGATTCGGCAAGAGCGTTGCTTCAAAAAATTGCAGGAGAAATTACAGGGTTTTAGAAACATGATTTCCAGTCAGCCCAGCAAGAGCAAGCTGTTCATATGGTAATGCATGTTCAATGTAATTGTCTTGTAAAACAATTGACCGCCACTGCAGAAGTCATGGGGCAAAAAAACCCCTGCGATTAGGACTGTTTAACTGAACATCCAGTTTCTAAATATAAGCCTATCATCATCATACAGGCATCAGTAATGGATTGACATTAATCAAAAAAATTTCTATGACTAAAAAATTACTCCATTGGCAGTGATCGTGCTTCAGGAAGCATACAGCATCTGTCTCTAGTGAGAACAATCGAATTAATATTATTTGTGAGTGAAATTATTGCCTTAGTTCTTCCATCAAGCTGCCCATAAGGGCATTGAACTGAGAAACATGGGACCTCGACTGTGACCAGAAAGGCATGATTTTCGCATAACTGTCTGAGAAAATATTAGTTTTAGTTCTTGTTATGAGAGAATCTGCACATAGTTGATTTTAAGATTATTTGATTGTACAACTCATGCTAGCAGGACAAGCTCCGGCTTTGGTTTCCTTTTTATCAATGGTGTTCTTCATTTAACAGAAAATAAAGCTTAGCCTAGCCTAGACATAAGCATTTGAAGCAATCTGCAAATTAAAGAATATGTATGCATTAATTTTAGAATTAAAACCATCTCCTCTACTTAAAAAGCTGAAGAACAATTAACCAGTCCTGAGTTCTCATGCATTGAGTTGTAGCCTAGCTTTGACATAAGGCCAGATCCTGAACAAAGCATATGCCTCAGCACATATATCTAAAATAGAACCAGGATAGCCAAGTTCAGTGTTACTGTGAATTAATGCATAGATTTGATAGTCATAGATGAAAATTCAAAGAAGATTTAAGTATAAGAATTCAACATACCATCCTGCTGGTTCTCCATTGCCTCAGTCTGCCGCTTATGTTCTGCACACTGATTTTCTTCAGTTATTACATGTATCAAGACAGGACCCATTGACTCCAGAATTGACACTTCTTGTAAAACACAAACTAAATATTCAACTTTAGCTGCTAATTCATATATACCTATCCTCTTGGTAACACCCTTGATAAGAAATAAGAAAAGAAAGGGCATTCTATATTGAATAAAAACGATATAACATATGAAGTTAAAGCAAGATTTATAATCTGACTGATTTCTGTTGTGCTCATTACTGCAATAGAGATTCTAAATTTACCCCAAAAAAATGTATCTTCAATTACAGAAAATTTTCATTCTCTCTGAGCAATTTTGTCATTTAATGGTCTAATACGAGCTAGTCATGTAAGCAAATGGAAACTACTGAAAGTACCTTAGCAACTTCTCTAAGCCTCCAGAATGATTTGCTTGACTGGAGCTTGCTTAGGGTACTAGATAAAGCATTGATTGAAGTCTTGGCGCACTCTTCAATCTTAGGGTGTAAATAGTGTCGGCTGTCATTTAAAATCACTATCATATTTGAGTCTAAATAGCCTGCATTACCCATTGCTTCATAGACCTGACCAGCCATAGTTGTGCCATTGCCAATGACTGCAGCAGTACATTCCTGCTTCCCTTGAATATCACGAGCAACTGCCATGCCTGGTGAGAAACTAATTAAATTCCATGTTCTAAGTTTATTTCTAATAGTAATACTGAAGCATATAAACAAGAGTTTTACAACTTGATTCAGAGCTAAGTACAGCATAAAAGCTAAAGTCAACAGCCTAAATTTGGACAGTTGAATTCATTTACTGACAGGACAGCACACTTACTAGTAATATTTCCAGGGTAATAAGCATGAGTGAAAGAGATGTGCTCGGTGGATCTATGAAATGCAGTGCAAGAACTTCAGGACAGTATGTTCATTCAGACAAGTAAGCAAATAAAAGTTGAGTGAAGTATAAGAAGCTGAGGACACGGCATTTTACCAAGTCCAGCAGAAATACTGTTGCATCGATGTCCTGCTCCAAACAGGTCACATTCACTCTCAGACCGAGATGTAAATCCAGAAAGACCATCCTTTTGTCTTAGCGTATGCATAAGAGATCTCCTTCCAGTGAGAATTTTATGTGCATAAGTCTGCTGATAAGAAACAAGGAACTAACTTAAAAATGGACCAGATTGTCACTCAAAACTAACCATTTCCATATACAAAAGGCCAATTTTTTGAATTACTCTTTGATCCAGACTCTGCTCACCCAGTAACATCAACAAATTCCCAATCCATGCCCATTCTAAAAAAATATAAATCAATAGTCATGCTAGCAGCCCCTGTATACGGCTGCACAGCACAAACAAACGAACAAACCCCGTTAAGCATGCTATTATCTGCTCTTTGATGACTGTGCAGTCCTCCATATAGAGCAGAATCAGCTGCAAATCTTACTTGTTCCCCAGCATCCCACAATATCTTGTCCACTGGAGCATGGAAAACATGGTGAATTGCAACAGTCAGTTCAACCGCCGCCAAACTGGCCTTAAAGTCTTTTTTTGTATTTGACATTATGGAAGACAACTTTGATCTTATTTCACTAGCTATTAGTTTCAGTTCCTGCATAGACCAATCCTTAACAGGTAAAGAAGCTGAAATGTCAATGGTAGGAAACATGTCTGGAAAATGGAGAAAGTTCATGACTAACCTTAATAGTTAAATTCTTCAAGTGGATAGGGTTTTCAACCACATCAAGCAATGGTGTAGCAATAATATCCGAAAATATATCATCAATATCAGGTAGAGCACGTATTCAAATAACACACCTGTATCAAGAAAAAACCTCCATAATTCAAAACATTAACTCTTACATAGTTTCATGCATTACTGCTATGACATTTGCATGTATCAACAAATTCTTTATATTATCTTTTCTATAAATGACACTCATCTTGTCTGCTCAATCCATTCCATTAGCAACGGAATATAATCAAAATTGTCAAAACAACACTGCCATATCGCAAAATAAACAGCCCCGAGTACATAATTACATTAATTCCTCTCTGTCCCCATTACATTACAGTATATTCAACAGGGTTTTTGTTTCACTTCTTTCCTGAAAAAATGGACTAATCAGTTGTGCGTATAATCTATAAAGACAATCTTTATCGTATACCTTGGAGTTAGTGGTGGAAACAGAGCTTGGATACAAGTTAAATCTTGATATCTCCAAATTATAATGAAAACTAGAGCTTGAAATCTCCAATCTGTGATCAAATTTCACATGAAAAAGTGAAGTGATTCCATATGGGTACTGAGCAATTGCAGTACCCATCAAGAAAAATAACAAAAACCCACCTCTCAAATTCAATATTTGTCCCAAAAAATACAAAATGATCAATGCTTGATTGCTTAAAAGCTCACTTAATTGAGCAAAATTTAATGACTTCAAATGTGTAAATGATTCAAGAATTTTGCCAATAAGACACGAGAAAATTTGCCAAGAAGGGTAATTAAAGAAAATGATTGGAATTCATATGGAACAATTGAAAATATTAATAAAATTTTGACAAGGAAAGTGGAGAGAAGAAAAAGGGAGCATAATATGAGGTTGTTATGGTATCAGCTGTTAGAGAAAGGCTTGCGAAGGACTGTCTGTAAGTGTTATTGAGCGTGTTTTTTACAATATTTTTATGTTTAAAAATATATTAAAATAATATTTTCTTAATTTTAAAAAATGATGATCGGAACCTGTAGAACTGATACAAGAGAATGCTCCTGCAAGTATTTAGTCTCGATCGACAGCTTAAGGGTTAAGTGGGATGAGCCATGCATTAGCAAACGAACTGGAAAACTATATGTTGCGTGAAAAAACAATGTAGACAACAACTGTTGCAGGGTGGGAAGTCCTTGAGTAAAATGCAGAGACTGTGAAGGTTCGATTGTGTTGCTTGGAGGTTGTGAATGCAACGGTGAAATTAAAGGAAGTAAATTACTAAAATGAACCGGCGAGAAAAAGAGAAATATAGTGATGTTCATGCATAATTTGCCATCTGGCTGAGCTGTTATGAACTGCTGCAAGGGTCAAATATTCATCTGGGTGACAGTCAAACGTCACAACAGCAAAGAATTTGAAAGGAAAGGTACCTGATCATGCTGAGGATGATGCTGAGGATGATGCTGATGTACTTTTCCAATAAAAAAAGGTAGTGTAAGAATATTTTTGTTAGAAATTTGTGTTCATATTAACTTTATTCTTTTATTCGATTTACACGTTATTTTTGTGTTCAAAATGCTGTTTTGTATTATTTATATTCCGAACATAAAATAGTGTTGTTGAAAGCAATTAGATTCAAATGGATGAATAAATTAAGCTAATTCTTTTAATTCTCCTCTCTTCTCTAGTCTCTCCAGCTTCTAGGACAATAAACGAAAGAACATGAGGTAATCTCGACAATTTGCTTAATTGTTTTGATGCGTACATATAAGAAATTGTCTTCCTTGTAAGAAACTTCTTGAAACAAATTATGGCTTCGAAGTCATCGATCGTTGCCTTGCGGGCAACATGGTTGCTCTGAAGTAATTATCTTAATCTATGCGACTCACCATTTGGAAGCTTCTATCTTAGGTAGGCGAGTACACGTTAGTCATGGCAAGATTAAAATTAAAGTATGGAAAACAAAACACGAAAAGGGAAGGTAGATTCACTATGTTACTACGTAAAATTATTATTGTTGTTGTTATTGTTGTTTTAATTATGTCATAAAAGATAAGGTTCTTATAATTTCAGACTCTTCTATAGAAAAACTATTTGTTTTTTTTTTTATACGAGGGAATCACGCCTCTTAAAAAACATATTTTGTGGGTCCAGATGAGTGAATAAAACTCTAGTTATCCTAAACTCTTACAAGAAATGCACGCTCTGACTCAAACTCAATATTTACTATGCAGATCTCCAGCTCTTTACTACCACGCCGGGATAAAAAAAAATTCACCAATGTAAGTTTAGATTGTTCCTTGAACTAAATTGACTATTCTGTAAAAAGAACTAAATTGTTCCTTGAACGTAAGATTTGATTTGAGTGCAGAATCATTGTTTTCTATTTAAGGCATATTCCACTAAATCAGTAAATTAGCCATATAATTTCCTATATTTAGCTTCCTCCCTCCTTCACCTTAGCCTCCACCCTCTTAATTTTAGATTTATTTTCCTTAATTTCTAGATATTGTGCTGTAAATAGCGTATAAATTCCTGCCTATATCTATATAACTTGGGTTAAAAATTCAGAAACCTTCAATATTTTTGTTGCAGAGCCCGTCCCTTCGATCAGTTTGATCATTTCAGGTATTCTTTTCTTCATATTCTCCTTCTCTTGATGTTTCTGCTGATCATCATATCGATTCTTTGGAACGTTGGTTAGTGTTAATCCCTTAAATTTTCTTGCGTCACGATGGATATCTTCGCAAACCCAGACATGAATAGAAAAAATCATCCAAACGCGAAGATTGTTCAGGACAAACCATCTAGCAGGTTATCAAGACATCCCATCACGCTCGATCTTTTTATTTTTATTTGTTTTCAAGTAATATGGTGCAGTGATAAAAAGCTTGATATCGGTATTACAGGTCTCGAATTCGAATCAAGACATACCCATCTTATAAGAGTTTGAAATCGTCATGGTTTTACTTGTTTAACCGGGTTTACAAAGAATACCTAAAAATGATGGAGTTTTATGAATAAAAAAAATATGTTTTTTATATTTTTTATGCAAAGAAATGGCACAGAAGACATTGAAAACTTCTTCCCAGGGACGGCAAATACTGCTTAGCCTCAGGCACCGGCCGGAACTTGCATCTAGCAGACAGCCGGCCGCTGCAAAGATTTAATTACCTTGTTCCCTTTACATGAATGTTTTCAGAGTTTATCTGTAGCTAGACGGCGAATAACGCGCGCGCCTTCGCGAAGGCGGCACACTGACTTGGTCGCATTACATGCAAGCAATAACTTCTGTATATATATCACTGTCAAATTGCATTCTCTGTGAGATATTTGTTTGCTTAATTTTTCCTACTTCACCTCACAGCTGTTTTACAAAAACATTTATGTGTTCTTAGGTGCTAGCAAGCTACATAAGTCCAATCCCAAAAAAATTGGAATGATGATATAGAATTTATGATCTAAATTTTGGGTTCGAGTCAGACTATGTAATTTTTATAAGAACTTGAGACAATCGAGATTTTATTCGTTCATCTATACTCACAAAATATGTTTTCTATAAATAAAGTTTCCTCACTTAAAAAAACATATAGATCTGGAATTACACTAATAGTTAAAAAAGGAAAGATAATAAGAAAATATCAAAAATATTTAATTTTTATTTATACATGCTAAAGAGTTGTTATGATTTTTTATATAGAAAAAACTAAAAAAGAAAACAAAATTAATAATAAATAGAAAACAAAAACTATTTTCTTTAAATAAAAAATAGAAAAGCCTAATAATACTAAGTAAAAAAAAGAGAGTCTAATATAGTTTCAAATACAGAAACAAAATAGAATTTATTTTAATTTATTTTTAGTTAGAGTTTATAAGTTTTGATCAATAGGCTTATATATACTACTACTGCTACTACTAATGAAGTCATGATATTGACAAGGTTTATTTCCTTGGTCTACAGCATGCCTTCGCTCGGGGAGATCTCTCCATTTCTACTCTCACTGCTCCTAGCAACACTCTTCCATCTATCCCATGGCGATGTTGGCACTTCTGCCCACTACAGACCCCCATATTTACGTGAGTGCCCAGTTTGTCTACATGAATATGGCTTCCATAACTGAAATTTAAAAGCTTCTCCCTCCTTCCTAACGTTGTTTTTTGGGTGATTGTAATGAAGCCACTGCCTGTTATGGGAATTCATTATCACAGTTCCCATCAAGCAATATGTTTGCGGCCGCCGGCGAGGGAATATGGGACAATGGTGCAGCCTGTGGAAGACAATACCTGGTGAGATGTATCAGCGCAGCCGTCCCGAGAGCTTGCCGTCCAGACCAAATCATTCAGGTGAGAATTGTTGATCGTGCTCAAACATCAAGGTCGAGGCCTTCATCAAACGGAGCCACCGTGGTCCTTTCTTCCACCGCCTTTGGTACCATCGCAGACCCTTCAGCAAGGTTGATTAACGTAGAGTTTCAACAGTAAGTCATGCTGATCTCTTGTCCTTCTCAATCTTAGACTTTTCCATCTCGAATGGAAGATGACTAAAACGTGGCATGTTTTGGGGTGCAGGGTTTGATGAAGAAGAACAGTGGTTACTTTCTAGATAACGCGCACGAGGACGACAAGTCAAATGCGATGAGTTACGTGGTTAACTAGCTAGCTATTCGTATTTATAGGGGATTTGTTCTTTTCAACTTGTTCAATGAATTAAACATATAATTAATGAATTACTTTTTCTTTTTTTCTTCCCGGAGAACACTTTTCGTTTCCAGAATTGAAGAGTATACCTCTGCCCGCCGGCAGTGCGGCGCCCACCGATTGACTCTTCGTTGTTGATGTTTAATTCAACATAAAAAGAAAATTAGGGAGTGAAATAATAAGTGGGAGAGGAAAGAGGGACCATAATGAAGTTTAGAACCGTTATAAAAATGATTAGGAATGATTTGGAAATAAGAAAAAAAGAGAGTAAATGAATATAAACTCAAATCTAAATTGAATTAGATGAAGGCCCGTTTGTTTCCCGGAATTCACTTTCCGGGAAACCATTTTCCAAACTTTCCTGTATTTGTGCAAAATTTAGAAATGTCATTATTTGCTGATTATATCAGATTTGATCCTCAAACTTTTGATTGCTATATATAATTTGTTTTGAATATTTATTTTTCAATTCCATCTCTTAAAATTTAATTTTTATATTAATTTTGGTTCTTATTTTTATAATTGTTATTTGCTTTTTTCTTATCATTTTTTATTGAAATTTTTATCTATCAAATTTGGTCCTCATTTTTTTTATAGTTACTTATTTTATTTGAAATAATTTATGAAATGTTAATTATTATTATTTTAATTTATTCACCTTTTATTTTTTAATTTTTTTTTTAGATTTGATATCTATTATTTTGATTATTATTTATTTTATTTGAGATTATTTATGAAATTATATTTTTTTTCAATTTCATTCTCATTCAACTTTTTAATTTGTAAGATTTCTTCCTCATTATTTTAATAAACTTGAAAAAAATTCATTTTCCATAACACTGCCAAACATCGGAATTCACTTTCTAGGAATTTACTTTCCAAAAGGAAACCACTTTCCAGCAAACAAACGGGGCCGAATATAGATTGTAGATTCAAGTCACTAATTTTGAAAAAATAAATTAAAAAGTTAATCAATTTTTAATTGTATCAATCAAGTTAGCTCTTGGTTGACTTACACTTGTCCTGACCTTAAAAGACAACTTAATTGATTCAATGGTCAACACACCAGGTTGGATTAGGTTTGATCATAGCAATAGAAAAGATCATTTCGGTAATTTACATGCAATTTATGGTGATGATATTAATATCTTATTAACTATATACTAAAAGGGATCCTATTTTCTCTATAGCATAAATATTGTCCACCAACTCTAAGGATTGGAGGGGTGATTTTCTTAAAATTTCAATTTGATCCTTCAACTTTTATTTTAAATAATAGAGCTTTTTTTAGTCAAAATTAGCATTTAATTGAATGTTTTTATGTGAGCGGGGATTGAATTGAAAAATTCATGACTAATGTGAAAAAAAAACCTGAGTAAAATAGACAATGAGCTTATAATTTATTTAAAAAATTCATTTTAGCTCCTTATATTTTTAGCTATTAGGTGGCACGACCCTTTAGTTTTAGAAATTTACATTTTAGTGCAAGAATCCATTTCTCTTATTTTCAACCCTTTTTCAGTCAAATGAGAGAGATTGACTCATTGCATTATGTTGAAAAGAGAGAAAGTTGTTGTTGACAACAATTTTGACCACCAAAACTATTAATATTTATGTTAAATGGTTTCATATGATTACGTATATAGTTTGATCTTCGTTTTTTAATTAATATTTTTTTTAACTTTATATTCTAAATATGATTTATTATATATGATTGTTTTTTATTTAGTTGTTTTAATAGTGATATTTTTTAATTCAATTAGGTGGGTTTAATTTTGAAAGAGGTTAATATGATTTATTTATTTATTTATAATATTTTTAATTTCTGAATTAAATAATGTGAACGGTGCAAAGAAATTATCATTGTTTCAGAATGTTTGGGGGTTCCATGCAAATGACAGCGCAAATGAACTGATTGCGTGACATATGATCATCAATAATTGATAACGGCGCGTATATGATATCTGACGATCTAAAGGACGAGAAGACATGACAACGGCACGTGCTTGATGATGCAACCACCGGACTTTTGACTTTTCTTGATTGCAGAATCAGCGCCGTCGAATATGTAATTAGCTCTATTGTGAACGTGAACTAAAAGTCGAACCCCTAAATCACCTGGGCCTTTCAGCTAATTATGGTGTCAATCAATAGATCAATAGACCAGGCACCTTGACTAAGTAGACTTTCTTATTTGTTTTTTTTATTGGTGGGCTTGTATATATTTTGATTCATTTTTTAAGGTTTTGTGTTTATATTTATAATTAGTCATACTAATATAATATTATCTTCTTGATTTTATTAAATGAATATAGAAAAAATTGAGATGTTAATATGATGATTAAGTTATCGGAGTCATGGATGATGGGACAAGTATTAAAATTATTGCCATAAAGGGCAAATTATGTTTGTGATTATTTTTATATTTTGGTATACCAAGTGGAGCATAGAAGAATAGTTTTAATAAAATATTTATTTAAGTGGCAGTTTTATAATTAGACAATGAATAATATATTAATTTTTTTTTATTCTATTGAATGAATATGAAGAAAATGGGATTTAATATGATGACTAGGTCATGGGAGTCTCAAGTAACAAGTATTAAATTCATATAGTAATTTACCAAATCAATATCTCTCAAGAAATATTTGAGTCATTTTAAAACATACAAAACAATTTATATTCATGTGAGGATTTCAAATTTAATTTAAAGAACATGGTTAAAAAGCATATTTGAGGTCAAGTTACAAATAGTCCATTTACTTTTAGGGTTATAATTTTATTAAAATTTATTCTATCACGTATGCTTTTTAACATGGAATATTTATATGATTTAAAAAAAATTATATGTGAATAAAAAACTGGTCTTAAAGAACCCTTGGTTGATATGTTTTAATGAATCTCAATACTCTCTGGAAACTTTTATCCTAAATAGAAATGAAATAAAAAAAAAATTATTGATATTTATAAAATGTAAAGTTAAAAAGTTAAAATTAGGCCCAAAACACCCATACTTCTAGATAAGAAATTTTTTGAACTTGAAATCATAAATATATAAGTTGGCCTAACCTTATACATTCTGAAACCTAAACTTAAGTCTAATGTTTGATTTATTATTAAATAATATTTTGGGCCACAAAAATTCTTAATTTATAATGGAAAATGAAAGGTTGATAATGATAAGAATTAATTCTTTAACCTTTTGGTTTTCAAAATTCATTATAAAAAAATTGAGGGAATAGTTGAGATCATGACTTTTCCTCTTATCATTTTTAATGTTTTTCTTCATTTTTATGCTTTTATTTTCCTTCCAGATTTAGATTTTAAATTTATCTTATTGATATGTATATAAGTTATATAATATTTAGTCCTAATACCTTGTTTAAATGTATATATAAACTAAAGTGGTGGTGTTGAAATATTAAGATGTTTATTAACAACATTTGTGCCAAGAGATAAGTAATAAAATATCAAGAACAAATGATTCATCATTAAAAATAACAAAATTTCATCAATTTTAAAATGTTTCAACAAACACCTTTATTTTATCTTGGTATACATGCTAGAATTGATTTTCAGTCTCTTACACTTCTTTAAATGCATGTTTAGTATGTTTGTTAGAACATTATGAGGGTGTTTGGGAGAGCTGTTGCTGTAGCTTTTGAAAGTGTGTTTCGTGCCGAAATGCATTAAAATGATGTTTTTTTATTAAAAACATTTGATATTATATCAAAAGATCAAAACTAATTCAAAAAAAAAAAGAGAGCATAATATATATATATATATATATATATATATATATATATATATATATATATATATATATATATATAAAGTTTATTACATGTTTAAAGTTTCTACATGTATAAACTCTAGGTTTTCCTTAGAGCATTATTATATTTAACATACTTTTTTTTTTATTAAACTAAATACTCTTATTTTATTTTTGAATTATAATTTTGAGTTAGATTAAAAAAAAATGTAGAAAAGTTATTCAATTAATCTAGTTGATTATACTACATTAATTTTTTCTTGATCTACTTTATCAAACACTAAAATTGATCTACTATAATTGATAAGAACCAGCCCAACACTAAATGTAATCATGTCAATGACCCAATAATGATGTCATGTAGGCCTATTACAAGAGGTAGGGTAAAAAAACTTCAAGAGACATTGAATGGGTTAGTTCGGCACAAATAGAGTAAGATGAATCTTAAAAGACAAATGATGACTATGAAGCTTAAATGATAGTATCTAATTCATCTAATCCAAATCCAAAAAGAATCTTATTTAAGTTTTGAAGTAGACTAATGTTTTAAGCTTCAACTTAGCCTTAATTTGAGTTTATTTTTTCTAATATTACATGGAGTCCAAGTCAACATTATTATTCTCCTAAAGAAACAAGGAAATTCTTCCAAATTACTTCCTAAAAAAAAAAGAATTTTTAGTATTCAAAATAAGAAGTTTTCTAATCTACAAAGGAAAATAATGAGCTATTAAATTTGTTTCTTAAGCTAGGGGAATCATTTAATGATTCTCCCAGTCCAAAAACAAATCTAAAAGTCAACAATATTGGAAACCAAATCAAATTTTTTTTATCTTATTGTTATGTGGCTGCAACTTAAAGTTTTTATTTTAAATTCATATTTTATATTTTAAGGTTAATAAATATAAATTAATCTTAGATACCTAGGGATTTTAGTCTGATTGGAAGTGGGCTTTACACAAGTCTATATTTTTTGGTATTTTTGGATTTAGTTTAGGTTAAAAACACATATGTAACTTATGTTTCACGTTATGTTTTTTACTTAATGATATCCACATTACAACAACAATGTTGTGTGCTTATAAGGGTGAGAATTCTCTCTTCCTTGGTCCTCTAAAGAACTGAAAATAACTTATCAAGATTCAACTAGCTTCGTGATGTTAATCCATACTTCTTGCTTACAGATTACTATTCATTGGATGAGGGTTCGAGTCCAATAATGTTGATGTTTAGACACCAGTTATTTTTGTGTTATATTCCTATGAAATCTGATTTACTTGGTTTTCTATGAATTAATATCCTTGTGCGTGGGTTGTTTGACCACGTGTTTAAGAGGTTTGTATCAACAATGGTTAAATCAATTTATTAATTTGGAACTCTTTTGAGAATGTTGATTTAAGTTTCAAACATAATTTAATTACTAAAACAATTATAATCTAGTTGATTATACTACATTTATTTTTTCTTGAATTATATTTTGGTATACCAAGTGGAGCATAAAAGAATAGTTTTAATAAAATATCTATTTAAGTGTTAGTTTTATAATTAGTCATAGTAATAAAATATTAATTTTTGTATTCTATTGAATGAATATTAAGAAAATGGGATTTAATATGATGACCAAGTTATGGGAGTCTCAGATAAGAGGACAGGTAATAAATTAATATAGTAATCTACCAAATCAATATCTCTCAAGAAATATTTTGAGTAATTTTAAAACTGACAAAACAATTCTATATTCATGTGAGGATTTCAAATTTTATTTAAAGAACATGGTTAAAAAAGCATATTTTAGGTCAAATTACAACTAGTTCATTTACTTTTAAGGTTATAATTTTATTAAAATTTAATCTATCAAGTATGTTTTTAACATGAAATATTAATATGATTTAAATAAATTATATGTGAAAAAAAATGATTTTAAAAAAGACTTTGCTGAAATATTTTAGTGAAACTCAAAACACTCTAAAAACTTTTATCCTAAATAGAAATGAAACAAAAACTTTTTTGGTGTTTATAAAGTGTAAAGTTAAAAAATTAAAATTAGGCCCTAAACACCAAAGCTTTTAGATAAGAGATTTTTTAAACTTAAAACCATATATATATATATATATATGCCCAATGCAATATATGCTCGAACCTTAACTTGAGCCTTAGATTTGATTTATTATGAAATAATATTTTAAGCCACAAAAATTATTTTATCATCAAAGATTTGGACTTGGGTTGGTCAATGAATGATTTATTCTAGCCTATTGTTTTATCAAGTCCTGTCTATAAATATCAACATTATCTTATATAAGCATTTCATACAAATATGAGTTGTTTTTTCAGCTCAACAAAATCAAATATAAAATCATTATATTCATATTTAACTCTTGATTTATAGTGGCTAATAAAAAGTTGATAATAATAAGAATTAATTCTTTAACTTTTTGGTTTTCAAAAATTCATTATAAAAAAAATTGAGGGAATAGTTGAGATCATGACTCTTCCTCGTTTTATTTTTTAATGTTTTTCTCCATTTTTATGCTTTTATTTTTCTTTAAGATGTAGGTTTTAAAAATATCTTATTGATATATATGTAAGTTATATATTATTTAGTTCTAATACCATGTTTAGATGTATATATTAAAACTAAAGTGGTGATGTTGAAATATTAGGATGTTTATTAACACCATTTGTGCCAAGAAATGAGTGATAAAATATCAAGAACAAATGATTCATAGTTAAAAACAACAAAATTTCATCAATTTTAAAATGGTTCAACAAGCACCTTTATTTTACCTTGGTATACATGCTAGAATTGATTTTCAATCGCTTACACTTCTTTGAATGTATGTTTAGATGTTTGTTAGAGCTTTCTATGTCTTAGTTTTTCAGAGCATCATCTATCTATCTATCTATCTATATATATATAAAAGTTTATTACATGTTTAAAGTTTCTACATCTATAAACTTTAGGTTTTCCTTGGAGCATTATTATATGTAACATAATTTTTTTTTAATAAACCAAATACTCTTATTTGATTTTTGAATTACAATTTTGAGTTAGATTTAAAAATATGTAGAAAAGTTATTCGATGAATCTAATTGATTATACTACATTATTTTTTTCTTGATCTACTTTATCAAACAATTATAACACAATGGATTCCATTGGTAACATCAATTAAAATTGTTTTTGGTCCAATAGACTAGCTTTATAGAATTACAAATCATAAACAATTAATTGTTGATTTGGTCACTTTGACCTGATGAGTTTGAGGGAAAATGAGACAAATATTAAGTTTATAAGTTGCTTGTAACCTCAATTGATTGAGAACTATCATGATTTAGAAATTGAACTAGTTGATATCAGAAGTGGTTATTCAAGCTAATTCTCTAATCACCAATCAAACATGTATACAAGATACGCATGAGCCAAGCAATGGCATTGAAGGTATTTGAGAGTATGATAGAGTTACTTTTTAAGGTATTTTTTTCTTGAAAATATATCAAAATAATATATATTTTTGTATTTTTAAAAAAATTATTTTTGACATCAACACATTAAAACTATATGAAAATACTAAAAGTATATTAATTTAAATAATAAAAAGAAATAAAGATAAAACTAAATTTCTTTCAATATTATTTTTGAAACGCAACAACAAATTATCTATAAAGCTAAAAGAGGTCGCGATTTCAAATAGTATTTTACATTGTTCATCTAGACTTAGAGTATTGTGGATTGAAATAGTTAAATTACATAATAATATTGTTGTTATTTGTATACTAGGACTGAACAAAGAAATCGCTTGGCCAAGTAGTTAAAGCGTGTGTCTACCCAATTTCCTCGTGAGAGTTCGAATCTCTCCAACAAGAAAAATGATTTTGGATCCCACGGTTTTATACTCACCAATTATATTATTATATTATATTTTATTAGTAAAAAAAGCTTAAAGAGATTAGCAAATTAAACAGTGATGAGTAGTGAATTTTCACTGGTCATCTAGACTCGGAAACATTGGGAATTGGAATAGTAAAATTATTATCCTGCCTTTTCGTTTACTGCAATTTTAGCCTTGGATCCAAAGTATTTTTTATTTTTATCTTCTTGTGCATAATACAATAACCATAATATTCATGAATAAGATAAAAATACACAGAAACTATAGGGGGCATTAAGATTATTGTATATATTTTTTTAAATAGTTAAATACAAATTTACTATCATACAAGACAAGATAAAACAGTAAACTACAAGGTCAATAAGGTCAATGCACATTTTTTTTTAAAATGACCAAATACATAAATATCCTCCTATAAGATAAAATCCAAGAGTTTGTTGTTGGGGTGTAACAGTAATTTATTATTTTTTATTATATTTTCTACCAAGTTATTGTTGGCACGTCACTGGACGCAATGTGTGTGGTTCCCTGGTGGCCATAAATATTTCAGTGATCGGTTTTATTTCCCCTCCTTTCTCTCTCCTGCCTGTGCAAGTACATGTCAGCTCCACTGTTTATTGTGATTTCATTTTAGCTCTTAATCTTTTAATTTTTTTGTATGGTCTTTATTTATATTTATATAGGTTTTGATTTGTTTCAATTTGGCCCTTCAATTGAAATTGATTATATATTGTAGTTTTATTTTGGTACTTGGTCTTTTAATTTCCGAATTGATTTGAAATCCTTAATATTTTGGTATTAAAGTTTTGATTTGTTTTAATTTTATTATTCCATGCAAATAGATTATATATTGCAGTATCATTTCAGTCCTCATTCTTTTATTTTCTGGTTTTGTTTTAAATTCTTAAATTTTTTCGCTATCAATGTTTTGATTTGTTTCAATTTTTTCCTTTAAATGAAATTTATTATACATGTATTTTTCATTTCAGACATTATACTTTTAATCTTTGATTTTATTTTTATTTATTTATTATTTTTTTTTTATATATTTCTTATACAGTTTCTATATTTGTCCATGTTTATATGTACATGCTCTTAGGTTTTGTTTTCAATTTTTATTACTTCCATTGTAATTAAGTTTTTTTTATTAAATGTTTACATATTAATTTGTGTTGTTGATCATTTGAAAATTGATATTTATTATTTTTTTTTCTTTTTCTCTTTTTATTTATTCTTCAAGTCAAATAATTATTTTAAATCTAATAATATTTATTTTTATTTTTTCATTTATTTTGTTTTTTAATTGCTTTTTTGTTAATATTACTAGGTGTTGAAATTTCTAATTATTATAGATAAGACATTAAAAATAATGATAATGATTATTTGTTAGTTTTTTTTCTTATAAATATGTGAGACTAATTATATATTTTGATATTTATTTATTATTAGTGCCTTACTATTTATTGTGTGTGTGTGTGTGTGTGTGTATAATAAATAATAAATGATCTATTTATTTTTTTAAAAAAAAGATAATAAATTACTATTAGTGTTCTAAAATACTTTTAATATAATAATATGAGGAATAAATCTTATAAAATAAAATAAAAAAATTATTTTTTTAACAATAATTATGGTGTCATCGATAATATGATCAATAATTATTATACTATTAATTATGTATAAAAATATTTATAATGATATTTATAATAATTATGATAAAAATTCATTGATCAGTGTTATTTTTCTGAAAAATAACTTCTGTGTTTTTTTTTTATATATATATGATATTTCAGATCACATATCATGAAAAAAAAATGCATAACCACATATAGACAAGATTGGTAGAAACAATATGTCAAATTATCTATAATAATAAAATTAAAAAATTACCCTGCGTTTTGTCACAACCAACATCAAATTTTTTAACATGTAACAAAATTATTAATGGTCCTATTTAAAAAAAAATTGCTATATATCTTAGCTAAATAATCAACTTAATAATTTTAAGATTATGTTGTTTTTAAATGTATTTGTTTTACTATACATAAAATATTTAGAATAATGATAATAATTATTTTTGAGATGTTTTCCTTGAAAAATAGGAGAGACTACTTATATATTGTGATATTTTTTTGATATTAACGTATTAAAATATATATAAAAAATAAAGTGATTTTTCTTTATAAATTTCACATTAATTTAATATCAATGTTCTAAAATACTTTTAATATAATAATATGAAGAAAAAATCTAAAAAAATAATCTTTGATAAATTTTAAAAGTTGCATTTTTATTATCTGTCAAATAAATTATTTGTCAAATAGTTAAAACATGCCCAACAAACAATAGTATATTGCAAGCAACAAATAATATATTTTTAGTCAATTTGATCAATTGCAGTTTTGTTATCTATCAATTAAATTATTATCAAAGTAGTTTAAACAAAACCACGAATCAAATTGTTTGCTGTGTAAAACAAATTACTCATCTGTGCTACAATTTATCGATTATAATTTTATTATTTGTTAATAGAATAATTCATGAAATAAATAAAATATACACAATTAGTCAATATGTTACACATAGTATATATTTTATTTTTTTTATTTAGAAATTCAACCTATTAAATGTTTTTGCATTTCGACTCTCTAAGAGATTCTACGTTTCGAGATAAGTAAGCAGACCTAACTGTCCACGTACTGGGTCTTAGATCTAGGCATGAACTCTTATAGACTATTATCACAAGTTAATTAAAATAAAAAGGATTTTAAGATTAGAATGATATATCTAAAATAATTCTAAGATGTTTCGACTAGAATTTAATTGAAATTTCTAGAATAGACCGGAATTAAAATCAATATAAAAATAATATTATTTTAATTTAATTTTTTTAAATAACATAGAATATTCTAACTGTTCCGGTCGAAACAGAACAATATTGGCAACTTGCTTATAGCAACGAGACTTCAAAAACCACCAATCTACGCGTAAAAGTTAGGGAATCAGGCCTTTGAATCGCCGTGGGGGAGCCATAAATATGAGTAATTGATGCTTGCTAGCCTAGAGCTGGAGTCTATCTCAATTGCCTGCTAGTGAGCTCTATATCACCACATCACTGTTGAAAAATTAAAAGTTTAGGTCAAAATCCTCCTGTTAAATCCCTAACATTTATGAGGGAAATAAATTGTGGTTAATAAAAAAAATAGGTCATAGACCTTATATATATTAATTTAGTTATTTTAATTGCATTTAATAATCGAATTTCTATGGGGAATTATGGAAGGAAAAAGGAATCGATGAACTCTGTTTTTCTGTGGGGCTCCAAGCTAGTGGGTATTGACTACATATTTAACTGCCTTTTATTTTACATATAAGTGTGGCAAATAGTACAGCTTCATATCTACTCCCTTTCACACCCTCGCGATTTGACTGGGCCATAGTTATTTAATTTAAGTGGACTAACATTCTTCTTATAAAGAAAAAAGAAAATGATTAACTCGTTAAAATCAAACATAATTAATAAAATAACCTAGTTTTTATCTTGATTTAAATTTCAGTTTGTTTTGGATTTTTGGTCAAATATAGGCTGAAATGTACTGGTTTTGTTTTGTCCAAATAGTATTTTTTTATTAAAATAATGAATAATTTTACAATATCAATCATATCTCTTAATCCGACTGTTATATTAAAATGAAATGTTACGAAAGGTCTTTTGACATATTTATATATATATTATGTTAAAATTTTAGAGTAATAAAAAAATATAATGACCTTGTGAGATTGATAATGATATTCTCATAATATTATACATGTTAATAATTTTATTCAGAAAAATCAATTTATTGTGTCTTTTTTAGATTAAATTACTCAATTCTAAATAATTTTATTTTTGGATTTGAACTATTTTTTTAATTAATATATAAACACACACACATAAACAGTATAACCCTGAAAAGACACATCAAAATGCTCCAAAACCAAAACATTTCATTTCAATTGAAAAAACAAATCACCAACCGAAAAGGTATTGACAACTTTACTTTTAATTACAACCTTATAAAGTTTTCCCCATATTCAATAACATAAGCACACTTGCATCTCCTAATATGCTTATCATTTTACAACACTTGGATAATATATATTCAACAAGTGTTTAAAATCATTTAAAATCTTTCTACCAACCTTTTGGTTCATCAAATCAATTTAAAAAGTTATCCTAACTATCAAACCCAGTCATATTTATTATTATAAGTACAACTTACAAGGTCAATTTTATCTCATCATGCACAATCCAACACTTTTGTTCTCATTGGCCTATGTAGTAAAAAAATCCATATTTTTTTCATCAATTTGTTTTCATTTCTTTTTAATTTTGTTTTATACTCGATCTTACACAATTCATAAGAGCTTCTTCAATTAACAAAGTTCCCTAAGCTCCTCTTATAGTTGGCCTAGTATGATTAATTCACTATCTTTCTTTCTATTCAATTTAGTTCTACTTCTTTTATAAATGTGTGAGCTATCTTACCAAATGAATTTGAGTTCAAATTATGATTTTTCCTAAAGATTTCTTTTTCTTACTCTTTGATATTTTTTCTTCTTCTCTCATTACTTTCTTGATGGCTTTATCATCGTTTTCTCATTTTAAATCACTAGTTTTTTCGTCTTCTTTATTTTTCATACATAAACTCCTAATAATATCCCTATCAAATGAACATGCATGTAGTTTTTAAGTGGGAAGATGACAAAAACTATGTTCTTTTTTTCTTATTTATTATGAGCCCTAAAAGAAAGAGAAGAGCTTTTTTTCCCCTTTACCTTTTCATCCTAACTTATTCTTTAATTATTTATTTGTTTTAAACTACTTGATCAACAATAATAACTCAAGATATAACAATACATTGGAGGACTCATCATCAAATTTTATCATAATATAATGGTCAGATTAAAAGTATGTTTAATACTAAAAAAAAATGGATTAATCACTAATTTTATAAAAAAAATATATTTTGAACATGGATTTACATATCTCAAGCTGACTTGGCACTAATTGGTAGGATTATAAATTTGTCATTGAATTGACCAAGAGCAAATTTTTATGTTTATTTTTCTATCCTATTATGCTCTTTTGTATTTAATGGGTTATGAATTCATCCATTACTGTTTTCTTTTCTTTTTATTGAATTAAATTCAACATATTTATCCTAATTGAGTTTATGAACTAAGTCACATAATTTTGATTTTGTTAAAAAAAACATTGAGGCAACTAAACATTATTTTTTAAGCCATAAAAAAATTGTTTGGCCTTGTTGAGAAGTATGGGTACTAAGGCTAGTACAAAAATCTAAACAATGTTGCCAACACACATTGTACTCATACCGCTATTCATCATCTTTTTCACATTTCATTATGGATTCATTATTCAAAATTTTGTTTTTATTCTAATTTGATCCGTAAACCTTTTTTATGCAATTACATCCTTTATCATACAAATTAAAGAACAATTGAATTAAATTTCTTAATTAAAGATAAAATTAAAAGATAGAATCAAACTAAAAAACAGAGCTATAAATAGGTGATGTTTCAAATTTCAGATAAAAAGTTTTATTTTGTCCTCAAACTTTACAAACAATACCTATTAGGTCCCTCAATATTTTTACAATTTGATTTTGGTATAAAATTTGATTTTTGTTATTTTTTAGTTCTTGTTTTGAGAGATAAGAAAGCGAGATCGCTAAATTACAATAATGATAAAAGAAAATCAGTATCGACACCAATCTCAACCACTAAATTAGTCAATTATGGTGTCAAAAGGTTTTATTTGGCGAGGAGAGCTCCATTTAGATGTTTTTCACCTTAAAATTGCCTAAAAAGTCAAATTTAAGCTCAAAAACATTTTAAAGTCTTGGTTTTTTTGTGTTTTAAGGCTATTTATAAGTTTGTAAAGGTGATTATCTTTTTTTTATTCCGAAACGGCTCGTTGAAATGCTCTAAAACCAAAACATTTTATTTCAATTGAAAAAAAAATTACCAACCAAAAGGGTATTGACAAATAAAAATTATATATTTTTGTATAGTATTTTTAATAAGTGAAACCTTGCAAGATATTTTCTTTCTATTTGGTTTTATTCAATCAATTTTTTATGTGTTTATTTTTACTACCATTTCATTAAATAAAAAATAATTTAATAAACGTAGTTATTGAACACAATTGGATAAATAGTCAATGTTATGAGATATAATATCTTGATCTGCTCATGACTTTTCTAGATATATATTTAACTATCATCAATGATTTTTTTTCATTCATTGACATAGATTATTCTTAATTTATTTAATTAAATATGTACATAATCTTTTCTTTTCACTTAATATTTATTATGTAAAACAAAGATGTTGAAAAAATTAAATGGCATGTGGGATTTACTATGCAAAATCACCATGGATCCCCTCATAAATTATTGTAAACTCACTATTTTTTTTTTGTTTTTTTATTCATCAAATTTTAAGACACTTTAGGCTATTTTTTCAAGAGATGATATGATTAAAAGACAAGATACAAAAATGAGAAACATTTAGCAAATGGGTGGTTTTATAAAGTTTTTAGGTGAGATAACTATTTTGTCATTTAAAAAATGTGATTAAAGGTAATTAAGTAATTTGAAAATGATCAATTTATAATTGACAAATTTTAAAAGGGCAATAACACCTTTAGATTTTATTACGCATAGTAAAATGATTATTATACTTTTACACATTCAAGAATTTTAAAAGCTTAGCTCACGCAAGTTTTTATATTTCTCATTTCTTAGTAACAGTAAAATGACTTACATGTCTTTGAATGTGAAATTTTATAGCTTAAATTCAATGTATTTTTTTTATTTGCACTCTGGTTTTTTATTTTTGTTAATATTAGGTAGGTTCATGAGTGATTCTATATCTTAATGTGTGCATGTATAATTCTCAATCAACTAAATATTAAATAATAAAACTAAAAAAAAAAATCAATTCAACATAGTTAACTCGTTTTCAAGCAATAATATTAGGACATTCTCATATACAATGTAAATTAAAAATAAATATATGAAGTACAATCCCTAATAAACATTATAATGAAAAATAAAACTTAATAAAAAAATAGTTTTAAAAAATAATATAAATTGAAAAAAATAACGCAAATGAATCGCCAATAAATTTAATATTAAATAATAAAATTAAAATAAAAAAGTAAAAAAAACTATTCCAATAAACAATATTTTATTTCAAAATTTTTTATAACATTTAATTTATAATTATTGACTTCTTATAAATTATATAATGTGATCAACTTTGAAGAAAATAAAACAAACACAGATAAGAAAAACAATACAATTCATGATTAATTAAAAATAAAAAAAAATAAATCTCATTGAGTAATAAAGTATATAAACTTAAAAAAAATTAAAAATAAACTTATTAATAAAGTATAATAATAATTTTTGTTAATAAATCCTCGAAGAACAAGATGTGATGGTAAATGATTTAAAATCTACACAGCAAATCTCAAGTTCAAATCATGACATATATCTTTTATAAGAATCTGAGATAGTTGAAGTGTTATTCTCTCAATTAATCCTATAAAATATGTTTTTGACAAATAAAATTTAATCAAATAAAAAAATATTAATAAATATTAATCTGCCATTTTTTCTTATTATGCTGGGAATCCTACGAATATAAGATGATGTTACCATTCCTACCCTAAAAAAATGTCCATGTGTCTCCCACAAGGCCAATGGCATTTCAGTAATTTACAAAACTTCAGGGGCATTTAACTTCCGATACTGTACAAGGCGTCCTTTTGGTTTTCCTCACGCTGTCTCGAAAAAAAACACCTAACAAAAGAAAGCAAAGTCTGTGCGTGTTTAGTTTTTGGAAGAGAAGATGTCAGGGAAAGGAGCAAAGGGATTGTTAACAAGCAAAACTCCAGCTCAATCTAAAGATAAAGACAAGAAAAAACCCATGTCCCGCTCTTCTCGTGCTGGTCTTCAGGTTTTTTTTTCTTATTTGTTTTGGTTCTTTTGTGGGGATTTTACGTTCTTGATTTTGTTTTAATATTAATTGCGTACATGCTTGAAGGGTTATGATTATTTAGTAATTTTCAGTTAGTTTCTTAATGGTTTTTTTTTTTTATTATTATAGTTCATGTTTCTGGCTTCTTGCACGGGTTTATTATATATATAGAGTGCAAGATTATTATATGAGCCACGAGTAATTACGGTGATTTTTTTCATTTAATTATTTCGTGTTGATATGTTTATTTCTAGGCTTTGTAATTAGTAATGAGTTTGTAAAAGGGAAAGATATATTGAGTAATCAAATTTTATCATAGTTCTTGTTTCTGGCTTCTTGCATGGATCTATTAAATAAATAGAGTGCAAGTTTTTTTTTCTTCCAATTATTTGAGCCATGAGGAACTACGGTGATTTTTTTCATTCAATTATAATGAAATTCTGTGTCAGTATGTTTATTTTTAGGCTTAATAATTGAGTAATCAGTTTGTGAAAGGAAAAGATAAACTGAGATTTGGTTGAGGGACAACTATTGTTTAGTCGAGCTTGGGTTTTACAGTTTGGAAATCGAAACTTTCTGAAATTTGAGAGTAAATGTAGGGTTTTCTTTATTTTCCTTAAATTATCACGCTAGCTGAATTGATAGCTCCGAGGATTTGGTATGAAAGTGTGAACTAGAATAATAGGCATATGGTGTAAATAGGCTCAAGGAGAACGCAGTAGCAAGTGCAGAGAAACTGAAAAAGGAAAAATAATATAGTTTTTTGAGAGAACCAATCCTTGGTTTTTTTAAGAATTTAGTTTCTCGAGTAACCCACAGTTCAATAAATTTCTTTTATGCGAATCAGTCAGAGGCTGATTGATGCATGGAACATTAAAAGTCGCAACTACATGTTATAGCGTGGGATGTTATACGAACAAAGACTGTAATCCTGTCCTTTGCAATCTTTTGATGTATAGTAAAGAGTGTTAATTTGTTAGGGCATTTTGCTGGTTCCTTGAGATGCTCAACAAGGAATTTCATGAGCTTGGACAGCTATTTGTAACAGAGGAACTGAATTCAGTTAGATGAATTGAATATATTTTGGTGTGTGTGGAGGTGGCGGTGGGTAACCTGGTTTAGTAATATGGTTTGGTTTTATATAATTTGAAAAGGATGATGACATTGTTGAGTAATTATGTTTTTCATAGGGAATGAAATTGAGGGCTTTGAGGTGTTTATTTATGTTTTAAGAACTGACAGTTAGAGCATGTTTGAGATTTGATTAAAGTTGTTTTTTAAAGTGTTTTTCGTTCATAAATGTATCAAAATAATATTTTATATATTTATTTTTTAAAAATTATTTTTGATATCAGCACATGAAAATGATCTAAAAATACTATATATTTTTTAATTTATAGTAAAAAATAAAAATAAAATTCAATTTTTTTTCAAAAGCACTTTTGAAACGCAGTTTCAAACACCCTATAAGACTAAGTGTTACATATGGTTCATTGGGTTTTGGTCCTGAAATTTTCATGATATTTTACAAATATGAATGAGCATGAAGTAGTGAAACTTGTCAATTCCAGGCAGGAGTAATTTTAATTAACATATATTTAGGAGAGATTCTTTTTGAGTTGATCAAAGATGAAAGACATGTCAAGCAGTCATTCAGATATAGGGAGCCAAAAGCTCTTCTGGATATCAGTTGTTTGGTAATCTTTTTGGGTCAATGATGTTATTTGTAGCAGTGTGGGTATAATTTCCTCGTCTTGTGCACTGCCTATATTGCTTGCCTCTTTGACCATCAGAACTTTGGATTTTTATGCTCATGACCATTTATTTTCAATTTCTTGTGCTTGCGTCTCATTGTGCTCTTTCTTTGAACTTTGTTTTAGATCACACGTGCAGACAGATAAACACGGCTAGAATACAGTTGCTTCTTAGTTGTTTGGTTATAGGTTATAGTTTTGTTCTAGGCTACTACTGTGGAGTGGCATTTTGCATTACTACTGATTGTACTATTTATGGCACTGAGGATTGGTTATTGTTGCTGTTTACTTGTAAAAGTAGGGTGCATGTTCTAGGAATATGCAGAATTCCTGAATAATGATCGATGACTTGCAAGCTTATCGCTATTATTCAATCTTTCTTTTCTGTCCCTTTATACTTGTCTTAAAGCATAAGATATTTGGCCATCTTTTTCATTCTATATCATCCCTGCAGTTTCCTGTTGGCCGTATCCACCGCCTTCTGAAATCAAGAACATCTTCCCATGGAAGAGTGGGTGCAACAGCAGCTGTTTACTCTGCTGCTATCCTGGAGTATCTGACTGCAGAAGTGCTAGAGCTGGCAGGAAATGCAAGCAAGGATCTGAAGGTAAAACGTATAACACCTAGGCATTTACAGTTAGCGATCCGAGGTGATGAAGAGCTAGACACCCTTATAAAAGGAACCATAGCTGGTGGCGGTGTGATCCCTCACATCCACAAGTCGCTAATCAACAAATCCTCCAAGGAATAATGCTGTTTCGGTGCTTTGTAGGCTGGAAAGGAAGAAGCTCTCAGGATATATTTTTAGTTTCTTCTTTTCTACTCTCTACAATTCATTTTCACGTTTTACAAGAGGTTTTAAAATAGGTTAAACTAGAGAATGTCATGGAATAAGCCAGTTTTATTTCATAGCTTCTCTGTGTTCCGAGTGCTGCTAAGATTGCCTCAAAAGGAAGACAGTTCCTGCTGTTTATGAGAATGTTTATAAGAAAGCTTTCGATTATTTCTTGTTAAGTGGTAAAATCCCACACAAAAGCTGAATTTCAGGTATTATTAATCCCAATATTAATATTGTGTGGTCAGCTGTCAGCTCCTATTGCAATTGGCAGTCAGAATCAAATGTTGTAATGAAAAGAATAATGACTGGAAAGAGAAGCTGAAGCTGTTGCGTATATAATGCCATGGTAGATTTCTAACAAAGGGAGCCAGAACAACATGAGCTACGTCTAGTCTGTAGATTTTGAAAATTAAAAAAGTCGTTCAAGCACGGTTCTAGTTTTCTTTTTTTATTTTTTTATTAATAAATAAATTAATTAATATATGTATATGAATTAGAATAATTAAGAAAAAAATTTAGATGTTTTTTTTAAAATTTTATTTTACTTTTACTTTGTTATCTAACCCAATCATAATCAAATTTATTTTATTTTACTTTGTTGCCTTAATGTGGGTGGTAATTTTTGCTATCATATAATTAAATAAAAATGAGTTTTAAAAATATAAATTAATAGAGCCAAGTTGAGTACATGATCCTGATCAGAGGTTCGGCGGGTTGAATCAAACCAAATTGATATGTTGCCATCTTATTATTTTAAAAAATAATGTCATTTTGATAATTATTTGTTTTTCAAATCAAGCCATGTTTTTAACAATTTTTCAAATTGATTTTAGATTATTCAAGTCAATTGAATAAAAAACAAGAATTTTGATTTTTAGTTTAAAATTCAAAACATTTTTAGACCAACTATGATTTTTGATTGAAAGAAAAATTAGAAAATTTAAAATATATGATGAAAAGTAAAAATGATATGATTAAGTCAATATTACCAATTAAGCCTATTATAAGCTCTAAATTGAAAGAGGTTAAAAAAAAGTTAATAGGCTAAGTTTAAAGGTTAAAAATTTTAAAGGTAAAAAATATCAAGCTCTAGAAGATGCTTTATTTCGTTTCTATTTAGGTTGAAAACTTGATATTTTTTATCCTCCAATGATATTTGATAGACTTCATAATTTAATTGAATAAGAAATAATAGTGTGTTTGAGGTTGAACCTAAAATGAGGTTCCAGCTATAATTTTAATATTGCTCAGTTTTATATTATCAAGAATAATTTTTAACCTGGCTCTTAAATCAAGTTAGATTTTTATACGTAGTTCCTATCCTAAATGACTGTTTAGAAGTGTAGTTGCGGTTGCTTTTGAAAATGCTTTTCGTTTAGAAATATATTAAAATAATATTTTAAATTTATTTTTTAAAAATTATTCTTGACATCAACACATCAAAATGATTTAAAACACCGAAAAAATTTAGTTTAAAATAAAAAATAACAATAATTTTTTTCATAAACATTTTTTATAAACACTCCCAAATACCTTATAAGATTCCAAGACAATTAGAGTCTAAATAAGTCCTTGTGATAATGTTGATACTTGGATTAAAAAAACATAAAAAGTAAGAATAAGAATAAGGGTAAAATGGTCATTTGGCATATCTAATTTCTAACAAAAGTTGCTGAAAAAGGAAGAAAATTGAAAAACAATACAAAGAGAATGGTGTGATGGAGATATTAAATGGATAATAGGGTAAAATCATGCTCAAAGAACACGTGTTTGCTTGGTGATTGAAGTAATTATTATTATTATTATTAATGACTGGTTCATAGACTATTAAACTTATGCACATTTACTATTATAATATGGTTTTAGAAATCGCAATTGACTTTTTAGACTTGTTGCACATTTAATGTGTTGATGAAGCAAATAATGGAGGAGAATTGGAGCATCTTCACTTCATATTAATCCCAATCTCAACTGGTGTGAGAAATTTATTGGATGTTTACTTTGCCCACTATTCAAAATCAAACATATATTTATTAAATTAAGATGAAAAATAAACATGTATTTTCTAATAAACATTTTGAGACGATTTGTATAACAAGTTTCGAATTCGAGTTAAGACATGCACCCTTGTAAAAGTTTGAAACAACTGGATTTTATTTGTTCATCTAGACCTATGAATTTCAATGTCTAGATTTGCATGTTTGCAACTGTAAAGGGATTTGGTTGGACATCAAAAGATTTCTACCCATGTATTGAAATTTTTTAAATAATAAGTATATATAAATATATTTCTTTTATCATTTTATTTAAATTTTTTTTATTTCAAAACAATATTTAAATAGATCTAACTATATTAACTCCAACCCTATCAAATAATCATTTTTTTTTTAGAAAATAAATAATAATCTTTAAGTTATAAGATCTCTAAAATCCAAGGACTTAATTGCCTTCCTTAAGATTATAGGGTTAAAAAGGACAATATTGAATGGATACATAGAATTTATTTTTGTGTTTCAAAATTCTTAAAAATATTTTTTAATTTTTTTCTTTATTTTAACTTAATTTTTTAATATTTATTCTAATATATTAATATTAATAATAAATTTTAAAAAAACAACAATGCTTCAATACCAAGGTAACAACATCCAAAAGCTGACTGGGTTTTTCTTGCCACATCATTGATCCAAGAATAAAGTTGGTGTTTCCATTCCTACCCTTTAAGAAATCCATATATAACTCCACAAACCAATGGCATCCCCGTAATGTTATGATTCATTCAGGGTATTTACCTTACATCCTACTTTATATGAACTTCCTGTTTGGGTCACCTAACGTTGTTTCGAAAAGAACAAATCTAACAAAACAAGAGCGAAGTCTGTGTGTGTGTTTGGTGTTTGGAAGAGAAGATGTCGGGGAAGGGAGCAAAGGGGTTGTTAACAAGCAAAACTCCAGCTCAATCTAAAGATAAAGACAAGAAGAAACCCATCTCTCGCTCATCGCGTGCTGGTCTTCAGGTTTTCTTCTTCTTCTTTTTGTTTTCTTTGACGGGGGTTTTGAATTTCTGCTTTTGTTTTAATTTTAATGGCTTATGTGCTTGAAGGGTTATCATTATGTAGTTTTTTATAGTTATTTTCTTAATGGGTTTTTATTTTAGTTCTTGTTTCTGGCTTTTTGCTGGGGCTTATCGAAGATTTTGAGTGCAATTTGTTTCTTACTTTGGACATGGTAAATAATGACGATTTTGTTAATCAATTATATTGAAGTTTAATGGTGATGGACTTAATATATATATATATATAAGAATACTGTTAGGTTTTGTAACTGAGTGATCAATTTGTGAAGAGAAAATAAACAGATATTTATGTGAAATTGAGGGCAACTTGTGCTTAAGCTGACCAAGATAAATATTGTGCCTTGTGGAGCTGGCATTTTAAAGTTTGGAAATCTAAACTTTATAAAATTGAGAGTAAATATTGGGTTTTCTTTATTTCTCTCAAATTACCATGTCAGCCGCCTTGATTACTCGGAGGATTTTGTAGAAAAAGCAAGAACTAGAATTATAAGCAAATGTAATGTAAATAGGCTCAGAGGAGGATTCTTTATTTTTCTTAAATTATCATGTCAGCCATATTGTCGATTCTGACAATTTGGAAGAAGAAGTAAGAGCTAGAATTATAGATGAATATAATGTAAATAGGCTTAAAGGAGAATGTAGTAACCATTGGAGAGAAGGTGAACAGAGGAAGAATTTAGTTTCTTGAAAGCTAGCTAGCCATGGTTTCCTAAGAATAGTTTCTTGATTAATTCACATTTGCCAGAAATCTCTTTAATGTGAATGCATTCAGATGCTGGTAGTAGTACTTTCCATTGAAATGTCACAACTAGATGTTATAGCTTGGGATGTGGCTGTATAAACAAAGTTTGTATCCTTGTCCTTGACAATCATTTGATGTTTTCTGAGTGCTTACCATGATTCAGTATTGATTGTTTTTGATTTGTTAGGGCTTTTGAGTGGTCCTTTGAGACACTTAGATATGGAATTTCTTGAGCTTGGGTAGCTTGTGGTTAGAGAGGAAATGAAATCTGTTGAATTGAATACAAGTCAGATGGAGTAAGTGTGACATAGGAATATAATTCGGTGTTATATATTTTAAAATGGATGTTGCGGATGTTGAACAATTATGTTTTTTCACAGGGCATAAATTTTAAGGACCTTAAGTTATCTATTTTCTCCAGAGTAACTGGGTGGTTGATGAGGTACCGAAGCGTTTTTTAGGGTTCCGAATGACTGTTAAAGTTTAGTATTACAGGTAGCACTTTTGGTCCTGTAACATGCATGATATTTCAGAAATGTGATTAGTTTGGAGTAGCTATGGCATTATCACTTACCCATGAAAGATTCTGAGTTAGTCAAAGATTAAATAATGACATGTCAAGCATTTAGTTACATGAAGCAAAAAGTTTTTTAGGTCATCAGGTACTTGTTCATCTTAGATCAATGTTGTTATCTAAAGTTGATATTTGCACTTCTTTTGTGTTACCTATGTTGCCTGCCTCATCACAAATTCACAAAAAGTTTTTTGTTCTATACGCTTCTCATGAGCCTTGTCTTCTCCATGTCTTATGCAATTTGTTGTGCATGCTTCTCGTTAACATGTCAAGCATTTAGATATATGGAGCCAAGAGCTCTTCATGTTATCAATTATTAGTTGATCTAAGATCAATGATGTTATATAAAGTTGAGCTGATATATTTGCACTTCTTTTGTGTTGCCTATGTTGCTTACCTACTTCACAAATTTGCAAAAAAAAAAAACCTGGTTCTATATGCTTCTCATGAGTGCTGTCTTTTAGACATCTTATGCTACAAATTTGAACTTTGTTTTAGATCACATGTTCAGAGGAGAGACAGTTGAGAAATTTTATGGGGCTCAAGCTGTAACTAGTGGCATCCTATTAGTTGCATCTTGGTCCCATTTATTAGTCATGTCATTAACAAACCCATGTCAACAACATAAAAAAAAAATTCTTGAGAAACTGCACTTGTCGGAACAATCATAAATACAGATTGCAACTGCAAACCACCAAGTTTCTTCAAAACTCTCTGACTGCTGCGTTAGATTTGCCTACTATTTCGAAATGAAAACAGGAATGCTTATATGGAATTTCGTGATCCCTATTCTAGGCCTAGAGAAAAGTAAGGCTAAATTCATGAGACGTGGAGCCTTGAGAAAATGTACACTCTTTACTAATCCTTTCCCAACTTCATCTACAGCCTTTAAGACATCAATATGATCTCCTTCCTCACGTGATTTCTCTGGTCCTGCTTCTGGGAGAAGTAAACAAAGGGATCAGGTGAATGTTTTTAATAAGATTTCTAAGCTGCACAAGAACAGATTATATCATTGGAGTACACTATTAGAGTTTTTGAACACTCCATTATATAATAAGAGATCTCCCTTGTTAGCACAATACAATATTACTATTTAATCAATTCAAGTCAATTTTTCCAATCAAATTAAATTCTCTTGACACTTCAAATTTCAACAGCAACCACCATTGAATTTCAGACAATCCTTAATAAGCTAAGCAGATCAAAATACCATGTAACAATCTAATCTTTCAGACTGAAAAGTTCTTGCATATTGGACTTGAAAATACAGGAGCAAGAATCAGTTATTTTTTAGGGATTTCTCGTTACATGGATGAAAAGGAGACGGTGATTTTTTTTATGTTGCTGACAGGGATTTCGTAATGACATGACATACTAATAAATGGGACCAAGCTGTAACTAATAGGATGCCACTAGTTACAGATTGAGCACCACAAAACTTCTCTAACACAGTTGCTTCTTGGTTGTCAGGTTGAGGTTCTAATCTTGACCTTGGTTACAACTACGGTGTAGCATTGTGCATGACTACTGATTGTAGTATTTTTGCTATTTGGCCATATGGCGTTGAGGATTGATTATTGTTACTTTCTGCGTGTACTAGTATGGGAGGAGGGTGCTCTAGGAATTGTGACCTTGACCCATGACTTGCAAGCGTGTGACCCCTTTTCAGCAAAGTGTTTTCTTTTTAAAGCTAGCCATTTGTAGTTGTCCATAAACATAAAATATTTGGCCATCTATTTCATTCTATATCATCCCTGCAGTTTCCTGTTGGCCGTATCCACCGCCTTCTAAAGTCAAGAGCAACAGCCCATGGAAGAGTGGGTGCAACGGCAGCTGTTTACTCAGCTGCTATCTTGGAGTACCTGACTGCAGAGGTGTTAGAGCTGGCAGGAAATGCAAGCAAGGATCTGAAGGTGAAACGTATAACACCTAGGCATTTGCAGTTAGCAATCCGTGGTGATGAAGAGCTAGACACCCTTATAAAAGGAACCATCGCTGGTGGTGGAGTGATCCCTCACATCCACAAGTCGCTAATCAACAAATCCTCCAAGGAATGATACTATTCCGCTCCAGTGTGTTATTAAAACTGAATCCCCAGGATGGATTGCTGTGCTGTGTACATTGCGTGATTATTCTTGGTCCATTTTCCTTTGGACGGTAGCTGGTTTCCTTTTCGTCCTGGTAGTAACTGAACAACGTATGGTTTCGTTTGTCACAGTTTGCAAGTTGCGAGACATTCCTGTAGGTTTAACATAAAGTTGCTAGAATATATTCAGTTACTGCTGTGTTTATTTTTACTCAATCAAGGTTTTTTTTAAGAAAAATGTTTCAGAAGATGCCAGTTTAATTTCCCAGCTAGTAAAGCTAAGATTGCCACGAACGAGGGAAGTTCTGCTTGTTTAAAATCTTACAGCCATGTTTCAGTCAGTCCTGGGTTTCCGATACATACCTGGGATTTCGGGTAAAAGATGCTAATTCTTTGATATCTTCCTGCCTGTCGGGAATCATTATAGAAGTGTTTTCTTCTGCCTTTTTCGAATGTTTTTTATTATATATATATAAATAATAATTGAATTTTGATGTAATAATATCAAAATAATTGTTAAAAAAAATAAAATAATTAAAATTAGATATTTTAATATGGTAATATCAAAAATAATTTTTAAAAATATTATTTTAATATATTTTTAAATAAAAAATTATTCTGAAAAACATCCAGAAGTGCATTTTCAAATACACCCCAACCATGTTGAAATTCAGTAGCCCTGCTTGAGATGGATAACTTTTAGTTTCCTGGTCATGGGCAACCCCCAATTTCAAAGAATCCACATCACTTCATTGGTGCAAACATGCTTATTATACGTTGAATGATCTGAAAGCAGAAGTTGAATTTTGGGGTAAAAATCCATGTCTTGAACGAGAATGCAAATCTATAGTAATGGCATAGTAGATTTCTTAGTACATTTCTCATTCCTCACAAAGGGAGCTAGAACAAAACGAGCAACGCCAGAAATGAAAAACACTAACTGCAACAAGGAGGATAAATAAATTGTATAGAAGTTACATTCTGCTCAATGGAGGATAACCTAATTTCTAGTCATGAGCAAAGAACTTCATACTGGTCAGTCAAGAGTTCAAAACAGGAACCATAAATCAGTCATGGTTCTCTAGTAAATCAGCAGCGATGGCAAAGCCATGGTAAAGGCTTCACAACTCAAAAGACTGTCGCTACCACCACCGGAAACGCATCCCTGTAAACCAATGAAAATGTTGTACTTACTGTATGACTGAAAACTTTGGAACATCCACCGGGAACTGGTCAATCTCATCCATCCATGGATTCTTCTCCTTGGCCGGATTTATGGTCCGCAGAGCCTTCCAGACAGCACTGTTACACTTGAATCCAGACCCAAAAGCAATCTGCCAAGTCCTGTCTCCCCTCTTTATCCTCCCTTTGGCTTCTGAATAAGCCAATTCATACCAAAGAGAGCTACTTGAAGTGTTTCCAAATCGATAGAGTGTCATCCTGGAAGGTTCCATATGCCAATCTGAAAGGTGTAGGTTTTTTTCCAATTCATCCAGCACAGCTCTCCCCCCGGCATGAATACAGAAATGCTCAAAAGCCAATTTAAAATCTGGGATGTATGGCTTTAATTTCATCTTAAAGAGTTTCTTCCCCACCAATGTGGCAAAGAAGAGCAGCTGTTCAGACATTGGTAAAACAAGAGGGCCAAGGGTAGTGATATTAGTCTTTAAAGCATCTCCTGCAACTGCCATCAAGTCTTTCGACAAAGCAACCCCAACTTTCCCAGTAGAATCCTCTTGTTGAGTAACGCAGGAGAAGCACTTATCATCAGCACCCTTATTTGTCCTCACAGTATGAACCAATTGATATTTGGAACGCCACCAGTCAGATCTTTTATTTGAAAGCAAAATAGCAGCCCCTCCCATTCTAAACAAGCAATTTGAGAGAAGCATCGACTTATCATTCCCAAAATACCAATTCAAGGTGATGTTTTCCATGCTAACAACTAAAGCGTAAGAATTAGGATGCACTTGAAGAAGATGTTTGGCTAGATCGATTGATATCAACCCCGCACTGCAACCCATTCCACCAAGATTATAACTAAGAATGTTCCCCCTTAGCTTATAATGGTTGATCACCATGGCAGATAAGGATGGTGTTGGGTTAAACAAGCTGCAATTCACAATCAGAATCCCAATATCTTTCGGTTTCACGGATGTCTTCTCAAGCAGCTGGTCGATTGCACCAAACATTACAGCCTCAGCTTCCTTCCTTGCTTCGGCCATGCACGGATTTGGAGGAACTCTCAAAACAGCCTCGGGGAGATAAGTTGACTCCCCGAGGCCAGACCTCTCAAGAATTTTCCTTTGAAAGTCCATGCTAGTCTCAGTGAAAGCACCTGTCAACTGCGACCTGTCCATAAAAATTTTCCTAGTACATTTCCTAGAATCCTCAGGCTTATAGCATGCAAAATCCACTAGGTAAACAGGGCTGGGCCGAGTAAGGAAATAAAGGGTCACTAAAAACACGAGGAGGGTCGAGCACAGGATCACAGATATGAGATTGAATTTAAGATGGTCCCAAAGGTCATGTAGATCTTGGATGGAGAATGTGGATAGTTGGGCCGCGATAACAACAGCAATAGGTGATAGGAACAGGAACATCCCATGAGTAATAAGGTAATGATAACCAAGTTTCACATATTTCAGCTTCACTGTCTGCTTGAAATCAGGGAGTTTCCTCAAAGATGATGGCTGGATCAAGGGTGTGGTTTGATTCGATTCAGACATTTGTAAGAGATTTGTTCAGCAAAGGTGGTCAAAATAAAAAGCAGTTGAAATCCAATCGGAAAAGGATTCTTTGAGGATTTTCAAAAGTCAACAGGAAAAGGATTTAAACTCTAAACAAGCTTTAAACTCCAATACAAAAGATCAAAACACAAACTTCTGCATCACAGTAACCGGCAATGCAGTAAAAAGAAGTCAAAGATCCTCAACCACCCTGCAAAATAAGAGAAAACCCATCACCAAACTACATCATTTACATTCTCAAAAGCACGAAAATGTTCAGCCTTGTTAGCATAAAAGAGATGCACAAGAAGTCTTTCTTTATCACAGAAGAAAATGACAGATAAAAGGGCAAAAAACAAGTAGATAGCAAGTCATTTCAAGCAGCGCAAAAAGACCCAATATAGAAATTCCAATTATGAAGCAGACGAGGAAAAAAAAACTGACCTTGCTTGGGAAATCTGAGTAGAAATGGATGCCCTATCTCATGTCTGAGAAACCAATGGACATGAGAAAGGCAAATCTGAAAACACCTTGTCCGTGTTTTTTTTTTCTACAGCAAAAATAGTTTTATGCGCTTTGTTTTCGTGTTGTGCTCGTGTTTTTAAGGTGTCGTGTGGCAAAACGTTGTTGCTTGTGGTGGGCCCCGTCTGCTCCTCGTAGAAGTCCACCTGTCTTAATTGACGAGCGGGATTCCGACACGTTGTGAAACTCAACAATTTAACGGTCAAGAAGGGCAGCAATTTTTGAATGTCTGGTCTAAGATGGTGTTCTAGATGGATACTAGTTAATTAAAGCTTAATATTTATTATTATTGATTACTAAAACAAAATTATTTAATCCCTATGCTAATTAAAAAATATATAATCTCTTAACGTGTGCTGATTATGCTTGCAGACTTGCGTTTTAAAATTGTTTTTATAAAAATTTGAAGTTTTTTTATTTTTATTTTTATATTAAATTAAAAAAGTGATAGTTTTAAATTATTTTTATATGTTGATATTAAAAATAGTTTTTTTAAAAATAAAATATATCATTTTAATGTATTTCTAAATAAAAAATATTTTTAAAAATAATTTCAAATATACTTTAAAAATAATTTCAAATATACTCCCAAACATTCCTGAATTTATTAGGGTTTTATCCCAAAATAATGATTAATTATAATTATATAGCAATAAAAGGGTCATCATTAAAATATTATTATCATTAAATTGAGTGGATTTAAATAAATCAATCAATGTATTTTACTAAATCACGAGAAATTAAATTTAAATCATTTTAGGAAGTGATGAACATATTTACTTTTTGTAAAATGAGAAAAGAAGAGGGAAAGAAAAATGAATTTCTGATAATGATGGCATAGTTTGGATTTTTTTGAATAAAAGTATTTTGAAAAAGGTAATTTTTAACAAAGGAGTTCAATCATGCTGTTTCTATCCATCCTATAGAGATCTGAGTATTTTTATCTTATTCTTATATATATATATATATATATATATATATATATATATATATATATATATATTATTTTTTAAAATTAATTTTTTTTATCAATACATTAAAATGATATAAAAATATAGAAAATAAATTAATTTAAAACAAAAAAAATAAAAATAAAAAATTTTCAAACTTTTTTATAAGCGATTTTGACAAGAACTCTTAGTGCCTATTTGGCACTGCGATCAAACCGGTGTTTGGCGGGGGTTGATTTTTTTTTTAATGAATATATTTTAACATTTTTATATTATTTTGATGTGCTGATTTCAAAAATAATTTTTAAAAAATAAAAAAAATATCATTTTGATGTGTTTCAGCATGAAAAGTACTTTAAAAAACAACCACAACCACACTCTTGAACACCCTCTTAAACACAAACATGTAAGTTTTCTTATTTTCATTCAAATAAAAAAAATAGAAAAATCAAATAATATTGAATATTTTTTTTATTTTCTAAAAAACTCATGTATCAATAAATGCTCGTGATATTTTGTAAATGTGATTGAGATTATTTTTAAAGTATTATTAATTTATAAATAATATATTTATATTTTTATAAAATTATTTTTAATATTAGCACTGAAAATAATATTAAAAAATTAATATAAAATAAAAATAAAAACAAATAAATTTATTTTTTTAATAATATTTTTAAAACGTGTTACAAAACACCCTGTAAAAAGCTATGAGCTGTATACTTCTGAGGACAGGAGGTGTACAGCTCATCACTCACTCACTCACATGCCCTTGAGGGGGGAAGGGCTTAGCTAGCAAAACATCAAGTTATGAGCTGTGCTCACTGAATTATTCTGAAGTCCAACCAAATGTGTTCCCGACTTTGCTTTGCTGGATTATTTTTTTTACTTTGAGAAAACTATATATTTTTATAAAATATATTTTATGGTCCACATGAATAAAAATTTAAGTGTCTTAAATTCTTATAAAAATTGCATGTCCCGACTCGAATTCGAGACTTGCTGTAAAGATCTTAAATTCTTTATCACCACACCATATTTCTTAAGGACTCGCTCGACATCCCTCACATGGTTATCAAAATTATAAACACTGAAATGATTTTATTTTTTAAATTGGGCTAATTTTGTTTTAATTTTTAAAATAGTATATAAAATTGACAATAACGTGATTATTGTAGTGGAAGAATAAGATTACCTTAAAAATCAGAATTAGTATTTGTTTAATACGGATGAAAAATTATTATTTATTACCTATTTTTTGCTCGATTTGTTTCCCTGTTCTCTGGATTTTGTAGCCATTTCTCCATTAATTTGTTTGCCCAATATATTAAAAATACAAATAATTTGATAAAAATTAGATCTAGCCAAATTAAGTCCAAACTATCCGTTCGTTGACTTCTATATATATATATATATATATATATATATATATATATATATATAAATAATTATTTTCTATATTAATTTGTATAGTTTTGAAATTGTGTGAAATTCAAAATTGCTTAATCTAGAATTCTGACTAATTCGAGCTTTCGACTAATATGATTTAAAAACATTATAATTTTTTTCTAATTAAAAAATAAAATTCCATATTTAACCGGGTCAAAACCTGAGTATTAATCTTTATATTTTTAGAATAAATAAATATTTTTTTCTCACTTTTTTTATTTATTTTTTTAATGAGATCTATTCTTTGCGACTTGGACTTGGATTTTGCCATGCATCAAATCCTGGAATGAATTTTAAAATTATAGTGGATGTTATTTGGTTACGTAGCTTATGTTATATATATATATATATGGAAGCATGCAATAGAAAATACATTGAACCCGACTGTGGGGGACAGAGAAATCAGGATGTTCCTTTCAATAATCCCCACTTGTATTTTCACGTCCACATGTTGCCATTGCTTGTGATTCGAACAAAATAAATTATATATATATATATATATATATATATATATATATATATATATATATATATATATAAGCCAATGGGGGATTTAAAACTCGGTGAAACTGTTTGGGAGTGTGGTTGAGATTATTTTTTAATGTGTTTTTTTTATTTAGAATTATATTAAAATGATTTGTTTTTATTTATTAAAATTATTTTTGATATCGATACATGAAAATAATATAAAAATATTAAAAATTAATTTAAAATAAAAAATTATTTTTTTCAAAAATGTTTTCTAGAAGCAGTGACAAACAAGGCTGCAAAGGAAGAAATTGCCTCCTAAAATAAATTAAAAGATTGTGTGTGAGCTGTTTTCCTGCTGGAATAATGTGTATTTTGTGATTTAAAACGTAGACTCAAGAATTGATATATCCATGGTCGAGCATGAAAGGGATAGTTTTGTTTATTAAAAATAATAATTAATAGATAATTTTAAAATATTAAATTATAGAATATTTGAGATCGAACCAATTCACTGGATTCTTCTATGTTTTGACTGTAGGGCGATGCCATGGTAGAATATTTCTAAGCAATGTCATGGAGAGGAAGCATCAATCGTCAAAAAGATGGATGATTTGCGTTGGAATGATTACATTTACTCAGTGGAAGAGAATCTAATTCCATTACAAAAAAAAAATCATAATAATTTAATTATAAAATATTACTTTATATTAGTTAAGTTAAAAACAATCATGACACAAAACTACGAGGAGCTTTTACCATAGCACCAAACCTTGTAAAAACAGTGAGCATACAGATTATATGCTTCTTTCTTCTCCTGTTTTTCCATACCTAAACTTTTTTTATAAAAAATATATTTATAGAAACAAATTAATACAATGCAAATTCAGAAGATAGAACCCTAAAATCTACTATCAAGAAATGAAACACTTATACAAAAAAGAAAAAAAAATCAAATTATAATGAATTGTTAAAAAATAACAAAATTAAAAGATACAAGTTAAAAAGATATGCATTTTAAAAAATGAGGTGAAAATTTCATTTTTGTTCTCCATTTCCTAGTTTTTAGATTGGAGAGAAAGACTAGATGGTATCTAGTTAAGAAGTTTGATGTCACTGAGATTTTCTGAAAGTATTTTTGAAAAACTGATTAAAAATGAGAAGAAAAAAAAATTAACTGAAAAAACCAAATTGAAAAAAAAAATCTGATTAAACCAACTAGATTTTTTTTTTTGAAAATAAAATCTGGTTTGATTTTCAGTTTTTGAAATAAAACACTAGTACATTAAAACTGAACCGGTTTAAATTAAACAAAAATATAAAATATTTTTTATCATTCCAATTCCGTTTAATTTTTTTGGTTTGCTTTCATTAAATGAGAAAGGAAAAAACATTGTTAAAGTTGAAAATAGAAAAGCAAAAAAATTCCAACCTTTTCTAGTTTTTTTGTTAAAATAATTAAACCAAACCAAACAAAAAACTAGTCAATTTAAACTAAATTCGGTTCAAGTTTTATTTTTTGAAGTTGATTGTTTTTATTGATAAAAACAGAACCGAATAAAAATTACTCACCCCTGATAACTTAGCACGAGCTTGGATCATGAGTTGATAAGAACACAATTTTTAACCTCGTAAAGAATTATTTTTTGTCAATTCATGAATAAACAATCTTAATAATTACCTTCCTCTTATGAGCTACATATTTTGTAAGAAAATAAAGTATTGTTTTTAAGATAAAATTGGTAGTTCTTTATTTTGTTTTTTTTTTTGTGTGTGTGTGTGAAAGTAACAAGTAACAATGCTAAAGCCATATTCTCGCCACACCAGCCACAAAACCCAATGTTAAATTTTCTGCAGAATTAAAAAACTAGCGTTGATTTGCAGTTATTACAGTCCAAACAAAATTTTCCATGATCAGAATAGGAACACAATTCTCTCTTGGTTGAAAAATATGGGGAAAAAAAAATCAAAACTATGACTAAAAAATATAAAACAGTGAAGTAATGCTTCATGAAATTGTTTAGAGAGCCGTTTGAGCCTCATGAAGAGCTATAATTTACAAATACTGAAGGAACACTATAAGCCAGCCGGGAGCCGAAATGGTGTTTCTAAGTTCTTTAGATTGCAACCACACAAGCCAATTTCTGTGCTATTGAATTTCTATGCTAATGTAGCTCACATCTTTTGTGAAAGCAAATTCAGAAGCCAACGCAATGTGATCACTGCCCCATTTCTGAACAACACAACCAACAAAATGTACCTTAAGCTATTAAAAAGTGCATTCCAGATAAATCAAATAATTAAACACATTCCCTGAGATTATAGGTAACCACTCTGCCATTTCTTTAGCTAATGCTTTGAAGGATGGAATCCCAACTAAGTATGGATTCTGGAGAGAGACAAACAAGAAGATGCTAAACATGAATCCCTCAAAACTAAACTCACCTCATTTTAGCCCCAATTTGAACTACTCAGGCCAGTTGATAGAAAATCAGTAATGCCTTGAAAAACTACCACACAACTTATCTAACTTGTTATCATGTGATGCTTATAGCTTGAGTGAGGGGGGATTCGAACGAGGGATCTCCTCATCAAAGGAGAAGCGACTTGCAATTAGACTACGTCAGCAACAAATCTAATAGAAAGTTTGGTACAGGTGGCATTTGGATTTTTTATGAGGAAGAAAAAAAAAAGCATCGAGAACCGAGATGTATTGGAGTCTTCATGTAAATTAATTTCCAAACTCAGCAAATTTTACTATTACCCGTCTTATAAGCAAACTTATACCTTTGTCGGGAATCCTGCTGTCCATTGCATAGCATGTTTTGTCATTGGAGCAAGCACCCTGACAGTCTGGAGACCTTCTGAATACCTGCTTGTTCAATCAAAATATAATATTCACATAGTTCAGATCTGAAATGAGAAATAAACATGAATTTTCCCCTCACAACCACTGTTTTTACTACAAGGCAGCACTTGAAATTTTGAAATAATATAGCCCTCTCAAAAAGTTCATAATTGGACCTGAAATTTATAATTCATTCTAAAATATCCCATCCCTCCAGTTTCAGCCACTCCACTTGGGTCACTAGGCTAGATGTGCTCGCCACACCACAACCAATAGCAGGGCCCATACAAACCCTTCCTTGAGCAAGTTTTTCCATGTGATTATTCAAAGAACAAAGAGAAAACTATATGCAGAGTAGGAACAAGGAACCGCAGAACCTTTTTAACTTACCATATATAGTCAACTGTGCCAAAGAAACACCTGTTGTAGCTGGTAACCAAGGGTTCTCCATTTGGGTCTCTCGTCCCATAACAGTCCTGCAAATATGCATTAATACAGATTTTTCAGTGATAGGTTATTTCACTTCCCTTGATAAGATGATACTGGCCCCCCTTTCTGTATCGGTCCTGCAATTTAGTCCCTTTATAAATAAATTTCTTTTATTAGACTTTTATTCCTTGCAGATACTGCACCAACTTCAAAAAGCCAAAACCAATCAAATTCTGGGAGAGCTTGCAAAATTGACATGTATGTAGTGGTGGCTAGTCACGGTGCTTTATGTTGTTTATGAGAATTCTGAGCTTTTTCAACCAGTGCTATTTCATGTGATAAGAGGACATAAATTGACATCACATGCCCTTTTCATCAGCATTCCTACCCCAACCCTTCGCCTTACTGTTTTACTTCTTCCTCAATTACCCTCCCTCCAATCAAATTGACTTTTAGAGGAATCAATGGGTGAAAAGCAATAGAAAAAGAAAAGGTGTAAGATCATGCTATTTACCTCAACTTGTGTATATGTGCTTTTGAGCTTTAGGGCATGTTCGACAAACATGCAGTCTACATTGCCTGTAGCGGTCATTATTTCCATGGGGGTCCATAATGTTGGATCATATCCACTTTTCCCCACACCAGCACCCTCAGAATCAAGTCTCAGAGGAAAATCATCCAGAACTTCATCATTAGGTGAATCCAACTGAGTCTCATTTGGATCACATGCAAATCCTTTCGGGGAGTAATTAGGGTAATGTGACAATGAGCCCTCCACTCCATGTAGTGCAGATAAAAAAGTACTTTGGTCTTCCCCTATTGTTCTACTTTCTGGAAATAAGTCATTTAGATCCTGAAGAGAAACATCCTCCAGTAGCTTATCATCTACATATCTAGCTGAAGCATCTGAGATTTTGACTTCATAGGAGGATGAAAGGTCAGTATTCTCATCATTAACAATTGGCTGTGATGAAGGATATGCTGAAGTAGAGACTTCATGATCATCAGACTTTGCCCTTATATTTTCTGTATCTGTACGTGATGAATGCTCACATGATAATACTTGATTTAGATAAGTAGAATTTCCTGCTCCTCTTTGTTCCCCATCGTCAGTGTAGGCATCTTCAGGATGGGAGGTCAGTGGAGGAATTGATTTGTTCATCTCATCACCCATTTGATCAACAGGTAACTTGCCCTCAACATTTAATATTGTTGTGCTTTGCTCTACTGCTTTCTGCATTTCACCTCTCTCTTCAACACTCAGTTCCCTACCTACACTCACATCCAAAGCATCCATTATAGTTCTTGTATGTTTGGGCTGAGAGTAATCATTAACAGAAGGAACATCCCCCAGTCTCTCATGTTGATTATTCTGCTTCTGAGTGTTTAGGAGTGTATCACTCTGCTTGCCATCTACCATTAATGGAGCTTGAATCGAATTATCAGAGGACCAAATCCTGCAATAGTTTGCAGGATTTTTTAGGTTCAATGGTCAGAAGTTCACAAAAACATTAGAGGTTACAAAATTTAGTTGACTAGTGGAAACTTACCCAGAAGTAGTATTAGGATTACGACCAAAATCATATGGCCTAGAATTGCCTATTTCAGCAGAAGCTTGTCCTGATACTTTATCCCTACCAATTCCTGAGAAATCCAACTGCCAGACACCAATGAAATTAACATGTTGTTTGCAGTTCATCAATCATCTAACATGGAAGTAAATAAAAAAAAGAACAAATAGTTACCTTCTGTTCTGAAATGAAGTTGTATAATGGGCTCTGAAGCAAAAGCAGAAACATCACTGTCATAATAATTATTACAGATTAACATGTCATACATGACCAAACACACCAGATCTGGACTTTTAAGAAATTCTGAACTAGAAGTGACCTTTGGAGTACAATTAAAATCGCCACATAGAATAACCGGGGCATCATTCCAGGTTTTTGAAACAGCATGAGCCCTATCTAGAAGCATCCTGACCTGCCAGGCAAAGGCATGCTAATCAAAGACCTAACTTAACAAATTCACTAGTGTTTTTGACTGGCGCACAAGAACTGAAATTGTAAGCAATTATTCACAAAAAAAAATCCATGTGAGACTAAGCATCTGATGAGAGATCAGCTGTAATGTTAAAAACGTTCTGGTGTCAGTATGTGTTCCCATTTTGGGTCTTATAGGAAGAACTGGTGCATGTGTGTGACAACAGAGCAAACCACCTTCTAAGCCAGCAAAATATATTACCTCCCATCCCTGGCTATACCCACATATCAATGATTGTCATTGGATATTAAGCCAACTCATTCATATTAAATCAAAATGAATTTTCTAAGCATACTTGCAAAAGCAGGAAGAAATAACAATATTTGATTTGTGATGAGAACAGGGGAGTAATAGGAAAGTAAATGAATTAATGCTTTGACTCTTTGATAATGGACATCGGATATACTTTGTGATAGACTAGTAACAAAAGGGCACTCTTTGAAAGATAGAGAGTGCATATCAAAAGACTAACAAATTAAAGAAAACTGTATTGACTACTCTACAGATGGTGAATACCTGGCCGAGCTTAATATCTCCTCTTTTGGGATTGTAAAGCACATGAATGTTACATATAAGAACTTTATTAGAACTGATTGAGCTGCAAATACAGAATGCTGACTTTTAATTAGAATAAACCAACGAGATACAAAATTTATCATGTGTTAGAATAAACACAACAAAAAAGCATACAGTACTGTGTTGGAAATTGATATTGCAAAGATCTAATTACAAACGAGCAAGACTATACAAACAGAAACAATTGCACCAAAATACTTGCTACACTAATAACATTTAATGAAATAGATTTATAGATCATTTATATGGAAAGTAAATCACTTAAAACATCATTCATCACTTGCCACATCAGTTTGTAAGATTGAATGAATAACTCTTCCATTTATATAGATTTTTCCATTGCATATAGAGACGGCAGAACTTTTACCAGATCTGCATGAGAAAATTATTATCATAAGCTATTACCAGTACATCTGAACTCAGGCAGGAGTGGGGTATATCAATTCAAAGCGAGAATGGTTAAGGTGTCGAGGCTACAATTTTTTAAGTGGTAGGTATAAACTTATTCATATACAGTTCTATATCCACAATCACGAGAGTGAGTGAGAGAAATTCAAGTTGATCAAATAAGAGATTAGCTACAAACGATGTCATCGTCTTGAGTTCGAAATGCTCACCATAAATACTTATAAACCTGCCATCACAATCTCAAAAGACAACAAAACAAGTCCATCTACAGAGCGCATTCATAATAGCAGATATAACTTGCCCGAACTTACGCGATGTGCGGGGTTCACAGGATAAAATCAAATTCTACATGATGCTTAAGATGAAGCAAAATTCTAAAGGACCAGAAAAGGGAAAAAGAAGGCCAAGCATTATCTCTAGATGTGTTCAACATAGCTACTAAGAAACTACAAAATACAGAGTTACTATCAAGAAGAATGAAAGAATTTCCATTTTTGCATTGAACCTTCAGAATTTCATACTAAAAATTCTTAAGTTTTAACTTTCATGCAAGCTATTTATTGATATATATCATAATGTAATAAATGTCTCGAACAGGATTTGTTAACCAGTACCTTGTATGTAGAGTTGATGCGTCTGCAGTGTTGTCTTGTCTTATTAACTGCACTCAATAACATGAAAAGTCAAATGGACCAACTTATTCAAGAAACAGTACAAAAAGACTTGAGGAGAGAGTTTCCTAGATATGAAGACATGGTACCTCTAGCACACATATCTGTGCAACATTATCCCGAAGTCCATGCTTATTGAACTCAATGGATTCTTCATGGATCAATCTGAACCTAACATACACAGAAACAGAAAAGCTTTAATCCCAAATTAGTTGGGGTATTAGACTGCATCACCACATGATATTTTCTCGATTCTATCAAGATGAGTCATGAAATAAACTTTATTTAATATCTCGGAAAAAGGAGCAGAAGAAATATAAATAGAGGAAAATTAAGCACTTAAAAAATGATTCCCTGGGAAAGGGAAGGAAGGAAAGGGAAAAAAAAATGTAATGAGTTTTGATATACCTTTCCCATCTGACAGAAGCTAATTTTGAAATAAACTGCCTCATAGAAATACAGTACGGGTCAGCCAAAATACTATGCCACTTGAAATCATGGTTGTCAAAATCACGAGTTAACTCGCAAAATCGTACAACCTTGTTAACTCATGAAGAAAAATCAGTTTGGGTCAAACTCGGTCAAAATCATACAGGATCGTGAAATCGGACCGGATCGGTCCGATTTTACGATCCTTAATAAATATGCTGGGCTGCCATATGATCATTTTGCTGGTTATTTGGGAATGTGGGCTAATAATTGTGCTTCGAGTTTTCATGCATATACCTACGAGATACTTACGATTAATTAAGGATACGAGGCTTTCATCTTCGAGACAATATTTAGAACTCTTCGAGACCGTACGGTATTGTATTTTTCTAAAAAGAATCTTGTAATAATTAAATTTTCTCATTGAGAAGGAGTGTTTGGGAGTATGTTTGGAAAATATTTTTGAAAAAAATTGAATATTTTTTTATTTTTTAAAAATTAAAAAAATTTAATGTTTTTAGATATTTTGATGTGCTGATGTCAAAAGTGATTTTTAAATAATAAAAAAAATATTATTTTGATGAATTTCTGAACTAAAAACACTTTCAAAAATAACTTTAACCACACTACTAGTTACTTTATCATCATCATTTTTTAATTCAAAAATAAATATTTTTTTTTAAATCTTGGGTGCATTAAAATTAATATTTTTCTTATAATTTAAAAAATGTACTTTCTATCGATTTCATATATTTCGAAGTTTGTGCTCTTTGATTACTAGCTTGAATGTTCAGAATCTAAAAATTAAAAGAATAGAAAACAATAAATATCATTGTTGTCAAAATCGCAAGTATGATTTTGCGAGTCAAAATAACAAATCGGGTTAAAAAATTGAATCCCGTTAAAATCAGACCAAAACCATTAAAATCATACAGAATCATAAAATCAAACCAGATCGGTCTGATTTTACGATCCCAAGCTATTCTAATTTCTACATTCACTAATCTGATCCATGCCTCTCTCTCTCTCTCACCACCTAGGCATAGGCCCCCCCGGCTTGTCCCCAACTATCCCTCCCTCTCTCTCCCATTAATGGTTTGTTAAATGCATGCAACCATGCACACATTATTTTTGGACAATAAAAATTTCTTGATTATCATGTGTTTATTTAAATATTAACTTTAAAATTTATAATTAAATTTTTTATTGTTATTTTTTACTTTAAATTACATTTTTTTAGTATTTTTAGATTTTTTTTATGTGCTGAATGCTGATGTCCAAATAATTTGTTGAAGTTAGAGCTAGTACTATTAATATCGGTGTTGGTACCAGTAATAGTACTAATAATATTTTTAATGGTAATATTTTTGATGAATATATTAAAAATAATGAGGAAGATGACGATAATGAAGCTAATCTTAGTTTACACAGCACGCCGGCAGAATATTTGTTTTAAATTTGTTAGTCTTTACCTAATGAAATTCTATGAACATAATTGTTTTGCAATCTATTTTTAAGTTATTTTAAATCATGTATGAACCTTAACTAATGAAGTTTTATGACCATAATTATGATGTATTGTATTCAAAAATAATTTACTTATGATTTTATGATTTTTATACAGAAAAATTCAGGTATGATTTTACGATCCAATCTTAAGATCCGAGTTTCAAAAGCCCCTTCCATGACAACCATGCTTGAAATGTAAAGTACAATCAAGATAATAAAAAGTAGGAAATGTGTGTATGCTTGATGCATTTCACATTTGAGTTTTTTTAAAGAGATGGTATATATAGAGCACTAATCATCTCAAATTCTCACAGCTCATTGGACATCTGAATGCCAACTTTTATGTTTCATACTAACTTTGATGAAGATACGGAGAGACACATTTATGGAAAGGTAGAGGCAACATGGTGATGTGTTAGATGAGCCAACCTAAAAAGGCCGGGCTTCCCAATGATAGAAATTTCATGACAATGAAATCTTGCAAAACAGTTTCCTGATGTTGACTTGTGAGCAATTGGCTCTACGCTCATAAATGAGAAAGAAGGTGCACCAGCTAAAATGCAAAGAAATGGTACCACAGAAGCAGAAGAGATGAAGGATAACTTTTAGAGAAGAAACCTCAAGGAAAGTACACTGAAATTGAAAAACCTTCAGTGCAGTAAGTGAATGAAACAATAGCAAGAACATCAAGCCATCTTAAATAATTGGCACTATGCAGGTGTTAGCATGATAATTTATCAACAAGCAATGCTGTTAAAGGAACCCATGAATGCAACAGATCAATGGCCACTAGAACTAGCTGGGATTTTACCTTGATGTTCTCCAAAAGACTGCACAACCATCAATTGCATTGCCAGTCCGCATCTATATGTGAAAGAGAATGCTGTCAGACCAAATTCATAAGAGAAACACATCTTAACATTTTGAACAAACTGAATAACTGTCCTAAAATGGCTCGCTGATATCTAATTCAAATTTCTCAGGCTACTGGTCATTAACATGTCGCAAGCATTATCAACCATCACATGAAAACAGAAAATTACAATTACAAATCTAATGATGTAAAATAATTAGAAACAGAATAGCAAGTTTGGGGCCACAAAGACATTGATTCCTTCGTTTGCTCTCACTTGACATTTCTTTTTAAGCTCAATTCCTGCACTTGAACTCCTTAAACTATGAATCCTCATAATCTCAGAAACAAAACAATTCACAAGCACATAAAATACATAAACTAAACAACTCAGCAAATCGAAACACAAACTGGCTCATAAAAACACAGACAAATTGCACAATCCCACATTTCATAAATAAACGAACTAGTTTCATTGCAAAAAAACCCACCTTCCAAATTCCACTGTATCCCCGGACCTTCAACGCCTCTTCCAAGTCCCCAAACCTATCAACCTCCTAACAACAGTTACAGCCAATCAAAATCAAAGAACACAGAATAACCTCTATTACTATCTAAACCAAATTAGAAAAATTAAACATTAAATGAGATCAATTACTGTTAATTAAACCTGAAAACACATTATATCAGCAGACCATAAACCAAGCTCGAAAATTATATTCCTCTTTCGCCATTCCCAATCTAGCATATGCCATGGTATATGATCATAAAGTTTGCTTCTGTGATTGATTGCTAGATAATCAGCTAGTATATTATAAGACAGAACTATAAATTTTTCAGAGTCACGAGGAGGCGCCGTTTTGGCATACTCCCAATTCCTATAATCCAACGGCTTAGCAGGCCTCTGCGGCCTGTAATTCTGGTTGAAGAACTGTCGATTGCGATTTTGATTGAACGGTGGAGAATACAAGAATATCCGGTTTTGATCAGACAGTTGTGGTGGTGGTGGTTGGCGAAATTGTTGGTTTTGATAATAACGCGGAGGACGCGATGAAGAAGGTCGTGGACTGAAGTTGTGGTTTGCTTCTCCGTGGAGAAACCCTAAATTGGAGTCTTCCGTGTACGGACGGTTCGAAAAGGTTCGTCTTCCCCACTGATTTCTGTTATTGCTGCCACGGTACTGCTATAAAAAACAGCTAGAATTAGTGAAAAGAGTCAAGTAACTAGCTCTTTAACAGATTTTTGAGAGGGAGAGGGAGTACCGGAGGGCGACGAGAAGACATGGAGGCGGAATCGGCGGCGAGGGTGGCGGCGAGGAATTGGACAGGAGGAGCAGAGCGCTTCATGGACAGAGAGTGTCTCTGTGGGAAAGCGTGCTCCACTTCAGTCGCCCAAGTGTGATAATAATAATAATAATAATAATAATTGTATTATCCAACCCGAATAATGTAAATATTGCATGTGATAAGAAGCAAGAAAAGCCTAAAAAATATATATTACAGATCAATCGGGCAGCACGTAAATCATTTAAAAACTATATGAATCCAACACAATCTATATATTCTATATTCAATAATTTTTAAATTGAATATTTATTTTTATTTTTATTAGAAATATTTTAATTCCAATAATATTGTAACTTGCTTTTTATTATATTTTTTTAATAAAAAAATAGCTAATTTCTTTGTTAGATTATAGAAGAAGTGAAATTAACTTAGATCTTATAAAAATTAGACATAACTTTAAAAATTAGAAATATAAACTTAACTTGTGGATAGCTATAATATCATAAAAAAAAAAAAATAATACAACTCGCTTGGCTTTAAAAAAATTGAATAAACCGATAATAATGATTTTTAAAATATTTTTTTCTTGAGAATGTTTCGAAATAATATTTTTTTAAAATTTATTTTAAACGCCAGGACATCAAATTAATTTTTTTTAAATCAATTTAAAAGAAGAAGAAAAACAATTGTAATTAGCTTAAATTCTTGTATCTAGATCTACTGTTCTGAAGCTACGGTCCAGGGGACTCTGCTTTGAAGATGATTGCGAGACTGTAAGGTTTATGATCAATGGTTTCATCAAGTCATTTTTCTGAAGAATAATAATGCAGAGCTTTCAAAATTAATGAACTCTCCATTGGACCTTGCCTGTCTTGTGACAAGGCCTAGACTTTTTCAGCATGCACAGGTTGAAGATGATTGCGAAACCATGCTTGGTTGATGTAAATATGTGAATGGTCTGGCATTGCCATAACATTCAGCACATTCAGATCCTGCAAGATCCTGCAAATGCAACACCAAGACAAGCTGCCATTCACAGTATGAAATCACAATTTCGATAATTGCATCTTTGATCCGTCTGAAAGACGGTAATCAGAATCTTATTAACTGCCAGACCCTTCTTCGAGCCTCAAAAAGTTTATAAAACTGTTTAAAACCATAACAACTCATTTGGTCCAGGGATTTTAGATGGTGAACCCTTAACCCATCATTTCCCAGTAGCATCTATCGAATAACCTCAACAGTACAACCGAGCCAAGGTAAAGTTCTATAACTAGGACAGAAAGCATAGTTTCCTCTGAACTATTAGCTCTGTGACATTATTTCTTTGTTTGAGAGATGATTTTTGTAAGGAGATAGCAGTCAGGCGGGGTAATGTTCGTGTAATAGTTCTGGATGGTGTCCGTGATTTCAAATCCAAATTTCTTGTAAAAGTTAATGGCATCTTCATTGTTTGTCTGTACGTGCAGGTAAATCTCAGAAATATTTTGCTTCAAGCAGAGATCAAGAACATGATTCAACAGCTTTGTACCTGCACAATCACACAAATCTGATCAGTAAATTCATCTTCCAAAACTTTCTTTCACAAATATATGCTCTATGTTCAGACTTGGATGAATAAATCCAAAATCAGAGAACTTTTCAGAAATGGGGTTTTGACTATTCACAAATGTAAACTACAACAGAGTTCCTGATACTTCATGGTTCTTATTTTATATAGTAACTCTAATGCTAACAGTTTGCAAACCCTGCAAGGCCAGTTGGGAATCAGAAACAAGGAGGCAGCATGCAAATGCATAAATTAAGTTACTGGTTCAGCAATAACCAAATTCAGGTTGTGGGAACAATCTATTAAAAAGGTGAAAGCCTGCATCATTTGTGTGTCAGGACCAAATTCATAATAAAAAAAGCATAGACTTAATTTATAAGTGGTTTGCTCACCAATGCCTAGCCCGCGATATGGTGCTAAAACACCCAATGTCATGATGTAAACGCGGACAGCTCCATGTTCTTTCTTCTCCAGCCGGCATGCAATTGCACCGACACAGATGTCACTGTAATATGCTGGAAAAAAACCCCGAAGCTTAGTACAACTAACTTATCATGAAATGTTGCACTCTAGCATTATATACACCAAGATAAGGTGAAGAATGACACAATTCTTGTTTCTTTAAGTGATGGGTATACCACAGTTTCACTCATCTGTGTGGTGGGAACAATTAATTAATTAATAAGCCATGATGTGTATTCTATATTGCCCCGATGTTTATTCTACAGAGCATGCGGTTAGATCCTTGAGATGGATCCATGACAGAAAGACATGTTCTACATATTTCAGAATATAAAGCTAAGGCATACACATTAGGAAGTGCAAGAACTGCATTATTAATTGACATAATGTTGCACAGCAGGTATCAATTAATTACGAAACTAATGGCTTTAATGCATCTTGTGAGACACAATACAAGATTTCTCCAACTGATATATAAGTTGACAGCTAGGGAATTTCAGCAACACATGAACAACTCTTGGCACAAAATTGTCTCCCAGTCGAAGGCAATGAAATTCACAAAATTAGCAATGATTCCATGCACTGAAATTTATAAATTCATGATTTATTGAAATAAGGATAGCGAGAAACTACAAAGCAATGCCAGATAAAATAGACTTGTTCTTCAATAAATGAAATTCAGTAGCATACACCATTCAAAATATTTGTTAAAAATCAGGATAGCTGACAAACATATTTTGAAATAATCAAAACTACAAGAAATGTTGATTTGTGTTTAACAAAGCTGAAATGTCAACCCCAAATATTGGTGTTCCGCCCCATAGGAAATGGCTACAAATTGAAAACAACCATCCAAGCAAGGAAACATAGTGGGTGTCTCACCGTAGAGCCAAACAGTTTGGCAAATTTTCGGACCACAGTTTTGTATTGTGGGTCCTACTAAAAACTGCAGATGAACCACAGTTTTTGAAAAGTATCTTTTCGATGCTTTTTGCCCGAACGCAGACCATGCAAAACGCAGATGAACACGATAACAGTAACCACCCTTAGCGTTTCATCATTTTTCATCACAGTAACACACACTAACAGAGAGAGGAAGAAGAGGACAAATGATTTTGGCAAAAAAAGAAGAACATAACAGAGGAAGAAGACGATGACAGATACTGAAAGCTGAAGCAAGTTCAGGTGGAATCAACGGTTGTGATAAAGGAGTGGAATCATCAGATGTAGATAATCCCATCTCCCACACTGCAATTCTTTCATCGTCTCCGTTGATGTTATCTTCACCATCGTTGATTTCGTATTCACTCATTTTCACTTTTTCTCCCATGGTAGCTTGAATTTTGTATATTTGTTTTTAGAAAGAAATGGAAAGAGAAGCAGATCAGAATCAGAGAAGAAATTGGAGATAATTAAAGGGAGCAGTGGATGTAATTGTTTGGTTTGCAAGAAAAGAAAGGATAGGAAAATAATGTTGAGGGTGTTTTCTTGAGAGAGAAAAAAACATAAATATCTAATGGGTAAATATTATTTATTTTTATCCCCATAATATTATTATTCTTAAATGTAGTCCTTTTACTTTTATTTTTATTTCGTATCATAATATTTTTATTGTTATATATATATATATATCCTTTAAAGTAATTTCACAAGTTGATAGCAAAATGAAAAACATGGTAATTAAACACACAAAAATGCTTATCATTAAACCTCAAACTCAACGACAATTTTAACTAAATACTTCAATTTCAGTTATGAAACACAACTAAAATAAAACTATTTTTTTTAAACCTCAATCACAACAACAATCGCAATGTCAAACACACCCATAATAAAAAAAAATTATCGACAATTATAATCTTGAGATGATAAGAAGCTTTGCACAAAAAATGGAATACACACTAAAAAAACATTTACTGAACCAATAAAAACCATAAATGAAAAGAAGAATGAGATCAAAACATTTATATGGTTATATCCTATACACAACAGCCAACGAAAGATTGCAACAAGAAAGGCAAGTTTAACTAATTTAAGAACCCAAAAAAGGACACAAAAATACACAATGAAACCAGTGACAAGGTGGTAAGAAGAAACTAAATTGCCTATCATGAGTTCAAGCAGAAATAACAAAAATATCACGGAGGTCCCTTGTGATGGGTTGTTTCTTTAACTTTTGTCATTCATATTTCACATGTATTAACAGTCAGCAAAAATCAATAATAAAAAACATGGAAACTAGAGCTAGAACAAATACGAGGTTTTTTCATAGTTAAAATTTCCCTTTATTGACAGCAGCAAAAATTCAAAGCATCAGCACTTTATATCTTAAATTCAACAACAAATAATCACAAGCAACATCCAAGAAACATTTTAACAAACAAAAACACTTTCTCACAAACTGAAAGAGTTCCAAAAACTCAACAAGAAAACCCACAAAAAAAAAAAGAACAAAACAACAAACCCATTAAAGAAAAGCTAAAGCACACGAAACCCAATAACTCATTTCACAAAATCAATAACAAAACAAAATGCAGAAACACGCACATATATATGGAAAGAGAGAAACAATCACAAACCTAGCTTGGTGAAATCGCCAGAAGCAAGGGCATCAGCGTAATACTTGTCATTATAACAAACAGGAAAGAGAGCAATGTTTAGCTTCTTAGGCTGCATCACGTTCTTGTCTCTTACTCCATCAAGGGATATAGATACTTGACGCCCTGCCCCCATTTTAGATTTCCAAAATAACCCAGATGATACGAAGCTCCAAAGATTTGTAATATGGGATATATAAGGCTACGCTACTTCTGGATTGGGGTTTTGACAAGCAGTTATTCTCTAGTTGATTCGCTTGAATTTCTGTTCGGCTAGCAAGAAAATTTTGAAGCTCCAATGGGCTTTTATTAGCCAACCACTAAGACCCAATACGGGAAGAGGACGAAAAAAATAATAATTTAAAATAAAATATAAAAAAAATATATATATTATTTTAAAACAATATGAAAATAACTACAACGTTTCAGCTTCAATGTCGTCCTATGAAAATGTATTGTGCTTGCAGAATTTACTAGATATTTCAACGGCAGTTCTTTCCATGTTGGATATTTATTTTTTAATAAAAATTAATATAAATCAAACTCATTATTTGATTCATAAATTTAATTGAATTCTAACATTTTATTTTATATAATTTCTTATTTAAAATGAATATCTATAAAACTAGGAATTAGAAAAATATCAAAGCAATCAGGAAAAAAAAATAAAATTAAAACAAATCACATTTTCCAATTAACACCAAATCAAATATTAAATAATAAACAATGATGTTATGAAGAAAGCACTAAGAAGCATAGAATGTCTCCAGTCGAGGATGGCAAGATATCCTTTGAAAAGTATTTTTTTAAAAAAATACTTTTATTTTTAATATTTTTAGTGTATTTAAATTATTTTTATATGTTGATATCAAAAATAATTTTTTAAAAATAAAAAAAATATTATTTTAATATATTTCTAAATAAAATATATTTTAAAAAACAATTTCAATTAATTCTCAAATATTTACTAAATAACTTAGTTGTTGTTGATAGTAAGCCTTTCCATCTTAAGACAGCAAGTCAAGAAGAAGACTCCGAAGAAAAAAACATGATATTCTTTGCCAATGCCCCTTTATCTGTTGATTGATTTTATATTTTTATCTTTATCGAAAAGACATGCCAAAATCTCTTTAGCAAATAAAGGGTAATGGTTTTTTTAGCAGTTGAATGTGTTAGAGAATAATATAAATTATATTTTGAGGCCTTACCTGTAAACTTAAACTTTTAGATGAGATGGTTCATTAACATGGTATCAGAGCCTTATTAACCTAGCGGTCACGAGTTCGAATTTCACTATTCTTATTCTATTTGATAAAATCAAGCACAGGGTAGTATAGACCTGTACAAGTTTCAATCTCAAATGACTTTCACTTAAGGAGGTATATTAGAAAATAATAAAAATCACATTCTAGGACCTCATCTATATGCTTAAGTCTTTAGATAAAAGCTTATAGGTAAAATGATTTCTTAACAGAATGGTAGATTTAATCAAGTGTTATTATTGTTATTTTATCTATTCTTTATAACCAAGAAAGTTATAGTTTGATATAGAAAGTCTAGGTATCAATTCAATTTAAGGGTTTTCTAATATTTAAGTTCAAAAATTTTAGAGATAATATAATAAATATGAAAAAGGGTATTAACAGAATGGTAGATTTAATCAAATGTTATTATTGTTATTTTATCTATTCTTTATAACCAAGAAAGTTATAGTTTGATATAGAAAATCTAGGTATCAATTCAATTTAAGGGTTTTCTAATATTTAAGTTAAAAAAATTTAGAGATAATATAATAAATATGAAAAAGGGTATTAAATAAATTTCAATATTAAAGTTGTTTGCTATTGTTTTGATATATAATAAATTATTTGTAAAATAAAAAAGAAATGTTGTTATGTGTATATGTTAGAAAGTAAAAATGGAGAATTCTTAAAATATATCTTTATGGTAAGTGGGCTAAAAACTATATATATATATAAAAAAAAAAGCTTATAAAACAACATAATAGAGTCTCACATCACCCTCAGCATCCACAACAAAAATCTCTTCAATGAAGTCAGGAACTTTATCATATATATGAAGATCAAGGCTAAAATTATAACTTCTGATAGTTAAAATATCAACAACTACATTTTGTTCATGATAAATATGTTTAATTGCACAACATCAAGGTTTATGAATCTTCATTTTATAGGAAAAAATAATGTTGTAGAGAGGATGAATTGGAATAGTAGAAGTTAAAAGAGTTATAGCAGCACTAGAGTAGCATTCAATATCCATGTTGTGATAGCCAGTGTCCCAAGTCAAACTAAACCTTCAAAAAACACCTTATAATTCAGTCTTAAGGATGGTGTTTGCATCCAAAGTCACAGTAAAGTCCTAGATCCAAACACCAGTAGAGTCATATAATATACCTCCAACACAACTAAACTAGTGACATTTAATTTTGCTTTCATCTTTATTAACTTTGCATATACCAGGCTTTTGAATTTTCCATTAAAGCTGAAAATTTATATTATTACTTCAATAAAAAAGCTAAAAAAATCATTTCACTTGACAAAATTAATCATGAACAGATATTATTTACAAAAATATTAATATTTTTTATACGCATAAAAATACAAGTGTTGTGTAAGTTTATGATATTATATGTAACTAGTAAAAAATAAAATATAGGAATGAGAAAAAAACACACACCAAGATATCATGTAGAGCAACTTCATGGGAAGAGCTAAAAGAAAAACTAAAACTAAAAAATAAAAAAATTTAGCTTTGATTTTTTTTCATAGCTCCAATGAGAGAGCTATATTGAAAAGCTAAAATAACATTTTTTAGAGCAACAGGTATACTATCCAAAGATAAAAAAAAAAATATAATTTTAATATTTTTGTTTAATTTTCTTCTCTCCAACAGGAAGACTATTTTAATAGCTAAAATATTTTTTTCCTACATAAGTTTTTATTTGTTACAGCTCAAATAAAAAAGTCATAATACTATTTAGACGTGGGAGGGATAGGGAAAGAAGAAAAGAGAAAAGAGAGCAACTGCCACAAGTCAAGTGATTTTTAATCTACAGTACATGCACTCTTTTTCTACTTTTTTTTTACAACCAGAAAATGCCTCATAATCTCTCTAGCTATCTTCTCTCTTTCATTGAAGAGTGAAAAGGAATTATATTTATTTTTTAAATTATTGTTTAACTATATTAACAATGTTTTTTCACATTTAATGACAAATATTTCCTAGTTTATTTAACAAAACAAATGCGTGAACGTTACGACTGATGAGTATAATTGTATGATTGTTTAATAAGAAGTTCAGGGTTAAGAATGTAGAAAAAAATTAATTATCTTGGTAGAGTGTTTTTATTTAAATTCAATTTTTATATTTAAATATAATTAAAAAATTAATAATTATATTATTGAAAGGGTTTTTAAAAGTAATTATTTAATTATATACATTATTCCTATTAATTGCATAATTAAATTATATAAAAATAATTGCATTATATTTAAATTTATATATAAAAAATGAATCTTCTAAATGAGTTTTACCATTAGAGTAGCCATAAACAAAAAAATTATATTTATTTTGAAAGATTTAGCTCTCTAAAATGCTTTTTACCATTGAAGATGCTCTTAGTTAAAGAGTTATCCCTATATATTGATCAAGAAAATCAAAAAATTGTTTAATATATTTCTCTGCTTAAAAAAAAAAGATTTTGATTATAATTGTTTTAGTTATTTGTTATTAATAAATAATTATAATAATATTAAATATATTAAAATAGAGTTAACTTTTCTAAATAACTTCTTTATATTGGAATATAAATATAAAAAATATTATATTTATAATATTCAGAAATTATAGTACTAAATTCTCTGAATAACTTTTTATATTAGAGATACTATTTAGGCAGGAACTAGTGACTCGCTAGCAAGTTGACAAAGACAGCCATTTGATTTCTTGAACTGATCAGACAGTGTTGTCACTTAGCCAGGAACTTTATCATCCACACAGCCCATACACATTCCACCAACCTAACTACTGAGAGGAAGTCTAAGCAGAGAAAAAAATGGGAGAGATGAAGAAAGCCAAGGCAGTAATAGTTGGAGGGAGCACAGCAGGGGTGTCATGTGCACATGCCCTCATTTCAGCTGGATGGGATGTTGTGGTGCTTGAGAAATCAAGCCAGCCTCCTAGAGGGAGCCCTACTGGTGCCGGCCTCGCACTTGACAGGCAGGCTATTAACATCATTGAGTCCTGGCTTCCCCAGCCTCAGCTTCTCCATCAGACCACCTTGCCTCTAACAATTGATCAGGTTTGCACGGATTCTTACTCCCTTTTTTCCCTTTCAATGATCCATCTTTTTCACAGATTTTCCTCGTATTGAAATTAATTGAGAACTACTTGGCTGAAGCCAATCAACCGGGATCGAATTTCACTTGAATTAGAGGAATTATCCGGAGGAGGGGGGTCACTCTAGCTTACTAGACCATATGTAAGGAAACTGGGATCAAACTATTATGTTTAGAACAAGGGGGATCGAATCCTGAGAGGGAAGCACCTCATCAATTGTGCGACAATACTGAATGGAACCAGTAACTTGTTTTTCTTGGGCTTTTTGTTATCTTACAGAATCAAACAGCAGATGGAGAAAAGGAAGTCAGTAGGATATTAACAAGAGATGAGGATTTCAATTTCAGAGCTGCACACTGGGCAGATCTTCATGGTCTTCTGTACAATGCACTACCAGCAGAAGTATTTTTGTGGGGTCATTTGTACCTTTCTTTCAGGACTTCAGAAGACAAAACCTCTGTTACAGTTGAGGCTAAAGTTCTTCAGACTGGAGAGATTATTGAGATAAATGGGGACTTGCTTGTTGCAGCAGATGGATGCCTCTCTCCAATCCGAAAGACTTTTCTACCTGACCTGAAATTGAGGTTTGTTCATTACTGCCTCTTGTATTTCAGACAATGTATTGCTGATATGATTTATACTAGTTGATGGTAAGTATCATTTGTTCTTCAGGTATTCAGGTTACTGTGCTTGGAGAGGAGTTCTTGATTTTTCGGGAAATGAGGATTCAGAAACTGTAAGGAGCATCCAAAGAGTGTACCCCGATCTTGGAAAATGCTTATACTTTGATCTGAGCACTGGAAGTCACGCTGTGCTCTATGAACTTCTTAGCAAAAGGCTCAATTGGATTTGGTATGTTCATCAACCTGAGCCTGAACAGAAGGTGATTCTCTACTCTCACCCCATTCGTTATATTCCCATGTCCTGAAATTCATAAATTTAGTTTTTATCTGCCTGTAGTCCATGTTTCAAACTGTGAAAAGGTTCTAGTTTGAAGATGGATCAGGGATGGTAAAACCACAGTTTCTCTACTCTTAGGCTCAATGGGATGATGTATTGAAATGTTCTGACGCGTTTAAAGCTGCTGGAGGCTAGAGTTGATATTATTACTTGAAAATTTTCAGGGAAATTCAGTGACCATGAAAGTAAGCAGTGATATGGTACAAAATATGTATCGAGAAGCAGAAAAAGTCTGGGGTCCTGAATTAGTGAGAGTCATGAGAGAAACAAAGGAGCCTTTCATAAATATCATATATGATTGCGATCCTCTTGAGCAAATCTTTTTCGACAACGTGGTATTGATCGGAGATGCTGCTCACCCTACAACTCCTCATGGCGTCAGAAGCACAAACATGTCGATATTGGATGCAGCGGTTCTAGGTAAATGTGTTGAGAAGTGGGGAGCAGAAAATATAGCTTCAGCTCTTGAAGAATATCAGCGCATTCGACTACCAGTAACTTCAAAACAAGTCCTGCACTCACGCAAAATGGGTCGCATCAAGCAAGGCTTAGCTCTTCGTGATCGTAAGCCTTTTGATCCGAAGACAGCAAGTGCAGAGGAGTGTGAAGAGCTTCAGCAGAAAAATATGCCTTTCTTTGCCAATGTTCCTTTGTCAGTTGATTGATGCCATGCTCCTCCTAAGACAAACCTCATTCTCTGCAGCAGAAAACTCTTCGTGTTCTTCTGCTCTTCTTTATTTCTTAAATCCAGTTCATATGCTGGATTATTCGTATACATTCATATATCAATTGAATACAAACAAGAAAGCCTGTGTCTCAAGAGAATATAGGTTGCATGAACATTCTGAAAGCATTTAGCTGTTCAGTTCACAAGACGGCTTCTCTCTCGCAATTTGCAAAATCATTTTACGATGCATAAAAAAATCCTGATCCGTCGAGGGAAATTCTTGCCAGAACTTTGTTGGCATGCAAATCATAGCTTTTAAATCTTCCACGCCAGCAGTGACAAATGTTTTTAGTATCTTGAACATGGCCGATATGAATCTCGATGTCATTATTAGCAAAAAAACGAATTAAACTAATTTCGCAGGCCAGGTTGCTTGGGCTGACATAATAACTCCAACAATCACTCCAAACAACCCGAATCTTCACAGAAAGTGAAGAGTTTTGGGCATCAGAAAGAACACAGCTGCAGAGAGGTGAAGATACTGACCCGCAGACAAGGTTTGCAAAGCCCACGATAATCCCAGAGGCGAAAATTGCATACCCAGCTCTAAGAGACTCGGGCATACATCTGTGAAGCTGGAACACTCTAATTTTGTTTGTAGAATAATTGCTACAATAACACCATATATTGCAACAGCCTCACAGAAAATTACACTGAGAAACACAGATGATTGACAGAGTCACTATTTGAAGGCATCAATTAAATTTCATAAATTCAATCATCATCACGTAACTTCATAAGCAGAATAAAAGCAGATTTTGAAATCACATTATTCTTAACAGTAGCATGAAACTCAAAAACATTCTAAAAATTTATTTGGTATTGCAGTTGTTATTGTGGTTAAAGTTAAAAAAAAACCAGTTTTATAAAAAACACTTTTAATTGCGGTTCATAATTAAAATTTAAATATTTTGTTAAAATTGTAGTTGGGTTTGAGTTTAATGAAAACCAGTTTCGTGTGTTCTGTTATCGTGTTTTTCATATTGCTGTCAATTTGTGAAATTAATTTAAAGGAAACATACATACATACATACATATAAATAATTTTTTTTTAAGTTTGTATATTTAATAATCATAATAACAAAATGTTTGAAATAATTCAAGTAAATTAGACACTTGTTTTTATTCTCTCGTCAAACTACTTGCAATTCCATCATGAACTAAATTCATGCATGAAGACTTATGTGATCCCTAATCATTTGATAGAGAAACAACATCTGGTAAAATATCTTCAGAAACAAAATTAGGAATGTAATTATATTCGGCAAAAGACATCATCTTGTGATCTTCTTCTGATATATTTATGTAGTGTCATTAATGCAACCATAATCTTCACTTGTGTTTTGTATGGATAGCAAACATATTTTGTAAAATTCACCACCTCTGTTTCCATACGCCAAATAAGCGTTCTATCATGTTATGTAGTGATGGGTGTGCATGAAAAAACTTCCCTATGAGCACTTGGTTATCCACGGTACCTAAACTCTTGAAAACGATACTTGTGATCTTTATAAGGACCTAGTACCCATACTCATTGGGATATCCAACATCAACCACATGATAATTGCCTGGAAAAAAAAAAACGCAAGTATATATTAAGAATCAGAAATTGATGAAGAATATTATTAAACTAAATTAATCAACTATTAAAATGTAAATGAAATGTCAACTTCTGGTGGTTTGGAGAATTTGATATTGTTAATAACCTATAGAAAAATACATGTGTCGTGTGCACTGTCTTCCCATCCTGCCCAAACAAAGGTAAATTGCATGTCGAAACTACAAGCAACCATAATATTTTGGGTTGGTACACCTTTTCTTCTAATAAATGAAACTTGATTTTCAGTTGATATGCAAGCACCGACATGTGTTTCATCAATTACACTGACACAATTCTATATGAAAAAAGCGAACAATCTCGTTATTTTGTCCATGAATAAAAGAATAGAAATTCATTTTCACATGATTAAAATAAAAACATCTGACCTTAAAATGTGGCATACATCTTGGATTCATTGCAATTTCTCTTGAGATGTTCGTAAATTTTGGATTTCTTGGTTTTATGACGTCCACAACAAACAAACATACTACTTTAATGACTTTATTTATGCATCCACTAACAATTTCATCTGAATCTCAATTGCACTTCTCTGTTAGACACCCCAACAACCATCGTAAATAGAAATATTGCAACTTTTTCCATCACGAACATGCGTCTTGAATGCTTCAAACCATACTGTGTTTCTAAATCTACACACAAAATCATCAAAGTGCTTGTGTCTATCCTAAACATGCCAATACATCGTTTCCAATGACCACTTAAAAATTTGGTCAATCAACGCATACTTGTATCATATGAAACCATACATGGTTCCTTATGCATATAATTTATTTAATACAAGTCTACAGCTCCAGCTGTACATATAATTAATTTCTTCTTCTCAAATTTTCTCCTCAAAAGTTTTGTTTCGTTGTCGGTGTCATTAACATCATCGATATTATCATCATCATTGTTTCCATCATCGGTACCCCCATCGACGTACTAGCACCTTTAGAAGCATAATAATTAATTTTTTCTACAACGCAATTCATAATATTTTCATAATCGCTATCAAAATCTCCATTAACTATATTATTATACCATGTATCATTTATATCTTTAAATTCCATGAAAAAAACACAAAAACCTTTAAATACACTTTAAACAAAAACAACTTATAAAGTTGAAGAGAATAAATTGCAAGAACTTAAGATAAAAAAGTTGCATAAACTTGTAAATTGAAGAATGATATTTCTCTTACAAAGTTGTTATTCAAAAGATGTTTTTGAGATTATAAATGTTCTGGGAATCACTCCCACTTATATAGAAAAATTGATTGATGAATTGTGTAATTTTTGGCATGTTGTTCTGCATCTTTTGACTTTTATTTGCATTATTTTCTTGTCATTTACCCAACAATAATCACAATTTTTGGCGCGGGAAATGAAAATTTACTTGTTGCCGAAACGGAACAGCCAACATGTTTTGGCTAGTATTTCCAGTATAGATCGGAATTTAAACCGAGATAAAAACGACGTTATTTTATCTTGTTTTTCACTGGTATGAAACATTTCAGCCGAAACGGTATTAATAACCCTGATTAATACAACAAAGAATCTTCAATGATGTGTGGATTGTAAACTCCTATTATCAAAATTATCCGCTCAATAATTCTGCAAATCTAAACATATACATACATTATGATTACAATAATATCACACATTGCAAAATAAAAAAATGATTTACGAAGTAGAAAATTGTCATATCTTCGGTTAATTTTGTTTACTACATCCGTGCATCCTCTTCAATTTTTCTTCAAGACTTCCCATAGTAGCCCACATTTCTCGCCTCCTTCGTTGGAGCAGAAATTTTGATGCGGAATCATGAAACTCATCGTTAACTAAGACTATAGGAATTGAATGGAGTTCAGCCATCACCTCATGAATACTACACCCTTCGTGATTCATAAGCATAGAAGTCAAATCACTCGTCGATATACTGTCAAGTAAGTGGTCCCACATTGTAATTTATGCAAGTATAATTCATGCACTTTTTGTTGTTATATAAATTGTTAATTGTTGCAAAATAATTTAAACTATAGAATGGAAGGTAGTGAATATATATATAAGGCTATCTGGACAAAGGAAATGTTATTTGACAGTATATCGACGAGGAGTGATTTAACTTCTATGCATATGAATCACGAAGGGTGTAGTATTCATGAGGTGATGGCTGAGCTCCATTCAATTCCTAGAGTCTTAGTTAACGATGAGTTTTATGACTTCACGTCAAAATTTATGCTCCAACTAAGGAGGTGAGAAATGTGGGCTACTATGAGAAGTCTTGAAGAAAAATTGAAATGGTTGAAGGGGATGCATGAATGTAGTAAACAAAATTAACCAAAGATATGATAATTTTCTAGACTGTAAATCATTTTTTTTTTTTGCTTTGCAATGTTAGTTGAATACAATGTGTGATATTATTGTAATTATTATATATATAGTTACAGAATTATTTTATTAATCGGTATATTTTAATCATTGGTTGAGATGTGTTTCTCTTAGTTTGAATTTATATTTGAATTGTAATACAAGTTTGTATTTGAATTTTAATTCCCTCATTAGTATTTTGGGATACATAAATTAATTGTATTGTTATATTAATACATGAGTGGGATTAAAAAAAATTCAGCTCTTATTCATAATTTTTCATGGTTTATGCATTTTTTAAAGCAATTTTATTCTACTCTTGTTCTTTGTTTTCAACATTTGTTTATGCTCCTATTCATATTTTTTCATGTGTTATGCATTTTTTAAACATTTTTTTCTGCTCTTATTCTTTTGTTTCCGTAATATTTTTTCTACTCCATTTCATAAACACAAGTTACTGTTTTTGTAATTTTTCATGCATAATTTGTTCTATTGTTTATTTTGAAATGTATACTCACATGCATCAGCAAAAAATGACTCACAATGTACCAAAATCAGGTTTCCTGCAGAGGAAAAAGTATATTCTACAATTGTGACAAATCATAATTGTTCACTCACATGTTTTGCAGAAAAAATGGTACAGGCCGTGCAAAAAAAATATGATTATTGTTGGGTAAATGACAAGAAAATAATGCAAATGAAAGCAAAAAAATTACAAAACATAACAAAAATTACACAATTCATCAATCAATTTTTTTATATAAGTGGGACTGATTCCCAAAACATTTACAGTCTCATAAACATCTTTTCAAGAACAACTTTACAAGAGAAACATCATTCTTCAATTTACAATATTCAACTTTTTTATTAAGTTCTTGCAATTTTCATTTATTCTCTTCAATCTTATAAGTTGTTTTTGTTTAAAGTGTATTTAAAGGTTTTTGTTTTTTTAATGGAATTTGAAGATATGAATGATCCATGGTATAACAATATAGTTAAAAAAGATTTTGATGGCGATTATGAAAATGTTATGAACTGTGTTGTAGAACAAATTAATTATCATGCTTCTAAAGGTGCTAGTACGTCGATGCAGGGCAATGACAGTGGGGTACCGATGATGAAAATGACGACAACAACGATAATGACAATTCTTATGATGATGATGATGACACCAACTATGAAACATAATTTTTTAGGAGACAGTTTGAGAAGGAGAAATTAATTATATGTACAGCTGAAACTATAGACTTGTATTACATGAATTGCATACATAAGGAACCATGTATGGTTTCATACAATATAGGTATGTGTTAGTTACCGAATTAGTAAGTAGTCATTAGAAACGATGTGTTAACATGTTTAGGCTGAACGCAAACACTTTGATGAGTTTGTGTGTAGAATTAGAAACACGGTATAGTTTGAAGCATTTAAGACGCATGTCTGTGATGGAAAAGATTGCAATGTTTCTATTTACAATAGTCGTTGGGACGTCTAACACGAAAGTGCAAGAAATATTCTAACATTCGAACGAAACTGTTAGTAGATACATAAATGAAATCTTGGAAACAATATGTTTGTTCGTTATGGGCATCATAAAACCAACAGATCTAGAATTTACGAACACATTAATCATGTATAATTCATGCCACATTTTAAGGTCAAGCGTTTTTATTTTAATCATGTGAAAATGAATTTCTTTTCTTTTATTCATAGACAAAATAATGAGACTTTGTTTTTTTCATGTAGAATTGTGTCGGATGCAATTGATAGAACACATGTTCGTGCTTGCATATCAGATGGTAATACATGCCTGCTTATCCATACAAAACACAAGTGAAGATTATGGGTGCATCAATGGCACTACAAAACTATATTAGAAGAAGATCACAAGATGACATGTCTTTTGCCGAATATAATAGCAATCCTAATTTTGTTCTTGAAGATATTTTACCAGATGTTGTTCCCGATCAAATAGTCAAGGATCGTAGAAACCTTCACATATGGATTTAGTTTGTGATGAAATTGCAAGTAGTTTGATAGGAGAATAAAAACAAGTGTCTAATTTACTTGAATTATTTCAAACATTTTATTATTATGATTATTAAATCTACAAAATTAAAAAAACAATATATTTATATATATGTGCGTGTGTATCCTTTAAAATAATTTCATAAGTTGACAGCAATATGAAAAACATGGTAATCAAACACACGAAACTGTTTTTTATTAAACTCAAACTCAACATAGTTTTAACCAATCACTTAAATTTCAGTTATGAACCAAAACTAAAAATGCTTTTCATGAAACTTTTTTTTTTAAACCTCAACCACAACAGCAACTACAATACCAAACAGACTCTAAGACTCTAATTAATACGACCAAAGTTTTGTTCCATTCATGAAACAGGACAACATCGCATGTGGAGAGACTTTGATATGGGCATGAAGACTGAGGAAATGAACTGAGCTAATAACAATCAAAATCTAGCTAAAATAGCAATTCTTTCATTTCAGTGATAAACCTGACACTCTACCTTAGGCATTCTAATTCAATGTGTCACAGTCATTAGTTAAAATTCTAAAGAACTCTTAAAGGTATGAACATGCTCAAGCTATCTAGCATAAACTCAAAAGAGGCTAACTACAAATTGTGCAAGACAGCCAATAAAAATACACCTCAAGCCATTTTGCATAAGATAGTAACATGATCGTTCTCAAAATTACCTTCTACAGTCCCTTGTCCATTCCAAAACCATTTTAAGAACCCCCTCTCTAAATAGTTCAGGTTACAAAGATTTGAAAACCAATTCACTAGTGAGATTTTGAAAACCTGCACCAAAGAAATCAGCTGCCAACACCCCCAAAAGAATGCCATATGTATACAATCAATATACACAGCACAGATTCCTACCAACTCCTCCTTCCAAAAACAAAAGAAAAAATTCCACCTCTAACATTCTTCCTTCAAACCTTCTCACTAAACAAATGCAGCTAATAAGCATCAATTTCGATTCAATTCTTATAGCCAAATGCAATCAGCATTAAAGGCCAAACATCAGTTTGCAACACAAATAGATCCTACAATCAATCATGAATTTACAAAAAAAAAACCCACAAAAAGCAGATAAAAAAAAGCCTGTAAAAATCAAACTTTCTCCATTTCACACACAAATCGAATTGGAATTAAAAAGGAAAGAGAGAGAGAAAAGAAAATTAAGATTTATCTAGATATTGAGAATTACCTGATGAGATTCTTAGAGGTAATACGAGGAGCCTTGATTGCAGCACCAATTAAACTACTCCCAGTTATATAAATCCCACTATCAAATCACATAATAATAATAATTAAAAAAAGGTTTAGCACACATCAAAAAGACCAAGTCACTGTGGTACCAGGCAGCGCCGAGGACGGAAACACCGATGGCGATGGCGATCCCGACAGCGGAACAAGTGTAGGGAGAGATCTTAACGAGTGCTTGCGACCATGAGCTTGACATTTTTCTGATCTTAGGAACCAATGGCGACGGCGATCCCGACGGCGGAATAAGTGTAAGGAGAGGTCTTAACGAGTGCTTGCGACCATGAGCTTGACATTTTTCTGATCTTAGGAACCAATGGCGACGTCGATCCCGACGGCGGAATAAGTGTAAGGAGAGATCTTAACGAGTGCTTGCGACCATGAGCTTGACCATTTTCTGATCTTATTTTTTTCCCCTTCGATCTGATTGGTCGGGGTGGGGGTGGATATAGCACCTGCTGTGCGCGAGTGTGTGGATATTAGAAGTTGGATAAACTATATATTCGTCCCTATATTTTTATATTTTACAATATTGTAGTTGTGATTTCAAGAACTTCCATGAATGATCCATGGTCTAAAATAACAAAGAAAAGATAATACTCAAACTAATCCATTATTTTTCTGAGAAAATTTGATTTATGATTTTTTTTATTCCTTTTTATGTTTTCATTATAGTCCTAATCTTGGTGCTCGCAATTCGAGTCATAAATTTGATTGAATTGAGTAAATTGATTTTATTTTAATTAGACAATGAAAAAAATAAGCAATGAAAACATATGAATCAAATTAAAAAAAATGATCACGATAACTTGTGAAAAAATATTTATATAAAAAAAAACAAATAATATAGCTAAATTCACATCCCATTAAATATGGCAGGACAAAATATAATAATAAAAAAATCTAAAACTATAACTATGATAATCAAGACCAAAAAAGCCTAGGATATCTCACCAAACTCATAACTCATATTATGATATTAGAATAATCCAATAGAAAAAATATTAAACCCATATAATAATTAAAAAAAATATAACTAGAGTTAACTTTTCAAACATGTGATTTAGGTTATTAGATGCAAAGCACTTTATCTGGAAAAATTATGAAGTTAGATTCTTAATCATAAAAAATTGAAAGATAAAATTGAAAAAAGAATCTCAATTATAATAAATGATTCAAAATAGAAAAATAATAGTTAAAAAAATAAGGGTCAAGTTTAACACATAAAATGAATTTTATATTTGATTGAAAAGGAAAAATCAATTTAGAAAAAGAAAATAATAAAAAAATAAAATGAGGACCATATTGGTAAAAATAATATATCATAAATTTAGATTACTTGATGAAATTGAAAACAAATAAAACTTTTACAAAAAGTCTAAAAAAAAATAGAAATCAAAATATTGAGAACCAAATTAGAAAACAAATAATACAATAAACTTGGATTAAAAGATAAAATTGAAAATCAATAAAACTTTTTCAAAAGGGCCAAAAAAATAAGAATTGAAGTTAAGATACAACAACAGAAATAACCAAGTTGTTTTTAGGATGAGAAAGAGAGAGAGAGTAAACACCACTAGTGATAAATTGTCTCATCACCACTTACATGCACTACACGCTTTCAACGATATGAAAAAAAAGATAATAATAGCCGCAAAGAGACACAATACGCACCGCTTAAAGTATATAGACATCTCCCATAAGCCAAAGAGTCATCTCCCATACCTTTAAACTACTATGATAATAATGAAAATAAATCATTGTGAAAAGATGAAAAAACTCCTTATACTATTTTTAATAGCATTTTGGTATGTTTTCTTTTATTTATCATTTTTTATATTTATTCAAATACCAAATTTTCTAATTTGATATGATGATAAAAAAAAAAAACAATATGGTGAAAATACCAAATTGTCCATTAACGCTAGTTTAAAGAATTTTGCTTTTAAGAATATTTTAGTCATTTTACCATGTTTTGAAATGTAAAATAATTTATTTGTGCTTAATCAATTTGATGGTGACTAATATGCCTTGTGAAAAAACCTTAATATCCTCACAGTTGGTTTTAAGATTTTCAATGTGAAGAAAAAAATGTCATTATATTATTTCAATGAAAAGTATAAATAAATCTAGATGAACAATGATTTTCAAATGAGGTTTAGCTTTTGTTAATTATTGGGTTGGATTTGTCATGGACAAAGAGTTTATTTATTTATTTATTTTAGTCAAAAATAAGGCATTCATGTTAAGGGTTAATTTAGAGTTTTATTGCTTATATTGTAGTCCTTGTGGGTCTTATTATTTTTTTTAACATCAACAAAATGTTCAATGATTGGTAATATTATTTTGGTAGATAAAAACATAAATTGTGTAAAGTTTGACTTGATGTGACTAGACCAACTTGAAAGATCTAAATGAAATTTGAAATACTAATAAAAATATATATAGTTTGACTATAAAAGATGCAAGATGACATTTGTTTTCTCAATATTGAAATAACAGTATATTAAATTAATTTAGGTTAACCTATCAGATTTATGACTCAGGTCAAGAGACCATGAAAACCTTCTTTTTTTATGCGAGACCCCACCTTGTGGAAAGCACACTTTATAGGTCTAGGTAAACGAATAAAACTCAAGTTGTCTCAGACTCTTACAAAAGATGCATACCTTGATTCGAACTCAAGACTTGTTGTGCATATTAAAAATCCTTTGTATTCACGTCACGCCCATTGAGAACACCCATGATAACCCTATAAAAAGAAAATCAAATGTTAACTAAATAATCTAGACCTTTTTTTCTGGCTGGTACTGTGATCAAATCTAAAAACTATGATCAATACTAATAAACTTCTAGATTAACCATGTATATTGGATGCGAGTCTTGTTACATGCAGTCTGTGATTATTAATTAAATCGAGTAATATTCAAGGAGAAGTATCCCTCTACGTAATCTAATCAAATAGTTTTCATGAATGGCTCATGAAAAAACCATTTCCACAAATGCACGAAGGTTGTTTTTTCAGGTAGCCATTAAACAAGGAACCCCCCAAAACCCCATTCCACCATATCTCCCTATAAATTGCACTCTCAAAATCTACCAAAAGTCACTCTAAATCTCCAGCATCCTCGCTAAAAATGGCCGACATCACATACATTTGCAAACGCACTGTTGTTAGCACAAAACCAGTGCAGCCAGGAAAACACTTCTCCCTTTCAGTTTTAGATCGTCTTATGGAACAGAATCACCTGAGATTCGTGTACTATTTTCGAACCCCAGGAGCGATCAGGGAGCCTGGAGAATTGACCAAGAAGCTAAGAGAATCCATGTCTGAAATGCTCACGTGTTTTCCTATCGTGACAGGCAGGTTGCTAAAAAACCCAGAAGGTCAGTGGATGATCAAGTGCAACGATGCTGGTGTAAGAATGGTGGAGGCCAGAATCAAAGGAAACGTTGAAGACTGGTTAAAGGGTGTAGATAGAGAGAAGGAGCTTAAGCTAGTTCACTGGGAAGAAATGTACCATAAGCCTTATTTCTGGTCTACCTTCTATGTTCAGGTAAAAAAGAATCTGTCTCCTAATCAATGGCTAAGCATATGCTCCATTTTTATTCTTTTTAGAATTTCATGCTAAAACCCTGTCAAAAATTAGGGTTCTGTTCATTTTTTATTGCATTTCAGATAACTGAGTTTGAAGAGGGTGGAGTAGCAATCGGCTTGAGCTGCTTTCACCTGCTAGCCGATCCCACTTGTGCCTCTATGTTCGTCAAGGCCTGGGCCGACATGACACTTACCGGAAAAATGCTTAATAATCCTCCACTTTCCCACCAGCTGCCGCCTCGAAGACCCGACAGGAAAAATCCCAGCCACGATCAGCCTAGCATGGAGTTGATCAATTGCTATAAATCCATTGTTGATAAAACAAATCTGGTAAGTACTGACACAAAGCATGCAACCATTGCTCTAGCATTTTCGGACCCTATGGTCCGAGCTTGCATGGCAAATGGTGAAGCAATGGCCGCATCAGACCAGTCCAGCCCGTCACCATTTGAGGCACTGGCCGGGTTATTCTGGGTCTGTATAAGCAAATTGAAAGGGGCAGGAGACGGTCTCATAGACATGTCTGTATGTTCAGACATGAGAAATGTGCTGAACCTGGATAATGGATTTTTCGGAAACTGCATGGTATATAACAGAGTTAACTCAAAGAAATTGAAAGAACACAAGTTATCGGATGTTGCAAAGGCAATCGGAGAAGTCATGTCGAAAATGGACAACGATGGGATCACTGACTTGATCGAATGGCTTGAACATAACGACCATCAGTCTCCTCCGACGATGAATGGTTGTGATCTCATCTGTGCTAGTTTGGAAGCCGTGGACCCCTATTTAGCTGTGTTTGAAGAAGATTTGATCCCAGTTCGTGTCTCCTGCTATGTGGAACCAGTTGTCGGGGTCGGGCATGTTCTGGTCCTTCCATCGCCACCAGGAGAGGGTCCATTTAGCAGGGTAGTCATGGTTACACTCCCAGAAGATGAGGCGGTTAGACTGTGTGGAGATGATCTCATCCTGAATTTCTCACCAACTATTTTAATGGGGGTGAATAATTAACTCCTTAACTTATAGAGAGGGCCAGCCCTCCTTTCTTAATCAACTTTTTTCTTGCTCCTCCAACTGCAGCCAAATCTAAGAATATATTTAGCAATTTGTTTTTTTAAATTATTTTTTATTTAAAATAATGTTTTTTATTTTTTAAAATATCATTTTGAGATAATCATATCGATTTAAAAATATATAAAAAAAATAAGTTTTTTAAAAAACATTTTTGAAAATCAAAGCCAATAAAAATAGAAGCTAGCGATAAAAATAAAGAAACCGAGCTTAATTGGAATGTTCAATGGGCCTGCGTCGATCCAGCCCATAAGCTAAAATGACAAAGCTGCGTCTGCCGGGAGTCGAACCCGGGTCTATTGCTTGGAAGGCAATTATCCTAACCGTTGGACTACAAACGCGTCTGCTGTGCTCAGAATGAAGCTCATACTTTAATAAATCTACATTGTTGGTAAATATAAAATCACAGTCAACGCACCGGAAAGTTTCGGTCAACTGGGATAGGAGTTGTTTATCTTCCTCTCTCCTGAGATTGAGATTGGTGGTTGTAGCACACAGTGTATCATACTGACAGCTAAAAAAATTTAAATTCAGTTTAATTTTTCATGTAAAATTAATTAAATTAATATCTATTTTAAAAATAATAGACTTATATTTTATCATAATATCATATCAACTTAGATAAATAGAAGTCAAACAAAGTGTATTAAGTTAAATTACAATGTTGATGTTAAATACAATAATGAGATAATTATTTGTTGTCCATGTTGAAACTCTTTATATTGAACAATATTGGGAAATAATTGCTCCTAGTATATACATATTAGGCTTGAACTTGTGGACATTAGTGGTCCATTCCATGTTTCTTAAGCTTGTTGAAATGCATTGCCCAGACTATAAAATACAATAATTTGGCTTTAAACAATATATCTTGTTTAATATAGATACAAGTAATCATTTACATTATATTAGTTGTTTGAGTAGGCATACTAATCATAATTAGATGATTCACCATCTCCGATATATATTGATATGAGATGCATTAAGAAATTTTATTTTTAAAGATGTGCATCTTGCAATGTCCAAGAAAGAATACATGGGTTGGCACATAAGTACAACACATTGAATTATTACACCTAACCTAGCATCGGCTCCTCCACATGAGGAGATGGAGCATGACCCACATGCATGTCATAATCAAAATGTTGTGAGTATTTGTTACCTTTTATAGACTTGGATAAAATTATTGCATTTATTTATGGATTAATATTTTTATTTGTTTATATTATGTTGGATAATTGTTACATATTGATTAGCATGATGTGGCTAATCTTCATGATCTCAATGATGATAAAGTTGCTCGTTATGATACATCTTATTGGTTCAAGAAGTGTTGTACTACACTTGATCTGTTAAGAGAGATATTAAGTCTAAATGATGTTGTCTGAGAGGATGAGACCACACAAACAGGTGGAAGTCATGGTATTGATGAAGCTGAACCATCTACTTATTTTTGCAGAAGATATAAGTAGGTCTGAATGTATTATTATGTTGTGTCATTTTATTGTTTAGATTTATTTTTTATTTTTATTACTTTTTGATATTGTTTTAGTTGATTATCATGTTGATTTTAGTGTTTTTCTTACATGTTATGCATTTTCACTATTATTTTAGATAAGCATGAATTAATAAGTGTATTTATAAACATATTGTTTAAAATTTCAAATCATCCTTATACCAATTAAAAAATACATATTGTTATGTTTTGTTATTTCCATTATCAATTATCTTTAAAAAAAATAAAAAATGTTTAAAAATAACATTTATTAATTTAAAATTATAATTAAAAAAAATAAAAATAAGGGTGTTTAGGAGTGTGGATGCGGTTGCTTTTCAAAATTCTTTTCGTTTAGAAATACATCAAAATGATATTTTTTTTTATTTTTTAAAAATCATTTTTGACATCAGTACATCAAAATAATTTAAAATTACTAAAAAAAATTATTTAAAATATATAAAAAAATAAATTTTGGCTAAACGGCATTTCCGCCGCTTAGCCAAACAGGCACTAAAACATTGCATTCTCAATCATTGGTTTGAGGTTTGGTAATCTATGGGTTTTATTGGGCTTCAATTGTTTAATATAACCACTATTTCTATTAGCGATTTACTAATAAAATTGTGATTTTCATTGCTAATTAAGTAAAAATATGTTATTTTTTCAATAATTTTCTACATTGAGCTGTAACTTGAAATCTTTTAAACAAATGGGCTTGATTTAATAGCCCAACAATAAAAATAATCCCTTGGGCCTCGCAAAGACAGAGCTATAGAATTTGAAGAGACAATGGCAGAAATTTGGAAAAGAGAATGAGAATTATGTCCAGCACAAGGGGCGGCAGCCCTTGTGTTCATCATATATATAGTAGGATTTCTACAGTATACTGTATGTAAATATATGGTATAAAAATACATGGGCCAACTAATTAAAAAAGAGCTTAATTAATTTAGAATTTGAATATTAAATAATAATATAAAATGACTTGTAGATATTCACTCAATAATTTAAGCTTGAAAAGGTTTTTTTTTATATATAATATTATAATTTTAACGGGCAAACATGTCATGCATTCAAATCTCACTTGCATCTTCATTCTTTTGAATTACATTTTAAATTAAATTTAAGCAAGTTTTATGTTTATAAAAAAATTCTTTACGTAAGAAATTAATTAGTATATGAAATCAAGTTAAAAAGACAGAAATATAATGACCATTTTATATTATGAGGCAAAGTTCATTTTGATCCAAAATTTTATTTTATTTTTGTCATTAAATGAGAGAGATTTTATGGGAAATGATATTAGAATGAGAAAAATGATATTAACCTATTGTTTCAACCATACTCATAAACAGACACTTAGTGGTAGATTAAAAGCTTGCTTCCTCTGTAGTCTTATGCTCAAATCTTGTGGTTACTAACATGATAATCATTGAAGACTTATATGATCGTTAATTTTAGAGTCCATAGAATTAGTCAGAATTTTTCTTGCACCAATGTTTTTGTTTTCTTTCAACCAATAATAACTTCATTTTGATTTTTACAATATTTTTATGATCATTAATTTTAGGATCTACAAAATTAATCGAGATATATGCAAGCTGGTCCGGATACTAATATTAATTACAAACAATAGTTAACGGTTTAAGAATACATGATTTTGGGTAAAATAAAAACTTGGACATAGATAACCCATAGATATTAATAGTTGTTTGTTTAAGGTGGTGTCACTTGGTTTCCCCTAAAATAAGTCAAATATTAAAAAAATGAAATTAAAAAAAGAAAAAGATAGCAAACTTAGATAAGTTTGACTTCTTAAAATCATGGCATGAAGTACAAAACGAAGATAATATGATAAAAAAAATATATAAAAATTAAAAAAGAAAGGAAAAAAAAAATTATTGCAATAAATATCATTTTGACATTTTTGCAAGAAGTATAAAAATACTATTTTTATAAAAGATATGGTAAAATAACATTTTATTTAGCTCTCTCCCTTGCAACATGAAAAACAAGCAAAGAAAAATTAAAAAATATATATAGATTATTCTAACTTTTCAATAGTTATTGTATTTACTAAAAATATTATTATATTATCATTTTCTTCCAAAAATATTATTCTTACATGTCTTGCAAAAACTTATAATTCTTAATTTTTTTTTTATAAGATTATTTTGATTTGTGTCATGATTTGACAAATTTATAATTTATTTTTTTTAATTTTTTTAATTTAATATTAAATTAACCAAGAATAATCCATATTATTTTTAAATTTGTCTAGTTAGCATTGTTATTAAAATAATTATATATCATATATTAAAATCTTCTTACTTACGAGTGCATATATATATATATATATATATATAGGTTTAGCTTTTTTAAATGGCATTAAAATAGTTTAGAAGGCACCGTCATGGAAAAAGAAATGTTAGAAAGAGACGAGGGGAATCAAAATGTGGGGATGGGCTCATTTTAGCATCATTCAACCACCGCTCGTATGCATGCATGTACCTTGACAAGGATGATTTATTTAGACTCAAATAAACCGACATATTTTATTTATTTATTTTTATTTTTCCGGATCTATGGGGATTTCGCACACATGGTTCGGTCTTTGGTCGAATCTAATCTTCTTACAGCCTAGGCTAGCTACCCATACATATAGCTGGATGTCTGCTGTGTGCAGGCGTGGCATTTAAGTGATTGTTTTTCGGTTTATTTTATAATATAATATAAATTATATTCAAAAACTTCACCTATTAATTTAAATTTTTAATTGAGATAATTTTTTAATATAATATCATAGTTTTATTAACACAACGGTCACGTGTTCAAATCTCATAATTTTTATTCTATTTGATAAAAATAAAACATAAGAAAATATAACTTTGTACAAATTTCAACCGCAAAAAACTTTCACTTGAGAAGGTGTATTAAAGAATAATATAGATTATATTCTGAGACCTTACATATCAATTTAAATTTTTAGGTGAGATGATTCCTTAACAGTTTAATTAATTATAATTATTTTTTAAAATAATTTAAGTTTAGAAATATATTAAAATTTTATTTTTTATTATTTGATATCATCTTATTATTTAAAAGTATTTTAAAAAATAATTTGAACTGTTTTGATCCCTCATTTCTAACTTTTTTTTTACTTCCGTTTGTTTCATGGCCTATGGTTTCTTAAAACCACTATTTAAACGTCTTAGATGATGTCAGAAATATTATATTATTTTTTATTATATTAAATTTGGTTCTTTATTTATTGATTGCTACGTGTGCTATTTTAAATTATCTTTTTTTATTTTATTTTTTAAGAGTTTGTCTCTTTATATTTAATTTATTTGTTTTTTATATTAATTTCAATTTTCTTCATATTTTTTTATTGAAATTTTGTATCTTTCTTGTTTTGTCCATATTATTGTCATTATTTTATTTATAATAATTTAAAAAATCATGATGTTTTTTTAATCTGGTTGTCTTTCAACTTTTTTATTTTATTTTTTTATTGATCTTATATTTGAAATAGTTCATGTATAGAATTATTTGTTTTAGTTTCATCCTCCTTCAACTTTTTTATTTGTCAGATTTGATTTGTATTATTTTAATTATTATTTATTTAATTTGAGATAATTTATAATTTTTTTTTTTAAATATCTTCTTTCAACCTTTTTTTATCAATCGATTTTAGTCTTTATTTTTTTAAATAAACTTGAAAAAAAATTAAAACATTAATAAGTAATTTTTCAATTTACTTTCTATTATATAACCACGCACTAGAAAGTATTTCCCAACTGGTTTTTCATAATACTTTCAAATATAAAAATATTTTTTAAAAAAAAACTACTTTTAAGTGAAACAAAAGTGTAAAATAAAAGGAAAATTAAAAATGTGTTTGAAGATTATTTTTCAAAGTTTTTTTATTCAAAAATATATATTTTTTAAAAAATATTTTTGATATTAGAACATGAAACTAATCTAAAAACATAATATATATATATATATATATATATATATATATATATATATAGAGAGAGAGAGAGAGAGAGAGAGAGAGAGAGAGAGAGATTTTAAAAAATTATTATTTTTTTAAATATTTTTGAAACGCAATGCTAAATAGAATCTTAACGAGTAAGTGTGTAGTTGTATTTTTTTTTAATGTATTTTTAAAATTTATTTCACTTAAAAAAGCAATAAGTTTATATTTATATATAGTGTTTTTTTATATAATCTTGATGTATTACTATAGAAATAAATCAAAAAAAAATCTAAAACAACATTTCAATATATTTTTAAATAAAAATACTTTTAAAAAAATCATACACCACAATTTCAAATATATATATATAAGTTAATGTACTTTATAAACCTTCCTTTTCAATACGGGAGGGCACAGTATCCTTGATAACCTAACCTTTGGAAAATCATGGCATTGTCCATCTATGGTCATCGTTCCCCTAGGCTCACGTGATGACATGAACCCTACCAAAGTAAAAACCAAAATGTCTTTTCTTTCAACTTTGAAACTTCTAGGCAATGTTATGGCATTATCAATCTTTTGTTATTGTTTCCCTAGGCTCCCGTGATGACATGAAACCTACCAATGTAAAAATCAAATGTCTTAATTATTATAGGCACAATGCCCTTCGATATTTTTTTTTAAAAAAATTTATTTATTATTTTAAATTAATTTTTTTTTGTGTTTTTAAATTATTTTCATATGATGATGTCAAAAATATTATTTTAAAAATAAATATATTATTTTGATGCATTTCTGAATAAAGAATACTTTCATAAATAATTTCAAGCACTCTTAAACAATAATATAATGTCAAACATCGTGATATATCAAATGACGTGTTGACTTATATTAACACATAAAAATATTTCTTTTGTTACTATATAATTATATATATGTTTGTTAATTCCAACATTTATAATTTGTCAAACAAAAATACTCTATATCAAGAAAAGTAGTTTACCATATGAATTATATGATTGTTAATTACCTAAAATCTAAATTTGCATGGGCAATTCCTTGTAAAAGTATGTCACTATATATCCACACAAAATACAAAATAATATGGATAAAACCATAGGAAAAATTTATTAGATAATTTTTAAATTTATGTTTCAATTAACATCCTTTCTATGTAATTTTGTCTTATTTAGAGGGTGTTTTGGAAGTGCTTTCCAAAAATACTTTTGAAAAAATTAATCTTTTTTGGTGTTTTTAGATCATTTTGATGTGTTGATGTCAAAAATAATTTTAAAAAAAATATCATTTTGATTTATTTATAAATAAAAAGCACTTTCAAAAGCAATAACAATCGCACTCCTAAACAACCCTTTAATATTTTTTTTATAGAATTGTTTTTTTATCATGCTACATGTATTTACTTTTTGAAAAAAATATTATGATTCATCTACAACTGTTTTGTATAAATTAACTTTATTTTTAATAGTAAAAAATATTTATTTCACATAATCTCTCTAATATAAGCAGCCTTGCATTTTTGTTTTGATCTATTTTATTCAATCAACTTAATTTGTGCTATATATTTTCATTCTTATTTGATTGAATAAAAATTGAATTTAATAGACAAATTCAATAAGTACAAGTGAGTAAATATATTGTCTAACAAAATTAAATATCTTGATCTAAATGATTTTTTAGTTATTGTTAATGATTTTTTTCTTATTCATAATCAAATATATTTTTTGATTTATTTGATTATATATATTTATGAGCCTTTTGGTTTACATGAATTTTTATGTATAAAAACGCATAAAAAGGCACAATATATATTTTTGAAAAATATTTGAAAATATTTTTTTTAATATCAGTAAATAAAAACTATAAAAAAATACTAAAAAAAATATTAAATTCATTTTTCTCATATAAAATATATTTTAAAAAATAAAAATTAATAGAATTCAGACAGGAAAAAAATCTATAAGTTATCACAATGTAGGACCGACAATCTTCAATAAAACAGGAAAAGGAAACGCACTCAACTTTCCTTTTTGATCAGAAAAGGGAGGGAGCTTTAAATAAATTAGTTTCGTAATGATTAAAGATTAAATTATCACCCAAATTAATCGTCTTGCTCGACAAAATCTCCCAAGAGAATATGGAAAATCTGTGACCTAGCTCCTTTAAAAGACACGTGGCCTAAGATGATAGGCAAAATCTACTATTTTCCCCCACTTTATAAATATTATCAAGTTACTATTTCACGATCCGTTTCAAAAATATTTTTGAATTTTTTTTATTTTAAATTCAAAAAATATTTTTACCAGAAATATTTTTTTAAAAAATATTTTAATATATTTTTTAAATAAAAAATAATTTCAAACATATTTAGAAAAAGTGAAAAAGTGGAAAGGGAGAAAGTAAAGTCCACGAGCACTTGTCTCCAAGAAAGTTCATAAAGGGCGAGGTATCATTCCCAGCATGGTGCTGTAATAAATAATAATTCTAATAATTAAAAATGTAATTATTATATATTTTAGGCTGAAGATAGCGTTCTATATGCTTTTTTCTTTCTTTCTTATATGTACTTTTCAAGTGTGTGTGTATATATATATAATTAACGTATTAATTCATCTAATACAATTTTATTTTAAATTTCCAATATAAATTAGCTTAAAATTATGCAAGTTAAGTTTTAAATATAAGTAAGAAAATAGAAGTATAATTAGACAAGTTCAAAAACAATATAGACCAATGCAAAAATATAATTTGACTTCGAGAGATTTAAGATTATATTAAAAAAAAAATCATTAGGACAACAATATTATGAATTGACCTGAATAAACCTGAGTTCACTTTTTAAATCAATGATTTGATTTATTGAATTATGATAAACTAAAATAAAAATAAATTACGAGTTTAATCCCTAATAAAACTGTTGTTTAAAGTTTAAATTGAAAGAAAAAAAAAGGAATACTAAATACATGACAAAAGATTAATTCATAACCAACCAAAATATTAAAGATGTTGAATGATAAAACTAAAATAAAAATTTAATTTAATTTTTTTATATAAAACTAGAGATAATCATAAAATAATTATGATAAACTATGAAGTGAGTGTTTGGGAGTGCGGTTACGATTGTTTTTGAAAATACTTTTCATTTATAAATACATCAAAATGATATTTTTTTATTTTAAAAAAAATCATTTTTGACATTAGCATATTAAAATAATCTAAAGACACCAAAAAAAAATTCATTTAAAATAAAAAAATTAAATTTTGAACAAACAGCGGTACAGCCGCAATGCGAAACGAGGGCGAAATCTAATATCCAATAAACTAAATGTTATAGGATAAAATTAGAGAAAATAATACTTAAAAAAACAAAACAAAAATATAAATTTTCAAAAATATTCTGGTCAAAATTTGTTTAGAATTTTCAGAAAAAATCTAGATTTGAGCGAGATAAAATCTTGAATAAAAAAAAAATAACATGTGTCATTTAAGTGTCACTAATAATAGACCAATTAATAAAAAGAAGTTATTCCCATCTCTTCTAGAAGCTTTACAGCTGACAAACAGCCCTCCCAGCCCCGTAGTACAAGCAGAGTAGTTTTGCTTATAATTGTTTTGTATTCATATGGTCAGCTAATCATCTATTAGAAAAATAAATAAATAAATAAATAAATAAAGCTTTAGCAGATCATTATATTATATAATTAATTGTTTCATTAATTGTGTTGCAATTTATTTCTGTCTAAAGTTACGAGGGTGCATATATGATTCGGTGGAGACCCACGTGAAGACGTGCATTTGCATGTACAGACAAGATCTTTCTTTTGGGATCTGGTACAGCTAGGTAGATTGATCTGAACCATCGATTCTGCAGAATCAAAATCCCACTGGAGTTTCGTCCTGAAGCTGTTGATCATGATCATGGATTATTTCTTAAAATGATTTCTGTTTACAAATATATGAAAGTAATATATACCCTTTTAATTTTATTTTTAACATCAAGACATCCAAATAATTTTAAAAAATAAAAATTAATTTTAAACAAAAAAATACATTTGCAAATCTACTTCGCATTATACTCCAATAGGTTAGGTTTTCATCTCTTAAAATTAATCTTCTTCAAGGCAATGTAATTTTAATAGTAATATTATTACTCTTAGTGTATTTTAAAAGTATTTTTTTTATATTAAATAATTTTTTGTTCTTTTAAAATAATTTTTATGGGTTGACGTTAAAAATAATTTTTTAAAAAATAAAAAATATATTATTTTGATACATTTTTGAATAAAAATTATTTTTAAAAACAGTTTCAACTATACTATTAAACAATCATTAAGCAGGATGATTAATATTATAGTTATCAAACTAGGTTTTGATGTGATTGCTTTAATTTTAAGGCAATGACGTATCACAAAAAATTAAAATAATATTGTTCAGGATAAAAAAATAAAATAAAATCTTTGAAGTTGACATCACAAGCTTTACTAAGTTTAATGAAGTTAATTATGTTTGATAAAGTCAACTCAGTTGACTTTATTTGATTGGATTATAGTTTATTATAATCAATAAATAATAAAATGTAAAATATAAATCTCAGCAACTCATGGTAAGCTTATAGAACAATTATTTCAAGAAAATGAGCATATAATTAATTTATTCACCCTTAATCCTCAAGCTATAACTAATATCCGCGGTCTTAAATTATATCAAAGAATTATAAAAGCTTTTATATGCTTTAAAAATTAAAACAATAAAAGGATCCCATATTATAGTTTTTAATGACTAGTTTTTTTTTAAAATAAAAATTTAATAATAAAAAACTATTGTTATTTTTCTAAATAATGATACTTAAAAGAAATTTCGGAGATTTTTTGGGAAATTGGCTATGCTTCATCACTAAAAGTATCTTTAATAATTTAACTATATATGATATTGTTATTAGCTATGCTACAGATGTTATTTATTTTCTTAATGTAAATGAAATATTATTTATTTATTTTTAATGTGCTTTTTTCTAATAAAAAAATAAAATATTGTGAAATATGATTCAATTAATTTCTCAAGTTTAAAAATAATTTGAATGATTATTAAAAATATAATTTGACTATTTTTTTTTAATATTGATATGAAACATATTAGATTTTCAAAAGATCGACTCAAATTAACTTATTAAAATAAATTATAAAATTTATTCTTTAATCAACCTAATATTAAAATATAAAAAAAATTAAAAAAAATATAATTTGACAAAAAAATCATGAAGCCTAATTTCAAATCAATCAAATATTAAATTATAAAATTAAAATAAAATAAGATAAAAAAAACCAACTCAATCCGTTAGATTTGCAATGGTTTATAAGATCAAATTTAGACAAAATAAAAAAAATATTTGATAAAAAACCATGAAGCTTAATCCAAACGAGCTAAATATTAAATAATAAAATTAAAAAAAAACCCAAATTAATCCATCAAATTTGCAATGGTTTATAAGGTCAAATATATATATATATATATATATATATATATATATATATATATATATATATATATATATAGCATGGTTGAAGTAAAAGTACTTTATAAAAGGATAATTGTGTATTTCCATTCTCATTTAGTTTTTATTAATTATTATTAATACTACTACTAATAATAATTTTAAATTGGCTGTTTTCACCCGGTGCACATGCACCAGCGTGTAGAGAAGCTTGGAAGTGGCCATCTGGAGCTCTAGTCGGTAATATATAAATGTCACCTTAATTAATTCTATCACTGTTTTAATGAATTTAATTAGCTGTATAATAATTTAATATTAGGAATTGGCATGATCTCTATGGAATTTTATTTTTAAGATAAATTTAAATATTAATATAAAAATATAAGTAAATCGATACATAACCAAGCCAATAATAAAGTGCTCAGGAAACTTCAAAAGAGGGCAACATAATTTTAAGTTATTTTTTCTGTTCATAACCAGAATTTTCCACGTCATCTTCATTGATTTTGTGAAAATTAAATAAAAAGCCAGTAATTAATTGCAGAAAACTAGAAAGATTTGGACAGCTCAAGATCCAAAGCGATCCATTGATACTGAAAATAAAATAATTTATTAGCCCATTTCACCTAAACACATGCTCTCTTCAAGGATGATGACTTGCACTTTGGATTTATAAATTAACTCCATGAAAGATTGGATGATGCTTAGAGATACAATTTTAAATCGTTTTTTTTTTATCTATTTTATTTTTATTTTTTATTTTATTTCCTAGTTTAGTTAAGTGTTAGAGATTTTGTAAATTTGTAGATAGGAGGTATTTAGCCATTAATGAAGGTATTAAACTGGATTATTTCTTAAATTATTTTTGGGGAGGAGGGAATTAAAACAAATTTTGTAGCAGTGCATGGTCTTGCTTAAATTGGAAACTTTTTAATAATAGAAATGTTGTTTTTAATTATATATATATATATTCGTTTTTGATATTAGTATATTAAAAAAATATAAAGTTTAAAAAAATCATCAGAAACGGCTAACCAGGATACCATATAAAATCATGGAAGAAGAGAGACATCCACAGTATTGTCCCTACTTTCTCCACCTTAAACACTTGACATTGAGAAGACAGAGAGAGTCCTTACCTTATGTCAACCTCCTTGAGCTATTACAAAGTTCGTGTGTCTTGTTTTTCTTGCATGAAAGATGGAGAAACTTCAAAAGTTGTTCATTGAATGATGCTGGCAACATTTTGAAAGAGAAAAAGAATGGATGGTGGAGGTGATATTTACAGAGTAAGCAGCGCGCGTTTAAGCAGTTCTTCTAATATATGGAGGAATAGTACCCTGGAAGTTTTTTCAAGGTCTTCTCGTGATGAAGACGATGAAGAAGCTCTAAAATGGGCTGCTTTAGAAAAACTCCCTTCTTTTTTACGTATGAGAAGAGGTATATTAACTGAAGAAAAAGGTCAAGCAAGAGAGATTGATGTAGCAAACCTTGGTTTGATAGAGAAAAGGAATTTGTTGGAGAGGCTAGTCAAAATTTCTGAAGAAGATAATGAGAGATTCCTGTTGAAGCTCAAAGAAAGGATTCACAGGTATTGGATCTTGAAACTTCAGATCCATCCCAGTTTCTGAAAGATTTTCTCCTTTCTTTCTGATGCGTTGTGTTTTTTTTTTTCTTTTCTTTTCTTCTACTGGTTTTGTAAACACAGAGTTGGACTGGATTTACCAACAATTGAAGTCAGGTTCGAACATTTAAGTATTGAAGCAGAAGCTTATGTTGGAGGTAGAGCACTGCCTACAATTTTCAACTTCTCTGCTAATATGTTAGAGGTACAAAAGCTGCTATAGAAATCATACTTAGTTTCTTGTGGTTTTTTTCCTCGGGTAAAATATCCTCAAGTACTGTGAATTGAACTCACTGATTGTCCTGTATTCTGCCTATCTCCAAAGGGGTTCTTGAGTTTCCTTCACATACTTCCAAGTAGAAAGCAACCATTTCCCATTCTTCATGATCTCAGTGGAATCATCAAGCCGCGAAGGTCAGCGAAAATATTAAGTTAGCAGTATATTTCTGCAGAGAATGCTGCAAAATGGTTAGTTTCTCATATTCAAGTTTTGCAGAATGACACTACTTTTAGGCCCCCCTAGCTCAGGAAAGACTACATTACTACTGGCGTTGGCTGGAAAACTTGGCAAAGATTTGAAAGTAAGGAGACACGAATTTTTGGTCTTTGTTTTTTAAGAAACTGTTTTTGCCTTATGATCTGACCTTGATATTTGTGAAATTTCAGAGTTCAGGAAGTGTTACTTACAATGGACATGAGATGGCAGAGTTTGTGCCACAGAGGACATCAGCTTATATAAGTCAACATGATCTTCATATAGGGGAAATGACTGTGAGAGAAACACTGTCTTTCTCTGCAAGATGCCAAGGGGTTGGACCACGTTATGGTCAGTAAAACACCATTGTTTCAGCACAACAATTGTTTAATCATTGAAGGATTTGATTTGAATTACCATGGGATTGTGAAATAATGCAGAGATGTTAACTGAATTATCAAGAAGGGAGAGGGAAGCAAATATCAAACCAGATCCTGATATTGATATTTTCATGAAGGTGAGGAAGGATTGGAGCAGAATTGATTCCTTAATCATAGTGAGAAAAGTTTTATCATCATTAAAATATGCTCTTAAAATTTGGAATCTACAGGCAGCAGCACTGGAAGGGCAAGAGACTAATGTAACAACAGATTATATTCTCAAGGTACTGGATGCAAATCCAACTAGGTTTGCATGATTACACAAACATACACATATGGATATAACCAATCCTTCTGCTTCTACAAATTAACAGATTTTAGGACTTGAAATATGTGCTGATACCATGGTGGGTGATGAAATGATACGAGGCATCTCTGGCGGACAAAAGAAGCGAGTCACAACAGGTTAAACATCAGGCAACTTTTTGTTATTCTGGGAGTAATTTTTTACGAGCATGAACCAGAACTGAGTGTTTTCTGGTCTATCTATGTAATGAAGGTGAGATGCTAGTTGGACCAGCACGAGCACTTTTCATGGATGAGATATCAACTGGTTTGGACAGTTCAACGACATTCCAAATAGTGAACTCACTCAGGCAAACAACACACATCCTAAATGGAACTACTTTCATCTCTCTTCTTCAACCAGCCCCAGAAACATATGATCTTTTCGATGACATAATTCTGCTGTCTGAAGGACTGATTGTTTACCAGGGTCCATGCGAAAATGTTCTTGAATTCTTTGAATCTTTGGGCTTCAAATGTCCGGAGAGGAAAGGAGTTGCTGACTACTTACAAGAAGTAATTCTAGCCATAACTTAAAATGACATGTTTCCATTACAGATCTTGGAGCAGCTTTGAACTTGTTTATAAACTTTTTCTGGTGATATCAAATAGGTGACATCAAGGAAAGATCAAGAGCAGTACTGGGCACGTAGAGATCAGCCTTACAGTTTTGTTTCAGCCAAGGAATTCTCTGAAGCATTCCAATCATTTCATATTGGCCGAAAACTAGGTGATGACCTTGCCACACCATTTGATAAGTCCAAATGCCACCCTGCTGCTCTAACAACTGAGAAGTACGGTGTCAGCAAGAAGGAACTCCTGAAAGCTTGCATCTCAAGAGAATTTTTGCTCATGAAAAGGAACTCGTTTGTCTACATTTTCAAATTCACACAAGTGAGTATTCTTTTTCTTGCTCTCTGAAATCATATCCATTCCATTAATGGGATCAAATTCTGTGATCTCAAGGATTTGCACTCGTTTTTCTACATTAAGTGCTTCATTGTTGTGAGATTATAAGTTGTTCTTCCTTTGTTTTCAGCTTATTATCTTAGCTTCCATAACGATGACTCTATTTCTAAGAACGGAGATGCATCGCAATACAATAGTGGATGGTGGGATTTATCTCGGCGCTCTTTTCTTCGCTATCATTGTCATCATGTTCAATGGCTTCTCGGAGCTTGCCATGACCATCATGAAGCTTCCTGTTTTCTACAAGCAAAGAGACCTTCTCTTCTATCCTCCTTGGGCATATGCCATACCCACATGGATTCTCAAGATCCCAATCACGTTTGTAGAAGTTGCCATTTGGACGATCATGACATATTATGTTATAGGCTTTGATCCAAACATTGGAAGGTGAGAAAAATGGAACTTGTCAATGAATCTGTTTTCTGGTCCCTTGGATTTCCAGAATTTGCTGAAATCTCTTCATGGCAGGTTTTTCAAGCAGTACTTGATATTTGTATTGACTAACCAGATGTCATCTGGGCTGTTCCGAATGACGGGAGCACTAGGAAGGAACATAATTGTAGCAAATACATTTGGCTCATTTGCATTGCTTGCAGTACTAGTTTTGGGAGGATTCATCTTATCAAGAGGTGACTTAGATACATTTACTCCTTTTTTTTGTCAAGTGTGATGGGATTAAATTCTGATTGTGAACCCTGTATTCTTTTGCATTAGATAATGTGAAGCCATGGTGGATATGGGGCTACTGGTTCTCGCCATTAATGTATGTGCAGAATGCGGCATCTGTCAATGAGTTTCTTGGGAATAGTTGGAGACATGTAAGCTTCATGTTCTTGAACTCTGATGACGGGAAGAAAAAACATACACACACACTTTGAAGATTCGAAGAAAATGCTTCAGATATTGCTAGTACTAATAAATGGAAATATATGTGCCACAGATTCCTCCTAATTCAACAGAGTCATTAGGAGTTGCTGTCTTGAAATCTCGCGGAATTTTCCCAGAAGCACAATGGTATTGGATTGGAGTAGGAGCTTTGATGGGATACACCTTGCTATTCAACTTCCTTTTCACCTTGGCTCTGAAATATCTCAATCGTGAGTGGATCTACATTTTTCATGTTCAGTTTTGAAAGTTGAGCACACCATTCTGATTATTGAATTGATTGCAGCATTCGGGAAGCCTCAGGCAATGTTATCAAAAGAGGCCCTGGCTGAGAGAAATGCAAACAGAAATGGAGAGTTCATTGAATTATCAACAAGAGGAAAGAGTTCTTCAGGTAGGTCAATAGACTAACCTATATAGATAGTTGCTTCTTTTCCATCTTGTATGAAGGAAGCTGTAAGTTAAACCTTCTGAAAACATTGCAGTAAGAGGGAATGACAGCAGAATAAGCTCCTCACCAAGGCCACCATCTTCAAGAATACCAAGCTTTGGTGATGGCACTCAAAATAAGCGAGGAATGGTTCTCCCTTTTCAACCCCTTTCTATATCTTTCGATGAGATCAGATATTCGGTAGACATGCCACAGGTACCTTATGGCTCTTTAATTATGAAGTAACAACGTAAATACCAGCAACCTTGAAAAAATGAAATGCTGAACTTTCTGGGAGTTACTGACTAACGGATGACTTAATTCGCGAAGTAATTCTCTCAATTTCATTACGAGAAGAATTTCTTAATCTGTAGGAAGTCTATAAATTTCAAAATACTTATTTAATTCTGGTATTATATTTGCTTCTTTTTTTTTTGCAACCATTCTATTGAAATGCTGAAGGTGTGCATCCTGACTTTTGCCCCACTCCTTGCAGGAGATGAAGGCTCAAGGAATTCTTGATGATCGTCTGGAGCTTTTGAAGGGTGTCAGTGGTGCTTTCAGGCCAGGAGTCCTAACTGCTCTAATGGGTATTAGTGGTGCTGGAAAGACCACTCTAATGGATGTGTTATCTGGAAGAAAAACTGGTGGTTATATTGAAGGAAGAATCTCTATATCAGGGTATCCAAAAAACCAGCAAACATTTGCTCGGATTTCAGGATACTGTGAACAAACTGACATCCATTCCCCCCATGTTACTGTATATGAATCCCTGGTTTATTCTGCATGGCTTCGGCTTTCCCCCGATGTTGATTCAGAGACAAGAAAGGTATATTTCATTCCTTTCCCTTTTCTTTTAAGGGTGAGATGAACAAAAAGGCATCCAATCAAGCATGCAACACGATAGTACTACTTCTCTGTTTTCTTCAGCCATCAGGTTAATGACTCTTAAGATCAATCATTGTGCTGCAGATGTTCATTGAGGAAGTCGTCGAGCTTGTGGAGTTAAACCCTTTAAGAGAAGCGCTTGTTGGATTGCCTGGCGTGAACGGTCTCTCTACCGAGCAGCGCAAGAGGTTGACAATTGCTGTTGAGCTTGTTGCTAATCCATCCATAATTTTCATGGATGAGCCAACCTCTGGCCTTGATGCTAGGGCAGCAGCCATAGTTATGAGAACAGTGAGGAACACGGTGGATACTGGGAGAACTGTAGTGTGCACAATACACCAGCCAAGCATAGACATTTTCGATGCTTTTGATGAGGTAATACATGTTCTTCACTCGAATGGAACTAACAAACGAGTTTCTGTCATCTTTGTAGATGCTCTAATCCGTTGTTTTCACATTGTAGCTATTATTGCTGAAACGGGGAGGTGAGGAAATCTATGTTGGTCCAGTAGGCCGCCATGCTTGCCATCTAATCAAGTATCTTGAGGTTAGGATAATTTGCTTGATACAGAAGATAATCGAACCTTACCTTGTTGCTAAATTGCTGACTTTGAGGACTTGAACTTTACCTAGGAAATTGAGGGAGTTCCAAAGATTAAGGATGGTCACAATCCTGCAACTTGGATGTTGGAGGTTACTAACGCAGCAAAGGAAGAACTTCTCGGGGTTAACTTCACTGATATCTACAAGAATTCAGAACTATGCAGGTCAGACCACCACAAATTTCCTTTTTTTTTCTAAGAAAAAAAAGAGTAGGGGAGGGTAGAAAAATAAAAGAGAACTTCACTGGCCATGTTTATATTTTGAGTTGAACTGCTATAATTGGAAAATTGTTTAAAGAAAAACATGTGAAGCTTCATAAGAATATATTATTTTCTGATGCACACAACGTTACAAGACTATTGACAATTTCCAGTGAATTATTCAGGAGAAACAAAGCATTGATCAGGGAACTGAGCTCTCCACCGCCGGGTTCAAAAGATCTTTACTTCCCTACTCAATATTCGCATTCCTTCTTCACCCAGTGTATGGGTTGCCTGTGGAAGCAGCACTGGTCATATTGGCGAAACCCGCCTTACACTGCAGTCAGACTGTTATTCACAACATTCATAGCTTTAATGTTTGGGACAATATTTTGGGACATGGGCTCCAAAAGGTAACATAGAAGTGCAGCATATTCTTCACACAAGTAATAAAACCCACCTCCTGTTTTGCTCTCTAACATAAATGAAATGTTCTGAATTGCAGAAGGAACAGACAAGATATCTTTAATTCGATGGGCTCTATGTACGCCGCTGTTCTTTTCATAGGGGTGCAGAATGCTACATCAGTGCAACCAGTTGTTGCTATTGAGAGAACAGTCTTTTACAGAGAAAGAGCAGCAGGAATGTATTCTGCATTGCCATATGCCTTTGCACAGGTAAATTGATCTTGTTGCTCTACCTTTTCGTCCTCGTGAATAGGAATTTATTAGTCCATCTGTTAAGAAAATAATATAAATCATCTTTTGGGTCTCACTTAATAGCTTAAGATTTCAAGTGAAATGGTTTTTTAATATAATATCAGAGCCAACTTTGTTGACCCAGCAATTACGAGTTCAAATCTCATCATCCTCATTCTATTTAATAAAAATCTAACACAAAGTGTAAGATATATAAATACGGGAAACATGCAGAAGAGACTGCTTAATGCTTGTTTCGAGATTCCAGGAAAATCAACAGCAAGGTTTCCTCACCGGATCAATTGTTTTTCAATGCAGGTTATGATTGAAATCCCATACATTTTAGTTCAGACTCTTATATATGGAGTTATAGTGTACACCATGATTGGTTTTGAATGGACAGTTAGCAAGTTCTTCTGGTACATCTTCTTCATGTACTTCACTTTGCTATACATGACTTTCTATGGCATGATGACTGTCGCCGTCACGCCTAACCACAATGTTGCCGCCATAGTTTCATCTGCTTTCTACGCAATATGGAATCTTTTCTCAGGATTCATTGTTCCTCGAACGGTAACTTCTCATTTTTCTTTTGTGTTTCTGTACCAACTATCTAAATCAAAAACAGGCCAGGACTGAAGATGGTTAACTCTTGTTTCTGACAGAGGATTCCTATCTGGTGGAGATGGTACTTCTGGGCATGTCCGGTCTCTTGGACCCTCTACGGATTGATTGCTTCGCAATATGGAGACATTCAGGATAAATTAGAGGGTGACGAAACAGTGGAAGATTTCGTGAGGAATTATTTCGGTTTTCGGCACGACTTTGTTGGAATTTGTGCAATCGTTATTGTTGGGATCTGTGTGCTCTTTGCTTTCACCTTTGCATTCTCCATCAGAGCATTTAACTTCCAGAGAAGATGAGATGATTTTTTCTGGTTTTCTAAATAGAGAAATGTACAAAGCAATCAGAAAGTTGTCATTACTTCTGGTTCTATTGATCATAATTTTTGCTCATGTTGAGAATGTGGTTTGCGCGCGCGCGCGCTCAAGCAGATCCATGCCAAACCTGTCGTGATGTCTATGAAAAAAGAAAAATAAAATGGAAACAAAAGTTTTTTGCCATTCATATTTCGAAACTTTCACCTCTCTGGCCTGCCATCTTTTCTCAAATTTTAGTTGCCCATTACCATCTAGCTAATCTATAATGAGTTGACTTCTGTCAAAAAGGGATAGAGAAACAATATAGTAGGGGTCCTCTCTGAGTCTGAGTGGACTTTTCAAGGCTCAAGTCGTGGTGTTTATGAAGTAATCAATCTAGCATTTATAGGTGTTTTGGGTGGAAGAAAGTGTGTGCGAGGACTGGTGCCCTGTGATGGTCTCCCAAACTTGGTAAAAGCTCGAATTCATGACCTTTTAACAACTGCTCGCAGAATTCATCTTCGCAAGATCTTGTGTCATGTATCTGCTCTGGATTTTAGCCCTATATGACTTATAGCTTGAACTATAAACTCCTTGTTTAAACATGTTTATGATTGGACAGTAAAACCTTGCTACAACTAGTTAAGCACATGTTCAAAATAAATGCTTTCATGCTTTGAAATATCACCAGCAACAAAGTGAATATGTCCAATTATATACCAAGCATTCTAAACTCGAGAGGATGCGTGAGAGAGAGAGAGAGAGAGAGAGAGAGAGAGAGAGAAGGAACCGCCACTATAACAAAATCAAACACCCAAACCACAACACTCTAGTAAATGTTCCATTTTTATATAATCAGGCCAGGATTGATGAACAAGTATAATATTGCACAAACTGTCTTCACGAAAAATTAACTTTATCAATATCGGCCATACAAAGGCTCAAACAAGATGAACTTCTAACCGAGCAACAAATTATATTATCAAACTTGCTGCCGCATATTTTACAATTGAAACTCAATTCCCCCAATATCTAGAACTACTACTTTAACAAAGAAAAGGAAGGGACATGTCACTGTCTCAGTTTTCATCATTCAAGAAGCTCTGCAACCCCCCCCCAACCCCTGACAGACATGCTCCTGGGCACCCTTGGACGTGGGGCAAACAAGTTTCGGGGAGGCTTGGACTGGAAGCAAACCACAATAACAGCTAAATTATCCAAACTCTTCCTCTTCAAGGCTTCATCAACTAGTTCTTTGCTACACTTGACTGGGTCATTGTGCTCCTGAAGCCTTCGCCTAGTAAAATCCACAGCGTTTTGGCTCCTGAACACATCCCAAATCCCATCACTACCAATAATGAGGAATTCATCTTCCTCAGTCAATTGCCTAGTCATAAGCTCAGGGTCTGCAATTAGAGGTCCACCATCACTACCATTACCACCTTTGAGTCCTTCTATGTGCCAGTCTCCCAAAGCCCGAGTCACACTGACTTGTCCATTGAGATATTCAACATCATTGCGCCCCCCAGATGCCACAATGTACCCCCCAGATGCCACGACCCGCTCCCTTTCTCTGTCGCACGCTGGTTTGTGATCATTAGACATGTCAATGGCTTTGCCAGCGCAGCATAGCACTGCCCGACAATCTCCAGCATTTGCCACAACTAGCAACCTGTCATCAGAAATAAATAGCATATCACGTAATCAAAAACTCAGTCCTCACAAACCATCTTTAAAAGAAAAACCACAGACCCTGCCTAAATGGTCTCTCACGGGTGAATTTGGAGATATGACCTATGGGCAAGCATTACCATCATTTAGCTGCAGCCCTTTTATTTGCTGAATAAACTCATATTATCAGCCTCCCTAAGAAATATCCAGATGGAGGCTTGCCTTTGAATATAGAATGTGGTTCAACCAATTTCAGGTTCAAAAAGCCCAACTTTAGCTCATATCTACCTTGTTTCTTAACTCAACAGTATTGTAATTGGTGAAACTAAGCACCAGGGATAAAGATTCTTAATAATCTAACTGATAGAATGTACCACAACGTAGTTTGGTGAGCATTAAATGCTCCAGGAAAGAGAACCATTTACATGTATAACAGTTGGTAAAATGGATAAAAGCTAACCTCCCAACAACAAGAGCTGCTAGTGCAGTGGTTCCAGAAGCAAGGGCTGCATTCTGGAAGCAAGCCTTCGCAAAAGCAGAGTCGGTTTGCAGAAAAGCAGAAGCAACAACCCTCTCAACCTCCATGGGGAAGCCTTCATCCTTAGCAATGAATCTTGGCAAATGGTCGCGTGCAAACTTAGCAGCATGCTTTCCTTCATGTCCATCAAACACCTAACCATCAAAAAAAGAACTGACCTCAACCAATACTTGTCATCACAATAGCTGATATCAATGCCATAACAGTGCACTCGCATCAAACCATAAATAAACATAATTTTTTTACCACTGCCATAATCGCAAAAATATGCTTTCAACTATGGTTTGTGACAGCAGAATTGAAGAAAAGATAAAACTATCGTGTTTCTTGAATATCAAGTAAAAACAAATGGCTAAATTTTGCAAGGCCTCAAGTTTTGTTTTACAGCCTGCTATTTACTTGAATGAAACGGTATTTTGGTGTGACTTGCAAATTTTAAGAATTTTGATACAAGATAATTTATATATATATGAAAAGTGCCAATGCTCCAAGGAAATCACAAAAATCTTGCACATCATTTACACCAAAGAACAGCCAATAGTTTCTTGAATGTCCCACACAAGGAATAATAAGAGGAATTAAGATAAAGAAAATAGTACCCCATAAAAGGAATTGGGCCCATCAATAGCATTCTTGAGTCCATAATCACTCATAAAATTGTCAGAACATATATACACATCTTCCATTTGAGAGCGAAAGTTGCCAATATCCGCCCATGCTCCAGAGCGAATAATTGGAATGAAATCTACACCGTGATTTTCCAGACCAGGCTGAGGTATAGCAGAGATATCAAACGTCATCACCTGCACAGAAATCAGGTCAAAATCTCAGCAACAAGAACTGCATATCGCAACCCCCCCAGAAGCAAACAATTGAATTGCTGTAAAAGAGCAAATACCGCAAAGCCCATTAGGAGGCCAAACAACAAACCTAATAAAAATACTCCATAACACAAAATCCAGCCCAACAAAAAGATATTGATAACACAGTAGGAACATGCTACAAATTTAACTCACCAAGTTCATTTCATTTCTTACTAACATTTAATCTCTAACTTCCAAATCCTACCACATATAATGATAAAAAATCAGATGCTACTAATTTTACAGAAACAGTCTTGCCGAAATCAATACCCGGAAATCTCCACGGTTGTATTTGCGGGTCCCACTTATTCCATGGATGAGATGTTAAATTAAAAATAGCATTACTCTTCGAACAAAATTTTCATTGAATCACAAACAGCTTCCTTATCAAGGAGTCCACTTCAATGAGGCAATAATTACAAATATATAACATAGTGATATTAAAAGAACAGCACAATCTAAAAAAGAAAGAAAAAACAAGATCAAACGTAACAAACCAATTCAGTCCCATCAAAGTCAAAAATGAATTTCTCAAGCGACAAAGAAAGCATAACCCATTTAGAAATCTAACTCAAAAAACCCATTAAAATCAAAGAAAAATAAAGAAAATCAAAACGCAATTTTTTTAACCACGAAAACAAAAACCCAGATGCCAAAAAGGTGTAAATTATAGATACTTGCAAGAGGCTGGTGACGAACCAGAGTCTTTTTATAGTTAACAGGCACACAATCAATGCTAAAACACTGTCTACACGACGTCGTAGCAGCAGAAGCAGAGAGAGGTATTGTTGGTCTACTGCTATTCTTTTCACTAGAACTCCTATTATTTCCTTAAATTTTTAAGCGCTCCTAACAAAACCCACCGCCAAATAAAAACAAGGGACCAAAAGTGCGACTCACTGAGTTCAGTTAATTGAACGGTGACTCGCCGAGTGTCGGAGGTAGAAAGATATGAATTTTTTTTCGAGAGTGCGAGCGAGTTCTTGGAGTTGGGGCTTTAGATGAAAGAAAGTGAGAGAAATTAGGGTTTCCAAGAGATGCAGCTTCAGTGACTCTTAGACGCAGTTTTAGTGATCCACAGAGAGAGAGATGTTTTTCTTTCGTTGTAGACGGGTAGACGCAGTTTTATAAGAGGTTTGGTTTGCTGCTGATAGTGACGACGTCGTTTTTAGTCATAGCCGGAAGCGTGCCTCTCTGTCAAATGAATTATTTATCTATCATATCATTTCGTTGTTAATCGGTATTTTTTGAGTTAGGTTTCGCGTATTTTCCTGACTTCACACCTTCCACGTCATTAAATAAAATGATTGTTTTAACCCTATAATTGATTCCAATAGTACAGGTTTAGAATTAAAAGATTTATTTATTTTATAATTTTAGTTTGGAGTTATATAATTATTAATATAATAATATTTATAAATTTATATTATCATTAGTTTCAGGGTCCGTAGAATTAATCAAGATATATTCAAACTGATCCAAACATCCATGTTTATATATAAAAAAATTGCTTGTGTTTTATGATATAATATTATTTTTTCTACTATGAAATCAAATTTATTTTATTTAAAATATCGTTAATTAAAAAGAAAACTAATTTAAAAATCTCTTCACATGAAAAACAACAATAAATAAAATAATAAAGAAAAGCACACACACGAAAGAATCTTGGGCTGTCTCCAGTCTAGCCCTCACGTTTAGGCCATGGCTGGCAAGGAGGGAGAATGCCTGATTCAGCTTAGACAAAGGGAAATGGGAATATCTTAAAGCTTTCTCTCGATGGGGATTGAAATTGAAATGATTGTGTAGACCTTTTTATTGGTGAATTTTGATCTTATTATAATTTTATATGGACCGACATTTAACCATATTCGGGGTCCCAAGGCGACTGCCATTGTGAAAAACACTTGATCATTGTTACTTGCCTGTCCTGAAGATTAATTAAATATTATATTTTAGACTATAGTTCTGTGCATGAAGAGCTCGGAAAGTCAACCTTTTGGATAATGACGATGGTGTTCTTTGTCTCCCTATTTTGGGTGAGAAAAAAATAGAAAGAGGAGATGGTGGGATCAGGATTTGGACAGCTGTTCGGTGGGCAGTATTATTATAATTAAAAAGAAAGAGGGAGGAGTAGCCATTGTATGCATGTGTCCTCTTCACTTTCTCGTAACTCAATGTGGATTTAATTAGGTTTTTTTTTGACTTTTAGGGTTTTTGTTTGATTAGATTGATGCCTAATTGCTTTTTATTAGTTATCAAAGGGAGGAACAATTTGGATGGAAAAGTCATTGTTAATTTGGTCCTCTAAATTAATTTTTCTAGAGAGATTAATCTCGTTTTATTTATGAAAAAAAATATTAAATGATATTAATTTTGAGTATTAAAATAGTTAATTCTGATGTGAATAGATTTTATTCGATGAGGAGGGTTCAGCTACGATGTTCTTTAGATTAATTTAATAATTTTCACTATTTGGATGGAAAAGTCATTGTTAATGGTTCTTGGTCTCTTTAAGAGTTTAATTTGATCCTCTAAATTGATTTTCCAAAGAGATTAGTCTCGTTTTCCAAAGAGTTTAATTTGTTAAAGGTTGAATGATATCAATTTTGACTATCAAAATAGTTGATTTTAATGTTAATGGATTTTATTCGATGAGGAGGGTTCAGCTACGGTGTTCTTTGACACTATCATTGCTTGGGATGATAGATTTATGTATTAAAAAGTTATTTTTATTCAATTAAAAAGATAATGATTTGTCTATGTTGATTTTGAGCTTTAAAATTGATTTTTTAAAAAAGATAAATGAGTTCATTAAAGACTTTGAGTAATTTTTTTCATGTACTTTGTGTAAAAGAAAAAAAGGTTGAAAGTGAAAGCTTGGAAGAAAAAGAAGAGTTGTACAGATTTCCCAACAACCACTCTCTTCTTTAGTATTTAATTGTAGGCAACATGTTTGGCCACATTTGTGCTCCTTTCTTTCAATGTTTTCTTTTTCTATTTTTCACTTTGAAGCCAAGTTGGGTGTTATTTCATGTATTTTAAGTCCTTATTTTTTTTATATATATAAAAAGCATCTTTTGTTATTTAATGATTTATTTTTTAAAATTTAACTTAAAATAAATAAACCTCCCTTTTGTTATTTAGCTTAGAAAAAATAGGCATATGTTTGTTGTCTTTGTGTCATGGCCTGTCATGATTTTTTTTTTAAAAAAAAGCTTGACTCTACTGTAATTAAATTAAAAATAATCATAATAAATAAAAATATTAAATTCAATGAGATATATGACCCAAAATTGCAAGTTTGGTTGGTGATTTGAGTTCATCCAATCTTTTTTTAGTTAAATATTATTTTACTAATTTCATCCATTAACAATGAGTTAATTAGATATTGAACTTCTCACTTATTTTGATTTTTTTTATATATAATTATCAAAGTTTCATAACTCGACATGGAGTTGTGCTGATTACCTCAGATTTATTGTAAATAATTATTATTGGTCGTTAACCAGTATTATGTTGTGTGTTAAAAGATTATATTTTAAAACATGTAAAATGGTTGTGTGAATAACATATATTTTAAAAGGATGTATTATTATTAGAGAATATTTGAGAGTGTTTGTTTAAGTAAGAAACTTAAAAAATTCCAAGAGCTACTCGTTGTACCAAGGACATATGGTTGTTTTTCCTATTAACAAATGATAGAATGAGCAAAAGCCCTTCGTAGATTAAAGGCTTGTTTGTTTGAAAAATTATTTTAAAAAAATATTTTTTTTATTTTAAATTATATTTTTATGTTTTCAAATCATTTTCCTGTGTTGATTTCAATAATAATTTTTTTAAAAAAAAAATTATTTTGATACATTTCTAAATGAAAAATACTTTAAGAACATGACATTAACCATACTCTTAAACTCAAATTATTTTTTTTATATCAATAGATCAAAACCATATGAAAACACAAAAAAAATGAAAAATAAAACATTTTCAATCCTTTTTAAAAACACTTTTAAAATGCATTTCTAAACAACCTGAAAGCAAGTTGGATATACTTGGAAACACTTTATACTTGGATAGAAAAGTATATGAAAATTCTTAGATAAGGAAGAGAATAATTAGGTTTGTATCTAAATGTAAGGTATTTAGAAAGAAATCTTAATTTTTTAAGTATAAAATACACCTATATAGATTTTTGTACAAAAAAAATATATTGTTAGTATAATTATATGAATAAATGTCCATAGATATTCACATATCTATCTCATAAATAAGTAAATTGGATTTTTGGAAATAATTTTTAGCACATAAATATTTCATATTCTAGAAAGATTGGTTATGTTATCCGCCTATAAAAATAGCATTGGCTCCCCCATTTCTATACCAAAACTATTTAATTACTTATATTTTAGCATATAAATCACTTTTAGAAAATGGAGAGAGCTCCCTTGAAATTTGTCGTCTTGTTCATCCTTTTAGTTTTTACTTCCAGTGAGTCTCTATTTCTCTTTCGTACTCCTCTTTTTATTTAAATTTGTTTGCTTAAAAATTATTTTTTTTTAGATTATTTTCTTAAATATTTGTGTTTTGTTGGATATGAGATTACACATTCCTGTGTTTTTAAAAAGTGAATTTATTTTTTTTATTTATTTATTTTCACTTTCTTTATGAAAGAACAATGGTTTATTTACTTCAATGTTGGCATTGATGCAGGTGTGCTAAGATCAGTGGAGGCAGCAAAATGTGTTCGTGATATTGACTGTTATTTTCAATGTCAATCACATCATGGTTTTTGTGATGATAAAACACATAAATGCTCATGCCTACCAAGAGAAGAAACTTATGTGGAATCCACAGCCGATTGTACTCATGATGGAGGGTGCAACTAAGATTAATTATGGAATATTGATGAAAGTGCTAGCTAATGTTAATGAATTGATCCCAATAATGTTCTTTCTATATAATGATCAATAATAATGCACTTTTATCCACTTAGTTGAAAAGATCAGTCAAGAATATTAATGAAGTTTAGCCTTATTTTTATCTAATATTTTAAATTATTGCAAAGAAGAGATGCTTTTCTAAGTTATTTCTCCTAAGTGAATTGAATTCAAGTATTTTGGAACATAAAAACATTATATCTAAAATATAATAAATTCGTCAAAATTTTTGATATGAGGTACATAAAAAAAATTAAAGAAAAAAAAGAGCCAAAATCATCTTAGTGAACTCGTCAAATTCATGACTATGATTTTGAATTCACTAGGTTGAATTATTTTTTGTATGATAAAAAATATAAAAAAAAACTAATTTACAACCAACCTAATATTAAACTACAAAATTCAATAAAAACCTACCATTAAATGATGAAATTAAAAAAAATACCAAAAAAAAAAAGGATTCATGGGCTTGTTACAAACAAGCCCATAAATATTAAGGTAATCTCGGCCATCTAAGTTCCTTTTAATTTTTTTTTTTGTAAAATTATGATGAATCGTGTAAACCTTGAATAAATAAATAAGATAATAATGACACACATAAATACAAAAAATATTTATGATAATTTTTTTTTAAAAAAACATGTGGAATATTAAACAAAGGGTAATTGAAAAATTGAAGAGAAGGATGATAAAACCCATGTTTAATAGTATAGACCTGACTGAACCAATATATATGAAATTTGGTGAAAATATATTTGATCGCGGAGTTAATAAAAAATAATAAATGTTAGCAACAATGAAATAAGGGTAAAATAGTAGCTAACTAACAAAAAATGTAAAAAACTAGCATACAAAACCAAACAAGGTTGACAATCCTGAAAAAAAATTGAGGATGAGTGGGAGTATTCTCTCTCTCTCTCTCTTTCTCTTTCTCTCTCTCTTTTATCCTTCAAATTGATTTTTAAGGTTTTAGAAAAGGGAGTATTGATTCAAAACTCAATTAAAGCTTTTGAGAAATGGCATAAAGTTCATTTGTAGTGTTTTGGGTTGAGGATTGGAAAATCTTGAAATCAGAAAAGGAAAATATATGTGTTTAAATTTTTTTGATTTCCATACCAAAGTTCCTTTAAATTAGAGTTATTTGTAAGTGTTGCAAGGTTTAGTCTCCTTTAAATTCATGTGTTTTTTGTGTAATATATTTTTCCCTAATTGTTATGGTTATGTGAAATAGTAATTTGTTAGGGAAGTAATGGATTCACTCATTCATATTTAATATTTCTAAAAGATATGATCAGTAGATAAACTAATGCTGACCATGAATTTTTAAACCATAGGCATTCACCCAAGAAATGTGTATAGGTATGAAGTTTCCAATTTTAAAAATAATTTAGAATTAATGGTGTTTTTCATTTGTTTCGTGTATTATGATATACATGTATGAGTTGATTATGTTGTTTGTAAGGTGGTTTACGATGTGTTTGATTGTTGATATATTTAAGGAGTTGAGTACGTAAAATTATTATACATGAGAGGAGTTGAGATTATTATATAGAATATAATTTATAAAAAGCTTGGGTGAGATGAATAACTTAGTTGTTAAAGTGCTGCTTAAAGCTTGTATTAAATAGATGAATTAGTTATAAAAAATGACTTGATAAATGCTGGTATGGGATAAGCGGTTTAATAATAAAATAACATGATAAATGCTTGAAGAAATGTATGGGTCAATAACTAGTTGAAAGAAAATAAATGGAAAGCTAAAATTGCATATCATGTGTTAAAATAAATTAAGTGCTTGAGTTTAATAAAAATAAATAAATGGGTGGTTGAAATAAAAAATAAAAGCTTGATTGAATAATAAATTAGTAGACAAAAGATGCATGATAGATGTGTAATTGAATTAATAAAAAGATTGATAGCTGACATGAGTTATAAATAATACTTAGAATGAACATATTAATTGGTGAGCCAAAATAACATTTTACATTGGTTGATGATGTGAATATGATATTTAAAATAAATAAGTTCGAATAAATTGTGTATTTACTTGGATGTCTTCTTAAATATTAGAAATGGCATTCGAATAGGGAGAAACTATAAAAGGAGCATATATGACATATGTAAATCTTGTGTTAAATAGTGTAAATTCATATTATAAAAAAAAAAATCAATAGTAACGATTTATTATTAAGTGTATGGAACATGTGTATGAGATTTTAAGAAATATTTATTAAAGGTTTACAATATTGGTTTGTTAATGTTGATTATATCAATGTCAATATTAATAAATGATTAAATTGATTGGCCATCCTGAGTGAAGCTAATGATATCAATGTAATTGACTACTTAAGATATTTATTGACTAACAAACCGAGCGAAGCTAGTGGTGCCACTCGTGCTTAGGCTCCTAGCCTATTTGAAAGTTTTATTTAGTCTTTAGAAGCTCAAGTTCTTAAGATGTGCATTTTATTCATAACAACATAAATATTAATAAATGATTGAATTGACTAATAATTGATTACCCTCTATGTCTTTTTTTTCTTTTTTCTTTATTGGTGGCACGTGGCATTTAAAGGTGTCTGGTTTGTCATTGGTGACCTTTTCCCACCTATTCATTTCTCCCTTCTACTCTAGAAAATCAACTTTGATCCTTCTTGTTGTTGGTGTTTCAAATTTAGTTATTTCTTCTTTAATTTTTTTCTTTTTTTGGTTAAATTTTTATTTATTTTTAATTTAATCCTTCAAATCTAATTTGTATATGAAAGTTCTTCAATTCAATCCTTCTATTTTTCTTATCCTTATAGAAAGGGAAAAAAAAAGACTTGCCATGAAGCCAAAAGTGTTTTTATATTTTCACATGACTTATTAATAATGATATATTTGGTCGGGAGTATTGTTATGTATTAAATATTTTTAATAATAGTAAAATAAAAAATATCTTAGTCTTAATTTTAATTATATTTTTCATAATATCTTTTTTGGTGCATTCATATTATACATGTATGCGAGTCAAAAGCTCCTCGTCTCCGTTTTACTTTAAATTACTTTTTTTTTTGCATAATTTATACAAAACATAGTTTAAATGTATGCTAAAAAAAAATCAAAGATCTGAACGAGCACCAGGTATCATAACTAGTCTCCCTTGATGCTTGAAACACCTTTTTTCTCCTACAACCTGCAAGCCAAAATCATCATCATTGGTGCTTGATAGTTCTTTATTCTGGTGAAAGAATAATCGATCTGATCAAAAAGATGGAGTCGGAGCCAAAATACAGGCATCCCTAGATAAAGGAACCTGTAGATTTTAGCTGGGAAGAGTCAAGCGAAGGTTGCAGCCTGTCAAATAACCATCTTATCTAAAAGTTTAAGCTGTTAAATGAGCCTTCAAAATATCCTTTATAGTATTCTTTAACATCCCCTCAAATGAAAGTCTTTTAGGCTTGAAACTTGCGCAAACTTTGTTAGGAATATTTGATATGCAAAAAAGGAATTCTCTATATGTATTGAATTGTTTCATCAAGTTTATTTATATATGCAGTAGTTAACTGCAGAATACCAGTAGTTGCAGTTATCTTGCTAACACATGCAACTAACTTTATCTAACTAATCTTGCAAGTTGAAAGCTAGTATGTAATTAACACCTAACATCTTAACATCCTCCTTTGAACTAAATTGCATTAATGCATGTAGTTTAATTTGGACAATGTGCACATGTCAAGCTTGTCCCATAGCTTTAAAAATGCTTCAATTTTCAGGGGTTTAGTCATAATATCATCCACTTGTTCCTGTGTACTACTGTACACCAATTCCACAACTCCATCTCTTATAAGCTCTCTTAGGAAATGAAATTGAACATCTATATGTTTATTGTGACCATGTAAACTTCGATTTCTAGATAGCTTAATGGTAGAAATATTATCACAGTAAATGATAATACTTATAGATTGATCATGACCCAGCTTCCCCAAAATCCTTCTTAGCCAAACCCGTTGGCATGCACATGATGCTGCTGCTATAAACTCTTCTTCTATCATGGATAATGTCACCATTGATTGCTTCTTTGAGGACCAAGAAATAACTCATGTGTCAATCATGAACACATAGCCAGATGTGCTCTTCCTATCATCAACATCTCCTACATAATCACTGTTTGCAAATGCTTTTAGATGTCTTTCATCTCCTTTTCTGTAAACAATCCCAAAATCTACAATTCTCCTTAAGTACCTTAAAATTCATTTAGCAGTTTGTAAGTGCATCTTAGAAGGCTTCTCCATGTATCTACTGATTAATCCAACTGCATACATAAGATATGGTCTTGTAGCTGTCAAAGATAACAAACTTCCCACTAATTGTTTATATTTTATAGCATTAACATTGGTTGCATTATCCTCATTCTTTGTCAACTTACAACCTGAAACAATTGGATTCTGCACAACATTGCTTTGTTCTTTCCCAAATCTTTCAAACACCTATTTAGCATACTTTTATTGACAAATGAAGATGACTTGTGAATTCTGTATGACTTTCATACCCAGAAAATACCTCATTCTTCCAAGGTCAGAAATATCAAACTCCATCATTGATGTTCTGAAATCAAGAAACATGTCTACATTATTTCCTGTAAATATGAGATCATCCACATATAGGCTTACTATCAATATCCTCCCTTTATCTCTATTTTTTATGAACAATGTGTGTTTACATGAGTACTTCTCAAAGCTTTCTTTAGCAAAGTAATTCTTAATTTTGTTGTACCAAGCTCTAGGAGCTTGTTTTAGTCCATAAAAAGTCTTCCTCAACTTGTACACCTTGTGTTCCTCACTCTTTTTTTCTCATAGCCTTGCAATTGATTGACAAAAATTGCCTTAGCTAACTCTCTATACAAAAATGCACTCTTGACATCTAGCTAAAAGACATACCCTCCCTTATGAGTTGCAATAGTTAAAATTATTCTAATTGTATCCCACCTTGCTACTGGTGCGAATATCTCATTATAGTCAATCCCTTGTCTTTGAGAGTCCCTTTGCCACAATTCTTGCTTTGTGCTTGTCTACTTTTCCTTCTGCATTCAATTTTGTTTTGAATACCCATTTTACTCCTATTGTTTTTATAATAGCTAGTAGAGTGGTTAACTCTCATGTTTTGTTTCTTTCAATGACATTTATCTCTATATCCATGGCCTTTCTCCATTTCTCATTCTTAGATACTTCTTCAAATGTAGCTGGATCCTCAGCTGACGTGAACATGACAAGATTTTGTGACTCTTTTTCTTCTTCAAGTAATTCTTCAATGGTCACATAATTATTCAACCAAGTTGGTTTCTTTTTGCTCCTCCCTTGATTAAGACTCTGTGGTGCTTTTAGGCCTCTTACTCGATGATGATGCATTGGTGTACTCATTAATGTGTATATCATCTAAGTCTTTATTTCCTTTAATTATTGTGGTGTCTTCACCATTATTTGCCCAATCTAACTCACCCTGTTGCTTCCTTTCTGTATTTTTGTCCCAATCCCACTTCTCATTTTCCATACACACTACATCTCTGATGATTACTACTTTCTTCCCAATTGGATCATAGAGTTTGTATGTTTTGGACTTTTCATTTACCCCTAGTAGGACACGTTTGAGGCTTCTATCATCAAGTTTCTTTCTCTGATTGTCAAGTACGTGAATATGAGATACACACCCAAATACCCTGAAATGATTAACACAAGGTTTTGTGTCACTCCATGTTTCTTCAAGTGTAATATTTTAACAGCTATGGTGGGGCTCTTGTTCAACACATATATGGACCAATTAACTGCTTCTGGCCAGAATTGCTTTGGTACTCCTTTCTTTGATAACATACTTCTCACCACGTTCATTATGATGCAATTCTTCCATTCGACAACCCTATTTTGTTGTGGTGTATAAATAGTGGTGAGCTGTCTACTGATTCCATACATGCTATAAAAGTTGTTGAACTCATTTCAGGTAAATTCTCTCCTCTATCAGTTTATAAACAACTAATCTTTTCCCTACTAACTCTTTCAACAATCAGTTTATACTTTTGAGGTCTCTTTGTTGAGCATTGTTTCAATAATGGTCTTATCTATAACTTAAAAAAGATAATTCTTGACTTTTAAATCTTTCAATCTTTCTTCATTATGCATCTTTTGTTGTGACACAGTTTGTCCTCCTTCCCCCCCTATTGCATGAATTCCAAATTCTATCAAATTCCAATACTCTTTTGATCTAAGAAAATTTTCCATTTGCATAGCTTAATGGTCGTAATGACCATCAAATCGTGGAATTATTGGCTGCACAAAGTTGCTTGATTCTCTAGCCATCCTTCTTCTAATTGCTTTCTTCTACTTGTAATTTTCTTGCCTTCTTCTTCAAGAAACTACAGTTTCTTGGTATTTTACTTCTTTTAGTTTTATGTTATAGGTAGGCTCTGATATCAATTGTCGGGAATATTTGATATGCATAAAAAGAATTCTCTATATATATTGAATTACTGCATCAAATTTATTTATACATGCAGTAATTAACTGCAGAATACCAGTAGTTGTAGTTATCTTGCTAACACAAGCAACTAACTGCAACTAACTTTATCTAACTAACAATGCAAGTTGAAAGCTAGTATGTAATTAACATCTAACATCTCAACAAACTCACACTACCTTATACTTGATTTTTATAAATAATATTAAATTTAATGACAGGTATGTTTTCCATATATAAAAAATTAGATTAATTAAAAGTATGATTAAAATGAAATAGTTTATTTCCAAATAATAAAAGATAGTTGAAAATAAATTAACTATCACGTATCGATCACCGTTTTGCTTGCTTCCACAATCGTCACAACAAAGTTTCTCAAATAAATATAATTTGTGTTGGCTTTGTATGCCTTGATCCTCCATGTTTCTTGAATACTCAAGTTTAATTTGTGAAAAACAAAATCTTGCAATTTGGCTAAATTATTCATAATTAATTGAAGAGTGTATATTTTGGTAATAAATAACAAGTAAGCACCAATTAATTTCTATGAATAACTCACACAATATTTTTTGAAAAAAAAAAAACTCAAATGCAATAATATTATTTGTGAAATTTTTAGATATCCTCGTAATTTTACATCCATCCATTATTAAAATTATTCTTTGTTTATGAACTATGCTTTCCATACGAGATTGTTTGAGTGTAGTTGAGGTTATTTTTGAAATTATTTTTTGTTTATAAATGTATTAAAACGAGCCATAAACCCGCGCTTCGTCGCAGGGATTAAATTTTTTTTTTGTCTAGTTTTAACACATATAATTTATTATTTTATATTTCAGTTTTTATTCTTTTATTTTTCAGTTTAATTTTGATCCCTTGATTTTCTAGGTCCTTCTAAAATAGTTTTAAATTTTTTATCTGTATATATACACATTTGCTCTTAGTTTAGATTTTTAATTTTTATTGTTATTTGTATTTGTATTAAATACAACTCGCGTTAAAAAAACATAGTAAGTTTAGCTTTGGTGGTGTAAAATGAGATGAAACTCTTTTTTATGCATTTATAGTTAAACGTAAAATGGTTGAAATACTACCGCAAATAACTTTTCTATTTTGTCTTATTTGAGATTACAAAATTTATTTTATTGTGCATGAAAACAGTACAATTACTGGGACACCTCCACTTACAATTTTTATTTTTTATCTTATTTGTGGGTGTTATGATTATTCTACTATGCACAGAAATAAAAAAAAATGGAAATGCCTCTGATACCATGATATTATTTTAAACACATTTTACATAATAAAATGAACATATAAAAAAATAATATATGTTTTTAGAATTTCTACGACGCCGCACACGCCATCAAAAATGTGCATGAGCTCTAAAATTGACGTCACACTCGAAGACACACCCACAACACCGTGACAAAAAATATAATTAAAAATTGGTAAATTACCAGTACACCCCTCTAACAAACTCTTTGATTTTGTCTTACAGGCGGTATATACATACTTATACAACTCGTGGTGCACATTAATTGACCCGGACACCCCGATTATAAAAAAGAGTTTGAGAATTAGTCATGGTGCATTTAATCTAACCCAGAAACCCCAATCATAAAAAAAAAATATATAAGCATGAAAGCAATGTAGCAATCCATATTGTTTTTTTTTTAAATCAGTCTGGGAAATAGTTGTGATGCACTTAAGCTGGACCAAAGACCTCGGTCATAAAAAAATATATAAGTGAATAAAAATAAATATAAGAAAAAAATAATAAATTGGTCAGGGATTAGTCGTGATGCACCCAAGTTGCCCTGGACACCCCTATTATCAAAAAACAAATTTGGTCCAGGGAGTGGTGGTGGTGCGATTAAGCTGGTCCGAAGATCCTGGTAAAAAAAAAAAACTTAAGTTAGCCGAGAGACCATGGTTATAAAAAAAATGTATAAGTGAAAGAAAAAAAATATAAGCATGAAAGCGCTATAGCAATGCATATTATATTTTAAAAAAAATCGGCCAAAAATTAGTCATGGTATGTTTAAACTGACCCAAAGACCCCGGTTATAAAAAAATATATAAGTGAACAAAATAAAAGTATAAAAAAAATATACCAGCAGGAAAGCACTTTAGAAAAGGAAAAAAATGGCTCTAGGGATTGTCGAGGTACGCATAAGTTGGTTTGAACACCCCAATTATAAAAAAAATTGGATCTTAGGATTAATCATGGTGCGCTTAAGCTAGCTTGGATATCCCGATTAAAAAACAAAAAAATATATAAGTGAAAAAAAAATTATAGCAGGCAAAAAAAATATTTTGGGGAAAAAATAAAAAAAACGTAATAAGGAAAAAAAGAATAAGAAAAAAACAGAGAAAAAAGCATTGCAGTGGGAAAGCACTGTTGCAATCAACAATGTTATGTGTGAGGAGCTACAGTGTTTTCCCCACACCATTTACAATCCATATTGTTTTAAAAAAATTCGGTCCAAGAATTAGTCGTGGTGTGCTTAAGCTGACCCAAAGACCTTAGTTATAAAAAAAAATGGGTTTGGGGATAAGAAAAAAAATGTATAAGTGAACAAAAAAAAGTATTAGAGAATTTTTTAAAAAAAATAATAAATTGATCTGGGAATTAGTCATGGTGCGCGTAAGTTGGTCTAAACACCCTGATTATCAAAACAAATTTGTTCTGGGGATTAGTCATGATGCGTTTAAGGTAGTCTGGAGATCCTAATTATAAAATAAAATATAAGTAAAAAAAACTTAAATTGGCTCAGAGATCATGATTATAAAAAAAATATATAAGTTAAAGAAAAAAAAATATAAGGTGAAAGCAGTGTAGCAATCCTTATTGTTTTAAAAACAAATTCGGTCCATTAATTGATCGTGGTGCATTTAAACTGACCTGTAGACCCCGGTTATAAAAAAATTATATAAGTGAACAAAACAAAAGTATAAGAAAAATTAGTCGTGGTACGAATAAGCTGATATGAACAGTTAGGGATTAATTGTGTTGCGCTTAAGCTGCCCAGTCGCCCCGATCATAAAAAAACAAAAAAATATATAAGTGGAAAAAGAAAAAAAAAACTAAAAAGTATAACCAGCAACAAATATGTTTCATGGAAAAAATATAAATATAATCAGGAAAAAAAACAAAAAAAAACAATAAAAAAATTTGGATCTAATAACTAATCGTGGTGCGTTTAAGCTAATCTAGACACCTCAATTATGAAAAACAAATAATATATATATATATAAGTGAAAAAATAAAAAAATATAATAAAAAATATTTTATGGAAAAAAATGAAAAAAATAATTGAAAAAAAAACATGATAAAAAAACAAAATAAAAAGCAAGAAAAAAAAGAGAAAGAAACAAAAAAAGGAAAAAAACAAAAAGAAAACGTAATCAGAAAAAAATAGTAAAAAAAGGGGGAAAGATTAACGTAATTAAAAAAAACAAAATAAAAGGCATGAAAAAAAATAAACAAAAAAAAAAGGAAAAAGAAATCAGAGAAAAAAAAACGAAATTAGAAAAAAAAAAACAGAGAAATACTGTAGCAATCCACAGTAATTTGTGTGGAGAGCTACAATATTTTCCCCACACCATTTAGCTTATTGTTAATAAAATTTTTATCTTTTAAAAATATTTTTGATATTAGTATATGAAAATGATTTAAAAACACTAAATTTTTTTAATTTAAAATAAAATAAATTCAATTTTTTCCAATAATATTTTTAAATTGCAGTGATAAGAATATAAATCCATATGTAATGAATAAGTTTTTTCATATTATTTTAAATAGAGAGTGAAATTGTCGAATTTCTCGTTTGAGAGATGGGTTCCCGAGGGAATTTGCTCACAAATGTTGTTGAATAGATTCGTGAGAATATATATATATTTTTTTTTGGTAATTGAGAGTTTTCTAGTGGTTATTTTTTAAATAATTTTTTTTTTTAAAATTATTTTTGACATCAACTTCTTAAAATTATCTAAAATATTAAAAACATTTAATTTAAAAGAAAGAAAGAAAAAATTAAAGAACTTAGATTTTATTAAAAAATAATCTCAAAGCAAAAGGTAAACAAAAAAATTAATTTGACAGCAAATATTTGATAACATATTTATGCATACAAAAAATTAAGCAGTCTTCTTTGATGAAAATATGAAGCCGACAGTGATATGATAGGCCTGTCTTGATATGTGAAAGGCCTATTAGAAGTTGGGCTTTAATGCTTTAAATAGCCCATAGTCTAGATTATGTTGGGCCTCGACAATGCTTATTCTTGTTGATATTGTTTTCACTTGGCATTTTAATTTCGTCTCTTGCCTTGCATGCATTCAAAGGTTTTTTTTAATACAGTTATAAAACAAGCTTCAGTCACTGTGTTTCTTCGCAATACCGAACTATATTTTTATGTAAAAATCGATATATAGGTAATAAAAAATGACTTAAAAATCAGTGATAATAAAATTATAATCGTGATAATTAGAGCTTAGTTAAGACACCCACTAAACTCGCGGTCCAAATCATATAATTGGAACAACTTGATAAAAAAATAATCATATAATTTTTTTTTCTAAAAATCAATTATATTAATTTTTCAAACTCTTGATTGAAGTCCATTAATATGAAAAATTATAAAGTCTAATTGTTAATTAATTATATTTAGAATAATGAGATTGGAATCAATTATATAAAAAATATTTAAAAAAAATAGTAATTAAAAGAATAGAGATCAAAATTAAGATATAAATAAATTTTGTATCTAATTGATGAGTGTGGACTTAAAAAAGAATCAGGCTTAAAATTGACATAAAAAATAAAATATTATTGTGATTAAAAGGCTAGTAAAGAATAATAACTTTTACAAAATTGTTAAGAAAAAAATAGAAATCAAAACAATGAGGACCAAATTGACAAATATAATACTATCAATTTGAATTGATAGATAAAAATAAAAATCAATAAAAAGAAATAAAAAAACATGAAAGAGAATATGATAACTACATTAAAACTCAAAACTAATATACGTTCATAGCCTCTATGATATGATACATCTTAGTTCTAATCTTTGTTAATTTGTCATTCTTGTATGCGAAAAGTAAACATCCTAATTTTCAAATTTAATAGATATGAGCACATAGAAAATATGTTCATCATGGGTTGTGTGATGGAAAATATAGAGCTAAGTTTAAGGGGTATGATACCCCAACCTAGCATATCCATAAAAAGTTAAAGACAAATCTTGAACATAACATTACTTTTTTATGTCACAAGCTCTAAGGTGTTTTTATGTTACTTTCTAAAATTTATAAAGTTATTATAGTTATCTGTATTAGACCTCATAATAACACATTTATACAAAAAATTAGTATGTAATATTGAGTGACGATATGAAGATTCTGAGAGTGACTTCTTTAGATAGTGAGAATATATGCATATTTTACACGTGATTTTGTTTCATTGTTTCTCTAAGCAAGATTTATTTTTTTTATTAGATGTATATAGTGCATGTTGAATTGTTTTTTAATAGAAAAATGTAATTCCATTCTTGTATGGACAACGCCATTGTTAAAATTATGTAAAGAACTTCACATGAAAAATGATTTTTTCATAGGTTGCAATTCTTGGGCCAAGACATATAGGCTTGGTACAGGCTTAACTAGGGATGAAAGTTTGTTCGAAAAAACAACTTTCATATGTAGTCGAGAACCCTCCATTGCTTAAATCAGCTATATGACCTGAAATTGCGAATCTAGTTGGTAATTTGAGTTCATACAATCTTTTTTTAGTTAAATATTATTTTTACTAATTTCATCCATCAACAATGAGTTAATTACGCATTGAGCTTCTCACTTTTTTTTTTATAAAATTATCAAAGTTTCATAACTCGACATGGAGTTTTGGTGATTAACTCAGATTTATTGTAATTATTTATTCAGGTCGTTAACCCGCATTTTGATGTCTGTTAAAAAATTTCATTTTAAAAGATGTAAAATGGTTGTGTGAATAACATATATTTTAAAAGGATGTATTGTTATTAGAGAATATATGAGAGTTTTTATTTAAGTAAGAAACTTAAAAATTTCCAAGAGCTACTAGTTGTACCAAGTACATATGGCTGTTTTTTCTATTAACAAATGACAAAACGAGCAAAAGCCCGAAGTAGATTGAGGGGTTGTTTGTATGAAAAATTATTTAAAAAAATAATTTATTTTTTATTTTAAATTATTTTTTATGTTTTTAAATCATTTTAATGTGTTGATGTCAATAATAATTTTTAAAAAATAAAAAAAATATTATTTTTATATGTTTTTGAATGAAAAATACTTTAAAAACACAACATCAACCATATTCCCAAACTCAAATTATTTTTTTATATCAGTAGATCAAAACTGTATGAAAACACAAAAAAAAAAGAAAAATAAAACATTTTCAATCCTTTTTTAAAAACACTTTTAAAATGCATTTCTAAATACCCCTAAGACAAGTTGGATATAAAACACTTAATGCTTGGATAGAAAAGTATCTGAAAATACTCTTAGTTAGGGAATAGAATTATTAAGTTTGTATCTAAATGTAAGGTATTTAGAAAGAAATATTAATTTTTTCTTAATTATATGATTTAGACTTTTGTACAAAAAAATATATTGTTAGTATAATTATATGATTAAATCTCCATCACTTTTAAAATGCATTTCTAAACACCCCTAAGGCAAGTTGGATATACTTGGAAACACTTTATACTTGGATAGAAAAGTATCTGAAAATACTCTTAGCTAGGGAAGATAATAATTAGGTTTGTATCTAAATGTAAGGTATTTAGAAAGAAATCTTAATTTTTTTAAGTATAAAATACACCTATTTAGATTTTTGTACAAAAAAAAAATATTGTTAGTATAATTATATGATTAAATCTCCGTAGATATTCACATATCTATCTCATAAATATGTAAATTGGATTTTTGGAAATAATTTTTAGCACATAAATATTTCATATTCTAGAAAGATTGCTTATGTTATCCGCCTATAAAAATAGCATTGGCTCCCCCATTTCTATACCAAAACTATTTAATTACTTATATTTTGGCACATAAATCACTTTTAGAAAATGGAGAGAGCTCCCTTAAAATTTGTCCTCTTGTTCATCCTTTTAGTTTTTACTTCCAGTGAGTCTCTATTTCTCTTTCGTACTCTCGTTTTCATTTAAATTTGTATGCTGAAAAATTATTTTTTTGAGATTATTTTTCTTAAATATTTGTGTTTTGTTGGTTATGAGATTACACATTCCTATATTTTTAAAAAGTTAATTTATTTGTTTTTATTTATTTATTTTCACTTTCTTTAGGAAAGAACAATGGTTTATTTACTTCAATGTTGGCATTGATGCAGGTGTGTTAAGATCAGTGGAGGCAGCAAAATGTGTTCGTGATATTGAGTGTTATTTTCAATGTCAACCAAGACTTGGTGTTTGTGATGATAAAACACATAAATGCTTTTGTCTACCAAGTGAAGAAATGTATGTGGAATCCACAACCGATTGTACTCATGCTGGAGGGTGCAACTAAGATTAATAAAAAAAAATATTGACCAATAATAATGCACTTTTATCCACTTAATTGAAAAGACCAATCAAGAATATTAATAAAGTTTTGCCTTGTTTTTATCTAATATTTTAAATTATTACAAAGAATAGATATTTTTCTAAGTTATTTCTCCTGATATTAGTGTGACTTGGATTAAAGTATTTTTGAACATAAAAAAACTATATCTAACTTGCAATAAACCTTTTAAAATGGTCAAGTTTAATAAACTTGATACATATCTAAACTTGAGAAATTCTGCCTCATTGTGGATTGTTGACAGGGTACATAAAAAAAAGAAAAGAAAAATAAGCTAGATTTATCTTAGTGAACCCGCTAAATCCATGATTATGGTTATGAATTCACTATGTTGAGTTATTTTTTATATGATAAAAAATATAAAAAAATAATTCACAATCAACTTATTATTAAATGAAAAAATTCAATAAAAACTCAACATTAAATGATGATTATTTTTATAAAAAGAAAAAAGAAAAAAACAAAAGAAAAAAAAATCATGGGCTTAAGGTCATCTAGGCCTATTTTAATTGATTTTTTTTTTTTATAAAATGAGGATGAATCATGTAAACCTCAAAAAAATAATTAAAATAATAATAATACACCTATATACAATAAAAAATTATGATAAAAAAACTTAACAAAAATAAGCATGTGAGATATTAAACAAAGGGTAAATTGGAAAATTGAGGAGAAAGATTATTAAACTCATGTTTAATAGTATATAGACTTGACTAAACCAATAAATATGGAATATATGATCAATGGTAAATAAAATATAATAAATGTTAGCAAGATTGAAATAAGGGTAAAATAGTAACTACCTAAATAAAAAAGGTCAAAACTGGCATGCAAAGCCCATCAAAGCTAACACTACTGAATAAAAATTAAGGGTGATGGAGAGTATCTTTTTCTCTCTTTTTTATATCCTTTGAATTGATTTTTAAGATTTAGTGAAAGGAAAGATTAATCCAAAACTCAATTAAAGCTTATGGAAACTGACAGAGTTGTGGTGTTTTTGGCTTGGGATTGAGAAAATTTGAATTGAGAAAAAAAAGGTGGGTGTTTAAATCTTTGATTTCCACACCATAATTCCTTTATTTATGTTGTAAGGTTTACTCTCCTTTAAATTCATGTGTTTGTTATGTAATATATTTTTCCATAAGTGTTGGGGTTATGTGAAATAAGAATCTGTTGGGAAGTAGTGGATTCACTCATTCGGATTTTATGTTTTGGAATGATATAATCAATAGATAAATTAATGCAAACCATGAATTTTTAAACCATAGGTGGTCAACCTTGAATATGTATAGGTATGGAGTTTCTAATTTTGAAATTGGTCAAAATTAAATTTACTAAGAGCTGAATTGGTGAAAAATTAAATTTGGGAGTATAATTTGGGTTTCATTTAGAAGATCGAGATTTTTTTAGACCAAATTTAATTTTTATCAAGTCAATTGGTTGAAATTGAGAGTAAAATAGCAAGAAAATCAAATTTTTGGGATCAATTAGCAGAAAAATTGAAAAAAAAACTAAGATTAGGGACCAAAATAAAAAGATGTGTAAATGTAAGGGTTCTATAGAAGTTTGATAGGTATTCAATAGCACAAAACTAACAATTTTGGGCTAATTAGGGATAAAGTCACAACAATCATAAGATAAAGGACTAAATTAAACTTTGAAAGAGAAAAAAAAAAAACCATGATGCACTGTCTGGTCCATTAGAGGTGTTTAAACGACGCGTCGTCTAGTCACTACTCATTTTCTTCCCTAGAATTTCTTCGAGAATCCTGCTTTGATGTCAAATTTGCATATGCATTTAATACCTTTATCCTTCATCAAATTTGACAAAATATGCACCAAATGATCCCTTGATTCTTGACTATACTAGGATATGATCAATTCTAGATTATTGACTCCACATACGCGGTGGTTCAGTTCCAAAGTTGACAAACTCAGACAACCTATTGTAGTTGTCAAATTTGACATCTTAGGACACCTACTAAGATGACTCTCATTCACCAAATATAAATAGAGGAAAAATATATGGTCTGAAAGAAATTAGAAGCCAAAATTGGGAAGAAACCATTCAAAAACCAAGATTTTCTTTCTTCCCATTTCGACATTCACTTCATCTCTTTATTTGCACCATCTTTGGCGACATCAACAACTCCTTCAATCATCCAAATTATTCAATGTAATATCAGAAACAATTCCAGTCATCGCTTGCCTTTGAAAAGTCAAGCTAAACCCTTAATTTTCCACCTAAAATTACCAACTCATCAACCCTACCACCCATTATTCACGTAATACATAAAAAATATAAAGTGAATTAATTCACTGTTCACTAGGCTATTGCTTTCTTTTTTTAAGGACTGGACCCATTTTTGTCCAACCCAAAAAATAAAAAATAAAATAAAATAACCCAAAAAAATACATTTGTATTTTAAAATTTTTATGATTTCATCGTATGTTTTTCTATCGATTTTTTTTTTCAATATTGGTCTGTAGATCTACATTGAAGTATACAAACTTGGTATAATTTTTTTATGTTTTTCTCCAAAACTTCCATAAAAAATAAAAAAAAAAGTATTTGAAAATTATTAAAATTGTATTTTCTTTTCATGCATACGGCCAAATTCTAAAACTTTTCTAGGCATATTTTTCACATAATAAATGCATCTTTTTTCATGGTTTAAAATGCTAAATAAGATATTATGACTAATTTATGATTATCCATTAGAGTTGGCTAAAATATTAAATATCTTTCACTGACCATTTTGTTTATTTTAATATTTGGTGTGTAAAACTTGTAAAGTACACTCTTAGATATTAAAAATACAATTAATATAGTACTAAAATTTGGATTGTAGAACAATTAAGTTTTTAATCCATTGAGGTAAAGAGTTCCTCACAAAGAAAGATCTACTTAAAACTTTAGAAAAGACTAAGGAAGAAATTTTGACCAAGAAAAATAATCATACAACAATGAAATTTGTCTTAGGTAGGGTTTGCTAAGGATGATGCGTCTTTTCCTTGCACAACAAGTCTCCTTATCCAGACTCTCGCAAACTATTAAGTTTTTTAGTGACCTTAATATTCGGTAGTGATTTCTATAAATTATAATCATAATTTTATGGCTACAAAAAAAATCATTTTTCCATGCCTCCCTCATCTCCAGGGATGGCTGTGAGGTGAAATAGTTATCGCGACAAGGGGGTTGAGGTTATTACATGGAATATAATTGATAAAAAAAGTTTGGGTGAATTGAATAAGTTAGTGATTAAAGTGTTTATAAAAGCTTCTATTAAATAGATGAATTGGTTATAAAAAAAAATGACTTGATAAATGCTTATATAGGATAAGCAATTTAATAAAAAAATAAATGATAAATGCTTGAATAAAATATGTGGATCGATAGTTGAAAGAATGAAATGAATAAAAGGAAAGCTAAAACTGTTTATGATATGTTAAAATAAATTAGTGCTTGAGTTTAAAAGAAGTAAATGGATGGGTGGTTAAAATAGAAAATAAAAGTTTGATTGAATAAATAAGTTAGTAGCCAAAAGATGCATGATAAATGTGTAATTTAATGAATAAAAAGATTGATATCCAACATGAGTTATAAATAATACTTGAAATGAACATATTGATTGGTCAACTAAAATAACATTTAACATTGGTTGATGATGTGAATGTAACAATTAAAATAAAAGAGTTTGAATAAATTCAGTTTTTCCTTAGATGTGTGCTTGAATGTTAGAAAGGGCATCTGAAAAGGGAGAAACTATAAAATAAGCATATATGGCATATGTAAATCTTATGTTAAATGTCATAACTCAATTTCTGGGTTATTCCACAAAACATATCAAAAAATAACAAAAATAAAATAAAAGGGGCTGATGTCGGTAGAAAAATCAAGGTGAAAAATTTGGACGTTTTCGAAAGCTCGGTTGTACCTCTTTTTGCCCAGAAGTGAGGGAAAATACAGATTTAAGGCTAAAATAATTTATTATTGGATAAATCTATGTAAAAATTAAATTGGAAGATATAATTATATTTTTACGAGCCAATTTGATTTAATCAGCGGTCGATTTAAAGTGTAATTATACTTCGGAATTAATTGAGAGTCCAATTGAAGGATTTAATTTAGCGCAAGAGCTTAATTATACTTTAAATGGGTCAAATTATTTTTATTAAGGTCTTAATTGGTTAAGGCTGGGCTGCGGCCTAGAAGGATGAAAGCTCAGTGAACAGTAACCGGGACAGTTTGCATGAAAATGGGGACGATGAACAGTAAAAATGGAGATTTTGGAGTATGACGAAAGGAGAAACGGTTAGTACCTTTGTGTAGAGGGCATTGAAGTGGTTTTTTTTGTCGTAGTGGCGTTGAAAATGGTGGTCTGAGGTGGCAGGAATGGACGCCGGAAGTGACGGACTGTGTGGCTATCGTCGGGGCTGCTCTGTTTTCTTCGCCAGAGAAGGTGGCTGAGCTGCTGGAATTGATGGTGGAGACGACGGTGATGCCTGGGTGGTGCTGAGGGGGTGCAAGTGGCCAGAGTTGGGGCTGCTTGGGGGGAGAGAAATGGACGCCGGTTTGCTGGGTTTTTAGTGAGAGAGAGGGCTGATCGAGAGAGAGAGTGACGCCGGAGACGAAGGAGATGAAGATTCAAAAATTTATGTAAAATTTTCCTTGTATTCTCTCAGATTTTTTGCTCTTTTTTTCCTCAAAAATCCTTCATTTTTTCTCTTCATTTTCTCACTGTCTCTGTTCCTCCTCCTCTGTCTTCCCCCCCCCCCTTTCTCTCTTTTGAACTCGCCATTTTATAGGCATTTGCAGAAGTTACCTTTGCAAGCAACGGTGGACTTCTTTTTTCTGCAGTGGCAGGCTTGTCGGTGGCTGCATACAGGCGGCTGGTCGACAGCTATGTCTGCTGCTTTGAGGGGTCATAGTGCATTTTGGTTCCTCAATTTGTAATTGTTCTAAATGCACACCCAATTGGATTTAAACTTATAATTTTGTGCAATTAAACCCCGTTAGAATTTCAAATATCAACCTTAGCTTTGCACGCCTTTTTATTTTAGTCCCTGATCTTTGATTTGTATGATTTAACCCTCGATCGAATATTAAACTCTTAATTTACTCAAATTGGTCCCCGATTTCGCATAATTGGTTTGAATAAATTCCAATTGACCTATGAAAATTCCATTCTCATCACTTGAGCCTGGATAAAATTCAAGAACTTGATTTCTTCTTAACTAAGCCCTTGATAAAATTAATTTGACCAATTTAAAGTATAATTAAGTCAACGCGCTTAATGAAATCCTTCAATTGGACCTAAAATTAATTCTCAAATATAATTACAGGTTTAAAATAGCCAACGATTAAATCGAATTGACCCATAAAAATATAATTATATCTTTTGATTTAATTTCTATGCAGATTTATTCGATAATAAATTATGCCCTTGAATTTGTATTTTTTCTAATTTACAGGCACACAAAAACGATTGATCTCTCAAAGACGTCCAAAATTTCATCTTGATTTTCCTACCGACCCCAGCCCCTTTTATTTTATTTTTTTATTTTCTGGTAGTTTTGGAGGATGACCCAAAATTGGGTTATGACACACTGGAATTAGGCCAAAATATCAAAAAATTTAAAAATTATTTTTGTTTTAGTTATCTCGGTGTAAAATTACATTGTAAAGTACACCTGCAAATACTAAAAAAAGTTTTCTTTTATTGCGGTGTAAAATTACAATGTAAAACACACCCACGGATAAAAAGATTTTTTTTTACTACGGTGTAAAATTATATAATAAAGTACATCCGTAGATATATAAAAAAGAGAGTTTTTAACTGCGGTGTAAAATTACATTGTAAAATACACCCGCAGACAAAAAATGTTTTTTTAGAAAATGCAGTGTCAAAATTTTTAACTTAGAAAAAACAATCAAACAACAATGCAGCTTACCTTAGATAGGGTACACTGGGTGATGCGTCTTCCCCTTGCACAACAAGTCCCCTTACCCAAGACTCTTGCAGACCAATAAATTCCTAGTGACAGTAATACCAGGTGGCGACTCCTGATAATTATAGTTGTAATTTTATGACTATAAAACAAACCTTTCATTTTCACAACGCGTAGTTGTCTCTCAAGCCCGGGGAACGGCGAGGTGTGAAGCGGGAAAAAATCATCGTCGCGACATTAAATAGTGTAATTTCAAACAAAATAACAATAAATAAATAGGAAAATTTTATACCAATTGAAAAGTTCTCATTAAATTAGAGTAAAAACTCACATGAGAAAAAAAGTATATGAAAAGTACTGATGAGCAGATATTTGATAGAATAATATTTCAGACAATTTAGTAATGGTATTATTGTAAATAAAACAATTTTCCTCTCCTTAGAACAAGTAGCTAGAGCCATTAGGGAAAGAGGAAATTCATAAATTCTTTTTTTCCTCTTTTATTTTATCCATTCTTTTTTCAATCCTAAGGAATTAAGAGTTAGAACTATATCATTCCTACCAAAGTAACCAGCCAAATTAGAAGAAATACAGAGGGGAGACAAAGAAAGACAAATTATGAGGTTAAGGAAATGAGAGGGGAAGTGTTCCAATTGGAGGAGAAAAAGAAATCCTTGTGAATTATTGCAAAATACCCATCAAATTGGGTTAATTAGTAGTGGTAAGATGTTAATTTACCATTAAATTCCTCCTTTTTATTGGTGGGGGGCAATTGAAATTGTTGTGTAGAAGTTCTCTATGACCTAATTAGATAAAATAATAATAAACAGATTGAATAAATTGATAGATGAATTAAATATAAAACACAAAAAAAAAAACATGAATGGTGTCTAATTTAATGGTGATAAATTAAGTTGAAAATTCATGATGATTTAAGTGATTAAAATAGTGCTCAGATGCAGATTTTTGGCATGAATTACTAACTACCAGCTTTACAATTTTAGGCATATCCCTCGACCCAACGATTGGATTTGTCTAAAAGTTCACGAAGGGTCTCTTAAGATTTTAATCCTAGTTAAAAAATTTATGACAATCTAAGCTCGGGAAGGTCTCAAGATACAACAAATAAACTTTAGGGGGAAACCATGTAGGAGTACAATGGTAACTAAACCAAAATATTAGCTACCGATCTGATCAAGGAAAGGGTCATTGGTTGCTATAATTCGGTAGCTTTTTTTATTTTGCATCCACTTGATAAGAGTATCAAAAGCTACAAGTCTGAACGACACACATGGTAGCAAATGGATCAATGATTTTTTTTTCTATGATTAGTTTAATTTACAATGTAAAAAAAAGATTTTGTGATGCACACGTTATTGTTCATTTAAAACAATAGCAAAACAGAGAGTGTGAGGTTCTTCTTAAGTTTCCATAAAAAATTTTGAAGTATACTTCTTAAAAGTATGAGTTTGGGTGTATTTAAGAAGATTTTAGTTGAGAAAAACTCATTGAGGCTTGAAATATGAAGAGAGAAAACCCTATGGAAGAGAGGAGCTTGAGAAACAAAGTGTGAGTGGTGAAGAGAAAAAAGAATAAAAGAAATAAATTGCCAAGAAACCTATAAACGTTAATTCAAATTCATTTGGTAAGGTAGTTTTCACAATTTAATTTGTGTTTTTCATTGTGATTGATGAATGGATGAAAAAACCTCAAAACTTGTTTTTTAGGGTTCTTGATAAATGTATGAAAAACAAATATGTTGAAAATATTAGTTATGTTAGCAATAGAAAGGTGAAAAAAGAAGAAATTAGGGGAAATTATGAAATAAACTAAGGAACAACACTCCCTCCTAAGACCGAATATGGATGGAAAAATGAGAAAATGATAGAAATTTGTTTGAAACTTATGAATATCTGTGGCTTGTAATGAATATGAATGGTAGATTGTGTTAAAATGAGTTTTAGTGAATATGAATGGTAGATTGTGTTAAAATGAGTTTTAGTTATGTCGAAATATTATTTGGTCATTACTAGTGAAAAAAGTGTCAGTATGATATGTTACGATGAATCTATGATGAATAAATATGATAAAAACAAATGAATGCTAAGATGGTTGTGTGAAAACTCAATGAGTTAGAATAAATTAATTGAAGAAAAGAACATAGATTTTTGATGTAATAGAGTCAACCATAATGTTGACTATTGAACATAGAAACCATTGGATTTGTGTATAAAGTGATTAAGTTGACCTTGTACATTGTAATTGTGATGAAATAAATATTCTTGGGATTGGTAGCTAGAAAAAATCTCAAATATTGACTTGATGAACTAAAAAGGTTGTTTCATAAGATTTAAAAAGGGTTTAAATGAATTTGAACACTTATGGAGTATATGTTACTCCAAGTGTTTTCAATTGCTAAAAATATTAAATTATGCTTAAAGTTATATGTTTAATGAAAGGGAAAAAAAAATTAAAAGAGATAAAAGCTTTTTTTGCCAAAATTATGAATATGGTAAAGGAAAAAATTAGCTTAAAAAGGGAGGCTTTGCTTTAATTATTGTGTAGAATCATGTATTAAAACTTCATGAATGATATGTATACATGGGATGATGATTTAGAACAAAACATGGAATGTTAAAGTTGGCCTTGTTAGGGAATGAAAGGGAGGATTTTTGGAATGTGTTGTTGTGAAAAATCTAGTTATTTGGATATTAGAATTCATTGATGAAAAACTAAGTCATTTATACATTAATATTCATTAATAGAAAGTTAAGATATTTAGACATGGACATAATATATGAATATTAAAATGAATAACAAAATATTCAAACATTAAGTTTTATAATAGTAAAATAACAAAAATATCTCAGTGTTATTTTTAATTATATTTTTTTGTAATATCTTTTTCTGGTGTATTCATGCATGCACGTCAAAATCTCCTCTTCTCTGTTTTCCTTTAAATGACTTTCTTTTTGCATAATTTATACAAAAAATAGTTTAAATGTGTGTTATAAAAATAAAAACCCTAAATAAAATTAAAAAAAATATATATCAATGATCTGAACGGGCGCTAGGTATCATAACTAGTTTCTCTTGATGTCTGCAACGCCTCTTGCTCCTTCAGCCTGCAAGCCGAAATCGCCATTGTTGGTGCTTGATAGTTCTCTGCTCTGGTGAAAGAATAATCTATTTGATCAAGAGGATGGAGTCGAAGCCGAAATGCAGGCATCCCTGGATCAAGGAACCTGCAGGCTCTGGTCAGGAAGAGTAAAAACAATCCACGAAGGCTGAAACCTAACAAAGAATCAGCCCAAGAACCGACTAGTCGAAGCTCGAAGCAACATGGTGGCCATCCGAAGGCTGAAACCTAACAATGAATCAGCCGGAGTCGAAGCCCGAAGCAACATGGTGGCCATCCGAAGGCTGAAACCTAACAAAGAATCAGCCGGAGGACTGACTGGTCGAAGCTCGAAGCAATATGGTGGTGGGTACGTTTTTTTTTTTTTTTTTTCTGGTTCACAAATCTCGTGTATATAATATGTTTAGAATAAATGCTGATGAAATACGTCTATGAAATTTATCGATGGTTACTAATAAAACCTTTTTCTCCTAGAATATATCTTATACGTAGACGATAACCTTGTTTTCTAAGATTTTATAAATATATAGTCGAAATAAAAAATAAAAAACTTAAATCAAAAGACATCACTAAGAGATTGGTTACGGTAGTTAGATGCTAAAAAATAAAAATTACTTACAACATTATAAAACAATTGAAATAGATTAAATTGCTCTGAAAAATAAAAAAAAAAAGGAAAAGATTTTTATAAAGAAAAAAAATCATAACTAAAATTATAATTATTATTGTATAAATAATAAAATTATCAAAATCATATAATCTAAAGAACAAATAAAGAAATAGAAAAAAAATAATAAAAGCAAAAATAGAGTAATATTAATTTTAAAATGATCACCGATATAAATTAAAAATTTAGCAAAATATTTTCAAAAAAATGAAAAGATTTTTATAAAAAAATAATAACTAAAATTATCATTATTATTGCGCAAATAATAAAATAATAAAAATAATCTAATCAAAAGAACAAATAGAAATAAAAGAAAACATCTAGCCATGGCACCCATGCCTTGTCGCGGCGGAATCGTATTTTTTTCAACGTAAAAACAATATTTATTATGTATATTTTTTTTATCATAGCATAAATTTAGAAAAAATTATAAATTTGTATATAATTTTGATGAAGTGCAAGTTTTGTATAAAATATATAAATTTTACATGAATATAAATTTATTTGTTTAGTAGGTTTCAATGAAATAACCAGCATAAAATAAGTTGTAATTTTCTTTAAACAAAATGATGAAAACATAACGTCGGTATCTGAAAATATCATCTAATAATGTTATTGCATTTGAGTTTTATTTTGAATCTTGGGTGAGTTCTTGGGAGAAATTAATTGGTGATCACTTGCTATTATAATTGCTGTTTATAACCAAAATATACACCCTTGAATTAATTATGAATAATTGGGCCAAATTGCAAGATTTTGTTTTCCATATATTAAACCTGAGTATTCAAGAAACATGGAGGAACTAGGCATCCAAATCCAACGCAAATCATGTTAATATATGTTTTACATTAAATTAAAAAAAAATGTGTTTTTAGATTATTTTATATGCTGATGTCAAAAATGATTTAAAAAAAATAATTTTGATACATTTTTGAACGAAAAAACACTTTTAAAAACAACATCAATCACACTACCAAATAAACACTTAATATTAGCTTTGTATCTAGTTTATTGATTGTTAGACTTGCTCAACTGATGACCAAAAATTTATCTAAAAAGGAATTTCTCTTGTAAAATAAGAGACTCTATTTGATGATTAATTTAAAGACCTGGCTTACCTGGAATCAACATATAAGACTTTGCTTTGAGTTTTATTTAGTCCTCGTAAGATTTAATTTTAATTCAATAATATTCTATTTAAATTTATAGCCTGTTGGATAATGTAGTTGTGATTGTTTTTTAAAATATTTTTTGTTTGTAAATACATTAAAATATATTTTTTTATTTTTAAAAAATTAAAAATATCATATAATGCAATTCGTGCGAGGTTTATTTAATCAAGATACAAATATCTTTATATAGGTTAAAACAATTAAGACATATGAGATATAATTGCCTTGATCAATATTTATTGAAAAAAAGGAATAGCAACCCTATATGTTCATGTGCTTTTATAAAGAAGAAGTCAGAATCCAATTTTGTCATTATTGTTGTGTATGTTGATGATTTAAATATTATTGGAAATTATAGAGATATACCAACGATAATGAATTATTTAAAGAAAAAGTTTAAGATGAAAGATTTGGGAAAAACAATTTTTTGTCTCTACCTATAAATAAACATTTAGTAGATAAAAATTTCACCTAATCCAAAAAAAAAGAAGAAGCAAAAACAAAACAAATGAAGAAAGAGAAAGCAGGAGAAATATTAATAGTAAATGATTATTATAATAACTAAAACTATTATTTATATTACTGTCAGAATAATTGAAATAATTAAATTGTTATGAAAAATCGTCACAAAAAAGAAAAAGATTTAATTGCCTTGAAAAATTTAGAAAAAATAAAAGATTTAAAAAAAAGCAATAACAAAAATTATCATTATTATTGTGTAAATAGTAAAGGTATAAAAATCATTCAATCCAAAAAACAAATAAAAATAAAAGAAAAAAATAAGTAAAGAGAAAAATAAAGCAATATTAATTTTACAATGACTACTAATTTAAATTAAAATTTTAGGAATGAACTGATAAAAAAAAATCATAAAAAAAAAGCCTATAAAAAAAACTAAAAGTATAAATGTATAAATACGAATAAAAAATATACATTGTCTAGGATAAAAAAAAAACTAAATGAATTAATATAAAAAAACACTTGAAATAAAAAAATAAATAGTTAAATTTCTATCAACAAAAAGATGAATACATAAATTGAAAATCTGTCATTATATGATTGTTATTATCATTACTACAATAGTTAAAATTATTACCAACATTATTCAAAACAATCTCAGTAAATAAATTATGATGAAAAATCACTAAAAAAACAACCACTCAAATTATCATGGTCATTGCATAAATAGTTAGATAATAAAAATCATCCAATTCAAAGAAAAAAAAAGAAGCAAAAAACAAAACAAATGAACAAATAGAAAGAAGAGCAATATTAAAAAAAAGAAATTCAAATAATTAAATTGCCATGGAAAATTATTACAAAAAAAGCAAAATATTTGTATAAAAAACAATTAAAAAATCAACCACTCAAAAATACAAAATAAACATTATTAAAAAAAATGAATTAATAACAAATAAAAAATTAAAAGAATAAGGACTGAAATGAAAAATAACATATATAAAATTAATTCCAATTGAAGGATAAAATGAAAGAAAAATAATAATTGGAGGACCAAAAATAAATAATGAGAATTACAGTAATTTAAAAAAAAAATCAGAAGAAGAGGGACTGAAATCAAACTTGGTATATATTAGCAATTTCAATTGGAGGACCAAATCAAAGAAATCAAAACTTGCGTACCGGATATATTGCAGGAATAAAAAATAAATACAAAATCAAAAGTATAAGGACTGAAATAAAACTTTCTTATATAGTCAGTTTTAATTGAAGGGCACAATTGAAAATAATAAAACTTTAATTTGAATAAATCAGTCATAAAAATGAAATCCAAAATGTAGGGACCAAACTTGACAACACACCAACATTAGGGACTAGACATTAATTTGGAGGCGGCAGGAGAGAGAAAAGAGACGTCCGAGAGAAAACCGACCACCGCGTCTTATCCGGACATTATTGTAGATAACGCGCCGCGACGGTGGAGAGAGGACCTCCAGGCGAATCGTATTGTATGGCGGTAGCAAATTTTTAACGTCGTACAGACACCGCACGCGCCGCCTAAGGGGCGCGTCAGTGTGGAATGCTGATGGCGTGTGCTTGTGACGCGCCAGACGACCGCGAGAAAAAAGAATAAAATAATGGCGTAATTACCAAGACGCCCCTGTCCCCTCTGATTATTACGATAAAACCTAAGGGGAAAGGACGTCACTGCCCCCGATTACTGTTAGCTAATTTGTCGTTTAGTGGGCCCTTTTTGGTCTGCGCACTGTGTAAAATAGATGGAAAACCCGAGAGAAACCCTGTACTCTGTGCAGTATTTTGTCTTTTTCTAGGGTTATAATCGTTAATACACTGTGCAATGGAGGAAAAGACAAAAAAAAATAAGGTGGACGTTCACCCGCGCCGCACCGAAGCAAAGTGCACGTCCACAGTGACTCTGAGTCACGGTGAACAGTGCCCAACACTGTTACAATTCCCGAATCGTTTTAGAGTATTAGTTAATGTGTGTTATAAAAATAAAAACCCTAAATAAAATTAAAAAATATATATATCAATGATCTGAACGAGCGCTAGGTATCATAACTGGTTTCTCTTGATGCCTGCAACGCCTCTTGCTCCTTCAGCCTGCAAGCCGAAATCGCCATTGTTGGTGCTTGATAGTTCTCTGCTCTGGTGAAAGAATAATCTATTTGATCAAGAGGATGGAGTCGAAGCCGAAATGCAGGCATCCCTGGATCAAGGAACCTGCAGGCTCTGGTCAGGAAGAGTAAAAACAATCCACGAAGGCTGAAACCTAACAAAGAATCAGCCCAAGAACCGACTAGTCGAAGCTCGAAGCAACATGGTGGCCATCCGAAGGCTGAAACCTAACAATGAATCAGCCGGAGTCGAAGCCCGAAGCAACATGGTGGCCATCCGAAGGCTGAAACCTAACAAAGAATCAGCCGGAGGACTGACTGGTCGAAGCTCGAAGCAATATGGTGGTGGGTACGTTTTTTTTTTTTTTTTTTCTGGTTCACAAATCTCGTGTATATAATATGTTTAGAATAAATGCTGATGAAATACGTCTATGAAATTTATCGATTGTTACTAATAAAACCTTTTTCTCCTAGAATATATCTTATACGTAGACGATAACCTTGTTTTCTAAGATTTTATAAATATATAGTCGAAATAAAAAATAAAAAACTTAAATCAAAAGACATCACTAAGAGATTGGTTACGGTAGTTAGATAATAAAAAAAAAAAAAAACCTACAAGATTATAAAAGTATTTTCATAGAGAAAATTTTTGAAAAAAAAATATTTTTAATTTAAGTGAAAAAAATTTGGTGTTGTTGATGGCAAAAATAATTTTAAAAAAAATAATATTTTGATGTATTTTTAAATAAAAATACTCTAAAAAATAACCACAATTGTACTCTTAAACAGACACTAAAAAATGATAAGGAAAGCAACAAATTATGCAATAAAAAAAATAATTAAAAAATATATAAATGAAAATAAACATAGAACATAGAACTTAAAAAATGAATTTACGAAGAAGAAAATATGTATTTTAGGGCTGACCCCAAAAATATGAAAGCAATTCTCCATTTATAAATAATATTAAATTTAATGACAGGAACACTTTTTATAGATAAAAAATAGATTAATTAAAAATATGATTCAAATAAAATAGTTTATTTCCAGTTAATAACATGAAAATAAATCAATCATTGCCTACCGATCACCATTTTGCTTGTGATTGTTTGGGCACATGGTTTAAGTTGATTTTAAAAGTACTTTTCGAGTGTATTAAAATGATATTTTTATTTTAAAAAAATTATTTTTGACATCAATATATAAAAATGATCTAAAAAATAAAAAATAAAATTTTTTTTAATTTTTTTCAAACATATTTTTGAAACGCAATGTCAAACAAGTTCTTAATCTCTTATAAAAAGCATGGCTCATAGACTATGAGTGATTTTAATAATGGATGGAAGTAAAATTACGTCGGTATCTAAAAATTTCAGCTAATAATATTATTGCATTTGAGTTTTATTTTGAATCTTGGGTGAGTTCTTGGGAGAAATTAATTGGTGATCACTTGCTATTATAATTGCTGTTTATAACCAAAATATACACCCTTGAATTAATTATGAATAATTGGGCCAAATTGCAAGATTTTGTTTTCCATATATTAAACCTGAGTATTCAAGAAACATGGAGGAACTAGGCATCCAAAGCCAACGCAAATCATGTTAATATATGTTTTACATTAAATTAAAAAAAAATGTGTTTTTAGATTATTTTATATGCTGATGTCAAAAATGATTTAAAAAAAATAATTTTGATACATTTTTGAACGAAAAAACACTTTTAAAAACAACATCAATCACACTACCAAATAAACACTTAATATTAGCTTTGTATCTAGTTTATTGATTGTTAGACTTGCTCAACTGATGACCAAAAATTTATCTAAAAAGGAATTTCTCTTGTAAAATAAGAGACTCTATATGATGTTTAATTCAATAAATTTATAAGAGAAATTAAAAAAAAAAACAAAGAGAAAACATAAGTTTAGTGAATTGTTGAATCGAAGACTCTTTATGTTTAACCTGTTCTGTTTACTCGGTGATTAAGATATTTATAAATCTCTATCATGTAGGCTAACATCAAGATTTGTTGATTGATAAAAAGAATAATGTTCATAATAAGATATAATGTTTGATATGTTGATTATAAATGGTATTTTATCAAAAATAAAAAAAGAAATGTCTTATTTAATATGATATAATCACGGTTGAGCATGAATCAGAAAATATGATGTCAATTGTTGAGCATTTTCTCATTAAATCTCTAGAAACAAGCTTTGATATTTTTATTTTCTCGATAGAACAAAAAACTTACTCATGAGCACTAGTACTAAAACAAGAGATTAATTTCATGCAAAGGTTATGATGTCACAACCTAGTAGATACATAAAAGGTAAAAGACATGTCTTGAACATAACATTATTTTTTTAATGTCACAAGCTATAGGGTGTTTCTATATTGTTCATGTGCTTTCTAGAATATGTAAGGCCATTATAAGTGTTTGTATTAGACCTCATGATAACACATTCATGGGAGAAATGAGTAAGCAATATCGAGTGATAAAATGGAGATTTTTCCACATAGTAAGAATGATTTTCAAAAGCTGATGTAGTCTTGCGTCTAGAGGGTGTTTGGGAGTGTGGTTGCTATTGCTTTTCAAAGTGTTTTTCGTGCCGAAATACATCAAAATATTTTTTATTTATTTTTTAAAAATTATTTTTGACATCAGCACATCAAAATAATTTAAAAACACTAAAAATTTTTATTTAAAATATAAAAAAAATTGGCAAAACACTAGTTGTACCGGTGTGCCAAACAGACACTAGAGGTCTTGTCATGGATAAAACACGTGAGAGTTAAAATAGGGTTAATAGAGATAGTCATATCAGTGACTAAGATTTTTTCATGGGTTGGGATTCTTAGGTCCAGATATATGGGCTTGGTACAGGCTTTATGTTTGGGCTTGTTGCTTGTTGGGCTTAAAATTTAATTCCTCTTCTATGTCAACTGGCTTATTCAGATGAAAAGATGCATTGATTAATTTTAGACAAAATGATATTATTTTTATGTGGAAGGAAGTTTTTTTTTTTATCAATACTAATAAAATATAATCAGCTAATTTATATCAAAATATTAAAGGAAATTTTTATTAGTATTTGACTGATAATATTATTATCAAAATTTTATTGTTGTCATTTTTATTAGTATTTATGCATAGGTGGATAGGTATTACCATTGATATTTTACAAATGGAATGATATCTTTAGTGATAAACACAGAGAAAATTATAATGAGATTCAAAAATCTATAATATACAATGATATAACATTATTTCTGATAGAATTACATATTAATTGACCAACAAAGAATTACATTACAACTAGCCATTTACCTGTGTTTCGTCGCGGCCAAAACTATATATTTTTCGAGACAAAAAAGCTATTAATTGCGTGAGATTTTTTATATTATAATATAAATTTGATCAAAATAATAAATCTATGCAGAATTCCTGTGGAGTGCGAGTTTCTTATAAAAATATATAAATTTTAAATCGATATAAATTTATCTATTAGTAGATTTCAATAAAATCACTAACATAAAATTATCAGTGTCATTAGAAAAGTAGGAAGATTCGGTTACCTGGATTATCGAATTCACTATATTAGGATTAGTTCATTTTATAATCCAATTTAAATTAAACACAACAAATAAAATATAAATTGTGAAAACACCTACAATAACCAAATAACAAAAATAAACAGTTCATTTTCTATTTATAAAAAGAAGAAAACGTCATTGAAAATTCATCTTCATGTTACTATCATTATCATGATTATAACAATTAAAATTATTATCAAACTTATTGCCCAAACAATTAAAATTATAAAATTCCTTCGAAGAATAAAAAAATAAAAAAAAACTATAAAAAAATAATCACTAAAATTATCATTATTATTGCGCAAACAATGAAATCATAAAATTATCTAATCCGAGGAACTAATAAAAATAATAAAAAATATCAAAAAAATAATAAAAAGAAAAAGAGATAAATATTAATTTTAAAATAATCATCAAAATAAATTAAAATTTTAGGACTGAACCAAATAAAAATAAAGCCCGATAAAAAATAAAATGACAAAAATTAAAAACAAAAACTAAAAGTATAGATGTATAAATACGGATAAAAAATAAATATTGTCCAAAAAAGACCAAAAAAACCAAAAGAGTTTTTTTTTAAATGTATATGGGTGTTTTAAATGTTAACGGTATAAACTGCGACGGTGTTTTTTAAAAAAAAAAAAAGGAAAAGGAGATAAATAAAAATTTTAAAAATTGTTCACCAACAATGAGTGAGTGTGGCTTAACATTATGAGATTCAACTCGGCAACCCCTAATCTCCCTCTCCCTCTCCCTCTCCCTCCCTCCCTCTCCCTCTCTCCCTTGGTTTTATTGATACAATAGAGTCAAAAGCAAATGGCACACATGCTTGAGATTTTGCCTAGAAATTTGCTTGTCAACGCAGCGATGGTAAACATTTTCAACCAGCGCTGTCTAGACAAAACAAAGAATATTCTCAGTAGCTCAACCGTTAACAATCTCTCAACTCCATCCATCAATGACTCCATCTCCATTTCTTAAACTTCATCACACTACTCGATGTCATTAAGTTTCCATGAAACCCCTTTCATCTCTCCCTCTCCCTCACCCTCTCTTCATCCATTTATAGAGTCAAAGCCTGACTTTTGTTTTTAAGAACTTCTGCAAAGTACAAAACACGAAAAAAGAAGAAGAAAAACAAGGTCAAAATAAAAAAGATGTGGAAAGTTCAGCGCAAATTTTCTCTTATTTCTTTCCTAGAGAGTTAGTTTCTTTAGTCTTTTTATTGTTTCATTTGTTAGATGCATATTTGTTTTCAAGATTGGAAGGTTTTTGGGTTTTAGCTATCTTAAATCAATTAAATTTAAAGAGATTTCTCTGATTTTTTTATATGCACAATAATAAAAGATAATAAACAACCAAAAACAACCTCATCTAACAACACAGAGCACCGGGGACATTAAAGGTAAAAGAATTTGTGCAATGTTGCCATTCACGATAAATCATCTTAAAAGCTATAGTTACCTAATAGCTAAAACAAAATGGATCGGTTACTGTAGCTAGGCACTGTTCAAACACACACAAAGTAATGTGGAGTGTGGACTAGATATTTGCTCCGGTGCTTCACACGTGCATGTTTTTTTTTTTTTGTACATGCCTTCTTTTTCTAATTTGTATGGTGGAAATAGACATAAAACTAATTGTGGCCGAGTGGTTCTACTGCTTGCTGAAAACTCAGCGCGCAGGAGTTCGAACTTCTCCCCCCACAAAACTGAATTTGTTTTTTTTTTTCCTAAAATCCGGTTTCCTCTCCGCACAAAAAATTGAAATTTCTTCTTTCTAAAATCTGTTTTCCTCTCCGACAAAAAAAATGAATTTGTTTTTTTTCTTTTTTTCTAAAATCCGTTTTATTTATTTTTTAATTCGAAAATCCTAATTTTGGAAAATTACTCTTGGAAATTTGCTTTTTGTTTCTTGTTTTTTTTACCTAAAATCAGGTTTTTTTTCTTCTTCTAAAATCCTAATTTTGGAAAATTACTGTCTGGAAAATTTGCTTTATGTTTTTTTTATCATCGTGCTTACTTTTTTTTAAATAGTAATTTTCACTATTCAATACTGCTTGAAAAGTTTTTTCTGTTTTTTTTATTTTAAAAGGGCTTTTTATTTGTTTTTTTAAACCAGAGTATCCGTTGTAGCTTATGAGCACCCACTAATCTCTGGATCTATTTTTTAATTATTTTTCCCTATTTTTTTATTACCACTTATACATTTTTTTCATGATCGGGGTGTCCGGGTTAATTTAAGCATACCATTATTTTTTTTCTCAACACTGTTTAAAAAGATACTTTCCCCTTATACTTTTTTATAACCAGATATTTTTTTTAATAAACGGGAACCATTTTTTAAAAAAATAATTATGGAACTAGGGTGTCCAGGTCAGTTTTTTTTTCTTTTAACCGGGTTTCTTTTGTTGTGTTTTTTTTTAACCAGGGTATCCGTGACAGCTTACGTGCACCACGACTAATCTCCGGATCAATTTTTTTTTTTTTTACATTTTTTCTCTCTTTTTTTCCATTTATATATTTTTCTGTTTTTTCCCATGACCAGGATGTCTGTATCAATTTACACGCACCACAATTTTTTTCTCATTACTGTTTGGAAAGGTTATTTCTTTTTTAAAAAAATGGACTTCTGTTTTTTTTACAACGGGGTGTCGGGGCTAGCTTATACGCAACACGGTTAATTTCTTGACCTATTTTTCTAATATATTTTTTTCATGTTTTTTTCCACTTATATAGTTTTTTTTTGTTTTTTTTATAATCTGAGTGTCCAGGCCAGCTTACGAGTACTACTATTTTTTTCCCACATATATTTTTTTTTATCTATGGATCCATTTTTTTCCTATTTTCTCTCATTTATACATTTTTTTTGTTTTTTTTTAATTGTGGTGTTCGAGCCAACTTACGTGCACATCGATTTTTTTTCCACGTATACAGTTTTTTTATAACCAGGTTGTCCAGAACAGCTTACGCACACCATTAAAAATCCCCGGAAACACTTTCTCTTTAATATTTTTTTCCCACTTATAATTTTTTTTTTATAATTGGGGTGTACGGGTCAGCTTACGGACACCATGACTATTATTTTATAGAATGACTATAGGATATCACAATTTCAAATAGTAATAAACAGTTATTTCAACTGTGGTTTTCACTTTTCAGTACTATTTGAAAAAAATATTCTTTTTTTGTATATTGTTTACATAATTCTTATTTCTGTCCATGTTTATATGTACATGCTCTTAGTTTTTGTTTCTATTTTTTTATTCCACTATTATTAATATTTTTTTAATATTTAAATTTTAATTTGTGTTGATTATCATTGAAAAAATAATATTTGTTATTATTTCTCTTTTTTTAATTTTTCAAGTTAAATAATTTCTTTAAATTTAATAATATTTATTTTTTATTAATATTGTTAGGTATTGAATTTTCATTATTTTTAAGTTTTATTTTCTTTTAAATATATCATAATAATTATATCTCTTGATATTTATTTAATATTAGAGCTTCAATATATATTATCACGTTTTGGTAGAAAAAAACCCGTTTTAAACATATTTTATCAATTATAATTTTACTAATTAGGAGGGTGTTTGGGAGGGCGGTTACGGTAGCTTTTGAAAGTACTTTTCGTACCGAAATGTATGAAAATGATATTTTTTTTTATTTTTTAAATATTATTTTTGACATCAGCACATCAAAATGATCTAAAACACTACACCGCCAGTTTTTAAAAATACAAAAAAAAAAAGAAGGGAAAAGCACCAAACCGCCGATTTGGCCGCCTTCCCAAACGGACTCTAAATATTAAAATAACAAGATACAACACGTATAAAATCAATCAATTTTTAATATAAATAAAAAATCTCAGCGCATCGCGCAAGCAAATTCGCTCGTGTACTCTAAAGCAAAACATCCACACATATTATATTTTAGTTAATATATTGATGTGTGATATTTTGGCGACAAAAAACAAGAGACAACAGCACAAGGAAGTTCTAGCAACACATCAATAATGGGGTTGAAATTTAAACCAGGTGCCACTGAGTTGGTGATGTTTCGTCGAGGGCTGCATAAAGCCATTTGGTTCGACAAAATAAAGTATATTTAACAACCTAGGTTTCATGAAGTAGGTCTTAGGTTATGTTTGGTTCCACTTGCAATATTCCAATTAAATCGACACAGAATTTCTATGTTGCTGTAGAAGAAAAAAAAGAAGAATTCCTTATTTAATAAGTGGCCACTCTTAAACGAAAAGACTTTTAAAAAAAAAAAAAAACTAATTGGCATTGTATTTCAAATTAAATATTTTGGGCTTTTTTATTATTTTTATGTGATAATATCAAAAATAATTTTTTTAAAAATATATATATATTATTTTAATGTATTTATGAATGAAAATTACTTTTAAAAACAACTTTAAAATGATTTTTTTAATTTTTAAAAAATTATTTTTAATATGATGATCTAAAAATATTTTTAATATAATGATCTAAAAATATTAAAAAAAATTAAAATTAAAAAAAAAATCAGAACTACTTTTATAACACAATACCAAACTGTTACTAAGTTTAATTTTTCATTCCGATAAAAATAAAGTATCTTTATTGGGATTTTCCATTTCTTAATGAATTCTTTTATATATATATATGATTGTAACTAGATCACATATGATTGTAACTAGATCTTTGATGTGAAAACCAAGATTTCTGAAGTTGTTTGGACATCACTATTAATTGAACAGTGACTTATTGTCTTGTTATGTGATTTGATTCAATTTCCCGTTGATGTGGTTGAGGAAGCTGAACTCCCACCCGACGTCTAGTTCCCACTAAGTTTGGCCCGCCCGATGTTGGTTGTGGAGTAACATATTTTTTTTCCCTCAAAAATGATGGATAAAATGAGACAAATAATCAATTTGAGATAGCATGATAAATATTTAATTTTGATAATAAAAGATGAATAAACTAGAGTTAACCTATATAACTCATGATCCAGGCTATGCGTTATGCGATCAAGATAACCAAAGAGGAAAAAAAATCTATTTTTTAATAAAAATCTAATGTCAAACGATGAAATACAACAAAGATATCAACCTGTATGATATTTTTAAACTTGTGATTTAAGTTATTAGACCAAAAGCATCGTACATGAAAAAATAAAAATCAAAATAATGATCTAATTGAAAAAATATACATGTAAATTAGAAATGAAAGATTAAATTAATAACAAATAAAATTTTAACAAAATAAACAAAGATAATAAAAATTAAAAAGAACCGGAGTTGGAATATCAGCAACAAAGGGGACCAGCTTGTAACTGAGGGTTGATGGGATTATAACTACAATGATCGCTAGATCATTGTGCATTTAGATTCTTCTTGGTAGGGAAAATCGTATTTCAAAACATAAAAATCCTTCAACTTGCTTGTAGAGTTCTTCATGAAAACACCAAAAGCTGTCCCAATGATTGCCATGAGAACTCCCCATGAGCTTAGGAGTGCAAGATTTGCTGTGACCAATATATAGAATCACTGTACAGCTGTTATATAAGCATCACCACAAGCAGTATCCCACCACAGAAGCTAGGGCTTCCACCAGCTGCAGCAGTAGCATCATGGACCTAAACTGAGCCCTAGATCGAAGAAGATTTCATCCATCAATATTCAATTAGAAAGCACATTCCAGCAATGTAAAGCTTGCAAAATGGGGCCTAAGTTTTTGAGCATCGCTCGTCGTAATCACGCCGCCATGATCACTAGCTTGAAGAATTTGCTGAAGCTTTTTTCAAAGGCTAGTGATAATTTGTTCAGTTGATTCTTTCCTCCTGGGGTCCTTGCTGTATCATTTAAAATGGAAAAAAATGAAGATAGTTGCTGCAGCAAGATTAATGGAGGGCAAAGTTACAAGTTGCAGTCCCAGTCTTGTCTAGCTAGTTAGCTGGAAAAGTTTTGCGCATGCAACAATGGAGGCAGCTGGGACAAATATTGCTATTAAAAGATTTTTAGTTTCCAGCTCAGCTCAGTCTATTTATGTATTTTCAAAAATGATTTTGAAAACGTTTGAGTTCTATTTTTCTTTTTTTCTTCATTTTAGATTAAATTGTTTTGTAATGTTTATTGTTTTGATGTGCTAATTTGAAAGGTAAATTATCAAAAATTAAAAAATAATATATTATTTTGATACGTTTCTAAACACTTATATATATATATATATATATATATATAAACACTTTTAAAAACAACAACGTGATTCATATAATAAATTTACTCTATTGTCTCTATCATATAAAAACATTTAGCTTGGTTAGAAATGTAAATTAGTCTTTTTCTTAAGATACAAACATCATTACCGCATTCATAAAAAATATTATGGTAAGTTCATATTTTATTGCACATTAAAATTATTAAATTGTCTTTAAAAGTTATTTTTATTTAATTTACACTAAAGAATATTTTGATTTTTTTTATTTATTTTTGAAAACGGACTACCTGAAATCAAGTTTTCTAGAACTTTTGATTGCTATATATAATTTGTTTTGAATATTTATTTTTCAATTTCATCTCTTAAAATTTAATTTTTATATTAATTTTGGTTCTTATTTTTATAATTGCTATTTGCTTTTTTTTTTATTGAAATTTTTTATTTGAGATAATTTATGAAATTATATTTTTTTTCAACTTTTTAATTTGTAAGATTTGTTCCTCATTATTTTAATAAACTTGAAAAAAAAATTAATTTATTAATAAATTATTTTCCAGATCATTTTCCATAACATAAACAAACACTGGAAAGTGTTTTCCAGTTCATTTTCCATAACACTGCCAAACATCGGAATTCACTTTCCAGGAATTCATTTTCCCCGGAATTCACTTTCCAAAAAGAAACTATTTTCCAGCAAACAAACGGGGCCGAAATCAAGTTTTCTAGAACTTGTATCCAAGGGTGTTTAAATCATTTCTTGGGGGTCTTTTTTTGCTATTATCAAATTGGGTTAAAGGTTAATTCAATATTTTTTTAATTTTTAAAATAAATTATTCTTTAAAATAAAATGTCACTATATGCTACACAAGTGTTAGTGTGTGGGCTAACACTTCTTTTTTCAGGCAGCAAGTCATTCATCATTCTATGGAGAAGGACACTAATTTCAATTATAGAGTTGAAAGTTATTCAGTATCCTCTTCCACTTATGGCAACATAGGCAGTGATTATAGTGATGGTTTGATGTTGGTCACCCTTTTTTTCTTTTTTCTTCTCCTTTCCCTTTGAATTTTTTTTTTGGCAATAAAAAAATTCATGTGTGTCGTCTTATTGTATGATATTTTTCGTTCGATCTTCATTGTTTTAATTTCTAAATTTAATTCTTGGTATTTTTATGAAAGCTTAATTTTATTTTAATATCACCCTGAGATCTATAATAATAATTTTTTTTTCAAGTTTTGTCTTCCTTTTATATTTTTGTTTTGGGTTTTTTTAATTTGATTTTTTTTTTACTTGGATCTATTCAAAATTTGATGATATTGAAGATTTGATCCGAAATGCTTTGATTTCTAATTTTGATTCTAACAACTTTTTATTAATTTCAAATTTGTTTTTAATTTCATTAGATCCATAATTTTGATTTTTTGTTTTGTCAAATTTAATCCTCATTCTCATTCTTTTTGTTTTTTGTTTCCAATTCTTTTTTTAATTTAGTTTTTCTCTTACAAAAATGTTATGGGATGACCTGAGGTTGTTAGGTAGTTAAAATAAGTTTTTATAGTGTTTTGAGCATGTTTTTAGATGAACTAAGTTGAAAATTGATTTTTATGCAAAAGAAACTCTCCATATTTTTCAACATTTGCTATGGTGATATAAATCTCAATTGTAACCTAATTGGCAAATTGTTGCATGTTACTTTTTTTTAAAAAAAAAGGAGCCTAGTTGTCTCATCTTTTTTCTATAGGGTTAGGAATGCATGGCCTTCAAGCTAACACTCATGATTTTTTTTATTTGTTTATATATATATATATATATATATATATATATATATATATATATATATATTTTATGTTTTGGTTCTTTAAAAAAGAAAGAAATTGGTGATTTGAGGGGTGTTTTCAAAGGTTGTCAATTCAGTCCCGATTGGTATTTTATTTTTTTAATTCGATCGGAATGTTTTGGTTTCAAAATGTTTCGACATTTCATTTCGGGATTGTATTGTATGTGTGTATGTGTATAATTCAAGATATTAATTAAACAAATAAAATTTTAGTTCAAATCCAAAGATAAACTAATTTGACATTGATGTTCAAACTTTAAACACAAGTAAGAAAGTGGGAGTTGAACCGATATAACTGAATTGACTTGATCGGTCCTAAGATAACATGAAAAATTGATAAAAATATATTTTGAATATAAAACCAAGTTAACCTTAAATAAAGAAAATAAAAGCAAATTATAAATTTCAATTCATAAGAAATTCATTGTTGAATAATAAAGTTGAGAAGAAATTAATCTAAAAAAAGGATATAATAACTTCTGAACAAAATTATGAACCTAGATAATATAATGAGAATGTCATCAATAATCTCGCAAGACTTTTATATTCTATAATTGTTCTAAAATATTAATTGAAATATATCAATATGTTGAGAAACTTCTAGTAAGATTTCAATTTAATCTAATAGTCAGATTAAGAAATATATTTGATATTGTAATACTAGATATTATTTTAAAAAAAATATATTATTTAGTCAAAACATAACAGAACATGAATGTTCCTAGTGAAATTTTCTAAATGCATCAAGATTCTAAGCAAGAAAAAATTTGTTCTAGTTTTTTTAACTGGAGAGAGATATATCGATCGCTCTTGATAGAACGGAATGCAATTAACAATCTTGGTGTTTTAGAATATTATGAAATATAAGAAAAAATGTGAATATATAAGGATGAAAAAGTTTTTAAAAATTTGTTCTTAATTTTATTTTAATACATATATTTAAATTACTCATCCCGGTTTATTTTTGGTTTTACTTAAAAATACAACTATAACATTTATGTGCAATAAAATTCATAACTTGGGATTTTTTAAAATTGTCAAAATAAAATTATTTTTCTAAAAAAAAAAAGTATAGTAATCAATGAGAAAAAGACTCATTAAGTCATCAATTAATTACTTTTTATACTATGCCGACTAATTAAATAGTTTCAATGAATTATAACGAATCAATTAAAAATAACTCTACTTTTATACTATTCAATGTATAATTAATATAATTGTTTTCCCACAGGCTTGCCTAGCCTTTTCGTATTTTATAAGATTTTCAAGTTTCTTAATTTCTTTTTATTATTTATATTTTTTTTAGAAAAAAATGAAAATTTCTTTTTGTGATTTAAGGGATGTTTTCTTAAAACAAAAAATGATAAATAAGATAAAATGTGAATACATGAGGACGAATAAGTTTAAGACAATTGTTTTTTATTTTATCTCAATATATATTATATTTCTCATCAAATTGTTAAAATTTAATTATTTTTATGAAAATATAGTAATCATTATATTCTCGACATGAATGACTAATTCAAGAAATATTAAAAAAAATACAAATAACTCATACTTTCATAATGTTTAATGTATATTTAAATTCAATTCTTAGTGTTCCCCTCTTTCTCTTCAATTTAATTGTATTTTTATTGATTTTTTTAATTTTATCTTTCAATAATTATTTGATTTTGAAGATATTTCTTTAATATATAACTAAATTAAAACAATTATTGAACCTAGTAGAGTTCATGATCTAGATTATAAATTTGAAAAATTATTCTATGATAGCTTAAATCAATCCAATAAATTACTATTTTGATATTTTAAAAAATTATCTTCATATCTTTTTCATATTGAAAAAAATGTTCCAAGTGTGGCTAATGATTTAATCATATATTACAGAGGGATTTAAGTTTGTAACCCTTTCATTACGTTGACAAAAGATAAACTTGTTTTATTTTTTAATTAATTTTATATTTTAATAATATATTTTTTATTTAAAAACTGGGATATATTAAAAAAATTTCTTATAATAAGCTTATTTTAATAACGGTCAAAACCCTAGTGGGCTTGAGAACAAGGTGATGTAGAAGTAAATTGAAATAGAGGAGAAAATATTATCAATTTGGAAAATCGAAAGGATAATAGTGAAAAATAAATAAATAAATAATGGAGGTAATTGCAATTTCTTAAATTTATGGGCGGTGAATAAATGATCAAAATGTGAGGAACCAAAACATTAATTTTAAAACTCAATCCATCATGGCAAACCGAATTGTCAAAATTGCACATTCTGGTGCTTCCCAGTCGTCGGATCTATCTTGGAGTGCTGTTCCATTCGACGGCTCAGATTTAATCATGTCTAGTAAGAGAAAGATCCAAATTTCAAGCTCGAACACTCTTCAGTCAATCATGCCATAACAAGCAATAGCTACAAAAAAAAAAAGATTATTGATACGTGTATTTATACAGTATGACTGGATTGCCCTCAACCGTCAAATCAAGATGCCCTCATCCTTGTACAAAAATAACGAGCCACTAGTTCTTCCAAAAACTAAAAAAGTGTATTTTTCCGTGCTTCTATCACCTTCAAAGGTCGAGGTCGTTTTGGTCTTTTCGGATTCTAGGGTCACTAAAATTCTATTGGCGGTTAGAAATGCCACGTGACTTGAAGAGCATGACGGTGGGCTTATATCACGTGACATCAGCCTGCTATTAGGGTCCAGTGCCATGACACGAACTTGACCTTGGCCTATATATGTGTGTGTGTCGTACAAACGGTCTCTTTGCCACAGCTGCTAAATTGCAAATTTGGAACAGCTTCCTAGTTTGTTCCACCTGCGCAAGCAAGGGACAAATGAGTAACAGTATTAGGGGATGTTTGGGAATGTAGTTGCGGTTATTTTTTAAAATATTTTTTGTTTACAAAATATATTAAAATGATTTTTTTTTATTTTTTTAAAATAATTTTTGACATCAGCACATCAAAATGATCTAAAAACACTATAAAAAAATTCATTTAAAATGCAAAAAAAAAAAAAATTGAATTTTGGCTAAACGATGTTTCTGCCGCTTAGCCAAACAGACACTTAATATTATAGCAAGTCCAACGATAGAGATATCTTGAGAAGTAAAGCTATATTTTTTTAATTTTTTGCTTTTTTAGTTCAATTTCATGTCTCTAATGGGAGAGATGTCTTGATAGGCAAAATACCTTTTCTTCAATCAAATAGTCATTCCCATATATTTTGCAATGCAAAGCCATAAATTATAAAATTATTGGAATTCATTGAAACACAGTTGAAAACAGATTAAAACACAACAACATCAACAAGAATCACAGTTGAATCAATTCAAAAAAATACAGATAATTGAAAATTTCTTTCCAGACAATCATTTATTTGAAAAAACACAGCAACATTTGCAACTTGTTTCTTCTTTTGCCATACAGTCAAAACAAGAGAAAACAACACAATTAATTCTAATTTTACAAAACTCAACACAGCTTAATTACATTCTTTAAATTTATTGTTAAATTTATAAACTGTTTAAATTTTGTGTTTAGAGTTGTTGTGCATTTATTCATAATTTGTATGTTGATAATGATGTTAAAAAAAATAATTTTATTGTTGGAGGGCTTTTTAAAAGTAATTATTTAATTATATAACTTACTCCTATTAATTGTATAATTAATTGCATAATTAAACTATATATAAAATAATTGCACTATGTTTTAAAATAATATAAATAAATGGCTCTCAAAAATGATTTTTACCATTGGAGTACACATAAAAAAAAAATTCATATATACATTATTCAAAAAATTATTTTAGAGATTTGACTATCTAAAATGACTTTTGCCATTGGATTTGCTCTTAGTGGGTTATTTCTTTTGCTCAAATATATTACATAAAAGTATTTTTTATATTTTAAAATTTTGAAGAATATAAATATGTTTTATAAAAAATCTACAAACATATTAGTAAAAAAAAAATTTAAGTTTAAAGATTTATTATCTTCAAAGAGTGTTATTTTATCTATAAATATAAGTTTTATACCAATAAAATTAAATTAGAAAACAATCTTATTTTCTCCCTAATTTTTCTCTATAAATTATCTGATTATATTTATCATAAATAAAATATATTTTTAATAAACTTATAAAAATTATTATCTATAAATTTAAGATTTTATTATATTTTAAAAGTATGTTACAGTAATCTTACAACAAATATAATATGAGTAATTAATACCTTAAAAATAGTATTATTTACACATCAAAACATGTTTGTTATATCCATTAACATTACAATTACAATTAACATCTCTTTTCAAATTGTACAAGCTTCTTCTTTAAACAAATGCTTTTCTGGGTCTAAATAATCTCTATTGTTATCATTACCTAATTATTATTATTATTATTATTATTATTATTATTATTAATTTGGAGATGCCAAGTAGATTCATTAAATGTTTTCAAGAAATTGAATTATTTTTTATTGTTATTAGATTCGTTTGATATTAAAAATAATTTTTACAAATAATTTTTTTTTTAAAATACAATAAAAAAACAATATTGCAAGTGGTCATGATGGTTTCATGATTGCAAGTGTTAAAGCATGAACGATGTGACTGGTTTGATGAGTAACAAAAGTGTTCGGACTCTGTTTTTTTTTTTTTTCCTATTTATTTATTTATTTATTTCAGCTGAAATTTGTTGGGTTTTTCTTCTTTTTTTTTTCTTTTTTTAGTTGACATAAGGCAAGTAATAGTGAAAATAGGAGCAGCTTTCTTGTCCGCAGCAGTTTCCTACAAGAGCATGGGGTAATTATGAACAGCAATATGTGAGCTCGGGACCCAGAGAGATACCCTAAGATCTCATATCGCATATTGGAATTAGCGACTATTCATGAGTGTGTAGATACTATTTTTAAAATTGTTTTTTATTTAAAAATATATTATTTTTTAAAATATTTTTGATAGTGAGATATGAAAATAATTTAAGAATATTAATTATTTTTTAATTTTTTTAAAATAATTTTGCAATAATTATGAAACAGTACTTATCCTGACACGAGTCCTCCACCTGTGGAAATGCCCTGTCAAGGAGGCAGCTGTGACAAACAAGAGGGAAAAGGAGAGGACGCTGGGGTGACACAGTGGGGGACCATTTCACAGTGGTGAAGAGATGCTCATGTCATCGACATCCAACCATGCTCATGGGTTTATATACGAATCCAACTATCTTCAGTAACCTGCGGCAAATGATTCAGAGTGTGTTTCAATTGTTTTTAAAATATTTTTTTATTTAAAATAATATTTTTTATAATAATTAATTCTGATATTAGCATAAAAAAATAATATAAAAATAAAAACTCAGAATAAATATTTACTTTAGAGCTTGAAAGTAAATTTTTATATCTATATTGTGATAGTATAATTAAAATGATTTCGTATATTTCACTGTTCTCGTATCAAATAATCTATAATATAATAATAATAAGATAAAATCTAAGGAACATGTTTTAAAGATTTTACTGAAGTTAAATTATTAAATCTAGAATTGTACATGAACTAATATAGATAAATAAATTTTATAATGGTTTAATTTAATTATATTATTGATTAATGTATTTATTTGAAGTAATTTGTTTTCAATATAAAATTTAATAATGCATTTAACTCACTCGTTTTAAAATATTAAACTTGCTCAAATAACAATTAGTAAGATTATATATATAAGAGCCCGCAACAACCAGATTTAACTCACTTATCTGAGCTTATAAAATATATTTTCTAGAAGATAAGGTTTTCTCAAATAAAAAAACTCATCATTAAATGAGTTAATTATTGAATTGACAAATTATTACCTCACGATCTTTATCACTTTATGAACGTTACTTTGGTAAGTGGGTTAATTTTTTTAATTTTTCTAATGTCAAGACTAACCTAGTCCCATAGGATAGGACATCATTGTTATCTTGTAGTCAAAATATTTTTTTCTTAACGTGGATTAATATTATCAAATATAACTGACAAGTGCAAAATATACATCTATTTGTATTCCTTTTACATTATGCTTTTTAACATCTTTTAAGTTTATTTCAACATAATGAAAATTATTTTATGGGTTTGACATGTTTAAAAGACTTTTGTGGATTACTTGCTATAAAATAGGAAATTTTGCACTTTATATTTCGGACCTTTGTTTCATGTTTTAAGTTTTAATTTCTAAAGAGGAGTTTTAGAAATGAATTATAGCTATCAAGCTTGCTGGAAAAGTATTGTAAGCAGAAATTCAAAGCAAATTTAGACATCCAATTGGAACAACAACGTCAACCCTGACTCTATTAGTGCACCAATATTGAACTGGGTATATCTGAAGCATACAATAATCAAAATCAAGTGATTAAAAAACCTAAATTCATCTATATATTTAGGGCTACAGCTTTCATGAGGGGCCCAAAGTCAGGAAAAATCATCTGAAGCACGAAAATCTTAGTGCAAAATTCCAATAATGGGCTAGGCCCAATATTTTGCAACTCAACTACAATGTATATTTGTTATAAAATAATTAAAAAAAAGTATCTTAAAGTTCTTTAATGTTCTAATGAACAATTAAACATCATAAGAAACTCTGATTTGTTTATAGAGTATTTAGGTTATTTATTTAAGGGATGAAAATGAATTCATGTGTTTTTATTGGTTTTGTATTAATTGTGGAACATGGTAGTGATAAAAGGCATTTATGATCAATGCAAGTTGTTTCTATTGATTTTATACCAAATTATTTATGGTGGTATTTTGCAGGCTAGATTAAAAAAAATCTAAACTTCAAAATATAATATCTAAGTTACGGGAAATTTTTTGACATTGTCATTAAACCCGATCCAACGAGTTAAACTTCAAAGTTTTTGACTCAAATCATTGTCAAAGTTTGGGTTTTGATTTAAATCATGTGAAAGTTGCTATATTATAATCTAATTGACTTGGCCGATATAAAAAAATAAATGACAAAAAATAACATAAAAAACAAAGATAAGACAAGTGAATTTAAAATAAACTTGAATGATTGATAAAAAAAAATTCTACTTTTATAACAAAATAAAGCTAACATTTTCCCCTTAACATCAAGAATATAATGCGATATTAAAGGATGAGATTAAAAATAAATCATAAGAAATCCAATATTAAAAGTTTTTGTTTTCTACAAAAACATCAGGGCGCACCTAGGATCTTGGATGACCTAAACTATTAGGGTTTTAAAAAAATCCTAGAATGTGGACTCGGGTCAAACGCACATATTTGAGGATTTTTTTTTTCTTTTATAAAGGGTGGATATCATTTTTTTATTATTATTTTTAATAGTCAGATTATAAGTTGCATGCTATAATGTAAAACTAGTTAGTTTATGATTTTTCATCAAAAATTTACATTTCCTTATTTTATTCTTACTAAAATCATATCAATTATTTTACTCCTCCTCATGGGACCATTTCCTTATCTCACATACATTTATTTTGTATTTTTTTCACCATTTATGTTATTTACATACTTATTATTGTTCATTAATATTTTTAATGATTTTTAACTGGTATTTATAATATAATTCTTTTTTAAATTCTCTTTTTCATTATAATTTCTTATAATTATTTTCTCATCTCAAGTATATATTTTTTTCAAAATTATCATAAGATATTACTTTCATTTATAATCAAGTTTTATTTTATTTTCATAATTGGGGCTTGTAGGACTAATTTAATATCTTTGAATATATTTTTTTTATGTTGATTATGCTTGTCAACTATGTCATTATCATGGCACGTGTCTGATCACCATAAACTCTACATCATTGTTTTGTTGCTTGAGACCAGGTATAAAACCTCATATTTTTTTGCCTCCATATCTTTTTTATTTTTCCAATTGCATGATCATTCATTTTCTTTATAGGAGCCCCCAAATCTCGATTGATATCAAAAAATTGAGTATTATTTTTAAATTATGATTTGGTTAGATATAAGATAAATCTATCCTTGTGATAACTTTTTGGAAATTTTATATATATCTTATAAGGTATATAGATATCCTTATTTTTTAATCACACCTATCCATGGAAACACTTTATACAAATAATAATAATAATAATAATCATAATAATAATAATGTATCCTAACATTTTAATTTTGGAGATTTCCTCTGGTACGCTTCTAGGGATGAGGTGGATAGCCTAATTCATGCAATTAGGTAAACAAAGTTTTTCCAGTCCAACTCTTTTTGGAATAATTAAACAAACATTGATTAATAAATCACCTCTCTCTCTCTCTCTCTCTCTCTATATATATATATATATATATAAATCTAATTTTCATTTTTGTCTTGTCTCATGAAAAATCCCATTTGACTACACGTCTATTTTCATTTAAATAGAAAGTTTGAGACTCGGACAACAAGTCTCTAGGCCAAATCTCACTTCTTAATTAACGGATCTTACTTGATTCGTGAGGGGCATTTTGGATGATAAGTTATGTATCTTATTTCCTTTAACGTAAATATAATTAATATGTTTTTTCATTTTTATAATATAAAATTCATTTTTATCTCTAGGTTTTGATTACTTGCTTGGTAGCGCGTAATTGAGATTGTTTTTAAAAATATTTTTTTGCTCATAAATTATTTAAATGATATTTTTTATTTTTTAAAAAATATTGTTAACATCAGTATATCAAAATAATATAAAAACACTAAAAAAATTAATTTAAAATAAAAAAATAATTTTTTTTAATTTTTTTCAAAAATATTTTTAAAACGTAATATCAAACGAACATGATAAACTACATAGTCAGTGTTTGATATCTTGGATATATGTTTTCATGACTTAAAATAACTTATTCCACCTATTTTAGTCCTATCATATCAATTAAAGAAATATATCCATATTTTTTTTAATCCTTTAATCTCAACCCACCAACACAAAATCCATACTCAAGGTCGGATCCCACCTACATCAATAATTTGTTCAACCTAAAAGATTCCACCTACGAAAAACCTAAAAGGATCGAAAGAGAAAGTTTTGAGTCTTTCATGTGAGAGAATAAAGATCTGAAATTTGTGATTTTTTGTCAAATCTCCAAAAAAAAAAAAATAGGGTTTGCATTCTTTAGACAACAAGAGAGATGAAGAAAGGTGGGATAGTTTAGAATTTATAATTTTATATTACATTAAATTTTTAATTATAATAAATAAGTAGTTGTGGATTGATAGAAACTTGGATTTGATGTGTGTTTTTTCATAGCTAATTGTTAAGCTGAAATGTACGGGCTTTATCTCTAGATATATGATATTCCATGTAAAAAGAAATTTCTTTATCATAAAATAAAATACCCTTTAATAATTAAGTTAGTAAATTATAAAATGAAAAAAAAATGTACACGAAAATAAATTAGTAGGGAAATGTACATGTGATTTTGAGTGTTCTTGTCATAACTTGTTGGACGGGTTGCAAAAAGCAATCCTTGTTTCATATAATAATCCAAAATATTTATAGCTTCCAAGGTAACATGGCTTCAAATTAAAAATATATATTATTTTAATATATTTAAAAATAAAATTATCCATCAAAATCAAAAAAATCAACTCAAGATTTACTGGTTATTCATCACCGTCCTTAAGTCATGAGGCGTGATAAAAAAAGACTTACAAATTACAAAATAAATTTTAAATTCGAGTCAGGATGTGTATCTCTTATAAAAATTTAGACAGTTGAGATTTTATATATTTATCTGAACTCATAAAATATATTTTTTAAAAGATAATATTTTACTTATTTATCTGAAATCATAAAAGTCTGGTGGCTCCATTGGACACAATAATAATAATAATAATAAAATGTTAGGAAGGGTCCTGCTGTTTAAAAACTCTTGGCAGAAGAGAAACCTGCCCATCCAATGACCTAATGCGAGGATTTAGAAACTTCGAATTTAATAATTAAAATTGGAAGGAAAATAAAGATGGAAGGTCGTAAGCATTATATTAATACAAGACAGCAATGAATGGGTTCCAACTATGTATGCTATCCTGCCCTACATCTTCTTCTCTCTACTCTAGATTTCCTCCATTTAACTGAATCCAAGCTCCCTGGATTCTCATATCCATCATTATCAAAACCTAAGATCTTATATTTTCCATTATAAACTTCATAATTCTTCCTGTTCCTCACATGCCTTTTGTTCTTTAGACCATAGTTATCAATACCGTTCCGGTCGCCGTTCCAGTTTTTCGATTGGAACGGAACGTTCCGATTTCAGAGCGTTCCGGCGTACCGTTTCGATGTCATACTGTTCATATATAATTAATTATATATATATGGAAAAAAATAAAATATTAATTTAACAAGCATAATTAAAATTTGAATTTCTTTTTATTTAAAATATTTTGGTGTTTTTAAATTATTTTGATGTATAGATGTCAAAAATAATTTTTTTTTAAAAAAATAGATTTTGAACCCGGAACGGCACGCCCGAAACGGAACCGAGGCGTTCCGGCCGGAATTTGACCGGAATTTCCGGATCAGACCGGAATTAAAACCTGGACGAAAACAACGCCGTTTTGTCCCGGTTTGTTGAACGGAACGGAATGTTCCGACCATTCCAGCCGGAACGAAACGGAATTAATAACTATGCTTTAGACAGCCGCATGCCGCATATTTTCCTGGAAACATAAGGCTAGTGAAGCGGTGTTTGTCATTGTGTTTTAAAAAGAATTTTCTAAAAAAATATTATTATTATTATTAATTAATAATATTAACAAAAATTAAAAAATATTATTTTAATATATTTATAAATAAAAAATATTTTCAAAAATAAAACAAACAAAAATCCTAAAAAAAGTACTAGTCTGTCATGCATCCAGCAACACAACCCAAGTGTCCACGTGCTGACATCAACTTGCATGCAAAAAAAAAAAAAACACAAAACGATATTATTAGGGCAGCACATGAAGCTAGACTGGACCTATGTAGAGCGTTACAGTGATGACAAGCATAGGAGCTTGATTTGTTATCTTTAATTTTTTTTTAATTTCCTTGATTAATTGCAAGGAATTAATTACTTATGTGATGGGATAAAACGCCGCGTATTATTATAAATCAGAGAAAATCATCAATGGTGACGCGTGCTCACAAGCCTATAAATATATTTATTATAAAGGAATATAATCTAGTCTATTAAACCCTAAAAAATCAGCTGATGATGCCAGGTGTGGTGGATATTATTCTTCTCGGTTATGATTTCGATGGTTATTTATTTTGCTCGCCTGAATAAAGGGTCCAGCCGTCCTCGTGCAGAGAAACAAATCAAGCTACTAGTTAGCAGCCGAGATCCAAATAATTAGTCAGTTGGGGAATGATGATGAGATGTCTATTTTCCTGGTCTCTAGATATTATTATTATTATTATTATTATTATTATCATAATCTAATTTTTAGGTAATTTTTCAAAATTTATCAAAAAATAATAAAAATAAAATAAAATAAAATGGGCTGGTATCGGCAAAAAAATCAAGGTATAAATTTTAGATATTTTCAAGAACCCGGTTATATCTTTTTTTTGCCCAGAAAAGAAGGAAAATACAGATTCAAGGCTAAAATAATTTAATTATTGAATAAATCTGCGTAAAAGTTAAATCGAAAGACATAATTATATTTTTATGGGCTAATTTGATTTAATCGTTGGCCAATTTATAGTGTAATTATGCTTCGGAATTAATTGAGAGCGCGCATGGCTTAATTATACTTTAAATGGATCAAATTAATTTTATTAAGGGTTTAATTGGTGAGATCAAAAGATCAAAATTTTGAAAGCCTGATCTAGGTTAAATTGAAAAGATCAAAATTTTCGGTGATGAAATTTTTTGGGTGAAATTGAAAGTCAAAATTGAAGATATAAGCATCGTTCTTCACATCAAAAAAGTATTTTTATAACAACCTGATTTTTTTTTTTTGTCAGTATACTTAAAAAAAATGATGAGCTGGACAAAGGTGTTGCTGGCAGCCATACCCGTGGCATACCCGCAACCATGCCCTGCTACCTGCCACTGAAAAACATCATGCTTTGGACATCAGACCCTTACTTGCAAGTTGCAAGATGAGCCTATAAATAGGGGGAATTACAGAAGAAGGGGACAGTGACGGGGAGGAAAATACACATACGAGGGGGGGAAGGAACAACAGGGGGAATGATCCTGAAACAAAGGAAATTTGGGATTGGAGGACATTGTTAATATTGAAAAACTAGGAGAATAAACATTGGGGTTAAAACTGGGGGGAAGCTTGTAGGGAAAAAAAAAAGGATTGATGGGGAAAATTTGACTGATACATGAAAGGATTACAACCAACCCACAGCTAGAGCTCCATCGACGACAGCAACACCCTCCCTCTCCATCTTCATCGTCAACCGCAATCGTGATCTCTCTCTCCCCTCGCCAGCTCCAGCAGCAAGCAACTCTGTCTCTCCCCGATAGTGGTTCTCTCTCTAAAAGATACAGTTGCAACTCCAGCTCTCTCTCCCCCACCAGCATAAGCTAGCCTCCTTGGCAATGCGATTTTTTCTGTCACTGACCACCACTTGGTCTCCCTCCTCAACACCAACATCTTTTGACTAAACCTTTTTCTCTAGTTTCGATGAGCAGCAACACTAGGGACAACACAGCGGCAGCCCCTCCTAACAGAACCGTCATTTCAAGCGTTCCTCCCAGCCACCATAGGCAGTCATTTTCAATGCCGCCCCCACAGGGACAAACCATTTCGGCCTCCTCTACACGGCGGCAGTTGCAGGTGAGCCTCTCGTGGTGGTTGGCCAACCACCTCCTTACTGTTCACGTGCATGAATTAATGAATTCATTCGCAGTAGTTGTGTGTGTCTATATATATATATATATATATATATATATATATATATATTGTGTTTTGGGTGGGTTGCACTGTTCTTGGCCCAACCTAAGTCTAACATAGTTGAGCCTTTTACCCAACTTGGTTGGGCTGGCCAATTTAGTTAGGCCATGGCCAGCCAGATTTAAAAAAAATACATTTAAAAAAATATGTTGTTTTCGTGTATACGGCTGAATATCAAGGTTTTTCAAGCATATTTTTCGTAAAAATAAATATATGTTACATCTTTCGCATATTTTGAATGAAAATTGGATATCATAACCAGTTTATGATTATCCATTGGAATTAAGCTAAAATATAAAAAAAAATAACAATTATTTTGTTTTAGTTATCGTGGTGTAAAATTACATTGTAAAGTACACTCGTAAATAGTTAAAAATAGGGTTTTCAAAATGTAGTGTAAAATTCTTTTTTGGTTAGTCTTTCAACTCGAAATGGGACAAAGATTCTCTCACGAAGAGAGATCTAAGTTAAACTTTAGAAAAGACTAGCGAAAAATCAAACTTAGAAAAATAATCAAACAACAATACAGCTTGTCTTAGGTAGGGTGCACTAGGGGTGATGCGTCTTCTTCTTACATAATAAGTCCATTTACCATGACTCTCGCAGACCAATAGGTTTCCTAGTGACCGTAATACTAGGTGACAACTCCTAATAATTATAGTTATATTTTTTACGGTTATAAAATAATTTTATTTTCACAGCACGTCATTGTCTCCCCAATCTGGGGATGGCGGGGAGTGAAGTATGAAAAATCATTGTCACGACAATTATTATTATTATTATATCTATCTCCTCGAACAAGATTTATGGATTTTATGATATTAGAGTGTGGTTTAATTAGGTGTGAAATCCCTAAAAAAAAAAAAAAAAAAAAAAGGGCTATAAATACCCCTCTCTCTCCTCAGCCATGACCAGCTGAAACTAGAAGAGAAAGGAGGGAGAAATTCGAAATTCACTTCATCAAAAGCAAGAGTAAACACCCCAAAAATCTTAAACCCATACAAGCCTTGGATTTCTTAAGTGGAAGAACACAATTGGGTGGAGAAGTAACAAGAATAAAGTGAAGAATTTGGGGAAGAAAGGAGGGAGAAGAGTGGCTGGGTATTTTCAAGGAGAAGAAGGCAAATATTCTTCCAAAATTGTTAGATTCCATCCAAGTAAGGAATTCTAATTTCAATTTCTATGACATTAACCTCAATTTGATTAGAAGTTCAAAATTTTTCTTGAATTGAGAATTAGGGTTTTAAATACAAAATATTGGGGGAATACATAAATAAGTAGGGTTCTTATGAATAAAGGGGAAAACATGGTTGGGATTGATAAGGGAAACAAGGATTGAAGATGAATTGATTATGTTTCCTTCAATTTTTCATAACAGGGCAGATTCGTTGCCCTTTTTCTTAGGATGATTTGGACCTGAAAAATGCATAATTTGGGGAGGGTTTCTTCATATAAGTTGTAGCTGGGAGTGTTAGCTTTCCAACGAGTCCGACCTCGTCTAATTTGGAGTTCTAGAACTCCAGATATGGGTAAAAATCTGAGGAGAGGTCGAGCTGTCACCTATGTTGACAGTTTCGGCCAAATTGAAAAAAAATAACAAAATATTTAGCCATGTTAAGGGTATAAATTGTTCCTTGACCTTCCTAAAGTGTGTCTTGGTATTCATAGAATAAAAAAAGAGAATAAACGGTAATTAAAATTGAATTCGTGATGTCCATTTGGACTACAAATGGGTTGAAAAGTGAAAGGATGATAAAGAGGAATGTAAGTGAAAAAAAAAAAGAAGAAGAAGAAGGAAAGGTTTGGTAAAAGAGAAATGAATATTATTACCATTGTAAGTATTGTTGTGTGTGATATATGGATTAATATAGAATAATGGGGGGGGTGTATGTGGTTTCAGGAGGAACCGCGGGAGAAGGACAACCACAACAAGGGAACGCACATCGAACGTTCGCAGCAGGTAGGTACTTGGTACCTATATCTTTCTTATTTAATAATTATTTTCTTTACTAGTTATTAAACTATGAGTTACAATGTGGGTACTTATTGATGGAAAAGAAAGAAAGAAAAACATAGGGGTAAAAGGGATATTAGGGTACGGAGAAGAAAAAGAAAAGAAAAAGGAATAGTTAATGATATCGGCGGGCGACGTCGATATCGGCATCATGTAAAAATTGATTAGCTATTCGATTTTGGAATAGTTAATGATATCGGCGGGCGACGTCGATATCGGCATAATGTATAAATTGATTAGCTATTCGATTTTGGAATAGTTAATGAGATCGGCGGGCGACGTCGATATCGGCATAATGTAAAAATTGATTAGCTATTCGATTTTGGAATAGTTAATGATATCGGCGGGCAACATCGATATCGGCATAATGTATAAATTGATTTGCTATTCGATTTTGGAATAGTTAATGATATCGGCGGGCGACGTCGATATCGGCATAATTCATAAAATTGATTAGCAATTCGATTCGGAATAGCTAATGATGTCGGCGGGCGACGTCGATATCGGCAAATTTCATAGCCGGGATTAGCTTTCTGAGATGAAAGTTAATGATGTCAAGAATTATATATATAATCTTAAAAGGGGTGTATAGGGTTGTGTTTAGAATCTCAGATGATTTAAGAAGATGTATGGATATGCTTTTTTTAAATTCTCCTGTAAATGGCTAGTATTTACTTAATTGTCTTACTCATAGAAAATCTATATTTTGCAGGTTCTTCTCATTCTCATCAGGAATAGATTTGAAGTCTAAATTCCTTTTTGTATAATTTAGGGACTTAAGGAGTTGTAGTGAAACTTGGTTATGTAGAAGAACATGTAAATTGATAAAATAGTGTATTTGTAAATGCTGTTCCTGGAGAATTAAATGTATTATCCTACGCTTAGAATATTAGAAAGTACTAGATTATCTTAGAATATTAAACTTGTTATGTTTTATGTATATGTATATATGTATCTATATGTGAAATCGTTGTGTGCAAATTGGCTCTTTTAATTTTTATCTTATGCATGAGATGCAAGATGGAGTTTGGAAATGAATATGGTCCTGAGCATATTCTGGAATAAATTATGAAATTGATTATATTAATCTTGGATGTGTTTGTGGATGAGATGTAATTTAAATTGTGTACAGGTTGTGTTATTGATAACTTGGGATCTCCCAATTTAGGGGAGACTCTGCCGAAATTTCGTCAGAAATTTCGGTGAGAAAAAAAAAATAAAAATTTAGGGGTGTTACATTAGGGGTCTTGAATTATTTTTTTTAAAGGGAGATCAAATTGATTAAAAAAAATCTAAAATTAATGGGGGAAATAGTGTAACTGTAGACTCATATTATTGATTGGAACAATGCAATGAAGCATTTGCCCCTCCCCATTTGTCCTTTACAAATAATTTGTCAATGCAAATGTGCTTTTTCTCATTTCAAAATCATTGTGTAAATATATAAATACTCTAAAAAGAAAAAAAATCAATGCTAGCATAAAGAGTGAACTTGTTACATTCATTTGTTTTGGTATTATCATGTAAATTGAGTGGAAAATTTGTGTTTAGTCAAATATAAAAATAAAAAACATAGTGAAACGATCCAGATGACATTGAAAGTCAAAAAATTAAAATTAGCTTGAAGAAATATTTTTGTCTTTTTCACAAAGGTTTCTTTGATATTAACATGTTAGATAAAAGGTATTTGATATTTGTCTAAATATTAATAAATATATAGGTGCACATGTACAACACTAAAAGATGTACGACAAGAGTGAACTCCTTTTGGGTAGCACTAGCATTGCATCCGACATCCAAACATATTTTTCATGTCATTAAAAGTTTTGTTGAGTTCATTTGTAATGATGTTATGCATGTCTTTGTTGATGGTTTGATTTGTTATTAGCCTTTCTTTCCTTTTTTATTCTCTCTTCCCTCGAAACCACATTTTGACCCTCTATGTTAATGATATTTTTAACTTCAGTATTTATTGATTTGATTTTTGATTTTAGCCCTTTTATATAAGTTTTATTTGTTTCCAATTTACTAAATATTATTTTCTCTAATTTGGTCCGCATTAAAAAATATACTTCATGGTTTTTTAAGATTTGATGCTTTAGATTTAATGGCCCAAGTTATTGGTTTTAAAAGTTAACAAGATTTGTTTTTAAAAAGGCTTAGTAATCCTCTTGATTTTTTTATCTGATTATTCTAATATCATGATTTAAATCGTAAATTTGATGGAATATTATAAATTAATTTGACTCTAATTACCATAATTATAGATTTGTCATGCTAACACATTTTTTTATGTCCTTCCTCCACCTCATTCAGCAATTACACATCATGGAAAAAAAAAGTTTTGCCTCATGGTTAAGTGCAACAATTAGGGATTATTAGAAAATAAGAATTAAAGGTGGAGGAGCAATTATTGTAGCCCAAAAACAAATTAATATGAATTTGATAATATTTCCCCAACTCAAAAAACCTTTCAACCTAGCATTGAGGGCAAAATAATATTTTTACCTTGATTTAATTGTCTTTTGCATGTTATATAAGGTTAGATTGTTCATTTTACTTATTTTATGTGTTAAAAAAAATACAAATTCATGACCATACTTATTTATATCGACTGGGGTCAATATTTTTTTTTAATTTTTTTGTTATTATTTTTTATTTATATTATTTAAATTACAAATCGGTAAGGTGGCTTGAATATATATATAAAAAATTGAGCAGCTAACAGCGAATCACATGCCACAATCCTAAAAGTGCATTCAACTCCCAAGAGAGTTGCTCTCCAAGTAGTGGTTTGTCAACGATCACTCAGGAGACGGCTTGTTGACTTAGAGAAAACAAATGTTTCCAGTCCCCCAACAATCGATTAGGTATTCTAGTTGTAGTTTCTTATTGAGTTTTTAATTTAAAAATATATTTAATAATTTTTTATTCAATATTAGTGTATTAAAATAGTTAAAAAAAAACTCAAAAGACAAAATAGACTAGTTAATTGTATTAAAAAAATATAAATTATATTATGAGATTTTATCTATTTAAAATTTAAAGTATTAAAAAATAATATAAATTATATTAGGAAATTTTAACTATTTAAATTTTAAATTTTTAAATAAAATAATATATAAATATATAAAAAATAATATTAATTAAAAGCTATTTATATCTCATGTTTGATTGCCTACGAGCTACGACTACCAAGTACTCCACCTTCCGTGAAGAAAAAAACTCAGCAGAAATCTGAGAAAGCCTTGAGAAAGAGAACTAAATCCTTTCCTTAACCTTCACGCCTTCATTTATGGCACCATTCATCTCTCTGTCGCTGCTGATATTATAAACTCTCTCCGTCTTCCCTGTAATTTTCTGTCCACCTCTCACTTCTCATAAAAAACCTCTGTTTTCTGTGTACTTGAAACCCCCAGTCTCACTAGCACTCCACCTCTGATTGATTCTCTTCTCGTTCACTCTTTCTCTCATTAAATCTCACTAGATAACCCTTTTTATCTCTTTAAATTCACATTTCGTGAGAGAGTTGAAAACAGAGCGGAAACAGAGCCATTCTTTCTTTCTTTCTCGTTTTTTCTTGGGATTTCCAACATGGCTTCTTCCTGTAAAGAGCAAGAACAGCTAGGGTTTAAACAAGCAACGTGTGTTAAGGTTCATGGACCTATTATTGTAGGCGCAGGACCATCTGGTTTAGCTGCTGCTGCTTGCCTTTCCCAACGAGGAGTCCCTTCTCTAATTCTTGAAAAAAGTGACTGTATAGCTTCTCTTTGGCAACAAAGAACCTATGATCGCTTAAAACTTCACCTTCCTAAACATTTTTGTGAACTCCCACTTCTTGGTTTCCCTGCTAATTTCCCCAAGTACCCTACTAAAAGCCAATTCATTTCTTACATGGAGTCTTATGCTTCTCATTTCAATATCCAGCCTAAATTCAACCAGGCTGTGAAAAAAGCAGAATATGACCGCGTTGAAGGGATTTGGAGGGTGCAAACTGAACACCTCGAGTTCCATTCTCGGTGGCTTGTTGTTGCTACTGGTGAGAATGCTGAGCCTGTAAGACCTGAAATAGTTGGTTTTGACAAGTTTAGTGGCACTGTTCTGCATACAAGTGAGTACAATTCTGGCTCCAAGTTCAAGAACCAAAGGGTCTTGGTTATTGGGTGTGGCAATTCAGGGATGGAAGTTAGCTTAGACCTCTGTAGACACAATGCGATCCCTCATATGGTTGTAAGAAATACAGTAAGTAATCTAATTCTATCTTCCATTTAAGTTTCGGAGAAATCGATGTTTCTTTAGATTAACATTCTGGTTTTTTTGAAATGGTTTTCACCATCTGATATGTTTAGTTTCTGATTATCTGTCTTATTTTATTGATGCAGGTGCATGTTCTACCTAGAGAGATGCTTGGCATGTCAACATTCGGAATAGCCATGGCACTTCTCAAGTGGTTTCCTTTAAGATTAGTGGACAAGTTGCTACTTTTAGTAGCCACTCTCGCCTTGGGCAACACAGACCAATTTGGCCTGAAACGACCAAAAACAGGCCCAATTGAACTAAAGAATGTCACCGGAAAGACACCGGTGCTGGATGACGGCGCGTTATCACAGATCAAGTCTGGCAAAATCAAGGTAAATCAAGCTCGTCCTAACAAACCCTTCATTTTTTATCCACCTTTCCTTGCATGTATGCTTCTGCTTTCTGCAATACCTTCTGCTAATCCTTCAAGGGTTTCATCAGGTGATGGAAGGTGTGAAGGAGATAACAAAAAATGGAGTCAAATTTATGAATGGACAAGAAAAGGAGTTCGAGTCTATAATCCTAGCAACTGGATACAAAAGCAATGTGCCTACTTGGCTCAAGGTAAGCATCATATCTACGAAATTTTAGTTTTAGTTCTATCTTATTAGGAATCATCCATCCTTTTCTGCCTTGGACGCATGCACCGAGTGCAGACACCTACAAATCTCTTATTTTCTCCATGCAAAAAAAGAATAAATTAGTCAGGGACTGCTCGAAGTTAGTTTACCTTTCTGAACACACCAAAAATTAAAAACAAAAAATATAATTTTCCTAGTGGGGTTTGAAGTTATGTTGCTATCATGACATAATTTTATTCGTTTTGCTAAATAAACCTAAAAAATTGTCCTTTCTCTTAAAATCTGGCTCACCCGATCGATTCCTGGAAGTAACCCACGATTTTTTTTCTTCGGCTAATGCAGGGATGTGATTTTTTCACACAAGATGGCATGCCCAGAACCCCTTTTCCGAAGGGCTGGAAAGGAGAGAATGGACTGTACACGGTTGGTTTCACAAGAAGAGGCCTGTTAGGAACAGCCTCGGATGCAGTAAAAATTGCTCATGATATAGCTGATGAATGGAAGGCAGCCAAGGAAAAGATTATTAGATCTTGTAATTCCCATGTTATCATATATTTAGATCACGATGAGGCCAAGTAAGATGAGAAAATTTCGGGTAAATTTTCACAGATTTAAGTTTTTAGGTGGGGGATTAATTAATTGTTCACCAAGTACGACTAGTTTCCATATTTTTTCCCCCTTTTCATTTCTTGTAAATGCACCAATTTTGTATGGGAGCTTCATCTCCACTTCTCTTGTATCTTCCTCAACTTTGTACAAAATAATGTCCAGAGTAGAATTTAGCTTGAATTTCTGAAATTTAACATATTTTTCCCCTTCTTTTTTCGCCTTTTATTCTGTGATATTATAATGCTGTTTGGCTCACGGTTCACATTGCGTTTGCGTTGAATCACAGAGCCAAACACTGCTAATACTAAACGGGATCCCAGATTTTTTCTGTGGGTCCCATTAAATTCATGCAGTTCGGACCGCGTTTTGAAAAACATCTTTTTGATGTTTTTCAAATCAAACACCGATGAAAATAAATGTGAAACACTAAAGTAAATGTTGAAAATAAAATAATAATAACATCATCACGCACACGAGCTGGTTCACAAATGTAATGAAGCATTCCTTACAGTTGTTATTGGTTTCCTCTCATTACCGTCGTCATTGACTCCCCCTCCCTCCTCTACAACCACTACCACTCTCTCTCTCCACATGCAGCCACGACCACAACTCCTCTCTTCACATGCAGTCATGGCAGCTCCCCCCCTCTCCTCCCCGGCCATGACCACAACTCCCTCTCTCCTCCACGAAAACTCCTTCTCTCATCCTCTCTCCAGCAGCACCAAAGGCAGCAAGCCCCGGCATCAACAGCTAGTGTTGCAACCTTTCAGAGCTGCTACCAGCCACCACACAACACCATTTATGACGCAACTACCACGGTAAAAATCACCTCGGCCTCATCTACTCGTTGGTACCGATAGTTGACCCTCTTGTCACAGTCGGCCATGTTATTGTTCACGTGTTATGTGAATAATAACAACGTTTGAATAATTGAGAATGAATGGAAGAAAGGAAAATGATGCATTTTGTGCCCTTTTTTAACTCTTGGGCTGGGCTCGGCCCAAGGTCAGCAAAGTTGGGTCTTTTTGGCCCAACTTGATTAGGTCGACCCATTTAGTTTGGAACAGGCCCAGTCTGATTTTTTTTTTTAAATATAAAAATTATATTTTAAAAAAATTAAAAATTATGTACATAGAGATCAGCCCTAATAAAAGGAAAAGGTGCGTCACTTTGTTTTACTCTATAACCCCGTTGCTTTTCGATTAATTGAGAATAAAAACGAATGTAATTTACTTGAATTATTAGTTATATTTTATTATTATGATAATTAAATCTATAATATTTTAAAAAAATGTGTGTCCTTTAAAAATAAATTTCACCAATTGACAATAATATGAAAAGCATGGTAATCAAATACCTGAAACTGTTTTTCATTAAACCTCAAACTCAACCACAATTTTAACCAAACACTCCAATTTCAGTTTTGAACCGCAACTTAAAACAATTTTTATATAAAAAAAAAAATCCCAACCTCAACAACAATAATAATAGCTGTGTCAAACAATCCCTATATGTTTTTCTTCATCATATTTAACTAAACTGCAATGCGTGATTCAAAGTGTTCTTTAATTCTTTGGCTAAATTTATTGTAATTTCTCTTACGGCTAGCGAGTTTCTTAAGAAAACTACGGTCTGCAGCTACCTCCTTGATCACAGTGCCAGCAGCTTTCCATAAACGCAGCATCAATCGAGGTCCTCCAAACGAGATTGCTGTCCGCAGAAGCCAGAAAATTTAGCAGAAACGAACAATCAGTTCTTGAAATCCTAAAATGTGTTAAATGCATTCCTACCCGAGAAGCATGCAAGACTCTTTTTACGTCCTTGTTCTTTTTTTGACATCATAAAAAAAATTATCCAAAAAACAAGAGATTCGCTCTTTTAAAGGGTTATTTTGGAAAGATGGCCTGTTTTATTTAATTTTTTCTGAATATATAGATAATAATATAAATTATATTATAGAATTTTATCTATAAACTTAAATTTTTAAATAAAATAGTTCTTTAATATGATAATAGAGTTTGATTAACCCAGTGATTACGAGTTCGAATCTAATTATTCTCATTCTATTTGATAAAAATCAAATATAGGGTAACATAAGTCTATGCAAGTTTCAAACTCAAAAGATTTCACTTAAGAATATGTGTTAGAGAATAATACAAATTATATTCTGTTATCTCATCTATAAACTTAATCTCTTAAATCAGATGGTTTCTTAACATGTAAATCAATTACATGGATATTTTTGTGAATCATTCTTGTTGCTCTCGAAAACTGAATATTGTCACATTTTCTTGCTGTTGATGCAACAAGTGTTAGAGACCGAACTTGAGAGCGCAAAATACCTAATTCCCTGCATGTAAAGAGATGTAAAAATGTAAGGGAAATAGAAGATTAATTTGAGTTTAAAATTTATACAGGTTTATATTGTTTTGTGCTTGATTTTTTATCAAATAGAATAAGAATTGTGAGATTTAAACTCATGATCATTGAGTCAATAAAGCTCTAATACCATATTAATAAACCATCATACTTAAAAGATATAATTTATATTATTATGTAAAATATATGTAGTTATTTGGTGCAAGCTTTGAGCCATGCGTTGCCCCATCTCTTTTTTTGCCTAAAATTAGCTTGGATTCAGCACCAGATACACGAACCTTTGCCCACCCGTATGAACAGCTGGATCAAATCTCTTGACTTGTCTGTAACTTTCCTGCATCCACCCGTAAGAGATTTCTATGATGTGGAGCTCTTACTTCAATATCTATACAACTTAACCTGCTACCCAATTCCCAACTTACTCAAATAAAAATCCGTTTATATAAATCTATTTGCTGACGAACATTATGGTAGAAAATTGTTAATAATTTCTTAGAAAAATAATCATGAAATAAAAAAAAATGGCGATTCCGTCAGAACTTCTGGGTGTCAAATTATCAAGAATAAATAAAACCTGACACAGTTTTCTCTTTGCTCCCTTTCTTCATCTTCTTCAATCCAAACTCCAGCCCATATTTCTTCGAGTCCCTCTAAATTCCAGCCTCCCACTTGCTAGCATCGACGTAACCTCCCTCCATTGGCTTCATTTCTTGTCAAGCTTCACTATGTAAGAATTACTGAACACCCTCGTTTTTGCTGTAACATTCATGCATGTTCAGGGTTAATATATTCAAGATTTGTTTGTTGAATTTGTAGTTTGCATTTATATTAATTGTTTTATAATAATAATTTTGTTATATTAATGGCTGGCTTGTATTTTATGGTTTGTATAGGATACGAGGGAAATGGATTTAATTTTTCACTTGATATTTAAAATCAATGTGATTTTGTATCTTAGGTGTGTTGGAATTGAAAAAACTATCGATACTTAGTTGAGACTAGATTAATTTTTTTCAATTATGGGTTTTGTCGAAGATTTAGGGATGATTGAATTAATATGTAATTAATAATAATTGGGATATTAATTAGTTTTATTATTTATTAATGATAGCAGGATACAAAAATTTATTGAAAATATGTTTTATTTTTATTCATTCTGAAACCTTTTTCTTCTTCTTGTATTTAATATTTAACTAATCTAGTATTTCAATTGGATATTGAATGAAAAATGTGTGCTTGTAAAAAGGTATTGCATCTCTCCCACTTTGACAAATGACTTATACTTGAAAATGTATTCCTACAATTGTGTTATGAATTGGTAACATGTTGGTAGAAAAACTTGCCTTGCATTTTTATGAGTTGAATGATATTGTGTGTTAATTCATATGTGTGACTATTATAGTAATTGTGGTGGTGTTTCTGACCGAATATTTCAACCTAATTTAATGATTGTTTGAGAGTTTGATTGATGTTGTTTTTTAAAATGTTTTTCATTTATAAATACACAAAATAATTTTTTAATTTTTAAAAATTATTTTCATATCAACACATAAAAATGGTATAGAAACACCAAAAATATTTAATTTAAAATAAAAGTAAAAAAATTATTTTTTTAAATATTTTTTAAACACAATATCAAACACCCTTTAGCTTTGATGGTGTGGGTTTAAAAAGCTATGTGTTGAGGTATACTTATTATAGCTTGCTCAAACTATTGATTAGGTTTATTCTTTCCAATGGAAACACTAAAAAAAGAATAGGTGGAATAGAAAACTCTTATGAGCAAGTTTTCTGATAAAAAAAATGCTAATGAAATTGAGAAATAATGGTGGAATTTTCATTATATACCGACAAAAATGCTAATGAAATTGAGAAATAATGGTAGAAATTCTCATTTAGAAAATATATGCATATTTTATGAAATAAAAAAGAGATTTAAAAAAAAATCCAAGAATAAATACCAATAGATGTTGGATATGAGCAAGAGGTTTTAATTGAAAATTATTGGATTAGTATCTGAATTGATAAAAATGCTTAATTTAGGTTTCTCGTTACTCTTGACGAGGATGGAAAGTGATAAGTGAACCTTGATGTGATATTAAGGGGGTGTTTGAGAGTGTGGTTGCGGTTGCTTTTCAAAGTGTTTTTTGTTTAGAAATACATCAAAATGATTTATTTTTATTTTTTTAAATCATTTTTGATACCAGCACATCAAAATGATCTAAAAAAACACAAAAAAATTCATTTAAAATGTAAAAAAAAAAAAATATTGGCTAAATGGCGTTTCAGCCGCTTAGCCAAACAGGTACTAAAGGTTGAGCAAAAAAAATTAAAAAAACAAAAAAAAATAATTAATTAAAAAAACAAACTAAAAAATTATCCAATATTTGTATAGATTTTACTTGTAATAAACTCTTATGATTAATTTTTTATATATTGTTTTGATAAGTTTATATATTATTTATTTATTTATTATTACACCAAAAACATACACACATATATATAAACTACTTCAAGAATATCTATAATCATGGCAATAAAAAAAAAAAAAAAAGGCATTTTGTGTTATGGTGGTCCTTAGATTTAGTTCCATGGAATTTAATGAACACGTGGCCAAGTTTCAAGCATTGATATTAGGTGATCACATCATGCCATTGTGATATACTAGAAACTTACCGTGTAATATTGCCAGGTTAAAAAATATTGAGAAAATTCAAGGAAGAATATTCATTTGTAAAGCTCTGAAATAAGCAAATCGATCTCCCCATCAGAAAGCAAGCTAGCTCTCCAAGAATATAAAATGGGTTATTGATATCATTTTGTTTCGGTTAAAATTGTTAAAATATTATATATCAGATATAAAATTAAAATAAAATAAAATTATTTTTATTCCGTTTTAAATATTGGTCCATACTAGAAATACTAGTCAAAATATCATGGAATCACTCTGGGTGTTTCATTTCAGGCACAATTAAAAAAATCATTTCCCGCATTTCATGCTTTAATCTGCCCCCAATGTTTTGCATGTTGCAATTTGTATTTTATATTGTTACTTTGTTAGTGATGTGACTTCTCTCTCTTTATATATAATATTATTTATAAGACGTATTTAAATTTAAAAATGAAAAAATAAAAATAAAAAAATAAAATTGTTATCGATTTCAATTTTATATATAATTTTTTTTTAAAGTTTTTTTAATTAATTTATTAATTATAAATAATATAACCTTAAATAGTACACTAAAATATTTTAAAATAATAATATTTTATACCAATAAAAAAACAAAATAACAACCAAAATGATATTAATAACTTTGATATAAACACTTCAAAACCCTGAATCTCTTTCTTCTATAGTTGCCGCAAGCTTTTGAAGTTGCCGGTGCTTTTTTTTTTACCGGTAAAAATCCCGCCCTCGGTTGCCTAAAGAATGAAACGGGAAAGCTTTCGGCTGTGTTTGGGAATTTAATAAAAAAAATGATTTTATTTATTTATTTTAAATTAAATTTGTTTTAGTGTTTTTAGATTATTTTGACTTGTTAATGTCAAAAATTATTTTTAAAAAATATAAAAATATTATTTTAATGTATTTCTAATTAAAAAAATATTTGAGATTGTTTTTAATATAATTTTCATTCAAAAATAAATTAAAATGATGTTTTTTTTAAATTACTTTTAATATCAACACATGAAAATAATATAAATCATCTAAAAATTTTAATTTGAAATGAAAAATAAGAATTTTTTTTCTTAATTTTTTAAAAAAACACTTTTAAAAAGCAGGATCAAACCCCTCCTAATCAAAATGAACTGAATACTCAGAGCTTGATCCTGCTCAGCAAACCCTAGTACCATTTCCGGCAACCTACCAAAAACAAAGATCCATCTCATGATCATAAGACTTAAGCCGAAAACTCAACAGGTTGGAACAAATTTAATGATCAGTAAGTTCCAAGAGCGATGCTGATACAATTCATTTGCTATCTCCTCAACCTTAATCTTGAATCTCTTCTAGGTCGCTTCCATGTTTGTTTCCAAATTAGCATGGCAATCTCAACTTCATGTGTGTGAAAGCCCCTGGTTTACATCAAATGTATGGACATTTCACGTACGTGGGGGAAAAAAGACAGAGGACAACGGGAATTTTCTTAGTAAAAAGCTTATGCATGCATTTAATTTAATTTAATTTAATACATCCAGAACTATTTGTGTTAATATATACAAAAAATAAAGTGTTAACACAAGTGTTATAATAGATCGATATTTTATCAAAGAAAAGCTCGTGGCCAAGATAGTTCAATTCCCATTTATAAAATCAATAGATTAACTAGCGGATATTCTCACAAAATCTGTTTCGAGCAAAGTATTTAACAATTTGCTAGACAAGTTGGATATTGAAGACATTTACTCACCAACTTGAGCGGAAATATTGGCATGAATTATCATTGGGAGTGACTGGTGAAATCACGAGAATAGAATCCATTAACTCTAGAAAATATATATCACCATGATCCTAGCCAATTTTTGTTTAAATAGTTATTACTTTCCTTACTTAGCAGCCTTGTATATGCCATAAGAACATGTTCATATTCAAAACAAAATGAACAAGGAAAGATATTCATCTTGCCTTACAGCATGTCGAATAAGTTTTTCTTCTATCACAAATAAAATAATATATAGGTGTTATTTAACATGTTTTTTTTTTAAAAAAAAAATCTTGCCTTACAGCATGTCGAATAAGTTTTTCTTCTATCACAAATAAAATAATATATAGGTGTTATTTAACATGTTTTTTTTAAAAAAAAAAACGAGTAAGGAATATAATAGTGAATAATAAAATTGATGCTTACATGCAATAAAGATAATATGCGCTAGTGAAAATATGTAAGATCTCATGTTAATTTTTTACATAGAAGAGGAATGAAACAATATTACAATTGTTATGCTGAAATATTATTTTCTTGGTATTTGTATAATAATTTTTCAAAAAACAAAGTGTAAATGAAAAATAAAATAAAATAAAATAAAGATAAAACAAAAAAAATATAAATAGGCCAGGTTTAGAGTGATAAATATTCAAAGTATGACAAAAATAATATGTTTTTTTTTCAAAACAAGTGTAAATAAAAAAAGGAAAATTGTGTTTTAAAATTTTATTATTATTTTTCCAAAGTTTAATAAAACAATTAGAAAATTACAACTATACCACAGGAAAAAATCATTTTCTTCTTGGTATATGTATAATAAATTATTATTTTTTCGAGTGACAAAAATTATATAATAAAATATAATTTTCAATCTATTTAGTTCGTTCAAAATAGTTGGCATATTTTATTTCAATTCAAAATACAGGATAGATTGAAATAAATTTTATATAGTCATTTTAAACCAAATAGTATTTTTTTAAAAATAATTAATAGTTTTATAATATTAATCATATCTGTTGATCCAACTATTAGTTTGATATGAAATTTTACGAGGGGTATCTTGACATATATATATATATATATATATATATATATATATATTATGTTAAAATTTTAAAGCAATCAGAGAATATAACAACCTTACATGATTAATGATGTCATTCTCATAATATTATACAAGTTTATAATTTTGTTTTGAAAAATTATTTTATTGTATTTTTTTTAGATTAAATTTTTCTCTATTTTATTATTTAACAATGAGTTTATTACAAATTAAATTTTATAATTTAATTTGATTTATGTTATTGAAGATTATCATAATTTTATAACCTAGATCACATATTTGAAAGGTTAACCTAGGTTTAACCGAGTTAAATCAATATATCGTTATTTTAATATTTTTTTAAGATGTCAATTTGATTTGTTTTAGTTAAGCAATATTTTTATCAATTTTCCATGTTATCTTTGAAATCATGAAGTCGGTCGAGTTATATCAATTCAACTCTTCTTTTTTTAACTTATATTTCAAATTTAAATTGCACAATTTTAAATAATTTTATTTTTAAATTTGAATTTAGTGTTGTATTGTTTATGTTATATATGTTATATATATATATAACATAAACAATACAACACCAAAATACTTCCTAACCTTTAACATTTTATTTCCATCGAAAAAAACAAAACAAAAGCCGGAATTTACAACCTTGGCTCCCACAGATGTTGATGTGTATATATTTAGTCAAGAAACGTTGGGTAGAGGGGGTTTCACTGTAATATAATGTATACTGAGTGCTATACAGTATACTGACTAGCTAGTACTCCCTCTCTGTATATTTTATAGGCTGATAATTGAGACAATGATGGGGCTCTGACCCTCTTTTCAAAGACTATTTGTACGAAACTTTCAGAAACGGATTGATAGATCTTCTCTCTTTTACCCCATACCGGACCCGAAGAAATGAAGCCCTATTTCTTTCTCTCTGCACTGCTGATCATGCTGATGCAAGCCTCGGCCCCTATCTCTATCTCTCTCTGCCGCCATATGACAATGTGAGAAGGAAAAGTCCAAGATGGGAAGAAGGGGCTTCTGCATTGAATTCGAAATCCACTTCACACGCTTCCAAGCACGCGTTTTCACAAGTAATGAGAATCTGGCGTCATTTCTTTTGCTTCCTGCTGATCAGTACCGATCATCCACCAAAAATCTTGTTGGCAGAAAGGAAAGGACCGCTGATGAGGGGGACAAGGTTGATTGCATGGTTATATGATACACCTCCTCTCCTTTCTTGTATTCCTTTCACGTCCCTATTCGCCTTCAGTTGATGTCACGCCCTTCTGAATTTCTCTCTTCTCTCTGCCATGAATTGTGTTTCTTGTCCGAGAAGTATGCCCGTGTCGAGCATAGGCACCGAAAAAGATACACAGGGCAAGGATGTTGCAGCAGGGCACGATGAAGATAAGAAGAACAGGAAATGCATTTTTAAACTCCAGTGTAAATGTGGAGTTGTTTTTCAGAGTTTAAAGTAACTTAACTTCCAAAATCGTTGTCCTTTTTTACATAACGAGTAGAATCTTTCCAAGACAAACAGTGGGGAAAAGGGCACTAAGAATAGTTCATAGTAATTACAGTATCGATTAATTCCCTGGATTCTGTGAAGGGAGGACGGGAGCGTGAGTGGAACGTTTCATCGATGGAAGGTGTATAGGTTCTTGAGTTAATTATCTGAAGGGCTGATAGCACACAGTGGCCAGCATGCAGGGGGGCGTATCGGTGCAAGTATAGGTTGGCATGGCATGGCATGCAAATGTAGTAATCAAACTTCTGATTGCTGTGCAATGACGCCATATTGCTCCATGCAATATTACTACCTAGTGATGAGAAATCGATCAGCACTATACATTTGTCAGAGGACAAAACCCATTCCTTATTTTCTGTCATTCACTGTTGGTTTTGTTTTACATTCTAAATCTTTTGTAGTGATGAGATGATGATGAAATAAGCGAAAGATTCCTAAAGAATTCATCCCCTTCTGGTTTTTTGATTCAAGATTCAACTGGGCCCACCTAATCTCAGTGGCATGTTGCTTTAGCAGCAGCCCTTCTTTAGCTGACAATAGTGTGGAAATGTAAATTCCAACGAGAGAGGGAGAGCGCTCAATCACCCCTTCATTGATAAGTGCGTTTGAGATGTATTTTAAAGTGTTTTTTTTTTAATTTCAAATTACATTAAAATAATATATTTTTTTTATTTTTCAAAAATTATTTTTGATATTATCAATATCAAAATAATCTAAAAAAAATTAAAATTTTTAAAAGTATTTTTTAAATGCAATCCCAAACACCATGTAAGCTTTAATATTATGCTAATTCTTCATCTACAACCTCGAATTTAATCCATAAAATGCAACGTTTTTGCATGTTGTTTTGCCGGAACTTGTGTTGGTGTATCAAGGAAGATGAAGTGATTGTTTCGTTGAAGTTGTTTTTAAAAGTGTTTTTTATTTAAAATTATATCAAAATTATATTTGTTTTATTTTTAAAAATTATTTTAAATATTAACATACGAAAATAATCTAAAAATATTATTTTTAAAAATAATTTTCCAAATACACTTCCAAACACCACCGAAGACCTTTCAATGGCCATCTATCTTCAACTTGGAATCAAGTAGTTTGTATTGTGTTGGGCATTCTTTATGCGGAGGATATTTTCATATTATTTTGATATATTAATGTTAAAAATAATTTTTCATATGCAAATTATTCAGTGCTTTTTCCCATGCAAATTGTCACCTTCTTCTGATGACGATCGATCTATCGTTTTGAGGTGAGGCTGGAGATCAGTGCCGGGTTGCTTGCACGGTGGGTGAAGAGGAAAATAGATTGGTAAATAACAAAGATCTGCGATGAACATGGCCGTCATGGAGGATAGATCTGGGTTATATCGAGGGATACTGAGGATGGACCAGCCTGTAGATCAGATTACTTCAGGTCTTTTGATTGTTGAAATGAGAGAATTGATTTTATTTGTTGGATTTTCTTGCTAGTTATTATTGATGTGTGCATGACACTGAATCTCTCATGTCAAATCACATATTGACTTACACTGTCATACGGTTAAGATTACTTTTTAACTTAAATATTTTATTTAAATATTATTAATATGAATTTCAATAAAAATAATAATAATTAACTCATAGTATGATTTTTAATAAGGCACGTTACTTTTAAATATTGATACAGTCATATTGAATGATATTTTATTCTTAAATATTAAGATAATAATATATTGGATTAAGAGATTGACCTAGAAATTTGTTTTCCTAGGTTATACAATGATAATTTTGAAGAATCAACATATATATATATATATATATAATTTGAAAAAAAAATAAAAACTATATGATAACCTATCAAATTTATAAATAAATTACAAAACTTGATTTTTAACCAATCTAATATTAAATAATAAAATTAAAAACAAAAATAATTAAAAAGTTTCAAAGTGAACTTGGGTTTAATTGTTAAGTCTGTAACCTAGGTCATGGGACCGGGATACCTTCATAAAAAAATATGAAGCTCTATTTTCAATAAATTCAATGTTAAAGTTTAATAAAAAAAAATAGCCACATGATACCAATATAACTTCACATAAAAAAAAAATTTCATGCAACGCGGTTCTCAAATAGTTTAATAATGAATGGTGAAATTAAAAAAATCAATAAAAAAACCCTAAAAATAAACAAAGTCAGTTAGAGTCAACTTTTTAAGTCTACAACTCGGATCATGGGATTGGAATAACCTATAAAAAAATTGATTAAAAAATTATAAAGCCCGAGTAAAAAAATATTCAATTAAACAATGATATAAAAATAAATAGAGTTAGCACTAGTAAGCCTGTCAAACCCACAACACAAGTAATGAGATTGATATGGTCTCATAGAAAGCAAATTGAGAAAAATTATATAGTATAATTTCTAACCAATCCAGTAGTAAAATATAAATCGGGAAAAAAATTGTTTAGAAAAAATCATAAAAAATAATCAGAATTAACCTGAGTTAACTTAATAAGTTGATGACATGAGTCGTAGGTTCATAATAAGTTCATAAAAATAAAATTTAAAATAATAATATTCAAAGTCTCACTTCTAATAAATTAATATTGAATGTTGAAATCAATTAAATCATAAAACTAATATATATATAACCTAACAAAACAAATTAAAAACAATGACAAAGCACCATTCTCAACACACAATCTAATATTAAATAATAAAATAAAACTAAATAAAAAAATATTAGGTTTTTGAAAGTTGAAACTCAAGAAAAAAAATATTATTTTAGTTTTATTTTTTGCTTGTTAATTGTCTCTAGGTGCGCTAGAATCTCAATTAGGCCAGGCCCAATGGGCCGAATTCCATCTAGCGAGATGACTATGGGCCTAATAACTCTGAAAGCTGTCTTGATTTTGATTTGTTTAATATCTCACTCTATTTTTATTTATTTTTTATTCTCCTTAATGCATAGACCTAACCTTATTACTCTCTTCTCCTCAAGGCAAATAAATAAATATTTTTTTTTTTTTGCTTTTATAGCAGTTGCTTGCTGGGCCGATTAAGTTCTAATTCCATTCGTTCTGGGCTCGTTGAAACTTATCATTTCCAAGCTAAAAGTACTTCACTGCCCACCAAGGCAAGATTGGGCCACGTTTGTGCACCGTGCTTTTACAAAACATAGGCAAATCCCTATGTTTAATTTTAAAATATATTAAATTAATTTTTTTTTTTATATTTTTATTTTTAATATTAGTACATGAAATCATCAAAAGAAATATAAAAAAGTATTGTTTTTTTTCAAATTAAATGTATTTTTAATGCCATCCATGTTGTTGGAGGATATATTGCTTTTTTGTCCTGAGAGAAAATAGCATGGAAGCCCACTAAAATTGACATATTATTTTAATATATATATATCTATATATATATATAGATTATTTTAAAAAATAATATTATTTTGTCTTCTTGGTCAAAACACAATGGACAAAATCACATCTTGGAAGGAAGTAAACACGACGAATAATGAAACTGATGGGTTGACTAATCAATGAGGTCATTTCCTTAGTTTCTTTGCAATTTCGCCATCATTACTTAGTCTTATAAAATTATTTAATCATAATCACTGATTAATTATCTTGATTTTGCTAAACCTAAATTTCTTAGAAGTCCCCGACGACAGCCTGTCCAAAAATCCCATCAAAACGACTGCACTTTTCCTTGTAATTATTTTTTTAATTAAAAAAACATTTTAATCGGTGATCCAACGTGGCATCATTTATGACTTCAATATTGTATGGCGTGCTCGGGGAGCAATAAATTATATTTTTCAAATATTAAAGGGTTTGTTTGGTTCGATGTCCATTCTCAACTCCTGTGCCGGGGATAAAGATTCTGAAAAAATCTCCCCACCAAACGAACAGTGTAAAAATTGTGTGAGAATAATAATAATATATAGTTTTTTTTATCTAAAATTATATTAAATTATTGCTTACATTTTTGATGTGTTGAAGTTATAATTTTTTTAAAAAATATTATTTTAATAAATTTTTAATTTAAAAGGGATTCTATAAAGGAAATCTTAGAATTATTTATATAAAATTTTAATAAAAATAACATAATTTATAAATAAATAAATAAGACATAGCTACAAATTCAAGAATGTTACCATTGTCCATCATTTCAATGTTTGACTTTTTTCTATCAGTAAATATAAATATTTTTAATAGTATTTTTCATACATAAATGTATTAAAATAAAAAATATATTTTTTTAAAAAATATTTTTAATACCAACACATAATAATAATAATAATAATAATCTAAAAATATTAATTTTTTAAATTAAAATAAAAAAATATTTTTTCAAACACTCCTAATAAAAGGATGGATTAATTCAACAAGAGGGTGAGGACATTACAGTAATTCGACTCAACGAATCAACGGGAATATAAAATGGAAAAGGAGGAGGAGGCTGCTCTGTCTTTTCATATTAATTGACAATGATACCTGCTTTGATGCCAAAAGATTTCGCAGAACACATGCCATGCGCAGGATATTAATTTACATCCGCCCCATTAGTTTTGGAATATTCGAAAGAAGCCCCTATAGTTTCTTGTTTGTTCTTGAACGAGACAGGCGAGTTGTTTGCTCTCTTTTTCTTTTGAAAAAACTAATTCTGAATCATCAGCTTTTCCATGCGAGGCTGGATTCGCATTATATTCTGTTACTTTAGATATTTTTTAAAAATAAATATTTGTATTATTATTATTATTATTTGTGGTTTTAGATTATTTTAATATGATGATATTAATAATATTTTTTTAAAAAAATATTATTTTAATTTATTTTTAAGTAAAAAAATATTTTAAAAAACAAATATAACACGGTTAATGGTTTATTTTAAAACCCCACATATGGTGGGCCATTACCACCTTTTCCCATAGTTTTTCCAATTCCATCGTGTAAAACATAGTTTTTATTGATTTTTTTTAAAATTTATTATTCAATATTTTATTTCGGTTGATATTTGATGAGGTTATCGCTATCTCAAATAGCAAATCTCTCTATTTTGTTGAAGCTTAATTTTATGAGCATTTATTTTGATTATTGTATAGTTAAGAAAAAAATATTTTTACAAATAAAGTTATTAAATCGTGTAGAATTCATAATTTAGATCCTAATTTTAGTGGTTTAAACAAGAAAAAAGATCGTTAATACAAAATTAAATGACAATAAATCACCTGTGCTGTTTAGGAGAAAGAGAGACTATTAAGATGATTCCAAACCCATATCAATGATTACCCTTATGTCTCTAATTAATCTGACAAGGACAATCAAAACATTAGAAATATTATCCAAAAATAAAATATTTTTAATTTTTAAAATATTTTTCATTTATATAATCATAAAAGAATTATACATGAATCAGAAAAATCTCTTAAAAAAAGAAGAAAATGATGTCTCAAACCAATAATGATCTTGCCCTTAAATTTTGGTAACCAAAGGGACCCAGTATTTATGACTTGAAAAGTATAGGGATTGTAAATTTTTTTGTTAAAATTTTGTTAAAGCCACCAATTCCTTTCATCTTTTTCACTCTGGTCCCTTATCTTTCAATCTTATTATTCCACAATTTATTGACCTATAATTCTATCTAATGAGGGTCAAATTAAAAATAACACAGTAAAAAATCAGTCCACAATACTTTGAGAGAAGAGCCAAGATGCATCTTGCATTGTGGACTCTCTATGCGTTTTAGATTTATATTTAATGATAATAATATGCCTGTAAAAATATTTAATTATAAATTAAAAACAACTCTAAATAAAATAATTTTTTTTTACATGAATCAATTCTATTTTATCAAATAATAAATCATACCGATGAGTGTAAAACACAAAGATAACATGGTCTCAACCTAATATATTTATGCAATAATAATTTCTTGACAATTGAAAGCAAGACTACCACCCTCAATTATGCTCGCTCCTCAATGTGCCCGGAGGACGTAGATGAGAGAAGTCAAGAAGTTCTGGGCAACATCTACAAAATATCAAATTACATGGCTCATTCTTAAATTGAAAAACCACAAGTGTCTTCTACAGTGCAATGATGCAAGAATTGTCCACCACAGTTCAATTTACACAAAACTCCTTTTTTATTCTAACAAGTACACAGCTGGTGTACCAAAATTACCGGAAACTTTGTTAATGTGCAAGGGTATTTCAGTTATTCAACCTTAAAGCTGTCTGAAAACTAGTGATTCAGACACAAAATTAGACAAGGTCTAGGGGCTTATCGGTAAATTCCGCCAACCAAAGCGCCATGATATCTGCACTAGCAATTCGCAATCCACCAAAAGCTACAGAGACATATATATCTATATTTTTTTTTATCAAGTCTCAAAAAATAAATAAAATAATTTTCTATTTTGGGATTTCAGGTATCTATCAATCTTTCATATATTATGCTTTTTTTTTCTTTAAATTTTTGAGTTTGGTTTTATTCAATTAAATTTGAACAAGTATTTATTTTGAATTTCTTTCTAAATTTAGAGGTTCTATTTCCATTCCTGCACTGATAGATTCTTCATTGCTCTTTTTATTACAAAAGAGTTTGCGACTTTACAACTCCTTTGTTCGGGGTTCTATTAATGAATTGATTTTGTATACTGAAAGCAAAGTTTTTCGCGCTGATGAATTTCTTATTTTTATTTTCTGGGTTGGATTTTTAGAGGCAAAGAGGAGCTAAAGCAGTGTGTAAGGATCCAGACATTATTGTTTAACAGTTGTTTAAAATTCAAAAACATGTCTCAAACCAACTGGGAAGCTGATAAAATGTAAGTTCTTTATAGAAATATAGTTGAAGATTCTCTTTTCATTGCTAAAAGTTCACGTTTTTCTGTTTAATGCCGTTTTCTGTCACGTTTCTGCTCTTGATTGGGGTTTTTGGGATGTGGGTTTTTCTGGTTTTTGTTTCTTATGGCTGTTCTGGACAAAAGTTTCGTTCTTTGAAGCTGTATTATGTTACTTACATGTACATTACTAGTATTCTAGGGTTTGTGTTTCTCTTACTGGTTAGTTGTTGTCAATATTTTTTTTATTTTAGAAATTGATTTTGAACTGTATTTAGGGTGTAAGCACTTTTTGTATAACTATATTCATATCCTATGTGAAAAGATGGGATTTTATGTAGTTTTGAGTTTTAGTCACCGGGGTTGCTGGTTTACTTGCTATTTGGTTTAAGATTCGGGAATCTTGTATCTGTGGTCTGGAGTCTGTCCATTTATACACTTTTCTTCACAAGATTCGGGTGATTAGTTTGGATTTGTACTTATTATTTTGTTCGCAGCTGTTAGGGTTGGTGAAGCCTACTTTTTTTTTTCCTTTGATATGAATGAAATCGAGCAGCTTTTTGGATAAATGACAGGTTAGATGTGTATATCCATGATTATTTGGTAAAAAGAGACTTGAAGGCTTCTGCTCAGGCTTTTCAAGCTGAAGGAAAAGTGTCATCTGATCCTGTAGGTAAGTGTTTTTGGATTTATGATTCTGGGCAAGAGAAAACCTTTATGCTGGCTTTGGTTGTTATTTTTTTTTAATATAATTCTATTTCTAATTTCTTAAGTGGTTTTGATTTTTTACTGTGGTTGTCCAGCTATTGATGCACCGGGAGGCTTTCTCTTTGAATGGTGGTCGGTGTTCTGGGATATATTCATTGCTAGGACCAATGAAAAGCACTCAGAGGTTGCTGCGTCTTACATTGAGGTTGGTTTTTAGGTTCTTCTGCTGCATCTCATTAATTTCATGAGGTTTGTTTGTATCGATGATTGCTAGAGAGAAAAGGATAGTAGTGATTACCACGAGGCATTAAAGTGGTAAATCGATTACATCTTTTCTTTGAATATCTTATTGTTGCCTGCAAAACTATTTTCAGAATTTCTTAGATTTTTGGTGGAAAATATTAATTGATACCTGGGTGAGGCTTCTCCTCTGTGTGCAGTGAACCTTGTTCTTGAAAACAAGATTAGATTCCTCCCCTGGATAGTATGATAAATTTTTGTAGCATTCCAAATATGCTGAGATTCCAAAAAGTGTTAACAGTATCTTGACTAGCTGTGGATTCTGTAGTTGAATGAGCTGCTCATTGTAAGTGTAGTGGCTTAGCTTCAGCCAGTTTCTGGTCCAGGGGTGGTTGTTTGTGAATTTGTGAAATAGTCATTCACATGTATACTCGATTAAACCCTCAACTGAATTATCCATTTGGTGCTATTGGAACATGGTACTTGAAGGCTTAAGCCTGCAAATTTCATAGAAGTATTAACTTTTGATTCTCATTGGAAAATTGTGACATGTTGGAACTTCAGACCCAGTTGATTAAAGCAAGGGAACAGCAGCAGCAAGGTCAGCAACCACAGCATCAGCAGCAGCAGCAGCAACAACAACAGCAGCATCAGCAGCAGCAAATGCAGCAGCTCCTATTGCAGAGGCATGCTCATCAGCAGCAACAACAGCAACAGCAGCAGCAGCAGCAGCACCACCACCAGCAGCAGCAGCAGCACCAGCAACAGCAGCAGCAGCATCACCAGCAACAGCAGCACCACCTTCAACAGCAACAGCAGCATCAGCAGCAGCAACAGCAGCTTCAGCATCAGCATCAGCAGCAGCAACAGCAGCAGAGAAGGGATGGTGCCCACCTTCTGAATGGCACTACAAATGGGCTTGTGGGAAATGATTCTCTCATGCGCCAAAGTGCAGCAACTGCTAATGCAATGGCTACTAAGATGTACGAGGAAAAATTAAAATTACCAATGGAGAGGGATTCTTTGGCAGATGCTGCAATGCAGGTAGGTGAATGGCCTTTTCTTTCTTTCTCTTCTTAATTTTCTTAAGTTTGATTTTATGAGTGGTGCATTGACTGGCACTTTTCAAAACTTGACTTCGTTATTCTACTATCTTTGAAACTTTTTACAGCAAAGATTTGGTGAGAATGTAGGGCATCTTTTGGATCCAAATCATGCCTCGCTTTTGAAATCTGCTGCTGCAGCGACTGGCCAGCCTTCAGAGTGCTTTCCGCTTCCTTCACCTTTATTGCTTAATCATATATCTGAACTTTTGGATAATCAAAAACTAAAACTATATATGGTTTTCATGCAGCATTTAATATGAAATACACAGATCTCATATCAATTGCAAATTCTCATTAGTTGTTCTGTTTCTTTTGAAAAGTTTATGTGGATTTGCAACTCTAAATGTTAAACAATCTCGGCTATTAAAAATGTCTGAATAAGCACTCAATGATTCTGCACTGTAGTTGTTAGCTCCTAAAAGTGATGTAGAAAACATTTTGATGTTGTAAAATATAATTTTAGGCAAGTGTTGCATGGTGCTGCTGGTGCAATGTCCCCGCAGGTTCGAAATCAGCAATTGCCAGGGTCCACACCGGTATGGGTTCCATAGGGTTTTGTCATCATTTTGGATTTTCTTTCTATTGTTCAATTGTTCTAAATTGTGTCTGGTATGGAATCAGGACATAAAGAGCGAGATCAATCCAGTGCTGAATCCTAGAGCTGCTGGTCCAGAAGGATCATTGATAGGAATTCATGGTATGCTTTGTTCATGGCTTTTTCCTGTTCAAGCCATCATGATTGATTCATCCTTATTTTTGAGAAGCAAATAGCACTCTAATGCACTTATGAGACCATTGGATCTTTAATCTAGAGCCTTCATCTTTCTAATTGAGAGTAAACTGTGCCTCATTAAATCTTGTGGTTTGGAGATGCTTGTGGCTAACATATAGATACTTGCTTTTCAGGATCAAATCAAGGTGGTAATAATTTGACTTTAAAAGGATGGCCACTAACTGTAAGTATTCTCTGTTTCAATTGTTCCTGAAAATCCTACTCTCTACATATTATGATGTAATTTTGTATGTGCAATTGTAAGTAACATGCTTACTGTTAATGTGTGTGCATGTTTGACCACCTGCTGTTTAACCATCTTGCTTCCTCATCAGGGATTGGATCAACTTCGTACAGGGCTACTTCAGCACCAAAAGCCTTTTATACAGGCTCCTCAGCCCTTTCATCAGCTTCAGATGTTAACACCACAACACCAGCAACAGCTTATGCTGGCACAACAAAATTTGACATCACCAGCTGCTAGTGATGAAAATAGAAGGCCGAGAATGTTTTTCAGTAACCGGAATATGGGTCCTGGAAAGGATGGCCTTACAAATTCTGTTGGTGATGTTGTTCCAAATGCTGGATCTCCTTTGCAAACTGCTGGCCCACTTTTGCATCGAGATCCAGAGATGATGATGAAGGTCCAATGGTTCTGCGAATTTACTTTAATCTGTAATTAAGTTTATTTTTTATGTCTTTCTTAGATGCTATTGCTTTCTCATAAATTTAATATTCTGGAAGAAACTTCCTTTCATATGTAGTTAAAAATGGCCAAGTTACAGCAGCAGCAGAACAGCAATCCGCAGCAGCAGCAGCAGCAGCAGCAGCTTCAGCAGCATGTGCTTTCAAATCAGCAATCACAGAGTTCAAGTCACAGTCTTCACCCGCAAGAGAAGATGGGGGGTGCTGCCAGTGTCAATGTCGATGGTAGCATGTCCAACTCTTTTCGAGGAAATGATCAGGTCTGCTCTTTTAGGTCACCTCTAAATTATCCTAATTGATAATATTAATCTGAATACCTCCAAACCTCTAATACACCTCAATAACTGATGCTCTGGCCCCATGACATTCTTTTGATGGTTATTATGTTTCCTTGATTCTTTAAACCAGCCACTAACATTTCTAGATGCATTTGTTAAAACTACTTTGATTATATTTTAGATCTCAATTACTTCAAACTTTTTACTGAATACTAATTACGTGTGACACCTTAACATGCAAACATTTGTTTCTATATTCTCTAGTCTTCCACCCCTTGGACAAAAGTTGCATAAGACAACAAATATAGTTTGGTTAATGGGGTGCCAAGTTGACCGCAATTGCAGTTCCATTTATTTATTGGAGACCAATTATACCCTCTCCATGACAGTAGTTCTGAACTAAGCTTTTTGACTTCTCCCTGTAACTGGGTTGGTTAACTTTCCTGTCTTGAATTTTGCTACTTCACTGGTCTTAACACAGAGATTATGTTGCCTTCTCGAGATGTTGCACAATAGTTTGTTCATTATAGAAGTAGCATGCCAATCTGTGCAGGTTCCTAACACAGTTTTTCTTGTTGCATCATAAGGTTTCAAAAAACCAGAGTGGGAGAAAGAGAAAACAGCCAGTGTCATCTTCAGGTCCTGCCAATAGCTCAGGAACTGCAAATACAGCAGGACCCTCCCCAAGTTCAGCTCCTTCAACACCTTCTACCCACACACCTGGAGATGTGATCTCAATGCCTGCTTTGCCCCATGGTGGTGGTTCTTCTAAGCCTTTTATGTTCGGGGCAGATGGTACGGGCACCCTTACATCACCATCAAATCAGTTGGTAAGCAAACTTTTCATCCTTTTTTTGGTAAAGTAATTGAAAATTCCTTGCTTGAATTCTCATCGGCATTCCATTTTGGCAGTGGGATGACAAAGATCTTGAATTGCAGGCTGATATGGATCGTTTTGTAGAGGATGGATCTCTTGAGGACAATGTTGATTCTTTTTTATCCCATGATGATAATGACCCTAGAGATGTGGTTCCTCGAATGGATGTTAGCAAAGGTGTTTAAATGAGGGCCTGATTTTTCCGTAGATTAGATTTTCTCGAACTTCGGTTCCAGAATCTTGTCTATTTGTCAACATTGTGTAGATACATTTCTGAAATATGATGCAATAATGTATGAAGCGGATTATTCATAGATATTTGAACTATCACTGGTTATCGTTAATGATATGCCTCATTCCTTTGCTTTTTTCTTGAATTGACAAATATGTAAAATGTAATGACATGCCAAACATGTTATAAAATTTGTCTTTTTATGCAATATGATTTACTCTGAGTGTAGAATTTGCATGTGACTTCAGGATTCACATTTACTGAAGTAAATTCTGTTAGAGCAAGTGGAAGTAAAGTAGTCTGTTGTCATTTCTCATCAGACGGGAAATTGCTTGCTAGTGGCGGCCATGATAAAAAGGTAAGTCTCAAAATGACTGGCATTATAATCCTAACTCTGGGTAAATTAAACCTTTTGGAAGGTCTCTCATAAAGAATATATATAAAACAAAAACCTTTTTGAAGGCTGAGAACTACAAATCTATGGGAGAATTTGATGCCAAATTAGTTATCAAGCGAACATCTCAAATGCTTGTTTGAAATTCTGATTTGCCTGCCCTAAAGTGGAATTCAATACCTTTTGTATTATAGACTAGAGAAACAGGAAGATGGGCATTCTTTTGATTGTTTTATACCGACCTAAATTACATTGTTAATTGTTTGTCTGATGGTTTATGATACAGGCTGTATTGTGGTACACAGAAAATTTAAAGCTAAAAACTACCCTTGAAGAACATTCATCCCAGATTACTGATGTCCGTTTCAGCCCAAGCATGCCACGTCTTGCTACTTCTTCATATGACAAAACTGTTAGGGTTTGGGATGCTGACAATGTTAGTATGATATTCTTTCTTAGTGACTCACAATTCCTTGCAGCTAATTCATACTTTTCTTTTTCCAGAGTGTTTTAGTTCTGAGCAACTTCTTTTGCAACGTGAACGTAAATAAACTGATGCTTTCAATTTAATGAAGATTTGTTTGAATAAGTAATTTTCATACTGGTGGATCCATAGTATGCTAATTCATAATGGTTATAGGGTATTTTTCTCAAATTGAGGATATGAATTGTTGAATCCTTGTGCTGCTGCATTATCATATATATATATATCTTTTTATAAAAATAACAACGGTTTTTGCAGCAAAATTTCTCACTCCGCACTTTTACTGGACATTCTTCCAATGTAATGTCACTAGACTTCCACCCAAATAATGATGATCTTATATGCTCTTGTGATGGGAGTGGTGAAATAAGATACTGGAGTATTAACAATGGTAGCTGTGCAAGGATATTCAAGGTAGATCTTGTAGACCAGTTTATGATAGCAGAGATTTAGTGGATTTGTTTTGGTGGTTTTTTTAGTTCTGTGGTTTGTGATGAATGGTAGCTGTTTAAATTAGGGTGGTATGGCCCAGATGAGATTTCAACCCCGTACAGGGAAGTATCTTGCTGCTGTTGTTGAGAATGCGGTGTCTATACTGGATGCTGAGACACAAGTTTGTCGGCATTCGTTACAGGTTAGTTAGATGTTTCCTTTCACTATATACAGGAACCTGGATCTGATGCCAGTTTTTTTTTTTTTTTTTTGGTATATCACCTTTTTATGGGTATTTATGCAGCTGTTAATTTGAATGCCAAGTATTCTTAAAACATGATTGAACATAGAACACCGCATTTGGCTACCAAAATTAATGCTCTAATATACTTTAATATTTGACATTTGTTGTGAATATCATGTTAAAATATATCTACGCGTCCTATTTTGTATTGCATTCAAATTTTGAAAACAGTACAAGCCAAGATGCACAGAAGGTTGAAGTAATATTTAACTGTACTGTTTTGGTGTTCATAGATATAGGTGCCAACTGGAGTCAATCTTGTTTATTTAGTTGTCACACTGCAGATTTAGTTGCCTCACTCATGGTGACAGAAGTGGCATGCTTTTCTTGGGTAAATGTTTTGATGTTCATAAATATAGGCGCCGACTGGAGTCAATCTTGTGTACACACCGATATAGTTTATTTGCTGTAGTCATTTGGCAGATTTAGTTGCCTGACACTAATGGTGACAGAATTCCATACTTTTCTTGTGTGACATGCATATATTTTGTTCACGGTGATATTCATATTTTAATTTGCCTTCATATTTCACTTAAACTGTTCCAGATTTGGTGTCTACTGAACTCACGAATGTTTTGTGCCTTTCCAGTTTTTCTATTCTCCTTGCATTGTAGCTGATCTTTGGATATTTCTAACTGCAGGGACATACTAAAGCAATCCATTCTGTTTGTTGGGATCCTTCTGGTGACTATTTAGCATCTGTCAGTGAGGACTCTGTCAGAGTTTGGACGCTTGGATCAGGAAGCGAGGGCGAATGTGTTCATGAGTTGAGTGGTAATGGCAACAAATTCCAATCCTGTGTTTTTCACCCAACATACCCTTCATTGCTAGTCATTGGCTGTTACCAGGCAAGTAATTTTGCTTTGTCCTGTCTACTTTGCAATTACAGATGTACAATAATGATGCCAAAAAAAAAACTTATGGGGGTGCTCTCCACAAACGTTATTTAAAACCCTCTTCACCACCACTTTATGGGGCTGTTCTCCACCATGAATATTGCCCATGTTGGATCCTAGTCAAAGGTCACCAGTTTTTAAACTATGAAAACAATTTCTTAATATTTGGTGGCAAAATGTTTTTAGGAAGTCCGGGAAAAAAACTATTGTGCCCTGTTTATTTCCATTCCCATCATCACTCTGCCTTTTCTTGCCAAGTTTTGTTTACCCCTCTTGTTTCCCTTCGTTGAGTTGGGAGGGGTCATTCACACTTGGACACTCGGTTCAATGCATATCTTTTTTCGGTACCTGCACTGTATTTTGTTGGGGCTCTCTGATAAGCATCTGTTGCATTTACTGCAGTCTTTGGAGCTTTGGAACATGAGTGAGAACAAGACAATGACTCTACCAGCCCATGAGGGTCATATTGCTGCATTGGCTGTATCAACTGTCACAGGGTTGGTCGCATCTGCCAGTCATGATAAGTTTGTCAAACTGTGGAAATGATATATGATTGTTTCTCAGTGTTGTTCAAGTGCTTTTAGCTTGTTTATTTTGGTTGCTCGATCTCCCTATTTTGTTGTTATATTTTATATTTCAGGTCACCATATCCCCAGAAACCAAACCTTGTATTTTGCTGTATTGGTTACATGGCCACTTACGTAACTGAAAAAAGTCAATGATCAAGCATCCTGGAATCTTTGTACTCTACTAGGAAGCAAATGGTTTATGTTCATAGTTTTCCGTAGAGCCGTCTTTTCTCGTTCAAAGTTGCTTCCGCTGGACCAATTCCAATTCATTTCTGCCACACTTTGTAAAAGGGTAATTCTCTTCCTTGATAAAATTGCTTCATGCCCTGTTCATGTCTCTCTGATTTCCACATTTTATGTTTGATTTGATAACGGACGAAATTTGTGGGAGATTTCAATGTTCGAATTTTGCAAAAGCTTCCAAATCATTCGCAGCCAAAACCTCAGCAATCATCTAGCTAGTTGACTGAAATGTCTCAAGGTGTCTAAAAGAGGGCCCGATGCTGAAATCCACATGTCCATGAGAGGATATGGAGAACGAGGTGGGGAATGTATGTGTTGTATTTTGGTGCGCATCACCTGGAAAGTAGGGACCAAAAGCGATCATTCAGCTTTTGGGGGAGAGGGCACAGGAAGTGCCAGTGTAAGCATACACTCCTGGGGTGCAGGGCCTCCGGATCTCATCATTAAGCAGCAAAATCTTGCACTCCATTATTGGGTCAAAAGTTATGTCCTCCCAAGACTAGTTGCAATCAAAAACCAACATCCTGATAATATATACAATATGGCTTGATGTGGTTTGGCTAGTGGAAACAGTAAGAAAGGTCACAGGCATAATGTTGAAGCTTGTTTTCTAGCTAAATTCGTAGAATAGGGTCATTGCTCACCCCCACCCCCACTCCGACCGCTTTACCCGCCGTGCAGCCGGTCTACGGCATCGCTCCCACCTAAATTCTCTTGTTTTAACATGCTTTTGCATGTCGAGCCCATGTCTTTTCCCGTCATCTCCCATTCGTAGTCTCCCCCCTGAATTTAAACCCGATGTGATAATATCAACAATACGAAGCAAATTGCACTTGAGGTCCTGGCCAGGGAACGTTCCCTTCAGTTACGCCTGAGTTTGAGTTTCTTCATGAATGCCTGTTACCTGCGGTGTTTTATTGGTTATTGAGCTTGTAGGGTATTTAGTGAACCTAAAAATTAGTTATAAAATATGCAAGTTAACTTAAACATCCCAATTATAAAAAAGAAAACAATACGGAACAAACTTCTTGTACTGATGCATACACTTCCTGTATAAAACTGCTCTCCTTTGCGTCAGTGTACAAGTAATCATAGCGATTATACGGGAGAAACTAGGTCAGAACAGAATCAAGTTTGTGTTTATGCAAAAGATTACTTGTATGATATGATCTCTGACAAGAACATAGTCCACCTTTGACCTCACATGGATGAAATCTTAACAAACTCAATCCAGTTGACGAGAATAAAAGTTGGTTTTTCTTATCTTCCTATTGCGTCAAGATGCAAGGAAACCCAGTTGCTGATCGAAAAAAAAAGACCAAGGAATATTAATAGCTGCAAGTGCGAGATTACCTAATCATTGCCTAATTTGGAAGTTGATGGTGTTGTCCATTTGGATACGTTTCGTAGTCAGTTCCTATATTCTCCCTTCTCCATTCTTAAGTATTTCATTTTCCCAGTAGCCTGACGTAACTTCTCTTTTTCTTTGATTGCACAATTTTTTCAACCTAATCTTTTGTCAGAAGTAAAATCTGTATGAATCTTATGAATAAACCAGAACAAAAAGTAGTAGTGGTTAGTGTCAGCATATACAAGACATGAGAATGCAAAAAAAATTTAAAATATTTTTCGTTTCTTAATATTAATATATTAAAATTATCAAAACACTTAAAAATTAATTTAAAATAATAAAAATGTTTTATAATAAAAAAATATATTTAACCTCGCTCGTAATTGACATAAAAAGCCTTAATTAAATGCATTAGTTTCTTTTTATTTTTCTTCAAGACAACAAGGACATGACTCGAAATGATCTTGATAGTTTTATATTTTCGAAAATTATTTATAATAAATGTAAAATTAATCATTTTTTTTTAATCTAGTCTGCTTTATGCAAATTCAATGAAATTTCAGGATTTAAAAATTACTTTAAATTAATCTTGAATGAATGATGCTCCATTAAATCTTATTGGTTCTACAAATTCAATGAAATATCAAGAATTAACTTTAAATGCACTAGAGGTTTTGGTCTCGCCTAAATTCAATGCTCTCTATGCCCGTCACCCCGCAATGATTTATTTGTTTATTGGGCTTACAAGGTGTTCAGTGGACCTGAAAATTAGTCATAGCGCGCGTAAGCTAACCCGAATACTCTAGTTATAAAAAAAATTAACTTTAAATTAATTAATCTAAGATGATACAATTTCTGGCAACTTTCTTATCTTGCTTTTGATATGAAATTCTATACTTTATACTCATCTTTTATTTAATATTTCTTCATGTTTTTTTTTATTATTTGCAAATGGATTTAATTGTTTCCACTAAAAAACTTCCCCTTTCAATTATTTTCTTCCTGCATCGCCTGCAGAGGGCGAGAGAGCTCATTGGTGCATGATGAGAAAGAAAAAAAAAACACAAAGTAGGAGAGCTTTCATACAATCAATGTCTTTGGTTGGGCAATCCAGATAGTGACTGAACCCTAAATCTTTATCTCCAATTCATGTCAGCTATGCTGCCATCATGTGACAACAATGTCAGTTAGGGATGATGGGGTTGTGTGGGGGATGTTCTAAGAATGGAAAAACCCCACCCTATACGATACATCACTGATAAAATCCTATCCTGCACCAGAACTCTGACCTTGTGATCTGAGCTATCGATTTCATGATACAATAAAGCAATTGGTGAAGCAAAACAAAACATTGCCAACTTCTGACGAGAAATTTATCGCTAGGCATGCATGATCTACCATGTGAGCCAAATTATTTAATGGAATCCCTCTCTAATTATGAATATATCTCATACATGCGCAGACGCACAGCTACAGCCTGTTATAAAGCTGCATCAGCATACATATAGGGGGCTAAAACTGGGTTCACTTGACAAGGAATTAAGGAATATCTTGAGTGAAAAAGAGGGACCAGGTTCATTTTTCTTCCCCTCGAATTTTCTTTCCTTGGGCAGGAGAGAATGGTTGCCACACAAGTAGATGAAAGATGCAGCCATCACTTTGGTCCAAAAGGAAAGAGACAAGTTGCAGTCACCCTTTCTTTCTTGTAAGAAATCAAATCCTTATAATGTCAATTAATTACTTTGACTCAAACATCTTCTTAATTAGGTTACTTGTACAACAATATTTTGTTTTGTATGCGAGGAAATACCATCTCTAGTCATGATCTGCAGATCCAGAAAGTTAGAAAAATCCTGATTATCCCATGTTTTTATAAAATACACATGTCTTGATTTGAATTTAAGAATACAAAACTCAATCCTTTATCATCACGTCACAATTCTTGAGATTATGTACAACAACATGAGAGATCTTTTGCTCATCCAAAACACCTACTATATATTTCCCTATAAATAGTGTGGGGAATTGCATATACAGGAAGGCTGAACTGACTTGTGAAATGGGAACCAATTGAATCCCATATATAGGAAAGCGACTCGGATATAGCCTATAATGTACCATGTGCCTTGCCAAGCCGTTTCAATCATCACAATTCTTGATGTATCGTTTTTGTATGCCCCATCTAGGGTTACTTGTCTTTTCAGGTTTGCGGGTTACAACGCTACAAAACTTCATATCCGGCCTTTAGTTTGAATTTAACCAACCATAATTTAGGCTCTCTCCATCTCCACAACCTCGAGTTCGAGTTTACTGCTAAGAGTATAACGGATTGATAAAGGGTATGAGATCTGCATCGTAAATTTTGAATTCGAGTCAAAATATACTTGTTTTACTCGATTAACTGGATCACAAAAAATATCTAAAGAAAGATCAGATTTCCTGAATTAAAAGAAAAAAACACATATATTATCAACGTCATGGCGAAGTTGGATGCCTTCAATAAAACCACAGGAGACATCTCTGGGCAACTAAAATGCATGTGAGCGCTACCTTTTCAACAGACCAACATTCTGGATATAGCCACTCATTTTTGTTAAGATATAAACGCATTCCAGGAACATTTTGGCTGTTCATGGCGGTCTTGTAACTCATCTATGAATTGAGTGTAGAGCTCAATACATTCATTGAATACTGATTTTCATTCTTACAGATAGATCATGAGTGGCACTCAATTTAATTTGTTATTTATTACGAATAAAAACCTTGCATTTTCATCTTGCACCGAATCATCAAATCATTGGATATATATACAGAAAGTGGATTGGTCAGTGAATCTCATACAAAATCCGCGCACCTAATTAAACTTTGCTGAAATCTTGGGAACATTTGGGATGATATCTTTTTGAGTACTTGATATGATCGATCGTTCACTATCTTCAGGCCATGCATGGTGGAAACAAAAATGGGAGAGATTTGTAAGCATCATCGACAATACAAGGATCGGCATGGTGGCCCCCTTGTAATTCCTTAAAACAAGTCCTTGAAACGGACTGAGAGGAGAGCAATTAAACTCGATATTATCCTCGACTATAATAGAACATGTTTGCATTTGCAAAAATGGCAAAATGCATGCATTGATGGTAAGTAACATCATTCACTACCCTAACATAACTAATAAATGCATAAATGTTCTGCCTCTCTCTGCCTAGAAAATCATTTTAGTATGCCAGGAGCTCCCACAAATTCAACAGTCCAATAATTACAACCTGTTAGAGCCGAGCTCTCTTATTTATTATATATTTTTTTTTATAGATTTTGATGAGTTTGAAAAGAAGAATTCAGTATGTAGTTTAAGTTAAGATCCGGTGGCTATTTAAAGAATGTAATTAAAATTGTTTTTTAAAATATTTTTAGTTTATAAATATGTCAAGATGATTTTTTTTTAAATCAATTTTTATATTGGCAAATGAAAGTGATTTAAAATCATTGATTTTTTTAATTTAAGATAAAAAATACAAATATTTTTTTAATTTATTTTAAAAATATTTTTGAAACGCAGTGTTAAATAACTTGTAAATAATTAATAATTTTATTATGCATATTATTTTTTAAATATTCTAATTTTACAATCTTTTCCTCTAAGAAGACAACACACTAATATTTCTTGTCTACTTGATTATAATTAAAACTAGGATATATATCTCAACAAATCAATTACCATACCTAAATGGAACCAAAAAAATGGAGAGACAATCACACATGGAACAGCCGAAACTATTGGCTACAGAGGAAGCAAGGACTGAAAGCAACATGGTGGGTGCCCAGATCACTTCTTCAAAAGTAAAACCAAATTAAATTTTGGACATATGTGAGCTAGCTCTCCTATTTAATGAGACATGCCTCTCTAGCTAAGAGCACCTGTACTCCAGCAAACACCATATCGAGAGGATTGGGAGTGAGAACGAGAGGGTTGGGAGTGAGATGGCAGCTAAGGTAGAAATCCCATTTCTTGATATCTCTGTGGAAGCTTTGGAAGGCTTAGAAACTAAGAGTGAGAAGTGGAAAGAACTGTGTAACCAAGTGAGAGAGGCATGTGAGACTCACGGGATCTTCTTTTTGGTTTATGATAAGATTCCTACGAGCCTACGTGAAGAAATGTTCGTTGCCCTGAAAACACTGTTTGATCTTCCTGAGGAGACGAAGAACAAGCACGTCAATCCTAAGCCGTACCGAAGCTACTTAGGTAAGTGTCCTGTGATTCCATTCCACGAGAGCTTTGGTGTTGACGAAGCTCCAACTCTTGATGCTTCTCAAGCTTTTACAAACCTCATGTGGCCAGAAGGGAACCCAAGTTTCTGGTAAGTCTACTCCCCATAATCTTTCCTAATGTTTTTTCTCTCGTTTTCATGTTAATTTAGCTACAGTTATTTGATATTGTTCGCGCTGAAGATACTGGTTTAGTGATCTGATCTTCGTTATAAATCATGACCAATTCTAGCCGTAAAAAACTGAATTAATGTAACGCACATAAGTAAAGGTTATGGCTTAATTTATAGCATGCAAGTAGAGCTTATCATGTCTATGATTTTTTGCTTAATTATTAGATAATCTGCCATCACTAAACGATCATTTTCTCAATAATTTTACCTTTTAATTCCTTGAACCTTATCACGACACACACTGAAAAGAAATTGCCCCACTTCTTCCATTAATTTATTGCAAACCCACCTTTCAGATAATTAATTTCCTTTCCTGGTCGGGATTTCCAGCTGTTGTTGTTCTTATGACCTCTATACAGGTCTCACTGTCATGGCCAAAGACCCCAAGTCACCATCAATAATGGGAAAAAAATGAGAAAATAATTATAACAATATAAAAAAAAACCCTTTTTAGCTTGAAAATTAATCCTCAAATTCTTTTTTCCTCAATAGTTTAATTTCTTTATATATTATGTTATGAATTTAAAACGACCAAAAAGCATACTATCTCAGTAATTCTTTTTACGTAGTTTTATTCATCAATTAATTTTTTTTTTCTGCACAAGATACTCTAGACAGCTATCATAGTATTTGATGGTATCTTACAGTGGCCAGTTGAAGCTACGGGTTGGTGTTTTTTTTAGCTCTGGTCACATCAGTAGCAACACTTACGCATGATGATGTAGCTACCAAACAGACTTGCTAGCTGCCAATGAACAATTTATGAGGGGCTTATCCTTTGAAACAGATTGAATTTATTACAATGCCAGCTTTAAAATGATTGTTCTTGTTTCAAAACTCATTCACATGTCCTGGCAGGAAAAAATAAATTTTTTCAGCACCTGAGAGGCAGAGTCAGCTTTTCTATGGCTGTTGGCAGGTGCATTAAATTCCATTTGGTCTTTCAATATCAGTTGGTGTAGTGAAGCCAAAATCCGGAATTTAATTTCACATTATCCCAATTGGATAATTCTATTTTCATCAGCACCTATATTTTAATAAGAGGGTGCTTGGAAGCATTCTAAAAGTTTTTTCTTTTTAAGAAATTTGGTTTTTATTTTCGTTGGATATGATAATATTAAAAATATTATTTTAATACATTTTAAATAAAAAATATTTTAGAAAGTAACATTAACTATATTCTTAGACACCCTCTAAATCTATGATTATGACCTATATGGTATTATAGGATAATGGCTATGAAATCTTTATGTTACTTTTAAAGGGATTTCTTTTATTTATTTTTTAATAAAAACATATGCTTCTGAATTGTGATGATTTAACATGTAGCCTGACTCTCTTGCTAAATTGGATGTCCATTGATCTAGTTGTATAAACTGATTGATCATTTTGTATAAAAAAATAATTTTATAATTTTTTTTTCTTTCAAATATGTTTCATGAGTGCCATTGATATAGTTGAGCTTGCTATAATGGATTATTCTAAGCAATCAAATGTGAGTCTATCATATGCAGATAAGAATTTGCCCTAGATAAGTTATGTTGATGGTCTAGTAAATGTATTTATAAACTAATAAGATAAATTTAGATTTAAAAGGAAGTTTGATCATGCTAGACTTGAATAATAACTCGAAATAACCATAACTTTTTATTTTATAGTTGGATCACACTCAACTTTTTATTGGAGTTTTTAAAAGATATTTTTCTTAGAGTTGCATTGAATCGCTACTTTAACCGTTAGATCATTATATTTCAAAAATACCGCTCTTGAGATCTCGATTCTAATAATTTTATGATTTTTATTGTTATTTTTGGAACTAGTTGAGTGACTTTACTGATTATTAGAAACATATAAATCAGTCAACCGATTAGTCCTATCAAATTCACAGCGAAATCAATTAAAATTTTATAGAGACATCCAAAAGTAACCAAAATATTTTGCTACGATATTAATTCATTATTTGTTTTTATCTCGTGTGCTAATGACCTAATTTATCCTTTTTTTAAGTAATTTTATATGTCATTATTGTTTAAGCCTGTCTAATGAGTCTCGAGTCGCTGGAGACACACACCAACCGATCTTTATTTTGCTCTTCTAAAGGTCAGCACAATTGTTTTTTTATATCTGACACATCTTAAAATCTGCCGCGTGATCCTGTTAGTGTTGACTTTTGGTATTAAACAAAACCAGTTTTCATGAGATTTGACTAATAGAATATGGCTGGCTTCATTTATTATTATTATTATTTCTGTCCCGATTTTGTTTATTTGTTTCTGTGGTGCAGTGAGACCTTCCATGGGATGAGCTCGAAGATGCAAGAACTGAATTTCCTGGTGATGAAAATGATATATGAAAGCTTCGGCATTGAAAAGCTCTATGGCTCTTTCGTCGAGGAAACCAGCAGTATATTTCGGATAATGAAGTACAGAGCTCCTCCTGGTGCTACGGACTCATCGATCGGCCTGGTGGCTCACACCGACAAGAACGCCATCACCATTTTATGCCAAAATGAAGTTCAAGGTCTCGAGATTCAGACCAAGAACGGAGACTGGGCTCAAGCCATGGTTCCTGAGAATGCTTTCACAGCTGTTGTTGGTGATGCACTCAAGGTACGCAAAAAAACCCTCAAGAACTCAATCTCTTTTACGAGTCCTCTTACCAAAAAACTTAAATTTTTAGAAGTGATTTCAGAAAATAATTTATATTATTCTCTAATACATCTCCTTAAATAAAAGTTCATTGAGTTTAAAACTTATATACATCTATATTATTTTGTACTTGATTTTTATTAAATAAAATAAAATAATGAGATTCAAACTCGTTATCGTTGAGATAACAACACTCTAATACCAGAAACCATTTCACTTGAAAACTTAAGTATTTTGACTGAAACCCCATAATCCCCAGGAAAATTTACGCTAATTATGCAGTGATCAATGATGGTGTTGCAGGCATGGAGCAATGGCAGACTTCACGCAGCAAGGCACAGGGTGGTGATAAGCGGGGAAAAAGACAGGTATTCTTGTGGGTTGTTTTCAATGCCGAAGGAGGAAGCAGTCGTCGAGGTGCCGGATGAACTTGTTGACAAAGAGCATCCTCTTCAATACAGGCCATTTAATTATTCAGATTTTATCTCCTACTTTGTCTCCAAACTAAGTGATGATGCGTTGGAGATATATGCTGGCATTTGATTTGTTGGGCTTCTCTTTTATGATTAATACCATGTTGCTAAATTAATGTCTTACTTTTATATATATGTATGTATATGTATATGTATATATATGTATGTATAAATGTGTTTAGAGTTGTGAATGGGCATGCAAATGTTTAAGAAAACTTTGCTTGATCCTATCAAGGCAACTTGTAATTTCCTTTTTAATATACAACTTTTCTTAGTCTCATGGGCTTGGCAATAACATCATGCAAAATATTTTTTAAAAAACTATTTTTTTATTGAGAATACATAAAAAAAAATATTTTTTTTATTTTTTTATTTATTTATAACATATGCATATTAAAAACAATTAAGAAACACCTAAAAAAAATATAAATATAAAACTATTTGAGATAAGAAATAATTTAAAAATCAGTAACTAAAACCAGGACATATTTATTTATTTTTTTCTTCTCTTGACTTGTTAAAAATAAAGAATTTGATAATCTCGATATTATTTAATATTGTAATAACTACCATTTAAATTCGACAGAAACTCAAAAACAAAACCCATTAAGGTGTTTGAAAACTCTCCATTGCATTATTATCATTTAAATTAACACCATTATCAGTAGTTTTTGTTTTGACTGAAATGATCGAAATATTTTATATTAATTAAAAAAAAATAATATAATTTTTATTTTATTTAAAATTTTGATCCATTTTAGAAATTCCTTCTAAATTTCAGCTGAAATATTCTGGTTTTGTTCCGTCTATTCTATTTCGGTTAAATAATATTTTTTTTAAATAATAAATAATTTTATAATATTAATCATATCTCTTAATCTGACCATTAGATTGAGATGAAATTTTACGAAGAGTTTCTTGATATATTTATATATATTATATTAAAAATTCAGAGCAACCAGAGAATGTAACGAGCTTGCAAGATTGACGATGATATTCTTATAATATTATACATGGTCATAATTTTATTAAGAAAAATCAATTTATTGTGTTTTTTTAGATTAAATTGCACAACTCTAAATAATTTTATTTTTGAATTTAAATTATTTTTTTGAATTAATATATTTAACTATATATATAAATAAACATTACATCCCCCAAAAGGCATGCTAAAATATTCCAAAAAACTAAAATATTTTATTTGAATTAAAAAAACAGAATATCGACCAAAAACATAATTTACAACCTTTGCAGCAGCAGCAGCAACCACCGCTTACCATGTATCTGTCAATCTAGTTCAAAGTTCAAACAATCAACACATCACCTTTTCCACTTGAAACTCCATCTCCGATGAAAAACACATTACCTCTTGCCGTTTTCTATTACCACCTCTCCTCCAACTCTGGTTCATCAGCTTAAGCTTATGTTTGTAGGCAAGATAATACCTGGTGGTGTCTGGTGGACTCTTATGAGATTAAAATTAACGAATTTCGCAATAAGAAAGGAGGGGCAATAAGAAAGGAGGGGAACGAAATATATATGCAGTAGAAGGACTTAATTCATCAAAATAGTAAAGGGATCGAATTAGTACAATCACCATAATACAATGATGATACATGTAATTGACCATTCAAAGAAGATAAAATTTTCTTGGCGACGATGACCTGTTTGGCCCTTTCTAAATGGTCAATGGCTGTGACGCATTCTGTCATCTAAAGGAGGAGGAGACAAGTTTCATATATATATATATATATATATATATATATAGACTTGGAACTTGACCGTAGGCCTTATCCTGATTGGACGTGGGTTTTAAACGGACCAATAAGTCTTGGGCCTTCTGAACATATAATTAAGCAACAATAACAGGCTGACGACAATGATAAGGTCACGGGATTTGAAGAAGAGTTACAAAATGCAAGAGCTTCAGTAGAAACACTGACCACCACTTTGGAAAATCTGGTTAGCAATTTATTATTCGAACATATATCCATCTAACTGGGTTTTGTTTTTATGTTGTGGGTTTTCAGTTTTGAGCTGTTAAATTTGGCGGGTTCTTGTTAGAATCAAACTAAAGCTGATGTCTTGAACAATTTAGAGAAATAATCAGTAAAGAAGGTGAGGGTATTCATACTGGGATGCAGAAACTAGGTCCCTCTTCTGTAGTCATTAAAGGTAAAGAAACGCTAAAAGTAAACTGATCCCATTTTGTTTTTTAAGGTGATAATGGTGAATGGTGAGAAAAGCTCTTTCCTTTTTGTGGTTTATATATATATATATATATATATATATATATATATATATAGGATTCGGAATTGCAGGAATTTGTTTTGCAATCTCATTATGATGTGAAACGAACTGACTTGCTAAGTGAAGTTTGTGAATTGGAGGAGAAAATAGCTGCTGGGATGGACAGTGAGTTTATCAAAGGATTTAGATTGTTCATTGAGTGAGTCATTGGAAAAACTGAAAGCGGCAAACAAGTTCTAAAATGTAAGTTGCTCTTTGTGTTGCTGTTTAGTTTGTTTATTCTGTTTGGGAATTTGAATTGATCTGCACTAAAAATTATCACAATAAATACTTTAATCCATGGATGCGAGCAAAATTTAATCCTAAATTATTAAATATCACAATAAATAAACTAAGGTGGCCTTTGATACCGGGGCATCTCAGAAATCCCAATTTTCACTAAAATACTCTGGAAGAACATCACGTTCCCTGGAAGAACAAATTTCGCATTTTTTTTTGTCTTTCTGATATTTCATTCTTGCCTAATTGTCTGAGCAAAAAACACCTTTAAAACTTTTACATGATGGCTGCTTAGTGTTAGAATCCTCTGTCCTTTCAACTTTATCTCAATGCTGCACGTCATTTCTTTTCAACTTTGGCTATGCATGAATATGCTGTGGCACCTCGAAGTCTGGATTGTCTTTTGGCAAAAGAGAAGTTATTTATTAGTGATTTATCAGGTTATTCATGTAGTAAAACTGAACAGGACTTGTTCGGGGGGGGCCTATAGGATTTCATCGCATTTTGTTCTTGCTGCATAGCTTTCCAAGCTGGAACCCAGATGCAGTTGTGATGTAATCGGTGACTTAGCAGCACATATCTTGAGTTTGATATTTGCCATTCGCATGCATAAAGAAATTTCTTCGAGAGCTTTGAGCTCGAGAGATTCTCACCAAGTTTTCGTTCTCTGCTCTTGTAGAACAGTAGCGGCATAGAGCAGCAGCAGTGGGCCCTTCAGCTGAAAGAGTTTGTAGCTTCAGCATCCATCACCTTGCTAAAACTTTACCCTCGTCTCTTTTCTCTTGGCATCGAAGTTAAAACACCCGCTGTCCTATTCGTATGGCAAATTATCCCCACCAGGGCCGCTACCAACCTCTGAGAATTGGCTTATTGAGCGAGTATGCTCCCTACCTAGTCGAGAGACTAGTTTCTCGAAGATGAATGATCTGTTTTTAACTGAATTATTAAACGTAGATAAGGAAATTAATTTGATTTGTCTCGATACACAGAAGCTGACCAGAAAGTATCAATTCATGGTGATATATAAAAAATCATCCCTCCCCCCACCATTAAAGCGAGAAATTGAAGGTGCTAATAGCACATAAAAAAGCAGACAATCGATCGTTAATCTCCAAGCATTCTGTCTACGAGTCTACTCAAGAATGGCATGCTTCATCTTCTATTCCTATGAAAATGGAACTCTTCCTCAAGAAGACAAGCTTATAAGGGACCATAGGAATAATTTTTCACCAAAAGCTTGGACAAAACTCTTGAATGATATGTAGGCATGTCGGTTTGTTACATGGCATGTTAGGTGGTCGTGGACCCGGGCATATTTCCCTCTATAAAACACAAACTTATGAACAATGCTTTCTCTCTCACTTGAAACATGATGGTTGTGGGAAAAACCCACCCATTCATATCAAGCCGATTATAGTTCAAGATTTGTGCAAAATATAGAGTTCTGTGGTTTCAATTATCAGGTGGATTTGATCTCATCTCCTCCTCAAGAAACAGATTTATGAGGTGGGACTTTTCCTTGCTTTTATTCTCTCTCCACCAGTCTATTACACAGCCGATGTGGGATAATAAACATTGCAAATATAATTGTATCAATGAAAAATCAAAACCAAACAATTAAAATGATTCATAGAGGCTCACTACATCTATAATGCCCATGTATTGCATTGGTACGTGGATTGTGGTTTAGACTTTAGAGAGTACAGAATATTCGTAATTGTCATGGGCAACATATGAGAATAAGGTAATAAATCAACTAATCCTTTCATGGAAAAAATCAAGATTTCTTGAATGATTTTTGTAATATAATGGATACGAGCCCATGCTAAACTGACCACAAAGTCTGATGGGAAAAGTACTCAAACAATAGGGCACCAATTTAGCGGATTATCATTCAAGTCCCAATCCTATTTCTCTTTATGCAATCAAATTATGTGATCAAACAGTTAACAAGATAATGCAAATAATCATGCACATCAACACCAAGATTTTTACGTGGAAAACTCAATGCGGGAAAAAATCACGGAATCGTAGTCCATTTAAAACTTCCACTATCAACAATAATGGGTTCACAATATTCTTCCTCAGATTCAACTAAGAGCTACAACATATATCATCAAGAATAACCTATTCTTGGAATACAACAAGATTAAAGAGAACAAAGTTGAGAAAAGGCTCACAATACTGAAAGCCCCGATTTCTGTCAAAAAGACCAACTTCCACAACTCCAATATTCAATCCAACCGTTTAGAATGAAGATTAATGTGTCGAGAAGCTCCTGTCCAAATCTCACTCGATCCAACAGTGAACGAGCTGGAAATCAAAGAAAGTAGATGGACTGTTCAGTTGCCACCACTTTTTTTCTTTCTCCCGGTTCTCTTTTCTCCTTTTGTCTCTTGTTTTGTTCACAAATCCTACTGCACACTTTTGTGATGTGGCAGCCCCTTTTAATTCAAATATGGTGATCCTATCAACACATGGTGCGGGACCACGCAACAAATCTCCCCCACACTCACCATGTGAGGAATTCGCCATACTGGAGATCAACTTGTAAACTTCAATTTAGGAAGCTCTACCAAACCTACTTCCTTTCTGCAAAACTTGAACTTCTCTCTCGGTAAAGGCTTGGTCATCATATCTGACACAATGTTATCAATATGGATCTTCTCAACAACAAACAATTTCATCTCCATAGCATCTCGAATCCATTGATATCTAACTTCAATGTGCTTCGATCGAGAGTGAAAAGTATGATGTTTATTGAGATGAATTGCACTTTGACCGTCACAACGCAACGTAAAATTCTCTTGAACTAGACCAAGTTCATGAAAGAACTTCTTCATCCATGACAACTCTTTTCCCCTTTTACTAAGAGCAATATATTCAACCTTTGTAGTGGATAATGCAACATATTTTTGCAGTCTTGATTGCCATGAGACTGCTCCCCCTGCAAACTTCATCAAATATCCTGATGTGGACTTTCTAGAATCAACATCACCAGCCATATCTACATCAATGTATCCATCCAACACAGGTTTGTTATTGCCAAAACACAAGTTGAAGCTAGAAGTGCCTTTGAGATACCTGAGTATCCATTTCACTGCTGACCAATGTTCTTCACAAGGATTGGAGAGGAACCGATTAACCACACCAACTACATGAGCTATATTCGGCCTTGTGCAAACCATAACATACATCAAGCTACCAAATGCGGATGCATAAGGAACCTTTTTCATCTCATTTCTTTCTTCATCATTTGAAGGATACTGATTAGAACTTAGTTTAAAGTGGCTTGCAAGTGGAGAACAAATTGGTTTGGAGTTGGTCATGTTGAATAGCTCTCCATGAAAAAAAAATCATTTTGGCTCTCCATTTAGTTCTCCCATTGGAGACGTAAAACGAACGAAAACAACTAAAAAATTTAAAATTTAGCTTTGGGTGCTGGGATGTCTCTCCCCGTTGGCCTTGCCCTGAGAGTGAGGGGGTGGCCAAGTGATAAAAAGGGTAGGGTTTCAAGAGGGTTAGGGGGTGGGTGGGTGTGGGGTAATTAATAATAATATTTAGGGAAAAAATAGGGGATAACTAATGATAGTATTTAAGGGGGGGAAATAGGGGGTAATTAATGATAGTAGTTAGGTGGAAAAAATAAGGCGTAATTAATGTTAGTATTTAGGGGGAAAAAATAACGGGTAATTAATGATAATATTTAGGGGGAAAAAGTATAAAAAAATAATTATGCAAAATTGATAAATTACAAATTTTTTATTAGTTAGTTTAATTACATGTTTTAAATTTACTGTTAGATTTATAAGCTGTTTAAATTTTGTGTTTAGACTTGCTTTGCATTTATTCGTATATAAATATTTTTATAAGTTTATTAATACTGTAATGGAATGTATGTTAATTAATTATGTTTGAATTTATTGGTTATTTATTAATGTGTTCATTTTGTTTTAATATTGTGGATCTTTTAATTATAATTAATTTCATTTTTTTTTAATTTAAATATAATTAAAAATAATAATTTTATTGTTAGAGGGTTTTCAAAAATAATTATTTAATTATATAACCTACTCCTATTAATTATATTAAACTATATATAAAATAATTGAATTTTATTTAAAATAAGATTAAAAAATGACTCTCCCAAATGGCTTTTACCATTGTAGAGCACATCAACTCAAAAGCTTTTTATACACTATTCAAATAGTCATTCTTATGATTTGGTTATCTAAAATGGCTCTTGCCATTGGATTTGCCCTTAGCCTATTAGTAACTCTGTTGGTATTTTATAGTTCATCATTAGTTCTATCAATATAAAAAAATTTCATTTTCCAAAGTGTTTTTGTAATTCTATTTATCCAACATGTAAATACAGTAAAACTACAACACAATAATAATAATAATAATAATAATAATTTTATTCATAATAATAAAATCACAACAATAATATTCCTTTAATGCTAACAATAGTTCATTCTAAAGGGAAAAAGTAGAAATATTACATTAAAACTAATTTCATTAAACATTGAAATTTTGCCAATTAATTATAATTGTTTTCTTATTCTTGAATTTCATCATCATCATGACCATCATAATTTTTTTCATTGAATTCAGTTTGTTTATTGGTACTCAATATATCATTTAACGCCTCACAAAGAACATCAATAAAAATACTTTTATCTACATAAAATATGAATTTTGTTTAAGTTGTTAGACAAAGTAATTTGATATACATTAACTAACTCATAAACTTGAAAGAGTGATTCCTGATGGGTTTTTTTAGGGCTGTTTAACACTATATTTTAAAAATATTTTTGAATTTTTTTTTAAAATAATTTATTTTTATTTTTACTTTTACTTTATACTAAAATTTTTTTGGTATTTTTAGATCATTTTTATGTGTTAATATCAAAAATAATTTTTTAAAAATAAAAAATAATTTTAATATATTTCTGAACAAAAGCCACACTTTTAAATAAAGAATTTATATTAATAAAAGACAATGCAACCTTTCATGTCATTGGATCGTATTTCTTGGCACAAAAGAAATTACATGGAGCCTTTTATTTTTTTCTATCAAGCCATGGAATTTGTCCTGTAAATCAGACACTTGATTTGAAGATTTCCCACTAAAAATGGAAAAGAAACTTGACTATGTCTTCTCCACTTGACGAGTAGCCCTATTTGTGCTCACTGGCAGCTCGATTCCTTGAACCTCGATAAATCGAACTTTCTTGTCTGTCTCCATTACCCCAGATAGCATAAGCTTCTTCACCATGAGCAGCATCATCGCCAATCTCCAGATCCTCATCAGACATCCTTAGTGGCACCACTCGTCGTATCAGAATACATATTATGCTAGTGGTTAACACATTAACAACAACAACAAACAGGATTCCTATAAACTGAACTCCTATCTGTCGAACCCCGGAACCAATTCTGCTTTTGTCATCGAAACCATAAAATAGGCCAATATAGTGCGCAGAGGCCCCGAAGAACAGCCTATTCAGCTTCGGCTCAGCGAAAATGCCTGTGAGGATTCCACCAAGGCTACCAGCAATGGCATGTGTATGAAGAACAGCCATTGTGTCATCAACCTTTTGAAGTAGTTCTGAATTCTTGTGGATAACCATCATGGTTGTCCAAGGAATCGAGCCTGAGCATAACCCCATTATTATTGCTGCCCATCCCTGCACCACCCCTGAATTAATTTGCAAGTTATATGTGTCAGGGATTTGAGTAGTTACGTATTAACTCGATTGCGAGCAAGATTTTTTTTTTTAAATGTGAGTAAACCCACTCTCCGGAAAATGTACATTGTGGACCCAAGTGAGTGAATAAAGCTCCGACTGTCCCAAACTCTTATAAGGGGTCCATTTCTTGACTTAAACTCAAGATCTGTTGTACAGATCACAAGTACTTTGTCATCACGGCACGCCCTTGGAGACACAAGCAATTTTATACATGCTAAGCATGAATTGCAGTTGAGGTTTTGCATTACAGGCACATAAATCGAATTCGGGACCTAAAATTGCAAGATATTTGTGTTGGACTTACCAGCAGCTGGAGTGATACACACCAAACCAGTGATCATGCCTTGAACTGCACCAATAACAGATGCTTTGCGGAAAAATATGATGTCAAGTGCGACCCAAGTAAGCAAGCTAGTAGCAGTACATATATGAGTGTTCAAGACTGCCAAAGAAGCATCAGTGCTTACTACATAAGGATCTCCTCCATTAAATCCTGTCCAGCCCATCCAAAGCAATCCTGCCCCAAATAACATAAGAAGGATGTTGTTCGGAGGAAATCTCTCTCTGTCTTTCGTTAGACGTGGGCCGACCTGCAATACACAGCATGTGGTGAGAAAGTGATCAGTCCATTTAATTACTCAATTAAGTTGATCAAACTTAGATTAATACAATTTTGTAGAATATGGGAAATTAGAGCAGGTTTTACCCAATATGCTGCCGTGTAACCGGCTACGCCTGAAGACAAATGAATCACGTAGCCACCTGAATAATCTATCAGTCCCATCTTGGCGAGAAAACCAGCAGGATACCACACACTAAAAGCTGTGAAAGTATACGAAAACGTTAGCCATAGAGGCACAAACATCATCCAGGCATAGAAATTCATCCGCCCTAACACTGCGCCGGCGATCAAAATTAAAGTAATGGCCGCAAAAACAGATTGGAAATACACCATTGTTGCATTGGGGAACTTTCCAAGAAATGCTTGCTCAAGAAGATAATTTTGGTCAAGAGCAACATTAGCCTCTCCCCAAAATGGTAAAAGCTTAGAGCCAAAAGACATTCGATAGCCCCATGTAACCCAACAAAACAGCACACAAGCAAATGCATAGAGTACCATAAATGCTGAATTCACCGCCCATTTCTTCTTCACACCTCCACCATATAGAATCATTAGACCTGGAATACTTTGTAAGCCAACAAGTGTTGCTGCTGATAGTTGCCATGCATTGTCAGCTTTGTTAAACCACTCTGGACTAGCCTCATCAGGCACTAAATTAGAAGGGAAGGTAGTATCATTGCTCATTTTTGCTATCCCAGCCTTTTTTTTTTCTTTGTGTGTGTGCGCGTGTCAAAAATTGTGAAGACTTCCAGATGGAATGTTGCAAGTTCCTGGTGGGCTTATAACTAGGTGGATAATGATTTTGTTTATAACGATAAGCTGTCTGTATGTTGGATTAGTTCTTGTCATTCCTTTGTCAGTCCTGTTTCCATATCAGCTGCGCATGATTTTAAGATTGTTGGCGAGCAATCCAACCATTCTTAACGACAATTTCGAGATCCATTCATATGCTTTCAGCATTTCTGCTGATGTTTTTGGAAATCACGATGGCATAATATATACATAAATATATAGGAGCATGCTGTCCATGGTTACAGTTGAAGGCATCAGCTAACGTCTACTATGGCAATCGTGGGGAAAAACAAAACCACCTATCGTGACAATCTTTAATAAAATAAGGTGATATATCAAATTCATACAAAAAGTTTTTAGATAATATCTTTATGGAGGACGTTAGCATCATGTTTGATTTTGTCTCGTTTGCTGTTAAACAAAACCACTGTGATGATTGTCAGGAAGCTACTTTGTTTCAAATAATTATTTTCTCTAATAATTTAAATTATTGTATGAGGTTTCAGAATATAATTTATATTATTTTATAATATTCTCAAGTAAAAACTTTTTGGACTTGAAACTTGCATACAAGTCTAAAGAGTTTGAACACTAAAATAGTTTTTGCACTCACTTTCTTATTCTTGTCATTTACAATTTATACATCCAGAGCCTAATTTTAGGCATTGAATACATTATGTAACCGAAGAGAATTTAAGGGGATTTACAATCATACTTAATGAAAAAAATATATGCAGAAAAGGAAAGACAGATTATGAAATTATAGGAGCATAGTGGTGACAACTATGTTTTAGATTATGATTCATTTGTTTCCTTAAGAAAAACTACATTACTTTATGTTTGATTTTTAATAAATAAAATAAGAATAATGAGATTCAAACTCATGACTGCAGAGTCAATAAGACTCTGATACCATATCAAGAAATCATCTCACCTAAAAACTTAAGTTGTTAAGTGAGGTTTAAAAATATAATTTATATTATTTTTTAACAATTTCACAATTAAAGATTCAAGTTTCTTGAGGGATTTTATTTTCAAATTCTGATAAGAGGAATTCTGATTTGAAATTTAAAGGTTATATTCTATCACCCAAGACCCTCATCATTAAAAAAAAAAACGAAATAAAATAACATTATAATAGCTAAGGAAATGAATAATAATTCAAGTAATAATAATACAAGCTGACAATTGTATCTAATAGTTTCGTCCACTGAAAGCATATTCATTTAATAATAATTCTAGTTTATTTGATTATTAACTAATAATAATAATAATAATAACAACAACAATAATAATAAATAATAATAAACGAAGCCCATCTTTAATTATACAATATAGCTCAAGGATCTCAATGACGGGGTGAACCCTTGAAAAAAACCATTATAATGGCCAAGGAAATGAATAATACAAACGAATGGTTTCACAACCAGACATTGTTCAATAGTTGTGTATTTAATAATGTTTTTAATAAAATCTGTATGAATCATGTGTTGGGTTTTAAGATACACTAGTATCCAGAAGAAGAAGAAAATAAGAGTTTCTAGATCATGTTAGACAAATGTCTAATTTTTTAGGGTTTATGCAAATATTACCTTAAATCCAAATATTCTTTATGGATTTGAATAATTGTTTTAAAGATGAATCACTACAAACCACAAGGTAATCTACACAAAACACCAATGAAAAATCCCTTAAACTCTTTTAGAAAAGAATTGTTGTTGTAAATAACGGAATATTAATTTGGCCCTTAAATAGTATTATATATATTATTTTAGGATAGTTTTAAAAATCTATTCAATTAAGTCTCTAATTAATTTTTTTCTAGATCTAGAATTGCAATCCTCTATATTAATTACATTATAGTCCTCAATTTTATTAAATTTTGTTTTCAAGCAAGGCATACTTAAAACTTGGAATTGATATCAAATCAAAGTCATAATATGCAATATATGTTTAAATTAAAACAAAGAAGGGCACTTACTTGTTGAGGCACTTTAAAACAATGAAACTTTTGTTCTTATTAAAGATGAGTAATTTATCTTTAATGATTTTTTCCTTCTCACTTGATGCAACTAGGATGTTTATAATAAGCTTCTCAATATTCAAATAGCATCACCTCATATAATATGAATTTTTCACGTACGTATATCACTATGATTCTAACTAATCACAGTAGTTAATCTAATTAATCAAATTTATTTAATCTAATTACACCAAATACACACATGTATTGCATAAACACGTATACAAATTAATAATAATAAATAAAAACAAAATCCATGTTTAAAAGATATGTATATGAATACAACCAATCAGACAGCTATAAAAATAAATTACAATCTTCAAAATCCCTCCATAGTTAATGACTGGATTCATTGGATTTCAATTTAAAATATACTCCCTAAATTCTAATAAAAGAAAGTGCTTTCTCAAGATTGCTCGCCTTGATATCAACATATTCCCTCACCGATACAGAACGATACAGAGGAATTCTGGCAGAATTCAAGGCCAGAGGAGAGACATGGGAATCAACAGGAGGGTTGTAGAAGTAAGCCAGGGACAACCTTTGTTTTTGGTTCTCTTTTAGTACCACCCGATGAATAACGTTCGGGAACCGAGCATTTGAGAGGATGTGCAAGAAATCACCAACATTTACTACAAGTGATCCATTTGTAGGAGAAACTAAGACCCAGCCAGCTCCATCTTTGAAGATCTGTAAGCCATCTATTGTGCTTTGATACAGTACTGTCAAGAGAGAAGTGTCTGTGTGAGGAGCTAGACCCATGACTCGGCTTGGATCAGGACAGAAAGGATAGGAGTTCAGCTGTAAAGCAGTGCTGGCACCTCCAGATGAAACAACCTTCGATATTTCTTCTTCAGACAAGTCCAGAGACTTGAGAATCAGATGCATTAGGGTTTCGGCTAGCTCCTTCATTTTCTTCTGATAATCTTCAATTACATCACTGTTTATATGTAATATAAACTTGTAAATATATCGGGAAAAACAGGCAGGATATATTAAATCGATTGCTTCTTTTGCTAATTAATTTCCTGACCGTCTTATAATGCTCATCTTCGAAGCTCTAACCATACAAAAAAAAAAAAAAACATTGTGGGGAGCCTTGGCCCGAGTTAAAGTTTTCCTTTTCTTTTTTCTTTTTTCAAAAGAAAAAAGGGTAAAAGCTCAAGTTATTTTTTGAATTAGATTTAGTGATTGTTCGGTAGTGTGGTTGAGGTTGTTTTTTAAAGTATTTTTCATTCAGAAATATAATAAAATAATGGTTTTTTTTAATTTTTTTAAAATATATATAAACACATGAAAATATATAAAATAAAATAATTAATTTAAAATAAAAATAAAAATAAATCATTTTTTTTCAAAAATATTTTTGAAATACAATATCAAACACTATCCTAATAAACTTCTTGTCTTTTTCGGATTGGATTGTTCGAAAAGCTAAAAAAAGGGATGCCCCATTTTTATCTTTCCATGTTCTTTCTAAAAGCACAGAATTCCGCAAAAATGGCTACCAATATTACATGTGGTATCTGGCCATATATATAGATATTTTCTGGGACGTGTCCCATAAAGAAGATAAATATATTTTATATGCTTGGTTTATGCATGGAATATAAGGCTCATTGACTGTAGACCCAATACAACAATGGAATTTAAACTCTATATCGATTTGATCTACATAGAGCAGTTGATCTAAATAAGATGAATTTTGTAGACAATTTTAATTTGAATGGCAACAATTTCAACTGATGGGAGTAGAAAATGCATGACTAACACAATACATCAACAATTGATTGTTGTCTTTACTTTATTGATGATTACTTGAATCCTACTAGGTAATTATTCCTTAATTACAAACCTTAAGTATGAGAGATTAAGATGCAATAAAATGAATTACTTTTATAAATTCCTCTACGTGCATGAAAATGCATGGAATTACCAAAATCGTTGGTAGTCATCGGGCCACAGTTCCCTAGCATGATCGATAGGAGAACCCATGACTGTAAATCCTTCATGCCACATATTCTTGTTGAAGAACGGAGAAATCCGAGCCAAGCCATAGCCGGTGGCTCCGGCAGGAGACCTCAAGGCCCTCAGTTTCTGTCCTGCCGGGAGAGAGAAGAGTCTTCTAGCCTCGGACTCAGCTTCATCTAATATATCCATTGGAATGCCATGGTTTATGACGTGGAACACGCCCCATGTCTCACAAGCATGCCCTATAAGTTTCACCGCATCGGGATCCATGAGATCGACCGTGGGTATCGATGATTGGTCATCATCAGGCTCGAAGGCAGGGGATGGAGGCCATACATGTGACTCGGGCACGGTTCGGACTGAGTCGAAGTCGAGGGGGATAATATGGTGGAGATGGAGAGGATGGTCTCTGTAGGCTTCAGAAAGAGTGTTCATGGTAGCTAGCTAAGTTGATTATTAAGATAAGCTCGGAGAGTTTGATAGTTCAACTGGTACATAAACGCAATAGATTCATGGATCAACACAAGGGATTGGGCTAAATATAGCTGGATGGCGGTGGCTATTTTACCTTTTTTTGTGGGTTTTGGAAGGATATCGGTGTTAAAAGGAAACAAATCAAGGTAGGATATTTTTGACTTAAATCCAATTAATCCAATTATTACTTTTCGCGAAGGAAATCAAGTGTCAAAAATGAAGCCAAGGATAATATTACGTGTCTTTTTGGCACTATGATTTAAGAGTGTTTTCAAATTTTTATTTTTTAGATGTTTTTTTTTTAAAAAAATTATGTTCAAATATCAAAAATAATTCTTAAAAAATAATTAAATATATTATTTTAATATATTTTTGAATAAAAATCACTTCAAAATATAATCTTAACCTTATTTTTATACGGGTAGGACCCTATATATATATATAGATTTATTGTATTCTATAGTAGTTTTTTTTTTTATTATCATGGGGATCGGTTGAATGAGACGAAAGAGGGAACAAACAAAGAGAAAGTTGAGGCACATCTCAAAGTCTCAAAAATAATAAAAATACTTGTTTGGAATTTGGGTATGATAAGAGGGACCCTCTTTTATCTTTTGCTTTTGTGGACGATAGACATGCCTTGTCCACAAGTAGGAAATTGTTGAATAGAAAGGAACTAAGCTTGCAAAAAATCACAAATATTTATAAAATATTAATTACTTCCATTAATTAGAGATTTATTGTTTAGTTGGTTGGTTGATCAAGAATCCCATGCATGACATGGGAAGGATTGGAGGGTGACGAGAGAGAGAGGTGGTTACCTTAATTAATTAGTTTTAGTTGATGAACTTAAATATTTGATTATGTATGCTTATAAAAACATTCTTTAGTCTTGTATAATATAGAGTAAGTATATATGTATTAAAATAAATATAAAATCATTATTCGAACAATATATTTTAAATATACATACTTAAACATACTTGTTTTCATTTATCATTTAAATTTTAGATCTAAAAAGAGCATGGGAAATAGTTTATTTAAGGTCTTAATCATAAAAAGTATTTGTTTTATTATAAAAATCAATCCATGAATATCTTTATAAACATTTAAAATATATACAAGTTTGGTTGTGAAACATCTATTTCTTTTATTTGATTTACCAGTATTTATGATTTAATTTAAATTATTTTGAGATTTTAGATTGAGATGGGTTTTAGACATAATATCAAAATTCAACTAATTGCATGTTTAAATCATTAATTTTAAATTTTCAACACAAGATTATGAGAATTGACAAGCAACACTAAAGGATCCATTGTATATGCTTATTGGACGTACGTATTGGGATGGCAAGAGCCAAAACAATTAACGAAGTCTTCAATGGGTTTGTTTGTGGTATTTGCTAAAAGAATTTTAAAAACCTTGTTTTCTATAGGGTGAAGGTTTTGTATCAATATATATATATATAGTTGAGAAAGGTGACAATGTATGAGTATTGGACTTTGATGTTACATCCTGCCGACCATAGGACATTGTCAAGACCTGCCGCTAGATGCCTATAATTGAAAAGGGAAATGAGTGGGTAAAGGCAGGGTAGCCCCATTAACGTTGGGATAATTTGCTATTGTCAACCACGTGCGTATGAAATTAAACGACATCAAATTGAAGAAAATGACAATGTGTTATTGATTTAGGCAGACACTTGGATTGATTTGCATGCTTGTTTCAAAAGTTTTATTAAGAGGTTTCCAAACGGTATTTTCTATTATTTTAAAATGTTTTTTTATAGTTTTAAATCTCTTTTATTATTATTATAATTATAATTATAATTATAATTTAAAAGCTCCTTGCATGAAATAATATCAACAATGGTAACAAGTCACGCAGTGATGAGAGATTTGGTCCCCAAAAGTATGGGGATGAGAATTATCTTCTAGTGAACGTTTTAGAAACCAAGAGCTCTAGCATTGGCTTGTTTGATGCTCGTTGGAAACAAAACCCATTACGAGTTATTGGTTAGAGACGAAGTTTCCCCTATTTGGAGATCTTAGAGATTAATTTTGTCCTCAAACAGCATAGATTTTTTTTATCTTGATTTTAGATGACCTTTTGGACAAATTTAAATCTTGAAACTTAACTAGAGAAAATAAAAAAATTATGAATAGTCTAATTTAAACATGATTCCGGCTATTGTTGGCTAACAATTCTCATAAAAAAAAAAATTAATATATATAACAAGGTTTGTGAGATTCCATCCTAATCTACGGTTAAATAAAAAAAATATTAAATATTAAAATTGTTAATTCTATTCTGTTCTATTCAGAATGAGTGGTATATCTCGTTTCAGTTCAAAAAACAGAATAAATCAAAATAAATTTTATCTCACTCAAAATCTCGACCCGTTCCGGAAATTCTGCCTAAATTCTGTCTGGAATGTTCCAGTTGTGTTTCGTCCGTTCTATTTCAACCAAATAGTATTTTTTTTAAATGATTATTAATTTCACAATATCAATCATATCTCTTAATCTGATCATTAGATTTAGATAAAATTTTACGAGAAATCTATTAATATATATTTATATATATGATGTTAAAATTTCATAGCAATTTCAAATACTTAAAGTAATCAAAATAAATGTTCATAAGAGTTTTAATTACTTATATTTATGATAAAAAAAAAAAAACATATGCTTCTTTAGTCAAAATCCCATTTTTCTTATTATTTTTTTTATATAAAACTTTTCTTTTTCATTAGGAGGATTTTTTTAAAAACAAAACTTAGAATGATATGAAAGGAAGTTTCAACAAAAAATAAATAAATCATGTCTTGATAATTTTGATACACTTGTATGAATAAATAAAAGTGTAATTGATTTGTGAAAGCTATATAAAAATCACAATAACAAAATATATATATGTTATTCTCATTGGATATCCAAATACAATATTTTTAAGAAAATCTTAGGAGGTTATAATTCTATAAAATTATTTATAAAATAAAAAAGGATGGCTCGTTCTCATTTTGGCTTATGTTAGACCTAGAAAGCTAGAGTCACACATCTAGTGTTATTAAAATAGAACAAACAACATGTCTAAGTAGAAAATTGAGGCTAAGTTTTGGGTCTAAGTTGAACTTTTATAAAACATTAAAGGCTAAATTGAACTTTTCAAAAATATATAAAAATTATATTTTTTTTATTTTAAAAAAATTATGTTTAATATCAATTCATCAAAATAATCTAGAAACACCAAGAAAAAAAATTCAATTTTTTTTTTAAATACAATGTAAAATAGACACTTCATAAAGCTCAATATAAAACAAGAAAACAAAGATTGAGCTCATCAATCACTCCTGTGAATGGGAAAACTAAGGATAGATTATTTAAAAAAAAAATTATGTTATTTTACCAATCAAAATGTAAATTACATATAAAAAAATTATAATAAACTGTTTTTTCCTTAAAAAAAAAAAAAAAAACCGAGTAAGGAAAGCAAGAATGAAAGATATGTGGTTTGGTTATAGGCCTGCCGCCTATGATATACCTATAACTTGTGCCCTATGTGTTCATCCTCCTGAATTATTGGAAATATATATTGTCAAAGAGGGACAACTATATAATCACTTGAAACATGGAATTAGTGTTTAGAAGAGACACTTGAAGAAAAATAAATGTTTAATTTCATGTGAAGATCACATCAATTAACTTCAATTTTTGTTGAGATGTCTCCAATTTACGGAGCAATTTCTAGCAAGAAAATCTCTCCAAATATAGTTGTTTGACATAATCCATGGAATTGCATAGAACAAGCTCATGATTGACATATGGGCATGATTAATGCCGGTTTGTTTTTGTATTTGAAAAGTATTTTTGAAAAAAAAAATATTTTTTTATTTTAATTTTAAAAAATTAATGTTTTTTAGATTATTTTCATGTATTAATGTTAAAATTAATTTAAAAAAAAATTATTTTTATATATTTTTAAACGAAAAATACTTTTAAAAATAACTACAACCGAACTTCTAAATAATCACTAAATCTAAATCTAAATCGAGAAGTAGCATTGCAAGAATATTTGCAACGATATCACCTATCACCACCACATGTGTTGTTGTTCCAAATTAATTAAATAAATTTCTTCTCCAAAACAAAAATGTTAATTTTGATTGGACATGTTGCCTGATATATCCACATGCATTTAGACAAGACTTGGAAAACGTTTATGGAAAGAAAATCCATAAATATTAGAGTTGCCACCAACCCTAACCCTAAATGCTTGTTTGAGAGTGTTGTTAGGTTGCTTTTTAAAGTGTTTTTCGTTCAGATCAAAATATTATTTTTTTTTATTTTTTTATTTTAAAAAAAATATATTTTTACATCAATTCATGAAAATAATCTAAAAAAATAAATTTAAAGTGAAAAAATAATTTTTTTTAATTTTTTCAAAAACAATTTTCAAAAGAAATGTCAAACACAACTAATTTTAAGATATTTTATATTATTCAAGCAAAAAAACCTGATCTTTTCATCTATCATAAAAAAAACAACTGAACACACCGTCATTCTTTTATATATATATATATATATATATATATATATATAGATATAGATATAGATATAGATATGGATATAGATATATTGATTTATTTATTTATATATTTGTATTTTACAGTGTCGGTTTTCCCCTCCATTCCCAGGCTCGGGAAAAAGAATCCTCCCCCCGTCAACTAGTGGAAAGCAATGACTAATGACTAAAGCAATATATTTTTCAGTGCGTTGGTGCCGTGCATCTCAAGTTCCAGGATGTCAGAACGTAACAGGCATCTCCTCATCATCAACTACAACCTCGGCATTGATTTTCATTGAACTAATCAAACCAAAACCTTATGATCTACGTCTGATAAGAGAGTTTCTGGTGGCCATGTCTCCTGACTTGGGTGGAAGACACAGCATCCACACTATCTGGAACCTGTAGACTCTTCATGAATTTCAAGTGCATAGAAATTTCGCACGTCCATTGGATCTTGATATTCTTCGGGTTGATGATGGGCATGAGAGGAGAGATTCTTAATGATTACACCAGTCTGTGATCGGCCATCAGCTCACTGCTATCTGTAGACAACTCATGCTGAATGGCATAAAAAAAGTGATGGTTCTAGATGATGGCCCGCACAAGCCCACCACCACCTTTACCAAGAACCAGATCAGAACTTTGTTTGGGCTAATGTGAACATTAAGTGTATGTTTGTTACATTATTTTTTAAAAAATATATGTTTGTTTTTGCTTAAGAATATATTAAAGAAAAAATATAAAAATACTAGAAAAACATTAATTCAACATCTTTTCAAATAAAACACATTAAAAAACTAAAGTTTTGTATTCATTAATAAAATGATCCACCCATCATTTTTTTCATTGGTAAAGTGCTTAAATGTTTTCCATTTAGTAGTTCTTTATAAGAAAAGTGTCCTTCTCTAATGGGATTTTCTCATGCTACCTACCATTTTTTGAAACCCCATCTGTGTCCTTTCTTTTTATTAATAGTTCATATGTTTATGTAATTGATAGATCTCGAGTTCAAGTCAGTATATATATTCCTTGTAATAATCTGAAACAACCATGGTTTTATTCGTTTATTTAGACTTATAAAATATGCTTTTCGAGAAATAAGGTTTTCTTGTATCCAAAAAAAATGCTCTTTGGAATAAATAAACTCATTTCCTACATTACCCTATGCAACTCTTTAAGTGCTATTCCATACAAAAAAAATACATATTGAAAACAAAATAAGTAAATTTATAGTCCTATTTGTGAGTTTTATTTTTATTTTTATTTTTCTCCCCTTCAATTCATAGGCTCAATGGAGTCATAGTGTAAGAGATTGAAATTGATCATAACACCCAAAGGGAATTGAAAAGTCAAGCATTTAATCATGCCAAAAATTGTCGGCAAGAGGAAGTAAGTTGGTTTAATGTTAGATAAAGCATGAAACTCATTGTGGACTTGATCTATGTGAATTAATAATAATAAAAACAAAAAAATAACACATATTCTATTGAAAAAAGGGAGTCGCCGACTATCACTTAATTATTAAAGCCTGTTTAGAGTGTGATTACAGGTATTTTTTAAAATATTTTTTTGTTTAAAAACGTATCAAAATAATATTTTTATTTATTTTTTAAAAATTATTTTTGACACCAATACATCAAAATGATCTAAAAACACTAAAAAAAATTTATTTAAAATAAAAAAATGAATTTTATGCAACTGGCGATACAACCACAGTTACAAAGAGACACTAAACTAAACCATTGAAGATTTATACTTGGACTCTTCGTAAGCTATATACAATTGCCACTATCATGAACAAGATCTGCCAAGATTCGCAAATGGGAAATTCCAAAAAAACGTTTGTTTCATAAAAAGAATACAAGTGTTTAGCATTGACATGTGGAATGCTTTTTAAGAGTTGTTTTTGCTTGGAAATATATTTAAATATTATTTATTTATTTTTATTTTTAATATTATTACATTGAAATCATCTAGTGAGACTAAAAACATATTAATTTTAAAAAATAAATACACTTAAATATAATTAGAAATGCAATATTAAACCAGTTAGTCATAAACACTAAATCATCAAACAAGTAAGACAAAGAATATTATTATAAAATAAATACATTCAAATATAATTAGAAATGCAATACCAAACCAGTTAGTCATAAACACTAAATCATCAAATAAGTAACACTAAAAAAATTAATTTAATATTTTTAAAAATTAATACACTCAAACATAATTAAATATGCAATAACAAACCAGCTGGCCATAAACTCTTCCATAGTTAGGAAAATACTCTTTAGAGCAACTTTAACGTTAAAAGTCATTTTAGAGAGGTAAATCTTTAAAATGGCTCCTTGAATAGTATATATATGGCTTTTTTGTTAATGTGTGCTTTAATGGTAAAAGTCATTTTGGAGAGCCATTTTTTTATATTATTTTAAATATAGTAAAATTATTTTGTATGTAATTTAATTATATCATTGATTATATAATTAATAGGAATAAGTTATATAATTAAATAATTGCTTTTAAAAAAATCCTCCAACAATATAATTATTAATTTTATATATAATTTTTTACTCTCTTGTTAATATATTTTTAAATAAAAATAAATATTTTTGATATAATTATATTATTTTCTATAATATATATATATATATATATATATATATAAAAGTGGCCCCAAGTGGGGCTGAAATTTTAGCACTCTCTCTCCTGAGCTGCTACAAATAGCAGCTCAAGGAGAGGGTGTTATTTTTACATCTGCAAATGGCACCCCCATCACAATGTAAAATTACAAATAAAATAGGTAAACAATCAATATTTTATTTTTACATGTAGGGATAACATCCCCGCTGCAGTTGCTCTTACGCATCATAATAATAATAATAAAAAAAAAATCTTCTGACTTGGGCCTTACAGTAATACATACACTCCTGGAAAGTCTCCGAGCCCAAGCCCATTAGTTAATATAAGAAGGATCGTGATACTACTGGACCAAGGGCCATAAGAGGAGAAGCTAATGCTATAGCAAACCCGGTCATGGATTACGATGACAAAATAGCTTTTCCTTCTCTCGTACCAGTAAGACTCGCAGGAGCCAAGCCCATCATGAGCCCAGAGAAACCAAATATAAGTACAGAACCCATGAAAACTTTTCAATATTAATGATTATTTTTTAAAATACTAGAAGTATATTAAAATAATATTTAAACCAAAAAAGGAAAATAGAAATATGATTTCAATGGTGTTCTCAAACGCTACCTGTAAACAGAGTTCCACCTTTCACCCAAATTAACAGAGAAAGGGTTTGATTTCATGAGTGGATATTGCTTGCTCCCACCAAAGAACATGCTTAAAAATGCTACTTATCAGTAAAAGGTTCTTTGATTTGTGATGCCAATGCCTACTAGTTTCAAGCAAATGGAGAAAGGGAATTATTTTCAATCTGAAAATTTCCTAGATTTATATCAAAAGCTTGGCCATGGCTGCTGCATCTGACGACTATGATTCTGATACTTCATATAAGTTCTCTATACATTAAAAAAAAAAAAAAAAACCCTGGAAAAAAGAGCTCATTCTTCCTAGAGAGGCTGTTATCTAAAATAATGATTACGCGCTGTTCAGATTCTCAACTTTAGACCTCTCATTTATCCTCGTTACTGGGCTCTCTCGCCTGAACCAGGTTTCTTGTCTCTTTAGCTGTTATAATGCTGCTGCTATGATGCCCTCCTGCAAATAAGCAATCAATCATGGCAAGCAAAAACAAATGCAAACAAGTCATTACCAAACTCAAAGAGTAAGAAACCATTCTAGGTTATAAAGATAGAAAATATTCACCAGTTGTTGAGACTCGATCACCAGAGCCAACTGCATGAGTGGCATTGCCAGTGACAAATGTCCTTCCACGAAATTCACGGGGGAATGGTGTGTTATTGGCCGCACCTCCTTCATATTCACTGCTGGTCATGTAACTTTCAATGCCCTGCCTTGCGGTGGGTTTCGGTGAGTAGGTTGTTGACCATGATCCTCCATTCGAACCAGCTATGGCCATTATAGCATCAGCCTGAAATAGATCATACAGCGCATTGCGGTCATAGCATTGCTTGCATGCACTAGTTTTGCTATGGATCATTCAATAAATGCTTGCACAAAATGTAAGTAACTGAGTCCAACAACACAGGAAAACAATAGCATAAATTCCCCTAATATGAAAGGATTTCTGTAACTTTCGCAGCTCTGAGAAATGGATAGCAGAAAGTATAATTATGTGATTTACCTCAGAAAGTCTACATCAAACCAATGCTATTAATCTTCTAGTGATACAGGATTTTTCATAGCCAAAACCTAGCTAGGCTGACATATATGCACTCAGTACCTTTATCAGAACATTAAAACTGGTCTTCAGCACAAGATTGCTACCCAGCATCATATGCCTTGATTTAGATTTTAAAAATGTGAACAAAAGTAATATGAATATTATCATTCATAAACATATTAAAGTATCCCAAATCATAAACAGGATTAATAGAAACAGTTCCAACAGGGGCCACGCAAAGATTTGGCAGAAAGGAAAAGCACCCATAATTATTAAAAGGGATGGGATTTTTTACACATAATGATGGGCAGCCTTTAATATTCAAACTTGTATTGAAGGGATTGAACCGCTTCAAGAAAGAAACGACATATTTTATAGAAAGACAATACATGCAATTATCACATAACCATCTTAAGTATAACTATGAAGCACTTCACTTTTTAATTTAAATGCTTTCATGATGAGGGCAGAAAAGTGAATACATAAGCAAACATTTTATGCTATGGGGTAAAGAGACAGAAGAAGATTTATGGAAAAAAAATATATTATAGGGTTGAAAAGCCATGAACAAAAACTTTTGTGAGCATAATGAAAGACAACACTTGAGTAACTGCAGCCTTATGAACCAAGTGTCACTCTTAAGCTCTGTTTCATTTTCTTACCATTTCATAAGATAAATTATTTCAAAACAGATTGCTGCTACTTTCAACATGTATAGATGTCTACTCTTAACTCGAGCTGTGAGATGTATCTGGCCATCTGGAATTATATTCCCCAATGTGATTAAAAAATTGTAAGGAAAACCATCCCTTGTATATTAATATGAAATGTTTCCAGCTGTAAGGTGATCAATCACAATAGGTTCGTTTACATGCACAGCTCAAAAAACAGAGATCTATTTTCCAAATAACAGAACAGAGTATTGATTACCATATTTGCAAATCAGCACCAAGACAAAACTACAAAAAAAAAATTAAAAAAAAATGAAATGCTTCCTTGAGAAGCAGCCACATCCACTGACTAAAAGCTGCAACTACATTTTTTATATGATTCAACCGAGATACTACAAATTAACAAACATGTAGATTAAATAACTTCATTTGCACTTTTCTATAGGTGATTGACTAGCACAAACTAATGGAGGTCTCATATGAGCATGATAAATAAGCTTCTCAGTCCACACAACTGTAGAAATCAATAAGATTAAACAGTTGATCCTTCACTAGCAAAAAAATGGAAAGCAAACCTTGTTTGGGTGGACATCATCAAAAACATGAGCTTGGCCGCCATAAAATATAGTCATCTGGTGACTGGCAGATGTTAAACCCTGCTGACTGACATGGGAACAAAAGAAATATAGTATCAACTTCTTTTTAAAGGGTGATGATTTAGCATGAAGCGAAACAATTAGCATCAAGATGTGTAGAAGATGATGATGCACTAGATTATATAATTCACCTTGCAGGAGTTGACGATTCTGGCTCTGAAATATGAATCCCAATCATTGGTTTGCTGCCACTAAGCAGCCCTCCTGATGAATTTTTCTCAGAAATACCGCTGCCAGCATTTATAGAACTCAGAATTCCAGGGCCTTTAATTCCAGTTCTGGAACCTTCATCAGCAGCAGATTGAGAGATAACTGAAGGGCCAGCATTTGTATCTCTGAATCTGTTTGTGGGAACTTGATGAGTAAAAGGAACATACTGGCCACCACGAGGAGGATATGCACCTACTCCCATGGGAATGGATCGCTCCCATTTGGAAACATTGGTATCATGTCTATTGCCAGCAGAAGGTTGCAGTGTGTGACATGCAGAACTCGGCCTCCTTGACTGCATACCGTAGAAAACCTCATCATCATTAGACCTTCTAGAGCGCTCTCCACCACCTGCATTTTTTAGCATCTGGATTTCAACATGAAACGTAAAATATCAATAAAAACAAACCACACGAGAAGTTCTACACTTTCATCAACAAAATGGAAGACAGATCACAGGATTAAATCTCAAACCTCACCTTCATCAAATGCAGGCTCTCAGTGGAATCATGAGCCATTTGTGGAATCCCATCCCTTGGTCCGGTAAAGGCAGAATCGGAGTTGCTCCGCTTACTTCCAGCTACTCTGTTGCTTATCTCAGGGCCAGAAATATCACTCCTTGGGCAGTAAAATGGAATCCCCTCGAGATGATTTCCAGCCTGCCTTTCTATTAAAATCAATGATAAAGTATCAAAGTTTGAAAATGATTGGTAGTATCACCAAACCAGAAAACACCAGCTACAACAGCTATAAAGCAATCTCAACAACTAAATTTCAACCTTGGTTATATGTCCTTCCAATGAGGTTGTAGATGGAAAAAAAATCTCCACAAAAGGAGAGGTAACGTGTATCAACTATAATTATGGAAAGCATATCTTGACCAAAAAGTGCATAATGGCCTAAATTGAAATGACATTCTTAATTCTGTTCTTCAACTTGTAATGTGAAATTTTTAAGAAGGAAAAGGTTTTACGTATGAACACTTTCAACCTTGGTCCATTTCTTGTTTAGGGAACAACGTTTGAGTGAAGAAAACCACATAACATCACATTTGCGTAAAATTCATCAGATTAAATAGTTTTAGTATGGAAATTAAGGGAACACAAAAATAGTGGAAAGTAGCTGCAAATCAAACTTTCCCATTAAAGAACTAGTTAACAAATAAAATAAAAGAGAGGAGAATAGGTGAAAACCTGCTAAAGATAACAACCTCACTAAAACTAATCAACAAGAAGATAAACCCACGCCAACTACCTGAAATAGATAGTGTTCTCTACATATAGTGAAAAGGCAACACTAACTATTAACCTCTCTCTCAAACGAACAAGCTCCACTAAATCATGGAGGGAGAAAATAGTAAGGACATCCATTTCACTTGATAATAACAAGAAAAAAACGAAAACAATAACAAAACAAAATGAAACCATAATTGGATAGAGAGAACCCATCAGCTAAATAGGAAAAAAAAAACTTTGAGGAGTTTATACATCAACAAAAAGAACTAAAAATCAAACGGACCCATTAACCTGTAAGGCTCAAAAAAATGAAAAAGACAGAAGCTTTCAAGTTGTAGAGCCAGTACTGACCAGAAGCTAGATCAGAGGTGGAAGAGAGAGGTCCAAGACCACCACCAGAAGAAGCCCCGAGTGAAGCAGAAGCAGACGGAGACCCATCTTTATTTTTTGAAGTTAAAACAACCGGTGAATCTGTAGATGCTTTCATGCCCAGGAAATCATGAAACATTGCCTTCACTTCTTGTTTTTGTTGCTGTTGGCTTGTTGCAGTGCTGCTGTTTAAATTAACTCTATTACTATGGCCAGAGTTGGCATTGCTGTTTTTGCTTTGTTGTACCATTGTCATGATCACTGCCATTTCCTCTTCATATCAAGTTTCTCCACCATGGCTCTTCCCTCTTCAGCTTCAAAGAGAGAAGGGTCTTAAAGAAGGAACGATTTTCAAGAAAGCGAGAGGGAGAGGGGGGCTTCAAAGATTGAAATTTTAAGAGAGGGGGGCATTAAAAAGCAAAAGGTTCTGTCTTGCTCTGGGAGAGAGGATGTTTGTACAATTTTTTATTATTATTTTATCAGAGTTCTTACATTATCACTCTTTCATTAACCGGTTCTCTGTGCGTGTCTGTGTCACAGAATATGTGCAGGGTTTATTTAAAAAAAGGTATAAATGCTGGGTGTAAGAGTGTGCTTGATTTTCCTTGTTGCTGCATTGGAAAGGTAAAGAAAGGGTCTTGTTTTTGCCCTCTCATTTACTGCTATTAACCATTGTGTTTTAGGGTTTTGTGTTCCTGCCATTGTAGGGATCCCTCTTAATTTCTAGGTATTGTTACTTCCAAAAAGTCGTCAAATAAATTATAGGGATTAAAGGTGCCAATACTCTTATGTTCATCGTTTCAATTTTTTTATTGGTACAGATATTTTTAATTTCAGAGTGTTTTAGCTTATTATTTTGGTCCGTACTGTTTATATATATATATATATATATATATATATATATATATATATAATAATCATAATTAAAATTCAAAATAAATTAACTTTAAATTATACAATATAAACACAAAACCAAACAAATATAATCTCAAAATTAGAAAAAAAAAATCACAAGTTAATCAAAAATAGGAAGATTTTAAAGCCGAAACGGCATACCCAGAACGATATCGAGACGTTCTGGCAGGAATTTGATCAGAATTTTTAGAATGGGCTGGAATTAAAACTGAGATAAAAACAATACCATTTTATTTCAATTTTTTAAATAAAACAAAATATTCTGACCATTTCAAACAAAACAAAACAGTATTGACATCTCTGCTTGGGAATGCTTGTAATCGTTCACGTTTCCCCTTTCCTTGGCAGCATCTATATATCTCTGTTTAAGCCAGTGTTCTGAAATCCACACCGGTTTAAGTTAAAAAAAAAAATAAGGTTTTTTTTTTAATTATTTAGAAAGAAAAAAATAATTATAAGATAATTAACCTGTGATTCAGGGTTTTTTTTTTATGTTTAAGCTATTATTAAAATCATTATAATTTTGATGCTTTAAAGTGGTGAATTATTAAGCCTTTTTATTCATTTAAATTGAAATAATTTATCAAAGTGATCCATATATACATTTATTTATTTATTTTTAATTTTCTTAATTATTGAATACGGAACGTAGTTACCACTTAAGTACATTATTATCACCTTCATATTTTTCTTAATTTTTCTACGTGCAAATAATTGAGTATAATCTCTTTAAAATAATAATAAAAAAAGGATAAATAAACTCTAAAACTGTTATAAGATAATTATAGAATAAAATATAATATATTTATACTTATTCCATATTAAATTTCACCTGTAAACTTGAAGGCAATACAATTATACAGCAATGGCTACTGGTACGAGAAAACACACACACACTTGTCAAGATCCTTGCTCCCTGCTGCTGGATACCCAGACGATCCCCGTGCCTCCTAACATTAGCATGCAGGCTCTCGGCTATAAACACAGCGATGAGCCCTCCTGTTTATCGATCATATCCTGCTCTTGTTCCCTCTGCTGCTTTCGTTAACTTAATCGTTGAACAGATGTTGGGATCTCTTGTTTACTTGCTGGTTACGCATTAGCCTCCACCTCCATCTATATCATGTATATAATTTAACATTAACAGTACATCGATTTAATGTTTTTTTCATGTTTTTTTTTTATCGATAAACGATCTCACCTAAAAGTTTATAAATTTATATTATCATATACTTGATTTTTATTATATAGAATGAGAGTGGTGGGATTTGAACTCGTAACTGTTTGATGAACAAAACTCTAATACTATGTTAAAGAACCACCTTACTTAAAAACTTAAACAGTTAGATAAAACCTTATAATATAATAAATATTATTATTCTTTAATAGTTCTAATGAAATAAATGATGGAGACCCGACCAAGCCTTGTCTTGATGTTCAGGGTGTTTGGGAGTGTGGTTGTGGTTATTTTTCAAAGTGTTTTTTCATGCCGAAAAACATCAAAATGATGTTTTTTTTTATTTTTGACATCAGCACATCAAAATGATCTAAAAACATCAAAATATATTCATTTAAAAAAAAGAACAACAACAATCAAATACCGGTTTGACCACAGTGCCAAATAGAACAACAACAACCAAATACCGGTTTGACCGCAATAACCAAATACTGGTTTGACCGCAGTGCCAAATAGAACAACAACAACCAAATATCGGTTTGACTGTAGTGCCAAATAAATACTAAAGACTAGCACGAGGATATATATATATATACTCGTTGGTAAAACACAGGGAACAAGAAGAAAAAGAAGAAACGAAGCTGTGTCTTTTAAGATTCATGGTGTAGAAGATCTCGATGGGGCAAAGTCATTTAGAGAAGCTAAATTGTTGATATGATTTCTATATATATATATATATATAAACAGGTCATTTGTATGCTCGTATATTTTAATATTAATGTTTTTTTACATTTTTGAGAAAAGATATTGAGAAAAACCTTTAAATTATTTATTTAATTTGGTTTTTGAATATTTAATAAAAATGTACAAATATATAGCTTTTCTTTGACAGAAAAAACTATTTGAGCTCTTCATTAGACAATTCCTTCCTAGCTGAAAAATCAAAAATAATATTTTATTATTATAAAATAAAGAAAAAAATATAAACTCGAAAGTTTTTTAAAGAATGAGAAACAATAATTATAGTTGAATTGCAATTAATTAATTGGTTTTTTTTATCTTGTTGTTAATCATTGAAACTTGAACATTTCAAGACTCGTGCGTCTCCTATATCATAAGATATTTTAAATGATGACATTTCCTTTTCTTGGTTAACGAATTCCAGACCTTAATTATTACGATTCTGTAATTTATTTATTTTTACAATAAAATAAAATAAAATGTAAGCATTTTCGTGCATGAATTTATCAATTTTAAAAACTATGAAGAGTTGCAGCTCAATTGATCAGGTTATAAATTTATTTTCTAGAAATTACTAGTTCGAGTCTCGCACCTTTGAAGGCCACTAGAGGTTACTTAGGTGGTTATTTATTTCAAGATTTATAGAATTATTTGAAATACAAAAAAATTAATTCAGATATTCATATTATAAATAAAAATTAAAATGTTGATAAAAGTTTAATGTGCATACGATTTCTTGTTGGAATCTAAGCCAACATGGTCTATCTTATTGTGCCCACAAAGAGAAATACCTTTTATCACCCTTAGCTCTTTTTTTATTTTTATTTTCTACCCTTTGACCTTTTTCAATTTCTCAAACAAAAACAAAATTAATAATCTTATAAAAAAAACCATATTTCTCGTAAAACATATTTACGAGTTCAGATAAACAAGTAAAATTCTGGTTATTTCAATATTTTATAAGAAATACATGTCCTTATTCAAACTTGAAACCTGTTGTATAGAATGTAAATAGCGATCAGATGACTATTTTATAGGATAAAGAGTCATGCTAACTATAGAAAAAATAATTAAAATGAAATTATTTTAATAAAAATAATAATTGAATTTTACTTTGAATCAACCATGTAGTATATCAATTTAAATTTTTATTTTTTTTCTCAACTCGAATTCATCCATGCTTTATAACAACGATATAATAACAAAATTCAATCTCAATCCATCAAATAAATAAATAATGAAGTTTTCACCAGCCTGGATTTAGTTTTTTTTCAGCGAGTTTTATTTGAAGAATTTTATCATTTACTAAATAAAATATCTCGATGACACGTGGGAAGAAATTAGTGGGTCATAAGAAACCACGGGTGGGTTGTGGTGGGAGAGTAATGGCCACTAGAGAAGGATAAAATTAGAGGCATTGAAGCATCGCTTCTCTTCGATGGCAACTTGCCGTCCTTTCCCTTTCATTATCGTCCTTCGTGCTAAGCACCTCCGAGCCTCAGTTACCGTTTTGCCATATTAAATACATTTAAAATACATATTAAATTAGCTCATGGTTATATTTAAAGATGTTATTTGGCATGTTTATATAAAAATAATAATTTAGAATTTATTGAATTGGATGGTTTTTATTTTTAAAATAATTTTGGTCTGAATTTATGTTTTTTACAAATATTTTAATTTTATTTTAGTTTTAGAAACCCGAACTAAAAAAATAAACCGAAATAAACAAATAAAAAATATATTGAATTAAAAGATGATTAAATAAAAAATTCTTTGAAATAACCCAAATAAAAGGCACATGAATTGATTAAACTTATTATATTTTTTTAAAATATAAAATTGAACCAATCACTTTTATGCAGCTTAAATTTTGAGAATAAAAAAAAATCAATTCAGCTAAATTTATAGATCTAATTAGCTAAAATATTTTAATGAATATTAACTGTTAATTTTTTTTAATTGAGGTTCATATCTAATTAACTAGGTGTTTGTGTGGATTTATTTAATTTATTTTGTCTAAAATCCCTGTGAATAATAACAATAATAATAATAAATAAATAAATAAATAAAAAACAGTAGTCTTGTTATATGAAAATTGACATGCTGATCTCAGTACGGCAACATCTCATCAAGATGATGACTAGTTGATGGTGTACGGGCAAAACAATAATTGAAGAATAAGGAAAACCCGTGTGTTTCTCATTGCTGCAGTAGCCCCTCCATGGCATTCAAATAATGTAATTATTATTATATATATATAAATCTTTATATATAACTCTTATATTTTTTGGTTTAGGGTATTTGATTCTTTTATGGGGTGTTGCACTGTAAAACTATGTGTTTTATCCGGTTAGCAGTTAACAAATAATTTTTATTCAATTTAATTTTAAAATTTTAATTTATGTCAGTAACAGAAATATAAATACGGATAAAAAATATAAATAATCCAGAGAAACCAAAAAAATAAAGGGTTCGAAACAAAATAAAAAAATAAAGACTAAAATAAAAAATAAAAAATAAAAAAATATATATTTTAAAATAAGGTAAAAAAACATTTTCCAACCTGCAGTAGAGAACAAAGCAAACGTATAATGTTATATAAATTAAAACCAACTTTTATCTCATCAATTTGTTATTTTTTTTATTTTTTAAATAAAAATATTATATTTTTAAAAATATTTGCTTATAATTTTATCATGTTGGTATTAAAAATAAAATAAAAAATCCTTGACTTTTGGTTCTTCCTCCTGCTCTCTTTGTTTCGGTTTCAACAAGCCATGGAGGCAGCAAGGCATGCAAGGTAGAAGCATGAAAAGCCAAGTTTAATTTCTATTTTTAAATTTGTTACATGAATTATTGGACCACATGTAAGAAAGTAAATGCTTTTTGACTAGTAATTTATCTCTTGATTGTGACAAAATTAGGTCTTGTACCACCTACCAAGTGGACAATGATCACTCTATCATATCAACATCACATAAATATATTATTATTATTATCATTGTTGTTGTATTATTGAAAAAATAATAAATATTAATCATACAAAAATGATAATTTAACTAGGTTATCATTGGTTGATATCAAAGATCATGGTGTAATGACAGAACAACAGATCTCGAATTAAAGTCAGAATGTACACTTCTTATAAAAACTTGAAACAAATAAGATTTTACTCGATGATATCCTAAGAATATTTTACGATGATAGAGAGTTTGAGATCTGTACAATATGTCTCGAATTCAAATAAAAATATAAAACAACCGAAATTTTATTCAATTACTTGAGTTTATAAAATACAATAAAAAAAAAGTTATCACTAGTTGCCCTTGTTGTATGAGGATCTTTTTGCAACTTTACTTTGAAACTAATATTATAACTTTTGATTTAATAGATTCGGAGACCATTAAATACAATTATATTCCCAACAATGATCTTAATAATTCATGCACTATTGCTCGTGTACATGGTTACATTTGTTGCTATGAAAGTGTATCAATTATTAATGGACGGTGCCGTTTATTGACAAAGAAAATAAAATGGTATGATTTTAAGTAAATTAGGTAGAAGTTTGACAAGAGTGGTTGACATTAAAGTCTATGAAAAGAGGCACCATTAAAAAGTTTTTAAAAAGATGAGAAGAGAAGTTCAAATGAGAGCTAAAAGAGAAGAAATCAAGAGACTTGTTATTGTGGATAGTGATAGTTTATGCACCCATATTATTTTTTTTTAGTATCTAGACTAGTTTATGTGTTGCTCGATTGAATTAATAATCAGTTAAAATTTCTAATGATTCTAACTGATTTGAAACTCGAATCGATAATTTCTAGAAGACAAACCCAGAATTTAACTTATGAGTCACACCTCTCCAAGTTTGCACTAGCAACACTCTCCAATAAAGGAAGTGTTTGTGAGTGCAATTGGAAATTATTTTTGAAAAAAAATTTAATTTTTTTTTTAAATTAAAAAATTAGTGTTTTGATATTATTTTGATGTGCTGATGTCAAATTTAAAAAAAATAAAAAAAAAATATTATTTTAATATATTTCTGAATGAAAAATATTTTAAAAAATAATCTCAACCACGTTACCAACACATACGCTAAATAAAAGGGATGAAAGTTTAAAGAGGGTTGTTCCTTCTTCTCCATCCTTTATTGTTATAGATATTGTTCTCTCTATTTAATAATATGGATTACTTCATGTATTCTCCATCCTTTATTTATCATTGCGTTTCAAAAAAATTTTAAAAAAAAATTAAAAATTTTGTTTTTTACTTTAATCTAAAAAATATATTTTTAGATTATTTTCATGCATTGATATCAAAAATAATTTAAAAAAAATACAAAATTATTATTTTGATGTATTTATGAGCGAAAAATACTTTTAAAAACAATTGTAACCACGCTTCCAAACAAGCACTAAGATGATTTGTCAAACCACTTAATTATCTGTTTAAGAGTGTAGTCAAGATTATTTTTTAAAATATTTTTCGCTCACAAATGCATCAAATTTATATATTTTTTATTTTTTAAAATTATTTTTATATTTTAATATTAAAAATAATTTAAAAACATTAAATATTATATCAGCATGCTCAGCCTCCACCAAGCAACGACCATGAATATCATCAATCGCCCCACATCCATACATGAGCAGTCCCCTTCATTTTTACTTGAAATTAAACCCTTGACAGAATTGAGGAAAAAAAGCAACACTGGCACATGAAGCATGAGCTCGATGATGTTTTTTATTTGAAATTATATTAAATAATATTTTTTTATTTAAAAAATCATTTTAAATATTAACATACTTAAACTATCTAAAAAACTCTGACTTGAACTTAAAATTTATATATAAATTTTAAATTTTTTATCATCGTGTCACGCCTATTAAATACTTAAAAAGCTCCATCATGGTAGCTACTCTGATTGCAAAATCCTGACCACGTTGATGAGAGTTCAACAGCCAGTACTCTGATATCAGGTTTAAGGGGTGTTTAAGAGTGTTGTTATGGTTATTTTTTAAAGTATTTTTCGTTTAGAAATACATCAAAATAATATTTTTTTTTTATTTTTTAAAAATTATTTTTGACATCAACATATCAAAATGATCTAAAAACACCAAAAAATTTTCATTTAAAATACAATTTTCTTTTAAATTTGGTCAAACGGCGGTTCAGCCGATTCGCCAAACAAGCACTTCATCACTAAATTATTTTGTCCAAAATAATGTTATTTAATTATTTCAAAAATAAATATTGAAGTTAATTCGATAAAATCTTATATGGAACTGCCCAAATTTGCTTAGATTTCAAGGCAACCCAGCAAGTCAGCAAAATTTAACCAAGTTGAATTTCAAAACAATTCAGACCAAAGTCCAATTCGTCGAACCGAATCGGGTTTGGTTTGGTATATGTGGTATAAACAAGAACTGGTTACTTGTCTAAATTATAATTAAATAATTTTAAAGGAATTTGGTCTCATGACGGATGCACGAATCTCGACTAGGATTCCATGACCATTATAATAAAAATATAATTAACTTTGATTCCACTAACTCCGAGAGGTGTGATCTCATATGAGCATTTTAGCTACCACTATGATCCATGATCTATAAACAATTCCAAGAAAGCACCTCTTCTTTTAATTTATAAGTATTCAAAGCAAGCTTCCTTTACAAATCTAACAAATAATTAGAGTAACTGATGTTATTACAGTACAGTGAGATCCCAGCAACAATAACCAGTCACATCCTGTCATGAAGGAACAGCTTAAACTGTGTGTCGCTCTCGTTTGGTCTTTTCTTACACCCTTCAGAGATTCCTAAATGGACCGTCCATTTTGTCAAGACTCGAGTCCATCATTGTAATAGATTACCATGAACATAATTGAGGATCTTCAGTGATGCATAACCTTTCATGCTTTCTTGCCACGAGAATTCATGTAGGAGGTGATGCCACACTAGTTCCTCGGTCGATAAAGAATAACAGTTTGCCCAGCAAGATGCACCGTGAAGCTTGTTTCAACTGGAAACAATCAACATTAACTGCGGAAAGGTGCGGCACAAAAACTCCATCTGAAATCTTTGAATATCCTGTTCTCTAGTCTCTGAACACTATTCATCACCAATCAGCTCCCTTTCATTCTCCGCAGCTAGATGTACTGAGGCTTTTGTGTTCGCAAAAATTGTCTTCATATTCGTATGCTGAAACAATGCTGCTTCGTTGTGTGATAAGCAACTCAATTTTAGAAATGGGATCCTTCAATAAACACGTTATGAAAAGTTTTCCCACACTGATTGTGAGGTTCTCTGATTTCACATGCCTTTGAAGGGTTATTACTGTCTTTGAAGGGTTCAACTGATGTGCACTTGATACGGGATTCCGAGATGAACTTCTGTGCTTAACAAGTTCACTAGGATTATTACAGGTCTTTAGTATTTCAGACATTGCTCCTGCCTTCTGCAATATAGATGTTCTGCTAGCACGTCGTGGTGCATCTCTATGAACGTTATATTTATTTGGCTAATTTCTTGAAACCAAAACGCAAGACATCAGATTACTCAGCATCCGTGCCAGTTCAATCATTCCATGTTTCCTGAACTCGTCATTCAATCTATGGAAAGTACGGTACCGAGGAGCTATACCTCCCCCTAACATGTCCTCAAACTCCACAAATGCTCTTCAAATCTATGCATTTTACAAAGAGAAAGAGTCAACATGGTGGTAGTGGCTAAGTCCATATCACACCCCCTAGCTCTCATTTCCTGCATTTTTAAAAATGCCTAAAGAAATAATTGCACAAACTATTGGGTTTGGGAAAACTTCCCAGCTAATCATCATCGTGAGGATCTTGCTAGTCCAACAAGGTCTCCAGCCATACAGTAACCTCTTACATAAGAATTGTAGGTGGAGATAGTGGGGCCTGTCTCGCACAGATAAAAAGTTCTCCATCATCCCTACCAGCTTCTGCTAATGCATCAATAACAAGATTGCATACGGTGGCATTTGATTTAATCCCTTCTCTCTTCATCTCATCAACCAATTCAAAAGCCCTCTCAGCATGACGCATCCATCAATATCCTCCTACCAGTGTGTCATATGTTACAATACTAGTTTTCGCATTCTTTTTCTTCATTTCCAACCAAAGTCTCTCTGCATGCTTGAGCTTTCTTGATCTAGACCATCCATTTAACAGTGTATTATATATCCTAATTGATGAGCCCAACACGTGTCCTTTTCCACCTTCCTGTCAAAAAACTCTGTAGTCACCCTAACATGCCCTAAAAAGGAATCCAACAATATCAAACAAGCTCATTCCAGCATCAGAATTACAAATCAAGTTTGAATTGCTCGCATATTTAAATGTTCAAATTGCAGCTACTGACAACCCTGCACAAATGCAGCACCTTTTAGTGACCATAAATTTAATGACATAATTGCAAATAAAGAGAAACTCTCACAATTATAAAATCTCACCTGTAAATTAAGTTCCATGCAAAACTCAAATGCCCCAATAATGTATATGTCAATTAAGAAGTAAAGCTTGGACCAGCTACGATTACACAAAGATTTTAATAAGCAACCACATAATCAAATAGCGCTCGTGAGTTTTTTCACAGAACAACAAGCTGGCTCCAAATTGAATCCACATTTCGACATTCAAAGTCGTTATCCCCATGTTCAAGCAACTTAAAACTATCAAATCAAAACCAAGCTCGAATTTTTAATTCAAAAGGTAAAATCTAACATTATAAAAAGCTTTAAAATCCAATGAGATTGTCTGAATTGTACTTCAGAAAATTGTGATGCAAGTACAAAACCCAACAAGTTCTTTTATTTCAACACATAACAAGAAGTTCCATATTACCTGCCCTGGTATACCTTCTGATCAAAATCGCAATAGTGTCACTAGAAACCAAACCCCTCTACAATTTCCACTAATCTTATCAAACAGTAAACAACAGGCAGAACCAGATTCTCATGTTTTTCCAAGCAAATTCTCCAATGAATTAAAAAGGTTCGCAGAGGATTGAAACCCAGGTTTCTTCTCTGCCCACCGAAACACACTGTGCAACAACTTTGGTGACAGGTTACAATGGTCAAATACTGCCTGTATAAGACCCAAATCCGGCTCAATTCCGGTCTGGTCCGGTGCGATTCTCTCCAGGATTTGAGGATGTTGCAGAGGGTAAAGAAATCATCTTGATGGTAATTGGGGTTTTGGAGAGGAGTTTTGCTGGCGTTCTGGTGACGGGGCCACTTGATTAGAGGGTTTCCATGTACGGAAAGCCATGATTAGCGGAGGACACGCCGGAGAAGTGGCGGTTATGTGGTGGTTTTCTGGTGGTTAGGAAGAAATAAGTAGACCTGTGTTTCGTGGAAGTTAATGAGAGACTAACAAATGTTAGTTACTCAGTACCCTAACGACTGATGATGTTTTTCAGGCGGCAAAATATAGAGCACAAGATTATTAATACTCTAGATTACGAAACTACCCTTTAAAGAAAGATTGAGAAAGTTCTGTGCTTTGTTAAATGAAGAGGAAAAGAGTGGGAAATCAATAAAATTTCAAGGAAATGAAAGATTGAGAGAGAGAGAGAGAGAGATGGCTGCCATTGATTTTGGTGGGATATTACTCAGGATGCCGGAGTTGTCTCATGATAACGAGGAAGGATATGGGATTGTGTTAGTGTTGAGGTTGTTCCAAGTAACAGACTTGTTTCACTCGCTGCTGATGCTGATGCGAATTCAATGGAGTCTTCAGGGACTGTTCCTGAGCAAAAGCCCGAAATTTAACTGGAATTTATTGGGGTTTTAATATACAGAAGTCCAATTGATTTGATTTGATGCAAACCCAATTTTTTTGGATCACGGACACAAATACCTGTCACCGATCCAAAGTCTTGTGCTGGGGAATTACTAACAGTTGTCAAAAATATATACCCGTCATGATGGATAACAAGATTGGTGACTGTTAAATATTTCTATCATGATTATTTTCTTTTAGTTCTGATAAATGTGGTGGCGCAGCCGAAGCTGGAACCTAATGGGAAGTATCCGGCGGACAGAACAAAAGCTATCGGTAGAGAGAAGTGATAGAGGAACACCATGCTGGATAACAAGATTGAGCTCTACGCCACCCATGTAAGCTTGAGTTTTCGAACCTCCTAAAATCATTTTAGTAATGGGAAATTACAGGCATGCGTTTTATAGTCTAAATAATATATTAAATTTTGCGTTTTCTACTACCTGGTGTGCTTTGCTTTTCTTTTTAAAATATTTTTCGTTTTAAAAAAAATGTTAAATTGATAAAAAAAAAATTAATTTTTTATGATGATTTTGATTTGCTATATCAAAAACAAATAAAAAAAATATATTTTATTTTAATATGTTTTCTAATGGAAAGTTGTTTTAAAACGCATAATGCATCACAATCACAAATACATAAGGAATAATATAAATCTGCAGCTAATTGGTATATTTAAGTTTTAAAACACTAAAATGGTATATGAATTTGCTTTCTGTACAAGCTCTCTCTACCAAATTATGTTTCAAGTAGTTATTTTTCTAATTTTCACCTTCACTCCTCTTTTGGTAACTGTAAATCAATGAAATGAGATTCCAACAGTGGAAAGTCATGAACATCTGTGGAGGAGGTGGGAGCTGCGGAGTTTGCATTGTGGAGGTGGTCTATTTTACTTGCATCTTGCAGCTTTCATCAATCTCTTCACATCTACTAAAATATCTATTTCCGCGAATTTCAATTCTTGAATGATGGATTCTGGGCTGTTGTGCATTCAAAACTCTGAATGAACGTGTATATTCTATGTTTTCTCCTGATTTATCAGTGGAACCTGCACATTTGCGTGTTTTTCATCATAATGTCCTCAAGTTCTGTGCATCCTCCTTGTCCTTCTCATGCGGATTCAGGGCAACACGGATGCAGCATCAAACACCTGCTGGTAGTTGTTTTGCCAGCAATTTTAGCTTTAGATGTCTATAATGGCAAGGAACTGCGCAAGAGGATCTATATAGCTGGTCCCACTAATTTTGGGATCCAGGCTTGGTTGTTATGAATCTTAGCTTTGCATGGTAATTTATATTTGTCCCAAGGGTTAGTGATTTGCACAGCACGTCTCAAGTTATAATGAATCTCGAAAGATATATGAGCAATATTATTTTCCCAATAGTCATTTTAACTAGCAAGTGAATAGGGAAATGCAAGTGATTCACAGGGAGTTGCGGTCACTACTCTTTGTATTTCTGAGATTAACCATCACAGACACAAGCTAAGAGCCAGCACTTCTGCAGATATCTGAAATAATCTGGTTATAATGAGCCAGTTAACAACTATTGAGAGAAATACTAGTAGTGCTCTACAAGCTTATAGAATTAGTGTCCCTGAGAAGAGGCTCAGGAACACAATTCCTTGGTGGATTTCCGGGATTGGTGAAAGATACGAGCTTTGTTGCTGATGTAGTTTCAAATTGATTCTAAATTCCTTTACAACCAATTTAGATGAAGATTTTCATATGCATCCATTTCTTGTCATACAGTGACCAGAAGAAGAAGGTATACAACTTGTCTAAATCAGTATATTCATATTCAAAAATGCAAAGGAGTTTTTCGAACTTGTACCCAACGCCGGCTCACAAGAACTCACGATGCCTTGATTTTTTGTAAGGATGAGTTCCAGGCATCAAAAACAGCAGATATAGATGGTGAAAAGTGTTAGTGACTGCTGTCCCATGGATTATTTATCAGTGACAGCAACATCTAAGGAGTCCCGATCCATGTATCAAACCCATATCTGGCTGAAGTCTCTTTGGATTTTACTTGGGCCCTCCAGTATGCTGACAGTTCAAGTCATTCTCAGTTCCATGCGTCAAGAAAATAAAGAGAAAAAAGCTGCGTAGTAGCATCGCCTAGTGTGAGCACAAGATCTAAAACCCTGCTAACAAGTAATGGACGGCGATAAGACGATTGCGAAATATTATTCAACTTGGGTTTTTTTTATTAGATATATATATATATATATATATATCATCAGGGTGTCCGGGCCAACTTACACGTATCACAACTAATTCTCAAATCCATTGAATATCCTGTAAGCCCACTGAATATTATTCAACTTGGGTTTTTTTATTAAATTAAATTGGATAAACTTTATATATATATCGCAACTAATCCCCATATCCAGTGAATATTCTACAAACCCACTAAACAAGTAAGGTACAGTGAAGATAACAGGCGTGCATAGCGAGACTTGAATCCTGATGCAAAGTAAGGAAACAAGCCTATTCAACCGCTAAACTTAGACTCCACTTACAACTTTTTTATTTATCATGAAACTAGATTTTGATCAAGTCAGGTTAACCCATCATGCTAGCTAGGTTTAATAACCTTCTATACACATTATATAACCAAGTTGTTATCATGATTGAAGATCAACACATTTTATTTTCATGAAGCAACTTCCCATTAGAAATGCAAGGCACCTCACATGCTTTCCACCAGAATATGACTATCCCCTTGACACCAATTTTCATTCGAAGGCTTTACATTTTCAGGCAACACTTGGGAAATTTAAATATTTTGTCTATAAATAAATTGTCTTTTTGGTTAATCCCTCTACAACAGCAGAAAGACCTTCATGAACTTGTGGTAGGCTTTCCATGCTATGTGTCTAATTAAAATAAAAATCATCTTAAATATTATATTTTATCATAACTAATTATACTCCCAAGCATGCATTTAGAGTGTGTTTAATATTATTTTTACTTTTATGATTGAAGTTTTAAGAAAATAGTTTTATGAAAAGCACTTTAGCTACGGTTCAAAATAATTTTGAAAATGTTTGGTTAAAACTATGATTGAGTTTGAGGTTAATAAAAAAAAAATTCAAATATTTGGTTACCAAGCTTTTCATATTACTTTTTTACTTGTGAAATTACTTTAATATGTGTGTGTGTGTGTTTAAATATTTAATAATTATAATAATAAAATTTAATTAATAATTCAAGTAAATTAGATTTTTTTTATTCTCTCATTAAACTACTTGTAATTTCATCACGAACTATAAATTCATACGTGGAGGCCTCTGCGATCCAGGAACAACATATGATAAAATATCATCTAAAACAAAATTAGGATTGTAAGGTAAAAATTATATTGTGATCTCCTTCTAATATATTTATTTATATTTTAATTAAAGTTTTAGATCATTAAAAATATATTTTTTATATTAATAAACATATATTATGTAAATATTATTTATATTTTAATTAATTTTTAGATATATTCAATATTAAAATATATTAATATTAAAATATTATTTTAATTTTTATCAAAACCCAGCACCCCCTAGCTCCCTCTCACTCCAACCCTATATTAATATACATACATTAAAATCCATACCTTTCATCGCAATCGCTCTCTCTCTCCTCACCGCACAGAAAGCAGCAATTTATTGTTTCCCATGAACTTGCAGTTTGGCAAAATTTTAGGGCAGAGTTTATCAACTTTTTTCAAATCTCTACATTAACTAAACACTTAAAACACCTACTTTTTTCTACTCCACCAGTCACACCACACTCCCAAACATCCTCTTAATAAATTATCTATAGATCTGGTTAATATCCTGTCAAAGAGAAATTTATTTTTATTTTTACAAACTTATAGGTGATTAAAAATAAATATTTAATCAAAATACATAGTACATCCCCTTTTTTTAATACAAGCTTCATCTCATGAAAAACATATTTTATAAGTCTAGATAAACAAGTAAAATCTTAGTTATTTTATATTCTTATAGAAAATATATACCTATAAATTACAAATCTTCTATTTCGACATGCACCTCTCATTATTATTATTATTATTATTATTATTTAAATTATTAATAATTTCTTTTTATATAGGATAGATAATAAATAGAATATAGATATAGAACATGGCAGAGCTGAATCCGGTCACATCCAGGGAGGAGATTTTTGGAGAACGGCCTTTTCCCTCTGAATAATGAATTTGAACTTTTGGGGTCTGGAGATTTGAAAAGCAAAGTGATTGGGACTTGAAAAATATAGTTGCTTGGAATCACAGGAAAGTAAAAGAGAAATTCCCGATGGTCCCCATGTTTTGCCCTTTCTCGATGCCATCTTTCCGCTGTCAAAGTGGAGGAGCCGGTGATTTTTTCCTCCATCACGGCGGGGAATCTTTGAGAGATAGAATGTCTTGTCAAAGGAGCCATTCGTTTTGGTTAGTACTCTGAAGGTGGTGGGTGGGGCTTCTTTAGATTTGTCTTTCTCGATTGTTATATATATAAATTAGCTCGTGAAAGAATATTCTATTTTGGGATTATCCTTTTTCTTTGCTAAGTTCACTCCTCTTTAAGATATGTTTCAAACTATATTTTATTATAATTGTAGTTTTGAAAATGTTTAGAATTCTTTGTAGGTGTGATTGTGGTTGTTTTTTTGTTTAAAAATATATTAAAATAATATTTTTATTTTATTTTTTAAAAACCATTTTGACATCTACTCATGAAAATTATCAAAAAAAAAAAAAATAGATTAAAAATTAATTTAAAATAAAAAAATTATTTTTTTAAATATTTTTAAAATACAATATTAAACATCCCTTTTAACACCGCGGTTCACATGGATTCTTTTTAAAATTATTTTGATTATATAAAAATCTATAATATAGTTTTATATTGAATTTAAGTTCTAACCACATTCTAACTACAAGGAGCAAAATCTTGATAGAATAGTAGCGATTCTTATTTAAAGTATATTTTTTTTTTGAAAATATATTAAAATAATAATTTTTATTTTATTTTTTAAGATTTATTTTTTGTGTCGGCAAGCTGAAATAGCAAGTTTTGAATAACCAAAGAGACATTGGAACCAGTCACTTTTTAACTGTTTTTTCGTCGAGGGTTTGGAATAGGACAGTGCGTCTCATGCCTTGAAATTCATATTTGAAAATATAATTAAGATTGTTTTTTTTAAATGTAATAAAATAATATTTTTTATTTTTTAAAATTATTTTTGATATCAACAAAATTATTTAAAAATATAAAAAATAAAAATAAAAATTTCTCAATTTTTTTAAAAAACAATTTAAAAATGCTATGCACTATTGAACTTCAAAAGGCACTATCAACCCTTTTGAAGATCTGGCCTGTTGGAATTATAAATTAAGATTCGAGCAAAACATTGACTTCTATAAACAATGAACGTGCCTCGATGAGTTGATTCCTGAGTCGAGTCTCGAGTTTGAACCTACCTCCAGCATGCTAACTTTGTGCCCCGAATCCATGCTTGTGTGGACCATTTTAAGGCACAATGTCCACTGCCAGAACCAAACCGCTAGCCTCATTACCCTGTAGCAGAAGCTCCTTTGGTCTCATTGTCAATTATCACTTCCTTTCTTGTCTATAATTCCACTCAACATGCCAGAAAGATCACAACTTTGGTGTAGCATATTGCGGTTCGTGTTTTGTTCTAATTATAAATTTAAAATTATTTAGTTAATTAATGCCTGTAAATTTTATTCTAATTATTAAAATAAACAAGTAATTGTTAGAGAATAATATAAATCATATTCTGGGGTCTCACTTACAAGCTTAAGTTTTTAAGTGAGATAGTTCCTTAACATGATATCAGAGTCTTGTTGACCCAGTGGTCACGAGTTCAAATCTCACCACCCCCATTCTATTTGATAAAAATCAAGCACAAGGTAATGTGGGTATGTGCAAGTTTCAAGCCCAAAGGACTTTCACTTGAGGGGGTGTGTTAAAGAATAATATAAATCATATTCTGGGGCCTCACTTACAAGCTTAAACTTTTAGGTGAGATGGTTCCTTAACAGTAATTACTTAGTAACTCACAACATACTACAGTCCAAACCTTATATATAGAAAAGCTACGTGTGGAGAGATGAGAAAATTACTAAAATAGAAAGATAATATAAATTATATTCTGGAACTTCAAGTTTTTAGGTGAGATGGTTCTTTAATATGGTATCAAAATCTTGTTAATCCAGCGGCCATGAGTTCGAATCTCATTACTCCTATTCTATTTGATAAAAAAATCAAGTACAAAATAATGTGGGTCTGTGCAAGTTTTAAGTTCAAAAACTTTCACTTGAAGGGGTGTGTTGAAGAATAATACAAATTATATTTTAAAATCTCACTTAAAAACTAAAGATTTTAAATAAGATGATTTCTTAACATTGAGTTTAGCAGAAACAATAGCATTCTTTAAGCAATCTTTGCCTTTTAATTACAGCGAGGTGTAGTTGGTATTTTTTTTTGATTAAAAAAAAATATTTTTTAGGAGTATATATAATGGTTATTTTTTATAGTGTATTTTTTATTTTGAAATGAATTAAAATATATATTGTTTTATTAATTAAAATTATTATTAACTTAAATTAATCAAAACAATTTGAAAAAAGAATAATGAAATTCAGTAGCCACTCAAGCCAAAGCCAAACAGTATTTAAATGTCAATATCTCAATCATTTCTTCCTTAAATTTCAAATCTTGTCCGCTCAACCCTTTGCAACTTGAATTCTTTTGCCTTTTCTTCTTCTCTCTTTTGATTCAGATTCTAGATGCTGACATGTTTTTTTTAGTATAGAAAACAAAAGGAGCCACATAGGAGCCTCTTGGGCCCAAAAACGGCTCAAAGTACTGTAAAAATGGTTCTGGGCCCACCTATGTGCTTTTCAGTTATCGTGCGATGACTGTGTAGTGGCTTCACATGGGCCAGCCGTGGACTTGAAGTTTCCGAGATTCGAATACGCTCTGCTGCCTTCCGGTCAATTTCACGCGCTTGCATTCTTTAGGAAAGATAATAAAGAGAGAATTAGATTTATTTAAATACTAGGGACTATTTTTTTTTTTAAATAGTTTCCAGATTTTTATAGATTATAAATTATAATATAAAAGTGAAGAATTAAACACATTTTATTCTAGCAATGTTACCACACCTTAGAGGTATATTCTATTATATACTTATTTTAAAAGTGTGATTGAAATTGATTTTAAAAATATTTTTAATCAAAAATATTATTTTAATTATTTGCGAGTAAAAATTATTTGAAAAATGAATTATTTTAATATCGGGTCAAGTCTCTTCAACTATTAGTTCAAGACCTCACCTTTTAAAACACATCTTACTTGTTTGTTATCTAACTCAACATGGCTTGGTTGATTAACAAGGTTACTCGCTGATCCAAAAGTAGATCGATATCAAGTTTCATGTTAAAACTAATAATTTGATGAAATATAGTTAGTCTAGTTAAAATTTAAGTGATACTCAGTTTAACTTTTTAAATTAATATTATTTCAACTTATTAAAAAACTAAAATGACAATATTGTTCTTTTATTAACTTTCATATAAATACTATTGCAATTTTAAGGAATTACATAATTATTTACTGAGTAAGTGTTAAAATTCAATATTTTGATACAAAAATATTTTTTTATCCAAATTGCCTTTGAGACCCATTTTTTCCCCTTCAGGTGGTAAAACCCCATAAATACCTTCATAGGCAATTCTAAAATTTTATCTTGCTTAAAGCTTGTATGATTACATTTATTGTTCATGGACAATGTGATAAAACCGAAAATACTCTTGCCAATTTAAAATTATTTTGTTTGATAACAAGGGTACAATTATAGTTTTACCGTGCATAAAAATTAGAAAAGATGTAAATCCTCCAAACAATCATAAAAATATTAACCGATCCCTATGGAAAGTAAAAAATGCTTCTAAAATCAAGAATCAAAATTTAACACAATGAAAGGCAAAATAGTAATTATACAATTATAATTCTCAGTAATTTATGTCTTCTACAACTGTATTTATCTTACTCAGTATAATTCTTTTGTTAATTACCATCATAACCATGGGTAAATAACCTTCCTATGATACAATAAATGCATATGCTAACACATTTCATGTAACTATAAAAAACACATCCTTATAATCATTTTCTTCTCTCCATCACAGCTTTTTTGTTACATCTCTTTTCTTGCCTTGTAATTATTAATTGATTCTCTCATTATTTCGTTAAAAAAAATCAAATTTGGGGCTTGAAGTCAACAAACAATTAGTTTGAGGACCTAGATGAGAAATTGGGGGCTATTGAAATACTGGATTTGGGGTCTCATGGTTTCTAACACCACATCCAAACCTTCTTTTTCGAATATATTTATTATTTATTTTTTTAAAAAAATATTATTTTCATGATATCTAATTACTCGCAATGAAAATATTTATCTTGATTTAGATATAAACAATACATGAAAGACAGCAAGCACAAGAACACATAATTAAACGGAAAAATAAATAAATAAAATTAATTCAAAATTTAATTATTAAATATTTTATTTTCATGTAGTTTGTCTTTCTAAATTATTTAGAATTCATTGAATAAACTCAGATACTAATGTAACCAATCTAGGAAACCTAAAAATAAAGGGAAGCAATACAAACTAGGGAAAACAAATTATTAAGCACAGTATTTAATTCCCTAAGCTATACATATATATAAATTAAATATTTTTTCCTAAAGACTGTCATGCATCAATCTTGCGAGGTTAGAAAGAACTCGTCATCGAATTTAAATTATTTTTGTCTTGATCTCGTGAATGTCTAACTAAGAGTTGTAAATATTTATTCTCTTATTATTTCATCAACAAATCTATTTTAAGATTTGAAGTATGATAATCAAATACAAGATTTTAAGGTTTTCATTGTTGACTTTTAATGACTGTTTAGGAATATAGTTACAATTGTTTTTAATAATGATTTTTATTAAAAAATAAATTAAAATGATTTTTTCTATTTTTAAAAATATTTTTGATTTCAACACATAAAATTAATTTAAAATAAAAATAAAAATAAAAATTTTCATTCTTGAAATGTAATATATGGCCTTTATCAGATCTCTCTCTCTTTTTCGCATCATAAATATTTATTCTTTCATCATTTTTACCAGGAAACTAATTCTAGGGCTCGATGTCAACAAACAATTAGTCTGGGGTAATTAAATTAATAAATAAAAAAGTCAAGGTTTATTGCTCCGACTTGACTTTTAACTGCAAGCTCAGGGATTAATATGCTTTACTCTTTATTATTAATGCATGGTTTTAATTAGCAGTGAGAGAAAATTAAGGCGTTTCTTATTATAAAGGGTAATTATCCAACTCATACCAAATCATAATTCAATAGTGATTCAAAATTTGATATTTTAGTGTCCTCATATATATATATATATATATATATATATATATATATATATATATATATAATACGAGAGTATAGTTGTTGTTGTTTTTAAAAGCGTTTTTTGTTTATATATATATTTAAATAATATTTTTTTTATTTTTTAAAATATATTTTTGACATCAACATATCAAAATGATATAAAAACATAAAAAAAATAATAATATAAATAAAAATAAAAATAGAATTATTTTTTTAAAAAAATATTTTCAAAAAGCACTCACAAACATCTCATAGAATAAGATATGGTAAGAAAATCACAATGGTAAGCTTCAAGATTACTATAGTGTTTGAATATGGTGTAATGATTGTTTTTTAAAATATTTTTTTATTTTAAAAAATATTAACATAATATATTTTTTTGATATTAATATATTAAAAAAATCTAAAAATATTAATTTTTTATTTAAAATAATTTATTTTCAAAAGCACGGTTTGAACGCAAAAACAATCACTAACTTAAATTAATCATAAGTGAATTTAGATCCTGTTAATAAAACATTTAAAACATTATTTTTTAATATTAATTTAAAATTAGTTTTTATAAATATTATTAAATTATTTTAATATGTCGATGTAAAAAATATTTTTTATTTAAATAAAAAATATATTATTTTGATATATTTTCAAATTAAAAATACTTTAAAAAAATAATCTTTATCACACTCTTAAACACTCTTTTTAATAAAAAAAAATAATGATTACATGTATAATAATTAATAATAAAAATTGTTTTTGTTACTATCTTTTATTTCCCAATTAGAAAATAAATCATTGGAATCTAACAGGAGTTCCTTTCCCTTTTTATTTTATATTTAATTCATCCATTTTTTTCGTGTAACCAATTCTGGGTCAAGTACAGCTTTGTTTTTATTTATATTCTTGCCACGTTTTCCTTATACAAAGCATTCTGATCTCAAGACTCACTTTCCTTTTTTATACTAATTAATAATTATTATAAAAATTGTGATCAGTAATTCTGAGAAAAAAAAGATAAGCATATTCTAAATAATAATATTTTTTAAAAAAATTATTTTTAATATCAACATATTAAAATAATTTAATATCACTAAAAGATAATTTAAAATAAAAACTACAAGTATTTTTTTTTAAATATTTTTAAAATACAGCAAGACGATTGAGTATATTTTTATCTCAAATAAGCTGAAATAATTTACGAAAGGATATTATGCCCGTAATTTAAATTATAAGCTAAAATAGATTTTTTCTAAAAAAATATATTAATTGCATAATTTATTTATTTTTCCTTTTTCGTTCTTGTGTTTCACAGCAAGTAACAGTTGATCAATAAAATATAAAAAAAGCAAGAAAAAAAGAAAAGAAATTAAAGATATATAAAAACGAAATCCAAATCCAACTCATTAGATTTAATAATAACTTATTTATTAAACCTAATTAAGTGGTTGAATATAAAAATCAAATCAAGAAATATTATTTTATTTTTATAAAAAAAATTAATGATTTTTAACAAAGATAGACGAAGTTTAATAATCATATTAGAAACCAAGGTAGAAATAAAATTAATTATTTATTTTTCTCTTCATAAATAAAATAATAAATCAAGATAGGATTTCATTTTTACAAATTCAAAACACACCACTCCAAGTGCTGTGATTATGATAGTAATTATTTTTTTAATATTTTAAAACAATATATATTTTTTATTTTTTAAAATGTTTTTGATATTAGAATATCAAAACTATATAAAAACATAAAAAAATAATTTTAAACAATTTATTTTTAAAATTTTAGTAAAAACAAATTAAACCTCAAAACCAAACACACCCTAGCCAACCTGTCAGGAAGTAAAACTACAAATCCTCTCTAGATCCAAAATGTTTGTGGGTGACACTCTTAACGCCAAGATCTGGAAGTAGCAAAAAGGGGTGGAAATAACATATTTTTTTGGGAAGTTTAAACTGTGGCACCGTCCCGCTCACACAGCTAACAGCCTCCCCTTTATAATATCATCAACTCAACGACTCACAAAACCTCACTCTTAAAAAAAAAGAAGCTTTCTCAGTCTCACTCTCTCTTCACAGAGAGAGAGCTCTCTAGAGACCATCGCTTTACTAGTAGGTCTTCTTGGAGCTTCCAAGCACACTGTAAGCTCGCTTCTCCTTCTTCTCCTCTCTCTGTTTTTTTTTTTTGCACTAGACACCATCGGTGATTGATTTTTTGTTTGTGACACGTCGCTGCTGGATCGATAAGAGCTATGCATTTTGTTTCTCCGAACTGACAAGCCGTTTCGTGTTTGCTTCTATAGATCTGCGAAGCAGACTCCAATTCTCAGCATTTTTGTGTTTCGATTCTTCTTATTCAGCGTCGTTTCTAAATTCTATTTTGAAATTTTTTCGATTTTTGAAGCGCTTTGTCTCTTTTTTTTGGCTGTGTTCTGCGCTTGCGATTTCCTCGAATTGAGCCAGGAATTTGTGTATAGAGGAGAAGATGATTTGAGGTTTGAAGCATTTGATGATGGAATGGGTTAGTCATTTAGTAGGAATAGGTTTTTTCCCTATTTTTTAAGTAATTTGGTTCGAATAACTGCCTTTTGTGTTGTTAATGCTCAGATCTTTTAATTAACGTTAGATCTTAGCTCGCTATTTTGAAATGCGTCTGTTTAGTTACTGTAAAAATGTATGAATAAGAAAATTTCTTACTTATTCGGTTTTTACAGCTACAAAATAGAGGTTAAAACTGTAGCATAATTTTTTACTCGTTCCTGTTTATAAGATAGTGAAAGGTAACTTTTAGAGATAGTGTTAAATATCTTAAAACTGATTGAATTTGCCTAAGCTTTAGAGTAATGCTATTCATGCTGGAATATTCACCTGTTGTTAGTTTCCTCGGAAATATCAGTCATTTCATAGTCGGTGTCTTGTAGGCCTTATACGTTGAATCCGACATGTCAAATGGTTAGTATTATTCAGGAAACTAATTTGGGATGAATTTTTTGAGAAGAATAACATTTACCCAAGTCACGAAGATCAGTTCTAAGATGGGTTTTACCTGAATATTAATTATTGTATCGGTGTGAAAATTCTCAATGCCTAACAGTACAGAGACATGTATTTCTTTATCACTACACTGCGAAGTAGATTTTTTTTTTCGGTTTATCAAAGATTGGCTGTTATAAGTAGATGTATTTTATACAAGAACTTTTGTCAACTTGAAAAGAAACTATTTACAGGGTGCACAGGCGAGGTTTACAACAGTAATGTTTCCTGTGGACAACGCACCTAACCCTGAATGTAAAATCTGTATAATCTCAATCAAGCATGATTTTGTTCCATATTTGGTGTCTTTGATTTTGTTCCATATTTTTCCATATCTGGTTGAGCTGAAAGTGATTTGCAAGTGGTCCTGTTCTATGAACATGAGCATGTACAAGTTCCGCAAGTTTTTTTCTCAGTAGCTCAAATCATAGTAGATTACCTGTTTATATTTCATTCCTTGGCATTTACTACAGTGTTGCGGACCCTTTTTTTGTGACGGTGAAGCTTAGTTTTTATTTTTTGAGAAAAAGATTTTTATAATTGACTATTAAATCTGGTGCCTTATGCTTTGATTTTGTAAGTTCGACTTAAAAATTTGGTGTTAAGTTGATCATTGTGTTCTCTTTTATTTTTTACCTGCTTTGGAATTTGCTTCTTTCTCCTGATATCTGACAGAGAACTGGTATTGTAATTTCAGGTTCAATGAATAGCATTTCAATTTAAATCACGCACTGCTCTTCCGCGAGGCAAGCAAAGATGAATAAAGAAAATTCAACTGTTGCCAAACTTGAAGAGCCCACTACTCGAATTACACGAGCACGTGCTAAAGCTTCAGGGACTTCTGTAGGATTATTTCCTGCCACAAAACCCTCCTTTAAACAGGATCAGAAGCATCTTCTTAGAGCAAAGACCAAAAGAGCAGCATCAGATGAGAACAAATCTTGTTCGACCTCAGTTGCTGGTCTTAAGCACAAGAGAAGGGCAGTGCTTAAAGATGTGACCAACATCCTTTGTGCGAATTCTCATCTGAACTGCAACAATGCAACAAAACAACACGTATGAAATTTTCTTGCTTGTATCTCAATCTTCAAAATTTGTAATTATATTATCAATTACTTTATATTGACATTTTTCTTGGGGATTTACTTTTATCTACAGTCACCATTACTTATTCACTAGTTGCAATTTTTTTCGTTCCCTAAACTCACTAAATGAGAGCCTATTGACAGACTAGAAAACAAGCTAGAAAATGTCCTCGAAATAAGAATGAAGTGGTGGCTACTCTTATCTCTATGGAAATTTCATCAGCTCAGCAGGATCCAAAAGAAAAGTTAGCTGAAGAGCTGTCAAAAATAAGAATGGGAGAAGCACAAGATTTTACTTCACCAGCAAAGTTAGAAGACAAACAACAAAGCGATTGCTATGGCACAGGAGGAGGCGTAGCAGATCCAAGGCTTCTAATACCGCTTTCCACAAAAACTTCAGGAGTTGAAAGGTCTCTAAAGAAAGGTTTGTGTTGTATCATGATTCGGGTGCAAGCATTGTCCTCAATCATCTACCGAATAAAATCTAATCAGTTCTGTGGCATTGATGGTTTATTAACAAAATAGGGGCTTTTGAGAATTTTCATTTCATTAATATGGATCTGAATTTATTTTTCAGATGCAATTATTGATGTTTAAAGGTGACTGAATAGCTTGAATTTGCATCAATAAAGCCGCATGTTATTCAAAAACTTCTCTGACATTGCTGTCCTAATACTTATTAGACTACCTATGGTTACAGATTTTTTGTTGAATTTGTGCAGAAGATAGAGAAATTTCCGAGAAACTGGACACCTCAGTTGGCGTGAGCGTAGTGGATATTGATTCAAACATAAAAGACCCTCAGCTTTGCTGCTTGTACGCCCCTGATATATATAACAATATATGTGCTAAGGAGGTTTGTGCTGCAGTCTCTGGAACTTTTTTCAATGATTTATCACCCCCTTTTAAATCCAGAACCTGCCATCTCACATCTCAATAATTGTTGTGATATCATTACCATATTTAGTGCTAACTTTTTTATATTTCTTGCACCTCAGCTTGATCAAAGGCCTTCAATTGATTACATGGAGAAGTTGCAGCGTGATATTAGTCCTACCATGCGAGGAATTCTTATTGACTGGCTTGTGGAGGTTAGTGTAATCAGCTATATAGGTACAAAGGCAGGAGCTGCCTCAAAGTCCAACATACTTCCTTTTTTCAAAAGCTTTTGAAAAGAAATGCCTCTATTCTCTCTTGAGTAGAAATGCCACAATTCCTAGAAAGTTTAACTATATTAAATTCCAATCATTCTTCTCTATTGCTTTTTTTAACTCTGTTAATTTGGATGGTGTCACTTTGAATCGATGATTTTCCCTTCAACTAATAAAGCAGATCTTCATCTTTGCCAAGAAGATCACCAGTTTCCTTTTTCACTCATTGTTTAAGCTTCCATGTAGTTCATCCACTCCTGCAGAAATCATAAATCAAAACAAAATGGTTTGATGATTTACTCTTTTTTTTTCTTTCTCCATGTTTTCCATCTCTGTTCTGTCAGTTGTTTCCAAACTTGATGTTCTTTTTCCCAAGTATAGGACCAAAGACTAAAAGTTGAATAGGAGATACAGGCTTGCTGTGGGAGAACACCTGAAGTTTTCTCATAAAAGATTCGTTTCTCTATGAATACCTTATGTAGTTTTCAGCTTCCATATTCATATGGGATGTACATTCATTTTGCATTTATTTTTGCTGGACATAGAGCTCCGAAACAATTACAATTTGATTTTTTCAGCTTTTATACACAAACCGAATTCTGATCTTGAGAAATGACCAGACGTTGAAAATTTATTATCCCAGTTTCTAGACTTCTTAAGAACGCCTTACTACATCAATAATATTTAGGTCCTTTTTATTTCAATCAGATGTTGAACAGGTATGAGAATATGAGATTGATAATCTATAACTCTTTCAGGTTTCTGAAGAATATATGTTGGTTCCAGATACACTTTACCTCACTGTCAATCTCATTGATCGATTCCTCTCACAGAACTATATTGAAAAACAAAGACTCCAACTGCTTGGTGTTACTTGCATGTTGATTGCATCGTAAGTTTAACATTCGCTTGGTATTTAGATATGATATGCTGTTGGGCTCAAATTATGAGTAGAACAAGTCTTTTTGGTTTAAAGAGTGATGATAGGTACTGGATAGACTTAATCCTTGGAGCTTAAATAATTAAATTCACATATTAAGCCACATAATTCATTAGGTTTTTATTCCTACAATTGGGTTAGGTTTTTATTCCTACAATTGGGTCCAAATTATGAGCAGACAAGTGTTTATGATTGCAAGAAAGATGATGGACAATCCTTGAAGCTTAAATAAGTAAATTCACATATTATACACATAATTCATCATGGCTTTGATTTTATTGTTACTAACATTTGAAGAAATAGTACTTGGCCGCTATACGATGATGCTATGTTTGATGCATTAGATATGCTCTCCATATTTTCACATTGCAAGGAACGAATTACAACGTTTTCTTTCCTTTGCATGGCCATCACATGTTTCTTAACACAGTATGCACCAAGGTTTATGTATTTGGCAGTGGATAAAATTGCATGTCGCGTATATTTTTCCACATTAATCGTTGACATTATGCACTTCTTTTCATTTTTTATGGCAGAAAGTATGAAGAAATTTGTGTGCCAAAAGTGGAAGAGTTTTGCGTCATCACTGACAATACTTACACAAGAGGAGAGGTACGCCCTAGGAATCTTGGCACCTTTAGGCTTCATATTTTTATGCTTCATCATTCACCTGAACCTGCTGACCTGACCCAAAAACTGAGGTTACAGTTATTTTCTTCATTAGTGGAAAATTAGACATTAATATACAAAAACAAATCATATTGGTGGCTATATATAAACTACAAGATGGGGTCAATTATTTAATTTATCTAAATATTTTCATATTCCTGGGAAATTTTGTTTATACCTGAATTCATCGTATCATTATGGAAGTTATTTATAATTTCCTCCAATAGCACTTGCCACAAAATTAACTACAACGGGTGCAGTGCAAATATTATTGTTTGAAGTCTTTCTATAAGCAAATTTGTGTCTCCATTCTAATTATGGAGGCTTTACTTAGCATAAGCTGTGTGTTGCATTCTGAAAACCTTGCTGGATTCTCCCTTGAAATAGTATCTCACTTGCTGTGCTGGTATACGAGGTTTCTAACAAAATACCATGACAGGTTCTGAAAATGGAGAGTCAAGTCCTGAATTTCTTGCACTTTCAGTTATCAGTTCCCACCACGAAATCATTTCTGAGGTGTAATGTTGAACATCTTTGACTTATATGTTGCTGGTATGATGCCATCAGTACTGAAGTTACTCTTCTTTCTGTTCCAATTTTTGTTTCTCAGGAGATTCATCCAAGCAGCACAAGCTTCTAGCAAGGTATTTTAGAATGTTGGCCATTGTCGGTTACATATTTTCTTGGAATTTAACTATGCAGGAACTTATCTGATCAGACACCTGTAATTGCTTTAATATAGGTTCCTTGTGTTGAGATGGAGTTCTTGGCAAATTATTTAGCAGAGTTGACTCTTGTTGAGTACAACTTCCTGAAGTTATTACCTTCCCTCGTAGCTGCATCTGCTGTTTTTCTTGCCCGCTGGACACTCGATCAATCAGACCACCCATGGGTCTGCCCTTTTCTGTCTCTTTTTGTGTGATTTGAGTATTATTCTCTTTTTTTCTTCCTGTTCATTCGTTATAGAAATATCTAAAGAGGATGCTTCTGTTCCCTTATTTCAGAACTCAACTCTAGAGCACTACACTAGTTACACAGCATCAGAACTGAAAACTACAGTGCTTGCTCTGGAAGACCTGCAGCTGAACACTAATGGTTGTTGCCTAAATGCTATACGAGACAAATATAGACAACAGAAGGTAAAGAATCCGTACTATTTGGAGAGCCTTTTCTTCTGTTTTAGCTTGACAATGTGTTCATGCTGTCTAACTTGCATAAGAATGAATACCTCTGAGATATTGTTGCTTGTCCTTTCAATTCCTAATTAAAGGGTGTTTGTGAGTGCGTTTGGAAAATATTTTTGGAATTTTTTTCTTTTATCTTTAGTTTTTATTTTAAATTAAATTTTTAAGTGTTTTTAAATCATTTTAATGTGCTAATGTAAAAAATGATTTTTTAAAAATAAAAAAAAAACATCATTTTGATTCAATTATGAATGAAAAACACTTTAAAAAAAAACTTCGCTCTCAAACAAGCACTGATCTCTAGGCATGTAAAGACAATGGTTCGGAATTCTCTCCTCAGCATGTGAACCGAACCAAACTATGAGCTTTACTGTTCCAAACCACACAAGGCTGCTGTTTTTTTCTCTGTACGGAGGCACTTTTTATGATTCATAGATAGACTGCATGCGAGCTTCTGGGTTTCACATTTCCCTTTCATGTCATTCTCACAAATGCTCGTCATTGTGGCAGTTCAAATCTGTAGCAACCTGGACCTCCGTACAACGAGTTTCATCACTTTTCTGAGGACGAAGGAAAACGGGCCCTGCATTAACAAGCAAACCATTCTTACTGTGGCACTTCGAGGGTGATATCGGTTCTAATCATAGAGTTTAATTCGATTAAAAGTTTGCATTATTTCCTATTTAACCTCTGTCCATCATTGTTGTAACATCTAATCTTGTTCTGGTGCTTCCAGACCAAAGTCAATGGAATCAGTGATCAGTAACGTAACAAACCCGAGGAGGTAATTTATATGCCTTTAGTGGAATAATTTCAGAACTTCCTAGTCTTTAGGAAGTTCTAACCTGGGCTAGGTTATTTCGGTAGGTTGCTAATTTAGCAATGAGAATTGTAGTTATTCGAGCATTACCTTTGTATTTAAACCTTGTGAATCATAGGGGAAAAAAAGAAAGAGAAATTCTCATACTGCTGTTCTACACATCGTAGCCTGATTATTCTTGATTCATGCCATGCTAAATTTTTATTCCGGGAAGTAGTGTATTTGCATGTATTAATTAATTATTGACTAATTTCACCGTGAGCTTTCTCGCCCCTTTCTTTGATCTCGGAAAACGGTCCTGTCTTTTTTTGAATACCGATGACGATATGCTTTAATTAATAAGTGACTACTGCATTGGTTCAAGTGAGCTTTGATTAAAGGGCGGTTTTAAACAGATTTTGATGCCTCTCACTGTATTTAGATGCTTTACTCTCTTTTGCGTTGTTTTTTCTTTTAATAATGGAGTTAATATCATTTGTCTTTTTTACTTGGAAAACACAAAACACCATGACTTCTAATTTTTTTTTTCTTCCGTCTAGAGTAGATTTTAGGTTGATTTTTAGTCTTTGTGAAGTGTTTTCTAATAAATTTCAATAATTTTTTAAAATAAAAAAAATAACATTGCTTTTCCATTTATATTAGTGTCTAGTCATTGATAGATATTTTATTTTCAAAGTATTGGGGTGGACATTTATTTTTCATTTTTTATTTATTATTATCTAGCATTGAACTGGTTGACAAGTAAATTTTTTTAATTGAATTTGGGTTTTTAATTTCACTTAGATCAATTAGTATGGGCTTAAACAATAAATTTGTTATTTTTTTCTAGACTGATTTTCAAACTTGTGCACTTTTAATTATTGTGGGTTAACTATTTTTTTAATTGATTGAAGGTATTGCTTTTTTTTTTTTTTTGCAAAGTTAAATTGCTATGATGCATATAAATACAAGACAACACTTAGGTTAGGTCTAAGTTATATTTTTTTTAAATAACTTTTAAAGCTCTATTTTATGATTGATGCTTGATATTGTAATCATTTAATTTCTATAATGTAATTAAATAAAATTTATTTTTATAAAATTATTAAATCCAACTAAATTCATGAATTGAACTGCATGTAATTAATGTCATCCAATGTTTTCACCTCAATATTGTTTTTGAAAAAAAAACTTTTGTTATTTTTTTATAAATTGATTTATACCTTTTCCAATCATCTAGATTTCATTTGAACTTATTAAATCAAACAAATGATATTGTATTAGCTCTTATAAGAATTGGTTGAAAGCTTAAGCCATGTAACAAGTCAGGTCAATGAATTTCAAGATTTATCTGTTACCTTTCTTTAATAGCTTTGTCAAAAAAATATCCCTATGTTCTTAGTTTTTTTTTTATCTCTCTCTCTCTCTCTCTCTCTCTATATATATATATATATATATATATATATATAAATTTTAAAAATATTTGGTCCAATCAAGTCAATGAAATAGTTACAAAAAAAACTAAAAAGCATCATTCTTTTATGGATCAGAACAATGTTATAATGTTTAAGCCCTTTTTCATAAAGCTAAAAGATGTTATTTTTAAGGGTATTTTCAAGTATTTAGTTGGCATTGTTGAATTCATTGGGAGTAAACTAGTCTTCATATAAATATTTGGAACAATATAATAACATTTTTTATCCTTCAAAGAAAAATGACATTTATTTTTCACTTTAAGGTATTTTTTGGATTTCATATTTAATTGTACAATCAACTCATGCACTTACCATTGAAAGACAAGAAAATGAAATGGGGGTGCAAGGACATTTATGCATTTTCCTTTTGGTTTGTGGGTAATTATCAAATTTAGAGAAGGGTTGTTGCATATTTTATCATATATATAACATTATCTAAATTATTAAACTAGAGGCATGGAAGATTTTAAACATTTATGGCGCTTTGTACGACCAAATTACATAGCGAAATGGTGATTTCCAAGATGGTGATGAAATCCTCTTAGTGCCCATTTTGGTAATGCGGTGGAAATTGGGTTTCAAGGAAAATGTAGTTTACACCCGTTTGGTAAACGTTATAATGCAGTTTATACTTTTATGAGACCCACCAAAATCACGATCGAAACCACGATTTTGCTGAAGCTCATACCAGCCACCACATAACACTATTTCTAACGCTACCACCACAGGAAAAGCCACCATGGTCTCTTCTACTCGTCGATATCGACCGTTCACCCTCTCGTCAAAGTCGACCATGTTACTGTTCACGTGAACAATAACATGGCCGAATAATTCAACAAATGAACAAAGGGTGCAACACACCGTTTTAACGTTTTATGTTTTTATTTGAACTCTTGGGCTGGATTGGGCTAGGCCCGCTCTTGTCCCGGCCCAAGTCCAGCAGAGTTGGACTCTTTTGGCCCAACTAGGCTGGACCAGCCCATTTAGTTTGTGACAAATCCAATCCAATTTTTTAAAAAAAGATTTTAAAAAAAAGTGTAGATAAAGATCTGTTCTAATGAAAAAACATTGACGCGTGACTTCGTTGCACTCCACAACCCTATTATTTTTCGATTGATTATGAATTAAAAACTTGCAACTGGATTTGGCATTAGAATTATATCTCTACAACTGGATCGCGGATGTTGTTAGTAATGATATTATTACCATATGTTGTTCCTCGATCAAATAGCAAGGAATCACAGAGGCATTCACGTATTGATTCAGTTCGTGAAGAAATTGCAAGTAGTTTGATTGATTATGAATTGCAAGTAGTTTGTGTAGATAAAGATCTGTTCTGATTAAAAAACAATGACGCGTGACTTGGTTGCACTCCAAAACCTTGTTATTTTTTGAATGATTATGAATTAAAAACTTACAACTAGATTTGACATTGAAATTATATCCCTATAACTGGATTGCAAATGTTGTTAGTAATGATATTGTTACCATATGTTGTTCCTCGATCAAATAGTAAGGAATCACAGAGGCATTCATGTATTGATTTAGTTTGTAAAGAAATTGCAAGTAGTTTGATGAGATAATAACACCAATATCTATTTTTTTTCTATGAATTATTAATTATATTTTATTGTTATGATTATTAATATATAAAATTTTAAAAATAATTTATATGTGTGTGTGTGTTCTTTAAAGTAATTTCACACGTTGAGAACAATATGAAAAGCAAAATAACCAAACACACAAAACTGTTTTTTCTTAACCTCCAACTCAACCACAGTTTTAACCAAACACTTCACTGCTTATTTTGAACCGCAGTAAAAGCATTGTTTTTAAACTGTTTTTTTTCAACCTCAACTACAAAAGCAAAAGTAATATCAAACACACCCTTAGTGATGCTACCTCACAAAAAAACATGTGACACAAATGGTGTGTGTTTCTTCACTTTTGGTTTGTTCTCAACTACCATTTCTTTTGTTTTTGCTCTCTCATCCTAGGAAATTGTGTTGTCCATAAATAACTTCAACAAGTCCTTTAATTAGTTTTTCTTTTATATTTGTATTTACTTTATTTGAAATAATTTATATATAAAAACAAATTTATTTTTAATTTCATCCTTAATGGGTTTTTTTAATCTTTTCATATTTGTTTTATATTGAGCTTATAAGTTAAGTCTATATGTAAAATTGAATGGTTTGCAACTTTAAAAGACTCACCTGGGTTTAAAAGTTTCATTTGAATTTGTTTGGTTCTTTTTTTTTTTTTGGCTCATTTGTTTCAGTTTTATCCTTATATATTTTCTTAGTTTTTTTTCCCATTTTCTATGAGATTCTCCATTCATTTTGAAGAAAAAAAACACATGTTACCTAAAGCTTTTTTTTTTTTGTTGCTGTTTTTGCTTTGCTCTATTTGTTTTTTTTTTTATTTTATAAGATTCTCTTCTTTTGAATTAAATATAACCATCAAATATTTGTTTGTGCTTTGTTTCAATTTCTTTTGTAAACCAGGTTGATCTAAGCCATGGTTTACTAGGTCATGAGTCAACTTATTAGGTCATATATAAATTTAAAATAATTTATTTTTATTTTTCAAGTTGATTAGTCACTCTCTTGATTTTATTTTTATTTTTGGATTTTTTTGTGAATTTTGGCCCTATGATTCTTCAATTTTTCCCTTCATTTCAATATTTGATGACATTTGATGTTTTGACTCTCAATGTTTTAATTTTTTGTTTTTATTCTTTGACTTTTATCAATTTGAAATTTCATTATTCAATCCATAATTCTGGCATTGTCTTTTTTTTTTTTTTTTACTTTTTTTAATGATTTCTTATTTTATCATTTTGATTTTTAGGGATTAACAATCTTAATTTTTTTCAATTCTTTTTCTATGATGGCGAGTTGTTATTTGTTTTTTATTTAAAAAAAAACTTAACATCACTTGAGCATTATTTTTTCATGCTTCAAAAAAATGGTTTGACTCGTGATGAAACACAAACAAACTATCTAGTATAGGCTAAAAGAGGTGATTTTAGTGTTTATTACCTCACAAAACACTATTTATTTTAATAGTTTCTTTTCTAAATCTATATTTTTTTCCTTAATTTCATACTTAAACATTATATTTAATGGATATGGAATCTCATAATTTATTGTAGCTTGCTTTATATGTAGTTAGCGTGGGGTCATAACCAATATCACAAGTTTAAAGGGATTAATTGAGTTGATTCAAGATTTATCTATTTTTTTATTGATAGTTTTCTCAATCTCATTCTAAAATATTATACATCATGGGTTTCCTTTTATTATTATTGTATGGTCCATGTAAATTTAGAATTATATAGAAATTAATTAAGCAAGCCAGATTTAATTTTCAAATCACTTGAAACACATCACACCATTGAGCTGATCTTGATTATGAATTAGGCTTGATGATTTACTTTGACTTAATTTATAGGAGTTTCTTTTGGTCATACAATTTAGGTCATGTGTTTTGTGTTAAACTATATAGACTGATGTCATTTTATTGTGTCTTGTTTTTCCAGATTGATTTTATTTTTCAATTTCAACATTTAACAATGTGTTTATTAAAATTTAAATTTCATAATTTATTTTGATTTATATATTATGGGTTTATCATAGTGTTATGTCCTTAGTCATGAGTTTAACAAGTTGATTAAAGTTAATTTTTTGTTTATATTTTAAGAAATTATCCTAATCGCATGACCGAGGTCATGAGTTTGGTAAGTTAACTTATGCTATTTTTTTTGAATTCACCCTTCAACATTTGGTTGATTTGGAATTAAGCTTCATATTTTTTTTTTGTTTTTTTTGTTATTTATAAGGTTATTCGAATCTCATTACTAAAATCATGAGTTTAGCGAGTTAATTTGAGCTGACTTGGGTTATATTTTTAATGTTTTTAATTTTATTTATCAACATTGAGATTGCTTATCCTATCTTGAGTTAACTCTGTTTTTTTTCCTTTTTTAATTTTTATCTTTAATTTCATCCTTCAATATTTAGTTGATTTGAAATTAGGCTTCATTGTTGTTGTTGTTGTTGTTGTTGTTGTTGTTGTTTAACTTTCTATGAGGTTTTATCAATCTCATTACTTGGATCACGAGTTTGGATGATTAACCCATGTCAACTCAATTTTTTTTTATCTTTTTTAATTTTATCCTTTAACGTTGATTTTATTGAGAATTGAACTTTATAATTTATTTGTGATGAAATAAGAGCTACTTGGCAAGATAAATGGAAAGGAAAAGGGGAGCTCCTAGGAAAAGCTATGGCTGGCCATTAAGAGCACTAGTTAGGAAGGAAATATTATGTGTTTTACATAATAATTATTGTATATGTTGTGTTGGATGTGGATGTTTGTGTAATGAATGAATCTATTCGCTATATAGAGTTATCCTAATCACATGACGTGGGTTTTTGACAGGTTTACTCGAGTTGACTTGATTTATTTATTTTTAGATTTTTTTTAAATTGATTTTTTTAGAAAAATTATCTTTTTAACATTGATTTGATTAGAAATTGGGTATCATATTTGGTTTTGATCTGCTCTCTACGCGGCTATCTTGATTTCATTATCTATATTGCAGATTTGATGGATCGACCTAATCCTTCATTAGATTTTTGAGGGTTTTTTAAAAATATCAAGTTGACCGAATTAACCCTCACTTGTTAATAGCACCTGGATATTTTTTATATTAAAAAATTAATATGAAATGTAACTTGACGCTAACAAGGATCTTGTAGTCTCTGATTAGTGAATGGGAAGATCTGATCCTGATGAAAAACCTCAGCCAAAACCTGGGCGGGTGGTTTTCATCTGAGATAATAATGCACTGCTCATTGCTTGAACCTTTCATAACCTTCATTTAATTTGTCCTCTGCATCGAACAGATTAAAGACTTGCCATTCAATGTTCAGTGTTCATCAATTTTTCAAATATTGGTTGTTCAAGCGCAAATGGAATTTTATATGAAATGAGAACATTTCATTCAATGCTGGGGTAGTTTTGCAAGACCATGCAGTAGTTTTGCAAGCATTGACATGTGAAAGTGCTGAAAAGGAATGTCATCCACCCTGAGGTTATTTTTCTTTCTTTCTGGTTTTGGGGGTGAGTAGAACGAGATGCGTGCACATTAGCTGACAGAAAATTGTATAATCCACTGCATGGTCCTTCCTTCATAACCTTACCAAGGAAGCAATAATTAATATTTCCATACAGTAGCAAGAGGAAATACAGGATCAACACACGTTACAATAACTGGCTGTCACAGGACTATCCAAAAAAAGAAATCCTACAACCCAAACCACTAGAGCAGCAATTTCTTTTCCGGGCTTTTGCAACTCCATCGAAGGAGAAACGGAGGAACAGTGACAGGATGCCCCACCAAAGGAGTTAACAGGCAATTGAGGTCGCTAAAGGAGTTACCAGAACAGCTGTGTTCCCAGTTACTGGCTTCAGACTGGCAGCATACTCCAACCGCTGCCAGGCTTCCTTGCGCTGCTCAGCCAATAAGATTTGCTTTTCTTCATCCTCCATAAACTGATCAAGGCAGGCAAGGTACAACGCCTCATCCATATCTGAGAACATCTTTCTGATGTTTAGAGTTAAATTGAGCACCCCTTGGTTCCAATGGTTATGAGCATTCTTTTCTAATGCTGGAAATATGATAGGCAGAATCACAAGCCTATTATGAGCAATCAAGTTGACAATTTGGTCATTGTTCCATAAGAAGAGGGCTCTTTCAGCCACCTGAAACAAAACACATGGTAAAGATAAAACTAGCAATTTGTTTCAGCATGGCTGGTGGTCACAACTAAAGAGGTTATAATCCACGGATCAAAGTCAGATAAATGTCTGCAAAGTTGACAGGGCATTATAGGACTATCCCATGGAAACATAAAGGCACTGAAACAAACCAACACCCATCAAGAATTCAATCGAAGAGGATTAGGTGGGAGTCAACAAAATGCTTAGCAGTAATCAAAGTTACGTTCTGCTTTAGAAAAAAGAGGGATCCAACTACATATTTTGCATTTCATTGCAAATGGATTTGGTGGCGCCACTCAGCAGTCAAAAACTCATCAAAGAAAGAGTGAGACGGCTAAAAGTACTAGTTCTCTGGCCACCAGAGAGACAACCTAAATCCTCAGAACATGATATTTCCACTTCTTTAGCATTCCCAACCAAAATACAGAGCTTAACTTTAGACCTGATGCATTGGCTAAAGAGCAAGGATAGGAAAAGGAGGAATGTCCCTGGCCTAAATATAAATTCCATTAGATGTGTCCCAAAAAAGCCATATGACTACAGTTCTTTCACTAATAAATGTTTATTTATGGATATTCTCATTTCTAATTAGTTTGAACTCAACAAGAAAACATGAAGATATCCACTCTTGTCTATCTAATAAATGAACCTTTGTCCCCTGCCCTGAACTTAGCCAAACAAACTTCCTCCAAAATAGCTGGATTCTCTCGCCCTTTCAATTATCTATTAAATAGCACTACAAAATCCTCACAACTGAACACATAATATCATATTGGAAGAGGATGCATGATTGCACTTTCTCTTCCCAGAAGTCTGAAGCTCTTGATTAAGCCTTTGTGAGAAATTAAGAGCATCAAAGAAGCTAGTTACTAGTCTTAAAATGTATATTGGAGAGTTATATGGCACCAATCAAAATAAGAGGAGGAATGCTCGTTGTACCAAAATGAAAAGGTCTATTGTTATGGAATATTGTGGAAGGAATGGCTTTGGCCATTTCAAAACGCTTATGCTTTGTATTGGGAAGTTCAGTGGAAATGCTGGGAATGAAAGGTGAGAAAATGAGTGTCCTTCCTTGTCTTTGGGGTGAAAATGGGAGGAATGAAAAGCGGAAAATTGATTTCTTAATTGAAATGAGGAAGGGGGAATGGAAAATGTTGGAGGTAAAATTACTATTATGTCCTTCATTTTTCATCATTTCAAAGTATTTGTCAACTCACTCCTTGAACAAAAATTTCCACTCATCCTCAAGAAACTTTAGAATGCTTGAGAAATACTGATATTTACTTCATATATGAGAGAGAGCTACGCCAGGAGAAAAACAAGAGATAGAAATAAAAAATATATATTTCTGCAACTAGGTGTGAATATTCTTATCATTTCTGATGGATTCAAATATGATTCTCTCTCTTTTCCTTGTGTTTGTTTCTCTCGTCAAAGTGAGACCATAGGGTAACGATTTGTAAGTTACTCCTTGAGTACTCTAAAATTTCTCCTCATCCTCTCCCTAAAATAGGGAGCATAGGTTTTATGAGACTAAAGTGATTTTTCTTCTCAATTACATTATCTCCATTTTCTTCCATCTACGAAACAAAGGAGCAAGGCTAGAACCCCACTCCATTTCCTCGCTCTCAAAACCCAAAAAAAGGTCAACGAGAAGAAAACTACACAAGGTATTTTCCCTGGTTTAGGGATGAGAGAGACAATATGGGCAAATGATTATGAGAAAATTTTCCATCATGGCACACAAAATATGTTTTTTTCTAAAAGAGAGAAGGTGAATGGAAATTTTGAATTGAAAAGTAAATTAATCACTTCAATCTTGACTACAAATTGCTAGTAGCATTTAACACGATGAACATAATTGTAATTTTACTATACACAATATATCATATTTCTATAGTTTCCAAACAAGCGAAATATACTTTCCTTCTATTTTACCATCCTTTTTATTTTCACATCATACAAATAAGAGAGAAAATACAATTCTCTTCCTTTTACTTCCCACCCCCTCACTTTCTCTCCTCCCCTATTCTGCCTCCATACATGGCATTAGAAACATAGCCTAAGCCCATGGCTTGCATTTCAAGAAAATTTTCAATGACAAGGCATTCAAGGAAGACACAGAATATGTAATTTCTTAAAAAGTGAATGACATTGAAGCCCTAAAGGAGAGAAAATATTAGCACTCCATCTCTATACTGTTATAGAGAAAGATAAAAATGAATGGAGAGAAAATGAGTGCTATTGTAAATACGAGTCCTAATATCATACCTGAAGTACTGCCTCATCTCACAAAAGAGCCCCATGATGTTGAAGCTTTTGGCCTTTTCAGATTCATGCATGGCACAAACCCAATTCTAAAGATTCCATGACTAGGATTTAATCAAATAAATACAAGTTCCATATAAAAAACAAATCCATTTGGTAACTGAACTTCAAAGAAATACTTCACCAAGTCAAGTACCATCTCCTGCTAACGTAGTCTAACATGAAATGGCTAGGTCTATCATAATATGTAATACAATACACATAAGCTGTTTATAAATAAATGAAATGGAATGGTGGAAAACACCAAACCACCATCCAGACCAGCGAATTCCAAGTGATATATCCACAGGGCTCCAAGCGCTCGTAAAAACATGATAGAGTGCAAATTACATCCATCATCCTTGAGCAAAACTCCTAATGTAGCATAACAACCATGCATACACACACTATGACATGAACCAAGGCAATGGTTCCAACTGAATTTAACATAAACCAACATAACAATTAGTAATCAATGCCAACTCAGAAAACACCTTGTGAAGCTTAGCATTAGTCTCCACATCATGAGTCTAGTTCAGTTCTAACATATTACGAAATTCAAAGCCATTATATCACAGGAAAAAGAACCAATAAACCAAACTAAAACTTAAGAAAGTGGTAGGTACCTGGAAGTGGAAACTATTGATGCAGCATCCAATCCGCCAGAACAACGGAACCATGATCTTTTGAAATTCCACCATGCTAATTGCTTCCAAAATCTCTTCCAACTCGCCCAGGAACATTACCTCCTTCTGGCTATTAGTTATTGGCCAGTATTTCAGTATCCCCTTCATCACCATGCTAGCCAACCTGGGCTCCTTCTCAATAAATTGTATCACACAATATGACAACTGCTGAAAGTATACTCCCACGGACTTTGGCTTATGCAGAGGAATCAAAACCCTCCACAAGAAAATCTTGTGCTCCTCTTTCAAAGGCATGGCAAACCCGCTAATTATACTCCCAAAAATCTCCAACAACTCTGCAATCCCATTATGCTTCTCAGTCTCAAACACAAATCTATAGAATATATTGCTCAGTGACTTTCGAATAAATGGCCTGTGAACCATAAACTTCCCATAAACCCTATGCAATATAGTCTTTAAGCATTCCCTTTCTCTTGGATCCTCTGTGTCAAACAAATCAAGCAGCCGCAATATAAACGAATGGTCTATGTACTTCTTTGCAACTTTCGCATCTAAGCACGTAGAATTGATGAATCTAAGCAACAAATCATACACAATTTGCAGATGAGGCCACGCAGGATCGAACATTGGGTCGTCATTCTCATCATTCTCGCCAATACTACTCGAATTAGACCTGTAATTCGGCGGAAACACCCTAAACAAATTAACAGCGCACATTCTACACATAGCTAAAATGGCAGGTTCACTAAATCTCATAGACCCAGCTGCCACGAAATCAACAAGTTCAAGCAAAGTCTGTCTCTTTACATCCTTTTCAAGTGTATTCTTACTTGAGTCACTGAAATCAAAAGTTACGCAACAAAGGCTTACTTTGCTCACAAAGAGATTCATCTTCTCTGCATTCGGCACATCTTTGAAGGGCACAAGTGGTTCGATCCCAGCAACCACACTAGCTGGAAATACAACTGAGGTTCTTTTAGGACCATTGGATGACTTCCCCGAACCTGCACTTGAGCCATTAGATATCTGCTGTGTTACTGGCGACTCAGGTCGGGCTGACTCAGCTGAGTCAGTTTTTGAAGATTTTCTTGGGAGCTTACTCAAGATTTGCCTCAACATCATGAGAAGGCTCAAACTTTAAGCCACACAACACGAAAATCTAACAAAATGGCTACCAGAGCATGGCCACTGGAGGTTATGCTTTGTAAATAAGTAGATTTACAAACAAGGGCTAATATTTCTGCTAGATTTTGGTCACGGATCAAAAGGGTTTCGAGAGAATGTGAGTAGATCCAATTCTAAACCTTTGAGGGTTGTTAGTAGGAGGTGGAAAGTTTGAAACTTTAAGGTACATTTTTGGTGAAAGGTCAGATCTTGGCAAATAAAACCAAAAACAGAAAACTGGGTTTCCTAGTAAATCAAATAATGATAACATCCATTGATAACCTACCTCAAATTGAGAAAGATTCATATAATGATGGTGACAGAAGACATCAAATGCGAGTTCTTAGCGGAGGGAGAGAGAGATCTATAGGGGGGAGGAATGAAGGCAACCTTGTGTTGGTTGATGATGTTAATGCCTGATCTTCTCTCTCTTTTTGCAAGTAAAAGCAAAACAAAAACAAGAGGCAATACAATATTGCAATTGTTTTTAATTATTTTGGTGGAGTGAAAAAAAGAAATTCTCGGTTGATGAGACAATTACGGCATTTTCTCCGAAAATGCAAGTACTTCAAAGAAATTTAATATTTGGATTTGGATGGATTTTTGTACAGGATGGATTGGAAGCTTCATGTGATATTTCATGTGATATTTGGACCGTTGATTAATTGCAGTTATTAGGACATAGATTTGATTTGATTTATGTTTCTGTTTCTGTTTTTTGTTTTCCACCTGTAAACCACTGGCTAAGTTTTGGACCAAAAATACAAGAATGTGTAGAATTCAGGCATGGTTTAAACGATGACGGTTTGGTGTGATTCAGGAAAATCTTATGTTAGCTGCTAGGGAGATTCGTTTGTGATGTGAAGCAGTTGAACCGTCAAACATCTACCCGTTTGTTTAGCAATGCATTTTATAACAAAAAAAAATTTTTTTTTTATTAAAATTAAATTTTTTAATATATTTATATTATTTTGATATATTGATGTCAGAAATATTTTTTTTTAAATAATTTTGATATATTTTTAAATAAAAAATATTTTTAAAAACAATTTTAACTATACTCTTAAACAAATACTTAAGATTTCGGCCAATTATAATATATATATATATATATATATTAAATGTATTTTCTTAGTTTCAAAATAACAAATTAAAACAAAAACTTATATATGTATATAATTAAATAAATTGAAAACAATGTGTGCTAATGAAAAAAAATCATTAACAATATTTATAAATATAACTTAAAATTGCGAGACATGTATAGATGAAGATATTCAATCTTGAGATATAAGATATTCACCGCCTTTTGTTTCCTAAATTTATCTATTAAATTAAATTCTTTTATTCAAGCAAATTATATATATATAAACTCAAAGTAAATTGATTGAATAAAATATAAAGAGAAAGAAATATCATACAAGGCTACACATATTAGAATATTAGCTAAAAATAAAAAATATATTTTTTTAGAAATAGAGTTTATCTATATAAAAGATAAAAAAAATGAATAAATAAGAAAAACTCTTCAATATTAAATGGATAACCAAAAAAATAATTGTCATTTAATAGATACTTTTCAAATGAAATGAAAGAGGGAAATGGTACTAAACTAAATATAAATTAAGGAAATAGATAAAAAAAATCATAAACAAAAATTATTAATTAAAAAAATTAAAAGAAGAAAATAAAGTTCAGACGTTGTTGGGCCTAGCAAAAGGTAAAGTTCAAACATTGTTGGGCCTAGCAAGCTATAGGCAAACTTATCTAACTCATTTTGTAAGGGCATATACACCTGCTTGTCCTAGCATGCCTGCGTGGCTGGCCCATATTCTTTTTAGTAGGATAGTGAAATGTCATCCGTCTCAATTGTTTTTGAAGAAAAAAAACAAATGACGCGTCGTTTGATTTGTCCAATATTTAGTCATAGTGACGGTCGGAAAATCAAGGCTTACAATTTTTTTTATCAAAGAATCCGTTTTTAATCTATTTTTTTTTTACCTAAAACACTTTAGAAATTATGATAAATATATTAATGACCTCAAAAAACCATCATAAAAAATAAAATCAACTTGAAATTAAAAATCAACTCGAGTTTATATTTGTTTTTTCATGAACTTTAAAAAATAAAAACACTCCATCTAATATGAACTCTCATCATCAAATGAAATCATCTGGCGCAAACATTGTTTGTTTATGGCCTAAATTGATGTCAACAACATATTTCTCTCTTTACAATTAGAATTTGATGGCTTCTCTGTTCTCTCTCAAGTAAGGACTAAAAAATAACGAAGATGATTTCTTTTACCAACTTTGAATTTGAAAAATAATGGTACCAAAATTGTATAATCGATATTATGTTTTGAAATTTGAGGACTAAAATGTATCTCTTACAAAACTCGTGACATACCATCTATATTTTATGCCCTTTTCATTTTATTCATCTTAATTCAATTTTACCCATTCATCAAAAATTAAAATCAATTTGATACGAATTTACTAGTAACAGCTAAAAAGTAATTCTGGATTGTTTGAGGACCCAGATGCCTCCTTTGCAAATTAGTACTGTTTTGGATTTTAAGATGATCTTCATTAATGCAAGTAGTTTCTTTAAATACAGAATTAGAAATAACTACCCATTATCCTGATTAGTTGATAATGGACTAGGACGTGTACAATAACATAAATGAAATACTGAATAAATAAATAAATATCACTGAACAAATAAAAGCAATAACAATCAGCTGCCGCGTGTCTGTCATCCATGAAGTCTCAGTTTCCCAAGTCACCACGTATTGCACATCCATGTTGCCTCGGTTTGCTAGTTCTCTCATCTCCATGTGCCATGTGTTCCATGATCAGCATACTTCCTTGCCCCGTGTATCTTGATTAGGCGTGTAACAACAGCTCCGTTGATCAAAAGAACTCGCCCACGAGTTCGGGGTATTGTCTGCGAAGCTCACAGACGTCAATCCAAACTGCATCGTCTTCATTAGCACCCTCCCACTGAATCAAGAGTTCAGTCCCTGCCAAATTTCCCTTCTTCTTCATCCTTCGACCGAGTACCCTGTGAATAGTAGGAGCGAGTGTCCCATTCTCCATAACTTTGGGCAAATGAGGACTGGTATGAACTTGAGAGCCAACCTTCTTCTTCAGACATGAGACGTGAAAGATCGGGTAGATCTTGGTGTGGGGGGGGGGAGATCAAGCTTATAAGCCACCTTCCCTACCTTCTGGGTCACTTGGAAATGACCAAAATACCTCGCCGAAAGCTTTAAGTTCCCGCGCACAGCCACCGTCATCTGTCGGTAAGGTCTCAACCGTAAGTACACCCAATCCCCAACTTCAAACTCTCGATCGGTTTTGTTCTTGTCAGCAAACTGCTTCATTCGTGTTTGTGCATCTTGTAGGTTTTCACGGACCAATGTTAAGATGAAATCCCTGCTTTTGAGCTCATCTTCTACGGCTTGAACGGCTGTGGATTATGGCTCAAAGGGTTGCAGGTGAGGCTGGACTTGTCCATAAACCACCTCAAAAGGTGTAAGACCAGTTGAAGAGTGGACCGAAGTATTGTAGGACCACTCTGCCAAAGACAACCACTTTGCCCAGTCTTGTGGTCTGTCACTAGTGAAGCATCAGAGATAGCCTTCCAGCCACTTGTTCATGACCTCCGTTTGGCCGTCCGTCTGCGGGTGGTAAGCCGAGCTCAACAACAGGTTAGTCCCACTTAACCTAAATAGTTCCTTCCAAAATGCACTAGTAAATACTGCATCCCTATCACTCACAATACTCCGTGGAATGCCATGTAACTTGAAAATATTGTCAATGAACTGCTGTGCGATACTGGCTGCTGTGTATGGGTTTGATAATGCAATGAAATGACTGTATTTGCTAAATCTGTCAACAATTACCATGATGATCTCATACCCCTTTGACTTAGGTAGTCCTTCAATAAAATCCATGCTTATGTCTTTCCATGTGCCTTCGGGAATGGGTAAGGGTTGTAGTAATCCTGCCGGTTTGAGATTTTCTGTTTTGTTACGTTGGCACACATCACACCCTTTTATGTATTTTCTGATAACAGTGCGCATTCCATTCCAGAAAAATTCTCTTTTGATCCTTTCATGTGTTTTTTGAGTGCCTGCATGTCCCCCAATTGAACTCCCATGATAGTGCTGTAGTACCATGTTGTGATAGACTGTTAAAGTACCCAAATGTAGCCTCCCCTTGTAGAATAGTAGATCCCCTTGCAACTTGTATTTGTTGGGATCAAGGTCACCATGTTTACTGCGGCTGATCAGCTGCTGTAACTGGGAGTCTTGAGCATAAGCCTGTTGAAGGTCATCCCACCAAGTAGCTTGCACCACACTGATTGCATGCAAGTCCATTCCTGCCTTTAACCCTTCTGAACTCACTGAATCATTAATCATCTGCCTTGACAGAGCATCAGCTGTTCTATTTTCCTTTCCACATCTGTACTCCACTGTAAAGTCAAAGCCAAGTAGTTTAGCGACCCATTTTTGTTGGAAAGGGGTGCCCACCCTCTGCTCCAACAAGTATTTTAGGGCTTGCTGGTCTGTTCGGACCTTGAACTGATGCCCCAATAAGTAGTGCCTCCATTTTCTGATAGCCAATACCACTGCCAAAAATTCCTTTTCATATGTGGACAAAAGTAGGTTCCTCCCTTTTAGAGCCTGACTGAAATAGGCTAAGGGTCGACCTTATTGTATTAACACAGCCCTAATTCCACATCCTGATGCATCACATTCCACCACAAATGGTATATTGAAATTTGACAACTCTAGAACGGGTGGTCTTACCATAGCTGTTTTAAGTGCCTCAAAGGCCTCAGTAGCTTCACTTGTCCACAGAAATGTATTTTTCTTCAACAGTGCAGTTAAAGGGGCTGCAATACCACCGTACCCTTTAACAAATTTCCTGTAGTAACCCGTGAGGCCTAAGAACCCCCTTAGAGCCTTGGGATTTTTAGGAACAGGCCAATTAATCATGGCTGTAATCTTCAAAGGATCAGCCTTCACCCCTTCCCGTGAAATCACATAACCCAAGTATTCAACTTCTAATGTGCCAAAAACACATTTTGAAGTTTTAGCATATAACTGGTGCTGTTTTAGGGTGTCTAAAACAGTGTGTAAATGTTCAACGTGCTCAGCCATAGATTTACTGTAAATAAATATGTCATCAAAGAATACCAAGACAAATTTCCTCAACTGAGATCTGAATATCTCATTCATTAGACCCTGAAAAGTTGAGGGAGCATTAGTTAGCCCAAAAGGCATAACTAGGAACTCATAATGCCCCTCATGAGTCCGAAAGGCAGTTTTAGGCACATCTTCAGGTTTCATCCTGATTTGGTGATAGCCTGATCGTAAATCCAGCTTAGAAAACAGCTTTGCCCCATGTAATTCATCCAATAGTTCATCGATATTAGGAATGGGAAACTTATCTTTTATGGTGTCCTTGTTAAGTGCGCGGTAGTCAATGCACATCCGCCAACTCCCATCAGTTTTCCTTACTAGCAAAACTGGTGACGAATAGGGACTTTGGCTGGTTTGTATGATCCCAGCGTGTAGCATTTCCCTGACCAGCTTCTCAATCTCCTCCTTTTGATAGTAGGGGTATCGGTAGGGACACACACAAGTAGGTGTAACTGCGTCATGTAACCTAATTTGATAGTCATGTCCTCGGGAAGGAGGTAGACCCATAGGTTCCTGAAATACTTCTTGGAACTGATCCAAAACCCCTTGCAGATCTGCACTTAGGGCTGGTGAACTTTTTGCTGCATCTGTCTCCATTAATTGTAACCAAAGACCTCTTCCCTCAGTCAGGGTGGTCTTAGTGAGCCTCAGCTCTTCCTCCAAAAAGTTACTAGAAGGTTTTAATCCTTGCAGGACTAGGGATTTACCATTAACAAAGAACTTCATACTTAAATCTTCAAAATTCCACTGAATAGTTCTGAGACTCTTTAACCAATCAACCCCTAATACGACATCACCCCCCCCCCCCAAAGTCAATAGATATAAACTAACCAATATATCACAATTATGCATCTTCAAAAACATTGCCTTACAACAACCTTGGCAAGGAAAAGTTGCTCCATTAGCAACCTGCACTGCTAATTGGCTATTTTCCACTGGCAGCCTAAGTTTCCTTGCTACATTCACATCCACAAAGCTATGTGTGTTGCCTGTATCAATTAGAATGGTAAGTGCATGTTTCCCGATGTATCCCACCAAACGCATAGTCTTAGGAGAAGGTACACCAGCTATAGCATTCAATGAAATAACTAACAATTCGGTTGTTTGAATGGGATGATCATACTGTTCATTATTTCCTGCCATGTTATAATAATCTTCTTCCAATTCAATCCCCTCTAGTAAATACAAACTTGGCTTGTTGCACTTATGCCCATATTGATATTTTTCGTCACAATTATAGCATAATCCCTTCTCTCTTCTCTCTTGCATCTGACCAGCAGTGAGTCTTTTTATGGGTAAAGGGTATTTCTTTTGGAAATTTTGGTTGTTTTGTGGTAAATTTAGTGGAGCTGGGAATTTGGGAATGGTATGATTGGGTGCAGGTAACCTAAGGGGTGCTTGTTTCGGGTAGGCTGGAATGTAGTTGTTGTTGTGTTGGTTTGTGTTTGTGTTTCGAACAGGGTGGTGTCTTCTACCTACTTCCTCCTCTTGTAGTCTAGCTAACCCAAAGGCTGCCGAGAGGGTATTGGGTCTAAACATGGTAACAATTATCCTTAACTCATCCCTTAATCCACTAAGAAATGTGCTAATGCGAAATTCTTCACTTACCCCAGTAATTTTGTTTGACAGAATTTCAAAGACTGTTTGGTACTCTTCCACGCTCCCAGTCTGCCTCAACTTTGTGAAAGCCCCCACAGGATCTTCATATGCTGAAGGTTCAAATCTGGTTCGAAGGGCCACTAGAAATTCCTCCCAACTTGCTGCTGGACTTGACTCCATTAACCAGCAATACCAAGACAAAGCCTTTCCCTCCATGTGGAATGAAGCAATCTGAAGTTTCTGATCTTCCGGTGTTTGACAGTATGCGAAAAACTGTTGTGCCTTCAGGATCCAATCATGCGGTTCCCCCCCATCGAAATGAGAAAAATCCAAACGCAGAGTACGCGCTTGAATGCCAACATGACCTTCCAGTAAGGGCTTAGAGTTTCCCCCAAGGTTTTGAGAAGTCCCTTCTCCTGCATTTTATCTACCTGTTGATTGTGTAAAAGTTTTATAATTAGATGTCACATGATGTAATTGTTGTAACACTTGTTCCATAAGAGCTCCCTGTCTGCTCAATTCTTCTCTTAAAGAACTTGTTTCACTTCGTAAAGAAGTGATAGCTTCGGCCACTTGGGATGCACGAGTCCCTTCTGCCATGCCAGGAACGCCTGCTCTGATACCACTTGATACGAATTTACTAGTAACAGCTAAAAAGTAATTCTGGATTGTTTGAGGACCCAGATGCCTCCTTTGCAAATTAGTACTGTTTTGGATTTTAAGATGATCTTCATTAATGCAAGTAGTTTCTTTAAATACAGAATTAGAAATAACTACCCATTATCCTGATTAGTTGATAATGGACTAGGACGTGTACAATAACATAAATGAAATACTGAATAAATAAATAAATATCACTGAACAAATAAAAGCAATAACAATCAGCTGCCGCGTGTCTGTCATCCATGAAGTCTCAGTTTCCCAAGTCACCACGTATTGCACATCCATGTTGCCTCGGTTTGCTAGTTCTCTCATCTCCATGTGCCATGTGTTCCATGATCAGCATACTTCCTTGCCCCGTGTATCTTGATTAGGCGTGTAACACAATTACTCTTCAATTATAACTAAATTGCTATAAAAAGGTTTAAGAAATAAATTAAAAAAATATATAGTTGATATGCAATAATGCATGAGAAAACAATGCATTTTCAAAATTGTGAAAAACATATTACCTCTAGTTTTATACTTAAAAGGTGTTTGAGAGTATGACTGCGGTTGTTTTTCAAAGTGTTTTTCACTTCAAAAATCATTAAAATAATATATTTTTTATTTTTAAAAAAAATATTTTTAATATTAAAATGATCTAAAAAAACTATTTAAAATAGAAACACAAAAATCATTTTTTTGAAAAGTACTTCTAGATTGCTTCTCAAACACCCCCTTAATAGTATAGTTGTTTTGCTTGTACCCCACTAAAGCCTAAGGTTACAGAGTCAATTTAGGTAAGTTTAAAAATGATTTTGTTTAAGTATTTTGTATAAATGGTCTAACAAGTTAATTATGTTGGATTTGTTTAATTTGTAAAGAGATTAATATCATATATATATATATATATTAAATTTATTTTTTGAAATGAAAAATATTTATTTATTATGATATTTTTAATATTTAGAGTCTTGCATAATATGTTCTTTTCCTTTTATTTTATTCAATAAATCTTATGTGTTTGTCAATTTTTATTTTAATTTGATTTAGATAAACAAATTTATTAAACATGATTGTGTAAATTATCCATATTATGAAGTTAAATATTTAGATCTATATATATTTATCTCTTATTTTTTTTATATTATTTTTTAATATTAGAAATAAGTAGAAGCCCAAAATGGGTTTGTTGAGGTTTCTTTCTTTTTCTATTGAAATTGACTCTTTTCCCAACTATTTGTTTCTCATAATCTGGGAAAAATAGTTTTGTAGAAAAGGTTTAAGAAGTTTAGCGTTTGTTTCTTCATCATTGTTTTAAGCATTTAATTATTAGGTTGATACTTGATTTTGCCATTGTTTATTTTTATTATCATATAGTAAAATAAAATAAAATTCAAAAAACAAATTATGATCTCACAAGAGTCAATAACTTGTTTTATAGATTTGACGTATTAGCCTAGGTTATCTAGTTCACAAGTTTCAAGAGTTTAATCCTTGGTCAAATATATTTTTTTGTTGATCCTTTACTTATTTACAATAGTTCTTTTTCTTGATTTTATCTTTCAATATTAAAATGATTGAGAAATAAATCGCAAAGATAATTTTAAAAATAGTGTAGAAAAAATGTTATTAAACTCAACAAAGCTCATGACATGAGTTGTTTGGGGGCTCAATCAAGTCATTTTATCATTGTCTCATTATATTTTTAAAATATTTATAACTTGTTTTTATAGGTCATAAAGTTTGCATTTAAAAATCAATTAATTTAATTAGGGATAGCTCTTAGGTGATTTAGTTGGAGACTTAAGTGAGAGAAAGAGCTAAATTAAAAAGTTTCAAGAAAATCAGTTTGTTATAAGACAAAACACAGGACAATTGACTAATTCAAAACAAAATGTTGAGCATATTTTTTAAATAGACAATGATCTACCTTATTTTTCTATTTACTTATATTCAAAAAAAAAAAAAAACTTAACGCACTTTTGTTTTGAGCTCATCTTGTGTTTGTCAATAAGAAACAATACAGGACAAATGAATGAAGTTCATTAAAACTACTTGCAGCAAGAATAATCAATGAGCTATTATTTAGCCATTTATTTTTTTGGATTCGAGGAAACCCTATATCTTGAAAAATATATTTTAAGGTCCAGGTGAGTGAGTAAAAATCCGGTTGTCCCAGGCACTTACAAGAAAACCCTATCTCTTGAAAAATATATTTTATAGGTCCAAGTAAGCGAGTGAAAACTTAATTGTTCCAGGTTCTTACAAGAGATACACGTTCTGACTCGAACTCAAGACATGCTGTGCAGATCTCAAACCCTTTATCACTATGTCACGTCTCTTAGAGACTTTAGCCATTATTTGCTTATAAAATAAAAGGAACCAATTGAATAGATTGAAAATGAAAAAGAAAAAAAATAATTATTTCATTTAAACTAGAAAGATTAAAAATTATATTGAAGGAAGGATGGGTATTCATCCTTGTTGCGAGACAAAATAAATATCAAATCTCTCTTACCTCATTTTCTCTTTCTTTTTTGGAGCTATGAGCTGAATTAAAAAGAATGTCAAGGGGGAAAACATTCTGAATGTAAATAATTTGGACTAGAATCTTGGCTTGTGCATTATTCCTTAGGTTAAATAGTTTTTTCTTTCTAACTTTTAAAAAAATCAGAAAATGAGAGACTTGATTCATATTAAATAAAATATTTTTAGAATATTAAGGTTGTGATATATTGAATGATATATATTGTTTAAAAATAAATATTGAGATGATGTTATATCGATGTTTTATCAACTCATTCGAGGCCAATCATGGTTAACTCATGGAACCATGATCCTAAAAATAAGATTGTAATAACCCTATAAAACCTAAAAAAAAGAGGAGTCTAATTCTAACCATCCCAAATATTAAAAGCTAAAAAGAAAAAAAAATCAATTAAAAAAATTATATTCAAGAAAATAAAAATATCATGAAGTGAACATAACTTCATTCAATTTAAATAATTTATTTAATTTAATTCATTTTTTTAAGTCATATTTAACAAAAAAAAGTGACAAATAAAATGACTTGAGATATCTCGAATCATTTTACAAATTAGTGAAAAAAACTATAAAAAAGAAAATAAATTCTATTAAAAAACAAATAAAAAGATAATAAAGCCCAATATAAATTAAATAGTTGAAGAATATAAAAAACATGAGCTTGAAAAAAACAAATGAATCTTATAAATCTATTAAATTTGAGATAACCTCCAAAATTTATAACTAACTAAATCCTAGTCTCAAGCTCATTCAAGAAACTCTATTCATTGTTAAGAGATAAAATTAAAAAAAATATCAATTTAAAAAATTCATCAACTAAGAAAATTACTATAAAAATAAAGGAGTATGAATTATAAAAAACAAACTTTTCAGAACCATCTGAAATAAAATAAATATAAATTAAAAAAATATAGATAGAATTTGATAGATTAAAAAATTAAATTAGGATGTCATTGAGAACAAATTTTAATTTTATAAAATAATTCAAATAAAAAAAGCAATTGAAAATAATCAAAAGAATATGGACCAAATATGACAGCTTAAAAAATTAAAAAAAGATAAAATTGATAATAATTTTAAATATATAAAATAATTGGAATAAAAAATATATCAATTGAAAGAACAAGGACCAAATCCAAAGAAAACAAAAATTAAAGGGCTTTGTGAAATTTTGGAAGGCCGAACATGAAAATCAAGGAAGATATAGAAAGAAAGATAAAATCGATGCCAAACTAGAAGGGAATTACTTCACGCGAGCAACCTAGGGAGGTAGGCCTTTACAAGAGTAACAGAAAAACACTAGAGAAGATTGTTTTTGGCAACCTTGAATTGTCTCTTAAGCATGACAGGGCAGTTTAGTGTATATTTGGGAGTGTAGTTGTAATTTTTTTTAAAGTATTTTTTGTTTAGAAATGTATCAAAATAATTTTTTTATTTTTTAAAAATTATTTTTGACATCAGCACATCAAAATGATCTAAATATACCAAAAAAATAATTTTAAAAAAATTAAATAAAAATTCAAATTTTTTCATAAATATTTTCCGATCGCAATCCCAAACAGCCTCTAATTTTTTTTTAACACATTTAATGCATGTGTCAATTATTTTTTTTATTTTTATTTATTAAAATACCAAATTTCCCACACTACCAAATGACAAAAATAAAATAAATGAAAATTTGAATACGTTTTTGGACGAAAGACAAGAAAATATTATTTTAAAGACAATAAAATCATTTCATTATGCTATAAAAAGTGAAATATTAAAAAAATACTTGACCAAATCTACCTACTATTTTGCTTTTAAGTATAATAAATTAATTTTAATGTGAAAAAAATAAAAATAAAAAAACAGGTTACCCTTAATCAAATTTGTAAAGCCATGATCTAAAATTGTAAGCTAGTGTTAAATATAATAATTCTCAACTAAGAAATCATAAATTACTTGAAAAAAGTTTATTATTAGAGGTGGAGCCTAGTAAATTAGCTTAAATCTTGAATGTAATAAAATAATAAATTGGTTTGCAATATGTCAATCTTATGATAAATCCATAAATCCCCATTAAAAATATAACAAGAAATTAAAGAAACTTTTTTGTGTTATTACGATCTCGAGTTATTTAATTAAGGATCTAAAATGAAATAAAAAATAATATTTTGTGTGAAAATAGTAAAATATAGAGAAGATTTTACTATGACCACTAATAAATTTTTTTTAGAAGATATCTATTATAAAATAAGATGAAATGGTAAAAGAATGGATTAATATAATAATTTATATCGATTTTTTAAAGGTCATTGTTATTGCTCTTGTAACCACAATATTTGTAAACCTGATTTTTTTTTTGTTAAATGAAATTATGAAATAAGTATAATCAAGAAAATAAAAAAAAATAAGAACCTATATTGAAAGGTCATCCTTCCATTGGGCCTAGTACTTGCGAGTAATTGAATCCCAATGTGGAGGGATCCCTTTCAACTTTGTGGCTTCACCTTCGATGACCCCATATCATAAGTTGATGCATGTACCTCAAGTGTTTATTTGTCATCAATACATCAAAACTTGTGGTCCCCAAAATCACTATTAGGACAACAAATAATGATATTTATCCTGAAGATGCACAATTAAATTTTTCATAATCATTTACACAAACTAAAGGATATTCAAAATTAAATTGGTTTCTAAATTTAAAATTTTGGCAGCACCTCCCTTATGTGGGAGACCACCTGAAATTTACAACCCTGCAAATACATTTCATATGTGTCACAAACATGTTGATATTATTTATTTGCTTCAAACAATTTTGCATCATTCAATTTCATTGAATATGTTTATTTCCACATTATAATACCTTTTAAATTAATCCTAAACTAGGAAAAAACTATTCTAAAAACTCAATAATAATCTTAATGGACACCTTAATTTCTATATTTAATTATTTTGTTAGATAAAAAAATAGCAATTAATAATATTAAAAAAATAATTCAAATAAAGCCATGGCACGGGATAACATAAAATAATTAAAAAATAATACAAACAACACACAAAAAGTGCATTGATAACATAAAAATTGTTAGTTAATAATCAATTAACACAAGATTAATTAATTAAATTAAAAAATATCAATTCAGTGGCCATTAACTCAAGAAAGTTTAATTAAAAATAATGCAATAATCCCATACTAAAGCCATTAATAACAAAAGAAAAATTATGTAAAAATAATACAATAGCCTACCATTAACAACAAAGAAATGCAAAAAACACACACAACAGAACAAAAGAAGAAAAAATAAATCTTAGCATAAATTCATTTTAATTGAAGCTAAAGGGAGAAAAAAATAACAAATAAATTTTTGTAAAAAAAATAATTGCAAAGAAAAAAGATGAGAAGAGAAAGGAAAACATATCTTGGACAAATATAAAAGTAGAAAAGATTCAATAAGGAAATAAGCAAAATTCAAATGGTGGTGTGCCTATGTTAGATAGAGAGGGGAGGAAAAAGACGAAAAATAAGATGATGGAATGCTCGTGTTTATTAGTTGTCTTTTAAACTATATTTATCAACAAAATTACCAATAAAAAATAGAATATTAATATTTTGAATTATTTTATCGATGACATATTTTGAAATTCCCCATTTTTTTACAAGAAAAACAAAACGACCACAAAATATTATCGACAACATTTTATTGCTCACAGGAATACCAATGGTAAAAATAACAAAAACCTAACAAAATTATTCTATCGGTAATACTATGTGTGATGTGTAAAAGAAACCAATATTATGGAGAAGATAAACAATTCTCATGTCTACTGGAAAATACTGACATAATTACTTTGTTGGCAATATTGTGTGTAATGTTTCTAACAAATAGTTGCATGGAAAGAGGAAACAATTTTTGTGTATACTATAAAATATCAATAAAATGTGCAATGTTTCCAGTGATGTTGAATTGTTTTGTTATGCAATATTTTATTTGTATTCTTTATCTATCCATCCTGCAAATACTTAACATTGTTGCACATACAATGCAACAACATCAATAATAATATTGGTTAATATATTTCTTTCTTATTGAATAATAATTTTACATCATTGTTAATGCATTGAAATTTATTAATTACAATTGCATTCTTTCACATCCATTAATTAATTGAAATTATATTCATCATGCAAATACTAATATAGTTGAACATATAATGCAATAACATTTATCGCACTACACCATGCTACGTCCTGAGAGAATCTCGTCAGTGTGGAGAAATCACCACCTAGTTGTTTGAGGTTCCTAGAAAAACTCAGTTTTTACTTGTCTAATCAAAGATTCAAATGTAGGAGACTGATTGCGTAAATGGAAGATATTAACGCCCTTAGTACGTCTTATGTGAGGCGAGTTGCATTTTGTGTTTTGATGTGATTTAAAACGTTTCATGTGTAGTATTTTTTTCATATGAATAAATCTAGTTTTTTTGAGATTTTATTATGGATTTGTATGCCCAAATAAAATATTAGGTAAAAAAATCCATATAAATACCCTAAAATATATCATTTATCCTAGAAAGTGGATGATTTTTTTGCGATTAATGCATCGTAAAAACATATTCCAATTAAAAATTGGTCACCGCTTATAATAATTCAGAGATTTTTTTAGTCGTTTATATATATTTGAATATTATTCTACTTGTAGGTTCAAATTTATTATTTGAATTTAACCATCAATTCTCATGAATTAAGTTCGTGTATTTAAATATAGGTCAAATTCTTGAGAATTTAATAACCCAAAACTTGCGCAAAACATATTGTTTTGATTTTTGTATGAAAATATTAAATGACATTTACATTTGTATTTCTTTTATAGAGGGCTTTGGCCTTAATGCAATTGAAATATCTTTTTTGTATTCAATTTTATATTTCTTTTTTCTTAACAAAACAACATAAATAAATAAAAAAAGTGCAACATTTGCACATATTCTCTTTTTCAATACTTTTTCATAAAATTTTATAAATAATAATTAAAAATAATAACAATTTGAATAAACATAAACATCTAAAATTACATAAAGGACCCAAGGACCAGTGTCAAAATTGTTTATTGTGTGTAGGGGGAGTGTTTGCAATTTTTCTTCTTTATTTTTCTCCTCCTCCTCCTTTATATGCCTTTACATATTTATATATAGTGAAGATTATATTTTTATAGTCCCCTACTTCTTGTCTTTTCATCTTTAGCCCATATGTCAGGATATTTTTTTTTCTTTTCAAAATTGAAAAAATATCAACATTGAATCGAAACGTAAAATCATAAATTTTTAAAAATAACACGTTAAAACTTAACACTTTTAACAAACATTAATTTTGAAAACTTTTAAGATGGCATTACAAATACCAAAAACAACATAACCACATCAAAAAAAAAAAATTGTTTTTTTTTCGAAAACACCTCAATAAGGGTGTCAAAATTAGGTAGCAACAACATTAACAATAGTATTGGTCAATATATTTCTTTGTTATTGAATAATAATTTTACATTATTATCATTGCATTGAAATTAATTAATTAGAATTTTATTCTTTCATATCCATTGATTTGGCCTTGTCCTCATCCCCATCCCTATCCCCATCATAATATTTGATATTGATTTTGTTGTTATCATCGTCGTCGTCGAATTGTGTATGTCTGTTAGAGTTCAGTATATCATTTAACTTCTCAGCACCAACATTAATAAAAATATTCTCGGTGATGTGAAAATTCAAACTTTCTTTCAACTCGGTTGACAAAGCAACTCGACATGGATCAATTAACTCATCAAATTGATATACATCATCTTCCTCTATGAATTCATTGTTACCATACTAAACAACCTCGGCATGACCCCTAGGTTCTATTTTCACTAAAAATAATCAATCAACTATTGAATAGTCCTTGAAAAAAAATGAATGTATATGTAATAAACTTGTTGGCATTGCTTGACAAAAACAAAAATATCACCGATATTGCAAAGTCTAACAATTGAATTAATTTTGACAACAACATGATGAAGTTTTACTTTTACTCCTTTGTCATTTGTGTCATACTAATAACATTTTAATAAATACTCTTTATTATGCTCGTAAAATATTGCAATTCAATTATCTCTTCTTTCTCCCCATAATAGTCAACCTTAAACTTATTGAAAGTAAATCCATTAACACAAAAATCATTGTTGTGTCCTTCTATCATATCCATATTCTTTAGTATAAAGCACATGTTTATTGGTGAAATATCCATAACAGCATTTAACATTTTGCTTAGGACCAGACTTAACAAAGACAAGGTATCATTAATATTTTTTTTTCAATTTATGAACCTGGTACATGAAGTACACATATAAACAATTATATATAAATGTGCAGTGAACTTAAGTATTCTAAGGAAAAAAATAATTACAAAAGACTAACATATGTTCTAAACCACGTGGAAAATTATTCATCTTCTAATAAAAAGATTTAAGATTCAATCAGCTATAGGTTTGGGGACAATAAAGATTAACAATATTGTCTATGATGAATTTTCAACAATGTATCAATATATGATATTTGTAAGACAATAATTGTTTGAAAATAACATATTCGATAGTGTACTTACTGGATAAAAGGTCTTACTTCATCGCAATTAAAAAACACATAATTATGTACTTGTTTGAATTTTATTTATGATAAATACTTTTTCCTAATAGCATTTTATTGGAATTAGTCCTCTAGAATATTAGAATATTGACAAGTTTGTGCTCAAGGACATTTCCCTATCATCGTCATGTCTTGGAAATTGGTTGATTCATGTTTTCAATTGAAGCTCAAAATAAAATGAGATAAATATTGTGATCTCTTGACAATATTTGCCTCGTATATTGAAGCTTTAACATGCACTTTGTTTTTATCTTTTCTCCTAAGGTTGAACAAGTATTTGCATGAAATTAATTGAATATTTTGGTTTATGAATAAAAGACTATAAATGTAATTAAATGCATGTATAATCTCTAATCTCTCGAATAGATACATCGATCTATATTGGACCGAACTTCTAACTTTTACGTCATACAATAAATATATGAGTAAATGTTCCATTGAGTCAAAAGTTGAAGAAGAAAATAACATCTTAAGTTTGTAGATTGTTTATACAATATTCGTTCAAGCTTTTTCAAGTATTGTGTTTGTAACTTGTTGGAGTAAATATCTTTAAAAAACTAATCGATCTCCATGAATGCATCTCATATCCTTTTTAGCAGTAAATCCTGATAAGCTTGAATCATAGAGAACACTATGAGTTTTTTCATTACTTGTTTAATATTTTGGCAGTGCTTTCTTTTAAAATATATATTTTTTTAAAATACATCAAATAATTTTTTCTTTTTTAAAAAATGATTTTAACACCAACACATCATAAAATATGAAAACACAAAACAATTAATTTAAAGCAAAGTTTTTTTAAAGCACTTTTAAAATATAAAAAATAAATATACTCTTAATTAAATCACTATTTTGAATATAGATATAGATAATTTACTCCAAAATTGATTAATAGACCTAATGTTTCCTCATGAAATTGCCTAAGAATATATTTATTAAATAAAACCTAAAATATATTTTGTATTTAAGTTCATTTCTTTTCCTAGAAAACCCATATTATACTTTAATGACATAATATCAATTATTTTTAATCTCTCTAAAGTTTCTTCTTAATTGATATCCATTAATAGTTTTTAATAATTAAGAAAAGTAGCAATAAAATAAAAATCACATAAATAAATCACAACCGTTCAACCATGCACACCCCATGATCCAATAGCATATTACTCCATATATATTAAATTTTTAGTGCAACTCAAAGCAATAAAAATACACGATGTTCTAAGATCTAAAAAATCGTCTTTATAAAATATTGAAAATTAATTATAAAAACGAAGATTTTGCTCTAAACATATAAACACATCAATAAATGCTACATTTTAAAAGTGTTTTTATATAAAGAATTATTTTAATTTTTTTTAAATAAATTGTTTTGACTGGATGATATAAAAAAAATTAAAATAAAAAATATTTTAAATGGAGATCTTCGTATGGGAGAGTACCATTCAACTATAAATAATTATTTTTAAAACTTATGGGTCTAAATGAAACATTTGGTAAGCTAAAAGGGCAAAGAGAATACTTTACTCAATTCGAAGTTTCTTATTTCCCAGGGCAAGTCCAACGGGAGAGGGATCCTGAGAGGCAAAAACAAATTTTTTAAATTTTAGCTCTTGTTGTTCAATTTAACACCTCTAACGGGAGAGGCATCCCGAGAGATATTTTATCTTTTATTCAATCGGGAAGGCATTTCTACATATGAAAAGATGAAGAGCCAAATTGAAAAGGAGCCATTAGGATTCAATAAATTATACCGTTGCATTGCAACAATAATCAACAATGAAATCCACAAAATCACAAACAAAAAATGCACAGATAATCACAATCACAATCAACAAAACCACAGTTCAAAAATATAAAAAATAATAAAAAACCTCTTGGCAGCCGAAAACAACAACATTTGCACTTGTTCCTTCTCTTGCCACCATTGATGGGTTTGAGAATGAAGTTGAGGCTGCTGGTAGTTGTGGTGATGGTGGTGGTGGAGAAAAAAGAAAAAGAAAAAGGACACGGCAGATGAAGATGAAGGGAGGCAACAAAGAAAAAGAAATGAAGAAGAGAATGAGGAGGAAGAGAGTAGCGGTACAAGGAAAGTGAGGGAGATGGGTGGGTGAGTAGGCGACGACAAAAGAGAGGGCGGGAGATGGGTGGGCGGGCTGCGACATAGACAAGGGGAGAGAGATGTGTGCGTGGGGGGAAGGGAATTAGGGTTAGTGGGGAAGGAGGGGCTTTTATACTAACAATAACAACAACAACAACAACAGTAATAATAATAGGTTTATACAGGAGGGGGGTTGTAATAATAATAATAATAATAATAATAATAAATAGGTGGGTTTTATAGTAATAATAATAATAATTATTATTATTATTAATAAATAGGTGGCCTATTTATTAATAATAATAATTATTATTATTATTATTATTATTATTATTATTATTAATTAGCATAAAAAATATTTAGTATAGAAAAATAATTTTAAAAAAAATTCTATTAATTTAAGACAATAAATAATATTAATTAACTTCAAATATACAACCATAAAAAAACATACAATTACTTGAAAAACATACATTAAGTAGCTTAAATTTTAAATCTCAAATATTGTAGGTCTTTTAATTATATTTAAATTTATTTTTTTAATTTAAATATAATTAAAAAATAATAATTTTATTGTTGGAGGGTTTTTCAAAAATAATTATTTAATTATATAACTTACTCCTATTAATTATATAATTAAACTATATATAAAATAATTAAATTTTATTTAAAAAAAATAAAAAAAATAACTCTCTAAAATAATTTTTATTATTGAAGAATATATCAATAAAATATTATATATACATTATTAAAAAATTATTTTAAATATTTAACCCTTTTAATAGCTCTGACTAATTGACTAGACAGACATGTACCCTTTTAAAAAAGAAAGGAACAAAAAAGAAGAAAAGGAAAGAAGAAATTCCTTAGCTAGTAAAACACACACACACACAATATAAATATTCTCTGATCAGGTAGGGAAGCAATGGAGGTTCAAAGCGACAAGCTTTCTTTCACTCTCTGCGCCAAAGCGATACCGTTTTCGTCTTTCTTCTCCTCTTTTGCTCCAATTCAATCTTGTACGTTTCGGTCTTCTCTCTCTTCCTCCAAAAAGCGACGCCGTTTCAAATCTACGTGATCACTCCTCGTAGATTATTAGGGTTCTTCTTTTGTCTTTTTTGGGGAATTCGAATCATCTGTTTGGAAACGGTAAAATTTGTCTTGTTTTGGAGTAATTAGTGGTTAATGATATTGACTAATTTATTTGGTTACCGAGAAAATTGTGTGATTACTTGAATAAACCGAATTGATTGAAAAGTTACTTATCTATTCGTTAAAATAATGATTAAATCTAGCTGAATTTTTTATTTTGTTAAATGTGGGGTTGATGTTTGTTTTGTGTCCTTGAGTTGTGATCGAAAGTCTTGATTTTTCATTTCTTGGAAGAGGAGGATCGGCATTGTTTTTTTGGTGGTCTAATAAAGCACAAGTTTTTGATATTTAATATTTTGGGTTTTGAAGAAAGCCCATGAAAATAAAAGTTTAGATTTTTGGGTATTTTTTGTCGTTTGATTTTTCAAGGTTTTCAGCTGAGCCAAGCGGTTTTATTACTGTATTTGGCGGCGTTTTCAGATTGTTGAATGGTGAAATTACTACACCTTCTCAGTGACAAATTTGTCCTTGCATCTTGTGCTTTTCTTTTTTAACAGAATTGGGATTGTTCTACTGCTTGTGGTGTCTGGGAATTTAAGTTTTTGTGGGACGGACGTCTCAGAGAAATCTTGGGACGAAGTGTGCATTGAAGCTGTGATCTTGTTCCGGTGATTCTATGCTTTCTTCATCTTCGGTTGTGTTGTTGGACTTGAATGGATGTTGCCTCAACGGAATTACATTCTGAAAGTCAGACTGACACTTTCCCATTGTTAATGGAACGGCCAGAGAATCTTAACAGTTGTGAGCATATTATTGACATAGGTAACGAGGTCTCTGTATCATCATCTCATGATAGAATTTCAAGTGGTTTGGAAGCATCATCGCATGAGGACAGACCTTTGACTAGCCTGAGAGCACCCAGTTCTCAGCCTCCAACATCTCTGTCTAATGGGACAAACTCTCGGAGCTCCTCATTAACAAGGAGAGGAGAAGCTCGGCGACGCAGGAGTCCTTGGAACTCTAGTTTATGGATTTCTGTTGAATTGGTTCTCACGTTGAGCCAGATTATTGCATCTATTGTTGTTTTGTCTGTGTCAAGGAATGAACATCCACGTGCACCATTGTTTGCATGGATTGTTGGTTATGCATCAGGATGTGTGGCAATCCTCCCTCTTCTTTACTGGCGTTATTGTAATCGTAACCAGGCTTTGGACCAAGACTCAGCTCAAAATCGTCAGGGTTCTGCACATATTAACGCTACTGCAGGACCGTTTTCTCTTTCAGTAAGTAGGAATTCAGAAGGGGAGGATCGCCGCTCTGCTACTACATCACCTAGAGGTGGACAGAATGCAAGGTATGACTGTATGACTTTTGGTTGTAATTGTCATTTTTCTCTTCTAAATATAAATTGCTCAGATATTCTTTATTGCTTTCATCATATAAATGAATGTATCCTGTCCAAATGCATGTACGAAGGTCATCCAATTTGTTTGGTTTAATGCTATTTTCTTTACTACTTAAAAGTAGAAGCTTTGTGAAAATCCAGGATATAGCTGCATTACACGGGCTGGGAGTAGATACTAGGTTCTTTATTTCTTTGAAGGGGTAACAAGATTATTTGGTATCAAAGCTAACTTAATGTTTGGATGCCTATCGAATGCTTTGGATATGGTGAAGTTGATTTTGATCTCCCATTCCTACTGGCCCACCCCTAGATGATACTTCTAAGATAATGAGAAGTATCTGGTTATGGACTTATGGTTGCACCAAAGTGGGTCTTAGGAAAGAGAATATAGAGACAGAGTCATCCTCTAGCATTTACCCTTATAAAATAGATGCAATTACATGAAATATCTTCCCAAATCTTTTCTTGATCTCACCCCAATTTTCCCCATATAATGGTTATATTATGCATCTCATGGAGGTAGAATCGCCTTTTCATTGTTTTTAGATGGTGCTAGGGTTGATACTTTTATTTCGAAACTGTTAACATTTAAGATTGAGAAATTATACCATGTAGTTTTTATGTCAATTTGTCAAAAGCAGCTACGTTTGGGGCTGGCAGTGAATTCATAGTTGGTGCGTGTGTTAGGGCCTTTGGGGGGCTCTACTCACGGAGTGTAGATTGGGAGTTCAGCTGTGTTGAAATTTTGACTGGGGAATGTGCATTTCAATTAAATTTTTTTATTGTTCTGATTTTCCTGTACTTCTTTGATGACGGTCTTTGGTTTGTATTTAAAATGATTACACTTTTCAGGCTGAACTTTAATTTGTCTTTTATTTAGTGTCACCGACTATTTAAGAAGTGTGTTTTGAATTGCTTGTGTTCACATGATATGCATGGTATCTCTTGGCATTCTTATTTTTTTTTAGCCATTGAAATCTGTCAAATAAAAAGCAAATTCTTTAATTATTTTGAACATATAAATATCTGGCTCCAATAATATTGTTTTCATGCGCAGGCTCAAGGTTTTGGTGGAATACTTCAAAATGGCTTTGGATTGCTTTTTCGCAGTTTGGTTTGTGGTTGGCAATGTGTGGATATTTGGAAGCCACTCATCTTCTGAGGCTCCAAACTTGTACAGGTATTGCTATGTCGTATATATATCCATCAAATTGTTCCTTCCAGCACCTGCCATTTGAGAGAGTTCACCCTAAATTTACATCCTCTTACATTGCAGGTTATGTATAGTGTTTCTAACATTTAGCTGTATCGGATATGCAATGCCCTTTATTCTGTGTGCAACAATCTGCTGTTGCTTGCCTTGTATAATTTCTATTCTCGGGTTTAGAGAGGATCTGACACAGACAAGGGGAGCCACACCTGAATCAATCAATGTCTTGCCAACATACAAGTTTAGGCTGATTAAAAATAGAAATGGTGAGGATAGCAACTCTGGTGCTGTTGATGGAGGGATTGTGGCTGCAGGGACAGAAAAGGAACGTGTGATCTCAGGAGAAGATGCAGTAAGTGCTTCTTGGAGGTTCCTTGTCATGATCATTTGAGATACTTAGTTGTCATATATTCACGATGCATGGTCTCAGGTCTTGTTACTGGCATTATTACTGATGATATAATGCTGTTACTGGTACAGGTCTGCTGCATTTGTTTGGCAAAATATGCAAACAATGATGAGCTGAGGGAGCTGCCATGTTATCATTTCTTCCATAAGGAGTGTGTAGACAAGTGGCTGAAGATCAATGCATCATGTCCTCTTTGCAAGAGTGAGGTCGGTGAAAGTATTTTAGGTTCACTCTCCGGGTTAAATTCTAGCCAGAGACGGGTTGAAAATGGGGCCGGCAATGGCATGGTTGGCACCATGTTTTGACCCTCTATACCATACAAAATAGTAATATCATACATCATACATAAATAATTAAGATTTTGAGTATGCTGTATAAAGTATTTCATTCCTCTCCTTTTATGAATCTCATGGACCGATTTTTTTTTAGTTTTATAGAATTGGTGTAGTACTCTTCCAACTTGCCCTCTCTCTCACCAAAAGAGGTGAAACAATTGTCATCGGGCATACTTCTGCTATTGCTTCTCCTTTTTCTTTTTTCCATCTTCCTTCCGTGTCGTGGCTCTGACCATCTCTTTAATGGTATACGAGACAGCTAAGCCACAGAAAGGCTGTCTCACTTGATCTGTTGCTTTGTGTTGTGTTTGTATATTATTGTGGTAGGAGATTTTCAAGCTAGCCAATGTGTGAGTTTGAAAAGGCTTCGATATATCTCTACATGGAAAAACTACTAAACGCCCTCAAAATGACAAAAATAGAACCCTGGAACAGGGGCATAATGATATTTTGCTTCTATGTATTTGTGTTATTATCGCCTAATCGGGGTGTTTAGGTAAATTGATAATTTTTTATTATTTTTTACCGAGGTAACTGCTGACATGTCGGAAGGATACACTGGTGTTTAGTTAGTTTCAATTCCATTAATGTTTTTGATCCTTTAGGTTATTATCGTCTAATCGGGGTGTTTAGATAAATTAATAATTTTTTTTTTATTTTTTGTCGAGGTAACTACTGACGCGTCGGAAGGATGCACTGGTGTTTAGTTAGTTTCAATTCCATTAATATTTTTTATTCTTTTGGGATAATTTTTTTTCTTCATATTTATGTATATGTACTCTTAGTTTTAGTTTTTAATTTTTATTATTTTTTCTTTTATTAAAGTTTAATTTTATTCAATTTAGTCCAAAAAAATATTTTATGTTAATAATCATTTTAAAATTGATATTTTTTTTTTGTTGATTTTTTTATTCTTCAAATCAAATGATTTTTCAAATGTTAATAATATTTATTTTGATTTTGTCATTTATTTTGATTGTTTTTATTTGTTTTTTTTTATTAATGTTTTTTGCTTTTTTATTTTATTCTTGAAAATAATTTTATGGTTTTCATTGTTTATATATTAATAATAATAGTCTTAGTGTTAATTTTTTTTTTATAATTGTTTTCTTGTTTGCTCTTCTATTACAAGTTTTTTTTTTTTTATTATTATTATTCTTCAGGATAATTTGATAATTTTCATTGTTTAAACAATAATAGTGATGATAATAATGATAACAATAATAGTTTATTATAATAATTGTAGTGTTTATGGTATTAATAATTATATCTATGGTACTAGTAGTATAATAACTTATAAAATAATATTAAAAATATCAATAATAACAAATTTTATTATAATCCAAACTATTATAATAATTATATTTATAATGATAATAATACTATTTTTTTTTACCCTTTAATTATTTTCTTTTCTTTTTCAAGCCAAATGATATTTTTTTATACTGATAATATTTTTTTTTTGAGTTTTGGTTTCAATTATAATAACAACAACAATAAAAATAATAATTCAACTAATTATCATTCAATATTGTATTTATTAAGAATTAAATTTTACAATTTCTTTACATATAAAATTCAAATCTAATATTACAAATTAATAGTTTGAAATTTTTTCTTAACTCAATGTTATCCTTAATTTTTTTATCTTATTTGTTTACAATTATATCAATCAATATTAGTATTAAACAAATAAAATTACCTTATAATTTTTTTTCTAAACATTACTCTCTCTGGGTAATAATTTCGACCAATGTATAGCATAGTAAAAAAACTACTCCTATTTTTTTATTTTACATTTTAAAAAATATAGTTCTCCCTACGTGAAGCTTAGAGCAAATAGCTTATAACATATAATCTTTGTATTATATTTGAATGATGATAACATCAGCGCCTTATGAAGTCTACAGTGAATTACCTCACCTGTTACCGTTATTACACGGTAAAACACTCATCACTTTTATATTTTAGTTAATTAACAAGTTTGATGACCCTCACTTCGTTGTGGGCGGAGCAAAAAATTTTTACAACTGTTCAGATTAAAATATAATATTTCTACATGTAAAGTTTGATATAATGAAACAAATCAAAATACCCTATTATAATAATAGTAGCATCAAAGTGTTAACTTCTAAAATTATCATCACTATTATTGTCAAAACAATAACAATTATTAAACTACCTCGAGAGGAAAAAAAGAGCAAGTAAAAACAAAAACTCAAATTATTATTATTATTCTTAATATTAATATTATTATTGCGTTAATAACAAAAAAACAAAATTAAATCAAAGACTAAAAGAAGTCTAAAAACATTAACAAAAGAGCAAATAAAAAAAATAAAAAATATGATAAAACAAAAATAAAAATTATTACTTGAAAAAAAATCATTTCAGTTGAAAACTAAAAAAATTGATCGCACTACGTTGCGGGCTGAGCAAATAATTTTTATGATTGTTGGGACTAAATAAATTAATAGGATTTGTTGGTCTATATATATATATATATATATATATATATATATATATATATAATATAATATAATAAAAGAGATTATCATGCCCTATTATAAAAATAACAAAATCGAAGTTTTAACATCTAAAATTATCATTGCTATTACTGCCACAACAATTAGAATTATCAAATTATTCTGAGAGAAAAAACACTCAAAAATATTAACAAAAGAGCGAGCAAGAAAAATAATTAAATTTATTATTATTATTATTATTATTATTATTATTATTATTATTATTATTATTGTGTTAATAATGAATAAAAAACCAAAAATAAATGAAAGACAAAAAAAATCCTAATAACTTTAACAAAAGATCAGATAAAAAAATAAAATCAAAATTATCAGGCAAAAAAAAATTAACTTGAAAATATATATAAAAAAACAATAAAAACCTAAAAGAAAGAGAAAATAAAAAAATAAAATAGATGATAAAACAAAAATAAAAATTATTAGCTGAAAAAATCATTTAATTTGAAAATTTTAAAAAATATATGTTCTACGTTGCAGGCTAAGCAAACAATTTTTATAGGATTTGCTGGATCAAAATTAAAATATAATATTTATATATGTAAAATTTAATATAATAAAATAGCTCAACACACCCTATTATAACAATAGCAAAATCAAAGTTTTAAAATCTAAAATTATCATTGCTCTTATTATTAAAAAAAATTAAAATTATCAAATTATCCTGAAAAAAAAAAACTCAAAAACATTAACAAAAGAGTAAGTAAGAGAAATAATTAAATTATTCTTATTATTCTTATTATTGTTGTTGTTATTATTATTATTATTATTATTATTACTACTATTAGTATTACTATTATTATTACTATTATTATGTTAATAATGAAAGAAACAAAAATAAATGAAAGACTAAAAAAATCCTAGAAACTTTAACAAAAGATCAAACAAAAAAATAAAATAAAAATAAAAATAAAAATTATCATTGTTATTACTGTCAAAACAGTAAAAATTATCAAATTATCCCTAGAAAAAAAACCTAAAAAACATTAACAAAAGAGTAAGTAAGAAAAATTATTATTATTATTATTATTATTATTAGTGTGTTAATAATGAAAGAAAAAAAAATGAAAGACTAAAAAAATTCTAAAAACCTGAACAAAAGTTCAAACAAAAAAATAAAATAAAAATAAAATTATCATTATTATTAGAGTTAAAACAATAAAAATGATCAAATTATCCCGAGAAAAAAAAAACCTAAAAAACATTAACAAAAGAGTAAGCAAGAATAATAATAATAATAATAATAATAATAATAATAAATCATAATATGAATTAATAATAATTCATATTAAGAAATAAAAGGATTAAAATAAAAAATTAAAAGTATAAGGGCTGAAATGAAAATTAAATATAAGGGGATTAAAATAAACAATTAAAAGTATAAGGGCCGAAATGAAAATCAAATATATTATCAATTTCAATCAAAGGATAAAATTGAAAAAATTGAAACTTCAGTACAGAATAAATTAATCTTTTTAAACTCAATCTGGAAATTAAAAGAAGGAGGACCGAAGTGAAACATTAATATTCACTTAATTTCAATCGAAGGACCCAATTAAACTAAATCAAAACTTATATAACAAAAATAAGGACCATAAATAAAATAAAAAAGTACAGGGACCGAAGTGAAAATACTAAAAACCCGGGGGATTCTCTTGCACTTTTACGTGCAGGAGAGAGAAAAACGGCGCCATCAGCTTTAATCGGTCACCGCAGCATCCACGGGCACCTGGGGACCACACGTGCCGTACTGGGAGGACGACCACACGGTGGCGCATTGAGAGAGAGGCCGGTAGCTCGTCTCCGGCCATCGGATCACGCCGCATGCGCCACACAAAGAGGGCGTGGGGCTGAATACCGTTGGGCGCGTGGTCCACACGCGCCGATAATTAAAAAAATAATAAAAAATAATGGTCAATTACCGGTACACCCTTGTACCTAAGTCATCAATTTTATCTTATTAGGGGATAAACCCGTAATTAGCTATTTTTTTTAAAAATATAAAATATTAGAAAGGTAGGCGGATCGGACCGGACCGGTCCGAAATTATGCAATTACCGCGGAGCCCCTCCACCCGTAACCGGTTTTTTGTCTTTTTCGAGGGCTAAAAATGTGATTTTCACTGTGCAAATAATGATAAAAAAACTGGAAAACCGGAAAACCAACCGAACCAAACGAACAGAAAATTAAACCGACCCAAAAATAGACTATTAAAATCCACAGTATTTTTAGACATAATGCACATTAAATTCCTGACCTCTTTTAGATTATTGTATAATAATTTTTAATATATGATAAATGGTTTTATTTTCTATACAAAAATCAAAATAAAATTGGCGAGTATATAGAAAGTAAACAGACGTGGGTCCTTATCACGTGAGGAAGGAGGTCTCACATCACAAAGAAAAAAATCTCCCACGTGTCAGCCCTAGCATTCTCCACTAAATACAAGAAAACTCCCTGCAAAACTCATGCCTTCGATACCTAGCTTTCTAGCATTTCTATTCGTTTCTTTCTCTCTCTCGCCAAAAGCTTTCCCTCTCTAGCGCCGCCCCTCGTTTTATCTATATTTGATTCACCGAGTTCTCTCGATTTTCTTCATCAGGTACAACCCACCGCTATATTACTATAACCGAAACTCGATAGCCTGTTTGTATCGTCTTGTGCTTCGCGAGAGTCGAATCGATGCCTTTAGATGTGAAATTAGGGTTTTGTGTTTATAGTAGAAGTGTATTGTTAGCATAATTTGAGTTTGATTGCATGCCTTTGTGGATGCGTGAATTTAATCAGGGTTTACGAATCGGACTTGTTTATGATTGCATTCCTTTTATGTTATTTGAGGTTTTGAGACGGTTGATTTTTATTGATTTTTTCTGGTTTTGTGAATTTGAATTTTGCTGTATAATTGTTTAATCATAGTTGAAATACTGGTTTTAGGGTATTTCGATATGATTAGGGTTTACTGAACTTTTTTTCGTTGTAATTTAGTGGCAAATCATTTTCGTAGTCGGATTTTCTGGTGCTAATTTTTTTTTTTTTTTATTATTATTACTTGAGACTGGTTTTGTAGTGTAACGGAAACATATTTATTGCAAGCTATCTTAGAACTTGTGGGTGGCATCTTCTTTTAAAAGAAATTACCCTAAACATTCCCGTTTTCTGGGAAGTTTTCATTGTTTTTCTTGATTGGTAAGATGTTGTTTTGTTCCTGTTATGTTTGTATGATATAGGGATCTTTGTGTGGTGCAGTGATAAAAGCATTGGGATGCCAATTCTAAGTGTACGCGTTCATGGGTGACGTCTTGAGAGCAGCCACTTCATGCAAAAGTGCTGAAGTATGTGACTGTATCAAGAGCACCCTCTTGGAACCCTGCTTAGATGGGATTTGCACTTGGTGATGGCGTCTCATTTTGTATGCCTCCATCTGTATTTCAAGAATTTTCTCGTGGGGCGGGGGGGTTGCGGTTTTATCCCTCAATAGATTATTGATTGTAAAAGTATGGAGGTCAACAAGTGGGTTTGCGCATGTGACTAGATAGGTTTTGATTGTGTGTCCAATATATCCTGGAACCATCAACTAGTAATAAATAAGTTACTACAAAGACTGTCAGCCGCCACGCATCAGGTGTATATATACATGCACTCCATATCTATGAATGAATGGACAAGCTATGCGTGGTGATCAAAAGCAGAATTGAATTTTTGTCATCCGTTGTTTAAAATGAAATCATATAGCATTAAGTTGCACTTAAGCATTGTGGATGGATTCGTCAAATAAATTCAGAAAGAAGCAGGTTAGAGCTGATAAATTTTCCGAAGGGAGGCTGCATTTTACTTAAATTTCTTGTGCCATTTTTACAAGTTACAGTGACTCTTTATAAGCATCTTAATGCATCTGATCTATCGTGATTTTTGAATTATTAATTCCGTAAAACGAGCCGGTGCTTTGTGCCATGGCAAAAATGTATTCTGTAAAAAAATGGCATGCGTATAAAATTCATCAGTTATTGCCAATTACCTTGGCCCTCAAATAAGGAAATCGTATCGTTATAGCCGACAGACCTCCTGTGCAATACTTGTTTCATGTAAGTGTAGTGTTATGCAAGGGCTAAGATAATTTCAGCAGAATAAAAGTCGAATGAAGTCGAGGGTTCGTTCAGACAATAAATCTTGGTAAAACATGTACAATTGTCAGCACTGATTTTAGATATGGCAATGCCTTTTGAGATTAAAAGTTGGTTCTAACTGAATGTATTTTGGTACGCGCATATTTAAAATATTGATCCTTAAAAGAGATTTTCCTCACAATTTTTGTTTCTCATGTGAGAGTATGCAGTAATCTTAAAACATAAAACCATCTTATTTCTCTGTTGTATACTATCTGATTCTCGGTGTCCTGTACTCTTCATGTTCGGAGTAATTATCTGTTAATTACATTTCACTGGCAAGTGATGAAAACACATCTAAAGATTCTTTACAGCTTTTCTTATGGTTGTTACCATATTCATGAGTTTTTGTTAGTCGTGCCTGTTAGTGACGTTTTATTTTATTAGAAGATATGGATGTAACTTGGTCATGTGATTTTTTTCCTTCGAATTTTGATGTCACTATACATGCAGCCTTGACTTTTCAGTCTGTAGTTGAGGAACTAATTAAGAATGTTTTGTTTTGTAGTGGCTTTTGCATTCCTTTTATGTTGAGTGCCCAGCATGTCCAACAATCTTGTATCACACCAATCATTAGTGCAGAGCATCAAATCGGGTCAGTCGGAAGACATTTCAAACAAAGTGGACTCGTCGATGCAAATGGGTTTGATGGAACCTGGAACCCATGATCCTGCATTACAACAGATGTCCAGGGCGATGATGCAAATGGGACAGATGGGACCTATTTCAACTGATGCTTTATCACAGCAGATGCCGATATCAAACATCCAAGTACAGTTGTCAGAACCTGTGCCTGATGATCATGTTTTACAGAATTTCTCAGTATCAAATATACAAACAGGACATATGGAACCACGTGCATACAATATGGTTCCAGAGAAATTCTTATCCAATAGGCAACTGGGAGACATGGAAACTGTGTTTTATAATACTGGATTTCAGCAGTCATCACTATTGAACAAGCGAAAGGCCCCAGAGGAAACATCACCCAACGATTCTTTGTCACGGAAGTTATCAATGTCTCACAATCAGGTTGCGCAAATGGAACATAGGCCATGGCTACAGCCAACTCTGACACCAAATAAACTACCTGTACAGATCCAGTCTATTTTAAATATGCCAGGATCAAATCGTCCACAAGCACCATCTAAGAGGTCAGCTTCTAGTAAAACTGGACTGCAGCAATCGTCAGTTCAAAAAAATCAAACTGGACAGATGCAGCCATCTTCAAAGGTTATGAGTGGGTCTGATTCTGTGAGGTCCAAGCTAAGACAATCACTGGCAGATGCGCTGGCTTTGGTTTCCCAGTCACACAATAAAACTTCAAGTTCTGGAAAGAACCCTGAAGATGAGGATGCAAGTGCTCAGATGCAAAAACACAAAGAGACTCAACCTATGGAACAAACTTCTGGTGCAGCTGGTTCTCACTATTTGTCTGAGGAGCCCAAGGAATCCTTGTCCACCAAGGACAATTCTTTTAACCAAAACCATTCTGACAGCCATAAGACATCCCTGGAAACTTCCAACACTCGTGGAAATGTTTATGCAACAGAGACATCAAACAATGACGGGAAGGAATTACCATCCAGTAATATTTTCCGTGACGAGGATGTTTCATTCAGTGACAGTTTTTTTGTAAAAGATGAACTGTTGCAGGGTAATGGATTGTCCTGGATATTGGAACCTGATGCAGAGATAGCAGAGAAGGAGATTGAAACTTCCCAAACACCACATGACCAGGAGCATATCGATGAAGATGTTGGAAAACAAGCAGTGCGGGATCCACAAGTTTTGGCCTCTGAAATTGAAGCAGAACTCTTCAAATTATTTGGAGGGGTAAACAAGAAGTACAAGGAGAAGGGCAGGTCTCTTTTGTTCAATTTGAAAGATCGTAATAATCCTGAACTAAGAGAAAAGGTTATGTCTGGTGAGATCCCCCCAGGGCGATTCTGCTCAATGACTGCAGAGGAACTTGCATCTAAGGAGCTTTCAGAATGGCGGATGGCAAAAGCTGAGGAACTTGCTCAAATGGTGGTTTTGCCTGATTCAGATGTTGATATCAGACGTTTGGTGAAGAAAACTCACAAGGGTGAGTTTCAAGTTGAAGTCGAACAGGATAGTGTAGTGATGGAGGTTGCTGCTGGGCTGAATTCATTTACTACAGGACCAAAATCAGATGAGAAGGCTGGCTCTCCGGGTTCTAAACCTGATCATATGAAAAACAAAGTGAATGCTACTGATGACAAGAGTAATTCAGAAGACAAGGTAGCTTCTTATACGCTTATGATTCCTTCAAGTGAAGGAAATGATTTGATGCAAGGACTCATGATGGAAGATGAATTGAAAGATGCAGAATTTCTTCCTCCAATTGTCTCTCTGGATGAATTCATGGAGTCCCTTGATTCAGAACCACCATTTGAAAATTTACCAGAGGATGCTGGAAAAACATCACCCACCCTTGACAAGGATGATTCAAAGGTTGGGTCAGAAGCCAAGTCTCACGTGGTAGCTCCAAAAGATGCTGTTGGTAGCATCTTAGAAAAATCTGAAAAAGTTGAGGAAACTAGCACATCATCTGAAGCTGATGGGAGATATGCCACCATTCATGTAGAATCTGAAACGACACCCTCCACTAATGCATCCAAGGGTGAACATGTCTGGGAAGGCATACTTCAGCTGAGTGTTTCCACTATGACCTCAGTTATTGGCATCTTTAAAAGGTATGTGTTTTTGTAACCTAACATTAAAAGCATATATGCTGTCAAATAGTTTTATGCACGGGAAACAGATAGCATTGTACTTGTCTTTCATCTGATGTTTTATAGGGTCTCTTGCTTTCGAATTAGAACCTTCAGTTGCTTGCCATCCAAGCATACATTGCACTGGATGAGCAGTGCTCTATAGTTTCCTAATTCGTTTATGAGGAATTAGGTGGTTGTCACTCTGAAACTCATTATTTTTTTGCTGATCTGTTTTTCTTGCTGCAGTGGTGACAAAACGTCTGCGAAAGAGTGGTCTGGCGTTGTTGAAGTCAAAGGGAGGGTCAGACTTGATGCATTTGAGAAGTTTCTCCAGGGGCTCCTGATGTCCCGAAGTCGAGCTGTTATGGTATCTCAAGTTTATTATTGTTGTACTAAATTTCAGTTATACTATTTTTGTCCAGAAAAGGGGGATAATTTACTATCCCTGCTTATCATTCCCACTCTGCTGCTGCTGCATTGGGTCTTTTTATTTGTGGTTAATGACATCTTAATAAACATTTATTTGAATGAATGGCTTGATAAAAGTTCATATAAAGGAAAAACGGTATTTGGCCTCCAATGATTTGATTTTGTAGTTGCCGAGGGAAATTTAGGTACTGAGAGGAATGAAACGTGCAAGGAATTGCAGAATCTGTGAAACACCACGTGCTGTTGGCTCTCGAGAGCAATCATTTACTGGTTTTAGTGTATAGGGAGTCCAAGTAAAGATAGTTGCTTCCATTTCTTGCCTGCTGAATGGGAACGAACAGGGATACATTTTCTTTCCCTTTCCAATGGAAAGAGGTGTACAAAGATACTAAATCAGCCTGGAATATTTATTTAACGGATGCCACTGTTTGGTTGGGATATCTTCCCAGAAATCTGATCAGATTCACAGTACTCGAGTGCCCAGAAAATATTGATGGAAGAATAAAATATCTTAATTATAAATAGCCACAGCATGGTTGAATCTTGTCAGTTTCGGGCTCTTTTACCCCATAAAATCTGATGTGCAATTAGGAGGATGTACACCGTTTCTTATATCAAGCATAACTTAAAAAGGCCCCATTTGCTTTCCATGTTGCTAAAGAAATTGACTTTTGCTTTTGCAGGTAGTGCACTTTGTTTGCAAGGATGGGTCCACAGAGAGTGAGAGGGCAAGTCTTAGAGGGGTAAGAAACATGAAAAACTCTGCTGCTTGTCATCACTCTTTAGGCTCTGTCAGTTTTCTTTGTCAGCTGTGACTGAAATGCCTGCTGCAGGTTGCCGATTCCTATGTTTCGGATGATAGAGTGGGTTTTGCCGAGCCTGCCCATGGAGTGGAACTTTATTTATGCCCATCTTATTCAAAGACACGTGAAATGCTCACCAAGGTCCTCCCAAAGGACCAGATTGAGGTCCTTAATGCTATTTATAATGGTCTAATTGGTGTTATTGTATGGAGAAAAGCTCAAGTAACGTCAATAATATCACCCACCGCTGCATCACACCATAACCTCAACTCAAAAAAGCAACACCACCTTACTTCTAGGAGACACCATGACAAGGACACTAATATGAATGTGAATATTGCATCAAAACATCCGTTGCCACCACCTCGTAGTGGAACTTCTGCCTATCCCAACCCCCAACCTGATGAAGATGACGATGGCGACGACGTGCCTCCTGGGTTTGGCCCACCAGCTGGTCGGGATGAGGATGACTTGCCTGAGTTCAATTTTTCTAGCGGCTCTATTGCATCAAGATCAGAGTTTTCCAATGAAAACCCTACTAGGAGACAGGGAATAGCCCCTTCCAATCCATATCCCCAAATCCCATCTCGTAATCTAGATTTGAGAGAACTTGTACACAGATATGGACAACCTAAAACCGATGTTTTGCCAGTGCAGCCATGGAATGACGACGACGACGACGACATGCCAGAGTGGCACCCAGAAGAAACCCCAAAGCAGCGCACTCCACCTCTTCCAATGCACGTGCATGGTGTAAAGCAGCCTATTCCAAGAGCCCACATAGTGCAGCAAAGAGTACATCAGGCAAGGGCACCATTAGGAAGATATCCATCCATCCCCCAAGTGAATGAGATACGTGGTCAACAAAACGCTGCCCTTTCTTGGCAGCAAGGCACTTGGGCAGCTCCTCAGCCTGGACCCTATGTCTATCCGGCTTATCAATCCCATGGAGGGCAAGTCTACAGCTCGCCCGAGCAGCAGGGCTTGGCTTGGCGTAGAGGTGCCCCTAGAAGTAGTGGCTTTTGATTCCTTGTAAATATTTTCTTTCTGTATTTCATCTTTGTGGTTCTGTAACCATAATTATTTTCAATTAATTGTTACTGTAATTAGATTTTCTAGAGGAAATCAAAAGTTAGAATGCTAGTCATGCAAAAATTGGCCGTGAATCAGATCAAGGGAAGAAGGATACATTCCGGCTCGTTTTGCGCCATCTAAATGGTCATCTTTCGGGTGTAATTAACTTGCTCCCAAATGAAAAATTAAGAGAGAAACCCAGATATATGATATGATGAAAGGATCCAGATGCCTGCTGTTTCTACTCTGTAGTTTGTACCGTTTATGTTTGAGTCTGTCCTGCTGACAAATCTCCCTCTCTAGTTTGATCAAATACTGGTGTTTCAGTCTCCTGGTCATAAAATATACCCAGACTCCATTTCTGACCAGTACTTTTTTTTTTGTTTTTTTTTGGGGGCTTCTTTGCAGGTCAAATGAGGCAAACTGTACTCGAGAAATGGCTGTTTTAGAACTCCATCTTCTTTTTGGCCAATCGATGGAAGCATGAATTTTGCTAGTCTTCCTGTTTATGTTCTTTCCATCTTGAGGGAAAAATTGTTTCTTGGCTATGCTATAATGTAAATCTTGAGAACCCACGAAAACCAGTATGAGAAGAAGAGCTAGATTTCTTGTGGATCTCTGGGAAGTGAACTGTTAGTAGATGTTGATTGAAAAGGTGACCAGCGTCCATAATTCTCCCTAACCATTCATAGCTGAATTTGGTTCATGTTGACACAAGGTTATCAGTGCACATGAAGGATTATTCAGCATGTGCACGATAGCTTCAAGAAGGAGATGATGGTGCTGAGGCATCACACATGCTTCTTAAAGATTTGGGAAGATAGACGAAGGGGCAACAGTGAAACTGCTAGTCTGCTTGGAAAGCTTAAGAAGATACCAATAGTTTTTCCAACATTAAAGATTAAACCATAAAACCAACATACTATTGGGACGACTTTGTCATTCTCCGTGCTGGAAGAGAATCATACAGCAAAATATATAACACGTCAGGGAATAGTCGAGGCAAAACTGCAAAAGAAAAATACAAGATGGAGTCGTCCAGCGAAGGAGCACAAGGAGAAACAATATGACGTAGGGTATATCAATTCTGCTATCCTAAAGAAAAGAAAAAAATGAAATTTTCCATGAACCAGCCAGTAATGACCGAGAGGATCTATGATAAATACAGTACTTTGACTAGGTTCCTACGCGTGTTGGTTTAAAAGGTCTATAAATTTAAGGACAGCAAAAGACAACCTTTGCAAATTGAAAGAATGAAAAACAGCATTGGCTTCAGAATTTAGCTCAACCTAATGGCTACTAGAAATATATAACAATTGGATCAATCTTTAACATATAACAATCTGATCAATCTTTAACCCCCTAATGCACGCTTGAGTCCTGCTCGTTGCTCTGGTGTCAATCTTGTTGGGAACTTCACTTCAAATGTGATCTTCAAATCGCCCCTGCTACCTGGCTCTTTTGCTATTGGCATACCCTCCATGGCCAAAACAAGCTCGTAACCAGGGCTCACTATATCATGCACAGGAATTGATAGATTACGGCCGTCAAGTGTGGTGAGATTTACTGTTGTTCCTCCTAGTGCTTCAGCTAGTGTCACCTTTTGGTTGATGATAAGGTCGTTTCCATCTCTCTTGTATGTCGTATGGGGCTTCTCATCAATAACAAACACAAGGTCTGCTGGAAGCTGATTCTGCTGCTCATTTCCTTTATCCGGGAATGTAATCTTTGTTCCCTTCTTCCACCCTGGCTTCACATCAATGGTCAATATTTCTGTTTCTTGTATTTGTCGCCTGCATGGTTTCATGTTCAATTACAGTTAAAAAAAGGGATTATTGCACTTCTAGCTCTATAAAGGGGATTGATACGTGAAAAAGTCACCCCTCTAATTTAGACATCAGCAGCACATGCAAAGACAAGGCAGCCCGAGCATAAACCAAACTTGAGTAATCAAGAAGTCAGGAATCTACTAAGAGTAACATTTAGAAGAATCTGATGGAGCGTTGCTCTCATGAATACAAGGAAGATTATGACAACGTATTTCACAGTATAAGAATTTGCATATAATTGTATGTAAAAAATGATCTCGAAGGGTTTGGCCGGGCTCCTAGCCAATTAAATAATTGATTGGAAGACCATCTACTGCCAATTAGCACACAAGGAACATGATTCCCCAGGTACAAGAAATGGTAGTTCTTGCAGCATTGATTTTGAACAACATTATCAAGACAGCAAAAGGGGGGGAAACTGAATAAACTTAGAGAAATAAATAAACATACCCATGGGCATCAATTACAGTTCTAGATATCTTCATTTTCCTTGTTGATCCAGAGTATAGTTCCTCGAGGCTACAAGGCAATTTGCTTTCTACAGGTGGCGGTTTTCTTAGGGTAGTTCCCTCACTATAAGTTCGGAAAAGATTATCAGTACTGCCAAATGAACCAAACGAACCTCCATCTGATTGGAACCTCGAGGATCTACCAGCTGCTGTTGATCCAAATCCAAAAGGGCTGCTCCCAAAGAATTCTGCAAAGATATCCTCTGCATTCCTAGGATTGAAACCATTTGACCCGCTACCATTGCCAAAAGGGAAGCCACCACTGCTAGACGGTGGTGCTTCTTTCAATCCTTCTTCACCATACTGATCATAAATTGCTCTTTTTTGTGGATCACTCAAGACCTGAATTCACAGAATAGATCAAAATCCCAGGCAATGTAACCACAACAACAAATCACTGTCCTTGACGTGAAAAAGAGAAGTCCTATTACCAGTAGAAAAGAAATTCACTACGAGAAAAAAAAACAGCAATTTTACCTCCATCTTACAAATTTTTTGACTTTTCAATGCTATAATTCTCGAAGTAAATGGAATTATTAAGTTCTTTGTATATTTCATAGAGCCTAAGTTCTTCACCAGAATTTGCAACAAGCAAATGCATATTATACAAAGCTCAAAATCAATATCCTTACACATTTAGTTCCTCTTCTACATTTAACATATTCAGCGAGTCTAATTTCTTTGCAATATCGCAAGGAATAACAATAAAATGCATAATTGCAAATCTCATAAGATTAGTTTACACACACCTCCATTTCACGAAAGTAACCAGGAATCCAAAGCATCACATTGTATATATTCCAAATTTGTTTTCCAGGGTACAATTGTATATTCCAGATTTTTTTTTTCAAAAAAAAGGAAGCAAAAAGATACCAGAAATGAAAAAAAAACAACAGCAGAATATATAGAACAGAGTGAAATTTCTCAAGGGAAAGCAAATAAAACATGCCTCATATGCTTCAGAGATCTCCTTGAATTTGGCTTCAGCTTCTTTCTTGTTAGCGGGATTCTTATCAGGATGCCATTTCATAGCCAATCTTCTATACGACTTCTTTAGATCACCATCTGTTGCATTCCTGTTCACCTTCAATATGTTATAGTAATCAACCCCCATCTTCTTATTTTAATAACCCAACAATCTTTTCTCAAAAGCAATCCAAAAATCTACCTATATCTCCTACTGGATCTAATTACCAATCTTTTTTCTCCAAACCCAGATCATCAAAACCTTTCCTTTTAATCAACTATCCATCTAAGTTTCAAAAAAAAAAAAAAAAATTCGTCTTTAAACTATATTAATAACAACATTGGCAAAAGAACCCTGTAATTACTTGCTTGCGAAAATTTGTGTGGCAGAATTTTAGATTTGTGTCTTTGTGGATACAACGAAGAAGAAGCTGAATCTGTCTAAGAATGGTCTGAATCTGTCTAAGAATGGTCTAATAAACATGTCGTGTCTGATGGTTATCGAAGATTTTAATACCGAAAGTAACGGAATATTAACTAAAATATAGATCCTCTCTTGCATTTATTTACTGTTCACCGAGATTGAGTTTATTATTCATTACTATAATAAAATTATTAATTTATCTTTAGACCTGAACATTTTTATCCATAGGAGAGAGGTATTTTCAGATTTTTCTTAGAATATGAATGGTATTTTCAGATTTATTGCACAGTAAAATAATAAAATTACCCCCTCTAAACAATAAAAAAGGTCTCTAACACTCGGGGGTATTAACGAATTTTCACTCCAAGATTTTTTGTAATTATTGATGGGGGCAAGGGCTATATATATAATTGATCAATTTATTATTATTTTTTATCTAAAACACTGCCAGCGTGTCATCCGTATGCGCCTGTAATGTTTCGAACGCACACGGATTTAAGGTGGCGTGTGCGGTTCACTCCGGCGTCAGAAAATATTCTTCCGACGTCTCAGATGGTTCACCGCCATCTTGTATTCCTCTACACGCGGTGCGTGTATAGCAAATATGGTTGTGTAAGCTCCGATTGACGGTTTTTCTTCCACCCTCTCTTTTCTCTCTCCTCCTCTGGTAAAATACAATGCAGTCCCTCCTATTTGTATATATATTTTATTTCAGTCCATATACTTTGGATTTCATTTTTATTATTGATTTTTGAATGGAATTTCTGATTTTTTTTCAATTATGTCATTGAATTGAAATTGATTATATACGATAAGTTACATTTTGGTCCTTAATCTTTTGATTTTTTTATTTCTTTTTTGTTCTTTTAATAGTTTTGGTATGCAAGTTTGAATTTGTTGTAAATTTGTCCCCAAATTAAAATTGATCATATATATTACTTTTCATTTCGGTCCTTAATCTTTTAATTAATTCAATAATTATACTTTATTGATTTTTTAAAATTTCTATAGTGTTTTTTATCCCAAAATTTTCATTTGTTTTATTTTTATCCTTCAGTTAGACTTAATTATATATTTTATTTTTCATTTTCTCACTTATTCTTTTAATTTTTTTATTAATTCATTTGTTTTTTTGTTCTTTTTATATAATTTTTATTTTTTGTCCATATTTATACATTTATTCTTTTAGATTTCATTTTTATTTTTTGTCATTTTACTTTTTATTAGGGTTTTCATTTTTACACTGCTTCTTTTATTTTTTATTTAGTATTGATTCTTTTATTTTTTTTTTATCTTTCTTGCATAGTGTTTTTTTCCCGTCTTTATTTATTTATACTTTTGGTTTTTATTTTTATTTTTTGTTATTTTATTTTTTATTGAGATTTTATTTTTATTCGGTTCAATTATGAGATTTTAATTTTTGTTGGTGATCATTTCAAAATTAATATTTTTTATTTTTCTCATTGTTTTTTTTATCTGATTTTCGGATGAGATGATTTTATTGTTTGCACCATAATAATGATAATTTTTATGATTTTGTTTTTACTTTTTGTGACAATCTCTCTCTCTCTCTCTCTCTCTCTCTCTATATATATATATATATATATATATATATATATATATATATATTTCTTTCTTTTTCATTTTGTCACTTATTCTTTTTTTATTCATTTGGTTTTTTATTCTTCTTGGACATTTTTATTTTTTTGTTAGGGTTTTCATTCTGGCACTTCTTTTTTTTATTTAGTATTGATTCCTTTCTTGTTTTCAATCTTTCATGGACACTGTTTTTTTTTTTGTCCATCTTCATTTATTTATACTTTTGGTTTTTATTTTGAATTTTTGATATTTTATTTTTTGTTGGGATTTTATTTTTGTTTAGTTTAATATGAGATTTTAATTTATGTTAGTGATCATTTCAAAATTAATATTTCTCCATTTATTTTTGTTTTTTGTTATTTTTATTTGATTTTCGAATAAGATGATTTTATGATTTTATTGTTTGCACATTAATAATGATAATTTTTGTAATTGTTTTTATTTTTTTTTGACAATTTTTTTATATTCTTTAGGGCAATTTAATAATTTTCACTATTTGAATAATAATATTAATAATAATTTTAGCTATTATAGTAATAAGAATGATAGTAATGTGGGGATAAATTTTCAATTTATAATTTCTTCTTTTAGGACATAGAATATCAACTATTTATTTTTGTTATTTGATTAATGCAAATTCTTTCACAATTTGTATTTTATTTGTTGTGTTTAATTTAAATTGAATTGTAAAATGAAATAATCTTAATACAATGTATTCAATAATTCAGATATCCAAATCCTTTTATTTTTTTTAATGATAATGATAATTTTATATTGGTTATTTCATTGAAAGCTACTAAACAAATAAATTTATATCAATTTAAAATTTATATATTTTATAGAAAACTTGCACTTCACAAGATTTTTGCACAAATTTATTATTTTATCCAAATTTATATTATAATACAAAAATTACACATAATTAATCTTTTTTTACATTGAAAAAAATATGGTTCCAGACGCGACGAGGCGCGGGTGCCATGGCTAGTATGTAATAAAAGGCGGTCATGTTGTGTTTGGTCTTAGAATTTTCTCCTTACCTTTTTTATTTTTATTTTTATTTTTTCTTTATAGATAATGAGTTAGTTTATTTTTGTGTTTGAAGCTTTTTTTTTAAATAGTTATTTTTTTAGTATTTATAGATTATTTTAATGAACTAATATTAAAAAGATTAAAAAAATATTATTTTGATATATTTTCATATAAAAAAATATTCCAAGAAACAACAATATTTTTTATATTATAATTCTTATTGATTACATAATATCCCATTCCTCTTCTATTAGTTTAAATCTTCTAGTATCAATCTTCTAAAAACTAAATGCTAAAAGATGTGATATCACTTTTTGATATATTATTATTGTTTTCTTAACTTTATTTTATAATATTATTGTATGTGCAATGTATGAATTAGGGAGGCCATGTGTTAAAACTCCTATCAAAGAGCTAAGTTTTCTTGACAAAAAGTTAATTGCAAGTAGCCTTATGGATTATAATCATGTATGTTTGCGAGGATGGTTGAAATTGTTTTTGAAAGTGTTTTTTATTTAATAATGCATTAAAATGATATTATTTTTTTTTAAAAAATTATTTTTAACATCCGCGTCTAAAAACATAAAAAAAATAAAAATGAATAATAAAAATATATTTTTTTATTTTTTTCAAAAACATTTTTAAAACGCAGTGTCAAATACCAAAATATTTTTATTTTTATTTTAAATTAATTTTTTGATTTTTCAGATCATTTTAATGTGAAGATATAAAAAATAATTTTTAAAAATTAAAAATATATATTATTTTAATACATTTCTAAATAAAAAAATACTTTTAAAATTAACCTCAGCCACACTTCCAAAAATGCACTAAAAGTTTAATGATTTATAAATCTTATATATTCTACTTATTATTCTTATATAGTCACGAGGTACACTAATATTACTACAATTTAGATTTTTTGAATATTAAGAATGAGATTAAGATATATTTAAATATGGATACAAGAAATTATATGACTTAAATACAGTGGATTAACTAGTTCATTATTTAAAAAAAGTCTATTAATATATAAGAAAATACCATGTTACTCGGAGATTTTGGAAGGAAATGATAAAAGAAAATAAGAAAATGTTGAAAGATAAAGGGCAAAATTAAACTTTTATAATTTTTAGGGTAAATATTAATAAATTTAAATCTATAAAGAGCTTAAATTGAATATTGTTTAGTGTACAGGAGGTGAAATATAAAGAGCTGAAAATTAATATATTTTTTATAATTCTAATATGTTTGTATTTTTTTTTAAAAATTAATATATTTTAAATAAAAAATATTTTAGAAAAAAACTATGCAAGATCACTTCCAAACCTTCTTGTTTGTTTCCATTGTGCTATCTAAGGACAATTAAATTAAAATTATTTGATATAATATTAAATAGTTTTTATCAATTATCTCTCTATTTTTTTAATATTGTAACTTATAATTTTCCCTAGTTTAACCATAAAAATACTTTTAGATCAACTTTGACTTATTAAATCAAATTATTTTTTTAAGATAAATTTCAGACAGGCTTAAAAATATAAATTATCACAAGGGTTCCCCCCCCCTCAATTTACACCGTAACTTGTATGACGTCATGAATGCAAAGTTGATTTTTCTTCCATCCAAGTATTAGGTGCACCTTTTATTTCTTTCCTTGTGTCACATCTTAGCCATTATTTTTTAAAATATTTTTTATTAAATAATATTTTTTTATTTTGAAATTATTATATCAAAACAATATAAAATAATTTAAAACAAAAAAAAATCAAGTGATTATCAATATATTAAATTCAAACAACTAGTTTTAATCGTCAACAAGGTTGTATTAGTTTCTTATACGGTTTAATTTTCAACCAAGTCTAAAAAAAATCAAATTAAAGAAGTTTCAAGATTGATTTATTGGACATGTCAAGTTTAATAACATCACTAAATAATTTTCAATGACATGAATATATTATTTTACATTTATTTATTTTTTAAATCTTATCACATTGTAGCATGACCTATCAACTAGTTTGTTTTTTAATTGAATCCTGTCTATCTTAAATTAATCACTAATTTGTTGAGAATTTTAAAAATCCTATTATAATAGATCAAAGTTAAAAACACATATAAATACAATGGTCAATCTAATATTAGATACCTTGGACTTGGAGGCCACCCTCAACTCATCAACACCATTGAGAAATATATAAAGGGTTGCCAAGATGTGATGGTCCATATCTAGATTATCTGTTCCTTAGAAACATGTTGTCAACTCTATTGTCCATGTAAAACAAAACTACTTAGTGCAATGAATGTATATCTCATTTGAATTAAAAAATATTAATAATAAATAGATTTAAAAAAACAATACAAATCAAAATATTTTATCTTGCAACATGAATATTTAATCTAATAATGTTTAATAATTTTATTTGTCAAAATCAACCTATCTAGCCCATGTAATAATTTTATTGCTATTTGTCAGTTTTTTTTTTTAATAAATAAATCAAATGATTTGTTGTTTTAATTTGTCCAAACTCTAACCATTATGGTGGTATAGTTAGAAAATCAAGTGGAGATTTTTTTTTTTTGTATATCTAAGAACTTATTTTTTACTAAAATTACCTTAATATGTTTCTTAAAACTTTCAATGTAAAGAAAAACTCTTAAATTGATCTCCACTCTTAAAATAAAAATGTTTGACATAAAGATTTTTTTTATATGGCTAAAATCAATATTAGTAAAAAAAACAAATTACTGTTTAGATCCAACAACTTTCTCACTTCTCTTTCAAACCAGAAACTTAAAAAAATAATCAAAATAAAGTTTTGGACCAAATTGATTTTTGTTGAAACTTCAAAAATTAAAAGGACCTAATTGTTATAATTAGTAAAGAATAAAAACCAAGTTGAACATTGCATAAAAATTTCAAAAACTCCACACATCTTCTTTGCATATTTCATGTTAGTCTTATGTCTTTCAATTACATCATTCCTCAATAATTTTCACCATAATAGACCTCTAAAAGGTAATATTAAAAAAATAAAATGAGGACAAATTAAAAACACTCAAGGACACAATGAATCCACAATAAGCTTGGTGTTTTAGTTTGTCTTATGATTGCGAATTGTTATGTTATTGATCTTTCAAAAATATGTTGGTTAAATGATGACGACGTATTATTCTTGTAAAAATATTTTGGATATTTACCGCTTTAAGGTTTCTTTATCCAAAATATTTACGATGAATAACAACGAATTATCCTTACTAATATTTTGGATATTAATCCCTAAGGTATGATGGTTTTTTAGGAAATATATTTCTAAATATAATTATCAAACATTAAACAAAAATGGCCTTTACCCATCTTTAATGCAAAATCTATCTTTTGGTGAATATGACTCAAGTAAAGCAATGTGACAAGAAAACATATATTTATTTATGAGGTGTTGGCTATTAATCGTTCACGAGAAAGATGCATCCATTCCCAATATATAAAGCATTTTTATCACAATCACGCATTATATCATGCATTATACGCATCGTTAACCGGGAAACATTGGTCTCTCTTTTGGAACCCATGACACTCAACTAAGAAAAATGATGAAAATGAAGAAAGATCCTAGAAGTTACTACTAGTACATTCGATCAAAAGCTAGTCAAAGGAAATAAGTTCTAAAGTTGGGAGACCTAAAAAGCTCTATTGGTGCTCAAAACTTAATCAACAAAACTTGTTACATTGTGATATTTTCTATGTCGTTTGTCATTTTCCATTTTTGTTTTGTTTTTATTGACAATCATGGCTTAAGATATTAATTGGATCTTATCTTTGTTTTCAAGCCAAAATTTTTCTTTTAATGAGATCACACATTTTCAAAATTCTTTTTTTATGTTTTTACTATGCATTTACATGGCAAAAAAAAATAAAAAATAAAAAATAAAAATTGGAAACCCTGGGAACAAATTTTTCATAACAACACCTACACTTTACATTGATAATGAATTACTGAATTTTAAAATACATATTAATTGTAGAGGAGGAAGAAGTGGATAAACATAACATTAGGGAATTCACGAAATTAATAGAATAACATGAACAAGTTTGGAAACCCGCTAAAGAGGAACTTGAAACCATAAATATGGGTAATGAAGAAAGTCAGAGAGAGCTCAGGATAGGAACTTTGATCACACAAAAAAAAATAGAAGACTTGATTACGCTGCATAGAGATTACGTAGATGTTTTTGCTTGGTTTTACAAGGATATGTCTGTATTGGATACGGATATCGTAGTACATAAGGTACCGCTAGAAGAAGAATGCAAGCTGATTAAGCAAAAGCTAAGAAGAATTCATCCAGAAGTTCTGATCAAAATAAAGGCAGAAATTGAAAAACAATGAAATGCTGTTTTTTCATAAGCAATCAAATATCCATAATGGGTGTCAAACATAATGGTAGTACCAAAAAAAAGAAGGCAAAATTAGAGTATGTATGAATTTTAAGGACTTAAATCGTGCTAGACCTAAAGATAATTTTTCTTTACCATATATAGACATGTTAGTTGACAATGCAACTCGTAGCTCCATATATTCTTTTATGGACGGGTTTTTAGGCTATAGTTAGATAAAAAGGGCAAAAAAAAAACTAATACCTTACTAAGAACACCTGACTAAATTAACTGGAGAATTTGAGGAAATAGAGTTCACATATCTAAAAAGGGAAGGAAATCAATTTGCGGATGCTTTGGCCTCACTGGCTTCTATAGCTAAAATATACTTAGGGCAAAACTTACAGTCGATACATATTGATATAAAAAATAACTCAGTTCATTATAGCTCAGGTGAAAGAGAAATAGATGGAAACCCATGGTATCATGATATCAAAAATTTCATCAGGAACTAAGCTTATCCCATGGGGGCATCCAAAATAAAAAAGACCTTAAGGAAGAAGACCCTGAGGAGATTGACAATGGATTTTTATCTTGATGGGGAAATTTGGTATAAGAAATCATCTGACAGGACTTTACTGAGATGCCTAGATAAAGTTGAAGCCAAAAACATGTTACGGGAAGTCCATGAAGGGATTTGCTCAACCCATGCTAGTGGATATATGATGGCTAGAAAAATACAAAGAGTTAATTATTTTTGGATGACATTAGAGAAGGATTGCATTGACTATGTCTACAAGTGTCATAAGTGTCAGGTCTATGGTGATAAAATCAATGCCCCTCTGGCTCCTCTATTTAACTTGATATCTCCATGGCCTTTTGCAATGTGGAGAATTAACGTGATTGGGCCTATCGACCCAAAAACCAACTATGGTCATAGGTCTACTCTTGTGGCCATCGATTACTTTATAAAATGGATAGAAACCAAGTAATTTGCTCATGTAACGCAAAAAATGGTGAAGAAATTTCTTGAATGAGATTTTATATGTCGATACAAACCACCAAAAAAAAATATTATAACTGATAATGCTCAAAACTTTAATGGAAAATTAATAATAGAACTCTATGGTAAATGGAAAATCAAGCATTCTTATTCCTCGTATAGACTAAAGATGAATGGTGCGGTAAAAGTTGTTAACAATAATGTTAAGAAAAATACTCAGAAGATGATAGTCACCTACAAGGATTGACATGAGATGTTGTCATTTGCCCTTCATGCATACCGTACCGCAGTCCATGACTCAATAGGATCCACCCCATATACGTTGGTGTATGGAATGGAGGCGGCGATGCCTTTAGAAGTGGAAATCCCATCATTAAGAGTGTTAATAGACTCTGAACTAGAAGCAGAATGGACAAAAGTTAAATATGAATAATTGAATTTGATCAGCGAAAAGAGGATAGCTGCAATCTGTCAATTATACTTAAGAAGGATGACCAAATCATATGACAAGAAAGTCTGACCTTGAAAATTCCAAGGAGATCTGGTAATAAAGAAAACATAACCTTTACCAAGAGAACATCAAAGTAAATAGGCCCCAAACTATGAATGCCCTTATACGGTGAAGAAAGCATTCTCGGGAGGAGCTTTGTTGTTATCTAGAATAGATGGAGAAGATCTACTTAGACTATATTTAAAGAAATATTATGCCTAATATACATTGTAATCTCCTAATCAATAAGATAAAATTCGGCCATGAATTCTCGTTACAAGAAACTTTTTCTTCATAAAGTGCATGATCTCATAGCATTTGTTTTACTTAAAAGAATTTTAACCTGACATGATTTTTACACCACATTAGGGGCATAAAGTGCATATAAGGGTCCATAGTGAACCAAAATCCAAATAGATACCATAACAAAACTTATGAAACATCATCTATAAGAATTGTTTAAAAAATGATGATTTGCATTAAAAGTTTCAATTTGCATGAACAAAACCAGATTTTGAGTTCTTTTAAAAATAACTTTTTGAATCTTCATGGAAAGAGTAATTTAAACGGTGATAAAAACATAATAGAGAGCAAACTTCAATGGAGCAAGAAAGGGCCTAGTAAGAAACCAAAAGTCTCTTCATAATGTATGAGACAAATGTATACATTTCGATTAGGGTCGTATGCTATGGTTACAATTCTACCATATATGTATTTTTTTTATTATGTTGAAAATAGATTTTATGGTATAGATGTTTATGACCTCCCCCTCCATGCCTTGTGGTAAGGATTCCTTTGGCATTACGGCCTTTACCACAACGATGCTACCCATAGATTAAATTATTTCATGTATTGGATTTCACTTGACTGTTTACAGCTCCATTACGTGTGCTTAAGAGTAAAAAATATATAAAAAGATAGCGTGTGGAGCACATTCCATTTCAAAGCTTTCAAACAAATGCTCGAGGAAGACTACAACAAAAAAAATGGACCTATGTTTCCAAAAAAGATAACAAAAGCATGCATGTTATCTTGCCATAACACTAACCTGACAAGAAAAGTGTGATGAAAGTTAATGTAATTCCAAATTTCAAAAAATATAGAAAAACAGAATCCCAAGTCAACAAAACTACGAAAGAGAAAATGAATTGAGGACCAATGCTACTTCATTCCATAGGACAGGTAAGTCACCCATTACAATGAGATCACCTCCATCTTTCATCCAGGCATGTCACCCGTTATAATGAGACCATCACCTCCATCGTTCATCCAAATAGGTCATCTAGTATAATGAGACTATCTTCCTTCATCTTTCACCTGAGTAGGTCACCCATTATAATGAGACAATCTTCTCTATTATAACCCAGGTAGGTCACCCAATATAATAAGACCATTTTAACTATTCTCACTTGGATAGGTCATCTATTATAATGAGATCAGCTGATGCGAACCTCGTGATCATGTGGTCACGCAACCCACAACGAAGAATGAGATCTTATCCTGGAAAGCTGAAATAGATCTGATAGGAGTGTGACACAATGGAAACCTGTCCCAACGCACCAACACTATTGGAAGGAGTAGAGTGACGCCATGAAGCCAGTTAATCTTTGATAAGTCAAATTCAGTTCGTTCAAGAACTGAAGAATGCAAGAATCACTCTCACACATAAACTGAGAAATTTAGATTTAAAATTCATCAATGGCTGTCAAAATTATTTCTAACATAAATTTAAATAGTCTTTGAAAAACTAACCCTAATGGACCCTTTATGTGGACTTAAATGAGATCCACTCAAAACTGGTCCAAAACCCCAAATTAAAAGGCCCATGACTTAATCCAAACAAGCCTTGGAGCCTAGCTAAAAATAAAGTCTTAATTTAAGCCTAAATAAGCATTGAGCTCTAGCTAACAAAATAAAAGAAAGCCCATCAGTCTTATTTATAGCCTTCCATCTAGCCTTTTAATCCTTGTTGGTGTTTCTGGACTGGTTCACATCATCCCCTCTCTCCTCGAAAGGATTCGACCTCGAATCAAAACCGTTATGTTGTTGATGTCTCGACAATCAACATACATCCTCCACGTTCCATCCTTCTTAAGCTTGAGTAGCATGGGTACTCCACATAGGCTTATACTCTCACGAATATATCCCTTATCTATTAGCTCATAAACTTGTCTTTGGAGCTCTTTTATCTCCTCAGGATTGCTTGTATAGGCTGGTCGGTTAGGAATTGAAGCTTCAAGTACAAGATCAATCTTATGCTCTATCCCCCGCAATGGTGGTAATCTGCTAGGAGTATTGTCGAGGAACACTTCATCAAACTCCTGCAACAAATAAATAGCAACACTAGGCACAATATGATCAAGGTCATTAGTATTAAAGTAAGCCTCCTTGTACACAAGTAAAATAATTGGCTTGTTAGTGAAATATGCAAATCTGACCTCACCATCTCTAGCATAAAAATTAGGCTGTTTTTTTAGTTTTTCCATATAATTCTCATCGCTCTTCCTGATTTTCTTTTCTCCTCTTGTCTTACCTCCACTCTTGACTAGATTTGGGTGTTTTTGAGTTGTGGTCGAATAGTCTAGTTTTTGTTTGTGTTTGGATGAGTGTCTAAAGGGGTTATAGTGGTTTGGGTTTTGGCCTGATCTGATGGTCTTCTCTCCCCTTGATCCTCACCTTGATTTTCTCTCCCCATTGTCTAATGCTCACATTTTAGTTTTATTTGATCATCATACACCTGTTTGGGTGTAAGAAGTACAAGAATAATTATTTTACCATCTTTTACAATGGTATACATATTTTTAACCCCATTATGAATTTCCTTCCTGTCATATTGTCAAAGCCTCCCCAACAGGATGTGACTTGCTTGCATTGGTACCACGTCGCACAGAATTTCATCAACATATTTCCCAATCGAAAATGGAACCATAACCTGTTTAGTCACTTTCACTTCTCCATTATCATTCAGTCATTGCAATTTATATGGTTTTATATGCTTAACAGTACTCAAATTTAGTTTACTCACAAGTGTGGTACTGCAAACATTAACGCAACTTCCACTATCAATAATTAAACCACACATCTTTTGTACATAACAACGCGTATAAAAGATATTTTCTCTTTGTTGATTAAATTCATCTTCCATGACCTGAACATGTAGTGTGCGCCTTATGACCAAGGACTCCGCAACTGGTAATCCTAACTCATCCCCATCATTATCCTCCAATGGTGGCATGCCTTCGCAATCAGATCTGTCACTTTTAAATTCCATATCATCATCATCTTTAATCATCATGATTCTCTTGTTTGGACACTCCGAAGCATAATATCCATGCCCTTGACACCTGAAACATTTAACATCACGAGTACGTTTAGGATGAGTTTCAGATTTACCTTTGACACCGGTAGAGACATCAACTTTAGCCGTTGTTTGTTCAGTTTTAGAAGTAACAAAGGATCTTGGCTGGACAGTACCCTCTCTCTTTAAGTTCGTCTTCCAAGATGATGAAGAACCCGAATTAAATCCTGGCCGAACATGTCCCTTTCTAAGTTGTCTCTCCACCTTCGTCGCCATATGAACCATGTCCTCTAGCTCTACATAGTGCTGTAGCTCAACCATATTAGTAATGTCGTGATTCAACCCATTAAGAAATCTAAGCCATAGTGGCTTCTCTATCCTCAACAACATTCGCTCTAATCATTGTTATCCCCATCTCTTTGTGATATTCATCCACTGTCTTATAGCCTTGATTCAGACCTTAGAGCTTAAGGTATAGGTCTCTGTAATAATGGTTTAGCACAAATCATCTTCTTATTAAGACTTTCATCTCCCCCCAACTCTGAACAGGTCGTTCCCCATTCCTCTTTCTACTAATTACAATCTGATCCCACCAAATCATTGCATACGCTATAAACTCAATCATCACCAATTTTACTTTTTTTTTTTAGAATAGCTATGACAATAAAAAATCCAATCTACTTTTTTCTCTCACTCCAAATAAGCCTCGAGATCATTTTTACCTTCAAAGTTAGGAATTTTCAGTTTGATGTTGTCCCCATCCATATCTTTATAATTCCTCATGCCACGAAAATTCACATTCCTACTAGCTCTGTTCGGTCCAGACCTAATTCCTTGGCCAACAGATAAAAAATCATGGTCATCCTCGTCCATATTTATGTTTTCATCAACATACTCTTCAAAATCAGATTTGTTATTCCGTACGGTTGTTGTTATTCCGTACGGTTGTATGAACCGTATTTCCTCAGCAATCAGCCCCACTATGCTGTTGCTTTATCGAATTTACCTCATCTTTCAAATCTTTGTATATCCTAAACAACGATTAAATCTTTGTAAATTAGCCAACGATTAAATCGAACTAGCCCATAAAAATACAATTATATCTTTCGACTTAATTTTTACACAGATTTACCCAATAATAAATTATTTTATCCTTGAATCTGTGTTTTTCTTCATTTCTGGGCATAGAAGAGGTATGATTGAGCTTGAAAACTTCCAAAATTTTCACCTTGATTTTTCTACCGACACCAACCCCTTTTAGTTTTTGTTATTTTTGGATAGATTTGGGGAATAACCCAAAATTGAGTTATGACAGTTGCCCCTATCTATGCAATGTTTACGACTAAAATCTTGTAAAAAACTTAAAGTAGTAAGTGTTGTAAAGAAAAAAGAATGATGAAATTGGTCTTATTGTGATAGGTGACCTACCCAGATGAGAATAATTAAGATGGTCTTATTATACTATGTGACCTACCTCGGTTAAATTGGTTAAGATGGTCTCATTATAATGGGTGACCTACCTAGGTTAAAATAGTTAAGATGGTCTCATTATACTCGGTGAAGTACCCGGTTAAATTGGTTAAGCTGATGATGCAAACCAGTCTAGAAACACCGGCAAGGATTAAGGGGCTAGATAGAAGGCTATAAATAAGATCGATGGGCTTTCTTTCATTTTATTAGCTATAGCCCAAGGTTTGTTTGGGCTTAAATTAACACTTTGTTTTTAGCTAGGATCCAAGGCTTGTTTGGATTAAGTCATGGGCTTTTTAATTTGGAGTTTTGGGCCAGTTTTGAGTGGATCTCATTTAAGTCCACATAAAAGGTTTATTAGGGCTAGTTTTTCAAAGACTATTTAAACTCATGTTAGGAATAATTTTTGCAACCATTGATGAATTTTAAATCTGAACTTTTCAGTTTATGTGTGAGTGATTCTTGCATTCTTCAGTTCTTGAATGAACTGAAGAATGCAAGAATCACTCACACATAAACTGAAAAGTTCAGATTTAAAATTCATCAATGGTTGCCAAAAGAACTGAATCCTACTCATCGAAGATTTATTGGCTTCGTGGCGTCATTCTACTCCTTCCAATAGTATTAGTGCCTTGGGACAAGTTTCTATTATGTCACACTTCTATTAGACCTATTTCGGCTTTCCGGGGTAAGATCTCATTCTTCAATGTGGATTGTGTGACCACGTGATCACGAGATTCACATCAGGTGGTATCAGAGATAGGCTCAGAAACAAAGTCATATCATTTTGTTATTTTTGTTTTTTTAGTGTTCCCTAAAGTTTTTAAGTGTTTGTGTCCATCTCCTTGTTCTTCATGTCTGCGTGATCTAGTAAAAAAAGGGAAGAGAAAAAAAACAAAAGAAAAGAAAGAGAGATAGAGGTATTAGATGAAGTTTTACCGCAGAAAACACAACTTGGGGGAAACATAAGCAAACCACATCAGAATCAATTAAAAATTCATATTCGGTCTATTGGGATTGACATAGATTCATATGTCAAATTTGAGTTTATTCTAATATTGATTTCCTGAGGGTTTGTTTATGCCGCAGAAACACTACCTTCGTGAACCCTTAGAAAAACATTTCATAATCAATTGAAACTTTACATTCTGTGTCCTAGGGTTAACAGAGGAGGAAATTAACAAACAAAGAAAAGAAAAATTTACGAATAGAAGAAAAAATTTACGTAGAAGTCAACATGTCTTCTTCCCCACCAGCACCGGCCACAACCTACTCCTTGTCTCCTCCAATTGTAGCCCCATGTTTCCTCTCCCTTCGTAGCAGCTCTCTCCCTCTCTCTAAAACCAGTCGACTGAAGTCTCTCTCTCTCTCCTCAAAGACTTGCTAGCAAGCCACCTAGCTTCACCCTCATCACCACCGGCAGCCTCCCTTCCACGCCAGCAACCCAGTCGTGGCCTCTACGAAGCAGCAACAGCAACGATGGTAGTAGCAGTTGCACTAACCAGCTTTTGACGCCTCCTTCGACCACCATATGCCACCATTTACGATGCTACCGCGACAGGAAAAACCACTTCGGCCTCCCCTACCCAATGGTATTAATAGGTACATCGTTCATCACTCCAAAAATCCCTATTATATTGTGCATCTTCCTTATTTATGCACGGTAGAGTGAATTAATTCACACCCCCCGTCCCACTATTCTGCATGCAGAATAGTGGGCTGGTCTAGCTAGGCCAAGGACAAGGCCTAGCCTGACCATTGAAATGGATGGGCCATTTGGCCCACCTGGGGCTAGCAATCCAGCCCTCAAATGATGGGCCTCTCAGCCTATCAAGGCCACGCAACCAACTGACCAAAAATAATAATACATAAAATATAAAATTTGAAGAAAAAAATATCTTTCTAAAAAAAATATATAAAATGTGTTGTTTTTGTACATATAACCAATATGTTAATATACCTCGAACATTCATTTAAAAAAATATATATTATCTTGGAGTTTAAAGAAAACCGTGTTTTAGCATGGATTTCATAAGCACAAAATTTGTTTTCTTTTATTTTTGGATTTTACAACATGTTTGTAAAATTCAAAAGATATTGGCCAATATTCCAAAAATATCAAAATCTTATTTTTGGGGATTCACAATATTCACTGTTAATATTTGGGTAAAGAAATCCTAAATGGATTAAGGCCCCGTTTGTTTCCCGGAATTCACTTTCCGGGAAACCACTTTCCAAACTTTCCTGTGTTTGTTTGTCTTCTGGAAAGTTGGTCAACGGAAAACACTTTCCGGTCAACGGAAAACACTTTCCAGTCAAAGAAGAATTTGGCTTGGTTTTCAGGAAAGTGTTTTCCGGAAAATTTGGGCGGAAAACACTTTCTGGAAGTTATGAAAAATTTAGAAATGTCATTATTTGCTGATTATATGAAATTTGATCCTCAAACTTTTGATTGCTATATATAATTTGTTTTGAATATTTATTTTTCAATTTCATCTCTTAAAATTTAATTTTTATATTAATTTTGGTTCTTATTTTTATAATTGCTATTTGCTTTTTTCTTATCATTTTTTTATTGAAATTTTTTATCTATCAAATTTGGTCCTCATTTTTTTTATTGTTACTTATTTTATTTGAAATAATTTATGAAATGTTAATTATTATTATTTTAATTTATTCACCTTTTATTTTTTAAAAAAGAAATTTTAGATTTGATCTCTATTATTTTGATTATTATTTATTTTATTTGAGATAATTTATGAAATTATATTTTTTTTCAATTTCATTCTCATTCAACTTTTTAATTTGTAAGATTTGTTACTCATTATTTTAATAAACTTGAAAAAAAAATTAATTTATTAATAAATTATTTTCCAGATCATTTTCCATAACATAAACAAACACTGGAAAGTGTTTTCCAGTTCATTTTCCATAACACTGCCAAACATCGGAATTCACTTTCTAGGAATTCACTTTCCAGGAATTCATTTTCCCCGGAATTCACTTTCCAAAAGGAAATCACTTTCCAGCAAACAAACGGGGCCTAATATCCAAAATATTAACGGGGATAATTCGTTATTATTCAAAGTTGATATTTGGATACAAAAATCCTAAAAGGATTAATATCCAAAATATTAGCGAGGATAATTCGTTGTTATTCACCGTAAATATTTGGATAAAAAAATCTTAAAGTGATAAATATCCAAAATATTTTTACGGGAATAATACATTATCATCATTTAACCAACATATCTTTGAAAAATCAATACCATAACAATTATAAGACAAACCAAAACACCAAGCAGCTTACCTTAGGTAGGACGTACTAGAAGTGTTAAAACTTTCCCTTTACGCAACCAGTCCCTTGCCTTAGAATCTATGAAGAGCAGTTTAGGTTTCCTAGTAACCATAATACTAGGTGGCAACTCCCCTTTTCACAAAATAAAGATAAAACCCCAACATGAATAACCCCGCTCACTGGAAAGGTCATCGCGACGCCGCGCTCTCGCGGAGAGTGCGACAAATAATGTAGATTTTTTTCTCTCTCAAACTTGTTGATTCCATCATCCTGTCAATTTAGCAGATCAAAAGATGTATATAAAATAGGTCTAAGTCATTACAAAAGAAACAGATAAGGGGAAGGGGAAACAACCCTACATAAATAGTTTAATTTTAGTGATACATCATAATTCTTAACCAACTGGTAACTTTCAAAGGCAAACTAATATAATGACCTCCCCTGCCCTTGCAACTCCAACCTCCCCTGCCCTTGCAACTCCACAGATTAATCTAGGAAATGGAAGCCTTTGTAAGAGTATTGTCGCTACAATTTGGTGTTTCGAATCAGTAATAGGCCTTCTTTAATTGGAAAATCTTGCAAAGTCGATATTCCACTCATGACCCTGGGCACTATTCTCTCCAGCCTCAACAACACCATGATTCAAGAACAAGTTCACTAGATTCTCAAATGAACTTCACTTCTAAGGAGAAAACACTGTTGACTTCTCCATTAACAAGCAATCCAGATAAATAATAAGAATCTGCTTCATGTTAATTATTTTGTTGACTATTTTTTCAACCAAAGGGTATCAATCTCTCTCGAACCATTGCAATGTCAACAATTTCAATAGGAGCTAAAGAAAAGAGAGGGAAAGGGAGAGAGAAACAGTGATCATAACAGCAGAACTTTTTACCGTGTACCATAATCCACAACCATCATATATCTATATATATATATATCCTAGCTTTACATGTTTCCACAAATTTTCACATCAGGATGATCTTCATACCATAAAAAACTAATTGAAAATAAAAGGTACTGTCAAGAAGCAGATTATCATTTCCATCTCAGAAACCTGCAATTTGTGAAACAGCTCAAAGGGCTTTTGATTTATAGCAGAACCCAGAGGGAAAAAGGGGGAATATTTGGAAGAAGCAGAACCTGAGGACTGTACACCCGAAGAAAAGCCACTTACAATAAATGCATATATCTCCAAACTCAAAAGAAAGATACCCTGATCGTATCTTCCCTTTCAGAAAACTGGACAAAAAAAAAGAAGAGGTCAAAGCAAAACAACTGAACAGATCACAAGTCAATCAGGTGACAATCACTGTGTCCGGAGCTGAGGAGCCAGATAAGGTGCTGGCTTCACCCACAACAGTCTTCAGTTTCATAGATGAAGACTCAGCTGAAGGCCTAGATTCAGAAACATCCCCAATGTCCAAGGTGTCAGGAAGATTTCCAGAAGACTCAACAGTGTCAAACTGCATAAGAGAACCAACATACTAGGATGACCCAGGGTGGAAGATGAAAAGAGGTCGGAATCAAATTTTAAAAACAAATATATTGATCCACAATGCAAGTTCTTCTCTGTTCTTTTTAAGCATACTTGAGACAGATAATTCAGACTACGAAGTGGTGGGCATTGGCCAAAAACTGTCATGTAGTTCACCACTTACTCTCAATGACCATAACAGCACATCATCATCGAGCTGACCAAAATAAATTTAGAGGGACAGCTCCTCAAGTTAATGAACATTCCGACTAGACATTTTTGCAATCAGGCAACGACATTGGAATACATGAGGGTGGAAAAACGGGAAAGAAGTTTAGAATGTACCAAGTAAATAACGGAACACGAGAAAGATAAGGTAAAGAAAGAGCTGCCACAAAAAAGAAGGTAACAAAATAGAGCAAAACATAATGGCTCATAGCACATACAAAATTAACACATTAAATTGACCTTGTTCCATTCCTATCCGAAATAAATCTATATACCACGAAACAGTTGTAAGAAAATTTACCTCAAGTTGGTTTAACATATCAACAGCAGCTTCCAAGTCACCCTGGTTAGCCATATAAACATCAATGAGGGACCCATCAGACATCCCAGGAAAATTGATCCGAAGATAGTCCAAATCCATTTCAAATTCTTCATCCACCATTTGCTTCCCTGTCACCTCATTCAGATTCTGTGACAACGAGCTATAAAAACCATACCCTGACTGAATCTTCTTTGTATACACTTCAGGAACAAAAATCGGTCCCTTATCATTTTGCCTGCTCTGTGCATTATGATCAGCGGACCCACGCCACTCACTCTGATTCCCACTCTGCATAGTCCATCCCGGAGTTTCAATTCTATCAGCCAAACCCCTTTTTGAGAGCGGAATATAGGAGGCTGCATAGGGGTTCAAAGAAGACACTCCTCCCGGCTTCATTTCCTCAGTTTGGTAAACAAATCACCTCTATTCAACTCAAAAAAACAAGTCGGAAAACCCACCAGTATCAAATCATGAAATCACTATTTGATCCAAAACCTAAAAGACAAAATATTTAACAAATTCTTTGTCATGGTAAATTGCAAAAGAAAAGAAAAGAAAAAATCAGTTCTTAAAATCTTTCTAAAAAGAAAAAAAATCGTTTAAAAAAAATCAAAGATCATAAAGATAATCAAAATAAATAAGTAACACAATCATATCTAATTAATCCTTCTTGAACAGGCGAATTTCGTTTTTTTAATAAATCAATTAATAAAAAAAAAAACAGAATGGTCAGTTATTTCATTAGCTACCATTAGAAATCAAAGATAAAAAAAAAAAAAAAAGGGAAATTCATCAAAACAGATATCGAATTGATAATCTTGATGCTAATCACAATAATCAGAGAGCGGAAACATTGATTAAGGAGAGTAATTATAGATAATTACCTGAAATAACCAATCGCGGGAAAAAAATCGTGAAGGGAAAGTAACCTAATCTTCTTCTTTTTATTTTTTGAAGATAAAAAAAAATGGGGAGAAATGGCTGAGAAAGAAAGAGTTTGCAAGCTAGTTTTTCAGAAAAGGGCGTTAAAGATGGCGTTTAATAGCCGTTTGTGCTTCCGTTATATTTGTAAATTGTTGAGCGGCGGAGGGGAAAGTGAAAAAGGGTGTCGTTTTATTTAGTAAATTGGCTAAATGAAGAGCGTTTTGACTGGTTAATTAGTAATTAACTGGACTCCTCCCTCCGTATTAATTGTTTAATTTGGGCCAAGTACATATTAGTTACCAAACTTATTTGATTTTCTCAATTGATCTCGGGAAATGCTTGATTGTATTGATAAGAGTGTAGCATGGTCGAAGTGCCCGCGATGGCGGGAACTTCTATGACGTGTCCTGACCTTAAGGCTTATTAATTATTTTCCATGAAGTTGCTTAGAAAAGACAAAAATAAGTTCTCAAGGAAATGAAGGGGTTTTTTTTTTTTAATTTCTAATAAATGATATCAATTTATGATATTTTAAAATCTATTATTTTTAGGAATAAAGTTTTTTGGCGGCTAGATTATATAATATTAAACTTTATAATAATAAAATTAATTATTATTATAATTTTAAAATTCGATTTTATCCAGATAAGACATCAATATAAATATAGAAATAATAATTTTTAAAACTAAAATAACGTATATCTTAAAACATTACAATATTTTATTAAGTTAATCAAGTGTTCATTTAATTAAATCTATTCTCCATGGCAAAGAAATGTGATCTCTTGTCTGTAAGAGGTGTAGCGTGTTGATAAAGGGCTTGAGATCTACACAGTAGGTCTCGAGTTCGAATCAGGGTGTGCACTTCTTGTAAGAACCTGGGATAGCCGGGGTTTTATTCACTCACTTGGACCCACAAAGTGCACTTTTTGAAAGGTGTGATTTCCTCGAATCCAAGAAAGAAAGAAAGAGAGAAAGAAAGAAATGTGATCTCTCGATGTAAATATTTTAATACTTTCATAAAAATCTTTTTTTTTAATGGGGTTTGGGATGCACAAATATTTAAGTCAATGTTTTTTATTGGGAAAAAGTGATAAATACACGGGAAAAAAAAATTAAATTCTAGTGACAAGTTCGTTTTCTCTTGTTTTGGGTATGAAATGAATGTTTTGCAAAATAAAATAAAAATGGAATGTGTATATTGAGAATAAAAGTTATTAACTTCTTGCCTAAATGATTCATGCCGTATAAACACTTCATAAAGCTTGTAAGATTGCTTGAATGGGAGGGATGGAAAGTCATTATTTCCTAATACTATTAAAAAGAAAAGATATTTTATACACAAACATTAATATAACACAAATTTCCTTAATATAAATATTAATATAGGGCAAACATCTTTTATACATGTATTGATGAGATGAAAATATAGTTATGGAAGATTCTTGTACACCTAGAGTGTAAATAAAAATATCTCAATGAACAAGATGTTTGGCCCAAACCACAAAGTAAGGTCTAAAAAACACTAGATTGTACATTAGATCTAAACGAGTGAATTTACCCACGCACTATGCTGGGTTTTTTCCTATATAAGAAACTGATTGATTTTATATGTATTATAATTTATTATTTTAATATTTAATTAGTAAAATTATAATTGATAAAATATATTAGAAACGGGTTTTTTTCCGCTTAAAAATGATTGAATGTTGCTATTGTTAAAATTATTTTGATAATTATTTAATCGGTAGATTGTACAATTGGAACCAAAAAAATTATGAGATTGTTATGTATGTTTTATTTGTTTCATGAATTTTTTTATTAGCAAATAGTAAAATTACAATATTTGAATTGTAACACATATGAGTGATTTGTTTTATTCAGCAAATAATTTGATTGATGATTTTGTTGTAACTATTTTGGTAATAATTTAATTGGTAGATAACAAAATCGCAATTGATCAAATTGACTAAAAATATATTATTTATTGTCTGCAATATACTAATTATTTGTTGAGCATGTTTTAACTATTTGCTGAATAATTTATTTGTAAGATAACAAAAATATAACTGCTAAAATTTATCAAAGATTATTTTTTTCAAATTTTTTCTTCATATTATTATATTAATGTGAGATTTTTAAAGAAAAATCAGTTCAAATTTCTATTTAAGACTTTAATATAAAAAAATATCACAATATATGATTAGTCTCTCCTATTTTTTAAGGAAAAATCCCAAAAATAAAATATATAAAAATTTAGGACCATTAATAATTTTGTTACATGTTAAAAAATTCGGTGCCAACTGTGGCGAAATGCAGGGCAATTTTTTATTTTATTATTGTAGATAATTTGGCACAATTTTTCTATATGTCTTGTCTACGTATGATTTTTTTTTTTCATGATATGAGATCTGAAATATCATACATAAGAAAAGACACAGAAGTTATTTTTCACGAAAATAACATTGACCAATGAATTTTTATTATAATTATTATAGCTATCATTATAAAATATTACTATACATAATTAATACTCTAATTATTATTGGTCATACTATCGATGACACTGTCATTGTTGTTTCAAAAAAATATTTGTTAAGATTTATTCCTCTTATTATTATATTAAAAATATTTTAGAATACTGATAGTAAATTATCATTTCTTGAAAATAATAAATAGGTTATATAAGCTATTTAAAAAATATGTGTAATAACCTTAATGCCTCAGGCAGTTCCTATGCATTTTTGTGTTGTTCATGGGTATTATGGTTATTTTACTATGTAAAAATACGGGGAAAATAATAAACTACCCCAAAATAATTTGGTAATGTCAATCGATCCCGTGAAAAATTCAAAAATACCCCTGATCCCAAGACAAGGGTTGAGGAGCGCTGAGGGGCGAAATCGTTAATACAGTGTTGTAATCCACAGTGTATTGTGAGTGAGTGCACTATGTTTGAGCGAGCTATTTTAGCTTTTTTCTTTATAATAATAGTCGTGATGCGTGTAAGCTGACCCGAACACCCTGGTTATTAAAAAAAAAGAGAAAAAAATGGGTCTTGGGATTATTTGTGGCGCACTTAAATTAGCCCAAACACCCCCATTATAAAAAAAAAATGTATATGTGAAAGAAAAAAAAAAAAACACAATGCGCGTAAGCTGACCCAAACATCCTATTTAAAAAAAATAAAAAAAAATATATAAGTGGCAAAAAAAATAGAAAAAAAATGTAAGAAAAAAGTTGGTTTGGAGATTAGTCGTGGTCCGCGTAAACTACCCCTGATAACCTGATTATTAAAAAAACAAAAACAAAGGTGCAAGGGGAAAACACTTTAATTGTTCATTATTGCAATTTTCACTATTCATTCTAGTTTGAAAGTAAGTATAAGCTGACCTAGATACTTCAGTTATAAAAAACAAAATTATAAGTGAAAAAAAAAAGGAAAAAAATATTTTAAAAAAAGAAGTCAGTTATAAAAAAGATGCAAGGGAAAAGCACATTTTCAAACAGTAATGAAAAAAAAATCATGGCGTGTGTAAATAAACCCATACACCCCGGTCATTAAAAAAAACATATAGGTGACAAAAAAACAGGAAAAAAAATAGGTCCAGAGATTAGTCGTAGTGTGCGTAAACTGCCCTGGACAAACCAGTTATTAAAAAAAAAATTACAAGGGCAAAGCACCTTTACTGTTCATTACTGTGATTTTCACTATTCACTCCTATTTGAAAGTAAGTGTAAGTTGAACTGGACATCCCGATTATAAAAAAAAAAAAAACAAAAAAAAATATATATGTGGCAAAAAAAAAAACAGGCAAAAAATGTTTTAAAAAAAATGGATCCGAAGATTAGTCATGGTACGCATAACCTGCCCGGATACTCCTGTTAAAAAAAACGGTTATAAAAAAAGTGTAAGTAGAAAGCACCTTTTCAAATAATAATGAGAAAAAAAATCATGGTGCACAAAACTGACCCGGACACCCTGGTCATTAAAAAAAAGAAAAAAAATATTAAAAAAAATAGGTCTAGAGATTAGCCATGGTACGCGTAAGCTGTCACGGATACCCTGGTTATAAAAAAAGCTAAAAAAAGCAGGTGATTTAAATTAAAAAAAAAAACCATTTGAATAATAATTAACAGTGAAAATCATTGTTCATTGACTGTTTAAATGGACGACCTCTTATACAAATTTATCATTTTATCTAAATATAAAAATAAAATAAAATAAATAAAAGAAGAAGAAAGCTCCATTTGAACAGTAATGAACAGTGAAAATCAGTGTTCATTGACTGTTCAAATGGACGACCTCTTATAGCTATAAAAGAATTCTGTACAGATTTATTATTTTATCTAAATTTATATTATAATAAAAAAATATCATGTAATTAATTTTTTTATATTAAAAAAATATAATGTCGCTCGCGATAGGGCACAATGGCATTGGCTAGTTTGATATAAGAGGCATATAAATTCATTTGATCAGCGTGGGTTTGATATGTCACAGACACGTTTTAAGATATTAATTTATAGAACATAATTGTATTGTTGAATCCATATTTTGATATTGTGGAATGAATATTCCCGCAACAATCATCTATTCCAATCAATTGCAATTGCAATTGCAATTCACGCCATGGTGAAGCAGCAGATCACGCATCCCAGTCCACAATAGATCTGGGTGTGCATGAATAGTCAGTCAATAGTCAATGATTGATTTGTAGAACATAACTGTATTTTTGAATCCATATTTTGATATTGCGGAATGAATATTCCCGCAACAATCATCCATTCCAATCAATTGCAATTGCAATTTCACCATGGTGAAGCAGTAGATCACGCATCCTAGTCCACAGTGGATCTAGGTATGTATGAACAGTCGATTAATAGTCAATGACCGAGCTACTTTAATTTCTTTCTAATACGTGGTTTGAACTTCAGAGATGCTAGGTGCACGCTTGGTGTTTAGACCCATGCCTAGTGTCTAGACCCACAAGGCTCTGTGCACATGTTTAAGCTCAAGGGAGTCTATCTATGGCATGAACCAAAATACTTTGAGACTCTTCAAAGTGTAGGCCATCATTAAAATAGATTTTAGAATAATGAAAAAACATTTAGAAAAAAACTGATAAATGATGTAATGATTAAGCAACATTTAGTTGAATGTTGTTAAAGATATAATATGTATAAGATAGAAAAAATAGTAAATTGTAGATAATGACAAATCATCAACTCCAATAATAACACATTATCAACTTCAACTAATAATAATAAAAAAATAACAAAAAACATAGTTATAAAGTATCTTAATATATAATTAAATTGTTATTTTCTGGTTATTTTGAAAATTAAGAAATCACCATATAATCATTATGTTTTGCTGCATTAAAAATTACCATGGACCACTCAAAACAGAGATAAGGCTAATGCATCTGCTAAAAAAGGCTTTTGGAGATGCTCTGGTGCACCAGCATAGCATGTATTTGTCAGGAATCTCGATCGTGACTAAATTTGAATTCATTGATTTTCTATTAACTGTTTAACATATGAACAAGCTCATTCATTTCTGAGCAAAGAATAATGGCATACACCTACATCTACTTTAACATCTACCTTCATTTGAATCTGTTTCTCTTTTCAACTACATTTAGGTATATTCAATATGGACAATCTATATGCTACGACATTCATCAATGACAACCCTGCACTCCAGAGAATCGCTTCATCTGCTCCAAAGAAAAGCAGCGAGCAAAAAATATCACAGTGAATCAATCCTGTGATGTAGCAGAATATTCAAAAAGAAGCCGTTTGGAGGGAGCAGATTGTAGGAGCACTCGCAAACGGCTTGTGAGCTGGTAGATCAAGGTCCATTGCATAGCCATTTCTGAGTCCTTCATCTGCTTTACAATGGAGGCCTGAAAACAGTGGAATGAAAAAAATAGATGCTTTAGATGACAATTAGATTTTAGATGACCATTAACAAAAGATCATGACAACAGTCTTCAAAACAAGGACCAAGCTGAAGCATCTTGAAACCACATCTAAATGAACAGCTAACCCTTTTCAGCCTCTTTGATTCTCATCATCACTTACTTTATCCAAAAGAGATTTGAAAAGCTTAAAAAAAGATTATTATGGGGGCAAGTGAAGGACAGAGATAACCTGAAGACGTTTCCCAAGCTGGACCTCAACTTCCGTACCACATGAAATATTATTGGCCAGAGATTTTAGAGGATCAACTGTAGGATCGACAGAAAGTAAACTAGGAATCTGTGGAGAGTAGACTAGCCTCCATCTAGCATGCAAAAACTCTCCCTTCCCTTCTAATCTTGGCATCAATTGTTCAAGTGTTGCAGTTGCAAGCTTTTTAAATGCAAGCTGGCCATCACCCTCCAATATGGACTCTGCCAATTGACTCTCAAATACTCTAGCAGCCTGCGTGAAAGGAAAATTGACGTAGGATTGCCTTGAGAAGATATGTTGATCACAAATTAGCAACAATAAAGACCCTGAATCACACATATGATGCATGCGCATGCATGCATAGATAACATCAAAAATGCTTGATATCCTTGATCTCTTTCTACTATGCTACATAAAAATACATGAAAATTAAAATGGAGAGCATGTGCTGTGCTGTATGCATATCTATTCACAACTACAGTATCCAGACCTCTCAACCATGAGACATTCTGATACATTACAGCTTATCTCTAGTAGTTGACAGGGTGGATGAGAAAATTCTCATGTTACCTCAGTTGGAGAGAGGGCATCTTGTTCCACAGAACTTGAGGTCACCACCAGTTTGTCCTGCCAATTGCTGGCACGGCTTTGAATCTTAAATTGCCACTCCGATCCAACCAAAATCAAGTCTAACATGGGATCTAGTCCATGCTCAGGCTCAAATTTTGCTATATTTAAATGCTCTCGCTTAAGCCTCACCTGAATTTGGAAAGATTAAACTCAAATAAAACAAAGTGCAAAAGTGCTGCAAAAAAATATATTTAACGAGAAGGTAATTACTCACTTGAGTTGCAACTAGATTCACATCACCATTTTCAAATGTGAGAACACCTTTTGGTTTTATCCATTTGGGGTGAGCCAAGCCATTGAGCTCAATCTCTCCACTAACAGCAAAATTGAGAATCAAAGGATAAACTACCCTCAACTCTGGCCCTAAAACAAGCTTCAGATCACTAAGGCGTATATCTATTTTTGGAGTAATGTTTACTCGCTCCAAATCCTTTTCAACTTTATTTGATTTAACTGCATGTGCATGAAATAAACATCAGAAAACAAGTTACAAGAATTTGCTAACAAAGAACCCGAAAAATTTAACAGCTTTAGATGCAAGGCATTTTGTATGAGAGGATCCTTTCATGTCAGCTTGAAGGTTGACCAAGGTCCTTCATTTAAAGTTACAAATATTTCAAAGAGTTGATATTTAATTTCATTTCTCAAGCATATTTAGTACCCAAATTATAAGAAACCAAAAATTTAACATGTTACCAGCAGGTTGAAGGAACTTGGTATTTGTGGCAGCAGGTTCTGAACTGAAAAACCGTGAAACATATCTTGATGCAACTGTTTGGTTGACATCCCCAGCTGGAAGCCTGGACTGATTGGATGACAGCATATTGAAAGGAGCAGCTTCACTGCCTCTATCATGTGGTAGATATGCCTCTCCATGGCTCAATTTAATATTCCCTGATATGTTTGGCTGTAATATCGAACCAGTTATTTGCATCTGGGTGTCAACCTGACCACTGATTTGGGTAAGACATTAGTCCTCTAGAAACTAAGAATGATCATGCATTCAGCAACATGATTATCAATGTATAAAATTTCAAAAGAAATGCACCACATGGAACCGAATTTTAAATGGAAAATATATTCTTAACAAGCCAAGGCGCATATTTATAAAAAATACAGCTGTTATAAACTGCATGACATACCTCAGTATATTTTTTGCCCGCACTTCCAGAACTTCACATTTCAAATCAATTTTATCACCAAGAGATGCTTCACTTGTTCTGAGAGGCAGATTGCCTTTTATGAGCAGCTTACCCCTTCTGCTTACCCGGCTCTCCAATGAAGTGATGCATAATCTATTTGATTTTACATGGACAGTACCACCAACGTTTGTGAGTGGTTTCCGGAGTACTGGTGATAATACAGAAGCCCTGTGGAATGTCGCAAATCCATCAAGCACAGGTTGCTCAACAGTACCTCTGACCTGTTTGATTAGAAAGAAAAATCCCAAATCACAGATTTGAGGATTTCAGAGAAAATTTACATATATGAGATTGAGAGAACCCTAAGTACTATATCTTGACTAGCTTACCTGAAGCATAATGTCAGCATTGCCATGAAGCCAGTTGACATAAGGAGATAAAGCTGTCAATAGCATCATTCCCCCATCCTTGATATCAGCATCAACCCTAACTTCTCCTACATCTAAAAAGTTCCAGTTCAGAACTTTGAGACTTTCAGCTAGTTGAGTATTCCTACCATCTTCAACCCTCTCTCTATAAACCTTCTCCCTGGCTTCATCAGCATATCCTTTATCCCTTTCCTTCTCCCAGCCAGGCACCCATTTTGCTCTACTTTTATATGTTTCTTGATCTTCTTCCTCCAATGAAGTATTTTGGACAAAATTAATAGGAACACTTCCTTGTATGTGTACATGGCCATTTTGGATGATTGGTTCAAACCTGGCATTAAATAGAAAACGACTGGTCGAGGTTAGGGAAGCAACAACTTCAGCTCGTCCAAGATCAATGCCCCCAATAGCACCATCCAAGAGCCTTACTTGAACATCACATTCTGGTTTTGCAAGACTTCCTCTAAGATCTCCTTCCATGTGTAATATGCCCCGAACTGGGGCTAACAGTTGTCGTAAAGAATGAACAATGTCAGCAGCTGAAGATTCAATAACCTGAACTACCGTGGGAACTAGACTAACAGGAAAATTCAGAACAGCAAAATGAAGATTGGTTTTGGGCCCTAACAAAGTTCCATCAGCATGTATTGTGGCATTATCCTTTTGAATAAAGATCCTCTCAAGCCGCAAACCATCATTGTTGCTGTACGCACCAACTGCTACAACACGCTGAGTTTTGTAGGTGCCCCACTCCCAATCCTCCCCATGAAAGTCAAATTCAGCCTGGAAAAACAAAAACACAAGGGAAATAAAATGAGAAATGAGAAACAAGAAAGAACCATCTAAAGGGAGAGGTCCAGATGTTTTAAGGAATCATGAAACAATAAAAAAACTATACCATTGTGTCCCCATTGCCTCCACCACTTGCATCAAGAGAGCCATGCCAGCGGCCTTTGAGTTCAGCTAAACCTGGAAGACTTATGTCTTCAAGAATCACTTCATTTGATGGTGTATAATGCCCTCGCATTACCTGACATTTTTTTAGAGCTGTTAAATCTACCAGGCACAAGAAATTGTTTGTTACTATGAACATGAAGCTTTTAATAAGTTATGAGGACATCAATGATGTTTTAGTTTATCAACAAACTACCTCAAGCAAGTCTTGAGAACATTCTGGATACAATCCCACAGACTGCAAACTTTGCATGAAAAGATCCTGCAAAGAAGTGGCGCACCTATCAGGGATCTCTAACTGAAAGATCAAAGTGCTGTAAACATCTTGAACTGTAAACTAATAAGAAATGATATGATTCAATCCACAGTAAGATGATTGTCACAATATATGGCCATTTCAATTACTTCAAGTGAATACAACCTTTGATCTAGATCGAACAGCAGGATCTGTACTTCGAGAAAGAAGCCTTGCTAGCGGAAGCATCTCAGCAACCTCAGCCCGAGGAACTTCAAGTCTCATTCTCCATCTTCCCATTGAAGATATGACACTACCTAGATGTCCAGTCATTGCCATTTTGAACAGGCCACCATTTTCCTTTCCAGCAAGGTTTCTGTCCCGAGTGCCAGGCAACACATATTCACCTTGAAGCTCATAACAGCTATTGATTTGTTCCAGAATAGTTTTTTCAAGAGTGATCTAAAACAATAGCATATCATTCAGTAACAAAATCATTAAAAATGCAGTAGCAAAACGCAAAAAAGAATATCTATCAATCTATCTATCTCTCCACACATGTGAGCATGCATATCCATATGATAATTTCAGGCGATAGCAATTGGAACATAAGCTATATAAAGAAGTGATAATTGTGGCAATCATGCCACATTAGAACTTGTACTCTTAATCCAAAACAGTTTTTTTTCAGAAATGATTGGGTCATAGAAAAGCCAGTTAATATTGTAAACATCCCCATCTCCTCCTTGCCCAAAAAACTTCAGAAGTACCAATGTGATTACATCACTACAGATATTATTTGAGAGATAATTGAAAACCACTCTCATGACATGAATTCACATCGAATGAGTGTAAATTTAGTTGATTTTTTGTTTTCAACTATAACAGGAAAACACAAGTTCCAGCAATAGAAAACTAATGAAGACATAATTGAGTACATCTCAACTTTCAATAGAGAAGAAAAGAAGAATGAGAATTGCATACATGTTTCAAACATGATTTTTAAATAAAAAAAATCCCTTTAGGCATGAAAAAATACTCTTTACTTCAAAACATAATTAAAATATACTTTTCATAAGATAGTTTTAAATTTTATTTTAGATGTTTGGTAAGCACACTCTAATTCAACCTGCATGTCAAATACTAAGTTATAAAAGAGCATCAACCGAAGCATGCAAGACACTGCTTGCTTCACTATCCACCCATGGAACCAATCAATCTTTAACACAAAATCCAAGAAGACATGCCAAAGATAAGATTATTATTTTATTATAGTTCAATCAGTAGGTATAAATAATTCCCAGGGTAATAGACCGAGCATTTGTACCAACATCGTCAACTTCATGGTATAAAAAACTTTAGCTCAAGTACTCACAACATCGCCACTCCATCTAGCAGCCACATCTAGGGCTTCACCAAGCACACCACTAAATTTTGGACGAAGAACGGATAACACACCATGACCCCTTCTTTTCTGAAGATTGAGCTGAATTTCTGCCTGCAAGTAAACAAGTAGCCAAGGATCAAGTAAAATTTTCAAGTCCAAAATGATAACGGGTATATTCATCATCATGTAAAGTCTAGTGAATCACGATTCCAATAGCAGGAAATTATTTGATTTGTTTTGTTAAAAAAAAATATACAAGCATATAGAGTATATACTTGTAGACTTCAAAAAAATATTGATAAGTTGATACTTCTATCAGACTTCACAAAAATACTGATAAACTAAATTTCTGGCAAAAGATGTATCAAAAGTGATTAAGATGGTCATCACATTTTCCTAAAATAACTACCATCAAGATATAGGATTCTTCCAAAGAGAGAAGATTTTTATCCCTACACCCAAACAAGATCCACCTCACTTGCATGTTTTTGTCACATTTTTTTAACTTTTCTTCATAAGCTTACTGTCTAGAGAAAAGCAGGATCACCTACTCCATACTATCAGAAGTTACAATGTGTCCTCGTAGTAAATTCAAGTAGCAGATCTTCTCACAACAATGCCTACAATAAAGAAATTGCATGCACTTCCTAAATTATCACGTGATACACTGGCCATGAATATCATTATAGGGAGTTGAAAGCTCAAAACACGTTAATATCCTTTTAACAGCTCAGAAAGACAGCATCCAGTGGTCAACTGATCTGGTATTTATGGGTATAATGATCTGGTATTTATAGGTATAATAGAAATAAATGAAGGTCCATATCATTTGTTTGTTTAGGTAGACCTGTGAAGGGATTTCTACAGGCCATGATCAAGTTCAACATTTAATTGAGACATGTAAAACTGATTGCGGAACATCCTGCTGAACTTGAAAGCCTATAACACTCGGTTATATATGTCTATAGAATTTGATAATTAAGTTTGGGCTCCATCCAAAAGACTTCAGCCTTGTGATGGCTGGTCCATTCAGCATCCTTTATATTAGTTTATGTTTTTGTACTGAATCAATGTAGGATATATTCATTAACACTCCCACTCACTCGCAACCCATCTTTTAGGGCCTGTCAAGTGGCTTGGGCTCTAAGAACTTTACTGAATCATTGGACCTCTTTGAGGCTCTAATACAACATAGAATTTGATAGTTGATTTTGAGTTCCATCTAAAAGACTTAGATCTTGTTGTCAAATGGTTTGGGCTCTAAGACCTTTGCTAGACCATTGTAACAAAATGGCTCCACCACCGCATTAAATTTCATAGTTGAGTTTCGGTTCAATCCAAAAGACTTTGATCTTGTGATGACTAGCTCATTCTCAATCTTTTATTCTGTTTTGATTTGTTTTATTTATTAGATATTGGATAGTTTCATTTAACAAAATAAAAAATGGAGAATGGGTCAACCACCACAAGGCTTAAGTTTTTTTTATGGAATCCAAACTCAACTATCAAGTTTTATATGGTATTAGAGCCTCAAAAAGGCCCAACAGTCCAGTAACGATACTGGAGCCCATGCCACTTGACAAACCCCAAAAGATGGGCTGCAAATAAAGGGGGGTGTTGGTGGACACGTCCCACATTGACTAAATACAAAAATATAAAATAAAATAAAATAAAAACATGTTGAATGGACCAACTACCATAAGGTTAAAGTTTGGATGGAAATGAAATTCAACTGTCAAATTTTAAATAATATTTAATGACCAAACAGTGCGGAGTTCAAGCCTCAACATTCCATTCTCTCAAATTAAAATTGATCTCTTTAATTAAAAAAACTAAGTACAAGATAGAGGGGGCCATATGCAAATTTCAAGTTCAAAAAGCTTTCACAAGGGCGTGTTAAAGAATATATAGAACCATTATGAGAATCTCACTTAAAAGCTTAAGTTTTGGGGTCGAAATAGTTCTTTGATATAGTACTAAAGCCTAGATGATAAAACAATCATCACGAGTTCTAGTCTCACCATCCCCACTCTAATTAAAATTCAAAAACCAAACACAAGATATGATGGACCTATACAAGTTCAAGCTTAAAAAACTTTCACTTGAGGGAATATTTGAGAGAAAATATAAAACCATTCTTGAAGTCTTACTAAATAGCTTACGTGTTTTGGTTGAGTGAATTCATGCAAGTTTCAAGCTCAAAAAGCTTTTATTTTAGGGGATGTGTTAAAGAATATATAAAACCATTCTTCAAGTATAGCCTTGCAACTTAAACTTTTAGGTTGAAATAGTTCTTTGACAACATCTATATCTTAGCAACAATGAAATCACAAGAATATATCAGATTCAGCCATAAAGGTCAGTGTGTAAAATAAAAGAAGCCTCAGTAAGCAGCTGAAATGCTGAAGAAAAACAAAACAAAATCATTCTTATTGATAACTGCATTCCAAGTTAATAGGATATATCAACAAGGCTTACCCTTTGTATTGTTCCACGAAGAGAAGCCAATTCCAACTCATCCAGAGGCAAATTACGTACCTACAACAACCTCATAAAAGGCAGAAAAATCAATTTTCCATGTTCTGCGAAAGAAAATCACTTTCAATATAACGCAGAATGAATAAAATTCCAAGTAAAGATGCAAAAAACAATCCTTTTCTTCTCCTTTCCCCCCCAAATCATGGGACCAATGGATACCTCCAGAGTAGCAGAATGCTGAGGCTGGAAAGAGACATTAGCTCTTAGTTGTCCCTTCTGAAGGTTAAAAGACAAGAATTTTCTGTTTGGTGAGCTCTCATCATAACCAGGTTGTAGCGGGCCCAAAAGTTCCACAGCAAGACTTTCATCTGGCCTACCCATGGCATCCAACTGCGCCACCAAAGAGAGCTTCAGGTTTTCAGAATAGATTGCCATGTACAACAAGATGAGGTAAAGGCAAGTGTAGGAAGAAGAAATCCACAACCTCAGTTTTCATGTTCTTTTTAACCATATTAAAATATTAAGTATTCACATAACTCACAGATCAAAAAAAAAATATATATCTCATGCAAAGACATTAACTATGACTCCTACATTAACAAAGCAATCCAGGTCTTACAACTTCCTCAAGGTGAATATAAGCACATAGAATGGCATATTTAAAAATAAGTGCACTATCTCAAAACACACGTGCACAAATATACACACATACATTGAGGTGAAAGCAAGCCATTACCTTGATTCGATCACGTGAAATGCTCAACTGTCCAGCCAACTGAGGTGCAAGCATCAACTGATTTAGCCTAAGGCCTGTGACTGAAACCTCACCAACAAGACTTTGTGTGCCTTGTGCAGTCCCTTCTACTTCCACATGTTGCATGTCCCTCCCAGAAGCAAGATCTTGCTCATTAACAATACTGAAAGGTTTAAGCATCCTTCCCTGAAATTTGATTTTTCCTGTTGCTTTCAAGTGTGTGGGTCTTGGAGAGTCAAAAGGATAAAACGATACTAAGCTGAAAAACTCGAAACCACGCATTCGTAGATCCAACTCAACTCCTTCAACCGTAAATGGCATGGATCTCTCTCCATCAAACTCCTTTCTGTCTGGGAAGTATTCATCGGGATAAGATGTTTGAACTTTTGTGTCTAACTCAAAAGCAACAGATGAAGATTTAATTGTAATATAATCATGCGAGATCATGATATCTCCCCGAGCATCACTAAATGACCCCTCAGCTTTTGGTGCAATCCACTTGATGTCAAACCTCCTATGTCCAGAAAGATTGCCAATCAACCAGAGTACAATGCATGCAAACAAAACCATACAATGAACTAAAGTGCAATGACAAGGATAAGATTATGGAGCTCACGGTCTTAAAAGGGATCCAGAAAGTTTTGTTTCTCCAGTTAAGTCCCCTAATTTTACAGGCATCGACTGTAGGTACTCTGGAATATATCGGTGCATAATCTTATCAGAGGAAAAGTTGCCAGAAAAATTAACATCTATTGCTGCATCATCAACTTCACCCTGTGAGAAAGTGTTCTATATCAGAATGGAAATGGAAAAATAAAATAACCTCAGGGACAAGCATTCCATGCATCAATGTTCAGATGTCAAGAACACCACCTTTTCTATTCAAACCAATGATCAGGTAACATGGCAAATGGAAGACTTCAAAGATGACAGCCTACATGGGGAAACTTAATTACATGCTCAATTCAGATCAGAAGTGCCAAGGAATCCATAAAAAGCATGGCATAGTAGGATCATAAAAGACCAAGAGCAACTTGCTAAAACAGAATTGTACTGGCAAAAGATGTGGAGTTTGAAAATCAAATGCTAACCATGGATCTGTTTTCTTCACAAATGCCCTCTAGTGTTAAAAAAAAAAAAAATGCTATCTCTTACATTCACATGTTAAGATACGAATAAGCTTGAGATCAATTGAAAAAAAAAATCATGCATGTCAGCAGAAAACAGAAAATATCAATTGTAACCAATCATTGGCTATGATTTCAAATCCAAGAAAAAGTCTAGAAATTATGCTACCCTAGATTTTATTGTCTTTACTGATAAAAATAAGGTTCAAAGGAAATGCTATTTTGGAGTTTTGTCAACACCTGTATAGGCAAAGATCCAACTAGAAAGAAAGTGCATAAGATAATCCAACTGTAATCGTATACTCTTCAGAGTGAAATTTGGTATAAAATATGAGACACGAGACACCACAGGAGAATCTAGAAAGCCCAATCCTAGTTCACAATGCAACAAAACATGTCAGCTCACCTCCTAGCTGACTGTCTGTGTGTGTCAGGAAAGACAGAGGAGGAGAAGGGGAGAGAGAGAGTGGTTATAGCACAAGCAGTTTACCTCTGGGCAAATCCATGCATTCCCTGCTCCTCGTATTTCACCACCATCTACAAGGCTAGCTCTAATTCCATACAAGTCAGCAACCTATGTCATGAAAATATATAGCACAATAATTAAATCTGTACTGAAATTGGAGAAAGGTTGTCATTCTAGCTTAGGACTTGTGTGATCAAGTATTCATAACAAACTTACGCAGTTATCAGTGTTAAATGTGAAATTGGCTGATAAATATGAAAAGGGAATGCGATCAAAGGCTGCCACAGCACCAGCCTCTTTGCTTTTTAACATTGCTTCCAGGGCAACAGATGCAGGGACATCTGAAACTGAATGAGATATCTTCCTCGAAACCACTCCACTTCCCACAAATACAGGAGCATCCATTGGACCTTGACAGTTAAATACAGCAGTTACAGAACCAGCTAACTGAAGCCAATGGAGAAAGGAGATGGAGAAAAAATTAAAATAGTCAGTATGAACTCATTCTTGCTTTGTTATTAAATATAGTTATAAACAGATCAATTTGACAATATTTTAGGAATTAACCGTCCAGGAAAAAAAAAATGAACTTTTCAGTGCATATTCAATAAAGAGTTCAATGAAAGCCAGACACACTTACCGGGAACAATAAAGGTCTCATCTTAAAAGTTTTCATCAGAGCATTTACTTCGACACAAGGGACCTGAATCAATTGATGATGTACATATTAATGGTTTGAAAGGAAATAACGCGACAAAATTAAAACAAGTAACAAGCCACTGCAACCTGCCAGTTCAAGGTCAAAGAAAAATTCCAACCATAATAGTAATTGTTTTGTGATAAAAATGTTCAGACATATATACCACATACATAATTTCTTCAACAACTCGTTATTAGCAGGATTAAAAAGGTATTGGACTACAGAGTTTAGGTTCTTAGTATAAAACATACTGATTGGTTGTAACCAAACTTCTAAGAGACTGCAGATGTTTATATGATCGATGTCAGAACTGAGAATTTTTGTCATTTGAAATCACATTATCTAAGGTGGACCAATGTTGAAGGATCATGTGCTTGCATTATAACAGATTTCATAACACCCTCCAAGCGAGGAGCCACTACTTTGCAGGTTAAACATTCTCGATCAATCCTCATCAGAGCACAAGATAAAGAACCCCTCTGTGAAAGATCAAGTAGGACTTCCATATGGATCTCTATTTTATTCTATGACCTTTTTTGCAGTTGAATTTTATGTTCTAAGGAAAATTTTGTAGGCAAGCAACTATATTTTCAATGTCATGACTGAACCATTATCCATCATGAGAAGAATGTTGCATCGATTCTCCCAGGACATCTCTTATTGAATAAGATAACTCCCACAATGTAGCCATCAAAACATTCACTTTAGCATACATTAGAAGCATCAACCTTCCCGTCCCAAGTAATTGTCATATCACATCTGACAGAAAGGAGTGATGCTAAGGTCAAGAAATTCATACGTCCTCTCAAGTCTGAGGCAGTTGTATATAAGACCATACCTGACACATTAGATGAAATTCACCTTCCTCTGGATGAATGCCAAAATCTCCAGAAGCTTCTAAAGGGACATTGCCAAACCAGCCACTTGCATTATGCAAGAATATTCGTTGGCCACGGAAGCATAAACATGCTGAAACATCCTGTCAAATACACATTTAATGTAAGATTTCCAGCCTACTGAAAAGAATTAGTTTCCTTGTTTTTTCTATATATAAAAAAAAAAAAAGAACAGTAAAAGATGATTTCAGCTTTTTCAGTATGCGCCTGAAACAACATATAAGATAAGCGTGAATAAATTTTGCACTATTTTGACACATTACAAGTAGTAACATAAAAATACAATGAGAAGTGTTTTGAATGGGAAAATTCATTGAACAATCCGTGTGCTGTTGATAAGTAAATTGTCCATGATAAATTAAACCAATTCAACACAGCCTTTTTATGGTTATTCTGAAATCAGGTACAGTCCTAAACTACTAATCAGTTTTATAAAGGTTCATCCAGTGGCAAGGGCGGGTAAATTAACCTTATAACTACTCTGCATCCCCCTAGGTTCATCACTCACTAAAATGCAATCATGCTCTTCTTTCTTTTATTTCCCACATAACTAAATAGAAATAGGTTCTCTAAGATATATCTGAATAATAGCGTTTATTGCAGGAAATAAAACGCAGACCTTGGGATGCATTTCACTTGTATCATTTTCCTCGTTAAATTCTCTGACAAAAGATTTACTTTTCTGATCCATTTCTCAACTTCCCTCGATACAAAACAATTGTTAATGTCCCTACTTCTCTCCTTGAAAGATTAGAGATAAAGACAAGAAATTTAAAAGTACTGGAAGAACGAAACTGTTAATGTCCCTCAAACGTTTGTTTTTGTTTTTGTTTTTGTTTTTCTTCCACAACTTGACACTCAAAAGGGATTTAACTGGTGACCTCCACCTGACCCAATTCTTGATGGAGAAAGATGTCACCTAGCTCCTCCCTTAACTAAATGCACATGACAAGCGTCAAACGAACTTCCAAGGCATCATACCATCTAAAAAAAATCGCAACATCATCAAAAAATAACTCATACTCACCTGGTCATAAACCTATATATAGATCACATGGAAAGTGAAAATAAAGTACAGAGATCTGTAAATGAGATACTCGGGCCATGAACAAAATGCCAGACAAAATGACATGTTTCTGCCAGCTACAACTTATTTTAAAATATGAGATATGCTGAAATAAAAATCTACATAATGAGAGGATAAAGAAAGCAAGCATTTAAGCACGTATGACATACAGAAAATGATGATGGAGCATCATTTATCTGAAAGGACAGTCCTGTAACATCAAGTTGCCCGTGAAGATTAGGAAATGTTTCCCCTCTAGACATACACATGTGAACCTGCAAAAGAGAAGGATACAAATGAAATTGTCTAGGATATATATATTCCTTTTAACAGCTTTTGAGAAAACAAACATATGGAATCAAAAAGATTATCTGTGGAAATGAAACATTTAAATCTTTGTTTAATGGAAGTGCAGAGTCTCAAGAACCTTAAACAATGTTACTACTTGTCAAGGCAGATAATTCTGATGCCATACAGCTAAACTAGAAAACATTTGATGGTAGGAGCAAACTCAAATAACAACGTAAATTGAAACAAGCAACTTGATGTGAGGGATGAAGAGCAAAGCCACATCCACTACCATATGAAATTATGCTTAAAGCAGGAGATAAATATCTGCAGTTCATAACATACATTTTGACCAGAAAAATCATCAAAAAGAGTTTGGGAGCGGTTAAGAAATTTCCTGTGAAAATAACAAGAAAAATTTCCTTTTAATAACTAGAACATGAAAAAAAAAAATTAAAAGGTAATATCATTGTGGACATGTCCAGTTGGTTGGAAATTGAGGAACATTTGTATATATTCAGGGAGAAGGATGGGATAAAAATAAAAATTGAATTGGAGTTAGAAAAGCACCTCACCAGTGGCTCTCCCTTTGGACCATGCGATTGGAATTTCTAAAATTCTTTCAAAAAGCTGCAAGGACAAATTGATATACATTTCAGTTACAATTTCTCTCACTCAGATAGCAGATAAAAAGGTTCTTAACAATTTTCGAACATAAATACCAAATTCAGTGTGTACCTTACCGGAGCAAAGAGGTTGATGGTTTTTAAATTGGCATGCCATGTCTGCTCAATAATATCAACAAAAACATCTGCAGACAACCAACCACCATCTTCAGATATTGCATCAGATCTCCACATCCTACAGTTGCCGCTCAACTGAACATGCACACGGCCATAATGATTTTGAAACTTCACATGTCCATCTACATTTCCCATTTCCCTATACACAGTGCAGTAGAAAAAACAAATGGTATGCATCAATCAGTTGGTAAATAAATTAGTGTCATGCACAGGACAATGTGTCTTCATAAAAGAAGACTTCTATCCCATGTTTCAGCAGAAACCACTTCATTTTTGGATTAATCCAGGATTAACAGAGAGCAAGAGAAGAAAAAGTTACACAGATGATAAAAATATCCTCTCAAAGGAAGAACAGGAAGAAAACACAATACTAAACAAACACAGCGTAACAAGGCAATCCAGTCTTTTGGAATATCCCAGTAAAGACACTGCTGAATCAGTAATCCCTTAATAATAACCAGTCAATCTGTAACTTTATCAGATTTTATCTTTCAGACACTTCACTTGTTGAGACTAGGACACTGATCAAATTAAAAAAAGAAAATGAAAATGTCAACGTTAGAATGCCAATTCTTCTAGTTTGATTCAAGGACCATCATTGCTTATTAAAATCAGAGGAGCACAAGTATGTGTACAAACAAAACACACAAAAATCCTTGCCAAAACATCCATTAGCCATGAATTAGGACACTACGCTATAAAGAAGAACAGACAATTTAGACACATGCACTCATATACATATACATACATGTATGTATGTGTGCATGCGTTTGTGTGTGTGTGTGTGCATGCATGGAGAGAGAGGAGAGAGAGTTCAGCTTCCAAGTCTATTCTATTATTGATGATACGATAAGTTTTCAGATTTTAGAGTGCAATCACAGACTGCAGTTTTTAAGAATGATAAGGATGGGAAAGGTGAGAAATAATCCTTTGACTGAAGAAATCAGGTTGAACTATGCATTGTTCAATCCCACTCACACTGGCCAGGAGAATAAAAGTGCCTTATTATACAACTATTTGAGCAAATTATAACATGTCAGGGAAATCCATTGCAAGGCCATACTCTAAATGATATCTGGTTTTTTATAGAATCTTGCAACAATGAAAGACTACTATTAATTTTTCTCATGTCAAAGACCGGAAGAACAGGAAAACTCGAATTTATCTTGACAGTAGTAACAAGAAAACCTCATTACTTATTGCTCCATGAATAGTAAGAAAAAGAAAAATAGAAACCAATAAGGCCACTTCTCTCCACATAAACAATGTAATAAATAAAACATGATTTTTTACAACTTATAAATAGGTGTAGAACAAGAAAGGCTCTCACCTAGGCTCTCGGTCACCGTATGCAAGCAGCATCAGTGTTCCACCTTTGAAATGTACAGAATCCAGTGAAACAGGAAGCAATTTCTCGATTTCTTCAGACTGCACTACATCTACCCCATCAACAAGTTCCGCTACAATATCTTCAACTTTAGGGCCCACACCTGACTTAATCTCTTGAAATGGCCCAGCAAGGAGATGAGATAGCAATTTGCTAAGACCTTTTGAAAAAGATGATGAGCCAGATGTCAAACTCAAGGACCAACCAGGAACTGGAAGGTATGTTGCAGGACCACGCTCCAGATTTACAGAAGTTAAACTTTGAGATACATGGTGGCTTTGAGTGCCCGAGTCACTAGCACCTATGTGTCTATTTGCAGCATCAACTGCTAAATCCACATCATTTATATTGTTTGGTTTAGCATCTCCTGATGGATTTTTGATGGACGGAAATTTTTCAGAGACTTTTTGAACTTCAAAGAGATGAACAGCAGTCGCCAGAAAGGTATCACGTATAATACTAAACTTGTCAATATGACCGCGAACATTTTGACCTACTGCCAGTGGCTGGTTTACTGAGTCTTCATTAAGGCTTTTAGCTGTTGAGTCTTCATCAACACCACTTGCATCAATAGATATGTCGAGATTATAATCACGTCCACTTTGAACTAAAAGGGAGTCAAGGTTCATAACATCAAAATCACTAGATGACTGAGAAGGCTCGTTAGACTTTTCACTGTATAAACCCTGGAAATATGCAACTGCTGCTGTGGCACTACGCTCAAGGATTCGTCTTTTGGCATTAATGCTGGCTGCTGAGATATCACTCCCATTAGCCTTCCTCTTAAATTTGTGCTTTTTGGGTCCTCTAATCACACTAGACCATAATTTAAGGCTTGAACCAGGAAATTTTACACCAAAAGATTTCTCCAAATGCGCGTGCCTCTTATCATAGTCAAGACCCGTGTCCATGCAATGATGGTCCTTCCAAAGCATCTTGTCATCCATGAATGGGAAAAACTCATAGTTTGTTAGATCTGTCGAATGGGTTGCATCTTTCCTTGGAACATCATATCCAGCTATATCAGGATCTCTTTCAGGAACAGTATAACCCGTCTCTGCAGCTTCCTTAGCATCACCATCTCTTTCTTTGTCCCAGCGAGCAGCCGATTCCTCCCGGGCAAGCCTCCTTGTTTTTGCACGATAATCAATCCCTTCTTCAGTAGACAAGTGCCTTGGTTGGCTATCTTCAGATGAGGGTATCCCCAACCAAGTATAATCCTTCTTTTGCACAACCACGACACTTGGTTGAGACAATATAGCATCAATCACGATCTTCCCCCTCCTCAAACTTGCAAAAGGACGAAGTTTAAGCTTCATTGAAGGCACCTCCCCACAAGAAAATTCCGTTCCATGAGGCCCGATTGAACATGACTCCAAAGTAACACTTAAAGGCGACACACTCCTAACCTTACCAAAATCAATTTCCCGCTGAACATAATCACTAAGCACCGAACAAACAGAAGGCAAAAGCTTTGCCTCTATATAACCCTTAGCCCTGTTCTGCCCATACCAAACCAACAAACACACCCCAGATATCACAGCCCCAAAAACCGAACATCTCACTATCAACAACCCTTCTTTCCACACAGGAGCCAATGACCTCACAAGAGCCTTACTTTGCACGAGCGGATCTTTCACACATTCCACCCTCAACCCATTTCTCAATCCAATAGCATTCCTTAATAACTCCACATTCTTTCCAAAAAAATGAGAGAACCTAATCGCTTGAGCAACCCAATCACTATGCTTTTTCACACACACACATTTCCCAAAACCCCTTTTCGATAACTGCCCTCTTCCCGAACACAGAGAATGGGTCCGGTTTCGACCATTAACCGGAATCCCAAGAAATGGGCTGTTCAGTTTTAAACTCATCATAATCCTTTGCACAATATTTTAACACAACTGTAGCTCATTTGATGGGGACCAAGAAACTCCTCTCTTAGTCCCCTGATAAAATTCACAATAGCGCAGTGTGACCAAGCATCCCAGTCCTAAAAATAAACCATAAAATCGAATCCCTCTTCTAGAAAATTAAAAAAACCATCTCGAGCACTAAGTTATTCTGCTGTTATCACACAGAGATGAATATATAGGTCATAGCAGAGAGACTGACCTTAAGCGTATCAATCCAGCCATTCTTGAGAGATATTGATGATTGGTTTCAGTTACGTAAGGAGAAAAATAGAGGTAGAGAGGGAGAATGTGGCTTGCTTGCTTGGCTTTGGTAGCAATTTCTGGCTGGTATTTTTGTCTGTTTAAGCGAGACGAGACGATACGAGACGTGACGAGAAAGAGCGGAATCCTTAAGGTAGCTTGACGAAAATGCTACTTGCCTATGGAATTTTTAAATGCCGATAATAACCTTATCTTCATGCATGAAATACCTTTTTTATTTATTTTTCTATTTTATTGCTATTTCAAAACCATGTCGTCCAGTCGTTATTTAAAAAAAAAAAATGAGAGAGAGAATGATTTTTGTTTTCGTTCTTTTCCTTTTTCTTTTTTCAGATATTTAAAAAAATATATTTGAGTTTTTATTTTTTTATGGCGTGAAAGCATGAAAAATTATTTATAGAATACTAATTAAATTCACTTATTGCAGCACAAAATATTTTTTTATTTCAATTATTAATAAATAAACAAAAAAGTATAGCTTTCTCTTCTATCTAATATCCCTGATTTTTAGATTTTTATTCTTTTTTTTTATATTCTCTTGTAATGAAAATGGGTGACAATAATAGGGTGATGGTTTTCATGAAACCTCAAAAATTCTTTGAATTTAGCTTTCTTCAATGAAGATAGTGGTACATTAAGGGGGGGAACTTTATTATACAAGATTAGTATAGGTCTTTTTGGGTAAATATTATGTAAAAATAATAGGTAAAAAGAGAGTAATGTATTTTTATTTTGTATTGCTTTGAGAAAATCATTTTTCTCTCTTGCTAAAATTTAGAAAAAAAATAAAAATATAGATAATATCTTAATTTTTTAAGATTTTGATCATGTACTTGTATTATTTCTCCACGTGGAGTTGTTCGAAAAGTGTATCTTGCATGGTTATCAAAATCACGAGTTGACTCGTAAAATCGTATATTTTAATCAAACTCGATCAAACTTAGTCAAAATCATATGGAATCATAAAATCGGTTCGGATTTACTATCCTTTCAAAATTTCAAAACGAAAGACTATCGCCGCCCCCAGCTAGGCCATAGGCCATGCCTGGAGCCCCCCCAGGCCATAGGCCATGCCCTAGGACCTATACTCTCTCTCTCTCTCTCTCTCTCTCTCTCTCTCTCTCTCTCTCTCTCTCTCTCTCTCTCTATATATATATATATATATATATATATATATATATATATATATATATTAACTTAAAATCACTCTTAAAATTTATATTTAATTTTAAAAAAAAAATATTTCTTACCTTAAATTAATTTTTTTATATTTTTAAATTACTTTCATGTCCTAATATCAAAATAATTTGTTGGAGTTGGAGCTAGTACCAATATCGATGTTGATATCAGTATTAGTACTGATAATCCTTTCAGTAATGATATTTTTGATGAATGATTAAAAATAATGAGGGAAATGATAGTCATGAGACTGATTTTAATTTATATAGCACATCAATAAAATATTTATTTTAAATTTGTTAGTTTTTACCTAATGAAATTCTATGGACATAATTGTTTTGTAATGTATTTTTAAGTTATTTTAAATCATATATGAACCTTAACTACTGAAATTTTATGGCCATAATTATGTTGTATTGCATTCGGAAATATTTTACTTATGATTTTATGATTTTTCTACCTACATGATTTTAGCTGTGATTTTACGATTTTTATACGGAAAAATTTAGGTACGATCTTACGATCTGAGTTTCCAAAGCCCCTTCCGTGTTGTGTCAAAATCACAATTTTGACAACCATGATATCTTGTAATAATAGAAAGAGATTAGAGAAAACAAAGAGAGGCTAGGCCCAACCAATTTGGGTGAGAAACTTAGCTAGGTTGCAGTCTGACCGAGTATTAAGACTTTGGAACTTGATTGGGTTTATTTTCTTATCTTATCTTTTTTTGCCTAAGCTATAAATGGGATTTATATTGAATCTTATTTATTTATGGTAAATAAAAATGTGATTGTTATTTTATTTGTATGAATCAACTTAAAAAGGAATTGAACAGAAGCTTTGAATAAAATTAATAGATTCATTAGGTTTGAAAAACAACTTGATTTTAGATAACAATGAATCCAAAGTATATATATAGATACAACATGACAAAGAATTCAACATGAATTTTAAAATTAATAGAATCATTGTCTATAATAAGGTTTTTTTCCACTACAAAGCCATTATATATATACTAATTATTAGATATGTAGTATGTATTATATCATAGGCAGAGTAAAAAGTACTTTGATGTAAAAACAATGTTAGGCTAAAAACAATTCAAATCCTAAGTCGTTGATTTAAGTGGTAATTTAAATAGTATAAAATAACAAAAAAAAACTAATGAAAAATATATATAAAAAAAAATCATACTTGAGTCTATATGAATTATCAAATAACTCAATGCTAACCTAATAAAGTGAAAACCGTAAGAAATAAAAAGTAAAACTTCACACAAAAAAATCAAGAAAACTTGAGCAAAGCTCTTCAACCTAATATAATCTTAAAAACATTCAAATTATTAAATCATGGACTCAAGTTTAATCAAGAAGTTTAAATATCAATCAATTTAATTTTAAAAATGAAATTGTCGGCAAATATTAATACTAAAAACTTGTAAAACAAGAAGAAAAAACAAGAGAAATAAAAGGAGTGCGGTAAAATTTGAGATAAAAACACCTAAGAAGGATGAATCTTTAAAAAATAAATAGCAAGTAAAAAAATGAATACCGAGTTTGAAAGATTCAAAATCATAGGCGAAGAAAAATGAAAAACATTTATAATTTGATAGATTATTAATAAATTAAATCAAAGTTGAGGTGAAATTGAGAAAATAAATAAAGAGGGAGTTAAATAAATAGAATCCATCCAAAATAATTTTAAAAAATATTAAAAAAGATTAAAAGTAAAAAAAATAAGCTAAAAATTAGAAGAAAAAAATACAAAACTAGGTGAACCTTCTAAACTTGTAGCTTATGCAATCCAATACCCAAGTTCAATTAAGAAACTTAACTTTAGTAAATTCACTTTAAGAAATAAAGCCACATAAAAAATATTAGTAAAATAAAAGCTTGTGATAGGGGAAAACAACAAAAAGAATGGGATAAAGTCTGGCAAAAAAAAAAATACAAGAATGATGAAATTAGAAAGAAAATGAAAAATGATCTCAGACAAAATAAATTAAAATTAGAAGGTTGAGAACCACATTTGAATGATTAAAAAATCACAGTGGTAAAATTGGAAAACATCTATAATTTGATAGGTTATTTATAGATTGAAAAATAGTAGGGGTTAAATAAAAAGGTGTTGAAGGCTAACTCAATAGAATTGAATCTTGAAAAATAACAAAAAAAAATCAATTTATAAAAAGAAAAAAAATTGATGAACCATTTGAACTTCATCTAATTTCTAAGAATTACAACTCATGAAATATTTTATCCGGATCCAATCAAGAAATTTAATTATTAATCAATTGAACCTTAAAGGTTTAAAAAAACTTGCAAAAACACCAAAAACAATGAGAATAAAATTTCTTATCAATTTAAGCAATTTCTCTTATCAATTTTAAGCAATGAGACAACTTAGCAATTTAACTTTCATAATTCATGCATATGAAGTCATTGGTTGCGTAATGTTATATGCATGTATTAGGCTATTGCACAGTTAAAATTACAATATCAAAATCGAGCTTATAAAAACTAGAATACCTTGTATTTATTGAATTAACAAAAAGATTGAACTATGTAGTAAAATGATCATCATGTTCATCTTTCAACTTTTTGCATAAAGAAAAGTGGCTAATAATCATAATAATAAAAAAAAAATTGATGTTGATAAAGAAAAACAATCTCTTGGATGAGAAGTGAGTTTACAAAAATAATTCTTTTTTCAAAAGCATATGGTCACAACCACAAGAGCAAAAAAATAATCAAAAACAGTCATATAATTATAATTTTATGATTATACTCACAAATTCTTTTCCACACACTCTGAGGAGATGAACTTGTAGTCCATGACACAATGCACATCACGACACTCTCAATAACTATTTAAATTTTTTATTTAAGAATGGTAAAACGAATATTTCATTGTTCCAATTTACAACGAACCATGTTTTGGTGTAGTAAAAGGTTTATCTATACTAGTTTCTGTTTAAAGTCCATCAAAGTGTTTGGCATAAAAAAATATATAGATAAGTTCTTAATAAATGACTTTAAGTTGTGTTTTTCTTTCCAAAACACATTAATATAATTACAAAAAACTCTAGATGTTATGGAAAAATTATTATAAACAAAAACATTGGGCATGCTCTCATTGGGGTATTTTTTTTTTTTTTTTTTGGTTATCAAAATTTTATTTTAGGCAAGTTTATCTTTTTATAGCCAAATTAAAGGTCATTGCTTCAAATTTATTGAGGAAAGATAAAATCAAAAGAAGAAAAACTAAAGTGAAAAGGATGAAGAAAAAAGATGGTTATTTTGTAATTATATCAAAACATTCACTTTGGACCTGCTACTTTTCAAATTCAAACCTTTTAGTTCCTCATGTTTTAAAAATTCCAATTTTGATTCAAAACTTAATTTTTCTATTGTTTTAATTCTAATTTAAAAGAGAAGAAAGAAAAATATCAAAGTTATGTGGCGAAGAGAGAGTTTTAGTAGACATCAATCTTAACAATGAAAAGTACGGATTTTAGTGTCAATAAATTCTATTCAACAAAAGAAATTTATTCTAAATCTTTATTTACCCTCTACCTTGCTTAAGATGATAAATTTGAACTCGAAGAGTTTTTTTATTTCAAGATTTTCTTTAAAAAATTATTCGAGGTCATGAATAGGTTTGTCAATGGATATTTTCTAGGTACTTTAAGTTAAAAAAAATCAATTTTATTTATAAAAAAAACCCTTTGTTTAATTTTCTATTTACCTTTTAATCCTTTGAAACTAGGCCATTTGCCACGACCTTATTGGGTGCTTGGTTTTTTTTCTCAAAACAAATTAGTACTGGACCACCCTTTAATAAACAAAAATATAAAATTAACTCAAGTGCCCATCCTTGGCTTTTTCACTCAAGCAAGACTTGTACACCTAGGCTTTTTTTCCTATTATTTTTTGGTCTCTTTTTTTTTTTTCTTGAAATTTCATCTGGAAAAGTCTCACTTCAATCATTGAAATCCTTTTCGTAAATGAGGCCATGATTATCTTGCTAAGAAGGTACGACCTTTTAAATTTTATGACATGCGATGAGGTAACTTGCCACTCAGCTATGAAGCGACCGACGATGAATTACTATTTATATGTAAATTGTCAACAATCGCAATACGAATGGATCAGCCAGCAAGGCATAGGCCCTCTGTATAGTTTGTCAATTGATCGTGTGGACTGCCCAGTCATTAGTTTAATAAAAAAAATAAAAAAAAGTTATTTTTTTTTAAATATTTTTTTTTATCTTTTTAGATATTTTCATGTTAAAAAATATTATTTTAATGTATTTATGAAAAAAAAAACTTTCTAAAATATATTCAGCAGCAGTCATTTATTATGGCCTGATCGACTGCTGATACAGAAGCATGTGCCCTCAAATTTAGGCGCTGGACGAAGCAAAGAAGAAACCATTACGGGTTCAGAAAGGATCACGTTGTTAACTACTGTCCTGGGAAGAATTGCAATCAACAAAGCTGCAAAAACTAAGTTTTCCATGACAATCGACCAAAGATAAGATCAAGGGGCAAACTTCTTTTTTTCAGTCCACAGCAATACAACTAGAACGTTATCTTTCATGAAGCCAGAGACTAGAGCCCACCATTTATTTTGCATGGTATATGAACAAGAAGAAACACGTTCATACATTTGTGCCAAACGAAACAGGCCTTTTACCTTACTGGCTGCTGATTGTAATGATTCTTTTCTTTCTTCTTGGCTGCGGCAAGCCTAGCACTTCTTGCAGCAGCCTCTTGAGCAGCAGCTTTTGCAGCACCATCCATCTCTTTACCAGACTTCTTTTTCTTTCCAGATGCCATCCTCCTCAATCGCTCTTTAACATCAACAGCAGAAGCATCCTCCTCTGCCTGTTCTGCTCTAGCAGCTTCCCCTGGCCCATTACCAGCTTCTGAACTGGCGGGCTGATCTTGGGGCTCCTTTGCTGACTTCTCCTTCTTTTTCTTCTTCTTAGCACTTTTGGACTCCCCGGCACCATTTTCCTTCTTATCTCCCTCTTCATTAGTCTCCCCGTCTTTCTTCTCCTGTGCAGCCTCTGCAGTCACAAGTAAAGAAAAAACTCTGGTTGAGATGAGATCCACCACCAGATGCATATCTAAAGCTAAACACTAGGCTACAAATATAATAGGGAACAATTGCACTTTACACTTCCATTGTCCAAGCAAAAACCTAATGAAACACAAAAATTCCCCTTTCTATACCAATAAGGTCCAAGGGAGAAATTAGGAAACAATTTGGAGTCAAAAGTTGAGCATGAGGGGGCATAGAAACAGGTCAATGTGCAGGCACGCGGGCGCGCACTATCTGCTAATTTGCAACTAACCTGATGATGCACAAAACAGGTGAGCTTGCACACAGATTATCTACTAATTTGCAAATAACCTGATGATGCACAAAATGGTTAGAATATACATTTTGACTCACCGACAGCATATATGATCCAATTATCCAAGTTTCAATTCAATATGCATTGTTAAGTAATGAAAATTTTCAATGAATGAACAAAGCATAATGCTCAGACAATGAGAGTATTGAAGAAACAATTTTAGTATGCACACGATCAGAGACCTTGGAAGACGTTTCATATGCACTAGCCATGCACTCATCTAGGTCATTGCTATTAAAAACTTGTCTAAAACAAAGATGATGCATTAACATATTTTAAACCATGCCAATTATATTTGGGTCAATTTTAAGAAGCAAAATCTAGACGGCACAGCAGATACACTTCCAGGCTTTTATCATATAACTGGAATTACCACGTGACTCATCCTGGCCATTGCTATCTTTTTGAGCAACTCCAAGATCAGCAAGAATGGCCTCTAGCTCTTCAAGTTCCTTCTTCTTTCTTTCCTTCTTTGAAAGTTGTCTTTCTGTCTCCTTAGGCAGCACAGGAACTTCCAGGGCCTTCTTCACCGCTGGCTCAGGTTGCACCGGAGCCTCTAGTTCGTGGTCATTTTCTTCCTCTAGATCATCATCACCTTCATCCAAAATATCGTCTTCACTATCACTTTCCTGCAACCCCACAGAAAAAAGAAAGCAGTCAGTGAATTCCAGTGAACATTAAAGTCTCTATCAACCATTTCAAAGTTCTACCTGTCTGTCTGGAGTAGTGGAAGACAGAAATTCTAAGCCTCTAACACAAGAATAGTATATGCATAGAGCACGTAGGAAACAAACGTGCATAATAACTACTCATGGTTATAGAAGCACAGCAAAATCAAAATCTTTTATGACAATAATGTGCTGTCACAATAATTTAGCCTTCCAATAATCATCCAGAACTTCTCTTCAGCCTCAGGTTGAGCTTGTAGTTAGGATATGATGATGCACAACTTATTTTTTTCTCTGTTGATGTACCTTTTCTATTCATTTCAAGGATAAAAATTGTGAAATAGCATACCACCAATTTGGAAAGGCTATCATAACAGCCCATATATATCACCATGTAATCACAGTATATACATAGGACAGGACCAAAAATCCAATTATAAAAAAGAGCCAGGAACAAAAACCTAGAGCATTGCACATGAAACTAAAACAAGAAAACATTAACAAGTACGGCAAACTTAATGGATAAACAAAAAAAATTACTTATACCTAACAATTAATACATCAATCAATCACATATAGCATATGCCAGCCATACATCACACTTCAAAACATAACAAAATCGTCACCCACGCCATAATAATCATCCATCAATTTTGAAGAACTCTCGAATCCGTTTCTATAAATACACACTAATATTTCTTGAATCGTTTAATTCAACCTCTAACCTCTGCATGGACAGATTTCTCCTCACTCTTTTGCTGCTCCGAGGACCCCCATACAGAGGGGGGCGGAGCCGCCGTTGCATAATAATCGTCGTCGTCTTCGTCATCAACATCAGCCCAGGATTTAGCAGTAAGTTTCGCCGGAGCCCAAAAAACTTCCGGCTCAGGCTCCTTCGACTGCTGCTCTTTCCCACTCTTGGAACCCCCTTTTCCACTCTTGGAACTCCCAGGCTCCTTGTCAGATTTCTTCTTCTTCCTCAACGTCTCAAGCGCAGCAAATACGTTCGTGTTGTTAATCACCAACGATCCCTCATCTCTCCTTCTTCCTCCACCCACCATGATTACCGATTAAAGACAAAACTGTAATTTTAAGGAAATTTCAATGACTGTGTTCGAAATTCGTGGAAAATCCTATCGACAAACAACAAAAACAACAACAACAAGCCCCTGGGATTTGAAGAAACGAAGATCAGAGTAATTACAGTTAGAAATATGAATTAAACTCTAGAATACAGGATTATTAAGTGATAATTTTGTATTTTTTGACGAATCTATTAAACTTCCAGAGTTTCTCGATGATTTTTATACAAAAACTATGGTTTTTTGCTGTAATTGAGAATGGTTAAGTTCCGGGGCGGTGACTGGGAAAATTAGGGTTTTAATGGATATTTTTATTTTCTTCTTCTTTTTTAGCAGATAGAGAGGGGGGGGGGGGGGGGGGGGTGGTTGTTGTTGTGGCGTTATTGGATAACGTAATGAGAGAGGAAGGAAGATGTTCGAGAGAAAGAGTGCGAATTATAGGGTTCGTTTTTAGATTATTTATAACAATAAATGTTTATAAATTATTATTATTTTTAGATTTTTTTTTTGGATTTTCAATTCTCCCACGATCATGTTAGTGATGATTTTTTTGGAAAGATTAAAATTAGGAATTTTTAAAAAAGGCTTAAAACTTTTTTTTTTCAGGCCAATTACTTAAAATATGTATATATTCCTTAAAAAATAAAATAAAATAATTATTACCACCTAGGATACACTACCGTTTTATCTTCATGCCTATTTGAAACCGTCTTAAATTTATTTTAAAAAAAAATCAGAAATATATCAAAATATTTTTTTATTTTTTTAAAATTATTGAAAAATATTAAAAAAATTAATTTTAAAAAATAAAATAAAATTTTTTAAAATACATTACCAAACAAGATCTCCGCCTTCGTATTTAAACTTTTAGTTCAGATTAAGGTGGAGTTTGTTATTACTATTCAATTTTTTTTTTTTTGAGTTTTTCTTGTTTTAAATTATTGTTTTATATATATATAGTTTTGATGTAATAGTATTAAAAATATATTTTTAAATAAATTTTTAAAAAAAAAAACTCTATTGTAATATCAAAGTTTACAATAAGAGGGAAGAATATCTGGAAATCATTTATCATTGTTTCCCCCCAAGTTTTCCAAGGTTAACTAATTCATTTGTGAGTTTTTGGTTAAGTTAAGATAAATTTACCCATAAAAATCATTTACTATTTTATGCAATATTAATACTAATTAATTGAAATTTTAAAAATATTGTAGTTGTAGACTTATTTTAAAAAATAATAATAATAATTTTATATTTTTTATCATATAATTTTAAATTTATGATATAAGTTGTGAGTTAGTGAAATATTTCATATTGATTCGATCTTTATTATTAAAGTAATAAATTTGATATGCTGACTCGAGTTAACTATGATTATTCTTTTATATTATTTTTTAATTTATTTTTCTTTTTTATATTTGACGGATATAATGAGATGAAATCTTGAATGATTCGATCAAAAATAAATTTAATCCACGTTGAATTTAAGTATGTTTAGAATATATATTAAGGTTCTTGTAATAAATTTACCGTCCATTCATGGCTTGCTTTTAATGTTTGTTTAGTAGTATGCTTGTGGTTGTTTTTAAAATGCTTTTTTATTTAAAAATATATTAAAATAATTTTTTTTATTTTTTAAAAATAATTTTTGATGTCAGCATATCAAAATGATCTAAAAATACATAAGTTTTTTAATTTAAAGTAAAAATATATTTTTTTTATTTTTTTTCAAAAATATTTTTAAAATATAGTGTCAAACACCCGCTAAAACTCGGTAATACATAGGCCATAAACAACAACGTTACAACATATTTACATATTTTCAATAACACTGCTTTCATTTCAGCGTCCACGACAACATGCACCATAATTAACACCATTATTAAGAAGGAACTAAAAGAGGGAAGGTTGTTTACTATTCATTACTGTTCATTGTGACTCATTGTCACTGTTCATTCGCAATTTGATCCGGTGGTGCACGCGAGTTCGTCCATCTTTTTTTTTTTTTTATCTTTTCCACCCATGAACAGTGCAATGACGGTATCGTCCCTAGCAAAACGACAAAACAAGCCGCTGGTTTGAGGGGCTATCTGGTCATTGCGCGTTTTCGGCCCGATCAGGTCCGGTTCGTTCGGCTGTTTTTTTTTAATATTTATTGGAACAGTGCACTCACCGTTTTAACCCTGCAAAACGACAAAATAACGCATAGGGTAGGAGGGGCGATACGATAATTAAATCATTTTTTATTCTTTTTCATATCGAATTACTGTTGGCGCGTCTCATCACGCGCCGTCCATTTACACCCTCACGCGTCTTTCGGACGGCACGTGCAGAGTCGTACAGCGTCCAAACCTGCTCAACCGGCGTCCAAAACGATTCTCCGTCATGCTCTCTTCCCATGGTGCCACGCGTGTAGGCATTTGTTGTCCGGGTACGTGTCAATGGTCGTTTGAATTTCCCCCCCTCATTTCTCTCTCCTCCTGCGCACACTGACGTCGGCGAAGAAGTGTTTTTGGCAAAGTTCATTTCAGTCCCTGAACGCCGCAATTTGTTGTTCTGACCCATATTGCAATTATATAAGTTTTGATTTGTTTCAATGGCGTCCTTCAATTCAAAGTAATTGTAATATATAGTTTCAGTTTGGTCCCTGGACTTTTAATTTTGCGTTTTAGCTTGAAATCCTTAATACTTTTGGTATCAAAGTTTCAATTTATTTTATTTTTATCCTTCCAAGCAAATTAATCATAAATCCTTAATAATTTTGGTGCCAAATTTTGATTTCTTTCAATTTTATCCTTCCAAGGGGATAAATTACATATTTGAGATTTATTACAGATATTTTTTTATTGTCTATTTTTTTTTATTCCACTGTTATTAAGATTTTTTTCAATGTTTAAATTTTAATTTGTATTGGTGATCATTGAAAAAATAATATTTATGTTTTTGTTAATATTGTTAGGTATTGAATTTTCTAATTATTATAGATAAAACATTCAAAATAATAATAATTATTATTTGTAAGTTTTATTTTCTTTTAAATATGTCAGCCCAATTATATATTTTGATATTTATTTAATGTTAGAGCCTTAATATATATATGGCCTAAGTTTTTTTGGAAAAAAATTAATATCATTGTTCTAAAATACTTTTAATATCATAATATGAAAATAAAAAAAATTATGGAATTTTTTTCTCATCAATGTTATTATTTCAACTGTTATTTGGTTTAGTTTTTTAATATTTACATTTTAATTTCTGTTGGTGATCATTTCAAAAATAATATTGTCTATTTTTTTCTGTTTTTTTTATTCTTCAATTCAAATAATTTTTTAAAATCTAATAATATTTATTTTTATTTTTTCATTTATTTAGTTTTTTAATTTTTTTTTAATATTCTTGGATGTTGAAATTTCTTATTATTATAGACAAGGTACTCAAAATAATGATAATGATTATTTATAATATATTTTTTTGCTTATAATATATGAAACTATTTATATATTCTGATATTTATTTAATTGAAGCTTAATATACATACATACATACATACATACATACATACATACATACATACATACATACATACATACATACATACATACATACATATTATGTTTCAAAAAATAATAATTTACTATTAGTATTCTAAAATATTTTTGATATAATAATACGAGTAATAAATTTTACAACCAGTTTCATACATAGGAAAAAATATTTCTAATAAATTTTATCAAAAGAATTTTAACAGTAGCAATATTCAATCGTCTTTTAATGGGAAAAAAACCTGTTTCTAATATATTTGATGAAATATAATTTTATTGCTTAAATATTAAAATAAAAAATTACAATACATAAAAAATCAAGCAATTTTTTATACAGATAAAAAAGTTCCGCGCATCACGCGGGCAAATTCGCTCGTATTAACTAAAACACTAAAAAATTTGGAGCTTGTTATGATACTTCACTGATCATACAACCTATTTTTTTATATTTTTTATTTTAATCTCAAATAATTTTCATTTTATTTAATTATTTCGCAACCTGAAACAAGTAAGGTTTTAAATTATTGTAGAAATAAAAATTAAAGGGAAGAGGAGTACAATGTATTTACTCATAGGAAATTCATGGTCAAAGTCTTCAGGTTTTTACAATTGCTATTTAGGCCTAACGGTCTATTTAGTTTATTTTTCATTTAATTAATATGTCTGGGAGATATGAGAAAAAATCGCTAACAAATACAAAAAATGAGAAAAAATCATTTAATGTGTCTTAAATAAATTATTATAGTTTTTATATATTTATAAAAATAAAGAATATTTTTTATAAGACAATAATGACCTTGGAGATGTACAAAAAATCCATAAATTAACAAACAAATTGATGGTTGTATTGTCTTTTGCTTTTAGGAGAAATGTTATTTTTCCATTGAAGTATTGAACCTCGCACTGACTATAAGTCGCCATTTAAATGTAGGATTGAAAGAAGTAAAATATCAATGAATAACAAAACTTGAGATGAAAAATAATAGAAAAATAAAGATAATAACAATAAATGTATTGTATAATATAGGTGATGACTTTCATAAATAAATAAAACATTTAAAAGGCATTGATGTTTTATTGTGGATTTAAATAATAAAATTATTATTTTATCTCTTTTGCCGAAATATTTTGCCCTTGGAACCGGGGGTATTTTAGATATTTTCAGGGGACATGCGTGGTATTTTCATATTATTTGGGGTTTTCTGGTATTTTCCGTTTTAAATTGTACATTGAAACTATTATTTTACCCTTAAAAGCTAACAAAAAGATAAAAAACATTTGGGGTGTTTTTAACTTTTCACATATTCGTGCAAACTAAAACTACTCAAATACCTATTGATAAGACAAAAAAAACCTAGAGCTGGAGGTATTGTGGTACTTTCATCCATGGATTTTTCATTGCTATCACTGGATACAAGAGAGTATGGACACGCCAACAGTATTTTACGTGCACGTCTTTTAGGCGGCGTATGCTATATCGTTTTGACGTGGAAATGTCCCGTCACTGGGTGCATTGTCATGTCTTCTGCCTCCCGATACAGGGCATGCCATGTGAAAGTGTTCGATGAATTGTCGATGAATAATTTTTAGTTTTCTTTTCTCTCTCTTGCCGTTGGAAAATACATGTCAGACCTTCATGTATGTGATTGTTTTATTTTAGTCCTTGTTCTTTTTATTTTGTTTTTATCCTTGATTTTTTCAATGAAAATTTTGATTGTTTTTAATTGTACCATTCAATTGAAACTAAGTATATATGTTGGTTTTCATTTCAGTAATTATTCTTTTGATTTTTAGTTTGTGTTTTTATTCCTTTGATTTTTTTTCGGTGTGTAGATTTTAATTTGTTTTAACTTTGTCCTCCAATTGGAATTTGTCAAATATGCTACTTTTCATTTTAGTCCTTATTGTTTTATTTTTTTAACAAAATTACACTTCTATTTTTTTTAAAATCCCTTTATTTGTTCTATTCCCAAGATTTTGATTTATTTCAATTTTATCCTTTGATTGAAATTAATTATATATTTTATTTTTTATTTTAGCCCTTATTATTTGAATTTTTTATTTGATATTAATTTTATTGGTTATTTAGTTCCTTCTTAGACAATATTTATTTTTTATTTGTATTTATGCATCTATACTTTTGGTTTTTATTTTTAATTTTTGTTGTTTTATTTTTTATTGGAGTTTTGTTTTTATTCGATTAAAACTTGAAATTTTAATTTATAGTGGTGATCATTTTAAAATTAATATTTTCTCTTTTTTCCCTTTCTTCTTCTTCTTTTTTTTTGGTGTGTGTTTTCTTTTTTATGTTGTATTTTCAGCTGTAGAGGAGAGAGAGAGAGAGAGAGAGAAGGAAAACAAACGATTAATCGAATATCGATGAGTCTTCGATCACATGGCAATGCCACAAGCACGGTCTCTAGCCACATGGCAACGCCACACGTTCCACCACAAGAAAAAAGGCATAACGATGCATCCAACTAGATGACAAGTGTCTATTTTTTAACACTGCATAACTTCATACACATTGTCTAAAGGGCATGGGCGGAGGAAAATCATAGCAACTTAGCGAGACGTGCCGATAGTGTTTTTTTAAAATGAATAAAATATTAGACAAATATCAAAACAACCTCTAGTACTAACCTACAATTTTGTCATTTATGAAGGCACGTCGGTAGTTTTACTATGCATCAGACGGTAAACAATATAAATACCCCTTACAGACAACTCTAATAATATATCTTATTTAAGGCTAATATGATTATTTTATTATTCGTGAATAGTGTAAGAAATCTAAAATACCCTTGCTAATTTAAAACTATTTTGTGTAATAGTAGGGACATAATCATAGTTTTATTGTGAAAAAAATTAGGAAAACACTTAAATACCCAGAACAATAAAAAAATGTTGAACTGTCACTGTTAAAAATTGAAAATACCGTTAAATTTAAACACATTGAAAAGCAAAACAGTAATTATAATATTATAATTTATAGTAATCAATATCTCTACTACATCATTTTTATCCCATACAATATAACTCTTTGGTTAATGGTATCTTAACAATACATTGTAGTTCACGGTCTCTTCCAGTCGCTACCATTGTTAAAATACTCAGTCCAATCACCATTGATTTACTTGAATCATGAGCAACATTTTAGTGCTGTGTGAGAGAATAGTTGAAATTATTTTTTGTTTATAAATATATTAAAATAAAATATGTTTTATTTTTAAAAAATATTTTTAATATTAAAATATTAATATAATCTAAAACCATGATTTTTTAATTTAATCTAAAAATAAAAATATTTTTTGAAAGTGTGGTTGAAATTGTTTTTTAAAATACTTTTTTATTCAGAAATATATTAAAATAAAATACTTTTTTAATTGTTAAAAAATATTTTTAATATTAAAATATGAATATAATCTAAAACTATAATTTTTTATTTTATTTTTTTCAAAAATATTTTTAAAACACACATAAATAAACCTTCTGTGTTTTAACAGTCCATTAAAGTGAGTACATCACCACCTATTTTCCCAGTCGCGTTGCTCTTCAGTGTCACTTTGGGTGTGTTTGGCATTGCTTTTGCTTTTGCGATTGAGGTTGAAAAAAAGCAGTTTCAAAAAAAGTACTTTTACTGCGGTTCAAAATAAGTTTTGAAGTGTTTGGTTAAAATTGTGGTTGAGTTGGAGGTTGAAAAAAAAACAGTTTTAAGTGTTTGGTTATCAATTTTTTCATATTGCTTTTAACTTGTGAAATTACTTTAAAGGGTATAGATATATACACACACATATTTATTTATATATATTTATAGTATATTAATAATCATAATTTTATAATGTAAAGAATAATTCAAGTAAAATAGATATTTCTTTTTATTATTCCATCAAATTATTTGTAATTCCATCACAAACTAAATTCATACGTGAAGGCCTCTACGATCCCTAATTATGTAATCAAGGATCAACATCTGATAAAATATCATCTGAAATAAAATTAAGATTGCGAGACAAAATTATATTGTGATATCTTATAATATATATGTATTTATATTTTAATTAAGTTTTTTGATTTTTATATTCTTATTTTAATATTTTAAAAAATATATTATTATTATTTTAATAATATAATTATTTTAATATTTTAATATTATTATTTTAATATTTTAATATTAAAAACTAATATTTTAATATTTTAATATTATTATCTTTTAATATTTGTATCTACTAACAAACCACCCCCCAAACCCATTTGCTTCGTCTCCCATCTGCTTCACCATCTTCCTAACCCACTCACTCATCTCTACTTTCGTGACCCTCTGGTTCTAATCCTCCTTGAATCTCTTCCATATCCTCCTTCTACACCGAAGAACAAAAATCACCGTTCACTAATCAACCCTGGGAAACTAGTTCGCTCTGGTTCAAATTCATCCTTGGAGGTGAACATTGAATCGCGGTTCAAATCCATCTTTTGGGAGGAGGCGCACAGAAGGGATATTAATAGTGAGGATGTTTTAGGGTTTTTATTTTCAACGGTAATTTTTGTCTTTGAAATAATGAATCGCCGTTTGCTACTGTGTGTTTGCAACATTGAATCGCCAGAAAAAGCATGTATTAGCTGCTTCTCTTGAAACGCCGATTGCATCAAAAATTTGTATGGGCCCCATATCAAAATTCTGTGTTTAAAACTTTACCAAACACTAAATGCATAAGCTGATTGGCAAACTCTGGTGGGATCGCAATGCCAAACAGGCACTTTATAGTGCCTCAGAAATTAAAAGTAAGGGGGCAAATTCGATATTACTGGTATCATCACCCTAACGCCAAAAAGAAAAGAAAAACAATACTTTAAAATGATGTATTGGGAGGACGGTTGCGGTAGCTTTTGAAAGTGTTTTTTGTGCTGAAATATATTAAAATGATGTTTTTTTATTTTTTAAAAATTATTTTTGACATTAGCACGTCAAAATGATCTGAAAATACTAAAAAAGTTTAATTTAAAATGCAAAAAAAAAAAAATTTGAATTTTAGCTAAACGGAGTTTCTGTCGCTTATCCAAACGGGGTCAATTTTCCCTTGCGAAAATATACAAGTTTAGCAAAAATCGAGTCGCTTAACTACTATACATCTCTCTAACCAGCTTTAAATCGCACACCTCCACGTGTTACCAAACCCATATCCACCGTCGATTGTATTCCCACATTTTACCAAAACTCTTGATTTTATTTATTAATCTGACGGCTGATAAATAACTCACCCACCAAGTTTAATATCTGACGGCTTTTAGTTTTCCACGTAGCATAATAGAAAGCACCGGAAATATTTTCCTTATTTTTACAACCACTTTAATTTAATTTTGTTATTATTTTCGATCAAAACCCTTCTTCTCGTGAAACCAAAAGAAACCCTAGCTCCTCCCCGTTTCCCACGTTTAATAAAAAAAAGACAATTCCTTAAATTACCGAAAAATTAGCCACTAAAACCAACAATTGCTCTAGGGTTTTAATTGGCAATCCATAGATTCACATTCTGATCCACATTTCATGCACGCGATCCTCATATTTCTATCTAGAAATCGAATGCTAGCGGTATTTCAATCCAGGTACGTTTTGTACTTTGTCCCCTGTGATGTCATTTGGTCAATCCAGGGTAAGGTTGTGATGGTTAGCGCTTGATTGTTTTGACTTGTGGGTTAATCTGTGAATCTTGGTAATTTAGGGGGTAATTTTAGTGATTTGGAGTGGTTTTGGTGTTTTTCTAGATCTGAAAATGCATGATAGGGATTTGAAAATCAGGGGTTTTGGGTTTTGGTGTTTGGATTGATGGAAAATAGAGTAGGAAAGTCTCATGGAGTGGAAATTCCTAAAAAATCGAGATCCTTGGATCTTAAGAGTCTCTATGAATATAAAAATCCTAAAGGGGATCAAAATAGTAATAACTTGAAGCGGAAGGGTGGTGGTGCAGGTGATGGTAATAACTTGAAGCGGAAGGGTGGTGGTGCAGGTGATGATGACAAGGGACATGAGAAGAAGAAGAGTAGAAAGGAGGTTTCTATTAGTAGTTTTAAGGATAAGAATGCTAACAGTAGCTACAGTAAGAGTTTAAGGGAAGTGTATAATAAGAGTTCGAGTCCAGGTTTGAAGGAATCAAAGTCTGGGTTGATCCAGAGATTGGCTGATAGTAATGGATTTAGTGGTGTTTCCTTACCTCTAGATGGTGGGGTTGTTAAAATCCCTAGGCGGAAACGGGGTTTTGTGGGTCGAAGGAAAGTGGATAATGGCAGTGAAGGGTCCAAGCTGACAAGAGGGTTAGGCAGGGAAGCAGGCAATGCCGATCATGCTGATAAGCTAGCTGGTGAAGATGAGGGCAAATGGGTAGAGAATGGTAGTCGAGAGTTGAAAGCAGTGGGGATTTCTGTTGGCGAAGTGGATGATGTCGATCAGGCTAGTAAGTTAACTGTTGAAGACAAAGTCAAGCAGGTTGAACCTTTGAAGGCTAAACAGAAGAAAGGTCCTGATGATTTGAAAGAAAATAGAAATGGTGAATTGAATGCAAGTAGAAATTTGGAGGAAGATGGGCATGATAGCCATTTTATTGCAACAAAAAGAGATTCATTGTCGAAAAAGCCTCACAATGGCCTTTCTGCTGATAACAATGGTGATTTATCTTTGAAAAAGTCACTGAGGAAGGGGAGTAAGAAAAAGGACATGGTGTCTGATAAGAAAGGAACCAAGGAGGATGACCCATCATTTGATACTTCTATGAAGATGAGTGGTGTTTTGCATGACGAGGAGGAGAATCTTGAAGAGAATGCAGCAATGATGCTATCGTCACGATTCAATCCAAGCTGCACGGGCTTTTCTTCAAACAGCAAAGCCTCAGCCTCGCCATCTAAAAATGATTTCCAAGAATTTGTTGCTCATGGGTCTAGCTATCTCTCTGGATCTGAATCATCATCTGTTGATACCGATGGTAGAGTATTGCGACCCAGGAAACATGAAAAAGAGAAGGGTAGCACCAGGAAACGTCGCCATTATTATGAAGTTTTCTCTGGAGATGTGGATGCTCATTGGGTGTTGAATCGGAGAATCAAAGTCTTTTGGCCTCTGGACCAGAGTTGGTATCATGGTCTTGTTGGTGACTATGACAAAGAGAGGAAGCTTCATCACATAAAATATAATGATCGGGATGAGGAATGGATTAATCTCCAAAATGAAAGATTTAAACTCTTGCTGCTCCCTAGTGAAGTTCCGGGTAAGACTCGAAGGAAAAGATCAGTTACAAGCAACAAGTGCTCTGATGGGTGGAAAGAAAAACTGACACCCAGAAAAGAAAAAAAAGACTTGATGACAGAGGATGATAGTTATGAAGGGGCATATATGGAGTCGGAGCCTATCATCTCATGGTTGGCTCGATCAACTAATAGAATCAAATCGTCTCCTCTTAATGCCATGAAGAAACAGAAAACATCTTATTTGTCTTCTACTATGACACCATTGTCTTCCCTAAACAGATATAAATGCAAGTTATCTATTAATTCTGCTTCATCAGACAGTGTAGCCACTGATGGAAGGAGTGCTTTGCCTGTGATGGAGAGCCCTGTTTATCCCAAAGATAGAAAGCTCCCTATTGTTTATTACAGGAAGCGGTTTCGCAAGACAGGCAATGTGTCGTGTCATGAATCCAAGGGCATTTGTGCTTCTGCCAGCTTACCAGAAACTGATAGTTCCCTTGTGCCTCTTACTGTTGCTTTTTGGGCTTTGCAAGAGCATTATACTTCTCATGGAAGATTAGATCGTGACCTGGATTCCAATAGGTTGGATTCTTTTGACCCTTTGTGGTCAACTGGTAATGCAGGGTTGTTGAGATTAAATATTTCCGCCACAAAATTAAGACGGTTTGGGTTCAAGTTAAGCTTGCAATTGCCTTCTGTCTCAAATCACTACTCATTTGGCTCAGAAAATGTGTGGTTGATCCATGCAGTGCTACTGCTTCAGTATGGTATGCTTATGACTACACGGCCAAGAATTCATTTGGAGATGCTTTTTGTTGATAATATGGTTGGATTGAGGTTTCTCCAGTTTGAAGGTTGCTTGATGCAGGCTGTAGCTTTTGTATTCCTGGTCTTAACCATATTTCATCAACCTAGAGAGCAGGGGAAATGTGCTGACTTCCAGTTGCCAATAATTTCAATCAGGTACAAATTCTCTTGCATTCGAGGTCTGAGAAAGCACTTCGCCTTTTCATTCTACAACTTCTCTGAAGTGGAGAATTCAAAGTGGAAGTACTTGGACCATAAGCTCAAAAGGCATTGCCTAGTTTATAGACAACTATCTCTGTCTGAATGCACTTATGATAACATTAAGGCATTGCAATGCGGAAAGAATCAACTTTTCAGTCCTTTGGTCTGCAGTGATGCTACCTTAAATCAGGTACTTTTACATTATATGGTTAAATATGCTTTTGAAAGTGACTTGTAGCTTTTAGTTTTGCTTCTAGTTTTTTCCCTGGAAAAGAAATTCCTTCTCATAATGTTCTTCTCTCCTTTCTTCCTCTATTTATCCATATCTCCATCTGCTGGTTTCCATTTCTTAACACATACATTGTTTGTCTTTTATTTGTTTTCTGTTACATTATTTCTTCATTCATGCTTTCATCATTGCAGTTATTGAATTGATGAAACCATAGCTGCAGCATGGCTACCCTTGTTTTGGACAGTTGTGCTGTCCTTTGCACCATATTTCTCTGAATGGCTACACAATATTTTTTAATGATTGTTATTAACTGCTGTGATATTGAATGTTAACCAGGTCATGCATAGGAGATCAAGGCAGAGTGTTAGCCTCATGGGGCTCACCAGAGAATCTACTTGTGTTAATGGGATCCAGTCTTCTTTTAAGTCCGACAAGATTTACAGATATTTACCTTCATTTGCACTTTCTTTTACTGCTGCTCCCACTTACTTTTTTGGTTTGCATTTAAAGATGCTTGTGGAACATAGTGTGATGCATATTAACTCACGGGATCACAATTCAATAGAACATCCAGAAAAACCCAATAGTTTAGTGGCTGATAGCTGCACTAGCATAGAGGATTGCTCCAAAGCATATTTAGATTGCACACCTTGTAATGATTTCAAGGCTTTGACAAGGGGCGCTGACTATGATGGATGCATATCTTGTGCTAAACCAGAGTCACAAACTGTTGATGTCCCCATTTGCAGTGCTGGGGATTGGAAAAAGACCTTGTCAAATCAAAGTGGTAATGTAAACGTTGAAATTTCTGGTAGCTACAGAGATCTTGGAGAATCAGGAAGTGATGCAATTGTCCCATTGCAGAATTTGGTATGCAACCATTCAGAACCAAAACCCTGTGACCTGCTGTCAAGGCTGCCAGTTAACAAAGATGAGACTGATGCTGGGTCACATGCTCTTTCAAATGGTATCACAGTTGATATTCCATCATTTAATCAGTTTGACCAGCATGTTAATAAGGAATTACAAGGTGTCCAGCAATCTTCTGATTTGTCTTGGAATATGAATGGTGGTGCTATTCCAAGTCCAAACTGTACTGCCCGTAGAAGTACCTGGCATCGAAATAGAAGTAGTTTTTCATCTTTTGGATGGTCTGATGAAAGGGCGGACTTTCTCCAAAACAATTTCGGTAATGGACCTAAGAAGCCACGCACACAGGTTTCTTATGCATTGCCTTTTGGAGGTTTTGATTACAGTCCGAGGAATAAAGGACATCAGCAGAAAGGGTTTCCACATAAAAGAATAAGGACAGCCACTGAGAAGAGGACTTCATACATTTCCAGAGGTTCTGAAAGAAACCTAGAGTTGTTGTCATGTGATGCAAATGTTTTGATTACAAATGGTGACAAAGGATGGAGAGAATGTGGGGTCCAGGTTGTACTAGAGCTTTTCGATCATAATGAGTGGAGGCTTGGTGTTAAGCTCTCAGGAACAACAAAGTATTCATGCAAGGCACATCAGTTTCTGCAAACAGGATCAACAAATCGGTTTACACATGCTATGACGTGGAAAGGAGGAAAAGATTGGACTCTGGAATTTCCTGATAGGAGTCAGTGGGCACTTTTTAAAGAGATCCATGAAGAATGCTATAATCGGAATATACGTGCTGCATCAGTTAAAAACATTCCGATTCCTGGGGTTCGCCTGATAGAGGAAAATGATGATAATGGAATAGAAGTACCATTTTTTCGGGGTTGCAAGTACTTTCAGCAGCTTCAATCAGATGTTGAGATGGCTTTGGATCCATCAAGGGTGCTATATGATATGGACAGTGATGATGAACAGTGGATGCTAAAAAAACAAAGTTCTACAGAAGTCAATGGCAGCTCATGGCAGATTCCAGAAGAAATGTTTGAGAAGGCAATGGACAAATTTGAGAAGGTCGCGTATTCTCAACAGCGGGACCAGTTTACATTCAATGAGATAGTTGAGTTTATGACTGGAATCGAGCCCACAGAAGCCATCAAAACCATCCATGAATATTGGCAGCAGAAGAGGCAGAGGAAGAGAATGCCTTTAATCCGTCATCTCCAGGTACCTTCTGATATTTGCTCTGCTTATTTTATGTTGTTATATTGTGCTTGAGCAATTTTTGGTCTCCTGCGCAGCATAAGGTTATTGAGATTTGCCATTTTTATTGGTAGAAATATTTGGTTTGATGAAATAATAATGATTTTGAGATTGTTAACAGTAAAGGGTTGCATTCTAATAAATTGAGTCATGAAAAAAAGTCATGCTTTTATGGTTTAAAAGGTAGGAAGCAAGACAACGTTGCTCTAAAAGGAGGCTTTGGAGCTATAGCTGGATGGTTTAATACTCATTGAAATAGATGACAAGTTTTTGATTAAATAATGCCAGCCAAGAATTTTCTGTAGAAGTCAAGGTTAATTGGGGTACTTCTAGTGGAGGTGAGATTTTATGAAATATAATAGGAGTCCTTTAAGAAGTTTAAACTGAGATTGTAATGGGCATGGTTTTTTCCTTTAGTGATTGTACAATTATTGCTTCAATTTCAATCTCCAATGTCTCCGGGCATGCTGACACGGGGACTTCTAACTGAAAAGGATACTTTGAAAAGATTAGTGCAAATAATGCATCATAGTTAAATAACATGTAAAATTGCACAATTATTGCTTCATGATTCTTTCCTTCAGTGATTGTACAGCTATCGCTTCAATTTTAATCTCCAACGTCTCTGGGCATGCTGACATGGGGACTTCTGAAAAGGATACTTTGAAAGATTAGTGCAAACAATGCATCATAGTTAAATAACATGTAAAACTGTACGACAATCGCTTCATGATTTTTTCCTTCAGTGATTGTACAACTATCGCTTCAATTTCAATCTCCAATGTCTCTGGGCATGCCAACTTCTTACTGAAAAGGATACTTTGATAAGATTGGTGCAAACAATGCATCATAGTTAAATAACATATGTAAAATTCTCCTCTAGAACATACAAGGACGTGTTTCTGTTTGTCCTGTTGCTGGTCATCACCCTGGTAAAAATGCTTGATGGTGGATGCGATGGTAAAAAAAATGATGTCTGTTAATTCCTAGAATTGCAATCACCCTTCTTTCAAACAGAAATTGGAAAGAAAAAAACACCCAGCTGATGCCATTCCATTAACATGGAGGTGTTGTCACTGGTTATGAATATTCTTTTGTTTTCCTATCCATAGTGAATATAATAAATCTCTGTGATATCCCTTCTGTGTTTTGCAGTCATTTAAGTGACATGCATAAACAGCGTAGAATTTCCTTAGATTTATGCACTGATATTTGGTCTGCAAAATCACTATGAGTAGCCATGGTTTCTGTCGAACCGAAATGAGGGTGCAGGGAAACATGCCATTGTTTTTACTGATGTAGCTTTTGTATGATTTTATGCTATTACAAGTTTTCTGTTGAATTATTCAATGATTATCAGCTGCTTGACCACGATTCACATCTATATTAATGGAATAAAAGATCAATCATTATGCTTTAATTTGACCAGGCATTTCTCCAATCTTTTGGCCCAACATGTAACTTCATCAAGCTTGGTTCATCTTTATATTATGTTTGTCTGTATGTCATTTATACGCTGATTTGTTGTTAACATAGTTATTGGTCTAACTTGATGTGCAATTATGGGCTATATGCAGCCGCCACTTTGGGATAGGTATCAACAGCAACTGAGGGAGTGGGAGCAAGCAATGACAAGAAGTTACACATGCATCCCTAATGGATGCCATGAGAAGTTTGCACCTGCTGACAAGCCACCCATGTGTGCGTTCTGTTTGAAACCAAGGGGTTTGGAAGTGCCTAACAAGGGATCAAAACAAAGGTCACACAAAAAATTTTCAGTTACTGGACAAAGCAATGGCTTAGCAGGAAATCATGATGGTTTGCATCCTTATGGTAATGTTTTTTACCCTTTCAGATTATGACCAAGCTTTTCTTTTCTTCTTTCTTTTCCTGTGCTCCGACCCCTTTTCCCGCCTTGATATACTTCTCAACTTTCAACTTAATCATATCATGTTTGTTTTCCTAGGAAGAAGAACAAATGGCTTTGCTTCCAGGGATGAAAAGACAATATATTCAGTACATAACAACCAGGCTTTTGATGATTCCTCGTTGCCTCAGATATCACCCAGGTTGTTTTCACCACGAGAAGCTTTTGGCCATGGATATGTCTCCCTGACTGGTGATGGTTATGATAGGAATAGTTGCCAAAAACTTTGCAGGACCAAGTCAAAGAAACTTGGTACCTTTGTGTCTCCCTATGATGTTCAGATGGCTAGTTCATACAATCACAGAATGCTGGACAAGAGAAATGGATCTCGTCACTGGAATTTGGGTTTTTCTGACTGGCCTAGCCAGAGACATCACCAGACATATGGATACGCGAGGCATGGTCGTGAACAGTGGAATGATTCAGATCGTGATGAATTCAGGTTCTGTGATGCTTCTGGTGTGGCTAAGCATGCACTTAACACGGCTAAGCTCAAGAGAGATAGGGCACAGAGATTGCTTTACAGGGCAGATCTTGCAATTCACAAGGCTGTGGTTGCTCTAATGAATGCTGAGGCAATCAAAGCTTCTTCTGAGGACATAAATGTTGATGGGTAGAATGAGAAAGACTACATATGAGATGGTAGGGATTTGCCAGGCCCTTTAGCTTGCATGTCTGCACCCAAAGAGTCCAAGACTTTACATTGTTTTTCGCTGGAACAGTGCGGTGTTTCTATCATCAGTGGCAGTGGCCTTTTGTCACTAGCCTTTCCAGCAGGTTTCTAACAGGTGTTGTGGCATTTAGAGGGGAGAAGAAGTTTTTTATTTTTTGCCTCCGCCTCATTAATCTGCCACCAATCTGGCAGTTTTGGTTAGGACTCACCAGGTCTTATACCCACTTTTTTTTTTTTTTTTTGTTCTGGTAAGTGGTTCAACTGCACGGATCCTGCTGGTGAAGGGGTTTGTGGAGTCCTGGCTGGCTGCATATCTTTGTACAGATTTTTGTTTCCTTTTCCATTTTGTTTTCTCCCTTAACCATGATATGGAAGTAGCGGTTGGCCGAAATAATATGACTCCCCGGGATTTGACTTTCCCACCTGATTCAATACTGGAGCATTCACTAGATAGATGTGTGCCAAAAGAATGCGAAAATATACGAGGAAAAATTATGTAAATAATTTCTTATATTCTTCCATGGAGATTCGTTAGAATGTGTTTCTGGATCCTTGTTTCTTATCTTTGTCAATATTTTGTTAGATGTTAGAGAGAGTTGGAAAGTTTGTGGCCTTTGCCTCTCTGATATCTTTTCATATTCTTGTTAATATATTTCTACAGGTTTCGAAACTTTAAAGAGAAAAAGAATTTTAGGGTTTTGAAATTTTGAATAGAAAAGATATTAATGCCCTTGATGATTTAAGTTTAGGTATAAATAAATTAAAGGTATAGTAGTAACTTGTATAATAGAAAAAGAAATTAAGCGAAATAATCTGAAAATTGAGAGAGGAGAAACAGAAGAGAGAAGAAAGGAGAAGAAGAGAAGAGGAAAGGAGAAGGAAGGAGGATAAATAAATATTAAGGTAATGTGTATGTGTTATTATGTAAAAGTATTATTTAATAGTTAAGCTAATTGCTTGTATTGGTGATTAGGGTTTGTAGATTTTATTTGAATTTGATGGATGAATGAATTAGGATGTTAAGAGTTTAAAGGTTTGAATAATGATTAATAGGTTTGATTGTAGATGATTTTGAAGTTTTTAATGTGTTTGATTTAAGAAAATATTGAGAAAATGGTGAAAAATTCTTACTGGAATTCTGGGCTGGAGGTCGAAGATGATAAAAATTCATTTTGGTCTTTTTGGTGAAAATTACAGTTTAGTTCCTGAACTTTGAAAAAATTGCAGTTTGGTCCATGTGGTGAAAATTTAGATTCTAGACATAATTGAGGATGAATTATGGACAAGATTTCAGTATAGCTATGAACTTATGAAGTGTTCAATTTAGTCATTTAATTGGATAAAATTACAATTTGACCTTAAAAATATAAGAAAATTACGGAATGGTCCCTAGATGAATTATTAGTATTTCAAATTGGTTTGATGGATAATGAAAGCTTATTTGATGAACTATTATCAATTTTATAAATTGTGTATTTTGAACTAGACTTCGGAAGAAACTATTGTTTTAAGGTTTTGCGAAAAATAGATAGTTTGATTCAAAACACATAGGATTATGAATTAAACTTTTAGATATATTTATTAAAGAGATTTTAATTATTTTGAGTCATTTTTGAGTATTTCTTTTATATATTCAAATAATCCTGATATTGTCCATGGTACGTCAGTAGGATTCCGTCAGTATTCGACTTTTTGAATTCTGATCTTTTGAGTCAGGTGAGTGGATAATATTTAATAAACATGAGAAATATTATAAATATTTGATTTGCTAGTATTTGAATTATGCTTCTTGATAATATATATGTTAATTACTATTCTTGTTACGATAAAACATAATCAATTGTTGAATATACGTTCTTAATAGTAGTCAATATCTGCTTGTGAATTAATAGCTCCTCATTTGATTGATGCCATGAGTTGAGCCTAAAAATATGAATATGTCTTTTTGATTATGACACACACACACACACACACACCTATGGTATGCCAGTCAAAATACCCACCCTAATATGGAAATGTTAGTCTTTATGCACATAGTATCTGAAACCCTAGTTGGTCGAGAGAGTCATCAACCTGTGCGGACTGATCATCTCACAGTACAGAGCCTCATGCTCATTGCATTATGATTTTCTGACGAGCTTTACATGTACATTTTTGTTATGACCTATTTGAGAAACTTTCTTGAAAGAACTTCGAACCAATTCAATAATATATTTCTCATTGTTATGTTATCTCGTATGTGTATATTGATTCTTATCTACTCACTGAGTTGTTGAACTCACCCCCTCATTATTTATTATTTTCAGGCTCGTAGCTCGTTAGCAAATTATTATTGTTGAAATTTCAAAATTTATTATTTTGGTTGTAATCGGCACTTTTATTTTTATGTCTAATTAGCGCTCTATTATTATAACAAGATTATTCAACTTTTATATTAAGACATTTGGATTATATTATAAAGTCTATTTTGTTATTTACGCTGCGTTGGACTCTGAATATGAATGATAAGCTTGTAAGTTTGGGTTCGCATAGGTGTGAAACCCTGGAGGGGGACATGTCTATGTGCCGATTACGGATCCGAGAATCGGGTCGTGATAATTTCTTCAGCTTTGCGATCTCTCTCTAATCACATGCTTCTAATTAGCGCTCCATTATTATAATAAGATATTCAACTTTTGTATTAAGACATTTGGATTATATTATAAAGTCTATTTTGTTATTTACACTGCGTTGGACTCTGAATATGAATGATAAGCTTGTAAGTTTGGGTTCGCATTGGTGTGAAACCCTAGAGGGAGACATGCTTATGTGCCGATTACGGATCCGGGAATCGGGTCGTGACAATTTCTTCAGCTTTGCGATCTCTCTAATCACACGCTTCTTTTTCACCTCTAGCATAGAAAGAAGCCAAATTAAAGACTTTCCCCAATCTTATATTATTGATTTTTTTTAAGTTTTAGATTATTATTTCTCTGATATTTTTAAATTTTTTGATGAGATGATATTACAAGTAAACTTTAGAGAATAAAAAATATTATTTTAATATATTTTCAAACAAAAATTATTTAAAAAACAATATTTACCGCTCTGGCTAACATATGTTCAAAGTTCTGTCTTCAAATCCCCGAAATAAAAATTATTGTGTGCAAAGTTATGTGCTCAGGCGTGCGTGTAAATTTTTTTTTTGAATTATAAAGTAATAAAAAAAACGATTGTTTATTTTCCGGATCGGGCTAATTCCCATCCATGATGGGCCAGGAAGCCCAAAACATGGTTTTTAAATTTAAATCAGCGAAAAAAAAGAGGCGAGCACAGCGTCTCTCTCGGCTATTTTCCCTCCATGAATCTCGCTCGAACAAGACATTGTTTTCCACCAACAGTCTCCTATGTATTCCTATCCCCATTTTCAATTTCCAGGGTTTCTCTTCCTCAACTTCGATCTCCAGACCCTCAAATTCTTACAACGCTGCGGTTTCAATCAATCAATCCTTCCTGTTGCCTCGTCATCCGGTGCATTTTACCGCCGAAAAAATGACTAAGAAAGACAAAGAAGAGGAGAGAATTGAGAAGATAATTCGCGGTCTTCTAAAACTCCCTGAAAATCGTCGTTGCATTAATTGCAATAGCTTGGTAATTTTCCCCTCTCTTTGTTTCTATTTTTGTTTTTCTTTACAATCTCATTTAATTAATTTTTTTTTGTAGGGACCACAATATGTTTGCACAACGTTCTTCACATTTCTTTGCACAAGCTGTAGTGGAATTCAGTGAGTGTTATATTTTTCTTATTATTTTGATTTTGATTTTTTTTTTATTGGTGGGTGAAGTTTATTTATTTTTGTCGATTTTTCTGTTATTCAAGCATGAAAGATGAATTTAATTTTTGATGAATTTTATAGTCGGGAATTTACGCATAGAGTTAAATCGGTTTCGATGGCGAAATTTAACGCGGAAGAAGTTAGTGCTCTCCAAGCAGGAGGGAATGAGGTTGGGCATGGAATTGAATATTACTTCATAGCTAACAATGTCGGTATTTTCATTGGATTTTTTTTATTTTCTTTGTCTAAATTTTTTATTTTTATTTCTTAATAGAGAGCAAGACAGATTTATTTAAAGGATTGGGATCCGCAGCGTAATCAGCTTCCTGATGGCAGGTGGTTGTATATGTCGATGTGCAATATATTATTTTTTAAGAGAAATGTTAATCATGATTGCGACTTACAAGTGAGATGATTGTGCGATTTGCGTTGTGCATGGGAATCACAAGATTGCACATTGCTTGGATTTTTTTTTTATTGTGGGGATTTTGAGTAATGTGTTCTGATATATACATATACATATACATATATATATATATATATATTTTTTTTTTCCCCTCTAGTAATCTACAAAAGCTTCGAGATTTTATCAAGCATGTTTACGTGGACAGAAGATACACTGGAGAGAAAAGTGATGAGAAACTCTCAAGGCTGAGACTGGTAAATCCCTCCAAAGATAGATATGGTTACATATACATAATATCTATGCTACGTTAATTTTTGGGCAACATTTATCAGGACGTAATATTGAAAATAGTGAATTCAACGATTTGGACCACACGAATTGGAATCTTAGGAATAATGGGAAATCTGTTGAGTGTGCTCCAATTAAGGCTACCAAAATTTGTTAAAGGTTCTTGTGGTTGTTATGCAGACTGACAAGGAGGAGTCTAGTGAGAACAGGGGGCTTGTTTTATATTCTGGTGGATCTAAAACTCTGAACTATGAAGATAGACATGGACGGAGTGAAAGATGTGGTTTTAGTGGAAGAACTGATGACAAGACTTTCAGATATTATTATGATGAAAGAAGAAGTCCTCGTTATTCCCAAGAAAATACAAGATATGGAGGTTTTAGGAAAAGTCCTGCTCGCTTTGAGGTTGTTGATGACAGGTTTCGAGATGACAAAATTCAAAGTGTCAGGCAGACTGATGTCCACTCTTTTTCAGCGAGAGAATCCAGGTTTGGGAACACGCCATCTGATAGTCAAAAGAATAATGCCCCTGTGGTACGCTGTCTTGAAGATATTCTTGGGGAGAATCTTCCGCCTCTACAGGTTGTTGAGCATTCTAAAGCACCTAACAGGAAGGATGCATCTATTCACAGTCAGGTGTGGTAATCTCTAAATTGATGCGGTAACAATAGAATGGCTGAGTACACTTACTTTACGTAATAAAATCTGTATCAAACCATCCCAGTCAATTCTTGTGAGGACTGAGGTAACGTGGCATAGAACATGCAAGCTTCACTGGCAGAACTTGTTGAGATGAAATACAGCACTACAATTGTTGCTAGACTCTCATAACTTTACTTTCGTGGATTCTCTCACATTCTGAATTGAAGGTTTATTTCCAATGACAATGAATGCCGGTGGAATGATCTGAAATTCCATTCATCAGCTCTAGATACAATTTTGAATAAAAATTCGTGTGTAATTGTGATGATTTACAAACTTTCATTTTGTAATTTTCTGCCAATCACAATTTGATATTTACTGCGAGTTCTTTTTGTAGATTAGTTACTTGTCGTATGAAATTCTGTGTTCCTTAACTGCAGACGCCTACTTCCTGCCCCATGGTTTCTGCTGCTGGGAATTCTGTGCGGCAGAAAAGTCATAATTCAGAAAGCTCAGCAGATTTGAATGCAGATTCCAAGTCCTCCAATGCCACGGCAGCACCAGTGGCACTGGAGAATCTTCCAGCCAGTGAAGAAGGCATCTGCTCACATGAATCATCAGGAAAGGAGAACATACCTCTGGCCCCAAAACCAAATATTTTGGAATTTTTACTGATGGAGTTGTCAGTTCCCTCAGCTATTCCTTTTGATAATACATCTGAAATACCAACTAATGATAACCCTTCATCAGCCCCATCTGAAGAAAATATACTCATGAGTAGTGGTGCTTCAGCAGCTGGGAATTCAGGGAAGATGTTTGCATTACCAAGCAATGATGTTGACTCTGCAACTGTATCTGGAGACAACATGCCTACTGGCAGTGTTTCGCTACCTGTGAAGCAGATGCTATCACTGCCCAGTAGCGCTGGTGCTTCTACAGCTGTGTCTACAGGCACCATGACTGTGGGAAGTGTTTCAGTAGCTGCACCTGTGGTGCAGACGTCAACTGCAGCTGGGATCAGCCTGCCTGTAGGTGACCCTGTACCAGCCATGCCAGTGGAGGAGACATTGACACTGATTGATGCTTTTGACGCATCCATAGCTCCTTCAAATACTTCTATGGAAGCGCAACCTTCTAATGCAATTCCTCCACAAGCTGCACTTGGTAAAAATGGTGGCTCAACTTTCAAGGTTCTTGATGGGAAACAGATATCCACCATGCAAAAACAGTCTTCTGAACTGCCTGCCAACAGTAGCGCTACTGGACAACAGACTACTAACACACCAGCTGGACGGGTAAATTATCAGGTTAGTTTTTGGACTAGTTTGAGCTTCAGGAGTTTAAGGAATATCTAGAACCATGCCAGAGTCGTAGATTTTTAATAATTCTATCCACAAGATATAATATTATGTTATGGAGTATCACAGAAGAACTTTGTTTCTCAAATATTTTTTTTTTGGATTTGAGGAAACTCCACCCCTCTTTAGTCACTCTTTGTGAGGTTGGGTTAGCGAGTAAAATCTTGATTGTCCCATGCTCTTCTTATAAGATGAGTATATCCTAACTCAAACTCGAGACCTGCAATACATATCTCCAATTTTCTGTCACCACGTCACGCCTCACGCCCCTTTCAGACTCCGTGTCTTAAATATGTGAATTGTAGTATCACTTTTGTCCCTGCAGGCCACCCCTGATGATCATTTTCCAGATCCACTGTGTAATAAAATAACAACCCCAAAATTTGGCTCAGATAGTGATAATTAATATGAGTGGAATCCCTATGGTTACCATATTTTCTTTTCTTTTCTTGTCATTTTATTATAATCTTAAAAAAAATCCTTTGTTGTCTCACATGCATCCATGCCTGTGTGGTAATGCTGATATCAGGTAAATTTATTTATAACTTTTCTGCTTGCTCTTCAAATTTTCAGCTCTGGACTACATCGACTGTTCCTAATGCTCAGGGACCTCCAGATTTCCTCGGGAAATACCCTTCTCAAGATGTCTCGACACCAGCCCAAGAATTCGATTCTGAAGGCAAACCCAAGCCTCTTGCATCAGAAACAAAACGTAGTGGAAGAACGGAACTTCCAGTGGTGATTGCCTTACCTAACATGGTTTCTGCTGTTTCTCATATTGTTCTAATGGTATACATTCAATTTTCTGCAGGACCTTTTTACTACAACCTTACCCACTCCCGGCCCAATTCCAGGCTGGCAAATTTCTCCACCTTATGGCATTGGATTTAACATGCAATATTATCCTAATGCAACGGTATGTTATTAACCAAATGATAATGGGAAGGAATTTGATTTTTCACTGGTGAAACATATAGATGCCGATGCATGTTTATTGGGTTCTTTTACAGCCTGTGCCAGCATATCCTAATCCAACAAAATCAACGAACCCGTTCGATCTTAATACAGAATCCACTTCGGTACAAGCCCCATCTGTATGTACAACACTCGAACTGATATTATCATGCATAAAACCTTTCTTATCCTGCCTATTTTCTTTTCTGGTATGCTGATATTGAGCTCTTGACACATCTTTATAAGATCAAACTTTGGTCATGTTGTTCTGTACGACTTCCTCAATCTCCATGACTTGGACATATCATGTGTCTTTGTACACCTTTTTTATCTGTTTCTATCTTGCACCATGGCCGTGTAATGGTGTCCTTGAGTTTTTCTTAGATTGGTATTAAAACAGGTTTTCAGATTAAAAAAAAAAAGGTTCAAGAAGCCAACAAAAACTCAAATAAATTCCACAAGATGCGATATCCTAACATGACTTGTTTGATCATGCTGAATTCATCAATACTTAACATACACAAGAAGCAATTTGCATAGAAAAACCTTAATAGCCATGCCAGTGACTTGGATGTGTTTTATCATAAACATATCAAGGTCTAATGCAAGATTAGAAAGCATATCTACTGCAAGCAATATTTTTGTTCTTGTTCAGAGCTGTTGCAAAGGCTCTGTTGTTTCTCTTGAATATATTTTTTTAATCTAGGCCTGTTTTGTAAATTTCTAAATATAAATACACTGTTTTTGATGTAGTTTCCTTCCATGGGAAATTTACACAGTGGACTCCCAATGGTAAAACATAACTCCGCATTGCTTCCACTGTCCCCACCCTTTGCATCAGCCATGCCTTACGGTAAATTCACTTCTGCCTATCTTCAATATCTACTGATAAATGATCCCTATCTGGTCCTCATATTCAGTTATCTATCTTAGGTGGATACACGGGACAACAAGCACACATGAATTTGCCTCTTTCCAGGTAACATTCTATATCCTCAGTGTCATACTTTTCACCATTTAACATTCTATATCCTCAGTGTCATACTTTTCACCATTTGGTCATACTTGTTATTCTATTCACTAGATCTCACCATGTCGCTTGATTTCATTTGCCTATTGAGTCTTGAGGATCTGACTTCCCATTTGGCTGGTGGGATAGGAGGGAGAGAGTCAAAAGTCAGTGAGAAATAGGATTCACAAACTGTTTCAAAGTTGCATGGTCTGTATAAAATGCAGTGGTGGTCTTCTAAGGATTATCCTACAGTGCGCTCTCTTCGTTGAAAATACGGGATGCGCATGACAATCATATGCATTTTCCACACCATGGACATCCAAAATCTTATTATGCTGATGTGTAGACAACAATCATAATGCTTTGTCTGCTGTCACCATACTTGCATGACTAGGTTCACTACGGCACATGATGACAAATCCTCTCACATGGAATAGACATTACTTCATTGAATTTCCTTTCAGACCACAGGGACCGGGCGACTTTGGCAGTGAGGGAGTTCCTTTTGGGTCATTGGATATGGCTCAAAAACCAACCAACGAATACTTGCTCCCAACCTCCTCAAGTTCTCTTCCTCCTAGGGGAGGCAATCCATTTGGATAGATCAGGACAAAAATCTGCCCGAATCATGGTACTTATCCCCGTAGTCATCATACCTATTATTTTGTTTCTTTTTTGCTCATCTGGTGAATTCTGCCATCCCTCGTAGTTTGATGTGCTCCACTGGAGCGAGCTCCTCTCAGATGCTTCGTTAATTATGAAATACAATGAAGATAAAACATGAATTCGTATTCTAATAAGAGAATGTCGTTTCAGTGATCTATAAACACATGGAGTTAGAAGCCTCTTTCAGCTTGTGCTCTGTCCTCCGATTCTGTCGAAGACAAATGACGAGCAGCCACCGATCACATTTTAGCTATAATGGCAAGGATCTAATAAGAATGTTTCAGCGAATCATTTGGCTATGTTCTAAAAAATATCTGACACAGAACATCCTGTATTATTTGAAGTAAGAAAATATAAATTACAATACAAGAGAGTAAAATATTCTGTGGGATTACTGATATCGTGTTTCTTAATTCGCAACCGAAAATGTACTGCCATAGAGATATTTGAAACAAATAACGGGAAAGATCCAACACTTTAATTAACAGCAACGAAGCCTTGATCCAAAACTAGCTGGGGATCCAATACTCCAATTTTTTTTTGTGGCAATCCCACAGAAAGCCAATTGCTACACTCGAGCCTGTGAGTGATACCGTAGCTCATATAAGCATCACGTAGGAATCATCCTTCCTTGATATATGCCTTTCCGTTTAATGTTATGGAAACGGATTGTGCCCGGGTATAACTGGGAACAGCTGTGCGCTGTCTAATGCCCAAAATCTTTTTTGTGAAGATTCTTCTGATTGAGATCTTTGGTACATCTGCTACAATGTGGAGCTGTAGGGTGTGCAGCGTCTCCGATTAACACCACGTTGTCCCAAAAGATTTTTTGTAGGGGATCACATTTACATATGTTTTTTTGTGAAAGGCTTCTTTGTATCTCTCACAAATTCTGGAGCCCAAACTCTCTGCTTCTTTGTTCATATTTTCCATAATGTCACAGCTTGCTTTTGTGGTAACTGATTTTCCCTGCTAGGTAATAGAGGGGAAAAAGTTGAAATCGCAAGTTGTTTATAACAACCCTGGTTTTCATATTAGTGTTTCTCACACAAAGTCACTCTCATTATCAAGCATACTTCCTCTATTTGGTGCATATTGTTTATCATGCTAGTGCCTCCTTTCAGGGTCACTGAGTTTGTGTGTATAAATTTCAAGTAATTAAGCCCATTTGCTCCTTTAGAACATGTCCATCTTCAATGAACTGGAAGTCTTATTGAGTAGTAAATGAAATTCACAGAAATTGATGGGTAGAAAATGAGATTTGTGTCCGGCTCGGGTTGATGGGCATTACCAATTCCAATCAAGCATTTTGCAAATTATCTCATAAAACGTGCTGTGAGCTTCAGTACTTAGATAGTTAGATGGAAGTGTAGCAGTCCCCGAGAGCTGCTGACTTTGGCAATGGGAAAGTTCCTTCTGAATCATTGAATATGACTCGACAGGCAACCAGTGGCTAGTAGCTCCCCAGCTCAAGTTCTCTTCCTTTTAAGGGAGGAGCGTTTTGATAGATAAAACTTTAATGTTCAAAGTTCAGTTATAGAGGGAGGGTGTTTCACAGTATTTCAAAGCATTTTTTTCAAAAAATTAATTTTTATTTTAAATTAAATATTTTTAGGATTTTTATATTATTTTCATATATTGATGTCAAAAATAATTTTAAAAATAAAATAAAAATCATTTGATGTATTTTTGAATGAAAAATATTTTAAAAAACAACCTTAACCACTCTCAGACACAAACAAGATCATAGTCTCAAATTTTCTTTTACACAAAAATCTAACTTCCTTGAGGTCAAAGATCAAATCGGAACAAGCTGGCTGAATTAGATCTTGTCTTTTAGAGCTCTGGCCAATAAGATCATAAACGACTAAAAAAAGAGCATAGAACTGACATTTCTGGACTAAGATATTGCCATTATCATGGTTGTTAGCACTAGTCATCCTTAATGATCTATCATCTTTTTTCCTGCTCACTTGTTGAACGCTGTCATTTCTTGCAGGTAGATGTTATTGTGAATATACTCCACCGGAACATGCTTCTTTCAAGAAATAAAGCAAAGAAAAAACATGAAACTGTCATGGTTTCTGTATTCTAATCAGAGGATGTACTGCCAGTGATCTATAACACAAGGAGTTAAAAGCTTGATTCAGCCTGATTCTAATATAACTGTCATTGTCTCCAAGAGACATGATATGATGACAGAGAGCTTGTGAGCTGCACATTAGGTTTTGAATTCGAGTCCAGACATGCACTTTTGGTAAGAATCTAAGACAGCCAGGGTTTTACTCGTTCACCTGAGCTCGCAAAGTATGCTTTCTGAGAAGTAGAGTTTCCTCACATCCTATATATATATCAACTTGTATTCTAATCAGTTTGAAGACAAGCGTGGAGCAGTCATCAGTCACATTTTGACTACAGTGGCAGGGATCTAACAGGTTGAACAAGAATGTCTCGGCAAATCATATGTCTATGTTTGAACAAGTATATGATAATTCGTATCTTGATTTGCAACTAATAAATGACATAGTGATAACGGAAAGGGAAAACGAGAAGATTTAGTACTGTTATCAACAACAATATCAACAAACCTTAATCCCAAACTAGTCCAAGATCCAATACCCCAAATACAACCTTAAATATTAACAGAACTCACTCTGGAATCTTGAGATTGCCATGGAATTCCATGACACTGTAATGTTGAACATGGCTGGTCTTTATGCCAGCTTCTTAGTTTAAGAAGCAGATGCACAACAATTCCACACAAAAAGCCTAGTGCCGCACTTGAACCTGTGATTGAAACCGCAGTGCATATAAGCATCACAAATGAATCCTCCTTTGTGTTCATGTCTCTTGAAGCCATAGCCAACTCAATTCCAGCAAACAATAGCAGCACACCTAAGACTCCAACAGGAAATTGGTTTAAAACCATCACCAAAGAGCTTCCTAAAACCAAACCCAAAACCAATTTGGCTACACCAAGTAGTGCCACACAACCTCCACTCCTACCTCCAAACTTGTACTGCCCAGCCAGTCCACCAGCACCATGGCAACATGGCATCGCACCAAACCAACATCCCACTAAATTCATCAGACCAACAGACACCGAAACCGAGGAGGCTGAAAAATCCTTTCCTGGAAACAGATCGGATGACAACTTGCATACAGCAATAACAGAATTCAGTACTGATAAAGGAAGCTGAGGGATTGTTCCCTTAATAAACCCTTCCTTCCAAGCATGCTTAGAAAATCTCACAACTTCAATCGAAGATGGCCCAAATTTAAAATCATGCACAACTCCAGGCCTTTTTATAAATGCCAAAACCACGCCCAACAAGAACACCATAAAAGCAGAAGGAAGTGAGGCTGTAATCCGCCTCAGTCCCCTCCTCCCAGGCCTTTCTCTGCCACCCAAATTAATGTCATCGTCCTCTCTTTCACTCCCCTCCTCACCAGAACCATTGACAACAATAATAAAACAAGCACAAACAATAGCCAAAACCAGACCATCTAATCCCAACCAATGCCTATCACCACCAGACTTCGATTTAGAAAAATCTTGTACTTTCCTAATATACTTCACTGCAGACATAGCAAATGATAACCCTTGTGACAGCTGAATTCCCCTAACAACAGATAAAGGAATCAACTTATAAACCAGCTGCATCAAACCTGTGACACCCAAAAGTAGCAAAATCCCACCAGTACATATTCCTGCTGCCATAATTTCAGGCACACCAAATTCCGCACTGTTTGATATAGCCACAGCTGCTATTGATTTCATGGGCTGGACTGGCATTGGCACACCATAGATTGCCCCAGTAACAATGTTGTATATGCCAGTGAAGATTAATGTTGTCCCTAAATTAAGGTCAACGGATAAAGTTAAGGCTAGTACTATTGGTATGTAGGTACCTAAATCCCCCATGGCACCATTAAGTTCTGCCCATTTGGACCTAAAGACCAGGTTGTCTCTCAATCTGCCGACTATATTTGACGGAAAGCTTGATCTGGGTGTTCGGGTTGGTGTATCACGGAGAGGTATTTGGTGACCAGGGGACTCCATTTTGGTTTCTTGTGTATTTGCAAGATCTGTGATTCAACTAGTAGTGTGGCTTTTCAATTTTATATGGGAGCTATAAACAATCGCTCTATTTGTGTGACCATTATGAATCTAGAGAGATTGGGCCATTGATAAATGAGAAATATCTTCCAGTGAAGAAGGTTTTTGTCTTGTAATTATGATAAAAAGGAGGGGTACCTCTAATTATTGGTGATGTCACGTTTGTGAGATTGATTGATTTTAATTTTTTAAATATTTTTTATATATAAATATTTTTTATATATTATTTTAATATTATTACATAAAAATAATTTAAAAATACTAAATTTTTTAATATAAAATAAAAATAAAAATAAAAAATAATATTTTTTTTAAAATATATATTAGCTTAATTTGTTTTCCATGAATTAATATTTTAGAAGTGTTTTTGAATAGTTTTAAAATTAAAAATATATATAGAAAATAATTTAACTAAAACAATATCATTGAAAAGAAAATTGCAAGATATTATTAAACAATATAATGTTTGATTTTTAAAATAAAATACTCTATTAAATATTATTATAATAATAAGTATAAAATAAATAAATAAATAAATAAATCTAATTAAAGGGATATAAATATAAAATAAATATATTTTGGTTTTGTTATTTATTTTGGTTGTTTTTATTTATTTTTTTGTTAAAGTTTTCAAGTTTTTATTTTATTTTCAAGATAATTTTATGATTTTTATTGTTTGTACAATAATAATAATAATAATAATAATAATATTTATGATGATAATAGCAACAATAACTTATAAAATAATATTAAAAATACAAGGAATAACAAATCTTATTATAATCTAAACAATTATAATAATTATATTCATAATAATAATTATACTATTTTTACTTTTACTTTTATCTTTTAATTATTTTTATTCGTTGTGCATATCAAATAATTTTTTTTATATTAATAATATTTATGCCAATAAAATTCTGCTCATGTTGTTTATTTTCAAAAAAATATTTGTCGTCAGGATTGTCAGCCCATCCTGAGTAACATAAACTGAATTCAAACAAATACAGATTAAGGAGGCAGTGCCAGGTCGAAAACTTAAAGAACTTCTCGATCTTGCAAATTAAAGAATTTCCTTACGAATTCGTTCTGGTTGATTATGAATTCACTTCTTTTTTTCGATTATATTCAGAGCATGAAACCCCTTTATCACCTCTTTTGGATCTACTCATGACTAAGCTCTATTGGGTGATGCTTTCTCGATATTACTTTCTGACTGAAATCTGTGCAGTTTTGTGGAATTTCTTGGTTTGAATTTACAATCAGCATATAGGTTGATGTGGAATGGAGTGGAGTTAGCTAGGGTTGCAGGCAGAGATGTCGATGTAGCTATGACCCCTTCTGTAAACCTAAAGTCGCGTGAAGAAGGGTTGGATAGCATGATTTTTAGGGATCTCCCGAAGCAGGGTATGCCCTGAATTCCAGGTGTTTGGTGCTCAAGGAGGGAAGGCACCTGCATAAAGTTAGGTCTTTATATGCTCTGTTCTTCATGAATAATGCCAACAAGACTGGAATTAGGGGTGTAAGCACAGAGAGTTACTTGTTTGTTTCTCGTATTTCTAACCATGTAATGGAACAGGAGATCGAAACACCCGATGAGTGAAAAAAACGATAAGGGCTTCACCAGTGTTATCTTCCGTCCACATTTCAAGCTCAGTCTTGTCATCTCCTACTTTCACCAGCCACCATGGTGAGAACCCACACAAACTCTTTGTTCAATGGCAGTCGAGATGATGTGTACTGCAGAAGTTAGTGGTTGTTGGCCCTGTGTCGTTTAATACTGATGGAAATACGGGCAACAGGAACTGATAGTTCGGTTCTCCTTTTTTTTCAACCTTGCTTTTACCTTAAACCAGTGAATATCACTTTCCTTGGTATGGAGAAAGATGTTCTATTCTTATCGAGGGTAAGTGTTAATTGAAGAGGGGCAAGTTTCCTTCATGGATTGTGCCACGAAGTTATAATTCTCATGGTCAAGATTTAGATAGCGAGGGGACGGTAGAGATTCAGTGGGCTTTATCTGACACTAGAGAAACCGCTGATGTACTGATGATAGAAAATTTTAAAGTTTGGCAAGTACTATTTTCAGAGGAGACATGGGATCAGAGTTGCTATCTGAGGTAGGCCTGCCCTTTATGGACAATCAACCTGGCCCATTTCTTCACTCTCTCACTATTTCACCATCTGCTGTTACTTTTTAGAACACATTTGATTGTGTGATGTATTGCTTTTACACTAGATTGTCATTTCCAAGAAATTGAGTGATCATGCAATTCTATTGCTTTACTTGGATTGTGTTGTTGCTGATCTCAATTGATCTGCAGACTTGTACAAGAAAGAAACAATTCATGGGGTGTTTGCTTGGCTTGATCGGGTGTTAAATATGCCGTCTGAAGTTTTAGAATCTTTTCTAAATATGTTGGAATCTGCAAGTGTCTGCCAACTTCTCGATAGTTGTTATTATTGCCTAAAAATATTGCCATGGGAGAAGCGGATAACAAGAGTCTTGACTCTCAACAATTCGAGCAATTTCAACAAATCGGCATTTGCTCGCAGCATTTTAATGAAGACTGCATCTTCTCAGAAGAATCAAAGATTATGAAAACTTCTGAAATACTAGATGGATTGATGGGATATGGTACGGGTCCTTGCTTGTCTGCCTAGCAAGGTTCAATAGCTTTTTCACCATTATATCTAATACGATGTGCTCTGTCATCAGCTGCCTGCATTATCGGAGAAGGTGCTGCATTAGAGCACCTTGCTGAAATGAAGTAGTTGATTGCCGTCATGAAGTGACGGTGACTTTTTCCATCTAAAATCAATTTATCTATTTGATCATGTTGCTCAAGCTGATAATTTGCACAATATGTTTTGGTGATTTTGAACATGAATATGTACTGATGTGTTTTATTTTGTGGGCAGAACAGTAACAAAGTTGATCAGAAGCATAGAAATGACATGCAACGCCATGAAGCCAAACATGTATCCATGCTGGTTTTTCTTCGATTATGCATTCATGAGTTCTTGCTGTAAATCTCCAATGTAATTACCCATTTTATCTGCTAAAATGCTCCATTTAGTTTTCTATCATACCATTCATGTGAAAACCTTTGGGGCTTCAAATTTTCATACAAATTCACAGTCCCTTGTACTTATTTTTTATTTTTTTTCTCTCTCTGAGTTCTTGAGAGGCATGAACTTGTTAAGTCTATCTCATTTGTTCACTTCTGTTGCAGAAATCTAAGAAAAAGTATCATTGTGATGACTGTGGGATTTGCAGGTATTCTTGTTCATGCAGTTTGGTTTTCCTTTTGAATGTATCGATGAGAGGAATGTTCCGGTTGCAGAAAAATACCAGGGCTAGCTGCTGAAACAACCTCCCCCCCGCACCCACTCCAAAACAATAACCTAATCTCTGTCACGCGCGCGCTCGCGCGCATATACACCAAAAAGAAAAGGAAGAAGAAAAGGGATGGTGAACCAAATCTAATAAATAAAGTATCAAATAACAATTAAAAAAATAAAAATCGGATTATATGCATAAAAATAAATGAAAATACATGTACATTTTAACATAAAGAAGAGAGATAAAAAGAAAAAAGTCAACCACTATTCACCTATTTAAAGTTGTCAAAATCACGATTTTAATACAACACGTGAGTCCTTTCTGAACTCTGATCGTAAAATTGGAGCCATAAATCGTACCTAATATTTTACTGTATAAAAATCATAAAATCACAGCTAAAATTATGTAGGTAGAAAAATCATAAAATCATAAGTAAAATATTTCTGAATACAATGCATCATAATTATGGTCATAAAACTTCATTAGTTAATGTTCATACATGATTTAAAATAACTTAAAAATATATTACAAAATAATTATGTTTATAGAATTTCATTAAGTAAAAATTAATAAATTTAAAATAAATATTCTGTTGGCGTGCTATGTAAACTAAAATCAGACTCATTACCGTCATCTTCCTCTCTATTTTTAATATATTCATCAAAAATATTACTATTGAAAATATTATTAATACTACTATTAGTATCAACACTGATATATGATAAACTAGCTTCAACTCCAATAAATTATTTTGACATTAGCACATAAAAATAATCTAAAAATATTAAAAAATATATAATTTAAAGTAAAAAATAACAATAAAAAAATTAATTATTTAGAAACCCAAATCCAGACGGAAGCCTTCATCGTCTCCGTAATTTCCTCCCAGTACACACCCTAAACAACAAATCAATAAGAGACCCAAATGATTAAAATGGAGAAAGAAGAATATGAAATCGGGGGGGGTCAAATTAGCTGAAAATTTTAAATGTAGAAATTAGAATAGCTGGGATCGTAAAATCGGACCAATCCGGTCCGATGGTCCGATTTTATGATTCCATACGATTTTAATGGTTTTAGTCCGATTTTAATAGGATTCAATTTTTTAACCCGATTTGACCATATTTATTATTTTGACTCACAAAATCGCAACTCACGATTTTGACAGCAATGCACCTACCATACACTTTGTATCATTAGAAAGACCACAACAAGACGCTTTCAATATCGTTCTAAAAGATGGTGTTTGAAGTATAGATAGCACTACACACATCGCTTGAAGAACACGAGCATCATTCACATGGCATATTCAAGGGGCATAGCTTGACAGTAAAGGGTTTAAAATTTACACAGCAAGTCTCGAGTTCGGGTCAGGGCATATACCTCGTGTAAGAGTCTGAAATAACTGGATTTTACTCGCTCATCTAGTTTCAAAAAGTAAGCTTTCTAGGGAGTGAAGCTCCCTCGAATTCAAGAAAAAAATCATTCACATGTCGATACATGTGTGATATGTTCGAGCAATTTGTTTATCTATGATATTTAAATTATTAAAAAGACCAAATCATCCCAGAACATAGCAAGTTAATTACAAAAAAGTCAACCTTTAAAGACATCAATATCCTTTCAAGGTATGATAAACAAATTATCTCAAATAATTGGATAATAAGCAATAAGTTTTCTGGAAACTAGCAAATTACCTGAAAGAGTAAGCTAGCAATGTTTTGGTGGTGGAAAAATAATTACAGTATCTCGGTCGGTGAATAAGAATCTGTGTCAATCTACACAGTGTTTTCTCTCACCTTCTTTCAGATTTTTTATTATTATTATTATTCGCAGGAAACCTTACATCAGAATGCAGGCACTTGGCTCAGTTCTTCTCCCCGAGTCGAAGAGCCCCACAGCCATGTGATTGGGGTCCAAGTTTCATAAAAGTAGGTAAAAAGAATAAATAAAATGCTGGGCTCTGCCCTACTCGGGATTGCATGGAATCACCAAAAGGAAAGCCTGTAGATTGTCTTCTGTGGAGGACCATAATAATAACAGCACATGGAAGTGAGGGATTCCACAGAGAACATTTAATCTTTCACCATGTCACTGTCAGCTCTACTCTCTTCTTCTGCAATCATGGAGAGTTGGGTGGTGAAGCTCAGCTTGCATAATCCACCGTTGGATTTGGATACTTTGAAAGGGAAGTTCATCAGAATCCTCAACACTCAGCTGGATTTCTTGCTACTCTCTGTTAGCAGGTTGCGAGGAAGAAGTGAGAAAAGATTATAGCCTGGTAAGCTTTGATCTAATGAATGCGAGAGGCAAGCGACCAGGGCTTTGCCCCATAAAACATGGATTGATAAATGAATTTAGCAGTCCACTACTCCAGCCTTCAACCTCCGTATATATTTTATATTTATGAACTAAAATATAACCGGCTTCCCAGTTTTCCAGTAGAGTTTTTCACTGTGTACATAGACATAAATTACTATTGATTATGATAATAAAATTATGTCATTTTTTATATTTTCAAGGGATATAAATGGTATTTTTGAATTCTTTGCATGGTAAAACTATCATTTTACCCCTGGTGCTGACACAAGAACACGGAACAGTAGGGGTGTTTTTGTTTTTTCACAAATTCATATATAATAAAACTATAAAAATAACCCCTGAAAAAAACAAAAAAAAAAACACCGAAGCCAAAGATATTGTGGTATTCTCTCCTAGTTTTTTCATGGTTATCGCTGGGTATATGGATGTATAGATAATTTGATATTTTTTTATTAATTTTCTTTAAAACATTACAAGCACGTTATACAGATACGCCAATGATATTTCACTCACACGCGCTTTTCAAGTAGTACGTGTGGAGTCTTTTGACGATAAAAACTGCCTATTCACCATATCACTTTATACACTGCCATATTCATTACCTCTCTATACAGCGCGTGTCAGTTTTCAATGGTTAGAGAATCACCAATGAATAGTTTTTTATTTTCTCTTTTTTCTTTTATCGCAAAAAATTACAGGTAAATCCTATATATTTCTACTAGTTTTAATTTAGTTACTATTCTTTTTTTATATCGGTTTTACTTCCTATAACACATAAAATTGATAAATGAATTTAGCAGTCCACTACTGCAGGAAACATCTCGTAATAATGGAGGTCCCCGCGTTGCTCTAGGACCTCACTAGCAGCCAAGCAGGAACTTCCATTCAGGTGCGAATGACCTTCAAATTGGTGGAGAAGGTCAAGTCACATACCTATGAAAACTTACATCAGATGTCTTGAGAAATTTTGGTCATGTGGGGGGGATCGCAACAGATCTAGTGACACCTTTTCCAAGGTGGGCCTCGCCCTTGTAAGAGATTGGAGGTGAATCTTGATCCTGACTTCTTAGGTGCAATACTTTTTAATGAACAAAGTATTGCCAAATAGCGTCCACAATCGACAAAGATGAATTATGTACTAAAATAATATTTTTAATTTTAGTGTAGCAATATATCTAAAAATATAAATAAAAAATATTAAAATTCAGGAATATATCATTTTAAATTCGGTTTCAACCTTGATGGGAAATATCATTTAAAATGCAACTTCAACTTTAAGAATTTTATTAAAATAATATTTTTTATTTTTAAAATTTTATATTTAATTTTGACACATCAAAACAACACAAAAAACATAAAAATAATTAATTTAAGATAAAAAAAACAATTTCTGAAAAAAATTAAATCACAAATTTTTAAGTTTGTGACATGGGGATCACAGCAGATCTAGCACGCCACCTTTTTCCAAGGTGGGTCCTGCCCTTGTAAAAGATTGCTGGTGGAATCTTGATCCTGACTCCCTAGGGAGAACTTTTTTATAGGAACAAGGTATTGCTAAATAGCGTCTACAATCGACCATGAAAAATAAAGAAGCTAGCAGGAAATAAGGGGTAGTATATAATAAGTAGCAGCATCTCATATATATTCAGTCAAAAACACGTTGAGTTTGCAGGCTTATACAATAACTTATGCTGCCATGGAGGTGAAAGAAGGATAAATAATTTGAGCAGCCACAGTAATCAGCTGCAGCAGTTTTACATGAATTGCAAGGCAATACAAGCCTGGTTTATGGAAAGCAAAAACTAGCCATAACCTGCGAAGGAAACAATGTACAAAACGACCATCCATGGCTGCTAAGAGATGCACAAAAACAGCTCTTTATAAACAGATGATCAGGGGTGTCTACCTTCGCATTAGTTTCATCAGTCATGGCCATAATTGCAGGTGCAGTTGCCGTCATGGAGCTTCAATGATGCCAGTTTCGAAAAGTCCCTTCGTGTTTTCTGATGTGGGAACATCCACGGAAGATTTATTGGTGGTATTCTCCATCTCCTCGTCAATCATAATCTCCTCTGAACGGCAACTCGAACTGCAAAATGCTTTCTCGCCTCTGCATGAAATCAAATCAGCCTAGCATCTTAGAATCAATAAAATGGCTTATAGATAACTGGCACAAACCTGTATATGTAAATATCTTTTCCCTCGTCCAATTTCTTGTTGCAATAGTAACAGAAGCTCAGGAAATCTTTAGAGGGAAATGAACTTGGAATCTTTGAGCAAGTAGCAGCCTGGGCCAATCCAATCTCCTCCTCTTCGTTCTTGCCAAAATTACTAAACTCATTAGGGTGACATTCCAAAATGCAGTCACCATAGATATGAGTTGTTTTGGGGTTGGGACCATGTGAAATTACGCATGTATAATCCTCAGAAAGCTCAATCTCACTTGCAGAGAGAGAACTGATAAATCCATTGCCAGAGCTAGCTGACATTGGGGTATAAGCCAAATTTGTGTTCGAGAAGTTGTTTGTATTTGAGCTTCCTCCAGGTAATTGAGGAGGGCTATCAACTTGGGTAGTTATGTTATCCGAGCAAAAATTCAGAGAACTTGCTTTCATGTTCTGGCCAGCCAATCGAGACAGGGATGAAAATGGTCTGCAAGAGTCCAATGAACATGACCGAATCTTTCCGAAGGGCTCAGATTCAAAAGGAACTTCTCCAATTTCAAAAAGAACACCAGAACTGCCCTTTTGAAGGGGAGATTTGGTAAGGGTGCGGGGGAAAACCGCAAAATTTCTTGGCAATGATTTTGGTGCTTGAAAAGGATCGGTATGGGATTGAAAATTAGGGGTTTTACCTCGCACTCGGGGTCCGAAAAGAATGTTCTTACTCTCTGATGATTGGAGAACTTTGCCATATCCTTTCCCATCATCACCATCAAAATCATCATCATCCAGTGAATCTAAAATGCTCAGACCTACTTTGTTACAGTCCCAGCTCTTATGCTGCCCACCATGGGATGACCTGAGGGACTTATGGGGGTTTCCTATGTTTGAAAACATCCTACAATCCAGGGGAGACGTTGGACTCCTGACAGAATCACCATCTGACAAACCCTTGTGGCTTGACCCAACAAACAAGCCAGGGACAGTGAGAAAAGTGTTTGCTTTGTGACTGTGCCCCATGTTATTATAGGATTGAAAATATGACTCAGAACCAGAATCAGACACTGTCATCTGACCCGTTTGTTGATCTTTCTTGACTGACCTGGTTCTTTTCCTCAACATTACCACAAAACCCTTCTTGTAAGCACCAAAACTCCCCTTATCTGCACCCAAATAAGTAGATGTCAATGAATTGCGACTATATCCATCACTAAATTAGAATCAACACGAAACTGGTGACTAAACAAAGATCATTTATTAAAATGCATTGAAGAAACAGAAAGGGATAGCTTACAAACACAAAAGGATCAAAACTTTCAAAGGACGATCTTTCTAGTTAAGAAACCTCAGAAATCCCAAAATACCCGCATCAAGAACTGCGAAAGCAGTAAAGAAGGAATAACAAAATCCCACCTTGAAGATCACACAACATTTTCTACGCAAAACCGTGCTCCCGCGCGCAATCAAAATCACTCGAAAAACAAAAACCCCAGATGAAAAAACCTTATCAATCCATTAAAAAGCCTCCGAAAAAAAATACTTGCAGTGCATAAGAACATCATCACGACATCAACTTCGACCAAAAAAACATTAAAACTAAAACAAGAAAAAAGAAAACACAATGCATCATGATAATCACCGTCTTCAAAGGAATGAAAAGAAAGCATACCAGATTTCCTTTACTTTTCTTCCTCGATAAAACACGGAGAGAGATGACGTTTTTAAAGAAAAATATACAAATGCAGGAAGTAAAAATATGGTTTTTTGTCAATTTCTTGGACTGTTTATGTGTCTGCTGTTGAAACTTGCACAGGACTCCTTTATCTCTCTATCTCTATCCCTCAAAATCAGCAGAGCAGTGAGCTTCTGAAATACTCCATTCACTTAACTTACACGCTCACGCTCTCTCTCTAGAAATATACATCACATTACTACCTTTCTTTCTTTGTTCCTTTCTCTCTCTAGAGCAAGGATACTGTCTTAAGCCCACGGGTTTCTCTTTCTCTTCTCTAGTACTCCTACCCTACAACCTACTTTTGTAGGCATACACAAGAAAAATTACCTCTGTTGTTTTGTCACTTCTACACCATTTTACTCCCTTTTTGACTCTTCTCACTCTGTGCTTCATTAAATGAATTAACACCTTTTCCCACTGTGATGATGCTATGAATTGAATTGTAATTAACCCCTTGACAGTCTTTGAATTTAATAAAGGAGGAGTAATTAGTGTAATAAATGGGTAATCTTGTATTGGTCTTGGCAAATGATTTAAAAACTAGACCAAGTCCAGTGGTATCTTTTCCTTTCTGTAAAGATGGATGATCACCACTCATGAGTTGCTACTTGTAATAATATATAAAGCTAGATATAAATGTGTGATTTAAACTAATATATCTTTTATTTTACATGTCAAGGAAAATACATGCTGGAAAATAAAGGTGTCACGTTAAGTGTCTATTTGGCACTGTGACCAAACCGGTATTTAATTATTTTTATTTTTATTTTTATTTTAAATGAATATATTTTAGTGTTTTGAGATTATTTTAATGTATTAATATCAAAAATAATTTTTAAAAAATAAAAAAAATATTATTTTAATGTATTTTGACATAAAAAATACTTTAAAAAATAATAACAATCATACTCTCAAACACCCGCTAAAACGAGTCATAAAAGCGTCACGTTATTTCAAGGAACAAGCTCCTAAATTAATGGGTAGAAAATCCAATATCTTCGGGGTTTCCTTGCTTTTTCTGTCAGATTAACAAGGTAAATTTAAAAGTTAAGTGAGTGGTACAGTTTGAAAAGGATTTGTTGCAATAACATAGATAGAGCTTGTTATGCTTTTTAAATGCGATATTAGATAGATATTTTGTTTCTAAAATGCAATAATTCAAGATGTCGCGCTTCACAATATTATATTAATTAAAATTTAATTAAATTAAAGATTTATTTGGTATTGCGGTTGTTATTATAGTTGAGATTTAAAAAAAAAATAGTTTCATGAAAAGTATTTTTAATTACAGTTCATATCTGAAATTGAAGTGTTTGGTTAAAACTGTGGTTGAATTTGAAGTTTAATGAAAAGCAGTTTCATATGTTTGATTATTATACTTTTCATATGGTAGAAAATCCAATATCTTCGGGATTTCATTTCTTTTCTGTCAAATCAATATGGTAAATTTAAAAGATAAGTGAATGGTACAGTTTGAAAAGGATTTGTTAAAATAATATAGATAGAGCTTGATAGGGCAAATCTAATGGTAAAAGCAATTTTATAGAGCTAAATTTGTAAAATGGCTTCTTGAATAGTGTATATATAGTTTTTTTATCGATATGTACTCCAATGTTAAAAGCAATTTCGGAGAGCCATTTTTTATCTTATTTTAAATAAATTTCAATTATTTTGTATATAGTTTAATTATATAATTAATAAGAGTAAGTTATATAATTAAATAATTACTCTTCAAAAATCCTCCAACAATAAAATTATTATTTTTTAATTATATTTAAATTAAAAAAATAATATAATTAAAAGACCCACAATATTTGAAATTTAAGTTACTTAATGTATGTTTTTCAAGTAATTTAATTAATGTTACTTTATGGTCTTTGAGTATTAGAAAAACTTAAAAAAAAATGAAAATGAACACATTAATAAATAACCAATAAATTCAAATATAATTAATTAAAATACATTTCATTACAAATTAATACCCCTATTTTTTTATGCTAACTATTATTATAATATAATAATTATTAATAATTAGCGGGGTTTTATATTAATTATTATTATTATATAATAATAATTAATATAAAACCCCACCCCACTCGATCCTCTACCTCTCAAAAAAACCCTATTCTCATTCTCATCTTCTCCCCCCTACCCCCCCAACACCCCAGCCACACACGTCTTTTAACAGCCACGATCACTCTGCTAGTTCTAGATTTTGCCTCTATATGGCCACAAAATAGCAGCAAGAATGGAATATTTTTACTATATGGTTTTTGATGGCCTGACTGCAATGTTAGCAGCATTGGAGTTGAGCAAAACAAACCGAGATTGAAACAATACATTCTCTGCTTTCAGTTCTTTAGATTTATCCATTTCTTCTTGTTTTTGTTTAAATGTGGTTTTATGATTGCCTTTTGGTTCAGAGTGATGTTTATTATTGTTTTTGTTTCTTCGATGCCCCCCTCCAACAACTTTTTTTTATTTTGGCTTTGCATGCTTAATCTGTAGGAATGCCTTCTCTGTTGAAGAGAAGGCATTTTGCCTTTCGGAATGTCTCTCCCGTTGGAGAAGTAAAATAGAACAAAAATAGCTAAAATTTAAAAAAATTACCTTTGCCTCTCGGGATGCCTTTCCCGTTGGACTTGCCCTTATGCTTTTTAAATGCGATACTAGCTAGATATTTTTTTTTTAAAATGCAATAATTTAAGATGTCGCGCTTCACAGTACTATATTAATTAAAATTTAATTAATTTAAAGGTGTATTTGGTATTGTGGTTGTTGCTATGGTTGAGACTTAAAAAAATAGTTTCATGAAAAATATTTTTAGTTATGGTTCATATCTGAAATTGAAGTATTTGGTTAAAACAGTGGTTGAGTTTAAGATTTAATGAAAAATAGATTCGTGTGTTCGATTACCATACTTTTTATATTGTTGTCAGCTTGTAAAATTACTTTAAAAGAAATGCACACACATATATCTTCTTTTAAATATTATAGATTTAATAATCAAATAGCATAGTATAATTAATAATTCAAGCAAATACTCATACTCATTCGGATAACCGGCATCAACCAAATAGTATTTGATATCAACATATTAATTTAAAATATAAAAATAATCAAAAACTTGGAATTGATAAAGGGTCGAAGAGAGGAATCCACTGTGATGCTGGTGGCCTATGATTTTCACTTTAAAATACAGTTACTACATGGATGATTTGCAGTCTTGAGAGTAATGAAATACGTGGTAGACAATAATAGTTGCTTTTCTTGAAACACCGGTTTAATTATTTTATTATATGGAACCCAAACAAATTCTTTAGTATTTAAATACTAACCAAACACTAATATACCAGCTTCTTTTCAACCTCAGTTTAAACTACAAAAACAGACACCCGCTAAGCACTAGCAAAACACATAGATAAACGTTCTATTTTTCTTGGAAAAAAACACTATCTCCTTTAAAAAAACTTGTTAATCACTTAAATTTTGCTCTTAAAACAACTAAAAATCAAATTATCATAGTTTTTATGCATCATTAGCCCTTTTGTGTTTAAAATTCATTGTTACTTTTGTCGTCGTCGTCGTCGTCACCTCTCTAATTATTCCTATAGTCCTACAAGTATGGCAAATATACTACATTGCTATTAAATTTGTTTATGGTTTGGTTGAAATCAATTAATTATTTAGGTTAAATTCAAGGTTTATAGTGAATTTAGAGTTTGTTTAATCAAGGATAAAATTTGTTTGGATTAAGTCATAGGCTTTCCAACTCAGGGTTAGTTTTGGGTTAGTTTTGAGTTGATCTCTTTTAAGTTTACATAAGGAGTCCATTACTTTTCCAAGAACTATTTAAACTCATGTAACCTAAATTTTAGAGTCACTGATGAATATTATTTCTAAAATTTTTAGTTTTACATGTGAAAGTGATTAATGTATTCTTCAGTTTTTGAACGAACTGAAACTGACTTGACAAAGATTAACTGGTTTTGTGGCGTCATTCTACTCATTCCAATAGTGTTGGTGCCTTAAAACAGGTTTCCATTGTGTCACACTCCTATCAGATTTATTTCGGCTTTCCGAGATCATATATCATTCTTGGTTGTAGATTACATGACCACGTGATCACGAGGTTCGTATCATGGTCGAGTTATATATTTCTGGATTAGATAATATGATAGTTTGGCAACATACAATATATTCCAATAGTGTCGGTGCCTTAAAGAAGGTTTCTATTATGTCATAGTCCTATCAGACTTATTTCGGCTTTCCAAAATCATATCTTATTTTTTGTTATGGATTACATGACGACGTGATCACGAGGTTCGTATCAGATTGGATAATATGATAGTTTGGCTACATACAATATATTCTAACCAATATCAATATGAATGGTGATTTTGCATGTCATTACTTATAGGGGTAAAATGATGATTATGATTGGTTAGGCTAACATAATGCTCATGTATCTTTAAAGGTCAAACCTAAAATATCAGCAAGAATTGAATTAAAAGGTAAAACTGAAAAAAAAAATAGAACGAGGAAAAAATTTGAAAACAAATCAGTATATGATCATGGATCTAAAGATGAAATTGAAAAAAAAGTTATAAAAGAGTTAAGAATCAAAATTATAAGTCAAAACATTAAGGATCTAATTGAGTATCATAAAATAAAATGAAAAATACGGTTTTTTAATAGCAAGCACAAGACTCAAGGGGGTGGAGAAGAGAAGAGGAAAAAATGAAAATGAAAAGGCTTTTGGTGAGAAATCATTATTGTAATCACATCATGCATCATCCCACGAGAAGGGATAGTTGCGACGCTTCCAACATCGTTGCGGAATATAGAGCTCCTATACATGAAGATGGCTCACACGTCGTAAGAATAGTGTTAAGGTGGCCACATGCACCAATAAATTTTTTGAAATGAATTTTAGAAATGGAAAAGGATTAGATTATCTCTAGCCCAACTTGATAATAATAATAAAAAAAAATAGAAAATGACAAAAATATCTATAGATAAAAGGCTTATAAAATCTTATTTCAGGGGTAATTTAGCCATTTAAAATTTTAAAATAAAGTAAATGAATAAAAATATGTCCCTTAATGCTAGTTAATTAATTAATAATAATAAAAGATAGAAAATGACAAAAATATCCATATATAAAATGCTTATAAAATCTTATTTCTAGGGTAATTTAGCACTTTAAAAATTTAAAATAAAGTAAATGACTAGACATATGTCCCTTATTGCTAGTTAATTAAAATTATTTTTTTAGAAAAAACTTAGTAATTTTACTATATAATTAAATTATAAGCTTTTAATTATGTCCCTAAAAAATTTGGTAATGATATTTGTATCCCACGAAAAAGATTCAATTACCCTTCTAACTAAACTAAATGGTTTTTTTATGTCAAGAGTAAAATAATCTGAATACATGGTAAACTGAGTGGGAGTGCAATAAAAATCCGATTATTTTTAATTAAATTCTAATACTCAATCTCTGGGATGAATAGTCAACTGATCCATACAATACAGTTCGTGATGGTAAAATGACTCTGATATAATAAATTAGGAGTTTGATTTCGGAGCCATGTATCTCTTTTTTAAAAATATAGGATAATCAAAATTTTATTTATTTATGTGAATTTATAAAATATAATTTTAAAAATAAAGTTTTCTTGCATCTAATATGTATAGTCCTTTATTTCAAAAAAATATTATCAATTACTCTCTTTAAATATTGTTTTATATTGCGTTTTAAAAATATTTTTAAAAAAAAATAATTTTTTTATTTATTTTTTTAAAATTATTTTCATGTACTAATATTAAAAATATTTTTTAAAAAAATTATTTTAATATATTTTTAAATAAAAAATTACAGTCAAGAACACTACCGTAAATCTCAATCCATTAAGAGGGTGTTTGGGAATATAGTTGCAGTTGCTTTTGAAAATGTTTTTTGTTTAGAAATACATCAAAATATTTTTTTTATTTTTTAAAAATTATTTTTGACATCAGCACATCATTTAAAAACACTAAAAAAATTTATTTAAAATAAAAAAGAAAAAAAGTTCAAATTTTAGTGAACTGGCAGTATGGCCGCAATGACAAACGGGCACTAAGTGCCTATTTGGCACTACGGCCAAACCTGTATTTAGCTGTTTTGTCCAATTTTTTTTATTTTAAATAAATATATTTTTGTGTTTTTAGATTATTTTAATGTGTTGATGTCAAAAATAATTTTTAAAAAATAAAAAAAAATATTTTAATATATTTCAATATAAAAAATACTTTAAAAAACAACAACAACCATACTCTTGAACATTCCCTTAATTAAAGGTTCGTCCGTATATCGTCGACACCGTAAATTAGAAAGCGTGTATTGATAGTTACGTTTTTTACAGATTTGGACTTTTTCTTTTCTTTTAGCATATGGTTTTTACTCTTATCAAAACTATTTTTTCAAGGGTTGGCATGTTTTAAAAAGAGGTGATGAGCATAGTTTTTTTCTCAAAAATATATTGTTATGATATAAATAATATTTTTAATAACACTTATCCTTAAAAGTTTTATTAATTAAATATAAAAATATTTTATAATTAAAAAATTAGTATTGGCCGGATGAAATAAAATATTCAAATATGTTTTTGGGAGTGTGATAAAAATTATTTTTTAAAGTATTTTTTATTTAAAAATATATTAAATTATTTTTTATATCAATACATCAAAATAATATAAAAACACTAAAAAATATTAATTTAAAATGAAAAACAAAAATATTTTTAAAACATAATTATAAATTTGATGTGAGTTCCGGGGGCAGTCGCACTGTACAAACCCATTCACATTTACCCTCTGTTTGGAAGTGAAATAATAATAATAATATTTTCAATGAATATTAAAAATATATTTTATTTTAAAAATATTTAATTACATGCTATCAGAGAGAATATATATTGAAGTAGAAACAAAAAAGAATCGCGGAAAAGAGTGAATAGTTCAGTTACTTCTTTACCCCTATTTGGGGCAAGTTGGTCACAGAACGACAAGGCTGACGTGTCAGCTGGTCTTTATGGAAACTGACAAGCGGTTTCGGCAATTACCTGCGGCCACTGAGTTAACTAGGTTGCAGGTTCAGTTAATCGGCTCGTTTGTACAAGTTTGAAATTCGTACTAGATTGTGAGATGGATGAATTGATTTTGTCTGTCAAGAGGATTAAACGTCGACTGGACAATTTGTTTTGAATAATTGAAAGGCTTTTGGACAACTCAACTTTATATTGACAACTTTATCACTCGTTTATTTTATTTATTTTGTTTTATTAACCTCTTATGAGATTCTTGTTTTTGTGTTTTAAAAGTATTTTTATTTTATATTTGTAGATTGTTTAAATGTGATCAAGATCAAAAATAAATTTTAAAAAATAAAAAAATATTATTTTGAAATATTTTTAAATAAAAAATATTTTAAAAACTAATCATTATATATTAACAATCTAGCTCTAATAAAAAAATAATTATCGGAGCTTTGTTTACCCAACGATCATGAGTTCAAATCTCATCATCTCATTTTATTTAATGAAAATTGAATAAAGGTAATGTAAGTTTATGCAAGTTTCAAGCTCAAGGAGTTTTCACTTGAGGAAGTGTATTAGAAAATAATATAAATCATATTCTAGGATCTCGCCTACGAACATAAATTTTTAGGTGAAATAGTTCCTTAACACGATGTAAATTATATTTTTTTTTAAATAATAAATATGGTAAAAATATCATATTTTGTCAATTATTATATATAAATATACTATGCATTTTTTTATATATTTATGGTGGAAGTTAAATTTTATATCTAATTATGTTTTCATTGTGAACTTTTAAAATGATTTTTTAAATCTGATTATAATTTTATTTCTTTGATTGCATGCAAAATATGGAGACAAGATTTTCATTGTGTGTGTGTGTGTTTTTTTTTTAATTATTATTGAAACTTGTTTTTCATGTCATGATAATTTTCTTTTTTATTTTTAAAACAATACTTATGATAAATTTGTTTTCTTAAAAAAATGAATTTACTTTTAATTCAAAAAACAGGCCACGACTTAAGAAATATTTTGATAATAAAAAATTTATCAACAATATTTTTTTATGGAGAATTTAAATGGAAGCCTTTTGAATATATTTTATTTTATAATTATTTAGACTTTTTATTCAAATGAAATATGTTGCCAAAAAACTAAATGAATAATAAAATATAATCTTGATAAAAAAAAGATTATTTTATAATTTTATTCATTATTTTCTATAAATATCCATTATTATTACAATATCATTAAATAAAATATTATACAATAGCTAAAACAGCTCGACCTCCTGGAACTGTGCATTAAGACTCAACGCACTGTGGACTGGACTTTTGTCCTCCGTGCGTCACGCGAGTTCGTCCATCTTTTTTTTTTTGTTTTTTCCCGGTGTGAACAGTGTAATGATGCTCGGACCCCGCTAATAAGACAAAAACACGTTTTCGGCTGAGGGCTATTGTTGTAATTGCACGCGTATAGACCGGTCCGGTTCGGTCCGGTCCGTCGGAACCTTTTTTTTTAATATTTTTGAAAATGTGCTCTTACCTATGTAGCCCCCGAAACAACAAAATCCATCAATTCGTCTTAGGGGTGGTTTTGTAATTGACCACAACGTTACTGTTCCCTTGCGTCAGCGCTGTCAGGAAGCCGTACGGGCGCGTCGGCGCGTTTCGTGACCTCGATCGATTTAGGCGGCGCGTGCGGCTTCATACGGCGGTGAAAATTTTGCCGCCGCCGGTGAAAACGATTCGCAACCCTTCCCTGAATTTCATGGAGTGACATGTGCTCTTAAAAGATCGACGTGGAGGCTCATATAGTCGGTTGAACGTTTATGTCTTTTTTTCTCTCTCCTCAGCACCGGATTCAATTTTAGTCCCCCAGGTTATTGTGCATGCATTTCAGTCCCTTGGCTTTTGTTTGATTTCTATAATCCAAGTTTCGAATTCTTTCAATTTAGTCCTTTCATTGAAATTGATATATATGCAATTTGCATATCAGTCCTTCTTCTTTGAATTTTTCGATTTTCTATTAGATCCCTGAATTTTTTTAGTGCAGCAGGTTATATTGTTTTCAATTTTGTCCTTCATTTCAAATTCATTATATATTGCTCTTTAATTTCAGTCCCTCTTCTTTTAATTTTTTTTCCTTTTAAATCTTTGAATATTTTTGGTACAAAAGTATGAATTGTTGTCAAATTAATCCTTCACTTTAAATTAATTATATCTTTCATTGTTATTTTGGGGCTTAAGTTTTTAATTGTTCTTTTGAAATTGATTTCCTTTATTATTATTTATATATTGCTGCATTATTTCCTATTATTGTACAAGTTCATGTATATATTTTTCTTTAATTTGGTTTTGGATATTTCTTTTATCTTTTCTTTTGTTGGGGTTTCTTTTTATTTAGTCTTCAAAATTTTATTCCTGGTAGTAATCATTTGAAAATTAATTTTTTTTTAAATCATAAATATTTTTTAAATGCTAACAATGATGATGATGATAATAATAATAATAATTTTTTTTAAATCACAAATATTTTTTAAATGCTAACAATGGTAATAATAATAATAATAATAATAATAATAATAATTTTTAATAATAATAATTTAAGTGTTTGAATATTTGTTGAATATTATCGCCTAATAATAAAAAAAAATATTTAAAGTGTGTAAAATTAATTATATATTTGTATATTTATGTCAAATTAAAGTATGTTAAACTGCTTATATGTTTGAATATTTATTTAATATTATTGTCTAAAAATATATAGAGAGAGAAAAAAAAAAGACCGTGGATTTTTTGAAGGAAAACAATTTATATCAGTATTCTTAAATATATTTAGTATAATAATATGATGAATAAATCTTATAAAATAAAATAAAATTCCTCCAAATTTTAATTTTTTGCTCTTTTGTTCAAGTTTATTTTTGGAAAAAAATTTACAGTATTTTGATTGTTAATATTGCAATATTCAATCACTTTTTGGTTTAAAAAAACCATTTTTAACAAATTTTCTCAATTACAATGTTACTAACTAACTATTAAAATAACAAAATACAACATTTATAAAATCAATTAATTTTCTACATAAATAAAAAAGCTCAGCAAAGCAGGTAAATCGGCTAGTTGTTTCTAAAAGGCTTTCCTTACACAAGAGCTTGTATATATTCATGTCGTAATATTCTAATGTTATCAGACACGGTCTATTAGTTGTCGTGACAAGTAATAATAATCCACGTATTCATTATATATTCTTAATTCAAATTATTAATTTTCCGATATTTATTATGTACAGATTCAACATGTTTATTATAATATAGCTAAAACAGAATGGATTTTCATTGTTCACGCGCGCACAAAACACTATTCACTAGACATTTGATCCAATACTTCGAATCTCCATAAGCTCCGGTTGTTTTTTTTAAGACACAAACCTTCTTTTTATTTATTTATAAAGTACAAGAGACAAAAACTTAATTGTGGCTGAGTGGTTCTTTGCGTGCTGAAAAATTCAGCGTGTAGGATTTCGATCCTCTCTAGCAACAAAATGAATTTGGTTTTTTTTTTTCTTTTGAAATCTGGTTTTTTTCTTCTTCTTCTAAAATCCATTTTTTTTTACTTATAAAATCCATTTTTTTTCCTTCTAATTTTGGAAAATTATTCTTCAAAATTTGCTTTCTTTTTTTTTAAAAAAAAATGATATGAGTGACAGTTTACGCGTACCACAACTAATCTACGGATTCATTTCTTTTCTTTTCTTTTGTTTCCACTTATACATTTTTTTCCCTTTTTTAGCTTCCGCTTATACTTTTTTTTTCCATGGCCGGGGTGTCCGGATTAATTTATGCGAACCACAATTTTTTTTCTCATTACTGTTTAAAAAGGTGCTTTCCCCTTGCACTTTTTTTTTTTTTTTTTTATAATCATGCTTCCTTTTTTTTTAAACAATAATTTTCACTATTCAATACTGCTTGAAAAAGTTTCTTCTATTTTTTATTTTAACCGGGTTTTTTATTTATTTTTTTTAAAGCAGAGTATTCATTGCAGCTTATGAGCACCGACTAATCTCTGGATCTATTTTTTTTATTTTTTTCCTATTTTTTATTACCACTTATATATTTTTTCCCCATGATCAGGGTATCCGGGTTAGTTTACGCGCAATATTATTTTTTTTTCTCATTGCAATTTAAAAAAATGCTTTCCCTTTACACCTTTTTTATAACCGGATATTTTTTTCATAAACGAGGACCTTTTTTTAAAAAAAAGAAACATAATAGATTTTCACTGTTCACGCACCCACAAAACACTATTCACTGGACATTTGATCCAGTGCTTCGCGCTTATATAAGCTTGATTTTTTTTTAAGACACGGACCTTCTTTTTATTTATTCATAGAATAAAAAAGACAAAAACTTAATTGTGGCTGAGTGGTTCTCTGTGCACTGAAAATTCAGCACGCAGGAGTTCGATCCTCTCCGTTAACAAACTGAATTTGGTTTTTTTTTTTTTTTTTTTTTCTGAAATCCGGTTTTTTTTCTTCTAAAATCCGGTATTTTTTTACTTATAAAATCCAGGTTTTTTTCCTTCTAATTTTGGAAAATTATTCTTCAAAATTTGCTTTTTTTAAAAAAAAAAAATGATATGAGTGACAGTTTACGCGTACCACGACTAATCTGCGAATTCATTTCTTTTCCCTTTTTTTGTCTCCACTTGTACATTTTTTCCCCTTTTTTAATTTCCGCTTATACATTTTTTTCCATGGCTGGGGTGTCCGGATTAATTTAGACAAACCACGATTTTTTTTCTCATTACTGTTTAAAAAGGTGTTTTCCCCTTGCACTTTTTTTTTTTTTTTTTATAATCATGCTTTTTTTTTTTAAACAATAATTTTCATTATTCAATACTGCTTGAAAAAGTTTTTTCTATTTTTTTATTTTAACCGGGTTTTTTTTTTTTAAACCAGAGTATCCATTGCAGCTTATGAGCACCGACTAATCTCTATATCTATTTTTTCTCTATTTTTTATTACCACTTATATATTTTTTCCCATGACCAGGGTGTCTGTGTTAGTTTACGCGCAATATTATTTTTTTTCTCATTACAGTTTAAAAAGATGTTTTCCCGTTACTCCTTTTTTATAACCGCGTATTTTTTTTTCTCATAAACGGAGACCTTTTTTTTAAAAAAAAAAAATTAGAACCAGGGTGTCCATGTCAGTTTTTCTTCTTTTAACCCAGCTTCTTTTGCCGTGTTTTTTTTAACCAGAGTATCCGTGACATCTTACGTGCACCACGACTAATTTCCGGATTTTTTTAATTATTTCCCCCTTTTTTTTCAACATATACATTTTTCTGTTTTTTTTTTTTTTATCATGACTAAGGTGTCTTTATCAATTTATACGCACCATAATTTTTCTCTCATTACTGTTTGAAAGTTATTTCTTTTTTTAAAAACCGGGCTTCTGTTTTTTTTTTGACAACAAGATGTCGGGCTAGCTTACACACAACACAATTAATTTCTTGACCCATTTTTTTAATACATTTTTTTCCTGGTTTTTTCCACTTATATTTTTTTTTTGTTTATTTATAATCTGAGTGTTCAGGCCAGCTTATGAGCACCACGATTTTTTTTCCCATGTATATTTTTTTTATCTCTGGATCCATTTTTTTTACATTTTCTTTCCTGTTTTTTTCTCATTTATACATTTTTTTTATAACTGTGGTGTTCGATCCAGCTTACGTGCAAATCGATTTTTTTTCCACGTATACAGTTTTTTTTATAACCAGGGTGGACAGGACAACTTACGCACACCATTAATAATCCCCGAAACCACTTTTATTTTTACATTTTTTTTCTGTTTTTTTCCCACTTATAATTTTTTTTTATAAGTGGGGTGTACGGGTCAGCTTACAGGCACCACGTCTATTATTTTATAGAATGGCTAAAGGAGATCACAATTTCAAACAATAATGAACAATTATTTCAACTATGGTTTTCACTTTTCATTACTTTTTGAAAAAAATATTCTTTTTTTTATATATTGTTTACATAATTCTTATTTCTGTCCATGTTTATATGTACATACTCTTAGTTTTTGTTTTTATTTTTTTATTCCACTATTATTAAGATTTTTTTTAATATTTAAATTTTAATTTGTGTTGGTTATCATTGAAAAAATAATGTTTGTTATTTTTTTTTTTAATTTTTCAAGTTAAATAATTTCTTCAAATATAATAATATTTATTTTTTATTAATATTTTTAGGTATTGAATTTTTATTATTTTTAAGTTTTATTTTCTTTTAAATATATCATAATAATTATATCTTTTGATATTTATTTAATATTAGAACTTTAATATGTATTATCACTTTTTTGTAGAAAAAAACCTGTTTTTAATAGATTTTATCAATTATAATTTTACTGATTAAATATTAAAATCATAAAATACAACACGTATAAAATTAATCCATTTTCAATATAAATAAAAAAACCCAATATATCACGCGAGCCAATTCGCTAATTTCTTATAAAACAAAATCATTCATGCTCTCTATCTCTCTCTCTCGGTATATAAAAAAGATTCCTATTTTTCTTCTCAGACAATCCCAATTTAAATATCAATCCAGAAATCAAATCACAACAAATAAGTAACTTGAACTCAACATTAATTCTAGATAACAAATAAATAAATATAGTTGTTTAATGCATCGAAATGGTTATCCAATTTTCCTTTTTTATATAATTAAATTTATTTATTTATTTATCATTTTTCAGGATGATTTGCTTTGTTTGCCAATTACCAAAAATTATTATACATTGAAGTAAAATAAAGAACGCTACTAGAGTTATATACGAACAATTTCCTTCGTTATCTATCAATTTCCTCTAATTTTTTTTATAATAATTGTCGTACATTGATTTTTTTTTAAAAAAATCAGTGTTATTTAGAGTTGTGTTCCAACCAGTATTCCAAGTGCCTGTTTGGCACTGCGTTCTAACTAGTTTTTTTATTAAAATTTGAATTATTTTTTTTATAATTTAAATGAAATTTTTTTAGTGTTTTTAGATTATTTTGATGTGTTGATGTCAAAAATAATTTTTTAAAAATAAAAAAATATTATTTTAATATATTTTTAAACGAAAAACACTTTGAAAAGCAACCGCAACCACACTCTCAAACACCCCCAAGTACGAAGAATAAAGGTTTAGTGGTAAGATCTTAAAATCAAGAAATTTGTTTTTCCTATGATTTCAAAATCATTGTTAATATGACAACAGCTAAGGTTCACATGATAGTTAATTTGTGAGTTTGTGATATTAATTAAGATATATATAAATTGACCCGAACACTCAAGGTAATAAAAAAATATTTAATTTTAAAAAAATATTATTTTGATAAATTGATATTAAAAATATATATTTTCTATATATATATATATATTAAAAAATATTTTAAAAATTATTATTATTGTTATCATAAATACCTCTTATAACATGACATGCAAAATAAGTAAAATTAGACAAATTATAAACATATATTTATTGGCAATTACAATTGAGTTTGATTTTTAAAATATTTTTATATATAAAATTAATTTAAAATATCAGTATATTGAAATAATTTAAAATATTTTTTAAAAAATAATTATATATATATATATATATAAATAAATTCAAATTTGTTAGATACAATGTAAACAGACAGACACTCCGTACCAACAAGGTTAGTAAAACAAACGAATAATATTTGAAAACAGATACGCTACCCTAAAAGGACAGTTAACGACGTCAAGTAGCAGTAACGACGTGATTGGCCGGTCCCTTTCAGTTTCGACGTCATCAAAGTTGATTAACCTGACTAGAGTTAAAACCTGACTAGAAGTCATCATTTAAATCGCCACCCCTTTCTCCAATTCCATTCCTTCTCTAAGAGCAATACTAATTTCAACGAAAATGACTACTAAATATTTTAGTCGGGATAGCACCAAAATTACTCTTTGAAAAATCTTTTAAAAGTGATTTGTTTTGATGAGTCCCCATCGACACGTAGAGATATACCAAGCCTGGCTACTATAAGCCATTTTTAACTTGGATCTGGTTTTATTTATAAAAATAATAAAATCAAATTTACGGGGAATAAACAAATTAAAATTGGTTTAAACCGTTCAGTTTTGACCTGTTTTTTTATATAAAAAATTAGAAAATAGTATATATTTTTTTTAACTTTAACCAAGTCTTTCTCTTCTTTCATTTCAACAAAATAGAATCACACCAGAAAAATTGATTTAAATTGAAAGAATAAAAGAAAATATAGTATATATTTTTTTAATTTGAATCGATTCGGTTTTGGTTTATCAATTCTAGCCTTAGGTAACTAGAATCAGACCGAAAGTTTTCAAAAATATTCTAATTAGCTTTTTTAATAGTTTAATTTTTCATGATTAGTCTCGGTTTAATTGATTGTTTTGCTCCCCTAGTGAATTAATATTGTAGATTCATTACGGAAAATTTACTTGAGATATTCCGTTTCCTTTGCTATAGATCTTTGCTTCAAGACCACTTCGATTACTAGAACCAAAGTTGTGTTTCACGGCACGAACGTCTTAACAAATCGTAGCAAGTTGAATATATTGAGAGAGATAACTATCTTTACTTGTGTGGATAACTTGTCTATTTTATGTAGAGGGAGGTCTCTATTTATACTAGAGGGGAGAAGTTACTTAGCGGTTACCTTGCGGTTACCAATAAGTAACACCCCTAGATAAATAGACTAGGTTCACCCCTTATGGGTGAACCAATACCAAATCGCACCTCTAGATATGTAGACCGGGTTCATCCCTCATGGGCGAACCAGACCAACATCTCCCACTCGCCCATGAAGGGCTAGATTTATCTAATATATTATTTTATAAACTTGCATAGAAATTTCATACTTGACGAACGGACCGTGCGACCTGAAGCACACAGAGAAAGGAGCTCCAATCTATACAAACCTAATATAGGCCATACAGGAGACATCAACTTTATGATTAATTATTCCTTAGAGTGTACTCATATACCCCAAGCACTTTTAGTTATACATGAATAAGTACAATTCAATCCCTCAAGAATTTCGTACTCTATCCATCATGACGATTGCATGTATTCTAAATCATATCAAATTTATTTAAATGATATGATCCCGGCCGGTGAATACAAGCAACAAGTGTAGAACTAAAATTACTTTTTCTTTCACACTCACATCATTTAGATCTGAATTAACTTGCTTTCCTAAGAGTATTCCTTCAAGTCGAATCATTCCATGACCATGGGATATACTCCTAAAGTAGCGATCATTTATTCATCACCTCATGATATAGTCAAAAGTCACAAAAGGTAAGATTCTGAGATCTTAGATATGATCTCTAGGACTCACATAATAAAGAAGCAGGGATCCATTCTTTACTCCTGTTGGTCGTCAGCACATGTAGTATGAAATACATGTTATAGTGGAGCATACTCTTTTTCCTTTTTCAAAGACAAAGAATGTATGTCGTTGCTCTCCTTGTTAGGGGAAATACACTATACGAGTCTTAGTCTTGTCACCAAAAACAAAGACTTCAAATCAGAAATTCTCATTTGCTCATCGTCATTAATGACAAATGAATAATTTCATACTCGGTTTCAATCATAATAGACACATGAATGGTGGGAATTCATTCATGTTGATTCTTTTATTTAAGAATCTCATCTTGGTTCCAACCAAGGCGACTCTTTAATAATCATTTTGAGTTAAAATCGCTCCCACTAAGCCCAAGTCGCTTTTTGAGCATTAAAACTCAAATAGTCTCATCTCTACGCATCTTACAAATGCTAGAGGCGATTGCTCATGTGAGTGAGTCAATCTTAGTCTATTGACATACTTTAACAAAATGTACTATACGATACTCAATATATCCATAAACAAATAATGAATAAAATGATATCCAAATAATATTTATTCATTACTTAATTACATTCTACACAGACCAAGGGATCTCACATGTCTAATAAATGCATCCCTTGCTATTGGTTTTGTGAGTGGATCTGCAACCATAGAATTTGTAGAAATATGTTTAAGGATCACATCATGGTCATTAATCGCTTCTTTAATGTAGTGATATCTCATCTTGATGTGTTTGGTCTTTCCATGGTATTTTGGATCTTTGGCCACAGCTATTGCAGCAGTGTTATCACAATAAATTGTCACTGGATCTGATGCTGATTTGACAATTTTCAAATGATTTAGGAAATTTTTTAACCAAACAGCATCTTGTGTTGCTGCGGAACAAGCTACATACTCAGCTTCCATGGTAGATAAGGCTATGCAAGATTGTTTCTTGCTCCTCCATAGTATTGCACTATCATTAAGTAAGAAAGCACATCCTGAAGTTGATTTAGATTGGTCGACATCTCCTCCCCAATCAGCATCGGAGTATCCAATCAATCGTAAATCTTTCTTTCCTTGGTAACATAGCATGTAATTTGAAGTTCCTTTTAGATATCGTAGAATCCTTTTAACTGTCATCCAGTGTTTCTGACCAGGATTTGATTGATATCGGCTAACCAATCCAACAGACATAACATATGTCGGGACGTGTGCACATCATTGCATACATCAAACTACCGACAACAGCATAAGGTACTCTGGACATTTTCTCCTTTTCTTCTAGAGTCTTGGGACACATATCACTGCTTAGGCTCAAACTTTTATCAACATGGGTGTCTATTGGCTTACTGTCTTGCATGTGATAGCGCTCTAACATCTTTTTGATATAAGTCTCTTGACTTAAACCCAAAAGTCTTTTAGCGCGATCTCTAATGATTTTCACACCAAGAACAAAGCTGGCCTCACCCATGTCTTTCATGTCAAAGTTTGATGATAACCACTTTTTGGTAGTATCAATCATCTCTTTGTTATTTCCAACTATTAATATGTCATCAACATATAAGGACAATATTACAAAACTACTGTCAGAACACTTTAAATATACACAATGATCTTCTTCCATCATTGCAAAACCATCCTTCAAGATAGCTTGATGAAACTTGATGTTCCATTGTCTAGAGGCTTGTTTAAGACCATATATAGATCTATTAAGCTTGCAAACTTTGCGCTCTTGTCCTTTAGTCTCGAATCCTAAAGGTTGATCCATATAGATCTCCTCCTCTAGTTCTCCATTGAGAAACGCAGTTCTAACATCCATTTGGTATAACTCTAAGTCCATATATGCGACTATAGCTAAAATAAGGCGAACTGAAGTAATTCTCACAACTGGTGAGAATGTATCTTCATAGTCAATTCCCTCCTTTTGAGTATAGCCTTTCGCTACTAGTCGAGCCTTATAGCGTTCTATTGACCCATCCGCCTTACGTTTAATTTTAAGAACCCATTTATTTCCAATGGATCTTCGTCCTGACGGTAAATCAACCAAGTCCCAGACTTGGTTAGTTTTCATCGACTCTATTTCTTCTTCCATAGCTTGAATCCATTCTTTGGCTTTGTGACCAGATAAAGCATCACTTAATGTTTGTGGCTCTTCATCATCTTGTGAAGCAATCATGAACATTTCCCCTTCAATCTCAAATCGACGACGGGGAATTGGTTCACGAATGCTTCGACGAGGTTGAGATTGCTCATGATCTTGCTCCATGAGAGTAGGAATAGAAAAAATATCACTCCCACTGTTACTAGGAGGATTACTTGTGTCATTTAAATGGCTTGTTGTGCCATAGTCTAGATTTTCCATTTCATATAATTGAAAATCTTGTTTAACCTCACCTGTTTTCGGAAAAACCTCTTCTAAGAATACAACATCACGTGACTCAATCTCTGTCACTCTACCATCATTTTTTTCACCAATAAATACAAATCCTTTGGAATGTTCAGAGTAGCGTATAAAAATACACTTCTTCCCCCTAGGACCTAGTTTCCCATATTCATGAGAAGTATTGTGAATATAAGCTGCACACCCCCATGGATGGAAATAACCTAGATTAGGTTTGATTCCATTCCATAACTCATATGGGGTGGATGGGACAGATTTAGAGGGCACACGATTAAGTATGTAAGCTGCAGTTAGCAATGCATCTCCCCAAAAGGAAATTGGTAAGTTAGCTTGCGCCATCATTGACCTAACCATGTCAAACAAGGTTCTATTCCTTCTTTCTGCCACACCATTTTGTTGTGGAGTATAAGGAATAGTTAGCTGTCTAGCTATACCTTTTTCATCACAAAAACTTTTAAATTGATCAGACAAGTATTCACGTCTTCGATCTGTTCTTAAAGTTTTGATCTTAGCGCTTAGTTTATTCTCCACCATTTTTGTGTATCGAATGAAGCAATCTAATGCTTCAGACTTATGGGAGATTAAATAAACATGGCCAAACCGTGTGTAATCATCTATAAATGTGATGAAATAATTTCCTCCATGTCTTGCCCTCACATTCATTGGGCCACAAATGTCCGAATGGATAAGCTGTAATGGACTACTAGCTCTTTTAGCCTTGCCAAATGGTAATCTAGTTGCTTTTCCAGCAAGGCAATGCTCACACACGGGCAATTCCTCTTTGGAAAGTGATCCTAAAAGACCAGCTCGTGCTAATCTATTTAATCGATCTTGCCCAATGTGTCCTAATCTAGCATGCCAAGTTATGATATTACTATCTTTAATAGTGCTGGAATTTTGAATAACATAAATTGAAGCATCATTATTAATAGATATATTAACGGTGTCTAACACCATAAAACCATTTAATACAAAGCCAGAACCATAGAAAACATTATCCAGATATATCTTTACACAACAACCAACAAATATAAGTTTAAATCCCAATTGAAGTAAAGTAAGAACAGATACAAGGTTCCGTCGAACTTCTGGAGCGTAGAGTACATCATGAAGATAAAGTGTGCGACCACCCCGCAAATCCAATTTGCAGGTACCGATCCCATGCACTGCAGTGGAAGCATTATTCCCCATGTATATGTATCTACTTCCCTTTGGAATTCGACGGAATTCCACAAAGGCAGTTCGATCCCTTGCTATGTGGTCGGTTGCTCCTGAATCTACAGTCCAAAAAGGAACAGATTCAGCAAGCATTAAACAACTACTAACATACAAGTTAGAGTGATAATCGTGGTTAAATAGTACCTTTGGCTCAGTGCAATCACGAGCAAAGTGACCAGGTTTACCACAATTGAAACAATTCATTTTCTTGTCTTTCTTACCACCACGTTTTCCACGCTTGTGTTTATATCCATTATTACTTGCTTCTTTTCCTCTCTTGCCATATTTTAGGCCTTTAGCCTTACCCATCTTATACTTGGAGCCATATGCTCCACGCATTTTTGTCTCAAACATAAAAACCTCATTTATAGGCTTTTCAACGTGAAGTCGATCTTCTTCAAGCTCGACATGACGAGCAACATCATCAAAACATTTGATGTTTTCATTATGGGTAAGGTTAACACGCATGTGTTCCCAATTGCTTGGCAAAGAGCGAATAACTGCTTGGACTTGTTGTTCATCAGTCATTTCATGCCCAGCACCCTGTAATTCACTGATCATGTTAGACATGACTGTAAGATGCTGCCTCATCGTCTGATTTTGGCGCTTCTTATAGCCATCAAACTTCAGGGTTAACTGACGAAGTCTAGTAGTGGAGGTTCCTCCATACTGAATTTTTACTGCGTCCCAAACAGATTGAGTTGAACGATGCCTTTCAAAACACAACATTATATCATTTCGCATGCTGCTCAACATCAAAATGCGAGCTACACGATCTTTGCGTTTATAGGTTTGATATGCTTCCATATCAAGCCTATGCTGAGCAGTGTCTCCTTACTCAGGTTCAGCCATTTGTTGTGTGATTGTTTCCAGCATTTCTTGCTCTTCCAGGAGATATTCAATCTTACGATGCCAAACATCGTAATTCTTTTCATTTAGTTTGTCTCCATGATTCAAATCAGCAATAATGCTCTTAGATGCAGCCATAGTAAGCGCTATTGACATCAATAACAAATATTAGAGTATAGTACAATTTCAATGACATATATATTGTCACTCCTTTCTAAATTAAACAAATAATAATTGAACACATACTATGGAAACAAAAAAAATGTTAAACACTTAATCAATTCCCATTTGTATGGTCTAATTATTATTGAACATTTAAATGAGTGCAACATTATAGTTATTAGTTTCAACTAACAACTCCCACTGATCAGGTTGCAGATATTATCAATGAATTATTATCAATTCATTGTTTATATTATTACACATGCATACAATATAATAAAAACTTAAATTATATAATTTATGCAGTTCAAAATAAACAACCAATTGTCTTTAAAAAAAAATACAATATTAAGAATAATAAACTTCTTAGAATTATCTTATATTGTAGGAACATAAGTGGGGTCTCCAATTACATCATCTATTTCATCAAAGTCATCTTCTCCAAGTTCAGCCTGCTCAAACCATGGAATGAATTTAGCAGCAACATCCAAATGACTTGCGCTTCTTCCAGTGCGTCGTATACCCTTTTCGGCATACAAACGCTCCCTCTCAAACAGCATTTCATCTGCGAGATTATTGAAATCTAAGGATTTCAACCTATTTTCCAATGATTGTCGCACTGGATACCATTCCGCAGACAAAGAATTGAGAATGATCAACATTTGTTGTTCGATGTAGAATTCATAAACACCACTCATGGCCAGTCTAATCATCCAATGATACATATAGTCAATGTGCTCCCGGATTTTGTGAACAGGATTAATCACATAACTCAATAAATGATCAATTTGTTGTTCCCTATCCACTACAATAAAATATCCGGAAACACATTAATATTACAATCAATATGTAATGAAGGCATGTATCATCATTGTTTAAACAAAATTACAAATAAAATTAAGCAATTTAGTTTAACAATAAATAAACTATCATAGTTTAAATAATTTATATTATTATAATAATAATAATATTAATAATAATAAATTGCTAGTAACTGCCATTCGGCAGTTAATAACAAATGAAGAAGACACATGAATTTAGTTTAAATAATGTGTCTTCTGCCTTTTTTTTTTAATAATAATAAAGTGCCATTAACTGCCATTTGGCAGTTAATGACAAATGGAGAAGACATACTCCTGAACATGTATGTCTTCTCCCCCACCTTTTTATTATTATATATATATATATATATATATATATATATATATATATATATATATATATATATATATATAAACTGCCATGTATAAACTGTCATTTGGCAGTTTCAAGAGCATCAGGCCACATTCGGCATTCTACTGCCCATTTTTGCATGTAAATGCAGGCGCAGTTTTTTTTTTTTTTTTTTATTATTAATATTATACGTAAATATATAATAAACTGCCATTTGGCAGTTTAATTGCTTGCCCACATTCGGCATACTTAATTTGACAGCAACATTTAGAATCAAAAAAAAATTTGGCAACTTTTGATTCTTCACAATTAATTATTTTGCATTTGACAGTGGCTTATCTAATTACAATAAAAAAAAATGCAAGCATAGTACTTTGACATGAATAATCAAACATCATGTATTTTTCTAATATTATTATTTATTTGTACTAATCGAACAAGCACAATAATAATTTATAGAATTAAATACATAACTCATACTCTTCTAATAATATTCATGTATATGCATTCATTTATTGCATATTCATTTAATTATAAAAATTTATGATCTAAGGCTCTGATACCAAAGTAGATTCATTACGGAAAACTTACTTGAGATATTCCGTTTCCTTTGCTATAGATCTTTGCTTCAAGACCACTTCGATTACTAGAACCAAAGTTGTGTTTCACGGCACGAACGTCTTAACAAATCGTAGCAAGTTGAATATATTGAGAGAGATAACTATCTTTACTTGTGTGGATAACTTGTCTGTATTATGTAGAGGGAGGTCTCTATTTATACTAGAGGGGAGAAGTTACTTAGCGGTTACCTTGCGGTTACCAATAAGTAACACCCCTAGATAAATAGACTAGGTTCACCCCTTATGGGTGAACCAATACCAAATCGCACCTCTAGATATGTAGACCGGGTTCATCCCTCATGGGCGAACCAGACCAACAAATATAAAACCATTTCAGCATATATATATATATATATATATATATATATATATATATATATATATATATATATATATATATATATATATATATATTTTATGTAGAGTGAGAGTATACACATATGTTGTGGATTATAACAAGTATAATTACAATTTTGCTCTTCATTGCATAAAATTTCAACTCTTGGACTTGGGGGTAGTTTAGATTTTTTTTTCCTCGGGACAAGTTAATATTCTCTAATTGTTTGAGGGTATTTGAGTATTTTCAAAGTTTTTTTTCTACAGAAAAACCATGTTTTCATCTCTCCAAGCAGACAATAAACAGTTGACCACCCAAGAATATTTTTGATTTTTTATAATGACGTGAATAGTAAATAGTTATATTACTCTCAAATAAGATAAAAAAAAAGAGTTGTGGGGGGGTGTTTCTGATTTTTTAAATGTTTCTAAACAGTATAAATTTGGATATGCCATCAGAAAAGATAAAACACAAGAGTTGATTGTATGAATATTCAGGTAATTGTATTTTTTTTTATATATTTTTTTGTGCAAAATACTTTGGGCACGTCAATCCGACGCCCCACGATTTTCTTCTTTACACTCAATTCAGGTGGAGCATGCAGTGTCGTGCGATGATGAAAAAAATCAATTTGGTGTCTCACTAGATGCAACACCATGTCCTCTTCCACGTAGTGGTATACGTGTCATCTCACGGTGGTCATAATCATGATGGTGATTGGTTGTTCTTTTTTTTCTTTTCGCTCCCCTGTAGCCTCAATTACATGGCAGACCCCTTGGTTTATAGTGTTTTCAGTTCACTCCCTCTTCTTTCAATTGTTTTTTTTTATATATATTTTAATGATTTGAATTATATCATTAAATTTTATTGATGTTATTTTTTTATTTTCTTATTTGTTTTTTAGATCCATTAATTTTTTGGGTATAGAAGTTTGATTTTTTTTTTAATTTCATCTTTCTATTGAAATAATAATATAAAAAACAAAGACCAAATATCATATAAAAAAATTAGGTTGAAAATAATAATGAAAATAATGCATGCCAAATTTGAAAGATTATAAAATCAATGGAGTGAAACTGTAAAATATTTATAATTTAATAAATTATTTGTAAATAAAAAATAATAGGAGATAAAATTGAAAAATAATTAACGTGATATAACCAGACATCAAAAAGCAAAGGAGAAGAAAAAGCAATCAAATCATAGTGAACCTCCTTAACATGGTATGTTATCTAAAAACCGCAACCTGTAAAATCTTAGACTTGAGTTAAATAAATAAAACTTAACTCTCAATAATTTTATTTTTAAAGTATAAAATCAAGAAAAAAATGGTGATTAAAAAGAGATGCAAATGAAAAAAGAGAGGATAAAACCGAGTAGGAAAAAAATTAACGAGGATGAGATTGGATATTTAAAAAAAAAAATCCCAAACAAAATAAATTATAATAAAAAGAAATAGAACCAGGCTTGATAAAAAAATCATAGGGGTAAAATTAAAAATTATTTGTAATAATATTGATTATTTATAAATAAGAAAATAGTAAGGGTGAAAACGATAAAAATTATAAAGGGCTGACCCAATGAAATTAATAACAAAAAAAACTAAAAAAAAAGAGATAAAAAAAACTAAAAAAATAGTTTAGAGAAAAAACAAGAAGTGAAATTAAAAAATATTTATAAAACTAGAGCAAACATCTTAAGTGTTATCAAATCTTCAAAACTAACAACTCATGAAACTATAGATTTAGATCTAATAAAACACCAACAACTAGTTAATTTTAAAATTTTAATTTTTAAATATTGTCAAAGAAAAAAAATTGACAATCAAAATAATATGAATTAAATTTGATAGAAAACGATAAAGTGTAATTTTATTTAAAAAAATAATCTTAAATAAAAACTTGTTAAAAACTAGCAATGAAAAGAGCCAACACCAAATTTGACTTGAAAAAAACAGAAGCAAAGAAGGGTCAAATCACAGATAAAATCAATTTAAAAAAGTTGCTCAAAACAATAAAAAATGACAATGAAATTTAAGAAAAAAAATCAAGAGAGGTGGAATTGAAAAAATATATTAATTTTTTAAGATAAACAAATAATAAAAAAAGGATTTGGTGGGAGAGAGAGAGAGAGAGTTTTTTAATGGCAAAAAGGCAAAATAATAGTTACACAACAATAATTTCACTGGGAAATCAATTTAAAAAAGTTGCTTAAAACAATAAAAAATGATAATGAAGTTTAAATTTTTTTTTTTTATTAATTTTTTAAGATAAACAAATAATAAAAAAAGGATTTGGTGGGAGAGAGAGAGGGAGAGGGGGAGAGAGAGAGAGAGAGAGAGAGTATTTTAATGGCATAAAGGCAAAATAATAGTTACACAACAGTAATTTCACTGGGAAATTTGGTTTTTTCTCAAGTGTAATAATAATAATAATAATAATAATAATAATAATAATAATAATAATAATAATAGTATCCATTCAATTACTACCTAGAAGATAATATTTTTATTATTGTTTATAGAAAAAAAAAGAACAAATAAAATGCTTCCGGTTTTTATTAAAAAAACTATTATGTTTTATGTTGTATTTTAAAAGTATTTTATTTATTTATTTATTTATTTTTATTTTAAATCAATCTTTTTAGATATTTTTATATATTAATATCAAAAATATTTTTTAAAAAATAAAAAATATTATATTAAAATATTTTTTTAAGAAAAGATTATAATCTAGACCACGTTCCAACGTAAATTTACAAGTGCCTCCACAAGGACCAAAAAATTCCATCGGTGGACAATCAAGGACATGATCTGTTTACTTTTTTTAAAAAAAATAAAAGATTGTCCGGGATTGTCTCCTCGATTAGATTTGATGCTCACTCGTTAGATCAAGAACAAAATGTGCCATTAAATTGTTGCTTTTGCGGGCAACAAAAGGTAGATCGCAGATTTCGAAAGGGCTGTTGATTTTATTTTCTTTTGTTTTAATCTGGCCTTGCAAGAACATCTGGCATTGGTCCTGTAAATTCTTGACCAGCAAGGACTGGGAAAATTATATAAAAGCCTAAAACTCACTGGTTAATATGCACCTTTTTTATTAACTTGGTTTTCGGGCTAACTCCGGTATACATTGATTAATTTTATGGTTTTTAAAGTTATTGATTATATAAATTTTTAATAATTATTATATTAACAATCATATTAATTAAAATTGAAATTACAAGAAAAATAAATTTTTTAATCTTAATCTCTTATTACTAAAACACATATTAGATAAATGGTTAATCTATATTACTACTGACACAAATTAAAAAAAAAAAAAAAGCTTTGTACACAAGGATTGTAGTTTAGCCAACAAAACCATTAAAATGCATGCTCTTTATATATATATATATATATATATATATATATATATATATATATATATATATATAATTGATGAGGATTTCTTTCTCTCGAATTGAGATTTAAGTGGGTTCCATAGGTACCCATAGATAATAATTGACTACATATTTTACCGATAAAATAAAAAAAAACTTCACATATCTATATTATATGCATCCAATTTTAGATATTTATTCATATATTCATAGCTATGAGTTATTTAGTGTTCAACAACAAATAAAAAAAAACACACACACACATGTATATGTATATGTATATGTATATGTATATGTACATGTATATTTTAGGTTCGGATTGGATTAAATCTTGGGTTAGGTTTGCTATTGTTTATACATTATTTATTACTCATGGAATAAAATAATTATAAAGAAAATATTCATTAATATTAGTTCGAGTTCGTATTTATTGGATTCGATTGAATAGATTTATAGCCATTCTAAACCACAACGATCACTCTCTGTATAACTTTGAATAATATTGTAATAAATTCCCCAAATTTAATTTCTATGCTCTTTTTCTATATAACTTTCAACTTCCCTTTCCTATGGAAAAAAAAATGTTTTTTATTTTATTTTTATGCGAGCATGATTTAGATGAACATTGGATGATGTATCACTGCACCAAATAAATTGACTACTTAACAAAAAACGAATGAATCTTAGCTTACTTAGACTTTAAGGTATTCATGTCATACCATGTTTCATGGGAATCTCCGATTTTCCTATATTGAATCCTCGTTTACTGGGTTTAGGTTGTCATTAATTAAAAACTATCATAATTAAAATTGTTCATATTTTTTTTAAAAAATATATTTTAAAAAAATTATGCTGATATAAAAAATAATTAAAAATATATAAAAAATATTATTAAATTATTTTTTAAATAAAAAATATTTTGAAAAACAATTTTAACCATACTCCGAATCATCCTCTCACTGTACTAACGGAAATCAACCCAGATTTTGTATGCAACATTGGTCCAAAGAAAAAGGAGAAGATTTTTTAGAGTTTATTTGTGATTATTATTTTAAATTTTTTTAAAAAAATTCATAAAATATATTATTTTTATAATAAAAAAAGAATTTAAATACTAAAATAATTTTAAAAAATAAAAAAATATATTATTAAATTATTTTTTAAATAAAAAATATTTTAAAAAATAACTTTAACCATACTCCGAATCATCCTCTCTGTACTAACGGAAACCAACCCAGATTTTGTATGCAACATTTGTCCAAGGAAAAAGGAGAAGATTTTTTAGAGTTTATTTGTGATTATTGTTTTAAAACTTAAAAAAAATATTTTTCAAAACATATATTATTTTTATAATAAAAAAGGAATTTAAAAAGTAAAAATGACACTTTAAAACACCTTTTAGCCGAGGAAAAATCGCAAGAAATATTCAATATCTTTTCCATCGAAGGAAATTAATTGTGAGAATACAAAGATTTTGCGTGTTATTTGGATTCTGAACCCATAACAGATTCATGACAGAAGCCCACCGAAGCCAGAAGTATACAGCTGGACCCGGGTCCACCTTTTCTGTTTCAATGGGTTTGCTCGTGGGGGGGGGGGGGGGGGTCCGGTTCGGTTCTGATTTAAAAACTCGGGATCCGAAAGCTATGAAGTTGTTAGACTGAAATACATGAACTATCCATTATTAAATTAAAAAAAAGTCACAATTACCGATTCATTGTTAAGCCAGTTATTTGAAGATTACAATCATTTTCAAATATATTTCATACATAGATTCCATATTTATTATTTCAGTACTAAAAAAAATAGAAGGACCAAAATATATAAAAAAAATGTCTTTTTTATAGAAAAAGAATCAATACACACACACACACACACGAAATCGTAATTCTAATAAAAAAGTCATACATATTAATTATATTATTTAGTTGTCGTTTGGTATTGTGATGTAAACTGAGTTTTAAAGAAAACATATTTTGCACTCGTTTGGTAATCCATGAATTACAATTTTCATTGCCCTGGGATTCACCGCAACCTTTTGATACTTTTCCTGGCCATCACATGACACCATTCCCAACAACAACACCACAGGAAGAATCGTCCTGGCCTCATTTACCATCGAGCACCCATTACTGTTTACGTGAATTAATTCACATGAACAACTCGCTGCACTATTCACGTCAACACTGTTCACGTTTTAAGAAGATATGAGTTGGACCTCCTCTCGGACCAACCCAAGTCCAGCATAGGTGGACATTTTGGCCCAACTAGTATAGGCCGACCCATTGAGTTGGGTCAGACCCAATTCAATTTTATTTTTTTTTAAAAAAAATATATAGAGATAGAGACCTCGAATTTTCTAGCAGTCTTGACGTTGAAGTCTGAATGACATGAAACTCACTCAGCTAACGTTTCGACGTGATCGTCAATAGTCAAAAGCATTGTTGTTGATGCATATCCTTTTTTGGTCGAATTATATCGTTTAGGTCCTGTAATCATCGTTTTTGCTATTTTAGAAAAAAAATTTGTTTTAGTCATAACTCTTGATTTCCATGTTCGAATCAACTTCCATCAATTCCAGTTTGCTTAAGATTTCTAGTAGTTTTAATTTCAGCAATTATCTCAATTTTACTATTTTTGATAATTTTTAATAATTAACCTGTTTCTTGCCCAACAAGAATTAGGTCTAGGGTTTTCGCTTTAAATATTAATCTATAATATTTAAAAAACAATATCTATATATGTGTGTGTGTGTGTTTTAAATTAGTTTCACAAGTTGACAGTAATATGAAAGGCATGATAACCAAACACGCGAAACTGTTTTTCTTCAACCTCAAACTCAACCATAGTTTTAACCAAATACTTTAATTTCAGTTATGAGCCGCAATTAGAAGTGTTTTATATGAAATTATTTTTTTAAAACCTCGACCACAAAAGCAATTACAATCCTAACACACATCCTTAGAGTAGCAAGTGTGCCTGAGAGTCTTCTCTTTCTCTCCTCCCTCACACACACACACAGAGAGAGAAAAAAAATGAAGTTTGATACTTAAATTGAATTCCTAACAAGTAATTATTTTTTATAATCTATAAAATAAAAATTAAATAGCTAAAATATTTTTTTTGGTATGAAATTCAAAATCTTCATTTATTTTCCCCGGTCTCTTTTACTCTGGTCCCTGTCTTTCAATCCAATATTGTTTTTTTTTTAAAAGCGATTAGATGTTAATTTAGATTATTTTTTTTGTATAATCAGTTATATAAAAAAATTAAGGACCAGATTGATTATTTTTTTAAAAATTAAGTATTCTAATTCACTTTACTTTATACAATAGGCGCTGATTATTTTTAGCAATAAAATCACCACACGAGTTTTTATATTTATATATATATAATTCTAACTTTTAAGGAAGGAGAGAAACCGGAGGTCACGATCCAGCGTTGGAGTACCCGAATCAAACACAAAACTCAATAGAGGGTGTATTTGACATTTCCCCATCCTGCAGAAATTTTAAAAACCCCGCCGTATAAATTCACGCTCCCCTCTGATTCCACACATAGCGAACTCTCTCACTCACTCGCTCTCTCAAAAAGATGCTTTTATAAAATATCTGCAAGGCGACGACAACACCAAGCGAGCGCAATCCTAGCCTTCTTCTTCCTGCTCCTTCATCAGAATCTCTTCTCTAGTGCACGGTTCGTCTCTTTCTCAATCCGTTTCACGTTCATTTCTCTCCGTTATTTATTCAAATTTCATTGTTATCTTGAATATTGTGCACTAATTGATTTTGTTACTGTAATCACATCTTAAATTATCATTTCAAGCGATTTTTTTATTTATTAATTCAACTTTATTGCTGTCAGTTATCGGTTTTAATTAGGTTTAGATATCGAATGATTTCACGCCTTTGATTACTGGCATTTGTTTTTTTTTTAAATTCAGGCCGTACAAAATTTTGTTAGTAGATATTAGAATTTGTGTGTTCGAGTTAGGTCGAGAACAAATAATAATTACGTAATAATTAGAGAAGTCGGTTTGTTAACGATAACGTTTCACATCGATCTGTTTGGTTGTGTGATCACTAAGCATATTTTTTTCGATCTAGTAAAAAAATAACATGACTTTGGTCACGTCGAATCTTGAATAAATCTGAACTAATATTAGTGAAATAAATATAACCCTAATTAGATTAAATGTCATGTTTCTTATTCAAGAAATTGAATGTGAAATTTTAAGCTGATTCTTGATCATTCTATTCTCCTGTATGCAGATACTTCACAGCAGTTTCAGATGGGAATGGATAACATGCTTAAGATGATAATGCGAGTTAAGATAAGAAATTTTGTTAAAACTGCAAGTTTTGAGTTTAAACCCTGTGCATTTGATGAACTCGGTGCAGTGAAATTTATCAAACCACTGGCGGGATAATGAAAGAGATTGGGACTGCAGAGATATTGCTTTTGAGAGGAGGAAAGCTTGGAGGAAGAGAAGGAAAGGTTTCAGAACGCTGCTTATGCTGTCCTAGGCATGCTCAATAAGAACGGTAAGCTTACAAGTCTTGTTCTGTTACCTTTTTATCTTTTTAGTAGAGCTTGGCATTCGGAGTGTAGATGTTGTTTTCCATTCATTTGAGGATACTTATCGGCAAGTATATAAAGGCACAGAGCCATCAACAGTCACAAAATATGTGCTTAAACAAAGGAGCCTGTATTTCCCTCCCTTGTCATATATTACACACCCCAAACTTTTATTATGTTTCTACAAAATTCACTCAAAAGGAGCTGACATGGGGGCTGATGATGGAATGTTGGTTGTGTTTTAAGATTAAAAAATAAACAAGCGATCATTCTCTCTTAAAGCATCCAATTCTTCCACTTCTGAACCATCCTCCATGAGAATTTTGTTTCCTTTCTTGCCAAACTTCTTTTCTGCACCCGTCAAATTTAGCAAGGCTTAGCTTCAATTTGTGAGCAAACAATGAATGAATTCGGAATTTTAGTGATACAGGACACAAAATGCAAACATGTCATGCTCTTCATGCATATATATGGTCTTTCTGTGATGTGGGAACTCAGAGACTGTCTTGGGCCTTTTAGCTTCTCAAATTCTCTTTCCAGTTATTTTTTCATCAGTTGTATATATGCTTCTTGTTTAGTGTTTGAAGACATTTATGTATTTTTTTATTGTTAAAACCAATATCAGCATTTGAGAATAGATACACATTTCACAACCCTGTTACCTGCTACACTGAATAGATCTTCTATAGAGTCAGGCAAATGTATGAGCTTTCCCATTGTGTCTCCCGCTGGTCTTTCATTTGGATGATGCCCGTGTATTATCACACGTATGGGATGTGTGCTTGATAATAGAGTAGAATCTTCTGGTGTCCCTGAAACGCATGGATCTCAAATCTTTCATTAGTTGTGAAATCCCCCCCCCCCCTAAAAATAAATAAAATTCCCATCCTTTTATTCCTGCTTGGTTGACTATGGTGTTCGAGTAGTTTTGGTTTGAGGTGTCAATTTTACCTTCTAAATTTGTTTCGCTCTGAGAATTTACTGCATTAAAACTTGGTAACTCCTCATTTGTTGTTGCTTGCTGCAAGGAAAAGATCATGACCGTTATATAGAGAATATTAATTAGAACTGTTGTCCAGGTTTTATATTGGCCAAATAAATGCTTGTGTGTAATGTTTTGAGGATATTTACACATATGCCCCCCCTCACCATACTGATCTAGCCCCAATATATGGTCGATACATTCCTGTGCCATCTGTTCTGACCGGTATTATGCATTTACCAGAAACACTAACATTCATTACGATCCAAAACATCTTTTTGAGTGACTTCGATGCATGTCTGGGAGCAGTATTGATGAATCATAAATCTGAAAGGCCAGAACAGAAAAGTCGGCTATGATGCATGCAATTTCAAAGCTAGTTCTGAAATGTCTTTGAATGATGTTGGTAACTTCAATTACAGTTGAAGTTACCAACATTTAATCTTCTCTCCTTTTTTGGGTCTATAGGCTTTGGTAACTTTAGTTACAATTGAAACGAGGACAATACACTATTCTCTTATATCATCTAAAAGTAATTCAAATTTCAATGCCATAAAGTTTATGCATAGTTCAAAACAACCTTGCATTAAGATGACTCTGTTTAATCAAAGTATTTGTTCAAAACTAGTTAAACTGGTTGAAGATAGAAATATACCTCTACAGTTGGGTCTCCCAGCAATTCCTTGAGAAAGGGTATTTCTTGTTGCACCTCTTGTTTTAAGTCCTTCATGTACTGCACTCGAAGAGTCAGTATAAACAACTATTTCAGCTTCAGCGTGAATTGCAGTTCCGGTACATGTGCTGAAGTGCATACAACTGATTGTACTTGGTCATGCAATGAGACAAATAAGTTCTTTAACCTGAATGAAGTTGGAGATAAATATTTTTCCATCTTCACTATGGGACGTCACCATTTGCTTGAGATGATGATGACTGAGCCTGATGACCTGGGAAAGTCTCTTGGTCCTCAGAGTAAAAGGCTGTGGGATGTTGAACACAACCCCAATTTCCCCTGCGACATCTGAAGGTCCAATCTTTGACAAAACCTGAAGAACATGAACATAGATTTTTAGGACAAGGAAGAATTTGTTTTATATTATAGATATAAATTTAAAATTATGCTTTCTAAACCCCAGGTCCCATCCCTAACATTCCAGTCCCCCCCCCCCCCTCTCCCACCCCAAGCTTCCACTCGCCACTCCCAACCTTTCAAAGTTTCAATTATTCTTCAATTTTCATCTCCATTCTCCAGACCTAGCAAACCATCATCCCCCTCCCAAGCTCCCCCACGCCACACCCAACCTTTCAATCTGCATATGAAGGGAGGTTGCCTCTACTTTTGAAAGAAAATAGGGTGGTTGCTTTAACTAGGTGAACTGCAATATGGATGACGTTGAGGAGATGAGAGAGACAGTGGCGTGAGCTTACAATTTTTCTTGGCAAAGAGGGAAATTAATTCTCTAGTTGATTGTTTAGGGTGGTTGCTTTAACTAGGTGAGCTACGATATGGATAACATAACTCTCTTTTTTTGGCTTGTTTGTTTTTTTAGATAAAACCAACCGAAACAAACTGAAAATGATCGCCCCAGCCTCAGGGGTTTGCACCCTTAGCAGTTTCTCTTTGGATAAAGTGATGTTTCAATTTAAATGACATGTGTGACTAAATCATGATTTCTTTGTTAAATATATTCTTGACTGCCAGGAAAGTTCCTGAAGTCTCTCCGAAACACCAAATTCTTAAATTAAAAGAATAGCTGCTGACTGCTGATGTTAATACAGGTTTGGTTGCATATTGTTGCAGTCTTTTGTGTATATATGCAAGATGAATCCCCTTTACAATCATCTGCAGTAGACTTTTCCTCATTCATCTGTTATATGCCAAGATGGCCTAACCTAGTTCAACGTATATGCATCATGCTTAAGGTGTCATTGTTGTGCCAATAAATGGGGTATTCACTCAATCATTTACATATTTTAGCAATCTGATTTTCAGCTATTTTTTTTTAGTTGGAAAAAGAGCTAATTTATTTCTCGACTATTTGCTACTAGAAAACCCAATTTATTTCAGGGAGTGATGTTTTGATGCATGTAATTGGAATTACCTGCTCTGTTCCATTCTTGTACACCAGCACGTCCTGCAGTTTTGAGTCAAATCAGATTTTATATCTTACATTACATGGATGAACTTGATAGATATGTGAGCATGGGGCATACCAGTGCTCCAGATACCAAGATGTAAAACTCTGTGGGAATCTCGTTTTTCAAAATAATATCAACCTTAGGTGGAAAATATTCTGCTTTCATTTCTGTTACCTGGAAAAAAGCACAAGAAAATCCAGAGTTATTGTTACTTTGTTATTGGTATCAATCATAATTTCTACCTTCTGTCTTGATAGTAGCTATACCACTGTCTTCATTCGCTGATACAAGTTTTATGGAGAGCAAGGGACATTTACCAACTGGGTAATAAGATCTTCAGAAACTCCTTTGAATAGGTAGGTGTTTGCAACAACATCATGGAAAAGATGTTGAGCAATGCTGGATCTGATTGCTTTCGGTAAGTCCCCTAACACTTCTTCTTGCTGCAACTCTGCTGTCTTGAACTTGAGTTGCATATGTGCTAACATTTGCTCTTTCAAGCCTTCCGGGAGTCTATTCTTGCTTGCATATCTTAATATCTGATTGATGGCATTCCTCTGCGAAACACCAAACAATACTAGATTATGAATCAAGTAGCATCATGTAGCTGTGTTCTATTAGATTGTTCTAGCTGTAGGATTGTTAAAGATTCGATCATGACTTGAGCATTTAGCATTCCTGTTTTAGGTTGTGTGAAATTGGCAAGTGTGGATTGTGCTCTAGAAGATTCCAAATATTATAGCTATACATAGTCCCGATAGAAACCTTTGACAGAACCTGTTGCAATGATACAGCATATGAGCAGGACAAAAGAGAAATTACCATAGCAAAAGTACGGACTGCAGCATGGACAATGAGATTTGTCATGTTTCCGATTATATAAGCTGTGAGGCCAATGTTGAATAGCATGTAAAACATATTAAAAATCTTCTCTCCTGTGTTTACTGCATGCAAGTCTCCATAGCCAACAGTGGTTAGAGTGACAATTGACCAGTAAATGGAATAGGTGTAACCCAACCAGATGCTTCTGTATTTGAAATCTTCAACCTGAGCCCCAATCCATGTATTGCTTGCTGTTTTATGATGGGCAGCAATCCAGTAGTAGAAGCATCCTGCTGAGTGAACCGCAAATAGTGTAACCTGCCATGGATGAAAGATCAAGTTTTGATGGGAGTGAATGAATGGTGCAGGGCGTAAAACTCAAAAGTTCATTGCTGTGGTGGTGAAGGAGTTGACGATTACACTGATTAGTTTAAGTAATCTGGTATAAAAGTAGCTGAAGCGTGTGTCTTTCTCTAGCCTGTAGAAAATAAGTTGTTGATTAGTTTAGAATAAGCCTATCCTCCTCTCTGTTAGACAGTATTGAAATTTACCTTTTGTAGAGTTCAGTCACACGCCTGAGTCGCCAAAGCCGAAGCAAGTTGAGGAAACCGAAGGTTTCCCCATCGTGCATTTTGCCAGTTATGACTCTGTAAATGCTTTGGAATGGTAGAGTTGAGGCTACGTCCATGGGGAAAAATAACCTGGTGATATACCTGAGAAAACATGCTAGATATGTTATTGTTGTAACCAAATTTATTACCAGGAAAATAAATGTCTTAAAAAATTATTTGGCAGTAAATATTATAACGGGAAAAGTGTCAAATCATCAAATTAAACTTTAGCAGATTTTATTATGAATTTAATTTAGGATTTATTTTGCAATGGACATCTCAAACCACTCCATATTTTCATCTTCAAGGATCCTTGAGCTGAATATTTTTTTCCTGCAACTTTTCAACTTGTATGGTATTTCTCTCTTATGATTTTTACAAGTATGATCATTCATATGAGATCATGCATTGTCAGTCCACACTTTTGTAGTGTCAGAGACCAGGTTCATAGAAACGTAAAAAAAATATTTTTAGAAAATGAATCTAGAAACATAAAAAAAGATTCGTTGGCGACAAGGAGAGTTATTCTAGCAAGAACTTTCGTTAATGTTTACTCATTGCAATGTGCAGTGCTGTACAATTATAATTATAGTCGTTACAAATGGAATTGATTATCGAACCATAGGAACATCTAGAATCCAGTGGTTCAAGCAGAGAGTTTGATTTTAACTTGGCATTAGCCATTGTGGTCGGAGGTGGGGTGAAGAATGCAACCATTTCTCATTTCCCTTTACATATGCTTACCTATTTATTACCCATCACATTTGTTTATATAAAATATTAATATGATATGTTTGAATGCATAGATTTTTTTTTTTTAAAAAAAAGATTGGGATCCTTTCATCCTTTGATTACTTGACAGAAATACCCTACCGTTAGAAGCTACCCAGTGATAGTTCTGCCATAAATATATGACAGCTTCTTCTTTTGTTTGGGCTAAACTGGAGCACTTTGTTGTGAAATTAAATGAATGTGTTGCTGTGATTTGGAATCATACCGTAAGGCAATTTTCTTGTGATCATCCACAAGAAGATAGGTCGTCTTGTCCAAATAAGCCACAAAGAACGTTAAGACAATATCAGCGGCGAAGAAGGCATCAACCACCAAATCTACGGGCAAAAGTCCTCCGGTGGCGGCTTTCTTAAAAGCCAGCTCAAATGGAGATGCCCATGCTGAGTATACCACCAACACCACAAGGAACGTTTGCCACCACCTGCATCACATTAACATTAAATTCTTGTCACGAACGAAGCATATAAATTATTCGGTAAAAAAAATTCGATAATTAATTACACTTATTTATTATGGGTGAAATTGTCTATATAATTAGTTATAGAATTTTATTACCTCAATTTACACTATTTTGTGTTAGCGTGAAAAAAAAAACAAAAACAAGTTTTTCAGACCATTGTCCGCATTATTGAAACACTTGCAAACCTCAATTTCGGCTTGTGGGCATTCAATGGACTTGTTGGAACATGGAAAATAGGAATGTCAGCATGACTAATAAGAACATTTTGCACGAGCACTGAACTTACAGCTCATCATTGATGAGTTGTAAAGCTGGCCGATCAAATACTTGACTGTAAAAAATAAAATAAAAAATCTAGCATTATACAAGAATTTTAATCAAATTGTTTTATTTCCTTTTTATTATCACAAAACCATATTTTATTACTATCATGGCATTTTATCCATGTGAGTTTGAAACTCATTTGGTATTAATACATCCTTATCCCTAAAAAGTCTCAAATCCCTAATTTGAAAATAGAAATAAAATTACGATATGTAAGTGCAGAAATTATCATGTGGCCTAGTCACTAGCTAGCTCATGACGAAGCTAATAATTTTTTTTTTACATATTAATAAAAGTCTCCATGATACTTTTTGGATTGAAGCGTTATTAATTATTTCATTCCATGATACTATTCAATATGAAAGTATTAACATTTTAAATATAATTTCCTAATTTAATGATTAAGACAAATTTATTGGTTAGATAGTTAACTAGGTTCGTTTTCGTGAGTTGTTATGCAATTTAGACAAATTGCGATAAGATAAAACTTTGACGCAACAAATGAATTTATTATTTTTATAATTTCTCTCACGCTTTTTTTTTTTTTACCATATAAACAATACCTATTTTCACACATAAGTATTCTTACTACGAAGCTGTTTGGCGTGGCGTTTCACCTACCGCGCTGTAATTTTTTATTAATTTTTTTATATATATATTTTAAATAAAAAATTTTAGTGTTTTCAGATCATTTTGATATGCTAATGTCTAAAATAATTTTTTTAAAAATAAAAAAAATTATTTTAATATATTTCAACACGAAAATTATTTTAAAAAATTACTACAATTGTCTTCCCAAACACTCTATATTTTGAAAGTGATTATAAAAACAATTTAAAAACATAAAAAAACTAAAATTTCGACCAATTGCTGTTTAGACTCCGTTTAGGCGGCAATCGTAACGGAGGCTAGCCAGATAATTTATGGGTCCCGATTACTCATTGGTTCGTGATTACTCATTGGTCCCGGTTATTTAATGTTCGTTGAAAACGGGATTTATGAAAGCAATAGGTAGGTTTTAATAGTAACAGACAAGACCCCATCCTTCCCCCCTCGAAAAAGGAAATGTTAAATTATTTAAATTAGCTCCTCTCACCCCCACCTCACGGATTCCCCATGAACAGTCACGAACTCACGGACGCCGCCTACTACAGGCCACGCCCAGTTCCGCTCAATACAGTCACGCAATTCAGTATTCAAAGTAAATTATAGCTGCCTTTTAATTTGAATGCTATTTTCATTTATTTAAATTCTTCATCAAATTAAAATCTATATATCTATCTATTTATCTATATATATTTTCTGACTAGAAAGAGTGGGATTTTATATCATGAACAAAAAAATGTACTGAATCAAAATCAAAACGGAGAAGAAATCAAGAAAGCTCACCGGTATCTTCTATCATATGGAGCGATGACATATTTCTTCAGGTGTAAGTAACCATCATCAACAACAGTTCCAAAAGCTGGTAAAAGGCTGCTCGAAACTGAGGCTAGATTCTTCGTGATGTCTCCACTCGACCGCCTTCGAAACAGTGATGGCAACGGTGTCCTTGTTTCTGATCCGGGCATTGTTAGCCGTACCCCGACTTAGCAGTAACAGAGAAATAGGAGAGGGAACGGAGGAGAGAGAATTTGACTCTTATTAAGGATAGATAGTGCGAGGAGGTCGGTGGTGACCTTTCATAGAATAATAATAATCAATATTGAATGCTGGGAAGATTTTTTTTTTGGATTTTATATATATATATTTATGACATTGAAAACTATAGGTTGATATATATATATATATATATATTTATGACATTGAAAACTATAGGTTGATATATATATATATATATTTATGACATTGAAAACTATAGGTTGATATAAGAAATCAAATCAGATTAAAACTTCGAGAGTTGACGAGACATAGCCTCGAGTCTACAAATTTACTTGTAATTCTAGCGTCAGTGCGGCTCGCACGCCATTGCCTTTTTAGATCATTGGAGGTCACGCGCAAAGACTTTTATTTTTGTTTATTATTATTATTATTATAGGACACTATTGACTAGGGCTGCCGAGGACAAATTATTTGAGTCTTGTTTATTTTTGTACCTTTAATATTTATTAATTTATTCTTTTCAAATCGTTTAGAAATAATAATGTTAAACACAATTTAAAAAAATATATATTTTAATATATTTTCAATTAAAATAATTTAAAAAATATCCACACCCACTTTATTTACCAATAACCTGCCACTAGCTCTGATTTCTGCCACTAATCTTGTGGATGATGACATAACTAAAACAAAGGATCGTTGAAAATAGAAGCCTGGTTTCCCTGCTCCGTAGAGACAACACTCTCTCGCTTTCTCAAACACCCGTGCCCTAGCTCATTGACAAAATGGAGACCGCTAGCAGATCCCAGGGAGGGCCCACGCATCATCGGCTAGGGTTTCCAGAACCACATCGGGCTGTATTCGTTGGCCATTTAGGGACACAAAATTACCAGATTTGAGATAATAATAAATGAGGAAGGTATACGCCGTTTATTGAGGCAATAATAAATGAATTTATTATTGTCAAGAGAGGAAGGGGGCGAGTATCATGCAATGCACTTTCAGGCAAGAAAAATAAAAATAAAATGGAATCGTCATTAAAGGATACCAAAAAAGGAAAAATATTTATTTTTATTTTTTAAAATAAGAGTTGACTTCTTTCGATGATATCGACAGTTTAATTTTTTTTACCCAAAAGGATTGAGTTGACTTTCTAAATGTATTATTGTGAAGAATTATATAATAAATAAGCCTATCTGTAGTTTCTCATTTTTTTAACCACGTATTCGAACGTCAGGTCTGGCTAAAATGGTCTGTTGAATTTTTCCTCGCATGCATGCATAGTACGCACACACGCACACAGAGTACATACAACCTTATGTATGAAGGGTTTTTTTCACTGATTTTTAAAAAAATATATATTTTGAAATAATTATTTTTATATATTTTTAAATAAAAAATATTTTTAAAAATAACCATAACTAATTTCCACCCCGAAATGAAATTTGGAGTCTAGAAGGCTCGTTCTATTGATGAGTGTATAGGGAAATCAATCTCATGCCCGGCCCAGCTTGTGCAAGAGAAAAAAAACCCTTAAAACAAATAATATTTTATGTTCCAAATAATTTATTTATTTATTTATTTTACAGTTAGGTCAAGGCGAAAGCATCACATATTAATTAGCTGCAAACTAGTTATCGGGTTAGTGATTTGCTGTGGGTCAATAAAAAACAATTTAACGCCAAGAAATAAAAATAAATCCATGACCGTTACCGTGATTTCTTCTGGCTGCAAGAAAAATACGGATTATAAATGCATAAATTAATATCAACATTATTAAAATGCTATTTTTCAATTAAATTCCAAGTAGATATACATTGGTTAAAACAATTGATCATGTTCCATAGAGAGAGAGAGAGAGAGACATTAAGATTTATTTAGATGATGATATGGAAAATATCAATAATATTAATTTCCAGAGTAAGTTTTCTCTTATTAATGTTTTTCCCCTTTACAAACAGTTTTTTTTATATTATTTTATGTTATTCGGAAATATAAAAAATAATCTTACACTTTAAAATAAAAATAAAAATTATATTTATCCTATTAAATTTCTTTTATCTTATTAAATTGTGTGGGTCACCCTGAAAGTCAATCGACCTGGATTTTTACTTGATTTAGATTTCAAATTAAATTGTGTAGAAAATAAATGAACATGATCTAGTCAATTTGATAGGTCCAACTACACCCGAACAACTTGATCAAAACAAGCTTTACTAAAAATTATAGACACCGTTGCTTTAATATTGTTTTACAAATATTAACATGGTGATGTTTTGGATAGACTCGAGTCTTCAAGTGTATCCTAGAAATTCAATCGACTAGGCAACAACTTAGCTTTTTATTTTTAATCAAAGTTTAAAACAACATATGCTTTCTTTACCAAAAAAGATACTGGAATGATGAAATTTTAGATAAATTTAGGTTAAACAGAGTTCACTCACTCAACTTGTGATTTAAATCATAATATTTTTCGAGTTTTATAATCTTATTTTCTACAATGTATTTTTTATTTGGTTAAATGATTAACAATCTAACAAAGAGGAGAGAGTAATAATCAAAATTTAAATATTAAAGTAAACTAAAACAATACATGAAAAAAAGGGTTTGAGTTGATAATTTAAATAGAAAACAAAAACAAATGGCCAAGCTTACATGTCTATGCTTCCACTCTATTTTTTAATAAATAAATAAATAATTAACACATAATCTTGAAACCAAGTTCTTTTCTTTTCTTTTCTTTTCTTTTTTATCACCAAAGAGGTGTCGTTAGAAAATCAAGATCTAATTTTTGGCAGTTCAAAAACTATTTTTGACTTGTTTTTACATGAAAATTCTTTAAAAACACCCTACAAATCTTAATACTTGTTCGTAATCCCAAAACACCATAATAACTCTCTAGTAAATGAAAATCAATGTAATTAGAAGAGAAAAAAACTAAACAAAATCTAATCTATATTTTTTAGCATGTTTATAGAGAAACATTGCCATTATTGAATGCTTAAAGAGAAAACAAACACATTGACATCAAGAAATACCTTTTTCATTGATAAAATAGCAAAACCAAGTGTTTTCTCTTTCCGTGACTATTTTCCAATGCTGATCTCTCTTCCATCTCAAACTCAAGGGGCACGTTTGTTTTTGCATTTGAAAAAAAATAAAAAAATATTTTTATTTTAAATTAAAAAATTAGTGTTTTTAGATCAATTTCATATGTTGATGTCAAATAATATTTTAAAAAAATATTATTTTAATACATTTCTAAATGAAAATTACTTTAAAAAACAACTTCAACCACACTCTCATACAGCCACAGGGACTAATGCCATTAATTTTGTATAAGTAGTCAAACATGTTGTTAAAGAAAATAAAACTTTACACTAAAATGCATAATTGAAACTAAAGACCAAGAATAAATTGATCAAAACTATAAGAAAATGTTCTTAAAAAAGGTATTGACAATATATTATATATAAAAAAAGATTTAATATTTGTTTTCAACACCTTTAAAATCTTATAGAAAGTAATTTGTAATATTAACAAATATTAACATGGTGATGTTTTGGATGGACCCGAGTCTTTAGGTGTAGCCTAGAAATTCAATCGACTAGGCCAAAACTTAGCTTTTTATTTTTAAACAAAGTTTGAAACAACATGTTCTTTCTTTACAAAAAGAAAATATTGGGATGATAAAATTTTAAATAGATATAGGTTAAGCTAAGTTAACTCATTCAACTTGTGATCTAAATCATAATATTTATTGAGTTTTATAATCTTATTTTCTACAATGTATTTTTTATTTGGTATAATGATTGACAATCTAACAAAAAGGAGAGAGTAATAATCAAAATTTAAATATTAAAGTAAACTAAAACAATATATGAAAAAAAGGGTTTGAGTTGATGATTTAAAGAGAAAAAACAAAAACAAATGGCCAATCTTGCATGTCTATGTTGATTTCTTTGTTTTTTCATATGGCAGATAATATGCTTCCACTCTATTTTTTAATAAATAAATAAAAAATCAACATATAATCTTGAAACCAAGTTTTTTTTTTTTTTTATCACCAAAGAGGTGTGGTTAGAAAATAAAGATCTAATTTTTTGTAGCTTAAAAACTATTTTTGACTTGTTTTTACATGAAAAATCCTTAAAAAAACCCTAGAAATCTTAATACTTGTTCCTAATCCAAAAACACCATAATATCTCTCTAATAAGTGAAAATCAATGGAATTAGAAAGAAAAAAAAACTATACAAACTCTAATCTATTTTTTCTAATATGTTTGTAGAGAAACAATGTCATCATTGAATGTTTCGGAGAAAACGAACACATTGACATCAAGAAATACCTTTTTCATTAACAAAATAGCAAAACCAAGTGTTTTCTCTTTCCGTGACTATTTTCCAACAATGATCTCTCTTCCATCTCAAACTTAAGGGGCATGTTTGTTTTTGCGTTTGAAAAGTATTTTTTGAATTTTTTTATTTTTATTTTAAATTAAAAAATTAGTGTTTTTAGATCATTTTTATGTGCTGATGTCAAAAATAATTTTTTAAAAATAAGAAAAAAAATCATTTCAATACATTTCTAAATGAAAAATATTTTCAAAATCAATTTCAACCACACTCTCAAAAAGGCACAAGGACTAATGCCATTAATCTTGTATAAGTAGTCAAACATGTAGTTAAAAAAAATAAAGCTTTAGACTAAAATGCATGATTGAAACTAATGACCAAGAATAAATTGTCCAAAACTATAAGAAAATGTTCCTAAAAAAGGCATTGACAATATATTATATATAAACAAAAGATTTAATATTTGTTTTCAACACCTTTAAAATCTTATAGAAAGTAATTTGTAAGAACTCATGAGCTCAAAGTCTTATTTAACCCAATTTATAAGTAACGTAATTGGCAAAATTAAGACAGAACAATGTTGTGTGATAAGATATGTTGCAAGCGAAAACACATATAAGATAACAACGAGAATACAAGGACCGAGTTTGGTAGAGAATAAGGTTAAACTAAAACACCCTAAGGGGGTGTTTGGGAATATTTATGAAAAAAATTAATTTTTTATTTTAAATTAAATATTTTTAGATTTAATGTGTTGATGTCAAAAATAATTTTTAAAAAATAAAAAATATTATTTTAATATATTTATAAATGAAAAACACTATAAAAAACAATCATAACCACACTCCTAACTAGGCATTAAGTCATTATATGTCTAAAATAAAAGGTTGATGTATTATACTTCTTTTAGAGAATGAAAAGTCTCATGCACGGTCTTGAATGAGAGAAAGAAGTGAGGAATCCTCTTTTTGACTCTGACTCTCCCACTCCAGTCGTTGCTTTTCTTTCTGTTACTTCGAAAGTAGCTGCTTCAGCTTCAGCCACTTGAATTTTCGATATTCCTTTTTATTTCTCATCAAACGAATGACATCTTCTTCTGGAAATCCTAGCTAATCTGAGCATGATAGTGGGGAATCTCATTGCTACTACTCAAACAAGCATGAAACGTATGCTTGCATATTCGTCCATAGGTCAAATTGGATATGTAATTATTGGAATAATTGTTGGAGTCTTGAAGAGATTCTCGCAAGAAGTTTTATAAGTCTATTTATGTACCCAAAATGTCCTTCACAATACACCTCACAAATTAAGAAAGAGCTAAAACAGCTCGGTTGGCTACTGCTCATGCACACCCAGTTCCACTGTGGACTGGGGTGCATGATCAGCTGTTAGGGCAAGTCCAATGGCAAGAGTCATTTTTAAGAGCTAAATTATAGAAATGGCTCTCTGAATAGTATATAAATGGCTCTTGAGTTGATGTGGTCTTCAATGGTAAATAGCCATTTTTAAGAGCCATTTTTTTTAATCTTGTTTTAAATTAAATTCAATTATTTTGTATATAGTGTAATTATATAATTCATTATAAAATTAATATGAATAGATTATATAATTAAATAATTATTTTTGATAAACCCGCCAACAATAAAATTATTTTTTTTCATAAGAAAATAAGAATTGAATTTAATTATTATTAAAAGATCCAGAATATATGAAATTTGAAATTTTAAAATGTTGAAAAAAATTTCAAAAATTTCATTTAAAAAAAACCTGCCAAGTTATGAAATTTTAAAATTTCAAATAATGAAAGAATTACCGCCAATAATTTAAAAAATTATTGCAGTAAATTAATGTTATTTATTGTCTTTCAGTGTTAGAATAACTTAAAAAATAAATTTAACACATTAACAAATAACCAATAAGTTCTTACATAATTCATCAACATACAATCCATTACAAATAATTCAATGAAATTACTTACAAATTAGTACTCTTTTTTGCCATAATTTTCAACTTTTTTTCTTCAAAATACGCTGCAGAAATTGGATCAATTGTAGAAGTATCCATCTTCATAATCTCCATTTCTTGCTTCTTTACTTCTGTTTAATCAATAAAACTTGTTGCTCTAACAACAATTTTCTGTCTAGTTTCAACAAACCTATCCTTCAATTCTTGTAAGATATTTGTTACACTTGTTTCCCCAACTGTCTCTTTTCCTTGTCTACGTTTAAGTCGTTCCTTTACAGCTTTCTGGCCAATTGGTCTATTTTGGTAAATAAATGCGTCACTGTCTTCTCCTAAACTAACGGAATCAGCTGTTGATGGAGTTGAGGAAGCTGGACTTGCATTTCCATACTTTTTTTGTTTCTTGTTTGACTTCTGATGAAGACTTGCACGTTCAAATTGTCACTTGGGTTCTTTTTTTAAGATAACCCAACAATGTTCCAGTTGAAATCGTTTGCCAACGACTGAAGTATACATTTGCCGAGCATCATTAATCTGGTAAATCAAATTCAATAAATAAAACTATGTTATATAATTAATATGTTAAACACATAATTTAACATGTAAATGATAAAAAAAAGTACCCTTGATTCTTCAGTCGTTCCACTTTGTTGACGATTTTCAATTTGGGTAACAAAGCCAATAAATTTTCCAACTTCTCTATTTATTTCTTGCCATCTATTTGAGATGCTTATTTGAGAACGATTATTCAGGTTTCCTCCATTCTCGACAAAGTAAGTATGTACTCGAGCCCAAAATTATCTTGTTTGTTGATCAACTCCTGTGACTGAATCTTTGCTAGTATTTAACCACGCAGATACAAGGAAATAATCTTCTTCTGGCGAGAAGTTTTTACTTCTTTGTGATTTTTTAGTTGTACAAACATTATGATCACTTTGTTGAGAAACAATATGTTCAGTCTCACTTATAAGAAAATCAGTGAATGAATTTGACAAATTTGAGTCCATCTGCATAAAAAATATATTGTGTTAATTACGCTAATTGATCAAAAAATTTATAATTTTTCAATTTAACATATTTATTTTTGTACTAAATATTATTATTAATTACTTTTTTTCCTAAATATTATTATTAATTATCTCCACAACAATTCAATACACAAAATTTACACAGTTTTTATATCTAACAACAAATTTAAAACATGTAATTAAACTAAATAATAAAAATTTTTGTCATTTTTCAATTTAACATAATTATTTTGTTACAAAATATTATTATTAATGAATTTCGCATAATTATTATTCTATGCTAACTACTTTTTTATGCTAACTATTTTAACCGACAAAATAATCCTAATTAACGAATTTCGCATATTTATTTCTTTGTGCTAACTATTATTTTATGTTAACTATTATAATTATAATAATAATAATAATAATAATAATAATATATAAACCCCTCTCACCTGTCCCCCCCCCATTTTTCCTAACCCTACCTGTCCTTTTGCTCTCAACAGCGTCGCCGCCCTCCCTTTCCCTCTGCACTCTCCGGCCACCATCCAGCCACCCTCCCTCCCTCTCTATTTACAGCCTCCAACCCCCCTCCCCCCGTTTACTCCACACTCCCTACCTTCCTTCCACACAGCGTCGCCCCCTCCCTCTCCCTCTGCACTCTCCGGCCACCATCCAGCCACCCTCTCTCTGCACCCTCCAGCCCCCCTGCCTCAGCACCCTCCAGCCCCCCTGTTTTTACTCGATTTTAACTCCCTCCCTCAGCACCCTTCAGCCCCCCCTGTTACTCGATTTTAAATCAAAGAACTCTCTCTCTGTAGCCTCCAGCCACCCCCTCTCGCCCCATTTCGTCGATTTTAAATCATGGTGGAATAAATTTTGGAAGAACTGCCTCGACGTATGTCATTACAGGTTACTATGATCCCCCCGTTTACTCCCCTCCCCTCCCTCTATTGTGTTGTTGAAAAAGTAGAATAAGTTGGAGAACAAACCTTGAACGTATGTTGATTGAAGTGCAGATGCTGCTGCTGTGTTGGCTGCCAGGTGATTTTCGATTATCTGGGTAGAATAAGTTTTGTTAATTGCTGTGATTTTGCTGTGAATTTGCTGTGAATTCCTGCTGTGATTTGTAGATTTATGCAACGTTAAATTATGCCAACATTCCAACGGCTAGTTTAACGGCTATTTTCTTGTTTTTGCTCCTGGATGAATATATGTAGGAATGCCTACGGAAGAGAAGAAGAGGCAAAATGGCTCCTGCGATGGCTCTCCCGCTGGAGAGCACAAATTGATAAAAACAGCCATATTTTAAAATTTTTGGCTTTGGCTCCCAGGATAGATCCTCCCGTTGGACTTGCCCTTAACAATGTATGGGGTGTGCTACCTGTTCAAATTAAAAGCTCACAAACAGAGACTCACGCAGCGTGAATTGCACTTCAAAAGAAAACAACATTTTACACTGTGTGTTCTCCACTTTATACCCGTGCGCTGGCTATCAAATGAAAAAAAAGAGCTGCGTCATTTGCAATTTTGGCTGATGCACTGCCTTTTGAAATATTCCCATTTGACGTAGACATGAACTACTGTTTTTGCAATTGAGGAGCTACACGCGGGACTGCACTGTTTCTTTGCTAATTTCATAGAGGTGTTGTGTTAATTGAGATAGAGTGAGCAGCTTCTAAAATTGCAGACATGCGACAGTATGCGCGGCTTCTTCAAGGGATGCAAAGTTTACACTGATTACAAATTCAAAATAAACTTGCACTGCGCCAGGGGACTCTTTAATGCATCTCATCATCAACTGTGGCTTCGAGAGAAAAAAACAGCTCATCCTGCAAATTCATTAATATGTTTTGTCGCTAACTGCATTCGACGGCGCCTAAAATCCTTCACAACTGGAAATTCAAGCCATCACATACAATTTCATGCCAGCTTCTACACAACCGTGCATAAAATCGACGTCAACTTTGGTGGCCATACAATTAATTCTTCCCTTTTTGCTGCGAATCCCCATTCATCACATTCCTGCTCTTACTTCGTTCTACTTTGTGTGCCATATTTCTTTAGTTATTTGTCACTTTCTCTGTGTGCCTCCAGCTTATTCCGTCATAGTCCTCGGCCATTGATTCCTCCATTGACGGTAAGGTCTTTCTTTTGCCTCTGTTGCATGTTTAGCTCACATAATTTGTTTGACTTCCATGCCTCAATATCATTGGACATGATTTCGTTACTAAAAATTTGGTTGGTTCGTGATTTCTCATTGTACATTTTTGGGGTGCTCTGTGTTGCTTTTACTGCCTTAATCCATCGGTCGATTGCCACTGCTACTGCAATTGGTGAATTTTCTTTTTTATTACAATTGTTAAATTGTTTGCAGATGCGTTTGGTTTTTTGCAACCATGAAATAAATTGGTTTATGGTGACATGCTTCGGAATTGATTTTTGCTGTGTTTTTTGTTGTTTGCCATGCAGAGGGTAATTAGTTCCAGATATGTCGAAATTGGTTTATCGGTGGTTAGTAACTTTAGCCTCTATAAATGTTGTGTTAGCTGAGGGTGCTGATAATTTGATCATTACTTTGGTTTTAATATATATGGTTAAGAAAATTCTTCGAAGTTCCAGATTTTTAACACTTCGATTTAAGACCAACAAAAATTGCCCATGCCATTGAGTGTGGCATGACTTTAATTGTTAGCAAGGCCAACACTCGCTAAGATGCCAATTTGAACTGTAGCATTTTCCTCTCAAATTGAAAGAAAATAGAACTAGCTCTGGCTAGGGACGTCAATGGCATATAGTCATAGATAGAAAATTGTAGAGAACTGTAGCATTTTCCTCTCAATTTTAGATTATTATTAATGCTTTTGAGTTGCTTTGACTGTCTTTATTTTTCCACTCCAAAGCATGGTTTATTCGGTTGTCACTTGATATTTTTAATTTTTGATTTCAATTGCTGATTTCATGGCTAATTTGTTGCGTTGAAAAGTAATTTTGGTTTGATAATTTCAAAAAATTTCCCCCATAATTGTTGCTTCGATTTTGTGTTACTACTTTTATTTCTTGATTCAATTAACAATTTGATTGTTATTTTGTTATTGATGCCTTTGAAGTTTATTTTTGATTTCTGATTTCAATTGCTAATTCGATGCTTGATGTGCTGGATTGAACATCAATTTCAGTGTGATTATTTTAAATTTTTTTTCCAGTGGTTTTTACTTTATTTTTATGTTGTTGTTTACAATTTTTGATTTCAATGGCCGATTAAATTACTATTCTGATGTTGGTGCCTTTGATGTTGCTTTAATTGTATTAAATTTATTTCTGCAAGAGATTCTAATTTGGGTTCATGTTGTTAGTTTTAATTTCTACTTTCATTTTTTATTCGGTGTCTACTTTGTTGGATTAAAGAGCAATTTTTCTTTCATTGTTTTAAATTTTTCATGCAGCAATTGTTAATTCAGATCTATGTTGATGCTTTTGGTGGGGATGTGGATATTTGTTGTTTCAACTACCAATTGAATAGCTACTTTGTTGTTAATGCCTTTCCATTTGCTTTTATCTTCTTAAATGTTTTTTGGCGGTGGTTGTTACTTCGGTTTGATGTTGTTGTTTTCAATTTTAATTGCCAATTAGATCATTGTTTTTGGTGCTGTTGATGCCTTTGGCGTTGTTTTGATTGTGTTAAATTTGTTTCTACAAAAGATATTGATTTGGGTTTATGTTACTGTTTTCAGTTTCTGCTTCGATTTTTTATTGGCTGACTACTTTGTTGGGTTGAAGAGCACTGTTTATTTTTTATTGCCTTCAATTTTTCATGTAGAAATTCTTTGGTTCAAATTTATGTTGATGGTTTCGATTGGGATGTTGATGTTTCTTATTTCAATTACCGATTGGATGGTTGCTTTGTTCTTAATGCTTTTCCATTTGTTTATATTATCTTTAATTTTTTCCCCAATAATTCTTGATTTGGTTTGTATGGTTTAGATTTGTATTGATGCTCTCGGTAAAAACGTTGATGTTTGTAATTTCGATTGTCACTTAGATGGTTGCTTTGTTGTTGGTGCCTTTCCATTTGCTTTTATTATCGTTAATTTTTTTCCCAGTAATTCTTGATTCGGTTGTGTTTCTGCTTTAATTTTTTTTCATTTGCTGATTAGATGACAACTTTGTTTGGGTCAGGGACAATTCGCTTCAATTGTGTTAAAAAAAAATTCCTTAGAGATTTTTTTGTGCGGTTTTATTTCGCTGCTTTCAATTCTTGATTTCAATTGTCAATTCAATTACTATTTTGTTGTTAATGTTTTTGAGGATTATTTTCACTTTTTGATTGCAATGTCTTATTTGATTGATGATTTGTTCGCTTGAAGATTAATTTTCATGTAATTATTTTAAATGCTTTTCGCGATGGTTGTTGCTCAGTTTGATGTTGCTATTTTCAATTCCTAATTTCATGTTCATTGTTTCAATTGCCGATTGGATGATTGCTTTGTTGTTGATGCCTTTTCATTTGCTTTTATTTTCTTTAATTTTTCCCCTAAAAATTCTTAATCCGGTTAGGATGGTTTAGATTTATGTTCATGATTTCAGCAAAGACGTTGATGTTTGTGGTTTCTATTACCGATTAAATGGCTGCTTTATTATTGATGCCTTTCCATTTGCTTTTATTATCTTCAATTTTTTTCCTAGGAATTTTTGGTTTCGTTGTGTTTCTGCTTTAATTTTTTTTTTGTTGCTGATTAGATAACAACTTTTATTGGGTCAAGGACAATTTCGCTTCAATTGTCTTAGAAAAAAATTTCTCGATAAATTTTTGTGCGATTTTATGTTGCTGCTTTCAGTTTCTAATTTCATTTGTCAATTTGATTGCTATTTTGCTGTTGATGCCTTTGAGAATTATTTTCAATTTTTGATTACAATGTCTTATTTAATGGCTGATTTATTGGCTTGAAGATTGATTTTAATGTAATTATTTTAAATGTTTTCTATGATGATTGTTGCTTGAGTTTGATGTTGCTATTTTCAATTCTTGATTTTAATTGACAATTAGATTCTTATTTTGTTGTTAGTACCTTTAATGTTGCTTTAATTGTGTTAGATTTGTTCTTGCAACAGATGCTAACTTAGGCTTGCATTTATATTATTCTTTTTAATTTCTGCTTCAATTTTTTATTAGATATCTACTTTGTTAAATTGAGGAGCAATTTTGTTTTGATTGTCTTGAGTTTGTCATGCAAAAGGTTCAAATTTATGTAAATGCTTTCAATTGAGATGTTAATGTTTGTGATTTCAATTACTAATTAAATAGTTGCTTTGTTGTTAATGCCCTTTCCATATGCTTCTATTATCTTTAATTCTTTTTGGATTAATTCTTGATTTGGTTGCGTTACTGCTTTCATTTTTTTACGGTTGTATATTAGATGATTATTTTGATTGGGTCAGGAATCTATATCTATATCTATATCTATATCTATATATATATATATATATATGAGACTAATTATTTGTAATATTTTTTCTTATCAATATGTGAGACTAATTATATATTCTTATATTTATTTAATATCAACACCTTAATATATATATATATATATATATATATATATATATATATATATATATATGTATATATGACCTATTTATTATTATTCTAAAATATTTTTAATATAATAATATGAGCAATAAATTTTACAATCAGTTTTCTATATAGAAAAAATCATTTCTAACAGATTTTATCAAAAAAAAATTGACAGTAGCAACATTCAATTATTTTTTAATGGAGAAAAAACCTGTTTCTAACAGATTTTATCAATTATAATTTTACTGATTAAATATTAAAATAATAGAATACAATACATATAAAATTAATTAATTTTTTATATAAATAGAAAAAACACAGCGCATCGCGCCCGCTTGTTAAAACTAAACAAGCTGAAAATTAACATAGAAATTAAAATTTTCCTTAGAAAAACTTGAGTTTATAATTTCACGCCGACAAAAACACAATCACACACAGGAGGTGATTGAATCAAAACCATAAAGTCAACAATATATTCCCAGACCCTTGGAACGGTCCAAAGCCATGGCTAATAAGTGCTGTCCCGAATTTCTCCCCTGTGGCATCAACATGTTGATGCGAAGTTGACAAAATTGCAAAGCAAGTTGAAAGGTGTAACCCCACTTTCTTGTTTTTAAGTGCTGTTTATCACTTCCTGGAAGTGCTTTCACGTCTAGTTTAGGTCTCCTCATGCTCTCACAGTGTGCAACTGTTTTTGTCCACAATAGCAATGAGAAAGAAGAAATCTGAACAGCATGAACAGAGACATTGGACTGTAGAATCCAGTGTTGTCGGGATGGTCCCGTTTCGGTTAAAATGATTGAGATATTTTATTCTAGTTAGAAGAAAAAGATAAAATAATATTATTTTTATTTTGATTCAAATTCCAGTTAATTTCAGATTTTTTGGTAAAAGAAAATAAAATAATATTATTTTTATTCCTATTAAAATTTCAGTCAATTTCAGATTTTTGGGCTAAATATCGGCTGAAACATTCTGGTTTCATTCTGCCCGTTCTGTTTCAACCAAATAGTATTTTTTTAAAATAATAAATAATTTTACAATATCAATCATGCTTTTTAATTTTACTATTAAATTGAGATGAAATTTTACAATAAATCTCTTGATAATTGAAAAATTAAAACTTTCCGTTTCAACCAAATAGAGTTTGAATTTAATTATTTCTATTTTATTTGATAAAAATCAAGCTAAAATAGTATAGATATTATTGTAATTTTTAGATCCAAATAATTTTTACTTAAAAAATATATTAAAATATAATATAAATTATATACTAAAATTTTATCTAATAACTTAAATTTTTAAATAAATTGCTTTCATGGCACCATAGACAGAACACAAGTCACGCAAATCATCGGCTAATCAGCTCATAGAAAGCCAATTACTTAATTAATATTTATATTTGTTTGATGAAACAAGATCAAGAAAGCAGTCATCTAATTGCTCGCCATAAATATAGGGGGAAAAAATCACTTTATGGGAGTAATTAAAAATATACAATCTCAAAAGAATTGAGACTAAATTCAAGAGATTAAAAATAAATAAATATGGTGAAAGTAAAAAAATAAATTTATTATTTTTTTTAAATGATTTCATGTTGAAATATAAAATTGAAGAAAAAATATATTAGATTAAAGAATTAGCCAATAAAATAAAAATAAAAACTTTATATTGCTAGCAAAATAAAAAAATGTAAAAAACAAATAAATAAAAAGAATGAGAATTAGTTTCCATTTGAAAAGTGTTCGAAGGATAGAAAACAAAACAAAAGAATAAAAACTAGACAAGCTTGACATGAGTTTTTCAAACCTAGTCTGAGATGTAAACCTCGTAAGCTATTAAATCATCATGGATGCAGACAAGGTTCATGTTAAAATCATATGTTTACTCGTAAAATCATGTAAAAAAATAAATAAATTATAAAATAATAAATTTTGTAAAATCATAATTTTACAGGTAATTTTATGATTTTACAATAATTCCAAGACTCCAATTCTTATATACTTGCGTTTACTTCCTAACGCAAGAGCCCTCCAAGCTTATTGCATTTAGTTGAAGAAACATACCGGCTGTTTTGTTAGTGCTCATGATTTTTATTTTTATTTTTTGTTTTTTATTTTTTATTTAAAATTATATTTTTTTTTGTGATTTTAGATTATTTTGATATGTTAATGTCAAGAATATTTTTTAAAAAATAAAAAAATATTATTTTATTATATTTCTAAACAAAAAATATTTTCAAAAGCAACCGTAACTATATTTCCAAACATACATTAATCTTGCCTAAATCCTTCATAGTAAAGAAAAAAATTATCTATATAAAGCCTATGATTCCTCACTGATCCACTTATTTAAACTCAGGATGTATTTATATATATTATATCCATACACGCAATAAATCATTGAATATATATATTTTAGTAAAATTTAAATTGAAAACATTTTAAGATTAATAAAATTATACAGCTAGTTTCTTGCAGTTTTCAACACAAACAAAGGCTTAATAAAAGCAGGATGTTCAAAACGACCGCGTTTAGCTGCTGGAACAACGTAAAAGCTGCGTTTCGCAAAAAGGGTGTGAGTGGGCGTGTCCCCTCTCCCTAGTTCAAAAAGATGGCCTGAAATTTACTAATCAATAACCCTAGAAAAGGTAAAGTAACCCTAGAAAAGGTAAAGAAACCCAACCATGAACCTGACAGTTAACCAGGCCAGGCCAGTAAAATTCATTTAGGCGGGAAACAAATCCCCAGAATTTTACCCCCTTCCCATCCCCTCTCCGCCAATCCCGCTATTCCCCTCTCCATTTCACTCTCTCAAATCTCCTCATCCTCTCTCCCTGCAAAATGATCGATGACGAGAAGGCAAAAGACGTAGCCGTTTTGAACGATGATCCGTATTACGAATCGGAAGTCGACAAGATTCGTGGCCGCTGGGAACTCGCTTCGATTCTTAATTTTTTGAGCGTACAGTCAACAATCCTTTTTTTTATTTTTTATATCTTTTTTAAATAAGTTCGTGGATAAATCTTATTTAAAATTGGGGTTTTACTTACAGATATTTGAGCCAGTTCTTGGGGTTGATTTGAAGTTAACAGCAGAGGAGATTGAGAGTGGTCTTGTTAAGCCTGATAAATCACTGGCTCAGCTTCACGTTAAGCTATTAAAGGTTCTTTTTTCCCCCAATTTTTATTTATCTACGTTTGCTTTGATTTTTTTTATAAATGCAGTTATTATTATATATAAAATAATTATAAGGCCACATTCATAGAAAAAAATCGCTGAAGTAATTATTTTGGATCAGAAATTCTTATCCTGATGTATATTTTAAGAATTGGGAAAAAAACGAAAGGCACGGATCGGGACAAGAAATAATCACAGCTCTTGCTTTGTAGAACCTGCATGTGGGGGCTAACAAATTTGATAGCTATGGTTATTACTTTTCTCCTGCCGACAGTTTGTTTTTCATGTGTTGTTATTTTTGGTATAAATGATTCAAATGAAGTGAATGAATATTTTCTTATGAGCTAACACATGATTTAAATTCGGGTTTGATGACACTGGATGCTTATTGTGTTTATGCGTGTTGTGTTTTCTTGTATTTCGTGTATTACTGGATTTGATGCATTGAGGAAGGTGTACTGATTTTTAGAGTTGAAAATCATGCGTATGGATGCTATGAAAGGTAAATGTTTAGTATAAGATGCTGTAGAAAGCAAGAGAATAATGCTTTATGAAATGAAAGTAGTCGCATGGAAGCGATCCTACTTGAAAGGATGCAGTGCCATTGGACGTGTGGGACACACCTTCGGGTCCCAGCGGACACCAAAAATCCAATGGCTAAGGACCTTTAGCGAAGGGATCAGTGTCACTGGTTGATGTGTATAGCACCTTGCACAGCGAGTAGGAATAACTTTGCCCTCATGCAGTTTATGTTCAATGTTCAATTTCCTTGGAAGAATTTCCACATGGATAATATCTTTATAAGTTTTTATGAATGTGAAATCTTCAACAGGGGATACCACCTGTGAGTAAAAAACTGAAAGCATCTGATGCATGGGTGACTGTACTTTGTAAGACACTTGACACTTGGTGGCCGTGGGTAAGCAACTTTTGATTTTCAACTGTGTAGAAAGGATTTTCACAGAATTTGAAATTTGCACTGCTTATTCATGTTTTCCTTTAACAGGTTGCTGAAGGTGAGTTACCACTGAAGGCAGCCAAAGGGTAAAACCACCAATAATTTGTCTCATGTCGTTTCCTAAAAGATAAGTTTTTATTCTTCATTTAGACTAACTCAGATCGTTATGGTTTGATGCTGCTGTGGCATGTGCAGAGAGGAGATATCTGTGTACAAGGAACTGGATCCAACTAGTAGATTGCTGATTTTGAAAGCACTCTGTGAAATCAGAGCTGAAGTAATATGCCTTGCCATTCTGATTCTACATTTTTCTCAAATGTCGGAAGTTCTTTATCTTGTTTTTAACTGGATGATGTTCTACATAATCGTATCTCTGATTGGTGCATTTGCATCCTTTTGTTTTTCGTAGTATTTATATTCTGTGCATGCTTGGTTTGTTCAAGGCTTTTTGGTCATGTCTATCAGTGGAAAACCATGTTCTCTATTTGGGTGGGATATATTTAAAACGAGTGAGATGCTGTAGTTTTTCCGTGTTTCCTTGTTAATTTGGTGTAACCCATTCACTATGCTTACAGCAAGATGACATTGCATCATATGTTAATACTTCCTTGAAAGATGGAACTGGAATTTCTTATTTCCGGAAAGATAAGGTCGGGGGTGATGGAATGGCAACCTCTTACTGGTAATTCTTGTGTATGCTCTGAATTTCATTTAATTTATTGTGCGAGAGTTGATAATATTAATTGTACCTACAGGTATGATGGAAATTCTGCCATTGGCCATAGATTATACAAGGAAGTAAACATTACCAGGGCTAATAATAGAATGAAGGGTAAAGCATCAAAAAATCTGCCAGCTACCTGTTCGCAATGGGAAATACTTGCAACCAATCTCAAGGGATTTCAGAAAGTTGTGGTAAGTTTAGCATTCTTGTTATTCAACTGCAGGGAATTTTAGTTACTTTGTTTCTTGCTGGTAATGGCAGAATGAACTCTCTTCTAGCAAAGTTGTGGCAGATGTTGCTGCTGGCAAGACCATTGAAACTGATGTCCTGCCTATTATTCAAAAGTTTCAGAAGGTATGCTTATGCATTTCTTTTATAATCATGTCTTAATAGTGTGGGTTTTATTATGCGCTAGTTTATTTTTCATTCATGTTGATGATAAGTAATCTGTTCATTGTCACTGTATTCAACAGAAAAAAGATAGGGCTCTCAAACAAAAAGAAAGGCAAGAAGAGCTCCTGAACAGTTTTAGATCCTACAGTGCTGGGATTACACGTTCCTGCCGCAGTCGCAGACCTATCAATTATACATATGGTATGATGTGTATCTCATCTGTATTCATTCTATGGCCTGGTTGTGTGGCATTTAATCAAATATTTGTTGGTATTTTTGCTTCTTTTTCATTGTCGTGCTGAACTACATCAAATATCAAATAGTCATGCTGACGGCCAGAACATTTTTGGACTTATAACTGCCTCTCTGTGGTCAATGCGTTACTAAACTTCTAGGAGATCACAAGTTCTGAATAAGATGGAGAAAAAAGTCATGCTCTAAATTTCACAAGCTAACCAATATTTTTCTTTGTTTTTTGGGTTACAGTTTATCATACTTTCTTGCTTGTTTCAAACAATTTTTTGATCTAAGAACCTTCATTGTACTTGAGCGGTACTTACAATTAACCTTTTGATTTGGGATCCAATATGCAGATGATTATGACCGTGCGATTGATGAGGCTATAAAAATAACAAAGTAAGAGATGGCTGTTATCCCTATATGAAATAAACTTGTCATTACTGCTTTGTGAACTTCATTTATATATTCTGAATCTACCAACAAAGTTCTTTGCTAATGCTGTTCTTTAATACCTTGTATGCAATTTGTCCCTCTTATTGAGAATAGAATACATAACCTTTTCTACATGATGACTTCAATTTATTATCCAGGAAAAGGAACACAATTGACGAGCAGAACAATGACAGGAAACATGTTAAGCAGGGAATTGCTTCTAATGGGGTTTCAAACATGGGCATGAATTCAAAAGAAAGTGTTGGTGAAAAAGATGATTCAGACATGAGTGCAGACTCCAAAGGTAATATTGAAAAGGGAAACTTCTCGGATAGTGAAGAAAGTGGCAAGCTTGAAGAAGCAGGTAATGATGACAACGACAGTGATGATGATTATGATGACAAAATGGATTACGATAACGGGAGTAGATCTGGCAAATCTGGTGAAGAAAATGAAACTTTTGGTGGCAAGAACATTGCTCGTAAGTTTGGTTCACGTTGGAGTTCAAGACTTGCTGGAGTTGCAAGCCATTCTGTTGTGAAAGCTGGAAACTTTGGTACAAAGAATGGGTTGAGGCAAAGACCCACGCGTAACTCTGCCCTGGACTCTATGAATGTGCTTGATTCAGATGATGAAAGTTCATCAAAACATACCAGCAGCGAGATATCTGGACATGAAGATTCGTCTCCAGTTTGTAATTCAGAAGGGGTGAGTGACAGTTTGTAAACCAGCCAGTGCAAGTGATTATGCTTGAAAACTTTGTTGGGAGGAGATACCATTGCAGAAAGATATCTTGACGTTGGTGCATGTTTTGAATATGTGCCAGCCACTGTGTTCCATCTAGGAATCCAAACTCTAATTTGCACCCCTGTGCTTTCTGAGATCCTGTTTTGAAAGGATATGTAGAGAGCGAGAGAGATATCCTGTACAGAGTTGTAAAGCTACCAACATATTTAAATCCCTCTTAAAATGGAATTATGTACTCCGTTTAAATGGAATTCCTCCCTAGCATGGAAGAATAGCCTGTTTAATTAGTTGATTAACCGTTTGTAAGAGAGGTGGTCAGATAATTGGAAACATGGGATTTCGCTAATTACCGGGCTTCAAATTGACTAGTCATCTTGAAGCTCATGAAAAGGCAAATATACTATTTGACAGGGTACCCTACATATCTTGAACGCCCCCGTTGTGCTCCACAGATGTTTTTACCATTTGCAGTGCTTAAATTTGGTTCTTAATTGAGGGGTAGTGGAAGGCTTGCACCGACGAGCAGATTCGTCGCATTCATGCTGACAACAAGGCTTATTATAAGTTCTTGCCTTCACTAGTGACAGCATGACAGAAATTGCCGAAGGAAATTCATAGGAATATGAATCCGACGAGCTTATGTTACATGTCTCAAGGTTTTCAGCTATGGTAGTAATGAGCCTGCAGGGACCGAGACCTGCTCTGAACACTTTTTTGGCAGGGAGTATTGGGACTAACTTTCAAGAGAAGAGCTGTCGATGTTAGAGAGCATACAAATATAAATAACGACCACGTCCATGTTCTTCACAATCAGAACACGTAATTAAAAAGGAAAAACAGGCTGCACTAAAACTTTACATGATAAACAAATAAATTTCTAAATTAATTGAAACTCATAAAAATAATCGTGTCCCAAAATCCATAAAAAGTAATGAAAACTCCTTGTTCCAATCTTGGCCTAAAAGAACTTTCTGTTTTTTGAATGCGAGGAAATTACATATCTTGAAAAGTACATTTTATGAGTCCAAGTGATTGATTAAAAATCCGACTGTTATAAGTTTTTACAGGGAATACAAGTCCTGATTTAAATTCGAGATCTGTTGTGTAGATCACAAGTTATCTGCTATTACATCACTCTCCTTTTAAAGACAACCTAAAATAATATTATCTCGTGAAATAAAAAAAAGCACATTGAGAGCAATTATCAAACCATAACAATTTTTACTATCTTCTAAATTTGTAACTCCATTTCCTATTTTGCAAGAACTTTTTAAATATTTCTTGGTATTATTTTCGTTTTTTATTATTTCCAAATCCTTAATAACAAAAATCAAACGATTATTCCAATAACCCAGAAATCCTCCCATTCAACAACACATAACAGGATTTTCATGGCCCAAAAAGAAAAGAAAATCCCTCATTTAACCCAGGCCCGACCAACCCAACCCAACCCAAACATCACTTAGCCCAACCTACCCACCCAACCTAGCCCAAACAAGCCCATTACATGAAGAAAAGTAGTAGTAGTAGTAGTAGTAATAATAATAATAATAATAATAATAAATAGATAAATAAAACCGCACACGCCAAGAATTACAGGACGGCGAATAATGGCATCCACAACTAGAGAATCTAGAAGGAGAAGGATCATCGATAGAGGATCTGACCGTTTAGCCCTCATCACCGGTCAGATCCAAGCCATCCCATCCCAAAAGTTGATTTCCGAGGACTCACATCCTCATATCTCCGGTGAAATAACCGGTACGGTGCTCCCTTCTCTCCCCTTCTCATATCATATGTCAAATCTAATTGCCCCATTATTTTTTTATTAAATTTTGAAAGCCTACAAAAACGGTAAGGCTCTGTTTTGAAGGGCAAGGTTTAGTTGCTGCTGTTAGACAATGAATGTAATCTGTATAACAGTTACTTTATGGTTGTACTGGTTAGGATTATGAAGAACTTGAAAGGTTATCGTGCTTTTATATCTATAGATTGTTCAGGATTTTTAATTTAGAAACTTGTTTTTTGTTGCAGTTTCTCCTGATGGGAAAGATGGAGTGTCTGATTCTAAATTGGTGAATTGTGAGCCCACCGCCATTGCTGCTGGCAGCGATGGAAGCGCTGTGGAAACATCTTTACGTGGGTTTGAGGAAGGGGTGGAAGCATCATTAGTTCCTTCTATGGAAACAAGCAGCAAAGTAGAATCATCTTTGGCCACAACCACGGCTCAGAAATCGACTAGGTCAACTTCAGGAACAGAGCAAAATCTAAAACCACAACCACGGATAAGTCGTCTTGTGACATCAAATCAAATAAGCTCTGCAATCGCAGCATCGGAGAAACCCCGACTCCGTTGTTCTGTTGTTATAGGCCTTTTGGTTGTCTTATCGTATTTAGGATTTCCTCTACTAGGCAGCAACTTTGCGAGGAGCATTATTGGTTTTAGGCCTCTTTATCTGCTTTTGTTAACCAATTTAACCCTTGTGTTAGTGCCGCTTCTCTTCAATAATCAAAGAGGTTTTGAAAGGGCTGTAGATGCAGGAAGCAAGATTCCTTCAACTGATGGTTCTGATTGGATTGAACAAGCAGGTAACTTGATGGAGGTAGGTTTGGTGATTCAAAAGGCAATGGATGCAGCATTTATGGATTGTAGTGTGTATGCCGTAATAATTATTTGCGGCCTTGCCTTGGTCTAAATATGTTATTTCTCTCAACATGTTTTTGTTCATTCTTTCTGGAACAACCTTTGATTTCTGAATAAATTAACGATGGTTTTATTTTCTGCACTTGCTGCTTCTCTTTGTGATTTGATCCGCATATGGGACATGAATTTATGGAAAATAGATCCTGCCATGCAAAACATCTCTTATCCTGCTAAACCATGCTTGAAATTCAGTTGGGTTGGGGGTGGAAGCTCTAATTTCACAGTGCAGGTTTTGCACTTCATCACGAGCTGTCTGGATTTGTTGCATGAGCCTGGAAAACAATCCCATTCACACATTCAACTTAAATAGTTTTGTTTGCCGCTACCATCACTTGACCTGTCCTAACGAATTATAACTTGTTCGGGCACTGCAAAACCTATTGACAAACTACAAATCAGAATCAATGACATTTTGGTCGACGCATTTCACACGTAGTTAACATGGCACGGTAGAGCATGTACGAAGACATTGCACGTACAATTTTGAAATCAATCAATGGAATATTCGAGTTTGACAATCATACGAATTCAGAAGGCAGCCAGATGAGGCTGTTCACTAGAAGAAATGATTCTCATCAAGCTGTGTGCTCTGATTCCTCAAGATGCCATAAACTTCATGAGTCCCAGTTGTTCTTTGGATGAGATCATGATTTTTTTATGTATGAGATCGAGAGCTGCTTTCTTGCCAAGGAACTGTTCTTTGTCCAGCACCAATTCGAAGCTGCATCTCTATAGACATTTCCCATTGGAGGTTCTTGTGTTAACCCAGACATTCACTCCCATCCTCCGGCATTATTTCAATTAAATGAGGATCAGTTGTGTCCCGATGGGAAGTCAGCAACTCTAGCAACCAGAAAATGTCTCTTGAAAATGGTTTCGAATCATCCCATGATACAAATTCTTAAACAACATTGTTGATGTCAATCAAACTAGATCCTGGTGTTTTCTTCATGCTCTTACTTTTGATAAGCTTTCGCATCCTCGACACACCATCCCACTTGCCAAGATCTGCATATATATTGGAAAGCAAAACATAATTTCCTGTATCATCTGGTTCAAGCTCTTCAAGGTGTTCCATTGCAATAATAGCAAAATCAAGATTAGAATGAGTCCTGCAAGAACTTAATAATGAACCCCATATCTTCGAATCAGGCTTCATAGGCATCTTCTCTATAACATCAAGAGCCTGATTAAGGTGCCCTGCTCGTCCAAGAATATCAACCAGGCTACCATAGTGCTCAACCTCTGGCTCTATATGATAATCTTTACTCATGGAATCGAAGTATGCTAACCCCTCATTCCAAAAACCAGCATGAGCACAAGCTGATAGAAGACCAAGAAACGTAATACCATTTGGTTCAATCTTTGCTTGCTTCATTCTTTCAAACAATTCAATGGCTTCGCGAGCTTTCCCATGATTTGCCAGCCCTCTAATCATGGTACTCCAAGAAATCACATCTCCCTTCGACATTTGATCAAACAATTGAGAAGCTTGACCAATGCAGCCACATTTTGAGTACATTTCCATAAGAGCATTACATATAGATGTCTTCCTCAACAACCCATTTCTATCACAATATATATGTATCCATTTCCCAACTTCAAGAGCTCCTAGCTGCGCACACGCTGGCAAAACAGAAATAATACTAATCTCATCAGGCTCAACGCCCACAATTTGCATTTGACGAAACACATCTAACGCATCGGCGTAAGATCCGAATCGCGTGTAACCAGAAATCATCGCTGTCCAAGATACTATAGTCCTGTAAGGCATTGAATCAAACAAAGCTCTTGCCTTTCTCATCTGACCCACCCCAACATGCCCAGATATAATACTATTCCACGAAATTGCATCTCTTTCAACCATGCCATCAAACACCTTGAGTGCATCCATTAGTCTTTCACACTTAGTGTACATATCAATTAGAGCATTCTCCATAGTAATATTAGACCTTGGCCCAAACTTGCACAAGTGGGCATGGACTTGCTTACCTAGATTATAACGAACAAGCCCTGAACAAGATTTAATGACAAAGGGGAATGTGAATCTGTCAGGGAAAATTGGGTTTTCTCTTTCCGGGTCCTTTAGTCTTAGCATTTCCTTATAAAACAAGATTGCTGAAGTATACCCTTCATTGTGTGTGTAAGCTCTTATCATTGCGTTGTATAAATAACCGTTTGGTTCTTTGACTTGGTTAAAAAGCAAGCTGGCGTAACCAAGATCCTCACATTTATCACACACATCTATCATTTTTGTCACCAAGAAGTTGCTCTGCGAAAGTGAGTACTTGATAACATGAGCATGGATGCTCTTCAACTCTACAATGTTTTTGCAGTTTTGCAAAATGGGTACAAAGAAATTCTCTAGTTCTCTGATTTTCAAGGCACCAATTCTTGTTGCCATTATTGACTGTAAAGAAGGGAGCTTTTAGTCTAATTGACAATCAATGAATAGAGGGTTGTTTTCAGTGTTAGATGAGGCAGAAGTTTGCATACTTTCTGCGGTTTTGCTCAACAAAGTTTGTTTCTTGATCAAGGAATGCAAGTGCACTGAGCGTAGGTGAAAGTGAGGTTTGGGTTCGACTTGACGTTAAGCACTGATCTTATAGCTATCCATGGAAAATGAGGTGGAGTGAATGATGCTTGTGATGTGTTTGATAGAATGCTTGGAAGAAATGTGGTTTCATGAAGAACTCTTATGCGCGGGCACACACAAATCGGGAGCCCCCTAGAGTCAAACTCATGATATTCGTGTGAGAACTGGATTTGATATGGAAGAATCACTGGTGGGGAATTCTTTCACTGACATGTTCTCAAACTATGGAAGAATCACTGAAGCCGCCCGTCTGTTTGAAGTTATGCTTGTTAGGAACCTTGTAAGCTGGAATGCTGTGATAGCAGGATATACTATTGCAGGATTTTATGAGAAAGCTCTAGTTTTGTTTCGAAAAAATAAAAGGTGGGGGGAAGTCCTTGATGAATTCACTGCCTCAAGGAAAGAAACCAAGCTCATGCTTTCTCGATTGCTAGTGGGTTATTGTATCCTGTTAACACTGCCATTGCTGGTGCAGACATCTCAGTCAATTTTGAATGTGTATCTGAAGTGTGGAATGATAAAAGAAGCAGAGAAATTCCCGCTAGAAATGTGATTTCTTGGACATTTATGATCACTGGCGATTTTCCATGCGGTCTTGGCTAAAAGCAATTCGTCGCTTCAACGAAATGCAAAGCGAGGGTCTTTTGTCGATTAGATACAGATTAATTAATAATCTTTTTTTTTGAGAAAATAATATAATTTAAATATAACGGTTTATCCCCTAAAATCAACCATAGTTTTATAAAGATTTTATGTTCAAGAGATGAGATTTAAAATTCAATAGTTTGGGTATTATGAGAGAGAGAAAGAATGGATCACACCTAGAGATATACTAGATCTATGTTTTTTATACACTCGATATTATTATAAAGATCTTGACGAGATTTTCCTTTGATAATTATGAAAGGATTTTATTAGTTAGTGATGCAATGAGACAATTATAGACTAAATAATCTAAAGTTTCCTATATTTTAAATAATAAATTGATAGATCAGGTTCCATTGGTGGTAATAATTTCCTTTGATGCTCGTTAGAGGGTACCATTTACATAGCTTAAAACATTTTAGCATTTGAGATATGTAACCAAAATTATATTATGTTATCTCTTTTATTTAAAAAAAAGATGTTCTCAGTAAGCTGAAGTATAAGGGATATCTAAAAGTAATACATAAGTGTGTCATAAAACATTTATACTGAACTAGCTCGGATGAGAATTCCATATGGAGAGATCGTTTATGTTTATGGAAAAGTTTATGTGATGGTTGTGTTTAAGATCCTTAGACTTGATAACATTAAGTTGTTTTATACAGAGAGTGTTTTGATTTGATCCTATTATATGTCATTTTAATTGAAGTAATGAAAGAACACATATTAAGTATAATATGAACTATATGAAGATGTTTAACTGATCAAGAGATGATTCATCGCTTTAGATGAATTAGAGAAAATATGTCATATGGTGGAAATAATATTGATTGAGAAATCCTTGATCATTATGTAATGAGATTTGAAAAGAGTTCCAAATCTTTTTCGAAAGATGAATTAGTATTATATGGAGAGCAAACATTATTTAACATGACTTACATACTCTATATTTTTAATGTTAAATTGAAACATTATTGATGAAAGATATTAATTACACCAAGGAAATAATCAATGAAAGGTTAAGTCAAACCACCAATGATATTTCTAATATTTAAGGGATTTATCTAATCTTTATCTTTATCTTCAAACATAAATTAATTAATTGTTGAATTGATGATAAATCAAATTTTTATTTAATTATAATTTATATTTGGGTCAACATATTAAAAATCTAATGAGTCACACAAATTAAGAACTATTAGTTAGAAATTAAACTATAATGATTTAATTAAGTTAGTATTGATTAAAATGCTATTGATGTGTTTATTCAGGGGCAAATTGATAGCTTGTCAATTTCTATGATTTTTTAATTTGCCAATATATTAGCAAAATATCAATTTTTGGCTTAAATAATATTCATATATGAACTCAAGATAAATTTATAAATTAACTCAAGTTGCAGTTCCTGCCTATAAAATTTATTTTTATCAAAATAATCCAATAATATATACATGGTTAACGAACACATCATTAACAATTGAAAGAAAAATTGATTGAGAAAAATACGAAGACACAAGCAATAAAAAAGAAACGATGGTAGTACGGAGACTTGATACAACCGATCGCATTCTTTAAAATATGGGCAATTTGAGTAATAAGTAAAGTTGAAACTCTTAGTCAGGATGAAAATTTAGTTCACCAAACTAATCCGAAATCAACAAGGAAGGCGCTAAAAATAAACGGCCGTTACAAGGCGATCAAAAAAAACAATCCTGTTTCCTGTCGGATTCCATTAAGGTATATGTAAGGAGCAACAAGCAGTTGTTTTTCACCCTTCCACTTCTTGAGCAAAAACATCAACTCTCGGATCTTGAAAAGTGAGTGAATAAGGAAGAATGGCTGCTGCTGCTGCGAAAATTACACCGGTGTGGAGACAGAATTTTCAACAGGAGATTTTCAGATTGGACGCTGCCCTGTTCAAATTTCCACTTGTCTCTTTGGATACAGAGTTTCCTGGTTTCTTTCGGAACACTCCTATGGGCGCCACTGAGTTGACTCGTTACGAGGATCTGAAGCATAATGTTGACCACTCAAGGCTGATCCAGTTCGGTATCACCGTTGCAGACGTGAGTGGCAGTATCGGGGGCACGTGGGAGTTCAATTTGCGGTTCGATTTGTCAAGAGATTCGTTCGTCTCCCATTCTATACAATTCTTGCAAGACAATGGCGTCGATTTTGACAGGTTGAGAAGAGATGGGATTGATTTCGACATGTTCGCACAGTTGCTGTCGCGTGTTGTTGCCAGGCATCGAAACATATGCTGGGTCACCTTCCATGGTTTGTATGATCTGTCACACACATTGAAGACGGTGACAAACAGGCCATTGCCCCCTTCTGTGGCTGCTTTTACATCCCTGCTTGGCATTGTATTCGGTGATGTGGTGGATATCAAATACATGGCACGCTTTTGCCATGGATTACGCGGCGGCGAGCTAGGCTTGACAGCCATTGCTAAGATCTTGAAGGTGGAAAGAGCTGGCGGGGCGCATCAAGCAGGATCTGACTCTTTGTTGACGGCCCGTGTGTACACAAAGATGAGGATGGTTTATGAAATCGAAGAGACTCTTTTTGCGGGGTGCTTGTACGGAATCTCAGCTAGAATCTGCAAGCCGATTGCTGTGCCTAATACTAACGGGCGGCGCTGCTTTATTCCGAACGCCACCACTCCAGCACCGTTCATGCGCTGCATTCTTCCCCAGACTTCTGTTCTCATGATTGCTGCTCCTTTTGTCATGTCCTGTACCATCTCGTTTTTGTAAACATTTATGATTTGATTATTCAAGTAAATATATTTCTTCTTTTCCTTTATTATCTTTTATCAATATAAAATATCGAGGAATGCAATTAAAATAATATTTTTAAAAAGGTAAATGAAAAGGGGCTTGGAGCATGGTCTAGTTTGCTATTATGGACTCGGTGTTAGGCATAACCCTTTTCTATTTCTCTTTTAGCACTCCGAAAATATTTTTAACATATTTGCTTTTTAATTCATGGACTCGACTCATTTCAACCCAACCTACTCGGTTTGGTTCCCGTCCAACCCAAAAAAAAAAAACACTTCGATGTTTGTCTTGGTATGAAGCTCTACTACCGTCTTATACCTACACCTAAATGAAATAATGAAATCATTGTTCATCCGTACATTTCACTTCTTCTTGTGCTTTTTTTTTCGATTGTTCACGGTAATTAGCGTGAACACTATCAAAATGTGACTGGAGGGATTATTTTGACAGCATCCATTAAATAATTTTTTCAAATTATAAATAATAATAGCCATCTATTTACGCTTTGTCATGACAGAACTATGATTTGGAAAAAAAAATACATTGACTATAAAGTAAAGGAGATCGGGGTTTTTGCATAGTGAAATTCACTGTGGCTTTAGACACAGATTATTGTGAATTTTAATAGTTAAATTACTATTTTACCCCTCGATGCACAATGATATTAATCATGGGTTCAAGGGTATTTTTGATTTTTTGCATATCTGTGCACAATCAAATAATTGTAATACCTCCTAATAAGACAGAAACCAAGAGTTGCCAGCGTGGGTGTCCCGATAATTTCAATTTTTCAGTGCAAAGTAACCTTTTTACCCTCTAATATGACAAAATAGAAGAGTTACCTGCAGGGGTATTTTTGTGAAACCCGAGAATAAAGTATACAAAGAGGTAGGAGGTTTATAATAATTCAAAATATTGTTATAATACAAAATCTATGCAAAGAAAAAAAAAAGAAAATAATAATAATACTAATACTAATAATAATAATAAACAGGGTCAAAATGGAATTAAGAAGAGATGAGACTATAAATACCCATCCCTTTTCTCATCCATGGCCGGATGGAGACTAGAAGAAAGAGTGGAGGGATAATCTCAAATTTTACTTCATAAAATTAGGAGTAAACATCCAAAATTTATAAATCCATATAAACCTTGGAATTCTAAAGTGGCTACACAATTAGGTGAAGAATTAACAAGAAGAAAGTGAAGAATTGGGGAAGAAATGAGGGAGAAGAGTGACTGGTTATATACAAGGAGAAGAAGGCTAAGATTCTTCCAAAATTATGAAGCAAAGTCTAAATTCCATCCAAGTAAGGAGTTCTAATTCCAATTTCTATGAAATTAACTTCAAATTGATTAGAAGTTCATGATTCTTTTTGAATTGTGAGTTAGGGTTTTTAACATAAAATGTTGGGGAAATGTATAAAAGAGTAGGGTTTTCATGAATAAAGGAATGACATGACTGTGATTGATGAGGAAGCAAGGATTGAAGATGACTGGGAGATACTTCCTTCATTTTGGCAAAACAGGGCAGATTCATTGCCCTGTTTCTTGGGGGAATTTAGACTTGAAAAATACAAAATCAAAGGAGGGTCCCTTCATAGAAGTTGTAGTAGGGAGTGTTATCTTTGTAACGAGTCCTACCCCGTCTAATTTGGAGTTCTAAAACTCCATATATGGATAAAAATCTGAGGAGAGGTCAAGTTGTCACCCCTGTTGGCAGATTCGGTCAAGTTGATAAAATAATGAAATTTAGCCATGTTAAGGGTAGAATTTATTTTCTCACTCTTGATAAAATGTATCTTGATCTTAAAAAAAAATAAAATAATATAAGAAAATAAATGGTGATTAAAATTGAATTCATGATGTCCCCTTGGACTACTAACGAGCTGAAAAGTTAAAGGATGATATTGAGGATTGTAAGCGAGAAAGAAAAGATTTAGTAAAAGAGAAATGAATATTATTACCATTGTTATTATTGTGCGTGATATGTGGATCAATATGGAATAATAGTGGGTGTTTGTGGTTTTAGGAGGAACCGCGAGAGGAGTACAACAACAACAACAACAAGGTAACACAAGTCAAGTGTTCACAACAGGTAGGTATTTGATACCTATATCTCCTCTAGTCAATAATTATTTTTACTAATTATTGAATTATAAGAAATAATTTGGTGCTTATTGATGAGGAAAAGAAAAGGGATAAGAGAAAGGTTAAGGGATGGAATATATACATGTATATAGGAAAAAACAAGTTGGTTGACATTGACATTATCGGTACGTGGGAGGTGAAATATAAACCATTGTTATTATTGTGCGTGATATGTGGATCAATATGGAATAATAGTGGGTGTTTGTGGTTTTAGGAGGAACCGCGAGAGGAGTACAACAACAACAACAACAAGGTAACACAAGTCAAGTGTTCACAACAGGTAGGTATCTGATACCTATATCTCCTCTAGTCAATAATTATTTTTACTAATTATTGAATTATAAGAAATAATTTGGTGCTTATTGATGAGGAAAAGAAAAGGGATAAGAGAAAGGTTAAGGGATGGAATATATACATGTATATAGGAAAAAACAAGTTGGTTGACATTGACATTATCGGTACGTGGGAGGTGAAATATAAACCTTGATTGACTATTCGGTTTTAGAATAGTTAATGATATCGGAGGGTGATGTTGATATTGACAAAATTTATAAACTTGATTATCTATTCAGTTTCGGAATAGTTAATGATATCGACAGATGACGTCGATGTCAGCAAAAATTATAAACATGATTAACTATTTGGTTTTTGAATAGTTAATGATATCGGCGGGTGACGTCGATGTCAGAAAAATTTATATACTTGATTAGCTTTCCGAGGTGAAAGCTAATGATGTCAAGAATTCTTGACATCAGCATACCCTAGAGCCTTCCAAGGTAATACAGAACAATGATCAACTATTTTGGTTTTAAAAATAGTTAATGACACCAATGGTTACGTTCATGTCGATATTTTCATGAAATTGATTAGTTGTTTCCAGGATGGGTAACTAAAGACACTAATGGAGGTTATTAGTGTCGACTATAGTCTTTTCGATGTGGAGGGGGGGAGAAGTAGTCAAAAGAAATAAATTTTCTTTTATATAACCTTAAAAAGATGTATATAGTTGTATTTAGAATCTCATGATTTAAGTAGATTGATAGATATGTTGTTTAAATTTCTTCTTTAAATTGCTTGTATTTACTTAATTGTTTTTAATTATATGAAAAATCTATATTTTGCAGGTCCTTCCATTCCTGTCAGGAATAGATTTTAAGTCTTTGATCCTTTTTTTGTATAAGTTAGGAACTTAGGGATTTGTGGTGTAATTTTTGTTATGCAGAAAACATGTAAACTATATAGAATATTATATTCATAATATTTTGTTTCTGAAAGATTAAATGTATTAACCTACGTTTGGGATATTAGAAAGTATTAGATTATGTTAGAATATTAAATTGTGTTCTTATATAATATATATATGAAATCTTCATGTTCGAATTTTCTCCTTTAAGTATTATCTTATGCGGGTGATGTAAGATGGAGTTTGAGAATGAATATGGTCTTGAACATATTCTAGAATGAGTTATGTAATTGTTTGTACTAAACATGGATGAGATGTGATTCAAACTGTGTGCAAGTTATATTGTCAATAACTTGGGATCTCCCAATATAGGGGAGACTCTGCTAAAATTTCATTAGAAATATCGACAAGACAATTTTTTTTTATGCTCCATCCATCCTTTATAGGGGGAAAAAAATTAGGGTTGTTATAGTTTCAGACATTTCACTTTTCACACACACTCTTCATGTTAGATGCTCAGTGCTAGTTACAAAGAAAACGAATAATGATAGTACATTACAATATTGTAGGGGATTAATGACAATTTCCTATAATTTTAGCCTTTCCTTGTGTTTGATTTACAAGTGATGACAATTATATAATTTGCAAATGAAGTGGTAGCAAATTGGATTTCAAAATTTATTTCTTTTAATAGCTTTCAACTACAATCTATATAATCTTTTCAACATGTATGATTTTTTCAATTTTATCATTCGAGTAAAATTGATTAAATATTTTGTTTTTATTTTGGACCTTATAATTTTAATTTTAATTCCTTTTCTTTATATATTTCTATATAGTTCTATTTTTGTCCATGTTTATATATATATGCTCTTAGTTTTGGTTTTTAATTTCTATTATTCTCTAATTTGTTGAGGTGATTTGTTTTTAGAAAAAAATAATTCTTAAATTTTAGTTTGTGTTTGTCATCATTTGAAAATTGATTTTTTTTCCCTTTCTTTTTTTATTTTTTCTTATTTTTTACCTTCAATTAAAATAATTTTTCCAGCTAATAATTTATTTTGTTTACTTTTTTGTTAAAGATTTTATGTTTTTTTTTATACTTTGATGTTGTTATTTTTTTATCCATTATTTACACAATATTTCTTGCTTCCTCTTTTGTAAGAGTTTTTGAGTTTTTTTATTTCTCGGGGTAATTTTTTTTTTTTTAGCAGGAATATTAATGATAATTTTAGGTGTTATAACCGTAATAATAATAATGACATTATTAATCATAATGATAACAAGAAGTATAATTTATTATAATGGTTATAGTGCTTATGTTATTAGTAATTATAATTTTGATGGTAATAGTAAAATAACTCATAAAATAATATAGAAAATATCAATAATGATAATAGGAATATATAACACTAATCATAATACTAATTATAATTGAAATTATATTAATAGAAATAACGACGTTGATTATCATGATGCTTATTGTTATAATGTAGCTTGAATATCGGGAGATCCCAAGTTATTGACAATGTAACCTGCACACAGTTTGAATCATATCTCATCCGCAGTCACTTATGTTTAGTACAAACAACTGCATAATTCATTTCAGAATATGTTAAGGACTATATTCATTCCCAAATTCCATCTTACATCACACGCATAAGATAATAATTAAAAGAGCTAATTTGAACACAAAGATTTCATATATATATATATATATAACATAACACAATCTAATATTCTAACATAGTTTAGTACTTTTTAATATCCCATGCGTAGGTTGATACATTTAATATTCCAGAAATAAAATATTATGAATATATTATTCTATATAGTTTACATGTTTTTTTGCATAACAAAATTACACCACAAATCTCTAAGTTCCTAACTTATACAAAAAGGGATCAATGACTTATAATCTATTTCTGACGGGAATGAGAGGAACCTATAAAATATAGAATTTCCATATAAGTAAAAACAATTAAGTAAATACAAGTAATTTACAAAAGAAATTTAAACAACACATCTATCATTCTGCTTAATCATATGAGATTCTAAATAGAACCATATATATCTTTTTAAGGTTATATAAAAGAAAATTGGTTTCTTTTGACTACTCCCCCCTCTCCACATCGAAAAGACTATAATCGACACTAATGACCTCCATTAGTGTCTTTAGTTGCCCGTGGAAATAACTAATTAGTTTTATGAAAATGCCGACATGAACGTAACCGTTTGTGTCATTAACTATTTTTAAAACATAAATAGTTAATCATTATTCCATATTACATGGGGAGGTTCTCGGGTATCTCGATGTCAAGAATTCTTGACATCTTTAGCTTTCACCTCAGAAAGCCAATCAAGTCTATAAATTTTACCGATATCGATGTCACCTGTCGATATTATTAACTATTCTAAAACCGAATAGTTAATCAAATTTATAATTTTTTCCAATATTGACATCACTCGCTGATATCATTAACTATTTTGAAATCGAATAGTTAATCATGTTTATAAATTTTGTCGATATCGACGTCACCTGCTGATATCATTAACTATTCCAAAACCGAGTAGTTAATCAAGTTTATAAATTTTACCGATATCGACATCACCGCCAATATCATTAACTATTCTGAACCCGGATAGTTAATCAAGGTTTATATTTCTCCTCCCACGTACAGGTAATGCCGATGTCAATCAGCTTGTTTCTTTCTTTCTTTCTTTCTATATATATATATATATATATATATATATATATATATTTATATATTCCCATCACTTAACATTTCCTTTACCCCTTTTTTTTTCCTCGTCAATAAGCACCAAATTGTTTTTTATTTTTCAATAGTTAGTTAAAAATAATTATTAACTAGAGGAGATATTGATACCAAGTACCTATCTGCTGTAAATGCTCGACTTATGTTCCCCTGTTATTGCTATACTCTTCCCATGGTTCCTTCTGAAACTACAAACACCCATCATTATTCCATATTAATCCACATATCACATACAATAATTATAATGGTAATAATATACATTTCTTATTTACCAATCTTTTCTTTCTCACTTACATTCCTCATTATTATCCTTTAACTTTTGAGCTCATTAGTAGTCCAAGTGGACATCATTAATTCAATTTTAATCACTGTTTATTCTCTTATTTTATTTTCTAAAGATCAAGACACACTTTATGAATGGAAAGAAAACAAATTATACCTTTAACATGGCTAAATTTTGCTATTTTATCAACTTGACCAAATCTACCGACAGGGGTGACAGCTCGACCTATCCTCAGATTTTTATTTGTATCTGGTGTTCTAGAGCTCCAAATTAGATGGGGTTAGACTCGTTAGAAAGATAACATCTTCGGATACAATTTCTATGAAAGGACCCTCCCTAAATTTTATAGTTTTCAGCCCCAAATTACCCCAGGAAGTAGGGTAATAATCTGCCTTGTTTTGCATAAATAGAGAAAGTATCTTCAATCCTTGCTTCCTCATCCATCACACCATGCCTTTTCTTTATTCATGAAAACCCTTCTCATTTATTTCCTCTTAAGGTCCATTTGTATCAAGTTAATTAGTTAAACAATTTCATAATTTCTCATTCCCTCTTTGCAGTGTTGCTATCAAAACATGTCCAAAGGAAACAAGAGTTCCCTTCCTCTCTCTATGCACTCATTTCTTCTTCCTCTTTAAGATACTTAGATTATTCTAGTCTATTTAATATCACTCATTTATGTATTTTCTTAACATTTGTGTTAAAAACCCTAATTCTCAATTCAAGAAGAATCATAAACTTCTAATCAAATTGAAGTTAATTTTATAGAAATTGGAATTAGAACTCCTTACTTGGATGGAATCTGGACTTTACTTCATAATTTTGGAAGAATCTTAGCCTTTTTCTCATTGTATATAACCAACCACTCTTCTCCCTCTTTTCTTCCCTAATTCTTCACTTTTCTTCTTGTTAATTCTCCACCCAATTGTGTTTCTTCACTTTAGAATTTCAAGGTTTATATGGGTTTACTAATTTTGAGTGCTTACTCCTAGTTTTCATGAAGGAAAAATATGAAATTCTCCCCCTTCTTCTTATAGTTACCAATCGACCATGGATGAGAGAAGGGATGGGTATTTATAGTCCCATTTCTTCTTAATTTCATTTTGACCCCTTTTTTTTGTATTTTTTTGCACAAATTTTGTATTATAACAACATTTTGAATCATTATAAACCTCCCCTCCTTTTTTATCTTTATTTTCAGGTTTCACAGGATGAAAAAAGAGTAAAGGTTATTTTTATGGTGTGAGATATGCATTGCATGATATGTTAGTTTAATATATCATGTATCTATTCTATTGGTTACACGTGACATTGTTATATCTATATAAATACATAATAATTATTATTAAAGGCTTAATTTATCTTTAGTTCCAAATCTTATTCAAACGATGAATTACTATTATATAGAGAACAAACATGATTTAACATGACTTACATATTCTATATTTTAATGTTAAATTGAAACATTATTGAAAAAATAATATTAATTACACTAAGAAAATGATCAATGAAAGGTTAAGTCAAACCACCAATGATTTCTCTAATATTTAAGGGATTTATCTAATCTCCAATCTTCAACTAGATGATTTATCTAATCTTCAAACATAAATTAATTAATTGTTGAATTGATGATAAATCAAATCATTTAATTATAATTTATATTTGGGTCAACATATTATAAATTTGATGGGTCACACAAATTAAGAACTATTAGTCAGAAATTAAACTATAATAATTTAATTACGCATGACTTGATTAAATTATATTTCAAAAACAACTTGATTGAATTAATTTCTAAGATCTCCTGAATTAGTGTGTGTGTGTGTAGGCAAATTGAAAATCATAGAAAATTTGCTCCTGAACAACATTTTTATATATATATAAAATATTATTCAGGGGCAAATTGATACTTTGTCAATTTCTATGATTTTTCAATTTGCCTATAAATCAGTAAAATATCAATTTTTGTCTTAAATAATTTTATTTTTCATATCAAAATATCTTAAAATATGAAGACACAAGCAGTAAAAATGAAACGATGACAGTAGGGGGACATGATAAAACCGATCACATTCTTTAAAATATGGGCAAGTTGAGTAACAAGTAAAGTTGAAACTTTTAGTCACAAAAATTCTGGATTAATAAAGGAAAGTCTTAAGTATAGGGATAGAATTTGATCATTTATGAATCTATAAGGATGAAACTGTAGTTTACCAAACAAATCCCAAATCAACAAGGAAGGCGCTAAAAATAAAACGGCCGTTACAAGGCGTCAAAAGAAACAGTCCTGTATCCTCCCGGACTCCATTAAGGTATATGTAAGGAGCAACAAGCCGTTGTTTTTCACCCTTACACTTCTTGAACAAAAACACCAACTCTCGGATCTTGAAAAGTGAGTGAATAAAGAAGAATGGCTGCTGGGAAAATTACAGCGGTGTGGAGACAGAATTTTCAACAGGAGATTTTCAGATTGGACGCTGCCCTGTTCAAATTTCCACTAGTCTCTTTTGATACAGAGTTTCCTGGTTTCTTTCGGAGCACTCCTATGGGCGCCACTGAGTTGACTCGTTACGAGGATCTGAAGCATAATGTTGACCACTCAAGGCTGATCCAGTTCGGTATCACCGTTGCAGACGTGAGTGGCAGTATCGGGGGCACGTGGGAGTTCAATTTGCGGTTCGATTTGTCAAGAGATTCGTTCGTCTCCCAGTCTATACAATTCTTGCAAGACAATGGGGTCGATTTTGACAGGTTGAGAAGAGATGGGATTGATTTCGACATGTTCGCACAGTTGCTGTCGCGTGTGGTTGCCAGGCATCGAAACCTATGCTGGGTCACCTTCCATGGTTTGTATGATCTGTCACACACATTGAAGACGGTGACGAACAGGCCATTGCCCCCTTCTGTGGCTGCTTTTACGTCTCTGCTTGGCATTGTATTCGGTGATGTGGTGGATATCAAATACATGGCACGCTTTTGCCATGGATTACGCGGTGGCGAGTTGGGCTTGACAGCCATTGCTAAGATCTTGAAGGTGGAAAGAGTTGGAGGGCCGCATCAAGCAGGATCTGACTCTTTGTTGACGGCCCGTGTGTACACAAAGATGAGGATGGTTTATGAAATTGAAGAGACTCTTTTTGCGGGGTGCTTGTACGGAATCTCAGCTAGAATCTGCAAGCCGATTGCTGTGCCTAATACTAACGGGCGGCGCTGCTTTATTCCGAACGCCAGCATTCCAGCACCGTTCCTGCGTTGCATTCCTCCGCATACTTCTGTTTTCATGATTGCTGCTCCTTTTAGTCATGTCCTGTAGCATCTGGTTTTTGTAAACATTTATGATTTGATTATTCAAGTAAATACATTTCTTCGTTTCCTTTATTATTATTTATTAATTGAAATGTTGAATGATAAAAGAAGCAGAGAAATGCTCGCTAGAAATGTGATTTCTTGGACATTTATTATCACTGGCAAAAAAAAAAAAAAAAATTCGTCGCTTCACCGAAATGCAAACCAAATAATAATATTGATTAGATACATATTAATTAATAATCTTTTTCTTAGAAAAATAATATGTTTTATTTCCAAAAATCAACCAAAAGTTTTATAAAGAAGATTTCATGTTCAAGAGATGATATTTAAAATTTAATACTTTGGGTATAATGAGTAGAGGTGAGCATTTTTTATTCGGTTCATTTTTGTAAAGAAAACAACCAAACTGAAAATTAAAATTTTATTTATTAAATAACCGGACCTAATAAAAACCAACCGTTTTCGGTTCGGATCGATTTGGTTTTTATAATGAAAAAATTAGGGAAACCAAATTTATTTTTTGGGCTTTCTAATGGGTTATTAAATGGGCTCACAATTAATATTAATAAAGACTGATTTTCTTATAAGACCCCAAAGTTTTTTTTTAATTTTTTTTTGTCACTAATACAAATATTAATGTATTAAAATGTTAATGTTAATATAGTGTTTATTAAGTTTTTTTTTTTTTTTACCTTTCTAATACTATTCTTTTGTTTTGTTTAATTTAGTATGTGTCGAAATAATTAAAATTACACAAGTGAACAAGTTAAAACTTAAATTACAGAATATTTCCTTCAAAGAGCTTCAAAATAAATAACAAGCAACATTAACATAAAAAACTTCAAGAAATACACCGGGTTTTGAACTAATTATCATTCGTTGCTAGATGTAATTTTCCACCAAATTCTACAAATAATAATAATAATAATAGAAATGTTAGATTGAAAATAAGTTGATTAATAAATTATAAAATAAAAGTATAAGTATATAAGAAAAATAACTTGATTCAAGGTTTTCATAATTTTCATAATCATTCATCAAGGTTGTAATGTCGATTGAGATTGATCCATGATGCAACCAATTTTGACAACAAATAAGTGCTTAAACAATTGCTAAAGATAATGTACTTTGGAATTGGTCGAGTATATGATCGCCTGTGCTAAAAGCTAATTCAAAAGCCATTGTCGATATGGGAATAGCTAAAACATGTTGTGCAAACTTTGAAAGTACTTTATTTTTTGAAGCATTACCCTTTCACCAAACTAAAATATATAATTTATCATCATCAGGATCCTCACAACCATTAATTAAATTTCTCTCAACTTCATTTTTATTTTTTACACTATCTTCCTCTTGTAACTCAAGCAAAAGTATTAACATCTATCTCCTCATTGCAATCCATATCACTAACATCATGAATATGTCAATTATCAAATTCCACTTTATCAGCTTTTAAATAAAACTCATATAGGCTTACCAAATGATCTTTCATATTTTTTGTTAAAATTTATGCTTTGTTATAATCATACAACTCTCCAAAACAAAATTTCACGTATTTCAACTTAAAATGTGGATCTAAAACATTAGCCATATACAATATAAAATTTTGATTGCATCATAACCCGAATATTTCTCAAACTTCAACATCATTATCGTTTTCATCCCACTTAAAAAATTATCTCTACTTTTACAAAATTACAACAAGTTTGTATGCATGTAAATCAATTCATTGAAGAGAGAATTTCATGTCACATGTAATGAGCTAACAAATTTTAATGTAACCGTGTAGAAAATCTTTAAAAACTTGACCAAAGCTCTACCATTTTCCCAATCTTCCAAACTAGGTGGCCTTATATTTTTTTATTCCTTTTTAGATCAACCTCTAAAAAGTAACTCATACACCTAGGTTCAACCTCACAAACACCTTTTCAAATTTTTAGGAGCATCCAACATAAGATAAGTTGAATTTCATCGAGTTGCAACATCCAAACATAATGATTTTTTACACCCTATATGCAACTTTTCTCCATACTTTTTAAATGCAAGCTGCTTCACAAGTGAAGATGTCACAAACCTTATTGCATTTCTAATCTTAACAACTGAAGCATTAATCTCTTTCAAGTCATCACTCACAAACAATGTTAATTTGACAATATATTAAATGACCAATTTGTCATCACAGTCTTGAAATATGAAATAGTCACATTATTAAAACTTGTATTGTCCACTATAACATTTTAAAATTTATCAACCCCCCATTCTAACAAACAAAAACTTGATCAATTATCTCACCCATATGATTTGAAACTTGACAAAAATTGACAATTGTTTTATGCAATTTCCACTCATTATCAATCCAATGAGTCGTTAAGGATATATAATTAATGTTTTTGATTGATGTCCATGTATCTGTTATTAAGCATAATTATTGACCTCTAAGAGATATCTTCAATTTTTCCTTCTCTTCAACATAAATTTTCAAACAATTTTTCATTACAATAAAACGAGAAAGACTATCAAATATAGACTGTATGGTCCTAAAAAATAATTTAAATCTTTTACCCTCTAAAATATTAAAAGGCAACTCATCAATTATAAAATACTTCAAACTGTATGGACCCGGCCTTGAGATATACTAGAACTATTATTTTGATGGACTTTATATTGCTATAAAGATCTTGACCCTATTTTCCTTTGATGATTATGAAAGGACTTTATTAGTAAGTGATGTATTGAGACAACACAAGATTAAATCATCCCGAGTTTCCTAGATTTTGAATAATAAATTAATTGATAATTTCGTTTGATGATTGTTTAATCTTTCAAATATAAATTAATTAATTGTTGAATTGATGATAAACTATAAAATTTAAGGGAAACTACCAATTAATTTTTCTAATATAAGCATTGCGTGATATGTTAATTTAATATATCATGTATTTAATCCATTGGTTACATGTGGCATTGTTATATCTATTTTTGTTAAAATCGTGTTTCAATGTATAAATATTGTAAAATCAAGTAAAAAAATCAAACCCCTTTTAAATCAAGTCTAACTCGATAAAATCAATCAGAATCTAAAATTAGACTAGATCAGTCCGATTTTATGGTTTAGGTTAATCTCTAAATTCATACACTGTTCACGTTAATTAATTTCCATTTTTCCACGATTCTTCTTACAGTTCTTACTTCTTTTTGTCTTCTCCTGTCATCTCTCAAATTGTCCTCTTCTCTTACCTCTCGTAGTTCAATCGTCAGAGGTGATCTGTAAGCTCGTCGGTCGTCGTCGTCGTCACCTCTCATCTGTATGCTCCTCGTTGTTGTCACAGCCATCACCTCTCATCTGCTTGCTGGTCGCTGTGGTCACCTCTCCTAACCTTTAATTCGTCATCTCTCAAGTTTAGTTAACGTAGTTTATGAAACCTCGCCAGTTAGTTTTTTTTGGTATACATGTATCAATATATTTTTGTGATTTATGGAGTTTTTGTTAAAAAATAGAAGAGAAAATTTTGGTTCATTTTGTCCTGTTAAAGGGTTGCCGACTTGCTGTATTCTAGTTAGAATTTGCTGTTGATTACCTAATTTTATTATCTATTGTGCTCAGCAGCTTCACCTATCTTGTAGAAGATCTATTGTAAGTGTCCCCACCACCACCATCTAGTAGTTTTTCCTCTCAAAACCTGGATCTGGGCTTCTGATTCTATCTGGTTTAATGGGAACAATTTATAACATGGTCCAATTTCATCTATTAGAGTATCTGTAAATTTGTTTCTGTAATCTGGTTTAATGAGATACAACTGCAAGTGGACAACTTTAAACTTTAGTAACAATGAAATTCCATGAATGAAGTTAGATCTGCAAAACATTGCACAAACAGTTGTTCCTTATCCCCAGTTTTGATAAAAAAAAAAACGCAAAGTTACACTCGGACAATACTGTTAAAATTCCATGAATGACTTGGGGATGCCATGTCCATTTAACTTTACTGGTGTAAGCTCCGGAGGGGGGACCTGATATTGGGTTCCATCCGGGGCATAATGGTGTTGATGACAGCATTATCAATATTTTTGGACTGGGCCTCCCTCATAGCAGAAATAAGGGAGGCATTCGTGGTGGACAAAATTTTGATCCGGGGCAGCTGCCTCATGAAAATGAAAGTTTAAGAGGCAGCAGCTCAGCAGGTGGAAACAATTTTGATTTGGGGCTACTTCTTGGCAGTAATACGACAGGAAGTAACAGTACAGGAAACAGCTTTGATCCTTTGCTTCCTCGTGGCCCAGGATTTAATCAAGGAGGCAACGATGTTGTTGGACGCAATTTTGATCTGGGGTTGCATCAAGGAAATAATTTAGGAGGCAACAGCACTGGTGGAAACAACTTTGAACTGTGGCTGCCTGTAAATAATATGGGGGGCAATAGTGCTGTGGTGAATAATGTTGATCCTTGGCTGGCTCGTGGAGATATGGGTGGAGAGAATTTAGGACCGGGGCTGCTTTCGGGAAGTAATTTTACAGAAAGCAGTGCTGTTGGAAATCCTTTTCATAGACTGCAGGGGATGCATCGTCGCGACTGTAGTGGAGGTGGAGCAGGCAGTGCTAGTGGAAGCGACTCGGGGCTGCCTGGTTCTTTTGGAGCTGGTTCAAGTGATATTGAGCAGCCATTTGACGTTACCAAAAGTTGGCCTTGTAACAGCTTCAATCCTTGATTTGCATGGAATTTCTAGATTGTGTGTTCGGTCTAATAATTTCTTAGATGTCGGTCTCATGCATCCCCCCTCGCCCAATTTATGTAGAATCATCGTCCCGTGACAAAGGAGAATAAAACAACTCATTGGCATTAAGCCTCATCTTCTTTACTTGTATAGTCAGAGATTACTGTATTTGAACACATACACATGTACTATCAGAAGCTCTGATGTTTAAATGCATGCTATGTGAATTATGATCCAGATGCTCTGCTTCTGAATAGATTTATAGATTATCAAATCATCTGATACAGAGGTTGTCAAAAGTAGTTCACACCATATGAAGTCCCCGTACATTACGATTTTATAATTTTTCTACCAAAATAATTTTACTTGCGATTATATGATTTTTATACGGAAATATTTTACTCGAGATTTTACGATCCGAGTTCAAATGACAATTCCATATTGTGTCAAAAAAACGAGTTTGACAACCTTGGTTATATCTATATAAATACATATTTATTATTAAAAGCTTTATTCATCTTTAATATTTATATAATATTATATTAATAAATCTAGATTAAAGATAAAGTTCATGGGACAAAAAAATTTTGCAAAGAGAATTATAAAGTTGTTATAATTATAAGATTTTTATTGCATGAAAACATGGTTTCTAAAATGTTCCTAGCCCATGCTCATCTAAATACTGGATGTTCATTAGAGCTATAGAGACTGATATATATATTTCGTTATCTCTTTTATTAAAAAAAATATTCTCATAAGATGTGATATAAAAGATATCTAGAAGTAATATATAAGTGTGCTATAAGACATGTATACTCAACTAACTCGCATGAGAATTCCATATGAAGAGATCACTCATGTTTATGAAAAGGCTCATGTGATGGTTGTGTATATGATTCTTAGTCTTGATAGTTTGAAGTAAATTACATCAAAATGTTGAGGTGAATTAGAGAAAACGAGCCATAAACTCGTGCTCCGCGGCTAGAACTAATTTTTTTTTAGTTCTAACATATATAATTTTTTGTCTTATATTTTGGTTTTTATTCTTTTATTTTTTGGTTTAGTTTAGATCCCTTGATTTTTTCGGTCCTTTTGAGATAGTTCTTATTTTTTTGTTTCTATCTATACATCTCTATTCTTAGTTTAGATTTTTAATTTTAATTTTAATTTATATTAAATGCAGCTTGCGTTAAAAAACATAATAAATTTAGCTTTGGTGGTGTAAAATGAGAGTGAAACTCTCTCTTATGCATGTATACAAATATTATTTTGTATTTTTATATTATAAAACATGTTCAATATCCTTAATAGCCCCGGATTTAATTGTTGATTTTTATCTTATTAGAGGGTATTATGATTATTTTACATGTCTATCTTCTCTGCGGTGCCTTACCTGCCCACTGGATTTGAAGGGTGTTTAGTGGGTTCAGACATTAGTTGTGGTGTGTATAAGCTGGTCCGGACACCTCGATTATAAAAAAAAAGTGAGTCTGGGGATTTCTCGTAGTGCACGTAAGCTGATTTGAACATCCCGGTTATAAAAAAATATATGTGGGGAAAAAAATTAAAAGCAAGAAAGTACTGTAGTAATCCACAGTGTTCTGTGAAGAGAGCCACAGAGCTTTCCCCACACCATTTCAAAAAAAAAGAAGTGGGTTCAAGAATTGGTCATGGTGCGTGTTAGCTGCCCCGAATACTGCAGTTATAAAAAAAAATATACAAGTGGGAAAAAAATCATGGTGCACGTAAGTTGACCTGAACACCTCGGTTATAAAAAAAAACAAAAAAAATGTATAAGTGGAAAAAAAAACAAAAATAAAATAAAAAACAATGGGTTTAGGGATTAGTTATGGTGCGCGTAAGCTGACCTGGACACTCTGATTATCAAAAAAATAAAAAAAAAATGTATATATGATCATAGTGTCCAAATCAACTTACACACACAACGAAAAAAATAAAGGTAAAAAATATCTAAAGGAGACCACAATTCAAAAAAGTAATATATATATATATATATATATATATATATATATATATATATATATATATATATATATGTGGGGAAAGAATCATGATGTAAAGCACCCCCGTATATATATATATATATATATAAGTGGAGAAAAAATATGGTGCGCATAAGCTAGCCCGGACACCCCGGTTATAAAAAAAATATAGAAATGGGAAAAACAATTGTGGTGCGTGTAAGCTGGTCTGGACACCCTAGTTATCAAAAAAACCAAAAATTATATAAGTGGGGAAAAAAGAAGAAAAAAGAACGTAAAAAAAGTGGGTTCAGAGATTAGTCGTGGTGTAAATAAGCTAGTCCAGACTCCCGAGTTATAAGAAAAACCATGTATAAGTGGGGTGAAAAACAAAAAAATATAATAAAAAAATGGGTTCGGGGATTAGTTGTAATGCGCATAAGCTGGCCCAATACCTCAGTTATTTAAAAAAGAAAAAAAAAGAATAAATGGGAAGCAATTTAAAAAGTGGGTCTAATAATTAGTCGTAGTACACGTAAGTTGGCACAGACACCCAAGTTATAAAAAAACAAAAAAAATGTATAAGTGGGGAAAAAATTGTAGTGCACGAAAACTGGTCCGGACACTCTAGTTATAAAAAAAAACAAGTATAAGTGGGGGGAAAATAGAAAACAAATGTAAAAAAGTAGGTCCAGGGATTAGTCACGGTGTGCATAAGTTGGCCCAGACACCCCATTTATTAAAAGAAAAAAAACATAAGCGGGAACGTACTGTAGCAATTTTAAAAAAGTGAGTTCAGTGATTAGTCCTGGTGTGCGTAAGCTGACCTGGATACCCCTGTTATAAAAAAGAATTATAAGTGGAAAAAAATTAGAAAAAAATATAAAAAAAAAAGTGGGTTCGAATTTAGTTATGGTACGTGTAAACTGGCTCGGATACCCTAGTTATATATATATAAAAAAACAAATGTATACATGTGGAAAAAAATCATGTTACGCGTAAGCTGGCCCAGACACCTCGTTTATCAAAAATTACAAGGAAAAAAAATGTATAAGTGAGAAAAAAACAATATAAAAAATTGGATCTAGAGATTAGTCGTAGTGCACGTAAGCTGGCCCGGGTACCCTAATTATCAAGAAAATAAAGAATGACCCAGTTAAAAAAAAAATAAGGGAAAGCATTGTAGCAATCCATATTGTTATGTGTGAGGAGCTACAGTGTTTTCCCCACACTATTTATATGAATGCTTCATGTGTTAGAAATAGTATAGACTAAGAAATCCTTCACCAATATGGAATGAGATTTGAAAACTTTCAAACGATGAATTACTACTATATGGTTAACAAACATGATTTAAGATGCATACATATAAATTAATTAATTTATTTATAATTAGACATATTGCTAGACGATATATATATAATCTTCAAATATAAATTAATTAATTGTTGAATTGATGATAAATCAAATTATTTAATTTATTTAATTATAATTATAATTTATATTTGGGTCAACATATTAGAAATTTAATGGGTCACACAAATTAAGAACTTTTAGTAAAAATAATTAAACTATAATAATTTAATTAAGTATGACTTGAGTAAATTATATTTTAAAAATTAAAGACTGGAACATAATTAATACATATATCATATTTCTAGAACTAGAAAAATCAAGTAATAATTTGATTGAGTTTGTTTCTAAAATCTTATATATATATTATTCAGGGGAGAAATTGACACTTTGTTTCTGATAACTTTGTCAATTTCTCTGATTTTTCAATTTACCTATAAATGATCAAAATATCAATTTGTCGTTTAAATAATATTCATATATGAATTCGGGATAATTTTATAAATTAACTCAAGTTGCATGTCTTGCCTATAAAATTTATTTTTCACATTAACATATCAAAATAATCCAAAAAAAAAAAAAAATTTTGAACACAGAAAAATACACTCCTGAGAAATCAAGGAATCACAAACACATAATAACAGTGAGATTATATTTTATATAAATTAATACATTTAATTTATATTGTGTTTCGGTATTTCTTAATTTCCTATTAAAAACTTTAAAACGTAAAACTCCCTTCGTAAAACAGGATTACCATCTTTGTTGTTGTTGTTGTTGTTTTATTTCAGAAACACAGACTCGCACAATAATATATACATGGTTAACAAACAGATCATTAACAATTGAAAGAAAATGATTGAGAAAAATATGAAGTGACAAGCAATAAAAAAGAAACGATTACAGTAGGAAGACTTGATAAAACCGATCGCATTCTTTAAAATATGGGCAAGTTGATTAATAAAGGAAAGTCTTAAGTGTAGGAATAGAATTTGATCATTTATGAATCTATAAGGACGAAAATGTAGTTTACCAAACAAATCCCAAATCAATAAGGAAGCCGCTAAAAATAAAACGGCCGTTAAAAGGCGATCAAAGAAACAATCCTGTATCCTTTCGGACTCCATTAAGGTATATGTAAGGACCAACAAGCCGTTGTTTTTCACCCTTACACTTCTTGAACAAAAACATCAACTCTCGGATCTTGAAAAGTGAGTGAATAAAGAAGAATGGCTGCTGCTGCTGCGAAAATTACAGCGGTGTGGAGACAGAATTTTCAACAGGAGATTTTCAGATTGGACGCTGCCCTGTTCAAATTTCCACTTGTTTCTTTGGATACAGAGTTTCCTGGTTTCTTTCGGAACACTCCTATGGGCGCCACTGAGTTGACTCGTTACGAGGATCTGAAGCATAATGTTGACCACTCAAGGCTGATCCAGTTCGGTATCACCGTTGCAGACGTGAGTGGCAGTATCGGGGGCACGTGGGAGTTCAATTTGCGGTTCGATTTGTCAAGAGATTCGTTCGTCTCCCAGTCTATACAATTCTTGCAAGACAATGGCGTCGATTTTGACAGGTTGAGAAGAGATGGGATTGATTTCGACATGTTCGCACAGTTGCTGTCCCGTGTCGTTGCCAGGCATCGCAACCTATGCTGGGTTACCTTCCATGGTTTGTATGATCTGTCACACACATTGAAGACGGTGACGAACAGGCCATTGACCCCTTCTGTGGCTGCTTTTACGTCTCTGCTTGGCATTGTATTCGGTGATGTGGTGGATATCAAATACATGGCACGCTTTTGCCATGGATTACGCGGTGGCGAGTTAGGCTTAACAGCCATTGCTAAAATCTTGAAAGTGGAAAGAGTTGGTGGGGCGCATCAAGCAGGATCTGACTCTTTGTTAACGGCCCGTGTCTACACAAATATAAGGATGGCATATGAAATTGATGAGACTCTTTTTGCGGGGTGCTTGTATGGAATCTCAGCTAGAATCTGCAAGCCGATTGCTGTGCCTAATACTAACGGGCGGCGCTGCTTTATTCCGAACGCCACCACTCCAGCACCGTTCCTGCGTTGCATTCCTCCCCATACTTCTGTTTTCATGATTGCTGCTCCTTTTAGTCATGTCCTGTAGGATATATTTTTTGTAAGCATTTATGATTTGATTATTCAAGTAAATATATTTCTTCGTTTCCTTTATTATCTTTCAATATCATTTTTACAGAAATTATTAGATTATTAAATAAACCTCAAAACTAATTTAAAGTATAGGATTTTTAGCGGAGAACATGAAATGGGTATGTCACAGCAACTAGCAGCAGAAGCAAAGTTCCAGATGCTGGGGGAAAAACATCCCTTCTAATACTATTAGAGCTGCTAGCGCAAGCAAAATTCATACTAATATTTTCAAACACTTGGAGCGCATAGAACAAATGCTTCTTTCACTGCTAGAAAAACGACTACTATAATGACATTATTCACACGCAGAGCTAGGAAAAATCCTAACCTGATGTCTCAAAAGAGGAATAGCTTTACACTCTATCTTCTTTCTCTAAGCTTTCTTCTCTCTGCTAGTCGCCCTCCTCTTATGCATAGAATGACAAGAAATCCATACAAATCCCCGAATTATCAAAAGTAACCTGAGATAATTGAAATCGAACCTAACCAGAGATACTTTTACAATTGAAAACAAAAATAATCTATCATTATTAAACTAAAATGTGAGTGCTGGAAAGAAAGCTAGAAGTTGACAAATCCAAAGCACGGAGGGGAGGGAAGACGGGTTGATGGAGCTGCTGCCGGCCGGAGAGGAGAGTGAGAGGAAGAGCTGAGAAGGAACGAACTGACGGCTGAGAGTACGGTGAGAAGGGTGACAGGAAAACTTTATATATATATATGTATAGAGAGAGAGAGAGAGAGAGAGAGAGAGAGCTAATTTGTAACATTCGATGAATAAACTAAATAAACTTTATATATATATATATATATATATATTAACTAACAAATAAAACGTGTGTCGTTTTTACTATTGGTTACTTTTTACACAGACACATTGCACTATGAACTGGATATTTGATCCGATCCTTCGTGCATGCGCGTCCATTTTTTTTTTCTTTCTTTTTTCCAGTTTATGAATAGTGCATTAATGAATTGGCCCTCCGAAAACGACAAAACACGCCGCCTGGACTGAGGGGCTCCACGGTCATTTCCTATCTCCTTCTGGTCCGGTTCGCCGCCCTTCTGATTTTTTTATTATTTTACAGAATTGGCTGAATACAGATATAGTCCCTAATAAGACAAAAATGATGAATAAGGGACAGGGGCAGACCAGTAATTGACCATATTTTTTTATTATTTCTATCGGTAACTATCAGAGCGTGAGGGCCACGCACCAGACGGTTTCCCGCCTCACGCCCTGTTTAGGCGGTGCATGCCGTCTCATTAGGTGGCTGGAGAAGGGTTAATGGAGTCTATTCCGATGCACCTTCGCGTGTTCTTCCTCCCGGTACGGCGCGTGAGGCAACTGATGGTCGTGAACGCGGCGGTGGCTGTTTAAAGCGCTAGTCACCATTCTCTCTCTCTCTTGCACGTACAAGTGCATGAGAGTCCCCTGGTTTTATATCTTTTTCACTTCGGTCCCTGGTCTTTGAATTTTGTGTATGGTCCTAATTTTTGTTATATAAGTTTTGATTTAGTTTGATTGGGTCCTTCGATTGAAATTAATTTAATATTAATGTTTCACTTCGATCCTCCTTCTTTTAATTTCCAGATTGGGTTGAAAAATATTAATTTATTCGGTACAGCAGTTGCAATTTTTTCAATTTTTTCATTTGATTAAAATTGATAATATATTTCATTTTCATTTTGGCCCTTATACTTTTAATTTTGTATTTTAATCTCTTGATTTCTTTTTATGATTTTAATTTTGTTAAAAATTTTATGATTTTTACTCTTTCATTTATTTTATTTTTTTAATTATTAACACAATAACACAATAACAACGACAACAACAACAACAACAACAACAACAACAATAATAATAATTTTATTGTTTTTCTTGTTTTCTCTTTTGTTGATGTTTTTTGGTTTTTTATCTCAGAATACTTTGATAATTTTTATTGTTTTGACAATAATCACAATGATAATTTTTGTTTTTGTTTTATTCTTTTGCTTAATCTTTTGTTGAAGTTTTTAGGATTTTTTTGAGTCTTTCTTTTTTTTTTTCTATCATTATTAACACAAAAAAAATATATAATAATAATAATAATAATAATAATAATAATAATAATAATAATAATAATAATAATAATAATTTAATTGTTTTTCTTGCTTACTTTTTTGTTAATTTTTTTGAGGTTTTTTTTTCTCAAAATAATTTGATAATTTTTATTGTTTTGACAGTAATAACAATGATAATTTTTATTTTTATTATTTTTTTTATTTGATCTTTTGTTGTAGTGTTTACAATTTTTTAGTGTTTCTTTTATTTATTTATTCTATAATAATAATAATAATAATAATAATAATAATAATAATAATAATAATTTAATTGTTTTTCTTGCTTACTATTTTGTTTATGCTTTTTTTTTCCTCGGTATAATTTGATAATTTTTATTGTTTTGATAATAATAGCAATAATAATTTTACATGTTAAAACTCTGATTTTGCTATTACTATAATATTTTAAATTAATATTGTTTCCTTTTTTTTTTGCTTTTTTTCTGTTATTTTGATTTGCTCTTTGGATTAGATGATTTTTATGATTTTACTATTTGTGCAATAATAACAATGATTTTAGTGATTAATTTTTTATTATTTTATTTTAAAAATATTTTGCTTGTTTTTTTTTATAATGATTGTCCAGGTCAATTTAATTATTTTGATTGCTTTGACAGTAATGTTGATAATAATTTTAACTGTTATAACAATGATAATGACAATAACATAAGGATGGATTTCAATTTATGTTTTTGTTTTATTACCGATAGAAAATTAACTATTTATATTTGTTATTTGATTGTTGCAAATTTTTATTTGATATTAATTCATTTAGTTTTTTTTTTAATTCTTAGATAATGTTTATTCTTTATTCGTCTCTATGCATCTATACTTTTAGTTTTTTTTTTTTATTCCGGTTTTATTTTTAATCGATTCAGTCCTAAAATTTTAATTTATGTTGATAATCATTACTCCCTTTTTCCCTTTATTATTTTTTTTTGTGTTATCTTATTTCGATTTGTTATTTAGATTAGATTATTTTTATAATTTTACTATTTGCACAATGATAATGGTATTTTTTTGTTATTCTTTTAATTATTTTTTTATAAAAATCTTTTGTTTATTTTTTTAATGTTTTTTCAAGGAATTTATTTATTTTAATTCTTTTGATAATAATATTATTAATAATTTTAATTGTTATGGCAATGATAATGAAAATAACGTGGGGATGAATTTTGAATTTATATTTTTTACTTTTTGTTGATAGAAAATGTACTATTTGTTTTTTTATTTGATTATTACATGTATTTTCACAATTTATATTTTATTTTTGTTTGGTTTAAATTGAATTATAAAATGAACTAATCTTAATGCAGTGAATTTAACAATTCAAATATTTGAATCTTCTTATTTTTTTAATGATGATGATAAATTAATGTTGGTTATTTCATTGAAAATGTTAAACAGATAAATTTATAGTGATTTAAAATTCATATATTTTATAGAAAACTTGTACTTAACAGGATTTCTGCACAAATTTATTATTTTGGCTAAATTTATAATATAATGAAAAAATACATATAATTAATATTTTTTACATTGAAAAAAATATGGTGTCGCCCGTGCGGGGGCATTTGCCTAGTAGATAGATAGATAAATAGATAGATAGAGAGAGAGAGAGAGAGAGAGAGAGAGACAAGCTAAAATTTGTAACATTAGATGAATAAACTAAAAAATCCACTGGATTAATCTTTAAACAACATATGAAATCCAATAAAGAAATTAAAAACAAAATATAAAATAAAACAAACTAAAATATTAAGAAATGTAATTGGGAAAAATAATTTGATTAAAAATAATATAAAATATTGAGGGATGCAATTAAAATAAATAATTAAAATAATATTAGTGAAAAGTATGGAGACCAAATTTCAAAAAAAATAATCAAATAAGGGTAAAAGAAAAGCAAGTTTCAATTCTATTGATTATTTTAAAATACAACAATTAACAATAAAAAAAATAAGGATTAAATCTAGTAAGAAAATCACTGAGATCATTTAAAAATATAAAGGGAAAGACCTTGAAATCGAGATGGAAAAGAAAAGAAAGGAGCAAAACAACAACCATTAACGCACAATCCTTCAATTAGATACCAAAATAATTTCTAAACATAACTAATTTTTAAGTTGGGAAATGATTAAATCAATTTTTTTAAAATTATATGTAATACTAGCCACTTACTCGTGCTTTGTTGCGGTCGAAACCTTATTTTTTTCAACGTAAAAAATCATTTGATCCAAAAAAAGATAATTTTTTTAAAATTATAAATAACTAATTGTTTTGTTGCACTTGCAAGAAATATTTTTTAAAAATTATAAATATATCAGCCACTTGCCCGAGCTTTGTTGCGGATGAAACCATAATTTATTTCAATGCAAAAAAATCATTTGATTTGGAAAAAATACATTGACTATAAACTAAAGGAGATCAAGGTTTTGCACAATGAAATTCACTGTGGCTTTAGATACAAATTACTATGGATTTTAATAATTAAAGTATTATTTTACCCTTTATTGCATAATGATATTAGCCTTAGGTTCAAGGGTATTTTTGATACTTTGTGTGTCTGTGCACAGTCAAATAATAATAATACCTCCTAATAAGACAAAAGCCAAGAGTTACCAGTGAAAGTGTCCCGCTAAATTTCAAATTTTCAGTGCACAATCAAATAACCTTTTTACCCTTCAATAATACAAAACAGAAGAGTTACCTGCTAAGAGGTTTCAAAAATTTCACTTTTTTTAAATGTATAAATACAAATATGCCCCGATAAAAGAAAAAAATTCAGGAGTTGATTGTAGTGGTGTATATGTAATTTACTATTTTTTATTATTTTTTCTGCCGATTACAATTTGCATGTGTTCTGGACGCGCTGACGATTGTCGGCCTCACGCACCCTTCGGGCGGAGCGTGCAACGTCCTTAAGCAGTCAAAAATGTTTTTTTTGCGTCTCTCTGGCTGGGCCTCCATCTCCTAAACTGCATGGTGGTGCACATGGCATCACATTCTAGGCAGAAACATGACTGTGGTCAGTTGAATTTTTGTTTCCCCTTTTCTCTATCCTGCAGGCCAAAGTGCACAACAGACCCCTCTGTTTTATTGGTGTTTTATTTCGGTTCCTTATCTTTTGATTATTTGGTATGATTCTGATTTCTGTTATGGAAGTTTTGATTTGTTTCAATTTTTTCCCAGATGGAAATTGATTATATATTGTGTTTTCAATTTGGTCCTTGTTCTTTTAATTTTCAATTTGGTGTTAAATCCCTTAATATTTTTTGTACAACAGTTTTAAATTTTCCAATTTGTCCTTTGATTGAAATTAATTACATAATTGCTTTCATTCCAACCCTTATACTTTTAAGTTTTTATTTTAATTTCTTTTTCAGTACAATATTTTTTATTTTTTTCAATTTTTTCATTCGAGTAAAATTGATCACATATTTTGATTTTATTTTGGACCTTATACTTTTAATTTTAATTCTTTTTTTATATATTTCTATATAGTCCCTATTTTTGTCCATATTTATATATATACACTCTTAGTTTTGGTTTTTAATTTCTAAATTCTCCCTTTTGTTGAGGTGGTATGCTTGTAGAAAAATTTAATTCTTAAATTTTAGTTTGTGTTTGTCATCATTTGAAAATTGATATTTCTTTATTTCCCTTTATTTTTTTTATTTTTTCTTATTTTTTTACCTTCAAGTAAAATATTTTTTTTCGGCTAATAATTTATTTTGTTTTATAATTTTATTTTGCTTTTTTGTTTTTTTATGCTTTGATGTAATTTTGTTTTTTCCATTATTTACACAATATTTCTTACTTCCTCTTTTGTAAGAGTTTTTGAGCTTTTTTTATTTCTCAAGGTTATTTAATAATTTTTATTGTTTTAGTAATAATATTAATGATAATTTTAGGTGTTATAACCGCAATAATAATAGTGACATTATTAATCATAATGATTGTCGCGACGGCAATTTTTTGTGCTTCGCACCCCGCCATCTTCGGAGGTTGGGGAAATAACGGCGCGCGGTGAAAAAAGGGATTGTTTTATAGGCGTAAAAATTATGACTATAATTATAAGGAGTCGCCACCTAGTATTAAGATCACTAGGAACCTAATGGTCTACGAGAGTCTTGGGTAAAGGGACTTGTTGTGCAAGTGGAACACGCGTCACCCCTAGTGCACCCTAGCTAAGGTAAGCTGCATTTTTGTTTGATTGTTTTTTTCTAAGTTCAAAATTTTTACACTACATTTTAAAAAAAACTTTTTTTTTTGTCTTCGGGTGTACTTTACGATGTAATTTTACACCACAGTTAAAAACTTTTTTTTTAATCTACAGATGTACTTTACAATATAATTTTATACCGTAGTTAAAAAATCTTTTTATCTGCAGGTGTACTTTACAATATAAATTTACACCGTGAAAGCTAAAACAAAATAATTATTAAATTATTTTTGACATTTTGGCCGAATACCAATGGATAGTCATGAACTGGTTACGATACCCAATTTTATTTTAAAACATGAGAAAGATGCAACATTTTTTTATGATAAATATGATGAAAAAACTTTGGAATTCGGCCGTATGCACGAAAACAAACACATTTTTTTTTAATGCCATTTTTTTGTTTTTGTTTTTTTTTAAATTAAAATTTTTTTTGGGACGGGCTTGCCCAACCAAATTGGCCGGCCAAGGTGGGTCAAAGGCCCACCACTGCTGGGCTGGGCTGGGCCGAGAGCAACCCAGCCCAGAAAGAATAAAAAAAAATAAAAAAACACAAAACACGTAAACAACAATTTACGTGAACAGTAGTGAACAGTAACTTGGTCGCCCGACCACGACGAGAGGTTCACCTGCTACTGCTGTCGGGTAGAGGAGGTCAAGGTGGTTGTCCCTGTCGTGGTGGTGTTGGAAATGGAGGTCTGTGGCGACCGGAGTAGGTGTAGGAAGGGCTGGTCTGTTGTTACCTTCCTCTGCTGCCTCGTGCTGCTCGTCACGGGAGAAGAAGCTGGAGGTCACGGTGAGGTTTCCTAGGCTGAGGTGGAGTTGCAAGTGATGAGGGGGTGGTGTTTGACGGTCGCCGGGAGCTAGCTGGAGGAGCGAGAGGGCTGCCAACCGACTGCTTTTTAGACAGAGAGAGTTGCGGTCAATGAGTGAAAAAGCTTGTTGCAACGGGCTGCTGCTGGCTGCGAGAGAAGGGAGAGATAGCTAGCTGTGGGCTGACGAGAAAGATGGCGAGGGAGATGATCGAGCTGGTGGATGTGCTGATGGAGGGGGGGAGAGAGGCGACCGAGAGAGAGAGAGAGAGAGAGCACTACAGGAAGAGAAGGGGACGTCTGACTTGGGAGAGATGATCGGTGCAACTGCTGTAGTTTTTTAGTTGCAATCTCTACAATTTCCCCTTCCCGTCATAAGTGTTTAATCCTCGATTTCAAAATTTTCTCGTTAGTGTTCTTTTTTTGGCTTTCCTGTGACAGCCCTGGTTTCAAAATTTTCTCAAGTTTTCAACCCCTCTCCCCCGTTCATCTATTTTCTTCTGCTATTTATAGCTGAAGGAGGTAAGGTGCAGGGTATGGGGGTGCTGTCCAGGTATGGTGCTTAGGAATGGTGTGGCATGGTGGAAAGCATGGCTCCGGTGATGGTGTGTTCAGCAAGAATGGGCTGAAGAAATGGTTGCAACATGGCTTCGGCTGAAGTTTTTTTTTTAATAATAATAAAATGGGCTGGAAAAAAATGGGGCTGTTATGAAAAGAATTTTTAGATGGGAGGAATGATGTTTTTATCCTCGATTTTGGCTCCTGATTTCACCCGTAAAGTTTCGTCGCTGAAAAATTCGATCTTCTCAATTTAACCCAGATTACATTTTCAAAATTAATTTCTCACCAATTAAGCCCTTGATAAAATTAATTTGACCCATTTAAAGTATAATTACACCCTTGCACTTAATTAAATCCTTCAATTGGGCTCTCGATTAATTCTGAAGAGTTTCGTCACCGAAAACTCAATCTTCTCAATTTAACCCAGATTAAGCTTTCAAACTTAATTTCTCACCAATTAAGCCCTTAATAAAATTAATTTGACCCATTTAAAGTATAATTAAGCTCTTGCGCTTAATTAAATCCTTCAATTAAGCTCTCAATTAATTCTAAAGCATAATTACACTTTAAATCGGCCGACAATTAAATCAAATTGGCCCATAAAAATATGATTATGTCTTTCGACTTAACTTTAATGCAGATTTATCCAATAATAAATTATTTTAGCCTCGAATCTGTATTTTCCTTCATTTCTGGGCAAAAAAGAAGTACAACCGGGCTTCCGGAAACGTTCAAAATTTCCACATTAATTTTTCTTTCGACACCAGCCCCTTTTATTTTATTTTTGTTATTTTTAATATATTTTAGGGAATCACCCAGAAATGGGGTGATGACAATGATAACAACAAGTTAAGTCATAACGGTTATAGTGCTTATGCTATTAATAATTATTGTTTTTGTCATAACCAAATTTTTGGGTTATTCCCCAAAATACATCAAAAAATAACAAAAATAAAAGGGGTTAATATCGGCAGAAAAATCAGGGTGGAAATTTTAGATGTTTTTGAAAACCCAATCGTACCTCTTTTTCACCTGGAAATGAAGGAAAATGCAGATTCAAGGATAAAGTAATTTATTAGGGGATAAATCTACGTAAAAGTTAAGTCAAAAGACATAATTATATTTTTCATAGGCCAATTTGATTTAATCGTCGCCAATTTAAAATGTAATTATGCTTCAGAATTAATTGAGAGCCCAATTGAAGGATTTAATTAAAAGCAAGTGCTTAAGTATACTTTAAATGGGTCAAATTAATTTTATTAAGGGCTTAATTATTGAGAAATTAAGTTTGGAAGCCTAATCTGGGTTAAATTGAGAAGATCAAAATTTTCAGCGACAAAACTTTTTAGGTAAAATTGGAAGCTAAGATTGAAAATAAAAAAATCATTCTTCCTATTGAAAAAATCTTTTTGTAATAAACCATTTTTTCAATGTATTTTATATTAACAAAAAAAATTGAACTAAAATTATATGGACAATGGCACTGTCGGCAACCATACCTATGGCATGCCGACAACGATGCCCTGCAAACTACCCACTGAAAACACCATGCTTTGAACATCAATCTCATACCTGCAAGTTGTAAGATGATCCTATAAATAGGGGGAAATTGTAGAAGAAAACCATGAGAAAATATGGGGAAAAATTTGAAAAAAAAATAAACATATAGGGAAAGAAGAGATCGTTACTGCACTGGAAATGCAAAAAACCTGCTCACAGAAATTACAGAGACAAACTTACACTGACAGCCACCCCTTCATATCCTTCATCTTCTCCTCCATCTCCGGCAGCCAGCCACTCTCTCTAAAACCAGTCACCACGGTCTTCTCTCTCAACTAGCAGCAGCCACAACCACGGCAACACGCCACCATGACCCTAGCTCTATCCTTCCTCAGCCCCACACCAGAGACATCACTTGAAAACAGACCATTTTCTTCTCAATCTCTCGTCGGTAGTAGCGACAGTGTATGCAGCAGCAAGCTTCCAGCTCATTCCGGGCACCACAAACCTTCGTTTTCGACGCTACCACAACAGGAAGGACCACCTTGACCTCCTCAACAATGCGGCATCAACAAGTAACCCTCCCGTCGAAGTTGACTGGTTATTGTTCGTGAATGTGAACAATGTTAATTTTGCACTATTCATGTTCTTCTTCCTTTTTTATTTTTATTAAATTTTAGGTTGGGCTGACCCGACCCAACCCAGTTAGACGAGCCTCAAAATGATGGGCCTCTCGGCCTATTAGGGTTGGACATTCCACCCATAATTTTTTATTTATTTTCCCTTTAAAAAAAGAAAAAAAAGGCAAAAAAAAAACACATATAAAAACATAAAAGTTGCATTTCAAAGAAAAAAGAAAGACAAAGATATGTTTTTTTCATGCATACGATTGGATTCCAAAGGCTTTTTTTCACCATATTTTTTGAAAAATATATGTTGCATCTTTTCCATATTTTTTAGAATGAAATTTGGATATCATAACTAGTTTATGATTATCCATTAGATTTTGGCCAAAATATTAAAATAATTTAATAATTTTTGTTTTAGCTATCGTTGTGTAAAATTACATTGTAAAGTACACTCGTAGATAGCTAATATATATATATATTCTTTACGTAGTGTAAGAATTTCCAATTTTAGAATGGTTAAGTTTTCAACTTCCAACGAGTAAAGACTTTCTCATGAAGAGAGATCTACTTCGAATTTCAGAAAAGACCAATAAATAAAATGACTTAGGAAAAACAATCAAACAATAATGCAGCTTACCATAGGTATGGTGCATTAGGGGTGATGTGTCTTCCACTTGCACAACAAGTCCTATTACCTAGACTCTCGCGAACCAACAGGTTCCTAGTGACCTTAATACTAGGTGGTGACTCTTGATAATTATAGTCGTAGTTTTATGACTATAAAACAAACACCTCTTTTTCGCACGTCGTTGTCTCCCCAATCTGGGGATGGCAAGGCGCGAAATGCGAAAGAAATCATCGTCTCGACAGTTTTGAAGGCAATAGTAACAATAACGCATAAAATAATATAGAAAATATCAATAATGATAGAGAAAAAAAACTATAATACTAATCATAATACTAATTATAATTGCAAATATAAAAATAGAAATAACAATGTTGATTATCATGATGCTTACTCTTATAATAATGACAACAATTATAACAATAATGATGGTGACAACGATAGTACTGCCAATAATAATTAGAATATTGATAATTTACAATAATGATAGATATAATAACTATGACTATTTAACAATCATGGTAATAATAATGGGATAATAATCGAAATAATTCATTGATCGATGTTCTTTTAATTACAAATTGACTATTGCGAGCTTTTTATATATGATATTTAAGATTTAATATAACATTAAAAAATATATGAAGCCACACATAAATAAAACAGGTGGAAATACTGGGCAAATTTATCTATAGTAAAAAAATAAACAAGTTACTTGCCATGCGCTTTGCTGCAGACACAATCAAATTTTTTTTTTTTAACATATGAAAAAATGTTAAAAAATTAAGAACTATCTCAGAAGGACTAAAAAAATTAAGGGATCGAAACTAAACCAAAAAATAAAATAATAAAATAACAAAATACAAAACAAGAAATTATATATGTTGAAACAAGACAAAAATAAATTTTATCCCACCAGCGGAGTGCAAGGTAATGGCTCATAACAACTAATACAACATAAAGATTTTTGTATTTCTATTGTTTATACTTTTTATAAGGTTACAACAATGTATACACACACACACACTCTTCATGTCATATGCTCAATGTTGGTTGCAAAGAAAATGAATAATGACAGTACATTACAATATTGTAGGGGATTGATGACAATTTCCTATAATTTTAGCCTGTCCTTGTGTTTGATCTACAAGTGATGACAATTATATAATCTGCAAATGAAATGGTACCAAATTGGATTTCAAATTTTATTTCTTTATGATAGCTTTCAGCTACAATCTATACTATCTTTTCTTATATAGTGTTTCTGGTTAGAATCTATAAAATTTAATATGATTCAACAAAAAGAATATGGAAGGATAATAAATTAGTGAAGTCACAAAAGTATATGGAAAAGGCAAGTTAGGTAGAGATTAACAAAGAGGTTCACCTTTTTTATGGTAAAGACTATCATATCCTCACAAAAACAAATACATCATATCTTGAAAGAAATTGAGAAAAGGATGAAAAAAGAGTAAAGGTTATTTTTATGGGGTGAGATATGCATTGCATGATATGTTAGTTTAATATATCATATATCTAATCCATTGGTTACACATGACATTGTTATATCTATATAAACACATATTTATTATTATTAAAGGCTTAATTTATGTTTAATATTTATATACTATTATATTAATAAATCTAGATTAAAGATAAAGTTCATGAAAAAAGAAATATTTTGCTACGGAAATTATAAAGTTGTTATAATTATAAGATTTTTATTACATGAAAACATTGTTTCTAAAATGTTCCTAGTTGATGCTATTTTATATACCAGACATTCATTATAGTTATGGAGACTGATATATATATATATATATATATATATATATATATATATATATATATGATGTTATCTCTTTTATAAAAAAAAAAAAAATAGAGGCTCATATGCTGAGTTATAAGAAATATCTAAAAGTTATATACAAGTGTGTCATAAGACATGTACACTTAATTAACTCGTATGAAAATTCAGGTATGATGAGGTTTATGGAACAACTCATTTGACGGTTGTGTATATGATCTGTGGACTTGATATTATTAAATTGTTTTATATAGAGAATGTTATGATTTGATTCTATTAATTGTGGTAATGAAAGAATATACATTGAATATAACACGAACTATATGAAGATCCTTAACTAGAGAAAATGTTCCATAAAAATTTTTTTTAAGGGAATATGACATCACCGTATCAAAACAATCCACAAAAAATAAATAATAATATTTTCTGAACACAAAAAATACAATCTTAAGAAATCCAGGAATCAAAGACACATAATAACATTAAATAATAGAAATAGAGTGAGATTATATTTTATATAAATCAATACATTTAATTCATATTGTGTCTTGGTATTTCTTAATATCCTATTAAAAAATTTAAAACATAAAACTCCCTTCCTAAAACAGGATTACCATCTTTATTGTTATTCTTTTATTTCAGGAACACAGGCTCGCACAATAATATGTACAATTGATTGAGAAAAATATGAAGAGAGGCAATAAAAAAAGAAACGATGAGATAGAATTTGTTTGGGCAAGTTGATTAAAAAGGGAGAGTCTTAAGTGTAGGGATAGAATTTGATCATTTATGAATCTATAAGGATGAAAATGTAGTTTACCAAACAAATCCCAAATCAACAAGGAAGCCGCTAAAAATAAAACGGCCGTTGCAAGGCGATCAAAAGAAACAGTCCTGTATCCCCCCGGACTCCATTAAGGTATATGTAAGGAGCAACAAGCCTTAGTTTTTCACCCTTACACTTCTTGAACAAAAACATCAACTCTCTTGAAAAGTGAGTGAATAAAGAAGAATGGCTGCTGGGAAAATTACAGCGGTGTGGAGACAGAATTTTCAACAGGAGATTTTCAGATTGGACGCTGCCCTGTTCAAATTTCCACTTGTCTCTTTGGATACAGAGTTTCCTGGTTTCCTCCGAAACACTCCTATGGGCGCCACTGAGTTGACTCGTTACGAGGATCTGAAGCATAATGTTGACCACTCAAGGCTGATCCAATTCGGTATCACCGTTGCAGACGTGAGTGGCAGTATCGGGGGCACGTGGGAGTTCAATTTGCGGTTCGATTTGTCAAGAGATTCGTTCGTCTCCCATTCTATACAATTCTTGCAAGACAACGGTGTCGATTTTGACAGGTTGAGAAGACATGGGATTGATTTCGACATGTTCGCACAGTTGCTGTCGCGTGTGGTTGCCAGGCATCGAAACCTATGCTGGGTTACCTTCCATGGTTTGTATGATCTGTCACACACATTGAAGACGGTGACAAACAGGCCATTGCCCCCTTCTGTGGCTGCTTTTACATCCCTGCTTGGCATTGTATTCGGTGATGTGGTGGATATCAAATACATGGCACGCTTTTGCCATGGATTACGCGGCGGCGAGCTAGGCTTGACAGCCATTGCTAAGATCTTGAAGGTGGAAAGAGCTGGCGGGGCGCATCAAGCAGGATCTGACTCTTTGTTGACGGCCCGTGTGTACACAAAGATGAGGATGGTTTATGAAATTGAAGAGACTCTTTTTGCGGGGTGCTTGTACGGAATCTCAGCTAGAATCTGCAAGCCGATTGCTGTGCCTAATACTAACGGGCGGCGCTGCTTTATTCCGAACGCCACCACTCCAGCACCGTTCATGCGCTGCATTCTTCCCCATACTTCTGTTTTCATGATTGCTGCTCCTTTTGTCATGTCCTGTAGCATTTCGTTTCTGTAAACATCTATGATTTGATCATTCAAGTAAATACATTTCTTCGTTTCCTTTATTATCTTTTATCAATATAAAATATCGAGGAATGCAATTAAAATAATATTTTAAAAAAGGTAAATGAAAAGGGGCTTGGAGCATGGTCTAGCTTGCTATTATGGACTCGGTGTTAGGCATAACCCTTTTCTATTTCTCTTTTGTGTTCTTTTAGCACTCTGAAAATATTTTTAACATATTTGCTTTTTAATTCATGGACTCGACTCATTTCAACCCAACCTACTCGGTTTGGTTCCCGTCCAACCCAAAAAAAAAAAACACTTCGATGTTTGTCTTGGTATGAAGCTCTACTACCTTCTTATACCTACACCTAAATGAAATAATGAAATCATTGTTCATCCGCACTGCTTTCACTGTAAATTGTAATGGTACATTTCATTTTTTTCATATGTTTTTTTTTCCCGACCATTCACTATAATTAGCGTGAACACTATCAAAATGTGACTGGAGGGATTATTTTGACAGCATCCATGAAATAATTTTTTCATATTATAAATAATAATAGCCATCTATTTACGCTTTGTCATGGCAGAATTATTTTTTTCAATTGAAAAAAATCTTTTGATTAAAAAAAAATAATTTTTATAAATTATAAATAACTAATTTTTTTACTGCGCATGCAAGAAATAATTTTTTAAATTATAAGTAATACTAGCCTATAACCCATGCTTTGTCGCGACCGAAACCATTTTTTTTTCAGCACAAAAAAATCATTTGATCCGGAAAAAAGATAATTTTTTAAAATTATAAATAACTAATTGTTTTGTTGCGCATGTAAGACATATTTTTTTTTAAATTATAAATAATACAAGCCATTTACCTGTGCTTTGCTGCGACTAAAACCATAATTTTTCTCAATGCAAAAAAAATCAATTGATTTGGAAAAAAAAATACATTGAATATAAAGTAAAGGAGATCGGGGTTTTTGCATAGTGAAATTCACCGTGGCTTTAGACACAGATTATTGTGAATTTTAATAGTTAAATTACTATTTTACCCCTCGATGCACAATGATATTAATCTTGGGTTCAAGGGTATTTTTGAGTTTTTGCATGTCTGTCCACAATCAAATAATTATAATACCTCCTAATAAGACAGAAATCAAGAGTTGCCAGCGTGGGTGTCCCGATAATTTCAAATTTTCAGTGCAAAGTAACCTTTTTACCCTCTAATATGACAAAATAGAAGAGTTACCTGCGGGGGTGTTTTTGTGAAACCCGAGAATAAAGTATACAAAGAGGTAGGAGGTTTATAATAATTCAAAATATTGTTATAATACAAAATTTATGTAAAGAAAAAGAAAAGAAAAGCAAATAATAATAATAATAATAATAATAATAATAATAATAATAATAAACAGGGTCAAAATAGAATTGAGAAGAGATGAGACTATAAATACTCATACCTTTTCTCATCCATGGCCAGATGGAGACTAAAAGAAAGAGTGGAGGGATAATCTCAAATTTTACTTCATAAAACTAGGAGTAAACACCCAAAATTTATAAATCCATATAAACCTTGGAATTCTAAAGTGGCTACACAGTTGGGTGCAGAATTAACAAGAAGAAAGTGAAGAATTGGGGAAGAAATGAGGGAGAAGAGTGGCTGGTTATATACAAGGAGAAGAAGGCTAAGATTCTTCCAAAATTATGAAGCAAATTCTAAATTTCATCCAAGTAAGGAGTTCTAATTCCAATTTCTATGAAATTAACTTCAAATTGATTAGAAGTTCATGATTCTTTTTGAACTATGAATTAGGGTTTTTAACATAAAATATTGGGGAAATACATAAAAGAGTAGGGTTTTCATGAATAAAGAAATGACATGACTGTAATTAATGAGGAAGCAGGGATTGAAGATGAATGGGAGATATTTCCTCCATTTTTGCAAAACAGGGCAGATTCGTTGCCCTGTTTCTTGGGGGAATTTGGACTTGAAAAATACAAAATCAAAGGAGTGTCCCTTCATAGAAGTTGTAGTAGAGAGTGTTATCTTTGCAACGAGTTCTACCCCGTCTAATTTGGAGTTCTGAAACTCCATATATGGATAAAAATCTGAGGAGAGGTCAAGTTGTCACCCTTGTTGGCAGATTCGGTCAAGTTGATAAAATAACAAAATTTAGCCATGTTAAGGGTAGAATTTGTTTTCTCGCTCTTGATAAAATGTATCTTGATCTTAAAAATAAAATAAAAAAAGAGAATAAACGGTGATAAAAATTGAATTCATGATGTTCCCTTGGACTACCAATGAGCTGAAAAGTTAAAGGATGTTAATGAAGAATGTAAGTGAGAAAGAAAAGATTTGGTAAAAGAGAAATGAATAGTATCACCATTGTTACTGTTGTGCATGATTTGTGGATCAATATGGAATAATGGTGGGTGTTTGTGGTTTTAGGAGGAACCGCAAGAAGAGTACAACAATAATAACAAGGTAACGCAAATCGAGCGTTCGCAACAGGTATGTATTTGATACCTATATCTCCTCTAGCCAATAATTATTTTTTCTAATTATTGAATTATACGAAATAATTTGGTGCTTATTGATGAGGAAAAGAAAAGGGGTAAGGGAAAGGTTAAGGGATGAAATATATACATGTATATAGGAAAAAACAAGCTGATTGACATTGGCATTATCAGTACGTGGGAGGTGAAATATAAACCTTGATTAACTATTTGGTTTTAGAATAGTTAATGATATCAGAGGGTGATGTTGATATTGATAAAATTTATAAACTTGATCACCTATTCGGTTTCGGAATAGTTAATGATATCGGCAGATGACGTCGATGTCAGCAAAATTTATAAACATGATTAACTATTTGGTTTCAAAAAAGTTAATGATATCGGCGGGTGACGTCGATGTCAGAAAAATTTATAAACATGATTAACTATTCAGTTTCAGAATAGTTAATGATATCGACCGGTGACGTCGATATCGGCAAAATTTATAAACTTGATTAGTTTTCCGAGGTGAAAACTAATGATGTCAAGAATTCTTGACATTAGCATACCCTAGAGCCTTCTAAGGTAATACAGAACAATGATCAACTATTTTGGTTTTAAAAGTAGTTAATGACACCAATGGTTACGTTCATGTCGATATTTTCATGAAATTGATTAGTTGTTTACAGGATGGGCAACTAAAGACACTAATGGAGGTCATTAGTGTCGACTATAGTCTTTTCGATGTGGAGGGGGAGAGAAGTAGTCAAAAGAAATAAATTTTCTTTTATATGACCTTAAAAAGATGTATATAGTTGTATTTAGAATCTCATGATTTAAGTAGATTGATAGATATGTTGTTTAAATTTTTTCTGTAAATTGCTTGTATTTACTTAATTATTTTTAATTATATGGAAAATCTATATTTTTGTATTTGATCCCTTTTTAAGTCTTTGATCCCTTTTTTGTATAAGTTAGGAACTTAGGGATTTGTGGTATAATTTTTATTATGCAGAAAACATGTAAACTGTATAGAATATTATATTCATAATATTTTGTTTTTAAGAGATTAAATGTATCAACCTACGTTTGGGATATTAGAAAGTATTAGATTATGTTAGAATATTAAATTGTGTTCTTATGTATGTATGCATGCATGAAATCTTCATGTTCGAATTTGCTCCTTTAAGTATTATCTTATGCGGGTGATGTAAGATGGAGTTTGAGAATGAATATGGTTTTGAACATATTCTAGAATGAGTTATGTAATTGTTTGTACTAAACATGGATGAGATGTGATTCAAACTGTGTGCAAATTACATTAGAAATTTCAGCAAGAGAATTTTTTTTTTTATGCTCCATCCATCCTTTATAGGGGGAAAGATTAACAAATAAACTAATAGGAAAAAAAATTAGGGTTGTTATAGTTTCAGACATTTCACTTTTCACACACACTCTTCATGTCAAATGCTCATTGCTAGTTACAAAGAAAACGAATAATGATAGTACATTACAATATTGTAGAGGATTAATGACAATTTCCTATAATTTTAGCCTTTCCTTGTGTTTGATTTAAAAGTGATGACAATTATATAATTTGCAAATGAAATGGTAGCAAATTGGATTTCAAAATTTATTTCTTTATTATAGCTTTCGACTACAATCTATATAATCTTTTCTTATATAGTGTTTTTGGTTGGAATATATAAAATTTGCAGATGATTCAACAAAAAGAATATGGAAGGATAATAAATTAGTGAAGTCACAAAAGTTCAAGGAAAAGGCAAGTTAGGTAAAGATTTGCAAGGAGGTTCGCCTTTTTTATGGTAAAGATAATCCATATCCTCACAAAAACAAATACATTATATCTTGAAAGAAATTGAGAAAACGATGAAAAAAGAGTAAAGGTTATTTTTATGGGGTGAGATATGCATTGCATAATATATCATGTATCTATTCTATTGGTTACACGTGGCATTGTTATATCTATATAAATACATAATTATTATTATTAAAGGCTTAATTTAAGTTTAATATGTATATAGTATTCTATTAATAAATTTAGATTAAAGATAAAGTTCATGAGATAGAAATATTTTGCACGAGAAATTATAAAGTTGTTATAATTATATGATTTTTATTGCATGAAAACATTGTTTCTAAAAATGTTCATAGCTAATACTCTTTTAAATACCGGACATTCATTAGAATTATAGAGACTAATATATACCATGTTATCTCTTTCATAAAAAAAAAATGTTATCATAAGTTGAGGTATAAAGGATATTTAAAAGTAATATATAAGTGAGTCAAAAGACATGTACACTCAATTAACTCGCATGAGAATTCTTATATGCTGAGGTTTATGGAATGGCTCATGTGATGATTGTGTATATGATCCTTAGACTTGATATCATTAAGTTATCTTATATAGAGAATGTTATGATTTGATCCTATTATATATCATCTTAATTAAGCTAATGAAATGACAAACATTGAGTATAACATTAACTATATGAAGATGCCAAAGTGATCAAGAGAGGATTCATCACTTTAGGTGAATTAGAGAAAATGCTCTATAGGCTAGAAAAAGTATTGACCGAGAAATCCTTGACCAATATAGAATAAGATTTGAAAAGAGTTCCAAATCTTATTCAAACGATGAATTACTATTATATAGAGTACAAACATGATTTAACATGACTTAAATACTCTATATTTTAATGTTAAATTGAAACATTATTGAAAAAATAATATTAATTACACTAAGAAAATGATCAATGAAAGGTTAAGTTAGACCACCAATGATTTCTCTAATATTTAAGGGATTTATGGAATCTTCAACTTTATCTTCAGTCTTCAACTAGATGATTTATCTAATTTTGAACATAAATTAATTAATTGTTGACTTGATGATAAATCAAATGATTTAATTATTATTTATATATGGATCAACATATTAGAAATTTGACAGGTCACACGAATGAAGAATTATTAGTTAGAAATTAAATTATAATGATTTAATTAAGTACAACTTGATTAAATTATATTTCAAAAATCAAAGACTGGAATATAATTAATACATTGATTATATTTCCAAATCTAGAAAAATCAAGTAACAACTTGATTGAGTTAATTTCTAAGATCTCGTGAATTAGTGTGTGTGTGTGTAGGCAAATTGAAAATTGATACCTTGTCAATTTCTATGATTTTTCAATTTGCCCTATAAATTAGCAAAATATCAATTTTTGGCTTAATTAATATTCACATATGAAGTCAAGATAATTTTATAAATTAACTCAAGTTGCATGTATTGCCTATAAAATTTATTTTTCATATCTACATATCAAAATAATCCAATAATATATACATGGTTAACGAACACACATTGAAGACGGTGACAAACAGGCCATTGCCCCCTTCTGTGGCTGCTTTTACGTCTCTGCTTGGCATTGTATTTGGTGATGTGGTGGATATCAAATACATGGCACGCTTTTGCCATGGATTACGCGGTGGTGAGTTGGGCTTGACAGCCATTGCTAAGATCTTGAAGGTGGAAAGAGTTGGCGGGGCGCATCAAGCAGGATCTGATTCTTTGTTGACGGCCCGTGTGTACACAAAGATGAGGATGGCATATGAAATTGATGAGACTCTTTTTGCGGGGTGCTTGTACGGAATCTCAGCTAGAATCTGCAAGCCGATTGCTGTGCCTAATACTAACGGGCGGCGCTGCTTTATTCCGAACGCCAGCATTCCAGAACCGTTCCTGCGTTGCATTCCTCCGCATACTTCTGTTTTCATGATTGCTGCTCCTTTTAGTCATGTCCTGTAGCATTTGGTTTTAGTAAACATTTATGATTTGATTATTCATGTAAATTCATGAAAAATCCTAACCTGATCTCTCAAAAGAGGAATAGCTTTACACTCTATCTTCTTTCTCTGCTAAGCTTTCTTCTCTCTGCTAGTCGCCCTCCTCTTATGCATAGAATGACAAGAAATCCATACAAATCCCCGAATTATCAAAAGTAACCTGAGATAAATTGAAATCGAACCTAACCAGAGATACTTTTACAATTGAAAACAAAAATAATCTATCATTATTAAACTAAATTGTGAGTGCTGGTAAGAAAGCGAGAAGTTGACAAATCCAAAGCACGGAGGGGAGGGAAGACGGGCTGATGGAGCTGCTGCTGCCGGCCGGAGAGGAGAGTGAGAGGAAGAGAGAGAGGGAAGAGCTGAGAAGGAACGAACTGACGGCTGAGAGTAAGGTGAGAAGTGTGACAGAAAAACTTTTTACAGAGAGAGAGAGAGAGAGAGAGAGAATAAACTAAAAAATCCACTGGATTAATCTTTAAACAACATATGAAGTCCTATATTATAAAGAAAAAAATCCAATAAAGAAATTAAAAACAAAACAAATAACAATTAAATCTGATATGAAATAAAACGAACTAAAATATTAAGAGATGTATTTGAAAAAAATAATTTGATTAAAAAATAATATAAAATATTGAGGGATGCATTTAAAATAATATTAATGAAAAGTATTTTGATAGCATCCATTTGCTACTGTACATGTTGCGTATGCAACAAATAATTTTTTTAAATTATAAATAATAATAGCTATCGATTCACGCTTTGTCATGGAAGAAGTTTTTTTTTTCAACGTAAAAAAATCTTGTGATCCGAAAAAAAATAATTTTTATAAATTATAAATAACCATTTTTTTTCCTGCACATGCAAAAAAACTTGTGCTTTGTTGCGACCAAAACCATAATTTTTTCAAAGCAAAAAAATCATTTGATTTTAAAAAAAGATAATTTTTTAAAATTATAAATAACTAATTGTTTTGCTGAGCATGCAAGAAATTTTTTTTAAATTATAAATAATACTAGCCATTTACCCGCACTTTGTCGCGGCTGAAATCATAATTTTTTTCAACGCAAAAAAATCATTTAATTTGGAAAAAAATACATTGGCTATAAACTAAAGGAGATCAGGGTTTTGCACAGTGAAATTCACTGTGGCTTTAGACATAGATTATTGTAGATTTTAATAATTAAATTATCATTTAACCCCTCGATGCTCAATGATATTAGCCTTGGGTTCAAGGGTATTTTTTATTTTTTACGTTTATGTGCACAGTCAAATAATCATAATACCTCCTAATAAGACAAAAGCCAAGAGTTGCCAGCGGGGGTGTCTCAGTAATTTTAAATTTTCAGTGCACAGTCAAATAACCTTTCTACCCTCCACTAAGACAAAACAGAAGAGTTACCTGCGGGGTGTTTTAGACATTTCACTTTTTTTAAAATATAAAAATACAAATATGCCTCGATAAAAGAAAAAATTCAGGAGTTGGTTGTAGTGGTGTATAGGTAATTTACTAATTTATTTTTATGTTTTTTCACTGATTACTATTTGCACATGTTCCGGACACGCCGACGATTGTCGGCCTCACGCCCCTTCGGGCGGAGTGTGCGGCGTCCTCAAGTAGTCAAAAATGTTTTTATGGCGTCTCTCCAACTGTGCCTCCTTCTCCGGAACCACATGGTGGTGCACTTGGCGTCACACTTTGGACGGAAACGTGACAGTGATCAGTTAAACTTTTATTTCCCTTTTTCTTTTTCCTGCAGGCCAAAGTGCACAACAATCCCCTCTATTTTATAGGTGCTTTATTTTGGTCCCTTCTCTTTTAATTGTTTAGTATGATCCTGAGTTCTGTTATGAAAGTTTTGATTAATTTCAATTTTTTTCCGAGATGGTAATTGGTTGTATATTGTGTTTTCAATTCGGTCCTTGTTATTTTAATTTTCAATTTGGTATTAAATCCCTTAATATTTTTGGTACAACAATTTTGAATTTTTCAATTTATCATTTGATTGAAATTGATTACATAATTTTTTTTCATTCTAACCCTTATACTTTTAATTCTTTATTTTAATTGCTTTTTCAATACAACATGTATGATTTTTTTCAATTTTTTCATTCGAGTAAAATTGATTAAATATTCTGTTTTCATTTTTTACCTTAAAATTTTAATTTTAATTCCTTTTCTTTATATATTTCTATATAGTTCTATTTCTGTCCATGCTTATATATATACGCTCTTAGTTTTGGTTTTTAATTTCTATTATTCTTTAATTTTTTGAGGTGGTATGTTTTTAGAAAAATTTAATTCTTAAATTTTAGTTTGTGTTTGTCATCATTTGAAAATTGATATTTCTTTTTTTTTTTCCTTTTTTTTGATTTTTTCTTATTTTTTTTTACCTTCAAGTAAAATAATTTTTCCAGCTAATAATTTATTTTGTTTACTTTTTTGTTAAAGATTTTATGTTCTTTTTATACTTTGATGTAATTTTGTTTTTATCCATTATTTACACAATATTTCTTGCTTCCTCTTTTGTAAGAGTTTTTGAGTTTTTTTATTTCTTGGGGTATTTTTTTTTTGTTTTAGCAGGAATATTAATGATAATTTTAGGTGTTATAACCGTAATAATAATAATGACATTATTAATCATAATGATAACAACAAGTGTAATTTATTATAATGGTTATAGTGCTTATGTTATTAGTAATTATAATTTTGATGGTAATAGTAAAATAACTCATAGAATAATATAGAAAATATCAATAATGATAATAGGAATATATAATATTAATCATAATACTAATTATAATTGAAATTATATTAATAGAAGTAATGACGTTGATTATCATGATGCTTATTGTTATAATGTAGCTTGAATATCGGGAGATCCCAAGCTATTGACAATGTAACCTGCACACAGTTTGAATCATATCTCATCCACAGTCACATATGTTTAGTACAAACAACTGCATAATTCATTCCAAAATATGTTCAGGACCATATTCATTTCTAAACTTCATCTTACATCACACGCATAAGATAATAATTAAAAGACCTAATTCGAACACGAAGATTTCATATATATATATATATAACATAACACAATTTAATATTCTAACATAGTTTAGTACTTTCTAATATCCCATGCGTAGGTTGATACATTTAATATTCTAAAAATAAAATATTATGAATATATTATTCTATATAGTTTACATGTTTTTCTGCATAACAAAATTACACCACAAATCCCTAAGTTCCTAACTTATACAAAAAGGGATCAAGGACTTATAATCTATTTTTGACGGGAATGAGAGGAACCCATAAAATATAGATTTTCCATATAAGTAAATACAAGTAATTTATAAAAGAAATTTAAACAACATATTTATCATTCTGCTTAATCATATGAGATTCTAAATACAACCATATACATCTTTTTAAGGTTATATAAAAGAAAATTGGTTTCTTTTGACTACCCCCCTCTCCACATTGAAAAGACTATAACCGACACTAATGACCTCCATTAGTGTCTTTAGTTGCCCGTCTTGGAAACAACTAATCAGTTACATAAAAATGTCGACATGAACGTAACCGTTTGTATCATTAACTATTTTTAAAACATAAATAGTTAATCATTATTCCATATTACATGGGGAGGTTCTCGAGTATGCCGATGTCAAGAATTCTTGACATCTTTAGCTTTTACCTCGGAAAGCTAATCAAGTCTATAAATTTTACCGATATCGATGTCACCCGTCGATATTATTAACTATTCTGAAATCAAATAGTTAATCAAGTTTATAATTTTTTTCAATATTGACGTCACCCGCCAATATCATTAACTATTTCAAAATTGAATAGTTAATCATGTTTATAAATTTTGCCGATATCGACATCACCTGCTGATATCATTAACTATTTCAAAACAGAATAGTTAATCGATTTTATAAATTTTACCGATATCGGTGTCACCGCCAATATCATTAACTATTTTGAACCCTGATAGTTAATCAAGGTCTATATTTCTCCTCCCACGTACCGGTAATGCCGATGTCAATCAGCTTGTTTCTTTCTTTCTATATATATATATATATATATATTATTTTTATTTTTTTTCCCCATCACTTAACATTTCCTTTACCCCTTTTTTTTCCTCGTCAATAAGCACCAAATTGTTTCTTATTGTTCAATAGTTAGTTAAAAATAATTATTGACTAGAGGAGATATTGATACCAAGTACCTACATGTTATAAATGCTCGACTTGTGTTCCCCTGTTGTTGTTGTACTCTTCCCATGGTTCCTTCTGAAACCACAAACACCCACCATTATTCCATATTAATCCACATATCACACACAATAATTACAGTGGTAATAATATACAATTCTTATTTACCAATCTTTTCTTTCTTACTTACATTCCTCATTATTATCCTTTAACTTTTGAGCTCATTAGTAGTCCAAGTGGACATCATTAATTCAATTTTAATCACCGTTTATTCTCTTATTTTATTTTCTAAAGATCAAGACGCACTTTATGAAGGGAAATAAAACAAATTCTACCTTTAACATGGCTAAATTTCTCTATTTTATTCGCTATTTTATCAATTTAACCGAATCTACCGACAAGGGTGACAGTTCGACCTATCCTCAGATTTTTATTTGTATCTGGAGTTCCAGAACCCCAAATTAAATGGGGTTAGACTCGTCAGAAAGATAACACTTTTATGAAGGGACAACTCCCTAAATTTTGTAGTTTTCAGACCCAAATAACCCTCGGATACAACTTTTATGAAGGCACCCTCCCTAAATTTTGTAGTTTTCAGACCCAAATAACCCCAGGAAGTAGGGCAATGAATCTGCCCTGTTTTGCATAAATAGAGAAAATATCTCCAATTCATCTCAATCCTTGCTTCCTCATCTGTCACAACCATGCCTTTTCTTTATTCATGAAAACCCTTCTTATTTATTTCCTCTTAAGGTCCATTTGTATAAAGTTAATTAGTTAAACAGTTTCATAATTTCTCATTCCCTCTCTGCAGTGTTGCTATCAAAACATGCCCAAGGGAAACAAGAGTTCCCTTACTCTCTCTTTGCACTCATTTCTTCTTCCTCTTTAAGATACTTAGATTATTCTAGTCTATTTAATCTCACTCATTTATGCATTTTCCTAACATTTATGTTAAAAATCCTAATTCCCAATTCAAGAAGAATCATGAACTTTTAATCAAATTGAAGTTAATTTCATAGAAATTGAAATTAGAACTCCTTACTTGGATGGAATCTGGACTTTACTTCACAATTTTAGAAGAATCTTAGCCTTCTTCTCATTGTATATAACCAACCACTCTTCTCCCTCTTTTCTACCCCAATTCTTCACTTTTCTTCTTGTTAATTCTCCACCCAATTATGTTTTTTCACTTTAGAATTTCAAGGTTTATACGGGCTTACTAATTTTGAGTGCTTACTCCTAGTTTTCATGAAGGAAAAATATGAAATTCTCCCCCTCCTTCTTCTAGTTACCAATCGACCATGGATAAGAGAAGGGATGGGTATTTATAGTCCCATCTCTTCTTAATTTCATTTTGATCCTGTTTTTTTTTTTTTTTTTTTGCATAAATTTTATATTATAACAACATTTTGAATCATTATAAACCTCCCCTCTTTTTGATCTTTATTTTCGGGTTTCATAGGATGAAAAATGAGTAAAGATTATTTTTATGGGGAATGCATTGCATGATATGTTAGTTTAATATATCATGTATCTATTCTATTGGTTACACATGACATTGTTATATCTATATAAGTACATAATAATTATTATTAAAGGATTAATTTATCTTTAGTTCCATATCTTATTCAAACGATGAATTACTATTATATAGAGAACAAACATGATTTTACATGACTTACATACTCTATATTTTAATGTTAAATTGAAACATTAATGGAAAAATGATATTAATTACACTAAGAAAATGATCAATGAAAGGTTAAGTCAAACCACCAATAATTTCTCTAATATTTAAGGGATTTATCTAATCTTCAACTTTATCTTCAATCTTCAACTAGATGATTTATCTAATCTTCAAACATAAATTAATTTATTGTTGAATTGATGATAAATCAAATCATTTAATTATAATTTATATCTGGGTCAACATATTATAAATTTGATGGGTCACACAAATTAAGAACTATTAGTCAGAAATTAAACTATAATAATTTAATTACGTATAACTTGATTAAATTATATTTCAAAAACAACTTGATTGAGTTAATTTCTAAGATCTCCTGAATTAGTGTGTATATAAAAAATATTATTCAGGGGCAAATTGATACTCTGTCAATTTCTATGATTTTTCAATTTGCCTATAAATCAGTAAAATATCAATTTTTGTCTTAAATAATTTTATTTTTCATATCAAAATATCTTAAAATATGAAGACACAAGCAGTAAAAAAGAAACGATGACAGTAGGGGGACATGATAAAACCGATCACATTCTTTAAAATATGGGCAAGTTGAGTAACAAGTAAAGTTGAAACTTTTAGTCATAAAAATTCTGGATTAATAAAGGAAAGTCTTAAGTATAGGGATAGAATTTGATCATTTATGAATCTATAAGGATGAAAATGTAGTTTACCAAACAAATCCCAAATCAACTAGGAAGGCGCTAAAAATAAATCCTGTATCCTCCCGGACTCCATTAAGGTATATGTAAGGAGCAACAAGCCGTAGTTTTTCACCCTTACACTTCTTGAACAAAAACATCAACTCTCGGATCTTGAAAAGTGAGTGAATAAAGAAGAATGGCTGCTGGGAAAATTACAGCGGTGTGGAGACAGAATTTTCAACAGGAGATTTTCAGATTGGACGCTGCCCTGTCCAAATTTCCACTTGTCTCTTTGGATACAGAGTTTCCTGGTTTCCTTCGAAACACTCCTATGGGCGCCACTGAGTTGACTCGTTACGAGGATCTGAAGCATAATGTTGACCACTCAAGGCTGATCCAGTTCGGTATCA